>OU452224.1:0-4800000 GCA_911728455.2 Marthasterias glacialis
AATATTTAGTATTATTTAATATTTTTGTAATTATTTGGTATTCTTTTACATTATTTAATATAATGTACTTTTATTTATTATTTATTACTATTTACTATCATTTACTATTGTTTAGTATTAATTGGAGTTATTTAGTATTATATATAATATTTTGGTATTATTTAGTATTATTTAAAATTATTAGTATTATTTAATAGTATTTAGTATTATTTGGTACTATTTAGTATTATTTAAAATTATCTAGTGTTATTTAGAATTACTTAGTATTATTTGGTATCATTTGGTATTATTTATTATTATTTAGTATAACTTGATATTATTAAGTATTATATAATATTGAGTATTATTTAATTCTATTTAGTATCATTTAGTATTATTTGGTATTTTTTTTACATTATCTAGTATTATTTAGTATTACTTAGTATTATTTAATAATATCCAATGTTATTTAGAATTACTTAGTATTAGTTGGTATCATTTGGTATTATTTAATATTTTTAGTATTATGTAATATTAGTATCATGTAATATTATTTAGTATTATATAAAATTATTTAGTATTATTTAGTATTATTTAATATTATTGATAATTATTTAGTATTACTTAGTATTATTGAATATTTAGTCTTATTTGGTATTATTTAATATTACTTAGTATTATTTAGTATTATTTGGTAGTATTATTTTACATTAATGAAATTTACTTTTATTTATTATTTAATATTATTTAATATAAATTACTATTGTGTAGTATTGTTTGGTATTATTTAATATTATCTAGTGTTATTTAGTATTACTTAGTATTATTTAGTATTATATATTACTACGTATTACTTAGTATATTTCTTATTATTTAGTGTTATTTAGTGTTACTTAGTACAACTTAGTATTACTTAGTATTATTTAGTACTATTTAGTATTAATGAGTATTACTTAGTATTATTTAGTACTATTTAATATTATTTAGTATTACTTAGTATGATTTAGTATTACTTAGAATTATTTAGTAGTATTTAGTATTACTAAGTATATTTCTTATTATTTAGTATTATTTTGTATTATTTAATATTATTTAATATAATTTGGTATTATTTAGTATTATTTAGTATTACTGAGGATTATTTAGTATTATTTATTAATTAATATTATTTAATATTATTTAGTAATACTTAATATTCTTTAGTGTTATTTAGTGTTACTTAGTATAACTTAGTATTATTAAGTACTATTTAGTAATAATGAGTATTACTTAGTATTATTTAGTACTATTTAATATTATTTAGTATTATTTAGTATTATTTAGTATTACTTAGTATTATTTAGTATTATTTAAAATTACTTAGTATTATTTAGTATTACTTAGTATTATTTAGTATTGTTAAATAATATTTAGTATTACTTAGTAATATTTAATATTATTTAGTAATACTTAGTATTATTTGGTATTAAATATTATGATTTAGTACTATTTGATATTATTTAACATTATTTAGTAGTATTTAATTTTACTTAGTATTATTTAGTATTATTTAGTATTTTTTATTATTATTTAATATTATTTAATATTATTTAGTATTATTTTGTAGTACTTAGTATTATTTAGTATTATTTGGTATTACTTAGTATTATTCAGTATTTTTTATATTTTATTTAATATTACTTAGTATTATTTAATGTTACTTAGTATTTTTTAGTATTACTTAGTATATTTCTTATTATTTAGTGTTATTTAGTATTATTTAATATTATTTAGGAATATTTAGTATTACTTAGTATTATTTAGTATTATTTAAAATTACTTAGTATTATTTAGTGTTATTTAGTGTTACTTAGTACAACTTAGTATTACTTAGTATTATTTAGTACTATTTAGTATTAATGAGTATTACTTAGTATTATTTAGTACTATTTAATATTATTTAGTATTACTTAGTATTATTTAGTATTATTTAGTATTATTTAAAATTACTTAGTATTATTTAGTATTACTTAGTATTATTTAAAATTACTTAGTATTATTTAGTATTGTTAAATAATATTTAGTATTACTTAGTAATATTTAATATTATTTAATATTATTTAATAGTATTTAATTTTACTTAGTATTATTTAGTATTATTTAGTATTTTTTATTATTATTTAACATTATTTAATATTATTTAGTATTATTTTGTATTACTTAGTATTATTTAGTATTATTTGGTATTAGTATTATTCATTATTGTTTAGTATTATTTAAAGTTACTTAGCATTATTTAGTATTACTGAGTATATTTCTTATTATTTAGTATTATTTAGTATTACGTCGGATTATTTAGTGTTATTTATTAATTAATATTATTTAATATTATTTAGTATTACTTAATATTCTTTAATATTAGGTATTATTTAGTATTATTTAGTAATACTTAATATTATTTGGTATTACTAAAAATTATTTTGTGTTTTTTAGTTTTGTGTAGTATTATTTAATATTATTTAGTATTATTTAGTATTATTTGATATAATTTGGTATTATTTAGTATTATTCATTTTTAATATTTAATATTATTTAGTACTAATTTATAATTTTGATATTATTTAGTATTATTTATTATTTAATAAGATTTAATATCATTTAGTATTATTTAATATTTTTAGTACTATTTAGTATATTTAGTATTATTTAGTATTACTTAGTCTTCTTTAATTTTATATAGTATTATTTGGTATTATTTAATTCTAGTTAGTATTATTTAGGATTAAGTGTTATTTGGTATTATTCAGTAGTATTTAATATTTAGTATAACTTAGTAGTACTTATTATTTAGTATTATTTAGTTTTATTTAGTATTATTTATTATTTTTTAGTTTAATTTGGTACTATTTCTTATTATATAGTATTATTTAGTAATACTTAGTAATATTTGGTATTATTCAGTATTATTTAGTATTATATAGCAATATTTAGTAATATTTATTATTATGTAATACTATTTAGTGTTATTTAGTATTACTTAATATTTTTTCTATTGTTTAGTATTACTTAATATTATTGATTATTATTTAGTATTACTTAGTATTTCATTTGATTTAGTATTTTTAGTATTATTTGGTATTTTTGGTTTTATTTGGCATTATTTAGTATAACTTAATATTAACAAATATTATTTAGTGTTATTTAGTATTACTTAGTATTATTTAGTATTTTGGTATTATTCAGTATTACTCAATATTATTTAATTTAAATTACTATAATTTATTAACCCTTTAGAGACCAAAGCGGCCGCAAGCGGCTGTAGCTAAAACGCCCATAGCGGCCGCAGACGGCCGCTGTGTTTGACCTCGTCTCATTGACCTGAAAAAGGTCATGATAGGTCACGTGATGAGTTAACAATTCTCAATGTTTCCCATGGTAACATTCTAACTTCTAAATGTAAAAAATACAGAAATTGCTGTTTAATATCTTCAGGGAAATATTTTTATTGAAATGGAAATGTTACAAAATGTCACACGTCTGGGCGTATTAGGATGATTTTGAACAAACTTGTGGTCTCTAAAGGGTTAATATTTTTTAATATTATTTAGTATCATTTAGTATTATTTACTATTTAATAGAATTTAGTATCATTTAGTATTTTTTAGTAATATTTAGTATTGTTTTGTATTTTTTAGTATTACTTAGTATAACTAAGTATAAAATAGTATAACTCAGTATTACTTAGTATTTTTTCGTATTATTTAATATTATTTAATGTATTTTAGTATTATTTTCTGATAAATTTTTATTATTTAGTATAACTTAGTACTTCTTAGTATTACTTAATATTATTAAGTATTATTTGGTATTATTTAAGAATATTTAGTATTTTTTAACCCTCAGAGCAGCCACGAGGATAAAAAATAATCCAATATTTACCAAATATGGTCAAAATTTTTTTTCAATGGGCCAACAAGGCCAAGATTCCATGTAATCCTCACCCCTGGTACACCCCACCAGCCTGTATTGGACAGACCCTAACCAGTGTGGAGTAAGGAGTGTTGAAAGACAGCAGCCACCTGTCTCAGTGTAGTAATTGATTGACCTTGTGTCAAGTATTCCCTTGGGACAGGGTGGTATGCACTTTGTGAAAACAGCTTGCTCCGCATACTGGTCGTAAATAACATAAATAACACAAGTCTAAGTCTTGACTGGCACTCCAATTCACTAATTATATAGATTAAAATAGGTTTGGGCTTGCTGTTGGGGGTTTTACGTAAAAAAAAACTGGGTGGATAAAAAAAAAGACTTATGGATGAACCGCGTGAGATTTTTTTTGTGGCTGCTCGGAGGGTTAATATCATGTATTATTTTTTAATATTAGTTATTATAATTTAGTATTATTAAGTATCATTTAGTATTATTTACTATTTAATAGAATTTAGTATCATTTAGTATTTTTTAGTAATATTTAGTATTGTTTTGTATTTTTTAGTATTACTTAGTATAACTAAGTATAACATAGTATAACTCAGTATTACTTAGTATTTTTTCGTATTATTTAATATTATTTAATGTTTTTTAGTATTATTTAGTATAAATTTTTATTATTTAGTATAACTTAGTACTTCTTAGTATTACTTAATATTATTAAGTATTATTTGGTATTATTTAAGAATATTTAGTATTTTTTAATATCATGTAGTATTTTTTAATATTAGTTATTATAATTTAGTATTATTAAGTATTATTTGGTATTACTTAGTATTATTTGGTATTATTTAGTATTATTTAATATTTAATAGAATTTAGTATTATTTAGTAGACTTAGTATTATTAAATATTATTGGTATTATTTAATATTATTCAATATTATTTACTATTATTTTATATTACTTAGTATTATTTAGTTTTACTTAGTATTAATTAGTTTTACGTAATATTATCTAATATCATTTATTATTATTAAGTATTACTAAGTATTGCTTAGTATTACTTATTATTTAGTATTATTTGTTTTAATTTAGTATTAGTTGGTATTACTTAGTTTTATTTAGTATTATTTTATATTGTTTTGTATATTTAATATCAGTTATTATAATTTAGTATTATTCAGTTTTATTTAGTATTAATTAGTATTAGCTGGTATTATTTAGTTTTATTTAGTATTACTGAGATCTATTTAGTATTATTTAGATTTATTTAATATTATTTAATATTGTTTAATATACTTTATTATTACGTAATATTTAATGTTTATTATTACTTAGTATTATTAATATTATTTAGTATTATTGAATATTATTTAATATGATTTAATATCATTTAGTATTATTTAGTATTATATAGTATTACTTAGTATTATTTAGTTTATTATGTTATATTATTTAGTTTATTATTAGTTAGTTACATTTAATATTACTTACTATTATTTAGTATTATTTAATAATAATTAACATTACTTAGTATTACTTAGTATTTTTTTGTATTAATTATATTTAGTATTACTTAGTATAACTTAGTACTACTTAGTACTTATTTTGTATTATTTGATCATATTAAGTATTTTTAATATTACTTATTATAATTTAGTATTATTTAGTATTGTTTGGTATTAGTTGGTATTATTTAATATTATTTAGTATTTCTTATTATTAGTTTATAAAATTTAGTATAATTTAGTATTATTTAGTATTATGTAATACTATATTATTTAGCATTACTTAGTATTATTTAGTAGACTTTGTATTATTAAATATTATTAGTATTATTTAGTATTATTTAATTTAACTTGGTATTATTTAAAATTCAATGTTATTTATTTTATATTATTTAGTATTACTTAGTACAACTTAGTATTACTTAGTTTTATTTAATATTATCTAATATCATTTATTATTATTTAGTATTACTAAGTACTGCTTAGTATTACTTATTATTTAGTATTATTTGTTATAATTAAGTATAAGTTGGTATTACTTAGTATTATTTAGTATTATTTAATATTGTTTAGTATTTTTAATATCAGTTAATATAATTTAGTCTTATTTAGTATTATTCAGTTTTATTTAGTATTATTTAGTATTATTTAGTTTTATTTAGTATTATTTAGTATTACCGAGTTCTATTTAGTATTATTTAGATTTATTTTTTTTCTCTCAAATGGAGTTATGACTACTCCGTTTATTCAACAAAAATCCACAAATATGTACAACAATTAATGCTATTGAATAGGATATACATTTAGTAAAAAGAAACACAACACAAATAAATTTATATACAAATATGTTCACAAAAACAATTACCGTGACGCAGTCACCAAAAAAAAAAAGATTTATTTAATATTATTAAATATTGTTTATATATTATTTATTATTATTTCGTATTATTTAATACTGTTTATTATTACTTAGTATTTTTTAATATTATTTAGTATTATTGAATATTATTTAATATAATTTAGTATTTAGTATTATTTAGTATTACTTAGTAGGCCAATTATTTAGTATTATATAATTTTATTTTATATTATTTAGTTTATTATTTAGTATCATTTAATATTACTTAGTATTTTTTAGTATTATTTAATATCATTAACATTACTTAGTATTACTTAGTATTATTTTTGTATTATAACTTAGTACAACTTAGTATTACATAATATCATTTAATATTATTTATTATTATTTTATATTATTTAGTACTATTTAGTATTACTTAGTACAAAACTTAGCATTACTTACTTTTATTTAATATTATCTAATATCATTTATTATTATTTAATATTACTAAGTATTGCTTAGTATTACTAATTATTTAGTATTATTTCAGTTTTATTTAGAATTATTTGGTATTAATTAGTTTTATTAAGTATTACTGAGTTCTATTTAGTATTATTTAGATTTATTTAATATTATTTAATATTGTTTAATATACTTTATTATTTCGTATTATTTAACAATGTTTATTATTACTTAGTATTTTTAAATATAATTTAGTATTATTGAATATTATTTAATATGAATTAGTATTATTTAGTATTATTTAGTACTATTTAGTATTACTTAGTATTATTTAGTATTATTTAATATTATTTATATTATTTAGTATCATTTAATATTACTTAGTATTATTTATTATTATTTAATAATTAACATTACTTAGTATTACTTAGTATATTGTATTATTAGTTTTATTTAGTATTACTTAGTATAACTTAGTATTAGTTAGTATGAGTTAGTATAACTTGATAATATTTAGTATTATTTAGTATTATTTGGTATAACTTAGTAATATTTGGTATTACTTAATATTATTTAGTATTATTTAATATTATTTAGTATTTTTTTAATATGAGTTTATATAATTTAGTATTATTTAGTAATATTTAGTATTATTCAGTAATATTTCGTATTATTTGGTATAAAGCTTTATTTAGTATCATTTAGTATAATGAATGATTAAATATTTATTTGTATTATTTAAAATTATTTAATACTATTTAGATTCTTTAAAAATTATATTATTTAGTATTATTTAGTATTATTTAAGTTTACTTAGTATTATTTAGTATTGCTTAGTATTGTTTGTTATTTAGAATTACTTAGTAAACTAATAATTTAATATTATTAAGTATTATTTATTATTTTTTTTTTTTTTGTATTATTTGGTATTATTTAAAATCACTTTTTTAATTAGTACTATTTATTTCTATTTAATATTACCTAATATAATTTACTATTACTTATTATTTACTATTATTTAGTATTATTTGGTATTATTTAGTATTATTTAACCATCGGATCCTCCACAATGAACATTTTTTGAGGTGGATCCACAAGCTGATTTTTTTACCAACACCCTGTCTTTTAGGTCAATAACCCCCATGCAAGCCCAAAGCTGCACTAAATGACCAATTGGAGTGCCAGTCAAGACTTAGGCTTGTGTTATTTACGATCAGTGTGCTGCCGCAAGTTGTTTTCACGAAGTGCGAACCGCCCTGTGCCAAGGGAATTCTTGGCACAGGGGTCAATCGCTTACTTCACTGAGACAGGTGGCTGCTGTCTTGCAACACTCCTCACTCTGCAGTGGTTAGGGTCTGGCCAGTGACAGTTAACAGGCTTGTTGGGTATACCAGGGGTGAGGTTTACATGGAATCTTGGCTTTTTTGGCCCATTGAAAAAAGTAATGCCCATATTTGGTAGGACCTGCTGAATGTTATCATCTCGTGGCTGACACCAGGGTTAATGATATTTTCATGTAATTTATTATTTAGTATTTTTTGGTATTATTGAGTATCATTTGGTATAATTTGGTATTATTTGGAATTTAGTATTATTTGGTACTATTTGGATTTTTTTTAGTACTATTTGGTATTACTTAGTATAATTTTGTATTATTAAAACATTTAGTATCATTAAGTATTACTCAGTTTTCTTAGTATTATTTAGTATTAATGAATATTATTTAATATTGTTTTGTATTATTTAAAATTATTTAACATTATTTATTATAATTTAATAATATATAACATTATTTAATACTATTTAGTGTAATTATTTCTATTTATTATTTAGTATTATTTTGTATTATTTGGTATTACTTAGTATTACTTAGAATTATTTAGTATCATTTAATATTATTTAATATTATTTGGTATAATTTAGTATTATTTAAAACATTTAGTATCATTTAGTATTACTTAGTTTTATTTAGTATTATTTAGTAATATTGAATATTATTTAATATTAATTTGTATTATTTATTATTATTTATTTTTCAGTATTATTTTGTATTAATTTTATATTATTTAGTATTATTTAATATTACTTAGTTTTATTAGTATTATTTAAAATAATTTACTATTATTTAGTATTTATAATTATTTAGTATTATTTAATATTAATTAATAATATTTAGTATTATTTCGTAATATTTGGTATGATTAAGCATTATTTAATATCATCTAGTGTCATTTAGTATGACTTAATATTATTTAGTATTATTTCGTAATATTTAGTATTATTTAATATTATTAATAATTATTTAGTATTACTTAGTACTATTGAATATTTAGTATTATTTGGTATTACTTGGTACTCTTTAGTATTATTTAATATTATTTAGTATTATTTGGTATTATTTTTTTATTTAATATTTATTATAATTATGTACTTTTACTTAGTATTATTCAATATTTAGTATTATTTGGTATTATTTAGTAGTTTGGTATTTTTCAAGTCTAATTTAAGAATATTTAATAGTATTTAATATTATTCAATATTATTTAGTTTTATTTAATATTAATTAGTATTATTTTGTATTTGTTATTATTCATATGAATGTGTTACCCCCGAATTTGTTCAGTCAAAAAGACAGCTAAAATGCACACAAGATACATGTACATGTAATACTTTTGGGGTGACCTAGATCTTACACACGCGCTACGTTTTCTCTGTGTGGACGTGTGGGGCTTGAAAAAAACGTTATGGACCATTCCATTATTGAATATAGGTGTACAGCTTTTTATGCAGGGTATAACTTATATTATGTGCCGTGTCAACGCTATCCACGATTACCGGCGTCCCGAGCTAGCTTTGGTACACAACCCCTGCATAAAATGGTTGAGTCCCACAGCAAACGCGCAGTTCTTGGACACAAACAATAAGGACTCGACTGTTTTTGTCTCATTTTTGCAATGTTTCGGTCAGTATTTGTAAATAATACTTTCAGAAATTGAGCTTGAATTATTCATTTACCATCTCCGTGATTTTTAAATCATAGTTTTAATGATAAAGTTACAAAACTTACTATCACACGAGCTCCCACGATTCACACGATTCTTAGGTTGGTGACATTAAAACTAACGTTAAGCAATGGTGATCTCAGGAAATCCGTGGACAAGACGCCGCTTGTCATTGGTTAATAGTTTTGTTGTTGGAAAAGACGGCGGTTTTCTTTAACCAATCACAAAAGTTTTTATATCAATAGTTGGAGCACAATTTCAAGATGTAGAGGGCACTTTCGCCCGTTGAAAAAAACAAACAGGGGCAATGTAGGCTCAGTAAAGGTCACGCCGTGTGGACTAAAATCTCTCCTCCCACACGGAATTTGGTGGAACTTCGAAAAGGAAAAGGAAAAATGACGGTATTTTTTTCCACGGTAAAAATATGAATCATACACTGTCTGAATGCTGATAATCTAAGCTTTTTGATGGTGTTTTCGCCCGTGAAAAATAATGTTGCAATCGGGAGATCGGACCAAAAACAGGGCAAAAATGCAACTTTTTTACGGCCGATTCTCGGGAAAACTGGGGCGTTCTTTAAAGCTTTAAATTAAAGCTTGAGTGAACAGGACAAATTCATATGTAGTATTACTTAACATTATCTATTGTTATTTAGTATTACTTAGTGGTATTTGGTAGCATTTAGTAATATTTGGTATTATTTAATATTACTTCGTATTACTTAGTATTATTAAATATTAATTAATATAATTTATTATTATTCAATATAATTTACTAGTATTTGGTATTATTTAGTATCATTTGGTATTATTTAGTATTATTTCAAATTATTTAGTATTACTCAGTATTACTTATTATTTAATATTAATTAATATCATTTACTATTATTTAAAATTATTTATTATTATTTAAGATTATTTAACATTTAATATTTAGTATTTTTTAGTATTATTTAGTATTATTTAGTATTAAGTATTACTTAGTATTATTAAGTATTAATTAATATTATTTAGTAATATTTCATATTTTCTAGTATTATTATTTAGTATACTTTAATATTATTTAGTATTATTTTATATTTGGCATCATTTAATATTACTTAAGTATTACTTAGTTTTATTTAATATTAATTAATATAATTTACTGTTATTTATTATTTATTATTTACTATCATTTGGTATCATTTGGTATTTCGTATTATTTAGTATCATTTAATATTACTTAGTATTATTTTGTATTATTTAGTATTATCTAGTATAACTTGGTAAAAATTTGTATTTTTAAGATTATTTAGTATTATTTATTATATAATATTATTTACTATTATTTGGTATTATTTAGTATTTCTTGATATTATTTAGTATTATTTTATATTACTTAGTAATATTTTATATTATATAGTATTATTTAATATTATTTAGTGTTATTTAGTAATACTTAATATTTTTTAGTATTATGTGGTACTATTAAGTACTATTTAGTATTATTTTAAATTATTTAGTATTACTTATTATTATTTAGAATTTAGTATTAATTTGTATTATTTTGTATTATTTAATATTACTTAGTATTACTTAGTATTACTTAGTATTATTTATTATTTAATATTACTTAATATAATTTGCTATTATTTATTATTATTTATTATTTAAGATTATTTAATATTTAATAATATTTTGTATTTTTAAGTATTATTTGGTATCATTTAGTATTCACTAGTATAACTTGGTAATATTTGGTATTGTTTAGTATTATATATTATTAAGTATTATTTAGTATTATTTGGCATTTTTGGTATTACTAATATTTTACATTATTTAGTATTGTTTAATATTATTTAGTATTACGTAGTATTATTTAGTATTATTTAATATTATTTAGTATTATTTTGAATTATTTGGTATAATTTGGTATTCTCTAGTGCAATTTAATATTACTAAGTTTTAATTAGTAGTATTTGGTATTAATAAGTTTTACTTAATAATATTTAATATTATTTAGTATTACGTAGTATTATTTAATATTTTTTGGTATTATTTAGTTTTACTTAGTGTTATTTAGTAATAATTAGCATTAATTACTATTAAGTATTATCTAACATAACTTGGTATTATTTAGTTTTATTTAATATTAGAGTACTATTTATTAATATTATCTAATATTATTTAGTATTATTTAGTTTTATTTTGGTTTTTGGTATTATTTAGTATTATTTAATATTATTGATAATTATTTAGTATTTTTTGGTATTATTTAGTATTATTTAATATTATTTAATATAATTTACTGTTATTTATTATTTACTAATGTTTGGTTTTATTTGGTATTATTTAATGTTATTTAGTAGTATTTTGTATTTTTTGGTATTATTTTGTAATATTTAATATTATTTGATATTATTTAGTGCTATTTAGTATTACGTAGTATTATTTAGTATTATTTAATAATATTGAGTATTATTTTGTATTCGGTTCTATTAAATATTGCTTCTTTGGTATTATTTAGTATTATTTTGTATTATTTGGTATTATTTAATATTACTTAGTATTATTAAGTATTAATTTTTATTTCATATTTATTCAAATAATTTACTTTCACTAGTATTATTTAATATTATTTGGTATTTTTTGTATTATTTAATATTATTTCATATTATTTAGTATTATTTAGTACTATTTAATGTCGTTTAGTATTACTTTGTATTATTTCGTAGTATTTAATATTACTTGGTATTATTTAGTACTATTTGGAAATATTTGGTATTATTAAGTATAATTTAGTATTACTTAGTATTATTTAGTATGACAGCATTAGTTACGATTATTTAGTATTATCTAGTATAATTTGGTATTATTTATTATAATTGTTTATTATTTAGTATTATTTAGTATTATTTAGTATTATTTAGTACTATTTGGTATTATTTGATATTATTTAGTGTTATTTAGTATTATTTGGTATTATTTGGTATTTTTTTTTATTTTTTAATATATTTTTTTATTATTTAGTATTATTTAATATTTTTAGTATTACTTAGTATTATTTAGTTTTATTTAGTATTATCTAGTATAACTTGGTATTATTTAGTATTATCTAGTACTATGCAGTATTATTTGGTATTTTTTAGTATTATTTAATAATATTAAATATAATTTACTATCCAATATTATTCATTATTATTTGGTTTTATTCGTTATTATTTAGTATTATTTGGAATTATTTAGTATTATTTAGTATTATTTTGTATTATTTAATATAACTTAGTATAATTTAGTATTATTTATTAATAATTAGCACTATTTAGTATTTGGTTTTATTTTTTACTTCTTAGTATTGTTTAGTACTATTTATGTTATTTAATATTTAATATAATTTACTAATATTTAGTATTATTTGGTATTATTTAGTATCATTTGGTATCATTTGCTATTATTTAGTATCATTTGGTATTATTTAATATTAATCAAAATAATTTACTATTATTTATTATTAAGTATTATTTGGTGGTATTTGGTATTATTTAGTATTACTTAATAATATTTAATATTTAGTATTCTTGAGTATTATTTAGCATTATTTATTAATATTTGGTATTATTTGGTATTATTTGGTATTATTTAATGACTTATTTGGTATTATTTAGTGTTATTTGGTATTATTTATTATTTAATATTAATTATTATAATTTATTATTATTTAGTATTTTTTAGTATTATTTGGTATTTTTTTAGTATTATTTAATATTAATTATCATAATTTAATATTAATTAATAGAATTTAGTATTTGGTATTATTTAGTATTATTTAGTATTACTTAGTATTATTTAGTATGACTTAGCATTTATTACGATTATTTACTAATGTCTAGTATAACTTGGTATCATTTAGTATTATTCAAAATTATTTAGTAGTATTTAGTATTATTTGATATTATTTGGTATTATTTAGTATACTTTCATATTACTTAGTATTGGTTAGTATTATTTGTTATTATTTAATATAATTTACTCTTTTTTTAGTATTTTTTGGTATATTTGGTATCATTTGGTATCATTTGGTGTTATTTAGTATTATTTAATATTATTTAATAAAAATTTACTATTATTTATTATTTAGTATAATTGGTATTATTTAGTATTATTTAGTATTATTTAGTATTATCTAGTATACCTTGGTATTATTTAGTACTATTTGGTATTATTTAGTATTATTTAATATTGTTAAATATTATTTATTCTTCATTATTATTGAGTATTATTTAGTGTTATTTAATGATTTATTTGGTATTATTTAGTATTATTTTGTATTATTTGGTATTTAAAATTACTGAGTATTATTTCGTAATAATTATTATTTAATATTAATTATTATAATTTACTATTATTTACAATTATTTAGTATTATTTGGTATCATTTGGTATTATTTAGTATAATTTAAAATTATTTAGCATTATTTAGTAATATTTGGTTTTATTTGGTATTATTTATTATTATTTAATATTATTTAGTGTTATTTAGTATTATTTGGTAATACTCAGTATTTTTTAATATTACTTAATTTTATTTAATAATATTTTTTTTATTTAACATAATTTTTTATTATTCAGTATTATTTAATATTATTTAGTATTACTTAGTATTATTTAGTTTTATTCAGTATTATCGAGTATAACTTGGTATCATTTAGTATTATTTAGTACTAATCAGTGTTATTTGGTATTTTTTAGTATTATTTAATATTATTAAATATAATTTACTTTTCATTATTATTGGGTATTATGTGGTATTATTTAGTATTATTTAATATTATTTAGTATTATTTAATATTACTTAGTATTATTTGGTATTATTTAATAATATTTAGTATTATTTTGTTTTTTTTAATATTACATAGTATAATTTAGTATTATTTAATATTTATTATTTACTATTAATTAATATAATTTAATATCATTTAGTATTATTTAGTATCATTTGGTATTAGTTGGTATTTTTTGGTATTATTTAGTATTAAATATAATTTACTATTACTTATTTAGTTTTATTAGGTATTATTTAATAATATTTAGCACTATTTAGTATTATTTGGTTTTATTTATTACTTCTTAGTATCATTTAGTATTATTTATGATACTTAATAATATTTAATATAATTTACTATTAATTAGTATTATTCGGTATTATTTAGTATCATTTGGTATTATTTAGCATTATTTAATATTATTAAATATAATTTACTATTATTTATTATTTAGTATCATTTGGTATCATTTCGCATTTTTTTTAGTATTATTTAGTTTTTTTAGTATTATCTAGTTTAACTTGGTAGTATTCAGTATTATTTAGTACTATTCAGTATTATTTGGTATTTTTAGTTTTATTTAATATTATTAAAAAAAATTTACTATTTATTATTATTGAATACTATGTGGTATTATTTAGTATTATTTAGTATTATTTAATATTACTTAGTATAATTTAGTATTATTTAATAATATTTATTATTTACTTTTAAGATAATTTAGTATCATTTAGTATTATTTAGTATCATTTGGTATTAATTGGTATTTTTTGGTATTATTTGGTATTATTCAATAATATTTAGCACTATTTAGTATTATTTGGTTTTACTTATTACTTCTTAGTATTATTTAGTATTATTTATGTTATTTATTATTATTTAATATAATTTAATAATATTTAGTTTTATTTGGTATTATTTAGTATCATTTGGTATCATTTGGTATTATTTAGTAGCATTTGGTATTATTTGATATTATTTAGTATTATTTAATATTATTCAATATAATTTACTATTATTTATTATTAAGTATTATTTGGTATTATTTGCTATTAATTAGTATTAGTTAATATGACTTATTGATATTATTTAGTATTATTTTGTATTATTTTGTATTTAAAATTACTGAGTATTATTTCGTAATATTTATTATTAAATATTAATTATTTTAGTTTACTATTATTTACTATTAATTAGTATTATTTGTATTTTTAGTATCATTTGGTATCATTTGGTATTATTTAGTATAATTTAAAATTATTTAGTATTATTTAGTAATATTTGGTTTTATTTGGTATTATTTATTATTATTTAACATTATTTAGTGTTATTTAGTATTTTTTGGTAATACTCAGTATTTTTTAATATTACTTAATTTTATTTAATAATATTTTTATTTATTTAATATAATTTTTTATTATTCAGTATTATTTAATATTATTTAGTATTACTTAGTATTATTTAGTTTTATTCAGTATTATCTAGTATAACTTGGTATTATTTAGTATTATTTAGTACTATTCAGTGTTATTTGGTATTTTTTAATATTATTTAATTTTATTAAATATAATTTACTTTTCATTATTATTGGGTATTATGTGGTATTATTTAGTATTATTTAATATTATTTAGTATTATTTAATATTACTTAGTATTATTTGGTATTATTTAATAATATTTTAGTATTATTTTGTATTTTTTAATATTACATAGTATAATTCAGTATTATTTAATATTTATTATTTACTATTAATTAATATAATTTAGTATCATTTAGTATTATTTAGTATCATTTGGTATTAGTTGGTATTTTTTGGTATTATTTAGTATTAAATATAATTTACTATTACTTATTTAGTTTTATTAGGCATTATTTAATAATATTTAGCACTATTTAGTATTATTTGGTTTTATTTATTACTTCTTAGTATCATTTAGTATTATTTATGATACTTAATAATATTTAATATAATTTACTATTATTTAGTATTATTCGGTATTATTTAGTATCATTTGGTATTATTTAGCATTATTTAATATTATTAAATATAATTTACTATTATTTATTATTTAGTATTATTTGGTGTTATTTTGTATTATTTAGTAATACTTATAATATTTAATATTTAATATTCTTGAGTATTATTTAGTATTATTTGGTATTTAAAATTACTTAGTATTATTTCGTAATATTTATTATTTAATACTAATTATTATAATTTAGTATTATTTACTATTATTTACTATTATTTGGTACTTTTTAAGTATTATTTAATATTAATTTATATTATTTAATATTATGTAATATAATTTAGTATTGGTATTATTTAGTATTATTTTGTATTATTTAGTAATATTTAGTATTACTTAGTATTATTTAGTATGACTTAGCATTTATTACGATTATTTAGTATTGTCTAGTATAACTTGGTATCTTTTAGTACTTTTTAATATTATTTAGTATTATTCAGTATTATTTAGTATTATTTGATATTATTTAGTATTTAGTATTATTTAATATTATTTAGTATTAATTAGTATTATTTGGTATTATTTGGTATTATTTAGTATAATTTCATAATACTTAGTATTATTTAGTATTATTTGTTATTATTTAAAATAATTTACTCTTATTTAGTATTTGTTGGTATTATTTTGTATCATTTGGTATCATTTGGTATTATTTGGTATCATTTGTTGTTATTTGGTCTTATTTAATATTATTTAACATAATTTACTATTATTTATTATTTAGTATCATTTGGTATCATTTGGCATTATTTAGTATTATTTAGTTTAATTTAGTATTATCTAGTATAACTTGGTATTATTTAGTACTATCTGGTATTATTTAGTATTATTTAATATTGTTAAATACGATTTATTCTTTATTATTATTGAGTATTATTTGGTATTATTTAGTGTTATTTAATATTTGATATTATTTAATATTATTTAGTATTATTTAGTATTACTTAATTTTATTTAGTATTATTTTGTATTAATTGGTACTATTTAATATAACTTAGTATTATTTAGTGTCACTTAATATTATTAAATATTATTTAATTTAATTTACTATTATTTTTTATTATTTAGTATTATTTATTACTACTTAATGATATTTGGTAATATTTAGTATCATTTGTATTATTTAGTAGTAATTAAGATTTTTAATATTAAATATTATTTAGTGTTATTTAGCATTACTTAGTAATATTTAGTATTTTTGGTATTATTTAGTATTATTTAATATTATTGGATATAATTTACTGTTATTTGTTATTTAGTATTATTTGGTATTATTTAATATTATTCAATATAATTTAGTGTTAATTAGTAATAATTGGTATTATTTAGTATTATTTAATGATTATTAATATTATTTAATATTCTTGAGTATTATTTAATAATATTGAGTATTATTTTGTATTATTTAGTTCTATTTAATATTACTTTTTGGTATTATTTTGTATTAATTTGTATTATTTATTACTATTTAGTATTATTTGGTACTTTTTAGTATTATTTACTATTTAATATTATTTAATATAATTTAGTATTATTTAGTACTATTTAATGTTGTTTAGTATTATTTTGTATTATTTCGTCTTATTTAACATTACTTGTTATTTAGTACTATTTGGTATTATTTGGTATAATTTAGTATTCCTTATTATTGTTTAGTATGACTTAGCATTGGTTACGATTATTTAGTATTATCTAGTATAAGTTGGTATTATTTAGTATTATTTAAAATTATTTAGTATTATTTAATATTATTTAGTGATATTTAGTGTTATTTGGTATTATTTGATATTATTCAGTATTATTTAATATTACTTACTTTTATTTAGTATTATTTTGTACTATTTAATATAGTTTTCTATTATTTAGTATTATTTAATATTTAGTATTACTTAGTATTATTTAGTTTTATTTCGTATTATCTAGTATAACTTGGTATTATTCAGTATTATTTAGTACTATTCAATATTATTTGGTATTTTTTATTATTATTTAATATTATTTAATATTATTAAATATAATTCACTATTCATTATTATTGAGTATTATTTGGTATTATTTAGTATTTTTTAATATTACTTAGTATAATTTAGTATTATTTAGTATTATTTAATATAATTTACTATTACTTATTATTTAGTATTATTTGGTATTATTCAATAATATTTAGCACTATTTAGTATTATTTGGTTTTATTTATTACTTCTTAGTATTATTTAGTATTATTTATGTTATTTAATATTATTTAATATAATTTATTATTATTTAGTATTATTTGGTATTATTTAGTTTCATTTAATATTATTCAATATAATTTACTAACATTTATTATTTAGTATTATTTTGTATTATTTAGTATTACTTAATAATATTTAATATCTAATATTCATGAGTATTATTTAGCATTATTTATTATTATTTGGTATTATTTGGTATTTTATGGTATTATTTAATATGACTTATTTGGTATTATTTGGTATTAATTTGTATTATTTGGAAGTTAAAATTACTGAGTATTTTTTCGTAATATTTATTATTTAATATTAATTATTATAATTTACTATTATTTACTATTATTCAGTATTATTTGGTTTTTTTTCAGTATCATTTGGTATTATTTAGTAATATTTAGTAATATTTGTATTAGTATTTTTTGTATTATTTGGTATTTAAAAATACTTAGTATTATTTCGTAATATTTATTATTTAATACTAATTATTTTAATTTACTATTAATTACTATTATTTGGTATTTTTAAGTATTATTTAATATTAATTAATATAATTTAGTATTGGTATTTTTTAGTATTATTTGGTATGAGTTAGTAATATTTAGTATTACTTAGTATTATTCAGTATGACTTAGCATTTATTACGATTATTTAGTATTGTCTAGTATAACTTGGTATCATTTAGTATTATTTAATATTATTTAATATTATTTAAAGTTATTTAGTATTTTTTAGTATTATTTGATATTATTTGGTATTTAGTATTATTTAATATAATTTAGTGTTAATTAGTATTATTTGGTATTATTTAGTATAATTTCATATTACTTAGTATTATTTAGTATTACTTAGTATTATTTAGTATTACTTAGCAATAATTAATAATTAGTATTATCTAGTATAACTTGGTATTATTTAGTAATACTTAATATTATTCACTACTATTTAAGATTATTTAATATTATTTAGTATTATTTAGTATTATTTAGTATTATTTGGTATTATTTGGTCTTATTTAGTATTATTTATCATTATTTAGTATTATTTTGTATTAATTGGTATTATTTAATATTACTTAATACTATTTAGTGTTACTTACTATTATTAAATATTATTTAATTTAGTTTACTGTTATTTTTTATTATTTAGTATTATTTATTATTACTTAATTTTATTTGGTAATATTTAGTATCATTTGGTATTATTTAGTATTAATTAAGATTATTTAATATAAAATATTATTTAGTGTTATTTAGCATTACTTAGTATTATTTAGTATTTTTGGTATTATTTAGTATTATTTAATATTATTTAATATAATATACTGTTATTTATTGTTTACTATTATTTGGTTTTATTTGGTATTATTTAATGTTATTTAGTAGTATTTTGAATTTTTTGGTATTATTTAGTATTATTTAATATTATTTGATATTATTTAGTGCTATTTAGTAATACGTAGTATTATTTAGTATTATTTAATAATATTGAGTATTATTTTGTATTATTTGGTTCTATTTAGTATTGATTCTTTGGTATTAATTAGTATTATTTTGTATTATTTGGTATTATTTAATATTACTTAGTATTAAGTATTATTTTTTATTCCATATTAATTCAAATAATTTACTATCACTAGTACTATTTAGTATTATTTGGTATTTTTTAGTTTTATTTAATATTATTTAGTATTATTTAGTACTATTTAATGTCGTTTAGTATTATTTTGTATTATTTCGTAGTATTTAATATTACTTGGTATTATTTAGTACTATTTGGAAATATTTGGTATTATTTAGTATAATTTAGTATTACTTAGTATTATTTAGTATGACAGCATTAGTTACGATTATTTAGTATTATCTAGTATAATTTGGTATTATTTATTATTATTTATAATTATTTAGTAATATTTAGTATTATTTAAAATTATTTAGTATTATTTAGTATTATTTAGTACTTTTTGGTATTATTTGATATTATTTAGTGTCATTTAGTATTATTTGGTATTATTTGGTATTATTTTTTATTTTTTAATATATTTTTTTATTATTTAGTGCTATTTAATATCTTTTTAGTATTACTTAGTATTATTTAGTTTTATTTAGTATTATCTAGTATAACTTGGTATTATTTAGTATTATTTAGTACTATTCAGTATTATTTGGTATTTTTTATTACTATTTAATAATATCAAATATAATTTACTATCCATTATTATTTGGTATTATTTGTTATTATTTAGTATTATTTGGTATTATTTAGTATTATTTAGTATTATTTTGCATTATTTAATATTACTTAGTATAATTTAGTATTATTTATTAATATTTATTATTTACAATTAATTAATATAATTTAGTATCATTTAGTATTATTTAGTATCATTTGGTATTAATTGTTTTTTTTAGTATATTTAGTGTTATTTATTATAATTGACTATGACTTTTATTTAGTATTATTTGGTATTATTTAATAATATTTAGCACTATTTAGTATTTGGTTTTATTTTTTACTTCTTAGTATTATTTAGTACTATTTATGTTATTTAATATTTTTTAATATAAGTTACTAATATTTAGTATTATTTGGTATTATTTAGTATCATTTGGTATCATTTGCTATTATTTAGTATCATTTGGTATTATTTAATGTTATTCAATATAATTTACTATTATTTATTATTAAGTATTATTTTGTATTATTTTGTATTATTTAGTATTACTTAATAATATTTAATATTTAATATTCTTGAGTATAATTTAGCATTATTTATTAATATTTGGTATTATTTGGTATTATTTAATGACTTATTTGGTATTATTTATTATTTAATATTAATTATTATAATTTATTAGTTAGTATTACTTCTTAGTATTATTTAGTATTATTTGTTTTTATTTAATATAATTTACTCTTATTTAGTATTTTTTGGTATCATTTGGTATTATTTGGTGTTGTTTAGTAGTATTTAATATTATTTAATAAAAATTTACTATTATTTATTATTTAGTATTATTTGGTATTATTTGGTATTATTTAGTATCATTTGGCAATATTTAGTATAATTTAGTTTTATTTAGTATTATCTAGTATACCTTGGTACCTTTAGTATTATTTACTATTTAATATTATTTATTATTATTTAGTATTATTAAGTACTATTTAATGTTGTTTAGTATTATTTTGTATTATTTCGTCTTATTTAATATTACTTGTTATTATTTAGTACTATTTGGTATTATTTGGTAATATTTATTATAATTTAGTATTCCTTATTATTATTTAGTATGACTTAGCATTAGTTACGATTATTTAGTATTATCTAGTATAGTTTGGTATTATTTAGTATTATTTAAAATTATTTAGTATTATTTAATATTGTTTAGTGATATTTAGTATTATTTGGTGTTATTTGGTATTATTCAGTATTATTTAATATTACTTAATTTTATTTAGTATTTAGTATTATTTATGTTATTTAATATTATTTAATATAATTTACTATTATTTAGTATTATTCGGTATTATTTAGTATCATTTGGTATTATTTAGTATCGTTTTGTTTTATTTGGTATTATTTAGTATTATTCAATATTATTCAATATAATTTACTATTATTTAGTATTTAGTATTATTTGGTATTATTTTGTGTTATTTAGTATTACTTATAATATTTAGGATTTAATATTCTTGAGTATTATTTAGCATTATTGAGTATTATGTGGTATTATTAAATATGACTTATTTGGTATTATTTAGTATTTTTTTGTATTATTTGGTATTCAAAAATACGTATTATTTCGTAATATTTATTATTTAATACTAATTATTTTAATTTACTATTATTTACTATTATTTGGTATTTTTTTAGTATTATTTAATATTAATTAACATTGTTTAATATAAATTAATATAATTTAGTATTGGTATTTTTTAGTATTATTTAGTATTAGTTAGTAATATTTAGTATTACTTAGTATTATTTAGTATGACTTAGCATTTATTACGATTATTTAGTATTGTCTAGTATAACTTGGTATCATTTAATATTATTTAATATTATTTAGTATTATTTAATATTATTTAGTATTATTTAAAAATATTTAGTATTATTTGATATTATTTGGTATTTAGTATTATTTAATATAATTTAGTGTTAATTAGTATTATTTGGTATTATTTAGTATAATATCATATTACTTGGTGTTATTTAGTATTATTTGTAATTATTTAATTTAATTTACTCTTATTTAGTATTTTTTGGTATTATTTGGTATCACTTGGTATCATTTGGTATTATTTGGTATTATTTGGTAATATTTGGTGTTATTTAGTATTATTTAATATTATTTAATATAATTTACTATTATTTATTATTTAGTATCATTTGGTATCATTTTGCATTTTTTTTAGTATTATTTAGTTTTTTTTAGTATTATCTAGTTTAACTTGGTAGTATTCAGTATTATTTAGTACTATTCAGTATTATTTGGTATTTTTAGTTTTATTTAATATTATTAAAAATAATTTACTATTCATTATTATTGAATATTATGTGGTATTATTTAGTATTATTTAGTATTCTTTAATATTCATTAGTATAATTTATAATTATTTAATAATATTTATTATTTACTTTTAAGATAATTTAGTATCATTTAGTACTATTTAGTATCATTTGGTATTAATTGGTATTTTTTGGTATTATTTGGTATTATTCAATAATATTTAGCACTATTCAGTATTATTTGGTTTTACTTATTACTTCTTAGTATTATTTAGTATTATTTATGTTATTTATTATTATTTAATATAATTTAATAATATTTAGTTTTATTTGGTATTATTTAGTATCATTTGGTATCATTTGGTATTATTTAGTATCATTTGGTATTATTTGGTATTATTTAGTATTATTTAATATTATTCAATAGAATTTACTATTATTTATTATTAAGTATTATTTGGTATTATTTGCTATTAATTAGTATTACTTAATATTATTTAATTTTTAATAATTTTGAGTATTATTTAGCATTATTTAGCATTATTTAGCATTATTTGGTATTATTTGGTATTAGTTAATATGACTTATTGATATTATTTAGTATTATTTTGTATTATTTGGTATTTAAAATTACTGAGTATTATTTCGTAATATTTATTATTTAATATTAATTATTTTAGTTTACTATTATTTACTATTAATTAGTATTATTTGGTATTTTTTAGTATCATTTGGTATCATTTGGTATTATTTAGTATAATTTAAAATTATTTAGTATTATTTAGTAATATTTGGTTTTATTTGGTATTATTTATTATTATTTAATATTATTTAGTGTTATTTAGTATTATTTGGTAATACTCAGTATTTTTTAATATTACTTAATTTTATTTAATAATATTTTTTTTTATTTAATATAATTTTTTATTATTCAGTATTATTTAATATTATTTAGTATTACTTAGTATTATTTAGTTTTATTCAGTATTATCTAGTATAACTTGGTATTATTTAGTATTATTTAGTACTATTCAGTGTTATTTGGTATTTTTTAGTATTATTTAATAGTATTAAATATAATTTACTTTTCATTATCATTGGGTATTATGTGGTATTAATTAGTATTATTTAATATTATTTAGTATTATTTAATATTACTTAGTATTATTTGGTATTATTTAATAATATTTAGTATTTTTTTGTATTTTTTAATATTACATAGTAAAATTTAGTATTATTTAATATTTATTATTTACTATTAATTAATATAATTTAGTATCATTTAGTATCATTTAGTATCATTTGGTATTAGTTGGTATTTTTTGGTATTATTTAGTATTAAATATAATTTACTATTACTTATTTAGTTTTATTAGGTTTTATTTAATAATATTTAGCACTATTTTGTATTATTTTGTATTATTTAGTATTACTTAATAATATTTAATATTTAATATTCTTGAGTATAATTTAGCATTATTTATTAATATTTGGTATTATTTGGTATTATTTAATGACTTACTTGGTATTATTTAGTATTATTTATTATTTAATATTAATTATTTTAATTTATTATTTAGTATTACTACTTAGTATTATTTAGTATTATTTGTTTTTATTTAATATAATTTACTCTTATTTAGTATTTTTTGGTATCATTTGGTATTATTTGGTGTTGTTTAGTAGTATTTAATATTATTTAATAAAAATTTACTATTATTTATTATTTAGTATTATTTGGTGTTATTTTGTATTATTTAGTAATACTTATAATATTTAATATTTAATATTCTTGAGTATTATTTAGTATTATTTGGTATTTAAAATTACTTAGTATTATTTCGTAATATTTATTATTTAATACTAATTATTATAATTTAGTATTATTTACTATTATTTACTATTATTTGGTACATTTTAAGTATTATTTAATATTAATTTATATTATTTAATATTATGTAATATAATTTAGTATTGGTATTATTTAGTATTATTTTGTATTATTTAGTAATATTTAGTATTACTTAGTATTATTTAGTATGACTTAGCATTTGTATCATTTGGTATCATTTGGTATTATTTGGTATCATTTGTTGTTATTTAGTAATATTTAATATTATTTAACATAATTTACTATTATTTATTATTTAGTATCATTTGGTATCATTTGGTATCATTTGGCATTATTTAGTATTATTTAGTTTAATTTAGTATTATCTAGTATAACTTGGTATTATTTAGTACTATCTGGTATTATTTAGTATTATTTAATATTGTTAAATACGATTTATTCTTTATTATTATTGAGTATTATTTGGTATTATTTAGTGTTATTTAATATTTGATATTATTTAATATTATTTAGTATTATTTAGTATTACTTAATATTATTTAGTATTATTTTGTATTAATTGGTACTATTTAATATAACTTAGTATTATTTAGTGTCACTTACTATTATTAAATATTATTTAATTTAATTTACTATTATTTTTTATTATTTAGTATTATTTATTACTACTTAATGATATTTGGTAATATTTAGTATCATTTGGTATTATTTAGTAGTAATTAAGATTTTTAATATTAAATATTATTTAGTGTTATTTAGCATTACTTAGTAATATTTAGTATTTTTGGTATTATTTAGTATTATTTAATATTATTGGATATAATTTACTGTTATTTGTTATTTAGTATTATTTGGTATTATTTAATATTATTCAATATAATTTAGTGTTAATTAGTAATAATTGGTATTATTTAGTATTATTTAATGATTATTAATATTATTTAATATTCTTGAGTATTATTTAATAACATTGAGTATTATTTTGTATTATTTAGTTCTATTTAATATTACTTTTTGGTATTATTTTGTATTAATTTGTATTATTTATTACTATTTAGTATTATTTGGTACTTTTTAGTATTATTTACTATTTAATATTATTTAATATTATTTAGTATTATTTAGTACTATTTAAAGTTGTTTAGTATTATTTTGTATTATTTCGTCTTATTTAACATTACTTGTTATTTAGTACTATTTGGTATTATTTGGTATAATTTAGTATTCCTTATTATTGTTTAGTATGACTTAGCATTAGTTACGATTATTTAGTATTATCTAGTATAAGTTGGTATTATTTAGTATTATTTAAAATTATTTAGTATTATTTAATATTATTTAATGATATTTAGTGTTATTTGGTATTATTTGATATTATTCAGTATTATTTAATATTACTTAATTTTATTTAGTATTGTTTTGTACTATTTAATATAGTTTTCTATTATTTAGTATTATTTAATATTTAGTATTACTTAGTATTATTTAGTTTTATTTCGTATTATCTAGTATAACTTGGTATTATTCAGTATTATTTAGTACTATTCAATATTATTTGGTATTTTTTATTATTATTTAATATTATTTAATAAAATATACTGTTATTTATTGTTTACTATTATTTGGTTTTATTTGGTATTATTTAATGTTATTTAGTAGTATTTTGAATTTTTTGGTATTATTTAGTATTATTTAATATTATTTGATATTATTTAGTGCTATTTAGTAATACGTAGTATTATTTAGTATTATTTAATAATATTGAGTATTATTTTGTATTATTTGGTTCTATTTAGTATTGATTCTTTGGTATTAATTAGTATTATTTTGTATTATTTGGTATTATTTAATATTACTTAGTATTAAGTATTATTTTTTATTTCATATTAATTCAAATAATTTACTATCACTAGTATTATTTAGTATTATTTGGTATTTTTTAGTTTTATTTAATATTATTTAGTATTATTTAGTACTATTTAATGTCGTTTAGTATTATTTTGTATTATTTCGTAGTATTTAATATTACTTGGTATTATTTAGTACTATTTGGAAATATTTGGTATTATTTAGTATAATTTAGTCTTACTTAGTATTATTTAGTATGACAGCATTAGTTACGATTATTTAGTATTATCTAGTATAATTTGGTATTATTTATTATTATTTATAATTATTTAGTAATATTTAGTATTATTTAAAATTATTTATTATTATTTAGTATTATTTAGTACTTTTTGGTATTATTTGATATTATTTAGTGTCATTTAGTATTATTTGGTATTATTTGGTATTATTTTTTATTTTTTAATATATTTTTTTTATTATTTAGTGCTATTTAATATCTTTTTAGTATTACTTAGTATTATTTAGTTTTATTTAGTATTATCTAGTATAACTTGGTATTATTTAGTATTATTTAGTCTATTCAGTATTATTTGGTATTTTTTATTACTATTTAATAATATCAAATAGAATTTACTATCCATTATTATTTGGTATTATTTGTTATTATTTAGTATTATTTGGTATTATTTAGTATTATTTAGTATTATTTTGCATTATTTAATATTACTTAGTATAATTTAGTATTATTTATTAATATTTATTATTTACAATTAATTAATATAATTTAGTATCATTTAGTATTATTTAGTATCATTTGGTATTAATTGTTTTTTTTTAGTATATTTAGTGTTATTTATTACAATTAACTATGACTTTTATTTAGTATTATTTGGTATTATTTAATAATATTTAGCACTATTTAGTATTTGGTTTTATTTTTTACTTCTTAGTATTATTTAGTACTATTTATGTTATTTAATATTTTTTAATATAAGTTACTAATATTTAGTATTATTCGGTATTATTTAGTATCATTTGGTATCATTTGCTATTATTTAGTATCATTTGGTATTATTTAATATTATTCAATATAATTTACTATTATTTATTATTAAGTATTATTTTGTATTATTTTGTATTATTTAGTATTACTTAATAATATTTAATATTTAATATTCTTGAGTATAATTTAGCATTATTTATTAATATTTGGTATTATTTGGTATTATTTAATGACTTATTTGGTATTATTTATTATTTAATATTAATTATTATAATTTATTATTTAGTATTACTACTTAGTATTATTTAGTATTATTTGTTTTTATTTAATATAATTTACTCTTATTTAGTATTTTTTGGTATCATTTGGTATTATTTGGTGTTGTTTAGTAGTATTTAATATTATTTAATAAAAATTTACTATTATTTATTATTTAGTATTATTTGGTATTATTTGGTATTATTTAGTATCATTTGGCAATATTTAGTATAATTTAGTTTTATTTAGTATTATCTAGTATACCTTGGTACCTTTAGTATTATTTACTATTTAATATTATTTATTATTATTTAGTATTATTAAGTACTATTTAATGTTGTTTAGTATTATTTTGTATTATTTCGTCTTATTTAATATTACTTGTTATTATTTAGTACTATTTGGTATTATTTGGTAATATTTATTATAATTTAGTATTCCTTATTATTATTTAGTATGACTTAGCATTAGTTACGATTATTTAGTATTATCTAGTATAGTTTGGTATTATTTAGTATTATTTAAAATTATTTAGTATTATTTAATATTGTTTAGTGATATTTAGTATTATTTGGTGTTATTTGGTATTATTCAGTATTATTTAATATTACTTAATTTTATTTAGTATTTAGTATTATTTATGTTATTTAATATTATTTAATATAATTTACTATTATTTAGTATTATTCGGTATTATTTAGTATCATTTGGTATTATTTAGTATCGTTTTGTTTTATTTGGTATTATTTAGTATTATTCAATATTATTCAATATAATTTACTATTATTTAGTATTTAGTATTATTTGGTATTATTTTGTGTTATTTAGTATTACTTATAATATTTAGGATTTAATATTCTTGAGTATTATTTAGCATTATTGAGTATTATGTGGTATTATTAAATATGACTTATTTGGTATTATTTAGTATTTTTTTGTATTATTTGGTATTCAAAAATACGTATTATTTCGTAATATTTATTATTTAATACTAATTATTTTAATTTACTATTATTTACTATTATTTGGTATTTTTTTAGTATTATTTAATATTAATTAACATTATTTAATATAAATTAATATAATTTAGTATTGGTATTTTTTAGTATTATTTAGTATTAGTTAGTAATATTTAGAATTACTTAGTATTATTTAGTATGACTTAGCATTTATTACGATTATTTAGTATTGTCTAGTATAACTTGGTATCATTTAATATTATTTAATATTATTTAGTATTATTTAATATTATTTAGTATTATTTAAAAATATTTAGTATTATTTGATATTATTTGGTATTTAGTATTATTTAATATAATTTAGTGTTAATTAGTATTATTTGGTATTATTTAGTATAATATCATATTACTTGGTGTTATTTAGTATTATTTGTTATTATTTAATTTAATTTACTCTTATTTAGTATTTTTTGGTATTATTTGGTATCACTTGGTATCATTTGGTATTATTTGGTATTATTTGGTAATATTTGGTGTTATTTAGTATTATTTAATATTATTTAATATAATTTACTATTATTTATTATTTAGTATCATTTGGTATCATTTCGCATTTTTTTTAGTATTATTTAGTTTTTTTTAGTATTATCTAGTTTAACTTGGTAGTATTCAGTATTATTTAGTACTATTCAGTATTATTTGGTATTTTTAGTTTTTTTTAATATTATTAAAAATAATTTACTATTCATTATTATTGAATATTATGTGGTATTATTTAGTATTATTTAGTATTATTTAATATTCATTAGTACAATTTAGTATTATTTAATAATATTTATTATTTACTTTTAAGATAATTTAGTATCATTTAGTATTATTTAGTATCATTTGGTATTAATTGGTATTTTTGGTATTATTTGGTATTATTCAATAATATTTAGCACTATTTAGTATTATTTGGTTTTACTTATTACTTCTTAGTATTATTTATGTTATTTATTATTATTTAATATAATTTAAATAATGTGATGTTGTGCAAACAAATGGAGTCTTGATTTCTTGTTTTTTGTTTATCTGCCATTTATGATTCAGGTTTGATCTTTCTAAGAAAGATACTTGGTTTGTGGTGTTGTTTATTTCTGATGGATCATAGCCTCTTGCTGTTAATCTCTCAGACAAGTTGTTTACTTTGACCAAAAAATCATCTTAATTGTCTTGGTTTGAACAGTTGCGTTCTGGCAGGTTTATTATACATCAGGAAAGTAAATCTCGTTTTTCATTGAAAGATATTTAAATTGCTCGGAAGTTTGCTTTGTTTGGGTTTGGCTGCAGTTGGATCAAAATTGTGACTTTTTCCTAAAGCCACTTTCTCTACTAGGGGAAGGGTGATGTATAAGATAACCTTCTCATAAAATCTTGTCCTCATTTCAAAGGAGTTGTAAAAACAGAAGATAATAAAACAAATGAAAGAAAATCTTGACAAGGCCAGAGGTTATTTTGACTGAGATCCGAAACCCCTTGATGTCCTTCCCTTATATAAGATGATCTAAGTTTAACAACTCTTTGGAGAGATTTATTGGTACTGAAAAGACAAGGACTCTGAAGTGAGTTTCACACCCAGGACCACTGAGGTCAGGCAGGAAAATAAACCACTAAGTCAACCTGATTATAAGACAGTGGTTACAACAAACAACACAGTATTGATAACACTTACCTTCTTGGTAGGCTTGTCTTACTTGACTTGACCTCTGCTGTTTCTCTCGCAGCAAAGGTTAGGTTCTTCTTCACTTTCTGTCAATTTAAGAAGTACATAAACACTTGTTATGATCATTTTATGAAAGTGGTAAGCTTTCAAAATTAAACTTACGTGATTATTTATTTTAACATATATTTAACAAAATATTTGATGCCCTTCATTTTTCAGGATCAAAGTTAAGAATTGGATTTACTTGAGTTGTTCAGTGACAGAATGAAGAGATATCACCCTCAATTATTTGCCTGAGCAATAGATACTTGTCATTAGGATAAGTTATTATTACTGATCCAGTTTATTTCAATTCAGATATCCTGATACAAAAGACAATGTTTGCACCAACTAGTTGTAAATCATTCTCAAGAGCTGTATGGGAAGATATTGTTATCTTTTTATAGAAACAACTCTTGCTCATGGCAGCATCTTACTAGCAGTGTGGCCGGAGGGTTGGGGGCTGGGCAGTGGGGGAACAACTCTTGCTCATGGCAGCATCTTACTAGCGGTGTGGCCTAAGGGTTGGGGGCTTGGCAGTGGGGAACAACTCTTGCTCATGGCAGCATCTTACTAGCAGGGTGGCCAGAGGGTTGGGCTGGGAGTTGGGGAACAACTCTTGCTCATGGCAGCATCTTACTTGCGGTGTGGCCGGAGAACTGGGGGCTGGGCAGTTGGGGGTAACTCTTTCCCATGGCAGCATCTTAAAAGCGGTGTGGCCGGAAGGTTGGGTAGTGGGGGAACAACTCTTGCTCATGGGAGCATCTTACTAGCAGTGTTGCTGGAGGGTTGGGGGCTGGGCAGTGGGGGAACAACTCTTGCTCATGGCATCTCACTAGCGGTGTGGCCAGAGGGTTGGGGGCTGGGCAGTGGGGGAACAACTCTTGCTCATTGCAGCATCTTGCTAGCAGTGTGGCCAGAGGGTTAGGGGTTGGGCAGTGGGGGAACAACTCTTGCTCATTGCAGCATCATAAGAGCGGTGTGGCCGGAAGGTTGGGTAGTGGGGGAACAACTGTTGCTCATGGCAGCATCTTACTAGCGGTGTGGCCTGAGGGTTGGGGGCTGGGCAGTGAGGGAACAACTCTTGCTCATCGCAGCATCTTACTAGCAGTGTGGCCGGAGGGCTGGGGGCTGGGCGGTGGGGGGCAACTCTATCTCATGGCAGCATCTTACTAATGGTGTGGCCGGAGGGTTGGGGGCTGGGCAGTAGGGGGCAACTCTTGCTCATGGGAGCATCTTACTAGCAGTGTTGCTGGAGGGTTGGGGGCTGGGCAGTGGAGGAGAACTCTTGCTCATGGCAGCATCTTACTGGCGGTGTGGCCGGAGGCTTGGGGGCTGGGCAGTGGGGGAACAACTCTTGCTCATGGCAGCATCTTAAAAGCGGTGTGGCCGGAAGGTTGGGTAGTGGGGGAACAACTCTTGCTCATGGCAGCATCGTACTAGCGGTGTGGCCGGAGGGCTGGGGGCTGGGCGGTGGGGGGCAACTCTATCTTATGGCATCATCTTACTAACGGTGTGGCCGGAGGGTTGGGGGCTGGGCAGTAGGGGGCAACTCTTGCTCATGGTAGCATCTTACTAGTCCTTTGGCCTGAGGGTTTGGGGCTGGGCAATGGGGGAACATCTCTTGCTCATGGCAGCATCTTACTAGGGGTGTGGCCGGAGGGTTGGGGGCTGGGCAGTGGGGGGAACAACTCTGCTCATGGCATTATCTTTCTAGCGGTGTGGCCTGAAGGTTGGGGGCTGGGCAATGGGAGAACAACTCTTCCTCATGGCAGCATCTTACTAGCGGTGTGGCCGGAGGGATCGGGGCTGGGTACTGGGGGGCACGTGCACCCACATTTTTCCAGCCTCTGCCAGGCGCCTTCCTTAAACAAAAGAAGTGTAGATATGTGTAGTTCTGTAACAAAAACCGTACCTGGGCCCCACTTCCCTGTGTTCCCCAGTGAAAATATCTTGGCTGTGCCGCGGCAACTTACATTATGTTAAATCATCAAAATTAATGCTGAGAATAAAATAATTGTTGCAAAAGTGGCTCCCAATAAGCTGCTAGAACAGTTATCAGCCTTTGTTTAAATGTTGATGGTGCCCTGTACACCACCCACTGGATCACCTTCTCTCCATGTAGGCAGAGTCCATAAATCTTACCTTTGTAATGACCAACACAAAAGGAACTCTCACCTTATAAAGTCTCTGGCAGGAATCACCGTGCAACCCTGTGTTTAACAAACACTGTGAACTCCATCATCAAGAAATGTGAAGTTGCTGTCTGCTGACTATCTGCTGGTTAACAAGCTGCCTTCGCACTCTCTGTAATAGACAAAAACAAAAATCCTGAACAGCAGAGAAGCACAATAGAGGGCGCTAGACAGGCAGAAAGAACAACATATGTACTGATCTTTGCAAAGCCAACAATTTGTAAAGAGCTTTTAAAAGAGTAGCTAAATATCGCCATATGATTAGAACATTACTGACAAAACCTTAAAAAGGTCACACAACAACCAAGATTATAAATTAAAATCCATTGCTTTCTACAATGATCTCTGGATTAAAACAAGTGCTTGTTAATACATTTACCCGCTTGCACTGAAGGCAACATTCGATGATGTTATTTGGAACTTGGCCATCTACTTGTTGATGAGTAGATTTCTTAAGACTAACAAGGCTGCAGATACAACCAAAACAAGGGTTTTGTGTTATTTTGAATTTATAAGGGATGTGACAGGTTATAATTATTGGTTAAAGAGGTAATACATCATTGGTTTTAAAACAGATGCAGTTATTCTCATCCTCTACTTTACAGTTGAAGTGAACGTTAATGAAGTCTGAAAATCTAGGAAATGTCCTGCATTTTGAATTTTTACCAGCATCTAAATTTGGTTAGTCAGCAGTCCTCTGATTTTTGCAAGGTGTCTAAGGTGCATATAGGAAGTCTGGCAGACACGAGAGACATGCTTCTCTAGGTTCATGCACTGGCCAAAAATCACTCCAAGATTATGCACATCTGTGCTGGGTATGACCTGGGCATCGCCAATCTGGATGTGTTGGATGGGAACTTTTTAACGGAGTTGAGGAGAGGAGATTATAATGAACTTTGTTTTGGAAGGATTGAATTTGAGAAAGTTATCCAGCATCCATCTTTGGAAGTCATGCAAGCAGTTGATGAGTGATACGAGGATGTTATCGTGATTACCTACAATGTTGGGACTGAAAGTTGTGTATAATTGTGTGTCGTCGGCATAGAAATGACATTGTAAATTATGCTGCTGTGCAATGTGACCAAGAGGCGATGTATACAGGGTGAAAAGAACAGGACCAAGGACTGAGCCCTGCGGGACACCATAGGATACTTCAGCCACTGGTGACAATTCCCCTTGAATTTGTACTATTTGAGAATGGTTATGAAGGTAAGATTTGATCCAGTTTAGAGCTGTGCCCCCAATACCAAAATCAAAATGCAATCTATGGATGAGCACGCCATGGTCAATGGTGTTGAACGCCACTGAGAGGTCGAGCAACACTATCAGTACAGCCTTTTTTGCTGTCAACTGCCCCCATGATGTTGCTGTGGACTTTAAGAAGGGCTGTTTCAACAGAATGAAATCTTCGGTGCGAAGATTGGTGACTTTCACGCAGTCGGTTTTCTGACAAGTGTGCATTTAGTCTTGCAGCAACGACCTTCTCAGTGACCTTCGACACAAAAGACAGATTTGATATAGGATGATAGTTCTTTAAGTCATTAGAGTCCAATGATTCTTTCTTGATTGCTGGGGTAATCAAAGCAGTTTTGAAGCTGTCTGGGAATTGGCAACTATCAAGAGACATGTTGATCAACCGAGTTATGGGCACCACCAATAAGTCCTTCAAATCCTTAACCAGCGCTGTCGGTAGGAGGTCCAAATGGCATGATTTAGGTGGAGAAGCTTTTATTATCTTTGCAATCTCATCCTCTGAAGCAGGTTTAAGGGTGACGAAGGTGGGACTCGGGGTTGGGATTGGATTAGGGCTACTGATATCTGTGACAGGTGTGGGACTAGGGGCCGTTTGATTGGATAGCAGGTAATCTCTGATCTGTACAATCTTGCTGGTGAAAAAGGCCGAAAATCTACTCGCCAGTTCCCTTGGAACCTCGTCAGTTGGAAGCTTATGGATTGTTTTCCTGTGCATGAGGTGATTTGTCATTTCAAAGAGATCTTTTTCCCTCACAACCCTGTATTTTCTCGTGGTAATAAGTAGACTTGGCTTCAGCAAAGACGTACTTACATAGATCCCGCTGTGTTTTGAAATTGTCCTGATCAATTTGAAGCCTGGATTTCCGCCATTTCCTTTCTAGTTGGCGGCGTCGGCGCTTTTCAAGTGTGATACGCTCATTGTACCATGGGACAGCGGGCCGATCAACAATGTGGCACATCTTCAAAGGTGCATGGGCATTGATCAGTTGACTGAGCACGCTGTTGTACTGATGAGTGAGAGTGTCTATTGTAGACGCAGGAGCTATAATGAGGGGAGATGTAATGACGTCATTTGCAAACTTAACCAAATCAATGGATTTGATTTTGCGGTAGTGGAGATATTTTGGTTTTCGAAGGTTCAGAGAGCAATTGACCGCACAGTGGTCAGAAAGATATACTCTAACGCTGATACTGATTGGACAAGAGTGTCTGATCGGCGGGTAATGACAAAATCGATAATATGACGGGACTTGTGTCTATCAAAATCTACCAATTGTTGCAGATCGTATTGCAAAAGTAGATCACTCAGTAGTCTTGACTTGTTAGTATTACTGTTCCAGTGAATGTTGAAATCTCCCAACTTGACTGTCCTCCCTAGCCCTGAAAACATATAAAAACGTAGAGCGTCTGGGGGCTCCGCCCCCAGGACTCCCACAAGCAATTTTGTCTATTCACTCCAGTTCCAACAGGGACTGTTTTCTAATTAAAGGCGTTGTTTTATCAATACGAGTAGAATTCAACTCAAACTTCACTTTGCATTTGCCACAGATTTATCTCGAGACCCTGGTTACAACAACACCATGATAACCTGTTTGTTTATATTTGAGAAGTGAATCTTAACAATGTACATGTACTTTGTCCAACTGTGGTTATTATGCCCTTCAGTCAGGTACCTGATAATAAGCTGTTAAGTTCATTGTCGCTGAGAATGGCCACTCATCAAAGCATCTAGATCTCCTCTTCTTAACTCTAAAACATGTCAAAGATAAGAGCAATTTTAACAGAAATATTTGTAAAAGAAAAATATTTCAATTATTTCAATGTTAGATTTGTAAATCTGTCACAAGAGATGTTAACATGCAATAAATATTCACAGCAAATCCAGACTATTCCTTACCTCTCATTGTGAACTTCCTGTTTCTATTGTACATCTGCAACTCTCCCTGCAGTGTCTTCAGAGCTTCACTGGTAGAGTCCTCAGCATCTGCCCTGGGAGTCTGAGACTGACTAGGATCTTGTGGGTCTTGGGTTACCATGGTTATGGGCTTTGGAATCCAAGGGGCTGGTGGACATGATGAGGGACACCTGAGATAAAAGAGGATCAGAGTAAAAGAGAAGGGTTCAAATAAGGGATTCCAAGATTGTTAGACTGTTGATAAAATAACAAGAAGTACTTAAACATTTACAGGCACTAAAATGACAGGGTAATGAGTCCAAAAGTCTTCTGGAAAAACATTGATTAAAGCAATTATGTAGAGTATGTTTCATTTTCAGTAATTTTACATGTCACACTGATAAATGGCCTGCTTTTCATCAGAGTTCTAGCCACGGTAGGCGATGCCAGGCAGGCATGATGGAAACTTACAATTTTTGCCCAACACTCTTAAGCTAAATACACTATGCCACCTGGATTAGATTCCCCCCGAGAATAAATCAACACCTTGTCAACTGTGGTAGTTTTGTCTTTGATCACACAGCCTTACTGAATTGATAAACAACATGGTTGATGGCAGATGATGGTATTGACTGCAGACACAGTGAAGTCTCTGGAGCTGATTCAAAGTATCAATTATCACAGAGACAGAACACAGTCAAAAAGACATTCAACTTAGTGCATATTGATGAACAATTTTGGCCGATGTGGTCAGCGTACAAAGCAAAATCTGAATCTCCATGAAATCCCTGAAATCCCAAAGCGTCAGGTGAAATTGCCCCCTGAATCCCAAGAGTTTTATTACATCTGGGCCAACAGAGACCCTTGTGCCCCCGCCCCCACTCGATGAACTGCTTCACTTCACTCGCCCTTGGTTGACTTTAGAAAATTTGGATTCAGAGACCTCCACTAAAATTGGTCTATTTCCAACCCTGCTTGTCAGAAATACGAGTTTTGAGGAAAAGTGCAAAATACCTAAAATCTTTTATAAATAATAGATAGTTAAGTAAGCATATTGACATGAATGATGACAACTTTACCATTATGCATTGCTAAAAAAATTGTTGAAATTTTGTGGCTAACTTTGTACCACACTTAAAAGGGAGGAACACTTCAATTCAATCTTTGCACCAAAAAGCTGTAAATTATTTTCAAACGCTCTGCGGGAGATATTTGTATATTTTGTAGAAAAAACTCTTGCTCAGGGTTGTCACAGGCCCTAAAAATCATCATTTTTGGAGGACAGAAAATGCATTTTTTTCATCTTAAACACTCATAGAAGATTTTTTAGCAATTCTGTTGAGTCTAAGGCATTATTTTTAATAGAGACGTTTTAAATTCTCCTGACCGTTCCAGTTACTGCATACGCTAGTATGACAGTAATGTCAAAATCACAAAAAGGAGTACAGCGCTCCAGTTACTGGGTCTAAATGTACATGTAGGGGTCAGACGCCATAAACCTAAGAACGCAATGGCATTTCAGTGTGTATTGCACTCAATGCAGTTTCAGTAGATCTGTACAGTAATCATATGATAATACCTCACACAGAGTACAACACAAAGGCTAAATATAGAAAGGGGAATTCCCACATAACAGTAATACATACTGTAGCGCGGACCGATTGGCCAGTAGGGGGCGCCAGCACGACTCCCCGTCGGAGAACTGACTGGTGGCCCCTGCGGGCCAATCGGAGAAACCCGCTCGCTGGTGAAGCGGGTTCTGTTCGTTCTTCTGGACTTTGGTTGTTGTTAAGTCGCAAGGTCAAATAAAGAGCTCCCGTTCGGAAGCCTTAGTTAAAGATAAATTGAGTACCTGGTGTCTTTTTAAAGTGTGTTTAGCGAAGCTCACGGTCGACGCTACATTGGTGGCAGCGGCGGCACACTTTGGACAAGAGGAAAAAGGTAAAATTTCTTGTTTATTTTTGGGAGTTCGACTCACGAGGCGAGGAAGTATGGCATCCGGCTCGCCATTGGGAGAAGACAGCGGGCGTTGGGGGGGAGGCCAGACTGGCTCCCCGGGCTGCCAATCTTTCGTCACAGTAGACGAATTGCTGTCTTTCTTTGAGGGAAGCCCTGGGGGAGACCTTTGGGAACAGGACAGGGCGGAAATACTTTCACCCGAAGTCCTGGGGAATCCTTGGGCTCGGCCCAGCTTGGTCAGAGAGGGGGAATTAACCGGGAAGCCAGGCCAGAACGGCGAAGCCCACGATGATGGGTTATTTACTGAATTTAATGAATCAGTAGGTCTATATCGCTCCCATTCGGATGCGTCTTACTCTTACGAGGGAAGGGTTAGGTCAGATGGGCTGGGGGTTTCAGACAAAACTTCCACACCCACACTGTTTTCCATGAACATGACAGGGCCACGTCGGTACCAGTCGGAACCGTCGTGTTACCCGCAAAGCAATTCCCTGGAGGTAGGGCCTCGTTCAGGGTCATGTTGTCCCGTGAGGGCGCTGTCACCGGACGTACAGTACCGCTCGGAACTGAACGACCGTGTGCCGGAGCGCACCCGAGACGCAAGGCTCGGCTCGGAGTCTTATATTCCGCAGTTTTGCGAGCCAGAAGAACATTACGTTACACACACAGCTACACCGGACGTGCAGGCCCACTCTGAGCCGTACCGCCCGACAAGCATTCACGCACCAGGGAGACAATTCATTTCAGAGCAGCCCTACACTACCCACACATTTACGTTGGATGCACGGGCCCACTCGGAACCGTCCCGTCCGACACGCATTTACACGCCACTGACTTTTTTCACTTCTGAGGAGCCACACGCGGCGCACGCATATACGTCGGACGGACGGACCCACTCGGAGCCGTCCCGTCCGGCACGCACTCACGCGCCACCAGTTTATTTCACTTCAGAGCGGTCTCCCGCTGCATACGCATCTCCGTCGGGCGCACGGATCCACGCGGAGCCGTCCCGCCCGACACAATCTCACGCACCGGGCGCTTTTTCCACTTTGGAGCAGCTCCTCGCTGCGCCTGCACGTACGCTAGATGTTTGGTCCCAACCAGGACCGGAATCCCCTGCAAAGGGTGATACGCCAGAGCAGTTCCGCCCTGAACGACCCGGCTCTGCAACGCCCACGGGTACGCTTAGGAATGTTCACTCCGATGTGGCGGGACAGGACTCCATGAACCTGGGGGCGACAGATCTGAAACAGCCCGTCAGCGTAGCCAACGTGGGGGTACCACAGAGTGATGGGGGGAACTCCCGGCCTACAGCGACCAAGACGAGTGACCGCGCATCCACACCAGAGAGACCAACAGCTTCGACAGGGACCCGTAAGCCGATGATGCTCCCGGATAAATTCGATGGAGTCTCCTCGTGGGCAGATTACCTCATCCACTTCGAGAGCGTCGCCACAATCAATCAGTGGAGCGAGGCAGAGAAAGCAATGTTCCTTGCTTCACACCTACGAGGATTGGCACAGGAGGCCCTGGCTGACATGGTGCCCGAAGCACGGAAAAGTTACTCTTCCATTTTGGAGTATTTCGAGGAAAGATTCGGGGTAGCGGCCCAGATCCCGTTACATCGGGCCCAACTATCGATGCGCACCAGAGGCCGGGGGGAGTCACTGAGCGATCTCGGACAGTCCGTTCGCCGATTAGTGCTCAAGAGCTACCCGAAACTACCCGCCCAGGCGCGTGAAGACTTGGCGGTGGAGGCGTTCCGCAACTCCCTGGGCGACGAACAACTTCAACGGCACATATTTTCAAGGAAGGCAACTTCCCTAACCGAGGCCATCACTCTCGCAACCGAGATGGAGGCTTTCCTCGACTCCCAAAACAAGAAAGGGAAGCAAGGATTCCGGGATGTACGGACCGTAGCACAAACTCTACCGCCGCCACTGGTGTCAAATCGGGAACGCTTTGACGTTGCCCCCCGACAGACCGACCGGATTACGATGGAGTGTTTTGGGTGCCACGAGTTGGGCCACTTCCGGAGGGACTGCCCCCACAGGAGGCGGGGACCTAACAACAATCAGCAACGAGGACAATTTGGGGCGCGACAGCCAGCCCAACCACCTGTCACAGGAACATCCGGCCGAGGCCAGTCGGCCACGAAGTCACTTCCCGGAGAAAACTATATATATGGGAAGGTTGCCTCAACTCCGGTATACTTCCTTCTGGATACTGGAGCGAACGTGAGTATTATCTCAGACCGGGTCTTCGGCAAGCTATCGGTGCCTGACAGGCCCGACCTTCAACCTTCACCCCATACTTTGAGGCAGGCAGATGGGAGCCCATTGCAAGCTCCGGGTCAGGCGGATTTCGAACTCAGGGTTGGAGACCAAATCATCCGTCATTCATGCGTGGTGGCCAACATAGAGCCTGACGTCATCCTTGGGATCGATTTCCTGTCAACTTATCGCTGTCAGTGGCGTTGGGGAGACAACGCCGTGCTCATTAATGGGAAGACCGTCGCCCTGGGAGGCCGTCAGCACCGCCCCTCAGTGGCAAGAGTTCAACCAGCCGGAATAGACGTTGGGACCGTGACCAGTGAGCGACGGGGGGTTTGCGTCCACTCGGAGCAAACCCCAGTCGAACCCCCACCGTTCATACACTCAGACGACCGGGTAGAGCAACCAGAGGTTTGCGTCCACTCGGAGCAAACCCCGGTTGCGACACCTCCGCCCATCTTGCACAACCAAGAAGTACACGAGAACCCCAGTGGGCGACAGGGGGTTTGTACCCACTCGGAGCAAACCCAAGTCGCAACCCCGCCTCCTACACCAAAAGGCCGGGGGGAACGGGAAAAGATTCATGTCCCCTCGGAACAGACCCCAGTGGTATTGACGAGACGGGGACGAGAAATCCACCGACCCAGCTGGTTCTGCTCTACCATTACTAACAACAACCTTTCTCTTCCCAATTGCAGGATGCCGCTCCCCCGCTGCAAGCATTGCAGCCGGGAGTTCAGCCGGACGGCGAACCTGAGGCGACACCTGCAGTGGAGCTGCCCAGTACTGTACCAAACAAAACAGTTCCGGTGCCCCTATGGGTGCGAACAAGCGTTTTTCAGGCCGCAGATGATCCAACTGCATGTGAAACACTGCGCCCTTCGCCCCGGATTGGTGGGCCGAGTCGCCATTGCAGAGGACGAGTTGGAAGTCCATGCCGTCGACACAGAGTTGGATGAGGGGCGGACGGAAGGGAGGGGGGGCTGCGACCACTCGGAGCGCTTTCCCACCCTTCCGTCCAATCCGACTCCATCTGGACCGTCGGCAGGCGGGGATTTCGACCAGTCGGATCGATCCCCGTCTCCACCCCCACCACGTCTCACCAGGCAACCATCGCCGGTCAGTCACCATCGGCACAGGGCCGAGAGCAACCAAACACAACGACCGGCGACACCCCCTCCACCGGAGCTGAGTGACCCCCTCTTCGCAGAGGTCAGACTGGACGAGGCGGGCCGCCTCCACTCGGAGCGGCCGCTGGCGCCATCTCCCTCGGCAGCGGAGGGTGGTCCCGAGGAGGGTCCCCTCCGGTGGAACCGAGGGCGTGGCCGACGTAGGCCTCCGGCTAAGCGGGGAGGCAAGGCCAGCCGCTTCGCCACACCGCCCACCCGGACGGACGGCTACACCCAAACGGAGGACTACTGCCGCCCGGAGCACCCCCACCGACCCGCTTTCCGGATGGAGTCCCCGCACATTTTTGGGAGCAGCTCTTCCGGCAGACAGAGACGCAGCGGGGCCCGCCGCCACGTCCGACTCCCCCATAGTTTCCCACCTTGTTTGTTCATTTCTTGCTTTTGTAAAGGGGCTGCTTCGCTGGCGAGTGATGGCGCTCGCTGCCTGCTTCTGGGATAAGCAGGGTCCTAGGAGGGGGCAGTGTAGCGCGGACCGATTGGCCAGTAGGGGGCGCCAGCACGACTCCCCGTCGGAGAACTGACTGGTGGCCCCTGCGGGCCAATCGGAGAAACCCGCTCGCTGGTGAAGCGGGTTCTGTTCGTTCTTCTGGACTTTGGTTGTTGTTAAGTCGCAAGGTCAAATAAAGAGCTCCCGTTCGGAAGCCTTAGTTAAAGATAAATTGAGTACCTGGTGTCTTTTTAAAGTGTGTTTAGCGAAGCTCACGGTCGACGCTACAATACATGTAGGGCATGTTGTGCTGTAGTTTAACCATAGAGCTATGTAACTCAATGGTAATACAATATACAGAAGGGACACCATTTAGTGTATTGTGCCAACATCTAACAGATCAATGCTAGAATTAACTCTTCAACTACAAGATTGGATGCTGTGTTTCTTACCATCTTCTTAATCAATAACAGTAAGTTATATTTGCAGTTAATAATTTCGTCCAAGGCAGCCAGGGTGAAATTCTATGGAAATTATTTCCTGATGTCGTGATGAGTTGTACAAGAAGTAGAGTTTAATTCAAAAACTACAATGTAGAGCCACAACTGGCTGTTTATGACTGAGACAGTTACAGGTTTTTGTTTACCCCAAGGTAAAAAGTACTCGTTTGTATGATACGTACAGTATTCCTTTGCATATTTTTTTTATATTTCTTTCAATTCGTGTTCAGGGGCCTTATTTGGCAAGTGGTAAATGTACTGGATAGTTGCATGTTTATTGCAATCTTTCTGTTTTTAGATTTGTTTAATTGAAATAAGAACCTGCAGTTACAACATGCTGAATTATTTGGCACCCATTACACTTACCTATCTCACTGATGGACTGTGAATACAACGCTTCAAAGCTACACTATGTACTATACCTCATACCATACTATGATCATGGTATGATACACGATGGCAGACTTATGTGTGATTATGTTTGGTAAATGACAAATGAGGATTGAGTGTGTCTTGTAGTCAGTCACTCTTCTGAAGAGTGCCCCACATAAATTCTCCATGATAAAATAGGAGCGGCAAAAACGGACCAGATAAAGCAATGTTATGTTTTAATGTCAGTGTGCTCGGGTGTCTGGAAATCAGGCCTAGAAGTGGGATCATGTGCTGGTTTCCAACAAATGGCCCCGTCCCCATTTTCAAAAACGGGCAGCCACTGGTTTAAAAAATTGTGACTGTGTTCCCTTTTTGGTGTTTGTATCCTTTCAGACTACCCTAAAAATAACTGCCCAGAAAAAAGAGCTGTGCGCAAATTTCTTGCCACATCAGGTCCTGTTTTTCAGTTTGCTGCTGTAATCTGGAACACCGGGGGGATCTACAATAAAGGCGAAATCTCTTTTTGATTTGGTTGTGCATCTGACTCTATGTGATTGACTTGTTTTGTTGGCAATAGGAAGACATGTGTCTGGACTAAGTTTAGCGTCCAGAGGTGGGTGGGAGATTCAAGTGGAGACAGAACTGTGCTTTGCCCCCCACCCCCCGCCCCCGCCCCCCAACACACACACAAGAAAGTAAATTATAGTGGTAAATTATTGTGAATTGCTAACATAACAGGCAGGAACAAAGTTGGCAGCCCTGACCATTTTCACGATTAGCTTTAGTTTTAGTGAATAGTTTCCAGCTATTTTCAGAAAAAAACACACTAAATCACCTAGATACTAATTAAAGGTTAGGCTGAGTCCGGTATCCAAGTCATGAAAAACATCTGCGCGACTTTCCCATTCAGTGAAATGGGCTTGCACGGAAAAGCAATTGTTATGTTTTCTGTGTGAACAGTCTGGATTTGATGACATTTGATGTTACCAAGCATTGACACACAAAGATTGGATAGGGGGCGTCCTTTCTTTTTGATAATACCCGCACCCGGTAGCTGCCAAGCAAAAAGCATGGTACCCAGATGCAGGTGTGTAGTGCAAAAACAGACCAATGCCAACAAGTGACCATCATTGACACACTGCCCTGCACTGGAACTCCAAGACAGCGCAAGGAATAGTGTCTTAATAGTTTTACAAATTACTTTTTGTGATAATTGCCTTCACCAGTTATTCATTAAAGTAACAATCATGTTGGAAATTATACGAGAATTAATCTCTCCCCTGTATAATAAACTACAGCCTGTACAACCATAGAAAACTCTATGGTACCACCTATATCCAACCTTGAAAGCAGCCAGTTATGAAAACTCAAACCTGTCACACAAGCATAAGCATTTGGGGCACACCTGACCCCTCCATAAATGGGCAACAAATGCCCAAACATACATCACTTCGGCCAAACCAGACCCCTACCATTGTTCGGCAACACATGCCAACACACACAGCAGTTGGGCCACACCGGACCCTTACCATTGTTGGGCAATACACGCCAACACATACAAAACTTGGGGAAAACATACCCCTACCAGTGTTGGGCAACACATGCTCACACATACAACAGTTGGGCACACTTGACCCCTACTATTATTTGAATAGAATAACCCAGCTGTAGACACAAAGTCAATGGATACTGAGATACAACTTTGTTGCATGGAGTGACTGTTTACGCAAGATACAAACTTCTTGTGGAATCAACTTACCACCATGTAGCACCATTTGGACGATTGACATTGCATTTAAAAAACAACAAATAGAGTAAAAGGAAACAAATAAATATGTAAAGGCCAAAACTTGTTTATCTACATTGAGTTAATCATCAAAATGATTGAATACACAGTAGACAGAGTCATTGATTGATTGATGAGTGAGAAATATTTCAGCATTTGGCATTTTGCTTTTAGTTGTTTCCTTTCTCTTATTGGAATCATAGTTAAATGAAATGTTTAAACATTTAAGAATTCGATAAGAATCTGTTCATTCTTTAGTCAAACATATGAGAAGCATTAATAACCTTATTCTGGAGGTGTTACCTTTAATAATGAGAAAACCTTGAAATGTCATCCGACTGTACAGATTGTCGCAACTATCAAGCAATATGATTTCAGATTTATACTCTTACATCAATGTGTGACAAGTATTGTATGTGTGGAAAAAAATCCACAAGCTATTAGGTTGGATATGAACCCATGACCCTATTACACCAGTTAAATTAATGAGTTTGTTTGGGTAGTCAGACTTATGATGATTTTACTGAAAATAAAATCTACACCGAATGTATTTGATTTACACCGAATGTATTTGATTTTGTATTTGATTTACATATTTTTAATATTAACTGGGAATTAAATCTCTTTATCAAGCAATAAACCACAAGGTAAACTGACTTGGTCAATTTTAAATCAATTCTGGGGTAAACCAATAAATATTGATTTGAGCGGGATTTGAAGCTGGGCATGTTCACACGAGTAGTTAACTTCACTGCTAACTTCTCTGCTAAATATTCGCAGCGGGGGATCTTCGTAAAAACGGACTGAACTAAAAAATGCCTTGCGTTCACACGGAGTGCTAACTGCCGAAAGCTGTCTGCAAAGGTCACAAAACCATTACGTCATTTTCCGGTTGTTTTCGCGCGCGCGCGCCCCTGGCAAAATGTGTCTCTGTCAAAGCAGCGAGCTAGCGATCTTTTGGCCAAGTTCGTACGATTCCCATTTCGTGGAAGCGGACCGGTATTGCCTGGTACTCGTGCCCCAAAACACATGCTGGGTACCAGTCAGGCTCAGCTGGTTTTTTTGTGCGAAGTTGGCCTTTGTTTTATTTCTGACAATCACAAACATGGCTCCGAACATGCAATTTCATGGTTCTTTACAAGTTTTCGCAGTTATTTTGGCTGCGTTGAGAGTACGTACTAGGGCTGCTTTAGAGAGTGCAGATGAGGTGAAGTTGGGTGAAAAGACAAGAGAGTTTCGTCAGCGGTGGAAAAGGGAAATGGGTAGACGACTCATTGGGCTCGGCTTCGTTTTTGGAAGTATATCTTGCGGCGAAAACAACATGTCGCATGTATTTTGCACGCGGTATCAGGAAGTGGTCTGAAGTGGCTAAGGTCAGTTGCGTTCACACGGCAAAATAGCGCTGTTAAAGTATCAAGTTTCACTGCTAAGTCGTAAAACTGAAGTTAGCAGCGGAAATTTTCGCTGCTAACTTTTGGAGTTAGCAGCGAAGTTAGCAGCGAAGTTAGCAGCGAAGTTAGCAGCGAAGTTAACTATTTTTGCGTTCACACGGTCACAAATTTTTCGCTGTTAGCTAGCAGCGAAGTTAGCAGCGAAGTTAGCTACTCGTGTGAACGTACCCGCTGTGACCCCAAGCTTAATGTACCAATACTCTACCAAGTGAGCTATCATGCCCTAATGTTGACGGTCTCCCTATTAGTCAATATCGTTGTTCAGAGTGCCAGTCAAAAGCCATTCAACCCGAAACTGTCAGACAACCTAGGATCACACCCAAGTCTACAATACAACCGTAAAACTAAAGCTCAGGGCTGGATAGCTAAGTTGGTTTATATCCGGTGGTGGCAGGTTCAAGTCCCACTCAAGTCAGTTTTTCTTGTTCACCCCAAATTCTAATCCATAATATACTTGGTGATGGAAGAATGTCCAATACACGGTGATAGTTTACTTCAAGTACACATAATTGTTGTGTGTTTTTAATTTAAAACTGACTATCTTTTTGTGAGTAATGCAAGTAATTAAATACTTTTTTATTCATCAAGATGTACAAGGTACAAGAAAAGAGAACAGATTGTATTTGTGTGAACAGTTAGGACAAGTCATTGAGTACTGCTTCATGTTGAGGATTTAATCTAATTAAGTCATTTTCTATTTTTCAGTCAGCAAGTACACGTACCTCAAGTTACAATGGCATCAAATATTGGAGTTCAGTCAGTCCTAGCAGAGATTAGTCAGGGTAACCTTGAATGCCCAATTTGCAGTGAACGCTTCAAGCAACCCAAACTACTAGAATGTTCTCATTCATTTTGTCTTCAATGCCTTCAACAACTCAGACAGAAAAGTCCAAGTACAACAAAACTTTCATGTCCAGTATGTCGACAAGAAACTTTCTTAAAGGAAAATGGCATTCATGGTCTGAAAGCAAACTCTACAGCCCTTTCATTGATAGATGCTATTGAAACACAGGAAACCCAACTGAAACAACAGCGAGGAAAACAAGTACTCAGTCATCAGGAATTTGTTTTTAAGTGTAGCAAGCATACTGACAAAGATCTTGCCTTGTATTGTAATAAATGCATGAAGTTGATTTGCATAACCTGCATTGCAAAAGACCACAGCATGCACCCTGCCATAGGACTTCATGAAGCTTCAGACAAAACTAAACAACATGCAACAGAACTTCTAGCAGAAGTAAGTCGGAGCATCAAAACCTTCAGCAATGCTAATCAAGAAATAGATATTTCTTGTAAGACATTAGACTCTATGTTTGCTGCCACCAAAGAGAAAATCTCCAAGAAAGCTGATCAGGAGGTTGCCAGGATCAGAGGGGAGGAGGAAAAACTGAAGCAAGATGCAGAACAGATTTATAAAGACAGAGTCAACACAATGGAAACTGCACGAGCTACAAACAGCAAAGAGATTAACAAAGCACAGCACGAGCAGGATGATGTTAATCAACTCATAGATAAAGGGAGCAAGATTGTATATCACATAGAACAACTCTTACAAGACCTCAAAGAATACAAAGAAATCAAGCCCCAAAATTTGCCTGATGGGTTGACTTATATGGACTTTAAAGAAGACCAGCAATCACTAGGGAGACTGGTGCCACAGGATGAACAAAAACAATTACAATCAGCAACTTCTGCTGAAGGTGGAAAGCCATCATTTCAATACCAACATTTCAATTTCAATTTAAAAAAGGAACAGAAATTAAGACCAAAAGTGAAGACGTGGATAAACAGATATCAAATACCGCTAACGTTTACTCCATTTGATTCTGCTTTATACTCCAATAGTGATATTGTTGTGTCACATTGGCATAGTGCAAGCTTGATTAAAATATCAGCAGAGAGTAATCCTCAATCCACTGTCATCCCACAACCACTTCCAATCAAAGGTCTTACTAGATCAAGCAGAGTGACTGTGAACAAGAATGATGAGCTCATTGTTCTAGATGATGAAGCAGTCAAGATCTTCAACAGGAATTATCAGCTCCTCCATCAGTTCAAACCAGGCGGTCGACCATCATGTATTGCAGTGGATGACAACAATATGATAGCAGTGGGTTATGAGAACAAGGCAGAGATCTGTCTACACAAACCAGATGGATCCCTCATCAGAACACTGCCTGCTCCAGGGATTGTAGAATACATGACTACCTACAAGCAGAGACTCATCTACACCAACATTAATAACAGGAAGTTAGTATCAGTAGACTACAATGGTGACATGGTATTCTCAGTGGATACCAGTCAGTCTGGATGGCCTTGTAGTGTGTGTTGTGACAAGGATGGAAACATCTATGTTGCTGTATCGAAAGGACTGTTTCCATATTCACATGATATCCATCATTACAGTCCTAATGGTGAGTACATTGGATGTATCATCAAGGAATGTGATAATCCACGTTGTATGACACTCACACCGGCTGGTGATCTGGTTATGGCTGCAAACAACTCAGTTCAAATCTATCACCATGAGTAAATACAGCAATAAACATTATGCTAGACCACAAGGAGGTTCAACCTGAGATAACCTTTGGGGCAACATGAAACTAATTTAGCACCCTGAGAAGCTGTTATCTTAAAAAGTCTGATTACATTCATGTAAGCTTTGAACATAAACAAGTGGAAAATTAATACAATATGCATTCATGTAAAATCGTATCTGAATTGAAAATATAAAAGTGGACACAATTTGCATTTATGTTAAACAATATTCAGATTGATCATGCTTTGTAAATACATTACATTATGAATGTAAATGTAATCATGAAATTTGATACTTTGAAGTCAATATTAAAGTGGGGCTCTAACGTTTTTTAAGCATAGACTTTCACCATATATCTTAAATCTGAAGTCCTAAGGAACTAAAAAATGTATAATACGAATACCTAGTCTCACTATGAAATAGTGAAAAAGACAATTTTCTCCCAAAGACTCGCAGCACAAAATTAGAAAAATGCAAGGTCACGTAAACCACATGACAAACGACTCATGACATCACTGTATCCCCAGTTGATTTTGGTTCATTGCTTGTGTATGGAGGTAACCCCAATAGGCCCACAAAACTCAGGACTTAAAAACAAAACCCCAGTAAATTTGACTTTTGAACTTACGAGTCAACACACACATAACCAGGGAGCGATTTACATTGTTTGTTACAATTGTTGGGGTTTGTGTTAAGCCTTATTTTGTGGGTGAGTTGGCTTGTATTTGGTTCAGTGCACGATCCATTGGACGAGTACTGTATTGTACATGTACAACCAACACGTCTGCGTACAGAACATTCTCATTGTACAAACTATGAAATATCACAGTAAACTGGGCAACTCTTCTGAGTCGGTCGTCCAGCGCTTTGTGAGAAATTGGTGGGGCTGAAAAACATGATGTGGGTGAACTTGAAGTGCCCCGAGGTGCGGCTGGTCCAGCGGTGGTTGTTCGCGGTGTTGAACCTCATCGCTTCCAGCCGATAACCCCGGTTAGAGCCCCACTTTAATTTCAACATTGATTTGTATAGTGTGAGATTTGCAGTAACACCGTGTACATCCAATCTCTTTGCGTTGTGGTGGGTCTTTAAAGAGCCAGTGGTGTATCAACTTGATAATTTGATCAGCTTTAGCAGGAGTCTAAAGCCTTGAGTTGTTACACCACTGGTTCTTTTCAGAACCACTACACCTTACTGTGTGCTTGGAGGACGGATGTAAAGCTCTACACTCTTCATCCAGGCATATAAAGTTCTTTTTGTCAGTAACAAAAGGGGATCAGTAAGAAATTGGCTCATGACAAAAAAATATGGCATTAACGTCAATTATGTTAATTCCCATGCTGAAATTAACCTTCCTATAATGACTTATGAGCGGCAGAAAACCAATCAAACTTTCACGTTCAGTTTTCTTGGGCACCTGAAAAACTAATAGAGCAATTAAATGCACAAGGTTGTTGGCACAAACCTCACTGGATTGTATTCTCCTTCATGCAAAGCTTTAAATCTAATGATTTGTGTTTGATCAAATCTAATGATTTGTATTTGATCAAATACATGTAAATTCTAATGTTTAGGATATGACATTATGCAGAAACATTAGAAACTACTAATGTTATAAAAGAAGGGATTGTACAAGTAAGTCTGTTTATTATTGTATCCCTGTGGACTGCAGAGTGAGGGCACTGTCTTGACCTAATGTGTTTTTTTCTGAATGCATTGTTTTATCAGTTTAGTAGCATGTCATAGCTGAGCGATCTGGTGCACTGGACCAAAGTTGTGGTGGTCAAGTCATCGGGGTGTGGGTTCAAATTCTGGTCATGATGAGCAAGATGCTTTACTAAAATTGCTTCTCTTTACTCAGGGGTATAAATGGGTACCTCGGAGGGTGGAGGTTGATATTGTGTTTGAGAAGGATTACAGGAATGTTACTGGCCCAATGAATAGGGTACTATTGTAAAGTGCATTGAGACGTTAATGTGAAATGCGCTATATAAGTACTAGTTATTATTATTAGTCGTAGTAGTACCGACACAAATGGACTACAACTATTGCCTTCAGTTTTCACTTGCCAAAGGTACATGGACAACTTTTGAATATTATGCTATTGTTGTTAGGTATTATAGATTACTAAGAAAGCTGAGTTTGTGTATTTAGACTATTAGGATGGTCAAGATCGGGAAGGATTTAAACATGAACTTTCCCTTGTGTGCAAAGTTGCAATTTGATGTACAAGATTGACCCACATAACAATGTAGGTTTGGGGAGTTGCAAAAGGTTATAGGCCAGGCTGAGGTCAAAAATGTATAATTGTGGATATCTTGGAGAAAAAAGTCTCGGAGGGTGGAGGTTGATAATGTGTTTGAGAAACATTACAGGAATGTCACTGGCCCAATGAATATGGTGCCTAGATTTGTGACTTGTGGAGTAATGCTAATAGTAGTGTACAAGAGAAGACATTTCTGTTCCAAATCAGTTCTTGACCTATAATCTCATTGAAGGAAATTTACAAAGAGACAAAACTACGTTATGTAGAGTCAGTCATGTAAAAAGAACAGTACATGAACACAGTACCTTGTTCAAATTTCTGTCAAGAATTTAAAAGTTATGTTTTTCTTTTGCAGTTTTGAAAAAAATGATTTCTTAGTATGACTGATACCGTACATAGTTTTCATTTGTTAATTTGCTTTGCATAAAGATGATTAAATTACCGACAGATGCAAGAGGTTTCTGGGTTAAGAAAGGCAGAACGTTCAACTTGTTTAACTATTACCTGTTAAATTCTCATTCGTAAGATTTGTAGATGTACAAGTTAGGTATTTGTATTTTTTCTAATTTCTTTTTTTCTAATTAAAGCCATTGTTTAATCAGAACAGGCAGAAATTGACTCCAACTATTGCCTTCAATATTCATTTGCCTCATGCTTGTTGACAGCGTTTGAATATTATGCTATTGTTGCTAGGTATTATAGACTACTCAGCAGGCTGAAATTGTGTATTTTGACAAAGGATGGTTTGGATGGGGAAGGATTTAAATATGAACTTTCTCTTTTGTGCAAAGTTGCGTTTGTATATAGGATATGTGTGTACAAGAATGACCCACATATCAAAGCAGGTTTGGGGAATTGCAAAAGGTTATAGGTCAAGCTGAGGTCAAAACTATGTTACTGTGGATGTCTAGGAGGAAACAGCCTCTAAGGTTCATTGCCTAGATTACTGACTTGTGGAGTAGAGCTAATGGTATTGTACAAGAGAAGAAATTCATGTTCCAAATCAGTTTCTGACGTATGAGCTCATAAAGGGAATTTACAGAGAGACAGAGCTATTTTCTTTTATTGTATTGGGTTTAAAATGTAGATTACAGACATAGGAATGAGTTTGCAGTGAGTCTGGTTAGATAGTCACAATATATTTCAAGATTATTTTAATGTTTAGATCCATAGTAAGATGAATTATTCCTAGACATGACACACACAGTTTTTTTTTTGTTAATTTGATTTGCAGACAGATGATTAAATTGCAGACAGATGCAAGAGGTTTCTGGGTTTAGGAAGGCAGAACGTTCAACTTATGTAAATGTTACTTGTTATATTCCAGTTCTTAAGGCTTGTAGAAGTAGCAGTAAAGTATTTGTATTTAGTTTTTAATTAAAAGCTTTGTTTTATCAGTACAGACAGAAATTAACTCCAATTGCCTTCAATTTTCATTTTCCACATGTTCATCTCGAAACCCTTGTTACGACAATATCAGGATAACCTGTTTGATTATATTTGAGAAGCAAACCTAGTCAATGTACTTTGTCCAACAGTGTTTATTATGCCATTTAATCTGTTCATTATCTCTGAGAAGTGCCACTCATCAAAGCATATATAGATCTAATCCTCTAATTCTAAAACATGTCAAAAGATCAGAGCATTTCAAACAGAAATATTTGTAGATGAAAATCTTTCAGTTATATACAAGATCTGTAAATCTGTACAAAGAGTAACATGCAATAAATATTTACTTCAAATCCAGACTATTCCTTACCTCTCATTGTGAGCTTCTCTCTTGTACATCTGCAGTCTTCATCCATTAGTGTCTTCAGAGCTTCCGTGGTAATGTCCTCAGCATCTGCCTGGGAGTCTGAGACTGACTAGGATCTTGTGGGTCCTGGGTAACCATGGTTGTGGGCTTTAGAATCCAAGAGGCTGGTGACCTGAGAGATACCTGAGACAAAAGAGGATCAAAGTAAAGTTGAAGGGTTAAAAAAGGAATTTAATGATTGTTAGACTGTCCTGTTGAAAAAATAACAAGAAGTACTTAAAGAATTGCAGGGCTGGGTGTGGCAGGTGTCCCACAAATTTCCAGTTCCTCCCCCAGGGGCCCCCCTACAATACAAAAGAATTTAGATGCACGTAATTCATTTAAAAACATGATACCCGGGCCCCAAATGAAAAGCAACGCCCCTTTATTGTGCCCTTCCGTGGAAAAAAAACCCTTACATGATGTTAAATCATCAACATTAATGCCAAGAATATAATTATTGTTGCAAAAGTGGCTCGAAATAAACTGCTTGAATAGAAGTCTTCCTGTAGGAACATTGCAGACAGTTGTACACATGCCACTTTCAGTCAATTATCACCATTTAATTCAGGGGCCGGTCCAGGGGGAGGCGTGAGAGGCACAGGCCCCCTATTTTTCCTTCCTAAAAAGATATCATCCTGCCCACGTACAATGAGAAATAAACTTTCAACATTATACTACAATGTTCACTGTAATGTCAAACAATAAGAGGCGGGTAAAAAGCGATGTTCATGCTTTTCAGGACATTTGAGGGAGCTGTTGAGGGACATTTGAGGGGCCCACACGCCACACTGTTAGGGCTTTGCGCTACGCGCTTGCAGTCGCATCAACTTGTCTTCAATCATCATTTGCTGCTTGATCAGTAAATTTCACGCCCCCCAATTTGGAAAATCCTGGATATGCCATTATGAGTCACCCCTTGTACGTCACCCCTTGGATCACCTGCTTCTCTTCCTGTAGGCAGAGTCAGTACATCTTACCTTTGTAATGACCAACACAAAAGGACCTCTCACCTTATAAAGTAATGTCTCTGGCAGGAATCACTGAGCAATCTACCCTGTGAATAACAAACACTGTAAACTCCATCATCAAGAAATGTGAAGTTGCTGTCTGCTCACTATCTGCTGGTTCACAAGCTGCCTTTGCACTCTCTACAATGGACAAATACAAAAGTGTTTTATTGGAAATATTAATGCAAAACATCCAAGATATTTTGATAAAAACAACAAAGAGAATTGAAGAGACTGTAGAGCAAGCAGTCAATCAAGCCCTACAACATTTTGAGTGCTATTTTCCAGAATGTGGTCTTTGGAAAACGGCAATCAACAATTATATATTTACATGGAATAAATCGTACCAGACCACATAAAACCGGATTACAAAACACAGAGCTTTTCATCTTAATAACTGAAACAGCAAAAGCTGCCATGGCCAGCTGTGGATTGTCCGATAGAGGAAAGAGCCATTATAAAAACCAATCCTTTTGATCAACTAAGGGAGCATAGATAAATTATGTCACGGGCACGGCCGAGATCCCACGCGTTCCTTTGCGTGACAACCCAAACAAAAGGAAAACCACCCAGTGTCAAGCACTGTCATGCGTTTTTCTGCAATGGCCTGGTGTTGAGGGAGAATCACTGTATAACAAAGGAACAATGGTGTTGGCCAAATGCCCCTGTGTAGTTATAATCGGCTTACTAGATAAACTCTAGCTTTTTCCACCGCAATAAGTCTACTGTCATTTCAGTTAAAAAAAACAGAAGTCATGTCAACGATAATATTGTATCTCCGGCGTGGTATATTTTCATGGGTTTCTTTATGAGTAAAAAAGGATCAATCCTAGCCTTTTTCCCACAATAAGTCTACTCTCGTTTCAATTGAAAAAATATAATCCACGTAAACAGAAATTGTATTTCCGGCCTGGTGTTATATAAATATATATTTTGCTACTTTGGAAAAGTAATTTCCTGCACATCGTCAACAGATTTTTGTTCAAAATGCTATATGAAGAGTAAATTACTTTTATCATTATTTTTATTAGAGAAAGAGCTTCGTTAATAACTGATACTAATTTAAGATTTTGTGGGCCAACATACCAATAGGAAATAGGAAGTGTGTCCACCGAAAATTGTAATTAGGAAATAATAGCTTTTTTATATAAATGTGTATTTGTTTCTACTCCTTGAACTTGTGATCATGTGATTTTTGACGCAAAACAATAATGCATTTCCTTGCATATATGTGTGACACTAAAATATAAAAATATAAAGACAAGGTGTTACAATAAAACTGTTCGTGTACATGTATTGCAATTATTCATATCCGCTATTGAATTATCTTTCTTTATTTTGTAATGGGTGTAAAAACAAGTTTGTAGCTGTTGAGTGAATAAAAGATGACACAATTTGCCCTTACAGATCATTCTTATGACATTATATCATGAACAATCAGAGCGATGTTTAAGCGTATAATTTTGCTTTAAAAAAAGCCCTTTAAAAAAACCAACAGAACTTGTCACCAGCTCTAATTATACCAATCGAAATAGAACTAAAGTTCAACTTTTGATAAAAATACATTGCAAGTACTTGTAATATATTGGCTTTCACAAACTCAAGGGTTGACCGTACATCTCTCCAACCCATTGTCTGGTATAACGGAGCTATATAGACCGCAAACACTAATGCTTCACTCATTTGTGGGCTACTTTCATGCTGCCTTGTCCATGTAATCTGACCAACAAAAGGTACCAACAATAGAGTTTGATAATGAGGGAACCTAAAAATCACTGGAGCGCAAATCCCATCGTGTCACGGGGCTGTGACAATTTTGGAACAACCGCGCGCTGTCACGCGTCATCACGTGGGCGACTGCGTTTGTAATTTATCCATGGTCCCTAACGTTCAAAGGGGTGGGGGACATCTTTATTAATCAAAATAAACCTTTCTGATTACACCAAATTATGACAGTGTAAACATCAACGATGAACAGTTTAGAAATGACATGGAAGAGCTCATTATGTCAAACAGTATAGAGCCATAGAGCCTTTTTTTTGCATATGTACATAAGGTCTGATCATTGCTTAATACAACATTTAAACTACTCTTTTGCCTTTAATATTTCTTTGTAACCATTTCCTCCAACATGTGAAGAGCCAATGAGCCTTTAAAGCCCCAGAGCACTCTTGGTAAACTGACTGTAATTGCTTCCATTCTTTGCACAAATCAAGATATATGTAATCAAACCAACCTGTGAAAATTGTCAGCTCATTTCATAGTTTCAATTGCGTTAGGCATTTTTTACTCACTCCTATAGGCAGAGTTCTCCTCTCACTGAGACAAAAAATAATTTTGATTTTTTTTTTCATTTATTATTTTAAACACGATAACACTTCAGGCAGAAGTATTTCAAGGAAAGTTTTCTACCTTTGTTATTTTTATACGATGTAAGGTATAATATCGAAATCTGTGAACATTTATGGTTTTTTGTTAACAATGTTGAGCTTGGGCTTTAAATGTAAACCTACATGCCTCAAAATATTTATGAGAACAAAAACAAAAACATACTACACAGAAAAACATCTCTTTCAGTTTTGATTCCAGGAAAATATATGATCCTTTTAAATTAAAAAAATGGCTCTAGGCAAAACAAGTTTAACAAGTTTGTTTGATAGTCACATAGCATATAGAGTGGGTTCCTGAGCTGGCTGACTGGTACAGCTAGGTACAGTATACAAAGAAAGCACTGAGCCGTGTAGTGAATATTTTTTGTTTGTCTGTACCCTACATGTATTATAACTCTATGGTTATATTGTATGGTGAATTTGATATCAACTTTCATGAAGCAAGTACCCATTGTTGCCTGACTGTGTTGCACTCATAGAGAGTTCTTATACAAACTCTATGGGTATAGTGCAATACACACAGAGTTATAACAGTATGTTTAAATTAACGATACACAGCTAGATGGGATTGTTTTCTGATCTAGTTAATCTTTCATCTTCTGTTGTCTAGGTAAAAATTTCAACAATTGTAGAGTAGAAACTAATTATGCCTTCAATGTATGGCGGCTCACTGAACTGTGGTATCAAGTTAGATTTATCTACAGAATATAATGTAAAGTCAACTCAAATTGTTTATTTTAAAATTTTAAATCTTTAGGCCTACACAAATCTGCAAAAGTAAATCTTAAGAGATATTTTTGAGAAAATCTTTCCTTTTAATTTTTTTTTATCTCCTTTTAGAGCTCAGTTTTTGATTAAAAAGATGACTACTGATGGATTTTGATTTGGCAAAGGCTGCCGAAAGTAAGGAATCTGAAATGTTGACTTAAGTTGAAAATTAAATTGATCATAAAGTGAGATCCTTCCCTGGTACTTCTTGTAGGTGTTCTGAAGGTCAACAACTCTATGGAGAAACTGAAGGCTACTGATTGGATAAGGATACCAAAAGGCTCTGGTCTGAAGAGGGATTCGAACCATGGTCCACTGAGGTCAGGCAGTAAAAGACGCCACTGAGCCAACCTCATTGTAAGAGAGTGGTTACAATAAACAACATAGCATTGGTAACACTTACCTTACTGGTAGGCTTGTCTTACTTGACTTGAGCATTGTTGGCTCTCTTGCAGCAGAGGTTGGGTCTTCACTTTCTGTATATTAGGAAGTACATGTACACTAGTTATGATCAATTTATGAAAATGGTAAGCTTTCAGATTAAAAACTATCTGAGAATTTAACTAAATATTACCAATCATAGAATATGCCCTTCATGTTTCAGAATCAAAGTTTAGGATTTGATTCACCTGAATTGTTCAGTGACAGAAGAAGAGACAGCACCCTCTTGATTTGCCTAAGCATTGGTTACTTGCCAGACTGGATCATGAAAAAACTTCAAATTTCAGGACAGAACAATCATCTAAGTTATGTTTTTAAAAATTAATTAATGTGTTTTGTGTGTATGAGATAACTTGGTTGATTAACTCAGTCTTGATGCACAAATAGTTACAATCACAGCGTGCAATACAGGCTACTCCACTATGTCAATCACAGTGAAGAGGTACCTTGGGTGTAACACTCATTCATGTGAGTACTGGTTTGGTTTGACATGTCTAGTAGACTCAGGACATTCTGAGTTTGCATTTCATTATCACATCAAATCTTATTAGACCAAAAAACCAGTAATCTGATCATACATGTAACTTTTACAACTAAGTTGTATGCAGACACTGATGACAACTTCCCTCAACAAAACAAGTGAATGTATTACTACCTACATACCTAAATTAACTTTGTCTATTTCACTTCACTCAGACTCAACATAAATTATTAACATTGAACAATTCCAGGCATTGAGGTGTGTACTCATTCCCTTCAACCTTCCATAAGGATCTGCTCCTATGCTTTTACAATTACACACCAAAGCCCCATACACTCATTCATATTTTCATAAGCGTAGAACCAGCCAGTGCACAAGACATGTACAGTATTGATATTGAGCAGAATAATTACCTGCCTAATTTGAATCTGAAAAGCTTACTCAAAGTTATTCATGCATACTACACTACATTCACACAACACAAATCATAAATATACAATTTGGTATTTCCAGATTACAAATGTTCATAGTCAGACTTAAACCAGTACCAGGTAGGGAGTGTCACTGTGTAATAGTCCAACAGATCATTGCTTGAATATCCTACTCAACTAACAGATCGGATGCTGTGTTTCTAGCCAAAGTCTTCTGTCATCATTCAAGTAGGTTGATTCAAATTAGTTCCAAAGCTCTTGGGGTAGGATTTTGTTGATGCACTTTTGAAAATATTTAAGCACAGGCAGCTTTTGATGACATGAACCTTCTTCAAGTTATGATAAAACAACTTGTTTGATAATAAACAGCTACTGAGTTAAAAACAAAACGCAAATATCAAAACGAATACATGACACACAAATTGACATTTTAGGATTGTTTTGAACACTTTAAAAAAATTCTAAAATAATTTAGTGACTTTTGCATTTAATAATCAATACTTTACTGTAACTTTTATAAGTAATACTAACTGTGCATTAAGTCTACTTAGAAGACAAGAGTATCTTACAGAAGGGATTGACCCTCATTTATCCATCCAGTTATTGCAAGTAATTTGTGGTCAGATACGCCACTCACAAATAAATCAAATCATGTAAACAAACAAGCAGCGTGTTCATGAAGAAAAGGGCGTGTCAAATAATACCAAAACAAAATCTTGACACATATCTATTTAATGTTGAAACATAACATCTAACTGTTGACTTCTCTAAATTGTTAAAATTCAAAGAAAAGGATGACCTAATTTGACAATTAATTTGTATTGTGATTTTACTTCTGTAGGTATTCTTACATGCCATGACATTGTTTTACAACCCTCTCTGACATCACAGTCTGACCACATTGCCACAACACATTTTTAATCTGGCTCTTTCTTTCTTGTTGGTTGACAAGATTAAAGTGAGTAGGGAATCACATGACACATATTGACATCATAATATTTCTTGCACAAAAGTATAACCTCATTGTCATGAGTGAATTGATCTCACTGTACTACTTTTTCTGCCTGACATACCATGCTCTACACAACTTTTGTAAAACTTGCTGCATTCCATTCGTTACTTCCGTAACAATTTCTGTTTTTGTTTGCACCCTTTTCAAAAACTGCCGCATCATAAACAGGTTGGCAGTGCATCAAATGTGTAGCGATTGTGCATTAATTTATAACTCAATGACCGTCTTTGCATGCACCATTCCTTGGGGCGGTAGGTGGGGTGGAGATGTTACCATGAAATAAATATTCACAGCAAATCCAGACTACTTCTTACCTCTCATTGTGAGCTTCCTTTTGTTTGTACATTTGCAACTCTCCCTGTAGTGTCTTCAGAGCTTCACTGGTAGAATCCTCAGCATCTGCCCTGGGAGTCTGAGACTGACTGAGATCTTGTGGGTCTTGGGTTACCATGGTTATGGGCTTCAAAATCCAAGAGGCTGCTGACACCAGAGACACCTAAGAGCAGAAAATTAAAAAAAAAAAATAAATAAATAAAAGAAGTATAGATAAAATCAAATGTATGCACACAAAAGTCTTGTTTCAGTTGCCCACAAAAGTTCAAAAAACAGCTGTGGGATTTATATGTAGAATCAATTAATAGAATTTAATTTGTAATATAATTGACAATAAACTTCAAAATGTTCTCAAAGCTGCTGACAGCAGTACAACATTTATAAATATTATCACTTAATTCATTTATGAAGAACAATGACCTGTGTTTTTGAAATAAGACGAAGTGAAAAAAAAATTTAAATTATAATTTTTAAAACTTTTCATTACAACAAATTTTCTTATTTTCCAAAGAAAATGCGATAGAATCAGTCTTATTATATTAATTATCTCCATACCTCAAAATGACACCAATTTTGTGAACAGTCTTAAACAAACAGTTTTAATCCAAGATGACATCTGAATCAATAAAACAATACGGGAAAGTATTGCAGTATGCTCCAGTCCAATGTTCAACAACCTGTTATTTATATGTCACTGAGTCCCAGTAATGTACATGTAGGGGTCAGACACCATCAACTAAAGAACGCATTGACATTTCAGTGTGTAATTCACTCAATGCAGAATCAGTAGATCTGTACAGTAGCTTTAGTTTTAGGGAATAGTTTCCAGCTTTTTTCAGAAAAACACAAATCACCTAGATCCTAATTAAAGGTTAGGCCGAATCTGGTATCCAAGTCATGAAAAACATCTGCGTGACTTTCCCATTCAGTGAAATGAGCTTGCTGGGAATTAGCAATTGTTATGTTTTCTATGTGAACAGTCTGGATTTGATGACATTTGATTTTACCAAGCATTGACCCACAAAGATTGGATAGAGGGTGTCCTTTCTTTTTAATGATACCCGCACCAGGTAGCTGCCAAGCAAAAAGCATGGCACCCAGATGCAGGTGTGTATCGCAAAAACAGACCAATGCCAACAAGTGACCATCATTGACACACTGCCCTGCACTGGAACTCAAAGACAGCGCAAGGAATAATGTCTTAATAGTTTTACAAATTACTTTTTCTGATAATTGCCTTCACCAGTTATTCATTAAAGTAACAATCATGTTGGAAATTATTTGAGAATTAATTCTCTCCCCTGTATAATAAACTACAGCCTGTACAACCATAGAAAACTCTATGGTACCACCTATATCCAACCTTGAAAGCAGCCAGTTATGAAAACTCGAACCTGTCACACAAGCATAAGCATTTGGGGCACACCTGACCCCTCCATAAATGGGCAACAAATGCCCAAACATACATCACTTCGGCCAAACCAGACCCCTACCAGTGTTCGGCAACACATGCCCACACACACAGCAGTTGGGCCACACCGGACCCTCACCATTGTGGGGAAATACACGCCAACACATACCAAACTTGGGGCAAACATACCCCTACCAGTGTTGGGCAACACACGCTCACACATACAACAGTTGGGCACACTTGACCCCTACTATTATTTGAATAGAATGACCCAGCTGTAGACACAAAGTCAACGGATGCCGAGATGCAACGTTTGTTGCATGGAGTGACTGTTTACGCAAGATACAAACTTGTTGTGGAATCAAGTTATGACCATGTAGCACCATCAGGACGATTGACATTGCATTTAAAAAACAACAAATAGAGTAAAAGGAAACAAGTTAATATGTAAAGGCCAAAACTTGTTTACCTACATTGAGTTAATCATCAAAATGATTGAATGCACAGTAGACGGAGTCATTGATTGATTGATAAGTGAGAAATATTTCAGCATTTGGCATTTTGCTTTTAGTTGTTTCCTTTCTCTTATTGGAATCGTAGTTAAATGAAATGTTTAAACATTTAAGAATTGGCTAAGAATCTGTTCATTCTTTAGTCAAACATATGAGAAGCATTGATGACCTAATTCCGGAGGGCCAACAGGTGTTACCTTTAATAATGAAAACCTTGAAATGTCATCAGACTGTACAGATTGTCGCAACATATCAAGCAATATGATTTCAGATTTATACTCTTACATCAATGTGTGACAAGTATTGTATGTGTGGAAAAAAATCCACAAGCTATTAGGTTGGATATGAACCCATGACCCTATTACACCAGTTAAACTGACACTGACTTGGTCAATTTTAAATCAATTTCGGGGGAAACCAATAAATATTGATTTGAGCGGGATTTGAAGCTGTGACCCTAGCTTAATGTACCAATACTTTACCAAGTGAGCTATCATGCCCTAATGTTGACGGTCTCCCTATTAGTCAATATCGTTGTTCAGGGTGCCAGTCAAAAGCCATTCAACCCGAAACTGTCAAACAACCTAGGATCACACCCAAGTCTACAATACAACCGTAAAACTAAAGCTCATGGCTGGATAGCTAAGTTGGTTTATATCCGTCGGTGGCAGGTTCAAGTCCCACTCAAGTCAGTTTTTCTTGTTCACCCCAAATTTTAATCCATAATATACTTGGTGATGGAAGAATGTCCAATACACGGTGATAGTTTACTTCAAGTACACATAATTGTTGTGTGTTTTTAATTTAAAACTGACTTTGTGAGTAATGCAAGTAATTAAATACTTTTTTATTCATCAAGATGTGCAAGGTACAAGAAAAGAGAACAGATTGTATTTGTGTGAACAGTTAGCACAAGTCTTTGAGTACTGCTTCATGTTGAGGATTTAATCTAATTAAGTCATTTTCTATTTTTCAGTCAGCAAGTACACGTACCTCAAGCTACAATGGCATCAAATATTGGAGTTCAGTCAGTCCTAGCAGAGATTAGTCAGGGTCATCTTGAATGCCCAATTTGCAGTGAACGCTTCAAGCAACCCAAAATACTAGAATGTTCTCATTCATTTTGTCTTGAATGCCTTCAACAACTCAGACAGAAAAGTCAAAGTACAACAAAACTTTCATGTCCAGTATGTCGACAAGAAACTTTCTTAAAGAAAAATGGCATTGATGGTCTGAAAGCAAACCTTCTAGCCCTTTCATTGATAGATGCTATTGAAACACAGGAAACCAAACTGAAACAACAGCGAGGAAAACAAGTACTCATTCATCAGGAATTTGTTTTCAAGTGTAGCAAGCATACTGACAGAGATGTAATCATGTTGTGTAACACATGCAATACGTTGATTTGCACAACTTGCATTGCAAAAGACCACAGCATGCACCCTGCCATAGAACTTCATGAAGCTTCAGACAAAAGTAAACAACATGCCACAAAACTTCTAGCACAAGTAAGTCGGAGCATCAAAACCTTCAGAAAAGCTAATCAAGAAATAAACATGTCCCGTAAGACATTAGATTCTATGTTTGCTGCCACCAAAGAGAAAATCTCCAAGAAAGCTGATCAGGAGGTTGCCAGGATCAGGGGAGAGCAGGAAAAACTGAAGCAAGAAGCAGAACAGATTTATAAAGACAGAGTCAACACAATGGAAACTGCACGAACTACAAACAGTAAAGAGATTAACAAAGCACAGCACAAGCAGGATGAGTTTAATCAACTCATAGATCAAGGGATCAAGATTGTACATCACACAGAACAACTCTTACAAGACCTCAAAGAATACAGAGAGATCAAGCCAACAAAAGTGCCTGATGGGTTGACTTATATGGACTTTAAAGAAGGCCATAAATCACTAGGGAGACTCTTGCAGAAAGATAAATGGACATTGAAAGCAGAAGTAGAGACAGATATCTATTCCAAGTATGTTACTGCATACTCCAATAGTGATATTGTTCTTTTACATTGGGAGAGTGTTAGCTTGATGACAATATCAGCAGAGAGTAATCCTCAATCCACTGTCATCCCACAACCACTTCCAATCAAAGGTCTTACTGGACCAAGCAGAGCGACTGTGAACAAGAATGATCAGCTCATTATTCTAGATAATGGAACACTCAAGATCTTCAGCAGGAATTATCAGCTCATCCATCAGTTCAAACCAGGCAGTCAACCAACATGTATTGCAGTGGATGACAACAATATGATAGCAGTGGGTTATGAGAACAAGGCAGAGATCTGTCTACACAAACCAGATGGATCCCTCATCAGAACACTGCCTGCTTCAGGGATTGATGAATACATGACTACCTACAAACAGAGACTCATCTACACCAACTACAAGGACAGGAAGTTAGTATCAGTAGACTACAATGGTGACATGGCATTCTCAAGTAGATATCAGTCAGTCTGGATGGCCTTGTGGTGTATGTTGTGACTGGGATGGAAACATCTATGTTGCTGTTGCGAAAGGACCATTTCAATCATCACAAGTTAAGACCCATCATTACAGCCCTGATGGCAAGTACATTGGATGTATCATTGAGGGATTTGTTCAACCACAATGTATGACACTCACACCAGCTGGTGATCTGGTTGTTGCTAAAAGCAAATCAGTTCAAATCTATCACCAGAATTAAAGACAGCATCAAACATTATGCTAGACCACAAGAAGGTTCAACCTGACATACACTTTGGGGCAACATGAAACTAAATTAGCACCCTAAGAAGCTGTTATCAAACAAAGTGTGATCTCAATGGTATCAGAATTGAAATTATCAAAGTGGAAATTTAAAGACAATTTGCATTTATGTAAAACTATATTCAGATTGTTCATGTAATTCATTACATTATGAATGTAAATGCAATTATGGAATTTGACATTTTTTATCATTGGGCAAAAGCAAACATGATAAACCAAATAAATAGTTCATCAATGACTTTGTTTGAAATAAAAGTCAGTATACTGTGCCCAATTGATGAGCATTTGATAAAACAAGAATCATACACTAACAAAAAGGCGAACACTCATAACTTAACAAAAAGGAGATCAATCCTACATTAACAAAATAGAGAAAAATTGTATAGCTACATCATTTGCTATTGTTAACTTGTATAATTCAATTGTATTATTGTATAACCAAAGAAAACAGACAAGAGTCGGATTTGAACCTGGGACCACTGGCTTAACGTACTAAAGTTGTAGCAACTGAGCTATCCAGCCCTATGTTGGCAGTCTCCCTATGTAAGGAGACCAACATAGGGCTGGACAGCTCAGTTGGTAGAGCATCAGTACATTAAGTCCAAAGTAGCTGGTTCTAATCCTGTTCTAATAAATTGTATTTTTTTTACCCTAAAGTTAAATAGAAAATTTATCCAGTCACCGCCCCGTTTATAATTCAATCAGAATGTTACTCAGAGTAATGGTTGTATTTCTCGATATGTTCAGTAATTTGTGCAGTGAAGATTTTCTCTTGTGTAGCATAGTAAAATGCTTCACACAGTGTATGTCAATAGGCCTCAATAGGCCTATTATAGTATTCAGTGTGCACATACTTGGAAAAGCCAGTAGGCGATTTTCAAGCAATTCTGTTGAGTCTTTGACGTAATTTTGACAATTTTATAACTGATTCATAAAAAATCCGCTTCGCCACACTTTCCAAATATATCACGGACTGGGGCGCTAGTACGACCGATAATGTCAAAATCTCAAAAAAGGAGTACAGCGCCCCAGTTACTTGGTCTAGTCGAGGCCATGATGGTTGCTGTTGTGCATGCACACGCTGTACAGCCCTTGGAACCTATACGTCATCACTTTGATTTAAAAGTCACAAGAAGATTGCTGGTACAAAGACTAGAATACAGGTCATAGCGGTATACAGTGTGCATGCCCAACAGCAACTCCGACGTTGTTTGAATGTGTATTTATCAGCTCTGAGATTTTTCAAAACATTCCACCAAAATAAGTCATTGCATCACGGATCTAATCTACTCCAGACTCTTGAGCAATGACCAAGAGAATATCAAGGGAAAAATTGGTGCTAAATAATGCATGTCTAATTTCCAAAGTTTATGTCACATTATGGGCCACAACCTTCGTAGTTTCCAAGAAGCGGAGGTAGTCCAGCGTATTGGCACTATTTATGGTACTCCCCGCAACACACTCAGTGTGCAACCCCGGAGTGATGCGTGCTGAGTTATCAATCGGCCACAGACATCAGACAGACAACATGAAATGTTGAGAAAGTGTTAGGCTACATCACACAGGTAACCGGGTCGCCTCCCTGCTATCAGACTCCCCAGAAAAATCAGACATTCCGAGTGGCATCAACTGAGGGCGCTGTGAATTTGCGGCACTGTAATGATGTCTGTGGCCGATTGATAACTCAGCACGCATCACTCTGAATTTCCGGGGAGTCAAATGAACGTTTACCCCGGTGACCTCTGCTGAACCAAACACTTGTTAACCATTGGTTTGTACACAGAGCAAATTGCAAGGCAATTTTGTGTCAAGAAATTTCGCATTTTGCAAACACCTGTGAACAGTTTGCACAAGTGCAAGTGTAAGTTAAAAATTTACTGAAGATGCAAGGAGGGCATTTTGCCTCGGGAACATGTGCATTTGTGAAAAAGAGCCCAAGTTTGGACACTCGGTATGTGGTTTTGACAACTTGGTATTCAGAACCCTGTCAGAGTGCAATGGAGTATCAGATCTATACATGTACTAGCCCTGGTAGGACGTCAGTCTCCAGTGAACTACCACTGACATCCTGGGTTTAATAAAGCTTATCTACAATGTGAACAAAATTACAAGAATTGTTTTCTCCTATTTTCACCTGATGTTGGAGCTGAAAGTCTGTTGATATGTTCCTGTTACTTTAAAATACTCTTTGAATATCTTTTAAATAATATCTGCTTTCAGTTTTGGTGAAAAGTATACTTAAAATAAAACGGGAATTGTTAAAAATTTTCTCGAACATAATGTACTTTCCTCTTAAAGTTTTTAAATGCACATGCGTCCAAGAGTGCATTGCTGGGTCATAATGTTAATGGCAATGCACAAATTGCGCAGGAAAATAAGCGTGCTCTGTGTAGCTAGCTAAAAGTTGTGAGCGAATGTTAAATTTGTGCATTTGCGCGTTTGGTAGTAACTAGACGACGCCCTCTTTGGCATTGCTAAGCATCATATTCCAAGCATGTATGTTGTTTGTTTCAACTGGATGTTTTTGCTGACTTCTGTTTGCTGACTAGTTTTCATTTTACATCCGTAAATAGTGTGTGCCCAAAACATTTTAAAGATTTATGAACCTGCCAGTCTGTAAGTATTGGACACAAGGAATATGTGAATGACGTTTTTGCTAATTTAATTAGGTAAAACAATGAAATAATTTTGTTTAACTTTTTTTGCCATGCAGGGACCCCTTCAAATGTAGGACGTCAGTGGTAGTGCAATGGAGACTGAAATCCTACCAGGGCTGCTGCTACATACATTGTGTGCACAGGTGAGGTATAGGCTTAGTAAGACCAATAAATAGTGTCAATTATGCTGGACTACCTCCACTTCCATGACTTCTTGGCGCTCTGACCACATAGTATTAGAGACTGTGATAACATTTTAAATAAAAATGGTTGGATTTTTCACTTACCTTGGAACGTAACTGTGGTGAGTAGTTTAAACTGATTTTCTGTCCACCCCTCCATCGGTTTTCATGTAATTTTATGAAGAATCTCCGAGGTGACGATACATGCTTAAATCACCGTCGGTGCCATGATGTTTATTGATGATGTTTTTTGTTTGAAATGTCATCAAAGTCCCTGATGCTATGTGGTCATAGGGCCAAGAAGCAGAGGTAGTCCAGCATATTGACACTATACTGGGCTAAGGCTTGGTATGTTACTACAGCACTACTAACTAACTAGGTATTGGCAGGATGTAAGTCCCCATTGCACTACCGCACTGATGTCATGGGCCTAAATTCATAGAGCTGACTTAGGCAGCCTAATTGCCTAATAATTATCCAACAGCAAAAATGTGCTTAGTTACTTGTTGTGCTGTAGAAGCTGTATCTTTTTGCCTACTTAGTCACTCAGTACAGTGTGTGTAGTGCACCTATGTTGTACATGAACATTATGTAACCTGTATTACATGTACATGTAAGGCTTAGTAGTAATACTACTTAAGTATGGCATTGTGATTGGTAGAGTGGTACTGGTAGTCTAGTGGTACTGGTAGGATGTAAGACTCCAATTCAAGACTGCACTGATGTTCTTGGCAAGACCCAATAACTGTGGTCGCTGTACTCCTTTTTAAAATATTTGACCTGGACGGTTGTACTAGCGCCCCCTAGGGAAGCATATGGGTATAGCGATGTGATGAATTGGATCTGCTCTGATGGTTTGATTCATTGTTCTAACAAATTGCCCAAATTATGACAAAAACAGAACAAAATAGCTGAAAAATCACCTACTGGCTTCTCTAGATGTCAAAGATTAAAAAAGGCATCTAATTGTACTCGTGATCATTTCTCTCCTCCAACCTGACGTTTTTCTAAATCCAAAACAAAACCAGTGCCCGTCATGCAGCCGTTAGGGTCACTGTTTGATTGGACAGTCACGTGACACTGCATTATTGTCAACAACTGTTTTTCATTTCCTGTAAAAAGTCGTATTAACCCTACGAGAATTGCGTGTTCGCTGATGCCTTGATATAACAGATATGTAGACTTTGAATTACTTTGAAATATCTGCTACTGATTTGGGTGAATTTTGTTTGTAAAATAAAATGTAATCATTTGTGATATTTCTTTGATTAATATCATAACAATTTGGTTAAAATTACTACCTAATGTTCTATAAGAAAATTTGTTCATCAAAAGTACAAACAAACATTTATAATTATAATATTTGAATCATGAAATTAAAAACAGTTTAAATCGAAAATATGCAAAATGTGACTGCAAAGTCTGTGGTTCCTGAACTAAAGACTCATGCCTGTACTGGGATGTGGTTATAATGACTGTAGAAAATATTTGGTTAATGGTATATTTGAAATTAAATAATTTGCCTGATATACAAAGAGTAACAATGCTTTATCTTACACTAGTTATTTGAACTAATTATAATTGGCATAATAGAAAGTCACAACTCTACATGTAAGTCATTGAATGACAGTAGTTTTTTTTACAAACACACATATCCTCGTCATTTGATTGGTGGAACTCGTGTCACATTTCATCCTTTATTTTGACAAGTATTTACTTTGTAACGTTAGACCATCCTACATGGATTTGCACAGTGTTGCCCCCAAACAAGACAAGGTCTTGTCACGGCAGACAAGGTTGATATCTGTATGGAATCAGTCCACATTATTTAGTGGAAGTTTTTAGAATTTTCAGAATGTGAGATAGACTAGTTTCTGTGTTTCTGAGGTCTTAAAAGGCCATTTAAAACCGGTAGGGTCATGGCCGTGTGATAAAGGACAAAGTGTAATAATGTAGAACAATCAGTGAAGCTTCTGTTTATTGAATTTATTTTTCCATTCTTGCCATGTCCTCAGGCTCCACTTCTTGAAGGGTCGATGCTCAACTGTTGCACGTACGCGAGCGTATTAATAGACTTTGCATTGAGTACTGCTATGTATTGATTGCGCTACGCGTAAATTAGCACCCGCGTAATCTAGTGCGCCAACACGGGTGTGGCTGTAATTAGCGCAGAACACACGTTCGCAGCTCCAACTATGTCTTTAACCTCTGTTTAAAACCCGGTCTTAAACAGTCGTGTGACCGCCTTTCAACCAAAAGGACTGCCCAAATTCTCCCAAACTGACTGGTGTATTTATGAATACAATTTCATATATAGATTCGCTTGATTTCATTTCTGGTCACTTAGAGTTGATTGGCATTAGAGATTTCAAACTCTAATTGTTTCAACTGTATAAGTTTTGCCAAAGCTAATCTAGAAAGTAGCTAGTAGTAATATTTATCTTAAAAAATTACAGGAATGTTTTCCTATTGATTATTTGATTAGCTAGTTTATCATAACTTATAGAACTGATAAATGGTAAGTTTATATTTGATGACTTTTTTAATGGTTTAATTTGGTTTACAGGAAAAGTCATGAAAGTTTATAAGTGTCAGTGGTGCTTCATAGCTCCATTGTGTATTAGTAAAAGTACTGTAACGCTCAGCAACCATTGCAAGTGTAAGGCTGTGGAGGTTGCAGTTGGCATAACCAGACATTTTCATTGAGGGAGGCAAGCAGCAAAGACATTACTTTAGGGGCTATTTAATGTATGGAACTGTAAGGCACACTGACCAGTGCAAGTCTAATGTAGCTAATTTACATATGACTTTTGTTTACGTATCCTCCATTTGGTTGATCCTTTTGTTAATAACTTTTGTAGTACCCGCTTATGGAATGTTTTGATACCATACCTGTCACAAGAAATGAAAAAAAAGGTGGCCAGCTAGTTTAATTCAGTAGCTCATAATTATATTATTTACTAACAGTACAGATTTGATTGTTTTAAATGTTCTATATAATTACAGCGGTTGCAGACCGCAGCATCAGGTTCAGTGTTTTTATTTCAGAGGTTAAAAAAAAAAAAACCCCAAAACAGAGTTGACTATTTTGTAATTGAATACCCTCAATTTAAGAAATTTATATAAAAAGGACATGAGTTTAAATGGGACAAAAACACATCCTTTATTGAATAAAATATAGCTGAAGGCATAATACTTATTTTATACAAAAATATTGCTTATTAGGTTGAATATGAACCCAGTATTGGGTAATAATGCAACAGTTATGGAAATCTACTAAAAGTAGCCTAACTATATTTATTTTCAAACATTTATGATCACACAATTTTTAAATAAGCTACTAAAGGCCTGGATGAAATGTCAACACTTTGTAATAAAATAAATAGTAATCATCTGTTGTGAATGGAAACTCACACCAAATTAGCACAAACATCATTTTACCCCTCAAAACATGATTTTGAATGACCTTTGTTTTGTCAGAAATTGCATTAAACAAAACATAAAAAGCATCCTCTGTTGACTAATACTGTTTAGTCTTCTCACCACTCTGTGCAGTGTAGAATTGCGCCCTCTTGTGACTGTAGTTTATTTGTGGCTAACTTTAACAAAAATAATGACATATGATTTGTATTGACGATTTGTGTTGATGTTACAGTATCTTTTCTTCATCCAGTAAAGGTATTTTGTACATAATTGATTACTTCGATCAAGATTGTTGTCATTAACTTATTGGAGTTCACTGAAGTCTGGGTCATAATGGGGAATTAAACCAATCTCAATCTCAATTAAAAATTCTGGGGAATGGTGCATACAAATAAAACAAACAATACTTGGTCATCTTCAAAAAAGGTATAGCAATAGTGATCAGAGAATTTCTTATTTTTGTTTAAATTTCTGGAAAGTGAAGAAAAAAAATAGAAAAAATTGTTTTGACAAATGGTTACATTTATACCATGTGTGGTCATGGTGGTCCCACATTATCAGACTTATTAAGATGTAAATGTACCAAATTGATTTGTTTTACTGTCCAGTGATATATTTTTTGCAACAAGATTTGAAAAGCACTGAGAATACAGCACTAAATTATTAAATCTGGTAAAAACAAAAGGAAAACACTGAAAGAATTTTTTTTTTTTCAGCAGATGTTTTGCAATTACATATTGCCAAAAAAGAGTAGCCTTGATCAAAGCTGTCTTTGCGCTGCCTTTAGAGCCCTGAGTTATCTACGCACAAAATCTGTAAGGACAATACGCAGTCACAAACACACACAGTCCATGCACGGAGTCTGTTAGGACGATACACATGCGCACACGCACACTGTCTACACACAAAGTCTGTAAGGACAATACGCAGTCGCACACACACAGTCCATGCACGGAGTCTGTTAGGACGATACACATGCGCACACGCACACTGTCTACACACAAAGTCTGTAAGGACAATACGCAGTCGCACACACACAGTCCATGCACGGAGTCTGTTAGGACGATACACATGCGCACACACACACTGTCTATGCACAAAGTCTGTAAGGACAATACACAGTTGCACACACACACAGTCCATGCACGGAGTCTGTTAGGTCGATACACATGCGCACACGCACACTGTCTACGCACAAAGTCTGTAAGGACAATACGCAGTCGCACACACACACAGTCCATGCACAGAGTCTGTTTTAGGACGATACACATGCGCACACGCACACTGTCTATGCACAAAGTCTATAAGGACAATACGCAGTTGCACACACACAGTCCATGTACATATGCACAGAGTCTGTCAGGACAATACACACGCACAAGCACTGTCCGTGCACGGAGTCTGTTAGGACGACAGCCTTGATGCTTTTGTAAAACGAAAGGTTTTGTGTTTTTTTTTTTTTCTGTTTTTTCAATGGATTTTTGTATGCAAGATGTTGGCGGTTCATTTTATTTGATGGCCAATCACAGGCTGGTAGCTTTGATCACAGAGCAAGGACTTTGACTCCTACAGTAACTTGTACACATGTGGTGATGCAACACACCATAGAGCATGAACACACTATGCACACTGTAGGCTGGTTGTTTTGGACAAAATTGCATTTTCAAGGGAAATGTTGGATCATAGAGCAGGGAACAGAGTGTTTCTTGCACTATGGTTGGATCATGGTTGGATCACAGTTGGATTAGGAAATAAGTAATGGTCGTCAAATCTCGGCTGCTGACAAAATACATATCAATGATCGTTCAGAGCAGAGACAGTCCTTCAACATTTCAATTCAAGTAGGCCTACTTTCAATGCTGTCCTTGGAAGAAGGGAATCATTGAACGGAATGACAATTTTGCTTACTGGATACAGTATATCCGATATTTTTCAGGCAGCCCTGTCGTTATAGTTGTATCTTTCTGGACAGGTGCACACATTGTAAGCAACAGGCTGTGATTGACGTCATAGCGAGGAGTCGTTAGTTCAAACAAGAACCAATGAGAATACTTTTTTTAGTGACATTAGCATAATGAGCTCCACTTTATAGTTTTACAGAACCATCAAGGTGCAACAACGAATAGTCTTACACACACCGTGTAGGATACTGTACAGTTGTACATAAGAGCTGAAAATCATGTGCTGTACTTTTGGGCACAGCATACTCGATGGGGCATAGGCATAAATGGCAATAAAAAAATAAAATATGGCAAATGCAACAAAACAGTTCCGTCCGGCTGGCACGCCTTGATCAAGGGTATTAAAAGCTTTGCTAATCACTCTTATTTTTTTGTGAACATCGTGAATTGGAATGTATTGATCTCTGGACCATTATTTAATTATCAGAATACATTTTGTATTGTGTAGTCATAATTGTTAGATTTATCCACTCATAATACATTGTAAGCCATGGGTCATAGGCCAACAAGTCTTGTAGAATTAGGAGAATGCTGCAGCCTTGGAGGTGAAGGGAGGATTTTTGTATCAACATGTAGGGAATGACAACCTCTTCAAGAAAAAAATAATGTTCTACTAAAGATATCGGTTCACAAGGGAGAAGTCCAAGATGGGGCCAGCATCCATAATGTGTTTAGCATATAATCAAGAATTTACTGTATGCCCTCATGGCTTTTGCAGTAGGTTGTAAATAGTGAAACAGAAAATGAAATCATTGTTATCAAATTAGTTGGAAAGAATTGAAGAGTTCTTCCCATTGCACAAGCTTACGCAAATTTCAGAGTAATTCGCACAAAAACAATAACAATTGCATCTCAATAAAAATCCTAGTTGTCCGGCCTCTAAAGCAGGCAGATTAAACCATGGTTAAACATTATCATATTGGCTTTGCTTGATAGCAGTTCCTACTGAAAACATTAGGTTTTCATAATTTTCCTCTTTCTTTTGGCTGGTGAGTTGCATGCCTGACTGCATGTGAGAACCGAAATGACATCTGCGTTCATTCCACAAAAACGAACCAAGAAAGAAAACAAATTTTACATTTATACTGTACAATCATTCTATCATCCATCCAGGGTAATCTAAAGTAAAATCTACTTGTGTAATTGTTAGTAGCAAGCTAAAGACAAAGTACATGAAGTATATGATGAACTGCATTGACCATGCAGTTGTTGAAGGCACAAACCAGCAATGACCAATGCTGTAGCACACACACCAGTGACAAAGTTTCAGAAAAACTTGGGGAATTTCTATTTTATAAATCATGTGCAGATGAGTAGTGTTTTTGTATTTCAAGTCTTTTACGGGTATTTTTGTATGTTATCGCTTCACCAACAGAGGGCGTATGCTCTCATTGTATTGAGTTGTTGTGAAAGCTCTTGCGAGAATTTGATGGTTCTTGCCTGTTTTGTAGCGTGGAAAGTAGTGAGATAACAAAGTCTAACAGCCCATATATTAAAAAAGATGGGGCTGTGTGTGTGTGTTGGCATGCTAGGGTGCATTGTGTACATCATAATCATAAAATAATTGGTCTTTGAAATTAATATGACATGAAATGTAATAACTGGTCGATATTTCAATATGACTACACAAGTGATATTGATATCAAAATAGTATCAAGTATTTGAATTTTGTTGGTATATTGATGAACCATAAATTATACATGTAGGATTCTAACTGGCTTGTTTTCAATGCAATGCAATGTTTGTAATGACATCTGCTCTTGAGTGGGGGGTGGGGGTGGGGGTTCATTCAACATTCATTCAATTGTTTCTCTACCCTCTGATGGGGTTGTTGTCACTGGGCATGCTCAGTGGTCAACGAGTGGGGGTGGGGGTTGGGGTTCAATCAACATTCATTCAATTGTTTCTGTACACTCTGATGGGTTGTTGTCACTGGGCATGCTCAGTGGTCATTGAGTAGGTGGGGTGAGGGTTCATTCAACAGTCATTTACATTTTTTCTTTGACCCTCTAACTGGCATGTTTTCAGTGGGCACGCTCAATAGTCTTGTGGTGAGACAGCTCCTCTTGAGTATTTTTTCCTTCTGCAGAACTCTGAAAAGCACTGAGTTCATAGTGTTTATCTTACATTGTTGTAGGGTAAAAACACATTAATTTCTTTTTGTCCCCTGTGCAATTACTATATTATTGATTGATTCTACTAACAGACTGATTGCGCGACCAAAGTTTACATGTCATGACGTGACCTATTGTGGGTAATACGTCATCTGGGCTGATGGCAAACCACGCGCAAATACTGTGACCAGCAGAGTCACACCAAAAGTTGGCTTTTGGTAATAATAACACAGTTACTAAGCCATTTTATTCAAGTTGTATGTTGTCACATTGATATTAATCACATTACTGTTTCATAAACTACCATTGTATTCTACTACAAAAGAGGTTTATTTTGAGTTATGCACTACCAGTATCGGACGACTACATGTATGTAGCCATCACCTGTTATTTTGTTTGTAATGTAGGCCTAAATCACTGTCCAAAAAGGGTAAAGAACATAGGAAAAGTGAGCATTTATACCTGACCTAAATTTCAAATAGGCAAAGGAATCACACAGTTTTCCTTTGATGATACAGCTTCAAAACTTTGAAATTCTTGTGTTGAAAAGTGTGTGATCACGGTCGTCTGGCCTAAACATTCCATTGTGCACTAGTACACATCATGCACATTTATTTGTTACGTGTATAATTTCCAAGACTTGCTGGTATTGTCCTTACTGGCTTTATTCAGCCACTCGAGGTCTCTGGTACAAACCCTGGAATATTTTTTGCAGATTTCGAGAAAGAAAAAGCCTCGATCGAATAAATACATGCAGCAATTATGATGTACCATACTGCACTTTGCTATGGAGGATGTCGTGTTTGTTTACATCTAATACCTTCAATAAGTCACGTGACGCGGGTCATGCAATCGGTTTATTATTACAGGATTCATACTGGCCTGATGTTGCTGGGTATGTTTGGTGGTCTAGTGGTTAGAACATCCCCTCTGATCACCCCTTTTGCCCCCTCCCTGCCTCATGACTTAGATTGAAGCCTGAAGCCACAAAACACTGAGCTCAAAGCTAGTCCCAAAAGCATTTTTAATTATTATTCAGTGCAGCATGTAATGTTTTTCCCCCTTAACTCTTTTACTCCATTTAGTCCATTTATGGCTGCATGTGCACAACTGAAATTGTCGGCAAAGCCATTTATGGCATCGATTTTGTACAGTATCAAATGAAGAAAAAAAAATTCCGTCCATACGTGCAGAAATTCTGTAGTTAAAGAGTTAAGATAAAGATGTAGCAGAATTACAGCTTATTAAATGAAGAAATCCTCAGTAAGGAACAGGATTATAATTGGACAATCTTCATGATACTAAGATTTACTCTGACTATAACATGCAAATAATAATCATTTGTTCTCAAACTGTTTGCATTTTTGTACAGAAGGATGTTGGTCAACAGTTTGTTATGAGCAAGAGACAACTTGAACTTTCTTGTAGATGAACTCTTAGAGGGATTTGATCATCAGATGGATCCATTGATCTACAGTCTTCCATTGCAAACTTCATTTATCTGTTAGGAACCAATGAGGGTGTGGTTTGGATCTCAACTCAGTCTACCTCCAGGCTCTCTTTGTCCGTCAGTCACAAGAACAAGACATGTAAGTTCATGTATCTTGAATCATTAACCCTTCAGATCTCAAACTGCCCAAAATCGCCCTTCGTGTTCTTTCTGCACAAAACTGCCCTCCAAGTTTGACGAGTTGCAACTGGAGTTTTACCAATGCGATTGAAGTGCACCAAACAGCCTTAAATAGAGTGCAATCCCAAGATTAAGATGGTCTAGAAATAGAATTAGAAAATTACAAAGGTCGGAAGTTTTAACATCAATGCATGCAAAACCCTAAAATGAGTAGGTCTAGTTGTTTTTTTTAGGTAAAGTGTATTTCATGTGCAATGTATACAGTAATGAAGACCATGCTTGTTTCATGATAAACTTACAGGTGTTTTTACTGACGGGATAGCATGGTTTAAAAGGATTTTATGGACAATTTTAAGTAAAGAAGATATCTGTAAACAATAGAGGCATTACTGTATATAATTTCAAAGGTATGTGTTGATTACTATTTCTCACTTCTTATGTATTTTAATTCTGTTGAGACAACAGATAGTTGACCAAACATTTGAGGACAACTTTCCATGTCACAGACATTTACTTTGTACATAAACAATGTTTCCTAATTTAAGTTGTTCTGTGTAATGTTTCCAACCTCTAAGTTTCACTTTGGGAAAGTAAACAAAACAACTGTGCAAATCATTCAAAAGTAATTACCTCTAGACAAACGAAAAGTGTAATACATGATAATTATCACAAGGAAAGCTATCTAAGCTATCAAAAGTATATCAAAAGTTTATTTCTCATTGCAAGTGGGCGGAAGGATATCTTGATTTTTTTTCTGCAAGGAAAAGTAGTAGGGGGGGCGTGCGCCCCTCATGCCCCCTCTGGATCCGCTCCTGCAAGTAGTATGTAGAGCTGTCCAGACATTATGTTAATTATGTTTCACTGAAAATTTTTGATTTTGCAGTGAGCCGTTGAATTTCATATTTTGGTACACTGAAATTGTACATTTTTCAGAACTTGAAGTTTTTGAATCGAGTCTGTTTCCTTCTTGCATTAATCTACAACAAATCTTTAGTTTTCCATAACTGTGAAACCTAACTGTAGGTTTATCTATTTAAGTTCTTGTTATTTGACTCAGCTATGATGTTTAGTAATTGAGATTTGAGTGGTAAACAAACCAAGTAGGTTCATGGATTATTTTGGTTTACAGTTACAACCTTTTGGGGAATAATCATGTAGGCACTTTGAGGTGAACTTGAAAATTAGAAATGCTTGTCATTTATAGTGATTATTTTAACAGAACGAAATATCAATGAAAGAAATATCAGTTAAAGTGAAACTTTTCTTGTCCATATAAATGGTTCAGCTTGTCATTAAAAGTAATGATTATTTTTAAATGACTGTTTTTTTTTACATACCTAAAGTGACGCATTGGTCATCTGCTGTATGTATTTTTTTCAAACTGAGTTATTTATAAAGAACCATGTGAATACCTCTGCAATGTACACAGGAGTACCCTTTGAAGATTTTACAAGACAATATTTTAGTAATGACATTATTTTTGTGAATTGAAGGTGAATATCAGGAACATTATAATATATTGATGGAACCCTGACAATCAATATGATGAAAGCCCTATTTGTCTGATTCAAACAAGATACTACTTAATAAACATACATTATTACCACAAAACTTCAATAAATAACAGCCAAAAAGTTTCAGTATTTTTGTAAATCACAATCAAGGCACATCAATTATTTTTTTTAAAGTGTCAATGATACTTGTTTTTGATAATTTTGCACATGTCACTAAAGTCAAAGTAAATGACAGTTTTATGGTACTGATCCATCAGTGGGTCATTCCGTGTCAAGTCAACATACTTTTGGACCTGACCGTCACGGATTGAAATAAAATTTGATGTGCTGGTTGGACTCCTTGAGAAACCCACAGAACCAAAATTTTATGTAATTTGGACAATAATTTTTTGAGATATGGGTTAATGAACTTTTGACTAATTAGCTTGACTCTCTGTGTTTTGACAACCATATCTCCAAAAGTAGATTACCGATACACTGTCCACTCAACCATAGCACGCTATTTACTATTACATTAGAATATTCTTTTTATATAGATTTAGGAGCTTTACAAATAAGTTACAATTAAATTACCAAATGATCAATCTAAAACCATTCTTAAGACAAAATTTCGCAATTATAGCACTTAGTTTTCTATGAAAAATTATGCCGTTGCCATTTTTTGCAAGATGTTTTTTGTCTTCAAATTTTCTTTCTGAAAATGTTCAAATCCTAAGTTGTCAATTTTTGTTACTGATTCTTTGCAGTTTACATGGATTTCAATTTATAAACAAGAAATTCTTAATTATTAACATCGATTTCAGCTTTGACAACATTTAGGCTACCAATGAATGTAAAGAGTTTACACCAATAATGGTGTAAAATGTTAAAGGGACACAACGGTTTCGTGAATAGAATATAAAGGTCTTGACACAGTCTTGAGGAGTAGAGATGAAATATCCTGAAATAGTTGGGTCATCTGGAACAATTCCGTGACCGTGGAGAGCGAAGGTTCGTTTCTCAGTGGATTTGTCATCTATGAGGGTAAAATAAAAAAATTAGCTTGGGTGACCCTCGCGAAAGTGTGGGCGGAATCCGTGGGGGGTCTAAATCCAAAATGGCCGCCGTCGGCCATTTTGAAAATTATTTTTTCAATGGTTTGGCCTACAATGCTGTTCAATATATGGTTTCTAGGGTTTTTGGGGTCGAGGAATTCATATCTGATGTTGATTTGATGATTTGACCTACTGTTGACCTTCAAATCCAAGATGGCCGCCGATTTTCAGCTCACAAAGGTCAAATTTTCAAATTCGTCGTAGTGCCTTCATAGTAGGCTCTAATGAAAGCTCTTATCATGCTGAGTTGAGTAAAATTACACAAACTTCATCTCAGAGGTTAACAGGTTAGAGGTTGCAGGTTAACAGGTTACAGGTTGTTGATTTATCTTACGAACATTGGCTCTACATGGTCGCAAAATTACTGGTAATGACCCAACAAATTATTGATAAAATGTGTGTATTGAACTACATGAGTATGCAAAATTTGTCATAACCAGACACCTCCCGATTAAAAATTACGGTACAGGTACCCCAAAGGTTAAGTTTGTAGTCAATTATCAGTCCTCTGGCTTAATTCCTATCACAAACGTAATCCATTCAGGCACTAAATCACTTTCCTGACTTGACAACTTGACAACTTAACAATGATTAGTACCTAATAGACCGCTACTCCTCATCCGATTCTGTTGATTCTCCAAACTCACTGTCATCATCGCTACTACTCTCATCGCTGCAAGCATCTGAACAGTCACGAGGTGTGAGCTGGAGGGGCAAAGGTGGCAGGGTGTGGCGCACTGGTCGGCACTTCCCATTCATGATTTCCCAACCATGGCCAATGGGGGACGGATGCTCTAGCAAGTTGTAATGCAGCTGGCAATATGTGATGTAGTTTGTCCTTTCCACATGGTGATTCAACGTATCGTCATCGGGTGGGAGGCGGACTGTACTCTTCTTCTTCAGTTTGTGCCACTTGGAAGCTCTGGCCTGCCCGCAAGTAACATCTGCACTCTCAGCATAGACTTTGGAGAGGACAAAAGCTTTCATATCAACTTTGACTTCGTCCTGTACCTCCAGACTCTCACCCACTCGTCCCAGGAGCTCTCTCGCCTCAGAATCTTTGATCACCTTTTGTAACAATTTCTTTTTCCCATGCCCAAAGAACCCTGATGTGTAACCACTGCCAGTGATCACATGGAGAGGTATGATGATATTTGCAACATCTTCTGAGAGCATGGCATGGCAATTGATTAACTCATGCTTGCGTTTAATCAGCAGATCACCTCGGAGTTGATGTGACACATGAGCCGCTTGGACTCACACGTCTGTGTCCTCGCTGTCTATTACAACTGCTTCAGTGTAGTTCTCGGTCCTCAGCTTGTCATAGGCAGAGAGCAGCATTGTGTCTGCCTCTGGATGCTTGAATCCGTAGTCTCTGCTCGCCACGCCAGTGCTCAGGTTAGTTGACGTCTCGCCCTTACAGTATATGACTTACCTCGCACCCGACCAACGTTTGTTTTCATCTGTTCCATCACAAGCTTCTGTAGTCTGACCTTGTTTGCTGAATTGACCATTACTTTGTTAAACTCAACAGCTCTTGGAAATATGTCTTCGGGCTTAGGAAATACATTTGGGATGTGTTGATGTTGTGCTGCCCGTCGATAGTGCTCATCATCCTTGATACTGAAGGGAAGGTCATACTTGTCGTTGATGAGGATGATGAGGCGTGCATCACCGTGGCGTGAGATGATGATAGCGCAGATCTTATCCAAATAGTCACTCCAGCGGTACTCTGAGCCATCCCTCTTCCTAGCCTCACAATCCTCGGGTGTGGGGGTGGCTAACCGCCAGATCAGGCCCATGTCTACAAGGCTGACGTGGTCCCGTGGTTTATCAGTAACTGGGTCTAGGTTGAACAGCTGTAACAACTTGCTCTTACTAGTTTTGCGCATTGACCCATCTACATTGTACATTGACAGGCACTCCTCAGTCACGCGCCCCTCAAGGGCTGACTCCAGTTGGATCATACCTGACCCCTCCGCTAGGTCTACCAGGGCTGCCAGTCCAGACCTCTCCATCTGGGCCACCTTCATGGGTGCACCAGATGGGGCACATATCTGATCGCTTGCAAAATTCCGTCTCTTATTCCTGTGAATGGTTGCGGTGAGAGGCTTAGTCTTGGTGAACACTTGCTCTTGCAGGAGAGTTTCAGCCTGAGTTTGACCATCTGGTAGTGCCAACCTGAGGTCATGGACAAGCTCCGGTGAGGCAACCAAGCCAGACTGTAGTGACCTCAGTGTTGGTTTGGACTCATCAAATGGCTCAGCTTCAAACTCTGTCATGCATGCCTGCAGGTCCTGAACTGCCTGCTCATCCTTTTTCATCCTTGCTGGTTGGCACTCAACATGCTTTCTATGGCGACGCTTGTCGTATGTTGATGATAGGTACTCCGAGCCATGTGCATGACATGCATCAATATTTTGGACAAGAGGGTCTGTCATTTCCATGAACGAGACCCAGAAGTCTCCCATGTCTGTTCCAGCTTTCTCATAAACTTTGTTAATCAGCTCCTTTATGTCATCAGCATCCTGGAGATCACTGTGCGATTCATGTAGAGCCTCTTGGGTCTCAGTGAGTGCATTGCGCAGTTTGTCAAGTTTCAACTTTATGTCTTCTGATAGTTCCTTATGCTCAAGAATCAACCTGTACTTAGTGTCTGCATCAGTCTATGCTGATGCAGAGACATGAACCATCTACAGTGTAAACCCTACCATCAAAACTAGTTATCAAAACAGTAAAATGGAAAACATGTGGGAGACTAGTCAATGTTTAAACAATTATAATGTTAAGTAAGGTTTCATAGGGCTCCTCACACTTATACTCGTACATTTTGAAACCAATGGAGTTACAAGGTTCATTTCTCATCAACCACATACATTGACCTTTTGACCTCTGAGATGACCTTTAGATTCTTAATTGTAGTTTTACTGTCTATTACTGAACTCAGCATGATCAGGGCTTTCACAAGAGCCTACTATGAAGGCACTACGACGAATTTAAAAATTTGACCTTTGTGAGCTGAAAATCGGCGGCCATCTTGGATTTGAAGGTCAACAGTAGGTCAAATCATCAAATCAACATCAGATATGAATTCCTCGACCCCAAAAACCCTAGAAACCAAATATTGAACAGCATTGTAGGCCAAACCATTGAAAAAATAATTTTCAAAATGGCCGACGGCGGCCATTTTGGATTTAGACCCCCCACGGATTCCGCCCACACTTTCGCGAGGGTCACTCAAGCTAATTTTTTTATTTTACCCTCATAGATGACAAATCCACTGAGAAACGAACCTTCGCTCTCCACGGTCACGGAATTGTTCCAGATGACCCAACTAAAAAGGAACCACCACATTTGGCCGTTTGTGAGCATTTTTGAAAATATTACGGTCCTGTGGTTTTTCTGAACTGATTTTTTGGTTCGGATATTTCACGTGATCTTAGGAGTAAGTTTTACTTCCAGCCGTATAAAAGTTAATTACTGCATCAATTTCAACTGTGGTTTTAAAATAATTATTCATGAGTTCTTCACAAAAGAGAGCATGTATTCATATTATAGATACAAATTATACATAATTATGAAAAATCGTGTTTGAAATCTTAACCCAGAAGAAGGGCCACTTCTTCTCGACAACAACGACAATGAGGGATATACTCACCGGTGATCGTGATGACACCGTGAATGATGCATTCTTTGCCAGAATTTTGATGGACAAGTTTGTGGCATTGAATTTTGGACAGGCCTAGGTTTATTTCAATCATGGAGGTAGTCAATAAACATAATAAAGACCATCGTCAGTACTAGTGGTTTGCGCAACGTTGTGACGTTGTCTGTTGGTGGTGTGGTGCTCTTGGGTTTTTTGCTCCGATCGGGTGTATCGTGTTTTTTAGACTTTTTCCTTGTGGGCTTACCAACTTTGGATTGTTCGTCTTTATGTTTTTTAATACAATCTTGGGATCTGGAAGGAACGCTTTCCATGGTTTCGGACCCTTCGAAGGAAATACGGTTTTGTGTGTGAAGATGGAACCGTGACCTTGGTTATGTTTACACACATGTGCTGAGATATGCAGACTGGATCCTTGAGTCTTGACATAGTGACAATATTGACAATAAAAGCACCAGTCTACATCGCGCGTCATTGCAGCAGAAATTTCACACGCGAAATAGCTGGTAAAGCGTATACACAAACCTTTGACCTATTTTGTTTTTTTGCCTATTTTTCGTGTGAATTATGGGCCACTTTGATGATTTTTTACAACAACCATCTTAAAACTTCTTGTCTTTCTTTCTATATCACTATTTAGTGTAATAGGTAAACCCTTAACTAAATATATTATAATTGAGGCACATTAACTCTTTCACTCTGTTAAGTATATTTATAACTGCATGTGAACAACTCAAATGGACGGCAAAGCCATTTATGGCCTTGATTTTGTACAGTATCAAATGACAAACAAAAACAATTCTGTTCATTAACATGCAGAAATTCCGCGGTCAAAGAGTTAAGTAAAAATTGTAATTTGAGATAGATTATTGACTCTAGATTGAAAGGTGAGAGGAATCGACCCAGCAGTGAATGTATTCTGAATTATAATGTAACACAAGTAGGTGTTTACAAACATGTTTATCTTTAGCTCATTCCCTGACCAGACTGTTACAATGTAATGCCATTGGTTCGAATCTAAGCCAATGTTTATATTGGATTCTACCCAAAGGATATTTTAACCTTATGAAAGCTGAGGGTGAGGGAGAGTACACAACATGACACTCTCAATTCAAATATTTTGCTGTGATTTTTAACATTGATGTAGATCACCACAACATGTATGTATGACTGTTTTTGACCAGTATCTAGGTCAAACATGTTTTTTCTTATTTGGGTACCCAAATATGATATTCTTGTTTCTGAATTTTAAATGAAAGGATTAATATCAGCTCTAAAAATTAAAAAAGGAAATTTTGTTTGTTAGACAGAACTGTAGCCTCGGAATGGAAGTGAAAGCCCATTATTGTCTTGTTCCTTCAAGATAGTACTTTGTTCCAACAAGCTGGATTTGAACCCACTGATTTACTGCCTTATTCACTGAAACGTTGCCACTTGTCCAGAATACACAGAACTACAGATTCTTAAATCAGAAACCATTCTTCAAACATAATTTCTCAACCATATGTTTTTTATGAAAATCTATGGCTGGGTAGCTCAGTTGGTAGAGTGTCAGTACGTATAGGCGATGGTCGCAGGTTCAAATCTCGCTCCAGTCAATTTTTCTTTGTTCTCCCCAAAACTGATTTTACAATTTAAAAAGTCAGTTTCCCTTGATTGTTTGCAGTTTACATTTAATTTAATTTAAATGTATTTTGTTTTTTAATTTTAATAATGATTTAAGCTTTGACAGCATTTACCAATGACAATTAAAGACAATACACCAATATTATAGTATACATTAGTTCCACAGATATTGACTGGTGTAAAATACTCATTAGATATATTATAATTTCAGAAAGATTATTGATTCTCGATTGGATTTGAATGTGATATTTCATATGAATTTGAAACTTGATCATACTGCCTGTGATAGGAATCAGACCCAGCAGTGATTGTATTCTCTTGTATAGCATATAATACAAGTATCAGTTAGTACTCAATTTCTTTATTTGTTGACCCCTTTTAACAGTCAGTGTTAACAAACATTTTCAAGTTGAATATTTCGGATTCAAACCCTTGACCCTTCCCACCATTCTAGAGCAGATGTTTTACCAACTAGACTACTGAGATTGCCCAGCAGCTAGAGGCACAGGACTAGGGGAAAGTACTGAGTATTACAGTGCTTAACACACATCGGTGTATAAGTAAAAATACAAATAATACTCTTTTTCCCTGATGCAAAATTAACATCTGTTATAATTGTCGCGGTACCCGCTGCTATTAGGATTTGAATTGCCTCTAGCTGCCGGGCAATCTCGGTAGTCTAGTTGGTATGACATCTGCTCTAGAATGTTGGGGGTCGTGGGTTCGAATCCCACCAGAGGATTATGCCTAATTGGATTTGTTTTCACAGGACTTGGGGAAAGTACTGAGTTTGCAGTGCTTAACACACATCGATGTATGGGTAAAAACACAAATAATTAATTTCATGTCCAGTAGGTTCAATTCCAAACCAAGTCTTGATTGGAATCTTCCCTCAGGATTGTTTGAGTACATCGTTATGATGGTGAATGACTATAAAAGTTATGTCTAGTGGTTAAGTCCGTAGGTTCAATTAGCCCTTCCCATCAATAATGCTAATTACATTGTGCCTTCATGCATGCGTACAGACACGATTGGTGGGCAAACGCCACAGAGTTGTGCACTAGGCAGACGCGCAAACGCGTGTGCATTGCGCAACCATCAGCCCCATGCAAAAAGGTGCGATGTTCTCTCATTTTGCCCACCAGTAGTGTTAGTGCGAACGCGTGATCTAACAAATTGGGATATAACAAATTGTTAAAACATTTAACCATAAGTATGTTTATACAATGAATTTTGTCAATGATCTACTTTTAGAGAAGTTGGAGGCAAAACAAACACAAACATACTGTTTTACTTTACATAACTTTTTGGTTTGACTTTCTGTCTTTAAATTGCAATGCATGGATTATCTGGTGCTCATTTTTATTTTCAACACAGAGTTCATTTTGTTTTGATATGAGATATGTTTATCTTTTCTTTTTACTAGTATTATTTTAGCCATGTCGTGGAGATTTGCGGATTTTTATTTCACTTTTTACAATTCCTGTACCATTCCAAGCACTACCTCTAATGACAGGTTTGTTTTGACCAGAATTATTCCTAGGCTGGATATATTCACCATTAAGGTTATTGTATACAGCAGTACTGCAACCATTAAAGGTACACACCGGCTTACTGTTTACCTAATTTAGTGATGTGGAATGACAGACAATAATTTTTAAATGGTTGTTCTTGAAAAAAAATCATCAAAATATCACGTAATTAACGAAAAATGTGAAAAAAACAAAATACGGTCAAAGGTCACCTTATACGCTTTTCCAGCCGTTGCAACTGTCAAGTTTACGTGCCAATGTTGCGCAATGTTGTAAGTAGACTGGTGCTCTGTTTATGTATAAATTATTACAATGACGAGGCATGAGGATCCAGACTTTATATCCATCCAGCACAAATTCACGTGTAAAAAAAACCCAGACATAAACAGACAGTGTATTCTGTGTACGACGAAATGGACGAACTTACTTGCAATGGAGAACGTTTCTTCATTATATCACAAGTAGGCCCTATGTTGTAAAAAAAAAAAAATACTTGGACGAATGCCAGTTGGGTCCAGGACTAATCTGTGTTGTCAGGTCGTGTTCAAATGTAGAAAGGGAGAGAATAAGCTTGGCACAATGTGGACATCACAGACATGATTGACCATAAATAATGTCAAAATGTGAGTCTTCATGAATTCAAATATACGCAGGCATGTTCACAATACAGTTCTATGACACAAACCTGTCCATCAAAATTATGGCAAAGACCACATCCTTCATATTCTCATCGTGACCAGCCTGCTGCAGTCTAAAAACTAATGGTAGTGTCCCTAATCTTGGACCATCTTTTCACATTGGCTTGGCCAATAACAGTCATGTGCCAAGCGAGCCTCCTGCTTTCGCTGCAAACGGAATGCCAATCCTGGCAGCTTTAGCGAAGGCATTCTCCCGTTTTTCGGGCGATGACTTCACTGGCCGGCCGCGGCCACCGCCACCGGTTTTTTGTTGTGGCGATTGGGGGGGGGGTGGACATTATGCAGCTATCATAGAAGTACATGTAGATAGATCAGCTGTATGGGAGATAAACATTCCCCATCGTCGTCGCTCGTGCGGGGTAGCGCAGGCAACACGTTACAATAGTTAGGGGATAATAGCTAGGGGTACAGACTAAAACCCTCGTTAAAAAACATAATTGTTGGTCTGGCTCCCTACCCCTCCGACAAGCTCCCAAGCTTACGGCTAGACTGACCGGCGAGCTGGGGAGTTCATGCCCCGGAGTTTGTCCCTCTGGCCCCACGAGACACGGCACTGGCTGTACGGGATATGCCCCAAGGTAACGTTCCGCTAGCTCCCACGCTAATGCGCCGTAAGACACGCTTCGGTTGCACGGACACCTCTGAATGTGAATATTACGTTCGATTTTTCATCATTATTTACAAATTGTATCAATAATCTGAATACATAAGTCTTTTTTGTCAAACATTCATGAATAATTGTAAAAAAAAAAAAAAAGATTTAAATTTGGTTTAGTAATTTACTTTTATACGGCTGGAAGTACAACTAACTCCGAAGATCACGTGATTTATCCAAACCACTTTTTTGGTTCGGATAAATCGTTTTTTGAAAAATGCTCGAAAACGGCAAAATTTGATGGTTTCTTTTAGGAACCGTTCTTCTCCATTCCTGAAAGACCTTTGAAGTCATATGTTAGCCTATTTTGTAGCCCAAACAGCCCACTGAAGCCGGTGTGTACCTTTAAGCCACCAACCTCCTTCAACAATCAGAGTAGGGCAACCGTTATTGGGTTTGTCATATGTTGAGAATGGACGCCCGTTGATCATATCTAAAATATTATCTGAAATGAAAAACAAAACATAACAGTTAAATATTGGGAATATATTATATCCATAAGATTGCTTTATGCAATAAGAGTCCTGCTTGCATGATGGCTGTGGCCATTGGCAGCTTGTTCTGATTTTAACTTTGATTGAGTTGTATTCATCAAAGAACAAGTCTAACTAGACATAGGTTTTTGTGACATCACAAAAACAAGGTGTTCGGATTATAGTACTTAAAGTTGTTATTTGATGTAGCAACTAAAGTATCTAAATATATGAACATGAAATTGTTCTTTAAAAGATAATATTTAATTTGTAACAGAGAAGGACCTTCCCTCACCTTGGTATTTGGTGAAAGAATCCTGTTCCAAGCTCTTACCAGTCTTAATTGACGAGCTACTTCAGGTTTGACCGGAAGTAGAGGTTACAAAGGTCACTTTATGTTTCACAAAGAAAGACCTTAACTAACCTTGATATTTCTCGAAACAATCATGTTCCTAACTCTAACCACTCTTACACGAAGACGGTTTGACCGGAAGTAGAGGTCACCCAATGTGCAACAGAGAATGAACTTTCTGAACCTGGGTATTTGGTGAAAGAATCATGTTCCTAGCTCTTAGCATTTTTAAATAAAGAGCTACTTCCGGTTTGACCGGAAGTAGGTGTCACAGAGGTCACTTAATGTGTCGAAAAGAAAGAGCCTCCCTTACCTGGACATTTGTCGAAAGAATTATGTTCATACCTCAAACGGTCGATTTTTTGTTGATTTATAAAGTTTTAAAAAAGCCCTGTATTAAAGACTTACAAAGCGTGGAATGCGTACCTTGAAAAAAGACTAAGAACAACGCGTGGTTAATGTGCATAGCAATGGGGCATCGATGTTACACAGCCACGCACACACAAGGACGTGTACATGTATAATGGCATTGGATTTTCTACAGCAATGTGGGACACGCTTGAACGCACATGGACATTTGCGTTAAACGTCCGGTTTGAACCGGAAGTAAAGGTCAAAATGGTGTCACCCCAATGCACAAGTTTGAGAAGGTTCAATTCTCTACAATCTGATGTAAAATTTGTGATCATGTGATAAGTACTTCTTAAAATATGAATTTTTGAAAATTTCCAACATTTTCAACTTCCGGTTTGAACCGGAAGACAAGGTCAAATTGGGGTCATGTCTGTAGGGCGATTACGCAGTTTTGGATGACCTTTCCGATGATGTAAAGATTGTAAAAATCCATTGTGTACTTCAGGAGTTATGTTTCGTCTCCTTGCCATATGCTACCTATGTATGTAAGTTTCAAGGTTATATGACCTTCGGAAGTGTGCATTTGAAAGTGGACAAGTATTAAAAAAAAACGAACAAAACCAAGAGGTTATCGGACCAGAGTCCGAACACCAAAAAAAAACGAACAAAATCAAGAGGTGTTCCGGGCTGAGAGCCTAAACACCTAAAAAGCCGTTACAATTAGTGTTGTAGCACCATTGTTTTCAAACTTGTTACCAGAGGACGCTGTTTAATCTAATGACGTCATCAGTTTTAAACTTGAAAACGCAGAGTCCTTTACCTACTCACACACTGAAACCACTGTCCAAAGCTCGTTTTATACTGACCAAAGAACTAAAAAATAATGGCTTTATAACAATTTTTTCGTTCAACTTCCGGTTTGAACCGCAATACAAGGTCAAATTGGGGTCATTTCTTTGAGACATTTAAATAGTTTCCAAAAGACCTTTGCGATGATGTGTAGATTGTAAAAATCCATTGTGCACTTCAGGAGTTCTGATTTAATTAATAAACTTTGATTTATTGTAACTCAACATCTGATGACGTCATCATGACGTCATTGTTTTATTTCGCGTCTTCATATTGAGGTTCAAATATATGCACAGTTTCAAGGATCAGTTTAACTTCAATTTTGAGTTATTTATTTGGAGAAAATTTTGGAGGAATGAAACATTTAAAGCAACATAATGGTCTTTATGAGACACCGTATAACGCATGGTTTTGATTTTGTTTGATATATTAAAAGTGAAATCAAATTAAACCTTTAAATATGAATATGAAAATAATTAAAAAGAGCTTTATCATATGTATTTCATGGGGACTTCCGGTTTGGACAGGAAGCGAGGTCAACTCAGGTCACTAAGAATTATAAAGAACCGCATACATTTATTGTAACTGGACTCCTGGAGGAAAAACAAGTTACCTTTTTGATTTTAACTGCCGGGAAAAACAATGTTTTCGTGCTTTCCAAAGTGTTCCTTTTCCACGCAGTGCAATTGGCTGCCACCAGGTTGTCTGTTCAAAATAGTATTCATATTGCCTTTTATCAAAACATTAACCCTTGCTGCCCTCCGTTTTGTTCGGCATCTATGCGGTGTCAATAAAATAAAGAAGTGTGTATTGCTAGTGAACGTTGATGGCGCTATATCAAATTAACGGTCTCATTTTGTAACATCACCTTTACTGAACACTGGTGTACTGTACAGTCAATCTGACATTTGACAGATTCAAATTCCGAGCTCATTATCTGTATTAAAAAGTTCCAAAGTTTTATATAAACTACCCCACTTTGATAAACATCATAAACCCAAGTGCGCACGGCTAAAGAAATACACGGACATTTTGAAAAGCGATGACTTTACTTTTAAACTTTACTTTTAAACAGTTTTACTCAGCGAATCCCGACAACAACTCTCGCGGGGGTAAAGTGCCTCTGGCCCCGCTGGTGCACACTTGTGACTCTCGTACGTAAGCACGTACGTGATCGGTATATATAGAACGAAAGACGATCACTTTGTCAATTGCATTTTCTCCATTATACATCAAACAACTCACGTGAGCATGTGATCGTCTCAGTAAAGTCTCCTCTTCCTCTCCCTGTCACAATTAAGCCACCAGAATGACATAAAGGGAAACATTTCCACACTGAACTTGGCATGACATAACAGTTTTTCTTTGCGTTGGCATTATTACACACACACACACACAGAACTTAACACATTGCAAAGTTCGATGAACTGTGACAAGACCAGGGCCCAATTTCATAGAGCTGCTTAACAGCCAATTTTGTGCTTAACGGGCGTGTTAAACAGATTTTCTATTTCATAGCCTCTATTTAAGCACGATTTTTTGCTTAACGCGGTAAGCAACCAACAAGCAGTCTTAAACACTCGTTTTTGTGCTTAAGCAAGTCATGTTGTGTCAAAATGGCCGCTATAATTTGGAGGAGAGTCACAATATTGTCATGATAATCAATGTAATTATCCTGTTAATAGACTAGTTTTATCGAAAGGCATGGCTGGAAAATTGCCCTGAATTACAGTAAAGACATGAATTTAACAACAGTCATATTTCATACGGTGTGAACGTTTTGCCAAAGCAAATCAAACTTGGGAAAATAACGGCGTTAACTTTGCTGTACTGTTGAATAGAATTTAGAAAGGGAACGGACATCATGATTGACACATTTTTTTGTTATGACTCACCTTGATCTTTAACCCTATCAGGACCGGGGGGGGGGGGGGGGGGGGGCACAATGTGCCCCCCCTACCAAACTTTTTCCTGTAACTTTTAAACGCTACATTCGATCGCCACCAAATTTTCTGACTTTACTTGAAAATTATCTAGGGTCATTTTGTCAAAATACGATTGTTATTGAAGGTCAGTGGTTGCCATGGCAACCGTTTGTTTGAACCAATATTACTTGTTTTTTGTGATTTTTTGTGATTTTGGGGCATTTTTTAGCAAAATGTTATGTTTTTAAGTATTTTTAGTGGCCAACAGTGATACCGAAATGTCACATGATAGTTTGAGATGCATTGTGGGAATCCAAAATGGCCGCCATTTTGGCGGCCATCTTGGATTTTGTATTTTTAGCTGTTTTTTAGGGGTTCGAACTTTGCAAAATTTTGTATCTATGGAATATTTTCAACATTATAATTTTGAACTTTTGAGGTCTAGAAATACTATAGAGTTGTTAGTTAGGCCTCATAAATGCACACTCGGACCCTAAAAGGACTGTTTACATCGATATTTAAGTGGAAACATGTAAAAACGTGATTTTTTCCCAAAAATTACATAAAACAGCTTGTTTAGCGCCCTCAATGGTAACTCTGGTAAAGAAAAAGGTGTTTATGTTCTTGAGGATGTCAAAAAAGACAAATTTGCAAAGTTTTACAGAATTCTGGCAAAAAATATGGAAATTATGGGAAAAATACGATTTTTGACCAAAAATGGGCAAAAAACTTCAAAAATTACTTTTATTGCAATTTTTTTGAATTTTTTTTGCACCATCATGTAGAAATCGGTGAAATACACATTTGTGGCAAGTTTCATAAAAATCGGCCCAAGACTTTGGAAAATACGGAGGGGGGGGCACAATGAGCCCCCCCCCCCCCCCCCCCCCCGGTCCCCGTAAGTCCAAAAAAAGCCCGGTCCTGATAGGGTTAAGATAAATAAGAAATATGAAGAAAGAAATGTCCTTTGTGATTCATTCAGTATCACGGAGTCGTTAATTTAAGTTAACTTTGTACTAGTCCAGTCCCAGCAGTAGTCTTAAAAATGTGCACAGCAACGGTTATGAAACATCATCGGCAGCTAGTTATTTTGTGTGTAAGTAGGTACGCGTATAGACCATGTGACCCGTGTTTACAAAAGAGTGACCTTGTACATTCCAGGGCAATTACTGGCAGGCAAGATACTGCATGGGACATATGAGAAATTTTACATTTTGTATCATAATTTCCACATAAATTCAATGGCTATTAAAATGAGAGCTGAACTAGTTGTGAGATGTGCCCCTTTCCTTCATATCCAAAGTTGATGGCAATCGGACAGTGCAATCTCCATAAAATGAAAGATTTAAAGTATTTTCCCATTGAGCCGTGTACAAATCCTGCCTGCAGGAAGTCCAGGTTCTGTGGCTCTTTTGTAAACATGTGATGTCACAGGTAACATGGTCTATACTGCACATAAAAATGTGTACAAACACATTGTGAAAACTTATAGTTTTACCAAACATCGATCAAACATTGTAACAATGTAATACAAAGTTTCATTTTGGCTGTATATCTCTTTATTATTCGAACCAAAGGGGGCGCTTTCTGACGTGACCCAATTCCATCAGAAAATTTTATTATTTCCATCGATAATTTCCTTTTTTGTTGAGTTTTTAGCCACCGCTACTCCGTTGACTTCGTCCGCCATTTTGTAAATTTTTCGATCGGAAGTATTTTTTGCTTAAGCAGACGGTACTTTTTTGTTGCGTGCGCAGTTTGTTTACGTGCTTAAGTTAGCAAACGCTGGTGAAATACGTTTACGCTTAAGCACATTTTTTGCTATAGTAAGCAGAAAAATTTGTTTGCCGTTAAGCAGCTCTATGAAATTGGGCCCTGACTTGTTGCGTGTATGTATATACACAGCGTGCAGTAAAAGACTAGAGTGCACACGCACGGGGTGCAATACAGTAAGGTAACTGTACAGACTCTATCGGCGATCGCGCTAAAAACGGCACTTTTCACCTTAATATAACTTCGTTATTCAAAGGCCAATTTTGTTCAAATTTCACAATTAGGCTTTTATAGTCGTTATCTGTTACTAAAAAATTCAACATGTAGTTTGCTCAAAAAAAAAATTGAAATAATTTTTTATTTATTTTTAAACCTCGTCGTCGTAACAAACTGTAACATTTGATGACGTCGTCAATGTAATATTTTCAAAGGTCATAAACTACATTTTATTTCGTAAACTAAAACCATGTCCAAATTCTGTTTCATATTGACTCCACAGCTTAAATTGTGACTTTTTAAGCATTTTTTGCTTCAACTTCCGGTTTGAACCGGAAGACAAGGTCAAATTGGGGTCATCTCTGTGAGACATTTAATTATTTTTTAAAGACCTTTCCGATGATGTATAGATTGTAAAATTCCATTGTGTACTTCAGGAGTTATGATTTTTTTAAATAATAAACTTTGATTTAACGTAATTCGACACCCGATGACGTCATCATGACGTCACTCAAACGGTTTTGTCTCCTTGCCATAAACTACCTATGTATGAATTTTCAAGGTTATATGACCTTCGGAAGTGTGCACTTGAAAGTGGACAATCGCCAGGGAGAAGAAGAAGAAGAAGTATTAAAAAAAAACGAACAAAAACAAGAGGTTTTCGGACCAGAGTCCGAACACCTAATAATATTACAATGATTACTACTCATGTACAAAGTGCTTTATCTAGGGCTTGTTATTTTAATGACAAGTAAGCATAGTATTGAATCGTGAAACCCAATTAAACCACACCTTGTAAGGGTTTACAAGGTGATGTGGTGCAATCTGCAGCAAACCATGCCAGAAACACCAGGGCAAACCTCTTCTCTTTAAGATAAGTGTACTGTGTTCTTTTTACCTGTTTTATACAACACATGGGACAATAAGCTTTGTGTCTCATCTAAAGGATGAAGCAATAATGGTTATTTGTCTTGCTTAAGAACACAAGTACCATGACCCAAACCCACACTCTAATAACACTAAAACATGAGTTTGGTGCATTAGATGGCATGGCCTTGAAACTCCATTTTGTTTACTGAAGACACTTAAGTTTTTGAGTTATGTGAACTATTTTATGTAGCACCTTTATATAAGGGTTTACAAGGTGCTGCAGCTATTTCAGTAGCCACTTGAGATGAAGAAAATATTAAGAACTCCCTGGTCTCTTATGTTAAATACATTTGTTTATTTGTGTTGAATGATTTGGTTGTGAAGTAAAAACAGGGATTGTTTGTAATGACCACACCATGCAGTTGGCATGAAGCGGAGTATTTAGATAACATGTTCAAGTTAATAGCTACCTAAAATGTTAGATGAACACAAATTTAAAATAAAAAAGTTAGGCAAAGAATAATTTAAATTAGATATTTTGGTTGTAAGTAAAAACCTGGATTGTTTTTAATGACCTTACCATTACATCCAAGGAGTTCAATACACATTGATGGACGATTGCCGTGATACCTAGTTGGTATGATTCGGATGTAGCGTGCTCTGATTCCCACCTTGAACATGTGGGTTACTCTGGTGTACTCATCGCTATTTCCAGGGAATCTCTGTGAAGGAAAATAAATGTACTGCTCATTGACAACTAATCATCCTGGAGCTTGAATGGTTGGAGTTACACAAAGGTCTAATGAATCTCTGCAGTCAGATATGCTGCTATAAATGTTCTGGATGAATCATGTTATAAAATTTTATTGTTGCAGTTTCTTTAGTTTAAAACATGCCTTCTTGACGTCCTTATTATGAAAATCAATAATGGGTAACAAAATGCAATATTGAATTCCTATAAGTGTCGATTTAGGAGGGTGGTGATTTTTTCATTTGAGTGATTCAAAGAAGAAACAATTAACTGTAGAAAAGTATTACTTCTTAAGGTTGACTTCATAAAATCTGTAGTGGCTTATTGCTGCATTTTTTGAGTTATAAAGTTGGAATCTTGACTTCGTATGTTTAAAGCAATAATGGGGGAAAATACGATATTGACTTCACGCTTGTTGATTTAGAAGGAAGGTTGATGTTGTCATTTCAGTGATTCGATGAGGAACAATTAACTCCAGAAAAGTATTACTTCTTATCATGGTGATATTTCAATTCAATGATCTGCATGTTAGTTGATTGCCTTTTATGTATGATGTCATACCATTGCATTGACCTTGGCTGTCCCTCTTATGAATCCCCAGTCCTGTCCATTACTGCTATGGGACACCAGGAACTCTGTCACCCAGTAATCTTCTTGGTAGTTGCCTTGTATTATAACACCTTGTATTAGTGTTAGTCCTTGCAAGTCCACCTGTATCCATGCAGTATCTTTGTCACTCTCTGTGGGACACCAGCTACCACCCACATCTAGCCGTCCTTGAGGGTTCCTGCTGCAGTGATCTTCATCAGTAGAGGATGTTGTGATTCTCTGATCAGGGATGCTACCATCTCCCATTCCCAGACTCTGACCACAATGTCCATTAACTGAGAAGACAAAACAATTGATAAACAATGTTTTCATCAGGACAACCTCAGTATTTGAAGTGAAAACATTAAACTTATTGTGAACTTTCAAGTTACACTTGTTCATCTCATACTAGTTTAATTGAATTCATAAAAAGAAAATGTTCGTGACACAAAAAAATTACTTTGAGCTGTTTCCCCATTGTGACTGAAGGAAATTATGGAACTTTTTGACAAAGCTTTACTTCATCAAAGCAAAAATAAACATGAATTTTTTTTCATAATTTTTGTTTTATATATTTATTTGACATGTACATGTAGGTATTTACTAAATTTAACACAAATTTAAATTTTAAAACGTTAACAATTATTTTATTTAAACCCTTTGGTGCATTAGGTGTACACATGTGGGCACTTTTTTTTTGACCTTGCAGCCTCTATCCATTTTTGTAATATTTGTAATTGTGGCTATTACTCTAAGTGCCTGTTGGCTTCAATTGTGACCATTACTGACAAATTGTGGATAAATGAGGGCACTATTTGAAATTAATTTGCATTTGAATATCCCATTAATAAAGGTCCACATAATTATGTGGACATTAGGTTATTAAGGTTTCTTTATATTGTAAGGCAATATGAAAGACGAAATTGTCATATTGTAAATTATGTTCAAATGTTTCAGTTTACCAAGGAATTTGTGTCCCAACTCGAGTGAATTTAAACAAGATCGGTGTCTACAGCTCATATTTGTTGGTCTTTCTTCATGTTGAAATTAAAAAAGAAACCTTAATAACCTGATGTCCTCATGTGGATGTTTTGCAACGCGATAATTAAATATGCATGTAAAGTTTTGTGCTTTATGGTTGCACTTAGTAAGCTTAAATAGTTAAGTATTACCAATGGTGTTCCTATAAGTAGGCAGGAAGTATTTTTCAGGCATAAGGGAAAGAGAGAAAGATAATGATGATTGAAAGCAATTGATGATTAATGCTATTTCACAAAAAATGTTGTACACTGTGAAGGCAAATTGTTTTTTGCATTGTAGTATACATTGTATCTTCATTGAAGAACGTTATCCTTAGAAGACGTTATCCTGAGAAGAAAAAAACGTATGTAAAAGCCAAATCCAATTTTTAAAATGTACCGTACATTGTATGTTATTTTACCGAATATCACCAACTTCATTGTTCAAAAGCATTGTTTCCTAAAGAAACTTTTAAATCTGAGAAGACCTTATCCTTTAAAGAACAGACCGTATGTAAAAGCCAATTCCAATTTTTAAAATGTTCTTGTATCATCAAAGAAAAAGTAGCTCAATGCATTTCCTATGGGCTTCTGGTAATCAGTGGAGCCAGTTTGTGTCAATGGGGCATAGCGTACAGTGGAATATGTCACACTTAACAGGGTGAAGTGTAGTCGAGTCCCTATTGTCCAAGTCCAAGTCCGAGGCAGAGACCTTGTTGTCCGAGTCCACCCCACTGAGTCTGACTATACTCAGCCTGTTTAATTTGTTTTGATTTGATGCATTGGTCAGTTTTAACTTATACTTTCTCTGAATGTTAAATTTGTTGTTTGTTTCACAGGCCTCCTGTCTGGATTGCTTTTTCATTTTCTCATTCACATTTCCTACAGGTATGGCAATCAAGAAAAGCCCCGGCAGAGTGGAAAGAGAGCATCATAGTTACACTCTACAAAGGGAAGGGCCTCTGCACTGAATGCAGTAGCTACCGACACATCAAGCTTCTATCTGTTCCAGGGAAAGTTTTTGCCCACGTCCTCCTGGCCCGGTTGAACCACCTGCTAGTTGAGCACAGATGAACTGAGCAATCTTGATTCAGGGCTGGTCGCTTTGCTATGGATGCCATTCTCGCCCTCTGTCTGCTCTCCGAGCTGCATCACGAGTTTCACAAACCCTTATCAGTGGCCTACGTTGATTTGAGGGCAGCTTTTGACTCGGTTGATAGGAATGCACTTTGGAAAGCTTTCAAAGGCATAGGAGTTCCAGACCATCTCCTTACCCTTATCAAGGATCTCCATACCAACACCACCGCCACACTGAAAACATTCAGCGCGTGTATTCTCGTCATGGTGACAAGACTCGTCCTTGTCATTGGTAAATTACGAGTTTTCTGTGTCACACTGACAAGATAAGACAAGACTCACTACGTGCATGCCGTGATGAGGGCGGGATCTGTAGTTGGCACACGCTTGCGCATGCGTAGTAATATACAACTTCCCGGGCTTTCAGAGCCAGTACTATGCAGATGCAGAAACTTTCAAGTGCGTTTATTGGCCGCTTTACAATCTTTGGTTGACACCTTTTATATCAATTTGTGTACAAATTCATCAAAAGGTAAAACGTTAATGTTATGTATGATGATCATAGCCCACTTTAGTCTTTTGTTTGAAGCATTACTTAAGTTATTTTTAGGTAAACTCTTCGATCAGCAGACGAACCTATTTTCAGTATCACTATCCACCCAGTATCACTCAGTAACGTTTTCACTACACATGCCTACTGATTGTATGTTGTATGTTGTACTCCGTGCGTGTAAAGTACATGTAAATGTACATCTACATGTATGTATTTGTACACAGGGAATTGTCATTGTTATGTGTAAACTTGTGAGAGAAGTGAAGCCTAGTATCATCAGTACACGTATTATACATGGCATATCATGGAAGAGGATTACAACAACAGAGTTTTTGTCTGTGTTCACTGTGAATATGAAACACCTCATTTCAAAAGAGTCTTAAACCATTATCGGTTCGTACATGAAATTGGCATTGGCAGATTTAAGATAAATTGTGATATAAATGGGTGTCATAAGAATCTTTCTTCAGTCTGATGCTTCATCAAACATATAAAAATTCTTCACAAAGATTTTTACTGCATGCATTTCTTAAATGCAATTGAACCTGGGCTAGATCTGAATGAAATAGAACTGCTAGTAGAAGCACCTGAGCAGCAGGTGGGTTTGCAGGGTCCAGAAGATGTAAACATTGAAGCTGCTGTAGAAAACGTACCAATTGGATTAATAGATGTAAAGAAAAAGGCAGCTCTGTTTTTTCTGAATTTAAGAGAAATACACAAAGTACCAGGGACTGTTTGTAGTTTTGTTGCGTCCGAGCTTGTAAATATTTTGCAAATGTTTACAGCAAAGGAATTTTCTGAGTTGCATTCAGCTCTTCTTGAAGATGGTGTAAACCAAGATGAGATTGCAACTGCCATGACTTATTTTTTCAACAGAATTGGAAGACATATTCCACAGTTTGGAAGATAACAGACAATTGAGTAGATACATTCAGTCTGAGTTTCCTTACAATGAACCAGTAGAATTTGTTCTTGGAGTAGACACTCAAGGCAAGTGTGCGTCTATACAGTACATACCCATATTGAATACAATTGAGTTGCTTTTGCAACATGAGGATGTATTAGCAGAGGTAATGCAGGGACACAAGTCTGAGGATGGTAAATTGAGAGACTTTTGTGATGATGCTGTATACAGTGGAAATGTGTTGTTTTCTTCTGAATGCCCAAGTTTACAGGTCCAATTATATTATGATGATTTCAATATTGTAAATCCACTTGGAAACAAGGTTAAGAATTACAAACTTGCAGCATTTTATTTTGTGCTTGGCAACTTGTCACCACAATACAGATCAAAGTTGTATGTCATACAGCTTGCTCTTCTGTGTAAATCAAAACACTTGAAAACGTATGGTTTAAAGAAAGTCCTAGAACCTTTACTTACAGATCTTTCACTTTTAGAAAGAGAAGGTGTTAGTGTGAACAGGAACGGTCATCAGTATAAGTTTAGAGGATCAGTGTCATTTGTTTCAGCAGACAATCTTGGTGCTCATTCAGTAGGAGGATTCAATGAAAGTTTCAGTGGCTTAAGGGTCAGTCGTTTCTGTATGGTCACAAGGGGAGACCTTAATGACTGTCTGACCACCAGCAGTTGTGAAATGAGAACAAGGGAAAGCTACAATGCACAAGTTACAATGGTTGCTGAAGATGAAGCATTGAAGACAACATATGGGGTGAAAAAAGATTCTCCTCTTAATAAGCTAGAGTATTTCCATGTTACCAGAGGCCTTCCTTCAGACATTGCCCATGATCTGTTTGAAGGGCTTGTTCCTGAAGTGCTTCAGAATCTGGTTTTGCACTGTGTGTCTGAAGGTTACTTCACTCTCGAGTTTTTTAACACCAGAATTGACAGCTTTCCTTATGGTAAATCTGACAGGTCAAATAAGCCAACTGGGATGGCATCAACAGTGGCTGACTTTCGGGTGAAGCAAACAGCAATGCAGTGTTGGTGCTTATTGAGGCTGTTCCCACTTTTGGTTGGTGACAAAATTCCTGAGGCTGACCATAAGTGGGATGTTCTGTTGGCCCTCATGTTCATGGTGGAAGCATCATGCGCACCAGTTTATTCACAAAGTGATGTGAGATTTCTTTCAGATCTTATAGAGGATTTCATGTACATGTACAAAAGGGAATTCCCTGATGTAAATATGAAACCCAAAGGCCACTACACAATGCATTATCCTTGGCAAATTCTGCAATTTGGTCCACTGTTGGACTCTCAGGTTTGAAGGCAAACATAACTACTTCAAAGAAATCACTCATGGCTTGAAAAACAGAAAGAACATCTGTAAAAGTATGGCCTTCAGACACCAGTTCATGCAAACAATATTCTTAGCATCTGATAAATACTTGGAAGCACAGCATATGGACACACTTTGTGGAAAACTCAGTCTTGTCAGACTGTTGTTGAAGGAAGTTCAAGATCTGTTGCGACCACATTTAGGTGGTCAAGAGCGAGTTTTTGAGAGTAACTGCATTAAGGTTAATGGTGTCAAATACTGCTGTGGCTCATGTGTGATTTTAAAATACAGCGACAGTTTTCCAGTGTTTCTCATGATCGAGGACTGCTTTCTCATTGGCAACATTCCATACCTTTTGTGTACATACCTTAACACCTTACACTTCAGTGTCCATTACCATGCATATGTAGTGACACCACTTCATAGGTATATCATGATTAAACCTACGGATGCTATTGACTACCATCTACTTGATGTGTATGATTTTCCCACCAACAGTGATAACAAATTAGTAATTCTTAGACACAAGATATCTGTATAAAATGCATCTACCAAAGTCAATACCTGTACTAACTGGAAAAAGTAGCTGTGGTCTATGATCATCATTACATAGTATTGATAGTATTGTAAAAACGTATGTTTTCAGAAAATGCGTCTTAAATTCCATGTCACACATAAGAGTACGAAGCAGATCATTGAGTTTGAATGTGCAACTGAAAAAGGAAATGTAGATGAGGTAATTGAGGCCATACACAACAAATTCAACATACCAAGGGATAGGAAGCCAATTCTACTTCAGTACTTTGATAAAAACTTTGCTGATTGGGTTAATGTTGATCCAACATCAATTCTGGAAAGCATGATGAGATTACAAGTTTTGACTGGAGCTGATGATTCTGACAAAGATGATGCACCTGCTGCACTGTCTTCACCTTCCAGCAGCATTGAAACAGACACAGATGGTGAAGGGTGGGTTGTCTTTTGATGCTTAAAAACAACAATGCTAGTTATACCACGAGTTATATTAATGTGAAATTTTATTGAACAAGAACTGATGATCACTTGACATCACGCAGTGGACCACGTTTCAGCAGACAATTGTATAATGGGTGCAACTTAGCAACAGTAGCGTAACTAAGGGGGCGGGGGGGGGCATGGGGAGGGGGATCCCACAACTGATGCCCGTGCTCCCCCCCCCCCCCCCGGGTGCCCCTCCCATTTGAAATCTGCTGTCCATGCAAATGCAATATACAGTTGCCAACAGTGCCCCCCCCCCCTAGGAAAGATGCTGCACCCCCATGTGCCCCCCTAAACAAATTACCCTAGTTACACTGCTGTTTAGCGATGCTTAATTAGATGGGCTTAGTCCTATTACCAACTTAAAATGAATAGTTATATCACTTTGCAAAAGAATTGAAGGTGTTAAGGCAAATGCTATGTACACTTTAATTGCAGAGAAAAGTTGAGAAACAAAATTGGAGGTGCCAATTTACAATGTGTGCATTTCAAAGTTTCACCGAACAAATTTTTCTCTTTCTGAAATGTCTGTCCAACCTTCAACATTTTATGAGGGAGGGTGGTTTGTACAGCCCTAATTGCAAAATCTATGGCATTGTGCTTAAGTCAGAATTTTAAAGGACAAGTGACAACCTTATAATTTATTCACTGGAATATTCCAACACTTGGTAATTCATCCCTAGCAAACGGAATAACAAAAACAGTCTGTGGATTAATATTTGAAAGGACAAATCGGGGAAAGCACTTAACACATGATATATTGTGTACTCCTCCAACAGAAAATGAAGTAAATGAAGTTGAATTGCCTAACTTAAAATTTGTGTTTTCTTTTAAAAGATCTACTTTATGCACGGCAACAAAAACCAGGGATTTCCGTGTTTGGCCAATCAAGTTTCAATTCCCAGTATATGCTCTACGGGCTGGAGTGCTGCAGAAGCTGCAAAGTGGGGAACAGCTCAACAGAGGAGGCAGGTCACAGGTCACAGATGCCATCTACCAAGAAGTCACAAAGTATACATAGTAAGTTCAGAGTTTGTATTGCTAGCAAGTTAAGCTTCTCTTAAAAACATACGCAGCCCTTGAAGACGGAATAATCTTTGTTCCATAGTCATACTGATCCAACCTTACTCAGTACCCTGATTTACAGTTTACTGTTGTTCATAAATACATAAAAATGATTAAACATAAAACTATGCCTAAACATATCATTCTCTCAAAAAAATGCAAGAGATGTTGTAAACCTGCTGTGGTTGAAATATTTCCAAGCATAGGGGTACAAACTGTAACCACTCTATAGTGGATGTGTTATTTTTCAAACTAGAAAGCACAAACTTTGGTTTTGCCTAATGAAATATAAAAACAAAAAGCTAATCTGTACATGACTCTCCCGCCCACACCCAGAGAAGAGATATGGGGGAATATGTTTGTTTTTGCAACTATTCTACACACAAAAGGGAATGGGGAAGGTGTAAGCAGAGGGGAGTTGGAGGGAAAGAGAACACAGCAATTGATAGGTGAATAATATATCTATTGTGTATAGTGTCAGTTGTAACTTATTGACATTGTGTTTTCCTGTTACCCAGTTATCCGAAAGAATGGCAGTACACAGAAGTAGTCTCAGCATTCCTGGAGAAGTTTCCCAAGGTTGTGTCAAATGGCAATTTGTCAATGGTAAGAAATGGCAGGGTTTTGAAAGGGGATATTCAGGGATGGCTTAAAGGGGCCTCCAGCAGAATAACTGATCTTTTTAAATATTGTGTCACGAGAGGAGGGGGTTCTGGAGGGTGGTGAACCTTTTTGGGTGTTGCATTGTTTTATAGCTGGTTTGTTCTTCAGAGAGTTAAACAAAATGAAACACTTTAAAAAACAAAACTAGACCACCTGATTGTTTCTAGATGAACTTTGACCCTAAAACACATTTTATGGGAGAAGGCTGCTTGAGATAAGTAAGAAATATTGAAATGTTGCTTGATTACAGAATCTGTTGCGTCAACGAATTCAATATCGATTTCAAAATGACAGAAGACGAAGGGATACAAATTGTGTGCCAGGAAAGAGCGGACTTTCAGATCCAACTACAGGAGGACCACCTCCAAAGATGAGCGGCAAGCTGATGTGGGGTCTTAAAAATTATCTCAGTCAACGACCACAGGGTGAAGACGATACATCGATTAAACGGCATCAAGCTGCAATGAGGGATGAACTGTCCAAGAGGAAACCTGACCAAAACCGCCTTGATCGTTTCATGGATCTGACATTTGCTGATCGCAGAGAGTTTATCGTGAAACAGAGTCCTTTGGTGGCAGATATCAAAGAAGTTTTTCCGGTACTTCTAGCAAGTGGAAACAAGGTATGTCTATTTGAAAATACATTGAAATTGTGATTCTTATTATCACTTGAACAATGCATACTGTATTGACTAATCACAAAATCGATTTAATCAAACCCTTTTTTGTATTCTAGGAAAAACGCATGCAACCTATTATTTGCTAGTGGATAGATGGCTGCTGCTTGATTCATTTTTTTATGTCAGGCAAGCTGTCTTTGTATGTATGGTGGCCAATCGAGGAACACATTTTAAAGTATTTATAAGGCCAAACAATTATGCTCTTTCGGTTGGTGATTCAAAGCTATCTGAAACATGTACAATAATGTGACAGTCAACTTTCAACCTTTAATGCTTTTCATGTGCAACTGGTATTCATGTTTATCTGGTATACAGGTCTTGAAGGAGTTCGAACGCATAGCAACAGAAGACCTGGGGAGGAAGCTGGAAACTGGTTTGGAAAAGTACCATGAACAGCTTTATACTCTTGCCAAGAAGCAAGATCATGTTGCCATCAAGAAGCTAGTGGAATTGGCATCACTAGAGACAGCGGAAGAAAACCGTCAGGGTAAATACTTTTTATGTTTTTGTGCAGCATTGGTCTTCTATCAAATTGAACCATAGGCCTTATGGAATCATGGTGCTTTCATGATTACCCCCAATGTCTTGCTGCCTGTTCCAGTGAGTGCTATCAATAAATCTTGATTGACATGTTTTTTTGTACAAAATTAGTTCAGTTTCTTTAAAACAAGACAGTCCAACTTTCAAATTGCATTCCTTGCACAAAGAATATAATTTCAAATATGTTTCCTTTTAAGACTTTTCTTGGGCAGCCACAATAATGTGAATAAATTGCAATGTTAATAACCATTTCAAAAGATTGGTACCCCTTTCTGATTTAATTAATGTATAATAAAAACATGTCCATTATTGAAAAATGTACCTCGGTTTAGTACGTTTTGGCTATAGTCAAAAAAGAAATTTTGAAATATTGAACTATAACAATATTATCACTCTATTGCAGGCAAAGCATATTGGGCTTCAATCGCTGTGGTGTCGATACTACTCAAGGAGAAGCTAGATCATCTACTGACTGAACAGGTAGGATGATTTAAATGGTCTCAGCCATGATGTCATTGTGCCTTTGTATTTATGTAAGCACGCACAAAGTTGATTGGTGAAAAGAGCAGGATCCATCCAGTCCCCCCCCCCCCCCCCCGGAATTCAGGATGTATTGTTCAATAATTATAAGGCGTCATATACAACTTACATCCTCTATAAGGATAATGAATAAATCCTTTAGATTTCTCTCAAGCTTTTGAATTTCAATCAGCCTTACTTTCTTGATTACTTGTATGTTTCAGGCATGTCATTTTTCCTGATTTCAGGATTTTCTCTTTAAAACCTTGATCATTCAAATTCTTTTGCAATAGATAAAACAGTCATCAAAAGTAAAAACAAAAATAGTCTATAATTGTGTCCATCCCGTAGTTTTGTATTTCTGGTAAAGCACAGAGTCTGTAAACCTCCTGAATTGTAACATTTGAGAGCTTCCAGGTCTAGAATGAGGGGAAACACATGCCCGCAGGATTTGTTTATATCCATCAAATCTCATCCACAATTATTTCATTCTTTTATCTCTTGTATTTCTATTCCTATTTTTCCTTCCATTTTCAGGGTAACTCACAAATGAACCTCTTTATACACCAACGCGAAGAGGAAGACATCACCTACACAGTCATACTGGAAGAGGAGTCTATATTGGAAACCAAACACTTGCTCTCTGCATTTGAAGTTTATTTTGCCTGTTTCTATGTTTTCAATTTATCATATCCCAAATCCTTGAAGAAGACTATGCAGTTATTCCAGAGACCTGTCCTGAACATACAAGACAAGGAAAAGGTCCGTCCAAGTGTATGTGCACTGCTTGAAAAACTAACCAAATGAAACGGTTTATGTGATCCCTGGTGATCACTTATCTTGGGTTGATTCTGAGATTTGTATGGATCAAAAATATCCGAACTTAAACTGTTTAAGCGTTTATCTGGAAAAACAACAAAAATGTTAGATTTGAAGAGAATTCCAAGTCAAGTGAACATTATATTTTGTTTCATGTATAAAGTGGATTGTTGTTGTCTAGACTCACAATTCCGCTTGATAAACATGGTTTTTCATTCGATATATCTACAAACTTGCAAAAGGTGTTAATGGAAAGTTATTTTACACACTTGTGGGGACCATGAATGTGAAATACATTCCAGAGTTTGATGACACTTTTCACAGATGGGTTTAAAAAATAATCTTGAAAATTCAGATTTTCCTTTACAAATATTGTTGAAAATAATGATGCAATTGTTTTTCTTGAATACATAGCACAGTTTTAAAACTGTTTTATTTTGCAAGTTTGTTAAAATAAAAGGTAACTTAGAAATGCAGTTTTAATCTTGCAAAATGTTTCTTTATTTGATGTGTATTGTGTGCATTATGTAAAACTGTATTGGCCATGACAATATACTGGCCAAACTGGTTTGGATCTTGTCACACTTTGGTGGGATCTTGTCATGCTCTAAACTAGAGCATGACAACATCCCACCAAAGTGTGACAAGATACTGACCAGAGCATTACAAGATCCCAACCAAAGCGTGACAAGATCCCGTCCAAAGCGTGACAAGATACTGACAAGAGCATGACAAGATACTGACCAGACAATGACAAGGTACCTATCAGAGAAAGACAAGATACTGACAACAGCATGACAAGATACCAACAAGAGCATAACAAGCTCCTGACAAGATAATAACAAGCTCCTGACAAGATAATAACAAGATATATGACAAGGCAGAAACAAGATAACATCTTGTCGGGTTGACAAGTGTTTCCTGTCGTTACAGACACCCGGGCAAAAGAAGATTTTTCTTGTCAGCAAGACAAGATTTTGTTTTCAGTGACCTCTGAAAGCTTCCTCACAAGATCTGGTGTAAGGCAGGGCTGCATCCTTGCAACTTCCCTTTTCTGCATGGATGTAGGGATCACCTTTGGTCAGTTCAAAGTTTCATACCTGGACTATGTAGATGATGTCACTCTCATCAGTAACAAGACCAACAATCTGAACACTGCGCTCCAGTCTTTTCAGAGCGAGGCTGCCAAGCATAATTATATAAGGTTCGAAAGAGATGCTCATTCCTAAGAACTAAGGCTAATTGTTAATTGAAAACAATGAATTTACTTACCAAGCTTACTTTCATAATGAAGCTTTTTTGAATTTTGAGTTTGAAAAAAAGATTTTAAGTGGTAAAATTACACAAAACTTATCAACAGGTGTGTCAGCCTGATGCGCAGCAACATTACGCACATAATTTAGCGTAACACAGAAGATTATTTTGTTGCAGTGATTGGCTCAATACAAATACCGCATCTTGCATCGCGCACTGGATAATTGTAACAGTTGGAAGCGACTAAAATATGCACTGGTGGTCACCAAAATGATTGCAAGTGGTCGGTGACGTCATGTGTACAAGGTCTATATATGAATCCTGGGACATTAATATCAATAATATTGGACATTAAACAGAGTACCAGTTTCCAGTTTTGAAGCTCATGGGGGCATGAAGCCATGAACATTATTACCCTGGTCATTGGGCCATTTATTTCATTCCATCAACCATCTCAGCCCCCTGGGGAGTACACAGTTTGTGCACAAGTATGTAGCCCACCAAGCTAAATCAATCACATGAACCAACTCACAGGTACCCCAGCATTCTCCTGAAGACGAACAGAGTATACTGTTTGAAACATCGAGACCCCAACGGCCCAGCTATCTTCAACCAACGATGTCAACGCTACTTTGAAAAGCGCGAGACAGGAAACGCAACAAAGGGGACCACTTATTTTCCGTCATGTTTGCAGTTTTTCCAATGGTTGTAACTTTTTTAACCTAAAACCACCCACAAAAAGGTTTCTACATGTGTAGGGAAATGCAGGCTTATACTGAAAAAATTTGAGTTGAATAGGATAATTGATTTTTTTAGTTAATCTCAAATTTCTTTCCAAAAAAATGGATGGAAAATGCAGGTAGATTTTTTCACCCAATTTTGATGAAATATTGAGGGTGGTTGAAATATATAAAAACATCAAAGGAATCAACTCAAATTATATTTAGTATGAGCATGGCTGTCCATTCACATGTTGAAACACTCTTGGCTGGTTTCAGGTACTTAAAAAAAGTTACAACCAGTGGAAAAACTGGCTAACGTGACGGATGCAAAGTGGCTTTCTGTACTGTGTTTTCCTGTCGCCAGCGTGAGACGAGATAAAAATCTACGCATGACGTATATGTTGTATGAGTCCCAGGAACAGCGGGAAAAAGTTGTATACAGAACATATGCAAATGATCAAAAATAGATTAGTCAATGGTACAGCTTTTTCACTGGATGATCAAATTTAACCCGTATCTTCAATTCATTTCTTCTTATATTTCAGGACAAGCTGTACTATGAGCAACTGAAGAACTACGTATTTCAACATGACTTACTTGTAGACAGCCTGCTGTATAAGGTACAAAAGTACATGTGTATTTTGTCTAATCTTTCAAGTAATAAACCATCAGGGAAACTGACTGGGTAAATTTTAATTTAATTTTAGGGTGAACAACCAACTCTACCAACTGAGCAAATGAAACTGAATGGCTTGTAACATGGCACCCTCAAACAAAGATATACCAGTACGATATATAAAAAAAATAGGGAGACCGCTAATATTGGGGCTAAAGCTCAGTTGGTAGAGCACCAGCACATTAATCCCGAGGTCCCAGGTTCAAATCCCATTCTAGTCAATGTTTCTTTGTGTGGTGCCCTGCTTCACACAGTAATTATTACATGAACAGATTGTTACTCATAACTAGGGGAGCCAGAATATATATTTTCCTTCTAGCCAATCGATTTGATTGCATGTATTTGAAGGAGGTTGGGGGGGGGGGGGGCGGGAGTTAATGTAGAAATATTTGTTCAATGTCAACACATACGGAAAAGACATTGATTGATAGATTTCAACACTCTAAATGTGTTTTTTTATATTGGTGTAACAATCTGAACAACTGTGAATAATTAAAAAACGTTGTTAACGTGTAGGAAAATGGGTGAGCAAGGCTGTCGTACAGGCTTCCCTTGGATAGATGACATAAAAACCGAAACAGGCTACAAAATATTAATAAGATATTTGAAGAAAGAAAAAAATCAGTAGCAATTCAGGAAAGAAAAACTGTCTTTCTCAATTCTGTCTCTCTCATTCCAGAGAGAATAAGGGTTCGAGTTTGAGAGAAATTGCCTGTTTTTCTGTACTATTTTCAAGAAAATCAAAGAAGTCCTCCACAATATGTAGGTTGACAGGTGTGTACTAAACCAACACAAAGAAAAAAACAATCGAGAAAAAAACGTGGTTGGCGTTGCCAATACACAATGGTCTTTTGTCATTTGTGATGACTATATTCTGTATATATATATATATTTATAACACACCTCTCCCTGGTTCTTTATCCTGATTAGTTAAAAAAAAAAACTATTGACTGGTAAACAGCGCCCTCAAGAGGTTTACAATGCTTATGACAACGAAAATGGCCAAAAAACTGTGGTTTACTCTTCTAACCGACATTTTGGACAGAGGTGTGTTATAAAACACATATGGACTGGCATTATTCGGGCAATGGTGCACGTCGGCCTTCAGCCTCGGGAAATAGGACCCTCTCCTGGTCACTCACAGGCCCTCGGGGTGCATAGACGTGCACTATTTTCCTCATTGCCAGTCCATATGTGTATAATATATTTTAATGAATGTGGAGTTTAAACAAAGTCAGGCTGTTCAATCAAGGAGAAAAACTGAGAGAGTAAGAGATCTAACAAGATTAAGCCCTGTGGCTGTATCCCTGAAGATCCCAGTGTCTTGCTAGTGAATCTTTATCCTGCAACCCCATCGACAGATGGAGAAGGATTCATTTTGACTTGATGCGCTCTCTCTAATTTTTTCTCGCCAGGATGTCAAACGCACAGCAACCAATGATGACCAGAACTTCGTCTTTGAGGACTACCTCTACCAGGTCCTGCTGGTCTTCTCCAGAGATACCAAAGTCTTGAGTCACTTTGCCAACACCTCGGCCACGCCAGCCAAGTCTTACACCAGGGGTGAGTAGTGCTGGAGAAATAACCTAATTGAGAGGGAAACATTTAGCAAAAAGGGTTTCCTCTGGAGGGGGTAGTCTCTGTTGGACCCAAATCCCAGAGGCGAGAAGTCCATATAGCAGGGTCTGTGCAATTAACGCTTCTGCATAGGCATGTGGGATAATCTGTCAGCAATGCTGACCATATGGCAGTTGTTATAAGTCTAGCAGTGATAAATTTCCATTTTTCAGCTGTCGTCCAGAAAGGGTAGATGATCGCTGACAATGGCTTTGAACTGTTCTCTTATATTTATTTGTTGAAGATATCATAACAATGCTGATATAATTTTATAACAGCTGCATGGAAGGCCCAACCACCAACACCACTCCAACAATCAACTCCTTGTAGCGTTGAAACATTGGAGTGACGTACCCCGCTGACGTTTTTAAGCGAGTAGATTTACGTTAGGATTTTGACATTGCCTGTAGACATTTCTTCTCTTGGGGCATCTTAACATTTTATTTGCAACTCTATTTTGTGGACTGCCCTGAGCAGGTGGATCATTCGTAGTGGAACAATGTTTGCTTTCAGCTGTGTTTAAGACAATAATCGCCTTTAAACAGTTACAAGGAATGCAGGTTTGTGTGAAGGACCTTCAGGAGGAAGGGAAAAAAACCTGCATAAATGTTGCTGCTTCATGCAAAAAGGAATGAGAGCCAATTTTAAGATTAAAAATTTTAACCGGTTTAAACTTGGAAATATAACAATTTGATTAAGTGGTGGAGGTTTTATGACAGCAAGCTTAACCAAAGACTTAACCAAAGTACAGGGTTGGTCATTTAAAAAGAAGGATAAAAGATAAGTTTCAATTTCAAAGCACATAACAAATAATAATAATAATAATAATAATAATAATAATAATAAAAACAAATATATTGTGCGCATTTCACCATAAACATGTTAAAAAGGACAATCCACTACAGATACAATAGTAAACAAAAATCAGCACATTAGAGTAAAACAATCGGATAAACATAAAAACGAAAAGAGTAAAAACAACAATGTCACACAAAAACATCAGCCAAATGCTTGTTTTAAAAGAAAAGTTTTCGGACTGTATTGATTGAAAATGAGAGGGTAATCTATCACAAAGTGTCTGTGAAGCATCAATCTGCCAGGGAAGTATTTCCGTTTGAATTACTACCAAAGTCCAGTAAACAGTAAATACAGTGGCGTAACTGTTGGTGGTCATGTGAAAATCAGTCAGTGCAGAGAAAACCCTAAGATTTTGAGTGCATATACAAAATTTAAGTTAACAACTGTGACAAAGATGCTGCTCACGTCAATTAGACCAATCTATTAAGCCCCACCCACTAAGGACGGTATTTTTTCGTGGAACAGCCAATTTTAAAGCAGTGGTTCATTCGGCAACAGCAACACATCCAATAAGTAATTTTAAAGAATAGCATTAGTGTTCCACTGAGATTTGATATAACTGTTGACTGTTGTGATGTAGGTGACAGGGTTGTTTTCCCCCAAGCTAAGTCAAGGACTATGTCGCCCCGCACTTGTTTAAGAAAAGAAAAATACTCGCCCTCCACTCGACTACAGTCAACAAATCTCACATGTCAATTTACGACGGCTGAGATTGTTACAATCGAAAAATATTGAACCTTCAACGACATTGTTTGATCTATGCAGGAATACATTTTATTTATTTTTTTACTTGGGCAAATTTCTCCGGGCATTTTCAACTTAACCGACCACCTTCTCAACGTCAATACCCATTCATGTAATGCTGTCCATCCTAAGTTACCCTGGAGATGTTTTTTTACCCTGGAGAGTCTTTGGACTGGCTGGGTCTTTGCCAGGCTTCAGCAGGGCAATGACTTTGGCTTTCCTCCATAGCTTTGGGATGTTATTGGTGCTCAAGCATTCGTTGAACATAGGAGCCACTTGAGGGCACCTGGTCCAATGTGTTTTATCTGCTCGCAGAGGATGTCATCAAGTCCAGCAGCTTTGTTGTTTTTCATTGCTTTGATGGCAGCAAGCAGGTCATTCATCGAGAACAGTTTAGTGAAGCCTGGGGCGTCTTGAGAACTTGGAGCATCTGGGGCCGTGGGAAGCTTGGCTCTTTTGGGGTGATGGTTAGGGTTTCCCTGGCTATTCACTAGGAGTTGGTGGGTGACTGGTCAGCAGTGACTTGAGATCTTGGTTGCACCTTTGTATAGTCATTACCCAGGATCCGGATCGTTTTCCATGATTTCCTGCTGCTATGTGTCATGTCAGTGGATTGAATGAATTCCTGCCACTTCCTCCTCCTAGATTCAGCAATTTCCTTGGTCAGAATTTCTCCCGATTCCTGTGTCTCCTCACTAAAGGGGTCCGTCTGGAAGTGTTTGATGTAGTGTTCATACATCACCTTGGAGTAGTCCGTCAAGTCTTGAATGTAGCTTGCAAGGCAGCCTCTGGGGATGTTGCGCCTTGAGGATTTCTTCGTCAGCTCTACAAAGGTGTCGTAGTTTTGGGGGGTGGCAGGTGGAGTAATGACTGCCTTAACCTTAAGCCCTATCGGTCGGTGCTGGGAGTGAGGGATTGGGTCTAAGACGACTTTCTCGCACTGGTTGGCAATCCTGGTATATGTGAACATTAGGTCAGGGTTGTAGCCACATCTCCACCTTGCGCTGTTGAAGGAGGGAGGAAGCTTAGCATCATGAATGAGGGACAGTTGATTAGCATCTGCCCACGTCTCAACTAGTTCACCATTTTTTATTAGTTTCTCCATATCCCCAGGTAGTGCTGTGGCTGTTGAAATCACCGATGACCACATTCATCCTGCCGTCAGTAGCACTGCCGGGCAGATCGAAAGGCTCAGGATGTGGCTTATAGATTGAGCTTATGGTGATTACCATCAGGTCAATGGAAAGGACTTCGATGTTATTGCTGTCTGATATGGAAGATTTGTCTACAGTAAGACCATTACGGGCGAAGATCGCACTTCCATACTGGTCATGTGGTCTCTTTACGATGATGTTCATTCCGGAGATGCGAGGGCGAGCTCGTGAGGGCCCGCGGTGAGTCTCCTGGAGGCAGATGATGTCACAGTTGGTTGGTATACATAGGTCAGCCAAAAGTTCTTGTTTGGTGCCTGTAAGACCTTCAATGTTGGATGAGATCATACTCAGGGCTGGTCCTGACAAGGTGTTGGTAGTGGTGGTTAAGTAGCACTTGAGAACTTGAGTAGTGTGGTTGAAGGATTCGCAGATTTTCATCTGACAGGGACCGCGGCGTGAACGCTCCTTCAATGGCCCCCATCATGATTATAGCAGTTTATGGAATAACCCACTTACCACGCATGCGTGTGCGCTGGCGGTCACATCACAGTTTGACAAAGACGGTGTCCTTTGTGATTTGTGATGTGTGCAGTATCTGGTTGAGAGTTCATCTTTCCATGCACAGCCACAGGCCTGCTATAATCATGACGACACAGCCCCTTTAATTGACAGACTGTTTTATTCCAAATTCAGGAACATACCCCCATAACCCTGGCGGAGGGTAACAACAATGATTATATATAACAACAGTAAGAAATAAGCGGAACTGTTTACGTGATTGTAGCATGGTCACAAACATTTTGCATCTCTTTCAGCTCGGTGAACAAGAAAAACATTTTGAAACGCAAGTGACTTTTCTTTTTTTCACTTCAGAGGACATAAGGAACAGAAAATTGTCATCATCAGTCATACTTGTGAATACGTTGTGTAATTTACAAATTTCAATGAACATACTTTGTCTTTACTCAGCAATCAATTCAAAAAGTTATTTCGTTTTCAATATCCTGTTCACACTGTGGACATAATTTCCCTTCTTACAATACATCTATTAAAATAGTAACAATAAATGTATCATTTATGAAATGCTTTTACAAGAGAAATCAAAGCGCTGTGCAAGTCAAAAGAATAGGAAATTAACTATGATGTCTTGAATGTGGTGCATTTATTGCCCTGTTCGAAATTTTGGATTTGGATTATGCTTCAGCTTGGGCTCCGTAAATAATTTTGAAAATGAACCCTTTGGTATGGGACTTCAAACAGGCAGACAATGCAAAAGCCATAGTCGAAGCCTGTAAGCCGTGGTTTCGCAAATGGCCAAGAATGTTTCCTGAAAATTGTGAGAGATGGGGCATCCCTAATGTTGATGGGAACCTAAGATTGGGGCCCGCTTTTGAAAAAGATCAATTGTTGAGGGATTTCAAAGTTATCGGAACAGTAAGAAGAAGTTTGTTTTTAGAAGATCTGAGTCCCACCCTGCCCGGTTGATACAATGCGAGTAAATCACATAAGTAGCGAGGACCAATACCATGTGCCTACATGGTATTGGTCCTCGCTACTTATGTGATTTACTCATGTATACCATCAATAGAACTTTGAATGGTGTAATGTACGCTGCTGGATGGGTAACCAGTGAAGATTTGTGATAAGGGGAAGTGGCATCCACAGAGCACTTATATGATAAAGGCTTGGGCCTACCTCCTACCCCATCACGCTTTGCGGATTGCCGATGCTGGGTAATGAGCCGGGGACGGGGTTTGGCGCCGTCTTGGATTTTATGCACGCCATGTTGGGTGGCCATCTTTCTTGACTTGTGTCCCGACGGCCGTCCTGAAATTGAGACTTGATTGGTCGGCTCCTTTCCCCGGTCTTCACTGTCCGCCGTAACTTCTCCATGACTCAAGCAGCACAGTTTTTGAGTTTTTATAGTCTGTGAACTTTAAGTGTTTGGCTTGGGTTCTGAGGCCTTTTTTTTAGCTTCTTTAGTATCATCCTCTCTGATTATCAATCAGGCATTCATCCAATCAGCTGGTTTCCTCAGTTTGGGTTTCTCAGCTGTGCCAATAAAAATTGAAAAATACAGTACAAAGTCTTGTTGTGCCTGGCACTTTCCTCTTTTTGGGGTGGGGGGGGGGTTGGCAAACAGCAGTTGCTTACCTGTAATTTTATTACATCTATAGTTACAATTTCTGTTTTGTTAAAATGATTGGACTATATAAAGACATGGAGATGAACTTAGTGCACTGTTGTGATAACAGTTTGAATATAATTGAGGATTGCGATAGCTGACAAATTCTTTTCTTTCTCCGTCTTATTCAGGAATGTTAGGAGTGGAGGAATATGCAGTGATCCACCCACCGAATGGTATCATACCGTTCCATGGATTCTCTATGTATGGTAAGACAAACATTTCTCATTTTACTGACTACTGCTTCATTTGAATAGAGGTACATAGAGAGGGGAGTAGTGTTGCAAGGCGTGTCATGGCCAAGCGGTCTAGGGCACCGAACTCAAGCTCTGGTGTTTCTGATCAGAAGAGTGTGGGTTCGAGTACCGGTCTTGACACTTGTGTCCTTAAGCAAGACACTTAACCATTATTGCTTCTTCCTTCGGATGGGATGTAAAGCTGTTGGTCCCGTGTGTTGTGTAATGCACGTAAAAGAGCCCAGTGACACTTATCACTAAGAGAAGGGGTTTGCCCCGGTGTTTCTGGTAGTGGCTGCTGAATGTGCCGCAGCACCATAAAGTGCTACATGAATGGGTCTCATAATTCAAAAACTTCAAAATCCCATCGTAAACATGACAACAATAAGCGCCTTGAGTACCTAATTGCTGGTAGATACGTGCGCTATATAAGACTCCCGTATTATTATTATTATTAGCAAGGGGAAGTGGGCTCACCAGTGGTGTTCAGTAAGGCCTCGTCACACACAGCAATTTTTACAGACGCTTTGGTGTTTCGTGGCTCATGGTTTATTTTCTACAGAATCATCATACAATATAATAATGGAACGTTACACTGTTTAAATATATCGTGAGACTGTAGAGGAGGCCCCATTAGAAGAAAAAGCTTGTCAACATAGGTTCCCTTACTGTACATGCATGCATGGGAAATAATAATTGGAACAGTTGAATTGGTTGTTGCTATAGGACCACTTAGATTTCATATCAATTAAAGTGCAATTCATGGCCGAGCAGATAAGAACACCGGACTCAAGTTCTGGTGTTTCTGATCAGCAGAATGTGGGTTTGAATCCCTTGTGTCCTTATAAGCGAGACAATTAACCATTATTGCTGTGTCCTTTGGATTGGACGTAAAGCTGTAGGTCCCATGTGTTGTGTAATGCACCTAAAAGAACCCAGTGCACTTATCACAAAGAGAAGGGGTTCGCCCTGGTGTTACTGGTTGGATCTGTTGCAGATCGCGCCACAGCATTTTGTAAAACCGTTACATGGTGCAATGTAAAGGAACAGGTTTCATACTTCAAAACATAACTCCGCATATCTTGCAGGAAAAAACACTGAGCACTTTGAGATGCCCATCGGGTGTGATAAAGCACTATATAAGAATTGCATATTACTATTGTTATTAAGTCAAAACTCTGATGTGATGTGGGCATCCACCTTAATTAAAGGAGTATAATAATCCTGATCCAGACTCAAATTTGCACAAAGATTCCTACAAAAACTACACGCAAAAACAAACAAGGAACTAGACAACACAAAGCAAGGTATGTGACAATCAAACGGATCATGTTAAGTACCCAATAGACCACAGGAAGAAACGACACCACGCCCCGCCCACATGCACCCCCCGGACAGTTTAGCCAGGTGGTTTCCAACCCCGCCCCCATCCAAAGCAGTCACGCAAACAACGCACAACGTCATCTCCCCGTAGGTCAAATGTTGGCTTTTTTAGCTGGACACACTCAAAGACCCTTATACAGAGGAAACACATTTACAAAACATGTGCAATGTACTTACTTAACAAAATACTTAAAGGTGTTTAAATACAAATAAATTCTTGGCACTTTTCAAAGAGTTATTTCACTCGCACACAGAGGAATTGACTTGAGACTGTGGCATCATGATTAACTTCCATCTTGTCAAGTTTTTTTTTGGAGTATTTCATTTGTCCTTTGTCATTTTCTGACAGTGTGATTTCCTCCCCCGGATTAGTCTGTCATTTCTTCAAAATCTTAAAACAGAACCATAAAGAGAGCCAGGAAACTTTCTGTGACAAACTGTTTCCTTCCAAGAAACGTCCCAGAGAAGATCTTCTCAGCAAACATTAAACATCCCAAGGAGTTTCCTGCTCATCTTTCAAGAACTGTTTGTTTATTTCCGAGAAGGATTACCTCAATTTTTCACCAATCGGACGAGGCAAACCAACTTAGCGACCAGACCTTCGATTATGCAAACAAAATTGCTCTGGACAGAGTTTCCACCGTGCAGGAAAATGTTATTTTAACTGCTTGTAATTCTATATATTATATCATAATCGCGAGCTAATGTGTGCTTGATGTACAGATTTGGATGGTGGGGCCTGGGGCTAGCGGGGACAGCTGTGCTTTGTGCCTGGGTCTGGTTTTCTCCAGAAATCTAGTTAGCCGGATAATAGAATGGCATCCTTTTTCCGTTGTACATGTCAGTGATACATGCCCGGGAGGATTCTGTATCAGTCAACTTGGCACCTGTCTACTGCATTGATTTCCTCCTTCATTGCTAGAATACTTCCTTTGCCCCCCGAAATTGCGGATATTTTTATTTGCAGTTTATTGGCAATTTATCGTGTCATATTTACTGCCTGAGGGCCCAGTGCACGTGCCTCAAGGATGAATGTGATGTGTGTATGTTGGGGGGGGGGGGAAGGGTGTGCTTCAGAAGAGCATACACTAACCTTTGTGTATTGCAGTGTATCAACATTGTAGTCATACCAATGTAAGCTGCCAATGTCTAGACAACAGAGGGAGCTTTACCATTACGGAAAAGACAACTTGATAAAATGATCAGTTTTGTGCACAAGTCTGACAGGGTATTAGTGCATGACATTTTCAATATTTCGATCAGTGCCGATCAGTGCAGACAATGACTGTTGCTATCAATGGGAAACAAGGCATTCACTTGCCGAAATGGCGCCCATGCGTATTTCACTTTCCAACAATAGTTAAAGGCCCAGTTCCCCATCTTGCGCCTTCTGGGCTCTATAACCTTTGTTTTTTACACATACACCGATGTGTGTTAATAAACACTGTATACTCATTGTCTTACCAACTAGACTAACAAGATTGCCCGGCAGCTAAAGGCAGTTTGAATCCTATTAGCAGCTGGTACCACAACCATTATAATATATGTTAATGTTTGCATTGAGAAAAAGAACAGGAGTATTGGTAAAAATACAAATAACATTTTTTATTATATTCATGTTAATGGAAAACTTAACAGTCAAAGTTACTTGGAATTTGTGCAACCCCCCTACCTTCCATACAATAATTAGAATTGTAGCATGTCTGAAACTGACTGTTTATTTACAGTGTAAATCATGGACGCTACTTGCTGAATGCATGCATAGTTTGTTCCCCCCCCCCCCCCCCCCCCCCGGCCGTGGCACTCAAGGGGTTATTTTTGACAGTCGATGTGATTTGCGCAGTGCAAAAATAGGAGTTACACATTAAAATTGTTAAATGGGATATATTTATACGAGTATTGAATCCTGGCAAATCCTACATTTACAAACATTTTTCTATCGCAAGTTATTTTTATATTGAATAAATCCTGGTTAATCTTATAACATCCCATACATTTTTCTATCGAATTCATTTGTTATATCAAACAAACATTGTTCAGTTATACGCTGCATGAATGTTTTTACCTGCATGTTCTGGATTTATATAAAAAAGGTAAACCTATTTTCAAACTATCTTCAGCTTGAATTTCAAAAAGGGTATATATTTCAAAGAAAAATATAAGGTGTTTTTTTCTTCAAAAATTGGGAATTAATTTTGGATCAGATAGGGGCCTTTTGCTGAAAAGAGTGTTGTTTGAGTACTATGCAATGATAATACATGTATTTACACCTTTTACACTTTTGTAATGGCCAGGGTGTTTCCCAGTGATTTTGACTCACAAACAAGATGCAGCATTTCAGAGTCATTGACTTGTCATTCTCTGACCTTTCTTCCTTTTTTTCTGCAATGGCACCTCTGTGTTTTGTGTACAGCAATCCAGTCAAGTTATACTACATATTCCGTGACATGTACATGCGCCATCTGTTCAGACTACACACGATCTCGTCGCATCCTCAGGTAGGTAAATACTCCCTGGTCCCCACCCACCCTACCTGTCTTATTGATTTAGGAACGCATTCATGGTATGCGCGCAAATGGTCTCGCTTTCGTCGTCCCTTCCGTATGCACCTTCACTCGCAGTACATGTTTGGCCACATCTTCTCAGCCCTTCGGGCGGTATGTCCCTCAGTAGTGCCTAAAGCGCTCGCCTCTCACTGTGTCCCTGGTTCCATTCCCAGCTCGGCCCATATGTGAGTAGAGTTGTGCGTTGGTTCTCTCCTGTGCCAAAATGGTGTTTTTTTCCGGGCCCTCCGGTTTTCCTCACTCTGGAAAAATCAAACACTTTCGATCTCTGGCTGTGCTCCGCTGTCATATATGGGTCGATGTGGCTGGCTGCTATAAGGCTGCCACTGTTGAAGCCTCGTCATTTGCAATTCAGCTTCTCAACAGCAAGTAAGGATAATTAGCCTCCCAAATTATTATTATTGCTATTATTATTCACTTCCAAAGGCCAGTATTGCAAGATATTCTGCTAGCTTTCCCCTTGTACTGCTTATTTCTTTTGCTTTCCACCTTCTTACAATTTATTCCAGTTCAGCTTCTCAACAGCAAGTAAGGATAATTAGCCTCCCAAATTATTATCGTTGCTATTATTATTCACTTCCAAAGGCCAATATTGCAAGATATTCTGCTAGCTTTCCCCTTGTACTGCTTATTTCTTTTGCTTTCCACCTTCTTACAATTTATTCCAGTTCAGCTTCTCAACAGCAAGTAAGGATAATTAGACTCCCAAATTATTATCATTGCTATTATTATTCACTTCCAAAAGCCAATTTGCAAGATTTTCTGCTAGCTTTCCCTTTGTACTGCTTATTTCTTTTGCTTTCCACCTTCTTACAATTTATTCCAGTTCAGCTTCTCAACAGCAAGTAAGGATAATTAGCCTCCCAAATTATTATCGTTGCTATTATTATTCACTTCCAAAGGCCAATATTGCAAGATATTCTGCTAGCTTTCCCCTTGTACTGCTTATTTCTTTTGCTTTCCACCTTCTTACAATTTATTCCAGTTCAGCTTCTCAACCATGTCAACAGCAAGTAAGGTTAATTAGCCTCCCAAATTATTATCGTTGCTATTATTATTCACTTCCAAAGGCAAATATTGCAAAATATTCTGCTAGCTTTCCCCTTGTACTGCTTATTTCTTTTGCTTTCCACCTTCTTACAATTTATTCCAGTTCAGCTTCTCAACAGCAAGTAAGGATAATTAGCCTCCCAAATTATTATCGTTGCTATTTTTATTCACTTCCAAAGGCCAATATTGCAAGATATTCTGCTAGCTTTCCCCTTGTACTGCTTATTTCTTTTGCTTTCCACCTTCTTACAATTTATTCCAGTTCAGCTTCTCAACAGCAAGTAAGGATAATTAGCCTCCCAAATTATTAACGTTGCTATTATTATTCACTTCCAAAGGCCAATATTGCAAGATATTCTGCTAGCTTTCCCCTTGTACTGCTTAATTTCTTTTGCTTTCAACCTTCTTACAATTTATTCCAGTTCAGGCAGTAACATACATCTTCTCTCTCTTTAAAGTTTTCGTTATTTTCCTTGACATCACTCACTTGACTGTTCCCCGTGCAAACAAAGTTCTGTGTCAAAAAGCTTTCAGTGTAGCTGGACTGATGATTTGAAACAATCTTCCTCCTGTCATTAGGGAATCTGTTAGTTTATCTCGATTTCATGAAGCTCTTAAAGACTCACCTCTATCCATCTAAATTTCTATGTTGTGCCCTACGATCTTAATGGAATAGCGCTTTATAAATTGAAATTCGTTGTGTGCCCAGTAAAAGGGCTAAAGCCTTACCGGGCACATAAAGTGTTTCGTCCCAGTATTAAAAGGGCGTAAGCAATAAAATGGCCCCTGACATGAAAAATATGGTATTATTGTTACACTTTTGTTGCTAGAATTAACCCAAAGACATGTTTTCCTATTCCCATTCAGAATTTAGCCTTTCTTTAACAACTTTTGAATGGCAAAGAATTAATCAAACTTTCCCACTCAGTTTTCTTGAAACACAAAGTTTCACACCATTTGCTTACGCCCTTTTACCGGAAACTTGTCCGCTATGTCCTTTTACAGGACATACGACGAATTGTTATGTTATGTTGCCAAGACCTCGTGGCCCTTTGGCCTTGTGTTGGGTGATTTTTCTTTCAAAAACAAATTGGTTGCAGAAATTAAAATGGATCGTCTCCCTGTACATACACAACAGCAAATTGCTACGTAGTAGCAATTTAGCATTGGCACCCGCCCACCAAGCACTTGGCATACTGAATGTTCAGTTTCAGTTTACCATTCATCCACTGGGAAACCCTGGGGGTGGTAATGCCACAGGTACTCGCGGTACATTGACAATGAGTATCAGAAATCCGACTTTTCAGAATGCTTTTCTTGACTTGATATGTTGAAATGAGTTGTCCTCAATAGCACATCTCACCAGATCAATTTCTGACCCTGTGGCCATTGTCAGGTGCTGATCCAGGGAGGGGGCCCAGGGGGCACTTGCCCCCCTCCCCTCCCTGCTGTCATTGTGTCTCCATTGTGTTCTGGGAATCTCAAGAATTCTGTAGATGATTTTCTGGGGGGTGGGGGTTACTTCTATTAGAAGTGAAGAGTGTGTTAGAGTATGGGAACATTTTGGGGGTCTCCCTCTGCCATATATCGGGCATGATATAATAATTGTAAAGCAAGTAACCAATTGCCCGTAACAAACATAAACTGTGTTTGTTGTATGCCCTAAAACAAGAGAGCACTGAATCTGAAGAAATTATGACAGCTTGGTAGGTTGGTGTAGGTTTATTGAAAGTTAGAAATGAATTCACCCTTCCGAAAATCGATGATGTATTATACCTTTAAAATGACCTTATCTTAATATATAATTGTAAGGTTTTCACTTAGCCTATGTTTTTGTTTTTGTTTTGTTTTTTCAATAAAAAAAATTACTCTTTATTCCCCTTTTGTTTTTGTTAGTACTTTTTTCTCAATGTTTGTTTGTTGTTGCTGTTGTTGTTTTTTTGTGTGTTTTGTTTAGCCTAACTTACCTTTTCTAATTTACTGGATTTTTTCGTTTTTAAATTACATTTGTTTAAAATGTTTTACAAGCGTTTTCTTAAAGGGAGACACATTGTCTTCACATCTCTTATAATGATGGAATAGCTCCTTGTCCTTTTTAAGAGTTGTTCATGCAATAAAACACCTACAGTGTGTTGTAATTAGTGAGAATTGATAAACAAAACATAAATTTGCCTGTGGAAATACAACCAGTGGATCCACACTCTACATAGAAACATACTGTTCATCATTTTGTGGAGTCAAACATTTGGTTCTACAAAATGGGGGACCATGTTCTGTCACAAAATTAAACAAAAACCACACAGTTTCAAGGGATATTTTTCTGTGAATGATTATATTCTACTTTTAAAATACCTATCCAACCATATTCATTTCATAGCAAACACTTTTTGTAGCACAAAATGCACCCAATCAAAAGACAATCCCTTTAATCCTTTTTTACCTTTATCTAAATTAATTTGTTTGGTTTTTCTTTTTACTACTTTTTTTTTTAATTTTGTATTTAACTGTTTAAGAAGCATTTTGTTCAACCCCCATTAACCTTTCTCTAAATTACCTTCTTTCTTTCTTTTTTCATTTTCTTACTTTTTGTTGTAAATATTTGTATTTGACAAGCATTTTATTTAGCCTACAATCGTTCCCACTCTCTCTGTCTCTCTCTTGTTCTGTTTCAGGGTATTGTATCACTGTGCATTCTCATTGCTGACAAGTTGTTGTTCTAATAATGTTTTTGTTTGTTTTGTTTTTTTTTACTTTTTTTTTATTCGCAGTTATTTTGCATACACCGAGTTTAAATCAGACAAGCAACTTTTCAGCTGATGTCCTTATTTTTCTTTATTAATAGTGCCATAGAAAACTGAAAATACTGAGCAAAGTTAAGTATGGTCGGCCATCTCTTCGTTTGTTCCGGGGTTTTTTGCGGGAACAAAGTTGTATGTGTACTTAATGGATCATTCAAGATGTAACATCTGCCAAAGATGTTTGATGGAAAGTTGTTTCTCCCTCAGACTTTGACAGCGTTACTCACGATATGTGTTTACAAGAAAGTCTCAAAGTGTGGAGTTACTGCAGATAGGAAGTGTACACAGCTCAATGGAAGACCACATAAAATGTTCAACTTCATGCAGATGGAAGTTTGCAAATAGTACCAAACATGTTTGATACGAAGAAAGGGGGCACATTCTAAAACTGATCCAGCTGTTAATTTTACGATGTTAGATTACCCATCGTTATTGGCAACCTGTGTTTTGGCTTTGGGCCTTGACAAATGTTGTAATTTTCTTTGTTTGTTCAGGGTTTTTATTTGCGGGAACAAAGTTGTATATGTACTTAATGGATCATTCAAGATCCAATTTAGGAATGGGAGTAACTTTCTAGTGTGGTACCATCACAGTAATGGCAGCATTTAGTAAAACTTGATAAAACTCACGTATGCTACTTGAGTTATGTTTGCGCCTAATGCTTTGTTGTGTGTTAAAAAAAATTGCCTGTAAAGATGGCTGACTATACAATGTGTGGCGTCAAGTTAAGTGGGACCTGCTTATACAGAGTGTACAAAATGTTCTATGAGAGTGCAAGTTATCTTGCCTGCTAGGAAAATACTCAAAGAAACTTTTTTGGTAAACACGATGCTTGGCTCTATAAATCAACTCCCATTGCATTCTTGTCATACATTATAGTAAATGTAGTTGCAATGAACAATTGAAACTACTTGATGATGCTTGTCACATGTGTAACAGGCACACGTGGCACGAGTGTGGCCAGCACACTGTGTACCAGGACTTGCTAAATATACATGGTTAACGCTTGGTTTTGACTTCCAAAAGTATATATTTATTTCTTCTTTCCGACTACTAAATCAATGGAGGGACTTGCCACATGTAGCTCAGGGTCCAACTTTCTTAAAGCCTGTAAGCAGACGGTTTTTGCTTACAGACTGTTTATTAGCAGAATTTCTTTTTTATAAACAAAAGTCACACTAGCTTGCCAGCGGTTCTTGTAAGCAGGGGCCAATTTCATAAAGCTGTATAGCAGAAATTATTGCTTAGCAAATTTCTTTGCTAAGCAAAAAATTAGTGGGGCACCAGTCGCAACAGTGTACACATAATGGAATGTTGGCTGGTAACCTGTTTCTGCTGAGCAAGATTTATCTGTGCTTAGCAAGTTTCTGTGCTTACAGGCTTTATGAAATTGGGCCTGATGAGTGACGCAACAATGCAAATTCATTGTGAATGCACAGACTCACTGTCCAATCCTCTTGATTATGTATGAAATACATTTTTGCTTACGCATGTTTTGCTGCTACATATAGCACACAAATTTGCTTATCACAAATTTGTGAAATTGGGGCCTGGCGCTACGACTAGTCTTAGCTCAAGTTAGGACACGTAACTAGTCCTAACTTATAGGACTTGTCATCAGTTAGGACTAGTTTTGTGAAATCCAATCCTGGCCAGACATTGGTATACTAGGAGTTTAAAGGGGGGGGGGGTCTTGCAATTTCATCCAATTGCACTAGTTCTCGTCTTGTTACAAGTGTCTTGTGCTTACCAAAAGTATAGACTGCTTTGTCATGGACAAAAATTGAACTGCATGTATGTATCCTTCAGAAGATATAATGTTCAAAAATAACTTGATATGTTACCTGGATGTCTGTCATAATGCAGGTTTTATACAAGGCCTTGTTATAATATTGATATGCTGTACGTAAAAAAAAATGAGGAGGGAAAAATCAATATTTTTACAATCTGAGTTTTTTTTTTTCTTTTTCTGTAGGTTGCGTATCGCCTTCAAGTGGATGATGCGGGCATTCTCAGGTTACCTGGCGAGCGATCAGTTGCTTCTGCTATGGGATCGCATCCTAGCCCATGAATCTCTTCTTATTCTCCCAGGTAATAAACCCCCATCCTTCCTTAGTTTAACATATCTCGTCTTGAAAGCTGGAGGTCATAGGTTCACGTCACAATCAAGTCTCTTGTGAACTGCATAACTTAAAGGTGCTATCAATGCGCATGGATGTCTTCGTATTCTCCAAGTTAATAACTGTAAGCTGTAAATTATTACATTTTTATTTATTTATTTTTATTATTATTATTTTTTTTTATTGCAAATAACAATTCTAGAATCAATGACTGCAGTCAAGGCATACACAAGTTTAAAGCTGATTTCCCAAACTTTATTTTGATCACAACTTTAACATTCACAGAGGTCATTTTTAAGATCGTGTGTTTAGAGTTTGGAGTACATGGGGTTATTTTGTAGGTAGATTCTCCCTCTCCCTACTTCTTGCCCCTCCCCCTCCCTCACCACTAAGTGGCTGTGAATTACAGTGATGTTTATTGAGATTAATTTGTACCTAGATTCCCCCTCCCTCTGCTTTTTGCCCCTCCCCCTCCCTCACCACCAAGTCGCTGTGAATTACTGCAAAGTTTATTGAGATTATTTTGTAGGTAGATTCCTCCTCCTTCTGCTTCTTGCCCCTCCCCCTCCCTCGCCACCAAGTCACTGTGAATTACTGCAAAGTTTATTGAGATTATTTTGTAGGTAGATTCCTCCTCCTTCTGCTTCTTGCCCCTCCACCTTCCTCGCCACCAAGTCACTGTGAATTACTGCAAAGTTTATTGAGATTATTTTGTAGGTAGATTCCTCCTCCTTCTGCTTCTTGCCCCTCCCCCTCCCTCGCCACCAAGTCACTGTGAATTACTGCAAAGTTTATTGAGATTATTTTGTAGGTAGATTCTTCCTCCTTCTGCTTCTTGCCCCTCCCCCTCCCTCGCCACCAAGTCACTGTGAATTACTACAAAGTTTATTGAGATTATTTTGAAGGTAGATTCCTCCTCCTTCTGCTTTTTGCCCCTCCCCCTCCCTCGCCACCAAGTCGCTATGAATTACTGAAATGTTTATTGAGGTTATTTTGTAGGTAGATTCCCCCTCCCCCTGCTCCTTCCTTCTCCAACCAACCACCACTACCACCAAATGTTGATTTGAGTTGCTGCAGTGTTTGCTGACGTTTTGAATGCAAAACCATTTGTTTTCAGAACTGCAAACAGATTACGGTCAAGGTTGAAGGCAGTTGGCCCGATTTCACCTAATGAAAACCTACTTACATGTACATTAAACCCCAAGTATTTACACAGAGAAAAAGTTTCTTCAGTGAAGCATAAGCAGACGGTTTTTGCTTACAGACTGTTTATTAGCAGAATTTTCTTTTTTACAAACAAAAGTCACACTAGCTTGCCAACGGTTCTTGTAAGCAGGGGCCAATTTCATAAAGCTGTTTAGCAGAAATTATTGCTTAACAAATTTCTTTGCTAAGCAAAACATTAGTGGGGCACCAGTCGCAACAGTGTACACATAATGGAATGTTGGCTGGTAACCTGTTTCTGCTGAGCAAGATTTATCTGTGCTTAGCAAGTTTCTGTGCTTACAGGCTTATGAAATTGGGCCTGATGAGTGACGCAACAATGCATATTCATTGCGAATGCACAGACTCACTGTCCAATCCTCTTGATTATATATGAAATACATTTTTGCTTACGCTGCTACAAATAGCACACAAATTTGCTTATCACAAATTTGTGAAATTGGGGCCTGGCGCTAGGACTAGTCTTAGCTCAAGTTAGGACAAGTAACTAGTCCTAACTTCTAGGACTTGTCATCAGTTAGGACTAGTTTTGTGAAATCCAATCCTGGCCAGACGTTGGTATACTAGGAGTTTAAAGGGGGGGGTCTTGCAATTTCATCCAATTGCACTAGTTCTCGTCTTGTTACAAGTGTCTTGTGCTTACCAAAAGTATAGACTGTTTTGTCATGGACAAAAATTGAACTGCATGTATGTATCCTTCAGAAGATATAATGTTCAAAAATAACTTGATATGTTACCTGGATGTCTGTCATAATGCAGGTTTTATACAAGGCCTTGTTATAATATTGATATGCTGTACGTAAAAAAAAATGAGGAGGGAAAAATCAATAGATAATTTTACAATCTAAATTTTTTTTCTTTTTTTCTGTAGGTTGCGTATCATCTTCAAGTGGATGATGCGGGCATTCTCAGGTTACCTGGCGAGCGATCAGTTGCTTCTGCTGTGGGATCGCATCCTAGCCCATGAATCTCTTCTTATTCTTCCAGGTAATAAACCCCCATTCTTCCTTAGTTTAACATGTCTCGTCTTGAAAGCTGGAGGTCATAGGTTCACGTCACAATCAAGTCTCTTGTGAACTGCATAACTTAAAGGTGCTATCAATGCGCATGGATGTCTTCGTATTCTCCAAGTTAATAACTGTAAGCTGTAAATTATTACATTTTTATTTATTTATTTTTATTATTATTATTTTTATTTATTGCAAATAACAATTCTAGAATCAATGACTGCAGTCAAGGCATACACAAGTTTAAAGCTGATTTCCCAAACTTTATTTTGATCACAACTTTAACATTCACAGAGGTCATTTTTAAGATCGTGTGTTTAGAGTTTGGAGTACATGGGGTTATTTTGTAGGTAGATTCTCCCTCTCCCTACTTCTTGCCCCTCCCCCTCCCTCACCACTAAGTGGCTGTGAATTACAGTGATGTTTATTGAGGTTAATTTGTACCTAGATTCCCCCTCCCTCTGCTTTTTGCCCCTCCCCCTCTCTCACCACCAAGTCGCTGTGAATTACTGCAAAGTTTATTGAGATTATTTTGTAGGTAGATTCCTCCTCCTTCTGCTTCTTGCCCCTCCCCCTCCCTCGCCACCAAGTCACTGTGAATTACTGCAAAGTTTATTGAGATTATTTTGTAGGTAGATTCCTCCTCCTTCTGCTTCTTGCCCCTCCCCCTCCCTCGCCACCAAGTCACTGTGAATTACTGCAAAGTTTATTGAGATTATTTTGTAGGTAGATTCCTCCTCCTTCTGCTTCTTGCCCCTCCCCCTCCCTCGCTACCAAGTCACTGTGAATTACTGCAAAGTTTATTGAGATTATTTTGAAGGTGGATTCCTCCTCCTTCTGCTTCTTGCCCCTCCCCCTCCCTCGCCACCAAGTCGCTATGAATTACTGAAATGTTTATTGAGGTTATTTTGTAGGTAGATTCCCCCTCCCCCTGCTCCTTCCTTCTCCAACCAACCACCACTACCACCAAATGTTGATTTGAATTGCTGCAGTGTTTGCTGACGCTTTGAATTCAAAACCATTTGTTTTCAGAACTGCAAACAGATTACGGTCAAGGTTGAAGGCAGTTGGCCCGATTTCACCTAATGAAAACCTACTTACATGTACATTAAACCCCAAGTATTTACACAGAGAAAAAGTTTCTTCAGTGAAGCATAAGCAGACGGTTTTTGCTTACAGACTGTTTATTAGCAGAATTTTCTTTTTTACAAACAAAAGTCACACTAGCTTGCCAACGGTTCTTGTAAGCAGGGGCCAATTTCATAAAGCTGTTTAGCAGAAATTATTGCTTAGCAAATTTCTTTGCTAAGCAAAACATTAGTGGGGCACCAGTCGCAACAGTGTACACATAATGGAATGTTGGCTGGTAACCTGTTTCTGCTGAGCAAAATTTATCTGTCCTTAGCAAGTTTCTGTGCTTACAGGCTTTATGAAATTGGGCCTGATGAGTGACGCAACAATGCAAATTCATTGCGAATGCACAGACTCACTGTCCAATCCTCTTGATTATGTATGAAATACATTTTTGCTTACGCTGCTACAGATAGCACACAAATTTGCTTATCACAAATTTGTGAAATTGGGGCCTGGCGCTAGGACTAGTCTTAGCTCAAGTTAGGACAAGTAACTAGTCCTAACTTCTAGGACTTGTCATCAGTTAGGACTAGTTTTGTGAAATCCAATCCTGGCCAGACGTTGGTATACTAGGAGTTTAAAGGGGGGGGGGGGTCTTGCAATTTCATCCAATTGCACTAGTTCTCGTCTTGTTACAAGTGTCTTGTGCTTACCAAAAGTATAGACTGTTTTGTCATGGACAAAAATTGAACTGCATGTATGTATCCTTCAGAAGATATAATGTTCAAAAATAACTTGATATGTTACCTGGATGTCTGTCATAATGCAGGTTTTATACAAGGCCTTGTTATAATATTGATATGCTGTACGTAAAAAAAAATGAGGAGGGAAAAATCAATAGATAATTTTACAATCTGAGTTTTTTTTTTCTTTTTCTGTAGGTTGCGTATCACCTTCAAGTGGATGATGCGGGCATTCTCAGGTTACCTGGCGAGCGATCAGTTGCTTCTGCTGTGGGATCGCATCCTAGCCCATGAATCTCTTCTTATTCTTCCAGGTAATAAACCCCCATTCTTCCTTAGTTTAACATGTCTCGTCTTGAAAGCTGGAGGTCATAGGTTCACGTCACAATCAAGTCTCTTGTGAACTGCATAACTTAAAGGTGCTATCAATGCGCATGGATGTCTTCGTATTCTCCAAGTTAATAACTGTAAGCTGTAAATTATTACATTTTTATTTATTTATTTTTATTATTATTATTTTTATTTATTGCAAATAACAATTCTAGAATCAATGACTGCAGTCAAGGCATACACAAGTTTAAAGCTGATTTCCCAAACTTTATTTTAATCACAACTTTAACATTCACAGAGGTCATTTTTAAGATCGTGTGTTTAGAGTTTGGAGTACATGGGGTTATTTTGTAGGTAGATTCTCCCTCTCCCTACTTCTTGCCCCTCCCCCTCCCTCACCACTAAGTGGCTGTGAATTACTGTGATGTTTATTGAGATTAATTTGTACCTAGATTGATTCCCCCTCCCTCTGCTTTTTGCCCCTCCCCCTCCCTCACCACCAAGTCGCTGTGAATTACTGCAAAGTTTATTGAGATTATTTTGTAGGTAGATTCCTCCTCCTTCTGCTTCTTGCCCCTCCCCATCCCTCACCACCAAGTCACTGTGAATTACTGCAAGCTTTATTGAGATTATTTTGTAGGTAGATTCCTCCTCCTTCTGCTTCTTGCCCCTCCCCCTCCCTCGCCACCAAGTCACTGTGAATTACTGCAAAGTTTATTGAGATTATTTTGTAGGTAGATTCTCCCTCTCCCTACTTCTTGCCCCTCCCCCTCCCTCACCACTAAGTGGCTGTGAATTACAGTGATGTTTATTGAGATTAATTTGTACCTAGATTCCCCCTCCCTCTGCTTTTTGCCCCTCCCCCTCTCTCACCACCAAGTCGCTGTGAATTACTGCAAAGTTTATTGAGATTATTTTGTAGGTAGATTCCTCCTCCTTCTGCTTCTTGCCCCTCCCCCTCCCTCACCACCAAGTCACTGTGAATTACTGCACAGTTTATTGAGATTATTTTGTAGGTAGATTCCTCCTCTTTCTGCTTCTTGCCCCTCCCCCTCCCTCGCCACCAAGTCACTGTGAATTACTGCAAAGTTTATTGAGATTATTTTGTAGGTAGATTCCTCCTCCTTCTGCTTCTTGCCCCTCCCCCTCCCTCGCCACCAAGTCACTGTGAATTACTGCAAAGTTTATTGAGATTATTTTGTAGGTAGATTCCTCCTCCTTCTGCTTCTTGCCCCTCCCCCTCCCTCGCCACCAAGTCACTGTGAATTACTGCAAAGTTTATTGAGATTATTTTGTAGGTAGATTCCTCCTCCTTCTGCTTTTTGCCCCTCCCCCTCCCTCGCCACCAAGTTGCTATGAATTACTGAAATGTTTATTGAGATTATTTTGTAGGTAGATTCCCCCTCCCCCTGCTCCTTCCTTCTCCAACCAACCACCACTACCACCAAATGTTGCTTTGAATTGCCGCAGTGTTTGCTGACGTTTTGAATGCAAAACCATTTGTTTTCAGAACTGCAAACAGATTATGGTCAAGGTTGAAGGCAGTTGGCCCGATTTCACCTAATGAAAACCTACTTACATGTACATTAGACCCCAAGTATTTACACAGAGACAAAGTTTCTTCAGTGAAGCATAAATGAGCTTTTTGAGAAATAATAACCAATGGTTGAGAAACCCTTTGAAGACAAAGTCCATTTGGTCGAACAAGTACGAAGAAATCTGTTGTACTGATTTATTTTCTTGTTTGATGTTGTTCTAAAAAAACAATCTTCGGCCTGTAGAAGAAGAATTCAATTTAGACTAAAATGACACTTGTGAATTGAACCATACTTGCGGCAAAGGTTTGACAATCTTCGACTTGACCTGTTTGGTGTTGAACTGTTTTTTGTAAATCAATATAAATACTGTTTCAGCTTCAAAACATTTTATAAAATATTATAAAGTAGGCAGTGGGAGACAGATCTATACAGATCCATGACTGCAGTGGCACTTTTATTCTATGCCTCCATGCATATATTGAAGTGAGAAATTAAAAGAACACCACTTGAAACAATGATGACTGCACAAGTTGACTGTATTCATAATATGTACACTGAATTTAGGAATGGGAGTAATTTGCTAGTGTGGCACCGTCACAGTAATGGCAGCATTTAGTGCTGGCAGCAATCGTCTACTTTAGGATGGGGAATGGGGGCAGAAAAGTGTACAGCTGCCAAATGAAACAGAAAAAATTGATATATTTTCTGTAAATTGTCTGTAAATTTGTTTGTTGGTTTTTTTATGTTTTTTTTTTTTCGGGGGGGGGGGATAGTTGAATGGTCGACTTGTAGGGACACATGGCTGCCTTTTATTCATGGATACATTTGTGAGAAATTGCTTATTTGTTTAATTAAGTGCCCCATTCTGTCAAGGAAGGAAAGCCAAACTATAAAATGATGACATAGCTCACTCTGTTTTTGTTTTTTCAATAAGCGAGTTAGATTTGATTGGTGTCTGGTACAGTGCCTTTTTCAATCACACATGAATACTCAATCCAGTGTTGCTCTATGTCACATGATTCGAGGGCAAGCTTTTGCAAAGCAACCTCCAGATCAGCAGTGACTGGTATCCTTGTGCCACACATTTTATCACAAATTGTGTATGGTTGTTTGTCGTATTTTATGTATTTAAGAAAAAGCTTGCCCACAGCAACACTGGATTGAGTCTGAGGAATTCAAGCTGAGCATTCACTAGTGACCGAGCTAGGCATTGTGCGAATCTTACTCTCAAATGGCTTATTGGTTGAACCCTGCCTGTTCATTGTTGCATGGTCCATCCTGGAGTTAAAGAACACTAAATCATATTAGATATGATTTTTTTTTTATGCAGTTATGGCAGCGGCAATCTTTGCTTTCCGTCGGGTTAACCTGATGCAGACATCTTCCTATGCCTCTGCTGACACCGTCCTGTCTGATCTGACAACTCTACAGGTCATGCCACTCTTACAGATTGTTATGTTCCCCAGCTAACCTCAACATCTTCCGGTAAGAATTTAGTCTGAAACAAAGGTCTTAAAGAGACACATTACCTTCAAATCTTTTTAAAATTTCTGCTGTTTGGAATTGCTCCTTTTGTTTTTAAGAGTTGCTCATGCACTAAAAAAAACTACTGTGTGTTGTAGTTAGTGTGTAGTGATTAAAAAACAAATAAATTTGCCTCTCGGAAATACAACCAGCGAAACCACACTCTACATATAGAAACATACGGTCCACCAATGGGAGACTTTGGAATGATAGGTGGCAGCAGACATACCAGGTAAATTTCCATTGATTGCATAGATCTGAGCATGCGCAAATTTCCGAGAACAAAGGATTTATAAGTGTGAACACGTCTACTGCCACTAAGTGTCCTCAAAAGTTTCCCATTCATGGAGTCAAAGGATTTTTTTTACAAAATGGCAGACCATGTTCTGTCACTAATTTAAATAAAAATCACACAATTCCAAGGGGTGAATCATTATATTCAACTTTTACAGTATCGTTCCAACCATATTCATTTCATAACAAACACTTTTTATAGCCCAAAAACGCCCGATCCGAAGGCAATGTGTTTCTTAAAAAAAAAAAGATACATTTGTTTTTGCTTCATCCAGACATTCCAACTGTGAAAAATCCCATACACATGTTGAAGGAAAGGTACATTGGTTTAGGGAAGCATCTGAACATTTCAGCTGCAAAAAAAATCAACAACAAACAAACAAACGAACAAGAAAGGGAAAGATTGAGCATTGGTTTATCAGAAGTGAATACTCCTTTCTATTCCTTGTCAAAATGGTTGTTCTTTCTGCTTCAAAGCTCTGTGAGGTGTTTTACATGTGGCACCATCCTCATATTTTTCTTGTACTCCTCCCAAACCAAATAAGAACAATCCTGGTTTTAGTGTCTGAAAAAAATATGAAGATAGGAAGGGGTATACAATAAACAAATGCTGTACTGTCCCTCAATGAGAGAGGTTTCTGTAAAACTAGAAGATTGGAATAAATGTACTCTTCCAAAAGCCAATGATTCACCATCCCTTAAACTAGAGGATTAAAATGAATCTACAAGAGGATTGGAACAAATGTACTTATCCAAAAACTAATGATGTACTGCCCCTTTATGATATGTTTCTTGATAACTAGAGGATTGGAATGAATGTACTCTTCCAATAACCAATGATGTACCATCCTTTTATGATATGTTTCTTGATAACTAGAGGATTGGAATGAATGTACTCTTCCAATAACCAATGATGTACCATCCTTTTATGATATGTTTCTTGATAACTAGAGGATTGGAATGAATGTACTCTTCCAATAACCAATGATGTACCATCCTTTTATGATATGTTTCTTGATAACTAGAGGATTGGAATGAATGTACTCGTCCAATAACCAATGATGTACCATCCTTTTATGATATGTTTCTTGATAACTGGAGGATTGGAATGAATGTACTCGTCCAATAACCAACGATGTACCATCCCTTTATGATATGTTTCTTGATAACTAGAGGATTGGAATGAATGTACTCGTCCAATAACCAATGATGTACCATCCATTTATGATATGTTTCTTGATAACTAGAGGATTGGAATGAATGTACTCGTCCAATAACCAATGATGTACCATCCTTTTATGATATGTTTCTTAATAACTAGAGGATTGGAATGAATGTACTCTTCCAATAACCAATGATGTACCATCCTTTTATGATATGTTTCTTGATAACTAGAGGATTGGCACAGGGGTCAATAAGCTTAATAGAAAAACATTTGGCTTGGTACACTGTTGCTTCAACGGAATGCATAGAGAGCCAAAATGTCAGTTTGTTACACCGTTGGCTCATAAGAGGTAAACTATAGGATTGGTAAAGCTGATAGTGCAGTGTTCTTACTTTGTGTGATTCAATATATACGTGGAAAAAAAAAAACTTTGGAACTTTGGGCTCAATCCGTTGTCTGAGTCAGAAGGAAAATAGTGAAAAACCTTGCACACTTTTCAGCATGTAAACACATTGTCCTTAATTTCAGTTGTTACAACCGAAATCAAAATGGAGGACATTGACAGTATTGCAGACGGAAACATTTCTATGGGAGATTGGTACTGGTATGAACTTCATAAGCAGTAAGCTTTCAAACTGATACTAATAAATGAAAATAATCGCTGAATACCAAATCCTGTATTGTACCTTTAAAGGGTCTGTATTTGTTTGGCAATGACTCTGAAAGTTTATGGCAATAATAACTTACTTGGTAAGAAGTACAGTAGCATAGGATAGTATAATGCATTTTGAGAAACGTTTCACTTCGAAGTACTGCAGTTATGGTAAATACATCACTTTTTATCCCCCCAAAATTTGAATCTGAGAAGCGTTATGGCCGTAACGCTTCTCAGAATGTGTATTCCAATGCCGGATACTTCTTCTGCGAGAACGCAACCACTCCAGATTTTTGGCGATATCTCAAAAACGCTGCCACCTTTTGAAATGAAATTTACACGGGTTAGTTTTATGGTATATATCTACAATTATATAGCATTAAGGCAAATGTACGGTTCCAAAAACCAAAGGTATACTCTGCCTTTAAAGTATTGTAACTGTCAACTTTACCTTCTTGAGTTGAGTCCAACGTATTGTATAACACCGAACACACAACTGTAAGTCCTTGTGTACTCACACAAAGATGTAGCAACTCCCAGGAGCACTCCCAAACTATTTATCACACTACAAAATTCCCCACCGGGCAGATTGAAAAAAATCGAGCAAATGTACTCATAGATGACCTGTTTTCAGAGGAAGTAAGGTTACCTTTCTTCTTCCATGGTTGCTATGAGCGTGATTTAGTTGAAGCATCTGATTTGGCCTACATACCTGACAGGGATATCATTTTAAAACACAAAAGGGGAGCTTAAATTAATCTTATCTAAAGAGAGGATGCTTGCTCGGAGCAGTTTTATGTGAATGCTGCCAGCCAGGTATACACCTGGTTCGTGAAAGGATTCTTCTCCTTTTTTCTCAGATAAAGGAATGACTTTTTAAAGCCAGAGGACAACTTCATAAAAATGTTGTCAAGTTTGTTTCATTGCTTTCTCTTTAATTATTTTATTTTCTGCTGTAGATAAGGCTCTTGTTCCTAGGGGGTAAGAGTTATGAGGTTTCAGATTGAGGAGGTTGGGGGGAGGGTGAATAAATATAAATGTTCATGAATGTCATTGTAAGGAGTCCTGGCAGTGCCATTCTACTTACCAGATGATAAGATAAATTAGCTACCGGTCATTCTCGGTGGTCTAGTTGGTAAGACATCTGCACTAGAATGGCAAAGGTCGTGGGTTCGAATCCCACCCGAGTAACATGCATGTGGATTTTTTTCACAGAACTCAAGAAAGTTCTGAGGATACGGTGCTTAAAACATAAATAATATTCTTTATCCCCGATGCGAGTTTAACATCTACTAGAAACCATTGCAAAACCAGTGGTACCCACTGCGAAAATGATTGGTGCGGCCTCTAGCCACCAGGCTATCTCGGTGGTGTAGTTGGTAAGACATCTGCTCTATACTGGTAAATGTCGTGGGTTCAAATCCCACCTGAGTAACATGCCTGTGCTTTTTTTTCACAGAACTCGGGAAAGTACTTGGTTTACAGTGCTTAAAACACATTGGTGTATGGGTGAAAAACACAAATAAGACAAATGAAACCACCAAGTTGTCTTGAAATTAAGATGTCAACTTTCTTAGCTTCAGTAAGTCAACTTTTTAGGTTTAACTAGTTGTCTTGGCGAGATACATTATCAAAATTAAAAACTTGGGACAAGGATGCTTATTTGACTTCAATTATTCTAGACTACATGCAGTACCGATTGTGAATCACTCACGAATTTGAGCAACCATTACATAGGTTTAATGATAACATGAACGTCAGTTGGGCACAATTCTTAATTGTTCACAAGCAACCGGAAACTGAGGTCAAGTCTCATTCTCGGGTTTTCTTTGTTTTCTTTGTTAAATTAATTTTACTTTCATATATTTCATCGCCAAATTGTGCAGGGCGTGTACAGCAGACACAGACAACAATTAAGCTCAGCATGTCCTATTTCTATGGTTGTATTACATTTATGTTTTTTTTTCTTTGCTGTACACACAGGAAACCAGATGTGGAGGTCCCCAATATCTGATCCCGAGTCCATTCAACTTCTGCCATTTTGAACCTCTGCCTCCATGTGAGTCAAAGCGAGGTCACCTAGACCTTCATGCTGAGTTGGATATGACTCGTTCTGAAACTCAAGACAACAGAGTACATCCTTTGGCTTCCTGTCTTCTACCTGAATGTTCTGGATGTAATTCTTGATCAGAAGGAGAATGAGACAAGAAAGTTTGGCAAGATGCTTATACTAACAATATCTTGTGCAGAACTATAAAAGAGGAATACACCTTGTGTAAAATATCTGTACGTATTTATTGTTTGAAAGATGCCAACTTATTAGTAATAATAATAATGAAACAGTACTTGTATGTGAAGCACGCTTTGTCAGAAAACCTTCATGAATCAATATTATTTCTGTTTTACTCATACCCCGATGTGTGTTAAGCATTGTTTACTCAGTACTTTTCCAAGTTCTGTGGGAAAAGAAAGACCCTCTTGCCTTTAGCTACGGGGCTATCTCGGTGGCCTAGTGGTATGACATCTGCTCTAGCATGGCAAAGATTGTGGGTTTAAATCCCACCTGAGTAATATGCCTGTGTTTTTTTTCCACAGGACTCGGGGGAGAGTACCGAGTATGCAGTACTTACAACACACATCGGAGTATGGGTAAAAAATACAGATGATTTTCTTTGTCCACAAATGCAAATTAAACATCTATTAAATTTCACAAATCAAGAAGAAAATTCTTGGAGGTGTTCACAGGCTAAAAATGAAGACATGAGTTTTGAGGTTTCATGTGTGTCTCGGACATGTTCAGTTGAATACTTCGGGGGGGGGGGGGGTGGCAATGTTACAAAAGGCTCACCGTCCCCATAAGTGGCCGAGCATTGTAGCAACAACATTTCAAAGTTTTAATAAGCTTGCATAGTGTAAGTGGTATCACACAAAATTGGTGATAGTAGCGCAACTACATAAACAATTTAATAGATGTAATAATTGAATTGGAGATACTAAATATTATTTTGGTTTCACCCTACACCGATACATACTAACCGACTGTATCCCTGATGCAAATGTTACGTTATTAAATTGTTGCGGTACCCACTGCTAATAATACAGGATTTGAACTGGTCTCTTGAACTGGATTTGAATCGGGCATGCCTGGTGGTCAAGTGGTTAAAAACACCACTCTAGAATGGTGGGGAAATGTTTTTAGAATGCGTTAAGCAAAAGAAAGTCTTTCACAGGTCGTTTGTTCGTGCTTGTTCAAAAGTGACTGGTTTATAAAATTGTATCAGAAAATGTTGGACTGACTTTGATGTAGATATACACACACCACCGCCACTTTTGATTCGAGTCAATAAACACAATCCAGATTAAACCAGTGACAGGGCATGTTTGACATATTTTTACCCAATAACATGCAGAAATTTAACCGAAATACGACGAAGAAAAAGTTGAGTGAACAAAGTCAGACAAGAAACTTCCCCGGGATTTGGTAGTGTTTGCATTCAGACCTCCAACCATTCTTTGCATACTGATGTTCACAACATTCATCTAAATCTCATCAAACAGGATGCAACTCGGGTGTAAATCAAACAACATCCGATGTGTATGATACTGGACAAGACAACTTCTCGGGATTGGGTAGCATCCAATCTTTGCATTCAGACCTCCCAACCATTCTTTGCGAAGTGATGTTCAAGACAACTTCTCGGGATTGGGTAGCATCCAATCTTTGCATTCAGACCTCCCAACCATTCTTTGCGTAGTGATGTTCACATTTGTCCAAATCTCAACAAACAGATAGTTTGCTCACAGGATGCAATTCCTTTTCATGTGTAAATAAAACTAAATCCGTTTTGTGTTTGAAATAGATTAAGAAGCTGCAGATAGTTTGAACATGACACTCATCATTTAATAGGTTTCAGAGTCGGCTGTTTCTCTATGACTTTAGAAATAGTATGATGGGTTCATTGTAGATCTCCAAGTTTTGCCTGAGCTTTTGGAAGTGTTTTTTCAATGCGACTGTATATTGACCCAATTCACCAAACATCATCACCACAATAATCCTGGTTGTGCGTTTCTGGGAGTCATTTTCCTTGTGTTATATTGTGTATAAGTGCGCATTTCAGGCGTCAGGCGTTGTGGGTGCGTTTACATGCTCACCATATCTTTACATTCAACCATATGACCCCAAAATTGCAGACCATGGGCTGACGATAGATGCATATTAATGTAAGGGGTCAATTTTTAAATCGTATAAAAAATTAACTTGAATTCGTTTTTTAATTTGCACATGGAAACTTCTCTTTTGAGTGTATATATTAATATTTCTCTTTTTTGGGGTAGATTTTCTAATCTTCTTGCTATTGAAACAGCACAATATGAAGTTGATTTTGTCTTTTGCACAAGCAACCCATTCTAGGAGTTAAGGAACAATAATATTTTGCCCAGTGTAGCTAACTCGTCCAACATTTTTTCATCTCACTTTTTTCTGAGTTTGTCACTTAGTATTTATCTTTTTCAATATAAAAACTTAGTGATAGCATTTAAATACTAACTTATAGTACAAGCATGCAACTGGGACTTAACAAAAAACGAGGAAATTCCAATCTTTACAAGACTTTGTACAGTGTTTTTTACTTTTTAATGGCATGAGTGTGAGGTGAAAAACGAGAATATCAGCTGATCCGAGGAAAAGTTACATGCCTGATAGTAAAAACTGCATGAGCTTTCGTAGCAACAACTACTTCATCAGATGCATTCCTATAGCAATTCTAATATTGTTTGCTATTAAAACTACCACAATTTGAATTTGATTCTGTCTTTTGCACATGAAAAACATTTTACGGAAAAGTAACCCAACAGTGGAAGTAAATTTGCTCAACTGCTTAATAGACATTGGAGGTGCTGCACTGCTTTAACAGAGGTTAAATTTGCACTGTTTTAAAGACTATAATTTGTGTTTTTGTCCAACACTGATGTGTTTATGCCCTGTATACTAATTTTGAAGTCCTGTGGAAAAAATCCACAGACATTTATTACTTGGGTGGGATTCAAACTGGCCTCTAGCTACCGGGCAAGCTCGGTGGTCTAGTGGTAAGACATCTGCTCTAGAATGGCAAAGGTTGCGGGTTCGAATCCTACCCGAGTGGACTTTTTTCCATGGGATTTGAGAAAGCACTGATTATTCCGTTGGTTAAGTGATGACGTTTTGGAGCCGGAAGTACAGTGTAATGAATGTTAATGTACATGGATGTATACCATTCGTTTACATTGCACTTCCGACTCAAAACGTCATCACTTACCAACAGGATACAGTGGCGGGGGGGTGGGGGGGGGGATGGTGGATGGTAACTCTTTGCCAATAGAGGGCTCCATTTCTTAAACTGCTTTGTTAAAAGATTCATATAAAGATGAGTTGTCAATATTGCCATAGTGATTTGCATTGTGACATCACACTTAGCACTTAAGATACACATCCAAAGATCGATTCTAGCTCTTTGTAAAATCAAACTCAGCATTAACATTATCCGCCTCTCGTATTCTTGTACTCGGCATTTGATAATGGACTCCAATATTTACTTTCTGTGTTTTGTTCTGTAGAATTAATTTGGAAAGGCAACAAAAGACTTATTAGTGTACTGGCCTACATTGGGGCGTATCGTGGCCGAGCAGTCAAGCGCACTGGACTCTTCAGAGTGCGGGTTCGAGCCCCGGTCTTGACACTTGTGTCCTCAAGTAAGACACTTAACCATTATTGCTTCGTCCTCAGATGGGACGTTAAGCCGTAGATCCACTGCATTGTGTAATGCATTAAAGAACGTACGTAAAAGAATACAGTGACACTTATCGCTAAGAGAAGGGGTTTGCCCAGGTGTTTCCAGCAGTGGCTGCTGAATGCACCGCAGCACCTTGTAAACCCTTATAAGGTGCTACATAAATGGGTCTCCGAATTCAAAAACTTCAAAACCTGTCTTAAAAAAATATAATAATAAGTTTAATTGTTGGCTGTATAAGACTCTGGTATTGTTATTATTATCCCTGTTCATCAGGCATATGCCTGAAACTTTTCTAACTCCCAGGGGATCATACAACCTCAAGCTGCTTAAATTAGCACTGCGGGGTTAATCCAATACACTACTATCACAGCCCTCTCAGGTTTCCACCAGGGCTATGGTTGAGTGCCTTGCTCAAAGATTCAGGTGTCATGACCGGGAATGGAACCCTCACCCCGATGACGCGGCCATCAGAACTCGGCCATCTGATGCACTAGACTTCTCGGCCACAACGTGCCGATAAGCTGTGCCCCAAAATTTGGCTCAATCCTTCAATAGTTGTGCCCTCAGTTGTACAAGGCAGCTATACTTCGTCCATCATTATATTGTTTTAAAAACAACATGTGTGACACTATTTTGTGATTTTCTGTAGTACTGTTGGATTGAGGAAAGTGGAGGCCTTATGCAAAACAAATGAAAATGACAAAAGATTTTGTGTAATTGTAATAAAAAAGAATGTATTTGTTGACAGTATAACATGTTTAAGGTTGATCTTCTTCAGTAGTGTATTCTTGATGAAATTTGAGTCAACCTTTAGAGAATGTGAGTCTTGTTGAAGATTGGAAATGTTGAGGCGTCTGCATTCAACTTGCCGTGATTGAGGGGGTCATTTTTTGTAAACAAGTCATTGGTAACATCACATGTCCATTACTTGCCAACCTGCCCACTTAGAAAATGTCCTTAAAATACCTGATATTTTTGGCCAGCAAATTTCATATCAACAGCACCCTGCCCCTTCAGCAGCCAGTAGCACCCATCAGCACCAACCCCACCCCATTCCATCACTAACCCCTTCACTCAGTAAATATCAGCAGCATCCATCAGCACCAACAGCACCAACCCCCACCCAATTCCATCACCATCCCTCCACTCAGTAAATATCAGAACTCATCAGCCCTCCACTAAGTAAATAGCAGCAGCATCCAACACCAACCCCCACCCCTTTCCATCACCATCCCTCCACTCAGTAAACATCAGCACCATCCTTCAGCACTAACCCCCACCCAATTACATCACCATCCCTCCACTCAGTAAATATCAGCAGAACTCATCAGCCCTCCACTAAGTAAATAGCAGCAGCATCCAACACCAACCGCCACCCCATTCCATCACTATCCCTCCACTCAGTAAACATCAGCACCATCCTTCAGCACTAACCCCCACCCAATTACATCACCATCCCTCCACTCAACAAATATCAACCGCACCCAGCACCTGCCCACTTAGAAAATGTCCTTAAAATTACCTGATATTGTTGGCTAGCAGATTTCATATCAACAGCACCCTGCCCCTTCAGCACTCAGTAGCATCCATCAGCACCAACTCCCACTCAATTCTGTCACCATCCCTCCACTCAGTAAATATCAGCAGAACTCATCAGCACCAAACCCACCCATTCCATCACCATCCCTCCACTCAGCAAATATCAGGAGCATCCATCAACACCAACCCCCACCCCATTCCATCACCGTCCCTCCACTCCGCAAATATTGGCAGCACCCAGCAGCACTAACCCCCATCCCATTCCATCACCGTCCCTCCACTAAGTAAATATCAGCAGCATCCATCAGTACCAACCCCCACCCCATTCCATCACCATCCCTCCACTCAACAAATAGCAGCAGCACCCAGCAACACCAACCCCAATCCCATTACATCACCATCCCTCCACTAAGTAAATATCAGCAGCATCCATCAGCACTAATCCCCACCCCATTCCATCACCATCCCTCCACTCAACAAATATCAGCAGCATCCATCAGCACCAACCCCCATCCCATTACATCACCATCCCTCCACTAAGTAAATATCACCAGTATCCATCAGCACTAACCCCCACCCCATTCCATCACCATCCCTCCACTCAACAAATAGCAGCAGCACCCATCAGCACCAACCCCTATCCCATTACATCACCATCCCTCCACTAAGTAAATATCAGCAGCATCCATCAGCACTAACCCCCACCCCATTCCATCACCATCCCTCCACTCAACAAATAGCAGCAGCATCCATCAGCACCAACCCCCATCCCATTACATCACCATCCCTCCACTAAGTAAATATCAGCAGCACCCAGCAGCACTAACCCCCACCCCATTCCATCACCATCCCTCCACTAAGTAAATATCAGCAGCACCCATCAGCACCAACCCCCTTCCCATTACATCACCATCCCTCCACTAAGTAAATAGCAGCAGCATCCATCAGCACTAACCCCCACCCCATTCCATCACCATCCCTCCACTCAACAAATAGCAGCAGCACCCATCAGCACCAACCCCCATCCCATTCCATCACCGTCCCTCCACTCAGCAAATATAAGCAGCACCCATCAGCACCAACCCCCACCCCATTCCATCACCGTCCCTCCACTCAACAAATATCAGCAGCACCCAGCAGCACTAACCCCCACCCCATTCCATCACCATCCCTCCACTAAGTAAATATCAGCAGCACCCATCAGCACCAACCCCCTTCCCATTACATCACCATCCCTCCACTAAGTAAATAGCAGCAGCACCCAGCAACACCAACCCCCACCCCATTCCATCACCATCCCTCCACTCAACAAATGTCAGCAGCATCCATCAGCACCAACCCCATCCCATTCAATCACCATTGCTCCACTCAACAAATATCAGCATCACCCATCAGTACCAACCCCCACCCCATTCCATCACCATCCCTCCACTCAGCAAATAGCAGCAGCATCCATCAACACCAACCCCCACCCCATACCATCACCGTCCCTCCGCTCAGTACATATCAGCAGCACCCATCAGCACTAACCCCACCCCATTCCATCACCGTCCCTCCAGTCAGCAAATATCAGCAGCACCCATCAGTACCAACCCCCACCCCATTCCATCACCGTCCCTCCACTCAGTCTCGATGGAGACATCGTGAGACACTAATGACTGCTCCTTGAAAATCAGCTCCTTGAAAATCAGCTAAAATTACCTTAATATCTCCTCCATTTCCACCAATAACCTCCAAACGTGAGTATAAACAACTTGTCATCACTTTCACAAACCATCGAAGTTAAAGTCAAGCAGTATGCCCCCCAAAAAAGACAAAACTAAGTCGGCATCCACTTCGATATCATCAGAGTCAACTTACGCGCCACACTCATCAGGTGATCACCCCTGCTCGCCCATTGCGTCATCAGACAATGACATAATCACCTTGCGTCGGGAACTCCGGTCAATGGCGTCTGATCTCAGCAGCAAACTGGACACAGTGATCAACAAACAAGATTCCATTTTGAAAAGAATTCAAACCCTGGAAACAAAACAACGTGGAATGGAGGAGGCCATTGAGTTCTCGTCAAAGTCCATCGAGGAAATCCAAAAAAACCAAAAGAACTTATCCGATGGCGTTTCCACCCTGACGACGCAGCTCAATACGGCCATTACAAAGATTAAACACCTGGAGGACGACACACTTAACATGGAGCGCCATTCCCGAAGCTTCAACCTCCGGCTTGGGGGAATCCCGGAAAACCCAAAAGAACCCACCACCTTCCCCTACGACACAGTCAAGAAGATCCTGACGGAGCGGTACAACATGCCGGAAGCTGAAGTTGAGGCTGCACATCGTACAGGAAGACCCCCACAATCCCCATCGGACAAGCCCCGCCACATCATCGCGAGATTTCTGTATCGGTCTGAGCGCCAGGCTGTCCTGTCGAGAGCCAAACATAGTCTTGCAAACACCGGGATGTTTATCCTGCAAGACCTTCCTGCCGCTGACGTTGCCAAAAAAAGATCCCTCCGAGATGTAATGAAGAAAGCGTACGACGCCGGCAATCGCCCCGTCTTCAAGAATGGCGAGCTCTACATCCAGGGCAGGAAGTATACACCCACCCCATCCAGCTAAGATTGTTACAGTATAATAGTGCCGTTTATCATTCATAAAACCTGAGTTGATTTTCCTGGTTCAAGTAAATTAAAGTGTTTCCATCATGATATATTTATGTATTTGTTTATGTTTGTCCGTGTGTACAGGAGTAAGGCATTGCTATACAGTATGTGCTTATTATCAAAACTAAACTAACCACGATGCTCCTATGATTCCAAGCCTAGATCCAGATATAAACTTTCAAGCTCCTGTCATAAATTGTGATTACTATGATCAAGATCAATTCCTGAATGCATTTAACAAGAAAAAATGTTCAAATATGAAATTATTACATATAAATGCACGCAGCTTGCCCCGAAATATTACTTGTATTAGGAACTATGTAAACCTCTTGGAAAACACATTTTCAATTATTGGGATATCCGAATCATGGTTGAAAGATACTCAAGATCCGCTAGTCCAAATGCATAATTTTTCTATGGAAGGCTTCTGTAGACAAAATAAACGAGGTGGTGGGGTAGCACTATATATTAGAGATGACATCGTTTACAAAACTCGTAACGATATATCAGTGAACAATTCAGATATAGAATCATGCTTTATTGAGCTTGTTAATAATCACAATAGCAACGTGGTTATTGGAGTTGTGTATAAATCACCAAGCGCCCCGTTAAATAATTTTATAGAACTAATTAATGACATATTGGCTTGTGTTAACAATGAAAACAAAAAGTGTTATATTATGGGTGACTTTAATATTGATTTATTGCAGTATGATACACACAATGGTGTACGTAATTTTATGGACACTTTGCAATCCCAATCTTTTTATTCCACTATTAACAAACCAACTAGAATTACTGCTGACACTGCAACAGTAATTGACAATATCTTGACAAATGATTTCAACAACCACCATGCCGGCGTTTTAGTTACTGACATAAGCGATCATTTACCGGTATTCCTAGTTACTGATAATCTTAGGGAAAACCCGCAGAACGAACGAAGAAACAGTAAGCGTGACTTTAGCAGTAACCATATTCATAATTTTGTCGACGAACTTAACCAAATTGACTGGAGTTTTATAACATCATTGAATAATTTGCATGAAATATATGGTAACTTTCAGGAGCATGTTGTTAAACTGTATGATAAACATTTCCCCTTGCAAGAGGTGAAACGCAGATATGATTCTTGTAAATCACCCTGGCTATCTGATGGCGTTTACAATTCAATAAGGAGGAAAAACCACTTGTATAAAAAATTTCTAAGAAATCCTAATAACCAAAATAAATCCATCTATACTCTGTATAAAAATAAATTGAATGCTTTGATTAAAATATCAAAGAAAAATTACTTAAACAAGAAATTTGAACAGGAAAATGGCAATATCAAAGGAACTTGGAAGCTTATAAATTCTTTGCTAAATAAGGGTAAGCCGAATTCCAACCCGTCTTATGTTGTTAAGGAAGACTGTGTTAAACTAGAGGATAACAAAGAAATTGCAGATGCATTCAATGAATACTTCGTTAGCGTCGGTACGAAGCTTACACGTAATCTACCATTATGTAATACTTCGTGTGAGTCTTTTCTTGCAGGAAGATGTTCACACTCTATCTTTTTAACTCCAGTTACGCAAGAAGAAATTGCAGATTCTCTCAACAAACTTACATGTAGCAAGGCTCCTGGTTTTGATGGGTTAAGTCCGTTTGTAATTAAACAGGCTAGGTACATTCTTGCTAAACCACTTGCTGAAATCTTAACAGGTCCTTATCTTCTGGTATTTTCCCCGATGCGTTAAAAATAGGTAAGGTTATACCAATACATAAAGGGGGTAATAAACATGATATTGGAAATTTTAGACCTATCTCAGTTTTGTCCACGTTCTCAAAGGTTTTTGAAAGGATAGTTTATAATAGACTAATATCATTCATTAATAAAAATAGCATTCTTGCTGAGTCGCAGTTTGGCTTTAGGGAAAACCGATCTACAGAGTTAGCAACCTCATACGTAGTAAATAAACTACTCAAGGCCATAGACGATAAAACGTTTTCCGTTGGTATATTCTTGGACCTTTCAAAGGCTTTCGATACCGTAAACCATGACATTTTAATTTCTAAATTGGAACATTATGGTGTGCGTGGAATAGCATTAGCCTGGTTTAAAAGTTATTTATCTAATAGAAAACAATTTGTATTGTTTAAGTCAACGCTGTCTAAAGAACAATATATTTCCTGTGGAGTTCCACAAGGCTCTGTGTTGGGTCCTCTATTATTTATTATTTATATAAACGACATATGTAATACTTCTGATACAATATCCTTCTCTTTATTTGCAGATGACACAAGTTTAGTGTACAGTCATAGTAACGTAGATACAGCTGTTAGTCACCTTAATTTTGAACTTTTAAAAATAAGCACTTGGCTGTTGGCAAATAAACTATGTATTAATGTACTGAAATCAAATTATATAATATTTTGTCCGAGACAGCAGAAATATACTCAAACGGTTCCTTTAATATTAAATGGTGTTAACTTGCAAAAAGTAAAAAGTACAAAATTTCTAGGCATTTATATTGACGAAAATCTTAACTGGAAGAGTCACGTTGATGTAGTGTCAAGCAAAATATCAAAAACCATCGGTATAATGAATCGTTTGAGGTTTTTCTTACCAAAGAATATCTTAATAACTCTTTACAACTCATTAGTCCTCCCATATTTAAATTACTCAATTCTCACTTGGGGTGGCTCTTCATCCTGTGATAAACTTCTTATTTTACAAAAACGAGCTGTTCGAATAATTTTCAACGCTCATTATCGGGACCATACCTCTCCTTTGTTTGCCGAACTGAAACTACTACACTTTAATGATCTCTATAACCTCAACCTTGGAAAATTCATGTACAGGTATATAAATAATTTGTTACCTTCCTGTTTTAGTTCATGTTTTACTCTCACTTCAGATGTGCATTCTTATAACACTAGAAGCAGCTCGAACAAGAACATTTATGTTAGTTTTAACAGAACGTCAATGTTTAAAAATGGCCTCGTTCAACGAGGTACACATTTTTGGAATAGTCTACCCACCCCTCTTAAAACATCATTAAGTTTATCTACATTCACCAAACAACTAAAAACACAACTGCTCCAATCATATTCTTAATCTGTAATGGAAAAATTGTCATTTAGCAATAGCTCAATTATGCTCCTATATGTCTGTCATTGTCCTTTTTTCGTTTGTCATTTGCCAGTCTGTGTTTGTCTGTCAAGGGTACGGGTACAAAAGCTTTGCTTCACCCTTTGCCCAATGTTGTTATGTGAATAATGTTTAAACTAAGCTTCGTTAAGTTAATATTGTTATAAATGATTATTTCGTCTTTTAAAATATGTTGTTATAATAGTGTTAACTTAATGGTGTATGTATTATGTATTATCATAACAATGTTGAAATAAATGTTCTATGATTGATTGATTAAATATCAGCAGCACCCATCAGCACGAACCCCACCCCATTCCATCACCATCCCTCCACTCAGCAAATACCAGCAGCACCCATCAGCACCAACCCCCACCCCATTCCATCACCATTCCTCCACTCAGTAAATATCAGCAGCATCCATCAGCACTAACCCCCACCCCATTCCATCACCATCCCTCCACCATCCCTCCACTCAGTAAATATCAGCAGCATCCATCAGCACCAACAGCAACAACCCCCACCCAATTCCATCACCATCCCTCCACTCAGTAAATAGCAGCAGAACTCATCAGCCCTCCACTAAGTAAATAGCAGCAGCAGCATCCAACACCAACCGCCACCCCATTCCATCACTATCCCTCCACTCAACAAATGTCAGCAGCATCCATCAGCACCAACCCCCACCCCACTCCATCACCGTCCCTCCACTAAGTAAATATCAGCAGCACCCATCAACACCAACCCCCACCCCATCCCATCACCATCCCTCCACCATCCCTCCACTCAGTAAATATCAGCAGCATCCATCAGCACCCATCAGCACCAACCCCCACCCAATTCCATCACCATCCCTCCACTCAGTAAATATCAGCAGAACTCATCAGCCCTCCACTAAGTAAATAGCAGCAGCATCCAACACCAACCGCCACCCCATTCCATCACTATCCCTCCACTCAACAAATGTCAGCAGCATCCATCAGCACCAACCCCATCCCATTCAATCACCATTGCTCCACTCAACAAATATCAGCAGCACCCATCAGTACCAACCCCCACCCCATTCCATCACCATCCCTCCACTCAGCAAATAGCAGCAGCATCCATCAACACCAACCCCCACCCCATTCCATCACCGTCCCTCCACTCAGTACATATCAGCAGCACCCATCAGCACTAACCCCACCCCATTCCATAACCATCCCTCCACTCAACAAATGTCAGCAGCATCCATCAGCACCAACCCCATCCCATTCAATCACCATTGCTCCACTCAACAAATATCAGCAGCACCCATCAGTACCAACCCCCACCCCATTCCATCACCATCCCTACACTCAGCAAATAGCAGAAGCATCCATCAACACCAACCCCCACCCCATTCCATCACCGTCCCTCCACTCAGTACATATCAGCAGCACCCATCAGCACTAACCCCACCCCATTCCATAACCGTCCCTCCACTCAGCAAATATCAGCAGCACCCATCAGTACCAACCCCCACCCCATTTCATCACCATCCCTCCACTCAGCAAATAGCAGCAGCATCCATCAACACCAACCCCCACCCTATTCCATCACCGTCCCTCCACTCAGTAAATATCAGCAGCACCCATCAGCACCAACCCCACCCCATTCCATCACCGTCCCTCCACTCAGCAAATATCAGCAGCACCCATCAGCACTAACCCCACCCCATTCCATCACCATCGCTCCACTCAGCAAATACCAGCAGCACCCATCAGCACCAACCCCCACCCCTTTCCATCACCATCCCTCCACTAAGTAAATATCAGCAGCATCCATCAGCACTAACCCCCACCCCATTCCATCACCATCCCTCCACTCAACAAATATCAGCAGCCTCCATCAGCACCAACCCCCACCCCATTCCATCACCGTCCTTCCATTAAGTAAATATCAGCAGCACCCATCAACACCAACCCCCACCCCATTCCATCACCATCCCTCCACCATCCCTCCACTCAGTAAATATCCGCAGCACCCATCATCACTAAACCCCACCCCATTCCATCACCATCCCTCCCCTAAGTAAATATCAGCAGCACCCAGCAGCACCAACCCCCACCCCATTCCATCACCGTCCCTCCACCATCCCTCCACTCAGTAAATATCAGCAGCACCCATCATCACTAAACCCCACCCCATTCCATCACCATCCCTCCACTAAGTAAATATCAGCAGCACCCATCAGCACCAACCCCCACCCCATTCCATCACCATCCCTCCACCATCCCTCCACTCAGTAAATATCAGCAGCACCCATCATCACTAAACCCCACCCCAGTCCATCACCATCCCTCCACTCGGTAAATATCAGCGGCAACAACCCCCACCCCATTCCATCACCGTCCCTCCACTCAGTAAATATCAGCGGCAGCAACCCCCACTCCATTCCATCACCAGCCCTCCAGCAACTATATCAGCATAACCCCCTCCTCCCAATTCTTGTCCACCGGGAGACCCCAGCCTCATCCCAAACCTCTCACCTTGCAAAATTTAATTACATTAAAATTAGTTGATTGTCACATGAGTTGCCTCTGAGGAAATACTTGCATTGTTCTAAACTATGTTCTGGTTCCATAAATCACTTGTATAAGATTTTCAGAAATCACAACATCGGATTGTTGACCATGTTCTTTGGACTTTCCCTGAGCCACTGTCCAGTCATTTTTATAAAATACAGTAACAATTACCAGTTTCATATCAGAAAATGGGTGACATTTTCCCTTCCAGTTTCCCTTTGAGAACAATACTTTGAATGTTAAATCAAAATGGCTACACTATGGGGGGGGTATAAAATAATAGTAGTAGTAATCCTAGTTTGAGCATGAGTATGTATATGGTTTTTATGATGAAACTACCATTGTAAATATTTGTTTTTTAATTTCAAAGTCCTCATTATGTTCTTCTTTTGTTTAATCAGATTGGGCTGTCGCACTTTGGTTGAATGAAGGCGCAATTTTTGTAAACAAGAACGATGTCATGGAAACACAGGGGTCGGAAGGCAGGTCAACCCCTTTTGTTTGAGGTGTACAACGTTAAAAAAAATCAAATTTTTTGTTGACTGACGGAAAAAAAAACCTGCATTGAGTTCTTGGTGTCGGTAGGAAGGTCTTTGATGTGCACGTTTGGCCTATAAATTATATAATTTTATTCACTCACTACTTTGACCAAAAATATCCACCTTTAATTTTCCTCCCATTATTTCACGTGTGCAACAGCATTCACGTGAATCATTTTTTCATTCCAGCCTCGGTTTGGTTTTGTAAGTTTTAATTTGAGAAATACAAGACGGTTGAATGATTCAATAAGCGTACAAATATGTTTTTTACTATATGCAAGCTGGAAAAACTGGAAAAGACATTAGTTAATGCCCACTTGAAATTTAATATTTATATAGGAATGCCGAGCTATGACCCGTCCTTGTTTACAAAAATTGCGCCCTCATTCAGTCAGACTGCGTCAGCAAAAACTGATTGATCGCAGACTTGCCGGGCTTTCATCCCACGCAAATGCGCTCAACAACAACCGATTAAGTTCTGCCCAATCTGCTTAGTTCCAAGATAAACCCAGTTGCATATGCATTCAATAACAACCCATTAAATTCTGGCCAATCTGCTGGATTCCCATCAATAGGGCAAGATGCAACCCCGTCCAATCGCAGGGTGCCTTTTGCTGTTCTTGCTCTAAATAGAACGGGGTTTGTTGTACAATTGGTGTTTTGTGTTAAACGATCTGCAAGGCTGCAACAACAATGAGGAAAACCCGTTAGATTTGTAATCCTATTATTGTTGGACTTTATTTCTGTTGAAGGCCTGTCTGTCAGGACTGGGTATTGTATCCGTCTTGGATATGAACGCCACATAAAAGCTCAATCTCCTCATTCAGGAGCCATATTCTGTGCCGTGAAGTGGTCTGCCCAGGAGCTCCCGATGCCTTGACGATGTGAACCCGGCCCGGCGTTGTAGTGACTGGGTCCCCGCACCGTGAACCACCGGACTGCGGTAAGTTTTCATTTATTCACTCCGTACGGTTGTACTGTGTGCATTCTTCGACTGTTCACTATTTATTCGCGCTGGCTGGCAATTTCTCACATATTCAGTTTATTTATCCTGATAGCCAACCTTGAATGAAATTGTTCAAACGTGCAATTGTACATACTGCTGTGTAATATTCGAGCCAAAAGCATCCGTTTTCAGCAAAGGCTGTTGGGCCTTCTAGCCGTTAGTAGCTTGCAACATTGTCATACTTTCGTAAAATCAATTATAGTTTCTGTATTTGCATTGATACTTAATATTTCTTGGTTTTTTTGTATTCCTGCCTCAAAAAGCTACTGGAAGGCGGCGTTGATGTTTCTGGAACCCTGGCGATGTCAACCCAAGTCGGCCTACCTCATCCCAACAAACAAGAACATGTAAGTTCCTTTTTTTTTTACACAGAACAGTGAAATTTCAAATTGGTTTTATTTTAATTGGATTGTAATTGGTCTGTTTGCTACTTGACTACTTGTCATTTCTTCACAAAATTTCACTACTTTTGTATTAATCCTTCCGAGCATTTTTTTAATTTAATTGGATTGCAATTGGTCTGTTGCTACTTGACTACATGTACTTGCCATTCCCTCGCAACATTTCCATTCTAATTGTGTTTCATTACAAAGCATGGTAAATTGTTGCAAGCTTTTATTTAATTGGATTGCAATTAGCCTGTTGCTACTTGACTACATGTACTTGCCATTCCCTCGCAACATTTCCATTCTAGTTGTGTTCCATTACAAGCATGGTAAATTCTTGCAAGCTTTTTTTTTTTTTGGATTGCAATTAGCCTGTTGCTACTTGACTACATGTACTTGCCATTCCTTCGCAAAATTTCCATTCTAATTGTGTTTCATTACAAAGCATGGTAAATTCTTGCAAGTTTTTCTTTTTTTTACTGGATTGCAATTAGCCTGTTGCTACTTGACATAATGATACACCCTTTTGCTGAAAAACCCAGCAGACTGTAACTTAAGATACAGCATTTTGCCAAAGAAAAAAATGTTGAAGGCTGTACACTAACTCAACTTAAGCCATTTTACCAAGCAAAAACATCAGAAGAATTAATTTGGCAGAAAGACGTAACTTTTTTAAATGATAATTACTGAAAAAATAAAATACATCAAATCTCAAGATTAACAACATGTAACAAGGGATTTATCATGTGTCTTTGCTCTAAAGTTTGGCACTATTTGAACATTGATGAGGAAAAATACGAGAGTTTAAAAGTTTAGAATCAGTTTTGTCAACTTGCACTTTTTATAAATACACCCTTTTGCCAAAACAGGGCCGCGTTGTACTGTGTGCATTCTTCGACTGTTCACTATTTATTCGCGCTGGCTGGCAATTTCTCACATATTCAGTTTATTTATCCTGATAGCCAACCTTGAATGACATTGTTCAAACGTGTAATTGTACCTACTGCTGTGTAATATTCGAGCTAAAAGCATCCGTTTTCAGCAAAGACTGTTGGGCCTTCTTGCCGTTAGTAGCTTGCAACATTGTCATACTTTCGTGAATTTAGTTATAGTTTTTCTGTATTTGCATTGATACTTAATATTTTTTGGTTTTTTTATTCCTGCCCCAAAAAGCTACTGGAAGGCGGCGTTGATGTTTCTGGAACCCTGGCGATGTCGACCCAAGTCGGCCTACCTCATCCCAACAAACAAGAACATGTAAGTTCCTTTTTTTTTTTTTTACATAGAACAGTGAATTTTCAAATTGGTTTTATTTTAATTGAATTGTAATTGGTCTGTTTGCAACTTGACTACTTGTCATTCCTTCACAAAATTTCAACACTTTTGTATTAATCCTTGCGAGCATTTTTTAAATTTAATTGGATTGCAAGTGGTATGTTTCTACTTGACTACTTGCCATTCCCTCGTAACATTTCCATTCTAATTGGTTTCATAAAAAAGCATATTAAATTCTTGCAAGCAACTTTTTTATTTAATTGGATTGCAAGTGGTCTGTTGCTACTTGACTACTTGCCATTCCCTCGCAACATTTCCATTCTCATTTTTTCATTACAAGCATGGTAAATTCTTGCAAGCTTTTTTTTATTTAATTGGATTGCAATTAGCCTGTTGCTACTTGACTACATGTACTTGCCATTCCCTCGCAACATTTCCATTCTAATTGTGTTTCATTACAAAACATGGTAAATTCTTGCAAGCTTTTTTTTATTTAATTGGATTGCAATTAGTCTGTTGCTACTTGACTACATGTACTTGCCATTCCCTCGCAACATTTCCATTCTAATTATGTTTCATTACAAAACATGGTAAATTCTTGCAAGCTTTTTTTTTATTTAATTGATTTAATTGGATTGCAATTACTCTGTTGCTACTTGACTACATGTACTTGCCATTCCCTCGCAACATTTCCATTCTAATTGTGTTTCATTACCAAGCATGGTAAATTCTTGCAAGCTTTTTTTTTTTTTTTTTTTTTTGGATTGCAATTAGCCTGTTGCTACTTGACTACATGTACTTGCCATTCCCTCGCAACATTTCCATTCTAATTGTGTTCCATTACAAGCATGGTAAATTCCTGCAAGCTTCTTTTTTTTTATTGGATTGCAATTAGCCTGTTGCTACTTGACTACATGTACTTGCCATTCCCTCGCAACATTTCCATTCTATTTGTGTTCCATTACAAGCATGGTAAATTCTTGCAAGCTTTTTTCTTATTTAATTGGATTGCAATTAGCCTGTTGCTACTTGACTACATGTACTTGCCATTTTCTCGCAACATTTCCATTCTAATTGTGTTCCATTACAAGCATGGTAAATTCTTGCAAGCTTTTTTTTTATTTAATTGGATTGCAATTAGTCTGTTGCTACTTGACTACATGTACTTGCCATTCCCTCGCATCATTTCCATTCTAATTGTGTTCCATTACAAAACATGGTAAATTCTTGCAAGTTTTTTTTTTATTTAATTGGATTGCATTTGGTCTGTTGCTACTTGACTAAATGTACTTGCCATTCCCTCGCAACATTTCCATTCTAGTTGTGTTCCATTACAAGCATGGTAAATTGTTGCAAGCTTTTTTTTTTTTGGATTGCAATTAGCCTGTTGCTACTTGACTACATGTACTTGCCATTTTTTCGCAACATTTCCATTCTAATTGTGTTCCATTACAAGCATGGTAAATTCTTGCAAGCTTTTTTTTTATTTAATTGGATTGCAATTAGTCTGTTGCTACTTGACTACATGTACTTGCCATTCCCTCGCATCATTTCCATTCTAATTGTGTTCCATTACAAAACATGGTAAATTCTTGCAAGTTTTTTTTTTATTTAATTGGATTGCATTTGGTCTGTTGCTACTTGACTAAATGTACTTGCCATTCCCTCGCAACATTTCCATTCTAGTTGTGTTCCATTACAAGCATGGTAAATTGTTGCAAGCTTTTTTTTTTTTTGGATTGCAATTAGCCTGTTGCTACTTGACTACATGTACTTGCCATTTTCTCGCAACATTTCCATTCTAATTGTGTTCCATTACAAGCATGGTAAATTCTTGCAAGCTTTTTTTTTATTTAATTGGATTGCAATTAGTCTGTTGCTACTTGACTACATGTACTTGCCATTCCCTCGCATCATTTCCATTCTAATTGTGTTCCATTACAAAACATGGTAAATTCTTGCAAGTTTTTTATTTATTTAATTGGATTGCATTTGGTCTGTTGCTACTTGACTAAATGTACTTGCCATTCCCTCGCAACATTTCCATTCTAGTTGTGTTCCATTACAAGCATGGTAAATTCTTGCAAGCTTTTTTTTTTTTTGGATTGCAATTAGCCTGTTGCTACTTGACTACATGTACTTGCCATTCCCTCGCATCATTTCCATTCTAATTGTGTTCCATTACAAAACATGGTAAATTCTTGCAAGTTTTTTTTTTATTTAATTGGATTGCATTTGGTCTGTTGCTACTTGACTAAATGTACTTGCCATTCCCTCGCAACATTTCCATTCTAGTTGTGTTCCATTACAAGCATGGTAAATTCTTGCAAGCTTTTTTTTTTTTTGGATTGCAATTAGCCTGTTGCTACTTGACTTCATGTACTTGCCATTCCTTCGCAAAATTTCCATTCTAATTGTGTTTCATTACAAAGCATGGTAAATTCTTGCAAGTTTTTCTTTTTTTTACTGAATTGCAATTAGCCTGTTGCTACTTGACTACATGTACTTGCCATTCCCTCGCAACATTTCCATTCTAATTGTGTTCCATTACAAGCATGGTAAATTCTTGCAAGCTTTTTTATATTTAATTGGATTGCAATTAGCCTGTTGCTACTTGACTACATGTACTTGCCATTCCCTCGCAACATTTCTATTCCAATTGTGTTTCATTACAAAACATGGTAAATTCTTGCAAGCTTTTTTTTTATTTAATTGATTTAAATGGATTGCAATTAGTCTGTTGCTACTTGACTACATGTACTTGCCATTCCCTCACAACATTTCCATTCTATTTGTGTTTCATTACAAAGCATGGTAAATTCTTGCAAGTTTTTTTTTTTTTTTTTTTTTTTTTTGGATTGCAATTAGCCTGTTGCTACTTGACTACATGTACTTGCCATTCTCTCGCAACATTTCCATTCTAATTGTGTTTCATTACAAAACATGGTAAATTCTTGCTAGCCTTTTTTTTATTTAATTGGATTGCAATTAGTCTGTTGCTACTTGACTACATGTACTTGCCATTCCCTCGCAACATTTCCATTCTAATTGTGTTCCATTACAAAACATGGTAAATTCTTGCAAGCTTTTTTTTTATTTAAATGGATTGCATTTGGTCTGTTGCTACTTGACTACATGTACTTGCCATTCCCTCGCAACATTTCCATTCTAGTTGTGTTCCATTACAAGCATGGTAAATTCCTGCAAGCTTCTTTTTTTTTATTGGATTGCAATTAGCCTGTTGCTACTTGACTACATGTACTTGCCATTCCCTCGCAACATTTCCATTCTAATTGTGTTCCATTACAAGCATGGTAGATTCCTGCAAGCTTCTTTTTTTTTTATTGGATTGCAATTAGTCTGTTGCTACTTGACTACATGTACTTGCCATTCCCTCGCAACATTTCCATTCTAATTGTGTTCCATTACAAGCATGGTACATTCTTGCAAGCTTTTTTTTTTTTTTTTTTTTGGATTGCAATTAGCCTGTTACTACTTGACTACATGTACTTGCCATTCCCTCGCAACATTTCCATTCTAATTGTGTTCCATTACAAGCATGGTAAATTCCTGCAAGCTTCTTTTTTTTTTATTGGATTGCAATTAGCCTGTTGCTACTTGACTACATGTACTTGCCATTCCCTCGCAACATTTCCATTCTAATTGTGTTTCATTACAAAACATGGTAAATTCTTGCAAGCTTTTTTTTTTTTTTTTTTTTTTTTTGGATTGCAATTAGCCTGTTGCTACTTGACTACATGTACTTGCCATTCTCTCGCAATATTTCCATTCTATTTGTGTTCCATTACAAGCATGGTAAATTCTTGCAAGCTTTTTTTTTATTTATTTGGATTGCAATTAGTCTGTTGCTACTTGACTACATGTACTTGCCATTCCCTCGCAACATTTCCATTCTATTTGTGTTCCATTACAAGCATGGTAAATTCTTGCAAGCTTTTTTCTTATTTAATTGGATTGCAATTAGCCTGTTGCTACTTGACTACATGTACTTGCCATTTTCTCGCAACATTTCCATTCTAATTGTGTTCCATTACAAGCATGGTAAATTCTTGCAAGCTTTTTTTTTATTTAATTGGATTGCAATTAGTCTGTTGCTACTTGACTACATGTACTTGCCATTCCCTCGCATCATTTCCATTCTAATTGTGTTCCATTACAAAACATGGTAAATTCTTGCAAGTTTTTTTTTTATTTAATTGGATTGCATTTGGTCTGTTGCTACTTGACTAAATGTACTTGCCATTCCCTCGCAACATTTCCATTCTAGTTGTGTTCCATTACAAGCATGGTAAATTGTTGCAAGCTTTTTTTTTTTTGGATTGCAATTAGCCTGTTGCTACTTAATTACATGTACTTGCCATTTTCTCGCAACATTTCCATTCTAATTGTGTTCCATTACAAGCATGGTAAATTCTTGCAAGCTTTTTTTTTATTTAATTGGATTGCAATTAGTCTGTTGCTACTTGACTACATGTACTTGCCATTCCCTCGCATCATTTCCATTCTAATTGTGTTCCATTACAAAACATGGTAAATTCTTGCAAGTTTTTTTTTTATTTAATTGGATTGCATTTGGTCTGTTGCTACTTGACTAAATGTACTTGCCATTCCCTCGCAACATTTCCATTCTAGTTGTGTTCCATTACAAGCATGGTAAATTGTTGCAAGCTTTTTTTTTTTTTGGATTGCAATTAGCCTGTTGCTACTTGACTACATGTACTTGCCATTTTCTCGCAACATTTCCATTCTAATTGTGTTCCATTACAAGCATGGTAAATTCTTGCAAGCTTTTTTTTTATTTAATTGGATTGCAATTAGTCTGTTGCTACTTGACTACATGTACTTGCCATTCCCTCGCATCATTTCCATTCTAATTGTGTTCCATTACAAAACATGGTAAATTCTTGCAAGTTTTTTTTTTATTTAATTGGATTGCATTTGGTCTGTTGCTACTTGACTAAATGTACTTGCCATTCCCTCGCAACATTTCCATTCTAGTTGTGTTCCATTACAAGCATGGTAAATTCTTGCAAGCTTTTTTTTTTTTTGGATTGCAATTAGCCTGTTGCTACTTGACTACATGTACTTGCCATTCCCTCGCATCATTTCCATTCTAATTGTGTTCCATTACAAAACATGGTAAATTCTTGCAAGTTTTTTTTTTATTTAATTGGATTGCATTTGGTCTGTTGCTACTTGACTAAATGTACTTGCCATTCCCTCGCAACATTTCCATTCTAGTTGTGTTCCATTACAAGCATGGTAAATTCTTGCAAGCTTTTTTTTTTGTGGATTGCAATTAGCCTGTTGCTACTTGACTACATGTACTTGCCATTCCTTCGCAAAATTTCCATTCTAATTGTGTTTCATTACAAAGCATGGTAAATTCTTGCAAGTTTTTCTTTTTTTTACTGAATTGCAATTAGCCTGTTGCTACTTGACTACATGTACTTGCCATTCCCTCGCAACATTTCCATTCTAATTGTGTTCCATTACAAGCATGGTAAATTCTTGCAAGCTTTTTTTTTATTTAATTGGATTGCAATTAGCCTGTTGCTACTTGACTACATGTACTTGCCATTCCCTCGCAACATTTCTATTCCAATTGTGTTTCATTACAAAACATGGTAAATTCTTGCAAGCTTTTTTTTTATTTAATTGATTTAAATGGATTGCAATTAGTCTGTTGCTACTTGACTACATGTACTTGCCATTCCCTCACAACATTTCCATTCTATTTGTGTTTCATTACAAAGCATGGTAAGTTCTTGCAAGCTTTTTTTTTTTTTTTTTTTTTTTTTGGATTGCAATTAGCCTGTTGCTACTTGACTACATGTACTTGCCATTCTCTCGCAACATTTCCATTCTAATTGTGTTTCATTACAAAACATGGTAAATTCTTGCTAGCCTTTTTATTTAATTGGATTGCAATTAGTCTGTTGCTACTTGACTACATGTACTTGCCATTCCCTCGCAACATTTCCATTCTAATTGTGTTCCATTACAAAACATGGTAAATTCTTGCAAGCTTTTTTTTTATTTAAATGGATTGCATTTGGTCTGTTGCTACTTGACTACATGTACTTGCCATTCCCTCGCAACATTTCCATTCTAATTGTGTTTCATTACAAAACATTGTAAATTCTTGCAAGCTTTTTTTATTTTTTTGGATTGCAATTAGCCTGTTGCTACTTGACTACATGTACTTGCCATTCCCTCACAACATTTCCATTCTATTTGTGTTTCATTACAAAGCATGGTAAATTCTTGCAAGCTTTTTTTTTTTTTTTTTTGGATTGCAATTAGCCTGTTGCTACTTGACTACATGTACTTGCCATTCTCTCGCAACATTTCCATTCTAATTGTGTTTCATTACAAAACATGGTAAATTCTTGCAAGCTTTTTTTTTTTTTAATTGGATTGCATTTGGTCTGTTGCTACTTGACTACATGTACTTGCCATTCCCTCGCAACATTTCCATTCTAATTGTGTTTCATTACAAAACATTGTAAATTCTTGCAAGCTTTTTTTATTTTTTTGGATTGCAATTAGCCTGTTGCTACTTGACTACATGTACTTGCCATTCCCTCGCAACATTTCCATTCTAATTGTGTTTCATTACAAAACATGGTAAATTCTTGCAAGCTTTTTTTATTTTTTTATTGGATTGCAATTAGTCTGTTGCTACTTGACTACATGTATTTGCCATTCCCTCGCAACATTTCCATTCTAATTGTGTTTCATTACAAAGCATGTTAAATTCTTGCAAGCCTTTTTTTGTTATTTAATTGGATTGCAATTGGTCTGTTGCTACTTGACTACTTGCCAATCTATCGTAACATTTTAATTCTAATTATGTTTCATTACAAAGCATAGTAAGTTTTTTCCCCCTTTTTTAATGTCGCATTCAGCAATTCATTTATAGACTGTTTATTTTCATTTGGATTGTTTTTAATGAAATGCTTTAAACATCTTTGTGACAAAACTTGTTTATTATTTAGCCTTGTCATTTTATATCCACACCTTCAATACTATTGTAAAGTCTTGAATACTTTTGTTCACCTAAAATTTTATACTTATGCTCAATTTTCCCCTTTTTTCAGTTACTCCATTTCATCAACACCATTGACCAAGTCGTCTGTGAGCTTAACGCAAGAAATGAAATCATCCAAGTACCAGGAAGAGATGTCCGCTTCACTGATTGCTCAACATTTACTTAATATTTACCCAAAATTTGCTTGAAATGTATTTGCATTTGCTAGACGTTTTGTTTGCCAAACTTTACCAAAACAATTTGCTTGAAATTTACCTGCGTTTTCCTGACATTAAATTTTGAAAACTTCACACAAAAACTTGCTTGAAATTTATCTGCCGTTGCTCAGCATTTAGTTTTTGTAGTATTTACCATAAATTTGCTTGAAATTTATCTGCATTTGCTTGACACTTTATTTTTAAAATTTTGCCAAAATTTTTTTTGCATAATTTATGTTCAATCTTAGACATTTAGACATTTTGTTTGCCAAACTTTACCAAAACAATTTGCTTGAAATTTACCTGCGTTTTCCTGACATTAAATGTTGAAAACTTCACACAAAAACTTGCTTGAAATTTATCTGCCGTTGCTCGACATTTAGTTTTTGTAGTATTTACCAAAAATTTGCTTGAAATTTATTTTAATTTGCTAGAGGTTTAGCTTGCAAAACGTCACCAACAAAGTTTGCTTGAAATTTATCTGCACTTGCTTGACATTTTTTTTTTTTAACTTAACTCAAAATTTTGCATAATTTATGTTCAATCCTAGACATTTAAACATTTTGTTTGCCAAACTTTACCAAAACAATTTGCTTGAAATTTACCTGCGTTTTCCTGACATTAAATGTTGAAAACTTCACACAAAAACTTGCTTGAAATTTATCTGCCGTTGCTCGGCATTTAGTTTTTGTAGTATTTACCAAAAATTTGCTTGAAATTTATCTGCATTTGCTTGACATTTTATTTTTAAAACTTTGCCCAAAATTTTGCATAATTTATGTTCGATCCTAGACATTTGACGTTTTGTTTGCCAAACTTTACCAAAACAATTTGCTTGAAATTTACCTGCGTTTTCCTGACATTAAATTTTGAAAACTTCACACAAAAACTTGCTTGAAATTTAACTGCCGTTGCTCGGCATTTAGTTTTTGTAGTATTTACCAAAAATTTGCTTGAAATTTATTTGAATTTGCTAGAGGTTTAGCTTGCAAAACGTCACCAACAAAATTTGCTTGAAATTTATCTGCATTTGCTTGACATTTTATTTTTAAAACTTTAGCCAAAATTTTGCATAATTTATGTTCAATCCTAGACATTTAGACATTTTGTTTGCCAAACTTTACCAAAACAATTTGCTTGAAATTTACCTGCGTTTTCCTGACATTAAATTTTGAAAACTTCACACAAAAACTTGCATGAAATTTATCTGCCGTTGCTCGGCACTTAGTTTTTGTAGTATTTACCCAAAATTTGCTTGAAATTTATTTGAATTTGCTAGAGGTTTAGCTTGCGAAACGTCACCAACAAAATTTGCTTGAAATTTATCTGCACTTGCTTGACATTTTTTTTTTTTAACTTTACCCAAAATTTTGCATAATTTATGTTCAATCCTAGACATTTAAACATTTTGTTTGCCAAACTTTACCAAAAATTTGCTTGAAATTTATTTAAATTTGTTTGACATTTTATTTTTAAAACTTTGCCCAAATTTTCCATAATTTATGTGCAATCCTAGACATTTAGTTTAAATTTAGTTTAATTTATCTGCGTTAAAACTTTTCTAAAAATTGTATTTTGATTTTATGCCACATTTCTCCATTGTTCAATAAAACTTGTTCCTTATTGTTTCTTCACCGCTTCTTTTATTGGACTCAGATTATTAAATTATTTTAATAATATAATACAATCTATTATATTATTAAAATATTTAATTATCTGAAGAAGTCCCACCACATTGGTAAGTAACTTGTTGAACAAGTTACTTACCAATGTGGTGGGACTTCTTCAGATAATTAAATATTTTAATAATATATTATATATATATATACATACATAAAATAAAATAAAATAAAATAAAATAAAATAAAAATGAAAATTAAAGAAAAATAAAAACCATAACGATACTGCCAAGGGGAACCTCTAAAATTTTTCCCGGCTTACGCCGGGTCCTGCGTGGCTTCGCCCCGCCACCCCAGGGGGGCTTCGCCCCCCTATCCCCCCTTCCTATTCTCTCCTCCCCTTTCTTTACTCCCCCACATATAACAAGCGGGGGCTACGCCCCCTTAGTCACTACCTATTACAATCTCCACCATACTTGCCAAGTACCACAACCAACACTCCTGTCGTAAACGTGTTAGTATATAACATTCCAACCCCTACAAACTAGCAGGGGCTACGCCCCCTCAGTCCACAACAGTATCTTTTAATTAAACCTCATCACAACTAAAAAAAAATTACCTTATTTTTTATACGGTTTCCCATACCCATGATAGCAATTACTGCTCACCTTATTTTTAGACAGCTTCCTACCCTCATGATAGCAGTTACTTTCCACATTATTTTTAGACAGCTTCCTATCCTCATGATAGCAGTTACTATTCACATTATTTTCAGACAGCATCATATCCTCAAGATAGCAGTTACTGCTCACCTTATTTTTAGACAGCTTCCTATCCTCATGATAGCGGTTACTGCTCACCTTATTTTTAGACAGCTTCCTATCCTCATGATAGCGGTTACTGTTCATCTTATATTTAGACAGCTTCCTATCCTCATGATAGCGGTTACTGTTCATCTTATTTTTACACAGCTTCCTATCCTCATGATAGCAGTTACTGTTCACCATATTTTTAAACAGCTTCCTATCCTCATGATAGCAGTTACTGTTCACCTTATATTTAGACAGCTTCCTATCCTCATGATAGCAGTTACTGTTCACCTTATTTTTACACAGCTTCCAATGCTCATGATAGCATTTACTATTTCTCACATTTTGCTGCAACTTCCAATACTAATTTTACCAATTATTTTTCCCACATTTAAACACAATTTTCCATTCTCATATACAATTTACTATTAACCACATTTCATTATGTAGCCTACACTTCATCTTCAAGAAACGTAATCATCACACTTTATTTATTTCCATATCATATTCTTTTATTTATTTTATTCTCCACTTTCTATACAAACACATAACATTCCAAATTATTTCTATTATCTACAAAATTTAACATTACAATCTTAAACAATTTCACTTTACAATCTTACATAAAAAACATACACATATTGCTGAATTTAAAATTTAGTACTTTTCATTACACACACATCTTAACAACCTACTACTAGATTACTAACATCTTCAACCTTCACAATCACCATTTTCATTAACCTTTTTTTCATTTTTCCATAAAAACATCTTCTATCAAATAACTAAATTCCAACAATCTATTATACTTAATGTTGTTGCACATGCGATGCTATGAATAGTTCTCTCAACTTCAACCATTTTTAAAATTTCCAACTATGTCGTTAAATCATGGCCTAACAGACTAAAATCATTAAAAAAACACATTACAATCGTTCAATATCTTTCTTTTCATTTAATTGCTTTTATGCACTCCTATTCCTTCAAGTCACGTGGCAATTACACCAAAATCGTCTTTCTTTTTATATACGTTCAACACAGCACAACTATATCAGTACTTATCTTTCGTTACTTCACTTTTACTTCATCATTTCAATATCGCTTCTTCATCAGTCATTTTGTACAACATCTACAATTTGTAATTCCTTATATTATTTCACATACCATTTACAATCACCAACAACAAGTACAATATAGACAGGCATTCATCTTCAGTTGGATTTGCTTCATACTGCCAACAATTAAACTACTTTGTGACTCTGCTTTAAAATAAAAACACTCACCAAACAAACACTTGTCTCTTTAAACGATGACGCTATACTCAACATTCCCTGAAATTGAAACACATTAGTGATTACTGCTAACACAAAATTATACAATATTACTTTTTTCGGTTATCAAACCTTCTTTACAATCTGTATACACATCTTCTCTTTAAATTGAACTACTAACCCTCATAAACTAGAATTTCATAATCATGGAATATCACAAAAAAGTATTGCATGAAAAATTTTTTTTCTTATATTACTTGCAATGAAGTTCAAATCATACACAACTGTTCTACTTGTTTATTCCACTGCTACCCTCCACTCTACTCCAGCTCAAGTTCACCGTCTAACTCCTGTAAATTACAACAAATCCTCAAGCCTATGTTACTCTGCTGTGCTTTTGTCTATAACTACTAACCTTACCTAAATTCTGTTCATCAATATTAATAACATTTAATGTCTAATCAACAAAGTCAAACAAACCATCAGTTCTTTGTGAATCCACTGAAGCACAAAAAGCGTTCAAATTCATTAAGACTTTAATGTGACATACACTAAATAATTACTATTCATTCTTAAAGTTAAAATACATTTCCCGTGTAGCCTCAACTGCTATCAGCCACAAACAACTATCACTATTTAAAACTACAAATCCACCATCAGAAAAGACTCTAATTAACCAATTATATGCAGTTCTCCGCGCTTGCTAACTCTGCTTGTTCAATAATTACACCTTAATATGAAAAAAAAATAACAAAATTGTGGCATGGTGATTAAACTACATGGAACATTTACAAGTACTAATGTTTATTGCACTGCAACTTTTAATTAACCACAACAATTATACAACTATTTATTGAGGCTTGTTTACTACTGATCAAGTCTCCTACCTAACATTTTGTCTGTAAGATCAAACTATAGTTTTCTTGTCTAACTACAACTATTTATCGAGGCTTGGTTACTGTTGATCAAGACTCTACACTAACATCTCATCTGTAAGATCAAACTACAGTTGTATCGAGGCTTGGTTACTGCTGATCAAGACTTTACACTAACATCTCTTCTGTAAGATCAAACTACAGTTGTGTTGTCAAACTACAACTAATATCAATGCTTGGTTACTGCTGATCAACACTACACTAACATCTCGTCTCTAAGATCAAACTACAGCTTTGTTGTTAAACTACAATTGTCTATCAAGGCTCGGTTATTACTCTACATTAACATCTCGTCTGTAAGATCAAACTACAGTTATGTTGTCAAACTACAACTATTTATCGAGGCTTGGTTACTGCTGATCAAGACTCTACACTAACATCTCATCTGTAAGATCAAACTACAGTTGTATCGAGGCTTGGTTACTGCTGATCAAGACTCTACACTAACATCTCTTGTGTAAGATCAAACTACAGTTGTGTTGTCAAACTACAACTAATATCAATGCTTGGTTACTGCTGATCGACACTACACTAACATCTCGTCTGTAAGATCAAACTACAGTTATGTTGTCAAACTACAACTATTTATCGAGGCTTGTTTTTTTGCTGATCAAGACTCTACACTTGCATCTCGTCTGTAAGATCAAACTACAGTTTTGTTTTCAAACTACAACTAGTTATCGAAGCTTGGTTACTACTGATGATCAACACTTTGCACTAACATCTCATCTGTAAGATCGGCTACTAACCCTAGTAAACTACAGTTGTGTTGTCAAACTACAACTATTTATCGACGATTGGTTACTGCTGATCAAGACTCTACACTAACATCTCATCTGTAAGATCAAACTACAGTTTTGTTGTCAAACGACAACTATTTATCGAGGCTTGGTTACTACTGATCAAGACTCTACACTAACATCTCGTCTGTAAGATCAAACTACAATTTTGTTGTCAAAATACAACTATCTATCAAGGCTTGGTTACTGCTGATCAACACTCTACACCAACATCTCATCTGTAAGATCAACTGCTAACCCTAGTAAACTACAGTTGTGTTGTCAAACTACAGCCATTTATCAAGCCGTTTTTACTGATAGTCTACACTCTACACTTACTTCTCGTCTGTAAGATCAACTACTAACCCTATTGTCATACTACAACCATTTATTGAGGCTTGGTTACTATGTTGGTTTTCACAATACACGTACATCTTGTCTATCAAATCAACTACCAATTCTAGTAAACTACAGTTGTCTTGTCAAACTACAACCACTAATGGAGGCTTGATTACTCTATTGGTCTTCACAATAAAAAGAAAATGTGCGGGATAAAGAACTCGGTACTTACAAAAACATCTCCTGCCTCGAGTTCAGTCACATGTACACAATAAGGAATATCTGGTTCACTCCCTCGCTTGATGCAGCCATTTACCCTCTGCTTTCCTTCATTTTCCTGGGTTTCTGCCAAATGAAAAATCACAAGTCAAAATAAAGATTCCTAAACAATTCACGTTCTAGTTCGACCTCGAGACAATGTTCCAAAAAAGGGACGATTCGTCGCATTTTAAAAGTACAATGAAACAATCCGAAGAGTATTAACCACATTTCTGGAAGTAAAGTACTTCAGGCCTAAATTAACCTCAAAACTTGTAGCCATCTGGACTTTTAAACACTTTATACTTCATTAGCTTCAACAGCTAATACTACAGCAATCTATACGCAAATCTAACCTATAATTTCAACTACAGTTGTGTTGTCTAACTACAACATTTGTACATCACTAAAACAACTAGCCGTCCCCTCTCTGGTCAACAGTATTCAGAAGTGTCTAAACAACAAATTCCAACAAACTATCGGAGCTTTGTTACTGCTATCCTCACTAAACTTCATTAACACTATTTACAACTACCAATCCACCTCCTTGTCAAAAAGGTTAAGACTATCTGATTTACTTATTAAATGCACTCCTCTTGGCTTGGCAACTCTGCTTGTGCAATAACCACAGCTTAGAAAATAACAACACTGGTGGCATGATGATTCAAGGACAACTGACATTTAGAAGTACTTATGTTCATGGCAATGCAAATTCTAATCAACCACAACGGTTATGTTTGTTTATTCTACAGGTAGTCTGCAATAAACACTAGAACTCGTCTACAAGTTCAACTACTAACTCCTGTAAACTACAACCAATCCTCAAGGCTAGGTTACTCTGCTCAACGGAAGTCTACATTTACATTTCGTGTGTAGCTTCAACTACTTAACCTAGTAAACTACAGTTGTGTTGTCTAACTAAAACCATTTATTGATGCTTGCTTATTTAATCAGCTTGTCCGCAATCGATACCCACATCTCATCTGTAATTTCAAATACCCGGTAGTAACCTCAGTCAACTACTGTTGTGTTGTCTAAATTTAGTTACGCAAGGCTTGGTTCTGGTCGACATTCGTACATCTCGTCTGTCAGATCAACTACTAACCCTAGCATTTAGTAAATTACACTTGCATTGTTTAACTGCAATCAATCGTCGAGGCTTTGTTACTCTTCTGGTCTGCAATCTACATGTACATATTGTCTACAACTACTAACCTTAACTAAAATACCCTCTACCCCCACTCTATTCAACAACATTAAGTAGGGTTTAATCAACAAGTATAAAAAACAACTGGGCTTTGTGACTCCACTGATGCACAGTATACATTTCCTATGTAACCTCAACTGCTATCTTCAATAAACTTTATTAAAACTATTAATAAATCCACCCCTCTCAAAAAAAGGTTAAGACTGTCTAATTAACCAACTACATGGAATCGTCTGGGCTTGGTAACTCTGCTTGTGCAATAATCACAGCTTAAAAGAGCAAAAACTAAATTCTTGTGGCATGATGAATCAATGGCAGCTGGCATTTACAAGTACTTTTGTGCAAATTCAAATCAACCAAAGCCGTTAAACATTTAACTGTGGAACAAATAAATTGTCAATCTTCTGTCTAATTCTACATCAATATTTCCGTTAAATTCAAAAACTTGCAAACAACGATTTCAAGCTTTCAAGTTATTTTTATTTCTTCTTACAAATTGAACCCTATTCTAAAATCTCTACTCCTTTATATTCAATTCTTTGACGAGCCACAAATCACAGCTTAGAAAAGCAAAACAAAAAAATAAATAAATAAATACTTGTGGCATGATGATTCAACGACAACTGACATTTAGAAATATTTATGTTCATTGCAATGCAAGTTCTAATCAACCACAACGGTTATGTTTGTTTATTCTACTTGTAGTCTGTAATGTGTACAACTCCTCTATAAGTTCGACTACAACATGTACTCCTGTAAACTACAAAATTGTTGTGTCTAACTACACAACCAATCCCCAAGGCTAGGTTACTCTACTGAACTGCAGTCTACATTTTCATTTTGTCTGTAACTTCAACTAGTAAACTACAGTTGTGTTGTCTAACTAAAACCATTCATTGATGCTTGCTTATTTAATAAGCTTTTCTTGCTTATTTAATCAGCTTTTCTTGCTTATTTAATCAGCTTGTCTTGCTTATTTAATCAGCTTGTCCACATCTCACTTGTAATTTCAACTAGTAACCTCAGTCAACTACAGTTGTGTTGTCTAACTGTTGTTAGTCAGGGCTTGGTTATTGTTCTGGTCTACATTCTACACGTACATCTCGTCTGTAAGATCAACTACTAACCTCAGTAAATCTGGCAAACTTCCAACTAATTCTACTTCAATATTTCATTTAAAGTCACAAACACTTGCCAAAGAATGCTTTCAAGTTAATAACTAATTTCTGCTTGTTCTTGTAAATTAAACCCTATTCAAAAATCTACAGCTTCTTTATAATCAATGCTCTAACAAACAAAGATAAATCTATAAAAGCATGATTAAATGACCCTCGACATTGGGCAATGTCAGCTTTCAGCATGCTCATTTCTGAGTTGAAATCAACAATCAACATTTACTTTGACAGTGAAATTTCAACAAGAGTTTTGTATTAGTTCTTCACTGAAACTCAAGAAAAAATCCACAGAATGCTTTCAAGAAACTCAAATCTAAATGAAATTATGTACGATAAAGAACTCAGTACTTACAAAAACATCTGCCTCGAGTTCAGCCACACGTACAGAATAAGGAATATCTGGTTCACTCCCTTGCATCATGCAGCCATTTATCCCTCCGCTTTTCTTAATTTTCCTGGGTTTCTGCCAAATGAAAAAACACCAAGTCAAAATAATAAAGATTATTGAACAATTCATGTTCTAGTTTGACCTCAAGACAATGTTCCAAAAAAGGGACAATACGTCATGTTTTAATGAAACAATCCAACAAGTATTAAACGCTTTTTTGGATGTAAAGTACTTCATGCCTAAATTAACCTCAAAACTGGTCTTTTAAACACTTTACTTTAGTAGTAATAAAAATGTTATTAAGAATTCACCATTCAATTGAAAAACATGAAATGAAAGTAGTAACTTACAAAATTTCATTCAAACTAGATCTTAACAAAAAACATCTACAAGATTGTAACAAATTGTCTATAAAGTAAGTAAATTTGTGCAACTATGCGAACAAGCATTTGCTACAGTTTTTGTAGAATAATGGCAACAGTTAATTGCAAATCTACATGATGAATTGAAGTGTTACCTATTCTGTCACTTTTTAAATGGTGCAGCATTTCATTTCTTATTGACTAGGATCATTTAAAGTCACAAGTTGCAAGAGATATTATTAGCTGGGAAAACTTCATTCAAAATGGTGCTGGGAGAAAAACAGCATATAGATTAAATTTTTCACTAACAAGACAGCAAAGTATTTCTCAGTAACATTCTAACAAAGCTCCGTGCAAGAACATCTCACTTGCAGACTGTGGAACAACAAAAAAGAGAGCACATTCAAAGCCTTAAAAAACACCACTAAATGTTACAGTTTTTCTCTATGAAGTATTAATATCCCTGATTAATGTTATGGAGATATATTTCTTCTTCAAATGTTTATAGATTACACGAATGTGACTCTTCCAAAATACAAAGATGTACCATCCCGTAAAAAGAAGCAACAATTTACAAGTTGAGGCCTTTGGTGCCTACATACCTCTGTCCACATTCCTGGTTTGAGATGCTGTCATCTCAGGATGATGCTGTCTGGAATACCAGATATTGGAGTCCTCTGCTTGAACTGACTGATCCCAGCACTCTAAACAATCAGCATTATCAGAAAGGTGGCTGTCAAAACAAGCAAACAGTAATCAATTATGATTTTTATTTAATATAGATAGAATACATTTAGTAAAGACTCAATGTCATTACCTTCAATCCACTCTTGAGCTAACATTAGCCCGGTAGAAGGCGTAAGGCACTTTGAGAAGCCCAGTTGGCTTTAAAAGGGGATTAATGAATAAATATTATTATTAAAAGCTTTGAATGCCAGTTTTGGAAGCTTGCATGTCATCACCACAAGTATAGCTGTCAAGTATGTTGAATCACATACAAGAAAAACCTGTGCCATTATAAAAACTGTCTCCTGTGTTTGAAGTGATGCAGAGTCTATTTCCACAAGAAAAAAACGTGCCGTCACAAAGACTTTTACACGGTCCACTCTTGAGCTAACATTAGCCTAGTAAAAGTGTAAGGCACTTTGAGAAGCCTGGCTTTAAAAGAGTATTAATGAAAAAATTATAGTATTAAAAGATTTGCATGCCACTTTTGGAAGCTTGTATGTTGTCAAAAGTATAGCCTTCAAGTATTTTGAATCACATACAAGAAAAACCTGTGCCATTACAAAAAAAATTCTCCTATGTTTGGAGAGATGCAGTGTCTCTATCAACAACAAAACTGTGCCGTCGCAAAAACTTTCTCTTGTACTTGAATTGATGCAGAGTCTATAAACACAAGAAAAAACTGTGCCATTACAAAGACTTTCTCTTGTATTTGAACTGATGCAGAGTCTATAAACACAAGAAAAAACTGTGCCATTACAAAAAATTTTCTCCTGTGTTTGGAGAGATGCAGTGTCTCTATCAACAACAACAAAACTGTGCCGTCACAAAAACTTTCTCTTGTATTTGAATTGATGCAGAGTCTATAAACACAAGAAAAAACTGTGCCGTCACAAAGACTTTCTCCTGTGTTTGGAGTGATGTAGAGTCTATAAACACAAGAAAAAACTATGCCGTCACAAAGACTTTCTCCTGTGTTTGGAGTGATGCAGAGTCTATATCCACAAGAAAAAACTGTGCCGTCACAAAGACTTTCTCTTGTATTTGAACTGATGCAGAGTCTATAAACACAAGAAAAAACTGTGCCATTACAAAAAATTTTCTCCTGTGTTTGGAGAGATGCAGTGTCTCTATCAACAACAACAAAACTGCCGTCACAAAGACTTTCTCCTGTGTTTGGAGTGATGCAGAGTCTATATCCACAAGAAAAAACTGTCCCGTCCCAAATTTTTGTGACTTGTTTACAAGTTGAGGCCTTTAGTGCCTACATACCTTCCTCCACATTCCTGGTTTGAGTTGCTGTCGTCTGAGGATAATGCTGTCTGGAAAACCATATATTGGAGTCCTCTGCTTGAACTGACTGATCCCGGCACTCTGAACAATCGGCGTTATCAGAAAGGTGGCTGTCAAAACAAGCAAACAGTAATCAATTATGATTAGTATTTAATATAGATAACAAACATTTCGTGAATACTCAATGTCATTACCTTCAGTCCACTCTTGAGCTAACATTAGCTCAGTAAAAGTGTAAGCACTTTGAGAAGCCTAGTTGGCTTTAAAAGGGAAAAAATGAATAAATATTATCATTCAAAGATTTGAATGCCACTTTTGGAAGCTTGCTTGTCGTCAGCACAAGTATAGCCTTCAAGTATTTTGAATCACATACAAGAAAAAACTGTGCCATTACAAAAAAATTTCTCCTATGTTTGGAGAGATGTAGTGTCTCTATCAACAACAAAACTGTGCTGTCAAAAAAAACTTTCTCTTGTATTTGAATTGATGCAGAGTCTATAAACACAAGAAAAAACTGTGCCGTCACAAAGACTTTCTCCTGTGTTTGGAGTGATGCGAAGTCTATATCCACAAGAAAAAAATGTGCCGTCGCAAAAACTTTCTCTTGTATTTGAATTGATGTAGAGTCTATAAACACAAAAAACTGTGCCGTTACAAAGACTTTCTCCTGTGTTTGGAGTGATGCAGAGTCTATATCCACAACAACAAAACTGTGCCGTCGCAAAAACTTTCTCTTGTATTTGAATTGATGCAGAGTCTATAAACACAAGAAAAAACTGTCCCGTCACAAAGACTTTCTCCTGTGTTTGGAGTGATGCAGAGTCTATATCCACAAGAAAAAACTGTGCCATTACAAAAAAATTTCTCCTATGTTTGGAGAGATGTAGTGTCTCTATCAACAACAAAACTGTGCTGTCAAAAAAACTTTCTCTTGTATTTGAATTGATGCAGTCTATAAACACAAAAAAAACTGTGCCGTCACAAAGACTTTCTCCTGTGTTTGGAGTGATGCGGTGTCTATATCCACAAGAAAGAACTGTGCCGTCGCAAAAACTTTCTCTTGTATTTGAATTGATGTAGAGTCTATAAACACAAAAAACTGTGCCGTCACAAAGACTTTCTCCTGTGTTTGGAGTGATGCAGAGTCTATATCCACAAGAAAAAACTGTGCCATTACAAAAAAAATTCTCCTATGTTTGGAGAGACGTAGTGTCTCTATCAACAACAAAACTGTGCTGTCAAAAAAACGTTCTCTTGTATTTGAATTGATGCAGAGTCTATAAACACAAAAAAACTGTGCCGTCACAAAGACTTTCTCCTGTGTTTGGAGTGATGCAGAGTCTATATCCACAAGAAAAACTGTGCCGTCACACAGATTTTCTCCTGTGTTTGGAGTGATGCAGAGTCTATATCCACAAGAAAAAACTGTGCCATTACAAAGACTTTCTCCTGTGTTTGGAGTGATGCAGAGTCTATATCAACAAGAAAAAAATGTGCCGTCACAAAGACTTTCTCCTGTGTTTGGAGTGATGCAGAGTCTATATCCACAAGAAAAAACTGTACCGTCACAAAAACTTTCTCCTGTGTTTGGAGTGATGCAGAGTCTATATCCACAAGAAAAAACTGTGCTGTCACAAAGACTTTCTCCTGTGTTTGGAGTGATGCAGAGTCTATATCCACAAAAAAAACTGTGCCGTCACAAAGACTTTCTCCTGTGTTTGGAGTGATGCAGAGTCTATATCAACAAGAAAAAAACTGTGCCGTCACAAAGACTTTCTCCTGTGTTTGGAGTGATGCAGAGTCTATATCCACAAGAAAAAACTGTGCCGTCTCAAAGACTCTCCTCGTGTTTGGAGTGATGCTTAGTCTATATCCACAAGAAAAAACTGTCCCGTCACAAAGATTTTTGTGACTTGTTTACAAGTTGAGGCCTTTGGTGTCTACATACCTTCCTCCACATTCCTGGTTTGAGATGCTGTTGTCTGAGGATAATGCTGTCTGAAATACAAGATATTGGAGTCCTCTGCTTGGACTGACTGATCCCGGCACTCTGAACAATCGGCGTTATCAAAAAGGTGGCTGTCAAAACAAGCAAACAGTAATCAATTATGGTTAGTATTTAATATAGATAACAAACATTTCGTGAAAACTCAATGTCATTACCTTCAGTCCACTCTTGAGCTAACATTAGCTCAGTAAAAGTGTAAGCACTCTGAGAAGCCTAGTTGGCTTTAAAAGGGAAAAAATGAATAAATATTATCATTCAAAGATTTGAATGCCACTTTTGGAAGCTTGCATGTCGTCAGCACAAGTATAGCCTTGAAGTATTTTGAATCACATACAAGAAAAACCTGTGCCATTACAAAAAAAAATTCTCCTATGTTTGGAGAGATGTAGTGTCTCTATCAACAACAAAACTGTGCTGTCAAAAAAACTTTCTCTTGTATTTGAATTGATGTAGAGTCTATAAACACAAGAAAAACTGTGCCGTCACAAAGACTTTCTCCTGTGTTTGGAGTGATGCAGAGTCTATATCCACAAGAGAAAACTGTGCCGTCACAAAGACTTTCTTCTGTGTTTGAAGTGATGAAGAGTCTATATCCACAAGAAAAAACTGTGCCGTCACAAAGACTTTCTCCTGTGTTTGGAGTGATGCAGAGTCTATATCCACAAGAAAAAACTGTGCCGTCACAAAGACTTTCTCCTGTGTTTGGATTGATGCAGAGTCTATATTCACAAGAAAAAACTGTGCCGTCACAAAGACTTTCTCCTGTGTTTGGAGTGATGCAGAGTCTATATCCACAAGAAAAAACTGTCCTGTCACAAAGATTGTTGTGACTTGTTTACAAGTTGAGGCCTTTGGTGTGTACATACCTTCCTCCACATTCCTGGTTTGAGATGCTGTTGTCTGAGGATAATGCTGTCTGGAATACCGGATATTGGAGTCCTCTGCTTGGACTGACTGATCCCGGCACTCTGAACAATCGGCGTTATCAGAAAAGTGGCTGTCAAAACAAGCAAACAGTAATCAGTTATGATAAGTATTTAATATAAATAACAAACATTTCGTGAAAACTCAATGTCATTACCTTCAGTCCACTCTTGAGCTAACATTAGCTCAGTAAAAGTGTAAGCACTTTGAGAAGCCTAGTTGGCTTTAAAAGGGAAAAAATGAATAAAAATTATCATTCAAAGATTTGAATGCCACTTTTGGAAGCTTGCATGTTGTCAGCACAAGTATAGCCTTCAAGTATTTTGAATGACATACAAGAAAAACCTGTGCCATTACAAAAAAAATTCTCTCATGTTTGGAGAGATGTAGTGTCTCTATCAACAACAAAACTGTGCTGTCAAAAAAAACTTTCTCTTGTATTTGAATTGATGCAGAGTCTATAAACACAAAAAAAACTGTGCCGTCACAAAGACTTTCTCTTGTATTTGAATTGATGCAGAGTCTATAAACACAAGAAACAACTGTGCCATCACAAAGACTTTCTCCTGTGTTTGGAGTGATGCAGAGTCTATAAACACAAAAAACTGTGCCGTCACAAAGACTTTCTCCTGTGTTTGGAGTGATGCAGAGTCTATATCCACAAGAAAAAACTGTGCCATTACAAAAAAAATTCTCCTATGTTTGGAGAGACGTAGTGTCTCTATCAACAACAAAACGGGCTGTCAAAAAAACGTTCTCTTGTATTTGAATTGATGCAGAGTCTATAAACACAAAAAAACTGTGCCGTCACAAAGACTTTCTCCTGTGTTTGGAGTGATGCAGAGTCTATATCCACAAGAAAAACTGTGCCGTCACACAGATTTTCTCCTGTGTTTGGAGTGATGCAGAGTCTATATCCACAAGAAAAAACTGTCCCGTCACAAAGATTTTTGTGACTTGTTTACAAGTTGAGGCCTTTAGTGCCTACATGCCTTCCTCCACATTCCTGGTTTGAGATGCTGTTGTCTGAGGATAATGCTGTCTGAAATACAAGATATTGGAGTCCTCTGCTTGGACTGACTGATCCCGGCACTCTGAACAATCGGCGTTATCAAAAAGGTGGCTGTCAAAACAAGCAAACAGTAATCAATTATGGTTAGTATTTAATATAGATAACAAACATTTCGTGAAAACTCAATGTCATTACCTTCAGTCCACTCTTGAGCTAACATTAGCTCAGTAAAAGTGTAAGCACTCTGAGAAGCCTAGTTGGCTTTAAAAGGGAAAAAATGAATAAATATTATCATTCAAAGATTTGAATGCCACTTTTCGAAGCTTGCATGTCGTCAGCACAAGTATAGCCTTGAAGTATTTTGAATCACATACAAGAAAAACCTGTGCCATTACAAAAAAAAATTCTCCTATGTTTGGAGAGATGTAGTGTCTCTATCAACAACAAAACTGTGCTGTCAAAAAAAACTTTCTCTTGTATTTGAATTGATGTAGAGTCTATAAACACAAGAAAAACTGTGCCGTCACAAAGACTTTCTCCTGTGTTTGGAGTGATGCAGAGTCTATATCCACAAGAGAAAACTGTGCCGTCACAAAGACTTTCTTCTGTGTTTGAAGTGATGAAGAGTCTATATCCACAAGAAAAAACTGTGCCGTCACAAAGACTTTCTCCTGTGTTTGGAGTGATGCAGAGTCTATATCCACAAGAAAAAACTGTGCCGTCACAAAGACTTTCTCCTGTGTTTGGATTGATGCAGAGTCTATATTCACAAGAAAAAACTGTGCCGTCACAAAGACTTTCTCCTGTGTTTGGAGTGATGCAGAGTCTATATCCACAAGAAAAAACTGTCCTGTCACAAAGATTTTTGTGACTTGTTTACAAGTTGAGGCCTTTGGTGTGTACATACCATCCTCCACATTCCTGGTTTGAGATGCTGTTGTCTGAGGATAATGCTGTCTGGAATACCGGATATTGGAGTCCTCTGCTTGGACTGACTGATCCCGGCACTCTGAACAATTGGCGTTATCAGAAAGGTGGCTGTCAAAACAAGCAAACAGTAATCAGTTATGATAAGTATTTAATATAAATAACAAACATTTCGTGAAAACTCAATGTCATTACCTTCAGTCCACTCTTGAGCTAACATTAGCTCAGTAAAAGTGTAAGCACTTTGAGAAGCCTAGTTGGCTTTAAAAGGGAAAAAATGAATAAAAATTATCATTCAAAGATTTGAATGCCACTTTTGGAAGCTTGCATGTTGTCAGCACAAGTATAGCCTTCAAGTATTTTGAATGACAAACAAGAAAAACCTGTGCCATTACAAAAAAAATTCTCTCATGTTTGGAGAGATGTAGTGTCTCTATCAACAACAAAACTGTGCTGTCAAAAAACTTTCTCTTGTATTTGAATTGATGCAGAGTCTATAAACACAAAAAAAACTGTGCCGTCACAAAGACTTTCTCTTGTATTTGAATTGATGCAGAGTCTATAAACACAAGAAACAACTGTGCCATCACAAAGACTTTCTCCTGTGTTTGGAGTGATGCAGAGTCTATAAACACAAAAAACTGTGCCGTCACAAAGACTTTCTCCTGTGTTTGGAGTGATGCAGAGTCTATATCCACAAGAAAAAACTGTGCCATTACAAAAAAAATTCTCCTATGTTTGGAGAGACGTAGTGTCTCTATCAACAACAAAACTGTGCTGTCAAAAAAACGTTCTCTTGTATTTGAATTGATGCAGAGTCTATATCCACAAGAAAAACTGTGCCGTCACACAGATTTTCTCCTGTGTTTGGAGTGATGCAGAGTCTATATCCACAAGAAAAAACTGTCCCGTCACAAAGATTTTTGTGACTTGTTTACAAGTTGAGGCCTTTAGTGCCTACATGCCTTCCTCCACATTCCTGGTTTGAGTTGCTGTCGTCTGAGGATAATGCTGTCTGGAAAACCATATATTGGAGTCCTCTGCTTGAACTGACTGATCCCGGCACTCTGAACAATCGGCGTTATCAGAAAGGTGGCTGTCAAAACAAGCAAACAGTAATCAATTATGATTAGTATTTAATATAGATAACAAACATTTCGTGAATACTCAATGTCATTACCTTCAGTCCACTCTTGAGCTAACATTAGCTCAATAAAAGTGTAAGCACTTTGAGAAGCCTAGTTGGCTTTAAAAGGGAAAAAATGAATAAATATTATCATTCAAAGATTTGAATGCCACTTTTGGAAGCTTGCTTGTCGTCAGCACAAGTATAGCCTTCAAGTATTTTGAATCACATACAAGAAAAAACTGTGCCATTACAAAAAAAATTCTCCTATGTTTGGAGAGATGTAGTGTCTCTATCAACAACAAAACTGTGCTGTCAAAAATAACTTTCTCTTGTATTTGAATTGATGCAGAGTCTATAAACACAAGAAAAAACTGTGCCGTCACAAAGACTTTCTCCTGTGTTTGAAGTGATGCGAAGTCTATATCCACAAGAAAAAAATGTGCCGTCGCAAAAACTTTCTCTTGTATTTGAATTGATGTAGAGTCTATAAACACAAAAAACTGTGCCATTACAAAGACTTTCTCCTGTGTTTGGAGTGATGCAGAGTCTATATCCACAACAACAAAACTGTGCCGTCGCAAAAACTTTCTCTTGTATTTGAATTGATGCAGAGTCTATAAACACAAGAAAAAACTGTCCCGTCACAAAGACTTTCTCCTGTGTTTGGAGTGATGCAGAGTCTATATCCACAAGAAAAAACTGTGCCATTACAAAAAAATTTCTCCTATGTTTGGAGAGATGTAGTGTCTCTATCAACAACAAAACTGTGCTGTCAAAAAAAACTTTCTCTTGTATTTGAATTGATGCAGTCTATAAACACAAAAAAAACTGTGCCGTCACAAAGACTTTCTCCTGTGTTTGGAGTGATGCGGTGTCTATATCCACAAGAAAGAACTGTGCCGTCGCAAAAACTTTCTCTTGTATTTGAATTGATGTAGAGTCTATAAACACAAAAAACTGTGCCGTCACAAAGACTTTCTCCTGTGTTTGGAGTGATGCAGAGTCTATATCCACAAGAAAAAACTGTGCCATTACAAAAAAAATTCTCCTATGTTTGGAGAGACGTAGTGTCTCTATCAACAACAAAACTGTGCTGTCAAAAAAACGTTCTCTTGTATTTGAATTGATGCAGAGTCTATAAACACAAAAAAACTGTGCCGTCACAAAGACTTTCTCCTGTGTTTGGAGTGATGCAGAGTCTATATCCACAAGAAAAACTGTGCCGTCACACAGATTTTCTCCTGTGTTTGGAGTGATGCAGAGTCTATATCCACAAGAAAAAACTGTGCCATTACAAAGACTTTCTCCTGTGTTTGGAGTGATGCAGAGTCTATATCAACAAGAAAAAAATGTGCCGTCACAAAGACTTTCTCCTGTGTTTGGAGTGATGCAGAGTCTATATCCACAAGAAAAAACTGTACCGTCACAAAAACTTTCTCCTGTGTTTGGAGTGATGCAGAGTCTATATCCACAAGAAAAAACTGTGCTGTCACAAAGACTTTCTCCTGTGTTTGGAGTGATGCAGAGTCTATATCAACAAGAAAAAAACTGTGCCGTCACAAAGACTTTCTCCTGTGTTTGGAGTGATGCAGAGTCTATATCCACAAGAAAAAACTCTGCCGTCTCAAAGACTCTCCTCGTGTTTGGAGTGATGCTTAGTCTATATCCACAAGAAAAAACTGTCCCGTCACAAAGATTTTTGTGACTTGTTTACAAGTTGAGGCCTTTGGTGTCTACATACCTTCCTCCACATTCCTGGTTTGAGATGCTGTTGTCTGAGGATAATGCTGTCTGAAATACAAGATATTGGAGTCCTCTGCTTGGACTGACTGATCCCGGCACTCTGAACAATCGGCGTTATCAAAAAGGTGGCTGTCAAAACAAGCAAACAGTAATCAATTATGGTTAGTATTTAATATAGATAACAAACATTTCGTGAAAACTCAATGTCATTACCTTCAGTCCACTCTTGAGCTAACATTAGCTCAGTAAAAGTGTAAGCACTCTGAGAAGCCTAGTTGGCTTTAAAAGTGAAAAAATGAATAAATATTATCATTCAAAGATTTGAATGCCACTTTTGGAAGCTTGCATGTCGTCAGCACAAGTATAGCCTTGAAGTATTTTGAATCACATACAAGAAAAACCTGTGCCATTACAAAAAAAAATTCTCCTATGTTTGGAGAGATGTAGTGTCTCTATCAAAAACAAAACTGTGCTGTCAAAAAAACTTTCTCTTGTATTTGAATTGATGTAGAGTCTATAAACACAAGAAAAACTGTGCCGTCACAAAGACTTTCTCCTGTGTTTGGAGTGATGCAGAGTCTATATCCACAAGAGAAAACTGTGCCGTCACAAAGACTTTCTTCTGTGTTTGAAGTGATGAAGAGTCTATATCCACAGGAAAAAAATGTGCCGTCACAAAGACTTTCTCCTGTGTTTGGAGTGATGCAGAGTCTATATCCACAAGAAAAAACTGTGCCGTCACAAAGACTTTCTCCTGTGTTTGGATTGATGCAGAGTCTATATTCACAAGAAAAACTGTGCCGTCACAAAGACTTTCTCCTGTGTTTGGAGTGATGCAGAGTCTATATCCACAAGAAAAAACTGTCCTGTCACAAAGATTTTTGTGACTTGTTTACAAGTTGAGGCCTTTGGTGTGTACATACCATCCTCCACATTCCTGGTTTGAGATGCTGTTGTCTGAGGATAATGCTGTCTGGAATACCGGATATTGGAGTCCTCTGCTTGGACTGACTGATCCCGGCACTCTGAACAATTGGCGTTATCAGAAAGGTGGCTGTCAAAACAAGCAAACAGTAATCAGTTATGATAAGTATTTAATATAAATAACAAACATTTCGTGAAAACTCAATGTCATTACCTTCAGTCCACTCTTGAGCTAACATTAGCTCAGTAAAAGTGTAAGCACTTTGAGAAGCCTAGTTGGCTTTAAAAGGGAAAAAATGAATAAAAATTATCATTCAAAGATTTGAATGCCACTTTTGGAAGCTTGCATGTTGTCAGCACAAGTATAGCCTTCAAGTATTTAGAATGACATACAAGAAAAACCTGTGCCATTACAAAAAAAATTCTCTCATGTTTGGAGAGATGTAGTGTCTCTATCAACAACAAAACTGTGCTGTCAAAAAAACTTTCTCTTGTATTTGAATTGATGCAGAGTCTATAAACACAAAAAAAACTGTGCCGTCACAAAGACTTTCTCTTGTATTTGAATTGATGCAGAGTCTATAAACACAAGAAACAACTGTGCCATCACAAAGACTTTCTCCTGTGTTTGGAGTGATGCAGAGTCTATAAACACAAAAAACTGTGCCGTCACAAAGACTTTCTCCTGTGTTTGGAGTGATGCAGAGTCTATATCCACAAGAAAAAACTGTGCCATTACAAAAAAAATTCTCCTATGTTTGGAGAGACGTAGTGTCTCTATCAACAACAAAACTGTGCTGTCAAAAAAACGTTCTCTTGTATTTGAATTGATGCAGAGTCTATAAACACAAAAAAACTGTGCCGTCACAAAGACTTTCTCCTGTGTTTGGAGTGATGCAGAGTCTATATCCACAAGAAAAACTGTGCCGTCACACAGATTTTCTCCTGTGTTTGGAATGATGCAGAGTCTATATCCACAAGAAAAAACTGTCCCGTCACAAAATTTTTGTGACTTGTTTACAAGTTGAGGCCTTTAGTGCCTACATACCTTCCTCCACATTCCTGGTTTGAGTTGCTGTCGTCTGAGGATAATGCTGTCTGGAAAACCATATATTGGAGTCCTCTGCTTGAACTGACTGATCCCGGCACTCTGAACAATCGGCGTTATCAGAAAGGTGGCTGTCAAAACAAGCAAACAGTAATCAATTATGATTAGTATTTAATATAGATAACAAACATTTCGTGAATACTCAATGTCATTACCTTCAGTCCACTCTTGAGCTAACATTAGCTCAGTAAAAGTGTAAGCACTTTGAGAAGCCTAGTTGGCTTTAAAAGGGAAAAAATGAATAAATATTATCATTCAAAGATTTGAATGCCACTTTTGGAAGCTTGCTTGTCGTCAGCACAAGTATAGCCTTCAAGTATTTTGAATCACATACAAGAAAAAACTGTGCCATTACAAAAAAAATTCTCCTATGTTTGGAGAGATGTAGTGTCTCTATCAACAACAAAACTGTGCTGTCAAAAAAGACTTTCTCTTGTATTTGAATTGATGCAGAGTCTATAAACACAAGAAAAAACTGTGCCGTCACAAAGACTTTCTCCTGTGTTTGGAGTGATGCGAAGTCTATATCCACAAGAAAAAAATGTGCCGTCGCAAAAACTTTCTCTTGTATTTGAATTGATGTAGAGTCTATAAACACAAAAAACTGTGCCGTTACAAAGACTTTCTCCTGTGTTTGGAGTGATGCAGAGTCTATATCCAGAACAACAAAACTGTGCCGTCGCAAAAACTTTCTCTTGTATTTGAATTGATGCAGAGTCTATAAACACAAGAAAAAACTGTCCCGTCACAAAGACTTTCTCCTGTGTTTGGAGTGATGCAGAGTCTATATCCACAAGAAAAAACTGTGCCATTACAAAAAAATTTCTCCTATGTTTGGAGAGATGTAGTGTCTCTATCAACAACAAAACTGTGCTGTCAAAAAAAACTTTCTCTTGTATTTGAATTGATGCAGTCTATAAACACAAAAAAAACTGTGCCGTCACAAAGACTTTCTCCTGTGTTTGGAGTGATGCGGTGTCTATATCCACAAGAAAGAACTGTGCCGTCGCAAAAACTTTCTCTTGTATTTGAATTGATGTAGAGTCTATAAACACAAAAAACTGTGCCGTCACAAAGACTTTCTCCTGTGTTTGGAGTGATGCAGAGTCTATATCCACAAGAAAAAACTGTGCCATTACAAAAAAAATTCTCCTATGTTTGGAGAGACGTAGTGTCTCTATCAACAACAAAACTGTGCTGTCAAAAAAACGTTCTCTTGTATTTGAATTGATGCAGAGTCTATAAACACAAAAAAACTGTGCCGTCACAAAGACTTTCTCCTGTGTTTGGAGTGATGCAGAGTCTATATCCACAAGAAAAACTGTGCCGTCACACAGATTTTCTCCTGTGTTTGGAGTGATGCAGAGTCTATATCCACAAGAAAAAACTGTGCCATTACAAAGACTTTCTCCTGTGTTTGGAGTGATGCAGAGTCTATATCAACAAGAAAAAAATGTGCCGTCACAAAGACTTTCTCCTGTGTTTGGAGTGATGCAGAGTCTATATCCACAAGAAAAAACTGTACCGTCACAAAAACTTTCTCCTGTGTTTGGAGTGATGCAGAGTCTATATCCACAAGAAAAAACTGTGCTGTCACAAAGACTTTCTCCTGTGTTTGGAGTGATGCAGAGTCTATATCAACAAGAAAAAAACTGTGCCGTCACAAAGACTTTCTCCTGTGTTTGGAGTGATGCAGAGTCTATATCCACAAGAAAAAACTCTGCCGTCTCAAAGACTCTCCTCGTGTTTGGAGTGATGCTTAGTCTATATCCACAAGAAAAAACTGTCCCGTCACAAAGATTTTTGTGACTTGTTTACAAGTTGAGGCCTTTGGTGTCTACATACCTTCCTCCACATTCCTGGTTTGAGATGCTGTTGTCTGAGGATAATGCTGTCTGAAATACAAGATATTGGAGTCCTCTGCTTGGACTGACTGATCCCGGCACTCTGAACAATCGGCGTTATCAAAAAGGTGGCTGTCAAAACAAGCAAACAGTAATCAATTATGGTTAGTATTTAATATAGATAACAAACATTTCGTGAAAACTCAATGTCATTACCTTCAGTCCACTCTTGAGCTAACATTAGCTCAGTAAAAGTGTAAGCACTCTGAGAAGCCTAGTTGGCTTTAAAAGTGAAAAAATGAATAAATATTATCATTCAAAGATTTGAATGCCACTTTTGGAAGCTTGCATGTCGTCAGCACAAGTATAGCCTTGAAGTATTTTGAATCACATACAAGAAAAACCTGTGCCATTACAAAAAAAAATTCTCCTATGTTTGGAGAGATGTAGTGTCTCTATCAAAAACAAAACTGTGCTGTCAAAAAAACTTTCTCTTGTATTTGAATTGATGTAGAGTCTATAAACACAAGAAAAACTGTGCCGTCACAAAGACTTTCTCCTGTGTTTGGAGTGATGCAGAGTCTATATCCACAAGAGAAAACTGTGCCGTCACAAAGACTTTCTTCTGTGTTTGAAGTGATGAAGAGTCTATATCCACAAGAAAAAACTGTGCCGTCACAAAGACTTTCTCCTGTGTTTGGAGTGATGCAGAGTCTATATCCACAAGAAAAAACTGTGCCGTCACAAAGACTTTCTCCTGTGTTTGGATTGATGCAGAGTCTATATTCACAAGAAAAACTGTGCCGTCACAAAGACTTTCTCCTGTGTTTGGAGTGATGCAGAGTCTATATCCACAAGAAAAAACTGTCCTGTCACAAAGATTTTTGTGACTTGTTTACAAGTTGAGGCCTTTGGTGTGTACATACCATCCTCCACATTCCTGGTTTGAGATGCTGTTGTCTGAGGATAATGCTGTCTGGAATACCGGATATTGGAGTCCTCTGCTTGGACTGACTGATCCCGGCACTCTGAACAATTGGCGTTATCAGAAAGGTGGCTGTCAAAACAAGCAAACAGTAATCAGTTATGATAAGTATTTAATATAAATAACAAACATTTCGTGAAAACTCAATGTCATTACCTTCAGTCCACTCTTGAGCTAACATTAGCTCAGTAAAAGTGTAAGCACTTTGAGAAGCCTAGTTGGCTTTAAAAGGGAAAAAATGAATAAAAATTATCATTCAAAGATTTGAATGCCACTTTTGGAAGCTTGCATGTTGTCAGCACAAGTATAGCCTTCAAGTATTTAGAATGACATACAAGAAAAACCTGTGCCATTACAAAAAAAATTCTCTCATGTTTGGAGAGATGTAGTGTCTCTATCAACAACAAAACTGTGCTGTCAAAAAAACTTTCTCTTGTATTTGAATTGATGCAGAGTCTATAAACACAAAAAAAACTGTGCCGTCACAAAGACTTTCTCTTGTATTTGAATTGATGCAGAGTCTATAAACACAAGAAACAACTGTGCCATCACAAAGACTTTCTCCTGTGTTTGGAGTGATGCAGAGTCTATAAACACAAAAAACTGTGCCGTCACAAAGACTTTCTCCTGTGTTTGGAGTGATGCAGAGTCTATATCCACAAGAAAAAACTGTGCCATTACAAAAAAAATTCTCCTATGTTTGGAGAGACGTAGTGTCTCTATCAACAACAAAACTGTGCTGTCAAAAAAACGTTCTCTTGTATTTGAATTGATGCAGAGTCTATAAACACAAAAAAACTGTGCCGTCACAAAGACTTTCTCCTGTGTTTGGAGTGATGCAGAGTCTATATCCACAAGAAAAACTGTGCCGTCACACAGATTTTCTCCTGTGTTTGGAATGATGCAGAGTCTATATCCACAAGAAAAAACTGTCCCGTCACAAAGATTTTTGTGACTTGTTTACAAGTTGAGGCCTTTAGTGCCTACATACCTTCCTCCACATTCCTGGTTTGAGTTGCTGTCGTCTGAGGATAATGCTGTCTGGAAAACCATATATTGGAGTCCTCTGCTTGAACTGACTGATCCCGGCACTCTGAACAATCGGCGTTATCAGAAAGGTGGCTGTCAAAACAAGCAAACAGTAATCAATTATGATTAGTATTTAATATAGATAACAAACATTTCGTGAATACTCAATGTCATTACCTTCAGTCCACTCTTGAGCTAACATTAGCTCAGTAAAAGTGTAAGCACTTTGAGAAGCCTAGTTGGCTTTAAAAGGGAAAAAATGAATAAATATTATCATTCAAAGATTTGAATGCCACTTTTGGAAGCTTGCTTGTCGTCAGCACAAGTATAGCCTTCAAGTATTTTGAATCACATACAAGAAAAAACTGTGCCATTACAAAAAAAATTCTCCTATGTTTGGAGAGATGTAGTGTCTCTATCAACAACAAAACTGTGCTGTCAAAAAAGACTTTCTCTTGTATTTGAATTGATGCAGAGTCTATAAACACAAGAAAAAACTGTGCCGTCACAAAGACTTTCTCCTGTGTTTGGAGTGATGCGAAGTCTATATCCACAAGAAAAAAATGTGCCGTCGCAAAAACTTTCTCTTGTATTTGAATTGATGTAGAGTCTATAAACACAAAAAACTGTGCCGTTACAAAGACTTTCTCCTGTGTTTGGAGTGATGCAGAGTCTATATCCAGAACAACAAAACTGTGCCGTCGCAAAAACTTTCTCTTGTATTTGAATTGATGCAGAGTCTATAAACACAAGAAAAAACTGTCCCGTCACAAAGACTTTCTCCTGTGTTTGGAGTGATGCAGAGTCTATATCCACAAGAAAAAACTGTGCCATTACAAAAAAATTTCTCCTATGTTTGGAGAGATGTAGTGTCTCTATCAACAACAAAACTGTGCTGTCAAAAAAAACTTTCTCTTGTATTTGAATTGATGCAGTCTATAAACACAAAAAAAACTGTGCCGTCACAAAGACTTTCTCCTGTGTTTGGAGTGATGCGGTGTCTATATCCACAAGAAAGAACTGTGCCGTCGCAAAAACTTTCTCTTGTATTTGAATTGATGTAGAGTCTATAAACACAAAAAACTGTGCCGTCACAAAGACTTTCTCCTGTGTTTGGAGTGATGCAGAGTCTATATCCACAAGAAAAAACTGTGCCATTACAAAAAAAATTCTCCTATGTTTGGAGAGACGTAGTGTCTCTATCAACAACAAAACTGTGCTGTCAAAAAAACGTTCTCTTGTATTTGAATTGATGCAGAGTCTATAAACACAAAAAAACTGTGCCGTCACAAAGACTTTCTCATGTGTTTGGAGTGATGCAGAGTCTATATCCACAAGAAAAACTGTGCCGTCACACAGATTTTCTCCTGTGTTTGGAGTGATGCAGAGTCTATATCCACAAGAAAAAACTGTGCCATTACAAAGACTTTCTCCTGTGTTTGGAGTGATGCAGAGTCTATATCAACAAGAAAAAAATGTGCCGTCACAAAGACTTTCTCCTGTGTTTGGAGTGATGCAGAGTCTATATCCACAAGAAAAAACTGTACCGTCACAAAAACTTTCTCCTGTGTTTGGAGTGATGCAGAGTCTATATCCACAAGAAAAAACTGTGCTGTCACAAAGACTTTCTCCTGTGTTTGGAGTGATGCAGAGTCTATATCAACAAGAAAAAAACTGTGCCGTCACAAAGACTTTCTCCTGTGTTTGGAGTGATGCAGAGTCTATATCCACAAGAAAAAACTCTGCCGTCTCAAAGACTCTCCTCGTGTTTGGAGTGATGCTTAGTCTATATCCACAAGAAAAAACTGTCCCGTCACAAAGATTTTTGTGACTTGTTTACAAGTTGAGGCCTTTGGTGTCTACATACCTTCCTCCACATTCCTGGTTTGAGATGCTGTTGTCTGAGGATAATGCTGTCTGAAATACAAGATATTGGAGTCCTCTGCTTGGACTGACTGATCCCGGCACTCTGAACAATCGGCGTTATCAAAAAGGTGGCTGTCAAAACAAGCAAACAGTAATCAATTATGGTTAGTATTTAATATAGATAACAAACATTTCGTGAAAACTCAATGTCATTACCTTCAGTCCACTCTTGAGCTAACATTAGCTCAGTAAAAGTGTAAGCACTCTGAGAAGCCTAGTTGGCTTTAAAAGTGAAAAAATGAATAAATATTATCATTCAAAGATTTGAATGCCACTTTTGGAAGCTTGCATGTCGTCAGCACAAGTATAGCCTTGAAGTATTTTGAATCACATACAAGAAAAACCTGTGCCATTACAAAAAAAAATTCTCCTATGTTTGGAGAGATGTAGTGTCTCTATCAAAAACAAAACTGTGCTGTCAAAAAAACTTTCTCTTGTATTTGAATTGATGTAGAGTCTATAAACACAAGAAAAACTGTGCCGTCACAAAGACTTTCTCCTGTGTTTGGAGTGATGCAGAGTCTATATCCACAAGAGAAAACTGTGCCGTCACAAAGACTTTCTTCTGTGTTTGAAGTGATGAAGAGTCTATATCCACAAGAAAAAACTGCCCTGTCACAAAGACTTTCTCCTGTGTTTGGAGTGATGCAGAGTCTATATCCACAAGAAAAAACTGCGCCGTCACAAAGACTTTCTCCTGTGTTTGGAGTGATGCAGAGTCTATATTCACAAGAAAAAACTGTGCCGTCACAAAGACTTTCTCCTGTGTTTGGAGTGATGCAGAGTCTATATCCACAAGAAAAAACTGTCCTGTCACAAAGATTTTTGTGACTTGTTTACAAGTTGAGGCCTTTGGTGTGTACATACCATCCTCCACATTCCTGGTTTGAGATGCTGTTGTCTGAGGATAATGCTGTCTGGAATACCGGATATTGGAGTCCTCTGCTTGGACTGACTGATCCCGGCACTCTGAACAATCGGCGTTATCAGAAAGGTGGCTGTCAAAACAAGCAAACAGTAATCAGTTATGATAAGTATTTAATATAAATAACAAACATTTCGTGAAAACTCAATGTCATTACCTTCAGTCCACTCTTGAGCTAACAATAGCTCAGTAAAAGTGTAAGCACTTTGAGAAGCCTAGTTGGCTTTAAAAGGGAAAAAATGAATAAAAATTATCATTCAAAGACTTGAATGCCACTTTTGGAAGCTTGCATGTTGTCAGCACAAGTATAGCCTTGAAGTATTTTGAATCACATACAAGAAAAACCTGTGCCTTTACAAAAAAAAATTCTCCTATGTTTGGAGAGATGTAGTGTCTCTATCAAAAACAAAACTGTGCTGTCACTGTTGATGTAGAGTCTATAAACACAAGAAAAACTGTGCCGTCACAAAGACTTTCTCCTGTGTTTGGAGTGATGCAGAGTCTATATCCACAAGAGAAAACTGTGCCGTCACAAAGACTTTCTTCTGTGTTTGAAGTGATGAAGAGTCTATATCCACAAGAAAAAACTGCCCTGTCACAAAGACTTTCTCCTGTGTTTGGAGTGATGCAGAGTCTATATCCACAAGAAAAAACTGTGCCGTCACAAAGACTTTCTCCTGTGTTTGGAGTGATGCAGAGTCTATATCCACAAGAAAAAACTGTCCTGTCACAAAGATTTTTGTGACTTGTTTACAAGTTGAGGCCTTTGGTGTGTACATACCTTCCTCCACAATCCTGGTTTGAGATGCTGTTGTCTGAGGATAATGCTGTCTGGAATACCGGATATTGGAGTCCTCTGCTTGGACTGACTGATCCCGGCACTCTGAACAATCGGCGTTATCAGAAAGGTGGCTGTCAAAACAAGCAAACAGTAATCAGTTATGATAAGTATTTAATATAAATAACAAACATTTCGTGAAAACTCAATGTCATTACCTTCAGTCCACTCTTGAGCTAACAATAGCTCAGTAAAAGTGTAAGCACTTTGAGAAGCCTAGTTGGCTTTAAAAGGGAAAAAATGAATAAAAATTATCATTCAAAGACTTGAATGCCACTTTTGGAAGCTTGCATGTTGTCAGCACAAGTATAGCCTTCAAGTATTTTGAATGACATAAAAGAAAAACCTGTGCCATTACAAAAAAAAATCTCTCATGTTTGGAGAGATGTAGTGTCTCTATCAACAACAAAACTGTGCTGTCAAAAAAAACTTTCTCTTGTATTTGAATTGATGCAGAGTCTATAAACACAAAAAAAACTGTGCCGTCACAAAGACTTTCTCTTGTATTTGAATTGATGCAGAGTCTATAAACACAAGAAACAACTGTGCCATCACAAAGACTTTCTCCTGTGTTTGGAGTGATGCAGAGTCTATATCCACAAGAAAAAACTGCCCTGTCACAAGATTTTCTCCTGTGTTTGGAGTGATGCAGAGTCTATAAACACAAGAAAAAACTGTGCCATCACAAAGACTTTCTCCTGTGTTTGGAGTGATGCAGAGTCTATATCCACAAGAAAAAACTGCCCTGTCACAAAGATTTTCTCCTGTGTTGGAGTGATGCAGAGTCTATAAACACAAAAAAAAACTGTGCCATCACAAAGACTTTCTCCTGTGTTTGGAGTGATGCAGAGTCTATATCCATAAGAAAAAACTGTGCCATTACTAAAAAATTTCTCCTATGTTTGGAGAGATGTAGTGTCTCGATCAACAACAAAACTGTGCTGTCAAAAAAAACTTTCTCTTGTATTTGAATTGATGCAGAGTCTATAAACACAAGAAAAAACTGTGCCGTCACAAAGACTTTCTCCTCTGTTTGGAGTGATGCAGAGTCTATATCCACAAGAAAAAACTGTGCCGTTGCAAAAACTTTCTCTTGTATTTGAATTGATGCAGAGTTTATAAACACAAGAAAAAACTGTCCCGTCACAAAGACTTTCTCCTGTGTTTGGAGTGATGCAGAGTCTATACCCACAAGAAAAAACTGTGCCGTCGCAAAAACTTTCTCTTGTATTTGAATTGATGCAGAGTTTATAAACACAAGAAAAAACTGTGCCGTCACAAAGACTTTCTCCTGTGTTTGGAGTGATGCAGAGTCTATATACACAAGAATAAACTGTGCCGTCGCAAAAACTTTCTCTTGTACTTGAATTGATGCAGAGTTTATAAACACAAGAAAAAACTGTCCCGTCACAAAGACTTTCTCCTGTGTTTGGAGTGATGCAGAGTCTATACCAACAAGAAAAAACTGTGCCGTCGCAAAAACTTTCTCTTGTATTTGAATTGATGCAGAGTTTATAAACACAAGAAAAAACTGTGCCGTCACAAAGACTTTCTCCTGTGTTTGGAGTGATGCAGAGTCTATATCCACAAGAAAAAACTGTCCCGACACAAAGATTTTTGTGACTTGTTTACAAGTTGAGGCCTTTGGTGTCTACATACCTTTCTCCACATTACTGGTTTGAGATGCTGTCGTCTGAGGATAAGGCTGTCTGGAATACCAGATTTTGGAGTCCTCTGCTTGGACTGACTGATCCCGGCACTCTGAACAATTGGCCTTAACAGAAAGGTGGCTGTCAAAACAAGCAAACAGTAATCAATTATGATTAATATTTAATATAGATAAAAAACATTTCGTGAAAACTAAATGTCATTACCTTCAGTCCACTCTTGAGCTAACATTAGCTCAGTAAAAGTGTAAGCACTTTGAGAAGCCTAGTTGGCTTTAAAAGGGAAAAAATGAAAAAATATTATCATTCAAAGATTTGAATGCCACTTTTGGAAGTTTGCATGTCGTCATTACAAGTATAGCCTTCAAGTATTTTGAATCACATACAAGAAAAACCTGTGCCATTACAAAAAAAAATTATCCTATGTTTGGAGAGATGCAGTGTCTCTATCAACAACAACAAAACTGTGCCGTCGCAAAAACGTTCTCCTGTATTTGAATTGATGCAGAGTCTATAAACACAAGAAAAAACTGTGCCGTCACAAAGACTTTCTCCTGTGTTTGGAGTGATGTAGAGTCTATATCCACAAGAAAAAACTGTGCCGTCACAAAAACTTTCTCTTGTATTTGAATTGATGCAGAGTCTATATCCACAAGAAAAACCTGTGCCATTACAAAAAAAATTTCTCCTATGTTTGGAGAGATGCAGTGTCTCTATCAACAACAAGAAAACTGTGCCGTCGCAAAAACTTTTTCTTGTATTTGAATTGATGCAGAGTCTATAAACACAAGAAAAAACTGTGCCGTCGCAAAAATTTTTTCTTGTATTTGAATTAATGCAGAGTCTATAAACACAAGAAAAAACTGTGCCGTCACAAAGACTTTCTCCTGTGTTTGGAGTGATGCAGAGTCTATATCCACAAGAAAAAACTGTGCCATTACAAAAAAATTTCTCCTATGTTTGGAGAGATGCAGTGTCTCTATCAACAACAAGAAAACTGTGCCGTCACAAAAACTTTCTCCTGTAATTGAATTGATGCAGAGTCTATAAACACAAGAAAAAACTGTGCCGTCACAAAGACTTTCTCCTGTGTTTGGAGTGATGCACAGTCTATATCAACAAAAAAAAACTGTGCCGTCTCAACGACTTTCTCCTGTGTTTGGAGTGATGCAGAGTCTATATCCACAAGAAAAAACTGTCCCGTCACAAAGATCTTTGTGACTTGTTTACAAGTTGAGGCCTTTGGTGTCTACATACCTTCCTCCAAATTCCTGGTTTGAGATGCTGTCGTCTGAGGATAATGCTGTCTGGAATACCAGATATTGGAGTCCTCTGCTTGGACTGACTGATCCCGGCACTCTGAACAATCGGCGTTATCAGAAAGGTGGCTGTCAAAACAAGCAAACAGTAATCAATTATGATTAGTATTTAATATAGATAACAACAATTTCGTGAATACTCAATGTCATTACCTTCAGTCCACTCTTGAGCTAACATTAGCTCAGTAAAAGTGTAAGCACTTTGAGAAGCCTAGTTGGCTTTAAAAGGGAAAAAATGAATAAATATTATCATTCAAAGATTTGAATGCCACTTTTGGAAGCTTGCATGTCGTCAGCACAAGTATAGCCTTCAAGTATTTTGAATCACATACAAGAAAAAACTGTGCCATTACAAAAAAAATTATCTTATGTTTGGAGAGATGTAGTGTCTCTATCAACAACAAAACTGTGATGTCAAAAAAAACTTTCTTTTGTATTTAAATTGATGCAGAGTCTATAAACACAAAAAAACTGTGCCGTCACAAAAACTTTCTCTTGTATTTGAATTGATGCAGAGTCTATAAACACAAGAAACAACTGTGCCATCACAAAGACTTTCTCCTGTGTTTGGAGTGATGCAGAGTCTATATCCACAAGAAAAAACTGCCCTGTCACAAGATTTTTCCTGTGTTTGGAGTGATGCAGAGTCTATAAACACAAGAAAAAACTGTGCCATCACAAAGACTTTCTCCTGTTTTTGGAGTGATACAGAGTCTATATCCACAAGAAAAAACTGCCCTGTCACCAAGATTTTCACCTGTGTTGGAGTGATGCAGAGTCTATAAACACAACAAAAAACAGTGCCATCACAAAGACTTTCTCCTGTGTTTGGAGTGATGCAGAGTCTATATCCACAAAAAAAAACTGTGCCATTACTAAAAAATTTCTCCTATGTTTGGAGAGATGTAGTGTCTCGATCAACAACAAAACTTTGCTGTCAAAAAAAACTTTCTCTTGTATTTGAATTGATGCAGAGTCTATAAACACAAGAAAAAACTGTGCCGTCACAAAGACTTTCTCCTGTGTTTGGAGTGATGCAGAGTCTATATCCACAAGAAAAAACTGTGCCGTCACAAAGACTTTCTCCTGTATTTGAATTGATGCAGAGTTTATAAACACAAGAAAAAACTGTGCCGTCACAAAGACTTTCTCCTGTGTTTGGAGTGATGCAGAGTCTATATACACAAGAAAAAACTGTGCCGTCGCAAAAACTTTCTCTTGTATTTGAATTGATGCAGAGTTTATAAACACAAGAAAAAACTGTCCCGTCACAAAGACTTTCTCCTGTGTTTGGAGTGATGCAGAGTCTATACCCACAAGAAAAAACTGTGCCGTCGCACAAATTTTCTCTTGTATTTGAATTGATGCAGAGTTTATAAACACAAGAAAAAACTGTGCCGTCACAAAGACTTTCTCCTGTGTTTGGAGTGATGCAGAGTCTATATCCACAAGAAAAAACTGTCCCGACACAAAGATTTTTGTGACTTGTTTACAAGTTGAGGCCTTTGGTGTCTACATACCTTTCTTCACATTCCTGGTTTGAGATGCTGTCGTCTGAGGATAATGCTGTCTGGAATACCAGATATTGGAGTCCTCTGCTTGGACTGACTGATCCCGGCACTCTGAACAATCGGCGTTAACAGAAAGGTGGCTGTCAAAACAAGCAAACAGTAATCAGTTATGATTAGTATTTAATATAGATAACAAACATTTCGTGAAAACTCAATGTCATTACCTTCAGTCCATTCTTGAGCTAACAATAGCTCAGTAAAAGTGTAAGCACTTTGAGAAGCCTAGTTGGCTTTAAAAGGGAAAAAATGAATAAATATTATCATTCAAAGATTTGAATGCCACTTTTGGAAGCTTGCATGTCGTCAGCACAAGTATAGCCTTCAAGTATTTTGAATCACATACAAGAAAAAACTGTGCCATTACAAAAAAAATTCTCCTATGTTTGGAGAGACAAACAACAAAACTGTTGTTATCAACAACAAAACTGTGCTGTCAAAAAAACGTTCTCTTGTATTTGAATTGATGCAGAGTCTATAAACACAAAAAAAACTGTGCCGTCACAAAGACTTTCTCCTGTGTTTGGAGTGATGCAGAGTCTATATCCACAAGAAAAACTGTGCCGTCACACAGATTTTCTCCTGTGTTTGGAGTGATGCAGAGTCTCTATCCACAAGAAAAAACTGTGCCATTACAAAGACTTTCTCCTGTGTTTGGAGTGATGCAGAGTCTATATCAACAAGAAAAAAATGTGCCGTCACAAAGACTTTCTCCTGTGTTTGGAGTGATGCAGAGTCTATATCCACAAGAAAAAACTGTGCCGTCACAAAGATTTTCTCCTGTGTTTGGAGTGATGCAGAGTCTATATCAACAAGAAAAAACTGTGCCATTACAAAAACTTTTTCCTGTGTTTGGAGTGATGCAGAGTCTATATCAACAAAAAAAACTGTGCCGTCTCAAAGACTTTCTCCTGTGTTTGGACTGATGCAGAGTCTATATCCACAACAAAAAACTGTCCCATCATAAAGACTTTCTCCTGTGTTTGGAGTGATGCAGAGTCTATATCCACAAGAAAAAACTGTGCCATTACAAAAAAAATTCTCCTATGTTTGGAGAGATGCAGTGTCTCTATCAACAACAAAAAAACTGTGCCGTCACAAAAACTTTCTCCTGTATTTGAATTGATGCAGAGTCTATAAACACAAGAAAAAACTGTGCCGTCACAAAGACTTTCTCCTGTGTTTGGAGTGATGCAGAGTCTATATCCACAAGAAAAAACTGTGCCATTACAAAGACTTTCTCCTGTGTTTGGAGTGATGCAGAGTCTATATCAACAAAAAAAACTGTGCCGTCTCAAAGACTTTCTCCTGTGTTTGGACTGATGCAGAGTCTATATCCACAAGAAAAAACTGTCCCGTCACAAAGATCTTTGTGACTTGTTTACAAGTTGAGGCCTTTGGTGTCTACATACCTTCCTCCACATTCCTGGTTTGAGATGCTGTCGTCTGAGGATAATGCTGTCTGGAATACCAGATATTGGAGTCCTCTGCTTGGACTGACTGATCCCGGCACTCTGAACAATCGGCGTTAACAGAAAGGTGGCTGTCAAAACAAGCAAACAGTAATCAGTTATGATTAGTATTTAATATAGATAACAAACATTTCGTGAAAACTCAATGTCATTACCTTCAGTCCATTCTTGAGCTAACAATAGCTCAGTAAAAGTGTAAGCACTTTGAGAAGCCTAGTTGGCTTTAAAAGGGAAAAAATGAATAAATATTATCATTCAAAGATTTGAATGCCACTTTTGGAAGCTTGCATGTCGTCAGCACAAGTATAGCCTTCAAGTATTTTGAATCACATACAAGAAAAAACTGTGCCATTACAAAAAAAATTCTCCTATGTTTGGAGAGACGTAGTGTCTCTATCAACAACAAAACTGTGCTGTCAAAAAAACGTTCTCTTGTATTTGAATTGATGCAGAGTCTATAAACACAAAAAAAACTGTGCCGTCACAAAGACTTTCTCCTGTGTTTGGAGTGATGCAGAGTCTATATCCACAAGAAAAACTGTGCCGTCACACAGATTTTCTCCTGTGTTTGGAGTGATGCAGAGTCTATATCCACAAGAAAAAACTGTGCCATTACAAAGACTTTCTCCTGTGTTTGGAGTGATGCAGAGTCTATATCAACAAGAAAAAAATGTGCCGTCACAAAGACTTTCTCCTGTGTTTGGAGTGATGCAGAGTCTATATCCACAAGAAAAAACTGTGCCGTCACAAAGATTTTCTCCTGTGTTTGGAGTGATGCAGAGTCTATATCAACAAGAAAAAACTGTGCCATTACAAAGACTTTCTCCTGTGTTTGGAGTGATGCAGAGTCTATATCCACAAGCAAAAACTGTGCCGCCACAAAGATTTTTGTGACTTGTTTACAAGTCGAGGCCTTTAGTGCCTACATACCTTTATCCATATTCCTGGTTTTAGATGCTGTCATCTGAGGATGATGCTGTCTGGAATACCAGATATTGGAGTCCTCTGCTTGGACTGACTGATCCCAGCACTCTGAACAATCGGCGTTATCAGAAAGGTGGCTGTCAAAACAAGCACACAGTAATCAGTTATGATTATTATTTAATATAGATGAAATACATTTAGTACAGACTCAATGTCATTACCTTCGATCCACTCTTGAGCTAACATTAGCCCAGTAATAGCGTAAGGCACTTTAAGAATCCTACTTGGCTTTAAAAGAGGATTAATGAATAAATATTATTATTTAAAGATTTGAATGCCACTTTTGGAAGCTTGCACGTCGTCACCACAAGTACTCAGGTTCAGCTAATTTAGTTTGGATAAGTAATTAAGTAGCTGGTACGATTTACATAAATTTTCAATCCACACTTTGTAAACACTGGGTATAGCATCCACTTGTTCAGGTGGGGCTAATTTTCCAACTGTATGTACAAACGGTGGAAACACTCAGTGGTTTTAAGTACCTTAGTTGCTGCTTTAAACTGTTATTGATCAGTTTACGATTAATTATAATAACAATTATTTGGGGGATAAATGTACACAATTTGTATTCTTTATTGGTGGTAAGCTTTTTGGTGAAAAACATGAGCAATGTTTTCTGGCAACCGTGCCAAGTTTTCTGGGCAAGCAAGGCAGGCCCATAATGGTGGCAAGCGTGCTAAGTTGTTTGTTTGTGGCAAGCATGCCAAGTTGTTTGTGGCTAGCATGCCAAGTTGTTCGTGGCAAGCATGCCAAGTTGTTTGTGGCAAGCATGCCAAGTAGTTTGTGGTAAGCATGCCAAGTTGTTTGTTTGTGGCACTCCCATGCGTGACAAGCATGACAACTGGTAAAACATACATGCCTAGTACGAATAGTTTTTAGGCGGTAAGTGTGCCTTAAAATTTGGTGGGCAAGGATGCCCGGAATTTGTTCTAATTCATAATTTGTGGTAAAAGGTTTTGCCCTACATATTTTTGAATGTTTGAATAATGCAAGCTTGTTGACCAATGTGAGAATTGGCAAAGTTTGCTAAAATAAAAAGAAGTGGTTTAACTGTGCGAGAAATTCACTTCAATGTTTTTTTGTTATTTATTGTGAGCTGTCTGGGAATAAATAGTTGTTAATTTTAACTACGTATAGCAGGCACAATATGAATTAATGATGCATGCACTAAACATCATGCTAAACTTGCTCTTTCTGAAACAAAATATCACCAACAATTAATGAGTAAGATCAGGCCAAAGTGATGAGAAAACCATACTTTTATATGACAGATTCAGATTTTAGACATACTCTTTTACTTGATGAATCTGAGGTAGCGTTGCTCCAGATACACAGTATATCTCTCATGAAGCTTGCATCATCGTTTCTCTAGTAGGAGGGCATAGGCTGTTTCTTAAAGTGCAGTGGATTGGAACCGTAGCTGTCCAGTCTCATAAATGAAGACTCCTGCAGACACTAAACCACCAATACTTTCCAGTACCTTGAAGAACAAGTACATGAAACATGAAACAGATTTGCATGTACCTTAAATGGTACAAAGATAATGCCAGAAAACGTTACTTGAAATATTTCTGCCTGAAGTGTTATCGTTTTTTAATAAATGAAATGAGATTAAAATTAGCTATTGTCTCAGCGAGTGTCCCTAGGAATGCGTACAAAAATGATGAGTGCATTTTTACAATTTTTTCGCAAATGAAACAACGAATAAATGCATTTACAGTCAGTTTACCAATGTTGAGCTTGGACTTTATCTGGCATTTATAAATACCTTGGAGAGTTTATGCACTCTGATTGGTCGAAGACTGGTCACGTGGGGGTTTATTAACACATGAAATAAAGACCGGCCTCTAAACAAGTGTATTGCTGTGTAAATTCTGTATGCACTGTGCATGTTGTGCTGGGAACTATCAAATCAACTGTTTTGTGCGTATTTCTGTTTTTAAAGTTTTTGCAGGAGAATGTTGCTGTTGCGTACACGCGCATACCACGTGATTACCACCTTGGTTGGTGGCTGGCCACTGTTCATGGACCTGGCCTTGGGCTCGGTCAATTAACAGCAGCCAACCACCAACCCGGTCATTACCAGGTAGTGAAGACTGGTTCCTAATTATTACACCTCATACTTGTATAACAACTATTCAATGTAACAATTACCAGGTGGGAATAAGCAGAACAAGATACATTGCTTTGTCAAACTTTTCAAGTAGAACTGCATAATGGTCACAAGTTTCTTACTTACCCCTGAGTGATGATGGAGGAGATGTAATTCCTTATTGACAGGACAGTGAGGCATCTTGCCCTGTGCATTGATCTCTAACTGCTGATGATGATGATAACATCTTTCTGGTAATGAAACAAAGGAATCCTCAAAAGCAACTAGAACTGTGACCCCTTAGCCTGAAGATACCTGTGTATAGAGAAGACGATGAAGAAAATGTCAGTTTTAGATGCGGGAGGAAAACCCCAAATAGAAAAAACCCAGGCAATCAGGTAGGGACTGAAAACCCAATTCACATGCAAGGCTCCTGTCCAGAATTCAAACCAGGGACCACAGAGATGAAAAGCAAGAAAAAAAGAACACTCAGCCAACCTGATTGCCCAATGATGCAGGAGATTGGCTACACATTGCTTCACCCATGATGGATTAATCTTGCCTGTCAAGTGAGATCCTAGCAAGCTGTACAAGACGTAACACACAGGCATACAATCAGCTGAGTAATGCTTGAGCATTACTTGAAGTATTTCTTAAGCATTTACAGTCGTTCATAACTAGCAGGAAACCTACGCTACGTGCAAGTATAACTAGAAGAGTTAATTTTAAATTTGGCGTTTAGTACACTTAAATATTTAGACTTATAAAATATTAAGTGGGCTTCATATAATTTCATCCCTGGTCTCTTCATTATGCACTGTCGACAATCCAATGATTTACATAATGAACACGCGACAACAAAATAGACCGATTGCGCGACAATGTTTACATGCGGTCACGTGATCCCCTATCGCGTATGACGTCATACAGCCGATGAAAAAATATGTGTAAAAGCATAGGCCGTGACACAGAGTGGGTTCGAAAACAGTCGATTTTACTTTCGTTTAGCGATGAATTAGTTAATCAGCCCCTTTATTTAAAATAGTATGTTGTGGCATTAATTTAAACCACATCTCTGTTTCATAATTTAACAGGCTTCTACTAAAAAGAGGTTTTTTTTACCATGAACTACCGGCGTCGGACGACTATTATGTAGCCACCCGTGTGTTATTTTGTTTGTAATGTTGGCCTAAATCACTGTAAAAAAGGGTAAAGATTGTTGGAAAAGTGAGCATTAATACCTAGCCTTGCAGAATTTCAAATAGGCAAAGGAATCACACAGTTTGGGAAAGCAATTTCTTTGAAATTTTTGTGTTGAAAAGTGTAATCGGTCTATTGTGATGTTATCAGATCAACGTACATGTAGGTCAATTGATGTTCTGTTTTATGGTATTTAAATTGAAAGTTATCCTTAACATCTGAATAGGTATTTCTCTGAGCTGTGCAGCAACTGGATGACTACAAAGAACAGACCTAAACTAATGATTTAAAAAGGAAACTAAGCTAGAATAACTATCCTGGACGTAAGTGTTCTTGTTGTTTTTGTCTTCCACTCCCAATGGCGCTTAAACTGACCAACACTCTGGATTTAGCAGCCGCTGAGGCTTTCCCTGCTCTTAAACTGTGCAGGGAAAATTTGCTACATCATCAACTATGGGAGATAGAGCATCTACTCTCTCAGGATTGTTCCCTTTTCTTAGTACCTAACCCATGCTAACTTTTGTAAAGTTTCTGAAAATGTGTGTAATGGGATGAAATTGCAGGCCCCCCATTTTTTTTGTAACTCTTAGTTTACCTATGTCCCGCTCGGACTAGGGCGAGTCTAGGAGTTCATTCCAAAGATTAGTTGCAGCTGATGCAAAATCCCTGACACCAAAGGAAGATTTAGTTCATTAAATTGCGAGAACATTGCTTCCAGAACAGCGAAGACTTCGTTTCGGGATGTATTCTGCAAGTAGGTTCAGTAATTGAGGGGTCAAGACCATGAATATCCTTCCAATTAACCAGTATAATTTTCTAGTTAATTCAATCAAGGACTGGCAGCCAATGTAGTTCCTGAATAATGGGTAAGATATGGTCATATCTTGAGACCCTCTTCAAAAAGCGAGCAGCAACATTCTCTACCCTATCTGTATACTGTATACTGCATTCTGTATACTTAATCTTCGTGCAGATGCTATGCGATAAACAGTTCTCTCAACTTCAACCATTTAGAATCTTACCCACTATGACGTTAAAAAAAAGTCTTCCACTCATTCATCTTCAGTTGGGTATTATTCTTACTGCAAATAATTAAGAAATATTAACATTTTTAATTGCAGTTACATATCATTTTTCACAGTACTAACATTACAGTGAATACTTTAATTGTTACTACAATTTAAATGACCATAGAAGAAAACTACCATTGTGTTGTCCAACTACATCCACATCTACAGGTTTCTTTGCTACTTGTCTATACTATAATAATAATAATAATAATAAAACGCGTTTATAGAGCGCCTTTTCCGAAGGATACAAAGCGCTTGGGAGAATGCATCCAAAAGAAACAAAAAAAAAATAAAAATTACATGGTACGATTAAACAGATGAGTTTTTAAGATTCTTTTAAACTGTTCGACTGATGAAGCGTTCCGGATGGTGATGGGAAGAGAGTTCCAACTTTGAGGCCCGGCGATGGAAAACACACGGTCCCCAGCCTTCTTTGAGGTACGTGGAACTACCAGATTGGATTGTGAACAAAGACCTACAATCTCTATCCACATCTCGTCTTTAAGTTAAACTACTAACCCTCATAAACTACAATTACATTATCATGTAAGACCACAAAAAGTATCGCATGAAAATCTGTCATTTAGATTTACTTATATTAATTGCAATGCAAGTTCAAATCACACACAACAGTTCTACTTATTTATTCCACTGCTAGCCTACACTCTACACGTATAACACATCTACAATTTCAACAACTAACTCCTGTAAATTACAACCAATCCTCAAGCCTAGCTTACACTACTGTACTTCTTGTACTAACCTTACCTAAAATCTATTCATCAATATTGATAATTAGACAAAATTAATGTCTAATTAACAAAGTCAAACCAACCATCAGCTCTTTTGGAAATCCTGTTTAATGCTGATCAAGACTATACACGTACATTTCGTCTGTAAGATCAAACTACAGTTTTGGTTGTCATACTACGACAATTTATCGAGGCTTGGTTACTGCTGATCAACACTGTACACTAAAAACCTCGTCTGAAAGATCAAACTACAGTTTTGGTTGTCATACTACGACTATTAATCAAGGCTTGGTTACTGCTGATCAACACTGTACACTAAAAACCTCGTCTGAAAGATCAAACTACAGTTTTGTTGTCAAACTACAACTATTTATCTACGCTTGGACACTGCCGATCAACACTCTAAATTAACATCTCGTCTGTAAGATCAACTAGTAAACTACAGTTGTGTTGTCAAACTACAACCATTTATCAAGGCTTGGTTACTGCTGATCAAGACTCTACACTAACATCTCGTCTGTACGATCAAACTACAACTGTTTATCGAGGCTTGGTTACTGCTGATCAACATTTTACACTTACATCTCATCTGTAAGATCAAAATACGTTATGTTGTCAAACCACAACTATTTATCGAGGATTGGTTACCTGCTGGTCTATACTCTAGACTTATACCTCGTCTGTAAGATCAACTACTAATCCTAGTAAACTACAGTTGTGTTGTCAAAATACAACCATTTACCTAGGCTTGGTTACTACTGATCAAGACTCTACACTAACATCTCGTCTAAAAGATCAAACTACAGTTTTGTTGTCAAACTACAACTATTTATTGAGGCTTGGTTACTGCTGATCTAGACTCTACACTTACATCTCGTGTGTTAAATCAAACTGCAGTTTTGTTTTCAAACTACACTTATTTATCGAGGCTTGGTTACTGCTGATCTACACTCTACACTAACATCTCGTCTGTAAGATCAAACTACAGTGTTGTCAAACTAATTATCCAGGCTTGGTTATTGCTGATCAAGACTCTACACTTACATCTCATCTGTAAGATTAACTACAGTTGAATTGTCAAACTACAACTATTCATCGAGGCTTGGTTACTGCTGGTCTACACTCTAGACTTACATCTCGTCTGTAAGATCAACTACTAAACCTAGTAAACTACAGTTGAATTGTCAAATACAACCATTTATTTATTCACAATACACGTACATCTTGTCTATAAAATCAACTACTAACCCTAGTAAACTGGGTTTCTGTCACAAAGTAAAAATAAGACAAATTCTACAACAATTTATGTTGTAGTTCGACCTGACTACCATGTTCCAATAACGGGACAATACATCATGTTTTAAAAGTGCTGTGTTGTCATACTTCAACTATTTATCGAGGGTTGGTTACTGCTGTTCTACACTATAAATTTACATCTTGTCTGTAAGATCAACTAGTAAACTACAGTTGTGTTGTCAAACTACAACCATTTATCAAGGCTTGGTTACTGCTGATCGAGACTCTACACTTACATCTCGTCTGTAAGATCAAACTACAGTTTTGTTCTCAAACTCGACTATTTATCGAGGCTTGGTTACTGCTGATCAACATTCTAAACTAACATCTCGTCTGTAAGATCAAACTACACTTATGTTGTCATACTACAAATATTTATCAAGGCTTGGTTACTGCTGATCTAGACTCTACACTAACATCTCGTTACTGCTTACTGCTGATCAACTACTTACAAAAGTAAACTACAGTTTTGTTGTCAAACTACTACTATTTATCTAGGCTTGGTTACTGCTGATCAACACTCTACACTAACATCTACAGTTTTGTTGTCAAACTACAACTATTTACCGAGGCTTGGTTACTGCTGATCTAGACTCTACACTAACATCACGTCTGTAAGATCAAACTACAGTTATGTTGTCAAACTACAACTATTTATCGAGTCTTGTTTACTGCTGATCAACACTCTACACTTACATCTCATCTGTAAGATCAAACTACAGTTTTGTTGTCAAACTACAACTATTTATCGAGGCTTGGTTACTGCTGATCAACATTACACTAACATTTATCAAGCCTTTTTTACTGACAGTCTACACTCTAGACTTGCATATCGTCTGTAAGATCAACTACTAACCCTAGTAAACTACACTTGTGTTGTCAAACTACAGCCATTTATCGAGCCTTTTTACTGATAGTCTACACTGTAGACTAACATCTCGTTTGTAAGATCAACTACTAACCTTAGTAAACTTCAGTTGGTTTATCTAACTCTTGTCTCTGATTTTAAGTTAGACAAAGCTTACTTACTGTGCTGGTCTACACTCTACACCTACATCTCGTCTGTAAGATCAACTACTAACCCTAGTAAACTATAGTTGTGTTGTCAAGCTACAGCCATTTATCAAGCCTTCTTACATCTCATCTGTAAGATCAACTACAGTTGAATTGTCAAACTACAACTTTTTATCAAGGCTTGGTTACTGCTGGTCTACACTCTAGACTTACATCTCATCTGTAAGATCAACTACTAACCTTAGTAAACTTCAGTTGTTTTATCTAACTCTTGTCTCTGATTTTAAATTAGACAAAGCTTAGTTACTGTGCTGGTCTACACTCTACACCTACATCTCGTCTGTAAGATCAACTACTAACCCTAGTAAACTATAGTTGTGTTGTCAAACTACAACCAATAATGGAGGCTCGGTTACTCTGTTGGTCTACACAATACAAAGAAAATGTGCGGGATAAAGAACTCAGTACTTACAAAAACATCTCCTGCCTCGAGTTCAGTCACACATACAGAAAAAGGAATATCCTGTTCACTCCCTCGCATGATGCAGCCATTTAACCCTCTGCTTTCCCTCATTTTCCTGCCTTTCTGCCAAATGAAAAATCACAAGTCAAAATAAAGATTCTTAAACAATTCACAAACTATTCTTAAACTATTCTCGACAAGCCAAATCCACCTCGCCTTGACATCATCTTTCTTGACTTCAGCAAGGCTTTTGACCTCATGCCGCATCATATCCTTCTTGACAAACTAGCTCAAAACTTTAATATCCGGGGCACTACATGGACCTGGCTGAAATCCTTCATCACCAATCGACAACAGCGGGTTATGTACCGTGGAAGCGTTTCTTCTTGGGCACCAGTCACGTCAGAAGTTCCCCACGGAAGTGTCCTTGGTCCTCTTCTCTTCAACATTTTCATCAGTGACATTTCTAACAACCTAACTTCTACATCCCTACTTTTCGCTGATGACACCCTTATCTACCGGCCAATCAAATCTCCCGCTGATGAAAAAGCTCTGCAGCTCGATCTTACGGCACTAGACAAATGGAGCGTAACAAATGGCATGAGGATGAATACAGAGAAATCCAAAGTTATGCATATAACACGCTGCAGGAAACTACAAGTACCGGTTTGTCATCTTCCTAAATACACACTTCAAGGTGTAGCACTTGGTGTGGTTTCGACATATAAATACCTTGGGATAACTGTAAGCAACTCATTAAACTGGAATGATCATGTTAATTATGTTATATCGAAAGCAAACAGAACTCTTGGTTTCATTTGGCAAGTTGCTGGGGGGTCATCGTCACAGGCCCTTAAGTCACTCTATATGTCGCTAGTGCTACCTGTGTTGGAGTATGGGTTACCAGCCTGGTACCCATACACTGCTACATTATCTGCAAAGCTGGAAAGTGTACAACGCCGAGCAAGCAGAATGTGCTTAAAACAACAGCGAGGTGTCATTCCTTATGAGGAACGCCTTAGAACACTAAATTGGATCAGCCTTACCGACAGGAGACAACAACACAACATTCTTTTTACTGTCAAATCTTTGTTTGGACTCATTGACTATAATGCCATCAAAAGTCACACGACGATAAACACCCGCCATCAAGACTTCACCACATTCCACCATCATTATGCAAGAACTCTAGCTCTCAAGTACACACCAATTCATTCATTTCCTCGGTTGTGGAGCAATTTACCTTCACACATTAAAGACTCTCTCATTTTGGATAATTTCAACCTCTTTTGTAACAATTTATCCGCTCATTTTTACAACAAAGATTGTTAGCTTTAGCTTTGTTCCTTTTTATTCATTTCTAAAGTTTGCAGTGCCCATCAACCATTTGTTTCTCAATGACCTTTTTTTTTTTTTTCAAATTCTCTGGTTTGATTACTCAACCAAATGGTTAGTTATTTATTTTATTCCTTTATTTCTATTTACATTATATTTTATGTTGCCTTTCCTTTTTCTCCTTTCTGCATATATTTCAAGGAGTGCAATTTTGATTCTTCCTGGTTAGAAATTGCTAGTATAGTTACATTTTGACTTTTTACTACTATATATCGTCGCGTAGCTGAATTGCTGACGAGTGACCTAGGTTGCGGATCTGGCATGCTAGCGAATACACAATAGTATTACTGTAGCGTGTTCGCTGGTGTGTCGGTTCTGCGGGGTGGGTTATTCGTCGGTACGTCGGCTCTGCGACGATATATGTAAGTCACGGCTTGTTCAACAACTGAATTGTTTTTTTGTTTTTGTTTTTTTTGTTTTTTTGTTAATGTAAGTTTCTGACTTCACTCAAAGTTTTGTCTCTTTTTTTTGACAAAGTTGTTTTCTCTAGTTTCTTTTTCAAGTTGTTTCTTATGCCTGCAGCGATCCCATAGAGTTTCCTTTTGTAATTATGGTCTATTGTAGTTTTTCATGCAATATTTAATTTAAATAATTTCAAAAAAGTGTTTTAGTAAGTATATAATAATTTATTTATTTATGTGTTTATGTCTCCTTTTGTGAGTGGATCAACAGGCTTTCGGTCTACAGTGTTTAAGTATACTTTTGTTGATCCTGGCCATCACATATAGGGTTGTATTGAAAGTTGTGTGTTGTTATTGTCTTTCTGACTCTATCCAAAGTCTATAATCCCCTTTTTATTGTTTATTATTATAAGTTGTTTATATTTAATTTGTTTGGCATTTTATATTTTTGTTTTGTATTTATTGATCTATTTATTTATTGATTCTTTTTTCTATAATATGACATTAATTTATTTATGTATTTATTTTTATTAATTTTGTCTTCCTTTGTGAATAATTCAACAAGCCTTCCCGTTGCCACATAGGGTTATATTTTACTTTCATCAGTTTGTTATCTTCACCTTTGCTTTAATGTGTTATTTCATGTTTTGTTTGATTCTGGCCGAATAAAGAATAAGAATAAGAATAAGAATGTTCTAGTTCGACCTCAAGACAATGTTCCAAAAAAGGGACAATTCATCATGTTTTAAAAGTACAATAAAACAATCCAACGAGTATTAAACGCATTTCTGGATGTAAAGTACTTCAGGCCTAAATTAACCTTAAAACTTTCAGCCATCTGGTCTTTTAAACACTTTACTTCATTAGCTTCAACTAAACCTGCACAGCTACAGTTGACTTGTTCTAATGTAGTTACACAAGGCCTGGTTACTGTGTTGGTTATCATTCTACATGCACATCTCGTCTAACAAATAAACTACTATTCTTTAACTACAATTGTTAAGTGTTATTTTTGACAGATCAATGCTTGTACACTCTACACCTACATCTCATCTCTAAGATCAACTACTAAACCAAGTAAACTACACTTGTGTTGTCAAACTACAACCGTTTATCGAGGCTTGGTTACTGCTGATCTACACAATAGACTTGAATATCGTCTGTATGATCAACTACTAACCCTAGTAAACTACAGTTGTGTTGTCAAACTATAGCCATTTATCAAGCCTTTTTTACTGACAGTCTACACGCTAGACTTGCCTATCGTCTGTGAGATCAACTACTAACCCTAGTAAACTACAATTGTGTTGTCAAACTACAGCCATTTATCAAGGCTTGGTTACTGATGGTCTACACTCTAGACTTACATCTTGTCTGTAAGATCAACTACTAACCCTAGTAAACTACAGTTTTGTTGTCAAACTACAATCGTTTATCAAGGCTTGGTTACTGATGGTCTACACTCTGGACTTACATCTTGTCTGTAAGATCAACTACTTAAACTAGTAAACTATAGTTGTATTGTCATACTACAACCTTTTATTGAGGCTTGGTTACTATGTTAGTTTTCACAATACACATACATCTTGTCTGTAAGATCAACTACTAACCCTAGTAAACTACAGTTTAAAATAAATGCAATTTGCAATAAAGTTTAAAGCATGTACAACCAATATTAGTGCAATTTGCAGCAAGGTTTAAAGGATGTACAACCAAAATAAATGCAACTCGTAGTAAAGCTCAAAGCAGTTTCAACCAAATACAGATGCAGTTTGTAGCAAAGTTTCAAACAATTTCAACCAAATATAGATGCCATTTGCAATAAAGTATTAAAGCAGTTTTTATACACAAGACATAGGCCTATATGTACTGTACAATGGGCAAAATACTACGTTCATTAAAATAATTTTCTGAACATGAAGGAGTTGAGAAACCAACTTTTTTTTTTACACAAATAGACTGGACATTAAGTGTTTTTGGAAAAAATTATGAAATTTGTCAGTAATGTCCCACATTATGAAATAACCACTTGAAAAAGGCATTTTTTGGCATTTTTCCAAGTGGACCCATTTTCAGACCCCTGCCAAACACCCACCAAAGGTGTGAGTGGTCTATCCTTATTTTAGGTCAGACCTATGCACCTAGTTGATTACCAAATGTAATATCAAAGCAATCGGACAATTCACGCGGTCACCAGGGGGTCTCAAAAATGACGAAAGGTTGTTCTGTAGGCTAAAATGTAGGTTTTTAAAGACCTATACCTTGATAGACAAATTTTCTGTACTACTTCTGACAGCAGATTCTAGTTGTTTGGATAGCAGTCAACCTGTGTATCGATTGATAGCAACATATCTTATCTCTATTTGGAGATATAGGCCTCCAAAAATGCCAAAAAACACCAAATTCAAAAAGAGGGGGCAGGGCTTAAATTTTTTGGGGTCCATATCTCAGAAACGGCAAGGGGTAGGAATCTAAAGTTTTGTGTTTGTTCATCGCACCCATAGAGGATTGTTTAAAAAAAATTAGCAAAATCTGAATCGGTCACTGCCAAACTTTTCAGAATTTCAGGTGAGTTGGCACGGAATGACCCACATACTTCTTGTCTGTAAGATCAACTACTAACACTAGTAAATTACAGTTGTTTTCTTCTAACTATCAAGGCTTATATACAATCTATATGCACATCTCCTCTATAATTTGCTAATTTCAGGTGAGTTGGCACGGAATGACCCACATACTTCTTGTCTGTAAGATCAACTACTAACACTAGTAAATTACAGTTGTTTTCTTCTAACTATCAAGGCTTATATACAATCTATATGCACATCTCCTCTATAATTTGCACTACTAACCCCAATAAACTAGAAATACATTATCGTGGAAGACCACAAAAGTAAGTGTCGCATGAAAATTAAACATCTGTCATTTAGATTTACTTATATTAATTGCAATGCGAGTTCAAATCAAACACAACAGCTCTTGCTAATTCTACTGCTAGCCTGCACTGTACATGTACAACTCTTCTACAAGTACAACTACTAACTCCTGTAAACTACAACCAGTCTTCAAGGCTAGGTTTCTCTGCTGTACTTCCGTATATAACTACAAACCTTTTCTAAAATCTGTTCATTGATATTAAGAAGTGTCTAATTAACAAATCAAAATCAACCATCAGCTCTTTGTGACTCCACTGATCCACAGTCATTGTGAAATGCGCTATATAATAACTAGTTATTCTGATGATTAACATACATTTCCTGTGTAACCTCAACTACTATCCTCCAGTGTTGTAGGTCTCGAGACCGGTCTCGAGACCAGTTCTGCCGGTCTCGTGTCTCGGTCTCGGTCTCCCCACCATGTGGTCTCGGTCTTGGTCTCGGTCTTGGTCTCGGTCTCGAACATTTAGCCGGTCTCGCTTCAAGATCGCCTTTTTACTTACCTTTATGCATTAATAATACTCGGGTCCGTTGAAATCGTGTGGGGCTGTGAGCCTGGTGCGAGCGCGGCTAGTATACACAGGACGTTTTTTTCCTAACGGGTAGTACATGTCACAGAAAACTCGAGAAGTGTACGAGTAACGGGGGCCCGGGGAGATTGGGAACATCATGCATTTTAACCAATAACTCATACCCTGTCCAACCTTATCAGGGTTTGATAAAATTGAGAACAAGTTTTCAGTGCCCTATATAATGTACTACACGTTAGGAAAGAACACGCTCTGTGTAGAACGCTATGTACCAGTACTGCTATGTACACGTAAAATCACAAACATAAACACATGCAATAATTTACACGTGGGACATAGTGTTATTGCTTGCGTTCTTCTGCTGTCGTGTTGCACAGTACGGTACAAATACCCAAGTGAAAAGAAGTGGACAAGATGTCAAGTAAATCTTCCGTTATCAGATTTGGTTACAAAGACCATAAAGAGTACACTGACACAATGGTGGGGAACAAAATACACTCTGCTGTGTGCATTTTCTGCCCCAAAACGACGAGGATTTCTGAGAGTTTGGGAACCAGTTCCGCTTTCACGAGGCACTTGAGCCGGGTACACAAAGCCAAGTAGGTCCTAAGTACATTTATTTTGTAATCATTATTATTTATATTTAAATTAAATTATATTATGAATTTAAGAGTCACCCCATTTCAAATAATAAATGCCACAAAAGGTCTGGTTTTCTTCATGCGCCGGGGAGTTACATATATCATGTTCATGTACTGAGTGTTATATCATGATCATCGCTAAAGTAAATAGGTCTCGGTCTCGGTCTCGGTCTCGGACTTTTATGGTCTCAGTCTCGATCTCGACCTTCTGGTCTCGGTCTCGAACCTTCAGATCTCGGTCTCGGTCTTGGTCTCATACTGTTGGGTCTCGACTACAACACTGCTATCCTCCTTAAACTTCATTAAGACTATTTTAACCTACGAATCCACCATCAGAAAAGACTCTCTAATTAAACAACTACAAGCTGGGCTTGGTAACTCTGCTTGTTCAAAAATCACAGCTTAAAATAGCAACAACAACAGACGTGTCGCATGATGATTAAACAACATTACACCGCAACTTTCAATCAACCACAACAATTCTACTAGGTGCCTTAAATCAACTCGTCTATAAGTTCAACAACTAACTCCTGTAAACTGAAACTATTGTGTCTAAACTACATGTACAACCAAACATCAAGGCTTCCAAACATACTTCTCGTCTTTAAGTTCAGCTACTACCCGTTGTGTTGTCAAACTACATCCATTTATCATTAATCCTATGTTACTGTTAGTGTACATTCTAGACTTACATCTTGTCTTTTAAATTTACTGCTACTAGTAAACTACATTTGTGTTGACAAACTATACCCATTTATCAAGGCTTGGTTACTGCTGATCTACACTCTACACTACATATTGTCTGTAAAATCAACTACTAAACTACCCTAGAAAACTTCAGTTGGTTTATCGAACTACAACTATTTAACCAGGCTTGCTTACTACTGATCTACACTCAAGACTTATCTGTCATCCGTAAGATCAACTACGGTACTAATCCTAGAAAACCACAGTTGTGTTGCCCTACTACAACTATTTATCGAGGCTTGGTTACTGCTGATATACACAATAGACTTGCATATCGTCTGTAAGATTAACTACTAACCCTATAGTAAACTACAGTTGTGCTGTCAAACTACAGCCATTTATCAAGCCTTTTTTACTGATAGTCTACACTCTAGACTTGCATCTCATCTATAAGATCAACTACTAACAAGAGTAAACTATAGTTGTATTGTCATACTACAACCATTTATTGAGGCTTGGTAACTATGTGGGTTTTCACAATACACTCGTCTGTAGGATCAAACTACAGTTTTGTTGTCAAACTACAACTTATAGAGGCTTGGTTACTGCTGATCAACACTCTACACTTACATCTTGTCTGTAAGATCAACTACTAAACCTAGTAAACTACAGTTGTATTGTCAAACTACAACCATTAATGGAGGCTTGTTTACTCTGTTGGTCTACACAATACAAAGAAAATATGCAGGATAAAGAACTCAGTACTTACAAAAACATCTCCTGCCTCGAGTTCAGTCACATGTACACAATAAGGAATATCTGGTTCACTCCTCGCTTGATGCAGCCATTTTATCCCTCTGCTTTCCTTCATTTTCCTGGGTTTCTGCCAAATGAAAAAGCACCAAGTCAAAATAATAAAGATTCTTAAGCAATTCATGTCTTAGTTCGACCTCAAGACAATGTTCCAAAAAAAGAGACAATTCATCATGTTTTAAAAGTACAATGAAACAATCCAACGAGTATTAGACGCATTTTTTTGATGTAAAGTACTTCAGGCCTAAATTAACCTCAAAACTTGCAGCCATCTGGTCTTTTAAACACTTTATACTTCATTAGCTTCAACAGCTAATGCTACAGCAATCTATATGCAAATCTCATCTGTAATTTCAACTACAGTTGTGTTGTCTAACTACAACATTTATACATCACTAAAACAACTAGCCCTCCCCTCTCTATTCAACAGTATTCAGAAGTGTCAAAACAACAATTTCCAACAAACTATCGGGGCTTTGTTACTGCTATCCTCACTAAACTTCATTACCACTATTTACAACTACAAATCCCCCTCTTTGTCAAAAAGGTTGAATATAACAACACTTTTGGCATGATGATTCCACAACAACTGACATTTTAGAAGTACTTATGTTCATTGCAATGTAAGTTCTAATCAACCACAAAGGTTATGTTTGTTTATTCTACTTGTAGTCTGCAATCTATGTGTACAACTACTCTATAAGTTCAACTACTACATGTACTCCTGTAAACTACAAAATGGTTGTGTCTAACTACACAACCAATCCTCAAGGCTAGGTTACTCTGCTGAACTGCAGTCTACATTTTCATTTCGTCTGTAACTTCAACTAGTAAACTACAGTTGTGTTGTCTAACTAAAACCATTTATTGATACTTGCTTATTTAATCAGCTTGTCTTGCTTATTTAATCAGCTTGTCCACATCTCACTTGTAATTTCAACTAGTAACCTCAGTCAACTACAGTTGTGTTGTCTAACTGTTGTTAGACAGGGCTTGGTTATTGTTCTGGTCTACATTATACACGTACATCTCGTCTGTAAGATCAACTACTAACCCCAGTAAATCTGGCAAACTTCCAACTAATTCTACTTCAATATTTCATTTAAAGTCACAAACACTTGCCAAAGAATGCTTTCAAGTTAATAACTAATTTCTGTTTGTTCTTGCAAATTAAACCCTATTCTGAAACATATATCTTCTTTATAATCAATGCTTTAACAAGCAAACGATAAATCTATAAAAGCATGATTAAATGACCCTCGACATTTGGCAATGCCAGCTTTCAGCATGCTCATTTCTGAGTTGAAATCATCAATCAACATTTATTTTGACAGTGAAATTTCAACATCATTTTTGTATTAGTTCTTCACTGGATTTCAATAAAAAATCCACAGAATGCTTTCAACACTGTAAAAACTGGAAACGCTTGACGCGTTTAGTTTGACGCGTCAACCGTGTTCAGAATGTGTTTACAGGGTGTTTGTAAAGTGTTTAGATAATGAAAGTTAGTTAAACGCTAGTGTTTATTTAAAGTGTGTAAGGGTAATACAGCATAATTTTTATGTTGGTTTATAGCTAAAAAACTTTAATTTGTTCGTAAATATAGGTCTATCTAACAAACCAACATTCTATTTCTTCTCGGGTTTTCAGTTTTGGGTTAAAATCCACAGTTTTTGATCAAAGTTCCACTTAAAATGAACTGATGTGTTGTTGTGGCTATAAAGTTGCAAGACCTTTTTTAAGTTCTTAAAATGTTTACAGCAACAACAAAAAGTTGCACATTTGCGTCCATATTTAGAAAATTGACAAAAACACAATGTTTTACAGCACAACTCACGAGCCTTAAACATAGTGTTTAGTTCGTAACTTTAAAACACTAAGGAACGTTACTGCGTGGAACTTTGACCTTCAAACTTATCGACTCACGCGCAGGCGCGCGCGAACGTCAGGAATGTTCTAGAAAATCATTCCTAGTCTGGTTCCGACAAGTACCAGTCGATATTTAGGGTCCGGTCCCACCCAAAGTCACGTGACATGAACCCCGCCATCAGAGCTGGGCCGGCTGTATAAAGATACAGCTCTATGCCCGCCATGATCCCTGCCCTCGACACGCTCGACGACAGATTCCACGGCTGTTGTTTTTTAACGTTAAATCTTCAGAGTAAGTATCATTTGAAATCAATTTTTGAATACAGTTTGCCATGTTTTTCTGAAACATACTGTTTAACGCTAAAATTCACATAAAGCAAAGACGTTTTGGCCTATTTTTAATAAAATAATACAGCCTAAGTTAACGTTAACATTTCGGTATTTACGACAAGTCGACCTTTGTCACGCCACGGTTTGGTTAAAATAAAATCCACAATGTACCCCCCCTCTCATGTTTATAGAATTCTTTGGGTTTTTTTTTATCTTGCGACAATGCTTGTAGGTAGTGTGTACCAGCCTTAAAATGGTGTTGTCGTCTTGTAAACTCTATGTAAGGGAGTGATGACATAATATAAATTGTACACTTTCTCTACAGGATGTTGCAGATGGAGATGTGCAGTCAGAGCTGAAGACAGTGCCAAGGACAGCCCCTCACATTGCCCTCATCACAAGCAATGGTCAAGTCAAGGGAAGTTTCATCATTGGTGATACCGTGTGCATCGATTGCCAAACAAACAACTTGTCGGTTGCCATTTTGATGTTGCTTGCAACCTATTATGTATTTGACCTGGATTTCCCAAAAATTTATTCTCAGGTTCTTGGCATCTTTCAGACTTATGTTATCAGAGCAGTGCCCTATGATGGACCAAAAAGCAAAAACTACTGCATGATTTCTGCTCAGTTAAAGAAAAAGATACAGGAAATCGAAAGCAAGAGTAAGGTGCCCATGTCATAAGTCATATTATGGATGTTCCAGGCAATTAAACATTGTAAAAAGGCATGTTTAGACCAGAGGGCAAACCCTTACTTAGCCTTTAAGTGTGGTGAGATGTATGATTCATTGTTATTCTTATACGGTATGTTGTATTCAAGCTCTCTTATTAAGTTTTATATTTTTATTTTATATTTTTGTACAATTTGCAGTTTTAAACAAACTGAACACCATGTTCTGAATAAACGTCATTTTGTGTTTAGACTAAACGCCATTGAGTGTTCGAAATCTGTTACATTCTGTAAACGTGTTAAAGTGTTCAATTTCTAAACGCCTCAACATGTTTTGGGCAATAAACACAGTGTTTAGGCTTTAAACACTGTTACATGTTTAACCTAAACCCGTTGACGTGTTCGAAAGCTGTTACAAAAAAGTGTTCAAGTAGTGTTTACAAACTAAACACATGTTTTTACAGTGAAGAAACTCAAATCTAAATGAAATTATGTAGGATAAAGAACTCAGTACCTACAAAAACATCTGCCTCGAGTTCAGCCACACGTACAGAATAAGGAATACCTGGTTCATTCCCTCGCTTGATGCAGCCATTTATCCCTCTATTTTCCTTCTTTTTCCTGGGTTTCTGAAAAATGAAAAAACACCAAGTCAAAATAATAAAGATTCTTGAACAATTCATGTTCTAGTTTGACCTCAAGAAAATGTTCCAAAAAAGAGACAATTCATCATGTTTTAAAAGTACAATGAAACAATCCAACGAGTATTAAACACATTTCTAAGTGTAAAGTACTTCAGGCCTAAATTAACCTCAAAACTTGCAGCCATCTGGACTTATGAACACTTTACTTCAGTAGTAATAGAAATGTTATTAAGAATTCACCATCCAAGTGAAAAACATGAAATGAAAGTAGTATGAGATCTAAACAAGAAACATCTACAAGATTGTCCACAAATTGTTTATAAAACAAGTAAATTTGTGCAGCTGTGTAAACATGCAGTTGTTACAATTTTTGTAGAATAATTAGAACAGTTTTATTTCAACACCTACATGATGAGTTGAGGTGTTAACTAATCTGTCACTTTATAAATGGTACAGCATTTCATTTCTTATTGACTAGGATCATTTAAAGTCACAAGTTGCAAGAGATATTATTAGCTGGGAAAACTTCATTCAAAATGGTGCTGGGAGAAAAAACAGCATGTAGGTTAAATTTTTCACAACCAAAAAAGCAAAGTATTTCTCAGTAACATTCTGTCACCAAAGCTCCGTACAAGAACATCTTCCTTGCAGACTTTGGAACAACAAAAAAGAGAGCACATTCAAAGCCTTAAAAATAAAACCACCAGTAAATGTTACAGTTTTTCTCTATGAAGTATTAATATCCCTGGTTAATCTTCTGGAGCTATATTTCTTCTTTAAATGTTCATAGATTTCAGGAATGTGACTCTTCCAAAATACAAAGATGTACCATCCCCCAAAAAAGAAGCAACAAATCTTCCAGATATTTGTGACCTCCCACTTCGGACTTACTTGAGATTACACTTCCCACTGGAGTATAGAGTCACGGTTGAGAGATCTTGAAAAGAATCTTCTCAATATAAGGGTGCACCAGACCCCGCACACCTAAATACATTTTCTGTGCCGGAGTAAGCTTTGATGGGAATCAACGTTATTGATGGGGAATTTCTTGAGCTAAAGGCTGAACCGTCTGAACCAGAGCAAGATGTAAGACAAGCCAAAGATGGTAATCCATCGGCCTTTGGTTCATCAGGAAAGCCAAAAGGCAAGGGTCGCAAAGGCAGACTGACGAAAACCCACAGCAGCCGTCAGAAACGGCCGTGTCCCAGCAAGAATTTGCCGATATGACATCTAAACTAGCCTGCATGGCTGATGCCATTGACAACATGCAATCATTTGTCTTGAGCAGACCTTCAAAACGAGCTAGATTGTCAACATCGGAATCAAATTCCGATGTAGAGACTACGTCAAAAGCTGTTGAGGAACTCCTGCGGGAGGGACAGCTAGAACAAGAGCCCGAAAAATGGCCCGGATGACAAACTGCTTGATAATTTTGACCAGTTGTACACCAAAGATGAGCCAACAGCGGCTGCGGTGAGTGATAAATTAGCCAAGGTGGTGGACAAAATGGTCCGCCACAAACTGCCTGACGATAAGGCGAGTGATAAACTGAAATCACTACAGAGGCCAACGAATGTGAAGAACCTCGAGTGCACACGGGTAAACCCTGAAGTGTGGAACTCACTCAAAACTAAGACCCGATCACAGGACATTAAGTTCCAAAAGATACAACAAGCCCTCCTTACAGGTATTGTACCGATCGTTGGCTTGATTAATTCACTGATGACTCAACCGACAGGTCAAGCAAGACAAGATAATCCGGCCATTGATTTCAAAACCAAAATCACCAAACTGCTGGATTCTGTTGCTGTCATGGGCCATGCGAATCATGAGCTCAACATGAGAAGATGTGAGCTTATCAAACCTAATCTCAACAGATAATTTGCCGGCTTATGTTCTCCGCATGTTCCTGTAACCAGGTTCTTGCTTGGTGATAATTTACCACAACAATGTAAAGACATTCAACAAACAAATAAAATCGGCAATAAAGTTGGTGGTGCGTCTTGGCTAAGATCTGATAGATTTGAGCATAAGAGACAAGGGCATAGGGGTGATTTCACTACCCCATACTCAAGCAAGGCTAGGCGCGATAGCAATTATTTAAACAACCAGCACACCGGGTGCAACAGGTACCGGGGGCCTCGGCAGAATGCCGGACAACGGACACCAGTGGAAACTACGAAGTAGATTTGCACGAAAACATGACATTTGTAAGTTCACGCACTTTTCCTTGCATTCAGTTGAGCAAAATTGCAGGTAGATTTGCACAGCTTGTCAACAAATGGAGGAATATAACGTCAGACAAATGGTTATTAGATGCTATTCAGCACTATCACATTGAATTTGTAGAACGGCCTTTGCAATTATTCAGGCCTAAACAAATTTCATTTTCTCCTGCAGAGGTTAAAATTATCTCTCAGGAAAACGATCAACTTTTTCAAAAAGGTGCTATCCTCCATGCAAACCATACTGTTGATGAATTTGTTTCAAACCATGACCATTGGCATAAATGATCTCCATATATGTCACTCTACAAATTTATCTGGACATTTGAAAATCAAAAATGGTAAGTTTCAAGAGAGCTGCAAACGTACCTGGCAAAAACACTTGACTCAATTCAGTTTGTTTAACATAGGTAATACAAATTGATGAGTTTACAGGTCGACATTTTACATTTAAGTCCACCAAAAATCTGTGGATGCTTGGTGGCCACTTTTAACGATGACCACCAAATTTACATGCAGAAATCTTTACCTGAATTGTTTAAAACGTGATGATTTTTTGATTTTGCAAAGTTACTCTCACAGTGTTCTTATAAATCTACTGCACATTAAAACATAAAATGCTGTTCACAATGGGTAATAGATAAAGGTCATTCTAACTGGCTGTTTTTAATCACAATTCCTTCATAATGTAACTATCAAAACTGACTCAAAGTCAAACATCCATCTAGCCAGAAAGGGCTACTGCAAACATCATGTCTGCAACTGACAATGTTCAATATTTCTCACAATGAATTTTTTTATTGAAGTTTTTGAAGAAAATATTTAATAAAATAGGTTTTGTTCATAAACATATAATTATTGCCTTTTTGTTATGTGATAACTTAACCTAAAATACAGTGTCTTCAAAGTTCATATCGCTAATTAAATTTGTGTTTTAAAATAAGGAAAATGTTGTATTTGAATATTTTTACCCTTTCATGTTTTATCAAGCTCTAAATATTATATTTCAAGAATGTTAGTGGATGTGGCATAGGGGTGTGTACAAAATTAACATAATGAGAGACCTAAAATCTACCAACAAAAAGAACACAATATAGAACAAAAATGGCTCAAGATGTGAGACTTACCCTCTGTTTCTGTTCCACTCAGTTACAATTGTTAGATATTCCCTTCATGAAGTGAAGTGACTACAAAGAAACAACTTCATGAGCAAGGGACCTGAAACATACAAATCATTACAAACAAATTATTATATTCCAAATATTATATTTCAAAAATGTTGGTTGATACTGTGAAGGTATTTGTGTAGAATATTACCATAATGAGACACCTAAAATCTACTGACAAAAAGAACACAAAATAAAACAAAAGATGGGTAGAGATGTGAGGCTTACCCCTTCTGGAAGTGTTTAGATATTCCCTTCATGAAGTGATGTTGGTAAGTGACTACAGCGAAACAACTTCATGATCAAGGGACCTGAAACATACAAAACATTCCAATCAAATTATTATTTAGTAATATATTTACTCCCAGTTATAACTATGCTGTTGGATGAAAGAAACTTAACTTATTCTTTTTCCTCTTTAGGTGTTGATTTTATAGCAAAGTACAACTTAGCATCGGTACAAAAATGGCTGAGGTAAAATGCCTTTTCTAATCAACACGTTTATACATAAATTCAGGAAAGTAGCAGTCGATTTGGTTTTTGAGAATTGAGTATGGTTAGGGTATAAAGAATTTATTGTGTAGACTGGTAGCAGAACCATTCAGCTATAAACAAAATTGCTCCATAAAATTCACTGGCCTGAAATCTCAAGCCTAGTAGAGTCTTTCTTGAAATCTTTCCCGCTTTAGCCTTTGAGAAAGGCTCTGCTAGGGTCAAAACATCAGGCCATTAACAGTTTTTTGCATTCATACCATAGTTCCTTTTGGTTGGTAAGCAATTAGATTAACTCTATTTTCTCACAAATAAATGTGCTCAAAGTGTATTTTACATAAAGTCACAGTGAAACAAAAATGATAGATTATGCTCTCACAAAGTGGTGGATCTCAAATTGCTAAAAAGGAGCTTGAAATTGAAGCTGATTTAATGTCGATTGTTAAATCTTAACAAAGTCTTGTCTGAACTTAAAGCTCTCTCTCATCAAAGTCATGGTAAATCAAGGCGAGTCAATATTCTTTGAAGCTAATTGTAGTTCTTAGGAATGAACATTTTTGTCATACACTGGTATAATTATGCTTGGAAAATGTGCAACCTACAGTCCTTCAACAGTAATATCCTGAAAAAAGAGTAATGTCAACAGATTGTTACCAGTTTGTAGTGAGAACTAAATCCTGTTTCACTCTGGAATACTGTTCAACATTTCTTTCGGAAATGTGAATGCGAAAAAGAAAAAAATGATCCAGACAGGAGGCCTGTGAAACAAGCAATAAATTTAACAATTCAAGAATTTTTTTTTTAAATAAAAAGCATCACTGCATCAAATCAATACAATGAAAACAAGCCAAGTGTAGTCTGGTGGTTAAGACATCTGCTCTAGAATGCCAGTGTCATGGGTGCAACAGGCATAGCAGCCAGTGTGTGTGTGTGTTTTTTTGTTTTGTTTTTTTACTTTTCCGCACTAGCGCAAAGAGGCATCGTTTTTGTTCAAGTACCCTGTGGATGAGTCTGAGTCCAAAGCAAGCAGTAACAGTACAAAAAGGTCTCAGAACGGTGCCAAGTACTGCACTAAAGTAGAATTGAATAACAAAAATTGATATGCACCAACAGCCTCCACTATAAATGTCTCACTGTAGAAAATTGTCCCTCATTTATACTCAGTTGCCAACTATGAGACACAAAACTCTCACAGTGATGGAGTTCATTTCTCAAATCTGAGTACCAAGTACCACAAGAACTTGGGGGGTCAAGTGCTAACTGGGTCAAAGTACTATGTGTCAGTTTTTTTCTAGTTATGTTTGTACCCTAAGTGCTCCATTTTACAATGACAAATAAAGAAGAATCAAAGTGGGTAACGAATCCAAAGTTAAGGCTTACCCGATGTAATGAATGTTGACTTCACTCAGAGAGGCAGCTCAATACTCTATGATGTAACATCAGTGAATGGCAACAGTCAAACAGCTTCCTGAACAGGTTGTCTGTAAATGTGAAACATTAAATGTTGTTTACAATGGGTAATATATATAGTTATTCTGACTGTGGGGAATCGGCCTTTAATAATACCCAGTTTTTCATATAGAGTCCCTTGAACGCAACTTTTCGTGGGGCTGAGTGCCCGATCACCACAATTAACTGTCTCCATCCGCCACATAAAATTATTGTTTATCTTTGGAACGCTCTCTTTTCTTAATCACCAAACTGCATTACTTTGTATATTAATATGTAAAACTTTATTTGGGTTTGAAGTAACAACAAATAGAAAAGTAATTTGGATAATTAACCTTTTAAGTATCTTTTTCTTAATGCGTATTGTTTACTTTGAAGTGAAGCGGTCTTTGGAACAGGGCCAAAGGGACCTCATGCTTTTTCGACCGAAAGGAAGGTGTTGAGCTGTTCTGAATATATCTCCATTTGTGTTTTGTAATCACAAAAGACAACTAAATTTTGAAACGTTATTTATGCTGTAACAGAGTTCAGAATACGTGGATTCTCTTGGTGAGTCTTATTTTTGTATCCTTTGTACTTTTCATGATAAACTTACGGTGATAAAAATGGGCTTCGTTTCACACACGCATGATATACAGTAATCCCCGTGTGTGCAACAGCACCATGGTTATTTTTAGAACAACGTGTATAATGTGTAGGCGTGGGAACGGACGCCATTACATGCATAGGGTTTTAATACTGTAGTTAGCGTATGGTGCTTGGGGTTTGTGTTTGTGTTTTCTTTTATCTCTACAAATTTGATTGTTCAACTCTTCAATAACTGTGATCAGTGGTGGTTATTGTAAAGCCAAGTTCATGGAAGAGAACTAGAGTATTAAAAAGAGTTTTAAAGAAAACTGGTGTCTGGAGCGTCCTTATTTTAAGGATAAGGGGACCATAAAGACCCTCATCAATCACTACATAACTAATTCCTTTATGATATAACTTTCAAAACTGACTCAAAGTTAAACATCCATCTAGCCAGCAAGGGCTACCGCATACATCATGTCTGCAACTGACATTGTTCGGTATTTTTCACAGTGATTTTGTTGTTGAAATGAAGATTTCATTTTCATTGAAAATATTTAATAAAAAAGGTTCTGATTACAAACATATTGCCTTTACGTTTTGTGATAACTTTACCAAAAATTCAACGTCTTTAAAGTTCAGATTGCTTATTAAATTTGTGTTTTCAGATTAGGAAAAAGTTGTACTTGAATATTTTTCCTTTTCCTGTTCTATCAACTTCTAAATATTATATTTCAAGAATGTTGGTTGATGTGGCAAAGGAGTGTGTACAATATTAACAAAATGAGGGACCTAAAATCTACCAACAAAAAGAACAAAAGAGGCTTACCCTCTCTGGAAGTGTTTCTGTTCCATTTAGTTACAGGTGTAAGATAGTTCCTTCATGAAGTGATGTTGGTCAGTGACTACAAAAAAACAACTTCAAGGAACCTGAAAGATACAGATCATTCCAATCAATTTATTATTTAATAAAATACTTACTCCTAGTTATAAAACTGTGCTGTTGGATGAAAGAAACTTAACACAGTTTTACTTCTTTAGGTGTTGATTTTAAAGCAAAGTAAAACTTAGCATGGAGCATCAATACTACAAAGACTGAGGTCAATTGGTTAGGTTTTTGAGAATTAATACGGTCAGATGGTTTGGGTATAAAGAATTTCCCGTGATGACTTGTAGCAAAACCATTCAGCTACAAACAAATTTGCTAAAAAGAACTCAATGGCCTCAACTTTTGACCTAAGCAGAGTCTATCTTGAAGGCTTTCCCCCTTTAGCCTTTGCAAAAGACTCTGCTAGGGTCAAAACGTCAGGCCATTAACAGTTTTTGCAATTTCACCACAGGTCCTTTTTGGTTGGTAAGTAATTTACAACAGCTAACTCTATTTTCTCACAAATAAATGTGCTCAAAGTGTATTTTACATCTAGTCAAAGTACAACAAGAATGATAGATTATGCTCTCACAAACGTAAGTGGTGGGTCACAAATGGCTAAAAATGAGCTGGAATTTGAAGCTGATTTAATTTGGATCGTTAAATCTAAACAAAGTTTTGTCTCAACTTAAAGCTCTCTCATTAAAGTCAAGGTAAATCAAGGCTTGTCAATATTCTTTGAAGCTAATTGTAGTTCTTAGGAATGAGCATCTTTTCCATACCTTATTATATTTATGCTTGTAAAATGTTTAACCTACAGACATTTTCATTGTTAAATCAATCTTCTAAAATAAAAGAATAATGTCAACTGATTCTTACCAGCTACATTTTGTGAACTATTATTCAGTTTCACTCTGGAACACTGTTCAACATGTCTTTCGGAAATTTGAATCACTCACCCACTCACTTGTCTGCATAAACAGCAAAGGTCTGTTGCGCCGACCTCCTGTCTCCACGCTTTATAGCCTCATCCTACATACCGTCAGTCACGCTGGGTCATCGCGGTTGTTCTTGCCAAGAGGACCTGTGATGACTGTGGGGTCTCTTTCAGCCAGGACCCGGCGGTTGACCTTTCTTGGAATTAACGGTAATGCCCAGAGCGCTTTTAGAAGGAATATTGTCAGCCAGGCAAGCGACATGACTGAAGAAGGCAGTTCGGTGACGTTGGATTTGGTGGTTGTTACTGATGTAGTTGAACCACTTGATGCCGAGGATCTAACGTTGACACCTTTGTTGGAATGATTCACGTCATCTGAGGTTGGATTTGAGGAGGGTCCAGGTTTCTGAGCCATAAAGCAGGACAGGTATGATGCATGTCCAGTATAGTCCAGTAGGCTGTTCGTAGCAGATGAAGGGAGACCAAGACGTCTAAGGATGTCGGGTTCAGTGCGCCAAGTGTTGGAGATCTTACTCTTAGATATACAAAATCCTCCACACTGTCGACAGACTGGCTGTTCAGCATAATGTGAATGGGAATGCTGGTGTTGCTTGGATTTAGAACTAGGCTTTTGGTTTCATGCCGGGAGATGTTGAGGCCAAAAATGGCAGCCTCGTTCTGAAAAGACTGGAGTGCAGTGTTCAGATCGTTGGTCTCGTTACTGACGAGAGCGACACCATCTTTATAGTCCAGATATGAAACCTTGAACTGACCAACAGTGATCCCTACATCCATAGTTGCCCTATCAAGGATCCAGTCCATTGCACGGCAGAAAAGGGAAGGTGCCAGGATGCAGCCCTGCCTTACACCAGATCTTGTGAGGAAGCTTTCGGAGGTGTTCCTTCCTTGACGGTGGTGTTGGTATAGAGATTCTTTATGAGGGTAAGGAGATGGTCTGGAGGGCTTTCCAAAGTGCTTTCCCATCAACTGAGTCAAAAGCTGCCCTCAGATCAACGTTGGCCACTGATAAGGGTTTGTGAAACTTGTGATGCAGCTCGGACAGCAGACAGAGGGCGGGAATGGCATCCATAGCAAAGCGACCAGCTCTGAATCAAGATTGCTCAGTTCATCTGTGCTCAATTAGCAGGGGGTTCAACCGGGCCAGGAGGACATGGGCAAAAACCTTCCCTGGAACAGATAGAAGCTTGATGTGTCGGTAGCTACTGCATTCAGTGCAGACGCCCTTCCCTTTGTAGAGTGTAACTATGATGCTCTCTTTCCACTCTGCCAGGGCTTTTCTTGCTTGCCATACCTGTAGGAAATGTGAATGAGAAAATCAAAAAGTGATCCAGACAGGAGGCCTGTGAAACAAACAATAAATTTAACATTCAGAGAAAGTATAAGTTAAAACTGACCAATGCATCAAATCAATACAAATTAAACAGGCTGAGTGTGGTCTAGCGGTTAAGACATCGGCTATAGAATGCTGGTGTCAACCGAGCAAAGTAGCCTGTGTGTTTTGGGGGCTTTTCCGTGCTAGCGCGAAAAAGGCAATGTCTTTGTTCTGATTTTTTTGTCTTCTCACAAGGCCATTGGTCACTCCCTAAAAGCTTTGATCCTCTTCAAACTTGGTCCAAGCAAAGACCAAATACCAATGATGTGCCACAGCACAAATGCGTTATTGTGACGTCAAGTCATTTGTCAAGTGACTTCACATTTAAGGTGGAATTTATAAATCAGTATGAAGTCAAGCACAAATGACCGAAGGTTGCATTTTGTTGGAATTATTAGAGTTCATACAGGCCTTCAATTTTGATTGTGTGTGCAAAATCACATGACTTGTACTGTTGGTCAAAACCGGAAGTGTCTTATACATTTTTTTTGTAATTGCTTTTTACGATGTTATAGTCTGGCAAGCCTCTAGTTTAATTTTTTTTTATCTGTGACGTGACAAAAATACACGAGCGCCAGTGCTCTAGAACTCGAGACTGGTCTCGGACTCAAGACCGGTCTCGAGACCATTTTTTGTGAACTCCGACTGAGGCTTGACCTTGTGACTCAGTGTGACTCAGATCCAGACCAGGCAAACACGATAAAAAAGGTTAGCATATCAACCATGAACCCTGTTTGTTTCAACTGTGCATGTCAGGGTTAAAGTCTTGTTCAAATCTGTGCTGGTGGTTTTTGTCTACCTGAAATAACGCCCCTTCAAGATTAACCTTCCGAATAGCGTTTCGCGTGACCGATGATCTAGAAAAAAACAAGTATTTGAACTTGAACGGCAAGCTCGGTATAGTTGGCTCATTGTGTCAGTTTTTCGTTAGTTCACGTCAATTGATTTTCTACTTTCGTGATTGATATTGTAGTTAAGCCATTGGTACAGAGCGTCACTCACAATGATACGTTAAGTCATTCAGATTCCGAACAAGTTGGTCAGTTTGTCTTTTAAGTCTGTGCTCTTTTTTTTGTCTCAAGATGTTTTAAGTGTTCTTAATCAATTCATTACACAATGGAAATCAATCCTGTGTCTTTAAAATATCTGTTTCGACTTTTTAAAGTGGTAACAATTGTGCAGATCTCATCACTAGTTGGACAGAAATGGCTGGAACTTGGCCGAAATTGCAGAAATGTTCCATATGACTGTCGTGAGGATCGATGGTATGATTGTTTAGGACTTGCACAATTGGGGACTCAGACTCAGTGGGGAGGACTCGGACTCGGACTCGGTCTCGGACAACAAGGATTCTGACTCGGACTTGGACATTAGGGACTCGAGTACACTTACCCCTGTTAAGTGTGAAACAATGCTTTTGTACAATGAAGTTGGTTATATTTGGTAGAATAACATACATTGTACATGTATATGCCAGTGACAGCTTTGGAGTCGGAAATAGTGACAACTTAGGGTGTGCAGCAGCTGCACACATGTGTGACGCAATGACTTACCAACAAAGACTAACTTTACATAGGCGTAAAGTACTGTGTATACAGTGCTTTTCACAGGGGTCAACAACTTTTAAGACATTCACTACTACTGGATTCGAACGGGCCTCTTGTCCATGGACATGCTCAGGGGTCTACATTCTGTTCTAGACATTAGGCATTAGGTCTGTAATTAACATTTCTCTGTACGGCTGGTACTCCACATTCCAGTTTGAGCAATCCAGTCTTGGAATGTTGATGTAGCTTTAATCATAATCAATACATAGATGCAGTCCATCCAGCACATGGTATCCACTTCGTCAAAATCATCCCCGGTTATCTTGATGCGCATGCCATCAAACTTGGGTACCGTGCAGGAGAGGGTACAGCAGCACTTCAGATGTCAGAGCAGCCCTATATAGAGAGGCCACTGCTTTCCCCAATGCAGGGAAGGGGTAAGAAAAGGTACCCTGAAAATTGGTTGCTCCATATAAACCCGGTCAGCAAACCGCGGCTGACGGGTTATCCCTCCCCCACTCACTCATTCACTCTCTCACTCACCCTACCGCATAGACATCTGGGTCCTTTGCCCCGATCTTACTACGCCCGCGGTTGGTAGCCTGGCTCCACAGCCCGTCCACCCTGCTGGGTGGTCCCAGATGTTCAACCCAGGATGTTTGTGGGAGGCCTCTGGGTCTTGACCATCCAGGGCTCGATTTCACAAAGCACTAAGATTCATCTCAAGATGAGTGGTCAGTATTACCATAGTGATTTGTATTGTGACATCACACTTTGCTTAGCAATTAAGATTGATACACAGTTAAGATCGATCTTAGCTCTTTGTGAAATCGGCCCCTGGTGATAGGGGGATTTTGCCTCGGCTGTTTATGGCCATGTTGAGTGCCTTTTTTGCCGGGGTGTTTTCAGCAAGGCGGGCGATGTGGCCACAGAGAGCAACTCTACAGTGACAAACTAGCTGTCCAATTGTGGGAAGTTTGTTGTTTTGCCTGACCTCTGCATTGGTAATTTGATCATACCATTGGATGTTAAGGATGGTCCTTTGGGATCATTGGTGGAAGGCTTCAAGTCTTCTCAGATTAGTCTGGAGAAGTGTCCATGTATCGGACCCGTAGAGGAGGACTGGGATAATACAGGTCCTGTATATTGCACATTTTCTGGAGAGTTTGAGCGTCCTCAACTTACACACTCTGTTCAAGCTGCTCATAGCTGATGAAGTGAGGCCTAGTCTTTGTAAAACATCAGGCTCGCTTAGTCCGGAATGAGAGATCTTGCTGCCGAGATAGATGAAGTCATCAACAGTTTCAACAATTTGACCATGCAGGAATATGTTTGTCCAAATACAAAAATAAGAAGTCTCATAATTGCTACCTGGAATGTGTGCATACTCAACAGTGAACGCACATTCGACAGAAGGACAGCAGTGATTGGACTCGAACTACAACGATACTCCATTGACATGGCGGCTCTTTGCGAAACACAATTTGCAGACAGTGGACAGCTGACAGAGGACACCTCTGGATACCAGCAACTGACAAATGATTACGTGGTGTGGCCCTGGTGTTGAGATTGTCGCTTGCTGACGACAAGTTGGAAACTTTGCCCCATGCTGTAAATGAGTGCCTCATCACACGCAGGAAGCCAGTGAACAGTAAACCCTACCTCACTGTCATTGGCACATACGCCCCTACAACGACGAATGAAGAGCTCGTCAAAGAACAATTTTACAATGATATAAGCCTTTGATTAACCATACTACCGAAAGAGGACAAACTGATCAGTCTCAGAGACTTTAACACACGTGTTGGCATTGATCATGCATCTTGGCCAAAGACTATCGGGCACCATGGGATCGGTAATCGTAATAACTCAAATGGTCAGCTGTTTCTATCAACCTGTCGAGAAAATAGCCTGACCATAACCAACTACAAGCTCTGATTTTCGTTCATAGAGCTGTCTTAGAGCTGTCACTAGTTTAACAACAACATTTTATTTGGATACTTGTTTTTCCATCTTTAGGACCTGTTGTTTCAAGATGGCATTTTTATTATGATGTTGCCAATCTAGTACAGCTTCAATTGTAAGGGTTTGGTCAGGGTTTGCATCAGCTCAGGGTCAGGGTTTGCATCAGCTCAGGGTCAGGGTTTGCATCAGCTCAGGGTCAGGGTTTGCATCAGCTCAGGGTCAGGGTTTGCATCAGCTCAGGGTCAGGGTTTGCATCAGCTCAGGGTCAGGGTTTGCATCAGCTGAGGGTCAGGGTTTGTGTATCAGCTGAGGGTCAGGGTTTGCATCAGCTCAGGGTCAGGGTTTGCATCAGCCCAGGGTCAGGGTCTGCATCAGCTCAGGGTCAGGGTTTGCATCAGCTCAGGGTCAGGGTTTGCATCAGCTCAGGGTCAGGGTTTGCATTAGCTCAGGGTCAGGGTTCGCATCAGCTCAGGGTCAGGGTTTGCATCAGCTCAGGGTCAGGGTTTGCATCAGCTCAGGGTCAGGGTCTGCATCAGCTCAGGGTCAGGGTTTGCATCAGCTCAGGGTCAGGGTTTGCATCAGCTCAGGGTCAGGGTTTGCATCAGCTCAGGGTCAGGGTTCGCATCAGCTCAGGGTCAGGGTTTGCATCAGCTCAGGGTCAGGGTTTGCATCAGCTCAGTTCTCATTTTAGATGACAATTGTATTTGTAGTCATTCAGGGCAGTTTGATATTTTTTTGTTTCGTGAATTTCTGACATTTGTGTGGCTTGATTTTAGCCATAAGTGTAGCTTGGATTTGGTTTATATAATACTGGTTTGTATTAAGACTGCATCATCATTAAACTACAAGTGGAGGCCAGATCTTTGACTCTTGAGTTTTGTCATCATAATTTTAACTGGGATTTGAATTTACATTCTATTGCTGGAAGTTTTATTATTTTTGATGGCATTTCTCACTGGGATTTTACTCACTTGATGCCAGATACTTCTACAAGGTGCTTTTTTGCTAAAGGCTCCACATTATGTTTAAAACTATGTGTCTTTGTTTTGTTATGGCTGGACTGGTGGTTTTTTTTTCTTTTTTTCATTTGACTATTATGGGAGACCAGCACTGATAGTGCAGACAAAACTGTCCATAGATATTAATAGTTATTGCATAATGGCAAGTGGAACACGTGAAAATATAATGCTTCTGCATCCCATATCCAATGATTGGAATGCAGACATGCTATATTTTCTCGTATTCCACGAACATGCATATAATAACGAATTATCTTCAAGCCATCTTCAAACCACTGTTGAATCTTCCATTGCTTTTTAATGTAGAGTGCAATATTGACTTCTGGGTAAGCCTGTGCCGATTACACCTTTACACGGTTAACCGACCGATCGTCCGGTTACACGTTTACATTTTGACGGTGTGGATAGCCCTAAAAAACTGCACTAGAAAGTGCCCCGAATCGCACACCACAGTGCGATCACAATGTACGCAATGCAGAATGTAATATCCGTGCGACATGTAAGCATTCGCATCGTTTCCAATAGTTTACAGGCTGATAGTCTTTATCTTGTTACTTTGCGCGTTACATTAAATACAAAAAACATTGACACTAGAGGGCGCTTTCAACACTCATTATTGAAGTATACCAGTTCATTATGACAAAACGCTTTCACCTAAGACTAGACAGATCTGCGCATGCGCGGGACATCGGAGATGCACAAACTGCTAGCATTTACACAGCATTGCTATCGCTGGTGCCATGCGAAAGCCGTGGAAAGCATGGTCAGTGGAGCAAGTTCCCCGGTCTGCACTTCAGTTGGGATTAACAACATTGAGGGGGGAGCGGGGGACGGGGGAGAGTTTCATAATTAGTTGTCACAGTGGCCCAAGCATTGTGGTCGGGATTGTCTGAAAGTTCACTTAGTCTATTTACACGGAGTTGGGTGGACACAGATAAATTACTGTCATTTGATGGAGAAGAGAAAATACATTAAAGTAAACCAAAGCAGTGGATGGTTGATACAAAAAGCAACATAGGCAGTTGTCAGCGTGGTGTTTCATGGTTTGGTTTCAAACAAAAATTTATGCATGTTTTACTCGCTGACATGAATGAAACAGCACTATGTGCAGGGGGGGAGGGGTCTCCATCCCAAACATAGCTCGGTCCAGATAGGATTAATCCTATGATTTCTGCTCACTCTGTAGTGTTACAAAGACAATTCTTGGCTGTCTTGTACTTGCACCCCAAGACAAACCAAAGACACAGAAAAACTTTACTGTAGTGCGCACCGGCAACGGTTTACTGTTGAGATTTACCCTACCACTTCAGCACCTAACTTCCCGAAAGAGAGTTTGTATTCAACATGAAAAGTCCAGTACTTTTTACAAATGACACACAAGCCTCTTCACTTTGTTTTCAAGCCCCTCATTCTGGTAATTGGCAGAAAAAGCCAAAAACCAAAACAGTTCACCATCGCCACCTAAAAAAAAAAGAAAAAAGAGAAAAAAGAGTGACTCTCAATTATTCTACTGTTCTACAGCCAATCGTCGTGGGTTCCCTGATTTTTATTTCCGCCTAACCCTGGAAGCAATAAATGTTGAATGAGCCATCACATTCTAAATCTTTTTGCCTTTTTTTATTTATTTTTGTTAATTTTGTCTTAGGAAATTTCAGACAATCTTGGTCATATCTCGTTGGGCCTCCTCGACCCCCGATCAGTGTTGGCTCTCATTGCGCGGTCTGTACTCCAGTTGGGATTAACAACATTGAGTGGGGGAGCGGGGGACTGGGGAGAGTTTTATGATTTTTTGTCACAGTGGCCCAAGCATTTTTGGCGGGATTGTAGATTCAATTGCAATGTCTAGCTCCTTTGTGTCAGGGTGGCAAAATCAATAGTGTGCAGTCATAGGGGGTGATGTGATTTTTTTGCTGTGACCTTTGGGGGAGTCTTTTTACTCAACATCAATTAAATGTTGTTTTGTAAAATGTTTATGATTTCTGGTTCTAGATGGGTTCATATTGTAGCTGATTTATATCATATTGGGGATGCAGTATCTGCCTTGGCATTAGGAAGTCCTCTGGACATATCTGATTCATGCACCTTTGATGTTGGGGATTCCACAACTTTGTAATCCACCTTACATCAGGGGCATATTTTGGCGACCTCGATGAGTTAATGTAAGTTAATGAGCAGATTATCACAATTTAATTTTGCAGCCTTCCCTAATGGAACTTAGTTTTTTTAATTTTTTCAACATTGTTGGATTGGTATGCTTTAATATTTTTCATATTGAAAAGAATTCTGTCAACATTTTTTGTATGTTTGTGGAATCAGCCATCTTGAAACCAAGCCTAAACAGCTGCGTAGGAACAATTGCATCACTGCGATTGAACAGAACGCGCTAAAACGCTAAACCAATGACCCAAGCTCAAACTTGTTTCTGGTCGAGGTTGCCAAAGCACGCCCCAGGTTGTATTTCAAATTTTCAAACTCATGTTTTTGGGGGTAACTTACAGGATATCTAAACTGCTCTCATCTGGATTCCCACATGTAGCTCGTACAAGTTTTCCTATTGGCTAAATTTCCATATTACATATATGTAGAAATTCGACCAATAGAAAACAAGTCACGTGCTAGCTGATTTCATATGTAGCTTGTAACAAATTTTTCTATTGGCTGAATTCCTTCATTATTTGGGAATTCAGCCGATATAAATATCGTTGAGAGTGGGTCCGCGTAAATACTTCATATTTTTGTCCTTGGCCAAAACAATTGTTTTTTCAATGAAAGGACTACGTGAGCAAGTTACAAAAAAAATATATAAAAATTTTCCCAAAGGCCTGTTGCCAAGGTATGTCAAAATATGTTACAAAACCAATTATATCATTACAAAGTATCATCCTTGCCCTTACTTCCAATTTTTTTAAAATCTTTTAAATGTCACCCTTATGCTATTTTTAGAACATGCCTTAAAGCATGTTTTTAGAATTTGCGATATTGTTATTTTTACGCTATTTTTGTATGTCAAAAAGTCAACTTGCCAGGGGTCTCAGAATATTTTCCTTTTGGATTTGATTAGAGCCAAGATTGGTCTTTCCATAACTGGTAAGAAAAGTTCGGGGGATTAAATTTTTTTTTAGGCAGTACTGCATCAAAAGTTGTAATTTTCCCCCTCCAAACAGAAAAGTGAAAATTTAGAGTTTCCGTCAGTTTGAAGGAATAATACACAAAAAAGAATACTTTTATGAATCTGGGGCCTTTTCCATATTTTAAGAGTGAGTTGCAGGCCTATGATTTACTTCTAATGGATAATGGATAAGCAGCTTTTTTGTTAGGAAAATTTCGATTTTTAAACCTTCCCCAACTTTTCTATATCTTCTGATTTTGTGTTAGTGGCATGAACAAAAAAATAAAAATCAGTACTTGTCAACTTTATTAAGCATAATTTATGCAGACTCCAGCCAAAGCATTATTTTCACATAACCCAACAGCTCCTTTAAGCCTTTCATCCTTCAAAACACAACTTTATTGCTTGCAATTGGTATGTAAAATTGTTTTGTTATGGTGCCCTCTTTTGTTAAAAGTGAAATGTAGGGTTTTACTTCAGTTTGAAGTAATATTATACCCAAAAGGAACACTTATCAAGAGTCTGGTGTCTTTTTTAAATCATAAGAGTGAGTTGTAAACCTGTGAATAGACCGATTGCCTGACCCACGTCATGTGACCTGACAAACCTGACGTCCTTCATAGGAAAGTGCGGTATGGTACGTGATGATTGTTGCCTATGTTTATTCCATCAAGGTATTTCATTCTTGAACTAGAGTTTGTACTAGAGACCTTCGAGTGGCTGAATAAAACCAGTAAGGACAGTCTTGGAAATTGTACATATAACGTATAAATGTCCACGATGTTGTAGTACTAGTTGCACGACGGAACGTTTGTGCCAGATGACAGTGAGCACAAACTTTTAAACCAAAGAACTTTAGTTTTGAAGCTGAATCATCGAAAAAAAAGGGCTTTCTAAAACTGTGTGATTCCTTTGAAATGTCTCAAGGCTAGGTATAAATGCTCACATTCCCAACGTTCTTTACTCTTTTTTTACAGTGATTTAGGCCTACATTACAAACAAATTAACAGGCGGGTGGCTACATACGTAGTCGTCCGTCGCCGGTAGTGCAGAACTCCAAATAAACCTCTTTTGTAGTAGAATACTGGTAGTTTATGAAACAGTAATGTGATTAAAATCAATGTCACAACATACAACTTTAATAAGATGGATTACTAACTGCGTTATCTGTCGGTCACAGCATGTATTTTCACGTAGTTTGCCATCAGTTCAGATGACATAATACCCACTACAGGTCACGTGATGACATGTGAACATTGGTCGTGCAATCAGTCTATTATTCTTACTTGATGCGCAGCATTGACTAACCCCCTACCCCCCCCCCCCACTCCCACCCCAACCCGGCATGTTTCAGGCTCCATTTTCTATTGTTATACCATGGTATTAGATTGTGAATTTTAATTGGTCGAGAACCAATCACGTGACATAATACAACATTTCATGTCTTCCCAAAAAAGTCGGGGTCCATTACCTAGATTGTCCTCAGAAAATTCATTTCATCGTCCCCATTGATATGTATATTGAAGTTGGCAATACACCCGAGAAAGAGGTAGGTCATGTCGCCTGCGTCCATTACCTAGATCGTTCTCAGAACATTATTTCATCGTCCCCATAGATCTGCACATCCACATTAGCAGTACTACCTGAGAAAGAGGTTACTATGCAACCACTGGTACTATGCACGCTACTGTACTTTCGATATGATGCTCGCGATAGAGGCCAGTTGATACATTTTGGTTGATACAAAAATTGTAATTCACGCACTTTTGTTTTTTGTTGAATTGAATATTGTCGTCTGCAAACTATGTCGGTAAGGGCCTTTTTAACAATCCTGCAATATAATACAATGGTATAACAAAACAATTGTTGTCTGTTGTGATATGTGGTCCATGCTGTTTTGGACACCCTCTGGGGGCAGATGGCACCCTCGGCTTCGCCTCAGGTGCCATCTGCTCCCTCGGGTGTCCATAACAGCATGGACTACATCACAGCAGACAACAATTGTATAATGGAAACAACACTTGTTATGAACTAAAGCATCATTTCTACAGACTCCAATTAAAGCATTATTTCTACAGAACCTAAAAGCCCCCTCTATGGATGTCACCCCTAAAAAATACAACTTAATAGCTTACTTGCTTTGGTATTCAAAGTGTTGCTTTAAAGCAGTCTATTTTGATGTATCTCTCTCTCTCTCTCAAAAAGGGGAAATTACACAACATTGTTTGAAACAGCAATAAATTGGCCCAAGACTATCCTGGTTGTAATTGTGAGCTAAAATGAATACATGTAATTGGACATAATATACACATTTGTGGCATTTGTGGAAAGCATCTTCTTTGGATCATTCAGCTTGAAAACTGTAAAAATCTTGTGTTGAAAAGTTTGTGATTGCGGTTGTTTGGGGTAAACGTTCCATCGTGCGCTGGTACACTTTGTGCACATTTATTCGTAACTTGTAGAATTTGCAAGACTTGCTGGAACTGTCCTTACTGGCTTTATTCAGCCACTTGAAGGTCTCTGGTACAAATATTGGAATATTTTTCACAGATTTCGAGAAAGAAAAACACGGATCGAATAAACAAATGCAACAATCATCATGTACCGTAATGCACTTTTCTATGGAGAACATCGTGTTTGTTTACATTTAATACCCACTACAGGTTGCGTGGCGTGGGTCGTGCAATCAGTCTATTTGTCTGCTGGTAGTATAGCAGCTTGGGTGTGGTCCAGTAGTTCACTGGAACTTTTGAGGTGAGTGAGGTACAGTGACAGTGCTCAAAGCTACACTAACAATGGAATATATAACTTTCATGTCTGCTGTAACTTAGTTTGCACAAATACCATTTGTTGACTAAGGGTCGAAAATACCTGGTACCCAACATATGTTTTAAGCATGGAAACCAGTTAATATCAGCCGTTAGTCAACAAAAGGACCTTGTGTGAACTTGGCCCTAGTGTCCCAAAATCTCCTTTTGTGCACAGCATCAGTGTTTCAGCTTGCTATATTATACAAATATTATCATAAATTAAGTACGCCCTGAAAAGGGACTATAGTGTTGAAATATTCACATGAGATTGTTTTGTTATTTGCCAATGGCTGGAATATCTCTACTTTAATCAGCATTCTATATTGGGCTCTTAAATGTAAAGCATCAACAGTGTGAAAAAATATAACTTGCATGTCTTCATTTTAATTTGCAATGTAACACACACAGCAGAACATGTTCATCAGAAGCTAAAAAGGAAAACACTCCAATATTTGACAAATCAGTATGTGTAATGTGGTTTCAAGTTTGCTGGAGGACAATTAATCATCTATAGTAAGGATGTCAACTTCATTCATGTCATCACACAATCTTCTAAAAGACTCACCAATAATATGATGGGCTGCATGATTCTTCAGATTCTGGTTTACATGTCAGTGTTGGGCATAAGACTGGGAAGCAATGTGTTGTGTTTCCTACACATCAACATTAATTGTATATCATCAGGTTTATAAGGTGCACCTTCTCTTGTGACTGACCACTCATCTCACATCCTGAAAAGAATATCAATCAATCTTATTTTAAAATCTCATCAACCAGAGATAAAAAAAAAAGAATAATGATCAAACAAGTCTTGGAGTTCTCTAAACCCAAGACTGAGTGTGAGTTAATGTCTCAAGACATGAGGAATGAGTTTTAATTTGATTTACAAATCCTTTCCAAAATACTGCTTAACCCAAACCTTGATTTCTTGAGAGATGGATCAAGATCTCAGGGAGTACACATATTAGATGATAATTAAAGAGAGATATTGAGTGACTTACAAAGCATGTACATTCCATACAAGGATCTTCAGTCTAAGTAGAGTCAATGTTAACTAAGGGGATTGATACTTTCATACATTATTTGAAAATAACCAACATTCGTCTGAAAAAAAACTGCAGTTGAACTTGGCTTTCGTTTCAATAGAGGCCTGAAAAATGCAGTCTGCATATTACCCACTGTCACTGTGATATAACTCACCAGCACATAAAGGCAAACATTCTCCTGCAATAGTAATAGTAACTCACAGTAGCAACTGGTTTCATTAGACACCATAGTGGATGCAAGTGCCTGGTACCAAAATCACCATAGCAGCTGCAAATAGATGTATATACTGAAAAAGAAAATGTAATCAATTAGCAAAGATAGCTATGTCTGGGCATATGGTGAGGAATATCTAGAAATATTACAATGGTTTATTGAAGAATGCAACATTTCTCCTCACAACTCCATCTCATCTGTCAAAATAGGAATAGTGTCACTAAAAACAGCACTAGATAAAAAGATTTGACCAAAACTGACAAAAGATAAAATGAAAAAATAATGGATATCTGAGCATAAATGATGTAAAGTCCCAATTAAAATTGCAAATTATATCGTTAGAAATGTGACCGAAAATGCGGAAAACTGTCAAAATGAACTTTCCAAGTTGAGCTGATTTACCTTCACATATTGAACAACATTCTCCTGGTGGTTGATATGGATCATAACATTCTGTTTTGCAGCTACCTGGTTCACATTCAACATCCCCATAGATACACACACATTGATCACAGTTGGAGGGAAGACTGTACCATTCCTGTATCTAATGACATTGTTAACACAACCTGAGATTTACAACACAAATAAAACAACAATTTTAAGTCTAAGATCAAGTTTTACAACAATCGGTGGAATTACTTTTACAAAGACCTTCTGCAGGTTAGTCTAGCAAAGTAAAGAGATGTTTAATGTGTTTCTGTGTCACAGCCCAGGTTTTGCGATTCATGGTGTTTGAATCTGATATGTTTTAAATAGAGAAAAGACAAATCCTGGTGTTTCATCAAGAATTTTTGTTCTCTTGGCTTTGTTTAGTAATGGTTTCTTAGTGCCAGCAAGTACTCTCAAAGAAAAAATAATTCCAGCAATAACAAGAAAATAGTCCTGAGGGATGGCACGGAAAAAATGGAAGTGTACCGGCATTAACTGGTTAAGAGTAAATTCAGGAATAAAATAATGTACATGGAGGGGGCAACTTTGCTGAGGGGCAACTTTGCCGAGGGGCAACTTTGCTGAGGGTCAAAATGACAGATGTCTAATTACTGTGCTTTCATTTAGGTGTGACTCTTCCCTAACCTGCAATCTGTACAGGAACCAGGCTATACCCGTTGTCATACTAATCCACACAATGTGTTCAATACTCAGGGTTTATAACCCCAGGTAATATTCACACTAAACATCTACAATCTTGGATAAATCAAAATATGAACACACATTTAACATCCATGGCTTATTTATTCCTGTGGGTAACAATGGGAGGCTTTGAGACTCTATGAGGCAGCAGACTCCCTAGGTAAATCCATTGCTATAAGAAATATGCACATGCTCAGAACTACACTAACAATGGAATATATTATTGTCAAGCTTGTTGCAACTTAGGCCAAGTTTGAACAAGGACCATTAATCAACTAAAGATAAAAAATTGCCGGTACCCAACATCTGTTCATGGAAACCAGTTAATCTCAGCTACTGGTCGACAACAGGACCTTTTGGGAATTTGGACCTATTGTCCCAAAGTCTCCTACTGTTCAAAGCACCATTGTTTCAGTCCGATATATTGTACAGATATTATCATCAATAAAGTATGCCCTGAAAAGGGACTATAGTGCTAAAATATTCACATGAGATTGTTTTGTTATTTGCCAATGGCTGGAATATCTCTATTTTAATCAACATTCTATATTGGGCTCTTAATTGCTTACCTGATATCTTACATTGGTTGCCATCGAATCAGTCAGTACACATGCAAACTCCATTCACGCACTTGCAATCATTCTCACTTGGGATAACACATTCATCAACTGTAAAAAAAAAAAATGGAATCATTGTAAACAACCACTACATACTGGCAGCAAAGAAAATAAAAACAAGGGAAATAATACAGGGTAAGAATGAATAAATGGGTGAAACAGTTTTATTTTTATTTTAGTATACTGTTTCCATCCTGCAGCAAGCCCATTAGAGTATAGCCTAAGCATGCAGCATACATAAATGCAGAATCTGCCGACACTAAATGTGGCCCCATTGACAATGTATGCAGAGAGAGTTAGCATACCAATCTAGATAGCTACAGAAACTAAGTCAGCCCCATGGAGATTACAAACACACTGGTCTCATTCCAGAGACAAAGTTATATTGCCATCCAGCTTAGGAAGAACTATAGTAGAAGCAGATGCCCTCTCTTGACAGTAAAACCATACTCACCAACCTCAAGTGTGGTGTTTGGTAGAAGTGTGTTGCTAAAAATTTGCTATGGTTGAACTCCAAATCGATTGATGTCATTACTCTGTCAGCCAGATGAATGGATCTCACTGCAGTTAACTTCAATGCATTGATGTCCAGTCCCACAAGAATCATACTTAGTCATCTAGGCCTATGCACATAAAAAATAAGAACATAAGGGTCTCGGCAGGGAATAGATGGTTTGGTCAATGTTTAAAATTTAGGTGTGTCCCCCCCCCCCCCCACCCTCTCTTAAACCAATCATAGATCCGGGCCTGCCTTCCCAGGTCAAATAAAGGATGGACAATTATTTCTTAGAGAATGTGGATCATGTGATCTCGTCTCCCCATACTTTGTACATTTTGTCCATTTCGTCATTAGGCTCTATCTTTATGGTACCATTTAAACAGTCAAGTAAACTTAGTTTGAGGCAGGGAATCAGCCATTCCATCTGGATTCTTAAGAATGGGTTTAGGTGCAATCAATCAAACTGCAAATTCAAATTTAAAATCAGCATGTACTGGTGTATACAGACCAAGGAAACTATACAAGCACATCATAAAATAAATGCACTCCAACCCCTGGCTGTGGTGCGTCTTCCTTGCATTTTTAAATAACCACATTGATAGTAAAGGTTGTGTACTCTACCGTACTGGCACGTTGTTGAAAAGAGCCATTTATTGTTATTCAGATTTCCAAAAAACTTTGCAGTTGACAATAAAATTACACTTGAGACAAGTCATTCTGGCAAAGCTCAAATGACCCTCTCAACATGTTCACTATGTACTGGACATGATGGGGGCTGGTACCATACTACTGCTCATAATATGTATTTATCACTGACAAGTGAACTTCACTGGAACCCATGGGGGGGGCTTAACTGTTTAATTGTTCTGACTGCTACCACCAGATGCATGACTGTGTGTTTGGGTGATATCCCAAATGAATCACTTCACTATTGCAAGTAATGTATTATGTATGAAGCAATATCACTGCATTATCATACCAGGCACAGTGTATACAATTATACCATACATGATAGTAAATATTTGGCAGAGCAAATCCTTTATTATGAACTGTTGAATGCAAGTAACAGTCACAGAGTGCATGCAGGACATGGTACTTACATGGTCTAATGTAAAACCACAGCACTGGTGCATGCGTGCATCTGAGTCAATCAAACACTGGTTTGGGTTCTCCTTGTAAACTTAACCTTAAGCCATCTACTGGCTAACTGTGTGGAGTTATAGTCTTTTATAACATATGGTGTCACTGATGAATGCCTCACAAGTTTTTAAACTTCATAAAAACATTTACCATAATTGGGATAAATTATAAAAGAATCAAAAGACTTACATGGCTTGTGATGAGCTGGTACTGAGGATCTTGAAGCAGAATGAGCACCCGGATAAATCCACGCCACATCATGATTGGTTCCTATAAATGAACTTAGAACTCAAGCACACTGTAGATCAATGGATCCATTCAACAGTACTTCTGGAAGACTGTTCATTCATGTTGTCTTTTGTTCTTCTACACTGCTGACTTATCAGGCAGATCAAGTAACAAGCTTCTGTAACAATTGAAATAGTTTGTAGATGAAAACTGTAATATCAGCACATTCCATTCAGAATCAATTTCATGTGGTAAGAGGTCACTTAAATTCCTCTTCCAAAATGAAGATTTTGTTATTCCATATAAACAGTCAAATCAATCTGAATTGCAGAATCCGAAATACAAAATTTGATAGATGTTAAATTTGCATCGAGGATAAAGAACATTATTTGTGTTTTACCAATACACCAATGCGTGTTTAGCAATATATACTCATTACTTTCGAAGTCCTTTTAAACAAAATCTACAACCTTTGTCATTCTAGAGCAGGGCCCAATTTCATTGAGCTGCTTAAAGTATTTGTGACATGTGACATGCTGTTTTGACTGGTAACCTTATTCTGGTAAGCATAATTTTGTTTGTGCTTAGCTGCTTTTTGAGCTTAAGCAGCTCTATGATATTGGACCCAGATATGTCTTGCCTAGAGGTGATACATTAAGTGAAGTAATTAAATAAAGGCACTAATAATGGACAGAGACAGTTGGTCCTTACCCATAAACCAATTAAGATTCTTCTTTCAATTCCTATGATGAATAAATTAATTTAAACACCCTTAGAGTTAACCCTGCTTTATGATATCATTAGTCAACACATCATTCACTCAAAGTAGCTTTCGTGGGAAAAGCACCATTCCTTGAAATCCTTTAAAGTCTTCAAATTTCAAAATACTGAAGATATTGAGCCTAGATCCAGACTCAGTGCTTCAATACAAATAACATAAGATTGAATTTATTCTCTACAAATGTTCAAAAATGTTAATAAAAAAAACAAAAAAAAACAATTAAATTTAATTTTGGGGAACCATGAGCTGTTAACCTTTGATTACAAAAATTACCCTTAAGGTAGATCCCCCTAGCTGCAGCTTCCTAGGTTATATCCATAGAGCTAGCTCAATGGTTGCATTGTTTAATGAGGTGTCATTCCTGGCTACACGGCAGTAACCAGTTAGTTGGCTTCTGACTGGCACCCTCCGAACAAAGATATTAACAAACTAGGGGGACCGCCAACATTAGGACTGGATAGCTCAGTTGGTACAGCATAGGTACATATTATAGATGGTTGTCAAAGGTTCAAATCTCGCTCTGGTCAATTTTTCTCTGTTCACACCAAAAATTGATGTAAAAAATCAGCTATTCTGCCCCAAATTACTTCAAATCGTGTTTGTAGGATGTTACTTTGTCTTCATTTTGTGATGAAAGATGATTGCAGGCAGACAAAACACCTTTGGTAGAAACCCTGCTGTTGATTTTCATCAAACAAGGCAGTGTTGTTTACTGAAGAAACATAAATAAAATGACATGAAACAGCCTCCTAAAGTATCTGCTCTTTTAATTATCATTCCCTTATTTTTTCGGGGGGTATGATATAGCAGTGGTGAGATATATGTTGCACTTGCTCTGCACTATTGTATTGATAACCCAATTCATTTCTAATCTGTATGTAGATTTATCCATAAAACAGTAAGGATGGTATGAACAAAAGGATGGAGCTAATCTTACTTGACTCAATTCTGATTCAAGACAGATTTAGATCGACCAACAATTCGCCCAGATTTGTAATTTGTGACTCGGACTAAAAAAGCTTGAATCTTCTAGAAGTCCATTTATAACCATCATTTCTGTTAAGGCATCCACTTTGACATGTGAGATTAAACTATACCAATCAGTCCAGCCTCCCTGTTTCTGCCAAAATCGTTTTGTGTTCGGCCAAGAGTGGAGTACATTATAAAACTAAATTTCAAGTTTGTTTCCTATCTTTTTGAAGGAGTTATTTCAGTAGTTACTGTTATTATTGCAAAGACCAGCAGAAAGTGTCTAGCAGACCGGTGACAGTGCAGTGTCATACCAATCTAGCTATACAACAGTCCAATGAGAGTGCTTTATGAAAAAAATACACAACATGTCTGTTTCTGATTGGCTGACACTCTCCAGCACAAACAAGCAAGGCACACGTACACGTATATAAAAAGCTGGAGGTAGTTTGAATTACTCAGTGCAAGGAGAGGAGCTGTTGAACAACACAAGTAATATTCTCACCTCACTGTTAGATCACTGTCTGCCTCTGTTGATAGAGTTGATAGAGTTGTTACTTTGTTCCTCAGGAGATTCCACGTAGCTTCAGAACTCTGACTGTCTCTGCTGATTCAGTTGTTTTCCATCATGAGTCCCTTTCTTTTCTTGGCTCTTCTTGGTGGTAAGTTCTATGTTTATTTCAATCTGAATGTCTGTCTGTCTTGGCATAATTTCCCAAGTTGATTCTTGCTTAGTATCATCATCTGAAGTTCAGTTGAATTGATCCTACATGCTTTGACATTCAGCACACTGAAACAATGTCAATACATACATTTTTAAATAAGTAAAATTTTAAAGATTTCGAGTACAACAACCCATTAAAATCCTTCACCAATAATGCTTTGTTTCCATAATTACAAAATATTGTATCATTTCTTTAAGATATTATTTCCTCATAGCTAAAGATGATTTCATTTGAAAATAGTCTTCTGATAACCAATGTATACCAAACTTTTTAAACTGGCTACTTAGGATTGTTGTCACTGTTGGGGTTTAGGAATGTGTGAAACCCTAAAATGTTGTTGCAGTAATGTTTTATAACTTCTCCACATTTTATGCACTTCCAATTTTGAACGCAGCTTTATTTGTTTTCATGAATTTTTCTTTGGAAAAGATCATAGTTTTACAATTTCCTAAAATGATAAGTTTTTACAAAATGTTGCGTCTATTTTCAACTTCAATATTCTTTGACATCTGTCCAGATCTAAAAAAGAAGAAAAGAACCACTCCTGATTTTTAGGGAGACATAATATTTTTATATTTAGAAGACTATTTAATAAAGTAAGGACCAACCCAGTATTATACAATTCCATATTGATAATATTGAGTAGGAAGCTGTTATTTTTATTAAAACATATCCCTTTTATTTGCTGCTCAATTTACAGCTAAAACATTGCATGTTGTCAATCAGGTCAAACTGCTGTGCATCACTCACAGTAGGGGCGTTGGCAACATTCTGAGTGATTGGCTACTTTACAGCCTTAATTAATAACAGCTTCCTCCCATTGCTTTTTGTGATTGTAATTTGAGGATACTATTTGATGATTCTTCTTGAAAATATTTCTTTATTCATGATATTTATATCAATGAGGCAAAACTGTAACAGAACAGATAACCCTACAAGGACTTTGGGTTGGTGACAATCTGTTTAATGGTTAGACTGATTACCACCAATTTTGGGGCTTTTTATCAACATTACCCAGAGTCATAATAATATAGGCCCCCCCCCCCCCAAAAAAAGGGGGCCGGATACTGTTTTCATGGTAACCATTTATGTTTACCTTGGTACTCATACTTTGATTTTTTATAAAAACTGTACGTCTATTGTATGCCTATTGATGCCTCTAAATTTCCCATATGTTATGCACACAAAAGGTGTTTAGGTTTTAGCAGGACATCCGTTCTTCTTGGTCCAATTTAAAAAAAAATAAAAATTCCGAGTGGGGGGGGGGGGGGGGGAGTTGTTCGGGCAATAGTAATAATAATTAGTTCTTATATAGCGCGTTTCACAATAAGGTCTCAAAGCGCTTTTCATTAGTGCCCTAGTCATTGGGCCAATAACATTCCTGTAATCTTTCTCAGCTCCCTGGGGAGTATAAAGCCCTGAGCTGCCTTGGCGCTCCGAAGGCTTTTTCAAACACAATAACAACCTCTACCCTCGCAGGTGCCCGTTTACACCCCTGGGTGAAGACAAGCAATAATAGCAAAGTATCTTGCTCAAGGACCAAGTGTCATGACCGGGATTTGAACCCACACCTGGATGACTTGACCACCAGAACTTGAGTCCGGTGCACTCGACCATTCCATTGTTGTTGTTCGTTTTTTAGCTTTTTAGTTTTTATTATTTTCTTTTTTAGCTTTTCCGATCTGTTAGTCCCAACAACAATAGACCGATTGTGCGACCAATGTTTACATGTCATCACTTGACCTATTGTGGGTACTAGGTCATCTGAGCTGATGGCAAACTATGTGCAAAAACATACCGTGACCAATAGAGTCACACCAAAAGTGGACTTTTGGTAATAATAACACTGAGCCAATTTATTAAAGTTGTATGTTGTGACTTTGATATTAATCACATTACTGTTTCATAAACTACCAGTATTCTACTACCAAAGAGGTTTATGCACTGCCGGTGTCGGACGACTACATAGCCACCTGCCTGTTATTTTCTTAAATAATTAACGTTCAACGGATATTTAATTAGTCAATCTTGTTTCCACCAAGCCAGGATGTGTTACATCCAAAATTTTGTAACCTTTACTTTCGGTCAAAACCGGATGTGCCATATATTTTTAAAGTGGAAGTGCAAGAGCTCCCTCTAGCGGCAGGTTCAAAACAGTTAAAAATGCACTTTTGCTTGATGTCTTTGGCAAAGATTGAATTATTGTTATTATTATTATTATACATTTCTGGTAATGGAACCAAGGATGCCTCATAAGTGAACTTAATCACTGTAGCTCTCAAGCCTGAGGAAACATGTAGATAAAGGTGCTTGCTATGTGAACCAGAAACACCGGGGTAAACCCCTACTTTTCCATGATAAGTGTTCTGGGTTCCTTTACGTGCACTACCCATCCTAGTACACGGGACCCACGGCTTAATGTCCCATCCGAAGAACAAAGCAATCATGGCCAAGTATCATGCTCAAGGACACAAGTGCCGTGAGCGGGATTCATGATTAATGACTTCATCACGTGTCATGTGGTATTCTATTATAGAGTTGCAGTTTTTGATGTCATGTATCTACCACACAATGGGTTTGATAGGGTGGAATCTTGGTTTGACTTTAGACATGGACATGTTGCAAACAGATATGAAATGACAATATGATGACGTTATTACATGATTTATAATGAATTTTTAAAATTTTGACCAGTGCATATATTGGACTGCTATGGTACACACAACTCAAATAGGAGGTACAGTCACACACTCGTATGTTTTCTATGCATCACACAACTCAAAACGTACACACGGGGGGTCAAAAGTCCAAAAGCCCTCTATTGACAAGTTGAAAAAGTTAAGCTTTATCAAACTCTTTTCTTTTTTTTTACAGTTGAAACGGGAAAAGCCTTCTGTTCTGTTTAGTAACCGAAGCAATTTCTATTTTACCTTTTTGTTCTTTTTCCTACAAACACTTTTCCAAATTTCAAGATTAATATTGAGTTGAAACTTTACATATACTTGAACCTTAACAAGCCATTGGCACCAATTATGTCATCATGATGTCATCAGGTGTCTAATTACAGTAAATAAAAGTCTCTTATTTTTTATAATTTTAGTAAAAAATCTTAACAACTCATACAAAATAGATTTTGACAATTTATACATCATTGGAAGGTCTATAAAAACTTATTAAATTTCTTACAAAAATGACCCAAATAATGACCATGATTTCTAGTTCAAATCAGAAGTTGATATAAAAAGGTATTCAAAAATAAAAATTTAAGTTTTGCAGTCAACATGAAAGACAAAGTAGGAATGATCTCAGTAAATGAACTATACGGCGACAAGTTTAAAATTTTTACTGTAAATTTCACAGCAGTTGTTTTGTTGTAGATAACATAGGCAACAGGTTACTTGAAAAACTTGAAAAAAAAATTTATGGTAAAAAGAAGATGCTATTTCTTGCGCGATCAAATAAGGTGTGCTTTGGCGTCCTGAAAAGACTATTGTTTTATAAATTATATTTTTTTCTTCCGTGAATAAAAGATACCCCAAGAATGAAAGTGATTTAAACCTTGAAACTTTGCATATATGAACCACATTCAGACAGCACTTGCTAAAACATTGTTGTAACCAAAGTTTACATAGGAGTTTGTGTTTACTTGTTCTGGCCCCCTCACTTTTGTGATGACAAGCAGTGCCACAGATTGCCACTGCAAAAATTTACAAAGGTTGAGAAACAACCTTGACAGTAGCCCAAACTCTATTGCAATTGAGTGCAGCTGGTGGCTTTTTCAGTTACCACTCTCATTGAAGCACTTTGGGCAGTGGCTCTACTCTCACCATCAGCTTGTCCCTCAAAATGCCACATTTTAAAGATGGGTATAGGATAGTTATTTCAAGAAACTAAAATAGTAATTATTTTATTTTGATTTAATAAAACATAAAAACCTGAAGTATCACTTGCCACCAAAATGAACAATTTAATAAGGCCACCATTTTGGATTTTTTATTTTGTTAATGAAATTGGGTAAGAAGTACATTTACTGACAAATTCCTACATAGGAGCTAGAAAAGAAAAAAAGAAAAACAAAGAAGAAAAAACAGGATTATTGCCGTGCTTGTTGGGATTCATTATGGCCACCAAAAACTGGCAGCAATAATTGATCACATACAGACAGGGTAGAAAGTAGGATACTGTAACAGCCTAATTATCAATGCCTAGTTTGTTCTACAGGCTGATCAAAACATTAAGACAATTTCTAATTGCAATACAAGTCTAAGTATCATCAAACTAATTTTGATTTATTGGGGCTTGGGCCCTCACCCGAAACCAACTTTGTTTTTATCCAGAATTTGTTTCCCTTTTTTTTAATACTTTTTTAAATGGCAACATTTTATAAGTTTTGTACATATAAATTGTCGTCAGATAATTTTTTACTTTACATTGTCCTATTGGTACAAATTATAAATCAAATTATAGCTTATAACTTTACATCGTGACGTCAACACTGTGTCATTGTTGCCTGTTTTATAAATGTTTTTACATTTTTGGCAAGCACGACTGGATCATAATAGTTGGGGACAACTTGTTCATGCGACCTTGTTAGCACACATTTAGATACCTTCTTGAAAAGAGGAAATTCACTGAATCCACTCCAGTTGAAAGGTAAAATGAAAACCCAACACAGAAATAAGCTTCACCTTTTACCATTTCCATTAAGACAGTACTTCAATCAAGTGTTCTGCACCCTATGTTGATGATTCCCAGTTTGTGAAGCATGCAATGCTCATGGATTAGTAGTGCATGGGAAAGGGTTCTGTAGGGATCTGAAGGGATCTAAAAGGGAAGACACACTGTAAACCTCAGCACCCTCAGGTTACAGCTCCAACTAATTATTTCCATTTCATTTTTTCGAACTCTTAATTCGAAGTATAATATAAATAGCTGCTTTTGAAAAAAAGGTACGCAGTGACTTACATAAGTTGAAATATTACTTGATCTTATTTGTAGACCCCCGTAGTGTTGAGAATAACTGCATGCATTTGAGTTTGGATTGTGTATTATTATGAAGTTTAGGACATTTTGTAGCCTATTTAATGAAACAGATGATGTCATGATGACATGTCATGATAACATGATCAGGTGTCAACTTTCATCACATCAAATGATCTTGTTTACAGTATCTTTTGCACAGCATTATATAAATTTATAGTTTTTGTGGCATATTTGAGCTCATCACAAGTGTCACACATGCTCAGACATGACAAAACTTTCAGTCTTCCATCTGGTCACAACTTGCATTAAAATGAAAATATATTGCTGAAAGAATGATGTACCAGCCTAATTTTCAATGCCTAGTTTGTTTTACAGACTGACCAAAACACTGAACAACTTTAGAACCACTTCTGAACTGCCAGCAGACTTTGCAAACTTTGTAGAAATACAAAATGGCTGCCAATGCCATCATAAACCATGTTAGAAATGGCACTGTATTAATTTGAATACAAGATACACGTGTGCCTCTAGTCGATCAATATCATTCTACAAGTTGCTTTTGAATTTTAGATGTTATTTTCACTTTACTGCACACACTTCTTGCATCATCACTTTGGTGTATTTTTATTAATATCACTTCGATCAATACATATGGAAACCTTGTACATTTCTGTGAGACTGCTTGAGTGAGTTTGACAAACACATCATAGCCAGTTATTAATTTCAGTTTGCCCTCCTCCTAGGAAGACCTTGTTTCAAGAACCACCAGAATCAACATCTGATTCAAAACGTGCCTCATTTAAAATTGCTCAAATTCTAAAAACTACTGTACAAGTTGTTTATAATGAATATGTATAGGTTCACCTAATTTCTTTTACATCAACCACCACTACCTAAATAAAAAGATCCCTGTGGAATAAGATTTCCAATTCTAGATCTTATTTTCACTTTGGTAAACAAGTTTCATGCATTTCTGTGAGATTACTGGATCGAGTCTAACTCCCACATTACTGTCAGGTATTGATGTCAGTTTGCTCTATACGTTCAAGGTAATCGTTTTCAAAATTGAACTCAAAACTTGCCTCATTGATGGAAAAAAGTGTTAGTCTCAAATTACATCAAATTTACCAATAAGCTTTCTTCTGCTTTTCTAATTTATAAGGATATGCTAACAAAAGTACCAAGATAAAAGCTGTCAAATCTTCACAAGGTTCCTAACCATATACAACTATTTTAATATCACACAAATGATACCGCTTTTAGTATCACACATAGACAGGGTAGAAAGAATGATATTGTACCAGCTTAATTCTCAATGCCTAGTTTGTACTACAGCCTGACCAAAACACTGAACAACTTTAGAACCACTTCTGAACTGCCAGCAGACTTTGCAAACTTTGTAAAAATACAAAATGGCTGCCATTGCCGTCATTAACCATGTTAGAAATGGCAATGTATTAATTTGAATACAAGTTACGTGTGTGCCTATAGTAGATCAATATCAATCTACAAGTTGCTTTTGAATTCTAGATGTTAGTTTCACTTTACTGCACACACTTCTTGCATCATCACTTTGGTGTATTTTTTATTAATATCTCTTTGATCAATATATTTGGAAACCTTGTACATTTCTGTGAGACTGCTTGAGTGAGTTTGACAAACACATCACAGTCAGTTATTATTTTCAGTATGCCCTCCTCCTAGGAAGACCTCGTTTCAAGAACCACCAGAATCAACATCTGATTCAAAACGTGCCTCATTTAAAATTGCCCAAATTCTAAAAACTACTGTACAAGTTGTTTATAATGAATATGTATAGGTTCACCTAATTTCTTTTACATCAACCACCACTACCTAAATAAAAAGATTCCTGTGGAATAAGATTTCCAATTCTAGATCTTATTTTCACTTTGGTAAACAAGTTTCATGCATTTCTGTGAGGTTACTGGATCGAGTCTAACTCCCACATTACTGTCAGGTATTGATGTCAGTTTGCTCTATATGTACAAGGTAATTGTTTTCAAAATTGAACTCAAAACTTGCCCCATTGATGGAAAAAAGTGTTAGTCTCAAGTTAGATCAAATTTACCAATAAGCTTTCTGCTGCTTTTCTAATTTATAAGGATAAGCTAGCAAAAGTACCAAGATAAAAGCCGTCTAAACTTCACAAGGTTCCTAACCATATACAACTATTTTAATATCACGCAAATGATACCGCTTTTAGTATCACACATAGACAGGGTAGAAAGAATGATATTGTACCAGCTTAATTCTCAATGCCTAGTTTGTACTACAGCCTGACCAAAACACTAAACAACTTTAGAACCACTTCTGAACTGCCAGAAGACTTTGCAAACTTTGTAAAAATACAAAATGGCTGCCATTGCCGTCATAAACCATGTTAGAAATGGCAATGTATTAATTTGAATACAAGTTACATGTGTGCCTATAGTAGATCAATATCAATCTACAAGGTGCTTTTGAATTCTAGATGTTAGTTTCACTTTACTGCACACACTTCTTGCATCATCACTTTGGTGTATTTTTTGTTAATATCTCTTTGATCAATACATTTGGAAACCTTGTACATTTCTGTGAGACTGCTTGAGTGAGTTTAACTTCCACATCACAGCCAGTTATTAATTTCAGTATGCCCTCCTCCTAGGAAGACCTCGTTTCAAGAACCACCAGAATCAACATTTGATTCAAAACGTGCCTCATTTAAAATTGCCCAAATTCTAAAAACTACTGTACAAGTTGTTTATAATGAATATGTATAGGTTCACCTAATTTCTTTTACATCAACCACCACTACCTAAATAAAAAGATCCCTGTGGAATAAGATTTCCAGTTCTAGATCTAATTTTCACTTTGGTAAACAAGTTTCATGCATTTCTGTGAGATTACTGGATCGAGTCTAACTCCCACATTACTGTCAGGTATTGATGTCAGTTTGCTCTATACGTACAAGGTAATTGTTTTCAAAATTGAACTCAAAACTTGCCCCATTGATGGAAAAAAGTGTTAGTCTCAAGTTAGATCAAATTTACCAATAAGCTTTCTGCTGCTTTTCTAATTTATAAGGATAAGCTAGCAAAAGTACCAAGATAAAAGCCGTCTAAACTTCACAAAGTTCCTAACCATATACAACTATTTTAATATCACGCAAATGATACCGCTTTTAGTATCACACATAGACAGGGTAAATAGTAGGATAATGTACCAGCTTAATTCTCAATGCGTAGTTTGTTCTACAGCCTGATCAAAACACTGAACAACTTTAGAACCACTTCTGAACTGCCAGCAGAATTTGCAAACTTTGTAAAAATACAAAATGGCTGCCATTGCCGTCATAAACCATGTTAGAAATGGCACTGTAATAATTTGAATACAAGATACACGAGTGCCTCAAATAAGTCAATATCACTCTACAAGTTGCTTTTGAATTCTAGATGTTATTTTCACTTTACTGCACACACTTCTTGCATCATCACTTTGGTGTATTTTTTATTAATATCTCTTTGATCAATATATTTGGAAACCTTGTACATTTCTGTGAGACTGCTTGAGTGAGTTTGACAAACACATCATAGCCAGTTATTAATTTCAGTTTTCCCTCCTCCTAGGAAGACCTTGTTTCAAGAACCACCAGAATCAACATCTGATTCAAAACGTGCCTCATTTAAAATCGCCCAAATTCTAAAAACTACTGTACAAGTTGTTTATAATGAATATGTATAGGTTCACCTAATTTCTTTTACATCAACCACCACTACCTAAATAAAAAGATTCCTGTGGAATAAGATTTCCAATTCTAGATCTTATTTTCACTTTGGTAAACAAGTTTCATGCATTTCTGTGAGATTACTGGATCGAGTCTAACTCCCACATTACTGTCAGGTATTGATGTCAGTTTGCTCTATACGTACAAGGTAATTGTTTTCAAAATTGAACTCAAAACTTGCCCCATTGATGGAAAAAAGTGTTAGTCTCAAGTTAGATCAAATTTACCAATAAGCTTTCTGCTGCTTTTCTAATTTATAAGGATAAGCTAGCAAAAGTACCAAGATAAAAGCCGTCTAAACTTCACAAGGTTCCTAACCATATACAACTATTTTAATATCACGCAAATGATACCGCTTTTAGTATCACACATAGACAGGGTAGAAAGAATGATATTGTACCAGCTTAATTCTCAATGCCTAGTTTGTACTACAGCCTGACCAAAACACTAAACAACTTTAGAACCACTTCTGAACTGCCAGAAGACTTTGCAAACTTTGTAAAAATACAAAATGGCTGCCATTGCCGTCATAAACCATGTTAGAAATGGCAATGTATTAATTTGAATACAAGTTACATGTGTGCCTATAGTAGATCAATATCAATCTACAAGTTGCTTTTGAATTCTAGATGTTAGTTTCACTTTACTGCACACACTTCTTGCATCATCACTTTGGTGTATTTTTTGTTAATATCTCTTTGATCAATACATTTGGAAACCTTGTACATTTCTGTGAGACTGCTTGAGTGAGTTTGACTTCCACATCACAGCCAGTTATTAATTTCAGTATGCCCTCCTCCTAGGAAGACCTCGTTTCAAGAACCACCAGAATCAACATTTGATTCAAAACGTGCCTCATTTAAAATTGCCCAAATTCTAAAAACTACTGTACAAGTTGTTTATAATGAATATGTATAGGTTCACCTAATTTCTTTTACATCAACCACCACTACCTAAATAAAAAGATCCCTGTGGAATAAGATTTCCAGTTCTAGATCTAATTTTCACTTTGGTAAACAAGTTTCATGCATTTCTGTGAGATTACTGGATCGAGTCTAACTCCCACATTACTGTCAGGTATTGATGTCAGTTTGCTCTATACGTACAAGGTAATTGTTTTCAAAATTGAACTCAAAACTTGCCCCATTGATGGAAAAAAGTGTTAGTCTCAAGTTAGATCAAATTTACCAATAAGCTTTCTGCTGCTTTTCTAATTTATAAGGATAAGCTAGCAAAAGTACCAAGATAAAAGCCGTCTAAACTTCACAAGGTTCCTAACCATATACAACTATTTTAATATCACGCAAATGATACCGCTTTTAGTATCACACATAGACAGGGTAAATAGTAGGATAATGTACCAGCTTAATTCTCAATGCGTAGTTTGTTCTACAGCCTGATCAAAACACTGAACAACTTTAGAACCACTTCTGAACTGCCAGCAGAATTTGCAAACTTTGTAAAAATACAAAATGGCTGCCATTGACGTCATAAACCATGTTAGAAATGGCACTATAATAATTTGAATACAAGATACACGAGTGCCTCAAATAAATCAATATCACTCTACAAGTTGCTTTTGAATTCTAGATGTTATTTTCACTTTACTGCACACACTTCTTGCATCATCACTTTGGTGTATTTTTTATTAATATCTCTTTGATCAATATATTTGGAAACCTTGTACATTTCTGTGAGACTGCTTGAGTGAGTTTGACAAACACATCATAGCCAGTTATTAATTTCAGTTTTCCCTCCTCCTAGGAAGACCTTGTTTCAAGAACCACCAGAATCAACATCTGATTCAAAACGTGCCTCATTTAAAATTGCCCAAATTCTAAAAACTACTGTACAAGTTGTTTATAATGAATATGTATAGGTTCACCTAATTTCTTTTACATCAACCACCACTACCTAAATAAAAAGATTCCTGTGGAATAAGATTTCCAATTCTAGATCTTATTTTCACTTTGGTAAACAAGTTTCATGCATTTCTGTGAGATTACTGGATCGAGTCTAACTCCCACATTACTGTCAGGTATTGATGTCAGTTTGCTCTATACGTACAAGGTAATTGTTTTCAAAATTGAACTCAAAACTTGCCCCATTGATGGAAAAAAGTGTTAGTCTCAAGTTAGATCAAATTTACCAATAAGCTTTCTGCTGCTTTTCTAATTTATAAGGATAAGCTAGCAAAAGTACCAAGATAAAAGCCGTCTAAACTTCACAAGGTTCCTAACCATATACAACTATTTTAATATCACGCAAATGATACCGCTTTTAGTATCACACATAGACAGGGTAGAAAGAATGATATTGTACCAGCTTAATTCTTAATGCCTAGTTTGTACTACAGCCTGATCAAAACACTGAACAACTTTAGAACCACTTCTGAACTGCCAGAAGACTTTACAAACTTTGTAAAAATACAAAATGGCTGCCATTGCCGTCATAAACCATGTTAGAAATGGCAATGTATTAATTTGAATACAAGTTACATGTGTGCCTATAGTAGATCAATATCAATCTACAAGTTGCTTTTGAATTCTAGATGTTAGTTTCACTTTACTGCACACACTTCTTGCATCATCACTTTGGTGTATTTTTTATTAATATCTCTTTGATCAATATATTTGGAAACCTTATACATTTCTGTGAGACTGCTTGAGTGAGTTTGACTTCCACATCACAGCCAGTTATTAATTTCAGTTTGCCCTCCTCCTAGGAAGACCTCGTTTCAAGAACCACCAGAATCAACATCTGATTCAAAACGTGCCTCATTTAAAATTGCCCAAATTCTAAAAACTACTGTACAAGTTGTTTATAATGAATATGTATAGGTTCACCTAATTTCTTTTACATCAACCACCACTACCTAAATAAAAAGATCCCTGTGGAATAAGATTTCCAGTTCTAGATCTAATTTTCACTTTGGTAAACAAGTTTCATGCATTTCTGTGAGATTACTGGATCGAGTCTAACTCCCACATTACTGTCAGGTATTGATGTCAGTTTGCTCTATACGTACAAGGTAATTGTTTTCAAAATTGAACTCAAAACTTGCCTCATTGATGGAAAAAAGTGTTAGTCTCAAGTTAGATCAAATTTACCAATAAGCTTTCTGCTGCTTTTCTAATTTATAAGGATATGCTAACAAAAGTACCAAGATAAAAGCCGTCTAAACTTCACAAGGTTCCTAACCATATACAACTATTTTAATATCACACAAATGATACGGCTTTTAGTATCACACATAGACAGGGTAAATAGTAATATAATGTACCAGCTTAATTCTCAATGCCTAGTTTGTTCTACAGCCTGATCAAAACACTGAACAACTTTAGAACCACTTCTGAACTGCCAGAAGACTTTGCAAACTTTGTAAAATTACAAAATGGCTGCCATTGCCGTCATAAACCATGTTAGAAATGGCACTGTATTAATTTGAATACAAGATACACGTGTGCCTCTAGTCGATCAATATCATTCTCCAAGTTGCTTTTGAATTCTAGATGTTATTTTCACTTTGCTGCACACACTTCTTGCATCATCACTTTGGTGTATTTTTATTAATTCATGTTTTTCATTGATCAATATTTGGAAACCTTCTACATGTTTGTGAGACTGCTTGAGTGAGTTTGACTTCCACATCACAGCCTGTTATTAATTTTAGTTTGCTCTCCCCCTAAGGGGACCTTGTTTCAAAAACCTCAGAATCAACACTGAATTTAAAACCTGCTGCGTTTAAAATTCCAAAAGCTACTTTACAAGTTGTTTATTTGACTATATTTAGGTTCACCAATTTGCTTTATACATCAACAAGCACTACCTCACATTAATATCAAGATCACAGTTGAATATGCTTTACCATTCTAGATATTATTTTCCCTTTAGTATATGCTTCTTGCATTTCTGTGAGATTCATTCATTCATTTTCATTCATTTTTATTAAAAACCAACCGGCAGCACAAGGCTGAATTATGTGGCAGTTACAAGAGGTAAAAAAGTTAACAATTCATTAAAACAGAGAATATAAAACACAGATAGTTTGCAAACATGACATAAAACAGAAAAAAGGGCAAAGAGTTTTAAAAAAAAACCAGGCAAGCCCACCCAAATTAGGAAATAAAATCCCCTCGCAAAAAAAAACAGAAAATGTCACAAACACACTAAGCAAATAAATCATAAGTGCCTTGGAGGTAGAAGCTAGAAAAATATAGGATTCCTTATTCAAAAGTTTTGAACAAAATGGGATTGGGCTATTACCATATCGCTTGGTTTTGCACTTAGGGATGAGATATTTATGTGTGTGATGGAGATCCATACTGTGAGTAGTGTTGTTTTGCGGGAACCAATCATTTACCGATAACTTGATTGGGTCCAACTCATGTATTACTGTCAGGTATTTATGTCAGTTTGCTCTATACCTACAAGGTAATCGTTTTCAACATTGAACTCAAAACTTGCCCCATTGATGGAAAAAAGTGTTAGTCTCAAAGTAGATTAAATTTACCAACAAGCTTTCTGCTGCTTTTCTTATTTGTAAGGGTATGCCAACCAAAGTACCAAGATAAAAGCCATCTAAACTTCACAAGGTTCCTAACCATATACAATTATTTTAATATCACACAAATGATACTGCTTTTAGTATCACAAATAGACAGGGTAGAGAGTAGGATAATGTGACAGCTTAATTCTCAATGTCTAGTTTGTTTTACAGGCTGCTCCAATCACTAAGACAATTTTAAAACCACTTTAACTGCCAGCAAACTGCTTTTTACAAGACTCAGTATTAACAAACTAATTAGTTGTTTCTCAGTGAAGCACAGCAAAACAGCTCTTGGTTTTGTTAATTTTGTTGGCTTTTGTGCTTTGCAACAGAAAAGGCATTGTTTTTTTTCAATTTGTTTTCTTCTTTTTCGTCATTTTTTTCTTTGGGCAAATGCCATAGACTTTGTACACCATTTCTCTAAACAGCCTTTTGGTCACTTGCCAACTTGCATCTTAACCTAACTTAGAACAAACAAAGACAACATAACAAACATGTGCACAGTACCAATAATGTCACCATGCCGTCATCTTCTGTCATGTGACGTCACCTTACAGATATAACTTTAAAATCTTCAAAAAATCAACCACGAGAGACCTTTATGGGGTTAGATAGAGGTTATGTAGGTCTTCATTTATTCAGTGTGCCCAACATCACGTGACCTCTCATTCCAGTCGAAACTGGAAGTGCCTTGTAATTCAAAAGTGGTAAACTTGATCAGGTTGCTTTCAATGATGTTAGTTTCCGTCAAGGGTCTACTTTAAAAAAATAGTACTGATGATGTCATTAAGCCTGGGCTACTTTTCAAGTAATTGTGATTGTTGATTGCAGCGACTAGTCGTGACCGTCACAATACAAACTTTGCAAAAAGTTGCAAAATGAACTGATTTCTCATTCACGACTTTAGTTCACAACATAAAAAACACCACACTTTGCTCAAACAATGCGACACACAAACACACAATGTTCACCACGAGTGCCATGACACCACAGCGCACAACACAATATTGCCCCACAGTCAATGAAATAAAGCCTCAACTGTACATACAGCGACCTTTCACACAGACTCATCCGTATTCAACAGCTACGTGGCTTGTGAATGGTCCAGAATTGTTCTTTAAGTATCTATGCAGCTATTTTTACAATGTGTCTCAACGTGTTCAAAGCCATGCAAGTTGAAGCTTTCTTGTGAATATGGATATTTTATCAATAGCCAATCACAGCATGATTTAAGTTGGACTCGGTATACCTACTGTACATGTAATGTGCTGTCTGTACAATTGATGTAAGGGGATGACCGTTGTGTTTACAATGCATCACCGTGTATTGTGTATGCGTGGTTGTACTAGTGAGACAATCACAGGCATCAAATATTGCAAATACCAAGACTTGTCAAACCAATTAACAAACTTAAAAATCATGTATGAGAATTTACCAAAGTACCACTTGATAATTGTGATAAGGAACACATTTTCACTTGCCCTGTGGACTACAAAGTACAAAAGGACGGGTTTTAACTCATCGATCACTTTTTTCACTCGCACTTGGCGACCGCTTATTTCGAACCCTGAATTTCTGTACATTGAACAGCTGATGCAAACACTCTGACTTAGTCTGGTTCCCAGACCCAGAACTCTGACTATTTTCTGTCGATTTTAGGGTCTGGTATCACCCAAATGTCACTTGACAAAAAAGGAGGAATTCATCCTTTTCCGAAAATATCCAAAATGCTCCAAACTCGTTGTCATCAACATTCGGACAGTGTCATTGATGGTTGGACATCCACTTTGGTTGTTAAAAATTCAAAAATTTTGCAGACACATGCCATTATCATTTCAACACTATATTTGAATATAATTGAAACATTTTCACAAACTGATTATCCCATTATAAATTTTTCCATTGGCTGATTTTGCAGTGTGCTGTGTGTGTGCACTTCCTCAATCCACTGCGGAAACTGGAATGTTCCGTTGGTTGAAAATTGGTTATTGGTCATAATTTACTTGCACTCTTATTTTAAATGGGAGGCCTCCTTAGATACAAACAATAACTCAATCAAATATCTGAATTCTGTAGTACTCTACGGATACTTTTTACTGTTTGACCGAAACCACTTGGCAAGGTTTTTTTAGCTGGTTCATTGCTGTTTCAACTGGCATTTGGCCAACGGACCACCCCTTAATTCCGAACACTGTCAGTGCCGAGTCCCGAAGTTGGTGTCACATCCACCACGAAGTGCACCGTGGAATTAGTAAGTCATGCAAAAAGTCTTGTTAAATTTAGTTTTTGCCTCGGTTCCCCACAAAATTGCCATGATGCCCCTCAAACTTTAGAAAAGGCAAGGCAAAAATTGCCATGCCCTTTTGAACACAAAGGTAGAAGCCTGCACACATAGACATGGGGACGTCAACATTGTGATAGGTTGCAAATAAAAGTTACGACTGGTCGAGTAGTCACAAATAGTTGATGCAGGACCGTTCAAGTAGTGAATTTTAATGATTATTTTTTTATTTCTATTAAGTTGATTGATTGATCATAGTTTAATTGGTATATCTCTAGATATAGAGAGCGCCGTGAGGCTGCACTGTTTTCCATCTGTCCTTGTGAAAAATTTTGAATTTTGGAATATTTCATCGTAGCTGTGCCTGATATGTCTGATTTTTGAATGATAGTCATATTATGAGTATACATGCTGCTTGACTGAATATTGGTGCAAAAGCCGATTACCATGTTGTGGATTTTTCTCGGAATTTTCATCGCATTTTTGACTCGAGGTGACTCCGGGGATCGGCCAACCGTGACCGCTATGGGCCAGACCTACACCCCTGGGAAACTCCATGAACTACGGCCTGTCTCCTGTGGTTCACTCAACCACACAGCCTGGAGATCTGCCTGCAAAGCAGGAATAGCGCCACACTGTCCCACACGACGGGGTTGCCGGGGAGGTGCACATAAACAAAGAGAAGCTTCAAGTATTGTTACTACACAATCAGAGGTAACTACATGTACCACTCCAACTATTACGCGTACCACTATTGGCCCTATACAAAGCCAAACTACAACCCCAACTACTTTGAATATGAACTTAGCACTTCTTAACTGTCGATCTGCTAGGAATAAAACTGACCTGATATATGAATTTATGATAGAGAACAAGTCATATATTGTTGCACTGACAGAAACCTGGTTTACTGGAACAGATGATGATCAAAAATACATTGCTGAAATCTGTCCTCGTGGCTTTACTTGCACACATACCCCTAGAATGGGCAGGCGAGGTGGGGGTGTTGCAGTCATTTTGCGTAAAAGCTTCAACATGAAACTTTTGAAAACTCAGTGGTTTGCTTCTTTTGAGTACATGATGATGAACATTTCCTCTAGCAACAATAACTCTGCAATTAACTTAATTGCACTCTACCGCCCTCCATCGTCCTCTCATAAAAACTTCATTACTGAATTCTCGACGTTGCTTGAGTCCGTTGCGCTTGAGAAAAACTTGGTTGTGGTTGGTGATTTCAATTTCAACTGGGCCCTGAAAGACAGCAGCACCAAAAAGTTAGATGAGTTTTTAGACAGCATGGGCTTAGTTCAGTATGTAGAAACACCTACACATACCAGCGGCCATATTCTTGACTACGTCATAGGGAGAGCCAGTGATAAGGTTCTTATTCCGTCTTTGGTCAAGTTATCTACCTTTATATCTGATCACTGTAGCGTGGTTTGTGAACTAAAATTTGATAAACCAAAACGCTCTTGGAAGGTAACCACTTATCGTCAATTGAATAAAATTGATCCAACTGAATTCATCAGCGACATGACCCACCTATTACCAACAACTCCAGATTCTGAACTGTCTGCTCAGGTACAGCATTATGAATCTACCCTCAGACAACTAATTGATAGACATGCCCCGATACAGAGGCGCCTACTACCTGTTCGTCCGCATAGCCCTTGGTACACGCAGGACATCATGAAAGCAAAAAAGCTAAAGCGGATGTATGAAAATCAGTGGAGGAATTCCGGTCTGACTGTTCACCGTCAAATGTTCACTGAGCAAAGAAATCTGGTACTTTGTTTAATTAGAGATGCCCGACGGTCACATTTCAAACAGAAGATATCCGACAATGCAACCAACCCAAGAACACTGTTTTCTGTTGTTGATGGTTTGTTACACTGTAAACCATCACAGTGTCTTCCTGACAACTCATCTGCACTAGACCTCGCGGAGAAATTTAATGTTCACTTCGAAACCAAAGTTGCGCGCATCAGGTCGTTGCTTGATGGTCAATTACCATCAGTTTCAGCTTCCGTCCAGGACAGTCGTACTACATCGACACTCCAACTTTTCAAATCTGAATCAGAAGAAACTGTTGGCAACCTCATCCGTCGCTCACCTTCGAAATCGTGTGACCTTGATCCAATGCCCACCTCCTTTTTGAAAACATGTCTGTCATCGGTTCTACCTGCAATTACAAACATTGTCAACTCATCCATAACAACAGGAACCATGCCTCAGCAATTCAAAACGGCTCACGTCACCCCCATTATCAAGAACGCAAAGCTAGACAAGAACATGCTCAATAACTACAGACCTGTGTCGAATTTGCCATTCATCTCAAAAATTGTGGAGAAAGTGGTAGCTGGTCAACTCAATGACTACCTAACATCAAACAACCTGCTTAAGTCGGCACAGTCAGCATATCGTAAACACCACAGCACTGAAACTACACTCCTCTGTGTTCAAAATGATATCCTAAGAGCCATTGACAAGAAACTCTCTGTAATTTTAGTGTTGCTTGATCTTTCCGCGGCATTCGACACTATTGACCACAAAATCCTCCTGGAATGCCTTCATTACAATTTTGGTATTACTGGATCTGCCTTGAAGTGGTTTGCATCATATCTGGAAAATCGTACCCAAGCTGTAAAAATAAATGGGTCCTACTCATCCAACACTAAACTACACTTTGGTGTTCCTCAGGGGTCAGTGCTAGGTCCTGTGTTATTTTCCTTACATTTTTCACCAGTTGCCAACATCGCACGCAATCACAACCTGTCCGTTCAGCTTTACGCTGATGACGCCCAACTCTATATGCCCTTTGTCTCTACAGACGCGAACACTGCAGTTGCCCGTACGGAAGCATGTGTCTCTGAAATTAAGGAATGGATGGTCGCAAACAAACTTCAGCTCAACAGTGACAAGACAGTCATCCTCTTGCTAAACTCCCCCAGTCAGCACCGCCACAACACCATTAACAGCATCCCCATTGATGGTCATGCCATACCCTTTAGCACCACAGCTAGAAACCTTGGCGTCATCTTTGACCGGCATATGAACTTCACCACCCATGTCAGACATACCACCCGCATTGCCATGTACCACTTGAAAAACATAAATCACATCCGCTCATTGCTCTCTGACAAAACAGCTGAGCAGCTCATCCATGCACTTGTAACATCTCGGCTCGACTACTGTAACTCACTCTTATATGGACTTCCAGCTTCCACCTTACATCACCTTCAGAGAATCCAGAACATTGCAGCTCGTATCCTAACACGCTCAAACAAGTTCCAGCACATCACCCCGGTCCTTCAATCACTACACTGGCTCCCCGTCGAGCAACGCATCATGTTCAAACTCCTCTACATAACTTACCTTTGCATCACCAACAGCTCATCCCCCTGTACCTGCAGAAGCTTCTGTCACCGTACAAGCCCGTGCGTCAATTAAGGTCAAGTGATGCCAACTTGCTTGTTATTCCACCTTCCAGGTTAAAAGCTTATGGGGATAGAAGTTTCTCAGTTGCAGTCCCCCGCCTATGGAATAGTTTGCCTCCCACCCTTAGATCCCAACCTGACATTGCTTCATTCAAATCCAGTCTCAAGACCTACCTCTTCAGTCAAGCCTACCATTAATTTTACCCTTGGTCCTCCTACAGCACAGTGAATACTTTTCTAGATACCAGCGCTTTACAAGTTTTATTATTATTATTATTATTATTTATCTGTTGGTTGGTTAGTAAATTGATTGTTTAGTCAATTCATTTATTGATTAATTGCTAGCTTACTGTTTTAAATTTGTATTTATTTCATAAATTTGTTTTATCAGATTAACTTAGACACCTGGTTTACTCAGAGTATATTTTTATTGCAATTTTGCCGTTTCTTATCAATGTTTGTGTTCCATTCAAGGGTGGATTAATATGCTTTGAGCAACAGTGACTATCCACTTGTATTAACCCTGGTCACCTTAGAATGGATTGTCTTGTGTTCTGTATCCAAATTGTTTCTGTCTCACTGTCTTATCTTGGATTGTTTTTGTCATTTTTAATCCTCTTTACTTATTCATTGTTTACACTGTTTATCTTTCATAAGAATTATTTGTAGAAATGCTTGTATGTTCACTCCTGTTGTTTGGATTATTTCAGTATTAATAATAACTAGAAATTTAGAGTTTGTGCACAAACTCACGGTGTTCGGCTTCATTACGTAATTGAAAATTTTAAGGTCAATATTGTGTGCGAGTTTTTTGTCTATTTGTGTTATGCTGACAGGCGAAATATTTATTTGTACTTTTTTATCTTTATGCATGAAGGTTTGTCATATGAAACTTCAACTTCCGGTTTGACAGGAACTAAAGGTCAAATGGGGTCACACCTTTTGCATGGTATCTAGAATTTTCAGAGAGCTTTAAATTGATGTAGCGATTATTTATGTACCATGTGTCATTAATAAGATACTTATTTTTGTATATACAAACTTATACTTCCGGTTTCGACCGGAAGTGAAGGTCAAATGAGGTCAAACTTTTTAAACATTTTAGAATCGTCGAAGGGCTTTAAAATTAAGTTATTATATTAATACACAAGTTTACGTTAGTCAGAAACGATTTTTTATATAAAAAACTACTACTTCCGGTTTCGACTGGAAGTGAAAGTCAAATGGGGTCACACCCTGTGTAACATTTGTTTAGTCTTTCAAGACCTTTTATATGGTGTAAAGATCATGTATGTAGCATGTATTATTCTTAAGATATGATTATTTTAGTATAAAACTTCAATTTAATGTAATGACGTCATTGATGACGTCATCACTCCAAAAATTTTGCTTTGTCATATACACACTGTGGTCTAAGTATGTAGTAAGTATCAAGTCCATACATGCTTTAGTTTTTGAGATAGCAAAATAATTTTTTTTTCGACCTCGTGTATCAATTTCGTTGTGACGTAGCTATGACGTCATATATCACATTTCTAGATTGCTCTTGAGCTAAAGAAAATATTATTCATTGAAAGTTAGTTGATATTTTTAATCACTTAGGCTTTAGAGCCCAAATAACATGAACTTTAATTTTAACTTCCGGTTTCTACCGGAAGTAAAGGTCAAATGGGGTCACGGTGTGCATACAATTTGTCCCACATCACAAGACCTTTCATATGCATTAAAGATTTTGAATGTAGCGTTTGCCGTTCTTGAGTTATTAAATTTTTGAATTATTTATTGTTTATTTAACGTCATGATGTCATCAATGACGTCATCATTCCAAAAAAGTTTCTGTATCATCCACTCACTAATATCTTTGTACATAGTAGGTTTCAAGTTCATACAAGCTTTACTTTCTGAGAAAATTTGCGGACAAGTTTCGACGACTAAGAAAGCCCAGAAAAAAACTAGAGATTTAGAGTTTGTGGACAAACTCACGGTGTTCGGCTTAATTACGTAATTGAAAATTTTAAGGTCAATATTGTGTGCACGTTTCTTGTCTATTTGTGCTATGCTGACGGGCGAAATATTTAGTTGTACTTTTTTATCTTTATTCATGAAGGTTTGTCATATGAAACTTCAACTTCCGGTTTGACAGGAACTAAAGGTCAAATGGGGTCACACTTTGTACATGGTATCTAGAATTGTCAGAGAGCTTGAAATTGATGTAACGATTATTAATGTACCACGTTTCATTAATAAGGTACATATTTTTGTAGTACAAACTTATACTTCCGGTTTCGACCGGAAGTGAAGGTCAAATGAGGTCACACTTTGTAAATATTTGTAGAATCGTCGAGGGGCTTTAAAATTAAGTTATACAATTAATATACAAATTTACGTAATTCAGAATCGATTTTTCATAACAAAACTACTACTTCCGGTTTCGACCGGAAGTGAAGGTCAAATGGGGTCACACCCTGTGTAAGATTTGTTTAGTACTTCAAGACCTTTCATATGGTGTAAAGATAATGTATGTAGCATGTATTATTCTTAAGATATGATTATTTTAGTATAAAACTTCAATTTAATGTAATGACGTCATCGATGACGTCATCATTCCCAAATTTTTGCTCTGTCATATACACACTGTGGTCTAAGTATGTAGTAAGTATCAAGTCCGTACATGCTTTAGTTTTTGAGATAGCAAAATAATTTTTTTTTCGACCTCGTGTATCAATTTCGTTGTGACGTAGCTATGACGTCATATATCACATTTCTAGATTGCTCTTGAGCTAAACAAAATATTATTCATTGAAAGTTAGTTGATATTTTTAATCACTTAGGCTTTAGAGCCCCAAATAACATGAATTTTAACTTTAACTTCCGGTTTCTACCGGAAGTAAAGGTCAAATGGGGTCACGGTGTGCATACAATTTGTCCCACATCACAAGACCTTTCATATGCATTAAAGATTTTGAATGTAGCATTTGCCGTTCTTGAGTTATTAAATTTTTGAATTATTTAACGTTTATTTAACGTCATGACGTCATCAATGACGTCATCATTCCAAAAAAGTTTCTGTATCATCCACTCACTAATATGTTTGTACATGGTAAGTTTCAAGTTCATACAAGCTTAACTTTTTGAGAAAATTTGTGGACAAGTTTCGACGACTAAGAAAGCCCAGAAAAAAAAAAAACAGAACAATAACAATAGGTTTTCGGCTGCTGGCCGAACACCTAAAAAACCAGAACAATAACAATAGGTTTTCGGCTGCTGGCCGAACACCTAAAAAAAACAGAACAATAACAATAGGTTTTCGGCTGCTGGCCGAACACCTAAAAAAAACCAACAACAATAACAATAGGTTTTCGGCTGCTGGCCGAACACCTAACTAGAAATTTAGAGTTTGTGAACAAACTCACGGTGTTCGGCTCAATAACGTCATTGAAAATTTTAAGGTCAACATTGTGTGCAAGTTTTTTGTCTATTTGTGCTATGCTGACGGGCGAAATATTTATTTGTACTTTTTTATCTTTATGCATGAAGGTTTGTCATATGAAACTTCAACTTCCGGTTTGACAGGAACTAAAGGTCAAATGGGGTCACACCTTTTGCATGGTATCTAGAATTTTCAGAGAGCTTTAAATTGATGTAACGATTATTAATGTACCATGTGTCATTAATAAGATACATATTTTAGTTGTACAAACTTATACTTCCGGTTTCGACCGGAAGTGAAGGTCAAATGAGTTCACACTTTGTAAACATTGGTAGAATTGTCGAAGGGCTTTCAAAATAAGTTATTATATTAATACAAAAATTTACATAATTCAGAAACGATTTTTCATAACAAAACTACTACTTCCGGTTTCGACCGGAAATGAAGGTGAAATGGGGTCACACCCTGTGTAAGATTTGTTTAGTACTTCAAGAGCTTTCATATGGTGTAAAGATCATGTATGTAGCATGTATTATTCTGAAGATATGATTATTTTAGTATAAAACTTCAATTTAATGTAATGACGTCATCGATGACGTCATCATTCCAAAAATTTTGCTTTGTCATTTACACACTGTGGTCTAGGTGTATAGTAAGTTTCAAGTCCGTACATGCTTTATTTTTTGAGATAGCAAAATGATTTTTTTTTCGACCTCGTGTATCAATTTCGTTGTGACGTAGCTATGACGTCATAACATGACGTCATAGCTACGTCATTTGGAGATGGTCATTTGGAGCTACTTATTTGGAGAAATGAAACATTTAAAGTAACAAAATGGTCTCTATGAGACACCGTATAACACACGGTTTTGATTTTGTTTGATATATTAAAAGTGAAATCAAATAAAACCTTTAAATATGAATATAAAAATAATTAAATAGAGCTTTATCATATGTATTTCATGGGGCTTCGGGTTTGGGCAGGAAGCGAGGTCAACTCAGGTCACTGCGAAATATAGAGAACCGCATACAATTATTGTAACTCGACTCCTGGAGGAAAAACAAGTTACCTTTTTGAATTTAACTGCCAGGAAAGACAATGTTTTCGTGCTTTCCAAAGTGTTCCCTTTCCACGCAGTGCAATTGGCTGCGGCGCAGGTTGTCTGTTCGAAATAGTATTCATATTGCCTTTTATCAAAACATTAACCCTTGCTGCCCTCCGTTTTGTTCAGCATCTATGCAGTGTTAATAAAATAAAGTGTGTATCGCTAGTGAACGTTGGTGGCGCTATATCAAATTAACAGTCTCAGTTTGTAACATCATCTTTACTGAACACTGATGTACTGTACAGTCAATATGACATTTGACAGATTCAAAATCCGAGCTCATTATCTGTATTAAAAAGTTCCAAAGTTTTATAAAAACTACCCCACTCTGATAAACATCATACACACGTGTGTGCACGGCTAAAGAAATACACGGACATTTTGAAAATCGATGACTTTACTTTTAAACCTTTTTACTCAGCGTATCCCGACAACAACTCTCGCGGGGGTAAAGTGCCTCTGGCCCCGCTGTTGCACACTTGTGGCTCTCGTACGTAAGCACGTACGTGATCGGTATATATAGAACGAAAGACGATCATTTTGTCAATTGCATTTTCTCCGCCAATATACATCAAACAACTCACGTGAGCATGTGATCGTCTCAGTAAAGTCTCCTCTTTCTCTCCCTGTCCCAATTAAGCCACCAGAATGACATAAAGGGAAACATTTCCACACTGAACTTGGCATGACTTAAGACAACAGTTTTTCTTTGCGTTGCCATTGTTACACATACATAGAACTTAACAACACACTGCAAAGTTCGATGAACTGTGACAAGACCTGACTTGTTGTGTGTTATGTATATACACAGCATGCAGTAAGAGTGCACACGCACGGGGTGCAATACAGTGAGGTAACTGTACAGACTTTATCGGCGATTGCGCTAAAAACGGCACTTTTCACCTTAATATAACTTCGTTATGCAACGGCCAATTTTGTTCAAATTTCACAATATTAGGCTTTAATAGTCGTTATCTATTACTAAAAAATTCAACATGTAGTTTACTCATAACAAATATTATTTTTAAACTAGTCGTCGTAACAAACTGTAACATTTGATGACGTCATCAATGTAATATTTTCAAAGGTCATAAACTACATTTTATTTCGTACACTGAAACCATGTCCAAATTCTGTTTCATATTGACTCCACTTTTTAGGCATTTTTGGCTTCAACTTCCGGATTGAACCGGAAGACAAGTTCAAATTGGGGTCATCTCTGTGAGACATTTAATTATTTTTGAAAGACCTTTCCGATGATGTGTAGATTGTAAAAATCCATTGCGTACTTCAGGAGTTATGATTTTTTTGATTATTAAACATTGATTTAACGTAATTCGACACCAGATGACATCATGATGACGTCATTGTTCAAGTGCCGTCTTTAGGTTGAGGTTCAAATATGTGCCAAGTTTCAAGGTTCAATTCAATTTCAATCTTGAGTTATCTTTTGGAAATAAGTTCCCGGGAAGAAGAAGAAGAAAAAGAAGTAAAAGTGAAAAAAAACAAGAGGTTTTCGGCTGATGGCCGAACACCTAACAATAGGTTTTCACCTATTAACACCTAATAATAATAATAATTTCACTAGTTGCTCAGCACTAGACTTCATAATATACAAGAATGCCTTCGAGTGGCAAGCTTAACAACAGTTCAAAATGCACTTTTAGAAAATGTGTGTGGTGAAATTCTTTTGAAATAGCTTCAAATTTGGTATACATGATAACCATTAAGATTGATGACGTCATCAGGTGTCACATGATATCACATTAACCCTATCAGGACCTGGCTTTTTTTGGTTGTACGGGGACCGGGGAGGGGCACATATTGCCCCCCTTTTCCGTATTTTCCAAAGTGTTCGACCGATTTTGATAAAACTTGCCACAAATGTTCATTTCACCAAGTTCTACATGATGACGTCACCAAATTTCAACAAATCGTCACTAGAGGGCGTTTTTGACTGTTTTTTGCCCATTTTTTGGTCAAAAATCGTGTTTTTGCCATAACTTCTGTAACTTGTACATTTAAACAAAATAAATATAATTTGAACCTAATTTAGTAACTGGACTTATCTTTGGGGGGCATAATAATTCATTAAATTATCCCATTTTTTTTGAGAAACAAATGTTTTTTTTGTGTTTTTTCACAACAATCAAAATGGCCGCCGCCAAGGGCCCAGGGAGAAATCATAAGGCTTGATTGACAAATCTGAACATTTTTGGGGTCTGAAAGGTAATATATTAGCAGGTTGAAAATGTTCCATTGTTAAAAAACTTGATATAATTTGACCCCCTAATTACAGGCTGAAAACACAAAATCCAAGATGGCCACCAAAAATAGCGGCCATTTTGAATTCCCAAAACCATTTTAGACTATCACGTGACTCACCACTATCACTTTTCTGGCAAAAAAACTTAAAATAAGTGGAAAATATGTCCAAAAAGTTTTAAAAATCACTAAAAAACAGTAAAATCGTGTGACCCAAGGTCAAACAAATGGTTGCCATGGCAACAGCTAACCCCCGTATCAATTATTTTTTGCCAATATGATCCTTGATATATCTTAGGAGAAGTCAAAAAGTTTCCTGGTGATCGGACTAAGCGTTAAAAAGTTACGGGGAAAGAATTGGTAGGGGGAGGGGCACATTGCGCCCCCCCCCCACCCCGCCCCCCCGGTCCTGATAGGGTTAAAGATGTACTTTTCGAAGTCATTTATCTACCAAGCTATAATTTCGATTGAGTTGAAAATTGGTATGTTGTTAGACAAGGGCAAGTTCTTGTAAAATGTGAAACGAAATCATGATGACATCATCGTGTGATTTCTTACAAATTTGTGATTTTTTAATCTTTACTCATAAATTGCTAGCCAAGCAAGGTATAATCAAAATTGGAAAACAAAATGATGTCATCCTGACATTATCAAGTGTTATCAAGTGTCATGTTATATCACCTTAAAGGTTCAGTTATATAAAATCTATGTTTACAGAACAAATGTAATTTGTGTTTGAATTGAAAACTTGCATATATTCGGCGAACATATTTAGCAAAGTTCATCGATGATAAACAACCGTCAACATTTTCATACCCGGAAAAGCCATTTTTACTGTCCATCATATAGATGAAGTTATCTCTTTCGCCGCGAAGCACAGCGAAACAGCTCTTATTTTTGTTAAAGTTTTTTTTATTTGTATTTTTTTTTTATTATTTGTCTCATTTTTGTGTGAACTCATTGATGTTTACAAGCCTTTCATTTACTGCTTCAAGAACCCCTAGTTTTTGTTATGTAACAAAAACTAAATGTCTAGTTTGCCACTGTATTAATTGAATGTATGGTCTATCAGTACCACAGATTGCCACTACAGACATTGACCAAGGTTGAGAAACAACCTTACAAGTGCCCCAAATTCCATTGCATTTCAGCACAGCTGGTGGCTTCTCCAGTTTACCATTCTCATTGAACCACATGGCGGTTATGTTAAGTGGATATGGGTTGATTGTCTCAAGAAACTATACATGATACATTTTTGATTTAATCAAACAAACTGGACAATAGGAATTGCCGCTATTTTAGATTTTTGTTTCTGTTTGTGTAATTGGGTTTTAAGTACATATCTTGCCAATTTCTTACTCTTTAACAATAATCAAAATTAAAAATTAAAAACAAAACAAAAAACAGATTTTGCTCAAAAAACTTTTTCTATCCCTGAAAGGTTGTATCGAGCAAACTAAATGATTTGGCGGGATCCAACAAATATTTTGCTCAAAAGTGGTCTCTGTAGTTGTGGACCAAATTTTGTAATAATTGTGTGACAAGTATATCTTATTCATGTTTGATGATTAAAAATTATATTTCTTGAGTTTCAAAAGCTCACGTCCAACAACCGCATTTTACAATATACACTGTACATAAACAGATGTACATAAACCAAACACCAATAGCGGTGCATCCAAGAGTAATAGACCATTAGTTGTAGTTTTTACATGTACACCGATGTGTGCTTACAAATTAACATCTCTTATAGTAATAGACCAATTGAGCGACCCACGTCACATGACCTGTAGTGGACATTAAATGTAAACAACACTGAACAAACATGACGTCCTCCAGTAGGAAAGTGCAGTACAGTACATGATGATTGTTGCATTTGTTTTTTCGATCAAGGCTTTTCTTTCCTGATATCTGTGAAAATTATTCCAGAGTTTGTACCAGAGACCTTCCAGTGACAGAATAAAGCCAGTAAGGACAGTTCCAAAAGTCTTTGAAATTCTACAAGAAACGTATATGTTCACGATGTAGTAGTACTAGGCCCCATATAGTTGCACAACGGAACGTTTGGGCAAGATGACAGCGATCATACACTTTAGTTACGTATAAATGCTAGGTATAAAATACTTTTCCAACGTTCTTTACCCTTTTACAGTGATTTAGTCACACAGTACAATCAAAATAACAGGCAGTGGCTACATCGTCGTCTGACGCCAGCGCATAACTAAAAAATAAACCTTTTTTGGACTTGAATACTGATAGTTCATAAAATTGTAATGTGATTAAAATCAATGTCACAACATACAACTTTAATAAAAGGGCTTAGTAACGGTGTTATTGTTACCAAAAGCCGACTGTTGGCGTGACTTTGTCGGTCGCAGCACAGCAAGTGTTTGCATGTACTTTACCATCAACTGAGATGACATAGTACCCACTACAGGTCACGTGATGACATGTAAACATTTGTCGTGCAATCGATCTATACTTAGGAGAGCTCAAACTAATTAATGGGTGGGGTCCGGGGCAGGCTCCTGGAAGTTCTTGGCTTTTGGCGTATTGAAAAACAGAGAAATAGACTTGTTTTTTTTGCACAAAAATGATTTGGAAAAATGTTAAACTATTGTAATTTGTAATCCTATGTCATTATCATGACGTCACAATTTCTCCCTAATCCACAAGTTATAGTCTAACCACATCTAAAGTTTCAACTTGATGCAAGCTTCTCAAGTGTGTAATTGTCTGCAGACAAGTTTCATTCAGAAAAGAGAAGAAAAGTAAAACTTGACCTATGTGTTTGTCTTGTGACGAACACAAGGTGTTCGGGATATTTGTGCTATGGTGACATCAATGACAAAAACACTGCACTAAACTGGCAAAGTCATATCATAAAAGTCATGCATTTTCATGGCTTTTGCCAGTAAACCCGAAAATAAAGACTCAGGAATACTAAATTAATGTGAACTGTACGACAATATAGATTTTTTAAAACCCAACTTTTTTGTTAATGCAATGTGACAGGTGATAATGTCATGATGACTTCACTCCATAATTTATGCAATGGTGACCTTTCAAGCCTAGTGAAAAAAAACCTGATTGTAGCTTGTTTCATTCTCAATTCAAGAAACTGTAAAAAATCAAAGGACGATGTCATCATGACATCGTCATGACATCACTCAACATTTTTGCAATAAAGTCCATTGCATATCCCAAATATGGGTCATTCCGTGAAGGTGGGACACAATTTGTGACAGTTTTCAATATTATAATTTTTCTTAGAAAAAAAATTAAATTCTAATTTATGTTTATCAATCATAACCTTATAAAAAATTTGGGTGTTGAAAGTATTTTAGAAAGTTTCAAATCCTTCCCAAACCATCTTACCTGATTTTTTTCCTAATATTCTTGGAAATTCATGGAAACAATGTAACAGGGACACCATGCTTGTAACACATATTTTTCAATATTCTGGAAGTAATAAACAAATTTACAATGTTCAACGGAAAGTTTATGCCAAATGTTCAACGGAAAGTTTATGCCAAATGTTCAACGGAAAGTTTATGCCAAATGTTCAACGGAAAGTTTATGCCAAATCCATAAAAAAAAATAGAGATACGTTTTTGTTACATTACAAAAACTAGGAGTTCGTAAATGATGTCATCAAAGGTTGTAATTATCCAATGATGAACCCACTAAACATTTGAACCTAAAATTATGTCTTTTTAATAGTTTATGGTTTCAACTTCCGGTTTTAATCAAAAGACAAGGTCAAATTAAGGTAATCTCTTTTATTTTTTATAGGACTGTCGGATGATGTATAGATTGTAAAAATCCAATGTGTGGTTCAGAAGTTATTATTTTTTCAATTGTCTGATGAGTTTCAAGGTTCAACTAGACTGATCGCGCGGCCCGCCTCACTAGACCTATTGTGGGTAGTAAATGTAAACAAACAAGACGTCCTCCATAGGAAAGTTTGGTATGGTACATGATGATTGTTGCTTTTGTTTATTCGATCCAGGCTTTTCTTTCCCGAAATCTGTAAAAAAATATTCAAGAATTTGTACCAGAGACCTTCGAGTGGCTGAATGAAGCCAGTAAGGAAAGTTCTAGCATGTCTTGGAAATTCTACAAAGACGTACATGTATATGTTCACGATGTTGTAGTACTGGTTGGGCCAGACGACCGCGATCACACCCTTTTCAACACAAAAATTTCATAGTTTTGAAGCTGAAATCATCCAAAGAGAAGGCTTTCCAAAACTGTGTGGTTTCTTTGTCTATTTGAAATCCTGCAAGGCTAGATGTATGTATAAATGCTCAGTGTTCCAACATTTTCTACTCCTCCCCTCTTTTTTTTACAGTGATTTACATTACCAACAAAATCCAACGTCTGGCGGCAGTGGTGCATAACTCAAAAGAAACCTCTTTCGTAGTTCAATACTGGTAGTTCATAAAACAGTAATTTGATTGAAATCATTGTCAACTTATACAACTTGAATAAAAGACTTTACAAACTGTGTTATTATTACCCAAAGCAAACTTCTGGTGTGACTCTTACTGTCACAGCATGTATTTGCACGTAGCTTACCATGAGCTCTGCTGTTTGTGTTTTCAAGGATGCCAACACAACCAAAAATGTCAAGCTGTTCTTGTACTATACGCTGGTGAGCAAATGATTCCCATAACTTTTTGCATTTTCATTACAGAGGGCTTTCAAATCATTAATTCTAAATTTTAAAACTACTGTAATTCGATATCCCATGACGTCATTATGACATCACAACTTCTCCTGAAACTTAAAGTTATAATTGAACTACATGTAAACTTTCCAGTTGACACCAACTTTGCAGCTTTGTGTTTGCTTGCGGACAAAGTTCATTTGTTGTTCACTAGTTGTTCGACTAGTGCCCGAAAAACAATAGGTGTTTGGTCTCACACCCAATCACCTTAAAAGTTCCATGATCAAAAAATCACACATTACAGCGTCCCAGAAAGACCTTGGTTATCAATGGAAATATTTTGCCTGTCTCAAATATCCTTGAGGCATAAGACATAAGACTTCAGTTATATAAAGACATTAAAAACTCCATGTACATAAAACATTGAAGTGATCATGATGGCATAAGTCATGGGTAACTAGTGAAGTTCACTACTTGAATAGTCATGCAACAATTCTTCATGTGAATGGTCCGTCCTATCCTCATGTATAGAACATACACAATGCAGTAACATCGATAGGGAAACACAGCAGCATCAGTCACACACAAGAATTTAGGGTTCGAAATTAGCAGTCGCTCATTCACCAAATGGGAGTGAAAACAGCACAGGGCGAGTCAAAACCCTTCCTTGTGTAGTCCAATGGGCACTTCAAAAAATGCTCAGGAGTATTAATTGGTCACATTAATTAAGAGGTACACTGGTAGAATCTCTTATAGAGATTATTTTCAAGTTCGTGAACTGGTTTGAAAAGTCTTGATAATGATAATTGCTATATTTGATATACCCTCGATCGTTCACTAGTCAGGACGTATACACAAACCACATGGTGCCATATACCACCACCATGCAAACAGTCGTCCATCAGGCACATACAACGCATTGGGCACTCTCAATTTGCCCCCAGTTCCCATCTCAAGTTTTCCCCTATAGCCGAATTGACTTTAACCCCAAAACATTGAACCCACATTATTGTAATGTTTGAGCTGTAAACAATCAACTCAATTTCATCCATATCATTCGCTGGCACAACCTAGTGTAAGTCTGTCATTGTAGTAAGTCAGTGCTTTTTAGCAGTACAAAATTACATGTAAATATACACCCACCAGATTTTTTTTTTTTTTTTGGAACCCCAATTTCCCATAAGAAAGCTCAGTTAGACTCTGGCTATGAAAGTTCATGAGCAGAGTAAACAATAGCTGCATATACTCCATGAACAATTCCAGACCAAACACAAGTCATACATATAATATAACTAATGAATGACCTGTGTAAGAGACAACTACATGTATCCATGAGTACTTTCAAATAAGTCATGCCAGTTTGACTACTCGAGTAGCTGCAACATGGCAGTAACAACTACTCATTGCTATCAACAGTCCCGATTACTCAACTAGCCACACGAGTCACCCTTTCATGCTCAAAATCTGCTTTATTCTTTGGATTATTGCATAAACCCCAATTCAAGACCTTTCTCCTTTTGTTTTACAAAGGATGTTTGTGAGAAATCAATAAGGTGCCACCAATATTAACCATTGTATTTGGCATTGGAGGTGAGTCTGAGATTCTAGGTTACAGTTGAGTCCTAGCTTACAGCTGATTCATGGTGAACACATACCACATTTCCTCAAACTAAATAAAACAAATAATTTGTTAATGTTCAATTTCTTCAGTAATCCTTGAATTGACTGAGAGTAAGATGTTAGTTCATCACTTTGGACCACCACCTGATGGTTATACTACAGGTCAACACTGGGTAACCCAAGTCATGGAAAAAGTACCAAAGCGGAATCGATGTCCATCTACTCAACAAGGTGAGCAAAAAGCTACTCTCAACCAGTTGCTGCTGGATGTTGTATACACAATATATTGTCTGAGGCTGCAAACGGGCGATGTTTAAACACGCCATTGTATAAAATCAGAATATTGGGAAAAAAGGTCACCCAGACATTCCACTACTAAGGGTGCACAGAGCACATACACGCCATGTTATGCTGTCGTGTTTTTGCCTATGTGGAGGTTATTTAGTAATTCTCAATTCCAGACCTTTGTCCTTTTGTTTCAAGAAGAGGATTTAAAGACAGCAAGAGGCTTCTTCCATTGTTTCTTCATTGTATTTCTGCTCAATGGGGTAAGTCTGTGGGAGCCAGGGAGCCAGTCCTGTTTGCTATTCAGTACCAATCCTTGGTTGTAGCTTACAACTGAGGCTTTGGTCAAGTGACTGCCAGTGGGTATTGAATGTAAACAAACACGATGTCCTCCATAGGTAAGTGCGGTATGGCACAGGATGACAGCATTTTGTTTATTTGATTGAGGCTTGTCTTTCTCGAAATCTGTGAAAAATATTCCAGAGTTTGTATCAAGGAGAGAGGCCTTCGAGTGGCTAAATAAAGCCTGTGCGGACAGTTCCAGCAAGTCTTGCAAATTCTACAAGGAATGTTTATGTTCACAATGTGGTAGTACTGGTTGCATGATGGAACGTTTTGGCCAGAAGACAGCCATCACACACTTTTCAACACAAGAATTTCACAGTTTTGAAGCTGGAAAGAAAAGGCTTTCCAAAATTGTGTGATTCCTGTATCTATTTGAAACAACTTCAAAAAAAGGGCTTTGTAACTGTGTTGTTATGTCCAAAAGCAGTGTTGATGTGTCTTTATTGGTCACAGCATTATTTGCACACACTTTGCCATTAGCTATGATAAGACCTAGTACCCACCGCAGGTCACTTGATGTTATGTAAACATTGTTTGCATAATTGGTCAATTTACTGTGCATATATTTAACATTTTCTCAATAGAGAAATAACAAACAAGATGCAATAAAAGTAATCTTTGTTCTCATGGCTTTGTCAAGTCAAGGCTTTTTGTGCCAAAGAAAAATGATACCGGCCATTCCAAGAGAATAATACAGTCTGGCTGGACGGGAAAATTTCAAGCAGCAACTGGTTAAAGACAATAAGTAGGCATTCATCCTGGAAATACAAGACTCTTGTGTGTTCCTCATTATTTGCACTTGTCCAATATAAAACATTTTTAACCTATAAACTCATAAAATTGACCCTATTCAAAGTATTATATTTTTTTAAATAGTAATTAGCATTTACTTCATATAGTTTCAAATAAGAATCTTAAAAAGAAAACTAAAAAACAATCAAACAAAAACAGCTTCAATACTTTTTGAGGAACAAATGTTATGTCATGTTTAACCGCCAGGTAAACTAACTGACTGTCAGGCTTTGTTGGATGCTGGTTACACAGAGGATGGTATCTACACTATCTATCCCTTCCAGAATGATGAAGGAATAAACGTGTCATGTGATATGACAAGGCACACAGGCTGGATTGTAAGTACATCAAGTTATAGGTCACTCTATTATTCAATTAGAATCAATAACAATCAGTTCTGAAAAGAAACTCTCATTAACCAATTCAAACCGGATGATGTGAATAGCAGCGGTGTAGTCAGGATTTTTTTCATTAGGGAGCATTGTTTGTCAATGGGGGCCCAGGTACCATGTTTTTTAATGAATTACATGTATCTTCATTTTTTTGTGGGAGGCAACTTCAGGCCCTTCTTGGTTACGCAGCTGGTGAATACATGCAAATATTTCCCCTGCCTGAAAATAGAGGCTGTGTAAAGGCGCCATTATGTTATTTCAGACCACCAGAGCAAAGGTCACCCGGTCATTCAACTGCAGAGTTTGCACAGACCACACAAAAGCCATCTAATGCTTGATTCACCCACACAAGGACAAAAAAGTTCTTGAATAAAAAAATATGCAAAAAATATGTTTTTGAAAATAGGAATACTGAAACTGTATAGCTAAGTGATATTATTTTCTGTTGCTATTATTTAACAAAATGTCGATGCATCAATCTAACAAGACTTCAACAACGAAAAAGTAAACTGTATCTGAAAATTCTTACCAAAGTTTACAACAAATGTTTTTATCTTGTCAGAGTTTTGTTTTGAAATAACAACTTTAAACACAAGTTGAAGACACATCTGATGTTAATGTAAAAGTGATCTTTACAACACAATGTTAAATGGTCTAAAGATTATATGACCTAACATTTTTATTTTCAGGTGGTCCAGCGGCGATATGATGGATCAGTCAATTTCAACCGCAGTTGGGCAGATTACAAGAATGGCTTTGGATTATTGGATGGTGAGTTCTGGCTTGGAAATGAGATCCTACATAAACTGATTGAAGATGGGAACTGGACAATCCGTATGGACCTCACCAATGAAAATGGCAGTACTGGTCATCTGATGAAACTACCCTTTCATATCAAACAAGACAATTACACCCTGTCTTATGGGTACTCCAGTGTTCAACCCACTGGTATGTATAAAATCATTTGCTTTGATTAATTTTCTTAGACTGGGAAAGTCTACAATATCTTCTAGTAAATATTGTGCAATAATTGTAAAAACATTTGATTATAAAATACAAGTGATGTTTTGAAGGGCCTGCCAGTATTTAACCAGTTGTCGCCGAGATTTTTTGTTTTGTTTTTTGTCCTGTCCATCTGGGAAGATTCTTTTGGCGGAATTGCTGGAATCATTCTTCTTTGGGGGTATGGCTGGCACAAAGAATCCATGACTGGACAATGCCAAGAGAACAAAGATTCTCTTCATTAGATCATCCGTTTTGTTTTTATGGCCGAGAAAATGTCAAATTCACGCACTGTGAATTGCAAAACACTGGCCGTTACCTACAGCAAAGGAGTGGTACTAAATATCGAACCATAGCTCGATTACCGGTTCACTCTGACTTACCCCAATTCAGCCAAAATACAATGAATGGACAATGGTGGAAGCCTCTTGATGCCTCGTTATCCTCTCCTTGGAACAAAAGGACAAAGGTCTGGAATCGAGATTACACAAAAACCACCTCAATTGCCAAAAAATGCCAATAAATTCAAGACCATTTGTATTAGTGTGGGTAAAATGAAGCATTAGAATGTGTGTGTGTGGTCTGTGCACGCTCAGCAGTGGAATGTCTGGGCAAGGTTTGCTTCGGTATTCCCATTTTACACATTGGCGTCTTGACACGGCTTCCATTTCCAGGCAGGGGAAACATATGCGTGTATACACATCATCCTGCGCCTACTGGTTAATACATGTTTTGGTACTTTTTTAGACATCTTTTAAAATTGTGAACCCAATTAACATAAAATAAAAAAAAACTAATCCATCAGTTGACTCCTGGTTGAAGTAAAATTTAAATAAAAAAAGAATTCTTAGTTTGTTACCAATTTGATCATTTTTTTGTGTTGTATTTTGTTTCAGTTGGTAGATATTGTGGGCATCATTTAGGAATAGGAGATAGGAGTTTTGCTGATGATAGAATCACAGCATCTAGTCAGTGGGGTTCATGGTTTCTGCCAAGTAATGCACGACTGAACCTGCACCGCTACTGGCGTCCAGCTAGTGGTCAATATGAAGATTCATGGCTTCAAGTAGATATGGGTTCAGAGCCTGTGCAGATTGAGGGTGTTATCACACAGGGCAGTCGATACGATAACCGCTATGTGACACATTACCAGGTACAATACAGCATTGATGGTAATGCATGGCTGTATGTGAATGGGACATCTCCCCTTTTAACTCCACAGGTAAGATTATTGAGCAAAGACATTCCAACATTTATTCCTTGTTATCATATACACTTACCTAACAATACAACAATAATAGTAGTTATAATGTTCCATCTAGGTAACTGATTCCAACTTATTCCAAGACACACACTGTAAAACAGTTGGGTATTATGTTGGGGAAAGATTTATTACCCAGATGTTGGTCATTTCTAGTATAAATGTTGGTCATTTTTTAAAAGGATTACCCAGCACATCATGCTCAACTTTGTGAAAGATGTTACACATCAAGTTGTGAAAAATTTAACCAGATGTCTCATACTTAATGACTCCAACTGAGTTGGGCATTTATTGTCCTTTTAAAATGGGGCAATAAATTTTTAACATTGATTTTTTTTTACCAACAACATACAAATTTAAGTGACCAACTAGAATTGATTTTCCGATGATCAGTAAGCCTATACCAAACTAATAATTTCATTTTGAAATGCGCTGACATTAAAAGAAAAAAAGCACTATGTAGCAGCTTTGCCAAACGATGAAAACTATCGGAAGCTCTTGACATCTGTTACCAATGAACAGATGTCAGTTTTTTTTTTGCGTATTTACTGTGTCAAAAAATATACAAAATAAAAATAATACAGCCAGGGCCTAATAATAAATGCTGACAAACTGGCTACATGCTTGCGAGTTTCCATTTCTGTGGTTGAACATAAAAATATATTTTATAAGCATTAATTTCTGCATGCAATATATAGTCTTTTATTAAGCTCAAACTCACGTTTCATCGAAGGTTGGTCAAAGTTATCAAATTTTATACCTACAAAATAGCAAATATAGGTCACTATGTCACACACGGAAGTCTTCCAATATTTTTTATGAAGCACAATATTGGTCTACATTTCATAAAAAAATGTTGACCAATATTTGAGCTTTCTTCTCACACCTGGGAAAAGTTAATTTACATAAATAGCTTTACACCAAAATGCCATGCGCGCCTGCTGCTCAATGTGCTGCAAGTTTAAAAACAAGTACAGACTAATGACCCACTGCCTAATTAGTGCAGTACATTGCGTGACGACAGCCCCTGGGTGTGGCACGCATGTAGATTACTCACACTCTTCCCTCATCAGAGCACCATCATACACACTAGCTGCAATCAAATCAGGGGTGATGTTCATGAAGTCCCAGCTTGCACCATCAGTACCAGTAGTCCGAGTTACTGAACCCTCTACAACGCTTTTTTAACATTTGAACATTATCTGGTGCATGGAGGGTCCAAATGAATTCTATTCAAAACTTGGGACATGTGTACAAATGCCTAAGTACATGATTCAAGTCCATCAGACAGAGAGTGACAAAAAACTGCTCCAAAATCCATCAAAGACCTTCAATTAATGTACTTTAAACACACCTGAAGTCTGCAGGAGATCTTGCCAGTCATTATAATGGTATGATTGTGTCAGATACATTTCTGAAAAAAAAGATAAATTTGGGGCTACAAATCTGAACTGATGACCACAACGATGCCGGTGGATTCATTTCCAATTTGCCCAAGAAGCACAATTGAGGTTTGTGCACAATATGGCCCAGTCTATCGGGCAAAATTGTGCGTAATCCTCAAATTGCGCTTCTTGCGCAAATTGGAAATGCGTTCCACTCCTAATCATAATTGTGGTCATCAGTTCAGAATTTTGGCTGAAAATTTCTCAGACCACCATATTGAATGGCAACATCTCCTGCGTACTTCAGGTGAGTTTAAAGTACATTGTAGAGGTCTTTGATAGCAGCTTTTTGTCACTATCTGGCATTATGTGATTGGGACATCTACATCTTCACCAGAGGTACCGGTAGGATTACATTCAGACAGTCCTTGCCAAGATGTATTCCTAGTAAACAAACTAATTTTAATAAAGCTGTAGAGTAATTCTTCATCATTTATTTACTTTTCAAATGGTTGTTTCTTATCATGTTCTCCTGTATTTTCATTGACAGACATTCTATGGCAACACTTATGGAGACACCCCAGTTACCAACATATTCAAGCAGCCTATTCAAGCACGATACATCCGCATCAAACCAACAGCCTGGAATGAGCACCCAGTCCTACGTATTGAGCTCCTTGGCTGCAGAGGTAAGTGATATCGCTCAGTGATGTCTGGTGCCATCAGACATCACTGACGTCTAATTAATGTTCAATTGAGGCATAACTAACTGAATTTTAAATATTAATATGTTCTTTATTATCTAAAAGTTAATTTTTTCTAATGAATGCAAGATCAAATAAGAAAATGATATTGGTGACTAAACATGAGCTCAGCCTGCTTGATATGCCTGATTTGTATGGAACTCACTACCCCTTGTGCACATCATTGATACAATTTGAGCTTGCTGGTTATGTTGTTTGTACATGCTCACACTCTATTGTGGTCTGTCCTTTCCTGCATTAAGATCCTGACATTATGTAACAAACACATTGTTCTCCATAGGAAAGTGCAGTACGGTACCTGATGATTGTTGCATTTGTTTATTCGATCCATGCTTTTCTGTCTCAAAATCTGTGAAAAATATTCCAGAGTTTACACCTAAACCTTCTAGTGGCTGAAAAAGGACAGTTCCAGCAAGTCTTGCAAATTTTACAAGTAACGAATAAATGTGCATGAAGTGTACTAGTGCATGATGGAACGTTTAGGCCAGACGATCGCAATCACACACTTTTCAACACAAGAATTTCACAGTTTTGAAGCTGAATCATCCAAGAAAAATTGCTTTCCAAAACTGTGTGATTCCTTTCCCTGTTTGAAATTTCACAAGGCTAGAGCCCTTTTCACACAAGAGCAATTTAGCAAGGGTCCCTTGCTTAATTTTAACATGGTTGCAAAATTTTACAAATTGCACCTTGTGTGAAAGGACAACAACTTTTAGATTGTCCAAGATCCCTAGCCAAATCTTCTCAAACATTGCTAAATTTTGTCGCAGGTCCGGACCTACGACAAAATCCTCCGCTAGTGGAAGTTATGACTAAGGAGGTGCGCGAAATCATGTAAAAAAGGAACCTTGGTTTATTGAATGACATCCTGTGTGAAATCTCCAATACTACGCATGCATGGCAACTTGTGTGTGGGAACTATTGCATCGCGATGTGATTATAACCACTGTCAGGACTGTTGACTGGAGCATTCATGCTGCTGGCGCTACTTTTTGCTGCTTTCTTAACTCTGTTCATCATAGAAATAGAGTGAAAACAACTGAAATTCAATTACTGACCTTTTTAACTGCCATTGCCCCTTCAATCTTGCATAATAAATTCCTGCTTCAAGTGACATAATTAGACAAGAAAAAAAAAACATCTTTTCGCTGCCTTCTTAATGCAAACAAACATTAAAAGTCACTCTCTGGTTGACGCAAGACGGGAAAATTGGCACAAAAAAAAACCTGTTGTAAACTTGTGTAAAGGTATGCAGTACCAGGCAGGGAAATCCCCTCTTAAATCAATGGTGTGCATATTAATTAGGTTCAGAAGGCAACCAACCAATAAGAAAATTCATTACACGCTCTGTACTACTTAACATTTTTTATATTGGTTGAATTCCCAAATAATGAAGGAATTCAGCCAATAGAAAAATTTGTTATGAGCTGCATGTATGAAATCAGCTGGTACATGAGTTGCTTTCTATTGGTTGAATTTCTACATATATAGAAATTCAGCCAATAGGAAAATTAATTAGGAGCTACATGTGGGAATCCAGCCAGTACGTGCATTGTTTAATCAACATTCCAACCAGTAAGTCACACTAATAGAATCCAAAACTATTATTCTCGAAAAAAAATCTTGCATCTTTTTCGTGTATTTTTGAGCCTGGTTATTTTTTTATCGTGTGAAAAGGGCTTAGGTATAACTGCTCACTTTTTCAACATTCTTTACCCTTTTTTACAGTGATTTAGGCATACATTACAAACAAAATAACAGGCGGGTGGATACATAGTCCTCTGACACCGGTAGTGCATAACTCAAAATAAACCTCTTTTGTAGTAGAATACTGGTAGTTCATGAGACAGTAATGTGCTTAAAATCATTGTCATAACATACAACTTGAATAAATTCGCTTAGTAACTGTGTTATTATTACCAAAAGCTGACTTTTGGTGTGACTCTTTCAGTCACAGCATGTGTTTGCACCTCTTTTGCCATCAGCTCAGATGACGTAGTACCCACAAAAGGTCACGTGACAACATGTAAACACAAAAGGTCACGTGACAACATGTAAACACAAAAGGTCATGTGACAACATGTAAACACAAAAGGTCACGTGACAACATGTAAACATTGGTCGTGCAATCGGTCTATTGAATGACCAATGGTCAACATAGTCCATGGAAATATATAAAAAGCAAAGAAAGCATTCCAAGTTTATACCAAGGTCTAGATGAGAGCAGTTTAGACACCCTGTAAGTTACAAAAAAAAAACATGAGTTTGAAAACTCTGAATACACCCTGATGTAAGGTGGATTACAAAGTTGTGGAATCCCCAACATCAAAGGTGCATGAATCAGATATGTCCAGAGGACTTCCTAATGCCAAGGCAGATACCGCATCCCCAATATGATATAAATCAGCTACAATATGAACCCATCTAGAACCAGAAATCATAAACATTTTACAAAACAACATTTAATTGATATTGAGTAAAAAGACTCCGCCAAAGGTCACAGAAAAAAAATGTGAATGCAGAAGGGATGCTGCGACTTAACAGAGACAATTATCAACAGAATGAAATAAATGAACCATTAGCAGAGGACCTGTTTTGCTAATCTTGGTGTGTCTGAAAGAAATTAAAATGTAACCTCCCTGCATGCCAACATTAGACAATTGCAGATGGTATTCATACATATTATGAGAATGTGAGATTGCAGCAAATTTACCAATTTACAAAAACATGTTTTATTAAAAGCACTTCACATCTCTGCTTGAAATAAATTGACCTTTTATTGATTGGAGCATACAATAAGGTCTTATAAAATGTGTTTGAGAGTCTCCAATAAAGGCATACACTTATCAAAATCACATCACCCCCCCCCCCATGACTGCCCTCTATTGATTTTGCCACCCTGACACAAAGGAGCCAGCCCATGTAATTGAATCTACAATCCAAAATACTTGGGCCACTGTGACAAAAAATCATAAAACTCTCCGCTGTCCCCCCCCCCCCCCCCCCGACTTAACGATGTTAATCCCAACTGGAGTGCAGACCGCACAATGAGAGCCAACATTGATCGGAAGCGAGGGAAGGCCCAACAGGATATGACCAAGATTGTCTGCAATTTTCCGAGCATGTAATAAAAAATAATAATAAAAATAAAGGTGAACAGATTTAGAATGTGTTGACACATTCGACATTTATTGCTTCCAGGGTTAGGAGTAAATAAACATCATCAAATCCACAACAATTTACCACAGTACAGTATAATAAATGAGAGTCAAACTTTTTCTTTATATTATTTTAGTGGCGATGGTAAACCGTTTTGATTTTTGGCTTTTTCTGCCAATCAACGGAATGAAGGGCTTAAAACAAAGTGAAGAGGTTTGTGCGTCATTTGTAAATCGTACTGGTCTTTTCACTTTGAATACAAACTCTCTTTTGGGAAGTAAGGGCTAAATTGGTAGGGTAAATCGTTACGGTAAACCGTTGCTGGTACACACTACAGTAAAGCTATTATGTGTGTTTGGTTTGTCTTGGGGTGCGAGTACAAGACAGCCAAGAATTATCTTTGTAACACTACAGAGTGAGCAGAAAACATAGGATTAACCCTATCTGGACTGAGCTATGTTTAGGACGGAGACCCCTCCCCCCCCTGCCCCCCCCCCCCTGCACATAGTGCTGTTTCAGTCGTGTAAGCGAGTAAAACATGCACCATTTTTGTTTGAAACCAAACCATGAAACACGATGCTGACAACTGCCTATGTTGCTTTTTGTATCAACTTCACTTCAATGTATTTTCTCTTCTCCATCAAATGACTGTAATTTATCTGTGTCCACTCAACTCCATGTAAATAGAACGAAAGTGAACTTTCAGATAATCCCGGCCAAAATGCTTGTGCCACTGTGACAACTAATTATGAAACTCTCCCCCGTCCCCCGCTCCCCCACTCAATGTTGTTAATCCCAACTGGAGTGCAGACTGCGCATTGAGAGCCAACATTGATCGGGGGTTAGGGGAGGCCCAACGAGATATGATCGGGACTGTAGACGCAATAATTGATTAAATTTTTTGTGATGCTGGCAAAGGAGTGTCAAACAATGATGGAATAAAGCCTGCAAACCATTGATATAGGTTTAGTGTATTCAGTGCAATCGCAGCAGAAACAAATGGTTTATCTCATCCCTTGTTCTACTAAAACTCAGTGTTGTAGTTCTTGTACATCAACCAGTACTAATATTCAGCTAGCAAAGTTTTCCTCAACACTCAACTTGCAAAACACTGGTACTCAAAGTTAAATGTACTCAAAGACGATCCATGATTATCAACAGTTAAGGGGGAAAGATGTTAAAATAAAGATAAATCACCCAACTGGACCTTCCAAATGTTTCTCACCAATAGAATCATAATGTTGTTGTAAGGTACTTAAGGTACTTTATCTTCCAGTATGCACTGATCCAATCAGATTGCTCAACAGGAGTGTGATAATGAGCTGATGCAAACCCTGACCAAACGCTTACAATTAAAGCTGTACTAGATTGGCAACATCATAATAAAAATGCAGTCTTGAAACAACAGGTCCTAAAAGGGAAAACAAGTATCCAAATAAAATGCTGTTGTTAAACTAGTGACATGCTAAACAATGAAGATACAATGTATACTACAATGCAAAAAACAATTTGCCTTCACAGTGTACAACATTTTGTGAAAAAGCATTAATCATCAATTGCTCAACATCTTATCTTTCCCTCTTTCCCTTGTGCCTGAAGAATACTTCCTGCCTACTCATAGGAACACCATTGGTAATACTTAACTATTTTAGCTTACTAAGTGCAACCAAAAAATGTAAAACTTTACATGCATATTTAATTATCACGTTGCAAAACATCCACATGAGGACATCAGGTTCTTAAGGTTTCTTCATTAATTTCAACATGAAGTAAAACCAACAAATATGAGCTGTAGACAATGATCTTGTTTAAATTCACTTGAGTTGGGACACAAATTCCTTGGTAAACTGAAACATTTGAACATAATTTACAATATGACAATTTCTTCCTTCATATACTGCCTTACAATATAAAGAAACCTTAATAGCCTAATGTCCACATATATGTGGACGTATGGTAATGGGATATTCAAATGCAAATTAATTTCAAATAGTGCCCTCAATTATCCACAATTTGTCAGTAATGGTCACAATTGAAGCCAACAGGCATTTAGAGTAATAGCCACAATTACAAATATTACAAAAAGGATACAGGCTGCAAGGAAAAAAAAGTGTCCACATGTGTACACGTAATGCACCAAAGGGTTTAAACAAAGAAGTTGTTAACATTTTAAAATTGAAATTTGTGTTAAATTTGGTAAATACCTACATGTCAAATGAATAAATAAACAAAAAATTATAAAAAAAATGTCATGTTTATTTTAGCATTGATGATGTAAAGCCTGGTCAAAAATTTCCAAAAATTGCTCCAGTCACCACGGGGAAATAGCTCAAAGAAATTATTTGTGTCATGAACATTTTCTTTTTATACATTAATACGAGATGAACAGGAGCAACTTGAAATTTCACGAGAAGTTTAATGTTTTCACTTCAAATACTGAGGTTGTCCTGATGAAAACATTGTTTATCAATTTTTTTGTCTTCTCAGTTGATGGACATTGTGGTCACAGTCTGGGAATGGGAGATGGTAGCATCCCTGATGAGGGAATCACAACATCCTCTACTGATGAAGATCACTGCCCTGAGAACTCTCTAGGACGGCTAGATGTGCAGGGTGGCTGGTGTCCCACAGAGAGTGACAAAGATTCTGCATGGATACAGGTGGACTTGCAACAAATAACACTGATAAAAGGTGTTATAACACAAGGCAACTACCGAAAAGATTACTGGGTGACAGAGTACCTGGTGTCCCATAGCGGTAATGGACAGGACTGGGGATTCATAGGAGGGACAACCAAGCACAATGCAAAGGTATGACATCATACATAAAAGGCAATACACTATCATGCAGATCAATGAATTGAAATATCACCATGATAGGAAGTAATACTTTTCTGGAGTTAACTGTTCCTTCATTGAATCACTGAAATGACAACATCACCCTTCCTTCTAAATCAACAAGCGTGAAGTCAATAGTGTATTTTCACCCATTATTGCTTTAAACATATATATGAAGTCAAGATTGCAAGTTTATAACTTAAAAAATGCAGCAATAAGCCACTACAGATTTTATGAACTCAACCTTAAGAAGTAATACTTTTCTAGAGTTAATTATTTCTTCATTGAATCACTCAAATGTAAAAATCACCCCCCCCCCACAAATCAACACTGACGAGAATTCAATATTGTATTTTTTACCCATTATTGATTTTTACAAATAGGAGGTCAAGAAGGCATGTTTTAAACTAAAAAAACAATAAACTGAACTTTTATAACATGATTCATCCAGAACCATTATAGCAGCATATCTGTCTGCAGAGATTCATTTGACCTTTGTGTAACTCCAACCATTCTAGCTCCAGTATGATTAGTTGTCAATGAGCAGCACATTTATTTTCCTTCACAGAGATTCCCTGGAAATACCGATGAATACACCAGAGTAACCCACATGTTCAAGGTGGGAATCACAGCACGCTACATCCGAATCATACCAACTAGGTATCACGGCAATCGTCCATCAATGTGTATTGAACTCCTTGGATGTAATGGTAAGGTCATTAAAACCCTAACCCCCTAAATATATTTACTAATATCAGTCCTCATCCCATCAAATCCCAACACCATGGAAAAACTCTGCTAGTACACAGTACACAACCCATCAAATCCCAACAGAACACATTCTGCATTAATACCCATCCCATCAAATCCGAACAGGCTCTTACCTGTTGGGATTTGATGGGTTAAGTACTCTTGGCCTAATACAAAGTATGAAGACTGTGGGCATGCAGTGCCTTACCCATCAAATCCCAACAACTGTTTCAGTGCAGATATTTTTTATAAATTTAAAAGTGAATACATTGTCCACTGTTCTGTGCATAAAACATGCAGCACATATGACCCCCAGCACCTTACATGCCTTATCAGTTGTTTATTTACCCTAATCCATTGCAATAACCAACAAGACTACATGTACATTGTAAACTGACCAGCAGGGAAAACAGACAACACACAACTTCACCTCACCCACTCCATCAAATCCCAACACTGTTTCCCCAAGCCTGCAGACCTCATCCCATCACATCCCAACACAATATCGGAGATGCACAGTACACATCCCATCAAATCCCAACAAAACCTTCTGTTGGAGTTTGATGGGATGGGGGTCGTTAGGGTTAAAAACAATCCAGGTTTTTACTTACAACCAAAATATCTAATTTGAATTATTCTTCGCCTAACTTTTTTATTTTAAATTTGTGTTCATCTAGCATTTAACCCTGCCTAAAGCGCCCGCATTCACACTGGAGGCATATTTTCATATTTTTTTGGATTACTGCTTAATCTCTGGGCCAATTTCGCTGATTTTTTTTTTTCAACTTACCTTCGGGCACACTTGTGAAGTATGCATATGCATTAGCCACCCAGGGTTCGTTCACTGGTCGAGCCAGCCCTTACCAAACTGGCCATCAGCCAAGCCTCATATGTTTGTGCACACACAAGCCGTCTATACTTTGTTATGTCAAAGTAGATTTTATCAGAGCAAAAGACAGAAGACCAGCATTCTCAGACTGCATTAATCAAGTGTACTTCAATGATGCTCATATCATGGTGTTCTGTTGCTGTTTTACTTCTGATACAGAACGTTGGTTTTGTTTGCATTGATTTGGAATGGTGAATTACTTCTTACGCCGGAGAGCCGCTGCCAGCGTCTCGAAAATAAACAAAATATTAAACAATTTCTTCACAGCTGTATAGTATATTTCAAAGTGAAACGGTTAACCAAATGTACTTCAGCAATGCTCATATCGTGTTGTTCTATTGTTGTTTTACTTCTGATATAGAACGCTGGTTTTGTTTGAATCGACTTGGGATGGGAGATGGTACCATTCCTGACTCTAGGATCAAAGCATCAAGTTCAAAACGGAGCGAAGATGGTAACTGTAAACCAAGCAATGCACGACTGACTCCATCATCAAACAACAACACTATTGGCTGGTGCCCTGAACCTAGCGACAACCAACCATGGCTACAGATTGACTTAGAATTCAGAGTCCAGGTTGAGGGAGTTATGATACATCAGGGATCTGATCAGGGAAATAGTACAGATAACATGTCAGAGTACAAGTTTGGGTACAGTAGTGATCAGAGCACTTGGATCATTTTGGATTCCACACAGGTAAGATCCATCTTAACTGATGTACAATGACATGTGTTGATAATATAATTAGTGCTCAGCAATATTTCCAAATCCAACTTCAGTAGAAGTTTATGTTAAAAACTTTTACATAATTGTTGCATACTCATCTGCACCATTTGATGATCATGCCAGAGAGCTGTGCCAAACCCAATTGCAGCTGCCCCATTGACTATAACACCTAACCAAACATTTTGAAATGGGATGTTATCATGTTAGACTTTTGTAGGACTTCTTTGAATTCGTTCATCTGTTGTGATTGGTCAGTGCAGTAAAATGAGGATCTTAAGTGATTAATCCTTCGTATCGAAAGATGACTGAAAACACACACATACAAGTTTCAATTTGTATTATGACAGATATTCAGGAGGCCCACCACATCAAACAGTGAGTCTACCAGCATGTTCCATCCACCAATCACAGCACGTTACATCCGTATCAAACTAAACCAGACTGATGGCTCTCTATGGATCCGTGTTGAACTCCTGGGATGTAAAGGTCAGTTTCATCTAGAAATGACTAAGTTACATTACCGCTATACAAACGTCCACATTCTAAGTTAACATCTTACTTGAAGCAGTTATTTATTATCTTAATCACTTTCACACCATACACACTTCATTTTGAATCAATAACCCCACACATTTTTTCATTGTTGAGTTGTTGAGAGTCTTTGCATAAAACAATTCAAATCTTTATACAAGCAATTGATTCAATTAAGCAAAAAAACTTTTATTATTCAGAAATCAGCGACCATCTTGAGCTGTTATCATAAGAGTCGTATTGTCTTCAAGAAAATCCAAATATACATCTACTGTAACTTTGTTTAAACAAAAACATCAATAAATGTTCTTAAAGTTGTGACTAAATTTGTTTACAGTTCATTGGGCCTGTGGTCAACGTCTTGGAATAGAAGACCAGAGCATTCCAGACTCAAGGATCAGAGCATCAAGTATCAACAATGACAGACCAGATACTCTCAGTAACTGTCAGGCGAGCAACGGGCGGTTGAATCAGAATGGAAAGGGTCATGTTGTTGGTGGATGGTGTGCAGCTGAGATTGATAAAGAATCTTCATGGTTTCAGGTTGACCTACTTATGGTGACTCCTGTTGAAGGAGTCATAATACAAGGTATTAATGACAGTTTGAGCAATAATACTTGGTACTGGCATGTAACATCATTCCAAGTAGAGTACAGCCTCAATGACATCACCTGGTACCATGTAAGCAGCCATGGTACTACAGGACAGCCCCAGGTAAGTGCAGAAACATTAACGCAAAAATCAGGCCTCGATCTTTATGTTCAAAATGTTCAAATAATTGCCTTGCTTTTTCGAGAGTTTAAAGGGCACCATGGTAATTTCGTGGAATTTGGGGGCACCATGGCAAACACTAAATTTAACAAAATTTTAAGCCTGTGCCGGTTACACGGTTACACGGTTAACCGACCGATCATCCAGTTACACATTTACATTTTACAGTGCGGATAACCATCAAAAACCGCACTCAAAAGTGCCTTGCAATGCACACCACATTGCGATCACGATGTACGCAATGCAGAATATAATATCTGCACGACATGTAAGCATTCGCATCATTTAAAACAGTTTACAGGCTGATAGTCTTCGTTATCTCGCTACTTCGCGTGTTACATTATTTCAAGAGACATTGAACGCTAGAGGGCACTTTTAAAACAACGTGAAAGAATGGGAGAGTGCGTCTAAACGGGACATTGCTGGTGCACAGACTGCTTGACGTTTACATAGCATTATCATCGCTGGTGCGAACAAGAACACCATCGAAAGCAAGAAAGAATGTAAGCAAGTTCACCACCAATTGCAGCATGTTTACAAAAAACTACACAACATGTAGGCTTTATTTGGCTAAAATTACACATGCCGTCGTTGTGTAAACATGTGTTTTTTAACTCTAACTGAGAGTGACAGTGATTTGGGGTTTTACGACTAAAGTGGTGCTTCCTGCTTGCAAAGTTAGAAATAATTGTGGTCTGGATACAACTGCAGTTTTGTATTAAATCGTTTTTATTTATTGATTAGTTTTTTTTCTAAAAGTGCACCGACGTTGGATAAAAAAGACAGGCAAATTGCCGTGAATTTTTCTGTGACTTCAAGGGCATCGCGGCAATGAACAGGGCATCAACGGCAATTGCCGTTGATGCTGTTGGTAATTTTGAGGCCTGAAAAATACAACAAATTTTTGTTTTCTTCCAATTTACAATTCTATCTCCTGAAAATTATTTGTTCTTTAAGCCCAATAGCTTAACTCCTGAAGTAGGCAATGGGAGAATTAAAATGTATCAATTCCTAAGGCAAAACTAATACAATAATTCAGATAAGTGTGCAAACCCAATCATAATAAATGGAGGGAAACACCCCTGATATTGGAATTTCCAGTATTTCCCGTTTCTCAGTACTCTTGCTCATGAAGGCAACATGTTACAACACAGACTATCAGCTCTAGTTTGCATACATTTTTGCCTCAATATATGAACATTTCAAATATTTGCTAAAGTCCACCACATTCTTTCTTTGCACCAGACCCCCCCCCCCCCCCCCCGCCCACCCCACACGACCACCCACCCACCCTTACATATGGCAGTAACGGGGTCCTCCTATTGTTGTTCTATTATTCCCTTTTCTGAAGAATTCCTCTGTGGGGTAGCACTAGAACAAAGAAACCCTTGTGGGGTAGCATTGTTCCATTGTGTAAAGTGCCCCATTAAGTTGGTGAGTGTAAGGGCACACACCGAAAAAATGAAAATATGCTAAAAAGTTAAGTTCAAACCAATTAACTAAAGAATAACAATGAAGTAATTATCCCACAACAAAACTTGAAAAGTACACTTTGACATTATTTTCTCATATATTTTGCGAGCTCACATGGATTAAGTATAAACAGCTGTTTCAACTAAAGTTCCTTCACTACAATGAACCAGTCTTTGGCCATATTTCTGTCTAATCAGTTTTCATCTAACAGGTTTTTGTAAAATAATTTTGTATCTTTTACTACAGACATTCCGCGGTAACACTGACCAATCCACACCAGTTACCAACAAATTTGAGCAACCAATCAGAGCACGTTTCATCCGTATCAGGCCAATCAACTATGTGGGAAATCCAGCAATGCGTATTGAACTCATTGGATGTAGAAGTAGGTTTATCAATTTATTCAAAATGATGAATTTCAATTCTAACCATTGCTAAAGGTTTTGCTCACTGGTGGTTGATTCATCTCACTGAATATCCTTATTAAATATCCATAACCAGTTGCCGCCAGGGATCTTCCATTTTTTCCTGTGCACCCTGACAGGATCATGTTGTCAGAATTTGTTTTCTTTTAGGGTACTGCTGGCACAATGAAACCCTTACTTGACAATGCCACAACACCAAAGATTCTCTTTTTTTTCTCTCAGTTTTATTGCTCAACTGAGAAAATTTCAAATTCACATAGCGTGAATTCCAAAACATCGGCCGTTACCTACGCTATAGGAGTGGAACTAAACACGCAACCATGGCTCGATTGCCGACTCACTCTGACGTACAGAAATACAATGAATAAAATGATGGTGGAAGCCTCTAGATGCCATGTAATCCCCTTATTGGCTGGTCTATAATCCAGGATTACAAAACATGAGTCAAATCACGACCTTTTTTTTGTCCTTGTGTGGGTCAAACGAAGGGTTACACGGTGTGTGTATGGTTTGCACATGCTCCGAAGTTGAATGACCAGGCAACCTTTGTACTGTTGGTCCGAAATTACATAAAGGCATCGAACGATGACCTCCGTTTCCAGACAGGGGAAACATTTGCATGTTTTCCCCTCAACCGGTCTAACTGGTTAAGAAGTGGATATTACACAGACCCATTGCAAAAGTGTATTATCAGTTTCTGTACATTGGTTGACTGTGCCATACCTTGGTGGTTTACTAACCTGAATTCCTTATCACACGCAGTCACAACTTCACTGTATTATTTTCTAAACAATCACATTTTTGCTCTAATGTTTGAATACTTCAAATACACAAAACAAAACTCTGGTCTCAAAATAAAAATTCTTCGCAATTGCTTTATTTTCTGAGAAAGGTTTAAAATGCTAAGAGAAATGGACTTCCTCCATACTTTCTCTCAATGCAAGTTCCAGTTTGTCAATATTTTAGTTCAATATAGAGAATAATACATAATTCAAAAATGGTTCTCATATTGTTAAGAGTGAAATAAAAGACATCAGTGATGAGAGGTTATTATCAAACTGCAACTTTATGGTTTGTTTTTTCAGGTGGTATTCTTGAGACTGCCAACAATCAACCTTTCAGCATTCACCATCACAAGGACTTCAATCAAGATGATCAAAGCTGTCCAAGTCTGAATAGTGAAGGAGGTTGGTGGTTTAATAGATGCTCTGGTATACCTGGTGTAGATAATAACCTTAATGGTGAATATATCCAACCTGGTGATATTATGGGTCCATACAATCGAGTAATTAAAGCTAGTCAATGGAATGGTACTCGTATTGTCAAGACTGAAATCAAAATACGCCGCCAATCTCCAAGTGGTCTAACAAATGCTTCTGGATGAAAAACACTCTGTCCACATGGCAGTTAAATGAATAAGACCAATGATTCATATGTTTGTACCATCATTCTTACAATTGATTATCCATACACAAGACTCATAAGGTACATGTGGTTCAAGAGTGTTATATATTCACACAGTTCACTTCAATACGTGTGAATCATGTGTCATAAATGCTAAAAAAAAAAACTCTAGTATATGCAGCATACTCTTGGTATTTCTTTTTACAAACTATATTTCTATAGTCTACAAGAGGCTGCCATACATGTACATTAATAAAGACAGTTATGCTAACTTACAAAAAGAAAAACTACAAAAAGCAAACTGTAATGATGGTAAGCACAAAACAGCAAGATATAGAGGTTGTTACTGAAATGTCGTTTAACTCAAAGCTTGTTTTAGTACATTTTGCCAGTTTGTTATTACAAAACAAATTTGCAATTTCACTTCTAACAAGTTATCCTTGCTAAGAGTCTATCGTTGATCACTGACTTGACAAGTCATAGATAATCAATTAAATTCAAGTGAAAGATTACTAGGAGCTTGTTATGCCTTGTTCACTGAAATTACATGCTCAATCAAAAGTTATGGATTAATGTTGTCATTAGAAATGACAGTGGCTGTATTCAGGAAACTACTTACATGTAAGTCACAAAACTATAAGCACCCCAGTCAAATACCCAACTTTGAAGAGTCTTACTGCATTTGTGCTTAATGCTCCGTTCACTTTCCTGTATTAAAATTAACTGCATGGTTCTACTTGACTTAACTAAGTGGGGCACTTGTAGGGTGTAAAGGCGGCTTTTTTTTACATGTCCCTGTCAAAGAAATATTATTTTTAAAAACCTTCTGAAGAGAAATAGTGTGTTGTAGACGGTTCAATTCTCTTGCAGAATTTGTTGGCAGAGAAACTTATACTCAGTATAGATTTGATAGGAATGATATAATTGAATGTTGGGGTGAACATAGAAAAATTGACTGGATCAGGATTTTAACCTACATGTATAGCCACTGGCTATGTAGCCAGGGATCACACCCAAGTTTACGATACACACCATAGAGCTATACTATAGCTGTATGGATACAATCTGGGAAGCTACCACCCGAGGATAACCTTACGGTGATGTGGCTTTTTATTTCAAATATCAAGCAATAAACCACAAGGGAAACTGACTGGCCAGTAGCCGGTTGAATTGTTTGTGACTGCCCCCCCCCCCAAACAAAAATATTACCTATTATAACACATCTCTCCCTGGTTCTTTATCCTCATTGGCTGAAACATGGTCACGCGGGGTGAACTAATATAGCCTAGTGCATGAAATCTGCACCACACGCACCGCACGCGCTTCGTTTGGGGGAAATCGTTCGCAAAGTGGGAAATAGTTTCAGAAACCCAAAAACTATTGACTGGTAGAGCGCCCTCAAGAAAACGAAAATGGCGGTGTCTGCGGATGAAGAAGAATCTCCGGCAAAAAAACGCGATTTCCTCTTCTAATTTCGGACTGAGGTGTGTTATAAAACACATATGGACTGACATTATTTGGGCAATAGTGCACGTCTATGCACCCCTCGGGCCTGTGAGTGACCAGGAGAGCATCCTATTCCCTCGGCCTTCGGCCTCGGGAAATAGGACCCTCTGCTGGTCACTCACAGGCCCTCGGGTTGCATAGACGTGCACTATTTCCCTCGTTGCCAGTCCATATGTGTATAATAAGGAGACCACCAACATAGGGCTGGATGGCTTAGTTGGTACAGCGTTTGTACATTATGCTGGTAGTCGCAGATTCAAATCGTGCTCCAGTCAAGTTTTTCTTTGTTCACTCCAAAACTGAATTGAAAATATACCCAGATGGAGTCACTTTAAACATTAATTTAATCTTCATTTTTTAATTTTGATATTAAACTCAAAAATCTATTCTTGGCATATTCAAAACAAGAGATGAAAATGTATGGATTGATGCTACATGCAAACATTTAGAAACACACATAGAAAATTAACAAGAAAACTTTGCAGTTACAATAATATTAGGGGAAAATGTTTCCCTTGAACTGACTGAAGTTTTCAGTGCCTATGACAGAGTCTGGCTGAACCACAGTTGGTGACATCTTACATTACTTGCCTTTATTAAATTAATTAGCCTCACCTACATAATTTAGATTTTGCACTTTTTTTGTTAACATAAGATATGTTATAATGTTGGAGTATAATCTCCTTGTATGTCATTGGTAAGTGTAGCCAGAGCTGAAACCATCTTTAAAATTCAGAAGGCACCTGTGTCATTAACAGAAGGTTCAAACCAACTTAATAAACAGAAAAGGAATAATATTTAGAGATGAAAATCTATGCACTTGTAGGGTGAGAGTCATTGTTAACAAACAAGTTCTGAAACTCTGATTCCGATTTGAATGAGGTGTTGAAATGATGACATTTCCACCTTTTTATAATCACTGCAGTAATATATTTCAATGGGCTTTTTGGAACAGTAATATCAGCAATAAAGACGTAGATAAAAAAACAAGATTTCTTCATATATGAAGCAAACAACAACTTTTTCCACCAAGTTAGAGAAAAACAAACAGATTTAGATTAAAGGATATCACATCTCATCCCTGTGCTTACAATAAAAATTATGTACATTTAAAAAAATGTTTTAAGAATGGTTTCTTACTTAAGTTGATGTAAACAAGAACTTACAATATAACTAAAGTGTTTTAAATGCTAGAATTTGAATATAAAAAAAATTCAAGCACCTTGTGCAGTTTGCATAATTAACAGGTAAGAATCATTGCTATTTTTAGTTTTTGTGTTAACTAATATGAGCCAGGATCATTGCTGCTTTTGCAATTTAATATGTACAGTGTATTGAAAACAAAACAAGACAGCTGCCTTTAAAAAGAAAAATAGGCTTTAGTCACATCTATTTCTGGGCTTCAGCATTTCTTTTTTTAATTTGAAAGGTGAAATTTCTCATTTAATCTAAAATTCTGAAACAAGAATCAAAACATGGGTACCAAGGTAAAAATAAACAGTTGCTATGGTAACAATAGACCTTCAGTTTTGCTTAACCCTAGAAACCATTTAGGAAAGGCACCAAAAAAATGCGCCCCAGCACACCCACACAAGTGTGTAAACACCTGCAATCGGGACCTCCTATTGTCCCTCTTTTGTTTGTAACTTTTTGGCAACAGCTCCCATTGGTTTTGTACATGGCTTTCCATAACACCCACCCTTAGTTCTCATAGAGAAAATTAAAGAGTGGTGATGAGGTTTTAATAGTATATTACAAGATTGGATTTATAAAAAAACAACTTATTATATTAGTACATGTATCAGTCTGAATGTTAACTGATCATGAAGTTCATACCAGTATCAATCTTCCATAGAAATATTTTTGTCTGAAATACTGACAAAGTCGAGAACACAGAATTTGAAGACCCCTATTTTAATTTCAATTGTAACAATCAAAACAAAGGACAATGTGCATGCTGAAAAGTGCACAGTTTGTTTTCCTATTTTCACTTGACTCGGTCGATGGAATGAGCCAAAATTTTGTTTGTTTTCATGTATATATTGAATCAGACAAAGTAAGAACACTGCACTATCAGCTTTACCAATCCCATACTTTACCTTTTAACAACAGTTTCAGACCATTAGGGACACGGCCCTGCAATGACGGGGACAAGCTGAAGGGAAGGTCCTTTAACTCACAGCCATGATCCTGCAATGTCCTAAACAACCGTTTAAGACCGAGTCACTACTCTTTTGTTCCCGTTCATAAACCCCCTTTTTTGTTGAAAAGCGTAATAAAGGAAAATCTGTAACTGATTCTGTTACGTATTATTAGCACCCACGTAAGCTTGCGCGGCCAAGACGTGTAAAATTGCTGAAAGTGTGTCAGCGTCTAAACTCCTACTATAACTTTATTTGTGTTTAAAGACTGGTGAAATACTACCACTTCCTCATGTATCGACCAATCAAAATGCATGACAGGTATTTATAAAAGGTACTTAAGAATGTCCCTTTAATAGTATCCAATAAAGACATTGGGTTAGATTTCAACCCTTGACCTGCTACACCACAAGCTCAAACACTAGACAAACAAACTAGCCTGGTCAGCCAAGAATTTGGTCAAGCAGTGTTGCATAAAAAATACTCAAACTGGATGGAAATGTCTTTTTAAACACTGACATACAAAAACAATCTGAGGAGCAACTGATACTCGTCGTCGTGTGCCCGGCAAAAGGGCATAAGGCCTTACGCCTTTTTGCCGGGAACATAAAGGAGTTTGTCCCGGGACGTAAGCAACAAAATGGCTCCTGACATGAAAAATATATCATTTTTGTTAGTTTTTTTGCTATAATTACCCTGAAGACATGTTTCCCCATTCCCCATGCAGAATTTAAACTTTCTTGAATGACATTTGCATGACAACATGTTTACCAAAATAATTCTTGAAACACAAATTTTAACATAAATTGCTTACGTCCTTTTGCCGAGAGCTTTCCCTTACGTCCTTTTGCCGGGCACACGACGACGTTGTGTAAAATTTTGCTTAGCTATACAAGAGAATACTTTCACTGCAGGTGACCTAGCAGGCTTGATTCCTATCACAGGCTTTATGATAACATTCAAATTTGTAAGCATCAAATTCTCATAGAATTAATCATTCTTCTGAAATTTAAACCTTTTTCCTTATAGTATGCCTCAATTGTAAGATATTTAATGAACACTTAACACAGTTCATTATGTTTAGTTAAGGTATGCTGTATACTGGCTTATTACATGTGTTCTTACATTTCATTGGTAAATGTGATCAAAGCTGAAATATTCTTTAAAATTTCAAAAAAAATATACATTGTATTTGTAAAAGTTTCAGTAAATGGGTCTTTAAAAAAATTTAAAAAGCGAAATCTGGAAAAACATCTGGCAATGAAAAGTTATAATTAAAGATGTACATGTATGTTCCTTGCTCAAGCCGGTTTTATCTTGAACAATTAATCCAAATGTTGATTTATTCCTTTTGTAGGATAACGACACTTTCAAATAAGATATTGAAGGAAAATCCATTCATGAATAAAGACAGAGTAACTAATTAGAAGAAAACAAATACATCCGTCCATTTTTTTTTTAACATGGGCGTGTCCTATTCAAAGTGCCCCTTCATCATTGTACTAACATGATAAATAATGCATCTGCATACATCACGTGCTGATCAGCTGGTCTATGGCATAATACCAGATGTGTCAATTGTGCATGGGTCACATTGTTTGTCTTTTATAAACCTATATGAATATCAATTATGCTGCGCTGTGCGGATATGTTTCAAACTTGCAAAATTGAGGCGTTTCAAAAACAAAATTTGTTGCCATCTAAAAGGTCATAACGTGATTTACATGTAAATGTGTCATCTTTAAGAAATTTTGTTTTAAGAATGGTTTCAGATTTAACAAAATTGTAGTTTACTTGTAACAGATTTGTACAGCTCTTAAATCTAAAAAAAGAGTTTATTCTAATGTAATAGTAGATTGAGTGTTTTGGCCATGCACTCAAGTGCCACTAGCTGCAAATTTTTAATGGCTAAGGCATACATGAAGGAGTGTGGGTTTAAATCCTGGTCATGACACATGTGTCCTTGGGCAAGACACTAAGTAAGTTGGTTTGTTAGGGGAGAGATGGTTCTTTCAATTGTTTTGGCATGGTGACCTACTGAACATACCACACTAGGCTGATTTGCAAAATGCATAAACTTTATGGCTATTACTGAAAGAGCTTTTGTGGTACTAATGTACGTACAGTACATTTTATTATCTACAAAGGGTACTCCTGTGTTCATTGCAGAGGTATTCATATGGTTCTTTATAACAACTCAGTTTGAAAAAAATACATACAGCGGATGACCAATGTGTAACTTTTGATATGAAAAAACAACGTCAGTAAAAACTAGACATATTGCATTCGTTCTAGAATGCCAAGCTGTTTCACCGATAACATTTTCAAATTACTCATCTGAATCAGGTTGTGAACCCCGTAAACAACAATAATCCATGAAAAGTACTTGGTTTGTTTATCACTCAAATCTCAATTACTAAACATCATAGCTGAGTCAAAAAACAAGACCTTGAATAGATAAACCTACAGTTAGGTTTCACAGTTGTGGAAAACTAAAGGTTTGTTGTAGATTAATGCACAAAGGAAAAAGACTCGATTCAAACACTTTAAGTTCTGAAAATAGACAATTTCATTGTATCAAAATCTAAAATTAAATGGCTCACTGCAAAATTATATATTTTAAGCCGAATGTATTAACATAATGTCTTGAAAAGACAGCTTTACATACTACTTGTCACCATATTGCTAAAATGCTATCAATAAGATGTTAAACTGTTGTTGTTATGTATTGTTGTAGAAAGAGGACATAAATAAAAGATGTTATATTTACTTGCACGCTATGAGCAATATTTCATTCTTGACAAAAATGTTCGAGCTATTGAAACTACACCAGATTTCATTACACCAGAGATGCCAACATTGAACTCCGAAAAAGAGTAGCACCGCCGAGCAGTTAACGGGTCGGGGCGATAACTGTAAGGATATAGATAGGCTTCCTAAGGCCATTATTTCACTCAGTTACTTTCTGTGATGCTATTTTATTTAGCTCATTTTCAGGCACTGCTGTGATGAAAAAACTTACAAATTATTTGTGTATGATGCACAACAGTGCAACTAGACTCTTTTGAAAAATGTGTAGTTTGATGATTTAATGGACATGTTCACTTGGAGCCAGACAGCTGGGCATAACTGCCAGGACTCAAATTTACACTGGATTGCAGTAGTAAAATCACCTTACAACTTGACAAATCTGGTGATATTTTTCAAATACATAATTATATTCCTTGTTGTTCTCCCCGCCCACTGCCCCACAGAGTGATGTAAATTAAAAAAAAAAAATAACTAGTGGCTTAACCCTATCAGGACCGGGGGGGGGGGGGGGGTGAGAGGGGGCACAATGCACCAATTTTTTTCATGTAACTTTTTAACACTTAGTCCGATCACGGCAAAATTTCTGACTTTTCCCAAAGTATATCTAGGATCATGTTGTCAAAGAATAATTGATACCGGGGGTTAGCTGTTGCCTCGGCAAACATTTTTTAAAAACTTTTTGAACATAATTTCCACAGATTTTTGGTTTCTTTGCCAGACAAGTGATAACTAGTAATGAGTCACGTGATAGTCTGTAATGGTTTTGGAAATTCAAAATGGCGGCCATTTTGGCGCCCATCTTGGATTTTGTGTTTTCAGCATGTAACTAGGGGGTCAAATTATATGAAGTTTTTCAACAATAGGACATTGTTAACAGACTAATTGCTTCCTTTTCAGACCCAACAAATATTTAGATTTGTCAACCAACCCTTCTTTTTTTTCCTGATCCCTTGGCGGCATCTATTTTGATTTTTAAGTAAAAATAAGCAAAAAAAATGTTTTTTTTCCTCAAAATGGGATAAATTAATGGATTATAATGCCCTAAAAGGTGACTACAGTAACTAATGTAGGCTCGACTTATATTGATCTTGGTAAAATGTACAAGTTTGCCAAGTTTCAAAGATCAAAAATACAGGAGATATGGGGAAAACACAATTTTGGACCAAAAATGGGCAAAAAACAGTCAAAAACTACGATTCTGAGTCTGTACTGGTTCTGTTGAGTATTAAACTATTTATGGCTGTATGAAATTAAACATCAAAGTATGCTAAGACCATAGTAGGCCTACTGAGTTTGCAGATGGCACCCTCAATTTTATGCTCACTAGCTTCATCCTGCTTTGGATAAAATAGAGAATTTTTCACAACACCTGACCACGTATTTCCGACGTTTCTGTTGATCAAACTACACCAACATTTTTGCCATGCTTATCCCAAAACAACCTCTGTATGGATGTCCATGTTTTTAAATTCATTTTTAGATATCAGGAAATGCATTTTTAATAGAATTTTTATGCAAAATCACCTTTCTCCCTGGGCCCTTGGCGGCAGCCATTTTGATTTTAAAGTAAAAAAAGCAAAAAAAAAAGTTTTCCCCAAAATGGGATAAACCAATGGATTATAATGCCCCAAAAGGTGACTCCTGTAACTAATTTAGGTTTGAATTATATTGATCTTGTTAAAATGTACAAGTTTGTCAAATTTCACAACAATTGGATGAGAAATACAGAAGTTTACAGGAAAACACAATTTTTGACCAAAAATTGGCACAAAACAGTCAAAAATGCCCTGTAGAGACGATTTCTGAAAAATCATCATGTAGAACTCGATAAATTGAACATTTGTGGCAAGGTTAATTAACTCCGGTCAAACACTTTGAAAATACAGATGTCCCCTGTACATAAAAAATAACCTGGTCCTGATAGGGTTTACTACAATTCTAAGTCTGTACCGGTTCTGTTGAGTATCAAAATATTTATATTTATGAAATTGAACATCAAAGTTTGGTAAGACCATGGTAGGTCTACTGAATTTGCCGTGCCGCGTTGTAAATTTAGGCCGATGGCACCCTCAATTTCATGGGCCCTACCTTTGGCCTGCTTTGGATAAAACAAAGAGTTTTTCACAATATTTTTCGCTAAAACTACACCAACAATTTGGCCATGCTTATCCCAAAACAACCTCTGTATGGATGTCCATATTCTTAAATTCATTTTTAGATATCGGGAAATACATTTTTAATAGAATTTTTATGCGAAGTCACCTTTGATGTTTCAATCCAAGTACATAGACAGAGTGGGCAAACATGTGCAACTGTTTGTGTACACTGGGAGATACCACTTACACCACCCTTATCACTGACAGTCACATGGCCATCTTCCATAGCACATAATTTGTGGAGTTGGGAGATTCCATTATTGACAGGTGAGCCAAACACTAAAATGCAGTTGTGTGGCAACCTCGTCCCAACGAATACGAATCACTATTTCCAATGAATTATAAATGGAGATCAATGACAATGGGGAAAATGGGTGAGATCATGCAGCAGGATCTTCAGGCAGTTTAAAGTCCTGTGCGCAAAAATTTAATACGCTTGTACTTGGCGCTCCTCTATCACTTTTGCTATATTTTACCACAGCGGCAGTCATCATTTAAAGGGTTATGTGTTAATTTTGAGTTCAATTTTCATAATTTTTATTACCAACTCACATTTAAACATTTTTTGATAATATTTTACAAAAGTTGTACTATTTTTACTAGGGCGGCTTGTAAACATAGTTTATGGAAGTATTATCGTAGAATCGTATTCAAGGCATAAAATCGCATCTTTGTTACACACTTTTTTTCCAAATATTTTGGTGGATAGAATTAAGGGTGTGAACATCGGGAAAAATTACAAAAAAATTGCTAGAGATTTGCACAAAACTTACAATAAATATAAACGGTCATGGTGGGAAAAATCACTTGAATTTTCTATGCATGAAATGCTAGTTTTTAAAAAAATAATGAGTGAAACGATCTCATGAGACCAAAACTTGATGTTCTCAAACAGTGAAAACATTCACTATATTCTTGTGCCTCCAATGACTGATTGGGCTTAAATTATCACAGGGTGTTATTTCTTGTATTCTGTTGGGTCACACAAAGGTGAATAATGGTCTTGACAATTACCAATATTGTACATGTGATTTAGTGGGATAAGAACTTAAGACAATGTATCACTAGCCTTTGGACATTAAGGACATATCAAGAGCTCATGTGGTATGTCTGAATTTTTGAATAATAAATTAACTAACTCACATTTTCAAGTTTCTTTCTCAGCAACCCTTGCTTTCTACCTTACATGTAATTTCATGTTTATTGTAAGGAATTTAATTTAGATTAGGCAATCAGCCTGTCTACCTGGGTCCTATTGATGGTTAGGATTCTCCTTGTAAATGACACCAATATTCAACTGACTGACTCACTCTGAGTCAGTTGAGTTCTTTCTTGATGAAGGGGTCAATAAGTTAGTTTCTCAAAATTCACTAAATCTAATCACGGATTAACTCTTGTATCACTTGCGAACAATCAAACATCTACTAATTCTCTCCTTGAACACGCCACGGAAATTCAAATGATTTTTAACTGTACAAAGAAACCTATAGCTTTCAATGTGATTATTTTCCTGTGCTACAATTATCGTCTATTGTGTAGAGAATGAAATTTCCTTTTGAATGATTTGCAGTTGTTTTGTCTAATTTCAACTTTTCCAAAATGAAAGCTTAGAGGTTGGCAACATAACACAGAACGACTAAAATTAAAGAAACATTGTTTGTGTACGAAGTAAATGTTTGTGACTTGGAAAGTTGTCCACAGAGGTTTGATCAACTATCTGTGGTCGCAACAGAAACAAATGTAAAAAAAGTTATTGAAAATAATAACAACATACCTTTGGAAATAAAAAGTAATGCCTCTATTATTTACAGATATTTTTTACATAAAATTGTCCATAAAATCCTTTCAAATCATGGTAGTCCGTGAGTAAAAACACCTTTAAGTCTACCGTGGAAAAAAGCACGGTCTCCATTACCGTATACATTGCACATGAAATACACTGTACATACATGTAAAATACTGTTTGTCCATACAAAGAACCAACTAGACATCTTCGTTTTAGGGGTTTGCGTGCATTGGTGATAGGATTAGTGATAGGACTTCAGACCTTTCAACCTTTTGAGGTAGACGACATAATTTTTCTAATGGGGACCATAGACCATCATAATCTTGAGATCGCTTTCTATACATGGCTGTTTAAGTGTGTTTCAATTGCATGTGTAAAACTCCAGTTACTTTCAAACTTCGAGGGCGGTTTTAGGCAGTTGTAGAAGTAACAGGCAGGACGATTTTAGGCGGTTTGAGGGCTAAAGGGTTAATGATTCAAGATACTTACATGTTTGTTCTTGTGATTGACTGACAAAGAGAGCCTGGAGGTAGACTGAGTTGAGATCCAAACCACACCCTCATTGGTTCCTAACAGACAAATGAAGTTTGTACTAGAAGACTGTAGATCATTGGATCCGTCTGATGATCAAATCCCTCTAAAAGTTCATCTACAAGAAAGTTCATTCAAGTTGTCTCTTGCTCATAACAAACTGTTGACTCATCAAGTAGACCCAACAACGGCTTCTGAAATAGTCAGAGAATAAAAAACACCAGACTTTAAAGACTAAGATTGAACTCAACATGATTGTAGCCTCATGCATGTTTTATAAATCATGGAGGGTGAGATTGACAGCTACAATGAGGAATGATGCTGATCTACAGATTACCAAATGAAAAGCTCTTGCTCTGGTAAAAACTGTTATTTTGAAAGGAATGTAATTTTTGGTGAAACAAAACTTGTTTTAAAAAAGATCTGAACAAGAAAAAAAGATTTTGAAAAGAATGAAATCAAAGCTGATGCAGTAGGGTCATTCCGTGCCAAATCACCTAAAATTCTGAAACGTTTGGCAGTGACCGACCCATCTAGAAGTTACTGGGTCATTCCATGCCAACTCACCTAATGGGGTTGGCAGTGACCGACTCAGATTTTGCTAAAAAAAAAATAAACCATACTCTATGAGTGCAATGAACAAACACACAATTTTTTGAGAAATTTGATAAAAAAAACATTTTTTTTTTTACACAAATAGACTGGACACTAAGTGTTTTGGGAAAAAATGTAAAATTTGTCAGTAATGTCCCACATTATGAAAAAAACCACTTGAAAAGGGCGTTTTTGGCATTTTCCAAGTGGACCCATTTTCAGACCCCTGCCAAACACCCACCAAAAGTGTGATTGGTCTATCCTTTTTTCAGGTCAGACCTATGCACCTAGTTGATAACCAAATGTAATATCAAAGCAATCGGACAATTCATACGGGTACCAGGGGGTCTCAAAAATGACAAAAAGTTGTTCAGTAGGCTAAAATGTAGGTTTTTAAAGATCTATACCTTGACAGAAAAAATTTCTGCACTACTTTTGAAAGCAGATTCTAGTTGTTTGGATGCCAGACAACCTGTGTACCAATTAGTAGCAACATATCTTATCTCAAGTTGGAGATATAGGCCTCAAACAATGCCAAAAAACACAAAATTCAAAAAGAAGGGGCAGGGCTTAAATTTTTAGGGGTCCATATTTCAGAGACGGCAAGGATTAGGAATCTAGAATTTTGTGTTTAAAACTCATTGCACCTATAGAGGATTGTTTAAAAAAAAAAAGAAAGCAAAATCTGAGTCGGTCACTGCCAACCCATCAGGTGAGTTGGTATAGAATGACCCAGTTAACTTTTAGATGGGCGTAGTCTTGTATATAAGGAAGTTTTTATCAATTTGCTCTTATTCTCTTTGTGAATTGTGTATTGAATCTAGTCATAGGGGTATGATCAGCCTGCTGAAACAATTAAACATAATATAGTCCAACAATATTTTCAAGGCCCAAACAAACAAAACCCACCCAAAAGTTTTAATTTTCAAGCGTTATTGAATAACAATGTCTACAGCACCTGTGCTTTCTTACATGAAGTATCAAAGTCTCTAAATTAAAGTTGTTAAAGGGGGGGGGGGAGAGGCAAAACAAAATAATTCAAACCCAACCAGTATGATTGCCCTGATGGGGGCAAAGCTCCCTGTTCAAGTGTTCCAACAATTTAATCAAGTTTTTCAAATGTTGAGGTTTCATGGTATTGAGAAGATGATCATCAGAACATGCTGCTTGCCTTATAAAATATATCAAATTTCTCACTAATTTGTAATAACTGTACTGGAGTATTTGAGATCATTTTTTTTTGCGGAATTTTGAAGCATAAACAGAGACGATTGTGTGAGAAACTGCAACTGGTTAATACATATAGTACTGTGTGCATCACAACCGCTGTTGCATGAACAGTTGTTTCTGATGACTAAATGGTTCAGTGTTGCCCTTTGGTGCACGTTGACAACATTGGTAATTGTCAAAGACCAGTAACTACACTTTATGTGAATAATAAAAATAGTAATAATAATGAACATCTATATTATGCAAAACTTATATATTCTTCTGCACATTATACAAAATATCCCAAAGAAATGCACAATAAACTCAAACAACTCTAGCAAGAAAGCATTAACCGTGAACAAATGGGTTTTTCAATTGGACTTCAATACATTAAGTAAAAATGGGGAGCAGCTTTCACAAATGATTTGGCATCTGCATTTGATGTCATTGTTGCTAAACCATGCATGGCTTGATATGTTATTAAAAGAACTTGAAATGCTATTCTTTGTTGAATGGGTAACAAGTGTAAATCAAGTCACAATGGACTACATGGAGAATATCTGGGTGAATTACAGGTCAGTCTAGCACATGCATTCTGAACCCTTTACAGTTTACTAATCCAAGTGTCTGGCAGTAAAATAAGCTGTTATGATAGTCCAACCTGCTTGTCACAAATGCAGGAATAATTTTGTCTGTACATTCACAAGTTAAGTGTTCACGGATATGCTGGATATTAAAAAGATAGTAAAATGCATTCTTACAAACTTCAGCAATATCAGGGATCAATCCAGTGCATGTACATGTAGCTCTTTGCTCCAGGGTTTTAACAAATATTTTACATAGAGCATAATAATAATATGGACAAACATTACAATAATAATGGTGTACATGTTCATGCACTTACATGTACATTAGACCCAGTAACTTGGGCACTTTACTCCTCTTTTTGAAATGTTGACATAGAGTGTAGCATGTACCCCCCACATGCTGCAATCTACATAGCTGGTATCCTGCTTTGACTGCCCAAAACAATGTGACCATAGGCAAATGGGGACTCTCTGGTTAAGGGGGGGGGGTTGATTCTCCTGAAATGTTACTCCGGTTAAAACAAAAGTTCAAATTTCTATTTAAAAGTCCTTTTCTTCTTTTTGTTTTGCCCGAGTTTTTCCCACTTTTTTTCCAGAATTTTTTTTTGGGGGGAACTGCTCGACTGTGTATGTGACCTGGGGTATCAGCAAACAGGCAATCCACACAGGGTTTATATGTTTTTTACATGTAAGGAAACAGTCATTGATAAATGCATGATTGACCTCATACTGCCATAAAATTACCCTTTGATTGTTGCAAACTGCGTAACTAAAGGTATCGTTGTAAATTGTGTTCACAGTTTTGGTTTTGTTTTTTTTACTAGGAGAAAGTTCACAACTTTTATCGAGGTGTTGAAAATTTGGTTAAGTTATGTATATATGTACACTACCACAAAGCCAGACTTTATTTATTGTTTATTTAATTTCTTTTATCAAACTTATGCGAAATGGCTGGATGATGTACATTTTATTTTCTGCAAGATTTTATTTTTTTTTTTAATCATGCAATTTTTAGGAACTAGGCCTATTGTATTTTTTTGAAACATAAAAATCCGCAGAGAAGTTGCATTACTGATGTTTTTGTGTAGTCAAGGTTTCTTTGTACCAGCGGTACTCTCAAAGAAAAATGATTCCCGCAATTCAGAGAAAATAATACTGTCAGGTGGCACGAAAAAAATGGAAGATCCTTGGTGTGAACTGGTTAACAATTAAACTTAAAATTTCTTCACTCTGTGAGAAAATAAAATCACTGTCCAGTAAATTAGCTCTGGGACTAAAGATTTATATTTTTTTTAATAAAACAATCATTTTTAAAGAAATCCATCAAATTTTCCAACTGGCTTCACAAAGCTGTGAAAAAAATTTGACATTAAGATGAAACATTGAGCTCATGTGTTGCCCTGCATTAACAAACATTTGTGTTGCACAAAAGGATAAAAAAATGAATCTTTAAATGAAAAGCGTAATTATGGAGAAGGAAGAATAGTATCTGATCCTTTTAAACTTTCATTTATCCTACAGAGTAGTTTTCTTATTTTCTTGAAGATCACAATAAGGTCTGCCCTTAATACTAACATCCTGTTAACAGATTAATTCAAAGATGTCATCTACAGCAAATAAAAAACTCACAGTAAAGAGCTCCAATCCAATATTCAATAACCTGCTATTTATGCCAATGAGTCCAAGTTTGATAAATTAATGGGTAAGAGGTTTTAAGGTCAATGTCAAGTCAATGTGAATACAGTCAGTAGGTCTGTACAATAATCTTTTGGCAATATATCACACAGTGTACAACACACAGGCTAAATATAGAATCAGGAATGTCCACAAACAATAATACTATATAAGTCCCTTTCACACTATGCTTTTCCCCGGGGATATCCACGGGGAATAGCGGTCGGTCGTTTTACACTTGAATCGCTTTACCCCCCGGTCTGCCCCGGCGAATGAGCAAACCCCGTGGAATGGCCACCCCTGCTCCGGAGTAGGGGTAAACGGCAAAACCCTGGGGTATTTTTAATCTCCCGGGGAATAAATACTAGTGGGAAACGAAAGCGGGTTTTGCTTACCCCAGTTACGTCATGTACACGGCAGACATACGCCGACGACTTCCGCTTACCAACAAATTCATCCCTAGTGCGAAACGTTCGACTGGAACCACGTGGAATAACTAACAACCCAGGGGATACGCATGCAGGTACAGTGTGAAAGTGCGACGGGGTAAGCGAGGGGTAAAAAAACTCCTGGGGCCTCCCCGTGGTTGTGTTCTCAGGGGAAAAGAGATACAGTGTGAAAAGGGCTTATTACTAAGACAGATATGTAGGGCGTGTTGTGCCACAGTTTAACCATACAGCTATCTAACTCTATGGTAATAATATAGAGAAGGAAAAGCAGTCAGTGTGTAATGCAGTATGAGAAGATCTGTACAGTAATCTTAATACAATAAGTCATGGGGTGTAACACAGCATACAACACAAGAGTTACATATAGAAAGGTAAAGTTCCACGTAACAGTAGTAGTAGTATAATCTAAACCGATTGCGCTCTTCAATTCACGTGACCTGTAGTGGGTAATAAACAGAAAACAAACACGACATCCTCCGTAGGAAAGTGCGGTACGATTCATGATTGTTGCATTTGTTTATTTGATCGAGGCTTTTCTTTCTCGGAATCTGTGAAAGTTTTTTTAAAGTTTGTACCAGAGACTTTTGAGTGGCTGAATAAAGCCAATAAGGACAGCTCGGAAACTCTACCAGGATCAGTATGTTCACAATGTGGTAGTACTAGTTGATCACACACTTTTCAACACGAGAATGTCATAATTTTGAAACTGAAATCATCCAAAGAACAGACTTTCCAAAACTGTGTGATTCCTTTGTCTATTGGACAACCCACAAGGTTTTTTTTTTTTTTTAGGTGATTTACGTTACAAACAAAATAACAGGTGGGTGGCTACATACACAGCATGCAATCCACACTGTATAGAAGTTCCATTGGTAATAATTGGCCGAGCGCATGCTCTACACACCTGCATTGTCTACGCAAAATAACATGCAAGTCAGGGCATCAGCGAACAGGCAATCCTTTTTTTAAGAACAGTCTTTGATGTCATGTAATATTGTAGTAAAATGCAGATTATAATGACTGCATTTTTTTGGCCTGAAAAATCATTAACTTGGCGGACAGAAAATGATTGCGAGTACAACTAGAAATTTAGAGTTTGTGAACAAACTCACGGTGTTCGGCTTAATTACGTAACTGAAAATTTTAATTTCAATATTCTGTGCAAGTTTTTTGTCTATTGGTGCTATGCTGACGGGCGAAACATTTATTTGTACTTTTTTATCTTTATGCATGAAGGTTTGTCATATGAAACTTCAACTTCCGGTTTGACAGGAACTAAAGGTCAAATAGGGTCACACCTTGTGCATGTTATTTAGAATTGTCAGAGAGCTTTAAATTGATTAGCGATTATTAATGTACCATGTGTCATTAATAAGATACATATTGTTGTATGTACAAACTTATACTTCCGGTTTCGACCGGAAGTGAAGGTCAAATGAGGTCAAACTTTGTAAACATTTTTAGAATCGTCGAAGGGCTTTAAAATTAAGTTATTATATTAATACACAAATTTACGTTATTCAGAAACGATTTTTTATATAAAAAACTACTACTTCCGGTTTCGACCGGAAGTGAAGGTCAAAATAATGGGGTTACACCCTGTGTAAGATTTGTTACGTATTTTAAGACCTTTCATATGGTGTAAAGATCATGTATGTAGCATGTATTATGACATCATCATTCCAAAAGTTTGGCTTTATCATATACACACTGTGGTCTAGGTATATAGTAAGTTTCAAGTCCGTACATGCTTTATTTTTTGAGATAGCAAAATAATTTTTTTTTCGACCTCTTGTATCAATTTCGTTGTGACGTAGCTATGACGTCATGTGTCACATTTCTAGAATGCTCTTGAGCTAACAAAAATATTATGCATTGAAAGTTTGTTCATATCTTCATTCACTTAGGCTCTAGAGCCCCAAATAACATGATTTGTTACTTTAACTTCCGGTTTTGATCGGAAGTAAAGGTCAAATGGGGTCACGGTGTGCATACAATTTGTCTCACATCACAAGACCTTTCATATGCACTAAAGATTTTGAATGTAGCATTTGCCGTTCTTGAGTTATTAAATTTTTGAATTATTTACGTTTATTTAACGTCATGACGTCATCAATGACGTCATCATTCCAAAAATTTCGCGGTTTCATCTACTCACTAATATCTTTGTACATGGTAAGTTTCAAGTTCATACAAGCTTAACTTTTTGAGAAAATTTGTGGACAAGTTTCGACGACTAAGAAAAGCCCAGAAAAAAACTAGAAATTTAGAGTTTGTGAACAAACTCACGGTGTTCGGCTCAATTACGTAATTGAAAATTTTAAGGTCAATATTGTGTGCAAGTTTTTTGTCTATTTGTGCTATGCCGACGGGCGAAACATTTATTTGTACTTTTTTGATCTTTATGCATGAAGGTTTGTCATATGAAACTTCAACTTCCGGTTTGACAGGAACTAAAGGTCAAATGGGGTCACACCTTTTGCATGGTATCTAGAATTGTCAGAGAGCTTTAAATTGATGTAACGATTATTAAGGAACCATGTGTCATTATTAAGATACATATTTTTGTTGTACAAACTTATACTTCCGGTTTCGACCGGAAGTGAAGGTCAAAATGAGTTCACACTTTGTAAACATTGGTAAAATCGTCGAAGGGCTTTAAAAATAAGTTATTATATTAATACACAAATTTACGTAACTGAGAAACGATTTTTTAAAACAAAACTACTACTTCCGGTTTCGACCGGAAGTGAAGGTCAAATGGGGTCACACCCTGTGTAAGATTTGTTTAGTACTTCAAGACCTTTTATATGGTGTAAAGATCATGTATGTAGCATGTATTATTCTTAAGATATGATTATTTTAGTATAAAACTTTAATTTAATGTAATGACGTCATCGATGACGTCATCATTCCAAAAGTTTGGCTTTGTCATATATACACTGTGGTCTAGGTATATAGTAAGTTTCAAGTCCGTACATGCTTTATTTTTTGAGATAGCAAAATATTTTTTTTTTTCGACCTCGTGTATCAATTTGTTGTGACGTAGCTATGACATCATATATCACATTTCTAGATTGCTCTTGAGCTAAAGAAAATATTATTCATTGAAAGTTTGTTGATATTTTTAATCACTTAGGCTCTAGAGCCCCAAATAACATGATTTGTTACTTTAACTTCCGGTTTCTACCGGAAGTAAAGGTCAAATGAGGTCGCGGTGTGCATACAATTTGTCCAACATTACAAGACCTTTCATATGCACCAAAGATTTTGAATGTAGCATTTGCCGTTCTTGAGTTATGAATTTTTTGAATTATTTAACGTTTATTTAACGTCATGACGTCATCAATGACGTCATCATTCCAAAAAATTCGCGGTTTCATCTACTCACTAATATCTTTGTACACGGTAAGTTTCAAGTTCATACAAGCTTAACTTTTTGAGAAAATTTGCCGACAAGTTTCGACGACTAAGAAAGCCCAGAAAAAAAAAAACAGAACAGTAACAATAGGTTTTCGGCTGCTGGCCGAACACCTAAAAACACAAAAAAAAACAGAACAATAACAATAGGTTTTCGGCTGCTGGCCGAACACCTAATTAAATGGATTTTATTTCATTTTTGATATCTTGAGAAGCCAACAGGCCATTTTCCAGTAATTCTGTTGAGTCTTTGGCAATGCTTTTGAACAGGGTATCACAGAATCATTTTAAATCTGCTCCTTGGTCCAGTTGCTACAGATATTTCATGCTGGGGTGCTGGTACACCTGCGCCAGTGCGACCGATAAAATATCAAAATCTCAAAAAAGGAACACAGCACCCTACTGGGTCTAGGGTGTAATGATCAGGATTGTTGCAGGTTGAAAATTACAGTGGGCACTACGGATGGATTGAATGGCATTAGGTCCAAGGGTAATTTTCCAATCTTAGGGTAGATACAAAGAACAATGTATTTGAATGTTAATGTTTTTAAGTCTAGTTTGAGAGACCAACTTAATAGTATCTAATCTTGTTTTATCCGTCCCATGCCCTTTTGTTTATTTCTGGTCTTCTTCAACCCATTGGGTGTTTTAAAAGTTCTTTTCCAATTTATCCTATTGCTGGGGTGTTGTGGCTTGAGTCCCTCCATCCAGTTGTTTTTAACTTTTGTCTTGACCTCAGCATTTTAAATTGTAAATTATATAAATACGTGTCCACAGAGTTAAAATAAATAAAATAAATAAATAAATACAAGGTGGATTGGCCCTCTATATCATGGGGCTATAAACCCTCCGAGCAAGCAATACCAGACAGGCTATCTCACCTGTGTGCAGACTAGTACAGTACATGTAAAGTATGGGTGCACATGTAATGGTATGGTGCACTAACAATACCATTCAACACTGTACAGTAATGACAAAGTTGTTCAGTCTTGAATTAAACAAAAAAGTCATTAATTACACAAACTTAAAAGAAACTATATAATAACAAAACCAAGCTAGAAATTCAGTTTTTGTGACATCACAAAAAGTAGGTGTTCAAGAGTTAATACACACAACAATGTAAAAAAAAACGGGTTACAATTAGTGTTGACCATAATTGTTTTCAAACTTGTTACCAGAGGGCACTGTTTAATGTAACAACGTCATCAGATTTAAACTTGAAAACGCAGAGTCCATTACCAACCCACACTTGACGTCATTGTTTCACTTCCCGGGGGGTTAAAGCGCCTCTGGCCCCGCTGTTGCACACTTGTGAATCTGATACGTGCACGCGTACGTGATTGGTAAAGCTAGAACAAAAGACGATCATTTTGTCGATTGCATTTTCTCCGCCGTTTTACATCAAACAACTCACATGAGCATGTGATCAACTCAGTAAAAATGTCCTCTTCCTGTCCCTATCACAATTCTTCTTCTTTTTCTCGAGTCACTACGCAGCTTAGACTCAGTAACTGGGGCGCTGTACTCTTCTTCTTTTTTATTTTGACATTATCTGTCGTACCAGCGCCCCAGTAAGGAATATGTAGCGACAGTCAGGAGGATTTAAAACACCTCTGTTAAAAAAAAATTCCTTAGACTCAACAGAATTGCTCAAAATTTGCCTACTGTCTTTTCCAAGTGTTTAAGGTGAAATAAAATGCATTTAATTGTACTCACGATCATTTTCTGTCCTCCAAATAGATGATTTTTAGGGCCTCTGACAACCCTGCCATAACAATCGCCATTTTTATTACTAATGTTACGACTGTTTCCTTACTTTAAAAAAGTCATAATTAAAGCTGTGGGGATCACATGTTCGCTGATGCCCGGACTTGTATGTTGTTTTGCGCAGTCTAAGCAGGATACCAGTCAACGAACACCACAAAGTTCCATTCGTCATGATTGGCCGAGCGCGCTCGGTACAATGTTGCCATTGTAGGGTCATTGCCCCTACACAGCTGGTATTCTGCGTTGACTGCGCAAAACAAGATGCAAGTCTGGACATCAGCGAACACGCAATCCCCGCAGCGTTAATGCGACTTTTTCAAGTCAGGAAACAGTCGTAACATTAGTAATAAAAATGGCGATTGTAACGACAGGGTTGTCAGAGGCCCTAAAAATCATCGATTTGGAGGACAGAAAATGATCGTGAGTACAATTAAATGCATTTTATTTCACCTTAAACACTTGGAGAAGATAGTAGGCGAATTTTGAGCAATTCTGTTGAGTCTAAGGGATTTTTTTAACAGAGGTTTTTAAAATCCCCCTGACCGTTGCTGTTACTACATAGTTCTTACTGGGGCACTTGTACGACAGATAATGTCAAAATCTCAAAAAAGGAGTACAGCACCCCAGTTACTGGGTCTATACGCAGCTAATGTCATATCAGTCCAGTGCTCCACCATTAGGCCACCAGAATGACATCAGAGAAATAGGCAATTTTCCAGCAATGTTTCTTTGGAGTCTTTTGGCCACTTGTTTAGATGTGTTTTAAATCCACATCGTCATAAAAGCTTTGAAAGCGAACTTACACATCTGGGGGGCTAGTACGATCAACAATGTCAAAAAAAGAAAAGAAAAAAAGAAGTACACCAGAAGTAAAAATTGGGGAAATTAAATCATGCTATTTGAGTTGCATTGGAAAGAAGCTTTATACCCAGGACGTTAGTGGTAAGTACAACAGAGACTAACGTCCTACCTGGGCTAGGGTCCGCGATGACATAGTTCACAACCCAACTTTGTTCTGTACTTTTACACAAAATTAAGCCAAACTACGTACCATCAATGATACCACATAAAACCAAACTATACATGCACATGTTAACTCAATAAAATGTTGCTTTCTACGGTTAAATGCGCTTACCTCGACAGTTTTAAGCTCCATACTCTGGGACTGTTCAGAAACCATGTGTCGACTTTTAAGTTCCAGTTTATTTGACGTTTCTGATCGTATGGACAAGTGAGGGCGCTATTAATAGAGTTAGTTTCACAAGTCCATCCCGTATGCTGTGCACTAGTAATGGGTACAGGAATATCGCCATATCCCGGGTCTGCCAAGTCCCTTACACTCTGCACAAGTAATGGGTACAGGAATATTGCCTTATCCCGGGTCCACCAAGTCCCATACACTGTGCACAAGTAATGGGTACAGGAATATTGCCATATCCCAGGTCCAACAAGACCGCGTCTCACGGTCCACATCCCGTATGCTGTGCACAAGCAATGGGTACAGGAATATTGCCATATCCCGGGTCCACCAAGGCCCATACACTGTGCACAAGTAATGGGTACAGGAATATTGCCATATCCCGGATCCACCAAGACCGTGTCACACACCAACCATCCCGTATGCTGTGCACGAGCAATGGGTACAGGAATATTGCCATATCCTGGATCCACCAAGGCCCATACAGTGTGCACAAGTAATGGGTACAGGAATATTGCCATATCCGGGGTCCATCAAGACCGCGTCTCACGGTCCACCATCCCGTATGCTGTGCACAAGCAATGGGTACAGGAATATTGCCATATCCCGGGTCCACCAAGGCCCATACACTGTGCACAAGTAATGGGTACAGGAATATTGCCATATCCCGGATCCACCAAGACCATGTCACACGGTCTACCATCCCGTATGCTGTGCACAAGCAATGGGTACAGGAATATAGCCATATCCCGGGTCCACCAAGGCCCATACACTGTGCACAAGTAATGGGTACAGGAATATTGCCATATCCCGGGTCCATCAAGACCGCGTCCCACGGTCCACCATCCCCGTTTGCTTTGCACAAGCAATGGGTACAGGAATATAACCATATCCCGGGTCCACCAAGGCCCATACACTTTGCACCAGTAATGGGTACAGGAATTTATTCATTTGATGGGTCCACCTAGGCCCATACATTGAGCACGACCAATGTGTACAGGAGTTTATTCAAAATCAGGGGTTCACTGTGCTCAATAAAGTTTAACCAAAACTATAAGGGCCTTTCTGTTCATTCCTTTGACTTTCAAGTATTTTTTGCCGAAATTACGAGGGGATAGATAATCTTTGCTGTTCGTTCCTTTTTCATTTCGTGTAATTTTAACCAACTTCGAAGAGGGGGTATGCCTTACTGTTTATTTTGCAGAATAGTAAGCTTTGCTGTGAATACATTTTAAGTTTGATGTAATTTTAGTCAGAATTACATGGGGTAAGCCATTGCTGTTCATTTCCCTCTTCCCATTTTGGAGAACGTAGGAAAATTCTCATTTTGCGGGGTCGACAAACGGTGCATGAAACCCATGTGGTTCTGAGTTTAGAGACTTTCTTTTTTGGTCCAGACAAATAACCATTATTTGTATATAACCATTATTTATCAATAAACATTATTTATAAATAAGCATTGTTTATAAATAAATATTGATTGTAATCAAGCGTTTTTATAAATAAGCATTATTTTTAAGTAAGCCTTATTTAAAAAATAAGCATTATTTATAAAGGAATGAACATCAATGCTCTATAACTTTGGCTAAATTGACATGAAACTTCAAAGGATTGAAAAGTAAGGCACGCCCCCTGGCCAAGATGAACAATCAATCCCCCCCTAAGATGACCAATCAATTTCCCTTGTACTACACCAGCCTAAAAACAGACTCCCAACCAATTTCCAAGGTCAACTTATAATAAACCACAATGAAACAATAAAACAACATCAATTCCTCTTTGCTTTGTTTTATTTTATAGTTTTTTATTACAGAACACAAATAACCTCAATAATCCACATCAACTCTTAATTTCTACAAGTTACGTGAACATTTTATAATAATAACAAGAAGAAGAAAATTACAAGAGGTTTTCAGCTGATTTAATAAATTATACAAAACATAAAGATGTGCTGCCCCTTTAATAAAAACCATATACCAAAGTCGACTGAGAAAAAGTAAAATTCTTCAAGCTTTAATTTTACTGCTTGTGTATTATTGTTTTCGCAACAGTATTCTTTGAGAAAGTGTGGGTTTGGGGGCTGGGTTGGGTATAGGGCTGCAAGGTGTCCGAGTTTGGAATGACTGCATAATGATCAGATTCAGATACAGTGGTTATTACAAGCAATTAACTAAATTGAAAATTTTTAAGCCAAGAAGACTTCTGAATATTCCTTGAATAAACCGTTGCTTTATCACAAATAATTGTACCCCAAAACTCAGATGAATTTTGGAGAAAGGTCATAATGCTGCATGAGAGGAAATTTACAATAAACCCGATCCAGAAAGACCTGATGGGCTGCTAAATGCACAGGTCGTTGTCCTCTCATTCCTAAAAGAAAGTTGCATAGTAGAGGAATTGAATCTGGTACCTGAACTTCCCTGTCTTGACTACAACACCTTTACTTCCTCATCTTACAGCTCACCAATATTACACACATAATATGTGTGTAATATTGGTGAGCTGTAAGATGACGCATATTATGGACTGGCAATGAGGGAAATAGTGCACATCTATGCAACCCGAGGGCCTGTGATTGACCAGGAGAGGGTCCTATTTCTATAAATAGGACCCTCCCCTCGTCACTCACAGGCCCTCGGGGTGCATAGACGTGCACTATTGCCCGAATAATGCCAGTCCATATGTGTTTTATAACACACCTCTGTCCAAAATGTCGTTTAGAAGAGTAAATCGCGTTTTTTTGGCCGGAAATTCTTCGCGATCCGCAGACGCCGTCGTTCTCTTGAGGGCGCTCTTTACCAGTCAATAGTTTTTTTGGTTTTTGAAACTATTTCCTGCTTTGTGAACTATTTCCCCCAAATGAAGCGCATTTGGTGCATGTGGTGCTGCACCACTAGGCTATATTAGTTCCTCCCACGCGACAGTGTTTCAGCCAATCAGGATAAAGAACCAGGGAAAGGTGTGTTATAATGTTCAATATGCCATCTTCAATCATAACCATATATGACATCAAAATGAACTAGAGCACGAAGTGTTTATTGTAACAAATACTAGGTGTTTGGGATATTTGTGCTTGTCACCACTTAGCCTTTTAGAAGTGTTTATTGTAACAAATACTAGGTGTTTGGGATATTTGTGCTTGTCACCACTTCAGCCTTTTAGAGTGGAGACCCCGGTTAGAAACCATGAAACCGAAAGAAGTGACCAGGAGACAGGAAAATAGTTCAACTCAATATTATATTCAGTCCTTAGACAACTATTTACAATATTTACAAGTGTTGTTCTTGGGTTCGGTGCTCAAGCCCATCGTCTTGGATTAGAGCATTAAGATTAATCAACATTACTTTAGTCTTCCTTTGACACAGTACTACTTCAATTACTTTTCTATAGTCATTTTCATCAACTTTCAATCAAACTTCACACACCAGATGTCTTACGTTCTTTTGTAAGTTCAATGATTCGACAATTCTTCAACTTAAAATTCAATGGTTTCAATCTTCACTAATTCTACAAATCTTCAACTTGATTCACTGATTCCAATCTTCACTAATTCTACAAATCTTCAACTTGATTCACTGATTCCAATCTTCACTAATTTAACAAATCTTCTTGATGCAATTTATATAAATATTTAGTTGCAACTTCAATAATTCTTCACCTAAGAATCAACACTTATTCCATATGGTAATTATTCCCATTCAATAACAGTTCATTCCGATATTCGGTTGTATGATGATACAGTTTTATTAATGATTTGCCTGTGTGTTGACCTAGTGTTGTTGGTAGCCTGCAACGGTCCTTGCACTTTCCATGGATGGTGGTCAGCTTGGGGGACCCTTGCGACGGCCCGGCCAGACTCATGAAACTTGTAGACTTCAGAGTCTTTTAACATGGCGCTTTACTCCTCCCTTACGGCCATCTAAGTGGAGATACTCTTTCAACAGCATGTTCAATGGAGATTTTGTACAAAAAACCTGTCAGAGAATGAAAACAAGAGTTAGCAACGGCCATATCTCCCAAACTTATGGAGGGATCCAGACAAGCATGACAGTGTTGCAAAGCCCCATGTATGGGCTTTCTAGCAAGGTAAAGTTTTTGGCTGTGCGGTGAACAGGGAGTATTCCAGGGGACACAAAGAGAGCACACCCCCCCACCACATCCCCGAGCCCTGTAGATAAGGGCCTGTGTGTTTGTATGTGCGTTAACAAAAGACCAAATATGCCACTTCAGTAAGCAAGAAAGGGACAAAAAAATAAAACGGTGGAAAACAAAGTCGCCTGCCTCTTGCTCCATTACTCAAAAAACAATGGTACTAGAAAGAAAAGTTGTTTACCTGCAGATAGCCCTGATTGTTCCGCATCCAAAAGGTGAATTTTTCGCGGCCATCCAAACACATCTTCAGCCAAATGATGCCCAAGCGGGGATGCTCCCATTGTCTTTCAACAGTATTTTCAATGGAGATTTCATACACAAAGCTGTCACAGAATGAAAATAAGAGTAAGCAACAGCCATATCTCCCAAACTTATGGAGGGATCCCGACAAAAGTGACACTTTTGGAAAGCCCTACTTATAGGAGCTTCCTGTGCTGACTTGTTTTCATTACCTCTCAGTATGACAAGTCAATAAGTCATTCATACAGGAACTAGTTTGTCTGTACTCATACTTTGGGAAAACGTTCAGTTTTAAAATTAGCCCTAAAAGTTTGCACCCTCCCCCATCTGATAGTCCTGGATTTGTCCCTAAGAGTGGGGTACATAGCAACCCCCCCCCCTCAACACCAGCACCCTCATGTACTCTCAAAAGTTACACAATTTCACCTCTACAATTCAGGCGAACCTACTGTTTTTGGAAAGATCCAACAAAACAAAGTCACTTTTGATGAGCAATTGAGCCCCTTCGCCTAGCTTAAAAAGACTTGAATTTGAGTCAATTGGTTCTGATGGAAATGATTCTAATTCAATTCACAAAACAAATCATAAAGACGATAAGAAAAGACAATGTACGGTACATGAACTTAATAGAACATTCTATTTCTCAGAGTAAGGCATTCATGCAGAGAGTTTAAGAAAATAAGATGAAAACCACTAAAAAGGCAAGTTGCTGTCAAATGGTAAGAGGGAAATAGTGACCCTCCCCCCTCCCCCCAACAATCCCCTGCCTATCCCCATCCAAGTCAGACCAATTAATGTTTCCAATGTAAGGGATTTTAAACCAAATTTCCCTCACCCAATTAAAATAAGTGTTTTGAGTGAGGCAATAGACAGACTTGGCGACCCACATCACATGACATATAGTGGGTATTAAATGTGAGCATCACACGATGTCCTCCATACTATAGGGAACTGTGGTACACTGCATGATGATTGTGACATTTGTTTATTCGATCGGGGCTTTTCTTTCTCGAAATCTGTGAAACATATTCCATAGTGTGAACCAGAGACCTTTGAGTGAATAAATAAAGCCAGTAAGGACAGTTTGGGAAGATTTTAAAATTCTACAAGGAATGTATAATACTCTAACGACGTGGTGGTAGTACTACTTGCACGACGGAACCTCTTTTGTGGCAAAATACTTGTAGTTTATGAAACAGTAATATGATTAAAATCAATGTCACAACACACAACTGCAATAAAAAGGCTTAGTAACTGTTGTTATTACTAAAAGCCGACTGTTTGTGTGACTCGGTCAAAGCATGTAATTGTACGTAGTTTGTCATCAGCTCAGGTGATGTAGTACCCACTACAGGTCACATGACGACATGTAAACATTGGTCGTGCAATTGGTCTATTGAGGCTCGCCAGAATCAAACAATTTTTAGTCCCACTCAGTCTCAATGGAACACATTAAATGTGAATAACAAGTAGGCCTAGGCCTAAAACAAGTCCAGCAGGAAGTGGCCAGAAATGACACTACACTTTTACCCCTCAATCTCATGGGTGGTAAGCTTTTTATTTGCAACAAAAGCACGCTTTTTAGTTTAGTGTACTTAAACAAAGTTTGTTGACCCCGTTGAGCCAGAACAGCCTCTCCCACAGTACTCTGGCGGCAATTCTCACCTGCGTACTCAGTTGTGTAAATCTGGCTCAGATTAATTGGAATTTCTGCATGTTTTTGCTCATATTGCTTATTGGTGGTACGCTAACTGCATCCAAGGGACCTTCAGTAGTACGCATAATCTAATACCAGGTAGCACTACACACAGTGTTTTGGGTGCAAAGATGCAAATGATTGCCTAGGCAACACACACACTCGTAATCCTTCGTATTATCCCAGAGTTTATATGAAAGCCCTGGGTTAATGATACACCTGCAGGGTAACTGTAGCCAACAGTCAAAGGGAAAACATGTTGGTTGTTTGCCACTATTGTTATTTTTATGTTGTTTTTTTGGACATTTGTTATAACTTAATTGGCATTGGAAAAACGAAAAGGAGTTTTTTTTCCTTTAGCCAAATTGTTTGCTGGAGAAGTCAGTTTCGGAATGCAATTTCTCTCCGCTTGTAAAGATTAAAGATGCCACAAAAAAAAAAACAAGGATGGCGCTAGTACTCAAAAGGCAGAATCCAGGAATCATGCATTTACACTCACAAACACTCACCTCTGTGAGAAATGGTCCTGGTAGAAATCACAGTGCCATGCATTTGGTCAGTATTGGTCACGCTAACTCGGTAGTAAAAAGTGTCAATCTGCTGGGTGTCCAGTAACTGTTGGCTCCTCAGCTGCTAAGGCCCTGGCTGAAATGGATAAAAACCAGAAATATTACTCTAATAAAACTCCAATAGCACAGATTGCAAAACACTTAATATTCAAAAATCGTAAAAAAAACACCTGAAAAATATTCATTGAGCCCTAAAATTCCATCCTCTGGTTAATTTGACATTGGTAGTCCCAATAATGGTCAAGTTACTCTCCGTCCAAGTAAAAACACTCCTACACTTTTACCTCAAGTAAGAAGCAAACATTCCCCAGGTCACAACTGTGCAAAGTTTCAACACTGTACCCCTTTTAATTGGCTCTCAAATCTGTCTAAAATGGAATACTTGAAGGGCCTACAAAATATCCATGAGGCTGATTGACTGTTTTCTTCCTAAGGAGAAGGGTGCTCCCCTATTCATGATCCCTGTGCTTTTACAATGCATAGCGACTTTTCTAATAGCTTTTTATTTAAGAAGTATTACCATACATCACAATTCAAACTGGCTGTTGGATTGGATTTACAGGTTTTGTTTGTGAAAGTTGGTTAAAAGTACATTATATAGGCCTATAATATGTCAATCAACAGAATGAGTTTAACATGTTACTTTCTTTTCAAATATGACAATGTATTTTGATCCTCACAGTGCCTGCTGGGGATGCAATATTGACTGTCAAAGCTTACAGTCTTCATTATTTTGTGTGAACAAATAGGGCCTTCAGCGCAGTAACCATAGCATAGTAAAAGTTGTATCAGTGATATCAAAACAAACATGAATGCCAACTTTTAAATCAAGTTTGGACTGAAAAAATGAGATTTACAAAACCTCGACATTAATGTTTAATGCATTAACTTCATTTTAAATAGAACAAAAAAGTTTGAAAAAGACCAGGAACTTTGGAAATGTTGAGGGGTATTTGGGGGGGCTAAGTTCTTAACAGGTAAGCAAAGCTCAGTCCTGATATGATTAGATCATTAGGTCATGATCATGATTAGATCTGCAGTTAATTAGACTTATGTTACTTGTGATGTTGAGAAACTCCAAAGTTTGGAATGTTCATGGACAAAGTCAAGCTATTTTATTACAAATGCTAATTTTGAAGTAAAATAGACATCAAGTTGCTTTTAAAATGGAATTAACAATATTAACAAAAAAAGTAACAAATAAAAGGTTACACTAGACATTGAGCAACAGTGATAACAGTGATAACATGTTTTTTTTATTGTCTGAGGCATCTGACTACAGTGGAAGGGACCTCACCCCATGCAAAAGTTACTTAAAGCTACCGCTACAATTAGATGGATTGACCTCACTCTGCTGTGTTCATTAAAGGGGCTGTGCTATTTTTTATATTTTGTTGTCCTTTTTTTGGCCCAAGTCCGCACCACCCAGGGTTTTAAATAGATAATGCTTCTAGTGTCTGTACTATTTGATGAAACGTTGAAACGAAGCTGAATTTGTAGTGGGTTAAATACTACCACCATCTTGCAGGTTTATGACTAACTGATGATGATTAAAGAGACCTACCTTTCTCTGGAACTTGGATAGTGGTCCTTGCCTGGAGCATCTGTATTAGAATGACAGAATAAAGATTGATAAATGATTAAACCTATAAGATGACAAAAAATAGGCTGGAGCAGGATTTGAACCTGAGACAACCAGCTATATTTTCCGATGCTATACCAACTGACCTATACAGCCCTAATATTGGCGGTCTCCCTGTTTTGTCAATATCTTTGTTTGGGGGGGGGGGGTGCCAGTCACAAGCCATTCAACCGGTTACTGCCAGGGATCACACCACATTATACAATACAAAACAGAGAGACTGCCAACATTAGGGCTGGATAGCTCAGTTGTTAGAGCGACGGTACGTATAGCCGGTGATGCAAATCCCTCTCCAGTCAAGTTCTCTTTGTTGACCCCAAACATGCACACACACCCACATAATGTGTACACTATAGATTGAGGACATACTTTTCATTCTATCCACTGGAGGACATTGCCAACAATTGAACGGTACCTATCGAGGTGAGGACATAACACACAAATCTTTCTGTTGCGGTTGAGTTATGCTATCAGAATACGAATAAGTATTCTACCCTTTTATTAAATGTTTTGGAGGATGGTAATACATTTTCTTCTTCTTGGGTGGGGGTGGGAAGGAGTGTCAATGGCAAAGGTTTAGAAAAATCACTTGGCTGCGCCTACAGAGTGACTCTTTATTATGACTGTACTGTAATGGTGCATGCATCACACCTTACATTTGTTGAAGTTTCACTGTTTTTCTACAAAAGTATTTAATGTTCCTCCAAGTTCGGTTCTGAAATGCCACAGGACAGGACATTTCGATGTTGCATTTTCCAGAAGGCTTCTTCAGTGAAAAGATTCTCTACAAGCCCTCCGTTATGTCTTTCTTCTCCTCGGCAGTACAGGGCAACACTTGATTTGTTGAGGAAAATTAAGATACATAATCAACCGGGGCCTATCCATACCAAAAAATGCACATTTCAATAAGCAATTCAGCTCAAAATCTAATCACACTGTGGGATGAAGCTACACCTGCATAAAATGCCTAACAAGAAACAGCCCAATTGATGTTCATCATAGTGCAGCCATCTTGTTTCATCCTATCATTCAAGTCGCTGCTGTCCTCGTTGAAACAAAGAGCAATTTTTTACATTTAGCTATGATTGCCTTTTCACACCAAAATAAAATTGTCAGCCAATCCGTCGGTTGGGGATGTACAGTGTATGAAACTTGTTTCATTTGGGGGGGGGGGGGGGGGGGTTGTAAGGTAACGGTGGGCCCAGGCCAAGTTATTGGGCCCCAAAAAGATTTTTTGGCAAAGACAGGGAGGGATTGGCTGATTGGGAGCCAAACCACAGTTTTTAGTAATTTGGAAAGACAATTTAGAAACAGGTTTATTTACCTCCAGTAACATGCAACTCCTCCACAGATTTACCATGTTGCGAAACCAAGTTGCCTCTCTCCAAGCTCAGGAAAAGTCGAGACAGTTTGGTAACCTGAACAGTGTCTGGCAACTAGTAGTACTCAAAAAATGGACCCGCAAATCATGACCAATGAAGCCTACAAGTTTTTCAAGCTGATGCTCCTCAAGGCAAGACTTGTGAAACAGTTGCTACATGTTTATGAAGCTTTGTAGACCCCATGTTATCAGCATTGTCAAGGCCCGCCTCATTTGCATATGCTTGTAGACAATTACATGTACTTCCTTGTTTCTGACCTGTGTCTCAATCACAACTTCCTGTGAATAAGAACTTGTTGTCTTGTACCACTCCAGCTGCATATCTGTTTGCAACCAGAGCATTCCACCACGCCATCACATCAGTACCAAGAAGCAGCGGAACAGTTCTACCCCCTCTTACCAACTACTTTCATGACTTTGAACATTTTACAGAGGTGTCGTTCAAGATCAGTCATCAAACAATCCCCATTGACAATGGCTGCACTGTGTTTGTGGAAATCTTCCAGTTTCATTTAGATACTTCCCCCCTGCGGTTGAACATAGTGAGATGGCACAGTGTGACTTCATTCAATTTCTTCCCATCTGGTGTTATTTAATGGCCCCGAGCACAGTGAAGGAGCTGCACTTCCCTATTGCCAGTTTCATGGAGGAACGATGACATTTTCACCACATCGGCATTTGTCGGGAGAACAGCAGGTTTATTGCACTTTCCTTGGTACAGTGTTCTGTGCACATGGGTTGACACATGTTCTCGCCACTTGTTTCACACAACTGCAGAAACTGTTGGGCCTGTTCCGTGTTGTGCCTCAGACCATAATCTATAGCATTTCCTTTCATTAGAGTGCACATTTCTTGATGGAATGTCCAGTCTTTAGTGAAAGAGATGGAACGTGATACATCTGCTTTCCTTCACTGATATCATGATGAACAGCCTTGACGATATCATTCATATGGTGGGGATGCATGGATACTTCAAGTGATGCATTTGGTTGGTGGGTGTTGTTTCAGAGTTGTATGACAAGATGACTCAGTTCTCGTAGCTTGTTTAGAATGTAGCCATGTTGTGTAACATCGTGGCCAAGCTTAAGGTATTCACATATGGCGACTTCATCTCTCTTCATCAGACTTAAACCTTGTTCAACTGGAATGATACACCAGCCAGGAGCTTTTAACAAATCACTCTTGTTGGCTACTGTCCGATCCCCCTAACACAACCTATCCTATTGCTACCATCAGTCTTTGCAGGGAGCGCAGGCTTAAACGGGCACTGATGACGCCAAAGATCAAGACGCACGTAATAGCCATAGTAATGTATGCATGGTCCATTTGCGTGTGGAGCTGCCTCATGATTGGGTCTGTAATTTACAATAAGGACACCCTCTCCCTCTCTAAGGACTTGGCTATTGTGTTTGTGATTACCGATAATGCGGATGTTTAACAGAATCTTGTTGCGGGCACCAAGGTTGGTCTCCGATATCTCTACAACTTTCCTTTCATCCTAATGACGTGACTGGAGATGACAGGGTACTTTGGCCTGAGGTTATCACACCTATGAAATAGATGCCTTGAGGGTTGAGCAGATCATTGTGCCCTTAAGTTGCTAGACAAATAACAGTTGAGCTCTAGTTAGTCAGAACCTAAACCATCAACAAATATACTCCACGTTTGGGATGGGGGTGCGCATTGGTTATTATGCAGCTTTTAGTATCAAAAGCGAGTTGTCGGCCATAAAGGACGAGTAGTTTGGCACTCTTTTAAAGTTAGGGAGGACATTAGTTTGCCTCAACACGTAAACCGTTGCAAAACCCCTCAATTCTACAGCACGCCATTTTATGAAGAAACATTGTATGTTATGCATTTGATATCTGAGGGAATAAATACCCGACATAATCATTTACTCACCTGGTGCTCAAATAGGCAGCGTGTCATACCATCAGTGTAACACACACAGTACTTGGTCAGTGACTTCCCTGAAAAGTTAAAGGCAAAAGGTTCATGATTATACTTCGTCAAACTTAACTGTGTCCAGTGATGGTGATGGTGGTTGTGAACTGGAAATCGTTGTGTGGATTTGTATCACAGTAGTAGCCTATGTGCTTTGACTTATACGGGAGGCGGGGGAGGGAGTGGGGGCAAGGGTGCACAAGAAAGGGGTCTGCTATATGAGTTAGTATTGCGTTGAAAAGCTTGACTGATTAAGTTTATGCACTTTAATTTTGAGTAATTATTTATTTTGTTTGGGGGGAAGGAGGGGGTTGACATACAAGAATGTCCAGATATTATGTGCTATGTTTGAAACATGGTCCACATCTACATGTGATGGGGATCATAATAAGGTGTGGAATTGTCATTTGTGTGTTGACAATGCAAAAGTTGTTGAACTTTTAATACCTTTGTTTATGGAGGTTATTATGGCTGGAAACTATGAAAAGTCCGGAGGCCATATTGTCATCACGCTGTCCCCTTCTCTGTATAAAGAGGACATACAAACGTATCATAAAGGTTATTAATTACTTTCACCATGAAGTAGAATCACGAACACAGTCAGTGTGTCCGGAACTGTATCAAAAGTCAAATGACTGAATTAACGTTATGATAGATGTTAGTCTTTACATCAGGGATAAAGGATATTGTTTGTATTGTTTTACCCGTACACCGATGTGTGTGTAGACTTAGTACTTTCCCGAGTCATGTGAAAAAATCACAACCATTTTTCCTTGGATGGGATTCAAACCCACGACCCCCGCCATTCTAAAGAAGATGTCTTAACAACTAGACTACTGAGACTGCCTCATAGCTACAGGCAGTTCGAATCCATAAGCAGCTGGTACAGCAACCATTAGGACAAATGTTCATTTTTTTTGACAAAATCATACATTATATAAATGCAGCTAACACGACAAACTATGGTAGGTTTGAGGATGGGCAGGATCACGAACATATTGACGGAACCATACATTTTATGATTGCTGTTAAGAAAACTAACTAAGATATGATTGGGCTGAGCAGGATCATACACTGCATGTAAGAACTATGCATTTTTACAAGTGCCGCTAATAAGACTAACTATGGTTGGTTGGGGGCTAGTCGGGATCATGAACTGAATGAAAGAACCGTACATTTTATATGTGCAGCTAATAAGACAAACTGTGGTAGGTTGGGGCTGAGCAGGATCATGAACTGCATGAATGAACTATACATTTTATAAGTGCGGCAAATAAGACTAAGTAGGGTAAGTTGTGGGCTGAGCAGGATCAAACCAAAAATGACAAAAACCACATTTTACAACCTCTGCTAATAAGACTAACTGTGGTAGGTTAAGGATGAGCAGGATCATGAACTTCGTGGGAGAACTGTACATTTCATTAGTGCCGCTAATAAGATAAACTATGGTAGGTTTGGGCTGAGCAGGATCCTGAAACGAATGAAAGGACCATACGGATTATAAGAGTTGCTAATAAGACTAGGTAAACTAGGTTAGGGCTCAATAGGATCATGAACTGAATAAAAGAATAATACATTTTATTTATGCCACTAATAAGACTAACTACGATAGGTTAGGACTAAGCAAGATCATGAATTGAACGAAAGAACCATATCCTTTTTAATTGCTGCTAATTAGACTAATGGTAGGTTGGGGGCTGAGGTGCATGAAGAACAATACATTTCATATGTGCCACTAAGAAGACTCACTATGGTAGGATGGGGCTGAGCAGGATGATGAACTTAATTACAGAACCATACACTTTATAAATGCTGCTAATGAAATTAACCGTTGTATGTTGGGGGCTTTGCAGGATCAAGAATTACATGAAAGAACCAGACATTTTATAAATGTCCATAATGAGACCAAGTACTGTAGTGCTCCGCTAAAAAGACTAACCGTGGTAGTTTTAGGCTGAGTAGGATCATGAACTGAATGAAAGAAGGATACATTTTATAAGTGCCACTAAGAAGACTATCTACGGTAAGTTTGGGCTTAGCAGGATCATGAAGTCAATGAAACAACCATACTTTCATAAATGCTGCTAAGAAGACTACCTGTGGGGCTGAGCAGGATCATGTTTTGAATGATAGAACAATACATTTTATAAGTGTGTTTAATAAAACCAACTAAGGTAGGTTAGGGGCTGAGCAGTGTCATGAACTGAATGTCAGAACCATACATATTATCAGTGCCGCTAATAAGACCAAACATTTTATGTTGGAAGCTGAGGGGGATCATAAAGTAAATGACAAAAACATACAGTTTACAAGCTTCGCTAAAAAGACTAACCGTTGTAGGTCGAGGCTGAGCAGGATCATGAACTGAATGACGGAGCCATGCATTTTATTAGTGCCACTAATAAGACTAAGGCAGGTTGGGGCTGAGCAGGAAGTTAATCAAAGATCCATACCTTATTTACTAAGAAGACTAATTGGGTCTGAGCAGGATCATAAACTGATTGAAAGAACCATAGGTTCAGGCTGAGCAGGATCAAGAACTGCATGAATGAACCGTACATTTTAAAAGTGCCACTAAGAAGAATAACTATTGTAAGTTGGGGGCTAGTCAGGATCATGAACTGAATGACAGAACCATATACATTTAATAAGCGCCATTAATAACTGTGGTAGGTTCCGGCTGAGCAGGATCATGAACTGCATGAAAGAACCATACATTTTAAAATTGCTGCTTATAAGGCTAACTATGGTAGGTTGGGGGCTAGTCAGGGTCATGAACTGAATGAATGAACTATACATTTAATATGCGCTGCAAATAAGACTTATCACATGGTAGGTTAGGGGTGAGCAGGATCATGAACTGCATGAAAGAACCATACATTTTAAAATTGCCGCTTATAAGGCTAACTATGGTAGGTTGGGGGCTAGTCAGGGTCATGAACTGAATGAATGAACTATACATTTAATATGCGCTGCAAATAAGACTTATCACGTGGTAGGTTAGGGGTGAGCAGGATCATGAACTGCATGAAAGAACCATACATTTTATACATGCCCCCAATAAGACTAATTATAACACCTCTTCCTTTGATTCTTGATTGGCCGAACGTGGGTCATGTGGTGTTGTGTCTTTTTACTATTGCAACACACACCGACCAAAAGAACTATTAAACGATACTATCTAATGATAGCCTAGCAACCTAGCAAATCGATGTACTATCGATTGGATACCCTGGTACCCTGACTGCATTGACTTCAAGCGTTGATTTAAATGAGCTGTGTGACAACCTTGAACCCGGTGAAGCGATCAAATATTACGTGCATTTGAAATACGTTATGAGAATGAAGGCAATAATATTAGTCTGGTACCCCTTTTTTTTTGTCAAGATTTCCTGTCAGATTTTATACAGTTGTTTGAAGATTGATAACTACATACGCACAGTTGTTTAACGAATTCTACCACAAAAAATGGATGACATTCAGGTGTTATAAAACAAATATTGACTGCTTTATCTCGTGGTGTAGTAAAACTAGTCACTCTCGGTGATCCCCGGAGCCGCCTATCTTCCCTCGGCTCCGTCTCGGGAAGATAGGCTGCTCCAGGGATCACCTCGAGTGACTAGTTTTACCACGCCACTCCAAGCAGTAAATATTTGTATACTATTGTAGGATTGGGGCTGAACAGGATCATAAACTGAATGACAGAACCATACTTTTTACAATTGTGGCTATAATAAAACCAAATACCAAAGGTTAATGGCTGGGCAGGGTCATGAATTTAATGACCGAACCACATATTTTATAAGTGCCGCCAATAATACCAACTATGGTAAGTTGGGGGCTGAGAAGGATCATGAAGTGAATGACAGAACCATACATTTTATAAGCGCCGCTAATAGGACTAACCGTGGAAGGATGGAGCTGAGCAGGCACATGAACTGAATGACAAAACCATACATTTCATTAGTGCCGCTAAGAAGACTAACTGTGGTACATGTAGGTTGTAGCTGTGCAGGATCATGAACTGAATGACACAACCATACATTTCATTAGTGCTGCTAAGAAGACTAGTTTGCTAATGAGACACCGACTAGCTAAGTCAGGCTTTCTGAATCAGATTTTAAATTGGTGAAATCTTTACAAGACCCAGTTAGAAAGTTAACGGCTACAAAAATACACATCACCCACCAACTATCAATTCTAAACAAAGCAATCTCAAGAAACTAATCCCCACAATACCTGAAAAACACAGTGAGGCCTCCTCACCCACACCAAGAGTTTGAATTCAGCTCTGTATTCACCGCAGACTGGACCAGACTAAATAGCAAGGTTGGATGCTGGGCAGGATCATGAACAGATTGACGGAACCATAGTCTAATAAGACTAACTTTGGTAGGTTTCAGGATGGGCTGGATCATGAACTGAAAAAAAACAACAAATCAATTCATAAGTGAGGCTAATAAGACTAGCTAGGTTAGCTTGGGACTGAGCAGAATCAAGAACAGAATGAAAGAATTATACATTTCATTAGAGCCGCTATTACCACTAAGTACGGCAGGATCATGAACTGAAAAAGAACCATTCAATTTATAAGTGGGGCTAGTAAGACTAAAAAGGTTCATTAACTCAATGAGAAAAAACTAGTAAATTTTATTAGAGCCACTAAAAAGACTAACTACGATAAGTATGTGCTGAGCAGGATCAAGAACTGAATAAAAGAACCATACATTTTTTAAAAGTCGCTAATAGCACAAACCTACCCTAGTTAGTCTTATTAGCGGCTTTAATAAAATGTACAATTCTCTCATTCAGTTCATGAACCATACCAGCCCCCAACCTACCATAGTTAGTCTTATTAGCAGCACTTATAAAATGTGGTTTTTTTTTTATTCAGCTCATAATCCTGACTAGCCCCAAACCTACCATAGTTAGTATTCATAGCGGCACTTATAAAATGTATAGTTCTTTCATTTAGTTCATGATCCTGCTCAGCCCCCAACCTACAATAGTTGGTCTTTTTAGCAGCACTTAGAAAAGGTATGGTTCTTTTACTCAGTTCATGATCTTACTCACCCCCAAACATACCACTAGAGGCACTTATAAAACATATGGTTCATTTATTCAGTTCATGATCCTGACTAGCGCCCAACCTACCATAGTAAGTCTCATTAGCGGGCACTTATAAAGTGTATGGTTCTTTCATTAAGTTCATGATCCTGCTCAGCCCCCAACCTACCATCATCTTAGCGGCACTTACAAAATGTATGGTTCTTTCATTCAGTTTATGATCTGTACCAGCCCCCAACCTACCATAGTTTGTCTTTAGAGTGGCACTTATAAAATGTATGGTACTTTTACTCAGCTCATGATCCTGCTCAGCCCCAACCTACCACAGTTGTTACTAGCAGGATCATGATCTGAATGACAGAATGGATTATTTTGTAAGTGGCGCCAATAAAACTAACTACAGTAGGTTTGGGCTGAGCAGGATCATGAACTGCAAGGATGAACCATTCATTTTAAAGGTGCCACAAATTTGACCACCTATTGTGAGTCTGGGGGCTCTGCGGGATCATGAAGTTAATTAAAGTAGGTGGATAATGAACAGATTGACGGAATGATAAATTACAGGTGCCGCTAATAAGACTAACTTCCGTAGGGATTGGGCGGGGCAGGATCATGAACTGAAAAAAAAGAAGGGTACATTTTATAAGTGCAGCTAATAAGACTAGCTACATTAGCTTGGGGCTGAGCAGGGTCATGAACTGATTGAAAGAACCATACATTTTATAAGTGCCGCTAAGAAGACAAACTATGGTGGGTTTCGGCTGAGCAGGATCATGAGCTACATGAAACACAAACATTTTGTGAGTGCCGCTAATAAGACTAACTGTAACAGGTTGGGTCTGAACAGGATCATGAACTGCAGGCAAGAACCTTACATTTTATAAGTGCCACTAATAACACAAAATGTGGTAGATGGGGCTGAGTAGAATCTCGAACTGCACGGTTGTAACAGTGCCGCTAATAAGGCAAACTATGGTAGGTTTGGGGCTAGTCAGGATCATGAACTGAATAAAAGAACCATACATTTTATAAGTGCCATTAAGAAAACTATCTGTTGTAGGTTGGGGCTGAGCAGGATTATGAACTGCAAGAAAGAAGCATACTTTTCTTAAGTGCCCTACGAAGACTAACTATGGTAGGTTGGGGGCTGGTCAGGATCATGAACTGAATGAAAGAACCATACAATTTATAAGTGCCGGTATAAGACTAACCACGGTAATCGGAGCATGAACAGATTGACACTATTTATTGGTCTCACTAAGCATATACCTCACCTGTGCACACAATGTTTGTACCAGCAGCCCTGGTAGGACTTCAGTCTCTGTTGCACTGCCATTGATGTCCTGGGTATGAAGGGGTTCCTGCATGGCAAAAAAAGTGTTTTTAACAAAATTATTTCATTGTTCTACCTGATTAAACTAGCAAAAACGTCATTCATATATATTCCTTGTGTCCAATACTTACAGACTGGCAGGTTCATAAATCTATAAAATGTTTTGGGCACTCACTATTTATGGATGTAGAATGAAAATTAGTCAGGAAACAGAAATCAGCAAAAACTTCCATTCGTTAATCCAGTTGAAACAAACAACATGCATGCGTGGAATATGATGCACACCAACACCAAAGAGGGCATCGTCTAGTTACTACATGTACGTTATTACTGCGTGTAATTGCAATGTGCAAACTTTACATGCGCTTACAACTTTTAGCTAACTACATAGAGCTCTATTGTGCACAATTTGTTGCATTCTTAATTTCCTGTGCAATTTGTGCTTTGCCCTTGACCATGTTGACATTGTGATCCAGCAATGCACTCTTGGACGCATGTGCATAAAAACTTTACATGGAAAGTACAATATGTTTTTAAGACAATTTTCACAAGTTCCCGTTTAATTTTAAGTATACTTTTCACCAAAAGTGACAGCAGATGTTATTTAAAAGACATTCAAAGAGTACTTTAAGGTACCGGGAAAATATCAACAGACTTTCAGCTTCCAACTTCACGAGAAAATAGGAGAAAACAACTTTTGCAATTTTGTTTAAATTGTAGAGAAGCTTTATTATACCCAGGATGTTAGTAGTAGTGCACTGGAGACTAACATCCTACTAGGGCTAGTAATGTAGAACTCTGATATATTCAATTGCACTCCGACAGGGTTCTGAATACCAAGTCGTTAAAACCGTATACCCAGTGTCCAAACTTTGGCTCTTTTTCACAAATGTACATGTTCCCAAGGCAAAATGCCCTCCTTGCATCTTAAGTAAATGTTTAACTTACACTTGCACTTGTGCAAACTGCTCACAGGTATTTGCAAAATGTGAAATTCCTTGACACAAAGTTGCCATGCAATACGCTCTGTGTACAAACCAATGGTCAACATGAAGTGTTTGCCTACGGCACAAGTCACTGTTCATTTGACTCCACAGAAATTCAGAGTGATATGCACTGAGTCATCAATTGGCCACATACATCATTAACAGAGGTTTTTTAACAGAGGTTTTTTAAATCCCCCTGACCATTGCAGTTACTACATAGTTCTTACTGGGGCGCTTGTACTACAGATAATGTCAAAATCTCAAAAAAGGAGTTCAGCGTCCCAGTTACTGGGTCTAGGTCTAGGGCACATTGTGTGTCAAAAATATTCACATTTTGCAAACATTTGTGAGCAGTTTGCACGTGAGTGTCAGTGAAAGAGTCTAAAAAGATTCAAGGAGGGTATTTTGCTTCGGAAACATGTGCATTTGTGAAAAAGAGCCAAAGTTGAAGACTCGGTATACGGTTTTGACGGCTTTGTGTTCGGAACCCTGTTGGAGTGCAAAGAATGGAGTCAAGTGTCGTTCAGTCTGGGTTAGCCCCATACACTGTGCCAGTACGCTGGACTACCTCCGCTTCTTGGCCCAACGAACCCTGTCCTCTAAAACCAGACATCAACTTTCGAATCGAGACTTACTTTGTTTGGCAAATTTATCCCTAAATAATCGGTTGGTCATTACTTTCAGACATGTCAGACTCAGAAACACAGTTTGGAGAAGAATTGCGCTTGTCTGCCTGTGCGATAAGTCCTCGGCGTTTGCTGGAATTTTCTGTCAAACCTTCGTGCTGGAAGCCCATGTCGGCGATGGCATGATGGTTGCTGTTCAGCGCGCGGTTTGTATTCCTGCACTTTTTTTTTTCGTGTCGCTGTGTGTGTGTATTCGTTCGTTGTGCTGTCGTCCGTCGCCGAACGCAAACAGACGATATGACCATTTCTATCTTCATCCTTCGGAACCACACATACTCAAAAGAGATTTAACACATGGTGTCACCGCAAATCCTTACTTAGTATTCCATGGTGTCACTCACTCGTCTCTCTCGGGTAATACATGTAATTAGTCAGCATTTTTCTTTCAAATCTTCGTGCTGGAAGCCCATGTCAACAACAGGAGCCATGATGGGTGCTGTAATTCGGCGTCTGGTCGTATGCCAGCACTAGTCTTTATTCAAGCAGTCCTCTTGCGGCGTTTACCTGAAAGTGGTGAAGTGGTAAAGTTCTTGCTGACTGATTGCATGTATTACCCGAGAGAGACGAGTGAGTGACACCATGGAATACTTAAGTAAGGATTTGCGGTGACACCATGTGTTAAATCTCTTTTGAGTATGTGTGGTTCCCAAGGATGGAGGTAGAAATGGTCACATTGTCTGTTTGCGTTCGGTGACGGACGACGACACAAAAAACGAATAAACACACACAGCGACACGAAAAAGACTAGTGCAGGAATACAAACTACGCGCTGAACAGCAACCATCATGGCTCCTCTGCCATCGCCGACATGGGCTTCCAGCACGAAGGTTTGACAGAAAATTCCTGCAAACGCCGAGGACTTATCGCACGGGTGGGCGTGCACAAATCTTCTCCAGATTCTGTTTCTGAGTATGACATGTCTGAAAGCAATGACCAAACGATTATTGAGGGATAAATTTGCCAAACAAAGTAAGTCTTGATTCAAAAGTTGATGTCTTGTTTTAGAGGACAGGGTTCGTTGGGCCAAACAAGAAGAGGAGGTAGTCCAGCGTATTAGTTACAATGTATGGGGCTAAGTCTGGGTCCGAGATGACATATAGTGCACAACCCAACTTTGTTATGTATTTTTACACAAAATTAAGCCAAACTACGTACCATCAATGATACCACATAAAACCAACTACACATGCACATGTTAATTCAATAAATGTTGCTTTCCACAGGTAAAAGCGCTTACCTCGACAGTTTTAACTTCATATTCTGGGACTGTTCAGAACCCAGGTGTCGACTGTAAGTTGCAGTTCATTTGACCTTTCGTATGGACAAGAGAGGGCGCTATTAATGAAGTTTGTTTCACGAGTCCAATGTGAGCCACATTTCAATGTATTCATCAATGTCAGTCCGGTTCCAAGACCAAAAATCTCCGACTGTCGTGGTCGATTTTAACAAGAGTCGTCAGGGAACCTTTCGTCAGGGAACCAGACTTCAACAATAAATATTTGACAATGCCACATGCGCATAGTGCGACTTCATAAGAATAGGACGGCCTTCCTGCAAACTCAGCACAAACCATTCACCACGCTTGGTTAGACAGACGATAATTTGCCGAAAGTTGACTGAAAAGAAAAAAAATTATTGGAGCTCCTGACTTGCTGCTCTGATCTCTAACACAAGACAATGACATTAGGCTTACAATACAATGCCTACTAATGAGAATGATGTTAATACGAGATAAATACGATATGATAAAATTCTACTGATTAAAGTACAGTTGATATTGTTGTTGGTTTTTTATTTTATTTTATTATTTTTTTAAGATCATTGTTAGATTGAGGAACTAGGGTTAAGGTTGAGGCTGACAAGAGGGTGCACCATTGTTTTCTGGGGAAGAGGGGGCACTGAGGTAAGTAAGCCTGACACTGATGTATTGTCTTTGGGATTGCTGACATTAAAAGACGGTCACAGTGTCAAAGGTGATACCCCGCTTAAGAGGCCTACCGACACGGATAACTACATTTAATAAATAATAATACAAGAAAATAAGTTGTTTTATGTTTTACAGTGAAGATAACGTTTGGAGAGGATCAAGGTGCATGTTGGGTTTTAGTAGAAACCGAGTCAACACTAAATTCATGGGTTGAGTTCAAATATCTTTCATTTTAAGCCCATAATGGTTTCTTACTGTCACAAAATGAACACTTATTCTGAACTGTTTTTGCTCTGAAAAAGAATCCCCGGATTGTTGCTGTCGTCTAAATGCACATTCAACATCGATAGATGGTATCGATGTGAACTGTGGTAGGTGCATTATTGTGCCCGACTTGCTGTTCATGCTTAAATGTTAATGAGCAGAGCTCGTTAACTTCGCCTTAAAACAAATTAAATCACTAACGTTACCTTTTGCTCCCGTTTTTAAACTAATTGTAAAGTCTTTAGCAAATTAAGTAAAAGGGATATAAATCGACGAAGACGATTCAACTGGTAAATTTACACTGTGTGAATTGATACATGTGTAGTAACTTGTAAATAACAATATTGAAGTTTCTCTTCAAAATCGCAATGGTCCTTGTGGAGTACCATCAACCTCTCGTAAAAAGTGTTACCAAAAGAGGGCGGTATGCAACATTAACGGTTTTCATTTTATTAACAAGTAAAATAAACACACATTTAAAAAACCGTTGCAGTTTTACTAGATACAAAAAGTAACTACAATTCAAAAAGTAGACAAGAGTCACCTGATGAAAGATTGTGTTAAAAGACGAAATGATACTTTAGGTAAAAAGACAGCTGGTGGCAGATTTTATTAGAATGACTTTTCGAATTCTGCCAGACCTGTTAACGATAAATCAAAAAGAAGGGAAATTGAGAGTGATCAAATTCAATTGATTTGTGTTTGCTCAAAATGGCTTCATTGTAGCTAAATTTGATGAAAAGGTTAACTAGCAGACTTAGTAGCATTGTCAAGTTTGTTTCAAACAGCAATGAAACAAACAATTATTAGTCGTCAGGCGATAAACCTCTTTACGGTATTGTATTACTTCACAAAATTACAATGTTAAAGGGCTGTGTCATCGTGATCATAGCAGTAAATGTACTGACCAGTTACTACGCACGCGTTCGAGCTAGCGCGCGTGTGCAGAAAACGTGTGAGATTATACCGATTGCGCGACCTACGTCACGTGACCCCTGTTAGGTATAGAATGTAAACACAGACGTAATTCTCCATAGGAAAGGGCGTTACGGTACACGATTATTAATGCATTTAGTTTATTCGATCGAGGCTTTTCTTGCTCGAAATCTGTTAAAGATATTCCAGAGTTTGTACCAAAGACCTTCAAGTGGCTGAATAAGCCAGTAAGGACAGTTCCAGCAAGTCTTGAAAAATTTAAAAGTACCGTATAAATGTGCACGATGTGTACAGCGCACGACGGAACGTTAGGCCAGACGACCGCGATCATCACACACTTTTCAACACAAATATTTCAAAGTATTGAAGCTGAAATCCTCCAAAGAAATTGCTTTTCAAAACTGTGAGATTTCTTTTGACTATTTGAAATTCTGCAAGGCTAGGTATTAATGCTCACTTTTCCAACGTTGTTTATCCCTTTTTCAGTGATTTAGGCCAACCTTACAAACAAAATAACAGACGGGTGGCTACATATAGTCGTCTGACGCCGGTAGTGCATGGCTAAAAAAAACCTCGTTTTAGAAGATTTCTGTTAAATTATGAAACATAGATGTGATTTAAATTAATGCCACAACATACTACTTTAAATAATAGGGGCTGATTTACTAATTCATCGCTTAACGAAAGTAAAATCGACAGTTTTCATACTCAATCGATGTCACGGCATAGGCTTTTACACGTATTTTTTCATCAGCTGTATGACGTCATACCCGATAGGAGGTCACGTGACTGCATGTAAACATTGTCGCGCAATCCGTATATTTATCTCCCCATGCACAGCCACTGTTACAGGCCTGCCGTAATGATGACGTCACAGCACTATAAGTTAGTTAATGCTACATTTCTTGCCTTTTATTTATTTTGTATTGTAAACTATTCAGATCAAAAGTGTTCCAATCCTCCATCAACTATCACTCACGGATAGGAGGAAGAAAGGTCACCAACGGTTCCTCTACAACAGACTAGTTAAGTGTCCAAGGCACAATATCCAAGATGGATCATGTCCGCCATACACCCGAAGATGTACAGCGTTAGTGCCTCGGATTGCAGGCCGAGGTCCCCTGCAATGGACCCTTTGTACGTCCTCGGCCAGACACTCAGTGAGCGCCGTCATCCACCCATGAAGCAATTTGGAGATAATACTTGAGCATTATATGGTACGCCCATAATGCCCAACTGATCTCAAAAAGGCAAATGGCTGTCCTCTTAAGTGCCGAGGACACGGACACCTCAATCATCTTTGTGGTTTGAATCACTAACGAACTCAACTTCTCAAGCCTTAAAATATCAACTACGTCGTACCCGTGGTTTTGAAAATCTCCGTGAACCAAATTTTACTTTAACAAAAGTTTAGAAACGTTAATCTACAACGATCAAACGTTTGACTTGCAATGTGCATAATGTTAAATAATTACAGATGTGACGTGTCAGGAAACTTACAATGGAATTTCCATCAACAAAACGTTAATAATGTTTTCGCCTTAGTTTTTACGAGAAAGTTTTTTCGCCCTCACAGCATGTTTTTGCTACAGTTGTATTTACTGACTCGTTTTGCACGTGTGTGCTGGACCAAAGCAAGCAAAAAAAAAAAAAAAAAAAAAAAGAAGTCGGCAGCGCCAAGGCCAATTACTCAAGAAATACTGGGACTAGAGAGAAATTTCTTGTACCTGCATTTAGCTGTCATAGTCCTGCATCCGAAAATCGGATTTCCCGGCCAGCCAGGGCCATCTTCCGCCTTTAAACGACCAGGGAATGGGGTTGCTCCGAATGCGCTTCGAACGCCTGTCTAATGGCACTTTTGTACACGAAGCTGTAACAGAGTGAAAACAAGACTTAGCAACAGCTCTATCTCCCAAAGTATTGGCGGGAAACTGACAAGTCAGACACTGTTGGAAAGCCCTGCTCATGGGCTTTCCGAAAATGCCGGTCTTGGAGCTGTGGAATAAACAGGGAGGATGCCAGGGACCGCGGAGTGAGGACAACCCGAAAATGTCCAGTGCATACGGCCATGTTGTGTGTACGGCAACAATAGCCAAGGCCGCTACGTGTGTGCTGGACCGAAGCCAGCAAAAAAAAAAAAAAAAAAAAAAAAAAACGCCGAAAAAGACGTCGGCAGCGCCAAAGCCAATAACTACAGAAATAATGGGACTAGAGAGAAATTTCTTGTACCTGCATTTAGCTGTCATAGTCCTGCATCCGACAATCCGGTTTTCCCGGCCAGCTAGGGCCATCTTCCGCCTTGAAACGACCAGGGAATGGGGCTGCTCCGAATGCGCTTCAAACGCCTGTCTATGGGCACTTTTGTACACGAAGCTGTAACAGAGTGAAAACAAGACTTAGCAACAGCTCTATCTCCCAAAGTAATGGCGGGAAACTGACAAGTCAGACACTGTTGGAGAGCCCTGCTCATGGGCTTTCCGAAAATGCCGGTCTTGGAGCTGTGAAATAAACAGGGAGGATGCCAAGGACCGCAGAGTGAGGACAACCCGAAAATGTCCAGTGCATACGGCCATGCTGTGTGTACGTCAACAATAGCCAAGGCCGCTACGTGTGTGATGGACCGAAGCCAGCAAAAAAAAAAAAAAAAAAAAAAAAAAACGCCGAAAAAGACGTCGGCAGCGCTACGGCCAATTACTCAAGAATTAATGGGACTAGAGAGAAATTTCTTGTACCTGCAGTTAGCTGCCAAAGTCCTGCATCCGAAAATCTGGTTTTCCCGGCCAGCCAGGGCCAGTATTGGAGCTGTGGAGTAAACAGGGAGGATGCCAGCGACGGCGGAGTGAGGACACCCCGAAAATGTCCAGTGCATACGGCCATGCTGTGTTTACGTCAACAATAGCCAAGGCCGCTACTTGTGTGCTGGAGCTAAGCCAGCAAACATAAAAAAAAAAAAAAAAAAACCGCCGAAAAGAGAAGTCGGCAGCGCCAAGGCCAATTACTCAAGAAATAATGGGACTAGAGAGAAATTTCTTGTACATGCAGTTAGCTGCCTTAGTCCCGAAACCGAAAATCTAGATTTCCCGGCCAGCCAGGGCCATCTTCCGCCTTGAAACGACCAGGGAACGGGGCTGCTCCGAATGCGCTTCAAACGCCTGTCTAATGGCACTTTTGTACACGAAGCTGTAACAGAGTGAAAACATGACTTAGCAACAGCTCTATCTCCCAAAGTAATGGCGGGAAACTGACAAGTCAGACACTGTTGGAAAGCCCTGCTCATGGGCTTTCCGAAAATGCCAGTATTGGAGCTGTGTATAAAACAGGGAGGATGCCAGGGACGGCGGAGTGAGGACACCCCGAAAATGTCCAGTGCATACGGCCATGCTATGTGTACGTCAACAATAGCCAAGGCCGCTACGTGGGTGATGGACCGAAGCCAGCAAAAAAAAAAAAAAAAAAAACCGCCAAAAAGAAGTCGGCAGCGCCAAGGCCAATTACTCAAGAAATAATGGGACTAGAGAGAAATTTCTTGTACATGCAGTTAGCTGCCTTAGTCCCAAAACCGAAAATCTAGATTTCCCGGCCAGCCAGGGCCATCTTCCGCCTTGAAACGACCAGGGAACGGGGCTGCTCCGAATGCGCTTCAAACGCCTGTCTAATGGCACTTTTGTTCACGAAGCTGTAACAGAGTGAAAACAAGACTTAGCAACAGCTCTATCTCCCAAAGTAATGGCGGGAAACTGACAAGTCAGACACTGTTGGAAAGCCCTGCTCATGGGCTTTCCGAAAATGCCAGTATTGGAGCTGTGTATAAAACAGGGAGGATGCCAGGGACGGCGGAGTGAGGACACCCCGAAAATGTCCAGTGCATACGGCCATGCTATGTGTACGTCAACAATAGCCAAGGCCGCTACGTGGGTGATGGACCGAAGCCAGCAAAAAAAAAAAAAAAAAAACCGCCAAAAAGAAGTCGGCAGCGCCAAGGCCAATTACTCAAGAAATAATGGTCCTAGAGAGAAATTTCTTGTACCTGCAGTTAGCTGCAATAGTCCTGCATCCGATAATCTAGTTTTCCCGGCCAGCCAGGGCCATCTTCCGCCTTGAAACGACCAGGGAACGGGGCTGCTCCGAATGCGCTTCAAACGCCTGTCTAATGGCACTTTTGTACACGAAGATGTAACAGAGTGAAAACAAGATTTAGCAACAGCTCTATCTCCCAAAGTAATGGCGGGAAACTGACAAGTCAGACACTGTTGGAAAGCCCTGCTCATGGGCTTTCCGGAAATGCCGGTCTTGGAGCTGTGCAGTAAACAGGGAAGATGCCAGCGACGGCGGAGTGAGGACACCCCGAAAATGTCCAGTGCATACGGCCACGCTGTGTGTACGTCAACAATGGCCAAGGACGCTACCTGTGTGCTTGACTGAAGCCAGGAAAAAAAAAAAAAAACCGCCAAAAAAGAAGTCGGCAGCGCCAAGGCCAATTACTCAAGAAATAATGGGACTAGAGAGAAATTTCTTGTATCTGCAGTTAGCTGCCACAGTCCTGCATCCGAAAATCTAGTTTTCCCGGCCAGCCAGGGCCATCTTCCGCCTTGAAACGACCAGGGAACGGGGCTGCTCCGAATGCGCTTCAAACGCCTGTCTAATGGCACTTTTGTACACGAAGCTGTAACAGAGTGAAAACAAGACTTAGCAACAGCTCTATCTCCCAAAGTAATGGCGGGAAACTGACAAGTCAAACACTGTTGGAAAGCCCTGCTCATGGGCTTTCCGAAAATGCCGGTCTTGGAGCTGTGGAATAAACAGGGAGGATGCCAGCGACGGCGGAGTGAGGACACCCCGAAAATGTCCAGTGCATACGGCCATGCTGTGTGTACGGCAACAATAGCCAAGGCCGCTACCTGTGTGCTGGACCAAAGCCAGAAAAAAAAAAAAAAAAAAACCGCCAAAAAAGAAGTCGGCAGCGCCAAGGCCAATTACTCAAGAAATAATGGGACTAGAGAGAAATTCTTGTCTCTGCAGTTAGCTGCCATAGTCCTGCATCCGAAAATCTAGTTTTCCCGGCCAGCCAGGGCCATCTTCCGCCTTGAAACGACCAGGGAACGGGGCTGCTCCGAATGCGCTTCAAACGCCTGTCTAATGGCACTTTTGTACACGAAGCTGTAACAGAGTGAAAACAAGACTTAGCAACAGCTCTATCTCCCAAAGTAATGGCGGGAAACTGACAAGTCAGACACTGTTGGAAAGCCATGCTCATGGGCTTTCCGAAAATGCTAGTATTGGAGATGTGGATCAAACAGGGAGGATGCCAGCGACGGCGGAGTGAGGACACCCCGAAAATGTCCAGTGCATACGGCCATGCTGTGTGTACGTCAACAATAGCAAAGGCCGCTACCTGTGTGCTTGACCGAAGGCAGCAAAAAAAAAAAACCGCCAAAAAAGAAGTCGGCAGCGCCAAGGCCAATTACTCGAGAAATAATGGGACTAGAGAGAAATTTCTTGTACCTGCAGTTAGCTGCCATAGTCCTGCATCCGACAATCTAGTTTTCCCGGCCAGCCAGCGCCATCTTCCGCCCTGAAACGACCAGGGAACGGGGCTGCTCCGAATGCGCTTCAAACGCCTGTCTAATGGCACTTTTGTACACGAAGCTGTAACAGAGTGAAAACAAGACTTAGCAACAGCTCTATCTCCCAAAGTAATGGCGGGAAACTGACAAGTCAGACACTGTTGGAAAGCCCTGCTCATGGGCTTTCCGAAAATGCCAGTATTGGAGATGTGCATCAAACAGGGAGGATGCCAGCGACGGCGGAGTGAGGACACCCCGAAAATGTCCAGTGCATACGGCCATGCTGTGTGTACGTCAACAATAGCAAAGGCCGCTACCTGTGTGCTGGACCGAAGCCAGCAAAAAAAAAAAAAAAAAAAAACGCCAAAAAGGAAGTCGGCAGCGCCAAGGCCAATTACTCAAGAAATAATGGGACTAGAGAGAAATTTCTTGTATCTGCAGTTAGCTGCCACAGTCCTGCATCCGAAAATCTAGTTTTCCCGGCCAGCCAGGGCCATCTTCCGCCTTGAAACGACCAGGGAACGGGGCTGCTCCGAATGCGCTTCAAACGCCTGTCTAATGGCACTTTTGTACACGAAGCTGTAACAGAGTGAAAACAAGACTTAGCAACAGCTCTATCTCCCAAAGTAATGGCGGGCAACTGACAAGTCAGACACTGTTGGAAAGCCCTGCTCATGGGCTTTTCGAAAATGCCGGTCTTGGAGCTGTGGAGTAAACAGGGAGGATGCCAGCGACGGCGGAGTGAGGACACCCCGAAAATGTCCAGTGCATACGGCCATGCTGTGTGTACGTCAACAATAGCCAAGGCCGCTATCTGTGTGCTTGACCGAAGCCAGCAAAAAAAAAAAAAAAACGCCAAAAAAAGAAGTCGGCAGCGCCAAGGCCAATTACTCAAGAAATAATGGGACTAGAGAGAAATTTCTTGTACCTGCAGTGAGCTGCCATAGTCTTGCATCCGACAATCTAGTTTTCCCGGCCAGCCAGCGCCATCTTCCGCCTTGAAACGACCAGGGAACGGGGCTGCTCCGAATGCGCTTCAAACGCCTGTCTAATGGCACTTTTGTACACGAAGCTGTAACAGAGTGAAAACAAGATTTAGCAACAGCTCTATCTCCCAAAGTAATGGCGGGAAACTGACAAGTCAGACACTGTTGGAAAGCCCTGCTCATGGGCTTTCCGAAAATGCCGGTCTTGGAGCTGTGGAATAAACAGGGAGGATGCCAGCGACGGCGGAGTGAGGACACCCCGAAAATGTCCAGTGCATACGGCCATGCTGTGTGTACGGCAACAATAGCCAAGGCCGCTACCTGTGTGCTGGACCAAAGCCAGCAAAAAAAAAAAAAAAAAAACCGCCAAAAAAGAAGTCGGCAGCGCCAAGGCCAATTACTCAAGAAATAATGGGACTAGAGAGAAATTCTTGTCTCTGCAGTTAGCTGCCATAGTCCTGCATCCGAAAATCTAGTTTTCCCGGCCAGCCAGGGCCATCTTCCGCCTTGAAACGACCAGGGAACGGGGCTGCTCCGAATGCGCTTCAAACGCCTGTCTAATGGCACTTTTGTACACGAAGCTGTAATGGAGTGAAAACAAGACTTAGCAACAGCTCTATCTCCCAAAGTAATGGCGGGAAACTGACAAGTCAGACACTGTTGGAAAGCCATGCTCATGGGCTTTCCGAAAATGCTAGTATTGGAGATGTGGATCAAACAGGGAGGATGCCAGCGACGGCGGAGTGAGGACACCCCGAAAATGTCCAGTGCATACGGCCATGCTGTGTGTACGTCAACAATAGCAAAGGCCGCTACCTGTGTGCTTGACCGAAGGCAGCAAAAAAAAAAAAACCGCCAAAAAAGAAGTCGGCAGCGCCAAGGCCAATTACTCGAGAAATAATGGGACTAGAGAGAAATTTCTTGTACCTGCAGTTAGCTGCCATAGTCCTGCATCCGACAATCTAGTTTTCCCGGCCAGCCAGCGCCATCTTCCGCCCTGAAACGACCAGGGAACGGGGCTGCTCCGAATGCGCTTCAAACGCCTGTCTAATGGCACTTTTGTACACGAAGCTGTAACAGAGTGAAAACAAGACTTAGCAACAGCTCTATCTCCCAAAGTAATGGCGGGAAACTGACAAGTCAGACACTGTTGGAAAGCCCTGCTCATGGGCTTTCCGAAAATGCCAGTATTGGAGATGTGCATCAAACAGGGAGGATGCCAGCGACGGCGGAGTGAGGACACCCCGAAAATGTCCAGTGCATACGGCCATGCTGTGTGTACGTCAACAATAGCAAAGGCCGCTACCTGTGTGCTGGACCGAAGCCAGCAAAAAAAAAAAAAAAAAAAAACGCCAAAAAGGAAGTCGGCAGCGCCAAGGCCAATTACTCAAGAAATAATTGGACTAGAGAGAAATTTCTTGTATCTGCAGTTAGCTGCCACAGTCCTGCATCCGAAAATCTAGTTTTCCCGGCCAGCCAGGGCCATCTTCCGCCTTGAAACGACCAGGGAACGGGGCTGCTCCGAATGCGCTTCAAACGCCTGTCTAATGGCACTTTTGTACACGAAGCTGTAACAGAGTGAAAACAAGACTTAGCAACAGCTCTATCTCCCAAAGTAATGGCGGGCAACTGACAAGTCAGACACTGTTGGAAAGCCCTGCTCATGGGCTTTTCGAAAATGCCGGTCTTGGAGCTGTGGAGTAAACAGGGAGGATGCCAGCGACGGCGGAGTGAGGACACCCCGAAAATGTCCAGTGCATACGGCCATGCTGTGTGTACGTCAACAATAGCCAAGGCCGCTATCTGTGTGCTTGACCGAAGCCAGCAAAAAAAAAAAAAAACGCCAAAAAAAGAAGTCGGCAGCGCCAAGGCCAATTACTCAAGAAATAATGGGACTAGAGAGAAATTTCTTGTACCTGCAGTGAGCTGCCATAGTCTTGCATCCGACAATCTAGTTTTCCCGGCCAGCCAGCGCCATCTTCCGCCTTGAAACGACCAGGGAACGGGGCTGCTCCGAATGCGCTTCAAACGCCTGTCTAATGGCACTTTTGTACACGAAGCTGTAACAGAGTGAAAACAAGACTTAGCAACAGCTCTATCTCCCAAAGTAATGGCGGGAAACTGACAAGTCAGACACTGTTGGAAAGCCCTGCTCATGGGCTTTCCGAAAATGCCGGTCTTGGAGCTGTGGATCAAACAGGGAGGATGCCAGCGACGGCGGAGTGAGGACACCCCGAAAATGTCCAGTGCATACGGCCATGCTGTGTGTACGGCAACAATAGCCAAGGCCGCTACCTGTGTGCTGGACCAAAGCCAGCAAAAAAAAAAAAAAAAAACCGCCAAAAAAGAAGTCGGCAGCGCCAAGGCCAATTACTCAAGAAATAATGGGACAAGAGAGAAATTCTTGTCTCTGCAGTTAGCTGCCATAGTCCTGCATCCGAAAATCTAGTTTTCCCGGCCAGCCAGGGCCATCTTCCGCCTTGAAACGACCAGGGAACGGGGCTGCTCCGAATGCGCTTCAAACGCCTGTCTAATGGCACTTTTGTACACGAAGCTGTAATGGAGTGAAAACAAGACTTAGCAACAGCTCTATCTCCCAAAGTAATGGCGGGAAACTGACAAGTCAGACACTGTTGGAAAGCCATGCTCATGGGCTTTCCGAAAATGCTAGTATTGGAGATGTGGATCAAACAGGGAGGATGCCAGCGACGGCGGAGTGAGGACACCCCGAAAATGTCCAGTGCATACGGCCATGCTGTGTGTACGTCAACAATAGCAAAGGCCGCTACCTGTGTGCTTGACCGAAGGCAGCAAAAAAAAAAAAACCGCCAAAAAAGAAGTCGGCAGCGCCAAGGCCAATTACTCGAGAAATAATGGGACTAGAGAGAAATTTCTTGTACCTGCAGTTAGCTGCCATAGTCCTGCATCCGACAATCTAGTTTTCCCGGCCAGCCAGGGCCATCTTCCGCCTTGAAACGACCAGGAAACGGGGCTGCTCCGAATGCGCTTCAAACGCCTGTCTAATGGCACTTTTGTACACGAAGCTGTAACAGAGTGAAAACAAGACTTAGCAACAGCTCTATCTCCCAAAGTAATGGCGGGAAACTGACAAGTCAGACACTGTTGAAGAGCCCTGCTCATGGGCTTTCCGAAAATGCCGGTCTTGGAGCTGTGGAGTAAACAGGGAGGATGCCAGCGACGGCGGAGTGAGGACACCCCGAAAATGTCCAGTGCATACGGCCATGCTGTGTGTACGTCAACAATAGCCAAGGCCGCTACCTGTGTGCTTGACCGAAGCCAGCAAAAAAAAAAAACCGCCAAAAAAGAAGTCGGCAGCGCCAAGGCCAATTACTCAAGAAATAATGGGACTAGAGAGAAATTTCTTGTACCTGCAGTTAGCTGCCATAGTCTTGCATCCGACAATCTAGTTTTCCCGGCCAGCCAGCGCCATCTTCCGCCCTGAAACGACCAGGGAACGGGGCTGCTTCGAATGCGCTTCAAACGCCTGTCTAATGGCACTTTTGTACACGAAGCTGTAACAGAGTGAAAACAAGACTTAGCAACAGCTCTATCTCCCAAAGTAATGGCGGGAAACTGACAAGTCAGACACTGTTGGAAAGCCCTGCTCATGGGCTTTCCGAAAATGCCAGTATTGGAGATGTGGATCAAACAGGGAGGATGCCAGCGACGGCGGAGTGAGGACACCCCGAAAATGTCCAGTGCATACGGCCATGCTGTGTGTACGTCAACAATAGCAAAGGCCGCTACCTGTGTGCTGGACCGAAGCCAGCAAAAAAAAAAAAAAAAAAAAACGCCAAAAAGGAAGTCGGCAGCGCCAAGGCCAATTACTCAAGAAATAATGGGACTAGAGAGAAATTTCTTGTATCTGCAGTTAGCTGCCACAGTCCTGCATCCGAAAATCTAGTTTTCCCGGCCAGCCAGGGCCATCTTCCGCCTTGAAACGACCAGGGAACGGGGCTGCTCCGAATGCGCTTCAAACGCCTGTCTAATGGCACTTTTGTACACGAAGCTGTAACAGAGTGAAAACAAGACTTAGCAACAGCTCTATCTCCCAAAGTAATGGCGGGAAACTGACAAGTCAGACACTGTTGGAAAGCCCTGCTCATGGGCTTTTCGAAAATGCCGGTCTTGGAGCTGTGGAGTAAACAGGGAGGATGCCAGCGACGGCGGAGTGAGGACACCCCGAAAATGTCCAGTGCATACGGCCATGCTGTGTGTACGTCAACAATAGCCAAGGCCGCTACCTGTGTGCTTGACCGAAGCCAGAAAAAAAAAAAAAAAACGCCAAAAAAAGAAGTCGGCAGCGCCAAGGCCAATTACTCAAGAAATAATGGGACTAGAGAGAAATTTCTTGTACCTGCAGTTAGCTGCCATAGTCTTGCATCCGACAATCTAGTTTTCCCGGCCAGCCAGCGCCATCTTCCGCCTTGAAACGACCAGGGAACGGGGCTGCTCCGAATGCGCTTCAAACGCCTGTCTAATGGCACTTTTGTACACGAAGCTGTAACAGAGTGAAAACAAGACTTAGCAACAGCTCTATCTCCCAAAGTAATGGCGGGAAACTGACAAGTCAGACACTGTTGGAAAGCCCTGCTCATGGGCTTTCCGAAAATGCCGGTCTTGGAGCTGTGGATGAAACAGGGAGGATGCCAGCGACGGCAGAGTGAGGACACCCCGAAAATGTCCAGTGCATACGGCCATGCTGTGTGTACGGCAACAATAGCCAAGGCCGCTACCTGGGTGCTGGACCGAAGCCAGCAAAAAAAAAAAAAAAAAAAAAAACGCCAAAAAGGAAGTCGGCAGCGCCAAGGCCAATTACTCAAGAAATAATGGGACTAGAGAGAAATTTCTTGTATCTGCAGTTAGCTGCCACAGTCCTGCATCCGAAAATCTAGTTTTCCCGGCCAGCCAGGGCCATCTTCCGCCTTGAAACGACCAGGGAACGGGGCTGCTCCGAATGCGCTTCAAACGCCTGTCTAATGGCACTTTTGTACACGAAGCTGTAACAGAGTGAAAACAAGACTTAGCAACAGCTCTATCTCCCAAAGTAATGGCGGGAAACTGACAAGTCAGACACTGTTGGAAAGCCCTGCTCATGGGCTTTTCGAAAATGCCGGTCTTGGAGCTGTGGAGTAAACAGGGAGGATGCCAGCGACGGCGGAGTGAGGACACCCCGAAAATGTCCAGTGCATACGGCCATGCTGTGTGTACGTCAACAATAGCCAAGGCCGCTACCTGTGTGCTTGACCGAAGCAAGCAAAAAAAAAAAAAAAACGCCAAAAAAGAAGTCGGCAGCGCCACGGCCAATTACTCAAGAAATAATGGGACTAGAGAGAAATTTCTTGTACCTGCAGTTAGCTGCCATAGTCTTGCATCCGACAATCTAGTTTTCCCGGCCAGCCAGCGCCATCTTCCGCCTTGAAACGACCAGGGAACGGGGCTGCTCCGAATGCGCTTCAAACGCCTGTCTAATGGCACTTTTGTACACGAAGCTGTAACAGAGTGAAAACAAGACTTAGCAACAGCTCTATCTCCCAAAGTAATGGCGGGAAACTGACAAGTCAGACACTGTTGGAAAGCCCTGCTCATGGGCTTTCCGAAAATGCCGGTCTTGGAGCTGTGGATCAAACAGGGAGGATGCCAGCGACGGCGGAGTGAGGACACCCCGAAAATGTCCAGTGCATACGGCCATGCTGTGTGTACGGCAACAATAGCCAAGGCCGCTACCTTGGTGCTGGACCGAAGCCAGCAAAAAAAAAAAAAAAAAAAAAACGCCAAAAAGGAAGTCGGCAGCGCCAAGGCCAATTACTCAAGAAATAATGGGACTAGAGAGAAATTTCTTGTATCTGCAGTTAGCTGCCACAGTCCTGCATCCGAAAATCTAGTTTTCCCGGCCAGCCAGGGCCATCTTCCGCCTTGAAACGACCAGGGAACGGGGCTGCTCCGAATGCGCTTCAAACGCCTGTCTAATGGCACTTTTGTACACGAAGCTGTAACAGAGTGAAAACAAGACTTAGCAACAGCTCTATCTCCCAAAGTAATGGCGGGAAACTGACAAGTCAGACACTGTTGGAAAGCCCTGCTCATGGGCTTTTCGAAAATGCCGGTCTTGGAGCTGTGGAGTAAACAGGGAGGATGCCAGCGACGGCGGAGTGAGGACACCCCGAAAATGTCCAGTGCATACGGCCATGCTGTGTGTACGTCAACAATAGCAAAGGCCGCTACCTGTGTGCTTGACCGAAGCCAGCAAAAAAAAAAAAAAAACGCCAAAAAAGAAGTCGGCAGCGCCACGGCCAATTACTCAAGAAATAATGGGACTAGAGAGAAATTTCTTGTACCTGCAGTTAGCTGCCATAGTCTTGCATCCGACAATCTAGTTTTCCCGGCCAGCCAGCGCCATCTTCCGCCTTGAAACGACCAGGGAACGGGGCTGCTCCGAATGCGCTTCAAACGCCTGTCTAATGGCACTTTTGTACACGAAGCTGTAACAGAGTGAAAACAAGACTTAGCAACAGCTCTATCTCCCAAAGTAATGGCGGGAAACTGACAAGTCAGACACTGTTGGAAAGCCCTGCTCATGGGCTTTCCGAAAATGCCGGTCTTGGAGCTGTGGATCAAACAGGGAGAATGCCAGCGACGGCGGAGTGAGGTCACCCCGAAAATGTCCAGTGCATACGGCCATGCTGTGTGTACGGCAACAATAGCCAAGGCCGCTACCTGGGTGCTGGACCGAAGCAAGAAAAAAAAAAAAAAAAAAACGCCAAAAAAGAAGTCGGCAGCGCCAAGGCCAATTACTCAAGAAATAATGGGACTAGAGAGAAATTCTTGTATCTGCAGTTAGCTGCCATAGTCCTGCATCCGAAAATCTAGTTTTCCCGGCCAGCCAGGGCCATCTTCCGCCTTGAAACGACCAGGGAACGGGGCTGCTCCGAATGCGCTTCAAACGCCTGTCTAATGGCACTTTTGTACACGAAGCTGTAATAGAGTGAAAACAAGACTTAGCAACAGCTCTATCTCCCAATGTAATGGCGGGAAACTGACAAGTCAGACACTGTTGGAAAGCCCTGCTCATGGGCTTTCCGAAAATGCCGGTCTTGGAGCTCTGGAGTTTACAGGGAGGATGCCAGCGACGGCGGAGTGAGGACACCCCGAAAATGTCCAGTGCATACGGCCATGCTGTGTGTACGTCAACAATAGCAAAGGCCGCTACCTGTGTGCTTGACCGAAGGCAGCAAAAAAAAAAAAAAAACCGCCAAAAAAGAAGTCGGCAGCGCCAAGGCCAATTACTCAAGAAATAATGGGACTAGAGAGAAATTTCTTGTACCTGCAGTTAGCTGCCATAGTCCTGCATCCGACAGTCTAGTTTTCCCGGCCAGCCAGGGCCATCTTCCGCCTTGAAACGACCAGGGAACGGGGCTGCTCCGAATGCGCTTCAAACGCCTGTCTAATGGCACTTTTGTACACGAAGCTGTATAAAACAGAGTGGAAACAAGACTTAGCAACAGCTCTATCTCCCAAAGTAATGGCGGGAAACTGACAAGTCAGACACTGTTGGAAAGCCCTGCTCATGGGCTTTCCGAAAATGCCGGTCTTGGAGCTGTGGAGTAAACAGGGAGGATGCCAGCGACGGCGGAGTGAGGATACCCCGAAAATGTCCAGTGCATACGGCCATGCTGTGTGTACGTCAACAAAAGCCAAGGCCGCTACCTGTGTGCAGGACCGAAGCCAGCAAAAAAAAAACCGCCAAAAAAGAAGTTGGCAGCGCCAAGGCCAATTACTCAAGAAATAATGGGACTAGAGAGAAAAACTTGTATCTGCAGTTAGCTGCCACAGTCCTGCATCCGAAAATCTAGTTTTCCCGGCCAGCCAGGGCCATCTTCCGCCTTGAAACGACCAGGGAACGGGGCTGCTCCGAATGCGCTTCAAACGCCTGTCTAATGGCACTTTTGTACACGAAGCTGTAAAAGAGTAAAAACAAGATTTAGCAACAGCTCTATCTCCCAAAGTAATGGTGGGAAACTGACAAGTCAGACACTGTTGGAAAGTCCTGCTCATGGGCTTTCCGAAAATGCCGGTCTTGGAGCTGTGGAGTAAACAGGGATGATGCCAGCGACGGCGGAGTGAGGACACCCCGAAAATGTCCAGTGCATACGGCCATGCTGTGTGTACGTCAACAATAGCCAAGGCCGCTACGTGTGAAATGGACCGAAGCCAGCAAAAAAAAAAAAAAAAACCGCCAAAAAAGAAGTCGGCAGCGCCAAGGCCAATTACTCAAGAAATAATGGGACTAGAGAGAAATTTCTTGTACCTGCAGTTAGCTGCCATAGTCCTGCATCCGACAATCCAGTTTTCCCGGCCAGCCAGGGCCATCTTCCGCCTTGAAACGACCAGGGAACGGGGCTGCTCCGAATGCGCTTCAAACGCCTGTCTAATGGCACTTTTGTACACGAAGCTGTAACAGAGTGAAAACAAGACTTAGCAACAGCTCTATCTCCCAAAGTAATGGCGGGAAACTGACAAGTCAGACACTGTTGGAAAGCCCTGCTCATGGGCTTTCCGAAAATGCCAGTATTGGAGCTCTGGAGTTTACAGGGAGGATGCCAGCGACGGCGGAGTGAGGACACCCCGAAAATGTCCAGTGCATACGGCCATGCTGTGTGTACGTCAACAATAGCCAAGGCCGCTACCTGTGTGCTTGACCGAAGCCAGCAAAAAAAAAAAAAACCGCCAAAAAAGAAGTCGGCAGCGCCAAGGCCAATTACTCAAGAAATAATGGGACTAGAGAGAAATTTCTTGTACCTGCAGTTAGCTGCCATAGTCCTGCATCCGAAAATCTAGATTTCCCGGCCAGCCAGGGCCATCTTCCGCCTTGAAACGACCAGGGAACGGGGCTGCTCCGAATGCGCTTCAAACGCCTGTCTAATGGCACTTTTGTACACGAAGCTGTAACAGAGTGAAAACAAGACTTAGCAACAGCTCTATCTCCCAAAGTAAAGGCGGGAAACTGACAAGTCAGACACTGTTGGAAAGCCCTGCTCATGGGCTTTCCGAAAATGCCAGTATTGGAGATGTGGATCAAACAGGGAGGATGCCAGCGTCGGCGGAGTGAGGACACCCCGAAAATGTCCAGTGCATACGGCCATGCTGTGTGTACGTCAACAATAGCCAAGGCCGCTACCTGTGTGCTTGACCGAAGCCAGCAAAAAAAAAAAAAAACGCCAAAAAAAGAAGTCGGCAGCGCCAAGGCCAATTACTCAAGAAATAATGGGACTAGAGAGAAATTTCTTGTACCTGCAGTTAGCTGCCATAGTCTTGCATCCGACAATCTAGTTTTCCCGGCCAGCCAGCGCCATCTTCTGCCTTGAAACGACCAGGGAACGGGGCTGCTCCGAATGCGCTTCAAACGCCTGTCTAAAGGCACTTTTGTACACGAAGCTGTAACAGAGTGAAAACAAGACTTAGCAACAGCTCTATCTCCCAAAGTAATGGCGGGAAACTGACAAGTCAGACACTGTTGGAAAGCCCTGCTCATGGGCTTTCCGAAAATGCCGGTCTTGGAGCTGTGGATCAAACAGGGAGGATGCCAGCGACGGCGGAGTGAGGACACCCCGAAAATGTCCAGTGCATACGGCCATGCTGTGTGTACGGCAACAATAGCCAAGGCCGCTACCTGGGTGCTGGACCGAAGCCAGCAAAAAAAAAAAAAAAAAAAAAACGCCAAAAAAGAAGTCGGCAGCGCCAAGGCCAATTACTCAAGAAATAATGGGACTAGAGAGAAATTATTGTATCTGCAGTTAGCTGCCATAGTCCTGCATCCGAAAATCTAGTTTTCCCGGCCAGCCAGGGCCATCTTCCGCCTTGAAACGACCAGGGAACGGGGCTGCTCCGAATGCGCTTCAAACGCCTGTCTAATGGCACTTTTGTACACGAAGCTGTATAAAACAGAGTGGAAACAAGACTTAGCAACAGCTCTATCTCCCAAAGTAATGGCGGGAAACTGACAAGTCAGACACTGTTGGAAAGCCCTGCTCATGGGCTTTCCGAAAATGCCGGTCTTGGAGCTGTGGAGTAAACAGGGAGGATGCCAGCGACGGCGGAGTGAGGACACCCCGAAAATGTCCAGTGCATACGGCCATGCTGTGTGTACGTCAACAATAGCCAAGGCCGCTACCTGTGTGCAGGACCGAAGCCAGCAAAAAAAAAAAAAACCGCCAAAAAAGAAGTTGGCAGCGCCAAGGCCAATTACTCAAGAAATAATGGGACTAGAGAGAAATTCTTGTATCTGCAGTTAGCTGCCACAGTCCTGCATCCGAAAATCTAGTTTTCCCGGCCAGCCAGGGCCATCTTCCGCCTTGAAACGACCAGGGAACGGGGCTGCTCCGAATGCGCTTCAAACGCCTGTCTAATGGCACTTTTGTACACGAAGCTGTAAAAGAGTGAAAACAAGATTTAGCAACAGCTCTATCTCCCAAAGTAATGGTGGGAAACTGACAAGTCAGACACTGTTGGAAAGTCCTGCTCATGGGCTTTCCGAAAATGCCGGTCTTGGAGCTGTGGAGTAAACAGGGATGATGCCAGCGACGGCGGAGTGAGGACACCCCAAAAATGTCCAGTGCATACGGCCATGCTGTGTGTACGTCAACAATAGCCAAGGCCGCTACGTGTGAAATGGACCGAAGCCAGCAAAAAAAAAAAAAAAAACCGCCAAAAAAGAAGTCGGCAGCGCCAAGGCCAATTACTCAAGAAATAATGGGACTAGAGAGAAATTTCTTGTACCTGCAGTTAGCTGCCATAGTCCTGCATCCGACAATCCAGTTTTCCCGGCCAGCCAGGGCCATCTTCCGCCTTGAAACGACCAGGGAACGGGGCTGCTCCGAATGCGCTTCAAACGCCTGTCTAATGGCACTTTTGTACACGAAGCTGTAACAGAGTGAAAACAAGACTTAGCAACAGCTCTATCTCCCAAAGTAATGGCGGGAAACTGACAAGTCAGACACTGTTGGAAAGCCCTGCTCATGGGCTTTCCGAAAATGCCAGTATTGGAGCTCTGGAGTTTACAGGGAGGATGCCAGCGACGGCGGAGTGAGGACACCCCGAAAATGTCCAGTGCATACGGCCATGCTGTGTGTACGTCAACAATAGCCAAGGCCGCTACCTGTGTGCTTGACCGAAGCCAGCAAAAAAAAAAAAACCGCCAAAAAAGAAGTCGGCAGCGCCAAGGCCAATTACTCAAGAAATAATGGGACTAGAGAGAAATTTCTTGTACCTGCAGTTAGCTGCCATAGTCCTGCATCCGAAAATCTAGATTTCCCGGCCAGCCAGGGCCATCTTCCGCCTTGAAACGACCAGGGAACGGGGCTGCTCCGAATGCGCTTCAAACGCCTGTCTAATGGCACTTTTGTACACGCAGCTGTAACAGAGTGAAAACAAGACTTAGCAACAGCTCTATCTACCAAAGTAATGGCGGGAAACTGACAAGTCAGACACTGTTGGAAAGCCCTGCTCATGCGCTTTCCGAAAATGCCGGTCTTGGAGCTGTGGAATAAACAGGGAGAATGCCAGCGACGGCGGAGTGAGGACACCCCGAAAATGTCCAGTGCATACGGCCATACTGTGTGTACGTCAACAATAGCCAAGGCCGCTACGTGTGTTCTGGACGGAAGCTAGCAAACAAAAACAAAAAAACCCGCCAAAAAAGAAGTCGGCAGCGCCAAGGCCAATTACTCAAGAAATAATGGGACTAGAGAGAAATTTCTTGTACCTGCAGTTAGCTGCCATAGTCCTGCATCCGAAAATCTAGTTTTCCCGGCCAGCCAGGGCCATCTTCCGCCTTGAAACGACCAGGGAACGGGGCTGCTCTGAATGCGCTTCAAACGCCTGTTTAGTGGCACTTTTGTACACGAAGCTGTAACAGAGTGAAAACAAGACTTAGCAACAGCTCTATCTACCAAAGTAATGGCGGGAAACTGACAAGTCAGACACTGTTGGAAAGCCCTGCTCATGGGCTTTCCGAAAATGCCAGTATTGGAGCTCTGGAGTTTACAGGGAGGATGCCAGCGACGGCGGAGTGAGGACACCCCGAAAATGTCCAGTGCATACGGCCATGCTGTGTGTACGTCAACAATAGCAAAGGCCGCTACCTGTGTGCTTGACCGAAGGCAGCAAAAAAAAAAAAAAAAACCGCCAAAAAAGAAGTCGGCAGCGCCAAGGCCAATTACTCAAGAAATAATGGGACTAGAGAGAAATTTCTTGTACCTGCAGTTAGCTGCCATAGTCTTGCATCCGACAATCTAGTTTTCCCGGCCAGCCAGCGCCATCTTCCGCCTTGAAACGACCAGGGAACGGGGCTGCTCCGAATGCGCTTCAAACGCCTGTCTAATGGCACTTTTGTACACGAAGCTGTATAAAACAGAGTGGAAACAAGACTTAGCAACAGCTCTATCTCCCAAAGTAATGGCGGGAAACTGACAAGTCAGACACTGTTGGAAAGCCCTGCTCATGGGCTTTCCGAAAATGCCGGAGTTGGAGCTGTGGAGTAAACAGGGAGGATGCCAGCGACGGCGGAGTGAGGACACCCCGAAAATGTCCAGTGCATACGGCCATGCTGTGTGTACGTCAACAATAGCCAAGGCCGCTACCTGTGTGCAGGACCGAAGCCAGCAAAAAAAAAAAAACCGCCAAAAAAGAAGTCGGCAGCGCCAAGGCCAATTACTCAAGAAATAATGGGACTAGAGAGAAATTCTTGTATCTGCAGTTAGCTGCCAAAGTCCTGCATCCGAAAATCTAGTTTTCCCGGCCAGCCAGGGCCATCTTCCGCCTTGAAACGACCAGGGAACGGGGCTGCTCCGAATGCGCTTCAAACGCCTGTCTAATGGCACTTTTGTACACGAAGCTGTAAAAGAGTGAAAACAAGATTTAGCAACAGCTCTATCTCCCAAAGTAATGGTGGGAAACTGACAAGTCAGACACTGTTGGAAAGTCCTGCTCATGGGCTTTCCGAAAATGCTGGTCTTGGAGCTGTGGAGTAAACAGGGATGATGCCAGCGACGGCGGAGTGAGGACACCCCGAAAATGTCCAGTGCATACGGCCATGCTGTGGGTACGTCAACAATAGCCAAGGCCGCTACGTGTGAAATGGACCGAAGCCAGCAAAAAAAAAAAAAAACCCGCCAAAAAAGAAGTCGGCAGCGCCAAGGCCAATTACTCAAGAAATAATGGGACTAGAGAGAAATTTCTTGTACATGCAGTTAGCTGCCATAGTCCTGCATCCGACAATCTTGAAAACAAGACTTAGCAACAGCTCTATCTACCAAAGTAATGGGGGGAAACTGACAAGTCAGACACTGTTGGAAAGCCCTGCTCATGCGCTTTCCGAAAATGCCGGTCTTGGAGCTGTGGAATAAACAGGGAGAATGCCAGCGACGGCGGAGTGAGGACACCCCGAAAATGTCCAGTGCATACGGCCATACTGTGTGTACGTCAACAATAGCCAAGGCCGCTACCTGTGTGCAGGACCGAAGCCAGCAAAAAAAAAAAAACCGCCAAAAAAGAAGTTGGCAGCGCCAAGGCCAATTACTCAAGAAATAATGGGACTAGAGAGAAATTTCTTGTATCTGCAGTTAGCTGCCACAGTCCTGCATCCGAAAATCTAGTTTTCCCGGCCAGCCAGGGCCATCTTCCGCCTTGAAACGACCAGGGAACGGGGCTGCTCCGAATGCGCTTCAAACGCCTGTCTAATGGCACTTTTGTACACGAAGCTGTAAAAGAGTGAAAACAAGATTTAGCAACAGCTCTATCTCCCAAAGTAATGGTGGGAAACTGACAAGTCAGACACTGTTGGAAAGTCCTGCTCATGGGCTTTCCGAAAATGCCGGTCTTGGAGCTGTGGAGTAAACAGGGATGATGCCATCGACGGCGGAGTGAGGACATCCCGAAAATGTCCAGTGCATACGGCCATGCTGTGTGTACGTCAACAATAGCCAAGGCCGCTACGTGTGAAATGGACCGAAGCCAGCAAAAAAAAAAAAAAACCCGCCAAAAAAGAAGTCGGCAGCGCCAAGGCCAATTACTCAAGAAATAATGGGACTAGAGAGAAATTTCTTGTACATGCAGTTAGCTGCCATAGTCCTGCATCCGACAATCCAGTTTTCCCGGCCAGCCAGGGCCATCTTCCGCCTTGAAACGACCAGGGAACGGGGCTGCTCCGAATGCGCTTCAAACGCCTGTCTAATGGCACTTTTGTACACGAAGCTGTAACAGAGTGAAAACAAGACTTAGCAACAGCTCTATCTCCCAAAGTAATGGCGGGAAACTGACAAGTCAGACACTGTTGGAAAGCCCTGCTCATGGGCTTTCCGAAAATGCCAGTATCGGAGCTCTGGAGTTTACAGGGAGGATGCCAGTGACGGCGGAGTGAGGACACCCCGAAAATGTCCAGTGCATACGGCCATGCTGTGTGTACGTCAACAATAGCCAAGGCCGCTACCTGTGTGCTTGACCGAAGCCAGCAAAAAAAAAAAAACCGCCAAAAAAGAAGTCGGCAGCGCCAAGGCCAATTACTCAAGAAATAATGGGACTAGAGAGAAATTTCTTGTACCTGCAGTTAGCTGCAATAGTCCTGCATCCGAAAATCTAGATTTCCCGGCCAGCCAGGGCCATCTTCCGCCTTGAAACGACCAGGGAACGGGGCTGCTCCGAATGCGCTTCAAACGCCTGTCTAATGGCACTTTTGTACACGAAGCTGTAACAAAGTGAAAACAAGACTTAGCAACAGCTCTATCTCCCAAAGTAAAGGCGGGAAAGTGACAAGTCAGACACTGTTGGAAAGCCCTGCTCATGGGCTTTCCGAAAATGCCGTCTTGGAGCTGTAGAGTAAACAGGGAGGATGCTAGGGACGGCGGAGTGAGGACACCCCGAAAATGTCCAGTGCATGCGGCCATGCTGTGTGTACGTCAACAATAGCCAAGGCAACTAAAAATGGACCGAAGCCAGCAAAAAAAAAAAAAAAAACGCCAAAAAAGAAGTCGGCAGCGCCAAGGCCAATTACTCAAGAAATAATGGGACTAGAGAGAAATTTCTTGTACCTGCAGTTAGCTGCTATAAGCCTGCATCCGATAATCTAGTTTTCCCGGCCAGCCAGGGCCATCTTCCGCCTTGAAACGACCAGGGAACGTGGCTGCTCTGAATGCGCTTCAAACGCCTGTCTAATGGCACTTTTGTACACGCAGCTGTAACAGAGTGAAAACAAGACTTAGCAACAGCTCTATCTACCAAAGTAATGGGGGGAAACTGACAAGTCAGACACTGTTGGAAAGCCCTGCTCATGTGCTTTCCGAAAATGCCGGTCTTGGAGCTGTGGAATAAACAGGGAGAATGCCAGCGACGGCGGAGTGAGGACACCCCGAAAATGTCCAGTGCATACGGCCATACTGTGTGTACGTCAACAATAGCCAAGGCCGCTACCTGTGTTCTGGACGGAAGCTAGCAAACAAAAACAAAAAAAAACCGCCAAAAAAGAAGTCGGCAGCGCCAAGGCCAATTACTCAAGAAATAATGGGACTAGAGAGAAATTTCTTGTACCTGCAGTTAGCTGCCATAGTCCTGCATCCGAAAATCTAGATTTCCCGGCCAGCCAGGGCCATCTTCCGCCTTGAAACGACCAGGGAACGGGGCTGCTCCGAATGCGCTTCAAACGCCTGTCTAATGGCACTTTTGTACACGAAGCTGTAACAGAGTGAAAACAAGACTTAGCAACAGCTCTATCTCCCAAAGTAAACGCGGGAAATTGACAAGTCAGACACTGTTGGAAAGCCCTGCTCATGGGCTTTCCGAAAATGCCGTCTTGGAGCTGTAGAGTAAACAGGGAGGATGCTAGGGACGGCGGAGTGAGGACACCCCGAAAATGTCCAGTGCATACGGCCATGCTGTGTGTACGTCAACAATAGCCAAGGCAACTAAAAATGGACCGAAGCCAGCAAAAAAAAAAAAAAAAAAGCCAAAAAAGAAGTCGGCAGCGCCAAGGCCAATTACTCAAGAAATAATGGGACTAGAGAGAAATTTCTTGTACCTGCAGTTAGCTGCTATAAGCCTGCATCCGATAATCTAGTTTTCCCGGCCAGCCAGGGCCATCTTCCGCCTTGAAACGACCAGGGAACGTGGCTGCTCTGAATGCGCTTCAAACGCCTGTCTAATGGCACTTTTGTACACGCAGCTGTAACAGAGTGAAAACAAGACTTAGCAACAGCTCTATCTACCAAAGTAATGGGGGGAAACTGACAAGTCAGACACTGTTGGAAAGCCCTGCTCATGCGCTTTCCGAAAATGCCGGTCTTGGAGCTGTGGAATAAACAGGGAGGATGCCAGCGACGGCGGAGTGAGGACACCCCGAAAATGTCCAGTGCATACGGCCATACTGTGTGTACGTCAACAATAGCCAAGGCCGCTACCTGTGTTCTGGACGGAAGCTAGCAAACAAAAACAAAAAAAAAACGCCAAAAAAGAAGTCGGCAGCGCCAAGGCCAATTACTCAAGAAATAATGGGACTAGAGAGAAATTTCTTGTACCTGCAGTTAGCTGCCATAGTCCTGCATCCGAAAATCTAGTTTTCCCGGCCAGCCAGGGCCATCTTCCGCCTTGAAACGACCAGGGAACGGGGCTGCTCTGAATGCGCTTCAAACGCCTGTCTAATGGCACTTTTGTACACGAAGCTGTAACAGAGTGAAAACAAGACTTAGCAACAGCTCTATCTCCCAAAGTAATGGCGGGAAACTGACAAGTCAGACACTGTTGGAAAGCCCTGCTCATGGGCTTTCCGAAAATGCCAGTATTGGAGCTCTGGAGTTTACAGGGAGGATGCCAGCGACGGCGGAGTGAGGACACCCCGAAAATGTCCAGTGCATACGGCCATGCTGTGTGTACGTCAACAATAGCAAAGGCCGCTACCTGTGTGCTTGACCGAAGGCAGCAAAAAAAAAAAACCGCCAAAAAAGAAGTCGGCAGCGCCAAGGCCAATTACTCAAGAAATAATGGGACTAGAGAGAAATTTCTTGTACCTGCAGTTAGCTGCCATAGTCCTGCATCCGAAAATCTAGTTTTCCCGGCCAGCCAGGGCCATCTTCCGCCTTGAAACGACCAGGGAACGGGGCTGCTCCGAATGCGCTTCAAACGCCTGTCTAATGGCACTTTTGTACACGAAGCTGTATAAAACAGAGTGGAAACAAGACTTAGCAACAGCTCTATCTCCCAAAGTAATGGCGGGAAACTGACAAGTCAGACACTGTTGGAAAGCCCTGCTCATGGGCTTTCCGAAAATGCCGGTCTTGGAGCTGTGGAGTAAACAGGGATGATGCCATCGACGGCGGAGTGAGGACACCCCGAAAATGTCCAGTGCATACGGCCATGCTGTGTGTACGTCAACAATAGCCAAGGCCGCTACGTGTGAAATGGACCGAAGCCAGCAAAAAAAAAAAAAAACCCGCCAAAAAAGAAGTCGGCAGCGCCAAGGCCAATTACTCAAGAAATAATGGGACTAGAGAGAAATTTCTTGTACATGCAGTTAGCTGCCATAGTCCTGCATCCGACAATCCAGTTTTCCCGGCCAGCCAGGGCCATCTTCCGCCTTGAAACGACCAGGGAACGGGGCTGCTCCGAATGCGCTTCAAACGCCTGTCTAATGGCACTTTTGTACACGAAGCTGTAACAGAGTGAAAACAAGACTTAGCAACAGCTCTATCTCCCAAAGTAATGGCGGGAAACTGACAAGTCAGACACTGTTGGAAAGCCCTGCTCATGGGCTTTCCGAAAATGCCAGTATCGGAGCTCTGGAGTTTACAGGGAGGATGCCATTGACGGCGGAGTGAGGACACCCCGAAAATGTCCAGTGCATACGGCCATGCTGTGTGTACGTCAACAATAGCCAAGGCCGCTACCTGTGTGCTTGACCGAAGCCAGCAAAAAAAAAAAAAACCGCCAAAAAAGAAGTCGGCAGCGCCAAGGCCAATTACTCAAGAAATAATGGGACTAGAGAGAAATTTCTTGTACATGCAGTTAGCTGCCATAGTCCTGCATCCGACAATCCAGTTTTCCCGGCCAGCCAGGGCCATCTTCCGCCTTGAAACGACCAGGGAACGGGGCTGCTCCGAATGCGCTTCAAACGCCTGTCTAATGGCACTTTTGTACACGAAGCTGTAACAGAGTGAAAACAAGACTTAGCAACAGCTCTATCTCCCAAAGTAATGGCGGGAAACTGACAAGTCAGACACTGTTGGAAAGCCCTGCTCATGGGCTTTCCGAAAATGCCAGTATCGGAGCTCTGGAGTTTACAGGGAGGATGCCAGTGACGGCGGAGTGAGGACACCCCGAAAATGTCCAGTGCATACGGCCATGCTGTGTGTACGTCAACAATAGCCAAGGCCGCTACCTGTGTGCTTGACCGAAGCCAGCAAAAAAAAAAAAACCGCCAAAAAAGAAGTCGGCAGCGCCAAGGCCAATTACTCAAGAAATAATGGGACTAGAGAGAAATTTCTTGTACCTGCAGTTAGCTGCAATAGTCCTGCATCCGAAAATCTAGATTTCCCGGCCAGCCAGGGCCATCTTCCGCCTTGAAACGACCAGGGAACGGGGCTGCTCCGAATGCGCTTCAAACGCCTGTCTAATGGCACTTTTGTACACGAAGCTGTAACAAAGTGAAAACAAGACTTAGCAACAGCTCTATCTCCCGAAGTAAAGGCGGGAAATTGACAAGTCAGACACTGTTGGAAAGCCCTGCTCATGGGCTTTCCGAAAATGCCGTCTTGGAGCTGTAGAGTAAACAGGGAGGATGCTAGGGACGGCGGAGTGAGGACACCCCGAAAATGTCCAGTGCATGCGGCCATGCTGTGTGTACGTCAACAATAGCCAAGGCAACTAAAAATGGACCGAAGCCAGCAAAAAAAAAAAAAAAACGCCAAAAAAGAAGTCGGCAGCGCCAAGGCCAATTACTCAAGAAATAATGGGACTAGAGAGAAATTTCTTGTACCTGCAGTTAGCTGCTATAAGCCTGCATCCGATAATCTAGTTTTCCCGGCCAGCCAGGGCCATCTTCCGCCTTGAAACGACCAGGGAACGTGGCTGCTCTGAATGCGCTTCAAACGCCTGTCTAATGGCACTTTTGTACACGCAGCTGTAACAGAGTGAAAACAAGACTTAGCAACAGCTCTATCTACCAAAGTAATGGGGGGAAACTGACAAGTCAGACACTGTTGGAAAGCCCTGCTCATGTGCTTTCCGAAAATGCCGGTCTTGGAGCTGTGGAATAAACAGGGAGAATGCCAGCGACGGCGGAGTGAGGACACCCCGAAAATGTCCAGTGCATACGGCCATACTGTGTGTACGTCAACAATAGCCAAGGCCGCTACCTGTGTTCTGAACGGAAGCTAGCAAACAAAAACAAAAAAAAACCGCCAAAAAAGAAGTCGGCAGCGCCAAGGCCAATTACTCAAGAAATAATGGGACTAGAGAGAAATTTCTTGTACCTGCAGTTAGCTGCCATAGTCCTGCATCCGAAAATCTAGATTTCCCGGCCAGCCAGGGCCATCTTCCGCCTTGAAACGACCAGGGAACGGGGCTGCTCCGAATGCGCTTCAAACGCCTGTCTAATGGCACTTTTGTACACGAAGCTGTAACAGAGTGAAAACAAGACTTAGCAACAGCTCTATCTCCCAAAGTAAAGGCGGGAAATTGACAAGTCAGACACTGTTGGAAAGCCCTGCTCATGGGCTTTCCGAAAATGCCGTCTTTGAGCTGTAGAGTAAACAGGGAGGATGCTAGGGACGGCGGAGTGAGGACACCCCGAAAATGTCCAGTGCATACGGCCATGCTGTGTGTACGTCAACAATAGCCAAGGCAACTAAAAATGGACCGAAGCCAGCAAAAAAAAAAAAAAAAAAGCCAAAAAAGAAGTCGGCAGCGCCAAGGCCAATTACTCAAGAAATAATGGGACTAGAGAGAAATTTCTTGTACCTGCAGTTAGCTGCTATAAGCCTGCATCCGATAATCTAGTTTTCCCGGCCAGCCAGGGCCATCTTCCGCCTTGAAACGACCAGGGAACGTGGCTGCTCTGAATGCGCTTCAAACGCCTGTCTAATGGCACTTTTGTACACGCAGCTGTAACAGAGTGAAAACAAGACTTAGCAACAGCTCTATCTACCAAAGTAATGGGGGGAAACTGACAAGTCAGACACTGTTGGAAAGCCCTGCTCATGCGCTTTCCGAAAATGCCGGTCTTGGAGCTGTGGAATAAACAGGGAGAATGCCAGCGACGGCGGAGTGAGGACACCCCGAAAATGTCCAGTGCATACGGCCATACTGTGTGTACGTCAACAATAGCCAAGGCCGCTACCTGTGTTCTGGACGGAAGCTAGCAAACAAAAACAAAAAAAAAACGCCAAAATAGAATTCGGCAGCGCCAAGACCAATTACTTAAGAAATAATGGGACTAGAGAGAAATTTCTTGTACCTGCAGTTAGCTGCCATAGTCCTGCATCCGATAATCTAGTTTTCCTGGCCAGCCAGGGCCATCTTCCGCCTTGAAACGACAAGGGAACGTGGCTGCTCTGAATGCGCTTCAAACGCCTGTCTAATGGCACTTTTGTACACGAAGCTGTAACAGAGTGAAAACAAGACTTAGCAACAGCTCTATCTCCCAAAGTAATGGCGGGAAACTGACAAGTCAGACACTGTTGGAAAGCCCTGCTCATGGGCTTTCCGAAAATGCCAGTATTGGAGCTCTGGAGTAAACAGGGAGGATGCCAGCGACGGCGGAGTGAGGACACCCCGAAAATGTCCAGTGCATACGGCCATGCTGTGTGTACGTCAACAATAGCAAAGGCCGCTACCTGTGTGCTTGACCGAAGGCAGCAAAAAAAAAAAAACCGCCAAAAAAGAAGTCGGCAGCGCCAAGGCCAATTACTCAAGAAATAATGGGACTAGAGAGAAATTTCTTGTACCTGCAGTTAGCTGCCATAGTCCTGCATCCGAAAATCTAGTTTTCCCGGCCAGCCAGGGCCCTCTTCCGCCTTGAAACGACCAGGGAACGGGGCTGCTCCGAATGCGCTTCAAACGCCTGTCTAATGGCACTTTTGTACACGAAGCTGTATAAAACAGAGTGGAAACAAGACTTAGCAACAGCTCTATCTCCCAAAGTAATGGCGGGAAACTGACAAGTCAGACACTGTTGGAAAGCCCTGCTCATGGGCTTTCCGAAAATGCCGGTCTTGGAGCTGTGGAGTAAACAGGGATGATGCCATCGACGGCGGAGTGAGGACACCCCGAAAATGTCCAGTGCATACGGCCATGCTGTGTGTACGTCAACAATAGCCAAGGCCGCTACGTGTGAAATGGACCGAAGCCAGCAAAAAAAAAAAAAAAACCCGCCAAAAAAGAAGTCGGCAGCGCCAAGGCCAATTACTCAAGAAATAATGGGACTAGAGAGAAATTTCTTGTACATGCAGTTAGCTGCCATAGTCCTGCATCCGACAATCCAGTTTTCCCGGCCAGCCAGGGCCATCTTCCGCCTTGAAACGACCAGGGAACGGGGCTGCTCCGAATGCGCTTCAAACGCCTGTCTAATGGCACTTTTGTACACGAAGCTGTAAAAGAGTGAAAACAAGATTTAGCAACAGCTCTATCTCCCAAAGTAATGGTGGGAAACTGACAAGTCAGACACTGTTGGAAAGTCCTGCTCATGGGCTTTCCGAAAATGCCGGTCTTGGAGCTGTGGAGTAAACATGGATGATGCCAGCGACGGCGGAGTGAGGACACCCCGAAAATGTCCAGTGCATACGGCCATGCTGTGTGTAAGTCAACAATAGCCAAGGCCGCTACGTGTGAAATGGACCGAAGCCAGCAAAAAAAAAAAAAACCCGCCAAAAAAGAAGTCGGCAGCGCCAAGGCCAATTACTCAAGAAATAATGGGACTAGAGAGAAATTTCTTGTACATGCAGTTAGCTGCCATAGTCCTGCATCCGAAAATCTAGTTTTCCCGGCCAGCCAGGGCCATCTTCCGCCTTGAAACGACCAGGGAACGGGGCTGCTCCGAATGCGCTTCAAACGCCTGTCTAATGGCACTTTTGTACACGAAGCTGTAACAGAGTGAAAACAAGACTTAGCAACAGCTCTATCTCCCAAAGTAATGGCGGGAAACTGACAAGTCAGACACTGTTGGAAAGCCCTGCTCATGGGCTTTCCGAAAATGCCAGTATTGGAGCTCTGGAGTTTACAGGGAGGATGCCAGCGACGGCGGAGTGAGGACACCCCGAAAATGTCCAGTGGATACGGCCATGCTGTGTGTACGTCAACAATAGCCAAGGCCGCTACCTGTGTGCTTGACCGAAGCCAGCAAAAAAATAAACCGCCAAAAAAGAAGTCGGCAGCGCCAAGGCCAATTACTCAAGAAATAATGGGACTAGAGAGAAATTTCTTGTACCTGCACTTAGCTGCCATAGTCCTGCATCCGACAATCTAGTTTTCCCGGCCAGCCAGGGCCATCTTCCGCCTTGAAACGACCAGGGAACGGGGCTGCTCCGAATGCGCTTCAAACGCCTGTCTAATGGCACTTTTGTACACGAAGCTGTAACAGAGTGAAAACAAGACTTAGCAACAGCTCTATCTCCCAAAGTAAAGGCGGGAAATTGACAAGTCAGACACTGTTGGAAAGCCCTGCTCATGGGCTTTCCGAAAATGCCGTCTTGGAGCTGTAGAGAAAACAGGGAGGATGCTAGGGACGGCGGAGTGAGGACACCCCGAAAATGTCCAGTGCATACGGCCATGCTGTGTGTACGTCAACAATAGCCAAGGCCGCTACCTGTGTGCTGGACGGAAGCTAGCAAAAAAAAAAAAAAAAAAAAAACGCCAAAAAAGAATTCGGCAACGCCAAGGCCAATTACTCAAGAAATAATGGGACTAGAGAGAAATTTCTTGTACCTGCAGTGAGCTGCCATAGTCCTGCATCCGAAAATCTAGTTTTCCCGGCCAGCCAGGGCCATCTTCCGCCTTGAAACGACCAGGGAACGTGGCTGCACTGAATGCGCTTCAAACGCCTGTCTAGTGGCACTTTTGTACACGAAGCTGTAACAAAGTGAAAACAAGACTTAGCAACAGCTCTATCTACCAAAGTAATGGCGGAAAACTGACAAGTCAGACACTGTTGGAAAGCCCTGCTCATGCGCTTTCCGAAAATGCCGGTCTTGCAGCTGTGGAGTAAACAGGGAGAATGCCAGCGACGGCGGAGTGAGGACACCCCGAAAATGTCCAGTGCATACGGCCATGCTGTGTGTACGTCAACAATAGCCAAGGCCGCTACCTGTGTGCTGCACCGAAGCCAGCAAAAAAAAAAAAACCGCCAAAAAAGAATTCAGCAGCGCCAAGGCCAATTACTCGAGAAATAATGGGACTAGAGAGAAATTTCTTGTACCTGCAGTTAGCTGCCATAGTCCTGCATCCGAAAATCTAGTTTTCCCGGCCAGCCAGGGCCATCTTCCGCCTTGAAACGACCAGGGAACAGGGCTGCTCTGAATGCGCTTCAAACGCCTGTCTAATGGCACTTTTGTACACGAAGCTGTAACAGAGTGAAAACAAGATTTAGCAACAGCTCTATCTCCCAAAGTAATGGCGGGAAACTGACAAGTCAGACACTGTTGGAAAGCCCTGCTCATGGGCTTTCCGAAAATGCCGGTCTTTGAGCTGTGGAGTAAACAGGGAGGATGCCAGCGACGGCGGAGTGAGGACACCCCGAAAATGTCCAGTGCATACGGCCATGTGGTGTGTACGTCAACAATAGCCAAGACCGCTACCTGTGTGCTGGACCGAAGCCAGCAAAAAAAAAAAAAACCGCCAAAAAAGAAGTCGGCAGCGCCAAGGCCAATTACTCAAGAAATAATGGGACTAGAGAGAAATTTCTTGTACCTGCAGTTAGCTGCCATAGTCCTGCATCCGAAAATTTAGTTTTCCCGGCCAGCCAGGGCCATCTTCCGCCTTGAAACGACCAGGGAACGGGGCTGCTCTGAATGCGCTTCAAACGCCTGTCTAATGGCACTTTTGTACACGAAGCTGTAACAGAGTGAAAACAAGATTTAGCAACAGCTCTATCTCCCAAAGTAATGGCGGGAAACTGACAAGTCAGATACTGTTGGAAAGCCCTGCTCATGGGCTTTCCGAAAATGCCGGTCTTGGAGCTGTGGAGTAAACAGGGAGGATGCCAGCGACGGCGGAGTGAGGACACCCCGAAAATGTCCAGTGCATACGGCCATGTGGTGTGTACGTCAACAATAGCCAAGGCCGCTACCTGTGTGCTGGACCGAATCCAGCAAAAAAAAAAAAAAAAAAACGCCAAAAAAGAAGTCGGCAGCGCCAAGGCCAATTACTCAAGAAATAATGGGACTAGAGAGAAATTTCTTGTACCTGCAGTTAGCTGCCATAGTCCCGCATCCAAAAATCTAGTTTTCCTGGCCAGCCAGGGCCATCTTCCGCCTTGAAACGACCAGGGAACGGGGCTGCTCTGAATGCGCTTCAAACGCCTGTCTAATGGCACTTTTGTACACGAAGCTGTAACAGAGTGAAAACAAGATTTAGCAACAGCTCTATCTCCCAAAGTAAAGGCGGGAAATTGACAAGTCAGACACTGTTGGAAAGCCCTGCTCATGGGCTTTCCGAAAATGCCGTCTTGGAGCTGTAGAGTAAACAGGGAGGATGCTAGGGACGGCGGAGTGAGGACACCCCGAAAATGTCCAGTGCATACGGCCATGCTGTGTGTACGTCAACAATAGCCAAGGCAACTAAAAATGGACCGAAGCCAGCAAAAAAAAAAAAAAAAAAGCCAAAAAAGAAGTCGGCAGCGCCAAGGCCAATTACTCAAGAAATAATGGGACTAGAGAGAAATTTCTTGTACCTGCAGTTAGCTGCTATAAGCCTGCATCCGATAATCTAGTTTTCCCGGCCAGCCAGGGCCATCTTCCGCCTTGAAACGACCAGGGAACGTGGCTGCTCTGAATGCGCTTCAAACGCCTGTCTAATGGCACTTTTGTACACGCAGCTGTAACAGAGTGAAAACAAGACTTAGCAACAGCTCTATCTACCAAAGTAATGGGGGGAAACTGACAAGTCAGACACTGTTGGAAAGCCCTGCTCATGCGCTTTCCGAAAATGCCGGTCTTGGAGCTGTGGAATAAACAGGGAGGATGCCAGCGACGGCGGAGTGAGCACACCCCGAAAATGTCCAGTGCATACGGCCATACTGTGTGTACGTCAACAATAGCCAAGGCCGCTACCTGTGTTCTGGACGGAAGCTAGCAAACAAAAACAAAAAAAAAACGCCAAAAAAGAAGTCGGCAGCGCCAAGGCCAATTACTCAAGAAATAATGGGACTAGAGAGAAATTTCTTGTACCTGCAGTTAGCTGCCATAGTCCTGCATCCGAAAATCTAGTTTTCCCGGCCAGCCAGGGCCATCTTCCGCCTTGAAACGACCAGGGAACGGGGCTGCTCTGAATGCGCTTCAAACGCCTGTCTAATGGCACTTTTGTACACGAAGCTGTAACAGAGTGAAAACAAGACTTAGCAACAGCTCTATCTCCCAAAGTAATGGCGGGAAACTGACAAGTCAGACACTGTTGGAAAGCCCTGCTCATGGGCTTTCCGAAAATGCCAGTATTGGAGCTCTGGAGTTTACAGGGAGGATGCCAGCGACGGCGGAGTGAGGACACCCCGAAAATGTCCAGTGCATACGGCCATGCTGTGTGTACGTCAACAATAGCAAAGGCCGCTACCTGTGTGCTTGACCGAAGGCAGCAAAAAAAAAAAACCGCCAAAAAAGAAGTCGGCAGCGCCAAGGCCAATTACTCAAGAAATAATGGGACTAGAGAGAAATTTCTTGTACCTGCAGTTAGCTGCCATAGTCCTGCATCCGAAAATCTAGTTTTCCCGGCCAGCCAGGGCCATCTTCCGCCTTGAAACGACCAGGGAACGGGGCTGCTCCGAATGCGCTTCAAACGCCTGTCTAATGGCACTTTTGTACACGAAGCTGTAACAGAGTGAAAACAAGACTTAGCAACAGCTCTATCTCCCAAAGTAATGGCGGGAAACTGACAAGTCAGACACTGTTGGAAAGCCCTGCTCATGGGCTTTCCGAAAATGCCAGTATCGGAGCTCTGGAGTTTACAGGGAGGATGCCATTGACGGCGGAGTGAGGACACCCCGAAAATGTCCAGTGCATACGGCCATGCTGTGTGTACGTCAACAATAGCCAAGGCCGCTACCTGTGTGCTTGACCGAAGCCAGCAAAAAAAAAAAAACCGCCAAAAAAGAAGTCGGCAGCGCCAAGGCCAATTACTCAAGAAATAATGGGACTAGAGAGAAATTTCTTGTACATGCAGTTAGCTGCCATAGTCCTGCATCCGACAATCCAGTTTTCCCGGCCAGCCAGGGCCATCTTCCGCCTTGAAACGACCAGGGAACGGGGCTGCTCCGAATGCGCTTCAAACGCCTGTCTAATGGCACTTTTGTACACGAAGCTGTAACAGAGTGAAAACAAGACTTAGCAACAGCTCTATCTCCCAAAGTAATGGCGGGAAACTGACAAGTCAGACACTGTTGGAAAGCCCTGCTCATGGGCTTTCCGAAAATGCCAGTATCGGAGCTCTGGAGTTTACAGGGAGGATGCCAGTGACGGCGGAGTGAGGACACCCCGAAAATGTCCAGTGCATACGGCCATGCTGTGTGTACGTCAACAATAGCCAAGGCCGCTACCTGTGTGCTTGACCGAAGCCAGCAAAAAAAAAAAAACCGCCAAAAAAGAAGTCGGCAGCGCCAAGGCCAATTACTCAAGAAATAATGGGACTAGAGAGAAATTTCTTGTACCTGCAGTTAGCTGCAATAGTCCTGCATCCGAAAATCTAGATTTCCCGGCCAGCCAGGGCCATCTTCCGCCTTGAAACGACCAGGGAACGGGGCTGCTCCGAATGCGCTTCAAACGCCTGTCTAATGGCACTTTTGTACACGAAGCTGTAACAAAGTGAAAACAAGACTTAGCAACAGCTCTATCTCCCAAAGTAAAGGCGGGAAATTGACAAGTCAGACACTGTTGGAAAGCCCTGCTCATGGGCTTTCCGAAAATGCCGTCTTGGAGCTGTAGAGTAAACAGGGAGGATGCTAGGGACGGCGGAGTGAGGACACCCCGAAAATGTCCAGTGCATGCGGCCATGCTGTGTGTACGTCAACAATAGCCAAGGCAACTAAAAATGGACCGAAGCCAGCAAAAAAAAAAAAAAAACGCCAAAAAAGAAGTCGGCAGCGCCAAGGCCAATTACTCAAGAAATAATGGGACTAGAGAGAAATTTCTTGTACCTGCAGTTAGCTGCTATAAGCCTGCATCCGATAATCTAGTTTTCCCGGCCAGCCAGGGCCATCTTCCGCCTTGAAACGACCAGGGAACGTGGCTGCTCTGAATGCGCTTCAAACGCCTGTCTAATGGCACTTTTGTACACGCAGCTGTAACAGAGTGAAAACAAGACTGAGCAACAGCTCTATCTACCAAAGTAATGGGGGGAAACTGACAAGTCAGACACTGTTGGAAAGCCCTGCTCATGTGCTTTCCGAAAATGCCGGTCTTGGAGCTGTGGAATAAACAGGGAGAATGCCAGCGACGGCGGAGTGAGGACACCCCGAAAATGTCCAGTGCATACGGCCATACTGTGTGTACGTCAACAATAGCCAAGGCCGCTACCTGTGTTCTGAACGGAAGCTAGCAAACAAAAACAAAAAAAAAACGCCAAAAAAGAAGTCGGCAGCGCCAAGGCCAATTACTCAAGAAATAATGGGACTAGAGAGAAATTTCTTGTACCTGCAGTTAGCTGCCATAGTCCTGCATCCGAAAATCTAGATTTCCCGGCCAGCCAGGGCCATCTTCCGCCTTGAAACGACCAGGGAACGGGGCTGCTCCGAATGCGCTTCAAACGCCTGTCTAATGGCACTTTTGTACACGAAGCTGTAACAGAGTGAAAACAAGACTTAGCAACAGCTCTATCTCCCAAAGTAATGGTGGGAAACTGACAAGTCAGACACTGTTGGAAAGTCCTGCTCATGGGCTTTCCGAAAATGCCGGTCTTGGAGCTGTGGAGTAAACATGGATGATGCCAGCGACGGCGGAGTGAGGACACCCCGAAAATGTCCAGTGCATACGGCCATGCTGTGTGTAAGTCAACAATAGCCAAGGCCGCTACGTGTGAAATGGACCGAAGCCAGCAAAAAAAAAAAAAACCCGCCAAAAAAGAAGTCGGCAGCGCCAAGGCCAATTACTCAAGAAATAATGGGACTAGAGAGAAATTTCTTGTACATGCAGTTAGCTGCCATAGTCCTGCATCCGAAAATCTAGTTTTCCCGGCCAGCCAGGGCCATCTTCCGCCTTGAAACGACCAGGGAACGGGGCTGCTCCGAATGCGCTTCAAACGCCTGTCTAATGGCACTTTTGTACACGAAGCTGTAACAGAGTGAAAACAAGACTTAGCAACAGCTCTATCTCCCAAAGTAATGGCGGGAAACTGACAAGTCAGACACTGTTGGAAAGCCCTGCTCATGGGCTTTCCGAAAATGCCAGTATTGGAGCTCTGGAGTTTACAGGGAGGATGCCAGCGACGGCGGAGTGAGGACACCCCGAAAATGTCCAGTGGATACGGCCATGCTGTGTGTACGTCAACAATAGCCAAGGCCGCTACCTGTGTGCTTGACCGAAGCCAGCAAAAAAAAAAACCGCCAAAAAAGAAGTCGGCAGCGCCAAGGCCAATTACTCAAGAAATAATGGGACTAGAGAGAAATTTCTTGTACCTGCACTTAGCTGCCATAGTCCTGCATCCGACAATCTAGTTTTCCCGGACAGCCAGGGCCATCTTCCGCCTTGAAACGACCAGGGAACGGGGCTGCTCCGAATGCGCTTCAAACGCCTGTCTAATGGCACTTTTGTACACGAAGCTGTAACAGAGTGAAAACAAGACTTAGCAACAGCTCTATCTCCCAAAGTAAAGGCGGGAAATTGACAAGTCAGACACTGTTGGAAAGCCCTGCTCATGGGCTTTCCGAAAATGCCGTCTTGGAGCTGTAGAGAAAACAGGGAGGATGCTAGGGACGGCGGAGTGAGGACACCCCGAAAATGTCCAGTGCATACGGCCATGCTGTGTGTACGTCAACAATAGCCAAGGCCGCTACCTGTGTGCTGGACGGAAGCTAGCAAAAAAAAAAAAAAAAAAAAACGCCAAAAAAGAATTCGGCAACGCCAAGGCCAATTACTCAAGAAATAATGGGACTAGAGAGAAATTTCTTGTACCTGCAGTGAGCTGCCATAGTCCTGCATCCGAAAATCTAGTTTTCCCGGCCAGCCAGGGCCATCTTCCGCCTTGAAACGACCAGGGAACGTGGCTGCACTGAATGCGCTTCAAACGCCTGTCTAGTGGCACTTTTGTACACGAAGCTGTAACAAAGTGAAAACAAGACTTAGCAACAGCTCTATCTACCAAAGTAATGGCGGAAAACTGACAAGTCAGACACTGTTGGAAAGCCCTGCTCATGCGCTTTCCGAAAATGCCGGTCTTGCAGCTGTGGAGTAAACAGGGAGAATGCCAGCGACGGCGGAGTGAGGACACCCCGAAAATGTCCAGTGCATACGGCCATGCTGTGTGTACGTCAACAATAGCCAAGGCCGCTACCTGTGTGCTGCACCGAAGCCAGCAAAAAAAAAAAAAACCGCCAAAAAAGAATTCAGCAGCGCCAAGGCCAATTACTCGAGAAATAATGGGACTAGAGAGAAATTTCTTGTACCTGCAGTTAGCTGCCATAGTCCTGCATCCGAAAATCTAGTTTTCCCGGCCAGCCAGGGCCATCTTCCGCCTTGAAACGACCAGGGAACAGGGCTGCTCTGAATGCGCTTCAAACGCCTGTCTAATGGCACTTTTGTACACGAAGCTGTAACAGAGTGAAAACAAGATTTAGCAACAGCTCTATCTCCCAAAGTAATGGCGGGAAACTGACAAGTCAGACACTGTTGGAAAGCCCTGCTCATGGGCTTTCCGAAAATGCCGGTCTTTGAGCTGTGGAGTAAACAGGGAGGATGCCAGCGACGGCGGAGTGAGGACACCCCGAAAATGTCCAGTGCATACGGCCATGTGGTGTGTACGTCAACAATAGCCAAGACCGCTACCTGTGTGCTGGACCGAAGCCAGCAAAAAAAAAAAAAACCGCCAAAAAAGAAGTCGGCAGCGCCAAGGCCAATTACTCAAGAAATAATGGGACTAGAGAGAAATTTCTTGTACCTGCAGTTAGCTGCCATAGTCCTGCATCCGAAAATTTAGTTTTCCCGGCCAGCCAGGGCCATCTTCCGCCTTGAAACGACCAGGGAACGGGGCTGCTCTGAATGCGCTTCAAACGCCTGTCTAATGGCACTTTTGTACACGAAGCTGTAACAGAGTGAAAACAAGATTTAGCAACAGCTCTATCTCCCAAAGTAATGGCGGGAAACTGACAAGTCAGATACTGTTGGAAAGCCCTGCTCATGGGCTTTCCGAAAATGCCGGTCTTGGAGCTGTGGAGTAAACAGGGAGGATGCCAGCGACGGCGGAGTGAGGACACCCCGAAAATGTCCAGTGCATACGGCCATGTGGTGTGTACGTCAACAATAGCCAAGGCCGCTACCTGTGTGCTGGACCGAAGCCAGCAAAAAAAAAAAAAAAAACGCCAAAAAAGAAGTCGGCAGCGCCAAGGCCAATTACTCAAGAAATAATGGGACTAGAGAGAAATTTCTTGTACCTGCAGTTAGCTGCCATAGTCCCGCATCCAAAAATCTAGTTTTCCTGGCCAGCCAGGGCCATCTTCCGCCTTGAAACGACCAGGGAACGGGGCTGCTCTGAATGCGCTTCAAACGCCTGTCTAATGGCACTTTTGTACACGAAGCTGTAACAGAGTGAAAACAAGATTTAGCAACAGCTCTATCTCCCAAAGTAATGGCGGGAAACTGACAAGTCAGACACTGTTGGAAAGCCCTGCTCATGGGCTTTCCGAAAATGCCGGTCTTGGAGCTGTGGAGTAAACAGGGAGGATGCCAGCGACGGCGGAGTGAGGACACCCCGAAAATGTCCAGTGCATACGGCCATGTGGTGTGTACGTCAACAATAGCCGAGGCCGCTACCTGTGTGCTGGACCGAAGCCAGCAAAAAAAAAACCGCCAAAAAAGAAGTCGGCAGCGCCAAGGCCAATTACTCAAGAAATAATGGGACTAGAGAGAAATTTCTTGTACCTGCAGTTAGCTGCCATAGTCCTGCATCCGAAAATCTAGTTTTCCCGGCCAGCCAGGGCCATCTTCCGCCTTGAAACGACCAGGGAACGGGGCTGCTCTGAATGCGCTTCAAACGCCTGTCTAATGGCACTTTTGTACACGAAGCTGTAACAGAGTGAAAACAAGATTTAGCAACAGCTCTATCTCCCAAAGTAATGGCGGGAAACTGACAAGTCAGACACTGTTGGAAAGCCCTCCACATGGGCTTTCCGAAAATGCCGGTCTTTTAGCTGTGGAGTAAACAGGGAGGATGCCAGCGACGGCGGAGTGAGGACACCCCGAAAATGTCCAGTGCATACGGCCATGTGGTGTGTACGTCAACAATAGCCAAGGCCGCTACCTGTGTGCTGGACCGAAGCCAGCAAAAAAAAAAAAACCGCCAAAAAAGAAGTCGGCAGCGCCAAGGCCAATTACTCAAGAAATAATGGGACTAGAGAGAAATTTCTTGTACTTGCAGTTAGCTGCCATAGTCCTGCATCCGAAAATCTAGTTTTCCCGGTCAGCCAGGGCCATCTTCCGCCTTGAAACGACCAGGGAACGGAGCTGCTCTGAATGCGCTTCAAACGACTGTCTAATGGCACTTTTGTACACGAAGCTGTAACAGAGTGAAAACAAGACTTAGCAACAGCTCTATCTCCCAAAGTAATGGCGGGAAACTGACAAGTCAGACACTGTTGGAAAGCCCTGCTCATGGGCTTTCCGAAAATGCCGGTCTTTGAGCTGTGGAGTAAACAGAAAGGATGCCAGCGACGGCGGAGTGAGGACACCCCGAAAATGTCCAGTGCATACGGCCATGTGGTGTGTTTGTCAACAATAGCCAAGGCCGCTACCTGTGTGCTGGACCGAAGCCAACAAAAAAAAAAAAAAAAAACGCCAAAAAAGAATTCGGCAGCGCCAAGACCAATTACTTAAGAAATAATGGGACTAGAGAGAAATTTCTTGTACCTGCAGTTAGCTGCCATAGTCCTGCATCCGATAATCTAGTTTTCCTGGCCAGCCAGGGCCATCTTCCGCCTTGAAACGACAAGGGAACGTGGCTGCTCTGAATGCGCTTCAAACGCCTGTCTAATGGCACTTTTGTACACGCAGCTGTAACAGAGTGAAAACAAGACTTAGCAACAGCTCTATCTCCCAAAGTAAGGGGGGGAAACTGACAAGTCAGACACTGTTGGAAAGCCCTGCTCATGCGCTTTCCGAAAATGCCGGTCTTGGAGCTGTGGAATAAACAGGGAGAATGCCAGCGACGGCGGAGTGAGGACACCCCGAAAATGTCCAGTGCATACGGCCATACTGTGTGTACGTCAACAATAGCCAAGGCCGCTACCTGTGTTCTGGACGGAAGCTAGCAAACAAAAACAAAAAAAAACCGCCAAAAAAGAAGTCGGCAGCGCCAAGGCCAATTACTCAAGAAATAATGGGACTAGAGAGAAATTTCTTGTACCTGCAGTTAGCTGCCATAGTCCTGCATCCGAAAATCTAGTTTTCCCGGCCAGCCAGGGCCATCTTCCGCCTTGAAACGACCAGGGAACGTGGCTGCACTGAATGCGCTTCAAACGCCTGTCTAGTGGCACTTTTGTACACGAAGCTGTAACAGAGTGAAAACAAGACTTAGCAACAGCTCTATCTACCAAAGTAATGGCGGGAAACTGACAAGTCAGACACTGTTGGAAAGCCCTGCTCATGCGCTTTCCGAAAATGCCGGTCTTGGAGCTGTGGAGTAAACAGGGAGAATGCCAGCGACGGCGGAGTGAGGACACCCCGAAAATGTCCAGTGCATACGGCCATGCTGTGTGTACGTCAACAATAGCCAAGGCCGCTACCTGTGTGCTGCACCGAAGCCAGCAAAAAAAAAAAAAAAAAACGGCAAAAAAGAAGTCGGCAGCGCCAAGGCCAATTACTCGAGAAATAATGGGACTAGAGAGGAATTTCTTGTACCTGCAGTTAGCTGCCATAGTCCTGCATCCGAAAATCTAGTTTTCCCGGCCAGCCAGGGCCATCTTCCGCCTTGAAACGACCAGGGAACAGGGCTGCTCTGAATGCGCTTCAAACGCCTGTCTAATGGCACTTTTGTACACGAAGCTGTAACAGAGTGAAAACAAGATTTAGCAACAGCTCTATCTCCCAAAGTAATGGCGGGAAACTGACAAGTCAGACACTGTTGGAAAGCCCTGCTCATGGGCTTTCCGAAAATGCCGGTCTTTTAGCTGTGGAGTAAACAGGGAGGATGCCAGCGACGGCGGAGTGAGGACACCCCGAAAATGTCCAGTGCATACGGCCATGTGGTGTGTACGTCAACAATAGCCAAGACCGCTACCTGTGTGCTGGACCGAAGCCAGCAAAAAAAAAAAAAACCGCCAAAAAAGAAGTCGGCAGCGCCAAGGCCAATTACTCAAGAAATAATGGGACTAGAGAGAAATTTCTTGTACCTGCAGTTAGCTGCCATAGTCCTGCATCCGAAAATTTAGTTTTCCCGGCCAGCCAGGGCCATTTTCCGCCTTGAAACGACCAGGGAACGGGGCTGCTCTGAATGCGCTTCAAACGCCTGTCTAATGGCACTTTTGTACACGAAGCTGTAACAGAGTGAAAACAAGATTTAGCAACAGCTCTATCTCCCAAAGTAAGGGGGGGAAACTGACAAGTCAGACACTGTTGGAAAGCCCTGCTCATGGGCTTTCCGAAAATGCCGGTCTTTGAGCTGTGGAGTAAACAGAAAGGATGCCAGCGACGGCGGAGTGAGGACACCCCGAAAATGTCCAGTGCATACGGCCATGTGGTGTGTTTGTCAACAATAGCCAAGGCCGCTACCTGTGTGCTGGACCGAAGCCAACAAAAAAAAAAAAAACAACGCCAAAATAGAATTCGGCAGCGCCAAGACCAATTACTTAAGAAATAATGGGACTAGAGAGAAATTTCTTGTACCTGCAGTTAGCTGCCATAGTCCTGCATCCGATAATCTAGTTTTCCTGGCCAGCCAGGGCCATCTTCCGCCTTGAAACGACAAGGGAACGTGGCTGCTCTGAATGCGCTTCAAACGCCTGTCTAATGGCACTTTTGTACACGCAGCTGTAACAGAGTGAAAACAAGACTTAGCAACAGCTCTATCTCCCAAAGTAAGGGGGGAAACTGACAAGTCAGACACTGTTGGAAAGCCCTGCTCATGCGCTTTCCGAAAATGCCGGTCTTGGAGCTGTGGAATAAACAGGGAGAATGCCAGCGACGGCGGAGTGAGGACACCCCGAAAATGTCCAGTGCATACGGCCATACTGTGTGTACGTCAACAATAGCCAAGGCCGCTACCTGTGTTCTGGACGGAAGCTAGCAAACAAAAACAAAAAAAAACCGCCAAAAAAGAAGTCGGCAGCGCCAAGGCCAATTACTCAAGAAATAATGGGACTAGAGAGAAATTTCTTGTACCTGCAGTTAGCTGCCATAGTCCTGCATCCGAAAATCTAGTTTTCCCGGCCAGCCAGGGCCATCTTCCGCCTTGAAACGACCAGGGAACGGGGCTGCTCTGAATGCGCTTCAAACGCCTGTCTAATGGCACTTTTGTACACGAAGCTGTAACAGAGTGAAAACAAGACTTAGCAACAGCTATATCTACCAAAGTAATGGGGGGAAACTGACAAGTCAGACACTGTTGGAAAGCCCTGCTCATGCGCTTTCCGAAAATGCCAGTTTTGGAGCTGTGGAGTAAACAGGGAGAATGCCAGCGACGGCGGAGTGAGGACACCCCGAAAATGTCCAGTGGATACGGCCATGCTGTGTGTACGTCAACAATAGCCAAGGCCGCTACCTGTGTGCTTGACCGAAGCCAGCAAAAAAAAAAACCGCCAAAAAAGAAGTCGGCAGCGCCAAGGCCAATTACTCAAGAAATAATGGGACTAGAGAGAAATTTCTTGTACCTGCAGTTAGCTGCCATAGTCCTGCATCCGAAAATCTAGATTTCCCGGCCAGCCAGGGCCATCTTCCGCCTTGAAACGACCAGGGAACGTGGCTGCACTGAATGCGCTTCAAACGCCTGTCTAATGGCACTTTTGTTCACGAAGCTGTAACAGAGTGAAAACAAGACTTAGCAACAGCTCTATCTACCAAAGTAATGGCGGGAAACTGACAAGTCAGACACTGTTGGAAAGCCCTGCTCATGCGCTTTCCGAAAATGCCGGTCTTGGAGCTGTGGAATAAACAGGGAGAATGCCAGCGACGGCGGAGTGAGGACACCCCGAAAATGTCCAGTGCATACGGCCATACTGTGTGTACGTCAACAATAGCCAAGGCCGCTACCTGTGTTCTGGACGGAAGCTAGCAAACAAAAACAAAAAAAAACCGCCAAAAAAGAAGTCGGCAGCGCCAAGGCCAATTACTCAAGAAATAATGGGACTAGAGAGAAATTTCTTGTACCTGCAGTTAGCTGCCATAGTCCTGCATCCGAAAATCTAGTTTTCCCGGCCAGCCAGGGTCATCTTCCGCCTTGAAACGACCAGGGAACGGGGCTGCTCTGAATGCGCTTCAAACGCCTGTCTAATGGCACTTTTGTACACGAAGCTGTAACAGAGTGAAAACAAGACTTAGCAACAGCTATATCTACCAAAGTAATGGGGGGAAACTGACAAGTCAGACACTGTTGGAAAGCCCTGCTCATGCGCTTTCCGAAAATGCCAGTTTTGGAGCTGTGGAGTAAACAGGGAGAATGCCAGCGACGGCGGAGTGAGGACACCCCGAAAATGTCCAGTGGATACGGCCATGCTGTGTGTACGTCAACAATAGCCAAGGCCGCTACCTGTGTGCTTGACCGAAGCCAGCAAAAAAAAAAAACCGCCAAAAAAGAAGTCGGCAGCGCCAAGGCCAATTACTCAAGAAATAATGGGACTAGAGAGAAATTTCTTGTACCTGCAGTTAGCTGCCATAGTCCTGCATCCGAAAATCTAGATTTCCCGGCCAGCCAGGGCCATCTTCCGCCTTGAAACGACCAGGGAACGTGGCTGCACTGAATGCGCTTCAAACGCCTGTCTAATGGCACTTTTGTTCACGAAGCTGTAACAGAGTGAAAACAAGATTTAGCAACAGCTCTATCTCCCAAAGTAATGGCGGGAAACTGACAAGTCAGACACTGTTGGAAAGCCCTGCTCATGGGCTTTCCGAAAATGCCGGTCTTGGAGCAGTGGAGTAAACAGGGAGGATGCCAGCGACGGCGGAGTGAGGACACCCCGAAAATGTCCAGTGCATACGGCCATGTGGTGTGTACGTCAACAATAGCCAAGGCCGCTACCTGTGTGCTGGACCGAATCCAGCAAAAAAAAAAAAAAAAAAACGCCAAAAAAGAAGTCGGCAGCGCCAAGGCCAATTACTCAAGAAATAATGGGACTAGAGAGAAATTTCTTGTACCTGCAGTTAGCTGCCATAGTCCCGCATCCAAAAATCTAGTTTTCCTGGCCAGCCAGGGCCATCTTCCGCCTTGAAACGACCAGGGAACGGGGCTGCTCTGAATGCGCTTCAAACGCCTGTCTAATGGCACTTTTGTACACGAAGCTGTAACAGAGTGAAAACAAGATTTAGCAACAGCTCTATCTCCCAAAGTAATGGCGGGAAACTGACAAGTCAGACACTGTTGGAAAGCCCTGCTCATGGGCTTTCCGAAAATGCCGGTCTTTTAGCTGTGGAGTAAACAGGGAGGATGCCAGCGACGGCGGAGTGAGGACACCCCGAAAATATCCAGTGCATACGGCCATGTGGTGTGTACGTCAACAATAGCCAAGACCGCTACCTGTGTGCTGGACCGAAGCCAGCAAAAAAAAAAACCGCCAAAAAAGAAGTCGGCAGCGCCAAGGCCAATTACTCAAGAAATAATGGGACTAGAGAGAAATTTCTTGTACCTGCAGTTAGCTGCCATAGTCCTGCATCCGAAAATCTAGTTTTCCCGGCCAGCCAGGGCCATCTTCCGCCTTGAAACGACCAGGGAACGGGGCTGCTCTGAATGCGCTTCAAACGCCTGTCTAATGGCACTTTTGTACACGAAGCTGTAACAGAGTGAAAACAAGATTTAGCAACAGCTCTATCTCCCAAAGTAATGGCGGGAAACTGACAAGTCAGACACTGTTGGAAAGCCCTCCACATGGGCTTTCCGAAAATGCCGGTCTTTTAGCTGTGGAGTAAACAGGGAGGATGCCAGCGACGGCGGAGTGAGGACACCCCGAAAATGTCCAGTGCATACGGCCATGTGGTGTGTACGTCAACAATAGCCAAGGCCGCTACCTGTGTGCTGGACCGAAGCCAGCAAAAAAAAAAAAACCGCCAAAAAAGAAGTCGGCAGCGCCAAGGCCAATTACTCAAGAAATAATGGGACTAGAGAGAAATTTCTTGTACTTGCAGTTAGCTGCCATAGTCCTGCATCCAAAAATCTAGTTTTCCCGGTCAGCCAGGGCCATCTTCCGCCTTGAAACGACCAGGGAACGGGGCTGCTCTGAATGCGCTTCAAACGCCTGTCTAATGGCACTTTTGTACACGAAGCTGTAACAGAGTGAAAACAAGATTTAGCAACAGCTCTATCTCCCAAAGTAATGGCGGGAAACTGACAAGTCAGACACTGTTGGAAAGCCCTGCTCATGGGCTTTCCGAAAATGCCGGTCTTGGAGCTGTGGAGTAAACAGGGAGGATGCCAGCGACGGCGGAGTGAGGACACCCCGAAAATGTCCAGTGCATACGGCCATGTGGTGTGTACGTCAACAATAGCCAAGGCCGCTACCTGTGTGCTGGACCGAATCCAGCAAAAAAAAAAAAAAAAAACGCCAAAAAAGAAGTCGGCAGCGCCAAGGCCAATTACTCAAGAAATAATGGGACTAGAGAGAAATTTCTTGTACCTGCAGTTAGCTGCCATAGTCCCGCATCCAAAAATCTAGTTTTCCTGGCCAGCCAGGGCCATCTTCCGCCTTGAAACGACCAGGGAACGGGGCTGCTCTGAATGCGCTTCAAACGCCTGTCTAATGGCACTTTTGTACACGAAGCTGTAACAGAGTGAAAACAAGATTTAGCAACAGCTCTATCTCCCAAAGTAATGGCGGGAAACTGACAAGTCAGACACTGTTGGAAAGCCCTGCTCATGGGCTTTCCGAAAATGCCGGTCTTTTAGCTGTGGAGTAAACAGGGAGGATGCCAGCGACGGCGGAGTGAGGACACCCCGAAAATATCCAGTGCATACGGCCATGTGGTGTGTACGTCAACAATAGCCAAGACCGCTACCTGTGTGCTGGACCGAAGCCAGCAAAAAAAAAAACCGCCAAAAAAGAAGTCGGCAGCGCCAAGGCCAATTACTCGAGAAATAATGGGACTAGAGAGAAATTTCTTGTACCTGCAGTTAGCTGCCATAGTCCTGCATCCGAAAATCTAGTTTTCCCGGCCAGCCAGGGCCATCTTCCGCCTTGAAACGACCAGGGAACGGGGCTGCTCTGAATGCGCTTCAAACGCCTGTCTAATGGCACTTTTGTACACGAAGCTGTAACAGAGTGAAAACAAGATTTAGCAACAGCTCTATCTCCCAAAGTAATGGCGGGAAACTGACAAGTCAGACACTGTTGGAAAGCCCTGCTCATGGGCTTTCCGAAAATGCCGGTCTTTTAGCTGTGGAGTAAACAGGGAGGATGCCAGCGACGGCGGAGTGAGGACACCCCGAAAATGTCCAGTGCATACGGCCATGTGGTGTGTACGTCAACAATAGCCGAGGCCGCTACCTGTGTGCTGGACCGAAGCCAGCAAAAAAAAAACCGCCAAAAAAGAAGTCGGCAGCGCCAAGGCCAATTACTCAAGAAATAATGGGACTAGAGAGAAATTTCTTGTACCTGCAGTTAGCTGCCATAGTCCTGCATCCGAAAATTTAGTTTTCCCGGCCAGCCAGGGCCATCTTCCGCCTTGAAACGACCAGGGAACGGGGCTGCTCTGAATGCGCTTCAAACGCCTGTCTAATGGCACTTTTGTACACGAAGCTGTAACAGAGTGAAAACAAGATTTAGCAACAGCTCTATCTCCCAAAGTAATGGCGGGAAACTGACAAGTCAGACACTGTTGGAAAGCCCTCCACATGGGCTTTCCGAAAATGCCGGTCTTTTAGCTGTGGAGTAAACAGGGAGGATGCCAGCGACGGCGGAGTGAGGACACCCCGAAAATGTCCAGTGCATACGGCCATGTGGTGTGTACGTCAACAATAGCCAAGGCCGCTACCTGTGTGCTGGACCGAAGCCAGCAAAAAAAAAAAAACCGCCAAAAAAGAAGTCGGCAGCGCCAAGGCCAATTACTCAAGAAATAATGGGACTAGAGAGAAATTTCTTGTACTTGCAGTTAGCTGCCATAGTCCTGCATCCAAAAATCTAGTTTTCCCGGTCAGCCAGGGCCATCTTCCGCCTTGAAACGACCAGGGAACGGGGCTGCTCTGAATGCGCTTCAAACGCCTGTCTAATGGCACTTTTGTACACGAAGCTGTAACAGAGTGAAAACAAGATTTAGCAACAGCTCTATCTCCCAAAGTAATGGCGGGAAACTGACAAGTCAGACACTGTTGGAAAGCCCTGCTCATGGGCTTTCCGAAAATGCCGGTCTTGGAGCTGTGGAGTAAACAGGGAGGATGCCAGCGACGGCGGAGTGAGGACACCCCGAAAATGTCCAGTGCATACGGCCATGTGGTGTGTACGTCAACAATAGCCAAGGCCGCTACCTGTGTGCTGGACCGAATCCAGCAAAAAAAAAAAAAAAAAAACGCCAAAAAAGAAGTCGGCAGCGCCAAGGCCAATTACTCAAGAAATAATGGGACTAGAGAGAAATTTCTTGTACCTGCAGTTAGCTGCCATAGTCCCGCATCCAAAAATCTAGTTTTCCTGGCCAGCCAGGGCCATCTTCCGCCTTGAAACGACCAGGGAACGGGGCTGCTCTGAATGCGCTTCAAACGCCTGTCTAATGGCACTTTTGTACACGAAGCTGTAACAGAGTGAAAACAAGATTTAGCAACAGCTCTATCTCCCAAAGTAATGGCGGGAAACTGACAAGTCAGACACTGTTGGAAAGCCCTGCTCATGGGCTTTCCGAAAATGCCGGTCTTTTAGCTGTGGAGTAAATAGGGAGGATGCCAGCGACGGCGGAGTGAGGACACCCCGAAATTGTCCAGTGCATACGGCCATGTGGTGTGTACGTCAACAATAGCCGAGGCCGCTACCTGTGTGCTGGACCGAAGCCAGCAAAAAAAAAACCGCCAAAAAAGAAGTCGGCAGCGCCAAGGCCAATTACTCAAGAAATAATGGGACTAGAGAGAAATTTCTTGTACCTGCAGTTAGCTGCCATAGTCCTGCATCCGAAAATTTAGTTTTCCCGGCCAGCCAGGGCCATCTTCCGCCTTGAAACGACCAGGGAACGGGGCTGCTCTGAATGCGCTTCAAACGCCTGTCTAATGGCACTTTTGTACACGAAGCTGTAACAGAGTGAAAACAAGATTTAGCAACAGCTCTATCTCCCAAAGTAATGGCGGGAAACTGACAAGTCAGACACTGTTGGAAAGCCCTCCACATGGGCTTTCCGAAAATGCCGGTCTTTTAGCTGTGGAGTAAACAGGGAGGATGCCAGCGACGGCGGAGTGAGGACACCCCGAAAATGTCCAGTGCATACGGCCATGTGGTGTGTACGTCAACAATAGCCAAGGCCGCTACCTGTGTGCTGGACCGAAGCCAGCAAAAAAAAAAAACCGCCAAAAAAGAAGTCGGCAGCGCCAAGGCCAATTACTCAAGAAATAATGGGACTAGAGAGAAATTTCTTGTACTTGCAGTTAGCTGCCATAGTCCTGCATCCGAATATCTAGTTTTCCCGGTCAGCCAGGGCCATCTTCCGCCTTGAAACGACCAGGGAACGGGGCTGCTCTGAATGCGCTTCAAACGCCTGTCTAATGGCACTTTTGTTCACGAAGCTGTAACAGAGTGAAAACAAGACTTAGCAACAGCTCTATCTACCAAAGTAATGGCGGGAAACTGACAAGTCAGACACTGTTGGAAAGCCCTGCTCATGCGCTTTCCGAAAATGCCGGTCTTGGAGCTGTGGAATAAACAGGGAGAATGCCAGCGACGGCGGAGTGAGGACACCCCGAAAATGTCCAGTGCATACGGCCATACTGTGTGTACGTCAACAATAGCCAAGGCCGCTACCTGTGTTCTGGACGGAAGCTAGCAAACAAAAACAAAAAAAAACCGCCAAAAATGAAGTCGGCAGCGCCAAGGCCAATTACTCAAGAAATAATGGGACTAGAGAGAAATTTCTTCTACCTGCAGTTAGCTGCCATAGTCCTGCATCCGAAAATCTAGTTTTCCCGGCCAGCCAGGGTCATCTTCCGCCTTGAAACGACCAGGGAACGGGGCTGCTCTGAATGCGCTTCAAACGCCTGTCTAATGGCACTTTTGTACACGAAGCTGTAACAGAGTGAAAACAAGACTTAGCAACAGCTATATCTACCAAAGTAATGGCGGGAAACTGACAAGTCAGACACTGTTGGAAAGCCCTGCTCATGCGCTTTCCGAAAATGCCAGTTTTGGAGCTGTGGAGTAAACAGGGAGAATGCCAGCGACGGCGGAGTGAGGACACCCCGAAAATGTCCAGTGCATACGGCCATGCTGTGTGTACGTCAACAATAGCCAAGGCCGCTACCTGTGTGCTTGACCGAAGCCAGCAAAAAAAAAAAACCGCCAAAAAAGAAGTCGGCAGCGCCAAGGCCAATTACTCAAGAAATAATGGGACTAGAGAGAAATTTCTTGTACCTGCAGTTAGCTGCCATAGTCCTGCATCCGAAAATCTAGATTTCCCGGCCAGCCAGGGCCATCTTCCGCCTTGAAACGACCAGGGAACGTGGCTGCACTGAATGCGCTTCAAACGCCTGTCTAATGGCACTTTTGTTCACGAAGCTGTAACAGAGTGAAAACAAGATTTAGCAACAGCTCTATCTCCCAAAGTAATGGCGGGAAACTGACAAGTCAGACACTGTTGGAAAGCCCTGCTCATGGGCTTTCCGAAAATGCCGGTCTTGGAGCAGTGGAGTAAACAGGGAGGATGCCAGCGACGGCGGAGTGAGGACACCCCGAAAATGTCCAGTGCATACGGCCATGTGGTGTGTACGTCAACAATAGCCAAGGCCGCTACCTGTGTGCTGGACCGAATCCAGCAAAAAAAAAAAAAAAAAAACGCCAAAAAAGAAGTCGGCAGCGCCAAGGCCAATTACTCAAGAAACAATGGGACTAGAGAGAAATTTCTTGTACCTGCAGTTAGCTGCCATAGTCCCGCATCCAAAAATCTAGTTTTCCTGGCCAGCCAGGGCCATCTTCCGCCTTGAAACGACCAGGGAACGGGGCTGCTCTGAATGCGCTTCAAACGCCTGTCTAATGGCACTTTTGTACACGAAGCTGTAACAGAGTGAAAACAAGATTTAGCAACAGCTCTATCTCCCAAAGTAATGGCGGGAAACTGACAAGTCAGACACTGTTGGAAAGCCCTGCTCATGGGCTTTCCGAAAATGCCGGTCTTTTAGCTGTGGAGTAAACAGGGAGGATGCCAGCGACGGCGGAGTGAGGACACCCCGAAAATGTCCAGTGCATACGGCCATGTGGTGTGTACGTCAACAATAGCCAAGACCGCTACCTGTGTGCTGGACCGAAGCCAGCAAAAAAAAAAAAACCGCCAAAAAAGAAGTCGGCAGCGCCAAGGCCAATTACTCAAGAAATAATGGGACTAGAGAGAAATTTCTTGTACCTGCAGTTAGCTGCCATAGTCCTGCATCCGAAAATTTAGTTTTCCCGGCCAGCCAGGGCCATCTTCCGCCTTGAAACGACCAGGGAACGGGGCTGCTCTGAATGCGCTTCAAACGCCTGTCTAATGGCACTTTTGTACACGAAGCTGTAACAGAGTGAAAACAAGATTTAGCAACAGCTCTATCTCCCAAAGTAATGGCGGGAAACTGACAAGTCAGACACTGTTGGAAAGCCCTGCTCATGGGCTTTCCGAAAATGCCGGTCTTTTAGCTGTGGAGTAAACAGGGAGGATGCCAGCGACGGCGGAGTGAGGACACCCCGAAAATGTCCAGTGCATACGGCCATGTGGTGTGTACGTCAACAATAGCCGAGGCCGCTACCTGTGTGCTGGACCGAAGCCAGCAAAAAAAAAACCGCCAAAAAAGAAGTCGGCAGCGCCAAGGCCAATTACTCAAGAAATAATGGGACTAGAGAGAAATTTCTTGTACCTGCAGTTAGCTGCCATAGTCCTGCATCCGAAAATTTAGTTTTCCCGGCCAGCCAGGGCCATCTTCCGCCTTGAAACGACCAGGGAACGGGGCTGCTCTGAATGCGCTTCAAACGCCTGTCTAATGGCACTTTTGTACACGAAGCTGTAACAGAGTGAAAACAAGATTTAGCAACAGCTCTATCTCCCAAAGTAATGGCGGGAAACTGACAAGTCAGACACTGTTGGAAAGCCCTCCACATGGGCTTTCCGAAAATGCCGGTCTTTTAGCTGTGGAGTAAACAGGGAGGATGCCAGCGACGGCGGAGTGAGGACACCCCGAAAATGTCCAGTGCATACGGCCATGTGGTGTGTTTGTCAACAATAGCCAAGGCCGCTACCTGTGTGCTGGACCGAAGCCAACAAAAAAAAAAAAAAAAACGCCAAAAAAGAATTCGGCAGCGCCAAGACCAATTACTTAAGAAATAATGGGACTAGAGAGAAATTTCTTGTACCTGCAGTTAGCTGCCATAGTCCTGCATCCGATAATCTAGTTTTCCTGGCCAGCCAGGGCCATCTTCCGCCTTGAAACGACAAGGGAACGTGGCTGCTCTGAATGCGCTTCAAACGCCTGTCTAATGGCACTTTTGTACACGCAGCTGTAACAGAGTGAAAACAAGACTTAGCAACAGCTCTATCTACCAAAGTAATGGGGGGAAACTGACAAGTCAGACACTGTTGGAAAGCCCTGCTCATGCGCTTTCCGAAAATGCCGGTCTTGGAGCTGTGGAATAAACAGGGAGAATGCCAGCGACGGCGGAGTGAGGACACCCCGAAAATGTCCAGTGCATACGGCCATACTGTGTGTACGTCAACAATAGCCAAGGCCGCTACCTGTGTTCTGGACGGAAGCTAGCAAACAAAAACAAAAAAAAACCGCCAAAAAAGAAGTCGGCAGCGCCAAGGCCAATTACTCAAGAAATAATGGGACTAGAGAGAAATTTCTTGTACCTGCAGTTAGCTGCCATAGTCCTGCATCCGAAAATCTAGATTTCCCGGCCAGCCAGGGCCATCTTCCGCCTTGAAACGACCAGGGAACGTGGCTGCACTGAATGCGCTTCAAACGCCTGTCTAATGGCACTTTTGTACACGAAGCTGTAACAGAGTGAAAACAAGACTTAGCAACAGCTCTATCTACCAAAGTAATGGCGGGAAACTGACAAGTCAGACACTGTTGGAAAGCCCTGCTCATGCGCTTTCCGAAAATGCCGGTCTTGGAGCTGTGGAGTAAACAGGGAGAATGCCAGCGACGGCGGAGTGAGGACACCCCGAAAATGTCCAGTGCATACGGCCATGCTGTGTGTACGTCAACAATAGCCAAGGCCGCTACCTGTGTGCTGCACCGAAGCCAGCAAAAAAAAAAAAAAACGGCAAAAAAGATGTCGGCAGCGCCAAGGCCAATTACTCGAGAAATAATGGGACTAGAGAGAAATTTCTTGTACCTGCAGTTAGCTGCCATAGTCCTGCATCCGAAAATCTAGTTTTCCCGGCCAGCCAGGGCCATCTTCCGCCTTGAAACGACCAGGGAACGGGGCTGCTCTGAATGCGCTTCAAACGCCTGTCTAATGGCACTTTTGTACACGAAGCTGTAACAGAGTGAAAACAAGATTTAGCAACAGCTCTATCTCCCAAAGTAATGGCGGGAAACTGACAAGTCAGACACTGTTGGAAAGCCCTGCTCATGGGCTTTTCGAAAATGCCGGTCTTTGAGCTGTGGATTAAACAGGGAGGATGCCAGCGACGGCGGAGTGAGGACACCCCGAAAATGTCCAGTGCATACGGCCATGTGGTGTGTACGTCAACAATAGCCAAGACCGCTACCTGTGTGCTGGACCGAAGCCAGCAAAAAAAAAAACCGCCAAAAAAGAAGTCGGCAGCGCCAAGGCCAATTACTCAAGAAATAATGGGACTAGAGAGAAATTTCTTGTACCTGCAGTTAGCTGCCATAGTCCTGCATCCGATAATCTAGTTTTCCCGGCCAGCCAGGGCCATCTTCCGCCTTGAAACGACCAGGGAACGGGGCTGCTCTGAATGCGCTTCAAACGCCTGTCTAATGGCACTTTTGTACACGAAGCTGTAACAGAGTGAAAACAAGATTTAGCAACAGCTCTATCTCCCAAAGTAATGGCGGGAAACTGACAAGTCAGACACTGTTGGAAAGCCCTGCTCATGGGCTTTCCGAAAATGCCGGTCTTGGAGCTGTGGAGTAAACAGGGAGGATGCCAGCGACGGCGGAGTGAGGACACCCCGAAAATGTCCAGTGCATACGGCCATGTGGTGTGTACGTCAACAATAGCCAAGGCCGCTACCTGTGTGCTGGACCGAATCAAGCAAAAAAAAAAAAAAAAAAAACGCCAAAAAAGAAGTCGGCAGCGCCAAGGCCAATTACTCAAGAAATAATGGGACTAGAGAGAAATTTCTTGTACCTGCAGTTAGCTGCCATAGTCCCGCATCCAAAAATCTAGTTTTCCTGGCCAGCCAGGGCCATCTTCCGCCTTGAAACGACCAGGGAACGGGGCTGCTCTGAATGCGCTTCAAACGCCTGTCTAATGGCACTTTTGTACACGAAGCTGTAACAGAGTGAAAACAAGATTTAGCAACAGCTCTATCTCCCAAAGTAATGGCGGGAAACTGACAAGTCAGACACTGTTGGAAAGCCCTGCTCATGGGCTTTCCGAAAATGCCGGTCTTTTAGCTGTGGAGTAAACAGGGAGGATGCCAGCGACGGCGGAGTGAGGACACCCCGAAAATGTCCAGTGCATACGGCCATGTGGTGTGTACGTCAACAATAGCCAAGACCGCTACCTGTGTGCTGGACCGAAGCCAGCAAAAAAAAAAAAACCGCCAAAAAAGAAGTCGGCAGCGCCAAGGCCAATTAATCAAGAAATAATGGGACTAGAGAGAAATTTCTTGTACCTGCAGTTAGCTGCCATAGTCCCGCATCCAAAAATCTAGTTTTCCCGGCCAGCCAGGGCCATCTTCCGCCTTGAAACGACCAGGGAACGGGGCTGCTCTGAATGCGCTTCAAACGCCTGTCTAATGGCACTTTTGTACACGAAGCTGTAACAGAGTGAAAACAAGATTTAGCAACAGCTCTATCTCCCAAAGTAATGGCGGGAAACTGACAAGTCAGACACTGTTGGAAAGCCCTGCTCATGGGCTTTCCGAAAATGCCGGTCTTGGAGCTGTGGAGTAAACAGGGAGGATGCCAGCGACGGCGGAGTGAGGACACCCCGAAAATGTCCAGTGCATACGGCCATGTGGTGTGTACGTCAACAATAGCCGAGGCCGCTACCTGTGTGCTGGACCGAAGCCAGCAAAAAAAAAAACCGCCAAAAAAGAAGTCGGCAGCGCCAAGGCCAATTACTCAAGAAATAATGGGACTAGAGAGAAATTTCTTGTACCTGCAGTTAGCTGCCATAGTCCTGCATCCGAAAATTTAGTTTCCCGGCCAGCCAGGGCCATCTTCCGCCTTGAAACGACCAGGGAACGGGGCTGCTCTGAATGCGCTTCAAACGCCTGTCTAATGGCACTTTTGTACACGAAGCTGTAACAGAGTGAAAACAAGCTTTAGCAACAGCTCTATCTCCCAAAGTAATGGCGGGAAACTGACAAGTCAGACACTGTTGGAAAGCCCTCCACATGGGCTTTCCGAAAATGCCGGTCTTTTAGCTGTGGAGTAAACAGGGAGGATGCCAGCGACGGCGGAGTGAGGACACGCCGAAAATGTCCAGTGCATACGGCCATGTGGTGTGTACGTCAACAATAGCCAAGGCCGCTACCTGTGTGCTGGACCGAAGCCAGCAAAAAAAAAAAAACCGCCAAAAAAGAAGTCGGCAGCGCCAAGGCCAATTACTCAAGAAATAATGGGACTAGAGAGAAATTTCTTGTACTTGCAGTTAGCTGCCATAGTCCTGCATCCGAAAATCTAGTTTTCCCGGTCAGCCAGGGCCATCTTCCGCCTTGAAACGACCAGGGAACGGGGCTGCTCTGAATGCGCTTCAAACGACTGTCTAATGGCACTTTTGTACACGAAGCTGTAACAGAGTGAAAACAAGAATTAGCAACAGCTCTATCTCCCAAAGTAATGGCGGGAAACTGACAAGTCAGACACTGTTGGAAAGCCCTGCTCATGGGCTTTCCGAAAATGCCGGTCTTTGAGCTGTGGAGTAAACAGAAAGGATGCCAGCGACGGCGGAGTGAGGACACCCCGAAAATGTCCAGTGCATACGGCCATGTGGTGTGTTTGTCAACAATAGCCAAGGCCGCTACCTGTGTGCTGGACCGAAGCCAACAAAAAAAAAAAAAAAAAAACGCCAAAAAAGAATTCGGCAGCGCCAAGACCAATTACTTAAGAATTAATGGGACTCGAGAGAAATTTCTTGTACCTGCAGTTAGCTGCCATAGTCTTGCATCCAAAAATCTAGTTTTCCTGGCCAGCCAGGGCCATCTTCCGCCTTGAAACGACCAGGGAACGGGGCTGCTCTGAATGCGCTTCAAACGCCTGTCTAATGGCACTTTTGTACACGAAGCTGTAACAGAGTGAAAACAAGATTTAGCAACAGCTCTATCTCCCGAAGTAATGGCGGGAAACTGACAAGTCAAACACTGTTGGAAAGCCCTGCTCATGGGCTTTCCGAAAATGCCGGTCTTGGATCTGTGGAGTAAACAGGGAGGATGCCAGCGACGGCGGAGTGAGGACACCCCGAAAATGTCCAGTGCATACTGCCATATGGTGTGTACGTCAACAATAGCCAAGACCGCTACCTGTGTGCTGGACCGAAGCCAGCAAAAAAAAAAAAAAAAAACGACAAAAAAGAAGTCGGCAGCGCCAAGGCCAATTACTCAAGAAATAATGGGACTAGAGAGAAATTTCTTGTACCTGCAGTTAGCTGCCATAGTCCCGCATCCAAAAATCTAGTTTTCCTGGCCAGCCAGGGCCATCTTCCGCCTTGAAACGACCAGGGAACGGGCTGCTCTGAATGCGCTTCAAACGCCTGTCTAATGGCACTTTTGTACACGAAGCTGTAACAGAGTGAAAACAAGATTTAGCAACAGCTCTATCTCCCGAAGTAATGGCGGGAAACTGACAAGTCAGACACTGTTGGAAAGCCCTGCTCATGGGCTTTCCGAAAATGCCAGTATTGGAGTTGTGGATCAAACAGGGAGGATGCCAGGGACGGCGGAGTGAGGACACCCCGAAAATGTCCAGTACATACGGCCATGCTGTGTGTACGTCAACAATAGCCAAGGCCGCTGCATGTGTGATGGACCGAAGCCAGCAAAAAAAAAAAAAAACGCCAAAAAAGAAGTCGGCAGCGCCAAGGCCAATTACTCAAGAAATAATGGGACTAGAGAGAAATTTCTTGTACCTGCAGTTAGCTGCCATAGTCCTGCATCCGAAAATCTAGTTTTCCCGGCCATTCAGGGCCATTGTCCGCCTTGAAACGACCAGGGAACGGGGCTGCTCTGAATGCGCTTCAAACGCCTGTCTATTGGCACTTTTGTACACGAAGCTGTAACAGAGTGAACACAAGACTTAGCAACAGCTATATCTACCAAAGTAATGGGGGGAAACTGACAAGTCAGACACTGTTGGAAAGCCCTGCTCATGCGCTTTCCGAAATTGCCGGTCTTGGAGCTGTGGAGTAAACAGGGAGAATGCCAGCGACGGCGGAGTGAGGACACCCCGAAAATGTCCAGTGCATACGGCCATGCTGTGTGTACGTCAACAATAGCCAAGGCCGCTACCTGTGTGCTGGACGGAAGCAAGCAAAAAAAAAAAAAAAAAAAAACCGCCAAAAAAGAAGTCGGCAGCGCCAAGGCCAATTACTCAAGAAAAAATGGGACTAGAGAGAAATTTCTTGTACCCGTGAGTTAGCTGCCATAGTCCTGCATCCGAAAATCTAGTTTTCCCGGCCAGCCAGGGCCATCTTCCGCCTTGAAACGACCAGGGAACGTGGCTGCACTGAATGCGCTTCAAACGCCTGTCTAGTGGCACTTTTGTACACGAAGCTGTAACAGAGTGAAAACAAGACTTAGCAACAGCTCTATCTACCAAAGTAATGGCGGGAAACTGACAAGTCAGACACTGTTGGAAAGCCCTGCTCATGCGCTTTCCGAAAATGCCGGTCTTGGAGCTGTGGAGTAAACAGGGAGAATGCCAGCGACGGCGGAGTGAGGACACCCCGAAAATGTCCAGTGCATACGGCCATGCTGTGTGTACGTCAACAATAGCCAAGGCCGCTACCTGTGTGCTGCACCGAAGCCAGCAAAAAAAAAAAAAAAAACGCCAAAAAAGAAGTCGGCAGCGCCAAGGCCAATTACTCGAGAAATAATGGGACTAGAGAGAAATTTCTTGTACCTGCAGTTAGCTGCCATAGTCCTGCATCCGAAAATTTAGTTTTCCTGGCAAGCCAGGGCCATCTTCCGCCTTGAAACGACCAGGGAACGGGCTGCTCTGAATGCGCTTCAAACGCCTGTCTAATGGCACTTTTGTACACGAAGCTGTAACAGAGTGAAAACAAGATTTAGCAACAGCTCTATCTCCCGAAGTAATGGCGGGAAACTGACAAGTCAGACACTGTTGGAAAGCCCTGCTCATGGGCTTTCCGAAAATGCCAGTATTGGAGCTGTGGATCAAACAGGGAGGATGCCAGGGACGGCGGAGTGAGGACACCCCGAAAATGTCCAGTACATACGGCCATGCTGTGTGTACGTCAACAATAGCCAAGGCCGCTGCATGTGTGATGGACCGAAGCCAGCAAAAAAAAAAAAAACCGCCAAAAAAGAAGTCGGCAGCGCCAAGGCCAATTACTCAAGAAATAATGGGACTAGAGAGAAATTTCTTGTACCTGCAGTTAGCTGCCATAGTCCTGCATCCGAAAATCTAGTTTTCCCGGCCATTCAGGGCCATTGTCCGCCTTGAAACGACCAGGGAACGGGGCTGCTCTGAATGCGCTTCAAACGCCTGTCTATTGGCACTTTTGTACACGAAGCTGTAACAGAGTGAACACAAGACTTAGCAACAGCTATATCTACCAAAGTAATGGGGGGAAACTGACAAGTCAGACACTGTTGGAAAGCCCTGCTCATGCGCTTTCCGAAATTGCCGGTCTTGGAGCTGTGGAGTAAACAGGGAGAATGCCAGCGACGGCGGAGTGAGGACACCCCGAAAATGTCCAGTGCATACGGCCATGCTGTGTGTACGTCAACAATAGCCAAGGCCGCTACCTGTGTGCTGGACGGAAGCTAGAAAAAAAAAAAAAAAAAAAAAACCGCCAAAAAAGAAGTCGGCAGCGCCAAGGCCAATTACTCAAGAAATAATGGGACTAGAGAGAAATTTCTTGTACCCGTGAGTTAGCTGCCATAGTCCTGCATCCGAAAATCTAGTTTTCCCGGCCAGCCAGGGCCATCTTCCGCCTTGAAACGACCAGGGAACGTGGCTGCACTGAATGCGCTTCAAACGCCTGTCTAGTGGCACTTTTGTACACGAAGCTGTAACAGAGTGAAAACAAGACTTAGCAACAGCTCTATCTACCAAAGTAATGGCGGGAAACTGACAAGTCAGACACTGTTGGAAAGCCCTGCTCATGCGCTTTCCGAAAATGCCGGTCTTGGAGCTGTGGAGTAAACAGGGAGAATGCCAGCGACGGCGGAGTGAGGACACCCCGAAAATGTCCAGTGCATACGGCCATGCTGTGTGTACGTCAACAATAGCCAAGGCCGCTACCTGTGTGCTGCACCGAAGCCAGCAAAAAAAAAAAAAAAAACGCCAAAAAAGAAGTCGGCAGCGCCAAGGCCAATTACTCAAGAAATAATGGGACTAGAGAGAAATTTCTTGTACCCGTGAGTTAGCTGCCATAGTCCTGCATCCGAAAATCTAGTTTTCCCGGCCAGCCAGGGCCATCTTCCGCCTTGAAACGACCAGGGAACGTGGCTGCACTGAATGCGCTTCAAACGCCTGTCTAGTGGCACTTTTGTACACGAAGCTGTAACAGAGTGAAAACAAGACTTAGCAACAGCTCTATCTACCAAAGTAATGGCGGGAAACTGACAAGTCAGACACTGTTGGAAAGCCCTGCTCATGCGCTTTCCGAAAATGCCGGTCTTGGAGCTGTGGAGTAAACAGGGAGAATGCCAGCGACGGCGGAGTGAGGACACCCCGAAAATGTCCAGTGCATACGGCCATGCTGTGTGTACGTCAACAATAGCCAAGGCCGCTACCTGTGTGCTGCACCGAAGCCAGAAAAAAAAAAAAAAAAAACGCCAAAAAAGAAGTCGGCAGCGCCAAGGCCAATTACTCGAGAAATAATGGGACTAGAGAGAAATTTCTTGTACCTGCAGTTAGCTGCCATAGTCCTGCATCCGAAAATCTAGTTTTCCCGGCCAGCCAGGGCCATCTTCCGCCTTGAAACGACCAGGGAACAGGGCTGCTCTGAATGCGCTTCAAACGCCTGTCTAATGGCACTTTTGTACACGAAGCTGTAACAGAGTGAAAACAAGATTTAGCAACAGCTCTATCTCCCAAAGTAATGGCGGGAAACTGACAAGTCAGACACTGTTGGAAAGCCCTCCTCATGGGCTTTCCGAAAATGCCGGTCTTTTAGCTGTGGAGTAAACAGGGAGGATGCCAGCGACGGCGGAGTGAGGACACCCCGAAAATGTCCAGTGCATACGGCCATGTGGTGTGTACGTCAACAATAGCCAAGGCCTCTACCTGTGTGTTGGACCGAAGCCAGCAAAAAACAAAAAAAAAAACGCCAAAAAAGAATTCGGCAGCGCCAAGACCAATTACTTAAGAAATAATGGGACTAGAGAGAAATTTCTTTTACCTGCAGTTAGCTGCCATAGTCTTGCATCCAAAAATCTAGTTTTCCTGGCCAGCCAGGGCCATCTTCCGCCTTGAAACGACCAGGGAACGGGGCTGCTCTGAATGCGCTTCAAACGCCTGTCTAATGGCACTTTTGTACACGAAGCTGTAACAGAGTGAAAACAAGATTTAGCAACAGCTCTATCTCCCGAAGTAATGGCGGGAAACTGACAAGTCAGACACTGTTGGAAAGCCCTGCTCATGGGCTTTCCGAAAATGCCAGTATTGGAGCTGTGGATCAAACAGGGAGGATGCCAGGGACGGCGGAGTGAGGACACCCCGAAAATGTCCAGTGCATACGGCCATGCTGTGTGTACGTCAACAATAGCCAAGGCCGCTACATGTGTGATGGACCGAAGCCAGCAACAACAAAAAAAACCGCCAAAAAAGAAGTCGGCAGCGCCAAGGCCAATTACTCGAGAAATAATGGGACTAGAGAGAAATTTCTTGTACCTGCAGTTAGCTGCCATAGTCCTGCATCCGAAAATCTAGTTTTCCCGGCCAGCCAGGGCCATCTTCCGCCTTGAAACGACCAGGGAACGGGGCTGCTCTGAATGCGCTTCAAACGCCTGTCTAATGGCACTTTTGTACACGAAGCTGTAACAGAGTGAAAACAAGACTTAGCAGCAGCTATATCTACCAAAGTAATGGGGGAAACTGACAAGTCAGACACTGTTGGAAAGCCCTGCTCATGCGCTTTCCGAAATTGCCGGTCTTGGAGCTGTGGAGTAAACAGGGAGAATGCCAGGGACGGCGGAGTGAGGACACCCCGAAAATGTCCAGTGCATACGGCCATGCTGTGTGTACGTCAACAATAGCCAAGGCCGCTACATGTGTGATGGACCGAAGCCAGCAAAAAAAAAAAAACCGCCAAAAAGGAAGTCGGCAGCGCCAAGGCCAATTACTCAAGAAATAATGGGACTAGAGAGAAATTTCTTGTACCTGCAGTTAGCTGCCATAGTCCTGCATCCGAAAATCTAGTTTTCCCGGCCAGCCAGGGCCATCTTCCGCCTTAAAACGACCAGGGAACGTGGCTGCACTGAATGCGCTTCAAACTCCTGTCTAGTGGCACTTTTGTACACGAAGCTGTAACAGAGTGAAAACAAGACTTAGCAACAGCTCTATCTACCAAAGTAATGGCGGGAAACTGACAAGTCAGACACTGTTGGAAAGCCCTGCTCATGCGCTTTCCGAAAATGCCGGTCTTGGAGCTGTGGAGTAAACAGGGAGAATGCCAGTGACGGCGGAGTGAGGACACCCCGAAAATGTCCAGTGCATACGGCCATGCTGTGTGTACGTCAACAATAGCCAAGGCCGCTACCTGTGTGCTGCACCGAAGCCAGCAAAAAAAAAAAAAAAACGCCAAAAAAGAAGTCGGCAGCGCCAAGGCCAATTACTCGAGAAATAATGGGACTAGAGAGAAATTTCTTGTACCTGCAGTTAGCTGCCATAGTCCTGCATCCGAAAATCTAGTTTTCCCGGCCAGCCAGGGCCATCTTCCGCCTTGAAACGACCAGGGAAAAGGGCTGCTCTGAATGCGCTTCAAACGCCTGTCTAATGGCACTTTTGTACACGAAGCTGTAACAGAGTGAAAACAAGATTTAGCAACAGCTCTATCTCCCAAAGTAATGGCGGGAAACTGACAAGTCAGACACTGTTGGAAAGCCCTGCTCATGGGCTTTCCGAAAATGCCGGTCTTTTAGCTGTGGAGTAAACAGGGAGGATGCCAGCGACGGCGGAGTGAGGACTACCCGAAAATGTCCAGTGCATACGGCCAGGTGGTGTGTACGTCAACAATAGCCAAGACCGCTACCTGTGTGCTGGACCGAAGCCAGCAAAAAACAAAAAAAAAAACGCCAAAAAAGAAGTCGGCAGCGCCAAGGCCAATTACTCAAGAAATAATGGGACTAGAGAGAAATTTCTTGTACCTGCAGTTAGCTGCCATAGTCCTGCATCCGAAAATTTAGTTTTCCCGGCCAGCCAGGGCCATCTTCCGCCTTGAAACGACCAGGGAACGGGGCTGCTCTGAATGCGCTTCAAACGCCTGTCTAATGGCACTTTTGTACACGAAGCTGTAACAGAGTGAAAACAAGATTTAGCAACAGCTCTATCTCCCAAAGTAATGGCGGGAAACTGACAAGTCAGACACTGTTGGAAAGCCCTCCTCATGGGCTTTCCGAAAATGCCGGTCTTTTAGCTGTGGAGTAAACAGGGAGGATGCCAGCGACGGCGGAGTGAGGACACCCCGAAAATGTCCAGTGCATACGGCCATGTGGTGTGTACGTCAACAATAGCCAAGGCCGCTACCTGTGTACTGGACCGAAGCCAGCAAAAAAAAAAAAAACCGCCAAAAAAGAAGTCGGCAGCGCCAAGGCCAATTACTCAAGAAATAATGGGACTAGAGAGAAATTTCTTGTACTTGCAGTTAGCTGCCATAGTCCTGCATCCGAAAATCTAGTTTTCCCGGTCAGCCAGGGCCATCTTCCGCCTTGAAACGACCAGGGAACGGGGCTGCTCTGAATGCGCCTGCAACGCCTGTCTAATGGCACTTTTGTACACGAAGCTGTAACAGAGTGAAAACAAGACTTAGCAACAGCTCTATCTCCCAAAGTAATGGCGGGAAACTGACAAGTCAGACACTGTTGGAAAGCCCTGCTCATGGGTTTCCGAAAATGCCGGTCTTTGAGCTGTGGAGTAAACAGAAAGGATGCCAGCGACGGCGGAGTGAGGACACCCCGAAAATGTCCAGTGCATACGGCCATGTGGTGTGTACGTCAACAATAGCCAAGGCCGCTACCTGTGTGCTGGACCGAAGCCAGCAAAAAACCAAAAAAAAAACGCCAAAAAAAAAGTCGGCAGCGCCAAGACCAATTACTTAAGAAATAATGGGACTAGAGAGAAATTTCTTGTACCTGCAGTTAGCTGCCATAGTCTTGCATCCAAAAATCTAGTTTTCCTGGCCAGCCAGGGCCATCTTCCGCCTTGAAACGACCAGGGAATGGGGCTGCTCTGAATGCGCTTCAAACGCCTGTCTAATGGCACTTTTGTACACGAAGCTGTAACAGAGTGAAAACAAGATTTAGCAACAGCTCTATCTCCCAAAGTAATGGCGGGAAACTGACAAGTCAAACACTGTTGGAAAGCCCTGCTCATGGGCTTTCCGAAAATGCCGGTCTTTTAGCTGTGGAGTAAACAGGGAGGATGCCAGCGACGGCGGAGTGAGGACACCCCGAAAATGTCCAGTGCATACGGCCATGTGGTGTGTACGTCAACAGTAGCCAAGACCGCTACCTGGGTGCTGGACCGAAGCCAGCAAAAAAAAAAAAACCGCCAAAAAAGAAGTCGGCAGCGCCAAGGCCAATTACTCAAGAAATAATGGGACTAGAGAGAAATTTCTTGTACCTGCAGTTAGCTGCCATAGTCCTGCATCCGAAAATTTAGTTTTCCCGGCCAGCCAGGGCCATCTTCCGCCTTGAAACGACCAGGGAACGGGGCTGCTCTGAATGCGCTTCAAACGCCTGTCTAATGGCACTTTTGTACACGAAGCTGTAACAGAGTGAAAACAAGATTTAGCAACAGCTCTATCTCCCAAAGTAATGGCGGGAAACTGACAAATCAGACACTGTTGGAAAGCCCTGCTCATGGGCTTTCCGAAAATGCCGGTCTTGGAGCTGTGGAGTAAACAGGGAGGATGCCAGCGACGGCGGAGTGAGGACACCCCGAAAATGTCCAGTGCATACTGCCATGTGGTGTGTACATCAACAATAGCCAAGGCCGCTACCTGTGTGCTGGACCGAAGCCAGCAAAAAACAAAAAAAAAAACCGACAAAAAAGAAGTCGGCAGCGCCAAGGCCAATTACTCAAGAAATAATGGGACTAGAGAGAAATTTCTTGTACCTGCAGTTAGCTGCCATAGTCCTGCATCCGAAAATTTAGTTTTCCCGGCCAGCCAGGGCCATCTTCCGCCTTGAAACGACCAGGGAACGGGGCTGCTCTGAATGCGCTTGCAACGCCTGTCTAATGGCACTTTTGTACACGAAGCTGTAACAGAGTGAAAACAAGACTTAGCAACAGCTCTATCTCCCAAAGTAATGGCGGGAAACTGACAAGTCAGACACTGTTGGAAAGCCCTGCTCATGGGTTTCCGAAAATGCCGGTCTTTGAGCTGTGGAGTAAACAGAAAGGATGCCAGCGACGGCGGAGTGAGGACACCCCGAAAATGTCCAGTGCATACGGCCATGTGGTGTGTACGTCAACAATAGCCAAGGCCGCTACCTGTGTGCTGGACCGAAGCCAGCAAAAAACCAAAAAAAAAACGCCAAAAAAAAAGTCGGCAGCGCCAAGACCAATTACTTAAGAAATAATGGGACTAGAGAGAAATTTCTTGTACCTGCAGTTAGCTGCCATAGTCTTGCATCCAAAAATCTAGTTTTCCTGGCCAGCCAGGGCCATCTTCCGCCTTGAAACGACCAGGGAACGGGGCTGCTCTGAATGCGCTTCAAACGCCTGTCTAATGGCACTTTTGTACACGAAGCTGTAACAGAGTGAAAACAAGATTTAGCAACAGCTCTATCTCCCAAAGTAATGGCGGGAAACTGACAAGTCAAACACTGTTGGAAAGCCCTGCTCATGGGCTTTCCGAAAATGCCGGTCTTTTAGCTGTGGAGTAAACAGGGAGGATGCCAGCGACGGCGGAGTGAGGACACCCCGAAAATGTCCAGTGCATACGGCCATGTGGTGTGTACGTCAACAATAGCCAAGACCGCTACCTGGGTGCTGGACCGAAGCCAGCAAAAAAAAAAAAACCGCCAAAAAAGAAGTCGGCAGCGCCAAGGCTAATTACTCAAGAAATAATGGGACTAGAGAGAAATTTCTTGTACCTGCAGTTAGCTGCCATAGTCCTGCATCCGAAAATTTAGTTTTCCCGGCCAGCCAGGGCCATCTTCCGCCTTGAAACGACCAGGGAACGGGGCTGCTCTGAATGCGCTTCAAACGCCTGTCTAATGGCACTTTTGTACACGAAGCTGTAACAGAGTGAAAACAAGATTTAGCAACAGCTCTATCTCCCAAAGTAATGGCGGGAAACTGACAAATCAGACACTGTTGGAAAGCCCTGCTCATGGGCTTTCCGAAAATGCCGGTCTTGGAGCTGTGGAGTAAACAGGGAGGATGCCAGCGACGGCGGAGTGAGGACACCCCGAAAATGTCCAGTGCATACTGCCATGTGGTGTGTACATCAACAATAGCCAAGGCCGCTACCTGTGTGCTGGACCGAAGCCAGCAAAAAACAAAAAAAAAACCGCCAAAAAAGAAGTCGGCAGCGCCAAGGCCAATTACTCAAGAAATAATGGGACTAGAGAGAAATTTCTTGTACCTGCAGTTAGCTGCCATAGTCCCGCATCCAAAAATCTAGTTTTCCTGGCCAGCCAGGGCCATCTTCCGCCTTGAAACGACCAGGGAACGGGGCTGCTCTGAATGCGCTTCAAACGCCTGTCTAATGGCACTTTTGTACACGAAGCTGTAACAGAGTGAAAACAAGATTTAGCAACAGCTCTATCTCCCAAAGTAATGGCGGGAAACTGACAAGTCAGACACTGTTGGAAAGCCCTGCTCATGGGCTTTCCGAAAATGCTGGTCTTTTAGCTGTGGAGTAAACAGGGAGGATGCCAGCGACGGCGGAGTGAAGACACCCCGAAAATGTCCAGTGCATACGGCCATGTGGTGTGTACGTCAACAATAGCCGAGGCCGCTACCTGTGTGCTGGACCGAAGCCAGCAAAAAAAAAAAACCGCCAAAAAAGAAGTCGGCAGCGCCAAGGCCAATTACTCAAGAAATAATGGGACTAGAGAGAAATGTCTTGTACCTGCAGTTAGCTGCCATAGTCCTGCATCCGGAAATTTAGTTTTCCCGGCCAGCCAGGGCCATCTTCCGCCTTGAAACGACCAGGGAACGGGGCTGCTCTGAATGCGCTTCAAACGCCTGTCTAATGGCACTTTTGTACACGAAGCTGTAACAGAGTGAAAACAAGATTTAGCAACAGCTCTGTCTCCCACAGTAATGGCGGGAAACTGACAAGTCAAACACTGTTGGAAAGCCCTGCTCATGGGCTTTCCGAAAATGCCGGTCTTTTAGCTGTGGAGTAAACAGGGAGGATGCCAGCGACGGCGGAGTGAGGACACCCCGAAAATGTCCAGTGCATACGGCCATGTGGTGTGTACGTCAACAATAGCCAAGGCCGCTACCTGTGTGCTGGACCGAAGCCAGCAAAAAAAAAAAACCGCCAAAAAAGAAGTCGGCAGCGCCAAGGCTAATTACTCAAGAAATAATGGGACTAGAGAGAAATTTCTTGTACCTGCAGTTAGCTGCCATAGTCCTGCATCCGAAAATTTAGTTTTCCCGGCCAGCCAGGGCCATCTTCCGCCTTGAAACGACCAGGGAACGGGGCTGCTCTGAATGCGCTTCAAACGCCTGTCTAATGGCACTTTTGTACACGAAGCTGTAACAGAGTGAAAACAAGATTTAGCAACAGCTCTATCTCCCAAAGTAATGGCGGGAAACTGACAAGTCAGACACTGTTGGAAAGCCCTGCTCATGGGCTTTCCGAATATGCCGGTCTTTTAGCTGTGGAGTAAACAGGGAGGATGCCAGCGACGGCGGAGTGAGGACACCCCGAAAATGTCCAGTGCATACGGCCATGTGGTGTGTACGTCAACAATAGCCAAGGCCGCTACCTGTGTGCTGGACCGAAGCCAGCAAAAAAAAAAAACCGCCAAAAAAGAAGTCGGCAGCGCCAAGGCTAATTACTCAAGAAATAATGGGACTAGAGAGAAATTTCTTGTACCTGCAGTTAGCTGCCATAGTCCTGCATCCGAAAATTTAGTTTTCCCGGCCAGCCAGGGCCATCTTCCGCCTTGAAACGACCAGGGAACGGGGCTGCTCTGAATGCGCTTCAAACGCCTGTCTAATGGCACTTTTGTACACGAAGCTGTAACAGAGTGAAAACAAGATTTAGCAACAGCTCTATCTCCCAAAGTAATGGCGGGAAACTGACAAATCAGACACTGTTGGAAAGCCCTGCTCATGGGCTTTCCGAAAATGCCGGTCTTGGAGCTGTGGAGTAAACAGGGAGGATGCCAGCGACGGCGGAGTGAGGACACCCCGAAAATGTCCAGTGCATACTGCCATGTGGTGTGTACATCAACAATAGCCAAGGCCGCTACCTGTGTGCTGGACCGAAGCCAGCAAAAAACAAAAAAAAAACCGACAAAAAAGAAGTCGGCAGCGCCAAGGCCAATTACTCAAGAAATAATGGGACTAGAGAGAAATTTCTTGTACCTGCAGTTAGCTGCCATAGTCCCGCATCCAAAAATCTAGTTTTCCTGGCCAGCCAGGGCCATCTTCCGCCTTGAAACGACCAGGGAACGGGGCTGCTCTGAATGCGCTTCAAACGCCTGTCTAATGGCACTTTTGTACACGAAGCTGTAACAGAGTGAAAACAAGATTTAGCAACAGCTCTATCTCCCAAAGTAATGGCGGGAAACTGACAAGTCAGACACTGTTGGAAAGCCCTGCTCATGGGCTTTCCGAAAATGCTGGTCTTTTAGCTGTGGAGTAAACAGGGAGGATGCCAGCGACGGCGGAGTGAGGACACCCCGAAAATGTCCAGTGCATACGGCCATGTGGTGTGTACGTCAACAATAGCCGAGGCCGCTACCTGTGTGCTGGACCGAAGCCAGCAAAAAAAAAAAACCGCCAAAAAAGAAGTCGGCAGCGCCAAGGCCAATTACTCAAGAAATAATGGGACTAGAGAGAAATGTCTTGTACCTGCAGTTAGCTGCCATAGTCCTGCATCCGGAAATTTAGTTTTCCCGGCCAGCCAGGGCCATCTTCCGCCTTGAAACGACCAGGGAACGGGGCTGCTCTGAATGCGCTTCAAACGCCTGTCTAATGGCACTTTTGTACACGAAGCTGTAACAGAGTGAAAACAAGATTTAGCAACAGCTCTGTCTCCCACAGTAATGGCGGGAAACTGACAAGTCAAACACTGTTGGAAAGCCCTGCTCATGGGCTTTCCGAAAATGCCGGTCTTTTAGCTGTGGAGTAAACAGGGAGGATGCCAGCGACGGCGGAGTGAGGACACCCCGAAAATGTCCAGTGCATACGGCCATGTGGTGTGTACGTCAACAATAGCCAAGGCCGCTACCTGTGTGCTGGACCGAAGCCAGCAAAAAAAAAAAACCGCCAAAAAAGAAGTCGGCAGCGCCAAGGCTAATTACTCAAGAAATAATGGGACTAGAGAGAAATTTCTTGTACCTGCAGTTAGCTGCCATAGTCCTGCATCCGAAAATTTAGTTTTCCCGGCCAGCCAGGGCCATCTTCCGCCTTGAAACGACCAGGGAACGGGGCTGCTCTGAATGCGCTTCAAACGCCTGTCTAATGGCACTTTTGTACACGAAGCTGTAACAGAGTGAAAACAAGATTTAGCAACAGCTCTATCTCCCAAAGTAATGGCGGGAAACTGACAAGTCAGACACTGTTGGAAAGCCCTGCTCATGGGCTTTCCGAATATGCCGGTCTTTTAGCTGTGGAGTAAACAGGGAGGATGCCAGCGAGGGCGGAGTGAGGACACCCCGAAAATGTCCAGTGCATACGGCCATGTGGTGTGTACGTCAACAATAGCCAAGGCCGCTACCTGTGTGCTGGACCGAAGCCAGCAAAAAAAAAAAACCGCCAAAAAAGAAGTCGGCAGCGCCAAGGCTAATTACTCAAGAAATAATGGGACTAGAGAGAAATTTCTTGTACCTGCAGTTAGCTGCCATAGTCCTGCATCCGAAAATTTAGTTTTCCCGGCCAGCCAGGGCCATCTTCCGCCTTGAAACGACCAGGGAACGGGGCTGCTCTGAATGCGCTTCAAACGCCTGTCTAATGGCACTTTTGTACACGAAGCTGTAACAGAGTGAAAACAAGATTTAGCAACAGCTCTATCTCCCAAAGTAATGGCGGGAAACTGACAAGTCAGACACTGTTGGAAAGCCCTGCTCATGGGCTTTCCGAATATGCCGGTCTTTTAGCTGTGGAGTAAACAGGGAGGATGCCAGCGACGGCGGAGTGAGGACACCCCGAAAATGTCCAGTGCATACGGCCATGTGGTGTGCACGTCAACAATAGCCAAGGCCGCTACCTGTGTGCTGGACCGAAGCCAGCAAAAAAAAAAAACCGCCAAAAAAGAAGTCGGCAGCGCCAAGGCCAATTACTCAAGAAATAATGGGACTAGAGAGAAATTTCTTGTACCTGCAGTTAGCTGCCATAGTCCTGCATCCGAAAATTTAGTTTTCCCGGCCAGCCAGGGCCATCTTCCGCCTTGAAACGACCAGGGAACGGGGCTGCTCTGAATGCGCTTCTAACGCCTGTCTAATGGCACTTTTGTACACGAAGCTGTAACAGAGTGAAAACAAGATTTAGCAACAGCTCTATCTCCCAAAGTAATGGCGGGAAACTGACAAATCAGACACTGTTGGAAAGCCCTGCTCATGGGCTTTCCGAAAATGCCGGTCTTTTAGCTGTGGAGTAAACAGGGAGGATGCCAGCGACGGCGGAGTGAGGACACCCCGAAAATGTCCAGTGCATACGGCCATGTGGTGTGTACGTCAACAATAGCCAAGGCCGCTACCTGTGTGCTGGACCGAAGCCAGCAAAAAAAAAAACCGCCAAAAAAGAAGTCGGCAGCGCCAAGGCCAATTACTCAAGAAATAATGGGACTAGAGAGAAATTTCTTGTACCTGCAGTTAGCTGCCATAGTCCTGCATCCGAAAATTTAGTTTTCCCGGCCAGCCAGGGCCATCTTCCGCCTTGAAACGACCAGGGAACGGGGCTGCTCTGAATGCGCTTCAAACGCCTGTCTAATGGCACTTTTGTACACGAAGCTGTAACAGAGTGAAAACAAGATTTAGCAACAGCTCTATCTCCCAAAGTAATGGCGGGAAACTGACAAATCAGACACTGTTGGAAAGCCCTGCTCATGGGCTTTCCGAAAATGCCGGTCTTGGAGCTGTGGAGTAAACAAGGAGGATGCCAGCGACGGCGGAGTGAGGACACCCCGAAAATGTCCAGTGCATACTGCCATGTGGTGTGTACATCAACAATAGCCAAGGCCGCTACCTGTGTGCTGGACCGAAGCCAGCAAAAAACAAAAAAAAAACCGACAAAAAAGAAGTCGGCAGCGCCAAGGCCAATTACTCAAGAAATAATGGGACTAGAGAGAAATTTCTTGTACCTGCAGTTAGCTGCCATAGTCCCGCATCCAAAAATCTAGTTTTCCTGGCCAGCCAGGGCCATCTTCCGCCTTGAAACGACCAGGGAACGGGGCTGCTCTGAATGCGCTTCAAACGCCTGTCTAATGGCACTTTTGTACACGAAGCTGTAACAGAGTGAAAACAAGATTTAGCAACAGCTCTATCTCCCAAAGTAATGGCGGGAAACTGACAAGTCAGACACTGTTGGAAAGCCCTGCTCATGGGCTTTCCGAAAATGCTGGTCTTTTAGCTGTGGAGTAAACAGGGAGGATGCCAGCGACGGCGGAGTGAGGACACCCCGAAAATGTCCAGTGCATACGGCCATGTGGTGTGTACGTCAACAATAGCCGAGGCCGCTACCTGTGTGCTGGACCGAAGCCAGCAAAAAAAAAAAACCGCCAAAAAAGAAGTCGGCAGCGCCAAGGCCAATTACTCAAGAAATAATGGGACTAGAGAGAAATGTCTTGTACCTGCAGTTAGCTGCCATAGTCCTGCATCCGGAAATTTAGTTTTCCCGGCCAGCCAGGGCCATCTTCCGCCTTGAAACGACCAGGGAACGGGGCTGCTCTGAATGCGCTTCAAACGCCTGTCTAATGGCACTTTTGTACACGAAGCTGTAACAGAGTGAAAACAAGATTTAGCAACAGCTCTGTCTCCCACAGTAATGGCGGGAAACTGACAAGTCAAACACTGTTGGAAAGCCCTGCTCATGGGCTTTCCGAAAATGCCGGTCTTTTAGCTGTGGAGTAAACAGGGAGGATGCCAGCGACGGCGGAGTGAGGACACCCCGAAAATGTCCAGTGCATACGGCCATGTGGTGTGTACGTCAACAATAGCCAAGGCCGCTACCTGTGTGCTGGACCGAAGCCAGCAAAAAAAAAAACCCGCCAAAAAAGAAGTCGGCAGCGCCAAGGCTAATTACTCAAGAAATAATGGGACTAGAGAGAAATTTCTTGTACCTGCAGTTAGCTGCCATAGTCCTGCATCCGAAAATTTAGTTTTCCCGGCCAGCCAGGGCCATTTTCCGCCTTGAAACGACCAGGGAACGGGGCTGCTCTGAATGCGCTTCAAACGCCTGTCTAATGGCACTTTTGTACACGAAGCTGTAACAGAGTGAAAACAAGATTTAGCAACAGCTCTATCTCCCAAAGTAATGGCGGGAAACTGACAAGTCAGACACTGTTGGAAAGCCCTGCTCATGGGCTTTCCGAATATGCCGGTCTTTTAGCTGTGGAGTAAACAGGGAGGATGCCAGCGACGGCGGAGTGAGGACACCCCGAAAATGTCCAGTGCATACGGCCATGTGGTGTGCACGTCAACAATAGCCAAGGCCGCTACCTGTGTGCTGGACCGAAGCCAGCAAAAAAAAAAAACCGCCAAAAAAGAAGTCGGCAGCGCCAAGGCCAATTACTCAAGAAATAATGGGACTAGAGAGAAATTTCTTGTACCTGCAGTTAGCTGCCATAGTCCTGCATCCGAAAATTTAGTTTTCCCGGCCAGCCAGGGCCATCTTCCGCCTTGAAACGACCAGGGAACGGGGCTGCTCTGAATGCGCTTCTAACGCCTGTCTAATGGCACTTTTGTACACGAAGCTGTAACAGAGTGAAAACAAGATTTAGCAACAGCTCTATCTCCCAAAGTAATGGCGGGAAACTGACAAATCAGACACTGTTGGAAAGCCCTGCTCATGGGCTTTCCGAAAATGCCGGTCTTTTAGCTGTGGAGTAAACAGGGAGGATGCCAGCGACGGCGGAGTGAGGACACCCCGAAAATGTCCAGTGCATACGGCCATGTGGTGTGTACGTCAACAATAGCCAAGGCCGCTACCTGTGTGCTGGACCGAAGCCAGCAAAAAAAAAAAACCGCCAAAAAAGAAGTCGGCAGCGCCAAGGCCAATTACTCAAGAAATAATGGGACTAGAGAGAAATTTCTTGTACCTGCAGTTAGCTGCCATAGTCCTGCATCCGAAAATCTAGTTTTCCCGGCCAGCCAGGGCCATCTTCCGCCTTGAAACGACCAGGGAACGGGGCTGCTCTGAATGCGCTTCAAACGCCTGTCTAATGGCACTTTTGTACACGAAGCTGTAACAGAGTGAAAACATGACTTAGCAACAGCTCTATCTCCCAAAGTAATGGCGGGAAACTGACAAGTCAGACACTGTTGGAAAGCCCTGCTCATGGGCTTTCCGAAAATGCCGGTCTTGGAGCTGTGGAGTAAACAGGGAGGATGCCAGCGACGGCGGAGTGAGGACACCCCGAAAATGTCCAGTGCATACTGCCATGTGGTGTGTACATCAACAATAGCCAAGGCCGCTACCTGTGTGCTGGACCGAAGCCAGCAAAAAACAAAAAAAAAAACCGACAAAAAAGAAGTCGGCAGCGCCAAGGCCAATTACTCAAGAAATAATGGGACTAGAGAGAAATTTCTTGTACCTGCAGTTAGCTGCCATAGTCCCGCATCCAAAAATCTAGTTTTCCTGGCCAGCCAGGGCCATCTTCCGCCTTGAAACGACCAGGGAACGGGGCTGCTCCGAATGCGCTTCAAACGCCTGTCTAATGGCACTTTTGTACACGAAGCTGTAACAGAGTGAAAACAAGATTTAGCAACAGCTCTATCTCCCAAAGTAATGGCGGGAAACTGACAAGTCAGACACTGTTGGAAAGCCCTGCTCATGGGCTTTCCGAAAATGCTGGTCTTTTAGCTGTGGAGTAAACAGGGAGGATGCCAGCGACGGCGGAGTGAGGACACCCCGAAAATGTCCAGTGCATACGGCCATGTGGTGTGTACGTCAACAATAGCCGAGGCCGCTACCTGTGTGCTGGACCGAAGCCAGCAAAAAAAAAAAACCGCCAAAAAAGAAGTCGGCAGCGCCAAGGCCAATTACTCAAGAAATAATGGGACTAGAGAGAAATGTCTTGTACCTGCAGTTAGCTGCCATAGTCCTGCATCCGGAAATTTAGTTTTCCCGGCCAGCCAGGGCCATCTTCCGCCTTGAAACGACCAGGGAACGGGGCTGCTCTGAATGCGCTTCAAACGCCTGTCTAATGGCACTTTTGTACACGAAGCTGTAACAGAGTGAAAACAAGATTTAGCAACAGCTCTGTCTCCCACAGTAATGGCGGGAAACTGACAAGTCAAACACTGTTGGAAAGCCCTGCTCATGGGCTTTCCGAAAATGCCGGTCTTTTAGCTGTGGAGTAAACAGGGAGGATGCCAGCGACGGCGGAGTGAGGACACCCCGAAAATGTCCAGTGCATACGGCCATGTGGTGTGTACGTCAACAATAGCCAAGGCCGCTACCTGTGTGCTGGACCGAAGCCAGCAAAAAAAAAAACCCGCCAAAAAAGAAGTCGGCAGCGCCAAGGCTAATTACTCAAGAAATAATGGGACTAGAGAGAAATTTCTTGTACCTGCAGTTAGCTGCCATAGTCCTGCATCCGAAAATTTAGTTTTCCCGGCCAGCCAGGGCCATTTTCCGCCTTGAAACGACCAGGGAACGGGGCTGCTCTGAATGCGCTTCAAACGCCTGTCTAATGGCACTTTTGTACACGAAGCTGTAACAGAGTGTAAACAAGATTTAGCAACAGCTCTATCTCCCAAAGTAATGGCGGGAAACTGACAAGTCAGACACTGTTGGAAAGCCCTGCTCATGGGCTTTCCGAATATGCCGGTCTTTTAGCTGTGGAGTAAACAGGGAGGATGCCAGCGACGGCGGAGTGAGGACACCCCGAAAATGTCCAGTGCATACGGCCATGTGGTGTGCACGTCAACAATAGCCAAGGCCGCTACCTGTGTGCTGGACCGAAGCCAGCAAAAAAAAAAAACCGCCAAAAAAGAAGTCGGCAGCGCCAAGGCCAATTACTCAAGAAATAATGGGACTAGAGAGAAATTTCTTGTACCTGCAGTTAGCTGCCATAGTCCTGCATCCGAAAATTTAGTTTTCCCGGCCAGCCAGGGCCATCTTCCGCCTTGAAACGACCAGGGAACGGGGCTGCTCTGAATGCGCTTCAAACGCCTGTCTAATGGCACTTTTGTACACGAAGCTGTAACAGAGTGAAAACAAGATTTAGCAACAGCTCTATCTCCCAAAGTAATGGCGGGAAACTGACAAATCAGACACTGTTGGAAAGCCCTGCTCATGGGCTTTCCGAAAATGCCGGTCTTTTAGCTGTGGAGTAAACAGGGAGGATGCCAGCGACGGCGGAGTGAGGACACCCCGAAAATGTCCAGTGCATACGGCCATGTGGTGTGTACGTCAACAATAGCCAAGGCCGCTACCTGTGTGCTGGACCGAAGCCAGCAAAAAAAAAAAAACCGCCAAAAAAGAAGTCGGCAGCGCCAAGGCCAATTACTCAAGAAATAATGGGACTAGAGAGAAATTTCTTGTACCTGCAGTTAGCTGCCATAGTCCTGCATCCGAAAATTTAGTTTTCCCGGCCAGCCAGGGCCATCTTCCGCCTTGAAACGACCAGGGAACGGGGCTGCTCTGAATGCGCTTCAAACGCCTGTCTAATGGCACTTTTGTACACGAAGCTGTAACAGAGTGAAAACAAGATTTAGCAACAGCTCTATCTCCCAAAGTAATGGCGGGAAACTGACAAGTCAGACACTGTTGGAAAGCCCTGCTCATGGGCTTTCCGAAAATGCCGGTCTTTTAGCTGTGGAGTAAACAGGGAGGATGCCAGCGACGGCGGAGTGAGGACACCCCGAAAATGTCCAGTGCATACGGCCATGTGGTGTGTACGTCAACAATAGCCAAGGCCGCTACCTGTGTGCTGGACCGAAGCCAGCAAAAAACAAAAAAAAAAACCGACAAAAAAGAAGTCGGCAGCGCCAAGGCCAATTACTCAAGAAATAATGGGACTAGAGAGAAATTTCTTGTACCTGCAGTTAGCTGCCATAGTCCCGCATCCAAAAATCTAGTTTTCCTGGCCAGCCAGGGCCATCTTCCGCCTTGAAACGACCAGGGAACGGGGCTGCTCTGAATGCGCTTCAAACGCCTGTCTAATGGCACTTTTGTACACGAAGCTGTAACAGAGTGAAAACAAGATTTAGCAACAGCTCTATCTCCCAAAGTAATGGCGGGAAACTGACAAGTCAGACACTGTTGGAAAGCCCTGCTCATGGGCTTTCCGAAAATGCTGGTCTTTTAGCTGTGGAGTAAACAGGGAGGATGCCAGCGACGGCGGAGTGAGGACACCCCGAAAATGTCCAGTGCATACGGCCATGTGGTGTGTACGTCAACAATAGCCGAGGCCGCTACCTGTGTGCTGGACCGAAGCCAGCAAAAAAAAAAACCGCCAAAAAAGAAGTCGGCAGCGCCAAGGCCAATTACTCAAGAAATAATGGGACTAGAGAGAAATGTCTTGTACCTGCAGTTAGCTGCCATAGTCCTGCATCCGAAAATTTAGTTTTCCCGGCCAGCCAGGGCCATCTTCCGCCTTGAAACGACCAGGGAACGGGGCTGCTCTGAATGCGCTTCTAACGCCTGTCTAATGGCACTTTTGTACACGAAGCTGTAACAGAGTGAAAACAAGATTTAGCAACAGCTCTATCTCCCAAAGTAATGGCGGGAAACTGACAAATCAGACACTGTTGGAAAGCCCTGCTCATGGGCTTTCCGAAAATGCCGGTCTTTTAGCTGTGGAGTAAACAGGGAGGATGCCAGCGACGGCGGAGTGAGGACACCCCGAAAATGTCCAGTGCATACGGCCATGTGGTGTGTACGTCAACAATAGCCAAGGCCGCTACCTGTGTGCTGGACCGAAGCCAGCAAAAAAAAAAACCGCCAAAAAAGAAGTCGGCAGCGCCAAGGCCAATTACTCAAGAAATAATGGGACTAGAGAGAAATTTCTTGTACCTGCAGTTAGCTGCCATAGTCCTGCATCCGAAAATTTAGTTTTCCCGGCCAGCCAGGGCCATCTTCCGCCTTGAAACGACCAGGGAACGGGGCTGCTCTGAATGCGCTTCAAACGCCTGTCTAATGGCACTTTTGTACACGAAGCTGTAACAGAGTGAAAACAAGATTTAGCAACAGCTCTATCTCCCAAAGTAATGGCGGGAAACTGACAAGTCAGACACTGTTGGAAAGCCCTGCTCATGGGCTTTCCGAAAATGCCGGTCTTGGAGCTGTGGAGTAAACAGGGAGGATGCCAGCGACGGCGGAGTGAGGACACCCCGAAAATGTCCAGTGCATACTGCCATGTGGTGTGTACATCAACAATAGCCAAGGCCGCTACCTGTGTGCTGGACCGAAGCCAGCAAAAAACAAAAAAAAAAACGACAAAAAAGAAGTCGGCAGCGCCAAGGCCAATTACTCAAGAAATAATGGGACTAGAGAGAAATTTCTTGTACCTGCAGTTAGCTGCCATAGTCCCGCATCCAAAAATCTAGTTTTCCTGGCCAGCCAGGGCCATCTTCCGCCTTGAAACGACCAGGGAACGGGGCTGCTCTGAATGCGCTTCAAACGCCTGTCTAATGGCACTTTTGTACACGAAGCTGTAACAGAGTGAAAACAAGATTTAGCAACAGCTCTATCTCCCAAAGTAATGGCGGGAAACTGACAAGTCAGACACTGTTGGAAAGCCCTGCTCATGGGCTTTCCGAAAATGCTGGTCTTTTAGCTGTGGAGTAAACAGGGAGGATGCCAGCGACGGCGGAGTGAGGACACCCCGAAAATGTCCAGTGCATACAGCCATGTGGTGTGTACGTCAACAATAGCCAAGGCCGCTACCTGTGTGCTGGACCGAAGCCAGCAAAAAAAAAAAACCGCCAAAAAAGAAGTCGGCAGCGCCAAGGCCAATTACTCAAGAAATAATGGGACTAGAGAGACATTTCTTGTACCTGCAGTTAGCTGCCATAGTCCTGCATCCGAAAATTTAGTTTTCCCGGCCAGCCAGGGCCATCTTCCGCCTTGAAACGACCAGGGAACGGGGCTGCTCTGAATGCGCTTCAAACGCCTGTCTAATGGCACTTTTGTACACGAAGCTGTAACAGAGTGAAAACAAGATTTAGCAACAGCTCTATCTCCCAAAGTAATGGCGGGAAACTGACAAGTCAGACACTGTTGGAAAGCCCTGCTCATGGGCTTTCCGAAAATGCCGGTCTTGGAGCTGTGGAGTAAACAGGGAGGATGCCAGCGACGGCGGAGTGAGGACACCCCGAAAATGTCCAGTGCATACTGCCATGTGGTGTGTACATCAACAATAGCCAAGGCCGCTACCTGTGTGCTGGACCGAAGCCAGCAAAAAACAAAAAAAAAACCGACAAAAAAGAAGTCGGCAGCGCCAAGGCCAATTACTCAAGAAATAATGGGACTAGAGAGAAATTTCTTGTACCTGCAGTTAGCTGCCATAGTCCCGCATCCAAAAATCTAGTTTTCCTGGCCAGCCAGGGCCATCTTCCGCCTTGAAACGACCAGGGAACGGGGCTGCTCTGAATGCGCTTCAAACGCCTGTCTAATGGCACTTTTGTACACGAAGCTGTAACAGAGTGAAAACAAGATTTAGCAACAGCTCTATCTCCCAAAGTAATGGCGGGAAACTGACAAGTCAGACACTGTTGGAAAGCCCTGCTCATGGGCTTTCCGAAAATGCTGGTCTTTTAGCTGTGGAGTAAACAGGGAGGATGCCAGCGACGGCGGAGTGAGGACACCCCGAAAATGTCCAGTGCATACGGCCATGTGGTGTGTACGTCAACAATAGCCGAGGCCGCTACCTGTGTGCTGGACCGAAGCCAGCAAAAAAAAAAAACCGCCAAAAAAGAAGTCGGCAGCGCCAAGGCCAATTACTCAAGAAATAATGGGACTAGAGAGAAATTTCTTGTACCTGCAGTTAGCTGCCATAGTCCTGCATCCGGAAATTTAGTTTTCCCGGCCAGCCAGGGCCATCTTCCGCCTTGAAACGACCAGGGAACGGGGCTGCTCTGAATGCGCTTCAAACGCCTGTCTAATGGCACTTTTGTACACGAAGCTGTAACAGAGTGAAAACAAGATTTAGCAACAGCTCTATCTCCCAAAGTAATGGCGGGAAACTGACAAGTCAGACACTGTTGGAAAGCCCTGCTCATGGGCTTTCCGAATATGCCGGTCTTTTAGCTATGGAGTAAACAGGGAGGATGCCAGCGACGGCGGAGTGAGGACACCCCGAAAATGTCCAGTGCATACTGCCATGTGGTGTGTACGTCAACAATAGCCAAGGCCGCTACCTGTGTGCTGGACCGAAGCCAGCAACAAAAAAAAACCGCCAAAAAAGAAGTCGGCAGCGCCAAGGCCAATTACTCAAGAAATAATGGGACTAGAGAGAAATTTCTTGTACCTGCAGTTAGCTGCCATAGTCCTGCATCCGAAAATTTAGTTTTCCCGGCCAGCCAGGGCCATCTTCCGCCTTGAAACGACCAGGGAACGGGGCTGCTCTGAATGCGCTTCAAACGCCTGTCTAATGGCACTTTTGTACACGAAGCTGTAACAGAGTGAAAACAAGATTTAGCAACAGCTCTATCTCCCAAAGTAATGGCGGGAAACTGACAAGTCAGACACTGTTGGAAAGCCCTGCTCATGGGCTTTCCGAAAATGCCGGTCTTGGAGCTGTGGAGTAAACAGGGAGGATGCCAGCGACGGCGGAGTGAGGACACCCCGAAAATGTCCAGTGCATACTGCCATGTGGTGTGTACATCAACAATAGCCAAGGCCGCTACCTGTGTGCTGGACCGAAGCCAGCAAAAAACAAAAAAAAAAACCGACAAAAAAGAAGTCGGCAGCGCCAAGGCCAATTACTCAAGAAATAATGGGACTAGAGAGAAATTTCTTGTACCTGCAGTTAGCTGCCATAGTCCCGCATCCAAAAATCTAGTTTTCCTGGCCAGCCAGGGCCATCTTCCGCCTTGAAACGACCAGGGAACGGGGCTGCTCTGAATGCGCTTCAAACGCCTGTCTAATGGCACTTTTGTACACGAAGCTGTAACAGAGTGAAAACAAGATTTAGCAACAGCTCTATCTCCCAAAGTAATGGCGGGAAACTGACAAGTCAGACACTGTTGGAAAGCCCTGCTCATGGGCTTTCCGAAAATGCTGGTCTTTTAGCTGTGGAGTAAACAGGGAGGATGCCAGCGACGGCGGAGTGAGGACACCCCGAAAATGTCCAGTGCATACGGCCATGTGGTGTGTACGTCAACAATAGCCGAGGCCGCTACCTGTGTGCTGGACCGAAGCCAGCAAAAAAAAAAACCGCCAAAAAAGAAGTCGGCAGCGCCAAGGCCAATTACTCAAGAAATAATGGGACTAGAGAGAAATGTCTTGTACCTGCAGTTAGCTGCCATAGTCCTGCATCCGAAAATTTAGTTTTCCCGGCCAGCCAGGGCCATCTTCCGCCTTGAAACGACCAGGGAACGGGGCTGCTCTGAATGCGCTTCTAACGCCTGTCTAATGGCACTTTTGTACACGAAGCTGTAACAGAGTGAAAACAAGATTTAGCAACAGCTCTATCTCCCAAAGTAATGGCGGGAAACTGACAAATCAGACACTGTTGGAAAGCCCTGCTCATGGGCTTTCCGAAAATGCCGGTCTTTTAGCTGTGGAGTAAACAGGGAGGATGCCAGCGACGTCGGAGTGAGGACACCCCGAAAATGTCCAGTGCATACGGCCATGTGGTGTGTACGTCAACAATAGCCAAGGCCGCTACCTGTGTGCTGGACCGAAGCCAGCAAAAAAAAAAACCGCCAAAAAAGAAGTCGGCAGCGCCAAGGCCAATTACTCAAGAAATAATGGGACTAGAGAGAAATTTCTTGTACCTGCAGTTAGCTGCCATAGTCCTGCATCCGAAAATTTAGTTTTCCCGGCCAGCCAGGGCCATCTTCCGCCTTGAAACGACCAGGGAACGGGGCTGCTCTGAATGCGCTTCAAACGCCTGTCTAATGGCACTTTTGTACACGAAGCTGTAACAGAGTGAAAACAAGATTTAGCAACAGCTCTATCTCCCAAAGTAATGGCGGGAAACTGACAAGTCAGACACTGTTGGAAAGCCCTGCTCATGGGCTTTCCGAAAATGCCGGTCTTGGAGCTGTGGAGTAAACAGGGAGGATGCCAGCGACGGCGGAGTGAGGACACCCCGAAAATGTCCAGTGCATACTGCCATGTGGTGTGTACATCAACAATAGCCAAGGCCGCTACCTGTGTGCTGGACCGAAGCCAGCAAAAAACAAAAAAAAACCGACAAAAAAGAAGTCGGCAGCGCCAAGGCCAATTACTCAAGAAATAATGGGACTAGAGAGAAATTTCTTGTACCTGCAGTTAGCTGCCATAGTCCCGCATCCAAAAATCTAGTTTTCCTGGCCAGCCAGGGCCATCTTCCGCCTTGAAACGACCAGGGAACGGGGCTGCTCTGAATGCGCTTCAAACGCCTGTCTAATGGCACTTTTGTACACGAAGCTGTAACAGAGTGAAAACAAGATTTAGCAACAGCTCTATCTCCCAAAGTAATGGCGGGAAACTGACAAGTCAGACACTGTTGGAAAGCCCTGCTCATGGGCTTTCCGAAAATGCTGGTCTTTTAGCTGTGGAGTAAACAGGGAGGATGCCAGCGACGGCGGAGTGAGGACACCCCGAAAATGTCCAGTGCATACGGCCATGTGGTGTGTACGTCAACAATAGCCGAGGCCGCTACCTGTGTGCTGGACCGAAGCCAGCAAAAAAAAAAAACCGCCAAAAAAGAAGTCGGCAGCGCCAAGGCCAATTACTCAAGAAATAATGGGACTAGAGAGAAATGTCTTGTACCTGCAGTTAGCTGCCATAGTCCTGCATCCGGAAATTTAGTTTTCCCGGCCAGCCAGGGCCATCTTCCGCCTTGAAACGACCAGGGAACGGGGCTGCTCTGAATGCGCTTCAAACGCCTGTCTAATGGCACTTTTGTACACGAAGCTGTAACAGAGTGAAAACAAGATTTAGCAACAGCTCTGTCTCCCACAGTAATGGCTGGAAACTGACAAGTCAAACACTGTTGGAAAGCCCTGCTCATGGGCTTTCCGAAAATGCCGGTCTTTTAGCTGTGGAGTAAACAGGGAGGATGCCAGCGACGGCGGAGTGAGGACACCCCGAAAATGTCCAGTGCATACGGCCATGTGGTGTGTACGTCAACAATAGCCAAGGCCGCTACCTGTGTGCTGGACCGAAGCCAGCAAAAAAAAAAAACCGCCAAAAAAGAAGTCGGCAGCGCCAAGGCTAATTACTCAAGAAATAATGGGACTAGAGAGAAATTTCTTGTACCTGCAGTTAGCTGCCATAGTCCTGCATCCGAAAATTTAGTTTTCCCGGCCAGCCAGGGCCATCTTCCGCCTTGAAACGACCAGGGAACGGGGCTGCTCTGAATGCGCTTCAAACGCCTGTCTAATGGCACTTTTGTACACGAAGCTGTAACAGAGTGAAAACAAGATTTAGCAACAGCTCTATCTCCCAAAGTAATGGCGGGAAACTGACAAGTCAGACACTGTTGGAAAGCCCTGCTCATGGGCTTTCCGAATATGCCGGTCTTTTAGCTGTGGAGTAAACAGGGAGGATGCCAGCGACGGCGGAGTGAGGACACCCCGAAAATGTCCAGTGCATACGGCCATGTGGTGTGCACGTCAACAATAGCCAAGGCCGCTACCTGTGTGCTGGACCGAAGCCAGCAAAAAAAAAACGCCAAAAAAGAAGTCGGCAGCGCCAAGGCCAATTACTCAAGAAATAATGGGACTAGAGAGAAATTTCTTGTACCTGCAGTTAGCTGCCATAGTCCTGCATCCGAAAATTTAGTTTTCCCGGCCAGCCAGGGCCATCTTCCGCCTTGAAACGACCAGGGAACGGGGCTGCTCTGAATGCGCTTCTAACGCCTGTCTAATGGCACTTTTGTACACGAAGCTGTAACAGAGTGAAAACAAGATTTAGCAACAGCTCTATCTCCCAAAGTAATGGCGGGAAACTGACAAATCAGACACTGTTGGAAAGCCCTGCTCATGGGCTTTCCGAAAATGCCGGTCTTTTAGCTGTGGAGTAAACAGGGAGGATGCCAGCGACGGCGGAGTGAGGACTACCCGAAAATGTCCAGTGCATACGGCCATGTGGTGTGTACGTCAACAATAGCCAAGGCCGCTACCTGTGTGCTGGACCGAAGCCAGCAAAAAAAAAAACCGCCAAAAAAGAAGTCGGCAGCGCCAAGGCCAATTACTCAAGAAATAATGGGACTAGAGAGAAATTTCTTGTACCTGCAGTTAGCTGCCATAGTCCTGCATCCGAAAATTTAGTTTTCCCGGCCAGCCAGGGCCATCTTCCGCCTTGAAACGACCAGGGAACGGGGCTGCTCTGAATGCGCTTCAAACGCCTGTCTAATGGCACTTTTGTACACGAAGCTGTAACAGAGTGAAAACAAGATTTAGCAACAGCTCTATCTCCCACAGTAATGGCGGGAAACTGACAAGTCAGACACTGTTGGAAAGCCCTCCTCATGGGCTTCCCGAAAATGCCGGTCTTTGAGCTGTGGAGTAAACAGGGAGGATGCCAGCGACGGCGGAGTGAGGACACCCCGAAAATGTCCAGTACATACGGCCCTGCTGTGTGTACGTCAACAATAGCCAAGGCCGCTACATGTGTGATGGACCGAAGCCAGCAAAAAAAAAAAAAACGCCAAAAAAGAAGTCGGCGGCACCAAGGCCAATTACTCGAGAAATAATGGGACTAGAGAGAAATTTCTTGTACCTGCAGTTAGCTGCCATAGTCCTGCATCCGAAAATTTAGTTTTCCCGGCCAGCCAGGGCCATCTTCCGCCTTGAAACGACCAGGGAACGGGGCTGCTCCGAATGCGCTTCAAACGCCTGTCTAATGGCACTTTTGTACACGAAGCTGTAACAGAGTGAAAACAAGACTTAGCAACAGCTCTATCTCCCAAAGTAATGGCGGGAAACTGACAAGTCAGACACTGTTGGAAAGCCCTGCTCATGGGCTTTCCGAAAATGCCAGCATTGGAGCTGTGGATCAAACAGGGAGGATGCCAGGGACGGCGGAGTGAGGACACCCCGAAAATGTCCAGTACATACGGCCATGCTGTGTGTACGTCAACAATAGCCAAGGCCGCTACATGTGTGATGGACCGAAGCCAGCAAAAAAAAAAAAAAAAACGCCAAAAAAGAAGTCGGCGGCACCAAGGCCAATTACTCGAGAAATAATGGGACTAGAGAGAAATTTCTTGTACCTGCAGTTAGCTGCCATAGTCCTGCATCCAAAAATCTAGTTTTCCCGGCCAGCCAGGGCCATCTTCCGCCTTGAAACGACCAGGGAACGGGGCTGCTCCGAATGCGCTTCAAACGCCTGTCTAATGGCACTATTGTACACGAAGCTGTAACAGAGTGAAAACAAGACTTAGCAACAGCTCTATCTCCCAAAGTAATGGCGTGAAACTGACAAGTCAAACACTGTTGGAAAGCCCTGCTCATGGGCTTTCCGAAAATGCCAGTATTGGAGCTGTGGATCAAACAGGAAGGATGCCAGCGACGGCGGAGTGAGGACACCCCGAAAATGTCCAGTACATACGGCCATGCTGTGTGTACGTCAACAATAGCCAAGGCCGCTACATGTGTGATGGACCGAAGCCAGCAAAAAAAAAAAAAAAAACGCCAAAAAAGAAGTCGGCAGCGCCAAGGCCAATTACTCAAGAAATAATAGGACTAGAGAGAAATGTCTTGTACCTGCAGTTAGCTGCCATAGTCCTGCATCCAAAAATCTAGTTTTCCCGGCCAGCCAAGGCCATCTTCCGCCTTGAAACGACCAGGGAACGGGGCTGCTCCGAATGCGCTTCAAACGCCTGTCTAATGGCACTTTTGTACACGAAGCTGTAACAGAGTGAAAACAAGATTTAGCAACAGCTCTATCTCCCAAAGTAATGGCGGGAAACTGACAAGTCAGACACTGTTGGAAAGCCCTGCTCATGGGCTTTCCGAAAATGCCAGTATTGGAGCTGTGGATCAAACAGGGAGGATGCCAGGGATGGCGGAGTGAGGACACCCCGAAAATGTCCAGTGCATACGGGCATGTGGTGTGTACGTCAACAATAGCCAAGGCCGCTACCTGTGTGCTGGACCGAAGCCAGCAAAAAAAAAAAAAACTGCCAAAAAAGAAGTCGGCAGCGCCAAGGCCAATTACTCAAGAAATAATGGGACTAGAGAGAAATTTCTTGTACCTGCAGTTAGCTGCCATAGTCCTGCATCCGAAAATCTAGTTTTCCCGGCCAGCCAGGGCCATCTTCCGCCTTGAAACGACCAGGGAACGGGGCTGCTCTGAATGCGCTTCAAACGCCTGTCTAATGACACTTTTGTACACGAAGCTGTAACAGAGTGAAAACAAGATTTAGCAACAGCTCTATCTCCCAAAGTAATGGCGGGAAACTGACAAGTCAGACACTGTTGGAAAGCCCTGCTCATGGGCTTTCCGAAAATGCCGGTCTTGGAGCTGTGGAGTAAACAGGGAGGATGCCAGGGACGGCGGAGTGAGGACACCCCGAAAATGTCCAGTGCATACGGCCATGCTGTGTGTACGTCAACAATAGCCAAGGCCGCTACATGTGTGCTGGACCGAAGCCAGAAAAAAAAAAAAAAAAAACTGCCAAAAAAGAAGTCGGCAGCGCCAAGGCCAATTACTCAAGAAATAATGGGACTAGAAAGAAATTTCTTGTACCTGCAGTTAGCTGCCATAGTCCTGCATCCAAAAATCTAGTTTTCCCGGCCAGCCAAGGCCATCTTCCGCCTTGAAACGACCAGGGAACGGGGCTGCTCCGAATGCGCTTCAAACGCCTGTCTAATGGCACTTTTGTACACGAAGCTGTAACAGAGTGAAAACAAGATTTAGCAACAGCTCTATCTCCCAAAGTAATGGCGGGAAACTGACAAGTCAGACACTGTTGGAAAGCCCTGCTCATGGGCTTTCCGAAAATGCCAGTATTGGAGCTGTGGATCAAACAGGGAGGATGCCAGGGATGGCGGAGTGAGGACACCCCGAAAATGTCCAGTGCATACGGCCATGTGGTGTGTACGTCAACAATAGCCAAGGCGGCTACCTGTGTGCTGGACCGAAGCCAGCAAAAAAAAAAAAAACTGCCAAAAAAGAAGTCGGCAGCGCCAAGGCCAATTACTCAGGAAATAATGGGACTAGAGAGAAATTTCTTGTACCTGCAGTTAGCTGCCATAGTCCTGCATCCGAAAATCTAGTTTTCCCGGCCAGCCAGGGCCATCTTCCGCCTTGAAACGACCAGGGAACGGGGCTGCTCTGAATGCGCTTCAAACGCCTGTCTAATGACACTTTTGTACACGAAGCTGTAACAGAGTGAAAACAAGATTTAGCAACAGCTCTATCTCCCAAAGTAATGGCGGGAAACTGACAAGTCAGACACTGTTGGAAAGCCCTGCTCATGGGCTTTCCGAAAATGCCGGTCTTGGAGCTGTGGAGTAAACAGGGAGGATGCCAGGGACGGCGGAGTGAGGACACCCCGAAAATGTCCAGTGCATACGGCCATGCTGTGTGTACGTCAACAATAGCCAAGGCCGCTACATGTGTGCTGGACCGAAGCCAGCAAAAAAAAAAAAAAAAACTGCCAAAAAAGAAGTTGGCAGCGCCAAGGCCAATTACTCAAGAAATAATGGGACTAGAGAGAAATGTCTTGTACCTGCAGTTAGCTGCCATAGTCCTGCATCCAAAAATCTAGTTTTCTTGGCCAGCCAGGGCCATCTTCCGCCTTAAAACGACCAGGGAACGGGGCTGCTCCGAATGCGCTTCAAACGCCTGTCTAATGGCACTTTTGTACACGAAGCTGTAACAGAGTGAAAACAAGACTTAGCAACAGCTCTATCTCCCAAAGTAATGGCGGGAAACTGACAAGTCAAACACTGTTGGAAAGCCCTGCTCATGGGCTTTCCGAAAATGCCAGTCTTGGAGCTGTGGAGTAAACAGGGAGGATGCCAGCGACGGCGGAGTGAGGACACCCCGAAAATGTCCAGTGAATACGGCCATGTGGTGTGTACGTCAACAATAGCCAAGACCGCTACCTGTGTGCTGGACCGAAGCCAGCAAAAAAAAAAAAAAAACCTCCAAAAAAGAAGTCGGCAGCGCCAAGGCCAATTACTTAAGAAATAATGGGACTAGAGAGAAATTTCTTGTACCTGCAGTTAGCTGACATAGTATTGCATCCAAAAATCTAGTTTTCCCGGCCAGCCAAGGCCATCTTCCGCCTTGAAACGACCAGGGAACGGGGCTGTTCCGAATGCGCTTCAAACGCCTGTCTAATGGCACTTTTGTACACGAAGCTGTAACAGAGTGAAAACAAGATTTAGCAACAGCTCTATCTCCCGAAGTAATGGCGGGAAACTGACAAGTCAGACACTGTTGGAAAGCCCTGCTCATGGGCTTTCCGAAAATGCCGGTCTTGGAGCTGTGGAGTAAGCAGGGAGGATGCCAGCGACGGCGGAGCGAGGACACCCCGAAAATGTCCAGTACATACGGCCATGCTGTGTGTACGTCAACAATAGCCAAGGCCGCTACCTGTGTGCTGGACCGAAGCCAGCAAAAAAAAAAAAAAAAAAATGCCAAAAAAGACGTCGGCAGCGCCAAGGCCAATTACTCAAGAAATAATGGGACTAGAGAGAAATTTCTTGTACCTGCAGTTAGCTGCCATAGTCCTGCATCCGAAAATCTAGTTTTCCCGGCCAGCCAGGGCCATCTTCCGCCTTGAAACGACCAGGGAACGGGGCTGCTCCGAATGCGCTTCAAACGCCTGTCTAATAGCACTTTTGTACACGAAGCTGTAACAGAGTGAAAACAAGATTTAGCAACAGCTCTATCTCCCAAAGTAATGGCGGGAAACTGACAAGTCAGACACTGTTGGAAAGCCCTCCTCATGGGCTTTCCGAAAATGCCAGTATTGGAGCTGTGGATCAAACAGGGAGGATGCAAGGAACGGCGGAGTGAGGACACCCCGAAAATATCCAGTACATACGGCCATGCTGTGTGTACGTCAACAAAAGCCAAGGCCGCTACATGTGTGATGGACCGAAGCCAGCAAAAAAAAAAAAAAAAAAAACACCAAAAAAGAAGTCGGCGGCACCAAGGCCAATTACTCGAGAAATAATGGGACTAGAGAGAAATTTCTTGTACCTGCAGTTAGCTGCCATAGTCCTGCATCCCAAAATTTAGTTTTCCCGGCCAGCCAGGGCCATCTTCCGCCTTGAAACGACCAGGGAACGGGGCTGCTCCGAATGCGCTTCAAACGCCTGTCTAATGGCACTTTTGTACACGAAGCTGTAACAGAGTGAAAACAAGATTTAGCAACAGCTCTATCTCCCAAAGTAATGGCGGAAAACTGACAAGTCAGACACTGTTGGAAAGCCCTGCTCATGGGCTTTCCGAAAATGCCAGTATTGGAGCTGTGGATCAAACAGGGAGGATGCCAGGGACGACGGAGTGAGGACACCCCGAAAATGTCCAGTACATACGGCCATGCTGTGTGTACGTCAACAATAGCCAAGGCCGCTACCTGTGTGCTGGACCGAAGCCAGCAAAAAAAAAAAAAAAAAAACCGCCAAAAACGAAGTCGGCAGCGCCAAGGCCAATTACTCAAGAAATAATGGGACTAGAGAGAAATGTCTTGTACCTGCAGTTAGCTGCCATAGTCCTGCATCCCAAAATCTAGTTTTCCCGGCCAGCCAGGGCCATCTTCCGCCTTGAAACGACCAGGGAACGGGGCTGCTCCGAATGCGCTTCAAACGCCTGTCTAATGGCACTTTTGTACACGAAGCTGTAACAGAGTGAAAACAAGATTTAGCAACAGCTCTATCTCCCAAAGTAATGGCGGGAAACTGACAAGTCAGACACTGTTGGAAAGCCCTGCTCATGGGCTTTCCGAAAATGCCAGTATTGGAGCTGTGGATCAAACAGGGAGGATGCCAGGGACGGCGGAGTGAGGACACCCCGAAAATGTCCAATGCATACGGCCATGCTGTGTGTACGTCAACAATAGCCAAGGCCGCTACCTGTGTGCTGGACCGAAGCCAGCAAAAAAAAAAAAAAAAAAACGCCAAAAAAGAAGTCGGCAGCGCCAAGGCCAATTACTCAAGAAATAATGGGACTAGAGAGAAATTTCTTGTACCTGCAGTTAGCTGCCATAGTCCTGCATCCCAAAATCTAGTTTTCCCGGCCAGCCGGGGCCATCTTCCGCCTTGAAACGACCAGGGAACGGGGCTGCTCCGAATGCGCTTCAAACGCCTGTCTAATGGCACTTTTGTACACGAAGCTGTAACAGAGTGAAAACAAGATTTAGCAACAGCTCTATCTCCCAAAGTAATGGCGGGAAACTAACAAGTCAGACACTGTTGGAAAGCCCTGCTCATGGGCTTTCCGAAAATGCCGGTCTTGGAGCTTTGGATCAAACAGGGAGGATGCCAGCGACGGCGGAGTGAGGACACCCCGAAAATGTCCAGTGCATACGGCCATGCTGTTTGTACGTCAACAAAAGCCAAGGCCGCTACGTGTGGAATGGACCGAAGCCAGCAAAAAAAAAAAAAAAAAACGCCAAAAAAGAAGTCGGCAGCGCCAAGGCCAATTACTTAAGAAATAATGGGACTAGAGAGAAATTTCTTGTACCTGCAGTTAGCTGCCATAGTCCTGCATCCGAAAATTTAGTTTTCCCGGCCAGCCAGGGCCATCTTCCGCCTTGAAACGACCAGGGAACGGGGCTGCTCTGAATGCGCTTCAAACGCCTGTCTAATGGCACTTTTGTACACGAAGCTGTAACAGAGTGAAAACAAGACTTAGCAGCAGCTCTATCTCCCGAAGTAATGGCGGGAAACTGACAAGTCAGACACTGTTGGAAAGCCCTGCTCATGGGCTTTCCGAAAATGCCAGTATTGGAGCTGTGGATCAAACAGGGAGGATGCCAGCGACGGCGGAGTGAGGACACCCCGAAAATGTCCAGTACATACGGCAATGCTGTGTGTACGTCAACAATAGCCAAGGCCGCTACATGTGTGATGGACCGAAGCCAGCAAAAAAAAAAAAAAAACGCCAAAAAAGAAGTCGGCGGCACCAAGGCCAATTACTCGAGAAATAATGGGACTAGAGAGAAATTTCTTGTACCTGCAGTTAGCTGCCATAGTCCTGCATCCGAAAATTTAGTTTTCCCGGCCAGCCAGGGCCATCTTCCGCCTTGAAACGACCAGGGAACGGGGCTGCTCCGAATGCGCTTCAAACGCCTGTCTAATGGCACTTTTGTACACGAAGCTGTAACAGAGTGAAAACAAGACTTAGCAACAGCTCTATCTCCCAAAGTAATGGCGGGAAACTGACAAGTCAAACACTGTTGGAAAGCCCTGCTCATGGGCTTTCCGAAAATGCCAGTCTTGGAGCTGTGGAGTAAACAGGGAGGATGCCAGCGGCGGCGGAGTGAGGACACCCCGAAAATGTCCAGTGCATACGGCCATGCTGTGTGTACGTCAACAATAGCCAAGGCCGCTACCTGTGTGCTGGACCGAAGCCAGCAAAAAAAAAAAAAAAAAAAAACGCCAAAAACGAAGTCGGCAGCGCCAAGGCCAATTACTCAAGAAATAATGGGACTAGAGAGAAATGTCTTGTACCTGCAATTAGCTGCCATAGTCCTGCATCCGAAAATCTAGTTTTCCCGGCCAGCCAAGGCCATCTTCCGCCTTGAAACGTCCAGGGAACGGGGCTGCTCCGAATGCGCTTCAAACGCCTGTCTAATGGCACTTTTGTACACGAAGCTGTAACAGAGTGAAAACAAGATTTAGCAACAGCTCTATCTCCCAAAGTAATGGCGGGAAACTGACAAGTCAGACACTGTTGGAAAGCCCTGCTCATGGGCTTTTTGAAAATGCCGGTCTTGGAGCTGTGGAGTAAGCATGGAGGATGCCAGCGACGGCGGAGCGAGGACACCCCGAAAATGTCCAGTGCATACGGCCATGCTGTGTGTACGTCAACAAGAGCCAAGGCCGCTACCTGTGTGCTGGACCGAAGCCAGCAAAAAAAAAAAAAAAAAAAAAAAACTGCCAAAAAAGAAGTCGGCAGCGCCAAGGCCAATTACTCAAGAAATAATGGGACTAGAGAGAAATTTCTTGTACCTGCAGTTAGCTGCCATAGTCCTGCATCCCAAAATCTAGTTTTCCCGGCCAGCCAGGGCCATCTTCCGCCTTGAAACGACCAGGGAACGGGGCTGCTCCGAATGCGCTTCAAACGCCTGTCTAATGGCACTTTTGTACACGAAGCTGTAACAGAGTGAAAACAAGATTTAGCAACAGCTCTATCTCCCAAAGTAATGGCGGGAAACTGACAAGTCAGACACTGTTGGAAAGCCCTTCTCATGGGCTTTCCGAAAATGCCAGTCTTGGAGCTGTGGATCAAACAGGGAGGATGCCAGGGACGGCGGAGTGAGGACACCCCGAAAATGTCCAGTACATACGGCCATGCTGTGTGTACGTCAACAATAGCCAAGGCCGCTACATGTGTGATGGACCGAAGCCAGCAAAAAAAAAAAAAAAACGCCAAAAAAGAAGTCGGCGGCACCAAGGCCAATTACTCGAGAAATAATGGGACTAGAGAGAAATTTCTTGTACCTGCAGTTAGCTGCCATAGTCCTGCATCCGAAAATTTAGTTTTCCCGGCCAGCCAGGGCCATCTTCCGCCTTGAAACGACCAGGGAACGGGGCTGCTCCGAATGCGCTTCAAACGCCTGTCTAATGGCACTTTTGTACACGAAGCTGTAACAGAGTGAAAACAAGACTTAGCAACAGCTCTATCTCCCAAAGTAATGGCGGGAAACTGACAAGTCAGACACTGTTGGAAAGCCCTGCTCATGGGCTTTCCGAAAATGCCAGTCTTGGAGCTGTGGAGTAAACAGGGAGGATGCCAGCGGCGGCGGAGTGAGGACACCCCGAAAATGTCCAGTGCATACGGCCATGCTGTGTGTACGTCAACAATAGCCAAGGCCGCTACCTGTGTGCTGGACCGAAGCCAAAAAAAAAAAAAAAAAAAAAAAAAACGCCAAAAACGAAGTCGGCAGCGCCAAGGCCAATTACTCAAGAAATAATGGGACTAGAGAGAAATGTCTTGTACCTGCAATTAGCTGCCATAGTCCTGCATCCGAAAATCTAGTTTTCCCGGCCAGCCAAGGCCATCTTCCGCCTTGAAACGTCCAGGGAACGGGGCTGCTCCGAATGCGCTTCAAACGCCTGTCTAATGGCACTTTTGTACACGAAGCTGTAACAGAGTGAAAACAAGATTTAGCAACAGCTCTATCTCCCAAAGTAATGGCGGGAAACTGACAAGTCAGACACTGTTGGAAAGCCCTGCTCATGGGCTTTTTGAAAATGCCGGTCTTGGAGCTGTGGAGTAAGCATGGAGGATGCCAGCGACGGCGGAGCGAGGACACCCCGAAAATGTCCAGTGCATACGGCCATGCTGTGTGTACGTCAACAAGAGCCAAGGCCGCTACCTGTGTGCTGGACCGAAGCCAGCAAAAAAAAAAAAAAAAAAAAAACTGCCAAAAAAGAAGTCGGCAGCGCCAAGGCCAATTACTCAAGAAATAATGGGACTAGAGAGAAATTTCTTGTACCTGCAGTTAGCTGCCATAGTCCTGCATCCGAAAATCTAGTTTTCCCGGCCAGCCAGGGCCATCTTCCGCCTTGAAACGACCAGGGAACGGGGCTGCTCCGAATGCGCTTCAAACGCCTGTCTAATGGCACTTTTGTACACGAAGCTGTAACAGAGTGAAAACAAGATTTAGCAACAGCTCTATCTCCCAAAGTAATGGCGGGAAACTGACAAGTCAGACACTGTTGGAAAGCCCTGCTCATGGGCTTTCCGAAAATGCCAGTATTGGAGCTGTGGATCAAACAGGGAGGATGCCAGCGACGGCGGAGTGAGGACACCCCGAAAATGTCCAGTGCATACGGCCATGCTGTGTGTACGTCAACAATAGCCAAGGCCTCTACCTGTGTGCTGGACCGAAGCCAGCAAAAAAAAAACCGCCAAAAAAGAAGTCGGCAGCGCCAAGGCCAATTACTCAAGAAATAATGGGACTAGAGAGAAATTTCTTGTACCTGCAGTTAGCTGCCATAGTCCTGCATCCCAAAATCTAGTTTTCCCGGCCAGCCAGGGCCATCTTCCGCCTTGAAACGACCAGGGAACGGGGCTGCTCCGAATGCGCTTCAAACGCCTGTCTAATGGCACTTTTGTACACGAAGCTGTAACAGAGTGAAAACAAGATTTAGCAACAGCTCTATCTCCCAAAGTAATGGCGGGAAACTGACAAGTCAGACCAAGTCAGACACTGTTGGAAAGCCCTGCTCATGGGCTTTCCGAAAATGCCAGTATTGGAGCTGTGGATTAAACAGGGAGGATGCCAGGAACGGCGGAGTGAGGACACCCCGAAAATGTCCAGTGCATACGGCCATGCTGTGTGTACGTCAACAATAGCCAAGGCCGCTACATGTGCGATGGACCGAAGCCAGCAAAAAAAAAAACCGCCAAAAAACAAGTCGACGGCACCAAGGCCAATAACTCAAGAAATAATGGGACTAGAGAGAAATTTCTTGTACCTGCAGTTAGCTGCCATAGTCCTGCATCCGAAAAGCTAGTTTTTCCGGCCAGCCAGGGCCATCTTCCGCCTTGAAACGACCAGGGAACGGGGCTGCTCTGAATGCGCTTCAAACGCCTGTCTAATGGCACTTTTGTACACGAAGCTGTAACAGAGTGAAAACAAGACTTAGCAACAGCTCTATCTACCAAAGTAATGGGGGGAAACTGACAAGTCAGACACTGTTGGAAAGCCCTGCTTATGCGCTTTCCGAAAATGCCGGTCTTGGAGCTGTGGAGTAAACAGGGAGAATGCCAGCGACGGCGGAGTGAGGACACCCCGAAAATGTCCCGTGCATACGGCCATGCTGTGAGTACGTCAACAATAGCCAAGGCCGCTACCTGTGTGCTGGACCGAAGCCAGCAAAAAAAAAAACCGCCAAAAAAGAATTCAGCAGCGCCAAGGCCAATTACTCAAGAAATAATGGGACTAGAGAGAAATTTCTTGTACCTGCAGTTAGCTGCCATAGTCCTGCATCCCAAAATCTAGTTTTCCCGGCCAGCCAAGGCCATCTTCCGCCTTGAAACGACCAGGGAACGGGGCTGCTCTGAATGCGCTTCAAACGCCTGTCTAATGGCACTTTTGTACACGAAGCTGTAACAGAGTGAAAACAAGATTTAGCAACAGCTCTATCTCCCAAAGTAATGGCGGGAAACTGACAAGTCAGACACTGTTGGAAAGCCCTGCTCATGGGCTTTCCGAAAATGCCAGTATTGGAGCTGTGGATCAAACAGGGAGGATGCCAGGGACGGCGGAGTGAGGACACCCCGAAAATGTCCAGTGCATACGGCCATGTGGTGTGTACGTCAACAATAGCCAAGGCCGCTACCTGTGTGATGGACCAAAGCCAGCAAAAAAAAAAAAAACCGCCAAGAAAGAAGTCGGCGGCACCAAGGCCAATTACTCGAGAAATAATGGGACTAGAGAGAAATTTCTTGTACCTGCAGTTAGCTGCTATAGTCCTGCATCCAAAAATTTAGTTTTCCCGGCCAGCCAGGGCCTTCTTCCACCTTGAAACGACCAGGGAACGGGGCTGCTCTGAATGCGCTTCAAACGCCTGTCTAATGGCACTTTTGTACACGAAGCTGTAACAGAGTGAAAACAAGACTTAGCAACAGCTCTATCTCCCGAAGTAATGGCGGGAAACTGACAAGTCAGACACTGTTGGAAAGCCCTGCTCATGGGCTTTCCGAAAATGCCAGTATTGGAGCTGTGGATTAAACAGGTAGAAAGGATGCCAGGGACGGCGGAGTGAGGACACCCCGAAAATGTCCAGTACATACGGCCATGCTGTGTGTACGTCAACAATAGCCAAGGCCGCTACATGTGTGATGGACCGAAGCCAGCAAAAAAAAAAAAAAAAAAAAAACGCCAAAAAAGAAGTCGGCGGCACCAAGGCCAATTACTCGAGAAATAATGGGACTAGAGAGAAATTTATTGTACCTGCAGTTAGCTGCCATAGTCCTGCATCCGAAAATTTAGTTTTCCCGGCCAGCCAGGGCCATCTTCCACCTTGAAACGACCAGGGAACGGGGCTGCTCTGAATGCGCTTCAAACGCATGTCTAATGGCACTTTTGTACACGAAGCTGTAACAGAGTGAAAACAAGACTTAGCAACAGCTCTATCTACCAAAGTAATGGGAGGAAACTGACAAGTCAGACACTGTTGGAAAGCCCTGCTCATGGGCTTTCCGAAAATGCCGGTCTTGGAGCTGTGGAGTAAACAGGGAGAATGCCAGCGACGGCGGAGTGAGGACACCCCGAAAATGTCCAGTGCATACGGCCATGCTGTGAGTACGTCAACAATAGCCAAGGCCGCTACCTGTGTGCTGGACCGAAGCCAGCAAAAAAAAAAAAAAAACGCCAAAAAAGAAGTCAGCAGCGCCAAGGCCAATTACTCAAGAAATAATGGGACTAGAGATAAATTTCTTGTACCTGCAGTTAGCTGCCATAGTCCTGCATCCGAAAAGCTAGTTTTCCCGGCCAGCCAGGGCCATCTTCCGCCTTGAAACGACCAGGGAACGGGGCTGCTCTGAATGCGCTTCAAACGCCTGTCTAATGGCACTTTTGTACACGAAGCTGTAACAGAGTGAAAACAAGATTTAGCAACAGCTCTATCTCCCAAAGTAATGGCGGGAAACTGACAAGTCAGACACTGTTGGAAAGCCCTGCTCATGGGCTTTCCGAAAATGCTAGTATTGGAGCTGTGGTGTAAACAAGGAGGATGCCAGAGATGGCGGTATGAGGACATCCCGAAAATGTCCAGTGCATACGGCCATGCTGTGTGTACGTCAACAATAGCAAAGGCCGCTACCTGTGTGATGGACCGAAGCCAGCAAACAAACAAAAAAAACCGCCAAAAAAGAAGTCGGCAGCGCCAAGGCCAATTACTCGAGAAATAATGCGACTAGAGAGAAATTTCTTGTACCTGCAGTTAGCTGCCATAGTCCTGCATCCTAAAATTTAGTTTTCACGGCCAGCCAGGGCCATCTTCCGCCTTGAAACGACCAGGGAACGGGGTTGCTCCGAATGCGCTTCAAACGCCTGTCTAATGGCACTTTTGTACACGAAGCTGTAACAGAGTGAAAACAAGACTTAGCAACAGCTCTATCTCCCAAAGTAATGGCGGGAAACTGACAAGTCAGACACTGTTGGAAAGCCCTGCTCATGGGCTTTCCGAAAATGCCAGTATTGGAGCTTTGGATCAAACAGGGAGGATGCCAGGGACGGCGGAGTGAGGACACCCCGAAAATGTCCAGTGCATACGGCCATGATGTGTGTACGTCAACAATAGCCAAGGCCGCTACCTGTGTGATGGACCGAAGCCAGCAAAAAAAAAACCGCCAAGAAAGAAGTCGGCGGCACCAAGGCCAATTACTCGAGAAATAATGGGACTAGAGAGAAATTTCTTGTACCTGCAGTTAGCTGCTATAGTCCTGCATCCAAAAATTTAGTTTTCCCGGCCAGCCAGGGCCATCTTCCACCTTGAAACGACCAGGGAACGGGGCTGCTCTGAATGCGCTTCAAACGCCTGTCTAATGGCACTTTTGTACACGAAGCTGTAACAGAGTGAAAACAAGACTTAGCAACAGCTCTATCTCCCGAAGTAATGGCGGGAAACTGACAAGTCAGACACTGTTGGAAAGCCCTGCTCATGGGCTTTCCGAAAATGCCAGTATTGGAGCTGTGGATTAAACAGGGAGGATGCCAGGGACGGCGGAGTGAGGACACCCCGATAATGTCCAGTACATACGGCCATGCTGTGTGTACGTCAACAATAGCCAAGGCCGCTACATGTGTGATGGACCGAAGCCAGCCAAAAAAAAAAAAAAAAAAAACGCTAAAAAAGAAGTCGGCGGCACCAAGGCCATTTACTCGAGAAATAATGGGACTAGAGAGAAATTTCTTGTACCTGCAGTTAGCTGCCATAGTCCTGCATCCGAAAATTTAGTTTTCCCGGCCAGCCAGGGCCATCTTCCTCCTTGAAACGACCAGGGAACGGGGCTGCTCTGAATGCGCTTCAAACGCCTGTCTAATGGCACTTTTGTACACGAAGCTGTAACAGAGTGAAAACAAGACTTAGCAAAAGCTCTATCTACCAAAGTAATGGGAGGAAACTGACAAGTCAGACACTGTTGGAAAGCCCGGCTCATGCGCTTTCCGAAAATGCCGGTCTTGGAGCTGTGGATGAAACAGGGAGAATGCCAGCGACGGCGGAGTGAGGACACCCCGAAAATGTCCAGTGCATACGGCCATGCTGTGAGTACGTCAACAACAGCCAAGGCCGCTACCTGTGTGCTGGACCGAAGCCAGCAAAAAAAAAAAAAACCGCCAAAAAAGAAGTCAGCAGCGCCAAGGCCAATTACTCAAGAAATAATGGGACTAGAGATAAATTTCTTGTACCTGCAGTTAGCTGCCATAGTCCTGCATCCGAAAAGCTAGTTTTCCCGGCCAGCCAGGGCCATCTTCCGCCTTGAAACGACCAGGGAACGGGGCTGCTCTGAATGCGCTTCAAACGCCTGTCTAATGGCACTTTTGTACACGAAGCTGTAACAGAGTGAAAACAAGATTTAGCAACAGCTCTATCTCCCAAAGTAATGGCGGGAAACTGACAAGTCAGACACTGTTGGAAAGCCCTGCTCATGGGCTTTCCGAAAATGCTAGTATTGGAGCTGTGGTGTAAACAAGGAGGATGCCAGGGATGGAGGAGTGAGGACACCCCGAAAATGTCCAGTGCATACGGCCATGCTGTGTGTATGTCAACAATAGCAAAGGCCGCTACCTGTGTGATGGACCGAAGCCAGCAAACAAACAAACAAAACCGCCAAAAAAGAAGTCGGCAGCGCCAAGGCCAATTACTCGAGAAATAATGGGACTAGAGAGAAATTTCTTGTACTTGCAGTTAGCTGCCATAGTCCTGCATCCTAAAATCTAGTTTTCACGGCCAGCCAGGGCCATCTTCCGCCTTGAAACGACCAGGGAACGGGGCTGCTCCGAATGCGCTTCAAACGCCTGTCTAATGGCACTTTTGTACACGAAGCTGTAACAGAGTGAAAACAAGACTTAGCAACAGCTCTATCTACCAAAGTAATGGGAGGAAACTGACAAGTCAGACACTGTTGGAAAGCCCGGCTCATGCGCTTTCCGAAAATGCCGGTCTTGGAGCTGTGGATGAAACAGGGAGAATGCCAGCGACGGCGGAGTGAGGACACCCCGAAAATGTCCAGTGCATACGGCCATGCTGTGTGTACGTCAACAATAGCCAAGGCCGCTACCTGTGTGATGGACCGAAGCCAGCAAAAAAAAAAAAAAACCGCCAAGAAAGAAGTCGGCGGCACCAAGGCCAATTACTCGAGAAATAATGGGACTAGAGAGAAATTTCTTGTACCTGCAGTTAGCTGCCATAGTCCTGCATCCGAAAATTTAGTTTTCCCGGCCAGCCAGGGCCATCTTCCATCTTGAAACGACCAGGGAACGGGGCTGCTCTGAATGCGCTTCAAACGCCTGTCTAATGGCACTTTTGTACACGAAGCTGTAACAGAGTGAAAACAAGACTTAGCAACAGCTCTGTCTCCCGAAGTAATGGCGGGAAACTGACAAGTCAGACACTGTTGGAAAGCCCTGCTCATGGGCTTTCCGAAAATGCCAGTATTGGAGCTGTGGATTAAACAGGGAGGATGCCAGGGACGGCGGAGTGAGGACACCCCGAAAATGTCCAGTACATACGGCCTTGCTGTGTGTACGTCAACAATAGCCAAGGCCGCTACATGTGTGATGGACCGAAGCCAGCAAAAAAAAAAAAAAAAAAAACGCCAAAAAAGAAGTCGGCGGCACCAAGGCCATTTACTCGAGAAATAATGGGACTAGAGAGAAATTTCTTGTACCTGCAGTTAGCTGCCATAGTCCTGCATCCGAAAATCTATTTTTCCCGGCCAGCCAGGGCCATCTTCCGCCTTGAAACGACCAGGGAACGGGGCTGCTCCGAATGCGCTTCAAACGCCTGTCTAATGGCACTTTTGTACACGAAGCTGTAACAGAGTGAAAACAAGATTCAGCAACAGCTCTATCTCCCAAAGTAATGGCGGGAAACTGACAAGTCAGACACTGTTGGAAAGCCCTGCTCATGGGCTTTCCGAAAATGCCGGTCTTGGAGCAGTGGATCAAACAGGGAGGATGCCAGGAACGGCGGAGTGAGGACACCCCGAAAATGTCCAGTGCATACGGCCATGCTGTGTGTACGTCAACAATAGCCAAGGCCGCTACATGTGTGATGGGCCGAAGCCAGCAAAAAAAAAAAAAACGCCAAAAAAGAAGTCAGCAGCGCCAAGGCCAATTACTCAAGAAATAATGGGACTAGAGATAAATTTCTTGTACCTGCAGTTAGCTGCCATAGTCCTGCATCCCAAAATCTAGTTTTTCCGGCCAGCCAGGGCCATCTTCCGCCTTGAAACGACCAGGGAACGGGGCTGCTCTGAATGCGCTTCAAACGCCTGTCTAATGGCACTTTTGTACACGAAGCTGTAACAGAGTGAAAACAAGACTTAGCAACAGCTCTATCTCCCAAAGTAATGGCGGGAAACTGACAAGTCAGACACTGTTGGAAAGCCCTGCTCATGGGCTTTCCGAAAATGCCGGTCTTGGAGCAGTGGATCAAACAGGGAGGATGCCAGGAACGGCGGAGTGAGGACACCCCGAAAATGTCCAGTGCATACGGCCATGCTGTGTGTACATCAACAATAGCCAAGGCCGCTACATGTGTGATGGGCCGAAGCCAGCAAAAAAAAAAAACGCCAAAAAAGAAGTCAGCAGCGCCAAGGCCAATTACTCAAGAAATAATGGGACTAGAGATAAATTTCTTGTACCTGCAGTTAGCTGCCATAGTCCTGCATCCCAAAATCTAGTTTTCCCGGCCAGCCAGGGCCATCTTCCGCCTTGAAACGACCAGGGAACGGGGCTGCTCTGAATGCGCTTCAAACGCCTGTCTAATGGCACTTTTGTACACGAAGCTGTAACAGAGTGAAAACAAGATTTAGCAACAGCTCTATCTCCCAAAGTAATGGCGGGAAACTGACAAGTCAGACACTGTTGGAAAGCCCTGCTCATGGGCTTTCCGAAAATGCTAGTATTGGAGCTATGGTGTAAACAAGGAGGATGCCAGGGATGGCGGAGTGAGGACACCCCGAAAATGTCCAGTGCATACGGCCATGCTGTGTGTACGTCAACAATAGCAAAGGCCGCTACCTGTGTGATGGACCGAAGCCAGCAAACAAACAAAAAAAAACGCCAAAAAAGAAGTCGGCAGCGCCAAGGCCAATTACTCGAGAAATAATGGGACTAGAGAGAAATTTCTTGTACCTGCAGTTAGCTGGCATAGTCCTGCATCCTAAAATCTAGTTTTCACGGCCAGCCAGGGCTATCTTCCGCCTTGAAACGACCAGGGAACGGGGCTGCTCCGAATGCGCTTCAAACGCCTGTCTAATGGCACTTTTGTACACGAAGCTGTAACAGAGTGAAAACAAGACTTAGCAACAGCTCTATCTCCCAAAGTAATGGCGGGAAACTGACAAGTCAGACACTGTTGGAAAGCCCTGCTCATGGGCTTTCCGAAAATGCCGGTCTTGGAGCTGTGGAGTAAACAGGGAGAATGCCAGCGACGGCAGAGTGAGGACACCCCGAAAATGTCCAGTGCATACGGCCATGCTGTGAGTACGTCAACAATAGCCAAGGCCGCTACCTGTGTGCTGGACCGAAGCCAGCAAAAAAAAAAAAAACGCCAAAAAAGAGTCAGCAGCGCCAAGGCCAATTACTCAAGAAATAATGGGACTAGAGAGAAATTTCTTGTACCTGCAGTTAGCTGCCATAGTCCTGCACCCGAAAATCTAGTTTTCCCGGCCAGCCAGGGCCATCTTCCGCCTTGAAACGACCAGGGAACGGGGCTGCTCTGAATGCGCTTCAAACGCCTGTCTCAAGGCACTTTTGTACACGAAGCTGTAACAGAGTGAAAACAAGACTTAGTAACAGCTCTATCTCCCAAAGTAATGGCATGAAAATGACAAGTCAGACACTGTTGGAAAGCCCTGCTCATGGGCTTTCCGAAAATGCCAGTCTGTGAGCTGTGGAGTAAACAGGGAGGATGCCAGCGACGGCGGAGTGAGGACACCCCGAAAATGTCCAGTGCATACGGCCATGTGGTGTGTACGTCAACAATAGCCAAGGCCGCTACCTGTGTGCTGGACCGAAGCCAGCAAAAAAAAACAAAAAAAAACGCCAAAAAAGAAGTCGGCAGCGCGAAGGCCAATTACTCAAGAAATAATGGGACTAGAGAGAAATTTCTTGTACCTGCAGTTAGCTGCCATAGTCCTGCATCCGAAAATCTAGTTTTCCCGGCAAGCCAGGGCCATCTTCCGCCTTGAAACGACCAGGGGACGGGGCTGCTCTGAATGCGCTTCAAACGCCTGTCTAATGGCACTTTTGTACACGAAGCTGTAACAGAGTGAAAACAAGACTTAGCAACAGCTCTATCTACCAAAGTATGGGGGGAAACTGACAAGTCAGACACTGTTGGAAAGCCCTGCTCATGCGCTTTCCGAAAATGCCGGTCTTGGAGCTGTGGAGTAAACAGGGAGAATGCCAGCGACGGCGGAGTGAGGACACCCCGAAAATGTCCAGTGCATACGGCCATGCTGTGTGTACGTCAACAATAGCCAAGGCCGCTACGTGTGTGCTGGACCGAAGCCAGCAAAAAAAAAAAAAAAACGCCAAAAAAGAAGTCGGCAGCGCCAAGGCCAATTACTCAAGAAATAATGGGACTAGAGAGAAATTTCTTGTACCTGCAGTTAGCTGCCATAGTCCTGCATCCGAAAATCTAGTTTTCCCGGCCAGCCAGGGCCATCTTCCGCCTTGAAACGACCAGGGAACGGGGCTGCTCTGAATGCGCTTCAAACGCCTGTCTAATGGCACTTTTGTACACGAAGCTGTAACAGAGTGAAAACAAGATTTAGTAACAGCTTTATCTCCCAAAGTAATGGCGGGAAACTGACAAGTCAGACACTGTTGGAAAGCCCTGCTCATGGGCTTTCCGAAAATGCCGGTCTTTGAGCTGTGGAGTAAACAGGGAGGATGCCAGCGACGGCGGAGTGAGGACACCCCGAAAATGTCCAGTGCATACGGCCATGCTGTGTGTACGTCAACAATAGCCAAGGCCGCTACCTGTGTGCTGGACCGAAGCCAGCAAAAAAAAAAAAAAAAACCGCCAAAAAAGAAGTCGGCAGCGCCAAGGCCAATTACTCAGGAAATAATGGGACTAGAGAGAAATTTCTTGTACCTGCAGTTAGCTGCCATAGTCCTGCATCCGAAAATCAAGTTTTCCCGGCCAGCCAGGGCCATCTTCCGCCTTGAAACGACCAGGGAACGGGGCTGCTCCGAATGCGCTTCAAACGCCTGTCTAATGGCACTTTTGTACACGAAGCTGTAACAGAGTGAAAACAAGATTTAGCAACAGCTCTATCTCCCAAAGTAATGGCGGGAAACTGACAAGTCAGACACTGTTGGAAAGCCCTGCTCATGGGCTTTCCGAAAATGCCGGTCTTGGAGCTGTGGAGTAAACAGGGAGGATGCCAGCGACGGCGGAGTGAGGACACCCCGAAAATGTCCAGTGCATACGGCCATGCTGTGTGTACGTCAACAATAGCCAAGGCCGCTACCTGTGTGCTGGACGGAAGCTAGCAAACAAAAAAAAACAAAAAACCGCCAAAAAAGAAGTCGGCAGTGCCAAGGCCAATTACTCAAGAAATAATGGGACTAGAGAGAAATTTCTTGTACCTGCAGTTAGCTGCCATAGTCCTGCATCCGAAAATCTAGTTTTCCTAGCAAGCCAGGGCCATCTTCCGCCTTGAAACGACCAGGGAACGGGGCTGCTCTGAATGCGCTTCAAACGCCTGTCTAATGGCACTTTTGTACACGAAGCTGTAACAGAGTGAAAACAAGACTTAGCAACAGCTCTATCTACCAAAGTAATGGGGGAAACTGACAAGTCAGACACTGTTGGAAAGCCCTGCTCATGCGCTTTCCGAAAATGCCGGTCTTGGAGCTGTGGAATAAACAGGGAGGATGCCAGCGACGGCGGAGTGAGGACACCCCGAAAATGTCCAGTGCATATGGCCATGCTGTGTGTACGTCAACAATAGCCAAGGCCGCTACCTGTGTGTTGCACCGAAGCCAGCAAAAAAAAAAAAAAAAAACGCCAGAAAAGAAGTCGGCAGCGCCAAGGCCAATTACTCAAGAAATAATGGGACTTGAGAGAAATTTCTTGTACCTGCAGTTAGCTGTCATAGTCCTGTATCCAAAAATCTAGTTTTCCCGGCCAGCCAGGGCCATCTTCCGCCTTGAAACGACCAGGGAACGGGGCTGCTCTGAATGCGCTTCAAACGCCTGTCTAATGGCACTTTTGTACACGAAGCTGTAACAGAGTGAAAACAAGATTTAGCAACAGCTTTATCTCCCAAAGTAATGGCGGGAAACTGACAAGTCAGACACTGTTGGAAAGCCCTGCTCATGGGCTTTCCGAAAATGCCGGTCTTTGAGCTGTGGAGTAAACAGGGAGGATGCCAGCGACGGCGGAGTGAGGACACCCCGAAAATGTCCAGTGCATACGGCCATGCTGTGTGTACGTCAACAATAGCCAAGGCCGCTACCTGTGTGCTGGACCGAAGTCAGCAAAAAAAAAAAAAAACCGCCAAAAAAGAAGTCGGCAGCGCCAAGGCCAATTACTCAAGAAATAATGGGACTAGAGAGAAATTTCTTGTACCTGCAGTTAGCTGCCATAGTCCTGCATCCGAAAATCTAGTTTTCCCGGCCAGCCAGGGCCATCTTCCGCCTTGAAACGACCAGGGAACGGGGCTGATCCGAATGCGCTTCAAACGCCTGTCTAATGGCACTTTTGTACACGAAGCTGTAACAGAGTGAAAACAAGATTTAGCAACAGCTCTATCTCCCAAAGTAATGGCGGGAAACTGACAAGTCAGACACTGTTAGAAAGCCCTGCTCATGGGCTTTCCGAAAATGCCGGTCTTGGAGCTGTGGAGTAAACAGGGAGGATGCCAGCGACGGCGGAGTGAGGACACCCCGAAAATGTCCAGTGCATACGGCCATGCTGTGTGTACGTCAACAATAGCCAAGGCCGCTACCTGTGTGCTGGTCGGAAGCTAGCAAACAAAAAAAAAAAAAACCGCCAAAAAAGAAGTCGGCAGTGCCAAGGCCAATTACTCAAGAAATAATGGGACTAGAGAGAAATTTCTTGTACCTGCAGTTAGCTGCCATAGTCCTGCATCCGAAAATCTAGTTTTCCTGGCAAGCCAGGGCCATCTTCCGCCTTGAAACGACCAGGGAACGGGGCTGCTCTGAATGCGCTTCAAACGCCTGTCTAATGGCACTTTTGTACACGAAGCTGTAACAGAGTGAAAACAAGATTTAGCAACAGCTTTATCTCCCAAAGTAATGGCGGGAAACTGACAAGTCAGACACTGTTGGAAAGCCCTTCTCATGGGCTTTCCGAAAATGCCGGTCTTTGAGCTGTGGAGTAAACAGGGAGGATGCCAGCGACGGCGGAGTGAGGACACCCCGAAAATGTCCAGTGCTTACGGCCATGCTGTGTGTACGTCAACAATAGCCAAGGCCGCTACCTGTGTGCTGGACCGAAGCCAGCAAAAAAAAAAAAAAACCGCCAAAACAGAAGTCGGCAGCGCCAAGGCCAATTACTCAAGAAATAATGGGACTAGAGAGAAAGTTCTTGTACCTGCAGTTAGCTGCCATAGTCCTGCATCCGAAAATCTAGTTTTCCCGGCCAGCCAGGACCATCTTCCGCCTTGAAACGACCAGGGAACGGGGCTGCTCCGAATGTGCTTCAAACGCCTGTCTAATGGCACTTTTGTACACGAAGCTGTAACAGAGTGAAAACAAGATTTAGCAACAGCTCTATCTCCCAAAGTAATGGCGGGAAACTGAAAAGTCAGACACTGTTGAAAAGCCCTGCTCATGGGCTTTCCGAAAATGCCGGTCTTGGAGCTGTGGAGTAAGCAGGGAGGATGCCAGCGACGGCGGAGTGAGGACACCCCGAAAATGTCCAGTGCATACGGCCATGCTGTGTGTACGTCAACAATAGCCAAGGCCGCTACCTGTGTGCTGGTCGGAAGCTAGCAAACAAAAAAAAAAAAAAACCGCCAAAAAAGAAGTCGGCAGTGCCAAGGCCAATTACTCAAGAAATAATGGGACTAGAGAGAAATTTCTTGTACCTGCAGTTAGCTGCCATAGTCCTGCATCCGAAAATCTAGTTTTCCTGGCAAGCCAGGGCCATCTTCCGCCTTGAAACGACCAGGGAACGGGGCTGCTCTGAATGCGCTTCAAACGCCTGTCTAATGGCACTTTTGTACACGAAGCTGTAACAGAGTGAAAACAAGATTTAGCAACAGCTTTATCTCCCAAAGTAATGGCGGGAAACTGACAAGTCAGACACTGTTGGAAAGCCCTTCTCATGGGCTTTCCGAAAATGCCGGTCTTTGAGCTGTGGAGTAAACAGGGAGGATGCCAGCGACGGCGGAGTGAGGACACCCCGAAAATGTCCAGTGCTTACGGCCATGCTGTGTGTACGTCAACAATAGCCAAGGCCGCTACCTGTGTGCTGGACCGAAGCCAGCAAAAAAAAAAAAACCGCCAAAACAGAAGTCGGCAGCGCCAAGGCCAATTACTCAAGAAATAATGGGACTAGAGAGAAAGTTCTTGTACCTGCAGTTAGCTGCCATAGTCCTGCATCCGAAAATCTAGTTTTCCCGGCCAGCCAGGACCATCTTCCGCCTTGAAACGACCAGGGAACGGGGCTGCTCCGAATGTGCTTCAAACGCCTGTCTAATGGCACTTTTGTACACGAAGCTGTAACAGAGTGAAAACAAGATTTAGCAACAGCTCTATCTCCCAAAGTAATGGCGGGAAACTGAAAAGTCAGACACTGTTGAAAAGCCCTGCTCATGGGCTTTCCGAAAATGCCGGTCTTGGAGCTGTGGAGTAAGCAGGGAGGATGCCAGCGACGGCGGAGTGAGGACACCCCGAAAATGTCCAGTGCATACGGCCATGCTGTGTGTACGTCAACAATAGCCAAGGCCGCTACCTGTGTGCTGGTCGGAAGCTAGCAAACAAAAAAAAAAAAAAACCGCCAAAAAAGAAGTCGGCAGTGCCAAGGCCAATTACTCAAGAAATAATGGGACTAGAGAGAAATTTCTTGTACCTGCAGTTAGCTGCCATAGTCCTGCATCCGAAAATCTAGTTTTCCTGGCAAGCCAGGGCCATCTTCCGCCTTGAAACGACCAGGGAACGGGGCTGCTCTAACTGCGCTTCAAACGCCTGTCTAATGGCACTTTTGTACACGAAGCTGTAACAGAGTGAAAACAAGATTAAGCAACAGCTCTATCTACCAAAGTAATGGGGGGAAACTGACAAGTCAGACACTGTTGGAAAGCCCTGCTCATGCGCTTTCCGAAAATGCCGGTCTTGGAGCTGTGGAATAAACAGGGAGGATGCCAGCGACGGCGGAGTGAGGACACCCCGAAAATGTCCAGTGCATATGGCCATGCTGTGTGTACGTCAACAATAGCCAAGGCCGCTACCTGTGTGTTGCACCGAAGCCAGCAAAAAAAAAAAAAAAAACGCCAGAAAAGAAGTCGGCAGCGCCAAGGCCAATTACTCAAGAAATAATGGGACTAGAGAGAAATTTCTTGTACCTGCAGTTAGCTGTCATAGTCCTGTATCCAAAAATCTAGTTTTCCCGGCCAGCCAGGGCCATCTTCCGCCTTGAAACGACCAGGGAACGGGGCTGCTCTGAATGCGCTTCAAACGCCTGTCTAATGGCACTTTTGTACACGAAGCTGTAACAGAGTGAAAACAAGATTTAGCAACAGCTTTATCTCCCAAAGTAATGGCGGGAAACTGACAAGTCAGACACTGTTGGAAAGCCCTGCTCATGGGCTTTCCGAAAATGCCGGTCTTTGAGCTGTGGAGTAAACAGGGAGGATGCCAGGGACGGCGGAGTGAGGACACCCCGAAAATGTCCAGTGCATACGGCCATGCTGTGTGTACGTCAACAATAGCCAAGGCCGCTACCTGTGTGCTGGACCGAAGCCAGCAAAAAAAAAAAAAACCGCCAAAAAAGAAGTCGGCAGCGCCAAGGCCAATTACTCAAGAAATAATGGGACTAGAGAGAAATTTCTTGTACCTGCAGTTAGCTGCCATAGTCCTGCATCCGAAAATCTAGTTTTCCCGGCCAGCCAGGGCCATCTTCCGCCTTGAAACGACCAGGGAACGGGGCTGCTCCGAATGTGCTTCAAACGCCTGTCTAATGGCACTTTTGTACACGAAGCTGTAACAGAGTGAAAACAAGATTTAGCAACAGCTCTATCTCCCAAAGTAATGGCGGGAAACTGAAAAGTCAGACACTGTTGAAAAGCCCTGCTCATGGGCTTTCCGAAAATGCCGGTCTTGGAGCTGTGGAGTAAGCAGGGAGGATGCCAGCGACGGCGGAGTGAGGACACCCCGAAAATGTCCAGTGCATACGGCCATGCTGTGTGTACGTCAACAATAGCCAAGGCCGCTACCTGTGTGCTGGACGGAAGCTAGCAAACAAAAAAAAACAAAAAACCGCCAAAAAAGAAGTCGGCAGTGCCAAGGCCAATTACTGAAGAAATAATGGGACTAGAGAGAAATTTCTTGTACCTGCAGTTAGCTGCCATAGTCCTGCATCCGAAAATCTAGTTTTCCTGGCAAGCCAGGGCCATCTTCCGCCTTGAAACGACCAGGGAACGGGGCTGCTCTGAATGCGCTTCAAACGCCTGTCTAATGGCACTTTTGTACACGAAGCTGTAACAGAGTGAAAACAAGATTTAGCAACAGCTCTATCTACCAAAGTAATGGGGGGAAACTGACAAGTCAGACACTGTTGGAAAGCCCTGCTCATGCGCTTTCCGAAAATGCCGGTCTTGGAGCTGTGGAATAAACAGGGAGGATGCCAGCGACGGCGGAGTGAGGACACCCCGAAAATGTCCAGTGCATATGGCCATGCTGTGTGTACGTCAACAATAGCCAAGGCCGCTACCTGTGTGTTGCACCGAAGCCAGCAAAAAAAAAAAAAAAAAACGCCAGAAAAGAAGTCGGCAGCGCCAAGGCCAATTACTCAAGAAATAATGGGACTAGAGAGAAATTTCTTGTACCTGCAGTTAGCTGTCATAGTCCTGTATCCAAAAATCTAGTTTTCCCGGCCAGCCAGGGCCATCTTCCGCCTTGAAACGACCAGGGAACGGGGCTGCTCTGAATGCGCTTCAAACGCCTGTCTAATGGCACTTTTGTACACGAAGCTGTAACAGAGTGAAAACAAGATTTAGCAACAGCTTTATCTCCCAAAGTAATGGCGGGAAACTGACAAGTCAGACACTGTTGGAAAGCCCTGCTCATGGGCTTTCCGAAAATGCCGGTCTTTGAGCTGTGGAGTAAACAGGGAGGATGCCAGGGACGGCGGAGTGAGGACACCCCGAAAATGTCCAGTGCATACGGCCATGCTGTGTGTACGTCAACAATAGCCAAGGCCGCTACCTGTGTGCTGGACCGAAGTCAGCAAAAAAAAAAAAAACCGCCAAAAAAGAAGTCGGCAGCGCCAAGGCCAATTACTCAAGAAATAATGGGACTAGAGAGAAATTTCTTGTACCTGCAGTTAGCTGCCATAGTCCTGCATCCGAAAATCTAGTTTTCCCGGCCAGCCAGGGCCATCTTCCGCCTTGAAACGACCAGGGAACGGGGCTGCTCCGAATGTGCTTCAAACGCCTGTCTAATGGCACTTTTGTACACGAAGCTGTAACAGAGTGAAAACAAGATTTAGCAACAGCTCTATCTCCCAAAGTAATGGCGGGAAACTGAAAAGTCAGACACTGTTGAAAAGCCCTGCTCATGGGCTTTCCGAAAATGCCGGTCTTGGAGCTGTGGAGTAAGCAGGGAGGATGCCAGCGACGGCGGAGTGAGGACACCCCGAAAATGTCCAGTGCATACGGCAATGCTGTGTGTACGTCAACAATAGCCAAGGCCGCTACCTGTGTGCTGGACGGAAGCTAGCAAACAAAAAAAAACAAAAAACCGCCAAAAAAGAAGTCGGCAGTGCCAAGGCCAATTACTGAAGAAATAATGGGACTAGAGAGAAATTTCTTGTACCTGCAGTTAGCTGCCATAGTCCTGCATCCGAAAATCTAGTTTTCCTGGCAAGCCAGGGCCATCTTCCGCCTTGAAACGACCAGGGAACGGGGCTGCTCTGAATGCGCTTCAAACGCCTGTCTAATGGCACTTTTGTACACGAAGCTGTAACAGAGTGAAAACAAGACTTAGCAACAGCTCTATCTACCAAAGTAATGGGGGGAAACTGACAAGTCAGACACTGTTGGAAAGCCCTGCTCATGCGCTTTCCGAAAATGCCGATCTTGGAGCTGTGGAATAAACAGGGAGGATGCCAGCGACGGCGGAGTGAGGACACCCCGAAAATGTCCAGTGCATATGGCCATGCTGTGTGTACGTCAACAATAGCCAAGGCCGCTACCTGTGTGTTGCACCGAAGCCAGCAAAAAAAAAAAAAAAAAAAACTCCAGAAAAGAAGTCGGCAGCGCCAAGGCCAATTACTCAAGAAATAATGGGACTAGAGATACATTTCTTGTACCTGCAGTTAGCTGTCATAGTCCTGTATCCAAAAATCTAGTTTTCCCGGCCAGCCAGGGCCATCTTCCGCCTTGAAACGACCAGGGAACGGGGCTGCTCTGAATGCGCTTCAAACGCCTGTCTAATGGCACTTTTGTACACGAAGCTGTAACAGAGTGAAAACAAGATTTAGCAACAGCTTTATCTCCCAAAGTAATGGCGGGAAACTGACAAGTCAGACACTGTTGGAAAGCCCTTCTCATGGGCTTTCCGAAAATGCCGGTCTTTGAGCTGTGGAGTAAACAGGGAGGATGCCAGCGACGGCGGAGTGAGGACACCCCGAAAATGTCCAGTGCATACGGCCATGCTGTGTGTACGTCAACAATAGCCAAGGCCGCTACCTGTGTGCTGGACCGAAGTCAGCAAAAAACAAAAAAAACCGCCAAAAAAGAAGTCGGCAGCGCCAAGGCCAATTACTCAAGAAATAATGGGACTAGAGAGAAATTTCTTGTACCTGCAGTTAGCTGCCATAGTCCTGCATCCGAAAATCTAGTTTTCCCGGCCAGCCAGGGCCATCTTCCGCCTTGAAACGACCAGGGAACGGGGCTGATCCGAATGCGCTTCAAACGCCTGTCTAATGGCACTTTTGTACACGAAGCTGTAACAGAGTGAAAACAAGATTTAGCAACAGCTCTATCTCCCAAAGTAATGGCGGGAAACTGACAAGTCAGACACTGTTGAAAAGCCCTGCTCATGGGCTTTCCGAAAATGCCGGTCTTGGAGCTGTGGAGTAAACAGGGAGGATGCCAGCGACGGCGGAGTGAGGACACCCCGAAAATGTCCAGTGCTTACGGCCATGCTGTGTGTACGTCAACAATAGCCAAGGCCGCTACGTGTGTGCTGGACCGAAGCCAGCAAAAAAAAAAAACCCGCCAAAAAAGAAGTCGGCAGCGCCAAGGCCAATTACTCAAGAAATAATGGGACTAGAGAGAAAGTTCTTGTACCTGCAGTTAGCTGCCATAGTCCTGCATCCGAAAATCTAGTTTTCCCGGCCAGCCAGGGCCATCTTCCGCCTTGAAACGACCAGGGAACGGGGCTGCTCCGAATGTGCTTCAAACGCCTGTCTAATGGCACTTTTGTACACGAAGCTGTAACAGAGTGAAAACAAGATTTAGCAACAGCTCTATCTCCCAAAGTAATGGCGGGAAACTGAAAAGTCAGACACTGTTGAAAAGCCCTGCTCATGGGCTTTCCGAAAATGCCGGTCTTGGAGCTGTGGAGTAAGCAGGGAGGATGCCAGCGACGGCGGAGTGAGGACACCCCGAAAATGTCCAGTGCATACGGCCATGCTGTGTGTACGTCAACAATAGCCAAGGCCGCTACCTGTGTGCTGGACGGAAGCTAGCAAACAAAAAAAAAAAAAAAACCGCCAAAAAAGAAGTCGGCAGCGCCAAGGCCAATTACTCAAGAAATAATGGGACTAGAGATACATTTCTTGTACCTGCAGTTAGCTGTCATAGTCCTGTATCCAAAAATCTAGTTTTCCCGGCCAGCCAGGGCCATCTTCCGCCTTGAAACGACCAGGGAACGGGGCTGCTCTGAATGCGCTTCAAACGCCTGTCTAATGGCACTTTTGTACACGAAGCTGTAACAGAGTGAAAACAAGATTTAGCAACAGCTTTATCTCCCAAAGTAATGGCGGGAAACTGACAAGTCAGACACTGTTGAAAAGCCCTGCTCATGGGCTTTCCGAAAATGCCGGTCTTGGAGCTGTGGAGTAAACAGGGAGGATGCCAGCGACGGCGGAGTGAGGACACCCCGAAAATGTCCAGTGCTTACGGCCATGCTGTGTGTACGTCAACAATAGCCAAGGCCGCTACGTGTGTGCTGGACCGAAGCCAGAAAAAAAAAAAAACCCGCCAAAAAAGAAGTCGGCAGCGCCAAGGCCAATTACTCAAGAAATAATGGGACTAGAGAGAAAGTTCTTGTACCTGCAGTTAGCTGCCATAGTCCTGCATCCGAAAATCTAGTTTTCCCGGCCAGCCAGGGCCATCTTCCGCCTTGAAACGACCAGGGAACGGGGCTGCTCCGAATGTGCTTCAAACGCCTGTCTAATGGCACTTTTGTACACGAAGCTGTAACAGAGTGAAAACAAGATTTAGCAACAGCTCTATCTCCCAAAGTAATGGCGGGAAACTGAAAAGTCAGACACTGTTGAAAAGCCCTGCTCATGGGCTTTCCGAAAATGCCGGTCTTGGAGCTGTGGAGTAAGCAGGGAGGATGCCAGCGACGGCGGAGTGAGGACACCCCGAAAATGTCCAGTGCATACGGCCATGCTGTGTGTACGTCAACAATAGCCAAGGCCGCTACCTGTGTGCTGGACGGAAGCTAGCAAACAAAAAAAAAAAAAAACCGCCAAAAAAGAAGTCGGCAGTGCCAAGGCCAATTACTGAAGAAATAATGGGACTAGAGAGAAATTTCTTGTACCTGCAGTTAGCTGCCATAGTCCTGCATCCGAAAATCTAGTTTTCCTGGCAAGCCAGGGCCATCTTCCGCCTTGAAACGACCAGGGAACGGGGCTGCTCTGAATGCGCTTCAAACGCCTGTCTAATGGCACTTTTGTACACGAAGCTGTAACAGAGTGAAAACAAGACTTAGCAACAGCTCTATCTACCAAAGTAATGGGGGGAAACTGACAAGTCAGACACTGTTGGAAAGCCCTGCTCATGCGCTTTCCGAAAATGCCGGTCTTGGAGCTGTGGAATAAACAGGGAGGATGCCAGCGACGGCGGAGTGAGGACACCCCGAAAATGTCCAGTGCATATGGCCATGCTGTGTGTACGTCAACAATAGCCAAGGCCGCTACCTGTGTGTTGCACCGAAGCCAGCAAAAAAAAAAAAAAAAACTCCAGAAAAGAAGTCGGCAGCGCCAAGGCCAATTACTCAAGAAATAATGGGACTAGAGATACATTTCTTGTACCTGCAGTTAGCTGTCATAGTCCTGTATCCAAAAATCTAGTTTTCCCGGCCACCCAGGGCCATCTTCCGCCTTGAAACGACCAGGGAACGGGGCTGCTCTGAATGCGCTTCAAACGCCTGTCTAATGGCACTTTTGTACACGAAGCTGTAACAGAGTGAAAACAAGATTTAGCAACAGCTTTATCTCCCAAAGTAATGGCGGGAAACTGAAAAGTCAGACACTGTTGGAAAGCCCTTCTCATGGGCTTTCCGAAAATGCCGGTCTTTGAGCTGTGGAGTAAACAGGGAGGATGCCAGCGACGGCGGAGTGAGGACACCCCGAAAATGTCCAGTGCATACGGCCATGCTGTGTGTACGTCAACAATAGCCAAGGCCGCTACCTGTGTGCTGGACCGGTCAGCAAAAAAAAAAAAAACCGCCAAAAAAGAAGTCGGCAGCGCCAAGGCCAATTACTCAAGAAATAATGGGACTAGAGAGAAATTTCTTGTACCTGCAGTTAGCTGCCATAGTCCTGCATCCGAAAATCTAGTTTTCCTGGCAAGCCAGGGCCATCTTCCGCCTTGAAACGACCAGGGAACGGGGCTGCTCTGAATGCGCTTCAAACGCCTGTCTAATGGCACTTTTGTACACGAAGCTGTAACAGAGTGAAAACAAGACTTAGCAACAGCTCTATCTACCAAAGTAATGGGGGGAAACTGACAAGTCAGACACTGTTGGAAAGCCCTGCTCATGCGCTTTCCGAAAATGCCGGTCTTGGAGCTGTGGAATAAACAGGGAGGATGCCAGCGACGGCGGAGTGAGGACACCCCGAAAATGTCCAGTGCATATGGCCATGCTGTGTGTACGTCAACAATAGCCAAGGCCGCTACCTGTGTGTTGCACCGAAGCCAGAAAAAAAAAAAAAAAAAAAACTCCAGAAAAGAAGTCGGCAGCGCCAAGGCCAATTACTCAAGAAATAATGGGACTAGAGATACATTTCTTGTACCTGCAGTTAGCTGTCATAGTCCTGTATCCAAAAATCTAGTTTTCCCGGCCAGCCAGGGCCATCTTCCGCCTTGAAACGACCAGGGAACGGGGCTGCTCTGAATGCGCTTCAAACGCCTGTCTAATGGCACTTTTGTACACGAAGCTGTAACAGAGTGAAAACAAGATTTAGCAACAGCTTTATCTCCCAAAGTAATGGCGGGAAACTGACAAGTCAGACACTGTTGGAAAGCCCTGCTCATGGGCTTTCCGAAAATGCCGGTCTTTGAGCTGTGGAGTAAACAGGGAGGATGCCAGCGACGGCGGAGTGAGGACACCCCGAAAATGTCCAGTGCATACGGCCATGCTGTGTGTACGTCAACAATAGCCAAGGCCGCTACCTGTGTGCTGGACCGAAGTCAGAAAAAACAAAAAAAACCGCCAAAAAAGAAGTCGGCAGCGCCAAGGCCAATTACTCAAGAAATAATGGGACTAGAGAGAAATTTCTTGTACCTGCAGTTAGCTGCCATAGTCCTGCATCCGAAAATCTAGTTTTCCCGGCCAGCCAGGGCCATCTTCCGCCTTGAAACGACCAGGGAACGGGGCTGATCCGAATGCGCTTCAAACGCCTGTCTAATGGCACTTTTGTACACGAAGCTGTAACAGAGTGAAAACAAGATTTAGCAACAGCTCTATCTCCCAAAGTAATGGCGGGAAACTGACAAGTCAGACACTGTTGAAAAGCCCTGCTCATGGGCTTTCCGAAAATGCCGGTCTTGGAGCTGTGGAGTAAACAGGGAGGATGCCAGCGACGGCGGAGTGAGGACACCCCGAAAATGTCCAGTGCTTACGGCCATGCTGTGTGTACGTCAACAATAGCCAAGGCCGCTACGTGTGTGCTGGACCGAAGCCAGCAAAAAAAAAAAAACCGCCAAAAAAGAAGTCGGCAGCGCCAAGGCCAATTACTCAAGAAATAATGGGACTAGAGAGAAAGTTCTTGTACCTGCAGTTAGCTGCCATAGTCCTGCATCCGAAAATCTAGTTTTCCCGGCCAGCCAGGGCCATCTTCCGCCTTGAAACGACCAGGGAACGGGGCTGCTCCGAATGTGCTTCAAACGCCTGTCTAATGGCACTTTTGTACACGAAGCTGTAACAGAGTGAAAACAAGATTTAGCAACAGCTCTATCTCCCAAAGTAATGGCGGGAAACTGAAAAGTCAGACACTGTTGAAAAGCCCTGCTCATGGGCTTTCCGAAAATGCCGGTCTTGGAGCTGTGGAGTAAGCAGGGAGGATGCCAGCGACGGCGGAGTGAGGACACCCCGAAAATGTCCAGTGCATACGGCCATGCTGTGTGTACGTCAACAATAGCCAAGGCCGCTACCTGTGTGCTGGACGGAAGCTAGCAAACAAAAAAACAAAAAAAACCGCCAAAAAAGAAGTCGGCAGTGCCAAGGCCAATTACTGAAGAAATAATGGGACTAGAGAGAAATTTCTTGTACCTGCAGTTAGCTGCCATAGTCCTGCATCCGAAAATCTAGTTTTCCTGGCAAGCCAGGGCCATCTTCCGCCTTGAAACGACCAGGGAACGGGGATGCTCTGAATGCGCTTCAAACGCCTGTCTAATGGCACTTTTGTACACGAAGCTGTAACAGAGTGAAAACAAGATTTAGCAACAGCTTTATCTCCCAAAGTAATGGCGGGAAACTGACAAGTCAGACACTGTTGGAAAGCCCTTCTCATGGGCTTTCCGAAAATGCCGGTCTTTGAGCTGTGGAGTAAACAGGGAGGATGCCAGCGACGGCGGAGTGAGGACACCCCGAAAATGTCCAGTGCATACGGCCATGCTGTGTGTACGTCAACAATAGCCAAGGCCGCTACCTAAGTGCTGGACCGAAGTCAGCAAAAAAAAAAAAAAACCGCCAAAAAAGAAGTCGGCAGCGCAAAGGCCAATTACTCAAGAAATAATAGGACTAGAGAGAAAGTTCTTGTACCTGCAGTTAGCTGCCATAGTCCTGCATCCGAAAATCTAGTTTTCCCGGCCAGCCAGGGCCATCTTCCGCCTTGAAACGACCAGGGAACGGGGCTGCTCCGAATGCGCTTCAAACGCCTGTCTAATGGCACTTTTGTACACGAAGCTGTAACAGAGTGAAAACAAGATTTAGCAACAGCTCTATCTCCCAAAGTAATGGCGGGAAACTGACAAGTCAGACACTGTTGGAAAGCCCTGCTCATGCGCTTTCCGAAAATGCCGGTCTTGGAGCTGTGGAGTAAACAGGGAGGATGCCAGCGACGGCGGAGTGAGGACACCCCGAAAATGTCCAGTGCATATGGCCATGCTGTGTGTACGTCAACAATAGCCAAGGCCGCTACCTGTGTGTTGCACCGAAGCCAGAAAAAAAAAAAAAAAAAAACGCCAGAAAAGAAGTCGGCAGCGCCAAGGCCAATTACTCAAGAAATAATGGTACTAGAGAGAAATTTCTTGTACCTGCAGTTAGCTGTCATAGTCCTGTATCCAAAAATCTAGTTTTCCCGGCCAGCCAGGGCCATCTTCCACCTTGAAACGACCAGGGAACGGGGCTGCTCTGAATGTGCTTCAAACGCCTGTCTAATGGCACTTTTGTACACGAAGCTGTAACAGAGTGAAAACAAGATTTAGCAACAGCTTTATCTCCCAAAGTAATGGCGGGAAACTGACAAGTCAGACACTGTTGGAAAGCCCTGCTCATGGGCTTTCCGAAAATGCCGGTCTTTGAGCTGTGGAGTAAACAGGGAGGATGCCAGCGACGGCGGAGTGAGGACACCCCGAAAATGTCCAGTGCATACGGCCATGCTGTGTGTACGTCAACAATAGCCAAGGCCGCTACCTGTGTGCTGGACGGAAGCTAGCAAACAAAAAAAAACAAAAAACCGCCAAAAAAGAAGTCGGCAGTGCCAAGGCCAATTACTGAAGAAATAATGGGACTAGAGAGAAATTTCTTGTACCTGCAGTTAGCTGCCATAGTCCTGCATCCGAAAATCTAGTTTTCCCGGCCAGCCAGGGCCATCTTCCGCCTTGAAACGACCAGGGAACGGGGCTGCTCTGAATGCGCTTCAAACGCCTGTCTAATGGCACTTTTGTACACGAAGCTGTAACAGAGTGAAAACAAGACTTAGCAACAGCTCTATCTACCAAAGTAATGGGGGGAAACTGACAAGTCAGACACTGTTGGAAAGCCCTTCTCATGGGCTTTCCGAAAATGCCGGTCTTTGAGCTGTGGAGTAAACAGGGAGGATGCCAGCGACGGCGGAGTGAGGACACCCCGAAAATGTCCAGTGCATACGGCCATGCTGTGTGTACGTCAACAATAGCCAAGGCCGCTACCTGTGTGCTGGACCGGTCAGCAAAAAAAAAAAAAACCGCCAAAAAAGAAGTCGGCAGCGCCAAGGCCAATTACTCAAGAAATAATGGGACTAGAGAGAAATTTCTTGTACCTGCAGTTAGCTGCCATAGTCCTGCATCCGAAAATCTAGTTTTCCTGGCAAGCCAGGGCCATCTTCCGCCTTGAAACGACCAGGGAACGGGGCTGCTCTGAATGCGCTTCAAACGCCTGTCTAATGGCACTTTTGTACACGAAGCTGTAACAGAGTGAAAACAAGACTTAGCAACAGCTCTATCTACCAAAGTAATGGGGGGAAACTGACAAGTCAGACACTGTTGGAAAGCCCTGCTCATGCGCTTTCCGAAAATGCCGGTCTTGGAGCTGTGGAATAAACAGGGAGGATGCCAGCGACGGCGGAGTGAGGACACCCCGAAAATGTCCAGTGCATATGGCCATGCTGTGTGTACGTCAACAATAGCCAAGGCCGCTACCTGTGTGTTGCACCGAAGCCAGCAAAAAAAAAAAAAAAAAAAACTCCAGAAAAGAAGTCGGCAGCGCCAAGGCCAATTACTCAAGAAATAATGGGACTAGAGATACATTTCTTGTACCTGCAGTTAGCTGTCATAGTCCTGTATCCAAAAATCTAGTTTTCCCGGCCAGCCAGGGCCATCTTCCGCCTTGAAACGACCAGGGAACGGGGCTGCTCTGAATGCGCTTCAAACGCCTGTCTAATGGCACTTTTGTACACGAAGCTGTAACAGAGTGAAAACAAGATTTAGCAACAGCTTTATCTCCCAAAGTAATGGCGGGAAACTGACAAGTCAGACACTGTTGGAAAGCCCTGCTCATGGGCTTTCCGAAAATGCCGGTCTTTGAGCTGTGGAGTAAACAGGGAGGATGCCAGCGACGGCGGAGTGAGGACACCCCGAAAATGTCCAGTGCATACGGCCATGCTGTGTGTACGTCAACAATAGCCAAGGCCGCTACCTGTGTGCTGGACCGAAGTCAGAAAAAACAAAAAAAACCGCCAAAAAAGAAGTCGGCAGCGCCAAGGCCAATTACTCAAGAAATAATGGGACTAGAGAGAAATTTCTTGTACCTGCAGTTAGCTGCCATAGTCCTGCATCCGAAAATCTAGTTTTCCCGGCCAGCCAGGGCCATCTTCCGCCTTGAAACGACCAGGGAACGGGGCTGATCCGAATGCGCTTCAAACGCCTGTCTAATGGCACTTTTGTACACGAAGCTGTAACAGAGTGAAAACAAGATTTAGCAACAGCTCTATCTCCCAAAGTAATGGCGGGAAACTGACAAGTCAGACACTGTTGAAAAGCCCTGCTCATGGGCTTTCCGAAAATGCCGGTCTTGGAGCTGTGGAGTAAACAGGGAGGATGCCAGCGACGGCGGAGTGAGGACACCCCGAAAATGTCCAGTGCTTACGGCCATGCTGTGTGTACGTCAACAATAGCCAAGGCCGCTACGTGTGTGCTGGACCGAAGCCAGCAAAAAAAAAAAAACCGCCAAAAAAGAAGTCGGCAGCGCCAAGGCCAATTACTCAAGAAATAATGGGACTAGAGAGAAAGTTCTTGTACCTGCAGTTAGCTGCCATAGTCCTGCATCCGAAAATCTAGTTTTCCCGGCCAGCCAGGGCCATCTTCCGCCTTGAAACGACCAGGGAACGGGGCTGCTCCGAATGTGCTTCAAACGCCTGTCTAATGGCACTTTTGTACACGAAGCTGTAACAGAGTGAAAACAAGATTTAGCAACAGCTCTATCTCCCAAAGTAATGGCGGGAAACTGAAAAGTCAGACACTGTTGAAAAGCCCTGCTCATGGGCTTTCCGAAAATGCCGGTCTTGGAGCTGTGGAGTAAGCAGGGAGGATGCCAGCGACGGCGGAGTGAGGACACCCCGAAAATGTCCAGTGCATACGGCCATGCTGTGTGTACGTCAACAATAGCCAAGGCCGCTACCTGTGTGCTGGACGGAAGCTAGCAAACAAAAAAAAAAAAAAAACCGCCAAAAAAGAAGTCGGCAGTGCCAAGGCCAATTACTGAAGAAATAATGGGACTAGAGAGAAATTTCTTGTACCTGCAGTTAGCTGCCATAGTCCTGCATCCGAAAATCTAGTTTTCCTGGCAAGCCAGGGCCATCTTCCGCCTTGAAACGACCAGGGAACGGGGATGCTCTGAATGCGCTTCAAACGCCTGTCTAATGGCACTTTTGTACACGAAGCTGTAACAGAGTGAAAACAAGATTTAGCAACAGCTTTATCTCCCAAAGTAATGGCGGGAAACTGACAAGTCAGACACTGTTGGAAAGCCCTTCTCATGGGCTTTCCGAAAATGCCGGTCTTTGAGCTGTGGAGTAAACAGGGAGGATGCCAGCGACGGCGGAGTGAGGACACCCCGAAAATGTCCAGTGCATACGGCCATGCTGTGTGTACGTCAACAATAGCCAAGGCCGCTACCTAAGTGCTGGACCGAAGTCAGAAAAAAAAAAAAAAAACCGCCAAAAAAGAAGTCGGCAGCGCAAAGGCCAATTACTCAAGAAATAATAGGACTAGAGAGAAAGTTCTTGTACCTGCAGTTAGCTGCCATAGTCCTGCATCCGAAAATCTAGTTTTCCCGGCCAGCCAGGGCCATCTTCCGCCTTGAAACGACCAGGGAACGGGGCTGCTCCGAATGCGCTTCAAACGCCTGTCTAATGGCACTTTTGTACACGAAGCTGTAACAGAGTGAAAACAAGATTTAGCAACAGCTCTATCTCCCAAAGTAATGGCGGGAAACTGACAAGTCAGACACTGTTGGAAAGCCCTGCTCATGCGCTTTCCGAAAATGCCGGTCTTGGAGCTGTGGAGTAAACAGGGAGGATGCCAGCGACGGCGGAGTGAGGACACCCCGAAAATGTCCAGTGCATATGGCCATGCTGTGTGTACGTCAACAATAGCCAAGGCCGCTACCTGTGTGTTGCACCGAAGCCAGAAAAAAAAAAAAAAAAAAACGCCAGAAAAGAAGTCGGCAGCGCCAAGGCCAATTACTCAAGAAATAATGGTACTAGAGAGAAATTTCTTGTACCTGCAGTTAGCTGTCATAGTCCTGTATCCAAAAATCTAGTTTTCCCGGCCAGCCAGGGCCATCTTCCACCTTGAAACGACCAGGGAACGGGGCTGCTCTGAATGTGCTTCAAACGCCTGTCTAATGGCACTTTTGTACACGAAGCTGTAACAGAGTGAAAACAAGATTTAGCAACAGCTTTATCTCCCAAAGTAATGGCGGGAAACTGACAAGTCAGACACTGTTGGAAAGCCCTGCTCATGGGCTTTCCGAAAATGCCGGTCTTTGAGCTGTGGAGTAAACAGGGAGGATGCCAGCGACGGCGGAGTGAGGACACCCCGAAAATGTCCAGTGCATACGGCCATGCTGTGTGTACGTCAACAATAGCCAAGGCCGCTACCTGTGTGCTGGACGGAAGCTAGCAAACAAAAAAAAACAAAAAACCGCCAAAAAAGAAGTCGGCAGTGCCAAGGCCAATTACTGAAGAAATAATGGGACTAGAGAGAAATTTCTTGTACCTGCAGTTAGCTGCCATAGTCCTGCATCCGAAAATCTAGTTTTCCCGGCCAGCCAGGGCCATCTTCCGCCTTGAAACGACCAGGGAACGGGGCTGCTCTGAATGCGCTTCAAACGCCTGTCTAATGGCACTTTTGTACACGAAGCTGTAACAGAGTGAAAACAAGACTTAGCAACAGCTCTATCTACCAAAGTAATGGGGGGAAACTGACAAGTCAGACACTGTTGGAAAGCCCTGCTCATGGGCTTTCCGAAAATGCCGGTCTTGGAGCTGTGGAGTAAACAGGGAGGATGCCAGCGACGGCGGAGTGAGGACACCCCGAAAATGTCCAGTGCTTACGGCCATGCTGTGTGTACGTCAACAAGAGCCAAGGCCGCTACGTGTGTGCTGGACCGAAGCCAGCAAAAAAAAAAAAAAACGCCAAAAAAGAAGTCGGCAGCGCCAAGGCCAATTACTCAAGAAATAATGGGACTAGAGAGAAAGTTCTTGTACCTGCAGTTAGCTGCCATAGTCCTGCATCCGAAAATCTAGTTTTCCCGGCCAGCCAGGGCCATCTTCCGCCTTGAAACGACCAGGGAACGGGGCTGCTCCGAATGTGCTTCAAACGCCTGTCTAAGGGCACTTTTGTACACGAAGCTGTAACAGAGTGAAAACAAGATTTAGCAACAGCTCTATCTCCCAAAGTAATGGCGGGAAACTGACAAGTCAGACACTGTCGGAAAGCCCTGCTCATGGGCTTTCCGAAAATGCCGGTCTTGGAGCTGTGGAGTAAGCAGGGAGGATGCCAGCGACGGCGGAGTGAGGACACCCCGAAAATGTCCAGTGCATACGGCCATGCTGTGTGTACGTCAACAATAGCCAAGGCTGCTACCTGTGTGCTGGACCGAAGCCAGCAAAAAAAAAAAAAAAACGCCAAAAAAGAAGTCGGCAGCGCCAAGGCCAATTACTCAAGAAATAATGAGACTAGAGAGAAATGTCTTGTACTTGCAGTTAGCTGCCATAGTCCTGCATCCGAAAATCTAGTTTTCCCGGCCAGCCAGGGCCATCTTCCGCCTTGAAACGACCAGGGAACGGGGCTGCTCCGAATGCGCTTCAAACGCCTGTCTAATGGCACTTTTGTACACGAAGCTGTAACAGAGTGAAAACAAGATTGAGCAACAGCTCTATCTCCCAAAGTAATGGCGGGAAACTGACACGTCAGACACTGTTAGAAAGCCCTGCTCATGGGCTTTCCGAAAATGCCGGTCTTGGAGCTGTGGAGTAAACAGGGAGGATGCCAGCGACGGCGGAGTGAGGACACCCCGAAAATGTCCAGTGCATACGGCCATGCTGTGTGTACGTCAACAATAGCCAAGGCCGCTACGTGTGTGCTGGACCGAAGCCAGCAAAAAAAAAAAAAAAAACGCCAAAAAAGAAGTTGGCAGCACCAAGGCCAATTACTCAAGAAATAATGGGACTAGAGAGAAATTTCTTGTACCTGCAGTTAGCTGCCATAGTCCTGCATCCGAAAATCTAGTTTTCCCGGCCAGCCAGGGCCATCTTCCGCCTTGAAACGACCAGGGAACGGGGCTGCTCTGAATGCGCTTCAAACGCCTGTCTAATGGCACTTTTGTACACGAAGCTGTAACAGAGTGAAAACAAGATTTAGCAACAGCTTTATCTCCCAAAGTAATGGGGGGAAACTGACAAGTCAGACACTGTTGGAAAGCCCTGCTCATGGGCTTTCCAAAAATGCCAGTTTTGGAGCTGTGGAGTAAACAGGGAGGATGCCAGCGACGGCGGAGTGAGGACACCCCGAAAATGTCCAGTGCATACGGCCATGCTGTGTGTACGTCAACAATAGCCAAGGCCGCTACCTGTGTGCTGGACGGAAGCTAGCAAACAAAAAAAAACAAAAAACCGCCAAAAAAGAAGTCGGCAGTGCCAAGGCCAATTACTCAAGAAATAATGGGACTAGAGAGAAATTTCTTGTACCTGCAGTTAGCTGCCATAGTCCTGCATCCGAAAAGCTAGTTTTCCCGGCCAGCCAGGGCCATCTTCCGCCTTGAAACGACCAGGGAACGGGGCTGCTCTGAATGCGCTTCAAACGCCTGTCTAATGGCACTTTTGTACACGAAGCTGTAACAGAGTGAAAACAAGATTTAGCAACAGCTTTATCTCCCAAAGTAATGGCGGGAAACTGACAAGTCAGACACTGTTAGAAAGCCCTGCTCATGGGCTTTCCGAAAATGCCGGTCTTTGAGCTGTGGAGTAAACAGGGAGGATGCCAGCGACGGCGGAGTGAGGACACCCCGAAAATGTCCAGTGCATACGGCCATGCTGTGTGTACGTCAACAATAGCCAAGGCCGCTACGTGTGTGCTGGACCGAAGCCAGCAAAAAACAAAAAAAAACGCCAAAAAAGAAGTCGGCAGCGCCAAGGCCAATTACTCAAGAAATAATGGGACTAGAGAGAAATTTCTTGTACCTGCAGTTAGCTGCCATAGTCCTGCATCCAAAAATCTAGTTTTCCCGGCCAGCCAGGGCCATCTTCCGCCTTGAAACGACCAGGGAACGGGGCTGCTCTGAATGCGCTTCAAACGCCTGTCTAATGGCACTTTTGTACACGAAGCTGTAACAGAGTGAAAACAAGATTTAGCAACAGCTCTATCTCCCAAAGTAATGGCAGGAAACTGACAAGTCAGACTTTGTTAGAAAGCCCTGCTCATGGGCTTTCCGAAAATGCCGGTCTTTGAGCTGTGGAGTAAACAGGGAGGATGCCAGCGACGGCGGAGTGAGGACACCCCGAAAATGTCCAGTGCATACGGCCATGTGGTGTGTACGTCAACAATAGCCAAGGCCGCTACCTGTGTGCTGGACCGAAGCCAGCAAAAAAAAAACCCGCCAAAAAAGAAGTCGGCAGCGCCAAGGCCAGTTACTCAAGAAATAATGGGACTAGCGAGAAATTTCTTGTACCTGCAGTTAGCTGCCATAGTCCTGCATCCGAAAATCTAGTTTTCCCGGCCAGCCAGGGCCATCTTCCGCCTTGAAATGACCAGGGAACGGGGCTGCTCCGAATGTGCTTCAAACGCCTGTCTAATGGCACTTTTGTACACGAAGCTGTAACAGAGTGAAAACAAGATTTAGCAACAGCTCTATCTCCCAAAGTAATGGCGGGAAACTGACAAGTCAGACACTGTTGGAAAGCCCTGCTCATGGGCTTTTTGAAAATGCCGGTCTTGGAGCTGTGGAGTAAGCAGGGAGGATGCCAGCGACGGCGGAGTGAGGACACCCCGAAAATGTCCAGTGCTTACGGCCATGCTGTGTGTACGTCAACAATAGCCAAGGCCGCTACGTGTGTGCTGCACCGAAGCCAGCAAAAAAAAAACCGCCAAAAAAGAAGTCGGCAGCGCCAAGGCCAATTACTCAAGAAATAATGGGACTAGAGAGAAATTTCTTGTACCTGCAGTTAGCTGCCAAAGTCCTGCATCCGAAAATCTAGTTTTCCCGGCCAGCCAGGGCCATCTTCCGCCTTGAAACGACCAGGGAACGGGGCTGCTCTGAATGCGCTTCAAACGCCTGTCTAATGGCACTTTTGTACACGAAGCTGTAACAGAGTGAAAACAAGACTTAGCAACAGCTCTATCTCCCAAAGTAATGGCGGGAAACTGACAAGTCAGACACTGTTGGAAAGCCCTGCTCATGGGCTTTCCGAAAATGCTAGTCTTGGAGCTGTGGAGTAAACAGGGAGGATGCCAGCGACGGCGGAGTGAGGACACCCCGAAAATGTCCAGTGCATACGGCCATGCTGTGTGTACGTCAACAATAGCCAAGGCCGCTACGTGTGTGCTGGACCGAAGCCAGCAAAAAAAAAAAAAAAACGCCGAAAAAAGAAGTCGGCAGCGCCAAGGCCAATTACTCAAGAAATAATGGGACTAGAGAGAAATTTCTCGTACCTGCAGTTAGCTGTCATAGTCTTGCATCCGAAAATCTAGTTTTCCCGGCCAGCCAGGGCCATCTTCCGTCTTGAAACGACCAGGGAACGGGGCTGCTCCGAATGCGCTTCAAACGCCTGTCTAATGGCACTTTTGTACACGAAGCTGTAACAGAGTGAAAACAAGACTTAGCAACAGCTCTATCTCCCAAAGTAATGGCGGGAAACTGACAAGTCAGACACTGTTGGAAAGCCCTGCTCATGGGCTTTCCGAAAATGCCAGTATTGGAGCTGTAGATTAACAAAACAAAATAAGTCTTACACTGTTGGAAAGCCCTGCACATGGGCATTCCGAAATTGCCGGGCTTTGCGCTGCGGGATAAATAGGGAGGATGCCAGTGACCGCGGAATGAGGACACCCCGAGGATATCCAGTGCATATAGCCATGCTTTGTGTACGTCAACATTAGCCAAGGTCGCTACGTGTGTGCTGGACCGAAGTGAAAGCAAGACTTAGCATCGTCTCTATCTCCCTCACAATTCCGGGATCTTGACAAGTGTGGCACTGTTGCAAAGCTTTATTCAAAAATGCGTAGTTTAAGGCTTTTGGATTAATAGGGAGGATGCTACGGTCCACGGAAGGAGGACACCCCTAGGATTTCCAAAAGATACGGGCAAGTGAGTTTACGTGAAGAATAGCCTAAGTAGGTGTGCCGGACCGAAACCAGCAAGTAAGCCCGGCTAAAAAATGTCGGCAACTCCCTGCTCAATAACTCCAGAAATAATTTGGCTAGAAAAACTTTTTGTTTACCTGCAGTTAGCTACTATAGTCTTGCATCCGAAAGTTTAGTTTTGCCGGCCATCCAGGCCCATCTTCTACCTTGAAATGACCATCGAGCTCGGGTGCTCCGAATGCTCTTCAAATTCATGTATAATGACACTTTTGCACACTACGCTGTAACTGAGTAAAAGCGCGACTTAGCAACGTCTCCATCTCCCTGAATATTGTCGGAGTCTGCGGAAGGACACCCTGAGGATGTCCAAAAGATACGGACATGCATTTGTACGTGAACAATAGCCCAAGCCGGTGTGCTGGACCAAAACCAGCAAGTCAGCCCGGCCAAAAAGAGTCGGCTCCATACTCAATAACTCCAGAAACAATGGGGCTAGAATTTTTTTTCTGTTACATGCAGTTAGCTACCATAGTTCTGCGTCCGAAGATTTAGTTTTGCCGGCCATCCAGACCCATCGTCTACCTTGAAACGACCATCAACCAGGGGTGCTACAAATGCTCTTCAAACACATGTCTAATGGCAGTTTTCCACACGAAGCTGTAACAGAGTGAAAGCAAGATTTAGCAACGTCTCTATCTCCCTCTTTATTGCCAGGACCTTGACAAGTGTAATACTGTTGGAAAGCCCTACTCATGGGCTTTCCAGAAATGCCTGTTAGGGCTATGGAATAAATATGGAAGATGCTAGGGTCTACGGAACAAGGACACCCCAAGGATGTCCAAAAGATACGGGCATACGGGCATGTGGGTGTACGTGAAATATAGTCCAAGCCGGTGTGCAGAACCGAAATTAGGAAGACAGCCCAGCCCCCCCCCCAATAAAAAAAAATGGGAAGCTCCCTGCTCAATGATTCCAGCAACAATGGGGCTAGAAAGAAGTTTCTGTTACATGCAGTTAGCTACGATAATCCCGCGTCTGCAAATTGAGTTTTGCCGGCCATCCAGGCTCATCTTCTACCTTGAAACGAACATCGACTTGGGTGCTCCAAATGCTCTTCAAACACATGTCTAACGGCACTTTTGCACACAAAGCTGTAACACAGTGAAAACAAGAATTAGCAACGTCTTTATCTCCCTCAATATCTCGGGCTGTGGGTTTAGGAGGAGGCCACCCCGAGGATGTCCAAAAGATACGGGCATGTGTGTGTACGTGAACAATAGCCCAAGCCATTGTGCTGGACCGAAACCAGCAAGAAAGCAAGACCCCAAAAAAGTTGGCAGCTCCCTGCTCAATAACTCCAAAAATAATTGGGCTAGAAAGAATCTCCCCGAACCCCCCAATCAATAATTATATTCGACCTATCCTTTTCATTCTTACTCGACGTCTTGGCTGCTTTGTTTTTCACGCTACTTGAAATTAGAAACGAGACGTCAATGTCTCGTTTGTACTGCGTCTGTCGGGGCTCCGTGATTTCAAGAACCCCGCAACCTCCAAACTGAGGCGAACGATAACGGTTTGCTTCAGCTACACTGTCGTGAGACAATTCTTTTCGGTGTCTTCTCAGATGCCACACAACATGATGCATAATAATGTGCATCCCAAACATTGCCGTCAGGAGAACGACTTGGCTTCATATTTACCATATGGTGATAAATACCAGCTTCTAAGATGGGACCAGGCAATGATTTGGAGCTTACAATGCGGACTTGTTTTCATTATCTCTCAGTATGAAAACTCAATACGTCATTCATACAGGAGTAAGGTTATCTGTATTTATACTTCGGGAAAGCGTTCAGTTTGGAAATTAGCCCTAAAAGTTTGCACCCCCGTCTGATAGTCCAGGACCCCGTCCGTGAGAGTTGGGCGGCACCCGCCCCCCCCCCACCCAACCACACACACACACACACCCACCCACACACACACACACACACACACACATTCTTTTTAACACGGAGTTGTGGGGACTCCCTATTGTTGTTCTATTATTCCCTTTTCTATTGAATTACCTTGTGGGGACCGGGTTTGACAAAGAAAAACGTTGTGGGGACCTTTGTTCCATTGTATAAATGTCCCCATAACGGTGTGTATGCCTACCCACACGCACACACACACCCACACACACAAACACATGCACCACCACCCTCATGTACTTTAAAAAATTCCACAATTTCACATCTAAATTTCAGGCGAACCTAATGTTACTGAAAAGGTCTGAAAAATGATGTCGATTTATACATGAAGATTTAAGGCGCATTCAGCCCCTCTGCCTAGCTGAAGATTTGAATTTGAGTCAATTGGTTCTCATGGAGATGTTTCCAATTCAATAGACCGATTGCGCGACCTTTGTCACGTGACCCCTGTTGGGTATAAAATGTAAACACACACGTAATCCTCCATAGGAAAGGGTGGTACGGTACACGATGATTAATGCATTTTGTTTATTCGATCGAGGCTTTTCTTGTCCGAAATCTGTGAAGGATATTCCAGAGTTTGTACCAAAGACCTTCAAGTGGCTGAATAAAGCCAGTAAGGACAGTTCCAGCAAGTATATATTCTGTATAAATGTGCACGATGTATACACAGCGCGCGACGGAACGTTAGGCGACACGACCGCGATCACCACACACTTTTTAACACAAAAATTTCAAAGTTTTGAAGCTGAACTCATCCAAAGAAATTGATTTCCAAAACTAAGTGATTCCTTTGCCTATTTGAAATTCTGCAAGGCTAGGTATTAATGCTCACTTTTCCAACATTCTTTACCCCTTTTTACAGTGATTTAGGCCAACATTACAAACAAAATAACACACGGGTAGCTACATACAGAATAGTCATCCGACGCCGGTAGTGCATGGCTAAAAAAACCCTCTTTTTAGTAGAATCCTGTTCAATTAAGAAACAGAGATGTGATTTAAATTAATGCCACAACATACTACTTTAAATAAAGGGGCTGATTAACTAATTCGTCGCTTAACGAAAATAAAATCGACTGTTTTCGAACTCACTCTGTGTCACGGCTTATGCTTTTACACGCATTTTTTCATCAGCTGTATGACGTCATACCAGATAGGGGTTCACGTGACCGCATGTAAACGTTGTCGCACAATCGGTCTATTCAACAGATAAATCATAAAGCAGAATATAAAGTAAGGATTTCACGGAGAGAGTTGAGAAAAATAAGATTAAAACAAACAAATAAAAAAGCCAAGTTGTCAAATGGTAAGCAGGAAATATTGCCCCCTCCCCAAGCAATCCCCTAACCCCATCCAAGCCAGGCCATTGACTGTTTCCTTCAGCCTACTAAAACAATCGTTTTGAGTAAGGCAATAGACCGACTGCGCGACCCACGTCACGTGGCCTCTAGTGGGTATTTAATGTAAACAAACACGAGGACCTCCATATAGGAAAGTGCGCTACGGTACATGGTGGTTGTTGCATTTGCTTACTCAATCTAGGCTCTATGATTCTAGAGTTTGATTCGAGAGTTTGTATCAGAGACTTTCGAGAGGATGAATGAGGCCAGTAAGGACAGTTCAGGAAGTTTTTAACATTTTACAAGGAACGTATATGTTCACGGTGTAGTACTACTTGCACGACGTGTTTGATTGAAATCAAAGTCACAACATACAACTGTAATAAAACGGCTTAGTAACTGTGCTATTATTACCAAAAGCCGACTGTTTGTGTGACTGTCAGTCACAGCATGTATTTGCACGTAGTTTGCTATCAGCTCAGATGGCGTAGTACCCACTACAGATCACATGACAACATGTAAACAATCGTCGCACAATCGGTCTTTTGAGGCTCGCCCGAACCAAATTAATTTTTAGTCCCGCTCAGTCTAAATTGAATAATTTTAATGTGAATATCAAGTAAGCCTAAAGCAAGACCAGCAGGAAAAGCCATAAATGACACTACACATTTTAAGAGGCAACATACATACTCGTAATCGTTCGAGTTTGTTTGAATACAATGGGTTAATGATACCACATTACACTTCACTTCTGCAGGGTAACTGTAGCCAACTGTCAAAAGTAAAACATTCTGATCGCACAAAATTATTGTTACTTTTATGTTATTTTTTCCTTTTTATTTGTTGACATATTTTTTTCTCTTCTTTGGCTATACATATATCAATCATGATAACAAATATTAAATATACATATGTAATAGACTATTAACAATTAGAGAAAAAAAATGTACTCCATTACGGGAGGCTGCTGTACTTTACAGTATGTAAGCCACCGGGTTTTGATAACAAATGGGTGAAATAATCACACAGCTGAAAGGCTGACCGAAATTTCCCAGACAACTAATTTGTTATTTTATTTCTTCTTCCTGATAATATGAGGATGGGTTTTACACAAAAAAATATTTGGGTTACAAATTATTTAGTTACCAACTAATAAGTGAAACTACACTGTAAGCTACAGTGGTCGTGTCACTGTGCAGTTACACTGTGTGCACACAGTGTCACTAAATACAAATACATGTAAATGCACTTCCTGTCCGGAAACTGGACACACATGACAAGTTTAAAAGGAATGGAAACAAGCTACATTTTTCGAGCAGAAACTGACAATGTACAATGTCGTTTTTCATGCTCTATATATTTATCCGTATTTATCTGCTTTGTTAGTCACAATATCATAACACAAGTAAAGCATGAAAAGGGCAACTTTTAAACTCACCGCCACGCCCGCTTTGTTGTCAAAATTCCTCGTGCCTTTCCTAGATTGGTACCCTTGTACACGACCAACAGACCGTATCGAATTGGACGAAAATAGTCAAGAATTAAGACTGATTCGGATTTTGCATTGTCACAATGTAGTAAAAGGTATGAGAAGCCTTAGTGTAAAGCTGTGATGTAAATATTTCTAAATGATTGACAAATACCCGAAGTAACTTAAGCAAGTCCAATATGTCAAATAAGTGTAAAACATGATTCACTCCCATAAAGTAATAACAATAGAAAAATTCTGGACGTCAAAATCAGGCCGCACAAACTTAAATTTTGGTTTCCACATGGCCGGTCATACACAACTTGAAAAATTAATGAACAAAGGAGATCTCTTTTAAATTGGATAAAGGCTGCAAAATCGGTGAGGGAAATTATGCTTTGAATGGATGAAGAAGGGGAGTGTGATGATGGTAACGCATTCATCAATATCTAGCCGATCTATGACACAGTGTGACCTTCATTTATCTGATGAGTAAACGCTGGACAAGTACTTTGTTCATTTCTGATGTTTCCTGCCAATATCCATTTTAAAAATTTAAGTGAATAGACCGTTCCGGCCTGTCAATCAAACTTTGTGCCTTGACCAATTGGATCACGCCTTTTGGTCATGTGACTTTGGTCACACGTGCAGCGTAAACGTATACAAACTAAGGTGTGTGGGCGGGGCTTGTTGCCGAAGCCGGAACGGTCTATTCATTTGTCGAATCAAACTCGCTAAGCAATAAAGATTGATATGCAATAAAGATTAATACAAGGCTTCCTCATCATATTTAGCAATCTTAGATCTTCGTGAATCATCACCTTGGCTTTTTTTTATTTTGATTTGTTTTTAAATTTATTGGTTTTTCCACTAAACGCGAAAAGCCTTTGTTCTTCATGAAAGCTTGGATCTTCATGACTCAACGTCCAAGCCAAGATCGCATAGTAAAGATGTACATAGTACAGTTACGTTATTGCGACATCATGAGATCTCATATGACTTCACGTTAAAGGTGCAATTTTTAAATATTATTTGAAAATCTGTATCAGCTCAAGCACAAAGGACCAAAGGCTGCTTTTTACGGCTTTTGATATGCTTTGTATCTAGGTCTTTGTTTTCTGTTTTGTGCGATGCGTGAAATCACGTAGGCTTTACTTCCGCTCGAAACCGGAAAAGCCTTATATCTAAAAGTGGAAACTCTTTTAATTGCTCTTCAAAGATGTTATAGTCCCGTAAGGATCTAGTTAAAAAAAGAGTAACTGTGACGTCATAAAATACCCGAGCGCCCTCTAGCGGCAGGTTGAAAACAATTCAAGTTTCAGATTGGTGACATCTTCGCGCGTCACATGACATCACCTTAAAGGTGCAATTTTCTAAGATTCATCTCAACATGAAAACAATGCTCGATCAAGCTGAAACTTTGCAGGTAGTCAAGCCAGGATGTGTTGCATGACAAATTTGAAAATTTGTATTAATGGAGTCATCTATTGTCACATCTTTTAAAGGTACAGTTTTACAAGATCTGTGCATACAGAGGAAAAATGACTCAAAGGTTGGTTGACTGGACCCTAATTTATGGCCCTTCCTTAGCACAGAATTTTGCACTTACAACCACTTACAGCGCATAGTATCACACGCTTTTCAAAGCACCAAAGCAAGGCCATTGAGTTGGGCCTATGATGCGTTAATTGTAAAACTACAGATAAGTACAAACATCAATGATGTACATTAATCACAACTTTAACAATCTAAAATACTTATCAGCAACAGAGTGAAAACAAGAATTAGCAACGTCTCTATATCTCCCCCAATATTGGAGAGATCTTAATAAGTGTTACACTGTTGGAAAGCCATACTCATGGGCATTCACAAAATGTTCAATCTCGGGCTTTGGGATATTTAAGGAGGATGCCAGAGACCCCGGAAGAAGGCCACTCCGAGGATGTCCAAAAGATAACTCCACAATATAATTGGGCCAGAAAGATTTTCCCCGAACCCCCCCCCCCAACCAAATAATTATATTCGACCTATCCTTTTCATTCTTACTCGACGTCTTGGCTGCTTTGTTTTCACACTAAATGAAATTAGAAACGAGACGTCAATGTCTCGTTTGTACCGCATCTGTCGGGGCTCCGTGATTTCAAAAACCCCGCAACCTCCAAACTGAGGCAAACAATAACGGTTTGCTTCAGCTACACTGTCGTGAGACAATTCTTTTCGGTGTCTTCTCAGATGCCACACAACATGATGCATAATAATGTGTATCCCAAACACTGCCGTCTGGAGAACGACTTGGCTTCATATTTACCATATGGTGATGAATACCAGCTTCTAAGATGGGACCAGGCAATGATTTGGAGCTTACAATGCGGACTTGGTTTCATTATCTCTCAGTGTGAAAACTCAATACGTCATTCAAACAGGAGTAAGGTTATCTGAATTTATACTTCGGGAAAGCGTTCAGTTTGGAAATAAGCCCTAAAAGATTGCACCCCCGTCTGATGGTCCTGGACCAATCCATGAGAGTTGGGCGGCACCCAGCCCTCCCCACCCCACACATGCACCACCACCCTCTTGTACTTTCAAAAGTTCCACCATTGCACCTCTAAGTTTTAGGCGAACCTAATGTTTTTGAAAAGGTCCGAAAAACTGATGTCGATTTATACATGAAGATTTAAGGCGCATTCAGCCCCTCTGCCTAACTGAAGATTTGAATTTGAGTCAATTGGATCTCATGGAGATGACTCCAATTCAATTCAAGAGATAAACTATACAGAAGAAAACAAAGTAAGGATCTCACGGAGAGAGTTGAGAAAAATAAGATTAAAACAAACAAATAAAAAGGCAAGTTGTTGTCAAATGTTAAAAGGGAAATATTGCCCCCTCCCCAAGCAATCCCCTAACCCCATCCAAGCCAGGCCATTGACTGTTTCTTTCAGCCTTTTAAAATAATCGTTTTTAGTAATAATAGACCGATTGCGCGACCCACGTCACGTGGCCTGTAGTGGGTATTTAATGTAAACAAACACGAGGGTCTCCATAGGAAAGTGCGCTACGGCACATGGTGATTGTTGCATTTGTTTATTCGATCGAGGCTCTATGAAAAATATTCCAGAGCTTGTATTAGAGACTTTCGTGTGGACGAATACGGCCAGTTAGGACAGTTCAGGAAGTTTTTAAAATTCTACAAGGAACGTATATGTTCACGGTGCAGTACTTCTTGCACGACGTGTTTGATTGAAATCAAAGTCACAACATACAACTGTACTAAAAGGGCTTAGTAACTGTGCTATTATTACCAAAAGCCGACTGTTTGTGTGACTTTCGGTCACAGCATGTATTTGCACGTAGTTTGCTATCAGCTCAGATGGCGTAGTACTCACTACAGGTCACATGACGACATGTAAACATTGGTCGCGCAATCGGTCTATTGAGGCTCGCCCGAACCAAATTAATTTTTAATCCCGCTCAGTCTCAATTGAGTAATTTTAATGTGAATATCAAGTAAGCCTAAAGCAAGACCAGCAGGAAAAGCCATAAATGACACTACACATTTTAAGAGGCAACATACATACTCGTAATCATTCGAGTTTGTTTGAATACAATGGGTTAATGATACCACATTACACTTCACGTCTGCGGGGTAACTGTAGCCAACTGTCAAAAGTAAAACATGCTTATTGCACAAAATTATTTTTACTTTCATGTTTATTTTTTTTTATTTGTTGACATTTTTTCTCTTTTTTGGCTTTACAGATATCAATCATGACAACAAATATTAAATATACATATGTTATGGACTATTTACAATTAGAGAGAAAAAATGTACTCCATTACGGGAGGCTGCTGTACTTTACAGTAAGTAAAGCCATCGGGATTTGATAACAAATGGGTGAAATATTCACACAGCTGAAAAGGCTGACCGAAATTTCCCAGACAACTAATTTGTTATTTTTATTTCTTCTTCCTGCTAATATGAGGATGGGTTATACACAAAGAAATATTTGGGTTACAAATTATTTAGTTACCAACTAATAAGTGAAACTACACTGTAAGCTACAGTGGTCGTGTCACTGTGCAGTTACACTGTGTGCACACAGTGTCACTAAATACAAATACATGTAAATGCACTTCCTGTCCGGAAACTGGACACACATGACAAGTTTAAAAGGAATGGAAACAAGCTACATTTTTCGAGCAGAAACTGACAATGTACAATGTCGTTTTTCATGCTCTATATATTTATCCGTATTTATCTGCTTTGTTAGTCACAATATCATAACACAAGTAAAGCATGAAAAGGGCAACTTTTAAACTCACCGCCACGCCCGCTTTGTTGTCAAAATTCCTCGTGCCTTTCCTAGATTGGTACCCTTGTACACGACCAACAGACCGTATCGAATTGGACGAAAATAGTCAAGAATTAAGACTGATTCGGATTTTGCATTGTCACAATGTAGTAAAAGGTATGAGAAGCCTTAGTGTAAAGCTGTGATGTAAATATTTCTAAATGATTGACAAATACCCGAAGTAACTTAAGCAAGTCCAATATGTCAAATAAGTGTAAAACATGATTCACTCCCATAAAGTAATAACAATAGAAAAATTCTGGACGTCAAAATCAGGCCGCACAAACTTAAATTTTGGTTTCCACATGGCCGGTCATACACAACTTGAAAAATTAATGAACAAAGGAGATCTCTTTTAAATTGGATAAAGGCTGCAAAATCGGTGAGGGAAATTATGCTTTGAATGGATGAAGAAGGGGAGTGTGATGATGGTAACGCATTCATCAATATCTAGCCGATCTATGACACAGTGTGACCTTCATTTATCTGATGAGTAAACGCTGGACAAGTACTTTGTTCATTTCTGATGTTTCCTGCCAATATCCATTTTAAAAATTTAAGTGAATAGACCGTTCCGGCCTGTCAATCAAACTTTGTGCCTTGACCAATTGGATCACGCCTTTTGGTCATGTGACTTTGGTCACACGTGCAGCGTAAACGTATACAAACTAAGGTGTGTGGGCGGGGCTTGTTGCCGAAGCCGGAACGGTCTATTCATTTGTCGAATCAAACTCGCTAAGCAATAAAGATTGATATGCAATAAAGATTAATACAAGGCTTCCTCATCATATTTAGCAATCTTAGATCTTCGTGAATCATCACCTTGGCTTTTTTTTATTTTGATTTGTTTTTAAATTTATTGGTTTTTCCACTAAACGCGAAAAGCCTTTGTTCTTCATGAAAGCTTGGATCTTCATGACTCAACGTCCAAGCCAAGATCGCATAGTAAAGATGTACATAGTACAGTTACGTTATTGCGACATCATGAGATCTCATATGACTTCACGTTAAAGGTGCAATTTTTAAATATTATTTGAAAATCTGTATCAGCTCAAGCACAAAGGACCAAAGGCTGCTTTTTACGGCTTTTGATATGCTTTGTATCTAGGTCTTTGTTTTCTGTTTTGTGCGATGCGTGAAATCACGTAGGCTTTACTTCCGCTCGAAACCGGAAAAGCCTTATATCTAAAAGTGGAAACTCTTTTAATTGCTCTTCAAAGATGTTATAGTCCCGTAAGGATCTAGTTAAAAAAAGAGTAACTGTGACGTCATAAAATACCCGAGCGCCCTCTAGCGGCAGGTTGAAAACAATTCAAGTTTCAGATTGGTGACATCTTCGCGCGTCACATGACATCACCTTAAAGGTGCAATTTTCTAAGATTCATCTCAACATGAAAACAATGCTCGATCAAGCTGAAACTTTGCAGGTAGTCAAGCCAGGATGTGTTGCATGACAAATTTGAAAATTTGTATTAATGGAGTCATCTATTGTCACATCTTTTAAAGGTACAGTTTTACAAGATCTGTGCATACAGAGGAAAAATGACTCAAAGGTTGGTTGACTGGACCCTAATTTATGGCCCTTCCTTAGCACAGAATTTTGCACTTACAACCACTTACAGCGCATAGTATCACACGCTTTTCAAAGCACCAAAGCAAGGCCATTGAGTTGGGCCTATGATGCGTTAATTGTAAAACTACAGATAAGTACAAACATCAATGATGTACATTAATCACAACTTTAACAATCTAAAATACTTATCAGCAACAGAGTGAAAACAAGAATTAGCAACGTCTCTATATCTCCCCCAATATTGGAGAGATCTTAATAAGTGTTACACTGTTGGAAAGCCATACTCATGGGCATTCACAAAATGTTCAATCTCGGGCTTTGGGATATTTAAGGAGGATGCCAGAGACCCCGGAAGAAGGCCACTCCGAGGATGTCCAAAAGATAACTCCACAATATAATTGGGCCAGAAAGATTTTCCCCGAACCCCCCCCCCCCCCAACCAAATAATTATATTCGACCTATCCTTTTCATTCTTACTCGACGTCTTGGCTGCTTTGTTTTCACACTAAATGAAATTAGAAACGAGACGTCAATGTCTCGTTTGTACTGCATCTGTCGGGGCTCCGTGATTTCAAAAACCCCGCAACCTCCAAACTGAGGCAAACAATAACGGTTTGCTTCAGCTACACTGTCGTGAGACAATTCTTTTCGGTGTCTTCTCAGATGCCACACAACATGATGCATAATAATGTGTATCCCAAACACTGCCGTCTGGAGAACGACTTGGCTTCATATTTACCATATGGTGATGAATACCAGCTTCTAAGATGGGACCAGGCAATGATTTGGAGCTTACAATGCGGACTTGGTTTCATTATCTCTCAGTGTGAAAACTCAATACGTCATTCATACAGGAGTAAGGTTATCTGAATTTATACTTCGGGAAAGCGTTCAGTTTGGAAATAAGCCCTAAAAGATTGCACCCCCGTCTGATGGTCCTGGACCAATCCCTGAGAGTTGGGCGGCACCCCAGCCCTCCCCACCCCACACATGCACCACCACCCTCTTGTACTTTCAAAAGTTCCACCATTGCACCTCTAAGTTTTAGGCGAACCTAATGTTTTTGAAAAGGTCCGAAAAACTGATGTCGATTTATACATGAAGATTTAAGGCGCATTCAGCCCCTCTGCCTAACTGAAGATTTGAATTTGAGTCAATTGGATCTCATGGAGATGACTCCAATTCAATTCAAGAGATAAACTATACAGAAGAAAACAAAGTAAGGATCTCACGGAGAGAGTTGAGAAAAATAAGATTAAAACAAACAAATAAAAAGGCAAGTTGTTGTCAAATGGTAAAAGGGAAATAATTGCCCCCTCCCCAAGCAATCCCCTAACCCCATCCAAGCCAGGCCATTGACTGTTTCTTTCAGCCCTTTAAAATAATCGTTTTTAGTAATAATAGACAGATTGCGCGACCCACGTCACGTGGCCTGTAGTGGGTATTTAATGTAAACAAACACGAGGGTCTCCATAGGAAAGTGCGCTACGGCACATGGTGATTGTTGCATTTGTTTAGTCGATCGAGGCTCTATGAAAAATATTCCAGAGCTTGTATTAGAGACTTTCGTGTGGACGAATACGGCCAGTTAGGACAGTTCAGGAAGTTTTTAAAATTCTACAAGGAACGTATATGTTCACGGTGCAGTACTTCTTGCACGACGTGTTTGATTGAAATCAAAGTCACAACATACAACTGTACTAAAAGGGCTTAGTAACTGTGCTATTATTACCAAAAGCCGACTGTTTGTGTGACTTTCGGTCACAGCATGTATTTGCACGTAGTTTGCTATCAGCTCAGATGGCGTAGTACTCACTACAGGTCACATGACGACATGTAAACATTGGTCGCGCAATCGGTCTATTGAGGCTCGCCCGAACCAAATTAATTTTTAATCCCGCTCAGTCTCAATTGAGTAATTTTAATGTGAATATCAAGTAAGCCTAAAGCAAGACCAGCAGGAAAAGCCATAAATGACACTACACATTTTAAGAGGCAACATACATACTCGTAATCATTCGAGTTTGTTTGAATACAATGGGTTAATGATACCACATTACACTTCACGTCTGCGGGGTAACTGTAGCCAACTGTCAAAAGTAAAACATGCTTATTGCACAAAATTATTGTTACTTTCATGTTTATTTTTTTTTATTTGTTGACATTTTTTCTCTTCTTTGGCTATACAGATATCAATCATGACAACAAATATTAAATATACATATGTTATGGACTATTTACAATTAGAGAGAAAAAATGTACTCCATTACGGGAGGCTGCTGTACTTTACAGTAAGTAAAGCCATCGGGATTTGATAACAAATGGGTGAAATATTCACACAGCTGAAAAGGCTGACCGAAATTTCCCAGACAACTAATTTGTTATTTTTTTTCTTCTTCCTGATAATATGAGGATGGGTTATACACAAAGAAATATTTGGGTTACAAATTATTTAGTTACCAACTAATAAGTGAAACTACACTGTAAGCTACAGTGGTCGTGTCATTGTGCAGTTACACTGTGTGCACACAGTGTCACTAAATACAAATACATGTAAATGCACTTCCTGTCCGGAAAATGGACACACATGGCAAGTTTAAAAGGAATGGAAAGCTACACTTTTCGAGCAGAAACTGACAATGTACAATGTCGTTTTTCATGCTCTATATATTTATCCGTATTTATCTGCTTTGTTAGTCACAATATCATAACACAAGTAAAGCATGAAAAGGGCAACTTTTAAACTCACCGCCACGCCCGCTTTGTAGTCAAAATTATTCCTCGTGCCTTTCCTAGATTGGTACCCTTGTACACGAGCAACAGACCGTATCGAATTGCAAGAAGACAGTCAAGAATTAAGACTGATTTGGATTTTGCATTGTCGTGATGTAGTATTACCCTTGCAGGAAAAGGTATGAGAAGCCGCAGTGCAAAACTGTGATGTAATTATTTCTAAATGATTGACAAATACCCGAAGTAACTTAAGCAAGTCCAACATGTCAAAGAAGTGTAAGACATGATTCACTCCCTTAAAAGTAATATCAAAAGAAAAATTCTGGACGGCAAAAATAGGCCTTAAATTTTCGTTTCCACATGGCCGGTCATACACAACTTGAAAAGTTAATGAACAAAGGAGATCGCTTTTAAATTGGATAAAGGCTGCAAAATCGGGAAGTGAAATTATGCTTTGAATGGATGAAGAAGGGGAGTGTGATGATGGTAACGCATTCATCAATATTTAGCCGATATATGGCACATTGTGACCTTAATTTATCTGATTAGTAAACGCTGGACAAGTGCTATGTTCATTTCCGTTGTTTCATGACCATTATCCATTTCAAAAATTGTCTTCGTCATTTAAGTGAATTCATTTGTCGAATCAAACTCGCTAAGCAATAAAGATTGATATGAAATAAAGATTAATACAAGGTTTCCTCATCATATTTAGCAATCTTAGATCTTTGTGAATCATCACCTTGGTTTTTTTTTTTTTTTTTGATTTGTTGTTAAATCTTTTGGTTTTTCCACGAAACGCGAAAGCGTTTGAACTTCATGAAAGCTTGGATCTTCACGAATATTCGTCCAAGCAAAGATCGCATATAGCAAAGATGTGCACAGTACAATTACGTAATTTTGACATCATCATATATCATATGACGTCACGTTAAAGGTTCAATTTTTGAAAATTTTAAAATCTGTATCAGCTCAAGCACGAAAGACCGAAGGCTGCCTTTAACGGCTTTTGATATACTTTGTTTGAGTCTTCATTTTCTGGTGTGTGCGATGCGTGAAAATACGTGGCCTTAACTTCCGCTCGAACCCGGCGGAAAAGCCTAATAATCAAACGTGGTAACTTTTTTGAACTGCTTTTCAACGATGTTAAAGTCCAGCAAGGACCTAATTTTAAACAAAAATATTTGTGAGGTCATAAAATACCCGAGTACCCTCTTGCGGCAGAATGAAAACAATTCAAAATGAATTTTTAGACGACGTCTGTGGCAAAAGTTACGGTATTTATTCAAAATTGTTATACAACATGACCTTCATGCAGCGACACATGTGCCAAGTTTCAGATCAGTGACAACTTCGCGCGTCAAATGACATCACCTTAAAGGTGCAGTTTTCAAAGATTTATATCAATAGAAAAGCAATTCTCGATCAAGCTGAAACTTTTCAAGTAGTCAAGCCGGGATGTGTTGCATGTATAATTTGAAATGTTGTATTAATGACGTCATCAAGTGTTACATAACATCGCCTTAAAGGTGCAGCAAAAAGTGTGCTGATCAAAATGATACCTTGCAGGTATATAAGATGAAATGGGTTACATCCAAAATTTGAGGTCCTAATTGAATGACCACATCAATTGTCACGTGATGTCAATTTAAAGGTGCAGTTTAACAAGAACTGTACATACAGAGTAAAAAATGCGTTGATCAAACTGAAATCCACTTGATAGTTCAGCAACACCGCTAAAATTGGTTTGAACAAAACTGTCCGGAGGGAGCACCACCTGGGCTTAATTTCTTGAAGTTGTTCACCCTACAGAGAAACATGCCTTAAAGCAAAGTTGTACTGGTATTTGATAAACACTCCAGAAGATTAACTGCGCATGTGCGTGTTTCGCAATGGTTTTGCATTGTGTCAATTGTCTGCTTACAAGTTAGCATGCTTTTCGCTTTGCTTACAGTTTATGAAACAGTAATAACGCTTTCACACTTTTTTTCTTATTATTATCTACGGTTAAATGGAATGGGGACATTGGGTGCACCCCTCTAATTAAACTCCAATAGCACAGAGTGCACGACGCTAAATATTCAAAAATACTTTCAAAACACTTAGAAGTCTCACAGCTATTTAAAATAAAGAAAAAACATTTGATTGAGTCCTAAACTTCAACCCACTGGTCAATTTGACATGGGTAGTTCCAAGGCCTGTCAAGTTGTTCTCCGTCTAAGTAAAAATACCCCTACACTTGTGTAATTTTCAAAATATCTGAGCATCAGTCTTGAAAAATGACCCTAAATCTAACGAACAAACACACAAACGAACCACTCCTTTGTTTTGGGTACCATTTCAAATGAAGGAGCATGCATGATAGTGATACACACATTTGAACAATCCTCAGAGTTTTTGATCCGTCTGTAAATTGATTGACAGTATCCTTCCTATGGTTGATATGATGACAATTTTTTGAGTGTTTTTTATTTCTTTTTCAAATTACTATTTTCGTTAGGAGGATCCCTGGCGGAAGCAAAGTAGGGGGCAATGGGCAAACAAACCGGTGTAATTAGTGTAGGGGGGTTTCTTCCTCAAAACATTCTATCCAGTTGACAAGATTCAATGTCCTTCAATTAGAAAATAGGGTTAAATTTAACCTCTATTCAGTGGACAGTTAAAGCTTTCGAACAATAAAGAGATTAACATTTTTATGAATTAATCTTGTCCTTCTGTTTATATTGGCTCCACCACCTAACCAATCTACTGCATTGTGCACTCACTTTGAAAAGGGGACCATTGAGTATCAACTCTCCTTTTTGATGGACCAGTTTATATCAATGTAATTCTATAGATCAAAGAATAAGGATCAAAGAGCAGAGTGAGAGAGTAAGGGGATGCATCTGACTGACTGCAATCACCTTTTAATTAAAGAACATCTTAGTGCACATTTGTAATGGTACAAATGAGTGGGTGACATATACGGGGAGGAAGAGGGAGGGGGTGTCAGACTTAATTGCAAAAAGTGGGAGATAATAACTCAGTTCAATGCCAGGGCTGGTTGGACATGGAATCTACATAAAAGAAAAAAGAACAGCTCAAGAAAACAAAAACTGGACCCCCATGAAAGCTAAAGGTGAAACATGAACCCAAGTTGAGAAACTAACCAAATGTCTAAATTAGGCCATCAAATGATCATCTTGATTTGGCTTTCACCAGAGATGAGCAGGGTTTTATTCAGATGAAACCCAATGCAGAGTTGCCCACCAACTGTCATAATACTTCGACCCAAAATTGCTGAAACAACCCCTGTTGATAAAATCCAACCCATGAGTGGAGTTGCACTTCAGAAAATTCCAAACAAACTCCAGCTCAAGAGTGAGGATGATCACCAGGAAGGAGAAGGATGAGGCTACAGGTTTGTCAAAGTCAATTCTGCTGTGAACTTAGGAGTGGATGCTGCTGTAGGTCACCAGCGTGCAGATCCTAAATGCACTGGTTTTCCCCAACTGGTCACTGCTGCAGAGGAGTTTAGAGGTCTTGCCGTGGACGAGATGATGTCATGCAAAAAGTGTGGTCTCCACACCCGCATGAAAAAACTGTACACAGAAATACCTCAGACAAGAAGAGGACAACCCACTGCCGTCCTAAACATGGCTTTCTAAGTCTACCTTCACAATACTGAGATTGCAGCTGCTGGTGCAAGGAGGCTTCTATCTACAATGGATACAGCTCAGGTTCACTCACGAAACGCCCTGCAGAAGTGTGCAAATAAATTAATTCATTGATAAGTGATGGTGCTGTCCAGATCAGGGGTTAATTGTAGATGAATATAAGATGACCGGTGGAACTAACATGACAGCTTGCGTCATTAGTTTCAACGAAATAAGTGAGATTGAGGATATTTTTTCAGATCCTCAAATAGCAAGAACATGTTTTCATGCCTCGAGTATGGGCACTCATCAGTTGCAAATAGTTAATTCTGACCAAGAACCAGTATGTCTCATGTCTTGTGTGTAGACATTGGAGGGTTGGTTGTGTTTGTTGCGGTTTGAGGTTGTATATGGTTGTCCTTTTGGGGACGATTATTCTGAATGATACACACCTTGTTTGTTGTCCACTTGTTGCTTCATTAAGGAGATTAGAATTTCTAGTGCTTTGTTGCGGTCTTCAAAACCAGAGTCATTGGGAACGGAGGAAAGCTGATGAGTACATAAGTCAGTTGGACTCCGAATAAATTTTGCTCTGACTAGTTTTTCCCATATACTTCGGTCTTTTTTTGAAAACAATGAAGGGAGGGTACAGGAAAATTTCCGAGGGTGTGTTGTTGCTTTTGATCAATGACCAGTGTTTTTTGACTGCATGATTTAAGTCATAATGGCTCATATACAGGGTTCGGTGTTGTTGTGCAAACAAATGGAGTCTTGATTTCTTGTTTTTTGTTTATCTGCCATTTATGAATTAGGTTTGATCTTTCCAAGAACGATACTTGGTTTGTGGTGTTCATTCCCAATGGATCATAGCCTCTTGCTGCTATTCTCTCAGAAAAGTTGTTACTTTGACCAAAAAATCATCTTCATTGTCTTGGTTTGAACGGTTGCGTTCCGGCAGGTTTATTAAGCATCAGGAAAGTAAATCTCATTCTTCACTGAAAGATATTGAAATCGCTCGAAAGTTTGCAATGTTTGGGTTTGGCTGCAGTTGGACTTTTTCCTAAAGCCACTTTCTCTACTAGGGGAGGGGTGATGTATAAGATAACCTTCTCACAAAATCTTGTCCTCATTTTAAGGGAGTTGTGAAAACAGAAAATAATAAAACAAATGAAAGAAAATCTTGACAGGGCCAGAGGTTGTTTTGAATGAGATCCGACACCCCCATAACCAATAGCTTGATGTCGTTCCCTTATAAGAGATTAAAGTTTCACAACTCTATGGAGAAATTTAAAGGTACTGAAAAGACAAGGACTCTGAAGTGAGATTCAAACCCAGGACCACTGAGGTCAGGCAGGAAAAGAAACCACTGAGTCAACCTGATTATAAGACAGTGATTACAACAAACAACACAGTATTGATAACACTTACCTTCTTGGTAGGCTTGTCTTACTTGACTTGACCTCTGATGTTTCTCTTGCAGCAAAGGTTAGGGTCTTCTTCACTTTCTGTCAATTTAAGAAGTACATATACACTTTTTATGATCTATTTATGAAAACGGTCAGCTTCCAAAAAAAGACTTACGTGATTATTTATTTCAACATATCTTTTTAGTAATATATGATGCCCTATGTTTTTCAGGATCAAAGTTAAGAATTGGATTCACTTGAGTTGTTCAGTGACGGAATGAAGAGATAACACCCACAATTATTTGCCAGAGCAATAGCTACTTGTCATTAGGATTTATTGTTATTACTGATCCAGTTTATTTTAATTCAGATATCCTGATACAAATACAAGAACAACATCATTGTTCAAAATGCTAAACCACTAGCCAACATTTAACATGATCTTTAGACATAAACCCTGCAATTATTTCCTGTGTGCAGAATGTCGTCTTTAGCGGCGTGGCCGGAGGGTTGGGGGCTAGGCAGTGGGGGAACATCTCTTGCTCATGGCAGCATCCTACTAGCAGTGTGGCCAGAGGGTTGGGGGCTGGGCAGTGGGGGGGGAAACTCTTGCTCATGGCAGCATCTTAGTAGCGGTGTGGCCGGAGGGTTTGGGGCCAGTGGCAGCATCTTACTAGCTGTTTGGCCTGAGGGTTGGGGGATGGGCAGTGGGGGCAACTCTTGCTCATGGCAGCATCTTACTAGGGGTGTGGTCGAGGGTTGGGGCCTTGGCAGTGGGGGAACAACTCTTGCTTATGGCAGCATCTTGCTAGTGGTGTGGCTGGAGCGTTGGGGGCTGGGCAGTTGGGGGCAACTCTTGCTCTTGGCAGCATCTTACTAGCTGTGTTGCAGGAGGGTTGGGGGCTGGGCAGGGGGGGGGCCAACTCTTGCTCATGGCAGCATCTTACAAGCGGTGTGGCTGGAGGGTTGGGGGGCTGGGCAGTGGGGGGCCACTCCTGCTCATAGCAACATCTTACTAGCGGTGTGGCCAGAGGGTTGGGGGCTGGGCTGTGGGGGGCGACTCTTTCTCATGGCAGCATCTTACTAGCGGTGTGGCCAAAGAGTTTGGGGCTGGGCAGTGGGGGAACAACTCTTGCTCATGGCAGCATCTTAGTAGCGGTATGGCCCCAGGGTCTGGTGCTGGGCGTTGGGGGGCAACTCTTGCTCATGGCAGCATCTTACTAGCAGTGGGGCAGGAGGGTTGGGGCTGGGCAGTGGGGGAACAACTCTTGCTTATGGCAGCATCTTACTAGCGGTGTGGCAGGAGGGTTGGGGCATGGGCAGTGGGTGCAACTCTTGCTCATGGCAGCATCTTACTAGCAGTGTGGCCGGAGGGTTGGGGGCTGGGCAGAGGGGGGGGGGCAACTCTTGCTCATGGCAGCATCTTTCTAGCAGTGTGGCTGGAGGGTTGGGGTCGGGTACTGGGGGAACAACTCTTGCTCATGGCAGCATCTCAGTAGCGGTTTGGCCGGAGGGTGGGGGGCTGGGCAGTGGGGGGAAAACTCTTGCTCATGGCAGCATCTTACTAGCAGTTTGGCCGGAGGGTTGAGAGCTGGGCAGGGGGGGGGGCAACTCTTGCTCATGGAAGCATCTTACTAGCAGTGGTGCCGGAGGGTTGGGGCTGGGCAGGGGGGGGGTGACTCTTGCTCTTGGCAGCATCTTAGTAGCGGAGTGGCCTGAGGGTTGGGGGCTGGGCAGTGGGGGCAACTTTTGCTCATGACAGCATTTACTAGTGGTGTGGCCGGAGGGTAGGGGCTGGGCAGAGGGGGGCAACTCTTGCTCATGGCAGCATCTTACTAGCAGTGTGGCTTGAGCGTCGGGGGCTAGGCATTGGGGGAACAACTCTTGCTCATGGTAGCATCTTACTAGCGGTGTGGCTTAAGGGTTGGCAACTGGGCAGTGGGGGAACAACTCTTGCTCATGGCAGCATCTTACTAGCGGTGTGGCCGAAGGGTTGGGGGCTGGGCAGTGGAGGAAGAATTCTTGCTCATGGCAGCATCTTGCTAGCGGTGAGGCCAGAGGGTTTGGGGCTGGGCAGTGGGGGGCACTTGCCCCTACAAATTTAAAGTCTCTGCCTGGTGCCTCCCCCCATGAAAAAAAATGAGATACATGTAATTCTGTAACAAAAAAGGGTACTTAACACAACAAATTATAGAGGCAAATCTTTTACACTAGAATTCCAAATTTATAAAAGTTGAAATACAATGATTCAAAAATTCTTTAAGCCCTACATGACTGTATTAACAAAAATTTACAAAAATTACCGTGCCTATGCAAGTTATTATTTTCTTAAAAACCTCTGCAACATATTTTTTTTTTGAGAATATCGCTGTCTTCTTTTTTTTCTATTAACTAAAAAAATAGCCCAACTGTTCAGTCAGTTTGAATGAATGACATGAGTATTACCTTGGAAATTAAGTCTGAGTGTGTAGCAACATGGCACATATAGGCACCAGGCTCCATCGGTTATGAAATGTCAGCTCATTGACCAATGGGGAAACCTCTTTGACATGGATCTATCGGAGGAAACTGGAAAGATAAGAAACCATGGTTACATCAAACACAGTTGAAAGGGATGACACATCAGTGGTGTTTGGAAAAAGAAAATCATTCAAATCCTCTAGCATGACATATTGCGTCATTAGTTTCAACGAAATAGGTGAGATTGAGGATATTTTTTCAGATCCTCAAATAGAAAGAACATATTTTCATGCCTAGAGTATGGGCACTCATCAGTTGCAAAATGTTAATTCTGACCAAGAATCAGTATGTCTCATGTCTTGTGTATAGACATTGGAGGGTTGGTTGTGTTTGTTTCGGTTTGAGGTTGTATATCGGCGGCTCAGAACTACAAGGTCATTAACTTCCGTAATCGACAAAAAGTCATTAACATTTCAAAAAATAAAAAACAGTAAATAAGATTTAAAAATTAAAAACTAATGGTTTGTCTATCCAAAAAGTGGTTTAGAATAACAGGTTAAACTACTTTTTGGTTAGACAAACATTAGTTTTTGATTTTTAAATCTTGTTTACTAGTTTTTTAGTTTGGAAATGTTAATGACCTTGTGTCGATTACGGATGTTCCGACGATTTGGTTGTCCTTTTGGGGACAGTTATTCTGAGTGATACACGCCTTGTTTGTTGTCCACTTGTTTCTTCATTAAGGAGCTTCTCCGTGTTCTTCAAAACCACAGTCATCATGAACGGGGGAGAGCTGTTGAGTAGATAAGTCAGTTGGACTCCGAATAAATTTTGCTCTGACTAGTTTTTCCCGTATACTTTGGTCTTTTTTTGAAAATAATGAAGGGAGGGTACAGGAAAATTTCCCAGGGTGTGTTGTTGCTTTTGATCAATGACCAGTGTTTTTTGACTGCATGATTTAAGTCATAATGGCTCATATACAGGGTTCGGTGTTGTTGTGCAAACAAATGGAGTCTTGATTTCTTGTTTTTTGTTTATCTGCCATTTGTGAATCAGGTTTGATCTTTCAAAGAACGATACTTGGTTCGTGGTGTTGTTCATTTCTGATGGATCATAGCCTTTTGGTGTTAATCTGTCAGAAAAGTTGTTACTTTGACCAAAAAATCATCTTCATTGTCTTGGTTAGAACGGTTGCAATCCGGCAGGTTTATTGTATATCAGGAAAGTAAATCTCATTCTTCACTGAAAGATATTGAAATTGCTTGGAAGTTTGCAATGTTTGGGTTTGGCTGCAGTTGGATCAAAATTGTGACTTTTTCCTAAAGCCACTTTCTCTACTAGGGAAAGGGTGATGTATAAGATAACCTTACAAAATCTTGTCCTCATTTTAAGGGAGTTGTGAAAACAGAAAATAATAAAACAAATGAAAGAAAATCTTGACAAGGCCAGAGGTTGTTTTGACTGAGATCCGAAACCCCAAATAGCTTGATGTCGTTCCCTTATAAGAGATTAAAGTTTCACAACTCTATGGAGAAATTTAAAGAGACTGAAAAGACAAGGACTCTGAAGTAAGATTCATACTCAAGACCACTGAGGTCAGGCAGGAAGAGAAACCACTAAGTCAACCAGACTATAAGACAGTGGTTACAACAAACAACACAGTATTGATAACACTTACCTTCTTGGTAGGCTTGTCTTACTTGACTTGACCTCTGCTCTTTCTCTTCGTCACTTTCTGTCAATTTAAGAAGTAACACTTGTTATGATCATTTTATGAAAACGGTCAGCTTTCAAAAAAAAACTAATATATGATGCCCTATATTTTTAGAATCAAAGTTAAGAATTGGATTCACTTGAGTTGTTCAGTGACAGAATGAAGAGATAACAACCTCAATTATTTGACCGAGCAATAGCTACTTGTCATTAGGATATATTATTGTTACTGATCCAGTTTATTTTAATTCAGATATCCTGATACAAATACAAGAACAACATCATTGTTCAACATGCTAAACCAACAGCCAACATTTAACATGATCTTTATACATAAACTTTGCAATTATTTCCTGTGTGCAGAATGTTGTCTTTAGCGGCGTGGCCGGAGGGTTGGGGGCTGGGCAGTGGGGAAACAACTCTTGCTCATGGCAGCATCTTACTAGCGGTGTGGCCGGAGAGTTATGGGCTGGGAATTGGGGGACAACTCTTGCTCATGGCAACATCTTACTAGCGGTGTGGCCCGAGGGTTGGGGGCTGGGCATTGGGGGGCAACTCTTCCTCATGGTAGCATCTTACTAGCAGAGTGGCAGGAGGGTTGAGGGCTGGGCATTGGGGGAACAACTCTTGCTCATGGCAGCACCTTACTAGCAGTATGGCCAGAGGGTTGGGGGCTGGGCAGGGGGGGGGAACTCTTGCTCATGGCAGCATCTTAGTAGCGGTGTGGCCGGAGGGTCGGGGGCTGGGCAGTAGGGGGGCAACTCTTGCTCATGGCAGTTCTTACTAGTGGTGTGGCCGGAGGGTTGGGGGCTGGGCAGTGGGGAAACAACTTTTGCTCATGGCAGCATCTTACTAGCGGTGTGGCCGGAGAGTTATGGGCTGGGAATTGGGGGACAACTCTTGCTCATGGCAACATCTTACTAGCGGTGTGGCCGGAGGGTTGGGGGCTGGGCATTGGGGGGCAACTTCTCCTCATGGTAGCATCTTACTAGCAGTGTGGCAGGAGGGTTGAGGGCTGGGCATTGGGGGAACAACTCTTGCTCATGGCAGCACCTTACTAGCAGTATGGCCAGAGGGTTGGGGGCTGGGCAGGGGGGGGGGAACTCTTGCTCATGGCAGCATCTTAGTAGCGGTGTGGCCGGAGGGTCGGGGGCTGGGCAGTAGGGGGGCAACTCTTGCTCATGGCAGTTCTTACTAGTGGTGTAGCCGGAGGGTTGGGGGCTGGGCAGTGGGGGAACAACTCTTGCTCATGGGGGCATCTTACTAGCAGCGTGGCTGAGGGTTTGGGGCTGGGCAATGGGGAAACAACTCTTGCTCATGGCAGCGACTTACTGGCGTTGTGGCAAGAGGGTTGGGGGCTGGGCAGTGGGGGAACAACTCTTGATCATGGCAGCATCTTACTAGTGGTGTGGCCGGAGGGTAGGGGCTGGGCAGTGGGGGGGGGGGGCAACTTTTGCTCATGGCAGCATCTTACTAGCAGTGTGGCTCGAGGATGGGGGGCTTGGCAGTAGGGGGGCAACTCTTGCTCATGGCAGCATCTTATTAGCAGTGTGGCCGGAGGGGTGGGGGCTTGCCAGTTGGGGGTAACTCTTGCTCATGGCAGCATCTTAGTAGCGGTGTGGCCGGAGGGTTGGGGACTGGGAATTGGGGGAGCAACTCTTGCTCATGGCAGCATCTAACTAGCGGTTTTGCCGGAGGGTTTGAGACTGGGCAGTTGGGGGCAACCCTTGCTCATGGCAGCATCTTAGTAGCGGTGTGGCTTGAGGGTTGGAGACTGGGCAGTGGGGGAACAACTCTTGCTCATAGCAGCATCCTACTAGCGGTGTGGCCGGAGGGTTGGGGGCTGGGCAGTGGGGGAACGACTCTTGCTCATGGCATATTACTCAACAGAAAATAGTGCTTCAGAATACTGACTTGTACTCAATGGGGTAAAATCCAGAAGCATCAGGGTGCATTGCCCCCCGAATCTCCAAGAATTCTGTTACACCTGGGCAACCCCTCCACCTATAAACTGCTTCGATCCACATGCCCTACATGCCCTACAAGTGAAATCTTGTATAAATAATAGATGTTTAGTAACGATAATGACATGATTGGTGAGAAATTGGCATATATGTATTGGGTTATGGCTGAATTTGTACCACAATCAATAGCAAGGAGCAATGATTGCGCTAACAAGTTGGAAATCATTCTCAGGGGCTCTTTGGGAAGATATTGTGATCTTTCATAGAAACAACTCTTGCTTATGGCAGCATCTTACTAGCGGTGTGGCCGGAGAAATGGGGGCTGGGCAGTGGGGGGCAACTCTTTATCATGGCAGCATCTTACAAGCAGTGTGGCAAGAGGGTTGGGGGCTGGGCAGTGGGGGGCCATTCTTGCTCATGGCAGCATCTTACAAGCAGTGTGGCCGGAGGGTTGGGGGCTGGGCAGTGGGGGGCAACTCTTGCACATGGCAGCATCTTACTAGCGGTGTGGCAGGAGGGTTGGGGGCTAGGCAGTGGGGGAACAACTCTTGCTCATGGCAGCATCTTAATAGCAGTGTGGCTGGAGGGTTTTGGCTGGGCAGTGGGGGCAACTCTTGCTCATGACAGCATCTTACTAGTGGTGTGGCCGGCATGTAAGGGCTGGGCAGTGGGGCGGGGCAACTCTTGCTCATGGCAGCATCTTACTAGTGGCGTGGCGGGAATGTAAGGGGCTGGGCAGTGGGGCGGGGCAACTCTTGTTCATGGCAGCATCTCACTAGCGGTCTGGCTGGAGGGTTTGTGGCTCGGCAGTGGGGGAACAACTCTTGCTCATGGCAGCATCTTATTAGCAGTGTGGCCGGAGGGTTGGGGGCTGGGCAGTTGAGGAAAAACTCTTTCTCATTGCAACATCTTACTAGCGCCGTGGCCGGAGGGTTGGAGGCTGGGCAGTGGGGGAACAATTCTTGCTCATGTTAACATCTTATTAGCAGTGTGGCCGGAGGGTTGGGGGCTGGGCAGTGGGGGAAAACTGTTGCTCATGGCAGCATCTTACTAGTGATGTGGCCAGAGGGTTGGGGCCGGGCAGTGGAGGAAAAACTCTTTCTCATGGCAACATCTTACTAGCGCCGTGGCCGGAGGGTTGGAGGCTGGGCAGTTGGGGAACAACTCTTGCTTATGGCAGTATCTTAGCAGCAGCGTGGCTGGAGGGTTGGGGGCTGGGCAGTTGAGGAAGAACTCTTGCTTATGGCAGCATCTTGCTAGCGGTGAGGCTGGAGGGTTCTGGGCTGGGCAGTTGGGGGCACTTGCCCCTACAAATTTACGGTCTCTGCCAGGTGCCCCCCCCACGAAAAAAACCCCCAAAAACATGAGATACATGTAATACTGTAACAAAAACTGTACTTGAGCCCCGCTTCCTTGTGTGTTCCACAGTGAAAATGCCTTGGCTGCGCCGCAGCAAATTACATTATGTCAAATCATCCAAATTAATGCTGAGAATAAAATAATTGTTGCCAAAGTGGCTCCCAATAAACTGCTAGAACAATTATCAGCCTTTGTTTAAATGTTGTTGGTGCCCTGTACACCACCCCTTGGATCACCTTCTTCTCTCCATGTAGGCAGAGTCCATACATCTTACCTTTGTAAGACCAACACAAAAGGAACTCTCGCAGGAATCAGCGAGCAACCCTGTGTTTAACAAACACTGTGAACTCCATCATCAAGAAATGTGAACTTGCTGTTTTCTGACTGGTTAACAAGCTGGTTAACAAGCTGCCTTTGCACTCTCTGTAATGGACAAAAACAAAATCCTGAACAGCAGAGAAGCGCAATAGAGGGCGCCAGACAGGCAGAAACAATAAAATATCTACTGATTTTTGCAAAGCCAACAATTTGTAAAGAGCTTTTAAAAGAGTAGCAAAATATCGCCATATGATTTGAACATTACTGACAAAACCTTAAAAAAAGTCAAACAACAACTAAGATTATAAAATTAAATCCATTGCTTTTACAATGATCTCTGGATTAAAGCAAATGCTTGTATAATTATTTCAATGCCCGTTTGAACTGAAGGCAACATTGGATGATGTTATTTGGAACTTGGCCATCTACTTGTTGATGAGTAGATTTCTTAAGACTAACATGGCTGCAGATACAACCAAAACAAGGGTTTTGTGTTATTAAGATTTTATAAGGGATGTGACAGGTTATAATTATTGGTTAAAGAGGTACGGTAATACATCATTGGTTTTAAAACAGATGCAGTTATTCTCATCCTCTACTTTACAGTTGAAGTGAACGTTGATGAAGTCTGAAGATCTAGAAAATGTCCTGCATTTTGAATTGTTACCAGCATCTAAAATTTGGTTTGATAAATGTGTTTAAGAATCATCTCATCAAGGAACTTGTTGTAATTGAAAAAAATGGACCAGTGCTTTGGTCACTCTCAATATTTTATTCTTGCAAGGAAATAACTTTGACCATCTTTCAGACAGAAATACTTCTGTGGAGCATGTTTGGAGGACTCGATTGAAACGGAATGATTTTTCCAATCAGTGAGATTTAGAATATAGCCGGTACATTTCAAGAGTTATGAATTACATGCATTGTCTGTAACTTACATGCAATCTGGTAGAGGAAATGTAAACTGAACAGTTTCTATTTATGGGACTAACAGTATCACGCTGCATACCTTGATTAAATGTAACATTCTGGCTATGGCCAAAGGTCAGCACATGTCTGCAAAATAAGAAGAAACAGATGGCGAAAGGGAAGAAATGAATGTGTTAGGCAGGTTTGAAACTTCAAAGATGAGTAATATCTAATCCATTAGAATTGCCATTAGTTTACCTTACTTGGTTATGTTGGATGGTTTTACTCTTTGTAGTTTTCTCTTTGCAGAGTTGACATTTCTCTAGCATACCAGGCTTTATCCTGAATACCGCCCTCTATGTCAGACTGGCCTGCAATAACCTGATCTGCATCATGTCGGGACTTGCCTAGCTTCTTTGCATTTATCTGAAAAAAGATGAGATTAAACAAGATGGCAGAATTTTTTTTTTCATAAAGTAGTTCACATTGGATGGTCATATTAATGCAAGAAACAGAAGATTGTGGGCTTAACCCTTAAAGAGCCAAGGGAGGGGGGGGAATCCGCTCCCCCCCCCTCCTGTTGTTTTTTTTAATAGCGTCTCATCTTTTTTTCCTGCATGCTGAGCCTTTATGACTTTTTGGGCCAATGTCTTAGGCACATTTTGACATCAAATTTATGAAAATTGGAGGTGCAGTTCTCTCCCAGTGAGAGATTTTTTGAAGTCTGTTCTAGTTTGATGCAAACTTTTCCTTTATTGCTCTATTACCCTACCAAATATCATCAAAATCCAACATTGCATGGCTGAGATCTGAGGGGTAGGAGGGTTAATGCAAAGTCAACAAACCACCTAACACAATAAATTCTCAAGGCAAATCTTTACACTAGAATTCCAAATTTATAAAAGTTGAAATACAATGATTCAAAAATTCTTTAAGCCCTCCATAACTGTATTAACAAAAATTACCGTGCCTATGCAACTGTATTAACAAAAATTACCGTGCCTATGCAAAAAATTATTTTTTTAAAACCTCTGCAATATTTTTTTTGTTGAGAATATCGCTGTCTTCTTTTTACTTCTGTTAACTCAAAATAGTCCAACTGTTCAGTTTGAATGAATGACATGAGTATTACCTTGTAAGTTAAGTCTGAGTGTGTTAGCAACATGGCACATATAGGCACCAGGCTCAATCGGTTATGAAATGTTAGCTCATTGACCAATGGGGAAACCTCTCTGACATGGATCTATCAGAGGAAACTGGAAAGATAAGAATTCATGGTTACATCAAACACAATTGAAAGGGATGACACATCAGTGGTGTTTGGAAAAGGAAAATCATTCAAATCCTCCAGTTTCCACTAAAAACACCATACAACCAATAAACCCTGTACCACTGAAGGTGCATAAAACTAACACACCACAGATTGTTTTCTTGAATGGATGGGTAGTTTGTCATTGTGCTGTTAATAGACAGTTCTGACAAACTATTTGTTTGTCTTGTTATCCCACAAACGAAGATCCTTGTCATTTATTTGTCTGAACTACATCACGGGTTATCCATTATTTTGCCATGTATTTATAACCGTAATGCTCCCAACTTTAATATTTGAGAGCGTCCAATAGCATTTCAATTTTGGAATCTTTTGGTCATTTTGGGTTGACCGATCTTATTCTCATGCTGCACCTTGTCTTCGTAAAAATTGCCATCACATGTCCAATCATCGATCTCTTTGAACAAGATTTAAAAAAAAACTAAAAACTCATGTTTTTTAATGAAGTGTTGGCATAATGTTGTTTAATGGGTACTTTGCTTTATCGTTGTATTTTGTATGTATTTAGTTTTGTAAAGGCGCCATGAGCACTTTTGTGGATTTGTGCACTTACTAAATTTTCTTTATTATTATTATTATTTAAACAGAATCTTTGAGTACATGTACCCGTCAGCGTTCAAAGACCAGTGCTACTGCCAGTGGGAAAGCATTTGAAAATTGTTCTCATTCTGCAAACCAATCAGGCTTTTTTATTCTATTATTTAAAACTTGAACAAATAATTTGTTGAAATAAGCAATGATCTTCGTGTCAGTTATATAGAACCAATATTGGATGCCTTTTATGCATGTAATGTAGCAGCATACAATCAATTGGTGAAATTTTTGCCTTAACAAATGAAACAGTCCAGATTACACCTTGTGATAACATTCTGCTACATTTTAGTTGCATACATCCAGTATTTGTATATTATACTTCATAAAAACCTCCAATACACTGTAAATCAACAAAGCCTGGGGGACTACAGGACACCCAGAACTTGTTACAATTCACTTTTCACTGTAACCAAAAACCAAAGATTCTTATGCTAACAATTCCATTTGAATGAGAATGCACAAGTCTTCTTGTTGATAATAATTTGGCTGAATGAACTTGGATCTTGTCTTACTATACAGTTTGCTTACAGATTATTGTTAAGTAATACTCTCAACAGGGCCCAATTTCATGACACTTCTTACCATGGAGTTCTGCACTCACACACTGCTGCAACCCATAGTAATATGCACGTTACAGTGTGCTGTAAGCTCAGAACTCTCCAGTAACCAGCGTCATGAAATTTGGCCTAGCACTTTTATGATACTGTTGATTTGTCTAAACTCCTATTTACTTGATTCTAAGACACACCACATGATTCCTCTCATCTCATACATAGGCCTGTGAGTTTACAGTTATTTTTGTAACCGTGTAACCATTACCGAAACAGTTGGTTACCAGTGTAACCGACTGTTGAAGAATTTAAATTAAGAGTTAAAAACAAACATATACATGACGATGGCACGTGCAGTCAAAATATTGCAACTTCATCAAAGCACTTTGACTTCGAGCAATCATCCCGTGAAAAATTAAAAAAGCAAAAACAAGAAGAAACAGATCTTACATTTTACTGTTAAATACTCTTTCCATTCCTCCAGGGTATCGTAAATGCAAAAGTGTTAGCTAAATAAAGCCTATATATTGTGAAGTTTTTCGTAAACATGCTGCAATTGCCGGGGAACTAGCTCCACAGACCATACTTTCAATTGTTTTCGCGTGGCACCAGCGATTACAATGCTGTGAAAACGTCTAGCAGTTTGTGCACCAGCGATGTACCGAGCATGCGCAGTTTTGTCATAATGCACTGGTATACTTCAACAATAGAGGGCCTACATCGTGATGACAATGTGGTGTGCACTTTTGAGTGCAGTTTTTGACGGTTATCCGAGCTGTAAAAATGTAACCGTGTAACAGGACGATCGGTCGGTTAACTGTGTAACCGTGTAACTGTGTAACAGGCAGAGGCTTACTCATTACTGATTTCTTTGGTCTAGTTGATGTTCCAGCAGTGACCTCATCTGCTTCAGCTTAAAGACTACCACACTTCTCATCCTCAAGATGCTGAACTAAACATGAATTCTCCTTCTGTAAAGAACAAAGACGAAAAAGTGGAAGATAATGTAAGGTGAAATCTAGTAGAAGGCCTGATACTTCATTCTTGTAAGGGCAAGGCATTGTTTTCCTTAGTAAAGGGCATGTCCAGGAAGGAAATGGAAACTTCTACTGCAACCATTGAATGGGCACCAAGGACGTCACCAGGGGGTACTGAGGTCATTGCCTCCATTACCTCCTTGAAGTATCAGGCCTGCAGTAGAATTATAAACCAATGATGACCCACCAGGGGGCACTGAGGTCATTGCCCCCATTACCTCCTTGAAGTATCAGGCCTGCAGTAGAATTGTAAACCAATGATGACCCACCAGGGGGCACTGAGGTCATTGCCTCCATTACCTCCTTGAAATATCAGGCCTGCAGTAGAATTGTAAACCAATGATGACCCACCAGGGGGCACTGAGGTCATTGCCTCCATTACCTCCTTGAAATATCAGGCCTGCAGTAGAATTGTAAACCAATGATGACCCACCAGGGGGCACTGAGGTCATTACCTCCATTACCTCCTTGAAGTCTCAGGCCTGCAGTAGAATTGTAAACCAATGATGACCCACCAGGGGGTACTGAGGTCATTGCCTCCATTACCTCCTTGAAGTATCAGGCCTGCAGTAGAATTATAAACCAATGAGGACCCATCAGGGGGCACTGAGGTCATTGCCTCCATTACCTCCTTGAAGTATCAGGCCTGCAGTAGAATTGTAAACCAATGATGACCCACCAGGGGGCACTGAGGTCATTGCCCCCATTACCTCCTTGAAGTATCAGGCCTGCAGTAGAATTGTAAACCAATGATGACCCACCAGGGGGCACTGAGGTCATTGCCTCCATTACCTCCTTGAAATATCAGGCCTGCAGTAGAATTGTAAACCAATGATGACCCACCAGGGGGCACTGAGGTCATTGCCTCCATTACCTCCTTGAAATATCAGGCCTGCAGTAGAATTGTAAACCAATGATGACCCACCAGGGGGCACTGAGGTCATTGCCTCCATTACCTCCTTGAAGTATCAGGCCTGCAGTAGAATTGTAAACCAATGATGACCCACCAGGGGGCACTGAGGTCATTGCCCCCATTACCTCCTTGAAGTATCAGGCCTGCAGTAGAATTGTAAACCAATGATGACCCACCAGGGGGCACTGAGGTCATTGCCTCCATTACCTCCTTGAAATATCAGGCCTGCAGTAGAATTGTAAACCAATGATGACCCACCAGGGGGCACTGAGGTCATTGCCTCCATTACCTCCTTGAAATATCAGGCCTGCAGTAGAATTGTAAACCAATGATGACCCACCAGGGGGCACTGAGGTCATTACCTCCATTACCTCCTTGAAGTATCAGGCCTGCCGTAGAATTGTAAACCAATGATGACCCACCAGGGGGCACTGAGGTCATTGCCTCCATTACCTCCTTGAAGTATCAGGCCTGCAGTAGAATTGTAAACCAATGATGACCCACCAGGGGGCACTGAGGTCATTGCCTCCATTACCTCCTTGAAATATCAGGCCTGCAGTAGAATTGTAAACCAATGATGACCCACCAGGGGGCACTGAGGTCATTACCTCCATTACCTCCTTGAAGTATCAGGCCTGCAGTAGAATTGTAAACCAATGATGACCCACCAGGGGGCACTGAGGTCATTGCCCCCATTACCTCCTTGAAGTATCAGGCCTGCAGTAGAATTGTAAACCAATGATGACCCACCAGGGGGCACTGAGGTCATTGCCTCCATTACCTCCTTGAAATATCAGGCCTGCAGTAGAATTGTAAACCAATGATGACCCACCAGGGGGCACTGAGGTCATTGCCTCCATTACCTCCTTGAAATATCAGGCCTGCAGTAGAATTGTAAACCAATGATGACCCACCAGGGGGCACTGAGGTCATTACCTCCATTACCTCCTTGAAGTATCAGGCCTGCCGTAGAATTGTAAACCAATGATGACCCACCAGGGGGCACTGAGGTCATTGCCTCCATTACCTCCTTGAAGTATCAGGCCTGCAGTAGAATTGTAAACCAATGATGACCCACCAGGGGGCACTGAGGTCATTGCCTCCATTACCTCCTTGAAATATCAGGCCTGCAGTAGAATTGTAAACCAATGATGACCCACCAGGGGGCACTGAGGTCATTACCTCCATTACCTCCTTGAAATATCAGGCCTGCAGTAGAATTGTAAGCCTAAAGAAATGAGGGGTGCTGTGGCTGAGCGGATAAGGGCACCTGAATCAAGCTCTGCTGTTTCTGATCAGCAGAGTCTGGGTTTGAATCCCAGTTGTGACACTTGGTCCTCGAGCAAGACACTTTACTATAATTGCTTTTTTCCACCCAGGAGTAAATGGGTTGTGAGGGCAGAGATGGTTCATGTGAATGATAAGCTTGGAGCGCGGTTACTCGCAGCATTGTATACTCCCCAGGGAGCTGAGATGGTCTAAGGAATGAAGTTAATGGCCCAGTGACCAAGGGTAGCAATGTCAGAAGCGCTTTGAAATGACCTTCAGGCTGCGATAAAGCGCTATAGAAAAACTGATTATTATTATTTATTATTTATATATTATGTGTTCATAATAACAAGTTAATACAATTGAAATGGTTTGGATATGCAGTTAGATCAACAAAACATTGTGTATCCATATGTAAAAATGTAAGTCATCAACAGTATGGAAAACAATACTTGCATGTCTTCAATTTGATATGCAATGTAACACACAAAGAAGAACATGTTCATCAGAAGGAAAACAATGAAACATTCCAATATTTGACAAAATCGGTACATGTAATGTGGTTTCAAGCTTGCTGGAGGACAATTAATCATCTTGTAAGGATGTCACCTTCATTCATGTCATCTAACAATATTTTAAAAGACTCACCAATACATGGTGGGCTGTTCTAATTCTGGTTTACATATCAGTGTTGGGCATAAGACTTTGTGTTGTATTTCCTTCACATCAACATTCCATTTATTGTTTATCATCAGGTTTATAAGGTGCATCTTCTCTTGTGACTGACCACTCATCTCACATCCTGAAAAGAATATCAATCAATCTTATTTTAAAATCTTACCAACCAGAGAGAAAAAAGAGAATCGTGATCAAACAAGTCTTGGAGTTCTCTAAACCCCAGACAGAGAGTGAGTTAATGTCTCAAGACATGAGGATTAAATCTTATTTTGAATAACACATATTTTCCAAAGTACTGCTTAACCCAAACCTTGATTTCTTGAGAGATGGATCAAGACCTCAGGGAGTACACATCTTGGATGATAATCAAAGAGAGATATTGAGTGACTTACAAAGCATGTACATTCCATACAAGGATCTTCAGTCTAAGTAGAGTCAATGGTAACTAAGGGGATTGATAATTTCATACATTATTTGAAAATAACCAACATTCTTCTGAAAAAAACTGCAGTTGAACTTGGCTTTCGTTTCAATAGAGGCCTGAAAAATGCAGTCTGCATATTACCCACTGTCACTGTGATATAACTCACCAGCACATAAAGGCAAGCATTCTCCTGCAATAGTAGTAGTAACTCACAGTAGCATCTGGTTTCGTTAGACACCATAGTGGATGCAAGTGCCTTGTACCAAAATCACCACAGTGGCTGCAAATAGATGTTTATACTGAAAAAGAAAGTGTAATACATTAGCAAAGATAGCTATGTCTGGGCATATGGTGAGGAATATCTAGAAATATTACAATGGTTTATTGAAGAATGCAACATTTCTCCTCACAACTCCATCTCATCTGTCAAAATAAGAATAGTGTCACTATAAACAGCACTAGACAAAAAAGATTTGACCGAAACTGACAAAAGATAAAATAAAAAAATCATGGATATCTGAGCATAAATGATATAAAGTCCTAATTAAAATTGCAAATTATATCGTTAAAAATGTGACCCAAAATGTGGAAAACTGTCAAATGAACTTTCCAAGTTGAACTGATTTACCTTCACATATTGAACAACATTCTCCTGGTGGTTGATATGAATCATAACATTCTATATTGCAGCTAGCTGGTTCACATACAACATCCCCATAGATACACACACATTCATCACAGTTGAAAGGAAGACTGTACCATTCCTGTATCTAATGACATTGTTAACACAACCTGAGATTCACAACACAAATTAAAACAACAATTTTAAGTCCAAAATCAGGTTTTACAACAATCGGTGGAATTACTTTCACAAAGACCTTCTGCAGGTTAGTCTAGCAAAGTAAAGAGATGTTTAATGTGTTTCTGTGTCACAGCCCAGGTTTTGCGATTCATGGTGTTTGAATCTGATATGTTTAAAATAGAGAAAAGACAAATCCCCGCGCTTCAATGAGAATTTTTGTTCTCTTGGCTTTGTTTAGTAATTGTTTCTTTGTGCCAACAGAACTCTCAAAGAAAAAATAATTCCAGCAATAACAAGAAAATAGTCCTGAGGGATGGCACGGAAAAAATGGAAGTGTACAGGCATTAACCCTATCAGGACCGCGGGGGGGGGGGGGGGGGGGGGAACAATGTGCCCCCCCTACCAATGTGCAACCCCCTACCAAATATATCTAAAATTAAAACTTTTGGGATATAATTTCCACTTATTTTAGATTTTTTTGCCAGAAAAGTAATAGTGGTGAGTCACGTGATAGTCTGAAATGGTTTCGGGAATTCAAATAGGCCGCCATTTTTGGCGGCCATCTTGGATTTTGTGTTTTCAGCCTGTAATTTGGGGGTCAAATTATATCAAGTTTTTTAACAATGGAACATTTTCAACCTGCTAATTTTTTTACTTTTCAGACCCAAAAAATGTTCAGATTTATCAATCAAGCCTTATTATTTCTCCCTGGGCCCTTGGCGGCGGCCATTTTGATTGTTAAGTGAAAAAACGCAAAAAAACTTTTTTTTCCCCGAAAATGGGATAAATTAATGAATTATTATGCCCGGCGATAACTCCGGTGACTAAATTAGGTTCACATTATATTTATCTTGTTAAAATGTACAAGTATGCCAAGTTTCAAAATTTTCGGACAAAAAATACAGAAGTTATGGCAAAAACACGATTTTTGACCAAAAATGGGCAAAAAACAGTCAAAACGCCCTCTAGTGAGGATTTTTTGAAATTTTGTGACGTCATCAAGTAGAACTCAGTGAAATGAACATTTCTGGCAAGTTTCATCAAAATCGGTCGAACACTTTGAAAAATGCGGAGGGGTGGGGGGGCTCTATGTGCCCCTCCCCGGTCCCCGTACAACCCAAAAAAGCCAGGTCCTGATAGGGTTAAGTGGTTAAGAGTTAATTCAGGAATAAAATAATGTACATGGAGGGGGCACCTTTGCTGAGGGGCAACTTTGCTGAGGGGCAAAATGACAGATGTCTAATTACTGTGCTTTCATTTAGGTGTGACTCTTCCCTAACCTGCAATCTGTACAGGAACCAGGCTATACCCGTTGTCATACTAATCCACACAATGTGTGCAATACTCAGGGTTTATAACCCCAGGTAATATTTACACTAAACATCTACAATCTTGGATAAATCAAAATATGAACACATATTTAACATCCATGGCTTATTTATTCCTGTGGGTAACAATGGGAGGCTTTGGGACTCTATGAGGCAGCAGACTCCCTAGGTAAATCCATTGCTATAAGAAATATGTACATGCTCAGAACTACACTAACAATGGAATATATTACTGTCAAGCTTGTTGCAACTTAGGCCAAGTTTGCACAAGGACCATTAATCAACTAAAGATCAAAAATTGCCTGTACCCAACATATGTTCATGGAAACCAGTTAATCTCAGCTACTGGTCGACAACAGGACCTTTTGGGAATTTGGACCTATTGTCCCAAAGTCTCCTTCTGTTCAAAGCACCATTGTTTCAGTCCGATATATTGTACAGATATTATCATCAATAAAGTATGCCCTGAAAAGGGACTATAGTGTTGAAATATTCACATGAGATTGTTTTGTTATTTGCCAATGGATGGAATATCTCTACTTTAATCAGCATTCTATAATGGGCTCTTAATTGCTTACCTGATATCTTACATTGGTTGCCATTGAATCAGTCAGTACACATGCAAACTACATTCACACACTGGCAATCATTCTCACTTTGGATAACACACTTATCAACTGTAAAAAAATGGAATCATTGTAAACACTTCATACTGACAACGAAGTAAATAAAAACAAGGGAAATAATACAGGGTAAGAATGAATAAATGGGTGAAACAGTTTCAGTTTCATTCTAATATTGTGTTGGTATCCTGCAGCAAGCCCATTAGAGTATAGCCTAAGCGTGCAGCATACATGAATGCAGAATCCTCCGACAGTACGTGTGGCTCCATTAACACTGTATGCAGAATGAGTTAGCATACCAATCTAGATGGCTACAGAAACTAAGTCAGCCCCATGGAGATTACAAACACACTGGTCTCATTCCAGAGACAAAGTTAATTGCCACCCAGCTTAGGAAGAACCATAGCAGATGCAGATGCCCTCTCTTGACAGTAAAACTATACTCACCAACCTCAAGTGTGTTTTTTGGTAGAAGTGTGTTGCTAAAAATTTGCTACGGTTGAACTCCAAATCGATTGATGTCATTCCTCTGTCAGCCAGATGAATGGATCTCACTGCAGTTAACATCAATGCAATGATGTCCAGTCCCACAAGAATCAAACTTAGTCATCTAGGCCTATGCACATAAAAGAAAAGAACATCCCCAAAAGATTTTTCAATTGTGACAGTCTTCTGTTTGCTGATGATCTTAAACACGCATTGTTTGCACACCTGGTGATGTGCAGCTGCTGCAGGAGGATTTGGACAGGCTCTGTGATTGGTCATCTACTTGAAAATTATCTCTTAATCCATCCAAATGTAAAGTGCTTACTTTGTCTCTTAAGAAGCAACTAATCTTACATAACTATGAAATGTCTTCCTCTCATCTGGAAAGAGTTGCTAAACACAAAGATTTAGGCATTTTTATTGATTGTAAACTGACCTTTGTTGCGCATGTGGACTACATTGTTGCCAAGGCAAATCGAATGCTTGGTATATTTTGGCATCATTGCAGGAATTTGGATTGCAAAACAAAACAAATCCTTTACTGCTCTCTTGTTAGGCCGGGTCTAGAATTTGCATCTATTTCTTTTAATTCTTTATCGGTCACCCAAGAGACTCGTATGGAACGTATCCAAAACAAATTCATTCGTTTTCTTGACATCAATGTAGATGTCCCACAAGCAACTTCTCTAGTTTCACTCAAAAATCGTAGGAGCATTATGGATTTGATTTTCCTTTTTAAATGTGTTTATTCCAATTTGAATTGTAATTTGCTTTGTTCCATTTCCCCTTAAGGTTCCCCGTCCTAACCTTTGTCACCCAGGTCTGTTTACTGTCTCTAAAAACAGGGTCAATGCCAGAGCTAAGGGCTTCATTCACTGTCTCACTTCACTGTTCAATTCCATCATTCCAGTCAACCCTGCTATAGACATATTCCATCAAGCCATCTTAGCTTTCAAGGTTCAAATCAAGTTTTTTAGCCCACCCCCTCACCCACTTAGTATTCCTAGTCTGGTTCTATTACAGTGGTCCCTTTATTATTAATTGTATTTATTCTGTTTATATCTATTTTTATATTTTTTTCTTTTCTTGCCTCTTCACTGTGATTTTATACATTCTTTATGTTTTAATGTAATGTTTTAAATATTTATATTTGATGTTTTTATCCATCCTTTATTGGTGCTTGCGCTGTTGGATGTTGTATGAAATAAGAATAAAATAAAAAATAAAAACATGTGGGTCTCGGCAGGAAATAGATGTTTTGGTCAACATTTTAAAATTTAGGTGTGTCCCCCTTGCTTAAAAAAATCCTATATCTGGGCCTGCCTTCCCAGGTCAAATAAAGGATGTACAACTATTGCTCAGAGAATGTGGATCATGTGATCTTGTCTCCCCATACTTCGTACATTTTTTCCATTTGGCCATTAGACTGTATCTATGTGGCACCATTTTTAAACAGTCTAGCAAACTTAGTTTGAGACAGGGATCAGCCATTCCATCTGGATTCTTATGAAAGGGTTTGGGTGCAAGCAATCAAACTGCAAATACAAATTCTAAATCAGCATGTACTGGTGTATACACACCAAGGAAACTATACAAGCACATCATAAAATAAATGCACTCCAACTTCCGGCAGTGGTGTGTCTTCCTTGCATTTCTAAATAAACACATTGATAATAAATGTGTGCCTTGCTGGCATGTTGATGAAAAGAGCCATGTATTGTTATTTAGATTTTCTGAAAACTTTGCAGTTGACAATAAAATTACCCTTGAGACAAGTCATTCTAGCAAAGCTCAAATGACCCTCTCAACATGTTCACTATGTACTGGACATGATGGGGGCTGGTACCATACTACTGCTCATAATATGTATTTATCACTGACAAGTGAACTTCACTGGAACCCATGGGAGGGGGGGGGGGGGCTTAACTGTTTAATTGTTCCGACTGCTACCACCAGACACCTCACTGCGTGTTTTGAGTGATATCCCAAATGAATCACTTCACTGTTGCGAGTAATGTTTTATGTATGAAGCATTATCATTGCATTATCATACCAGGCACAGTGTATGCAATTATACCATACATGATAGTAAATATGTAGCAGTGCAAATCCTTTATTATGGACTGTTGAATACAAGTAACATCCACAGTGTGCAAGCAGGACATGGTACTTACATGGTCTAATGTAAAACCACAGCACTGGTGCATGCGTGCATCTGAGTCAATCAAACACTGGTTTGGGTTCTCCTTGTAAACTTAACCTTAAGCCATCTACTGGCTTACTGTGCGGAGTTATAGTCTTTTATAACATATGGTGTCACTGATGAATGCCTCACAAGTTTTTAAACTTCATAAAAACATTTACCATATTTGGGATAAATTATAAAAGAATCAAAATACTTACATGGCTTGTAATGAGCTGGTACTGAGGATCTTGAGACAGAATGAGCACCCAGATAGATCCACGCCACATCATGATTGGTTCCTATAAATGAACTTAGAACTCAAGCACACTGTAGATCAATGGATCCATTCAACAGTTCTTCTGGAAGACTGTTCAAGTTGTCTTTTGTTCTTCTACACTGCTGACTTATCAGGCAGATCCAGTAACAGCTTCTGTAACAATTGAAACAGTTTGTGGATTAAAAATGTAATATCAGCACATTCCATTCACAATCAATTTCAGATTAAGTAAAAAGTCACTTAAATTCCTCTCCAAAATGATTTTCTGTTATTCCATAAACACATTCAAATCAATCTGAATTGAATAATACGAAATACAAAATTTTAATAGATGTTGAATTTGCATCGAGGATAAAGAACATTATTTGTGTTTTACCAATACACCGATGCGTGTTTAGCAATATATACTCATTACTTTCTAAGTCCTTTTGAAAAAATTCTACAACTTTCGTCATTCTAGAGCAGGGCCCAATTTCATTGAGCTGCTTAATGTACTTGTGACATGTGACATGCTGTTTTGACTGGTAACCTTATTCTGGTAAGCATAATTTTGAGTGTGCTTAGCTGCTGTTTGAGCTTAAGCAGCTCTATGATATTGGACCCAGATATGTCTTACCTAGAGGTGATACATTAAGTGAAGTAATTAAATAATGGCACGAATAATAGGAAGAGTTAGTTGGTCCTTACCAATAATCTGATTAAGATTCTTCTTTCAATTCTTATGATGGATATTTTCATTTAAACACCCTTAGAGTTAACCCTGCTTTATATCATTAGTCAACATATCGTTCACTCAAAATAGCTTTCATGGGAAAAGCAATATTTTTTTTTTAATTCTTCAAATTTTAAGAGACTAAAGATACTGAGCCTAGATCCAACTCAGTGCCTCATTAAAAATAGCATAAAATTGAATTTATTTTCAACAAATGTTCAAAAATGTTTTTTAAAACATGTTTAACATAAACTGATAATATTTAAATTTTGGGGAACCATTGGCTGTTAACCTTTGATTACCACATCATTGTGCTGCAGCTTATAAAGTTGCATCCATAGAGCTAGCTCTATGGTTGTATTGCATAATGGGGTGTGATCCCTGGCTACACGACAATAACTGGTTGAATGGCTTCTGACTGGCACCCCCCCTGAAACAAATATATATAAAAAAAAGGGAGACCGCCAAAATTAGGGCTGGATAGCTGAGTTGGTAGAGCGTCGATACGTACAGCCAGTTTTCACAGGTTCAAATCCGGCTCCAGTCAACCATTTATAACCATCATTTCTGTTAAGGCATCCATTTATACATGTGAGATTAAACTATACCAATCAGTCCAGATTACCTGTTTCTGCCAACATTTTGCTTTGATCTGCAAAGACTGGAGTATTTACAAAATTAAATTTCCATTTTGTTTCCTATCATTTTGAAGTATTTCCTGTTATGATTGCAATGACCAGCAGAAAGTGTCTAGCAGATTGGTGACAGTGCAGTGTGATACCACTCTAGCTATACAACAGTCCAATGAGAGTGCTTTTTTGAAAAAAATCCACAATATGTCTGAGTTTGATTGGCTGACACTCTCAGGCACAAACAAGCAAGACAAGGGTGTACTACTTGTACATGTACATGTACACACATATACACACTGGAGGGAGTTTGAATTATTCAGTGCAAGGAGAGGAGCTGTTGAACAACACAAGTAATCTTCTCACCTCAGTTTCAGATCGCTGTCTGCCTCTGTTGATAGAGTAGTTACAGAGAGTCCACATAGGAGAGTCCACATAGCTTCAGAACTCTGACTGTCTCTGCTGGTTCAATTGTTTTTCATCAGTGAAGAGGACATCATGAGTCCCTTTCTATTCTTGGCTCTTCTAGGTGGTAAGTCCAATGTTTGTTTTGTCTTTGCATAATTTCCCAAGTTGATTCTTGCTTTGTATCATCATCTGAAGTTCACTTAAATTCACCCTAAATGCTTTGACATTCAGCAAACTAAAACAATGACAAAAAGAACATTTTTTATCAAGTGAACTTTGACAAAGGTTTGAGGAATTTAACCCATTAAAATCCTTCACTATATTTTGTGCTTTGTTTCCAAAATTACAAAATATTATACAATTTCGTTAAGATATCATTTCCTAATAACTAGAGAGGATTAAAATGAAAATACTCTTCTGATAACCAATGTCTATCAAATTTTTAAAACTTGCTACCTAGGAGTTTTGTCACTGTTGGGGTTCAGGACTGTGTGAAACCCTAAAATATGTTGAACTATATTTTGTATACATTCACCACATTTATGCACTTACATTTTGTAGAATTTTGAAAAGAGCTTTGTTTCCCTAAATGATTCTTTGTAAAAGATCAGAATTTTAAAATTTCCCAAAACGTTAACTCTTTACAAAAGAGTGTGCCTATTTTCAACTTCAAAATGTCTAGACATTTAATCAGAGCTATCCAAAAACAATCAGCATTTTCTGGGAGATATTATACTGAGAAGACTATCTAATGGAATTAGTATCAAACTTAAGACATGTTTAATGTCAGAGTTCCTGTTGTGTTACAAATTTTGCATTGATATTGTTCAGTAGGAAGCTGTTATTTTAATTGAATCAAATCTTTTATGTGACACTCAATATTAGTAGAACCTGCTCCTAAAATTCAATCTGCAGCTAAAATATTGCATGTTGTCAATCAGGTCAAACTGCTGTGCATCACTCACAGTAGGGGCGTTGGCAACATTTTCAAGTGATTAGCTACTTTGGAGCCATAATTAATAACAGCTTCCTCCTATTGCTTTTTGTGATTGTAACTTCAGAATACTATTTGAAGGTTCTTCTTGCAAAGCTGGCTTTACACATGATTACACTAACATCAATGAAGCAAATCTGTAACAGATAACCCAACGACTGGGGGTTGGTCAAAATCTTTTTCATAATGAGACTAATGAACATCGCATTTGTGACCTTATATCAATATATTCTGGAGCCATTTCAACAAAACCAAAGACAAATTGAAGGGTCAGGATGCAGTTTTCCTGCTAACAATTGATGTTAAAGGTCTCAAGTTCCGACCCTAGTAGAGTTTTTCTCAAAAGCTAACTAGAACAGCGAAAGCTACCATTGTGAGCTGCGGATCGCCCGATAGAGGAACAATGACTAATTGAAAAACTGGTCCTTTTGATCAACTGATGATCAATAGGGTAAGAACATTAACAAGCATGCGCTTGACCACTGCTTACTGGGTTTGAAATGTGGCAAAGGGGCTCAGGATGTCTGATAGAGAGTGTAATCATGGACAGTATGGCACACTGTCACTCATGGAGTACTTCATTAGAAATACATGAATTAAATGATGCTGAATATCATCTAAGATTTCTTCAAAGAAAATGTTTTATTACAAAAGAGTGGTACAGTTATAAAAAATAAAAATGAAAAGGATAGGGTATATGGGATAGCTTCTTTCATTGTCTGAAGCACATAATAGAAACAAATTCTTACATAGCTCTCATTCTCAGCTCTGGTATGTCATCAAAGACAAGAATTTACCAAAGAAGATGCATCTACATAATGAAAATTACAGGTACTAAAGTAGATCATGGAGGAAGTTAGGCCATTAAAAAATTGCAATGTTTTAGATCACTCAACTGGAACTGGTTACATACATCTTTCACATATGTGTGCATGTCAGTAGCATTTGATTCAAGTTTCAAGTCAGTACATCATTTCAATAAGGAGTTATGACCATTCAAGATTTTCACTGTTTTAGATCATTTAACTGGAACTGTTGACACACTCATGAGTTTTTTGTGTTAACTTTCGAATTTGCATGTCAGTAGCAATATTTGATTCAAGTTTGAAATCAGTACATCATTGCAATTAGGAGTTACGGCCATTCAAGGTTTTCACTGTTTTAGATCTTTAATTTGAACTGGTGGCAGAGTAATGCCTTTTTCTTTTTGTTCGTTAAAATCTTCATGTCTGCTGTTTTGTTGCAAGTCAGTTCAAATTTAGTTCTAAAACATCAACATTCAGCATGTTAGGTCTGAAGTTAACTAGTTAAAGTCCTGAGGGCAATGTTTAACAATGTAAAAAAAACACCCTTTTTTTCCTATTCAAAAACTTTAACAATTCTGCAAAAAATGGGTTGATAAACACAACACATGGCTGTCACTGTGTAACGGTTGCACTTAGGGCTTTTAGATTCCATAAAACAGCTCAAAACATAAATGTTGAAGTTTGATGTTAAAACTTCAACATTGAATGCGGACGGCCGGATGGATTGACAGATGGGCCAAATCAGTATTACAAAGGCTCGCATTCTGCTAAAGCAGCTCGCCAAAAATCACCAAAAAAAGGCAAAAAAAAAAGGCTTATATACTTTTGGTAATCATTCATGTTTACCTTTGTACCCATATTTAGTACATGGTAAGAACTGTATGTACATTTTAAATACATTAAAACTAAAAAAAATACACATTTTTGACTCAATTTAAAACAACAGCCAGAAGTTTCACTACAGCTTCATCCAACTGCAATTTATGTTCACAATACTATTGTAAATCCTGTTTGTATAATATACTATTTATTGAGTTAACTCTGTAACAGTTAACCCTACAAGGTGCACGGGATGGTGTAAATGATTACTGAGGTTTATCGTGGCTTTTTATAAATATTATCTAGAGTCTTAATAATATAACATAACTAGAACAGCAAAAGCTGCCATGGCAAGTTGTGGGTTGCCCGATAGAGGAAAGAGAGCTATTAGAAAAACTGGTCCTTTTGATCAACTGATGTTCAATGGGATAAGGACATTAACAAGCATTCACTAGACTACTGCCTAATTGGTTTGAAATGAGGCAAAGGGGCTCAGACTGGGGAGGGCCATCTTGGAAAAAGTTTTTTAGGTTAGGAACAAATTTCACCGCTTTCATGAACTGGCGAATCCGTGTTTGCAGCAGCAACACGGCGTTTTGAGAAAAGCACTTTTGAAGTTTGTCACATCTTAAAAGTTGTATTTTGACCGGTCTTTTGATCAAAAGTATGGAATATTTTCCAGTGATACAGTGGTGTATGAGTTAAATAACATGAACAGACCCTTGTTTAGTTCTTTTGATGTTTTGTTGCACAGCTGTTGAGCTTGAAAAAAGATGCGCACCTTCGTGAAAACTCAAAATGCTGAGCACAACGGATTCGCCACACACAGCGTGCCATTTGTTTACACATAAAGTGTGCACATGCGCACAAGTTGTTTACACACCATGCGCGGATTCGCCACATCATGAAAATGCAAAATGCTGAGCACAACGGATTCGCCACACACAGTGCGCCATTCATTTATACACACAGTGCGCAGATTTGCCACTTCGTGAAAACACAAATCAGTGAAGCACAATGATTCGCCATTTTTGCAATTAGCGTAATATGTAAACTAAATACTTTCAAGACATGAATTTTTGTAGAAATGTTAAGGAAACCAAATACATTTAGAAATTTGGAAAACAAAAAATGCTCTAAACAATTATTTTGGACGAATTCGCCGGTTCGTGAAAACGGCGACAAAATGATGGTCAGTACATCATTGCAATAAGGAATTATGACTATTCAAGGTTTTCATTGTTTCAGCTCATTCAACTTGTACCGGTGTTATAATCATAAATTTCTGAGTGTTATCTTTTCATATAGAAATGCATGTCAGTAGCAGTATTTGATTCAAGTTCCATCAGTACATCAATTGCAATAAGGAATTATGACTATTCAAGGTTTTCATTGTTTTGGCACATTCAACCGGTACTGGGGTGGATTTCACAAAACTAGTCCTAATTTAGGACTAGTCCTAACTTATGATTAGTCCTATAAGTTAGGACTAGTTACTCATCCTTACTTGAGATAAGACTAGTACTAGCACTAGAGTTTTATGTGTTCCTGCATGTCTGTAACAGTACTTGATTCAAGTTTAAAAGTCAGTACATTATTGCTATCAGAATTGTAGCCTTAAAAGTTTTCATTGTTTTAGGTTACTCAACTGAAACTGGTGACATAGTCAGACATTCGTTTTTGTTTGTTTAATTCTACATGTCTGTTGTGTTGTTGCAGGTCAGTTCAAATTTAGTTCTAAAACATCAACATTAATCTAAAGTTGTCTATTTAAAGTCCTGAGGGCAAGGTTTAACATTGTTAACAAAAACCTTTAACCTTGAAGTTTCCCAAAACTTTAACATTAAAAAAAAACCAAATTGGTTTAGAAAACTTGACACATGGCTGTCACTGTATAATGGTTTCACTTAGGGCTTTAAGATTCCATAAAACAAGCTCATTATCTTGACAATTTCTTTCTCTTTTGGACAACCATTGTTATTGTTCTGTTTTATATTGAATCTTGTAGTTAGGCTTTTACTTGTAAATTAAGGAGAAGTTGTTACATCCTAATGACGTCAGCGAGTGTTGAAATACTGTGGTTAATAAATCTAAAAAATTCATTATTTCAAAACCCTCAACCTTGAAAATGCAAAAACGATATGAGAAAATTTTATTCACCATTGCACAGTACAATAACATTTTGACATTTTTGTTTGTGTCACCTTCCAGTCACATCCATAAGTTAAAGTTTATTTAATAACAATATCTCATGAACCACATATTTGATTGTCATAGATTTTGGCAGTATTATTGAGGTATATATATAGAACATTGGTGCAAAGTAAAAATTTAGCCGCGTGATGCAACTGGAAATTGAAGCACACAAACCGCATGTTGCGACTTACTTTTTACAATTTACAGTTCGTAAATTATTTCAAAACCTTCCATCTTAAAAAAACAAACAGCTATGGCAATATTATCTTTACCATCCTATACTATGGTAAACCTATGACATCTGTGTGTGTGTGTGCGTGACCTCGGCCGAGGTCATCTTCTGGTCTGATTGTTGCAAATAACAACTACAGGCAACATTTGAAGAACTAATACACCTCCTCCCTGTAACAAATCAGAATATACAAATTTCTGCTATTCTACTATCTCCATCAGAATTTTTTGTGATTTTCTGCATTCATGAAGACATCCTGGGTAAATCTGGAATTTTCAACTGATATATATTCAAACTTTATAATAGGAAAGCTTCATATCAGGCATTATTTTAGCAGCATTAGTGACCCCCTTGACCAGGCGGCCATTTTGAATAATTTATTTTCTGACTATTATTTTTCATTAAAACCCTCCGTTGGAACAGGAGACTATTTTTGACAATCGGTTTTTAGTGTTTTTTGAATAACTTGTTTAATTAAATTTGAACAATTTTGAAACTCCATGTGTTCCTCAAGCAGTCAATTCCCTTCAAAACAAGGTATCCCCCGTTAAAATCGGCCCAGGCACTCTGCCAATACATTCCATCATCTAGTTATGCCTCAGGGGAGTCCATTTCAACCCCTGTGCTAAGCAATACAGCCTTGTTGTTTATTGCGCTGTGTCACGAGGCCAGATGTGTGGTCTGATAATGGTCTGCCACAGCATCAATGAATGATGTCATACACTTGGTTGATGCCTGGCCTGACATCTAGTGTATCCCTTTTGAACCAATCCAGAGTCTGTATTGGGGCTGGGGATGGTGGGGGAAGGCGGGGCTTTAGTGTTGTTTATTTGATACTGAAAGTTCATCAGCCTTTGATGTCTGGGTGGGTAGACTTACGGACTTTTCCTTCCTCAATGCTTGAGGCCTGGAGGTTATAGATAAAATCTTCTAGGAATAAGTTGTGATCAAACACCAGTCGACTGTTAGTTGTGGCATGGTTGTGGTGTGTGTATTAGGGGTGAAGTTGGGGGCGGCGGGGGGGGGGGGGGGGGGGGGTTTCAAAGGCGGGGCTTAGCGTCAGGGTTGTTTTCTGATTAGGAGCTGTCAGCCACCTTTTGGAATGGCCTGAAAATGAATATATAGTGAGGGAGAAACCTCTAGAAGATGGTTATATGTCAAGAAAAGCATTTGAATAAATATTGGAAACATGACACGCGTGTATGTAGGGTACTATACAAAATAGTACATCATGGCAGCACCGTATAATTCTAGCGTCAATGGCGTCGCAGGGTTTTAAGCAATCTCAATTAAAAAAAACCCATTAAGTTACATATCATTGGAAAGTATAGAGTGATGGCTAAAACATACTAAAATACTTTCAGTTTTTGACAAAAAGAACATCGATGGAAGCTATTTTTACTTTAAACATTGTTCTTCAATACTATACTTTTACATCAGTAAAACGTTACTGCCGTAACTCTGTACACTACATGCCATAGAGATGGTTATGCTTCTTGCTCTCTCATCAACATAAATCAAGTAATCTCAAAGAAATCCTCTTCTAATAATCATCCTGGCATACTGTCGAGTATTTAGCATCTTTTCTGGCTTCTTTTGAGGAATTATGAAGTGTAAGTAGAGACAGATGTATGAGGATCAGCAAACGGAAGTTACATGTAGCACTCAGTACATGTACTTGCACATTATCATAACCAGCACAGGGTATGTGAGGATCAGTGAAGGGAAGTTACAATATAGTATACATATTACGCAATGTCATAACCAGCACGCTACATTAGGATTCTGTATAGTGGATCCAGCGAGAGATATGTGAACAGCTGCTGTGACCTAGTGACCTTGGCTGGTATGGTTTCTAATTCTGTCTTACTCTGTATTGGTTTATAGTTACCTTTACTACAGGCTACCACACTTAGCCAATGCAGAGTTCATGTTTTTGGCTCATCAAGGGTTTATAACTCAACCAGCAGAGGGCAGTAGATACTAAGTTATAACAGTATGAATTAAATTCAATCGCCATCGCTCAATTTGTGTAGTCGTCAACCATCTAACAATTCCTTATAATTAATGCTTTCCAAATAAAAAATGTCAAATAGAGTCAGGGAAAAATTTAAAATGTCATATTGATGCAATATGGAGCAATTGCCCGAGACCCAAAACATTGTAAAAGCTACAAATACACAAAGCGTTTTTTTCCAATGCATTACAAAGATATATATAAAAGAGAATATTGTGCAGAAAATTATCTTACCAAAAAACTTGTGTCAGAACTCGGGGATTTTGTAATAAAAAGGTCCTAATTTTAATGACGATTTTAACAATAAACAAAATTCTGTCCTAAAATAAAGGCAGCACAATTTATTACACCATTTCGCATTTGTTGCAGTCTTCTACATGTAATTTCACAACATCACCAAAACTGTATCAACCACTACCTGTAGATCAATACCGCTCTACAAGATGGTTTAAAATTCAACACACCATTTCTCACTTTCTTGCACGCCCTTTTTCAATTAAATACACTTCATTACCCAAACTGTATCAACCACTACCTATAGATCAATATCACTATGCAAGATGGTTTACAATTCAACACACCAGTTCTCATTTTGTTGCACGCTCTTCTTCAGTTAATTTTGCTTCATTACCCAAACTGTATCAACCACTACCTGTTGGTCAATATCTCTCTACAAGATGGTTTAAAATTCAATACACCATTTCTCACTTTCTTGCACGCTCTTCTTCAATTAATTACACTTCATTACCCAAACTGTATCAACCACTACCTATAGATCAATATCACTATGCAAGATGGTTTACAATTCAACACACCAGTTCTCACTTTGTTGCACGCTCTTCTTCAATTAATTTTACTTCATTACCCAAACTGTATCAACCACTACCTGTTGGTCAATCTCTCTCTACAAGATGGTTTAAAATTCAATACACCATTTCTCACTTTCTTGCACGTTCTTCTTCAATTAATTACACTTCATTACCCAAACTGTATCAACCACTACCTATAGATCAATATCACTATGCAAGATGGTTTACAATTCAATACAACAGTTCTCACTTTGTTGCACGCTCTTCTTCAATTAATTTTACTTCATTACCCAAACTGTATCAACCACTACCTGTTGGTCAATCTCTCTCTACAAGATGGTTTAAAATTCAATACACCATTTCTCACTTTCTTGCACGCTCTTCTTCAATTAATTTTACTTCATTACCCAAACTGTATCAACCACTACCTGTCGGTCAAAATCACTCTACAAGATGGTTTACAATTCAATACACCATTTTTCACTTTGTTGCTTGCTCTTATTCAATTAATTTTATTTCATCACCAAAACTGTATCAACCACTTCCTGTAGATCAATATCACTCTACAATATTTTTTACACTTCAATACACCATTTCTTACTTTCTTGCACGCCCTTTTTCAATGAACTTGACTTGGTCACGGTAACAGTAAAAACCACTACCTGTAAGTCAATACCACTCTACAAGATGGTTTACAATTCAATACACAGAGATGCCCACATTGAACTACGACAAAGAGTAGCACAGCCAAGCAGTTAACGAGTTGGGGGCAGCTTATCAGGGCATAGGTTTCGTAAGGCAATTATTTCACTCAGTTACTTTCTGTGATGCTATTTTATTTAGCTCATTTTCAGGCACTGCTGTAATGAAAAAACTTACAAATTATTTGTGTATGATGCACAACAGTGCAACTAGACTTTTTTGGAAATTTTGTGGTTTGATGATTTAATGGACACGTTCACTTGGAGCCAGACACCTTGGTATAACAGCCAGGACTCAAATTTACACTGGACTGCAGTAGTTAAAAAAAAACTTACAACTTGACAAGTCTGGTGATGTTTTTCAATTGAATAATTATATTCCTCTATGTGCCAAGTAGTGTAAACAAAAAATTCAACTATTGACATCGACTCTGCGTCTGTGTCAGTTATGTTGAGCATCAAACTATTTATGGCTGTATGAAATTGAACATCAACGTATGGTAAGACCATAGTGTACCTATGAGTTTGCGCCATGTCGCGTTTTCAAATCAGGCCGATTTCACCCTCAATTTCACGAGCTCTAGCTTCAGCCTGCTTTGGATAATATGGAGACTGACCGTGTATTTCCGACGCATCTGCCGATAAAACTATTCTAACGTTCTTAACTTCATTTTTCAGATATTGGGAAGTACGTGTTGCCAAAATTTTCTATGCGAAATCGCCTTTCCCTTCTGATGTTTGAATCCAAGTACACAGAGTGGCAAACATGTGCAGTTGTTTATGAACACTTGGAGACCCCAGACACACCACCCCTATATCAATAGCAGTAGAATGGCCAGCTTACACAACACGTATGTGTGAACATGTGGATTTGACGCTCCTCTATCACTTTTTATTTTACCACAACGGCAGTCGATATTCATACGTTTTTATGTTAATTTTAAGTTCAATTTTTATAATTTGTATAACCAACTCATATTTCATAATTTTTTAGTGAAAATATTACTAAAGCTATACTATTATTACCAAGGCAGCTTGTAATTGTATTTCATTTAAGGATTATCTCAGAGTCATATTCAAGGCTCAAAATCCAATTGTTGACTTCTCTGCAAAACACCATTTCCCACTTTGTTGAACGCTCTTTTTCAATAAATTTTACTTCATTGACCAAACTGTATCAACCACTACCTGTAGGTCAATATAACTCAACAAGATGGTTTACAATTCAATACATCACTTCTCACTTTGTTGCACACTCTTCTTCAATTAAGTTTACTTCATTACCCACAATGTATCAACCACTACCTGTAGATCAATATCACTCTACAAGATGGTTTACAATTCAACACACCAGTTCTGACTTTGTTGCACGCTCTTCTTCAATTAATTTTACTTCATTACCCAAACTGTATCAACCATTACCTGTAGATCAATATCACTCTACAAGATGGTTTACAATTCAATACACCAGTTCTGACTTTGTTGCACGCTCTTCTTCAATTAATTTTACTTCATCACCAAAACGGTATCAACCATCACCAGTAGGTCAATATCACTCTACAAGATGGTTTACAATTCAAAACACCATTTCTCACTTTGTTGCATGCTTTTCTTTAAAAAATTCCCGTCATTACCCAAACAGTGTCAACCATTGCCTTGTCTACAAAATTGTGCTGCAAAATTTATCATCCAGGCCAACAAATATTACCATGTCTCTCCCCTAATCTGAGACCTTCATTGGTTCTTCATTTAAAAATGTATCCGGTTCAAACTGCTCACATTTGTCTTCAAGTGTATCACCGCCACGAATGCACCACTATACCTCAAAGAACTCATTGTTCCATATCTCCCAACCAAGAGTGGATTACGATCTAACCAAGATAACAGACTTCTGATCACACCGCACAATCAAACTTCATCTGATGACAGTGGTTTCTCCGCTGCAGGGCCTACTAAGTGACACAAATTACCTCACAACTTCCGTCATTTATCTTCACTAGCAGCCTTCAGGAAGGCTCTGAAGACCCATTTATTTGACTCTTAATATTGTAAACTTTGCTTTGTTTTCCTGTAAAGCTATGTGATACAGTTTTACTTGTTACAGCGTTTTAAAAATGTTTTTGTAGTGAAGTATAGTTTAGAACAATATCACTCTACAATTCAATAAACCATTTCCTACTTTGCTGCATGCTCTTCTAGAGTATTAATTTTACCTTTATGACTCAAACTGTATCACCAATACAGTATCAACCTCAACCATTAGATCAATATCACTCTACAAGATGGTTTACAATTTCAAACACAATTTCCCACTTTGTTCCAAGCTCTTTTTTCAATTATTTTCCCCCATCTTCCACAGAAGTGGGGTTGGGGTCTACAAAAAACGTTTACCTTTACAGCCACTACAAATGCATATTTCCCAAGTCAACAGACACAAAGCTAAGATTCTTTACAAACAACAGCGCCCTCTGTTGACTCCCCCACAGTGTTCCGAGGCATAGGCACCACATTAGCTTCCTGCTTTCTTGTGCAGGCTAAGCACAACTACGAGATTGAGTATAACGGGGATGGAGGGAGTGGTGCTCTACACTTCTGTGGGGGAGGGGGAGTCTACATCACTCTACTTCTTTGTAGAATCTAGGAAATACGAGTGGGCCTTGTGGTTGCACTAATTCAGTTTGGATAGCATCTTGCAAGTAAGTTGAATGTTATACCATCTTGAAGACATCCTCCCGCAATTGTGTACGTCGACGGCCGAACACCCGGGTGGGCGGACAAAGAATATGTTTCTTTTGTGGAGGGCTGGGAGGGTGTGCCGATTGGTCAGCCCTTTACCCCAGTTGGAGTGTGTTCCGGTCCCATCAGACGTCATTCGTTTTGGTTTGTTTTGCAGCGGGATCCAGTCTGTGGCGGCGCTTGCGTGAGGATGAGGTGTTCGTGTGTGGTCATTTTGCGATAATTGTTTGTCTATTAAAACAATTAATTGGGGGGTTGAACGACATCACCCGTCCTTAAATTTGCATTCATTGTTTGTGCATTCTGGGAAAGCCTGCCTGACGGACAATGCTTACCCGCATATTATAATTATGGTCAATAAGGAGCGACTGGTGTCTGCATGTTGTTTGCAATGGATACATGCCCCGCCAGCCAGACAGAGTACCTTTCCTGAAGCATTGTGCTAAGTTGGCCTCACATCTGCATCCGGTCAATTCATGAAAGTTTTTGAGTAGTAAACTGACGATTTCGTCATCATGATCGTTGTCAATGCGTTACAAATATTTTTTGTTGTGACTATTTTTGATTTGTCTTCCTTTTTACTCAAATTACTCTGTCTACTGATAAGGCCAAACTTATGGTGTTCACCGTTTTACATTCACTTTTTTACACTGTCATACACTGTCATCAGTACTATGCCACAGGTTACTTTTTAATAAGAAAATAAACACTTAAAGAATTGAACTCCTTAAATTTATAACAAACAAGTTAGTGGCAGAGAGAGCAGGGGCTTAAATTACAATACCAAAGAAAGACCTCAAGTGAGCAGGAGATTAAGTACTAAACAACAGTGATAAACCTCAACAAACTGCACAACCCTATGGTATGCAAATCCCTAATAATGTTTTCTCATCTTACAGGACAAAGATTAAGAACAGGGTAGCATAGGATTATCACAGTGTTTGTGTAAAGCTTAGTCCACAACATGTTCTCATTCTGTGGTGTTTTTCCTTTCAAATGCTTCATATAAAACCACTTCCACCTGCAATTTAGTAGATAGTACTTCAAATGACAATGTTTCCAAACTTTTGTGTAGTTCACATAGAATCAATGACTGAATACCTACTCCAAAGAGCCACTGCCAGAAAATCACTAGAATGTTTGTTCCATCAGGCTGGTTCCTGGTTTTTCAGTTGGTAGTAGTAAGCAAGCAGTATATTATCTGTGTCTATTTTTTTCCTCGCTATTTATGATTCTTTCTCCTGTTTACTATAACTCCAAATCCTCTATTGTCACATTCATTAATCTCCAAGAACTATTCACGTCTACCTATTTGTTCATAACAAGTACATTTTACCCTACTATCTTGCTTAATCCTTACAACAATTGAAGATGAACTTTTTTCCTGCTCCAGAACACCAACAAAGCAACCACCCACACCGCCACAACTTCCCCCACCCACACCTGCCTCAACAAACCACCCTGCCTCGCCGAAACAACCTGCCCTTCCCAAACGACTTGCCTTGCCCAAACGATATGCCTCGCTCCCAAAAGACCTGCCTTGCCCAAATGATATGCCTCACTCCCAAAAGACCTGCCTCACCCAAATGATATGCCTCGCTCCTATAAGACATGCCTTCTCCTATAAGACATGCCTTGCCCAAACGACCTGCCTTGCCAGAATGACCTGCCTTGCCCAAGCGACCTGCCTCGCCCAAACGACCTGCCTTGCCAAAATGACCTGCCTTGCCAAAATGACCTGCCTTGGCCAAACGATATGCCTCGCTCCCAAAAGACATGCCTTGCCCAAACGACCTGTCTCGCCCAAACGAACTGCCTTGCCCAAACGACCTGCCTCGCTCCCAAAAGACATGTCTTGCCCAAACGACCTGCCTCGCCCAAACGACCTGCATCGCCCAAACGACATGCCTCACTCCCAAAAAACATGTCTTGCCCAAACGACCTGCCTCGCCCAAACGACCTGCCTCGCCCAAATGACCTGCTTTGGTCAAACGACCTGCCTTGCCTAAACAACCTGCCTTGCCCAAATGACCTGCCTTGGCCAAACGACCTGCCTCGCCCAAATGACCTGCTTTGGTCAAACGACCTGCCTTGCCTAAACAACCTGCCTTGCCCAAATGACCTGCCTTGGCCAAACGACCTGCCTTGCCCAAACAACCTGCCTTGCGGAAACAACCTGCCTTGCGGAAACAACCTGCCTTGGTGAAGACCCCTCCAATCTCCGCCGACTAACGGCAACAACTTTTAAGCACTGGAAAATCACTCCCTGCATTGGTTATTTTTATATTTAGGGGTTTCGGCCTGGCAGCCGAAACCCCTTTTGATTCTGTCAAGATTTTTATTTTATTTTTTATTATTATTATTATTATTATTATTTTTCTGTACAACCCGACCCCTCATTGGTTAATACATGAATTTTGTTATCACGTAATCTTTAACATAACTTAATCTTAAACTTTAAATTTGTACCAAATTGTAGGTTTCAACTTAACTTTAGTTCCATTACAACATGACGTCATGATTACGTCAATGCTAGGTTTGTTATAAATGTTTTTAAATTTGTGGTGAGACCGACTTGGTCACCTTGGAGGCCGAGTATGTCACTTGTAAACATGGTATGTTCTCGACACGCACACATTTAAACGAGCCTCGCTTAAAGTCGAGAAGGCACAGTGTACACGCGATACACGTCGTCGATCATTGCGTTCAAGGATCAAGGAAAGGGGAAACAACCATAAACTTGTGTAGCGCCCTCCCGTGGCAGTATTTAGTTTTTCTTCGTATTATCTTGGAAGACTCACGCGAATTCTACAAAAAGATACAAACAAGTCAAACTAAGCTGGTTTTTGATGAGTTCAGCTCTTTTTTTCAAGCCTTTTGTCACAACATTTTTGAAAATTCATAATCTTTTATGAATACCATTTTAGTTTTTGAACAATATTGTAAAATTATCAACAAGAAATTTTAACCTGAAACAAACAAAAAAAAACATTTTGAATTTTTTACAAGTAACCGAAAAGTAAGATCAAGGCTCCTTAATCTGATTTATCTTTGTTGGGTTATCTTTGTTGATTTGTTAGATTTATTTTTGATATAATTTGTTTTAGTATCATAATTTCAATGCTAAATTTTACTCCCAAAACATAAATTATTTTTTGTAGCTACATAGATATACACATGTTTGTGAATGAATACAATTCCAGTTTTTAAATAATTATAAGAAGGCTCAATTGTTTTAAACTAACAACATTTAATCAAAATTATAACTTGAAACAAAAATATAATGATTGAAATGAATTGATTTTTTAGAAATCTGACCTAGTTTGTGCAACCAAGGTTTAATTACAATAAAATAAATGTGAGTTAGCTAAACTTTTCAAGGGTTTAAAAAAGTAGGCCTTGCCAAAAAGTGAGTTCAAGTCTTATTCTCCATTTCCTTCATTGATTTGTTCAATTTATTCTTTCTCTCACAATAAATTCATCGCTAGTTCTCCCAACATTATGATTATAATATTTTTATAATCATAACTATGTTATACATGAACAAACATTCGCAAATACCGAAAACTCAATTTATGATAAGAACGGACAAGGTCACTGATGTTCAAATTTGAGTAAAACTTGCCCAGTCTATTGCATACGACTTTTGCAAGAAGATAACACCAAACTTAACATTGCCACGTCCCTATGGAAAATTTGTATATCATTATAAAGCTTAATGCAACTCGTTCAATAAAACAGATGACATCATCACGACACCATTAAGTGTCAAGTTTCACTATACCTAATAGATTATTCGTTAAAAATAGTATTTTTTTCAACTTCAGGACATGTTAACTTCCATAACCTAAATGATATCTTTCCGGTTTTATCTATGAAGCCGAAACCCCCTTGTGTTCGTTTTTATGAACATCTAATTTCTAGTTAAAATTATTTTGCGCAATGGAATACTATTTTCTTGTATCTTATATCTCCTTTTATTGAAAAATTACAGCTACTCAAAATTGAAACACAGGCTTGAATCCCTGTTTAAAATTGTACATGGAATGCCATCGACAGATGTGCATACGTACCGAAAATACAACATTTTGGGGCTTGACAAACAACAAATAACAGTGATTTCATTTCTGCTTTTTTCCTTTGATTAGTGCATAAACCCCAATTCTAGACCTTTGTCCTTTTCTTGTACAATGAAAAGGAGAGATTAATAGGGTGTCACCATTATTAACCATTGTATTTGGCACTGGAGTTGAGTCCCAGATTCCAGCATGTCATGGCCGGATATCAGACCTAGCTTACAGCTGATTCATGGTGAACACAAACCACAGTTTCTCAAACTAGTAAAATGAATATTTTGTTAATGTTCAATTTCTTCAGTAATCCTTGAATTGACTGAGAGTAAGATGATAGTTCATTACTTTGGACCACCACATGATGGTTATACTTCTGGTCAACACTGGGTGACACAAGTTATGAAACTGGTATCAAGACGGAATCGATGTCTACAACAAGGTGAGCAAAAAGCTTATGTCAATTAACCCGATGCTGCTGGATAAATAGTCTGAGGCAGCAAACGACCAAAGTTTAAACACACCATCGACTAAAATCAGAATATTGGAATAAGGGTTGCCTGTACATTCCACTACTAAGTGTGCACAAAGCACGCACAAACCTTGTATTGTTTTGTTTTTATTTCGAGTTGGAAATTTGGTGATCTTTTGCCCATCCCGTGGGGGTTGTTTCGTAAGCCCCTATTTGAGACCTTTGTCCGTTTGTTCTTAGAAAAGGATTACAAGACATCAAGAGGCTTCCACCATTGTTTGATCATTGTATTTTGGCTCGATGGGGTAATTAGTCCAAGAGAACCAGGGACCAAGCCCTGGTTCAGTATTCAGTGCCAATCCTCGGCTCACAACCAAGGTTTTCGTTACGTTGTGAGGAAAAAATGTTTTATGTTTAACCATCAGGTAAATTCACTGACTGCCAGGCTTTGTTGGATGCTGATTACACAGAGAGTGGTATCTACACTATCTATCCTTTCCAGAATGATGAAGGAATAAAGGTGTCATGTGATATGACGATGCATACAGGCTGGATTGTAAGTATATCAAGTTGTATAAGACATCTCTTGCTGGTTCCGTATTCTGGCTGGCTGAAACACGATTACGTGATGTAAACTAATCAAAGCTAGTGCATGAGATTTGCATCACCGTGAACTAGACGAGTGTCAAGACATCGCAAGCACATAATTTGCGGGAAACAGTTCCCAAACCAGGCACTATCCTCAAAATGTTTGACTAGTTACAGTGCTCTCTCATGATGTGAACAGTTAACATCAACTAAAAAACTGAATCGATTGTTGAACTGCTCATGTTTAAATTGCTCATGTGTTAAAAGGAATGAATTAAAATAGTTCAGCTGAAAAACACTGCTTTTTTATTATTACTGTCTTTTTTTGTTTCCTTCATATTTTGACAAAGGTGTTATAAAACACATATGGACTGGCATAATTTGGTCACTACTGCAGGTCTATCTCCCTGCAAACCTATGAGTGACCAGTAGCGGGTCTCATTTAAATAGGACCCTCTTCTGCTCACTCTCAATCCCTCTGGGTGCATTGATGTGCACTAGTGACCTCATTGCCAATGCCTCAGTTACAGCGCCCTCTCATGGTGTTCAGTATACAGAAACCAACAGTATACAGAAACTACAAAATTGGATCTATTGTTGAAGTGCACATTGTCATGTCTTAATTGTTTCAGCTAAAAAACACTGCTTTTTTAATGTTTCTATTATTACTCTTGTTATTATAAAACACTTATGGCCTGGTGTTATTAGTCACCAGTGTACCTCTATCTCCCCTCAGGCCTGTGAGTGACCAGAACTTGGTCTGATTTCTGATCAATCACTGTCCCTCAATGTGTATAGACTTGCACTATTGACTTCATTGCCAGTCCATTTGTGTATAATAGGTCACTCAAGTAGGATTAGATTATTCATTTAGATTCAACAATGTTTAGACAATTAGTTACTCCTATAAAGAAACTCAACATAATCAACTATTACACTAGGTCATATACTATATTAATTATTGAACTGCATCCAAACATAAAGCCAAAATCTAAGTAGTAAGTCCAAATACTGCAGAACCAAATCCCAGATTCCGTTTCACAAATTATAAGACTTAGCTGAACTGATGCTCAAAGGGACACATTGATTTCAAATCTTTTACAATTTTACTGCTTGGAATTGTTCCGTATTCCTTTTGTTTAAAGAGTTGTTCCTGCAATAAAACACCTACGCTGTGGTGTAATTAGTGAGTAGCAATTAAAAAAATCATTTGCCTGTCAAAAACCATTGGAACCACACTGTATAGAAACATGCGTTGGCCATTTTGTGGAGTAAACAAATTTGGCTCTATACAATGGCAGACTGTGTACTGTAACAAAATTAAACAAAAACCACACAATATCAAGAATTATTTATGTGAATAATTATATTCTACTTTTAAAATATCATTCCAATCATATTCATTTCAAAACATCACTTTTTTATAGCCCAAAAGCCCCAAATTTGAAGACACTGTGTCCCCTTATTATTTTATGACTCATGAATGTTTATTTGCATTGTAAATATGACTAATAAATCATTTATTACTATAAAAAAAGATATGTTAAATTCTTGAAATGCAACAGTAAACACTGAAACGTATAGTTTTCCACACTTGCCATAGTAATTAAACTTGTATTTACTTGTATTTCTGTTAAAAAGTCACTGCATCATTAAACCAAGACTCCAACAATAACAAAAGTAAACTGTATCTGAGCATTCTTAACAAAGCCTATAACAACTGTTTTTATCTTCTCAGAGTTTTTATTACAAAAGAAAAACCTTTTTCAACATAAGTTGAAGATAAATCTGATTTTAATGTAAAAAAATTATCTTCACAACACAATGTTATAATGTATACAAAATTCTATGATCTAACTTTTTTTTAAGACGATCCAGCGGCGATATGATGGATCAGTCAATTTCAACCGCAGTTGGGCAGATTACAAGGATGGCTTTGGGTTATTGGATGGTGAGTTCTGGCTTGGAAATGAGATTGTACAGAACCTGACAAATGAACGGAACTGGACAATCCGTATGGACCTCACCAATGAGCATGGCAGTACTGGTCATCTGATGAAACAACCTTTTCACATCAAACAAGACAATTACACCCTGTCTTATGGGTACTCAAGTGTACAACCCACTGGTATGTATGCAATCATTTGCTTTGATTATTTGCAACCGGGGACGCCTCCAAAATGATCTAGTAACTATCATTCAAAAAAATATATATTCGTTTACGAAATACTAGTGATGTTTTGAAAGGTCTCTCAATATTCAATGACTTTTTTATATAGTATATGTTGATTTTTCCTCGGGTGGGATTCGAACCCACGACCCCGTCATTCTAGAGCAGATGTCTTACCAACTAGACTACCAAGATTGCCCAGTAGCTAGAAGCAGTTTGAATCCTGTTAGCAGTGGGTCCCGTGACCATCATAATAGATGTTGATTTTTGCATCAGGGAAAAAGAGTATTAAATTGTAGTTTTTACCCATAAACCGATGTGTGTTAAGCACTGTATACTCAGTACTTTCCCATGTCCTGTGAAGAAAAATTCGCAAGAAATTTCCGCGGGTTGGATTTGAACCCATGACCCCCGCCATTCTAGAGCAGATGTCTTAACAACTAGACTACCCGGTAGCTAGAGGCAGTTCAAATCTTATTAGCAGCAGCTAGTGCAACCATTATAATAGATTTTTGCATCAGGGATAAAGAATATTAGTTGTAGTTTTCTACCCATACACCGATGTGTGTTAAGCACTGTATACTCTCCGGAACTTTCCGGAGTCCTGTGAAGAAATATTCACAGGCATTTTCCTTGGGTGGGATTCGAACCCACGATCCCTGCCATCCTGGAGCAGATGTCTTTCCAACTAGACTACCGAGACTGCCCGGTAGCTGTTTTTATATTTTTCCTGACAGTAAAATTGATTTTTTTTTTCCATCACAAATTTCATCATTTTTTAAAGGCTTGTGTACTGTGCTTGGTTTCAGTTGGTAAATATTGTGGACATAAACTTGGAGTGGAGGACAGGAGTATACCTGACGAAAGATTCACAGCATCTAGTCAGGCTAGTTCATGGTATCTGCCAAGTTATGCACGACTGAACCTGAATCGTTACTGGTCTCCAGATTCTAGAAAGAAAAAAAATTCATGGCTTCAAGTAGATATGGGTACAGAGCCTGTACATATTGAGGGTGTTATCACACAGGGCTCTCATTACTGGGTGACAAAATACAAGGTACAATACAGCATTGATGGTAATGCATGGCTGTATGTGAATGGGATATCTCCCCTTTTTACCCCACAGGTAAGATTATTACTCAAAGACATTCCAACATGTATTCCTTGTAAACATAGACACTTACCAAATAATACAACAATAATAGCATTTATAATATGCCATCTGTCTAGGTAACTTATTCCAAGACACAGAAAAAGAAACGATTAAAAACAAAATAATCAACAAAATTATACGTTGTACACTTAATGGGGCCATACAGTCATTCTTCTTGATTTAACTTTTTAGCTTTCTTAATATTTTTTTTTTTTATCATTTCCACCTCTTCTTTCATTAATAGACATTCCTTGCCAACACTGATAGAGACACCCCAGTTACCATCATATTCAAGCAGCCTATTCAAGCACGATACATCCGCATCAGACCAACATCATGGAAGACCAGCCCAGAACTACGTATTGAACTCCTTGGTTGCAGAGGTAAGTGATAGTGATGTCGGGTGCCAAGCCAGTATGTTCTCAACTGACCAGTTTTTTGACACAGATTTTTTTTCATTTAATTGAGGCATAAGTAACTGAAGTTAAATATTATTCTGTTCTTTATTATCTAAAAGTCACATTTTCCCATTGAATGCTTGCAACACCAAAACAAAAAAATTATATATTTCTACGGTGGCACTGCAAGATGACTTGGTGACTAAACATGACCTCAGCCTGCTTTATATGCCTGATTTGTGTGGAACTCACTTTCCCCTGTGCACATCATTAACACATTTTCAGCTTTGCACATGCCCCCCACAACTGATTCCGTGCCCCCCCCCCCCCCGAATTGCCCCCACATTTGAAATCTGGACTTTTAAGATCAAAAGTTACCAGAATAAAATGCTACATTTTATGAGCTTTTATGTAGTAATTTCAATGTTTTTAAAACTATTTTTTTAGTATTTACATGCAAAATGTTTTGTTTTACCTCAACACGTCAGAGGAGCGCTGAAAAAGGGCTTGTTTAGGAAAAATACAAATGGAAATAACAGTTTTAATTGGCCGAAAGTGCCCCCTAGGAAAAATGGTGCCCCCCTTTGTGCTCCCCTATAGTGTTACCCTAGTTACGGCCCTGAGAGCAAACAGCATCAGTGTTAACCAGGTCATCGATGCCAATAATGCACAATTAAAAACAATGGCCATCAAGCCTCAAAGTTAGAGTATAATTTGATTATGTCAATGTACCTCACTCCCCTCAAAAGTTCCAGTGAACTACTGGACCACACCCAAGCTGCTATACTACCAGCAGACAATTGAAACACCAATGATCAACACAGTCCATGGAAATATATAATAAGAAAAGAAAGTGTACAAAGTTTATACCAAGGTCTAGATGAGAGCAGTTTAGACACCCAGTAAGTTACCACAAAAGCATGAGCTTGACAACTCTAAATACACTTAAATGTAGGGTGGATTACAAAGTTGTGGAATCTCCAACATCAAAGGGACATGAATCAGAAATGTCCAGAGTACAGTGGTACATATTCGCCACTTCCTAGAGAACACAGTGTAACTTTACGGCCTTATATCACCATACTATTGCCTAATATCACCATATTTATTGCGTAACATCACCCTACTATATAGCGCTGAATCACAATTTTTTATTGTGTTATATCGCTGTATTTTATTGCCTTATATTATACACATATGGACTGGCAATGAGGGCAATAGTGCACGTCTATGCAACCCGAGGGCCTGTGAGTGACCAGGGAAATAGGCCGAGGGAAATAGGACCCTCTCCTGGTCACTCACAGGCCCTCGGGGTGCATAGACGTGCACTATTGCCCGAATAATGCCAGTCCATATGTGTTTTATATCACACCTCAGTCCAAAATGTCATGTGAAAAAGAATACATTTTCAGGGCGCACGGTTTTACAACTGTAAACTGCTATGAGCATTGTAAACCTCTTGAGGGCGCTGTTTACCAGACAATAGTTTTGGGGTTTTTGAAACTATTTCCCGCTTTGCGAACTATTTCCCCCAAATGAAGCGCGTGCGGTGTGTTGACACAAGTCAATTTCACGTTGGTGCAGATTTCATGCACTAGGCTATATTATAGTTCGACCCATGTGACCGTGTTTCAGCCAATCAGGATAAAGAACCAGTGAGGGGTGTGTTATAATGCCTTTTATTGCCGTCAAAATTACACTATGTTCTCTAGGAAGTGGCGACTATGAGCCAACGTACAAAGTTCTTCCTAATACCAACATGGCCAAGGCAGATACCGCATCCATAATACGATGTAGATCAGCTATAATATGAACCCATCTAGACCCAGAAATCATAAACTTTTTCAAAACATTCAATTAATATTGAGTAAAAAGACTCCCCCAAAGGTTTTTGGGGATGTATGGGGATCATATAGTGCCCCCTCCCCCACCCCCATATTTTCAAATAATTTGACTGATTTTAATTAAACTTACCACAAAAACAAATTCCAAAAACACTACTAGCGGGTGTTTTCACTGTTTTCTGCCAAATGGGTTTTTTTTTGCCAATGTTTTTTTTTCCTCAAAAGTTCTATATTTTTTTTTCCCAAATATTTTAAAACTTCCAAAACTTGTTCATTTTAACGTGATCAATATAATTCCGGCCTAATTTGTTTGTTTTTTCACCTTTTCACTCAAAAATCAAAATGGCCACCGCCCAGGGCCCAGGGAGCAAATAATAAGGCTTGATTGACAAATCTAAATTATGTTTTGGTCTTATAAACAAGAAAAAAACTTGATATATTTTGACCCCATAATCATAGGATGAAAACACAAAATCTAAGATGGTCACCAAATATGGTGATAATTTGAATTTTTAAAAGCAGTTTACACGGGACTCATAACTATCACATTTCTGGCAACAACAAAAAGTGGAAATTTTGTTCAAAAAAGACAAATCAATAAAACACATTAAAATTATTAACACTATTTGACCCAAGGTCAAACAAATGGTTGTCATGACAACAGCTAACCCCCTGTATCAATTATATTTTGCCAACATGATCCTAGACATATTTTAGGAAAATACAGAACTTAGTAGTAAAATTTAGTTAGGGGCTGATTGTGCAAAACTTGAAAGTTCACAACAGGTAAAATGTTTTTACTGAAAATACTGAGGTTGAAAATACAATTATTTTGTCTTCTCAGTTGATGGACAATGTGGTCAGAGTCTGGGAATGGAAGATGGTAGCATCCCTGATGAGAGAATTACAACATCCTCTTCTGATGGAGAGTACTGCAGCAGTAACCCTGAAGGACGGCTAGAGGGGTATGGTGGCTGGTGTCCCACAGCGAGTGACAATGCATGGTTCCAGGTGGATTTACAGCAAGAAACACTGATTCAAGGTGTTATTACACAGGGCGCCAGTTATGATGGGTACCAAAAATGGATGACCGAATTCCTGGTGTCCTATAGTAGCAATCAACCAACAGACTGGGTATACATAGGAGGGACATCCAAGGTCGATGCAACGGTATGACATCATACATAAGGCAATCAACTATCCAAGATCAATGAATTGAAATATCACCATGATAAGAAGTAATACTTTTCTGGAGTTCATTGTTTCTTCATTGAAACGACAACATCACCCTTCCTTCTAAATCAACACTCATGAGACATCCATATTGTATTCTGTTACCCATTATTGATTTGTACAATTAGGAAGTTAAAATTGCATGTTTTAAACTTAAGAAACTGCAATAATACAATAAACTTTTATTACATGATTCATCCAAAACATGGCAGCATATCTGACTATGTGTATTCCAACCATTCTAGCTCCAGGATGACTAATTGTCAATAAGCAGCAAATTTATTTTCCTTCACAGAGATTCCCTGGAAATAGCGATCAAAGCACCCAAGTAACCCACATGTTCAATGAGGGAATCAGAGCACGCTATATCCGCATCATACCAACTGGGCCTACAGAAGGCATTCCTGGACTGCGTATGGAACTCCTTGGATGTAATGGTAAGGTTAATTGACCCCAACCTCCATTTTTTCACCACCCTGTCTTTAAGATCAATAACCCACCCTGCAAGCCCAAAGCTAGTATAAATCACTCTGGGGGTGAAATGGAGTGCCAGCTAAGACTTAGACTTGTGTTATTTACGATCCAAGTGTTGCACAAGCTGTTTTCACAAACTGCATACTGCCCTGTGCCAAGGATCCTTAGCACAGGGGTCAATCAATTACTACACTGAGACAGGTGGCTGCTGTCTTTCAACACTCCTTACTCTGCAGTGGTTAGGGTCTGGCCAATGGGAGTCTACAGGATTGTGGGGTATACAGGGGTGAGGACTACATGGAATCTTGGCCTTATTGGCCTACAGAAAAAAAATTATGACCATATTTGGTAACATATGGAACATTCTTGCACCTTTTCGCTGACGCCAGGGGTTTTACCTCCTCAATGCATCATACTCCAACAGTGTACTATACAGGTAAATGGTAAGTTGACCTTCAACGAGGAAAGTTGCTGTATAGGATATAACTACAAAAGCTACACTATTTAAAACTCTCCCTGGTCAGGGTGGAGCTAAGACAATTTACAATACATACTTAATAGCTACGAAAAGAAATGGTGCTAGGCATTGATGCCTCTACACACCTGGATCACAGCTGGCTCGGGAATGCAATGAATTTCACTACACATATATTCTTCTTCATCTGACTTTTTATTTATTCTAAAATTGTGTTCATTTGATATTTTAAGCAGATGCTAACTTGAACATCTTTTGTTAAATAATCCACATCATTCCAACTGTTTGGTGTGGTCATTATAAATGCTCCCTGTCTTTACTTCACAACCAAATCATTAAACACAAATAAATAACTTTATTTAATATGAGAGACCAGGGAGATGTTAATGTTTTCTTCGTTTCAATAAGATATTATCAGTAGATTTCATTTTGATCTAGCAGAGAACACTTTTACTAAGTGCCAACTTTAGCATCTTATTGTTATGTCAATGTAAATATTACTATTGCGTAGTTCCAAAACAGAAAAAAAGACAAATGACCGGCATTCTAAGACTGCATTAATCAAATGTACTTGAATAATGCTCATATCGTATTGTTCTATTGCTGTTTTACTTCTGACATAGAACGCTGGTTTTGTTTGCATCCTCTCGGAATGGGAGATGGTACCATTCCTGACAACAGGATCACTGCATCAAGTACACAATGGAGGGAAGATGGTAACTGCAAAGCAAGCAATGCACGACTGACTCCATCATCAAACAACAATATAGGCTGGTGCCCTGAATCTAGTGACAGCCAACCATGGCTACAGATTGACTTAGAATTCAGAGTCCAGGTTGAGGGAGTTCTGATGCTACAGGGATCTGATCAAGAAACCAGTGTAGATATTGGTTATGAGTACCAGGTGGAGTACAGTGATGACCAGAGCACTTGGTTTACTATAAAATCAACACAGGTAAGAACTGTTATGACTGACTGCCACTGATATGTGACAATACTATCAGTTGGTGCTCAAGACATTTCCATATTAAAATCAAACTTCAGTAGACACTAACAGTTATGCTGAAAACTTAGAAGTTATGCTAATTATTGGTTTGAACAACAGTAAACAACTAGCTTGATAAATCAATTAAGTCAAATAAAAACATTCACACGTAATTGCATAACCATCTGCACCATTTAATGATCATGCCAGAGAGCTGTGCCAAACCCAAATGCAGCTGCCCCATTGACTATAACACCTAACCAAACATTTTGAAATGGGATCTTATCATGTTAGATTTTTGTAGGACTTCTTTGAATTCATTCACCTACCGTGATTGGTCAGTGCAATAAAATGAGGATCTTAAGTGATTAATCTTTCGTATCAAAAGATGACTGAAAACACACACATACAAGTTTCAATTTGTATTATGACAGATATTCATCAGGCCCACAACATCAAACAGTGAGTCTACCAGCATGTTCCATCCACCAATCACAGCACGTTACATCCGCATCAAACTAAACCAGATTGAAGGCTCTCTATGGATCCGTGTTGAGCTCCTGGGATGTAAAGGTCAGTTTCATCACGAATTACAGACCACAATTCAAAAAAAAAAAATAATAAAATAAACCTTAAAAATTCCAAATTGATTCCAAAAACAGACCCTTTTTTTCACATTGTGAGAACTTTGTTTTCATACACTTATCCACAGCTCCCGTCATTAGGCTAAAATTGAGGCAGTTTGATTTCAGAATTGTATTAGGGAAAGAGTTTCAAATTTGCAACAACTTTTGAAAACCTCCTTCTTATTTTGACTTCATTCATCTTTGCTGCACTTTTTAATGGAAACAATCCTGCAAAAAGTCTGAGAAATTATTAACTTTTATTTATCAAATGAGACTACACCTTCCTCAAACTGATAATTGGAAAAGGTTCACTTTTCTGTTCAGTTTAACATGTTAGTAGACCGATTGCGCGACCCGCGTCACGTGACCACTTCTGGGTATAAAATGTAAACACACACGACGTCCTCCATAGGAAAGTGCGGTATGGTACACGATGGTTAATGCATTTAGTTTATTCGATCGAGGCTTTTCTTGCTCGAAATCTATGAAAAATATTCTGGAGTTTGTACCAGAGACCTTCGAGTGGCTGAATAAAGCCAGTAAGGACAGTTCCAGCAAGTCTTGAAAATTGTACAAGTAACGTATAAATGTGCACAATGTGTACAGTGCATGACGGAACGTTAGGCCAGACAACTGCGATCACCACACACTTTTCAACACACAAATTTCACAGTTTTGAAGCTAAAATCATCCAGAGAAATTGCTTTCCAAAACTGTGTGATTCCTTTGCCTATTTGAAATTCTGCAAGGCTAGGTATTAATGCTCACTTTTCCAACGTTGTTTATCCATTTTTTACAGTGATTTAGGCCCACATTACGAACAAAATAACAGGCGGGTGGCTACATAAATAGTCGCCGACGCCGGTATTGCATGGCTAAAAAACTCTTTTTAGTAGAATTCTGTTAAATTATGAAACAGAGATGTGATTTAAATTAATGCCACAACATACTACTTTAAATAAAGGGGCTGTATAACTTATTAATTTATCACTGTGTCATCTCTTTACACTTATTTTGCCATCAGCAGTATGGCGTTATACCCAGTAGGAGGTCACGTGACCGCATGTCAACATTGTCACGCAATCGATCTATTGAATTTTTGGCATTTGTCTCTTGGCATTACATACTTTCTAATCAGAGGCAGTTCTCTTTGTTATTAGATATTTTATGTTTTAAAAGTTTGCTTTTTAGGTGCATAGTGCTTCATCATTTCTGAAGTTGATTGCATTTGTTTTCAGTTGTTAGGTTCTGTGGTCAGAAACTAGGAATAGGAGACAGCACTATTCCTGATGAAAGAATCACAGCATCTAGTCAGTGGAATTCACAACACCAGCCAAGTAATGCACGTCTGTATCTGAATGGTGCTTGGCGTCCAGCTGAGGGACTAGATAAGGATTCATGGCTTCAAGTAGATATGGGTACAGAGCCTGTGCAGATTGAGGGTGTGATCACACAAGGCCATCCACAACAAGATTATTATGTGACCAAGTATCAAGTGCAACACAGTTATGAGAAATCTATCTGGCAATATGTGACTGGGACATCTACATCTTCACCACAGGTAAGATTACATTCAGCACAGTCCTTGCCAAGATGTATTGGTATTAAACAAAGAAGTTTCAAAAGAGCTGTACAATAATTCTTCTTCATTTATTTACTTTTCAAATGGTTGTTTCTTATCACGTTCTCCTGTATTTTTATTGACAGACATTCTCTGGCAACACTAATAGAGACACCCCAGTTACCAACAAATTCAAGCAGCCTATTCAAGCACGATACATCCGCATCAAACCAACAGCCTGGAATGAGTACCCAGCCCTACGTATTGAGCTCCTTCGTTACACAGGTAAATATTGTAATTTAAGATTTTATTGTATTCAAGTTTCCTTACGACAGGCTCATGGCTGAGTGGTCAAGTGCACTGGACTCAAACTCTGGTGTTCTGATCAGCAGAGTGTTGGTTCAAGTCCTGGTTTTCACACTTGTGTCCTTTAGCAAGACACTTAAACATTATTGCTTCATCCTTCGGATGGGACGTAAAGCCGTCGGTCCTGTGCATTGTGTAATGCATGTAAAAGAACCCAGTTACACTTAAAAATGGGTTGCCCCGGTGTTTCGGGCAGTGGCTGCTGAATGTGCCACAGCACCTTGTAATCCCTTGTAAGTTGCTACTTAATGGTTGACATAGTTCAAAAATTCACAATCGCTAAGAGAAGGGGTTTGCCCCAGTGTTTCAGGCAGTGGCTGCTGAATGTGCCCCAGTACCTTGTAACTTTTATAAGGTGCTACATGAAATGGTTCACACAATTCAAAATCTTCACAAACCTGTCTCAAAAGTAATAAGTGTCTTCAGTATACAAAATGAAGTTCCAAGGCCATGCCATCTTATGCACCAAACTCAAGTTCTGGTGTTGTTAGAGTGTGGGATTGGGTCATGGTACTTGTGTTCTTAAGCAAGACAGTTAACCAAAATTGCTTAATCCTTTGGATGGGAGATCAAGCTGATTGTCCCATGTGTTGGAAAAAAACAGGTAAAAAGAACGCAGTACACTTATCTTTGCCCTGGTGTTTCTGCCATGGTTAGCTGCAGATTGCATCACATCACCTTGTAAACCCTTACAAGGTGCTATTTAAATGGGTTTCACAATTCTAAACTTACTTTACCTGTCATTAAAATAACAAGCGCTTTGAGACACCCGTAGATAAAGCACTTTATATAGGAGTAATAATCATGATAATATTATTAGACTTGTTCTTTGATGACTGCAATCTTTGATGACTGCAACTCAATCAAAGTGCCTTTCCTTTAAAATTAGAACAAGCTGGCAATGGCCACAGCCATCATGCAAGCAGGATTCTTATTGCATAAAGCAATCTTATGGATATAATGAGTTCCCTATATTTAACTGTTATGTTTTGTTTTTCATTTCAGATAATATTTTAGATATGATCAACGAGCGTCCGTTCTCAACATATGACAAACCCAATACTGATTGCCCTACTCTGAGTGTTGAAGGAGGTTGGTGGTTTAATGGTTGCTGTAGTGCTGTAAACAATAACCTTAATGGTGAATATATCCAGCCTAGGATTAATCCTGGTCACAACAAACCTGTTATAAGAGGTAGTGCTTGGAATGGTACAGGAATTGTGAAAAGTGAAATCAAAATCCGCAAATCTCCATGACATGGGTAAAATATACTTTGTCATGGAGATGTAAAGAAAAACATAACCCATATTAAACAAAATTAACTCTGTATATTTGGTATGCGGTAACACCATGTGATTATATCTACTTTGCTATATACAGTAGATAGTTCTGTGAGAACTTGTCTTGCTATTATTCTACTACCGCGGAGTAGATTTTCGGAATTCGGGAGACAACGTAGTTCTGAAAAGAACTGTCCTGCTTTTTAAGTACTACCTGGGGTTAGGAAATCGGCCGGGACTACTACTACTTTTTCGCTTAGTGGATTGGGGGGACTTCTCGGATAACTTCACTACCACGGAGTGAGTTTGGTAACAACGTTTTGACTAGCCTGCTCTAGTCATCATCAGGAGACTGAAGGATGTTTGAGATGCTGGTCTCTTTATAGGTATTCAGAGGTTTCAGTGTAGAGTCAGCACTGCTCTGATTGGTTCTCCTGAAAGGAGAACTGTGGTTGGTGGGCTCAGAGCCATTGTGTGGTCTGCCCTTTGTGAGTGGAAGTTTGTCTCAAACTTTGAACTCTGAAGATATGCCTATTGCGGTCCTTCTGTACATTGGCCACACTTCACACAAGATCCAACATATCCTCAGAGAAGCGGATATTAAGGTCTACTACCGAACTCGCAATAAGCTAGAGACCAAACTCTACACCCACAAAGACAAGCATGACTCCAGCAGTCAAGCAGGAGTTTACAGAATTCCTTGCTCATGTGGTAAAGTGTACATTGGCGAGACTGGTAGAGACCTTAACACAAGACTTGAAGAACATAAAGCCCATGGCCGCAGAGGAGAATATGACAAAACTGCCATTGTCACACACTCTGCTAATCTAGATCATGTTATTGATTGGCAACAAGCTCGAATCATAGCCTCTGAGAAGCACTGGTATACACGTCGTATCAGAGAAGCTATTGAGATACATAAACACAACACTGTTCCTCAGGACATAGGCTATTTCATTAGCAGCATTTGGCACACAATCCTACCACCCTACTTTACTGACATCCCACAGGCCCCAGTACACAGGGCATCCACACACAATGGGCAGACCACACAATGGCTCTGAGCCCACCAACCACAGTTCTCCTTTCAGGAGAACCAATCAGAGCAGTGCTGACTCTACACTGAAACCTCTGAATACCTATAAAAGAGACCAGCATCTCAAACATCCTTCAGTCTCCTGATGATGACTAGAGCAGGCTAGTCGAAACGTTGAGACCAAACTCACTCTTCGGTAGTGAAGTTATCCGAGAAGTCCCCCCAATCCACTAAGCGAAAAAGTAGTAGTAGTCCCGGCCAATTTTCCTACCCCCAGGTAGTACTTAAAAAGCAGGACAGTTCTTTCCCGAATTCCGAAAATCTACTCCGCGGTAGTAGAATAATAGCAAGACAAGTTCTCACAGAACAATCTACTGTATATAGCAAAGTAGATATAATCACAAGGTGTTACCGCAAACCAAATATACATTGATACCTTACCATGCAATGCCTCAAATCCTATAAAATTAACTCTGTGTTGAAAATAAAAATGAGCACCAGATAATCCATGCATTACAATTTAAAGACAGTGAATAATCTTTATAAGCAGTTTATGTTGGCTGAGGTTGATTCATGGAATTACATCATATCAGTAGTTCCATTAAGAATAGTCATGATATTATGTCCTACATGTATTAAGACTACAGCTACTGGTGTATCAAAAAGCAGTCTGACTCGGACCTTGACCTCTACCTTAAATGCTGATTGTTTGAGTTTAGGTTTTTGAAGTATATATTTTAACATGTAAAAAAGAAATCCTGAAAAGAGAAAAATGTGACCTAAAAGAGCTGTTGGTTTGGATGGAGCCTGGAGGACCTATCACTCACTATCAAACCCACTGTAGACAAATCATTAAATTTATATCTGACTCAACCTCTTTCTTCTCAGCCAAAAAGTTAGTAAACGGGATTCTTGTTTAGATGAGGCCTGAGGACCTTTCATTCTCTACACATAATGCAAAGAAAACATGTTTGTTTTGCCTCCAATTTCTCTAAAGGTAAATCCTTGACAAAGTAAATATTGTATAAACAAATAATGATAAGATGTTTTAAGAATTTGTAAGATTCCAATGAAGACTTAGTTTGGAATTGAACCTACTGGACTTAACCACTAGACATAAATTTTATAGTCATTTACCATCATAACGATGTGCTAAAACAATCCTGAGGGAAGATTCCAATAAAGACATGGTTTGGAATTGAACCTTCTGGACTTAACCACTAAACATAAAATTTATAGTCATTTACCTTCATAGCGATGTACTAAAACAATCCTGAGGGAAGATTCCAATGAAGAATTGGTTTGGAATTGAACCTACTGGACTTAACCACTAGGCATAATTTTATAGTCATTTACCATCAAAGTGATGTATTCAAACAATCCTGAGGGAAGATTCCAATGAAGACTTGGTTTGGAATTGAACCTACCGGACTTAACCACTAGACATTATATTTATAATCCTTCGCCATCATTGCGATATATTCAAACAATCCTGAGGGAAGATTCCAATGAAGACTGGGTTTGGAATTGAACCTACTGGACTAAACCACTAGACATTATATTTATAATCCTTTGCCATCATTGCGATGTATTCAAACAATCCTGAGGGAAGATTCCAATAAAGACTGGGTTTGAGTTTAGGTTTTTGAAGTATATATTTTAACATGTAAAAAAGAAATCCTGAAAAGAGAAAAATGTGACCTAAAAGAGCTGTTGGTTTGGATGGAGCCTGGAGGACCTATCACTCACTATCAAACCCACTGTAGACAAATCATTAAATTTATATCTGACTCAACCTCTTTCTTCTCAGCCAAAAAGTTAGTAAACGGGATTCTTGTTTAGATGAGGCCTGAGGACCTTTCATTCTCTACACATAATGCAAAGAAAACATGTTTGTTTTGCCTCCAATTTCTCTAAAGGTAAATCCTTGACAAAGTAAATATTGTATAAACAAATAATGATAAGATGTTTTAAGAATTTGTAAGATTCCAATGAAGACTTAGTTTGGAATTGAACTTACTGGACTAAACCACTAGACATAAAATTTATAGTCATTTACCATAATAGCGATGTACTCAAACAATCCTGAGGGAAGATTCCCAAAAGACTGGGTTGGAATTGAACCTAGTAGATTTAACCAATAGACATAAAATTTGTTGTCATTTACCATCACAGCGATGTGCTCAAACAATCCTGAGGGAAAATTTCAATGAAGAATTGGTTTGGAATTGAACCTACTGGACTTAACCACTAGACAAAACAATTATAGTCTTGGGATTTGAACTCATAGCCCCTGCCATTCTAGAGCAGATGTCTTACCAACTGCCTCTAGCTGCCCGACACAATCGGTAGTCTAGTTTGTAAGAGAATGCTCTAGAATGGCTGAGGGTTGTGGGTTTGAATCACAGAATTTTTGAATGTCACAGAATTCTGGAAAGTTTATACTTCAGCTTTTACAAAAAAGACACTGCAGCTTGGGGGAGCAAAGTTATCAACTTTTTGGAAGAATTGGGCTTTCATCCCATCCATTTCATTCCTCCAATTCTACCTGATAATGCCATTTTCTTCTTTGTTACTGTCAAGCTGAATTTACTCCGTTTAAAATGTAGAAACAAGATTATCTAAACATTGGTACCAAGGTAGCACTAAATAGTTGTCATAGTAACAGTAGACCTTTATTTGTTTGAATTTTGACCCTAGGTACTATTTATTTTAGGAAAAGTCAAACATTTGTGGTGATCTGCATGACATTTGAAAAACACTGCAGAAGTATTGAAGAGAGAGTGTTACACAGTGTCCCACACCCTAGCTTTCATAGTGTTCAAATGGCCTTTTGGTAGAATCCAATAAAGACATTGGCACTGTGTTATGTTACTTGCTTCACTACTAGCCGAACAAGTCTGGTCAGAGAACCATTCTGTCAAAAAACATTGCTTAGAAAAATTTTCAAGCTGAAAAGTTTGACTGTCAAAAGTGGTATGCAAACAGTTTAAAAAAAAACTGAGTACCAGCTTGATACTTGTGTAATATTTTGCTATGCTACATGTGTATTAGAGAATACAACCACTGCTGGTCCAATTCCTATCAAAGGCAGTATGATAAAGTTTCAAATTCATATGAAATATCACATTCCTTTCCAATCTAGAACCAATAATCTTTCTCATATTTTAATTTTTACTTAATGTGCCTCAAGTGTAACATATTTAGTGAGTATTATATACCATTCATTATGTGTTAAACTACCGTTTATTATGAATTTGTCATTGGTAAACGCTGTCATAGCTGAAATAATTTTTAAAATAAAGAAAGGAATTCCTTATAATTAAACTGAAACACATGTGAACTGCAAATAATCACGCAATAAGCCACAAGTGAAATGGACTGGGTAAATTTTTAAATGATTTTGATGGTGACCAAAGAAAACTTGATTGAAGCGAGATTTGAACCTGCAACCACCAGCTATATGTACCAACGGTCTACCAACTGAACTATCCAGCCCTAATGTTGGCGGTCTCCCTATTCTGTCAATATTTTTGTTTGGGGATGGGGTGGGGGTGTCGGTCAGAACCCATTCAACTGGATACTGCCATGTAGATAGGAATCACACCCAATTATAAGATTTAACCACAGAGCTATCTCTATGGATATAACCATAAACAATTAGTTGCAAAAATTGACATATTACAATTTTAACAGCTTTCAAAATTTGGGTCTACAATGCACCACAGTTTCAAAAAATCCTGGGGAGAAAACTATGGTACATGATGATTGTTGCATTTGTTTTTTCGTTTGTAGCCTTTTTTCTCGAAATTTGTCTAATGTTCTATTAGACGTGTATATAACAGCCGATGTTTTGCAATTCACGGTGCGGGAATTTGACATTTATTCAGTCGAGAAACAAAATGGACGATCCAATGAAAAGAATCTTTGCTCTCTTGGCATTGTCAAGTCAGGGTTTCTTTGTACCAGCAGCACCCTCAAAAAAAGGCACAAGAATCCCCCAGGGGGATGGGACCAAAAAAATCCTGGCAACTGGTTAAGCACAAGACAAACAAGCTAGCCTGATCAGAGAATTATTTTGTCCAGCAATAATGATAAGAAAAAAGGTTCAAACTGGAAATGTTTTTTAAAATCACATTCTTAAAATCTAGATTATCTTACAATGCCTTCTATTCCTCATGTTGAATTAAGTTACCGGTGTATAATGTTTATCATTGGCAATTTGTGTCATAGCTGAAATCATTCACTCAGAATGTAAATTGTAAATTATTTCAACATTTTCAGTACATGAGAGTCTATTAAAATAAGAGCAATCTGAAAGAAAAACAAAATATGGGAAAGCATTTGCAAATGTATTTGCACGGCATGTATTTGCACGTAGTTTGCCATCAGCGATAGGTCACGTGATGACATGTCAACATCGGTCGCGTGATTGGTCTATTGAGATTGCAATGGCCAATAAATTGTCACCGTTCCCACGAAAAGACAGGAATGTAACAAATATTGTTTTTCTACATTTTTGAGATTGCCTTGATACATGATTTTAAGTCATCCGAAATTGCTGCTTGATCCAAATACATGTATTGCTTCATTTCATAATAACATTAATTGGTAATAAAGCATTCATACAAATAGTTGTATTTTGCATTTTCACAAAGAGACAGGTATCCCTAAACATGTGCAGTAAACCTTGTATGCAAATTGAAGGTCAAGAGTTATTTGCGCTTTCACAAAATGACAGGCACGTCAGCGTGATCACGTGACATACCCGACCTACACTATGTAAAAACATACATTAAAGATGTGGACAAAACTAGATCATCGTGATTTAGCATTTTCACAAACAGACGGGCATGTTTGAAAAATAATTGTGTTAATTACTCAATGTTTTAGTGATTTTGTATTATGATATTAAAAAGATCTAATTCTTAACAAAACACATTAGGACAATTAAACTGCACAAGAAAGTTTTAGAACTGCAGCATTTTTAGTTTTGAATTTAGCATCTTTTAAAATGCAAATATCTCAAAATGTTCTTTTTATTTGTTTTGACATTTGTGTCACTTCGTTGGACCGGTGACGAAATGTCCAAGTTCTTGGTGACCGTTTCCTCAGTGTCATCTGTAAACTCAAACACTTTTTTGTACACAACCTTAAAACGCTCCTTAGATGTTTGGCATGTTGGATCTTTCCACTCCAATTATGAAGAGATTACATAAAAGCAACCTTATTTTAATTTACCAATTCGCTTAAAAATGTATTGCTCTTTTGGACATGTGAGCTACTCAAAACAAAAACAGGATCATCAAAGTGCATGTTGGGGATTCATTATGGTCACCAAACTGGTGGCCAGAATTTATGTTGTTTTGTATTTGAAATTTGGTCACAAAGAGCAAGCTCAACCATGAGCTTGTAAAAAAGTAAAAATTGTGTCAGTTTACTTTCTTTGTCGTTACAAACAAATTCTTAACTGAAGAACATTTAGTTAAAATTGGGAAATATTTTTTCTTACCAAAATTGGCCAACAATCATCAAAACTGCCTTATCTTGGCAGTTTTAGGTGAAATTGTTTTGTCTTTTTGAACAAGGTTTTGGTTCAGAAAAAAAGTGTTGTAGGAAGTTTCCTAAAAATTGGCTTTGAACTTTTTTAAAACACAAAATTTCTGCCATTGCCATCATTAGCCATTATACAAATGGCAATGTATTTTTGATACAATATATGTGTGTGCCAAGTAAATCAATATCGCTCTACTAGATGCTTTAGAAATCTGGATGCTATTTTCACTTTGCTGCACACATTTCTCGCATCATAACTTTAGTTTATTTTTTTAAATTAATATCTCTTTGATCAATATTTATAGCATTCAAGGATTTCTGTGAGTTTGCGTCAGTACTTTCAAATTACACATCAGCATCGTTTACTGATGTCAGTTTGCTATCTACCTACAGGGTCCTAGCCTCTGGAACCACAGAATCAATATTAAAATCTCACCCTGCCTCAATGAAGTTGCTTTTTTAGTCCGTACTGTAAACAAATTTTATATAAGGCCTAAAATATTGTTGAATTGCCCTCCACAGACCGACCCAAAAATGCAAAAATTTCAGGGCGTTTTTTGTTTTTTTTTTGTTTTTTTGGTCATTCGTATTGAATGAAATTTACCAACTTTCTATGCATAATATCCCTGAAATCCAAGTATTTATTGCAAATAAACTTAAACAAAATGATCAAAAACAAAGACTCTGTGCATGGATAACTCAGGGCTAAGGAACAAACACAGCCTTGTTCAAGGCTAGTAATACATAGGCTCACATTCCAGTAAAGCAGTTCGCCAAAAATAAATAAAAAATACACGAAACAGCCGCCCAGGATATCTGCTTGCTTATTCTGCTGATTCTGTAGTAAAATATATTGCATTTGCTCTGTTAAAAAGGAATCCCAAAGATAAAGTTTTGGATAAATTGAAAAACAATAATGTGATGATAACCCAACTCATTTTACTTTTGCTCTGTACGTAGATTTTAACATAAAACAGTTACTTAAGATAATCAATACTTAGGATGGCACAACTGATAGAATTGAGCTAAACTTGACTTGACTCAATTCTGAATCAAGTCAGATTAAAGAAGGACTTAGATTCAACCCTAAAGAGACAATCAATTAGCTCAAATTTGTAAGTTGTGACTCGGACTGAAAAAACTTGGATCTTCTACAAATCAAATTAAAACTTTTTTCAAACGTTTATGTATAAGGCACCCATTTTGACATGTGAGATTGGACTAGACCAATCAGTCCAGCTTTCCTGTTTCTGCCAAAATCTAATCTTGTCTGTTGTAATCGGCCAAGATTGCAATAAATACAAAATTGAATTTCCATAAAAGAATTTACGATTATATTGCAAAGACCAGCAGAAAGTGTCTGCCGATTGGTGACAGTGAAGTGTCATACCAATCTAGCTATACAACAGTCCAATGAGAGTGCTTTATGAAAAGCTCCACAACATGTCTGTTTCTGATTGGCTGACACTCTCCGGCACAAACAAACAAGGCACATGTACACATATATAAATGCTGGACGTAGTTTAAATTATTCAGAACAAGGAGAGGAGCTGTTCAACAACACAAGTAAATAACTTACCTTAGTTTCAGATCGCTGTCTGACTCTGTTGATAGAGTTGTTACTTGTTCCTAAGGAGGTTCCACGTAGCTTCAGAACTCTGTATCTGCTGATTCAGTCAGTTTCCATCAGTGAAGAGGACATCATGAGTCCCTTTCTATTCTTGGCTCTTCTTGGTGGTAAGTCCAATGTTTGTTCAGTCAGTCTTGGCATAATTTCCCAAGTTGATTCTTGCTTTGTTCAGTTGAACTCATCCTACATGCTTTGACATTCAGCACACTGAAACAATGAAAGTGAACTTTGAAAGATTTTTGAGTAAAACAATCCATTAAAAATCCTTCACCAATGATACTTTGCTTCCATAACTACGAAAGCTTATATCAATTCTTCAAGATATTATTACCTGATAACTAAAGAGGATTAGAATGAAAATACTCTTGTGATAACCAATGTCTATCAAATTTTTAAAACTTGCTACCAAGGAGTTTTGTCACTGTTGGGGTTTAGGACTGTGTCAAACCATAAAATTATGTTGCAGTAATGTTGTGTAACTTCTCCATATTTGCGCACTTCTAATTTTTAACAGAGCTTCAATTGTTTACCTGAATGTTTCTTTTTAAAAGATCAAAATTTTGACAATTTCTAATTTGTTACCTTTTTACAAACTATTGAGCCTGTTTTCAACCTCAGTATTCCTTGACATCTGATCTATAAAAAAAACATAAAAAACACTTCATATTCAGGGAGACATAGTACTTTTATATTTAGAAGACTATTTAAAGCAATTAGGATCAACCCTAAGATATGTTTAAAGTCAGAGTTCTTGGTGTCTAAGGCAGTATAATATAACATTTTATTGATATTGTTAAGTAGGAAGCTGTTATTTTTCTTGAAACACTTCTCTTTTATTTGCTGCTCAATACTTGTAGAACCTCCTCCCAAAATTCAATCTGTAGCTCAAAAAACTGTATGTTGTCAATCAGGTCAAACTGCTGTGCATCACTCACTGTAGGGGCGTTGGCAACATTTCTTAGTGATCGGCTCCTTTACAGCCTTAATTAATAACAGCTTCCTCCTATTGTTTTTGTGATTGTAACTTTAGAATACTATTTGAAGATTCTTTTTGCAAATCTGGCTTTATACATGATTACATGAACATCAATGAAGCAAATCTGTAACTGGTAACTCTACAAGGACTGGTGAAAACCTTTTTTGTGTGACCTTAAATTAATATTTTCTAGAGCCATTTCAACAATATACAAGAAAAAATAAAGGGGCGGGATATTGTTTTCATGGTAACTTTTTATGTTAAATACTTTGGGTTATTATTTGTGTTTACCTTTATACACAAATTGTTTACATGATAAAAAGTTTATTTCTATTTTATATCCATTTAAACTAAAAACAGTATTAATTTTTGACTCAATTTAAAACATAGGCCAAAAATTTTACAATGACAAAAATAAGATGTGTCCAACAGTGGTAGAAAATTTATAAAAGTAAGGGGCAAGGTCCAGAGCCACTTCTTGAATAGGATGAAATTATAGTTTTTTTCAATCTGCTTATTATGTTACCTAGGAAACCAAACACTTTTAAGATTTATGACTTTGTCAGAAGGTAGCTAGTGACCAGTGCATTAACAGTACGAAAATTTTTTTTAGAAAATTTGTTGATTTTCAAGGTTTTTTGCACTTCGTGGGAAGAGCGTCGAAATGTTGTTCTGTCCTTATGCAAACCTGTGCCTTGGTCAACGTAAATAAATCTTTTTTGCATCTCATTACTTCGAAGTTTCGCACCATCACTCAGAATTTTTCAGACACGGGTACACAAATTTAGAAGGCAACCATACTTTCAAAGGTGAAAATCTCATCCAACCCTGCTGTTGTTTTAAGCTAAGTTGATCACAGCTTGGGGTCCAGGCCCACTTTAGGTTTTTAAACTTTAGATGCTCTATGGTGCATTTCAGAAGCTTTTTACATATTATTTATTACTCATTTTGAAATAAGGAAAGTTGTTTTATATGCCATTCAATTAATTTTACTTTTTCAATGGGCAGAAACGGGGGGCACGTCTGCTCCGCCCTCCCTAAATCCACCACTGGCAGAGACAATGTATTATGTTATTTAATCACACAACTAGTGATTTTTTAAAGGCGCGGGGTCCGTAGTCTGTAGAGCATGAAGGACATTTCAGAAGCGTTTTACACATTTTTTTGTTGGTGATTTTGAAATTAGGAAATTTGATTTATTTGCCAGTGGGTGGAAATTTATTATCTATTTTCACTGAGTGGAAATAAGGGGGTGCACCCCCTGCACCCATCCCTAAATCCATCGATGGCAGATTCAACATAGATAAATTTAATCACACTGCTGGTAAACTATTTTTATAGGTCAAAGTAAACAGTGACGCTTCCAACAGCAATAATTATTCTGGTTGATAAACATGCTTAGTAGAGTGCTATAATCAGGGGAATCCTTCAAATTGATGTTATTTTATTTTAATTTTTTTAGCATCGGGGATAAAGAATATTATTTGTTTTTTACCCATACACAAATGTGTTTTAAGCACTGTTTTCTCAGTATTTTCTAAGCTTGGGCGGTTCCAGAAATTTCGGACTCGGTCCCGGTTCTGAAAAAAGGACGCGGTTCCGAGTCGGACTCGGTTCCATTAAATTCAATAAAAAAACATAAGCGGTCTCGGCCCCACAATGGAGCCGTTCCTTTTTAACCGGAAATAATAGTTGACTGCGCAACCAGTCCCTTCCACAGAATCTCTGTAAGTACATTTACAATACAAGTACATGTACCATGTACTGAGTATATCACCACGGCTGGCCACAGTGGCTACGACCTGTCATGCACACTGCACACGCACACAACGCACGTGTTGTATAGGTTGTATGTATCGGGATATTTGGATCACTCCATTACACGTTATAGGGGCGAATTGCTGAGACTTTGTGCATGAGACCAGTAGTGTACACAAGGAATGGCAGTGTGAATTGAGATGTTTTTTTTACACAATCAAGACGAGTCTCAATTGTCCTCCCCTCATGGTGTAATGTAATGGTCCAGCTTGCTTCCAGCATGATGTTGATTTGATTGACAGTTTTGTTTGGGATTGGAGTTGTTTTTTATTCACAGTGCAGGGCCATCTATTCTATTTAATTGGGTCGGTTTATAGTGTTCTGGTGGTGTAGCGCTACGGCATAACATTTGTTTTTACTTCTACAAGAGATGAAATAAATCTCAGAATGGAAGAAACACATTCTTGTAAATCTCAGAATGGAAGAAACACATTCTTGTAATTGTAATGAGCACCTTTTGAAAACTTTAATTTATCTTTTTCTGTCAAACCAATATATTAACCATGCCCTGAGCTAATGTAACGTTAACTTCCCTTGGTGTATAATCATGAATCAAGAGAATAAATCCGCGTTTAGGAATAATATAGTTGCCTTGCAAAGCGGTCTTTTTCTAATTGAGAAATCCGTTATGCCATTAATATATATTTTTTCTAATGGAGGAATGGCGTCAGAAAGGATTTGTGAATTTCTTGTTACATGAATGCCAAGCATCAAGAAAACCACAAGTTTTTTTTTTCATTTTCAACAAAGAAACCCCATAAAAATGTACGTCAAGATGTCAACATATCAACCAGTGCAACCACACTAATTAACTATACATTAATAACAACTTAAGGTTAAAACTTCGCCGTTGCCGCCAGTTCAAAGCTTACAGGCTGCAACACTTTAAATAAAACTAAACTACATGTACCCAGTCCCCTTACCATTACCAAAGGTTGACATCATGTAACAAATCTTACAAATTGTCGCTTTGTACGCCGCCAGATTTAATGAACTTCATGGCAGAGATTAGCCGTGGCATTTTTGTGTTATGTTTATTCATGTTACGTGGCCAGCCACACCATTGTCTACCTTGGCCACGCGAAGCCATTCAATAGCTGTGTGTGTGTGTGTGTGCGTGGTGTCATAAACTGTGATATTTGATACTCCTTCTATCATTTTCGGAGTCTTCGCGGTGTCTGCGCTTAGTCTGCGGTTTCAATGCTTACAACACAATAACACATACACGTAGTTGGTCTCAGGACCGAGTCTTGGGACCGGTTCTGAAACCGGCTCCGTAGAGCCGTGTGTGTGTTACTGTGTGCCAAGCTAGCTGTGAGTGTGTGGTCATGACTCGGGACTCGGTCCTTTGAAGTCGGAACTGACGAAACCGGGTCCTCGGTTCAGCAGAGGGGTGGAATCGCGGGTCAAGTTTTCATTTTGGAACCGGGTAGAACCGGGTAACCGAAGGAACCGCCCAAGCTTAGTATTTTCCCCGAGTCCTGTAAAAAAAATCCACAGGCATTTTCCTTGGATGGTATTTGGACCCACCACTCCCGCCATTCTAGAGCAGATGTCTTACAAACAACACAGGGATTAAAGCCTGTGGATTTTTTTTCACAGGACTCAGGAAAGTACTGAGTATACAGTGCTTAACCAGTTGCTGTTTTTTTGTCTCGTCCCCCTGGCAGGATTCTTTTGGCGGAATACTGGATTTTTTTTTCTTTGAGGGTACCATTTTTGTTTCTCGACCGACAAATTGTCAAATTCATGTACCGTGAATTGCAAAAACATAGAGCTAGCTCTGTGGATATTTGCCCAGTCAGTTTCCCTTGTGGTTTATTGCTTGATATTTAAATATAAAAAGTCGCATCACCCTCAAGGTAGATCCCTGTTCTGCCGCTTCCCAGGTTATATCCATCGAGCTAGCTCTATGGTTGTATCGTATATTATGGGGTATGATTACACAGCAGTAACGAGTTGAATGGCACCCCCCGAACAAAGATATTGACAAAATAGGGAGATGGCCAACATTAGGGCTGGATAGCTCAGTTGGTAGAGCGCCGTACATTAAACCGGTGGTCGCAGGTTCAAATCCCGCTCCACTAAATTTTTCTTTGTTTACCTCAAAATTGATTTAAAATTTACCCAGTCAGTTTCCTTTGTGGTTTACTGCAGGATTTTTTTTTAAAAAGGGAAAAATACACTACAAGCAATCAATTAAACCATTTCACTTTAAGCGACATTCGTGGCCATGGAGGGCTTTTTTTAAATAATCCACCATCAATTTGTAGTAGCCTTAAAGGATTTTTGAAGGGAAATATAATCCACCAACCAATACATAGCAATATTGATATATTTACGATATTCGTGGCTTAAGATAATTTTTTTTAAAGGGAAAATTACACCACAAACCAATTTGTTACACCTTTTTCTTGACTTTTGGTAAAAGAGAAATATAATCCACCAACCAATACATAACAATTTTACGACATTCGAGGCCTGGCGTCAAACAGCACTTTTCGCATCTTCCGTGTGGTTTTCAGGAACCTACTCTTCAACATGATCTCTAACATTGCAAAACCTGACCAACAATGGCAAACCCACACCTTGATATTTAAAAACAAAAAGTTGCATCACCCTTAAGGTAGATCCCCGTGCTGCTGCTTCCCAGGTTATATCCATAGAGCTAGCTCATTGTCGGTAAATCACAACAAAGGGGTCATTGTGTTGGCCACTCCTTGAACTGATGGTCCGTGATGTGCATGGTGTGTCACAATAAAAACTATTCAATTGGATCACGGACGAGATTAGTGTCAAGCAGAAAATGTTCCCAGAAAAATGGGAACCTATATTTAGCATTTACGTTTGTAGCCCCGTGTTGTTAAATGCATCGGAAACGATGATATTGGTCTACACGTAATTTATTTGCTTACCTCCATACTTCCATACAAAAGCCTTTTTTCTTGCGACGTGATCCCACTAGTCGCAACCCGCTCACTTCATTCATAAAAAATAGCAAACATAAATTGTTCAATAGGCATGCAATACGTACGTGCACGTGCTTCTCTCCATTACTCAGCCCGGGATTTCCCCTTAATGTGCAACGTTCCCAGTAAACCTTGTTCCCAACGCTTAAACCTAAAGGTCTCGAATGTGGATTCAAAACCCATGGGGATGAGCTTGGTCATGACCTGCAGGGACACGTGGACGAAGATGACATCATAATTCCAGTGCGGTCCAATCAGGTGCCGGGAAAGACTGGCCCCATAATGCCCGATTGAATAGATCTCGAAGGTTATTTTCCATCAGTCCCATTGCCTTTGAATTGCCTCTTTCTCAACGTACCTCCAACCCCAAATCTGGGTAGCCGGCACCTGGGTACTCAGTTGGGACTAAGGATATTTTCCATCATTCCCAATGCCTTTGAATTGCCTCTTTCTCAACGCACCCCCAACCCTGTATCCACATAGCTGGCACCTGGCACTCAATGGGGACATAGAATATTTTGACATAATTTAATAATTGCTTCGTTGTCAATGTACCCCCGTTTGGACTTAGCTTAGCATTTTAACACTCCAACCATGCTCAACGCAAGAGGGCGGGTGTTAGTGCCCTTTTTAACATTGTACCCGTCACAGGTACCCGTAGCCCACATTATTACAACAACCGCAACCGACTGCGTAGGCACATGAATTTTTTCCTTGGCGGGGTATTGCTCCTTTTATTAAAACATTATCTCTTTTATGTGACACTCAATACTTGTAGAACCTGCTTCTCCTAAAATTCAATCTGCAGAGAAAAAAAGTGAGTGATTGGCTACTGTAAAGCCTTAATTAATAACAGCTTCATCCAACTGCTTTTCGCTATTGTAACTTTAGAAAACTATTGAATGATTCCTCTTGCAAATCTGGCTTTATACAAGATAATACTTATATCAATGAATTAACTCTGTAACAGATAACCCTACAATTACACATTTTCTTGCACTAGGCTTGCAAGGTCACCACCTCATAAAAACAGGTAGTGACGTCACAATGACGTCATCACTTGTCACGTTGCATCACCAGAAAAGTAGGGTTTAAAAAGACCTATATTGTTTCGAAATTCACATTTAGCTCAGTATAGTTCCATTTTTTGAGTCCAGAACACCTAGTGTTTGTCAGGTGACAAACACTAAATTCTAGTTATTATTGATATTGCTTTGATCAATATTTTGAAACCCTGTGCATTTCTGTGAGACTGCTTCAGTGGGTTTGACTACTACATCACAGCCAGTTATTAGTGTCAGTTTGCTCTCTAATGAGGAGGACCTTGTTTCAGGAACTACAGAATCACAATTGTACTCGAAACCAACCTCTTTTAAAATGTCTAAAAACTATTTTGTCTATACCCAGCTAACACACAACGTAACCACAACATTTCACAACGTTGTGGTTTGGTTGTCATAAGGTACTGATTTTACAACATTGTGACAACGTTGTAAGAACGTTAGATTGAAAGAAGGTGGTTGTATAAAGGTTGCATTTTAGTATTATTTGGAACATTGTTGATGTGTTCCATGCAAGACGTTGTTAGAACGTTATATTTTGGTATTTTATACAAACATTTTCTTTCAGGATCACAACAACGTGATATTAACATTGTATATTGGTATTAATGTAACGTTGTCATTTTGTCCAAGGCCTCACGTTGTGGCAACGTAGGATGTTGGTGTTTTTATAACATTATATTAATGTTGGGAACGTAACGTAGTGTATACGTAGTATTTAGGTTTTCCAGTAATGTTGTGGTTATGTTGCAAACACAACATAGAGAAGACGTAGTATTTACGTTTTCCGTTAACATTGTAGTAATGTTGCAAACACAACGTACTGACAACGTAGTATTTAGGTTGTTCAGTAATGTTGTGGTTATGTTGGCAACACAACGCAGTGAAGACGTAGTATTTACGTACTAGTGAAGACGTAGGTTTCCTATCATTGTGGTTATGTTGCAAACAAAACGTAGTATAAACGTAGCATTTTGGTAATGTTGTGGTCATGTTGCAAACACAACGTACTGATGTAAACTGGGGTGGGTGGGGTAGGGGTGGGACTGAGGCATACTATAGGGTTTCCATGTGTTCCATAATTAATGGAAAGGCCAGTTATTCTCCCCCACACCCCTCTGAAAAAAACTATAAAAAAAAACATATCAGCGAATAACAAAAGAATCCCCGAAAAGAGGCCTATACAGAATTAAAAATGTTTATTATTTAAATTTCAAAAAGGTGATCACAAAGATGGGATGGAGCTGGTCGGACCCGGGAACTCCACACTAGATCCACCTATGGTACGAGCATGGAGGAACACAATATTTTATTCCTCCATGGTATAGTACAAGCTAGTCACAAGAATGTTGTGATTGTAATACACTAATAAACCCAATTATGGGAAAATTCACCTTTTGCATACCAACAACTTTGTCACACGAACCGTTGGTTATCGTTGACCAGCGTTCCACACGGCATACCAGTTTGCTTCATTGTATAGCCAGTCAACAAGTCATGCTGTTAATGGTAGGCTGGACCAACGATGGTACACGATAACCAACGGTTCATGTGTTATACGCGAACTTTGGCTGATGCCATGCGCGACACAGCAACCATCATAGCGCCGACGATGTTTGGTGTCGGTCAGTGATTATTATTTTCATAAAATTCCACCAAAAGGAGGTAGCACATGTTGAATCATCGAGGGAAACATTTTGCCAAAAAATCGCCAAAAGCCTCAAATCGAAAATTAATATCAAAGTTTTTGGCAATAAGGGCTAGGATAACTATAACTTCATCTGCATTGGACTGTACAGCTCGAGTCCGAAAGGAAGTTACCAAAATTAACGATGGTTTTCACTGATAGCAAGGAATAATTTCGGTGGCTATTTTTTTTTTTCTGCTGTGTGAGGAGATGCTCATTTTAATACGCAGTCACTCATAAATAAAATTTCACCATTTTTTGGGGAACAATCCTTCTAAATATGGGTAACTTTCTTGTTGACTCACGTTGTAGACAAGGGAACCGGCAAGGCTGGAACAATTCCCCTTATAGCGATCACAGTGGGATTCATCAAATAAACTCTCAGCGAAGTTCAATGCACGTTTCGTGCTCTGTCTTCACGCCTTTGCTTGTGAGAATCCGAACTTCTCCGCAGCCGCCGTCTTGATAGAAACACATTTCATCAAGGTTAATGGGGAGCACTTTAGTAGAAAGATATGCATGACAAAGAAATAATCATTATGCCGTACGTCGCTTCCATAGCAACTTCTGTCTTAACCGCCCAATCCACCCAACCCCACAGCTCTTGGACTGTTTTTCATGCTAATTGTAATACCTTTCAGTAAATCATGCATACAAAAATCATGTTTTTCGATTATTTTGCAGAATACAACGTTGTAGAAACGTTGTAGAAACGTGGTATAGAGACAGTGCATAAATTTGCATATTCATATACTGTTGATCGCAAGTCCCATTCGAACCTAATCCACCATTTGTTTTAATGAAATATTCAATGAACCACAAAGTGGGGGTTACTCTCAGATAGTTTTAATCGCAAAGACAAATATAGTTAGGATACACCTAGCATGATTAAACTCAATTTTTTTGACAATGGTGGGTACTAATTATTAAAACAATATTTTGTAATTACCCACCATGGCAACTTAGCCATTGGAAATACGGTACACAAGTTCCTCACCATTTAAGTATAGCAAGCATGAGGACACAGTCGTGTGACCAAGGTAAGATAATCGTGGTAGACTATTGTGAAGTAATTAATGTTGTAGAATAAACTTCTACTAATTAGTGTAATAAGTAGAATATAAAAAATACAATTTGAAAAATAATATGTACAGTATGATGTCATAATTACAATACATATAGTATAAGTAACATGTAGTTTGCATTCGGTAGGATCCAGAAAGTGTTTGAACCATACTTATATATAATTGATAATTAGTTTTTTGATTGATTTAATGTATCCGTAAACGTTGTCACAACGTGCTAGACACGTGACCAAAACATTCCTGAAATGTGTCGGGGACGTCTTCATTATGTAGTTGTATAACATTCTTAAAACGTAAATGGGAGTCGACAAACTTCTGTTGCTACAACGTAATGTAAATAACGTTGCCAGTAACAAATTCTGGTACGTTCTCACAACGTTGTCAACACGTGACACACGTGTCAAAACTCACGTCCCTAAAACGTAGAGGGAACGTCGTCATTACGTCGCCGTATAACGCTCTATATTACGTAAATGGTAGTCGACAAAGTTCCGTTGCTACAACGTTATACAAATAACGTTGTTGGCACTAAAGTCTGACGTCCTCACAACGTTGTAAAAACGTGAAATTGTTAGCTGGGTAGGACTATGTGTAGGTTCACCTAAAAGTCACAAGTTGTCTGCAGGACTAAGTTAGGTTTACCCAAGTGCTTCTCGTGTAGCTTCATACACCAACCACTACCAGTAGATCAATATCACCCTTCAATATTCCTAACTATTCTAGTTGTTATTTTCACTTTGCTGCACACACTTCTCGCATCACAAATTTGCCGATTCTGTGAGTTTGCTTCAGTACCTTCAAATTACACGTCAGCATCGGTTATTGATGGTAGTTTGCTTTCTACCTTGGAGGCACTAGATTCTGGAACCACAGAATCAATATTGAAATCTAGCCCTGCCTCAATCAAAGTTGTTTGTTCTAGTCCGTACTGTAAACAAATTTTACAAAACAGCAAAGCTGTTGAAACCACTCAGCCCTTAAACATTGTAGGTAATCAAAGATATCCACAAACCAAATGTCCCTTTACCTGAGCATTGTGACCTGTGACCTGTGACCTTTGAGCCCCAAAACATGCCTGACTTTTCTATCCCCAAGGGCAACCACCTAATCCAGTGACAAGTCCAAATGTCACTTCTGACTGGAGTTACAGTCCTAAAACCACTTAACCATCACTCACCAGGGTGACACTGGAGTAAACCGTTGACCTTTGACCTTTTCACCCCATACAATCCCGACTTTTCTATCCCCAAGAGGAACCACTGATCTCTATTTTACTGACTGGAAAGCGGGTTGGCCAATGCATGTGCACAAGACCATGAAGTCACCGCACACAAGCTGCGGCCATATTGAAACTTGCAAAAAAAAGTTTATTAGACACGTATACAAGTGCTTCTACTGTTGCTACATACACCGACAACTACCAGTACATGTAGTTCAATATCTCTCTTCAATATTCCTAACTATTCTAGTTGTTATTTTCACTTAATTGCACACACTTCTCGCATCATAACTTTTTTTAAATCAGTATCTCTTTGATCAATATTCATAGCCTTCAAGGATTTCTGTGAGTTTGCGTCAGTACTTTCAAATTACACATCAACATCGGTTACTGATGGCAGTTTGCTATCTACCTTGGAGGCCCTTGCTTCTGAAAACACAGAATCAATATTCAAATCTAGCCCTGCCTCAATCAAAGTCACTTTTCAAGTCCGTACTGAAAACAAATTTAAAACAACAGCAATGTTGTTGAAACCCCTCAGCCCTTATACGTTGTAGGTAACCAAAGATATCCACAAACCACATGTTCCTTTACCTCAGAACTGTGACCTCAAAATTTGACCTTTTCACCCCTAAACAATCCCAACCGCTTTATCCACAAGGGTAGCCACCCAATCCAGTGACAAGTCCAAATGTCACATCTAACTTGAGGTACGGTCTGGAAACCACTTAACCATCAGTCACTAGGGTGACATTGGAGTTGACCTTTGACCTTTTCACCCCAAAAGAATTGCAAAAAAATATGATGTTTTTTGTGAATTAAAGTCAAAAACTAACAGTTTCATCTAACCGCATTTGTTTTTGTAAGTTTACAATACTATTGGATGATTCCTCTTGTAAATCTGGCTTTATACATTACAATATTTATATCAATGAGTTAACTAGGTAGCATCAACCACTACTTAAAGATCATAATCACTGTGGACTATGCTTTACAATTCTAGATGTCATTTTCACTTGGGTACACATGCTTCCTCATTTCTTTGAAAATACTTGAGCAGGTGTTGATGTCAGTTTGCCCAAAGTATGTTTTGCTGTTCACAAAGCACAAATGTGTCGTTTTTAAATTTAATGTTCAAATATTCCTAAACAGAATCGTGGAAGCTGACATTTTTTCAATCACTTCTGTTGAAAAAAAAGGAAAAAACCACACTAGCATAATTATATGAAAGCTGTGTTGCATAAAATTACCCCTGTCAAGATTCAGCACCTGCTTATCTGAGAATTCTTTGTACTACATGATTCAAGCATTCTCACCATACGCATTTGTAACAAAAAGGATAGCCATGGTGCTTTTGGTTCTTGTGACCATTGACTTGTTAAAAAAAGCTCTCCGTTTTTCAATCCAAATCAATTATCATGTCAAAGAATTTGCAGACCACTGAAGTATTTAGAGCTGGTTAGTCATATACAGTTTGTTTTTGCTTGATCAAACGCCCTTATTAACCTCACATGATAAGTGCAAGACTGAATGTCTGTTTTGTTTCCTGTCTTTTGAAGGATTTGTGTTTCAGTATTTAAAAATATTATTGCAAAGACACTGGAAAGTTTCTAGCAGATTGGGGACAGTGCAGTGTATGCCAACTTATACATGTACATGTACACAAATACTATACACACTGGAGGTAGTTTGAATTATTCAGTGCAAGGAAAGGCGCTGTTAAACAACACAAGTAATTATCTCACCTCTGACTGGCTCTGCTGATACAGTCATTTTTAATCAGTGGGTACATTCATCAGTAATTCATCCATGCTTTGAAATTCAGCAGACTGAAACCATTCGGTAAACTTTAAAATATTTTTGAGATGAACAAAACATTAAAATACTTCATTAATGATGCTTTGTTTCTCTTATTACAAAAGATTACATCATTTCTTCAAGCCATTTTTTCCTGATAACTAAAGAGGATTGAATTTAAAGTACTTTTCTGAAAACCAGTGAAAATCAAACTTTTAAATTTGGCTACCTAGGACTTTTTTCACTCACATTTCATTGACCTTCACTGAAAGGCAACTCCTTTCTCCAAAAGGGTAAATACACAGTGACACAATGAGGGGTCAGTTGCTATACAAAAACTCTGCAGTTCAATGCGTTATATCTCCTTACTTTTATTTATAACCATATCATCAATCTAAGCACAAAACATCCAACTAGAAAACTTAAGACTTGTTGTGTAGCTGTTCACTGTTCACGGGTGTTCTATTTTGGCGCAGATTGTACGTGACGGTTGTACCCTCGACTTTAATGGTTTAGTCTATTGCTAGATTTTATTGCAATTACTAAAATAAAAAAAACTTAGGACAATAAAATACAGAATAAGTTAAACTTTTACCAGGATTTAAAATGAATTTTCCGACAACATCATCTTTAGGATTTGAGATGTAAGGATTATTTGTTCAGAGACTGCCCGTCGAGACAAAGCTGTAAAAAAAATGCACCTTTTGAAAAAAAGGTTCAAAAGTGGAAAACTGGTACATGCCAGATAAGACAACATTTCCATTTGTTGGGTTTAGGACTGCGTGAAACCCTAAAATTTTGTTGCAGTAATTTTTTATAAGTGCCCCATATTTTAGCATTTAGAATTTGGAAAAGTGCTTAGCTTTTTCCCCGAATGGTTCTTTGTAAAATCCTTAGCCCTTCTCAAAAGTTTGTCGCACAGATCATCCGGAACAGCTCGGTCCCGTGGCTCGGTAAGTTGTTCTTAGTCTAAAAATCTACAAAAAATCAATTGTTTGTGGTATAAACTTAATTCTTTCGAAAAATGTCAAGGTAAGGGAGGGTCTTTCCTTATGACACATTAAGTGACCTCTGTGACCTCTACTTCCGGTCAAAACCGGAAGTAACTCTTTATTTAAAAATTGCTAAGAGCTAGGAACATGATTCTTTCACCAAATACCAAGGTTAGGGAAGGCCCTTCTCTGTTGCACATTGCGTGACCTATGTGACCTCTACTTCCGGTCAAACCGGAAGTGGCTCATCATTCAAAAGTGGTTAGAGGTAGGGACAAGATTCTTTCACCAAATACCAAGGTTAGGGAAGGCCCCTTTCTGTTGCATAATGTGTGACCTGTGTGACCATAACTTCCAGTAAAACCGGAAGTAGCTCCTCATTTTAAAGTGGTTAGAGGTGGGAACAAGATTCTTTCACCAAATACTAAGGTAAGGGAAGGTCCTTCTTTGTTCTCTCATTAAGTGACCCCTGTGACCTCTACTTCCGGTCAAACCGGAAGTAGCTCCTCATTTAAAAATGGTAAGAGCTAGGAACACGATTTTTTCACGAAATACCAAGGTCAGGGAAGGTCCTTCTCTGTTGCACATCTCTACATAAGTCATTTTCACAATCTATACGCCATATGAAAATGCTTAAAGTACTTTACGACGTTATACTAATATAAGACCTAATATGAGACCTAACAGTTTCCTGTGAAAACCGGAAGTCCAAATCAAATATTATATTATAAAGCACAATTTCATGTTTTATAATTTCATATTAAGATATTTTAGTTGATTTAACTTTATATACATCAAATAACAATTTTAACGACATTAGGTCTGAACACCTAGTTTTTGTTCTTGGAACAAAAACTTATTATAAACTTCAAACTTTACACATAGTTAGAACATCACTAGGACATAAAACCGCTTGAGTGTCGTCATAATGACGTCATTGGGTGTCGAATTACATTAAATAAAAAGTTTATTATTTCAAAAAATCATAACTCCTGAAGTACACAATGGAATTTTACAATCTATACATCAGAAAGGTCATCCATAACTGTGTAAACGCCCCACAGACATGACCCCAACTTGACCTTGTCTTCCGGTTCAAACCGGAAATTGAAAATTTCAAAAATTCATATTTTAAGAAGTACTTATAACATGATCACAAATCTTGCATCAGATTGTAGAGAATTGAGCCTTCTTAAACTGTTGCATTGAGATGACACCATTTTGACCTTTACTTCGGGTTCAAACCAGACATTACCGCAAATCGATGTTCATGAGCGTTCAAGAGTGTCCCACATTGCTTCAGAAAATCCAATGCCATTATACATGTACACGTATGTGCCTGGCTGTGTGACATTAATGCCCCATTGTTATATGCACATTAACCATGAGATGTTCTTAGTCTCTTTTCAAGGTGCGCACTCCACGCTTTGTTTGTCTTCAATACAGGACTTATTTAAACCTTTAAAAATCAACAAAAAATCAACCGTATGAGATATGAGCGTAATTCTTTCAACAAATGTCAGGGTAAGGGAGGTTCTTTCTTTGTGACACATTAAGTGACCTCTGTGAGATCAAACCGGAAGTAGCTCTTTGTTTAAAAATTGCTAAGAGCTAGGAATATGATTCTTTCACCAAACACCAAATACCAAGGTTAGGGATGGTCCTTCTCTGTTGCACATTGGGTGACCTCTGTGACCTCTACTTCCAGTCAAACCGGAAGTAGCTTCTCATTTTAAAGTGGTTAGAGGTAGGTACATGATTCTTTCAAGAAATATCAAGGTTAGGGAAGGTCTTTCTTTGTGAAACATTAAGTGACCTTTATGACCTCTACTTACGGTCACACTGGAAGTAGCTCCTCATTTAAAAATGCTAAGAGCTAGGAACATGATTCTTTCACGTAATACCGAGGTTAGGGAAGACCCTTCTCTGTTGCACATTGCGTGACCTCTGTGACCTCTACTTCCAGTCAAACCGGAAGTAGCTTCTCATTTTAAAGTGGTTAGAGGTAGGTACATAATTCTTTCAAGAAATATCAAGGTTAGGGAAGGTCCTTCTCTGTTGCACATCTCTGAAACTACGTAAGCCATTTTCACAATCTATACACCATTTGAAAGGGCTTAAAAATACTTTTAAAAAGTTATATTTATATGAAACCTGATTTGATCTAGTTTCCTGTTAAAACCGGAAGTTCAAAATAAATATTATATTATAAAGCACAATGTCATGTTTTTATGTACATATTTATATATTTAAATTGATTTAACTTTATATACATCAAATAACAACTTTAAATACCATATTTCCAAACACTTTGTTTTTGTCATGTCACAAAAACTTATATCAGTTAAGCATTGTATTTGGCACTGAAGTTGAGTTCCTGATTCCAGCATGTCATGGCTTGTTATCAGACCTAGCTAACAGCTGATTCATGGTGAACACAAACCAGTTTCTCAAACTAGATAAAACAAATAATTTGTTAATGTTCAATTTCTTCAGTAATCCTTGAATTGACTGAGAGTAAGATGATAGTTCATCACTTTGGACCACCACCTGATGGTTATACTACAGGTCAGCACTGGGTGACCCAAGTCATGGAAAAAGTACCAAAGCGGAATCGATGTCCATCTACTCAACAAGGTGAGCAAAAAGCTACTCTTAACCAGTTGCTGCTGGATGTTGTGTAGAATCAGAATATTGGAAAAAAGTTGAATGGACAATCCACTACATACAGCGTGCACAGAGCATCAATTTGCTTTGAGTCAAAATGTTGTCGCTTTTTTCGCCCATTGTGTGGGGGTTATTAATTGTAATTCCAGACCTTTGTCCCTTTGTTCCAAGAGGATTACGAGACATCAAGAGGCTTCCACCATGGTTTATTCATTGTATTTTGGCCCTATGTTGGTAAAACCGAGACAACCAGAGATCCATCCAGCCCTGTTGGGTATTCAGTACCAATCCTTGGTTTTAACTCACAAATAATGTTTTGCAATTCAAGGTGCATGTATTTGACATTTTTTCAAAAGAGAAAACCAAAATCAGGGTGCAAAAAATATGTTCTTTTTTCTCTTGTCAATGGCAAGTCAAGGTTTATTGTGCCAGCGGTAATCTCAGAGAAAAACGATTCCGGCAATTTCTACAAAATTATAGTCAGGTTGAACGGGAAAATGTCTGGCGGCAACTGGTTAGAGACAATAAGGAGGCATTCAGCATGGAAAAGAATAGGACTCTCTTGTGTTCCTCATTATTTGTTCTTGTCCCATATGAAACATATTGAACTTCAAAACTCATAAAATTGACTTTTTAAAAGTATTTCTGTTTAAAAATAGTAAGTAGAATTTATTTATATTTATTACAATAAAGAATTTTTAAAGAAAAATAAAACTTTGATACTTGGTACAGAATAAAATAACTTGTCATGTTTAACTATTTCAGATAACTTGACTGACTGCCAGGCTTTGTTGGATGCTGGTTACACAGAGGATGGTATCTACACTATCTATCCCTTCCAGAATGATGAAGGAATAAAGGTGTCATGTGATATGATGATGCACACAGGCTGGATTGTAAGTATATCAAGTTATAGGTCACTCCAACAGGATTCTATTATTCATTTAGAACCAATTACTTACTCCTGAAAAGAAACACATTAGTAACACGCTGTAGTAAATCAAAATACTGATCACATTACTCCACATTCCTACCAGAAATTCTAAAATGTAGCTGTTCTGATGCTGAACATTTCATCACTCATGATTGTTTGTCTGCATTGTAAATTACACTTTAAAAAAAATAATAAAACACAGCTATATTAAATACTTGAAATGCAAAAATACATTTTTGAAAAAAAAGGACACGGGAACAGTATAGTTTTTCCACACTTACCACAATTGAAAAAACAATAAGTGATGATATTTATTTTGTTTCGGTCATTCAACAAAATGTCATTGCATCATTCTACCAAGACTTCAACAATGAAAAAGTAAAACGTATCTGAGAAATCTTAACAAAGTCTACAACAACTGTTTTTATCTTGTCAGAGTTTTGATTGTTTTGAAATAACAATTTTAGCATAAGTTAAAGCTAAATCTGATTTAATGTATAAAGTAATCTGTACAACACAATGTTATAATGTCTACAAAATTATTTGATCTAACATTTTTATTTTAAGATGGTCCAGCGGCGATATGATGGATCAGTCAATTTCAACCGCAGTTGGGCAGATTACAAGGATGGCTTTGGGTCATTGGATGGTGAGTTCTGGCTTGGCAATGAGATTCTACATAATCTGACAAATGAACTGAACTGGACAATCCGTATGGACCTCACCAATGAACATGGCAGTACTGGTCATCTGATGAAACAACCTTTTCACATCAAACAAGACAATTACACCCTGTCTTATGGGTACTCAAGTGTACAACCCACTGGTATGTATACAATCATTTGCTTTTATTAATTGTGACCAAGGAAGCTTACAATATCATCTAGTAACAATCACTTAGGCCCTAATAATTTCATAAACGTTTGTTTACAAAATAAAAAAGATGTTTGGAAGGGCCTGCCCGTATTTAATGAATGTTTTCAGACATTAAGTGACAGACTTTAGCACTGTTTCTTAATTAACATAAACAAAATTCTATCAGTTGACTCCTGACAAAAGTAAACTTGAAATAAAAAAACATTCTTAATTTATTACCAATTTCATTATTTATTTGTTTTGTGTTTGGTTACAGTTGGTAGATATTGTGGACATAAACTCGGAATTGGAGACAGGGGTATTCCTGATGAAAGATTCACAGCATCTGGTCAGTTTAGTTTATTGTATCTGCCAAGTAATGCACGACTGAACCTGAACCAGTACTGGTGTCCAGATGAGAACCAATTTGAGGATTCATGGCTTCAAGTAGATATGGGTACAGAGCCTGTGCAGATTGAGGGTGTAATTACACAGGGTAGTTCAGACAACAATTACTATGTGAAACGTTACCAGGTACAATACAGCATTGATGGTAATGCATGGCTGTATGTGATGGGGACATCTCCCCTTTTAACTCCACAGGTAAGATTATCCAGCAAATCCACCAATATGTATTCCTTGTGAACATAGACACTTAAAAAATAACATAACAATACTAGCAGTTATAATGGGCCATTTATATATGTAGGTGACTTTTTCCAAGACACAGAAAAACAAAGGACTAAACAAAACAATCAACAAAATTGTACGTTGTACACTTCAATGGGGCCATACAGTCATTCTTCATGATTGAAGTATTTATGTTTCTTAACTAAGGTTTCTCATCATGTCCTCCTGTATTTTCATTAACAGACATTCCTTGGTAACACTGATGGAGACACCCCAGTTACCAACATATTCAAGCAGCCTATTCAAGCACGATACATTCGCATCAGACCGACAGCCTGGAAAAATGATCCAGACCTACGTATTGAGCTCCTTGGCTGCAGAGGTAAGCGGTATCGTTCAGTTATGCTTGGTGCAAAGCCAGTATGTTCTCAACTAATAGATTTATGACAAAGAATTGTTTTCATTTAATTGACGCATAACTAACTTCTCACAACCAACCCTTGAGGGTGAGGGTGTGACATGGAAATTTTGTTTGCTGCAGAAATAAATTAAGAAAATGAAGGTAAACAGAGTTACTTACAATTTTGTACAAAATTTATTTACAACTTAGTATAAGATATTTCCACTTACTTCAACTACAGATCATGATCTGGACTGTAGTTCCCCTTTTCAAGGTTTCAACCCCCCAAAAAATTTAATGTTGATACAGTGGGAACTTTGATTGAATACTTAAAGCCTTCAAACTAATCCTCCGGTACATCTAGGAATATCGGCACTATGCTACATCTTCAAATGGCTGCAGGCTCACGGAGAGGAACAACCTTTAACCTTAATTTTTCCAGAATGTCAAGTGAATACACCGCAGCGTTCAATTAGCCTTGTGTTTTGGCTACTACGAGTGTAACTCCCCGGTATACAGGGTGAAGCTAATCGAACGCACCCACTATAACGATGCTTAAATGGGGGTTTTCGGTCATGGGGGCCGCCATGTTTTTTTCGTCAATGGCGCATGTACCCTGCCAGTTTGATGTGTCCCGCGGTTATTTTTCGGGGTACCAGGTGATTTGGGTTTGCGGTGGTGTTCCGACATCCCCCCGCGATTGAGTGCGTCGATGGCCGGGCACCCGCGTGGGCGGACCCAGAATATGTCTTTTTTGTGGGGGGCTGCGCGTGTGCCGATTGGTCAGCCCTTTACCCTGGTTGGGGTGTGTTCCGGTCCCATCAGACGTGGTTGGGGGTGTTTTTTTGCAGCGGGATCCCGTCGTAATATACATAGGAATTGGAATTGATTCAAATAGATTCAACAAAATGTTATCAATATTACTTTTAACTATTGGTACATTCATGCCTATTGAAATTAAGCTTTCCTGTGTATCACGGGAGGAAGGTATGATGAACGAAGTGACTTTATTTGCATGTTTGGGTAACTGGTGCTCTGGAAAATTTACGACGCAAGAATGGTTGATTAGTGTACCAGTGATGGTTACCTTATTTGCATTTTCGGGTAACTGGTCGTGTGCAATTTACAGTGGGACACAGATAAATTAAGATAAACTAAGGTAATTACCAAAGGCTGACCTCTGACCGGCAACAAAGCTATCTGCTGCGTTGTTAGTTAACAATGCTCAAAATGCCAATTCAAGGTGAGGGTGAAGGTTAACGCCACTAACGTTGAAATGGTTCACTAAAATTTATTGCATTTTTATAAAACTAACCATGTTTACTTGAAATTACTCATGGAACCTATACTGTTATGTTTTCAGTGCTGATACAAAGAAAGCATTTCAACGGTATAATGGTTTACCATTTTTAAAAAGAAGTCACCACCTCTGTAAAAATAGAGTGTACCCCAAACGAGATTTCAAAAAGGATTGAGCACTAGACCTTTCTTTTGCAATGTCACAGCCCCGAGTTTTTGCCATCCAAGATGGAGAAACTAAGGGGTGTGATTGGCCTGATACATAATGTATTTTGTATACCTGGCAATGGTGCATGTGCGCCCAACGGATATGCAGCTATTCTGATATAATTGTGTGGACCAAAATTACCCTTTATCTGAATAAGCAATTCACTGGTTTCTTTGCATTGAAATGAGGGTACTGATTGAAGTTGCAAATTTATCAAAGTTGTTGATTTCATTATTTTTGTATTCCTAAAGCTCTCTTGTTTCTTTACTTGTGTTCCCCCCCCCCCTGTTTCGGTTTCGTTGTTTCTCATATGTATATATGTCTTTTATTTTTTTTAGGGGAGCACCTGAGGGACACTGGAAATTTGGGCGGTGGCACAGGTGAGCTGCTCTGACCAAACCCAAAACCTTTTGCATGCCACACGCTCAAAATGTAACTAAGACATACCAACATTGCGTACCGTTTTAAACAACCGTTGACAAACACATTTTATAAAACAATGATGACCCCTGAGTTCCCCCTGCAAATTACACCTTTACCCCACATTATATTGACTTCAACATTTCATACGCAAGCATCAGGCCCACTTAGCGGGTGCTGCACGAAGTGGGGCATTCCCGCTAGTCATCATAAAAATGCAGTCTTGAAATACTTCCTGAATCACAAGCTGAAAGAGGGCGCTGAAAGAGTGAATGATGCATGTTATCAGAAAATGAAGCAACTCTGTAGAATGGTACACACACAAATAACACAACATTAGTTATCTGGAATGAAGTTTGGACTGGATGGATATCCTGGTTTTCTTTAAATGGAGACAGTTCCTTCTGCCTGAAAACATTAGTAGGTCTTATAGGTCCTAAAGATGGGAAAACAAGTCTCAAAATAAAATGTTGTATTGAACTAATGACATGCTAAGCAATGCAGATACAATGTATACTACAATGCAAAAATCAATTTTTCTTTACAGTGTACATTTAGTGAACAAGCATTGCTGGTTTATGTTATAATAATCTTTAATTATTATACATCATGTTTTTCTTTATCTTTCTGTTTTTATAAAGATGTTTTGAAACTGTTTCTAATTTTTAATATTTTTAATTACTTTTTGATTAAATACGGAAACAAATTAGTTGTTATAATTTCATAGTTTAAAATCGCATTAAGTTCGGTAAATACCTACATGTCGAATGAAGAAACAAAGAAATACATTCAATGTTTATTTTTTGCTTTGACAATGTATAACCTGGTCAAAAGTTTACATCAATTCTGTGCAGTCACAATGGGGAAATTACTCACAGTAATTCTTTGCGCCATGAAATTTCATTTTTCAATTCAATTAAACTAGTATGAGATGAACAAGAGCAACTTGAAAGTTCACAATAAGTTTAAAAATTTCACTTAAAATACTTAGGTTGTTCTGATGAAAACATTGTTTATCAATTGTTTTGTCTTCTCAGTTAATGGACATTGTGGTCACAGTCTGGGAATAGAAGATGGTAGCATCCCTGATGAGAGAATTACAACATCCTCTACTGATGAAGATCACTGCCCTGATAACCCTCAAGGACGGCTAGATGTGGATTATGGCTGGTGTCCCACTTGGAAGGACAAAGACACTGCATGGCTCCAGGTGGACTTGCAACAAATAACACTGGTGCAAGGTGTTGTAACACAGGCCAACGATCTAAAACATTACTGGGTGACAGAGTACCTGGTGTCCTTCAGCAGTAATGGACAAGACTGGGGATTCATAGGAGGGACAACCAAGGTCAACGCAAAGGTATGACATCATACATAAAAGGCAATCAGCTATAATGTAGATCAATGAATTGAAATATCACCACGATAAGAAGTAATACTTTTCTGGAGTTAATTGTTCCATCATTGAATCACTGAAACAACAACATCACCCTTCCTTCTAAATCAACACTATCTAAAATTCAACATTGTATTTGCCCCCATTATTGTTTTAAACATATATAAGAAGTCAAAATTTCAAGTTTTAAACTAAAGAAACTGCAGCAATAAGCCACTACAGATTTAATAAACTCAACCTTTATAACATGATTCATCCAAAACATTTCTAGCAGCATATCTGACTGCAGAGATTCATTTGACCTTTGTGCAACTCCAACCATTCTAGCTCTGGGATGATCAATTTATTTTCTTTCACAGAGATTCCCTGGAAACAACGATGAATACACCAGAGTAACAAACATGTTCAACGAGGGAGTCAGAGCGCAATACATTCGCATCATACCGACTGGGTATCAAGGCAGGCGTCCATCATTGCGTATTGAACTCCTTGGATGTAATGGTAAGGTCATTATAAACAATCCAGGTTTTTATTTCACAACCAAATGATTAAACACAAATAATTAATGTGTTTAACATAAAAGACCAGGGAGATCTTATTGTTTTCTTCATCTCTTTACTTTCGACTCAGCAAGATACACTAGAGAAGGTACAAAGACGATTCAGCCGGTTTTGTTTAGGTCTGCCGAGAAGAGCTCAAATTAATTATGTTGATGAAGTTAATTATGCCGACAGGTGTGTTAAGTTATGTTGGGTCTTCCTCTTTTAATTAACAGAGTTCGTTTCCTTTCAATTTTGTTTGTCATTAAATGTTTATACAACAAATTTGACATTGACACTTTATTCCCATTAACTGTAGACACACTGAAGTTGTTAAATTTTGCCATAAAAGGGCTAGGACCAATGGGCTAGTTCCAAAGATTTCCTAGATTATGGGAAGAACTTCCTGCTGGCAATAAAGATACTATTATCTATGGTTTATCTTCCTTCACAAATTCACTTCGAAAACACTTATTAGCCCCTGGCCTGGTACATCCCTTGACCCAAACTGTTTAGCTTCCTTGCCTTGCTAATGTATTGTTGTTTATTAATCCCAATAACTCAAAATGCTTTTTGCATTCTTTATTTTTAGCAACATTTCATTTTTTTATATATATTTTTTTTATTGTAATTTTATATTTTTACGCTGTACAATATTGTATGTTTTTCTCAAACCCACATTCTATATTTAATGCCCTTTAGGCCTATGTTTGTCTGTTTCTTAAATTGTAGCATCAGGAGATCAACCTGATAGTAATTAAGTTGACTTTTTTTTATCCTTAAGGGGTGCTACCTTTTCTTAATGTAGGTCTGTCAATGTTTCCTTTAACTGTTTTTGTCATTGTGTTTTTGTATCCTTCCTGTGAATTTAATATTTGAAATGAAATGAAATGAAAATTAATATTTTATCACTAGATTTTAATTTCATCTAGCAGAGAACATTTTTACCTAGTACCAACTTTAGTATCTCATTAAATTCTTTTGAGACTTTACATTGTTATGTCAATGTAAACATTATCATTGCATATATTTCCCAAACAGAGCAAAAGACAATTGACCAGCATTCTAGGGCTGCATTAACTCTTTCACTACAGCGCACCGCTCACAACGGCTCGGTAAATTACTTCATACGCCGAAGAGCCACGGGGAAAAAAACAAAATATTTAACAATTCAATTGTACATTATATTCCCCAGGGTAAGAGTTAACCAAATCTGTTTCCATTATATCTCCGATATAGAACGCTGGTTTTGTTTGCATCATCTCGGAATGGGAGATGGTACCATTCCTGACTACAGGATCACTGCATCAAGTACACAATGGAGGGAAGATGGCAACTGCAAAGCAAGCAATGCACGACTGACTCCATCATCAAACAACAATATAGGCTGGTGCCCTGAATCTAGTGACAGCCAACCATGGCTACAGATTGATCTGGAAATAAAAGTCATAGTAGAGGGGATCATGATGCTGCAGAGATCTGATCAGGGAACTATTGTAGATAACATGTCAGGGTACCAGTTTGGGTACAGCAGTGATCAGAGCACTTGGATCATTTTGGATTCCACACAGGTAAGATCCATCTTAACTGATGTACAATGACATGTGATAATAATATAATTGGCGCTCAGGAATATTTCCATATCTAACTTCAGTAGAAGTTTATGTTAAAAACTTTTACATAATTGTTGCATAACCATCTGCACCATTTGATGATCATGCCAGAGAGCTGTGCCAAACCCAAATGCAGCTGCCCCATTGACTACACCTAACCAAACATTTTGAAATGGGATCTTATCATGTTAGATTTTTGTATGACTTCTTTGAATTCATTCACATGAAACAAATTTAATATAAGTTTCAATTTGCATTATGACAGATATTCAGAAGGCCATCCACATCAAACAGGGAGTCTACCAGCATGTTCCATCCACCAATCACAGCCCGATATATTCTTATTATACTAAATCAGATTGATGGCTCTCTATGGATACAGGTTGAACTCCTGGGATGTAAAGGTCAGTTTCATCAAGAATAACAGACCACAATTCATAGAAAAGAAAAAAACTAACCCTTCACAATATTAATTCCCGAAACATCTTTTTTCCTTTAAGAGAGGTTGTTTTCTAAAACACTGAACCACAAGCCTAATGAAGGGATAATTGGGCTTAAAGTGAGCAAATTTGATCTCAGAATTTTATATGGAAAAGATTTTTAAAAGTGCAGCAAATTTGGTATTATTATTTTTATTTTTTGCCACACTTTTCAATGGTAACAACCAGTCCTTCAAAAAGTCTGAGACTTTATTAACTCTCATTTATGCTCTTAGAAATGAGACTTTTAACTTCACCTTCCTTAAGCTGATAATGAAGCAAATTAAAGGAACTATTGGAAAGGGTTCACTTTTCTGTTCAGTTTAACATGTTAAATGCCTTTTAGCATTTGTCTCTTGGCATTACATACTTTCTAATCAGAGGCAGTTCTCTTTGTTATTAGATATTTTATGTTTTAAAAGTTTGCTTTTTAGGTGCATAGTGCTTCACCTTTTCTAAAGTTGATTGCATTTGTTTTCAGTTGTTAGGTTCTGTGGTCAGAAACTAGGAATAGGAGACAGCACTATTCCTGATGAAAGAATCACAGCATCTAGTCAGTGGAATTCACAACACCAGCCAAGTAATGCACGTCTGACTCTGAATGGTGCTTGGCTTCCAGCTGATGGACTAGATAAGGATTCATGGCTTCAAGTAGATATGGGTACAGAGCCTGTACAGATTGAGGGTGTGATCACACAAGGCCATCCACAACAAGATTATTATGTGACCAAGTATCAAGTGCAACACAGTTATGAAAAATCTATCTGGCAATATGTGACTGGGACATCTACATCTTCACCACAGGTAAGATTACATTGAGCACAGTCCTTGCCAAGATGTATTACTATTAAACAAAGAAGTTTCAAAAGAGCTGTACAATAATTCTTCTTCATTTATTTACTTTTCAAATGATTGTTTCTTGTGCTCTCCTGTATTTTCATTGACAGACATTCTCTGGCAACACTGATAGAGACACCCCAGTTACCAACAAATTCAAGCAGCCTATTCAAGCACGATACATACGAATCAAACCAACAGCCTGGAATAGGTCCCCAGCCCTACGTATTGAGCTCCTTGGTTACACAGGTAAATATTGTAATTTAAGATTTTATTGTATTCAAGTTTCCTTACGAAGGGCTCATGGCTGAGTGGTCAAGTGCACTGGACAAAAACTCTGGTGTTCTGATCAGCAGAGTGTTGGTTCAAGTCCTGGTGTTCACATTTGTGTCCTTTAGCAAGACACTTAAACATTATTGCTTCATCCTTCGGATGGGACGTAAAGCCGTAGGTCCTGTGCATTGTGTAATGCATGTAAAAGAACCCAGTTACACTTAAAAATGGGTTGCCCCGGTGTTTCGGGCAGTGGCTGCTGAATGTGCCACAGCACCTTGTAATCCCTTGTAAGTTGCTACTTAATGGTTGACATAGTTCAAAAATTCACAATCGCTAAGAGAAGTGGTTGCCCCAGTGTTTCAGGCAGTGGCTGCTGAATGCACCACAGCACCTTGCAAACCTTTATAAGGTGCTACATGAAATGGTTCACACAATTCAAAATCTTCACAAACCTGTCTCAAAAGTAATAAGTGTCTTCAGTATACAAAATGAAGTTCCAAGGCCATGCCATCTTATGCACCAAACTCAAGTTCTGGTCTTGATAGAGTGTGGGATTGGGTCATGGTACTTGTGTTCTTAAGCAAGACAGTTAACCAAAATTGCTTAATCCTTTGGATGGGAGATCAAGCTGATTGTCCCATGTGTTGGAAAAAAACAGGTAAAAAGAACGCAGTACACTTATCTTTGCCCTGGTGTTTCTGCCATGGTTAGCTGCAGATTGCATCACATCACCTTGTAAACCCTTACAAGGTGCTATTTAAATGGGTTTCACAATTCTAAACTTACTTTACCTGTCATTAAAATAACAAGCGCTTTGGGACAACCCATAGATAAAGCACTTTATATAGGAGTAACAATCACAGTAATATTATTGGACTTGTTCTTTGATGACTGCAATCTTTGATGACTGCAACTCATTCAAAGTGCCTTTCCTTTAAAATCAGAACAAGCTGACAATGGCCACAGCCATCATGCAAGCAGGATTCTTATTGCATAAAGCAATCTTATGGATATAATTGATTCCCTATATTTAACTGTTATGTTTTGTTTTTCATTTCAGATAATATTTTAGATATGATCAACGAGCGTCCATTCTCAACATATGACAAACCCAATACTGATTGCCCTACTGTGAGTGTTGAAGGAGGTTGGTGGTTTAATGGTTGCTGTACTGCTGTAAACAATAACCTTAATGGTGAATTTATCCAGCCTAGGAATAATCCTGGTCACAACAAACCTGTTATAAGAGGTAGTGCTTGGAATGGTACAGGAATTGTGAAAAGTGAAATCAAAATCCGCAAATCTCCAAGACATGGCTAAAATTATTTTATTTACCCTTTCTTGTAGTATACGATACAATCTAAAGACAGTGAGTGATCTTAATAAGTAGTTTATGTTGGCTGAGGTTGATTCATGGAATTACATCATATCTGTAGTTCCACTAAGAATAGTCGTTATGTACTACATGTACTAAGACTACAGCTACTAGTGTCTCAACAAGCAGTCTGCCTTGGACCTTGACCTCTACCTATAATGGTGATTGTTTGAGTTTAAGTTTTTGATTTTTGTTTAATTTTTTTACATGAACAAATGAAATTCTAAAAAGAGAAAAATGTGACCTAATAGAGCTGTTGGATTGGATGGAGAAAGGTGGACCTATCACTCACTATCAAACCTACTGCAGACAAATCGTTAACTTTGTTATTGACTTAACCTCTTTCTTCTAAGCCGAAAAGTTATTAAAAGAGATTCTTGTTTAGATGAGGCCTGAGGACCTTTTATACTCCAACCATAAGGCAAAGAAAACATTTTGATTGTTTCGCCTCCAACTTCTCTAAAGGTAGATCATTGACAAAGTTAATATTGTGTTTTTTAACATAATTATGCTTAGATGTTTTAAGAATTTGTAAGATTTGTGGTTTGGAATTGAACTCACTGGATTTAACCTCTAGACATAAAATGTATAGTCATCTACCATTATAGAGATGTACTCAAACAATCCTGAGGGAAGATTCCAATAAAGACTTGGTTTGGAATTGAACCTACTGGACTAAACCACTAGATATAAAATTTATGGTCATTTACCATCATAGCGATGTACTAAAACAATCCTGAGGGAAGATTCCAATGAAGAATTGGTTCGGAATACACCGATCCATTAAGCCCCGCCTACCTTAGTAACAGCGCATGGTTTGACTGTCTTGCCACAATCCCAGTGGTGGTTTGGTTACCGCCACACACACGTATCGGATACACAAAGTAGGCCTACATGGTTTTCGTGAACAGTATGGATTTTAGTTTTGTGGCCTTTTGGGCGGAGTCCGAAAAACAATGCAGATAGGAACACTGTTAAACTGCTTTTACATGACTGTACAGGGACCACAGATGTGGGATTCACATCACCAGAAATACAAGCAAATTAAAACAAAACAACAATTAGTACAGTTGTAAGCGATGTTTTGTGTCAGAACAATGGTGGTGGTTTGTTTACTTTTCTAATTGGATTTTATTGTTTCAGACTTTTGTTGGCTTTTGATTGGTCAATATGTTTGGGGCTGAATGAATCGATGTATTGAAACCACTAGACTAAGCTAAATCAGACCAAAAATTCGGGACTTTGCTTTCAATTTATTCAAAAGAGTTGGCAACTTGACTATAGGACACAACCCATTGTTCAAGTAAAGCTGAAAATGTTTGTAAACACTGATTGTTAAAAGTGGTAAGCAAATAAAGAAATTGAGTAGCAACTGCTACTTGTGTAGCATTTTGCTATGCTATACAAGAGAATACAATCACTGCTGGAGCTGATTCCCATCACAGGCAGTATGATAAAGCTTCAAATTCATATGAAATATCACATTCTAATCCAATCAAGAATCAATAATCTTTATTAAATTTTAGTTTTTACTTAATGTGCCTCATCTGTAACACATTTAATGAGTAATTTACACACTTCAATATCTGTGGAACTAATGTTTACTGTAATATCTTCTTACAAGCCCTTTATCACATCCGATTGGCATCTCAAAGCTCTCAGTATTTTTTCCTGCAAGGTATGCAGAGTTATGATTTTGAAGTATGAGACCTGTTCTTTTACATAGCATCATAAACAGTTTACAAGGTGCGGGGCGCAATCTGCAGCCGATCAGACCAGGAACACTATGGCGAACCCCTTCTCTTTGCGATAAGTGCACTGGGTTCTTCTACGTGCATTACACAACAACCGGGACCTTTGGCTTTACGTCCCATTACAGCAATAATGGTTTAGTGTCCTGCTTAAGAACCAAGTGTCACGACTGGGACTCGAACCCACACTCTCCTGATCAGAAACACCAGAGCTTCAGTCCGCTGTTATTATCCACTCAGCCAAACGAACCACACACAGGCAATTTTATAAAATGTCATCCGGCACCAACTGGTTAAAAGGATCAGTATAAAGGACAAGCATTTATAATTTTGAAGCTCCCCTAAAAGCACCTTTATGATTATCCCCAAAAAGGTTGGAACTGTAAACAAAAATTGATGAAAAGTACTTGGTTTGTTTACGCTCAAATCTCAATTACTAAACATCATAGCTGAGTCAAAAATTAAGAACTTGAATAGATAAACCTACAGTTAGGTTTCACAGCTGTGGAAAACTAAAGGTTTGTTGTTGATTAAATAATGCAAGAAGGAAACAGACTTGATTCACACACTTCAAATTCTAAAAAGGTACAATTTCATTGTACCAAAATATGAAAATCAATGGCTCACTGGAAAAACCTACATTTTCAATGAAATGTATTGATATAATGTCTTGACAGCTTTACATTCTTGTTACCATATTGATGAAATGCTATCAATAAGATGTTAAATTATTGTTGTTATATATTATTGTAGAAAGAGGAAAGAAATAAAAGATGTTATATTACTTACACGCTATGAGCAATACTTCATTCTTGACCAAAAAAACTCACAGTAATGAAAGATACTCAGCAGTAGTTGTTTGTATTAAACCTAATAAGGAATTATTGACGATATGCCAGACACGTACTGTAATTCCCATGGGGACAAACTGGATTTCATTACACACGTTATTTTTTCTTTCAATGTTTTCACTGGATAGCTTAAAGGGGTTTGCAGAACAATGGGAAAGATTGACAAAATAAATGTTTAAAGATTTGCATAAAACTTTCAATGAATAAACATTGTCATGGTGAAAAACATCACTTGAAATATTGTCATGGTGAAAAACATCACTTGAAATATTTTTGTGTGAAATACTAGTTTTTAAGAAATGAGTAAAACGATTAGCTTTGATCTCATGAGACCAAAACATTTACTATATTCTTGTGACAATGGCCATTTAGGGCAAAATTTTCACAGGGTGTTATTTCTTGTATTATGTTGGGTCACATTAAGGTGAATAATGGTCTTTGACAATTACCAATATTGTACATGTGATTTAGTGGGATAAGAACTTAAGACAACATGTCATTAGCCTTAAGACATTAAGAACATATCAAGAGCTCATGTGGTATGTCAGAATTATTGCATAATAATTTAATTATATCACTAGACAACTCAGCAACCCTTGCTTTCTACCTTACATGTAATTTCATGTTTATTGTAAGGAACTTAATTTAGATTGGGCAATCAGCCTGTCCACCTGGGTCCTATTGATGGTTAGGATTCTCCTTGTAAATGACACCAAAATCAACTGACTGACTCACTCTGAAGAGCTGAGTGCCTTCTTGATGAAGGGGTCAATAAGTTAATTTCTCAAAAATACCAAATTCACTAAATTTAATACAAGTTTTATCACTTGCAAACAATCAAACATCTACTAATTTACTCTTTGAATGCACCACGGAAATTCAAAAGATTTTTAACTGTACAAAGAAACCTATAGCTTTTGTTGTGAATATTTTCCTGTGTTACAATTATCACTTATTGTGTAGAGGATGAAATTTCTTACGAATGATTTGCACAATTGTTTTGTTGGCTTTCCTAAAGTGAAGGTTGGAGGTTGGAAACATAACACAAAACAATTAAAATTAGGAAACATTGTTTGTGTACAAAGTAAATGTTTGTGACTTGGAAAGTTGTCGACAGAGGTTTGGTCAACAATCTGTCATCTCAAAAGAAACAAAGTGTAAAAGAAGAGATCGATAATAATCACAACATACCTTTGGAAATATAAAGTAATGCCTCTATTATTTACAGATATCTTCTTCACCTAAAATTGTCCATAAAATCCTTTTAAATCATGGTATTCAGTGAGTAAAAAACACCTGTAAGTTTACCGTGGATACAAGCACGGTCTTTAACACTGTGTACATTGCGCATGAAATACACGTACATTGCTGTACATAAAATACCATCCATCCACACACAGAAACAACTAGACCTACTCGTTTTAGGGGTTTGGTTTGGTTGTGCGTGCTTTGGTGATAGGACTTTCGACCTTTGGACCTTTGGAGGTAGACGCAGTTTTTTCTTATGGGGACCATATGCTATTTTAAAACCATCGCAATCTTGAGATTGCGCTAAATATACTGTTTGATGCGTTTCACTTGCATGTTTAAAACTCCAGTTACAACTTTCAAACTTCGAGGGCGGTTTCGGGCGGTTGTAGGAGTAACAGACAGGGCGATTTTGGGCGGTTTGAGGGCTAAAGGGTTAATGATTCAAGATACTTACATGTTTGTTCTTGTGATTGACTGACAAAGAGAACCTGGAGGAAGACTGAGTTGAGATCCAAACCACACCCTCATTGGTTTCCAACAGATAAATGAAGTTTGCACTAGAAGACTGTAGATCAATGGATCCATCTGATGATCAAATCCCTCTAAAAGTTCATCTCCAAGAAAGTTCATTCAAGTTGTCTCTTGCTCATAACAAACTGTTTACTCATCAGGCAGACCCAGCAACAGCTTCTGAAATAGTCAGAGAATAAAAAAACACCAGACTTTAGAGACTAAGATTGAACTCAACATGATTGTAGCCTCATGCATGTTTTATAAATCACGGGTGAGATTGACAGCTACAATGAGGAATGAGGTTTGATGGTATTGAAAAGAGTATCATCAGAGCATGCTGCTTGCATTATAGAATATATTTATCAAACTTCTGACTCATTTGCAATTACTGTAGTAGAGTATTTGAGATTATTTCTTTTGAGGAATTTTGAAGCATGAACAGAGATGAGTGTGTGAGAAACTGCAACTGGTTAGTACTTTGTGCATCACAACTGCTGTTGCATGAACAGTTGTTTCTGATGACTAAATGGTTTTGGTATTGCTCTTTGGTACACTTTGGCAACATTGGTAATTGTCAAAGACCAGTATCCACACTTAATGTCAGCACCGTAACTAGGGTAAAATTTTAGGGGGCACAAGGGGGGGCACGAGTTTTTCCTAGGGGGGCACTTTTGGCCGATTAAAACTGTAGTCTCCGTTTGTATTTTTCCTAAACAAGCCCCTTTTCAGCGCTCTTCTGACACATTCTGTGTGTAAATAATGAAAAAAGCTCTAAAAATGTAAAAGCTCTAAAAATGTAACATTTTATTCTGGTAATTTTTAATCTCAAAAGTCCAGATTTCAAATGGGGACACCCCATGTGGTGTATTGTTACTACTTTTATTATTCACATTAAGCAGTGGCGTAACTAATGGGGGGTCACAGACATCAGTTATGGCACTGCTTAATGTGAATAATAAAAGTAGTAACAATAATGAATATTTATATTGCATAAAACCTATCTATTCTTCTGCACATTATAACAAAATTCCCAAAGAAATGCACAAAAAAACTCAAATAACTCTAGCTAGAAAGAATTAACGAATAGGTTTTATTTTCAGTTGGACCTAAATACATTAAGTAAAAATGGGGCGCAGCATTTACAAATGATTGGGCATCTGCGTTTGATGTCATTGTTGCTAAACAAATATGTTCATATGTTCATATGTTATGCTTCATATGTTATTATAAAGAACTTGAAATGCTATTCTTTGTTGAATGGGTAACTCAAGTCACAATGGACTGCAATGAGAATATTGGAGGGAATTACAGGTCAGTCTAGCAATGTCAAGTCAGTGTGAATACAATAAGTAGGCCTGTACAATAATCTTTTGACAATACATCACACACCCTACATCACACACCCTACAACACAAAGGCAAAATATAGAACGAGGAATTACTACAAACAGTATTACTATTATTACTAATAAGTGGGGTGTGTTGTGCTACCATGTATGTAACTCTATAGTAATAATTTTGAGAAGGGAAAAGCAGTCAGTGTGTAATGCAGTGTGAGTAGATCTGTACAGTAAATCTTAATACAATACAGAACACAGTGTCACACAGCATACAACACAAGAGCTAAATATAGAAAGGTAAATTTTCACACAACAGTTAGTCCTATAATAGGGCGAGCAGTAATATGTAGGGTGTGTTATGCTATTGTTTAACCACAGATATATGTAACTTCATGGCAAATACCCTGATGCAACCAGTTTTCAATCTGATAACAGGAAAATTGTTTGGAAACAGAAATTAAATGAAACTTTAAAAAAAAAATCTGACCAACTTTTTATCGAGACACTTTGAGTTCATAATCTGTTGAAATCCTGGAGGTTGCAGTCCTTCATTCCGAAAGACTTGTTACCCATTTACAGCAGTGCTGTATCCTCGGTTCGGTGTACAGGCAGCCTCACCCATTTCCGATCAGTTTATTGAGCAGCAGTTTCTATCAACTTTTGAAAAATTTCATTTAGTTTCCGTTTCCGAACAATTTTCTGTTATATATCCAATCGAAAACTGGTTGCATCAGGGTACAGGCTTTTTCTTTAATAAAAATTTAATAATTTAAAATAACATTGCCTTCCTTAATACTCTTTTAAGAAGTCAAAGCGTTGCTCCTCTTTTTAGTTGTGTACAAAAAATGAAATTGAAGCGCAGTTTTTGATGGCAATTCCCATAGTGGAAAAATCAGTGATTGTGTAAGCGCTTGAAAACATTACAAAAAGTTTATGCTGCAGGACTAGACCCAGTAACTGGGGCGCTGTACTCCTTTTTTGAGATTTTGACATTATCTGTCATACTAGCGCCCCAGTAAGGAAACTGCAACGGACAGGTGGATTTAAAAACACCTCTGTTAAAAAAAATGCCTTAGACTCAACAGAATTGCTCAAAATTCACAGCCTGTCTTCTCCAAGTGTTTAAGGTGAAATAAAATGCATTTAATTGTACTCACGATCATTTTCTGTCCTCCAAATCGATGATTTGTAGGGCCTCCGACAACCCTGCCGTTACAATCGCCATTTATATTACTAATGTCATGACTGTTTCCCGACTTGAAAAAAGCTGTATTAATGCTGCGGGGATTGCGTGTTCGCTCATGCCCGGACTTGTATATTGTTTTGCACAGTCAACGCAGGATACCAGTCAATGTTGCCATTGTGGGGTCATTGACACTACACAGCTGGTATCTTGTGTTGACTGCGCAAAACAATATTACAAGTCAGAGCAATTCTGTTGAGTCTAAGGCATTTTTTTTACCAGAGGTGTTTTAAATCCACCTGACCATTGCAGTTACTACATATTCCTTACATATTCCTTACTGGGGCTCTAGTACGACAGATGTCAAAAATGAGTACAGCGCCCCAGTTACTGGGTCTAGTGTATTACTTAGTATTAGTTCAACCAAAGAACAGTTTTAAGAAGAACAGTTTTAACACCTTAAAACTGTCTTGAGGATCTAAAGAATCAGGAACTTGTGTGACATTTTGTTATATTTGGATCGTCTGTAACTCCAGAGTTTTAAAGCAGTATCGATGTTGAGCATACCATGCCAGCTTAACTCCCATTGGTTGGAAAAGCATGAGAGGTAGACCCAGTAACTGGGGCGCTGTACTCCTTTTTAAAAAATTTTGACATTATCTGTCGTACTAGCGCCCCAGTAAACAATATGTAGTAACTGCGACGGTCAGGAGAATTTAAATCACCTCTGTTAAAAAAAATGCCTTAGACTCAACAGAATTGCTCAAAATTCGCCTACTGTCTTCTTCAAGTGTTTATGGTGTAATAAAATGCATTTAATTGTACTCACAATCATTTTCTGTCCTCCGAATCGATGATTTTTAGGGCCTCTGACAACCCTGCCGTTACAATCGCCATTTTGATTTCTAATGTTACGACTGTTTTCTGACTTGAAAAAAAGTCGTATTAACGCTGCGGGATCACGTGTTCGCTGATGCCCGGACTTGAATATTGTTTTGCGCAGTCAACGCAGGATACCAGCTGTGTCAACGACCCCACAATGGCAACATTGTACAGCACGCGCTCGGCAATCATGACCAATGGAACTTTGTGGTGTTCGTTGACTGGTATCCTGCGTTGACTGCGCAAAATAATATTCAAGTCCGGGCATCAGCGAACACGTGATCCCGCAGCGTTAATACGACTTTTTTCAAGTCAGAAAACAGTCGTAACATTAGAATTTAAATCCTCCTGACCGTCGCAGTTACTACATATTGTTTACTGGGGCGCTAGTACGACAGATAATGTCAAAAATTTTTAAAAAGGAGTACAGCGCCCCAGTTACTGGGTCTACATGAGAGGTATTGATACTTTGCATAGCTGTATTACTATTAGATTTTCAAAGGCATGTGTGTGTTTTTGAAAGACATTTTCTTTTAATGTTTCTGACATTATATTTTATACAGTGTTACTGTTGGAGAAACAAGTGAAGCAGTCAACAACAAACCGTTGACCTATGTATGCTTTTTACAGTGTCTTTGTGGCACGTGTGCTTGTCTACATTACAAAATGAGACCAGACTATTTGTAATGCGGAGCGCTATTACAAATTGATATAAGACACAAACATAATCCATTATTACTTTGAATAGACAAACCCTATTTTCACAAAATAGAAACTCAGTTTAATTCACAAGAACCTCACCTAAATGTTGGGCCTTCCGGGCGACCGAATAAGACGACGAAAAGAAGCCAACTTCGACTTGCAACCGAAGCACGAAAACTCAACACCGGTTTGACTTTGGCTGCTGTTCAGACTGGTATCATTCCAATTTGAATATTGATTTACTATAAGTGTGAAGTCTAGGAGCTAAACGTAAAATAGCGCCATCAGGCTACTCTCAAACTTATTTACAAAGTTTTTATCAACTTTTATACAATTTATTAAAGTAGGCGAAGGAGAATTAAGAAATCAATTTTTAACAGATTTAAGAATCATCATGACCACACATGTACCCTTTTATGTACAGTGGTAATGCGAATAACTTTAAGCATCATCATGACCACACTACACCCTATCACAATTAAATAACCAAGCATTTCGGCATAATTGATCAAAAAATCTAATTTAAATAAATGGCCACTTGTCATAACTTCTCACAAAACACACTAACTCTACTTGAGCTCGGCAAATTTATTATTATTTTTTTTTTTAATTTGATATTTTAACAGTTCTTGAGAAGTTATACATATACTACCCTGAGAGTCCCTGTGCATTTCATCCCTGGGAATGTCAAAGAATGCGTAATGATAAAGCAGCCACTCCTAGCCCATCAACTCAGTGCACATCAGATTTTTTTTGCAACCTAGCTTGTCTTAAATTTAAGTAATGCTGTGCATTTTTAAGCTGTAAATGACCAGTTTTTTAAGGAAATTCTTTAAACAATGACTGTGGTCACGTTATACACAACTTTTAAAACTTGATTTTGGTCACAACTTGAACTTCCACAAGAACCATTTGGCACTGCCAATATCAGTCCAAAATAGGCTGGTTTAATAAGCTAGGGACATTCCTAGGAAGAATTTAAAACCAGATCAGATCAGATAAAAAAAAAAAAAAACTCTTTTCAATGCTTTGGCCCACCAGTCAGAAATTAAAGTTAAATTCTTTATTTTGATACAAGAGGTTGAAAACAACATTTGCCTCAAAACAAATTTTTGAATTTTGGGCTTAATAAATTTATCTAGCAATCTTAATCTGAGTAAGTTTAAAGAAGCTTATGCATTGTTAATGTTACATTGAGAGTACAACACCAGCAACCAATTTCATAAAACTGCTAAACAGCCAACTTTGTACTTATTGTGCATTTCCATTTCATCATGAGAAAAGGCAATCTAACATTCCGGAGAAAAATGAAAAATCCACAAATCCAGCTTGTTCTCAAGATAAGTGTATACTGGAAGGTTTTATTCTGAATGTGTTTTTTTTATAACTGTTTATTTGAAGAAAATTTTTAAATAAAAATGGAAACTATGCATTGTGGTATAGGATATTAGTAAGATTTGTAGGACTCCAGTAAATCTGTTTGGAGCAGTGAGGGTTTTGAAAAGAGCAGGTTAGTTACTTGATGTTTTGACCATGGGCTCTGGTCGTCTTCCTAGGAGTGAACAACAACCAGAGCCCACTAGTCCAGACGTTGAGTAACCAATCTGCTCTTTTCATGCCAACATACTACTCAAAATGAATTACCACATGGTGTCAACGCAAACCTTACCCATGCATTTTAAAAATCAAAATCACATATTTTGATTTCATATGTTACGTGCTTATTATTATAAACATGTACGTCCCGATGTTTCAAGATACCAGAAAGTAAGGCAGTTTAACTAGGAGTCAATGACAGTAGACACTTAGATAAACCAAAAGCACATATTCATGTATTTCAACACAACTGAAGTTTATTTTGTTTCCACTCACCTGTAGCAAGAAGGAACAACCTACAAATTGTCAATGACTGCAGGAAGCTCAATGAGGTTTGATGATAAACCACAAGGTCTAATCTGGGATTTCTTTGCACAGTGCTTTTTAACTCAAGGGCTGACTTCACAGAGCTGCTTAAGGACAAAATGTATCTAAGCACACAGCAATTTGCTTACCAGAATAAGGTTACCAGGCAAAATACCATATCACACATGTACTGTCTTTGACTGGTTTCCTGCATAGATTTGCTAAGCAGCTACTATTCTGCTTAAGCAGCTTCATGAATTGAGCCCTGGCTCCATGGTAAATAGATAATTTCAACACGATACAATTCCTTGGATCATTTTGTATAAGTCTCCTTCCTTCACAGTAATTTCATTGTATCATAATGTACATGTGTTTACAAGAACTATTATAAGACAATGTTAATTGTATTAAAATAAATATAGGTACTATTATTAAAAGTTGGTATAAAAATACTAATATACAAAACAATAAGTGTAATACCAAGATTTGACAATAAAAATTGACGCCCCTAAAAAAGATCATTATGAATGGGTTTAACATGTTGGAATTTGTAATTCAAATAAACTTAAAGACAGCATATAGGACTGGTAGTTATCCAAACAAATTGATTTTTTCAATTTCAATCTGGAAGCTCACTAATTACAAACATAACTCATTGCAAATCCTTCAGAGAAACTTCTTGTCTGAAATACTAAGTTGAAAAAATAGCATTCAAACCCAAACTCAACATTGCTTATTTTGATTGCAACAATCAAAATAAGCATAAATATGAACACACACAAAATCACTGAAATAACAAAAACAGTTTTGGTTGTTTTCACTAAGATTGGATCCCATATAACAGACCTAAGTACTGATGATGTCACGCTGTGTTTACATAAGCCCTTTTCTATGAAGCTTCGAGTCTGTAGTCCAGACTTGAATCCATGCTGAATCCCTTAAAATAAAGCACATGTCATCAAACTGTGACGCCATCAGTACATGGGTCTATATGAAGAGATTTTCACTGGTTGGTTTCTCTGGCGTGTTTCTTGAAAACTAGATGAGAAATAATTTACTCTTCTAAGGCAAAAAAGGGGGAAAAAGGAAACATGGAGGGGAGTATTTTGTTCAAGTTTAGGGGAGGGAAGAGGGAAGTGTGTCCCCTGGCTGATGAACTGAGTGATGTGGTAAAAATTCAAATTGATGATTGGAGCAAAATGTACACAGTGTGCAAACTGACAACAGTGCAGCGCTCACAAAGTAGACACAATAAAAATTGTGTGTTCTTGCTGCACAGATGTCAAGGAATAAACTCATAAATTACTCCAATATTTAAACAAATCTTTCCAGACAGGGACATTTTCTGCTTCAGAACGGACCTTATTTCACAACCACTGCATTTTCATAAGCAAAAGGAACATCACTTTCCCGCAGTTCTTGTGAGTAGATAGTGACAGATGTTTCTACTAGTACTTATTTTATGGGAAAAGCTTCACAGCAAGGTGGTCATATTGGCAAACAATGAGTGAGGTTGTCACTCCAAGTAGTGACGTGGGCTGCCTCATGTTTGAATGGGTGGGGCAAACACTGGGAAGGGGCCTTGAAAACACCATCTCTCAGTAAAAAGAAAATAATGAAACACCGTACGACCCAAATCTCATTCACCTCAGTTAAAAAATGACATAACAGTTCCAATCAAACGAGTATTTTCATAAAGCCTGTAAGCAGACACTTCTGCTTACCTGAAAGCCCTTAGCAGATTCTTTATTATAACCACTGCTTATTGTAAGAAAAGCAAAAGGCACAACATCTTACCAGCAGTTCAAGAAAGCAGATGAATGACCAACAGTGGAAATCCATTGTGAATGGCACATTCACTGTCAAATCTTCTTGATGCCATATTCAATAAACAGCTTACCAGTAAACAGCTTACCAGTAAATAGCTTACCAGTAAACAGCTTACCAGTAAACAGCTTACCAGTAAACAGCTTACCAGTAAACAGCTTACCAGTAAACAGCTTACCAGTGAACAGCTTACCAGTAAACAGCTTACCAGTGAACAGCTTACCAGTGAACAGCTTACCAGTAAACAGCTTACCAGTAAACAGCTTACCAGTGAACAGCTTACCAGTGAACAGCTTACCAGTAAACAGCTTACCAGTGAACAGCTTACCAGTAAACAGCTTACCAGTGAACAGCTTACCAGTAAACAGCTTACCAGTAAACAGCTTACCAGTAAACAGCTTACCAGTAAACAGCTTTATGAAATTGGGCCCAGATCGGCCAGACTTGGCTGGCAAAATAAATCTAATAGTACAAAAGTATCCAATAAATATGGCATAACAATCTCTTTCAAATACTGAGTACAAGTTTAATGTTAAAAATGGTTTTATTTAAGTATTAATATAACAAAATAGACTACAAATTTTGGTTAACAGCATTTCAAATGTAAATATCATTAATATAAAATGGAATACAACAAATATTTGGTATAAACATATAAAAACACATAGGCATAGATAACTGTTGTAACTATTAATATTTTTATTATTATATCTTTCTGGTAATGAAACCAATGAATCTTCAAAAGTGCCTTGCACTGTGACCCGTGGGCCTGAAGATACCTGTGTAGATGATGAAGAAATGTCAGTAGGTAAAAACTCTAGCAATCAGGTACTGTAGGGACTGAAAATCCAATCCACATGAAATGCTAAAGTCTGCCACAAGATGAGTGAAAAGCAGTTAGGAAACCACTAACCCAAGCTAAAGTGCATAATAAGCCATTTATGAGATAGATTGTTTATAATATCTGGTACATTGACTTGATTGGATACAAGTGAACACTCAAATTGGACTCCACAGACTAAAGGCACTGTTTCTATCTCACATGGTTGTGGGCAAGATTTTGTATAGCAACCTCTAGATGGGCAAAGCCTGGTACCAATGTGCCATACATATTCATTCAGAATTGTGTACGAGTGTTAGACATCTCTTACGTAACTTCATAAAGTTTACAACGAATCATTTGACAAAGCAACTGAATATAGTCTGAGGAATTCAAACTTAAGCAGTAACTTGTGACTAAGCAAGTCAGTGCACCAGACATTATTGGAATCCAACTTGCAAATGGCTGATTGCAAGTTAATTTCTTTGGAGATCATCTTGACATGAAAGTACAAATTATTCAATTTGGCAATACATTCAATTATAAGAGTTGTTAAAGCAGCATTTTCACATCTCAAGTCACATCTCAACAAAGAAATAATTTCTTTTGGTAACATTGTTAATACACCACAAATCTTAGATATCAAAATAACCTGGACAGTTATAATAATTTTCTTTTAGAGTAATTTGAAAGAGTTGATGGGGTTGGAAAACCTTTGAGTTCGACCATGACTGGTAATAACACCAACACTGAACAATCAAGATTATGGTTCACAACTAAACTGAAGACTTTGGAATGCTAGGTGGCAGCAGTACGTCATTAAATTGTTATTGTTTACATCATTCTGAGCATGCGCACACTTCCGACAACGATGGGTTTACCTGGAAAGTCTGCTGCCACATAGTCTATATGAAAATCTCCAATTTGATGATATATTTAAGGTCATACGATGTGTATGTAAAATCTAAAATGAGTCATCTGCATTCCACCAGGTGGGTAATTAGTTAAGTTTCCATTCAATTAGTTTTAAGTTTTAAATACATTATTTGGTTTCTTGACATGGTTATTTTTAAATTTTATGTATGTATGTTTCACAAAAAGTCTGTACACTTCGACAAGGATTTCATGATATGGGCAAAAGCATTACTATATTCAAGCTGAATACTTCAAGGAGTCAACTGCCTCCATGTCATGGGCCTGATTTCATTGAGCTACTTCAGCAGAAACAATGCTTAACAATTCACAGCTTAGCAAAAATAAGCAGGATACCAGTCACAAATGGTATACATGTTACAGGATATTTAGGCTGGTTAACTTACTCCGGTAAGAATTTTTTTGTGCTTGGCTAATTGTGCTTAAACTGAAAAGAAAACATTGCTCATAGATATTTACTAGAAAACATTGCATAACAATTTTCTGCTGAGCACAAATGAGCAGGATACCAGTCACAGATGGTATGTGTGAAATGGTAATTTGGCTGGTGAACTTTTTCTGGTAACCATAATTTTGTTGTGCTTAGCTACATTTTGTGCTTAAGCAGCTCTATGAAATAAAGCTGTTTAACAGAAAATACTGCTAAGCAAATTTCTCTGCTAAGCAAAAAATGAGCAGGGCACCATTTGCACCAAAATCAACTTTATGGAACGTTGGCTGGTAACCTGTTTCTGTCAATCAAGATTTTTCTGTGCTTAGCATGTTTATGTGCTTACACGCTATATAAAATTAGGCCCCTGGTCATTGCCTTGGTGCCCCTTGACATGTTCCACTAAAAATTGTAACTTCCCTCCTAGAGGGCGCCCTTTACCAAGGAAATACTTCCTTGCCCTTACATGAACAAAGTATATGAGGCCTGTATATCCACTAGGCAGCTTCAACTAATTCACCATCCATCAAGACGCTTATCAATATTGATTTAGCTCATCTATCAAATGAAAATTACAAACATATTTATAAACACACACATTATTTCAATTAAAAAATATTTTTTTCACCATAATTAAACATTATTACCATTAAATGGATTAGTAAAAAAAATTATTTTATTCATTTACAAGAACACATTTTTGTTATTAAATATTCATAATACTATCTGGAATTAGCAAGAACGACAAAACATGAGGATAACAACTTGATTTGCATAGAGTTTAAAAAATTCTCCCTTTTTAATCCTGTTACTTTTACAGAAGTGTTGAAAAGTTGACAAATCAACAAATACTGTAAACAGTAGTTTGGGAAAATTGAAGAAAGTATTTACAGTTGAACTATTAAAAAAATGATTATGTTGGATATTAAATTGATAAGTTGACTGAAAAACTGAATCATCAGTCAGAATTAATTAGCGAGATCATTAAGTAAAAAAACTTGAGCACCTTGAATGTGTGAGTTGTTTTCATATGGACTTTTCAAAACAAACCCTTATTTCAAAACAGCCAATGACTTTATTGCTCAAAAATATGTATATGGTAAGATTAAACAAATTTAGATCATGTCCAAATTAGCTCCTGTAGCTGGGTGAATATGTGGTGAAGCATAGGATACCCATAGCAACACCCTTAGCAACAGCTGCAGCCACAGATACCAATTAGCGGCTGTAGCTGGTTAAACATGTGTTGAAACATAGGATACCCATAGCAACACCCTTAGCAACAGCTGCAGCCGCAGATACCAATTAGCGGCTGTAGCTGGTTAAACATGTGTTGAAACATAGGATACCCATAGCAACACCCTTAGCAACAGCTGCAGCCACAGATACCAATTAGCTCCTGTAGCTGGGTGAACATGTGTTGAAACATAGGATACCCATAGCAACACCCTTAGCAACAGCTGCAGCCGCAGATACCAATTTAGCGGCTGTAGCTGGTCAAACATGTGTTGAAACATAGGATACCCATAGCAACACCCTTAGCAACAGCTGCAGCCACATACACCAATTAGCTCCTGTAGCTGGGTGAACATGTGTTGAAACATAGGATACCCATAGCAACACCCTCAGCAACAGCTGCAGCCACAGATACCAAATTAGACACAGCCTTAGAATCTGTTAAACTGGGATTTTTATCATTTGGATTTTGTGTAAATAAGGTCATAAATTACATCCAACATTTTAGTTTGTTTCTGAAGCTTGGCATTTAATAAAGTGCCCTGGAATTCAATCAACCCTGACTTGATTGTTTGTTTGCTTTTCATTTTCAATTCATTTACAGGAGTGTAAAAAAAAATAATAAAAAAAATAAAAATTGTGTGAACTTGTGACTTGTCTTATTTTGCATTGTGTTTGAACACAACACCATAAGACAGATAAAACACAAATCAGTTACATAAATGTGATGAAATTAAAAAATTTTAACTACCAACAGGCACAAAGTAAGGATTTTTTTTAGTAAGTTTAAAAAGACACAAAACTTGCTCTAATGTTTGGTCTTTGCCTATAGGTTAGTTACATATTATCAATAAAAACCAAACTAAGAAATGATGACGTCAGATTTACATCAAATTGCCGACATCAGACTTCAAATACAAAGCTATCCTCAGGGATATTTTTGGGCCAATTTGTATAATCTCTTCTCTCAGCCTCGTCCACAGAGTTCTGTCTGAAAGGGTTGGGAGCTCGTTGTCTTTGTGTATTTGATGGTTTACTAACAAGAGCTGGTTCCTCCATACTAACTACAGTGACTGGATTCCTTGTATCATCCTGATCATTTGACCTCTTGTCTTTATCCTTGTTCGTTTTCTGCATTTGTCTTTCCTTCTTCTGAGGATCTACCCAGCTTCCTTTCATATTTAACGGCATCTTCTTGGAGGATGGTTTCTTACTTGAAGCAGCAGCTGCGCCACTCGGCTGCCTGGTAACCTGCTCTGGTTTCGGGACATTTGCACCAGTGGCTTTACTGAATGATGACGGAGCTGCTGTGTACCGGGGTTCTAAATCGGCTCGGTTCTCCTGAGGCAATCCTAACGAGTCACGTTTAGACTTTTGAGGTTTTGGTCTGGCACCCTGTGTACTGTATGCATCTTGTGCTTGTTGTTCCTGATACCTCCTTGCATCATCCCTTGCCCTTGCCTTGACCTCTGCTAAGCTGTCACTACTGTCATTCCGATGAAGTGATTGTGCGCTATCCATGGGTTGTAAATAGTCCTCATTACCTTGTGCTGCACCACCTCCTAATCGCAAATACTTGATTGAATCACCTGCAAATACAATTATTTCAATTCATTATTTATATCAAATACAGACAATGTACAGGTTTGCTCATTATAAGAAAAATTTTGACTAATTTCAATCTGAAAGCTCACTGATTTTAAATTTGTTATAGCTGAAAATGAGTAAGCAAAATATAAACGTGAACAAAATCTCTGGCAGATTGAAAACCACTTCATATTGTTTTCACAAAAAACATCACAATTTAAATTCATTGAAATGTTCACATGTTGAGTGTTTGTAATACTCCTTGAAAACCAGAAGATGAGAATGAAGTTGCTCTTCTGACAAGAAGTAAAAAGGTCGGGTGAGGGGATTTTAAAAACTACTGTCTTTACAATTACTTAATTTAGACACTTTTTTTGATAAAAACATGTGATATTGTCCGTGTCCAAATTAGCAGCTTGATCACCAAGTTAACATGCACTGAAGACTTTAAAGTCAAAAGCAACACCCTTAGCAACAGCTGCAGCCACAGCTGCCTCTTCAGACACGGCTGTAGTCTGTTGTGGAACATACATCGGTAACAAAGGGTGACTACCATGGGGGGGGGGGTAAAATAATCAGTGGTTACTAGGTACCCATTGGCTACGTGTATCATCAGCAAACAGTCTGTCTAACATGTCTGGGCTACAAAAATAACGACTCCTAGCAATGTCCTGACCCAACTTATTTGAACAGTGTAATGGCAGGGTTAATCAAATCAGCCCTATATATAACACACCTTGTGACCTATCTATGACCTTTGTGAAAGTTCAAGTTGTTACCAAAATAAAGTTTGGGAAGTCAGCTTTGAATTTGGGTATGCTTTGACTGAAGTCATTGTTTCTGAAATCTTTATTTGCAATTTGTGATAAGTTGTGATTTACAGCTTAAAATACCTGACATCACAAATATTTAATAAAGGCCACTGCTAGGAATAAATAGTGATAAAACAAAATCACTAGAAGCGAACTCAATGTGGGGAATTCAGCAAGAAACCAACCTTCAAATCCTGGGTTATCTACTCCACTGGACATGGATGCAGACTTGCGTCTGTAGCTGTCCAACTTCTCTAGAATGGAGTGGAAAGATGGCCGCCCTTCAGGTTGCTTCTCCCAACACTTTAGCATCAGGTGGTGTCTGAGGTCAAAGTTCAGTAATTCAAAAAAGAATGGTTTAACAGTATTTGTAAACCACATTTTAAAGTGCTTGTCAGACCTAAGCCCATTTTGATGACATTGCTTAGCACAAAATCCTGCGCTTATGAAACCCTGTAAAGCATGTGATTCTATGGGCTGAAAGCACAGGATTTTGTGACAAGCTGCGCTATGAAATTGAGCCTCAGTCTGTAGCTGTAGCTGTAGGGAAGTCATGTTTGTTACAGGGCAAACATTCCTATAAAAAAGCTAGTTATGTCCAAGAATGAAGCCTCTTGAACACTCTGGATGCACAAATAAATGACTAGGGTAGTTGGTCTGGAGGATTGGTGTAGAGGTTCAATCCCCGTGAATCCCCTTATACATTAATGGTTAATTGGGGCTGAGTAGAATACTAAAAGAGACTTCCAAGATACTTTCTAGAATTGAACTCACATGTCATCCGGGCAGTTGTCTGGTCTATCTAGTCGTCCACCAGAAGTGACATAATGAAGGACTTCTACATTGGTTCTAGCTGGATAAGGCTGCTGACCCAGCGTCATTACCTCCCATACTAACACACCAAATGACCTACACAATCACAACATTTCATATCATAAAAAAGTGGTTTAGAAACTTTATTAGTCTGAGTTGCATTCTGTACAACAAATTCAAATTGACTTTGGCAGGAATGGCTGCTATGAAATATTGCTTTCTGAAGTAGACATTTTTATCATTTGGTAACCGAATTGTCTAAGTTAACCAGAGGAAAGCTGCACTCTTTATTTGATTTGAATTTCATTAAAATGCTACAAACATTGCCAAGAGTACAAGGAGTAATGACAATTAAGATATGAACAAAAATTCATTTTAAGAAAAATTAAATGAAATGAAAAGAGACAGGAAATCCATTAAAACATGCAAAGATTAAAAAGTGATATATGCCAGAAAAATTGCAAAAGTACAAAATATTTGATTGAATATCATTTCAGCCATTATCTGATGGAGAGTCATGGTTGAGCAGTCTAGTGCACTGGACTCAAGTTCTGGTGTTGTCAGATTGTGGGTTCGAGTCCCGGTTATGACACTTGTGTCCTCTAGTAAGATACTTAACCATAATTGCTTCGTAATTTGGATGGGACATAAAGCCATAGGTCCCATGCAAATAGGAACACAAATGGGACACACTATTATTCTCATTGTTATTTAATCAGCCATGAATTAATAGAAGATACAGTATATAATAATTAACAATACAAGGTGAAGAAAACAAACAACAAAATAAACATGCCCATATATATACAAATACTAAGTCCAAATGAAGCTGGAAACAGGATGGGCTGGGATGGGAAAGACAAGGAGTGAAGAGAAGGGCTGAGGTTGAGCAAATGAGTACAAGAACAAACACAGAGATTTAAACATCATTTCAAGATCATTCAAGATTATTTACCAATTGAAGCCGGCCAGGGGGTAGGGGGCAGGGCTAGGGGAGGGATCTCTAGAATTCTACATACCAGACATCAGGTAACACAGTAAAGACACCATCCATCAATGGCCGGGGTGGAGAAGTAGTGATGTTGTTAGAGTTAGCGGAGAGGTGAGAGTCCGGAGGGGGAAGGAGGGGTAAGGTCAGGGGGCAGGGGGCAGGGATAGGGGAGGGATCTCTAGAATTCTACATACCAGACATCAGATTGCACAGTGAAGACACCATCCATCAATGCTTCAGGACACATCCATCTTACAGGTAATAAACCTTCTCCTTCTTTGCGGTAGTAGTCGCTCTTATAGATATCCCTAGCTAGACCAAAATCACCGATCTTGACGACTCGATCAGGGCTGAGATAATCCTTCACAGATACCAGGCAATTTCTAGCCGCTAAATCCCTGTTAAATGAAAACAATCACTCATAAGGAACCCATCATTATTTACAACAGGTAGTTCCTGGGCCCTATTTCATAAAGCTGCTTCAGAACAAAAAGTAGCTAAGCACAGAAAAGACTGTTTTAACCATAAAAGGTTACCAGCCAAAACACCATGTAATATGACCATCTGTGACTGGTGTCATGCTCATTTTTGCTTAGCAGAAAAAAGTTCGGCAATATTTTCTGATAGATGTTAATTTGCATCTGGGATGAAGAATATTATTTGTGTTTTACCCATACACTGATGTGTGCTAAGCACTGTATACTCAGTACTTTCAGTACTTTCCTAAGTCCTGTGAAAAAAATCCACAGGCATTATACTTGGGTGGGATTTGAACCCACAATCTTTGCTATTTTGGAGTAGATGTCTTACTACTAAATCACCGAGCTTGCCTGGTAGCTAGAGGCAGTTTGAATCCTATATTTTAGAAGCAGGTATCAAACAATGTTTTAGATGAGTGAGAAGGTTGGAGTTCGATCAGTTATGCATACCAAATTATGTAGTTAGATATAGTAAAGTAAAACTTGGTGAAAGGTGTCTTCAAAACAAGATTACCATGGTACTATGAGACCACTAGGTGGCAGCAGACATAGCCAGTAATTTTCTACTGTTTATTTAATTCTGAACATGTGCACAAGCTTCTGAAAACAATGGTTTGCCCAATTTAATGGCATTGCTTTACTGCGTAATTCTACTCTTATGGCCCAGAGATTCACACACTTTACAGTGTACTCAGCGCTTTACAGAAGGCCATAAGTGCAGAATCCCATGGTAAATAGGGCTATGAAAATGGGTCCTGGTAATTCTGCTTTTAACCTAATGTCCACGAAAGTTTCCTATTATATGGTGTAAATGGATTAACTAATAAGAAGGTTGTTTACCTATGAACGAATTTGAGGCTTTCTAGATAGCGGCATCCCTTTGCTACATCCATGACGATATCAATGAGATCCAAGGGGCTGAGACGGCAAGGGGTGATGGATGTTCCTCGTGCCCCACGGAGATAAGACAAAAGGTCACCTCCTTCCATTAACTCTAGAATGATGAACTGAGGATCATTGTGTAGACATACACCGAGTAAGCCAAGGATATGCTTGTCATTGAAGTTGCTGTAATGAAATCATAAAGAAGTAATCAATTACTTCTCTATATAATTATAAACAGTTCTTATATAGCGCTTTTTAGGGTGTACAAGGTGATCCGATGCAATCTGCAGCAAACCATGTCAAAAACACCGGGCAAACCCCATCTCTTGGCAATAAGGGTTCATTTTAAGTGCATTACACAACTCATGGGACCTACAGCTTTACAAAAAACAGCGATTTACAAGAAACAAAAAAATAAATTGAAACAGAAAAGTTAAAATTGATCTTGTAACAAGAACGTCTTAAGAAGAACCTTGAATACAGGTATCGAGACTGCCTTATTCAGACAAGTAGGTAGATCATTCCACAGGCGCAGGGAAGCCATGGTAAATGAGCTATCCTGGGCCTTCCCCGGTGAAGTGTTGGGGTTGAGTGGTCTAGTTCATCAGACTCAAGTTCCAGAGTGTGGAATTGAATCCCGGTCAGGATTCTTGAGCTAGGCACTTTAGCATAATTTCTTCGTTCTTCAGATAGGATGTAAAGCCGTAGGTCCCGTGTGTTGTGTAACGCACGTAAACAAAAAACCAGAACACTCATTGTGTAAGAGAAGGGGCTTGCCCCTGTGATTCTGGTATGGTTTGGCAGCAAGCAGTACCACTGTGCTTCCCTATTGGGCACTTCAATGCTTCACATAATCCCTTCTGAACAAATTCCTCACCTGCTTGTTTCTCTTTGTTCCAGTGCCTTGATTACCTTATTGGTAGATACGTGCGCTATATAACACTCCAGAATTGTTGTTGTTTTTATTAGTTTGAGGAACGAAAAGCCATGTCTGATCAGATGGTGAGTGGAGTCGATGTCTGTTTGCACCAGGAATATTAATATTATAGGAATGTCTTTTTTAATTTGATGATTCAACATACCCCATCAATGAAGCCTCTTTCAAGAACTCTTCTTTCTCCTGGTCAGTTGCTCCTTGTCTTAATGTCTGGAAGAAAACCACAACAATTCAACTCATAAAACACTTAATAATAACCAGATAACCACACTTAATTCTTGTGCAGCACTTTATCACACTTGATGAGCGTCTCAAAGCACTCAACATTTGTACAGCAGGTGTTATTATTGTTTTGTATGTCAACTACAGCAGTCAAAACAGTTGGTGAGGTATGTCACCAGTTGGGGGTTATCAATATGGGATAGCGGACAGGGGGGTCCTGTCACAGCACACTTTGTTAAAACATGTTCATGGGTTTGAACTTGTCCACAGGGACAGAGGTCGGTATCTGTGATGCGCCATGTTGGCTGCGAAACGATAGGGAAGTAAAGAGATGTTTGAATTGTGAAACCCATTTATATAGCACCTTGTAAGAATTAATAATACTGAACACTTGACTATAATTGCTTCTCTCCACCTAGGAGTAAATGGGTACCTGGTACCTTTCAGGTCAGAGATGGTTCTTGTGATTGATTTAGCTTGATGTACTGCATACTTGTCAGTATAGGCTGTATACTTCCTAGGAGCTGAAATGGCTTAAGGAATGAAATAACTTGCCGAACGATGGAGGTAATTATGTTCATGCACCATTTGAGCATCACCTGTGGGGAATACCATTATTATTCTGTTACTTACCTTGACTGCCACTCTAGTCTCACCAGAGTCAGTCCCAAGTATATCAACAGCGAGTCCCTCAAATACTTCACCAAATGCCCCGCTACCAAGAAATGTGATTAACTTCAATCTCTCACGAGGGAAGATGGGCAATTCAACCTCAGCTCCGTCAGTGGTTCTGAAATATAAATGAATAAATCAATATCTAAATAATAATTTCTTTTTTTTATTCAGAACCATTATTGTAGCTGTTGTTGTTAACCCAACATAGGCTTCCTGATTGGAGACCTTTGATACCCTCATTGGGTGCAGACGGTTCCAATCAGGGTATATGTATATCCCAATTGGGCTAATTTGGTGGTCATTGTCACCTTGATGTCCCCTGATTGGAGACCTTTGATACCCTCATTGGGTGCAGACAGTTCCAATCAAGGTATATGTATATCACATTTGGGCTAATTTGGTTGTCATAGTCACCTTAATGTCCCCTGAATGGGGACCCTTGATATCCTCAGTGGGTGAAGTGAGTTCCAATCTAGGAAGTTGTATACCCCAACTGGGTTAGTTTGGTTGTTATTGTCACCAGAATGTCTCCTTTGATATACTTATTGAATGAAGACAGTTCCAATGAGAGTACATGTATACACAATTTGGTTAACTTGGTTGTCGTTGTCACCTTAATGTCTCCTTATTGGGGTCATTTGATTTTCTTATTGGGTAAAGAGTGTTCCAATTAGGGTAAATGTATACCCAAATTGGGTACGTTGGAGTGATAATCACCTTGGCAGTGTGTTCTAGTGGTTCAAAGCTAACGTTCGGATTGACAAGGTTGGAAAACAGTATGACACAAAAATAAAGATGGAAAAATGGAGTTCTAAGACCAGTTTGGCGAATTCAATTTACAAAAGTGATATTTTGTTCTCAGACTTGACTTGAACAAACTAAATAGACTGTTGACTCACGTGACAGCATACAGTGAGTTGTCTTTCTGAACGATGGTCATTGGATATTGACGCAGTGTTGCCAGCTCAGTATCCGTTCGATATGAAACTGACACTCCGTGTTTCCACTTGGCATCCTTCTTCATCTTACGACGAATAACTGCAAAAGAGTAACAGTAAAGATTTCATCATTAGCATGACATGACAAAGATCGGCTTTCTCATGAACACGATCAGAGCATAATGATCTAAACGTCAAGCTCTTACATCATCAGTTCTTTTCAGAACTACAACTCATAAAACAGATTTTCATGTACATGGTGTTACCGCAAACCTTACTGGATGGTTTGGCTAATTAAAAGAAAATACAATTGTCGTTTTGTAATCTTTTAAGAAAAAGTACAGGATAGGTAATCATGAGAAAACAATGTGATTAGTACTGTTAAACACAGGTTAAGGGACGTAACAAGAAATAACTGTACTTACTGACAGTGACGATGATAATGGCAAGTAGAACTAAGAGAACAACCACAGCACCTACTATAATGAAGACCATCATATTAGTAGATTCTTCTGCAACAACACAAAGAAGATATGCTCATTAACTTTTTCCTTAAACACAAAAGCAGCACTAAAACCTGAGCACAAAGACCATTAGGAAGTAGCTATAGTTTTTTCCATGTTAACCCTCCATACCCAAGTTTACATAGTTGGAAAGAGAAAGGTCAGATCTTTCCAATTATTATAAAATAAAACAAGGTTGTTATTATCCTTTTCTCTTAAGAGTAGAAAGATCCAAAATGCCAAACAGAATTTATTGACTACGGTTCTTGACTGCTGTGTGCATTTTTATCAAAACCCATTACCTTGTTTAACCATTTGTTTGTTTCTCTTGTTTTTTGTTTTTTTTGTTTCTGTTTTTTTATAGAAGTCGCCAGACACACAAGGCCAGTAAGCCACTCGAGGTGTGGGCTACAAATCAACTGTTTTTATCCAGGGGCCGTTGCCACCTACTCCTGGAGCTGAAACAGGGTAACCCCCTTTACAGTCCGTAAGGATTTAGGCTTAGGTATCATCTATCAGAAGCCTGGCTGGTAGAGCAGAAGGCTCTACCTCCCCAACTTTTACGGAGCAATTATGGTTAAGTGCCTTGCTCAAGGACACAAGTGTCATGACCGGGACTCGAACCCACACTCCGATGACTCAGCCACCATTGTTCATTTTCTTGCAGTGCTTGCAGAGCAGCCAGACAGTGGTTAACTCTATTACAAGGCTTCAGGAGGAACCATCAGGAGGCTGCGTCTTGAACGGTTTTTCAGTCTTTTGCTTATTTTATCAGCATTTCTTTGTAAAATCATGTAATTTAAATTTTCATGTGTATTTTTTGTATTGTGTGAAATAAATGACAAGAACAAATAAACAAAACCTATAGAGCAGAGGGAGTACTAACCTGCAATGATGAAAACCTGAGACTGACTGGTTGCACTATATGGTCCGATACCCTGACTTGATTCTGCAGCCACACGGAAAACATATGACTCTTGACTTGTAAGATTGACAGCTCTCCATAAACGCATTGGACCTTTGTACACCATCTTCCAATTGCCTTGATTTGGTCTGTTCAGGAAAAACACAATGATTTAAACTAGTAAGGTTTGCAGTCACACCGTGTACATGAGTAGAATTTAAAACTTTGCATGGTGGAGATACAATCTAGTAAGGTTTGCAGTAACACCATGTACATGAGTAGGATTTGAAACTTTGCAAGGTGGAGATACAATCTAGTAAGGTTTGCAGTAACACCATGTACATGAGTAGGATTTGAAATTTTGCATGGTGGAGATACAATCTAGTAAGGTTTGCAGTAACACCATGTACATGAGTAGGATTTGAAACTTTGCATGGTGAAGATACAATCTAGTAAGGTTTGCAGTAACACCATGTACATGAGTAGGATTTGAAACTTTGCAAGGTGGAGATACAATCCAGTATGGTTTGCAGTAACACCATGTACATGAGTAGAATTTGAAACTTTGCATGGTGGAGATACAATCTAGTAAGGTTTGCAGTAACACCATGTACATGAGTAGGATTCAGTAGAAAGGTGATAAACACATGAATTTTCTGTTGTGCTCACTTTGTTTGGAGTATATACGTCAAATCTCCTGGACCATTAGCAAGTGGAGCATCCCAAGTCACATCAAATAATGTTTTGGATTGCTCTATGATCTTTGGTGGTGGTATGGCTGACGGTACTCCAGCTAGGAATGCAAATAATAAAATAAAATTTGAATGAAGTGCAGGAATATAGATGAGGGGAAAATAATAATAGTAATATGTAATTATTAGACACGTTTTCAAGCCACATAGGCCTCTCAAGTGGCTTACACTACTATCACACATGTTCATATTTCCCTCAGTATTCCTGAAACCCTCTCAGCTCCTTAGGAGTATGTAGCACCGACAACCAAATGGGCACACAGGTTGCTAAAAATCATATATTTCTACCCTCCAAAGTATAATTTCTTAAGATGCCTTTACAAACTCCTTGATATAATTCCTTGATATGCCTTTATAACTCCTTGATATAATTCCTTGATGTGCCTTTATAACTCCTTGATATAATTCCTTGATATGCCTTTATAACTCCTTGATATAATTCCTTGATATGCCTTTATAACTCCTTGATATAATTCCTTGATATGCCTTCATAACTCCTTGATATAATTCCTTGATATGCCTTCATAACTCCTTGATATAATTCCTTGATATGCCTTTACAACTCCTTGATATAATTCCTTGATATGCCTTTATAACTCCTTGATATAATTCCTTGATGTGCCTTTATAACTCCTTGATATAATTCCTTGATATGCCTTTATAACTCCTTGATATAATTCCTTGATATGCCTTTATAACTCCTTGATATAATTCCTTGATGTGCCTTTATAACTCCTTGATATAATTCCTTGATATGCCTTTATAACTCCTTGATATAATTCCTTGATATGCCTTTATAACTCCTTGATATAATTCCTTGATATGCCTTTATAACTCCTTGATATAATTCCTTGATGTGCCTTTATAACTCCTTGATATAATTCCTTGATATGCCTTTATAACTCCTTGATATAATTCCTTGATGTGCCTTTATAACTCCTTGATATAATTCCTTGATATGCCTTTATAACTCCTTGATATAATTCCACATATGCCTTTATAATTCCTTGATATGCCTTTATAACTCCTTGATATAATTCCTTAATTTGCTTTTGCAATTCCTTGATTAAATTTGTAATTCCTTGATAATGTTCCTTTCACTTATGAGTTTCTTAATAGCACATAGTATCATAATAATTCCTTTCTCTTTGTTTGTAATAATTAATTGTGAATTTTGAGATTTGGGAGTTGACTTATTTATGTTTACATACCTGCAGTTTCATAAGTTGTGATTCTAATCAGATCTTTAGAGTAGTCATACATCCTCCCAGTAACATAGATAACATTGGCTCGTACATGATAGTGAGAGTAGGGTAAGAGACCAGGTACAGCCTGGCTATACATCACGTTTCCTGTTGTATTAGTAGAGTTGATACTAGTCCACAATTCTGAATTCTTGTTGTTACTGGGTTCCTGCTGCAACAAATAAAGGAAAAACAAGTTTAATAAATAAATTTGAGGTTTCATTTACATTTGATCTGAATCATCAGAGTGTGGGTTATGACACTTGTGTCCCCTGTGTATAAATATGAGAACCAGGGAAGGGGAGATGGTATTATTTTGGATTAAACTCCTTAGCCCTAATTTAAGCAGCTTGGGGTTGTATGCTCCCCAAGGAGTTCAGAAAGTTTCAGGATTGGTCCAAGTATGCCTGATCAACAGGGATAATCATGTTGTAAAGCACTAAAAAAGAACAAAGCATTTTTATTGTTACTATTTTTACTGACATTTCTGTTTAAATAAAAAAAAAATGGGTAGAGCTCAGGGCCCAGTTTCATTGAACTGCTTAGCGGCTGATTATGTGCTTAATGTGAGCTTATCATTTCATATCACTGCTAACCGTAAGCACACAAAAACGTATACTAACTCTCCGGTGCTTACTGTAAGAAAATGAATGGCATAACAGTCCAAATCCAAATACAGTCTGTGACAGTCCAAATTGGTGAATGCGCAAGCTGAATGCCTAATTTTCTTGCTAACCTGTAAAATGCGCTTATGCTTAAGCAAATTTTTCTGCTATAGTTAGCACGAAAACATTCGCTTACCGTTAAGCAGTGCTATGAAATTGGCCCCAGGCAAAGTCATCAAGGTGTGGGTTTGAATGCCAGTCATGACACTTGAGCAAGACACTTAACTAAAATTGATTCTCTTCACTTAGGAGTAAATGGGTACCTGTGAGAGTAGAGATAATTCTTGTGGATGATTTAGCTGGGTGCACTACACACTTGGCAGCAGAGACTGCATGTTTACATTTAATAAAAAGAAACCAGCCTACTTGCCTTCAAGTCTCACTTTGGTTTCATGTATTTCAATGGGGGAAAAACAAGATGGCTGACATGATCAACTTTAGCCACCTTCGTCTGGTTTTCCTTGCAGACAAGGAATGTGGAAGTGGTAGTTTACATTTGATATAAAGAAACCAGACTACTTTCCTTGCAGCATCAATTAGATTACATGTTTTTGAATGAGTGAAACAAAATGGCTGACAACAAACTTCAGCCATCTTGGTCTGGTTCCTTGCACACAAAATGAAGCGTGGATGTTTTAGTTTACACTTGATAAAAAGAAACCAGACTATTTTCCATCCAGTGTCAGTTTGGTTAATACTGTATGTATTTCAATTTGCAGTATTTCTTACCACGTGAGGGCGTGTATGAACCAAATTTACGTGATGCAAAACAAGTAAAACAAACCGGTTTTGCCATTGTTGTTATTACTATTATTTGGCCATTGAAAATAACATACAGGCAGTCAACATAAGATAAAACTGTAATTGTGATGCAAGGAAATTAGCCAATGAAAATGCTCTCATGCTGTCAAAAATAGGGTCAAATGGGAAAAGTCAAGATGGCTGACCTCTAGGCCTACATATCCAGCATAGAGATACTCCAAGGTATGTTGCATGACACTATCATCACTTGGTGAGATCCATGAGATGACTAACTCATCAGAGGAACTGGAGACCAGCTGAACGGACTGTGGAGGCTGGAAGGTTGTTGAGGCCACAATTTCACTCAGACTGGATCCTTCTCCAATCTCTGGAAATGTCTCAATCTAAATAAACATGAAAGGGAAAAGGAGGTTGGGTACAAGACAACTGTTATGAATAACCAAAAATAGTGAAGACATGTGTTGATATTAATATCAAAAGTGAACAATGTTTTTTAACGAGACAAAGTTATCTGAGTTTTGAGAATGGGAAAATGCATCAATTTGTTTAATGAATTCGGTCCATCAACCATCACCATTAACATATGTAGATGTGGCTGATCTGTTACTTATTTAATATACTCCTTCGGTAAAACTGTATGGGCAAATACATGTAATATAGAAATACAGATTTTGAATGATAGATAAACTATGCCAGCCTGTATTATGATATCACATGGTGAATGCCTATCAACAGTACACAGTCAACCCTCCAACCGTCTGACCGTTCAATATCATCCACTGGGGTTTTTAATGAAAGATAAACCATGCCAGCCTGCAATTTGATGTCATGTGGTGAATGCATATAAACAGTACACAGTCAACCCTCCTACTGTCTGACCATTCAATATCATCCACTGGGGTTTTTAATGAAAGATAAACCATGCCAGCCTGCAATTTGATATCATGTGGTGAATGCATATAAACAGTACACAGTCAACCCTCCTACTGTCTGACCATTCAAAATCATCCACTTTGGTTTGAACCAGCCACTATACAGTAAACTAGTAAACAGTTGTGCCACCATCAAAAACTCATGCAGTTAAATGGTTTCAAATGGTTGATCAACTCACTAGATTAATATGGGTAATTATCAATTCAGAACAGGACCAATTTGAGCGAGTTGAAAAGCGTTCAATCTCGCAGCGGTTTGAAACCACTATGGGCATTTTGATACAAGCCGCTGTGTGGCCACTAAAGAATAAATCATAACAATTAGATTACAATCTCTCAGAGCTTCCATGAGGTACATGTTTTTAATCCTACCTGGAAATGATATTCCTGCGCCCCAATCAAGTCCCCAATATCAGCCTCAAATCCCAACTCTGAAATGTTCCTCACGGCGGAGTTGTCTAGTACTCCAATAAAATCAGTTCCATTGGTCAGGTAAGTGAAGCGTATGTTGTAGGAGAGTGTTTTGATTGGTCCGTTTGGTTCGGATGGGCGGAGCCATTGAACTTTCACATTGTTTGGATCTAAGACGATAACAGTGACGTCACGAGCTTCACTGGGTACTGCGAAAAAAGGTAACCACAATAAAAACAATTGACATAATGCATGGCTGAGTACAAACAATTGTTTTATTTGTAGTAACATTAGCTGGATTATCATATTTATCTTATCAAACTTTTAGCTGAATGAAAAAATAATCCTTATTTAATTTCATAACAAAGCAGAAAAAATAGCTGGGCACCAGTTGCAGGGAAGTGAACTATATGGCATTTTGACTGGTTATCTGTTTCTGCTTAGCAGGATTTTTCTGTCCTTTGTGCTTATCAACAATCCTACACGAGCGAATACGATTGTTAGCATTTCACAACGTTCTGGGGGTCCAACCCCATGTACGTGTGCTGGAATACTTCACTCAAATTACAACAGTCCTACCATTCAGACTTTTGAGACACTCGCTGAATTATATGTATTCAAAATCTTAATCTAGTTGGGGGATAGTGCAAGATAATCTGCTTTCTGTTTTGTCCTTCAGATCAAACAGAACTGTAAACAGATTTGCAAACTCTTTTAATTATCTTATAAACCATATTTGATTTTGATAGTTGTATTAATTGCTGCGGTGGGTTTTACCCTTAACATCAGTGTATTAGGTTACCACCAAAGGAACATTCTTGATCCCAGATGCAATGATGACATTTATTAAATTGTTGCGGTACCCTGCTGCTCATTACAGGATTCGAACTGGCCTCTTGTCACTGGGAAAGCTTGGTGGTCTAGTGGTTAACACTTCTGCTCTAGAATGATTAGGATCCGAGGTTTGAATCCCAACAGAGCAGCCTGTGGATTTTTTTCCACAGGAATCAGTGTGAGGTATAAATCAAAATAACATATTTGAACACCACCAAGTTTTGTCCATTTTTTTTCAAGAATACAATATCAGTTGATATTTTACCTCCAATGCTGGTCATGTAGATGGCTTCAGGACCTAACGTTGGATCACTAACAGTGTAGTAATTACGAGCTGATATATTGATACTGTACTCTGTAAAAGCGTCTAGACTGTCCAGAAGAACTGAAGACTCTGTTGTTGTCTGATAGGAAAGGAGCATTTACAAAGATAATATTGTTAAATCTACCTACTAAAGGCAGCCATTTTGGCCCAACTTAATCCCTATTTTTAATGTTTTCTTTGCTATAGATGTACATAATTGTTCTTTTATACCTTAGGTACAATACAGGATTGGTATTCATCCAGAAATGTTTTACTAGTATCAGTCTGAAAGCTTACTGGTTATGAAGTCCATACTTTTACCAATCTTCCATAGAAATATTTCTGTCAGAAATAGTGTCAAAGACGAGATAATAAAATTTGAAGACCCTGATTTTAAATTTGATTGTAACAATCAAAATTAAGGACAGTGTGTTTATATGTTGAAAATGTGAGTGTTTTTTCACTATTTTCTCCGACAGATTGAGCCAAAATGTTCACTTTTTTTAAAAATGTATACATTGAATCACACAAAGACAGAACACTGCACTTTTAGCTTTACCAATCCTATATTTTACCTTTGTTGATTGTATGTTTGAGCTTACACATCTGCACTTGTGGGGGCCTGACAACAAAAGAACATTGGACCCTACAAGGCAGTTTCAATAGGAACAATTGGACCCCCCAAAGGCAATTTCAATAGGAACAATTTGGACCCCACAAGACAATAGGAACATTTGGACCCCACAAGGCAGTTTCAATAGGAACAATTGGACCAAAAAAAAAGACACTAGTTTAGTTTACTTTTGGAACCTATACAATTTTGCTCGTTTGTCATTATTGTTATATTTTTAGAATTTCTTTCAAGCAATTATCAACACCTGATAAATTAATAAATGAATTGATGTTCAAATCAAATCATACAGCTTCCAAAAATCATGTAGGGTTTGGAGAATGTCCAAGAAATAAATCTTGTAACTTACCTTTGTCAATGGCATCATGCCGGTCTCCATCTTCCCATAATGCAATGTGTACATGACAGTTGCCATACTAACCCCAATGCATTGTGGTAACACTGCAATAGGGATTATGGTAAGGTTCAAGGTGCTGGTTGTGCTGGACACCAGCTGAGCTTGTTGGTTGTAGTTTGGGGAAGCTAAGCATGCTGGATCTTTCAAAACAAGAAGTAAAACAAAACTTGAGATGGTTTCAGGAATGCTTAAGGCACAATAAACAGGGGTAGTAATACTTTAGGCACTTTGATACAATGTTTAAAGCCCCTAAAAAATGCCCATCATTAATTAATGATTATCTCTCTGATGAGTAACGGTGGTTCTGAAAAGAACCGGTAATATAACTTGATGTTTCCATAATATATGAAATAACAAAGTTGAAACTTTCTGGTGGCAGTTGGTGCAACAACTCCCAATCAAGAAGTCAGCACAGTTGATGGGATCACGCTGCATCTAAACAGTGTAAGAATCATCCTACATCAGACAGTCTCCTCTAATTCCTCGTTCAAACACGTCAAAACTTCTCTATAAATCCTTCCTAACCTCAAGAGCTTCTTGTATGGTTTTATGAGCACTGACCCTTAGATTGGCACTTTGTCAATTTTACAACTGATTGACCAATACAGGGAGGTTTACTACCTTTCAAACAGAAAAATAAATATATTCCAAGCGAGAAAACAAAACAGTAACTTACCAGGATAAGGTTGTAGATTATTCCCAAAGGCAGCCAGAACCGGTACTTCATCAGCGGGTACGACCTCTGACCTGAAATCTTGACCTGTGACCTTATCAGCACTAGCTACAATGCCTTGGTTATTAGCCCAGTAGACCCTAGTATGGTCAACAGTTAGAGAGTCTGGGGGTAGACCTGGAGGAAGATAGTGAAGATAAAAATAATGGTCATCGCTACAGGAGGAATTACTGCCATTTGTCTTTATAATGGAAAAGTGGAGGAGGGGGTTTCCTGCTGCTTTGGAACTAATAACCAAAGTACCATACACTATTACTACCCCTGTTCACCGGGCTTTCAGCATTCCAGACACCGTCTCAACTCCTTAGGAATATGCAGCACCAGCAACCAAAAGGGCGCAGAGGTTGCTATAAATCATTTATATCAACAATTCATAAATGTGTATACATATAAAGTATTTATATTGTGCCATTGATTTAGTTAACTATTCGAGACGTAAAAATGTTTAAGATGTGTGCTGAGTTTTTTTAATTAAGAGACCCATTTACATGGAACCTTGTAAGGATTAACAAGGTGATAAGGTGCAATCTGCAATAAACTATACCAGAAACACCGGGGCAAACTCCTACTCTTAACAAAAAGTGTACTGGGTTCTCTTACATGCATTACACAACACACAGGACCTACGGCTTTACGTCCTGTCTGAAGAACGAAGCAATGATGTTTAAGTGTCTTGCTTGAGAACACAAGTGTCAAGACCAGGACTTGAACCCACACTCTGGTGATTGGAAACATCAGAGCTTGAGTCTGGTGTTCTTATCCGCTTGCCACATCAAGACTGGGACCTGAAATCCATACACTGGTGATCGGAAACATCAGAGCTTGAGTCCAGGTTACAGTGCTGGTCACTCTTGAAGGGATTGCTTGGTTTCATTACCAGAAAGAAATAATAATAATCAAAATGCATCCATACATCTTAGAGCATTAAAAAAATGGAATAGAGACGTACCAGACTGAGCATGATCAGACGCCCTGACAACGAGACGACATGCGCATCCATCTAAATCAGATGCCCATACATCGCCTGTAACACCATCAGCATAAAACAACTCAGCATTCTCAGCATCTGATTGGTCCATAGCTACAGCTCCACTTGGTGTTACACTGTCATTACAGCTGCAAGCGTCACGCCTACGCCTACCACCCTGGGATCCTAAGAGAGGTCGTGAACTCTGACCTTGTAAGTCAGAGGTCATTATAGTTTTACCACCTTGGTTTCTTTGCTCAGTCCAATAAAGACGGCTGCGAACAAACACACAGTGACAAAGGTCATGGTTACTCAAATTAACGGAAAAAATTCCTTAGTTTAAATCTGCATGGGAGCTCGCTAATTATGAAGTTCATACCAGTACCAACCCATCGGATAAAGAAAGTAGGAACCCAATAAAAATGTGTACAAAATCCCTTACAAAACATTTCCTTTGTTTTTATGTTTCCACTTCATCTGGATAATTGAATTTGATGACATTTTTAAAGACTGGTTGGAGTGCGTATTTATAGAACACTAGAGAAAAAGAATTAATACACTCTTCCGAAAAACATAGATTTCATTTCCCTTTTAGAAGTCTAAACTTATGAAGTCACAGCAGAGATTCATGGCAAAGTGGCTGTGAATACAGCATCTTAACCTTAATTAACAGGGCTTGAAATGTAAACTGGACCACAAACTCCCGACCAGACAAGTCTGGCAGTCATGTGTTTTTCAACTGAGTAACAACACCTCCCTGTGTAATAATATCTTAAACAGAAATAAATTATATTCAAATGTTGATTTTGAGTCTGATTAACACCTTCCAATTCTGTTGAGAATGAAGTGAACTTAATACTCATAAAGACAATGAAATCAATCTTCTCTTAGTGTTTGTTCAAATCAGAATCAGTTTATATGATAAACTGATTGTGATTTTCATCTTGTAAAGGAATTTCTGGTCCATCAAAACTTTTGAGCTACAAGCCCTGCCGTCTTGTGGATTTCAGCCAAAATTCGAGTCGTGACTAATTTATCTCAATTGTTTCATCCAGCAAAAATTACAGCTTGTCATTTTTTTTTTACAAATCTCAGAATCAAATGCAAGAGACAAATCTACAGAATCAAACTACACCAAAATCTCACTTTTGAGAATCGGGTCAAAGTTTAGGGCATTGATAAAACCTGTAACAGTTTTGGAGAAACTTTCCAATTTTGAAAAATATCTACCTTTTTGTAGGGTCAACTACAACTCCCAAATACATAGACGTTTCATTCTCGGCGATTGTAGTCAGTGCTGTTTCCGTGGATACGGTTGTGTCATATTTGTAGATTTCATCATCTTGTGTTATGTAGATACAATGTGATAGCCAATCCACTGCTAGGCCACTTGGGGAGGGGAGATCCGAAATTGCAAACAGCTGAGAACAAAAATGCACAAAAACTGCCACAAAACCTTTGATTTCGCTGAGATCTAACAAAAATATGACAATGAAACTCATAAAATATTTTATTACCTAATGCCTGATCAGCTGATTCACCAAGCCACCTTAGATTATAAATAAGCCGTCAAGCATGACCACCTTGCTTATAAATCTCCCATGATGGTATCATGATAGAGCATCCACTCACTAAGCAAGGTGGATTGCGTTATCATGATACCTGACTGCCTACTTATAAGGGATGGTGGCTAACATGATAAGTGACCACCTGTCGTGGTGGCTAGTCCAGTTGGGTATTTACTGTGAATTATTCAGCAAAGTGCAGGATTCTGCTTCCTTCACATGTTAAAGCAATGCACATGGGAACCCACTGTTGCACAAAACCTTGAAATGCATGTGCATGGTCATTTCTCACACTTCATCCCACTAAGGGAGGACATCCAATTCTAACCTGTTGTTGAACCTTGAGGGCCCTCCAGGCAACTCAAGGTATCTTCCCATATAATAGATGTTCATTAATTGGCTCGGCTAGTTGGTAAGACATCTACTTTAGAATGGCTGGGGTCGTGGGTTCCAATCCCACCCGAGGAAAATGCCTGTGAATAGTTTTTCACAGGACTCGGGATAGTACTGAGTATACAGTGCTTAACACACATCAGTGTATGGGCAAAATATTACAACTAATATCTTCCTATAGCAAAGTAAGCAGCTCATTATCTACAGGTCACTGCACATCACTGGGTTTGTCAGCAGTGATATTCCTGACCACAGCAGATCTTGCCAGACAGACAATGAACCAAGTAATGTCTGAGTAAATAATCCCCCACTACTACATGCAGCTCAACGTTGACAAAAAGAAAACTGGGGATTGGGATTTTGGGGAGGGTTGTGGCTTATAATCCCATAATCTCTCAACAATGGAATTAAAACCTATCTGTTCTGGGAGGGAGTAGCCTTTTGAAACTCATTTTTATTGTGCAGCAGCTGCCATTTTTTAATGAGCACTCCCAGCAAAATGATTGACCAGTTGTATTATGAATAATTCATGGCTCTGGCTTCTCCCATTCATAAGCTATGGAAACCTATGAACCCCAAGTTACCTGGAGGGCCCAGAGGGTAACTGCATGTTTGAAAGTGCATTGTCTTGCAATAGGTTACCACACCCAGCATCTCCAGGGGCAGATCCAGGGGGCATGAGGGGCGCACGCCCCCCCATATTTTTCCTTCCAAAAAAAAAAATCAAGATATTATCCCACCCACTTGCAGTGAGAAATAAACTTTCGACATTATACTGCAATGTTCAGTATAATGTCAAACAATAAGAGGCCGGTAAAAATCAATGTCAACCATGACCAGTCAGTGACTCCATATAATAAGCAACTTGCCTTCTATCATCATTTGCTGCTTGATCGGTAAATGATCTCAGTGCCAACACTAGCTACAGAAACTCCTACATACCTCTTGTTCATTACTGCCATCAACGTAACTACTCTTAACCATCATCTTGGTTCTATCAGCCCAGAAGATCAGTTCCTCTTGAGCAATGAATGCCACTGCAGCGGCTGAGATACTCTCACCACCCAGTAACTCTGTAGTTATCCCAGTGTCTGTGTCTGTCTGTGTTAAACCATTAGGCCCAATGGTCAAGAGGATTGAAGGTGGGGTAGGTGCTGTAAGGATAACCGATAACACAATGTGTTAAACACAGCTTACAAATAAACATAAAAATAAACTTGACATTTTCAATGTAGGGTAAGAGGTGGCAAGGAAATAATTTAGGGGATTTTGATATTTTACCAATTAATTACAATGTATATAAGATGATGTAAACTGAAGAACCATACATGTTTGCACTGCAGACATTTCCCTTGTATAGCATAGCAGCATTCAGTGTGAACAAATCATCATCATTATCATTGACATAGGCATTTGCCAGTGGTCTCCTCCTCAAGTTGTACATCATTGTTCAGTTTTATGCATTGTTCCCTGACAAAGGTAAATTGCAACAGGCACAAAAAGGAACTACTGGAAATTTTAATCTCGCGAGAACTTCCATCCATTTGTTATGATTGCTTTATAAAGCAAACAGACTGATTAAGGATAAAAGTTGTTTTTTGTATAGGAATCGCTATTCCTAGTTTATAATTCTTTGATTACATTTGGGAGGGCTGGAGGTCTGGAGGGCTGGAGGGCTGAAGGGCTGGATGGCTGGAGAGGAGGGGTGGGGGCGCAAAGGGTTCTGAGCGGGGGGGACTCAACTGTTTGAACTATCTTTGTGAACCTGTATATAAAGCAAAATGAAGGCGGTTCCATGCACTAACACAACCATTGTGCATACAATTCAAGGGATGAGCTTAATTTGTGTATAACTTACCATTGGTTGATACATTTAAGAGTGTAGTTGCTGGTCCACTTCCAATAGATGTAAAACCTTCCACCTAGTCAAATCAAGAATAAAACAACACTCGTCAACATTGTCTACAATATAAACCATTGATTGATACAAAGTGGAGTAGACAGTGCTGATTCATTTTCAGAACAGTAAATCCTCAATCAGATGAAACTGAAAAACTTTGTTCATTTAAGTAGGTAAGGAGAAACTAAATAATAACAAGACAAATAATAGTTATGCATATTCATGCCCAGTAGGCCCATCAAGGCATCTCACACTATTATTACACTTGTTCATCAGGCCATCAGCATCCCTGAACTATCTTATCTCCTTAGGAATATGCAGCACTGGTAACCAATTTGATGCACATGTTACTAATCATTCATATCAACAACCTCCACCCTCTCAGGCAAACATTTACACCTGGGTGATGAGAAGCAATTATCAGGGATGAGATTTGATGAATGTGAAAATTCTGGACAAATACTCAGGGTTTCATTTCCACAACAATATTCCACAAAGAAAATTCTCACGTTGTTGTTCAGAAAACTAATGACCTGGGCATTCAGGTTGGCATAGTGGTTTCTTTCCCTGCCTTTCACCTCTGTGGACCCCGGTTCGAATCCCGGACTAGAGCCTCGCATGTGGATTGGGTTTTCAGTCCCTACCTGATTGCGTGGGTTTCCCCCTATTTGGGGTTTCTCTCCCACATCTAAAACTGACATGTCTTCAACATCTTCTCTACACAGGTATCTTCAGGCCTACGGGTCACAGTGCAAGGCAGTTATGAGGGTCCCTTGGTTTCATTACCAGAAAGATATAAATAAATAAACAAAAAAAAAGACATGACAGGTGCCAAGAAAACAATCAGAATATCCAGATTGAACTGGTTTAAAGCAGCTTGATGACATTGGGTCCTAATTCACGAGTCAGAGACTTACCTGAAAATAGTAGGCAGAGTCTGGTTCCAAGTTGTCAACTCTAAACTCTCTAGTGTCCTGACTGATTGTCCTCATCATTACAGCATCAATAGAGGATCCCCAGTGTACTTTATAACCAACTAGGACACCATTAACTTCAGTTACAGAATCCCAGCGGAATGTAGCACTGTAGTTACTCAACCCGGTGTAGATGTCTTTATCCTCAGTTACAAAGGCTCTGGGATTTTGCGGAACTGTTGGAACTGAAGAATAGGAAACAAGTACAGACCATGTCAATTTTGTTTTACTAAAAAGATCTTTATGCATACCACGGTTGGATTTCACTAAGCAGAAGATACATCTTAAGTTCAGTTGTCAATGTTACCATAGTGATTTGTATTGTGACATCACACTTTGCTAAGCAATTCAGATTGATGCACACCTTAAGATCAATCTCAGCTCTGAGTGAAATCGAACCCAGGGCACTTTCAGGCAGGCAAGATACTACACTGTAGATACAGTACTTTCCACATTTTGTATCCTTTCAAAATAAAATCAAGTCTCGTAAATCAGCTAAACAAGTTTTTCCTATGTCCCCCCTTTCTTCATATTAAAAGTTAATAAAATCATTCTTTGAAATCGCAAAGAAAATGTGTGTTTTCTTTGGTTGAGCTTTGTACAAATTGTGCCTGCAGGAAGTCCAGACTCTGTGGCTCTTTTGTAAACATGTGATGTAATTTCTTAACATTTCTCATTCCACCAGTGACATCACATGTAGTACAGCGCAAGCCAGGCTTCTTTTTGTAGGCATTCACCAAAACATTGCTTTAAATGCAATAAATTAAAAACAAATATATAAAGGGGATTGCAACTGTAATAGTTTGTTTATAATTATTTGATTTCAAACTTGTACATAGCATGTACAATTTGTAAATTTGACATTGAATCCGGCAGTTTTGTGGGTGTCATTGTCATTGTCATTACCTGACATTGGTGACTGTCTTGTCACTATCACTTCCTGTGACATGCCCCAGTGAGTGTAAGCCATCAGTGTTATCGACAGAGATTGGAATGGATCAATACCTCTGATGTTGTAAACTGCATCCTGTGGAAAGACACCAAAAGCGATTACATGGCCATAAGACATAAATAGCAGCTTCATTAACACATCCAGGATCTGATCTTAACCACAACCACTGCTGTTAAGCTTGCACGCCAACATGCGTATAGCTATGAGTGCCAAATGCGTGTCCACAACTCTAGCTATGCCATTATAAGCCATTTAAAACCGGCCATGTGACCACCTTTCAACCAATACGACTGCCTCAATTTTACTGAACAGTCTGGGGTATTTCTGAATATGCATTCAAATCAGTCTACGATTCAGTATCAATCATGTATTACTAGTAAGTAAATTCATTTTGTAACAAGTTTGACTTTTACAACACCCCCTCCCCCAACAAACCTCAAGCTAGTTACTACTCCAAAACTGAGTTTATTGATCAGGAACATACCTGTACCGTAGCACTTGATGTAACACCAGCAGCTATCACACTGATATCATTAAACACTGTTCCATAAGTGACTTCACTGCTTGCATTCCATGTAATATTGAAATTATGCCACATTCCTGTGATCTGAATAGACTCTTCTGATATGGTTGATGGGATTACGGTGGGAACTGATGTAAAACCATCTGAATATAAGATAAGGAAAAGCACAAACTTGTAATAATTGCAATGGAAATGACAAATTTAAATTTGGTTTTACTCTTACACCAATGTGTATTACGTAGTGTATACTTTGTGCTTTTCAAGTCCTGCGGGAAAAAACTCTACAGGCTACCAGGATGGGATATGAACCCACAACCCCCCAAATTCTATGAGCAGAAAACAGAAAGAAAACAGCATGCCTGATACTTCACAGAGGCAACAGAGGAAATTGCCTCCATGGCCCTGGTCATTCCTTGGTGCCCTCTAATGTCCAAAGTGGAGGATTTTAAATGGTAAGACAGTAGGAGGGTGGACTGTATACATGTAGATGCATAATTACAGGCTGGCATTGTGCATCTATCATTCAACACGACAGTGGATGATATTGAATGGTCAGACAGTAGGAGGGTTGACTGTATACATGTAGATGCATAATTACAGGCTGGCATTGTGCATCTATCATTCAACACGACAGTGGATGATATTGAATGGTCAGACAGTAGGAGGGTTGACTGTGTACTGTGTATATACAGTCACCACCTGATACCATACTGCAGGCTGGCATAGTTTATCAATCAAAACCATTGAATGTTCAGGCAGTAGGAGGGTTAACTGTGTACTGTATACATGTACATGTAGATGTATTCAGCACATGATATCATATTGCAGTTTGCTACACTTTATCGATCAAAATCAAAATGGATGATATTGAATGGTCAGACAGTAGGAGGGTTGACTGTGCACTATGTATCTATGCATTCAATGCATGAAATCATTTTGCACGCTGGCGTAGTTGATCTTTAATTCAAAACTACAATGGATGAGATTGAGTGGTCAGACAGTAGGAGGGTTAATAAAATTGAAGCTACTATAACAAGAAGTTGTGCTTGAAGTTACCTGGTAGTGGATGCAATGTAGGTTGTATTGCAGTCAGCGTTGTAGCCTCATGGTTGGTATAGAGTGAAGCTAGTGAACTATTCTCCACATTACCAATGATGATATCATCATCTTCATTTATCCATATCAACTTGTCACTGTAGAAACTCACAGCTACTCTCCTGGAGATTAACAACATCATTGTGTTAATACAGAAAGTCAATGACAGACATATTTAACTGGAGGATTGGTACTGGTATGAACTTTAGAATCAGTCAGCTTTCAGATGGAAATATTTCTTTGGAGGATTGGTACTGGTATGAACTTTAGAATCAGTCAGCTTTCAGATGGAAATATTTCTCTGCAGGATTGGTACTGGTATGAACTTTAGAATCAGTCAGCTTTCAGATGGAAATATTTCTCTGCAGGATTGGTACTGGTATGAACTTTAGAATCAGTCAGCTTTCAGATGGAAATATTTCTCTGCAGGATTGGTACTGGTATGAACTTTAGAATCAGTCAGCTTTCAGATGGAAATATTTCTCTGCAGGATTGGTACTGGTATGAACTTTAGAATCAGTCAGCTTTCAGATGGAAATATTTCTCTGCAGGATTGGTACTGGTATGAACTTTAGAATCAGTCAGCTTTCAGATGGAAATATTTCTCTGCAGGATTGGTACTGGTATGAACTTTAGAATAAGTAAGCTTTCAGATGGAAATATTTCTCTGTCTGATTGGTACTGGTATGAACTTTAGAATAAGTAAGCTTTCAGACTGAAACTAATCCTAACTTCTATTACAAATCCTGAATCTGTTTTTCAAGGAAATACTTACTCAATGCTGGAAGGGATCACACTTATTTCTTCTTTGGTTGATGCAGGGTTCTCCATGCTAATTATACCACACACCAATCAGAACAAAATCAAAATAAAAGGCATCACAAGAAAAACCATGCAAAACGTCACTCAAAAATAATTTGGAAACAAAACATAAGGAAAAGAAAACGCAAGCATTGTTCTTAAAACTTAACAAAAAACAACTGATCAAAATGCAGAAGGGTGATACAAAATCCAGTCTAAAAAACAAAAACACACAAGGTTTGACAACATATGGTGTTTTTATTTGTGTTCATTGAAATTAATCCTTTTTTATCTTCTTTCTTTTTATTTCAAACAACACCTTTTATCATCTGGAGACAATGAAAGCTTTTGTGCTCCATTTATTCAATGATAAAGTAGAAATCCCAATCCTGCACTTTAACAGACATCACGGACATAAAATTATGGCTGCTTCCATTTTTTTTCTTCATCAGGGCGCCACCTGGTGTCAAATCACACCCATGAGAAATAACAGAACCAGTTGTACATCATGAATACTACTATGGCAGTTTTGATCCAAAAAGGTATCAATTTGTCTATTTTTTGATCTTATTTGAGATTGACCCTAACCCTCCAAAATCCCCTTCAGGAAGTTGTCTAATTGCAGAAGATTGAGGAGCGTAGCCCCCAAAAGAATTGCTTGTCACTGGGCCTGGCACACCGATCTATCTCAGTCCAAACATGTTGGTTTTGAGTGACCATAGAGTGGAGGATAGTGGAGGATTGAGGTTGCCTGTGGGTAAGTTGGCCTAGTGAGTAAAGGTCTCAAATATCTTGACTTACCCGGTACCCGCCAGCTGTGCCCTGAAGAGCTTCAGTAACTGTACACCATCCTCAGTAACCAGTGACATCCAGTATACAAAACCACTCCGGAGGTCAAGGGTCAAGCCAGCAATGAGGTCATCTGATATGCCGCTAAGTCGCTCATAATCAAAGCGTTCTTTGTTTGTAAACCGTGAGCATTCAACAGTCTTGGTTGTAGTCCAATACATGTAAGCATTGAGTGAGTCGATTGCCAAATCCTAAAATACAGAAAAACCAAAGGGTTTTTCTAGATTATTTCAAACGGTCTCTGGCCCTGTTCCACCACAGGGGGTTCCTTCAACCACAACGAGCTCCCAAGAGACACTACAACAACCTCCCAAGGGGCAACACAGCTGGCACACGAGGGACAACACGGCTGGCACTCGAGGGCCACCACAGCCCCCTCTGAGGGCCAACATGGTCGGCTCCTGAGGGCCACTACGGCTGGATCCTGAGGGCCACCACAGCCCCCTCCGAGGGCCAACATGGTCGGCTCCTGAGGGCCACTACGGCTGGCTCCTGAGGGCCACCACGGCCCCCTCCGAGGGCCAACATGATTGGCTCCTGACAGCCACCACGGCCCCCTCCGAGGGCCTACATGGTCGGCTTCAGAAGGCCACTACGGTTGACTCCTGAGGGCCACTCATCAGGGGACTGATTTTATAGAGCTCCTTAATCAAAAAATATTGATTAATATTTTTCAGTTAAGCAAAAATAGAGCAGAAAACCAATCACAGACAGTACATCTGGAACTTCATTTTAGCTGGTAACCTTATTCTGGTAAGCAAAATTGTTTTGTGCTTTAAGAATTGAGCCCTGGTATTACCTGTTGAATACTAGTGCCACGGTACAGCTTGCCAGTGAACCAATCTACAGCTATGGCTTGTGTGTAGGATGTGAATGGTAACTCAGTCACTGCCCCTGTAGCATCCGCTGTGTCTGTCTGGAATACAGACCCTGTCTCATCACACCAGTACAATGTTGTCGTATCCCATGCTAAATCTGAAATCAAAAAAATTGTGGTTTGTTCGGTAAGAGGGCATAATTTCAGCTACACGTAGGTACACCAAACCTGGGTCACATGACTGGAGGTTGGTTGCAAGAATGCTGCAATGCATGAATAGTAATTCCTAGTTCAATCCGTTGCTTCCCATGCTTTGAATATTAAAAACTTATGAAATCAGAACTGAAGTAACAGAGTATAACTGTTATGTCTTCCAATAGAATGAAACTGTTTGTCATACCAATAAGAAGCATGAAAGAAATCAAAACCTAACCATACAAAAAATTCCAAAATAGTGACTAAAATATAAACAGAGAAAATAGAGTTAGCTGTTGCAAACTGCTTACCCACCAAAATGACCCATGGTATTAATGCAAACATTATCTCACCTGATGCAATGCAATCTACAGTCAACCATGCCACAAACACCAAGGCAAACCCCTTCTTGATAAGACTACTAGGTTCTTTTACACACATAAAGCAACACACAGGACCTATTGCTTTACATGGCAAGGACTCAAGAACTCAAGGACCAAGTGTCATGACAGCGACTGATGACACTCACATTCTAACAACACCAGAACTTGGGTCTGGTGTACTAGACCACTAAACAACAAGATGGGTGTACCCCAAGATGGGTGTACCCCAAGATGGGTGTAAAGAGCCTGATTTAGTCATTGCCTGGTTCCACAAACACTCGTGAAGAGTACTACATGCTTGTCAAACCTCTTAGGTAGTCTTGTAGACTGGTCACAAATTACCAACATTTAGTGTGAAACTGCTTTATTTACATGTACATAGAAATGCCACAAGAAATATCAAAGGTTTGCCAAATTGATTTATACTCAATTTTAAAGTTGAGAACAAAGAGTGCATGACATGGAATACCAAGAATGTCATTTGAACATAATTGCAAGATTAACTCACTTTCCACACACAGTCTCTCTCAGAATAATATTTCAAGATTACCTCTAATGTTAGTCTGATTGATAACGTTGGTCAATCCTGTACCATCCAAATCAATTCTCTTGATTCCATCAGTTGAGGCAAAGATGACGTATGGATCCACATCAACTATACAATGAATAAAATAATGGATACAGTTGGCAATGAGGACTGTTTGGATTGGTAAACTCTTTAAACGCCCACAATCGGCTTGTACCACAATGCCCGTAGCGGCCACAAATGGCCACAAAGATCTACCTTCTCAATCAAAAAGGTCATAGTTAGGTAATGTCTCAAAAGTAGGACATGTTCAAAGCGTGAAAGAAAGTTCCCGTAGGAATTAATGGGTGTTTAATTTCAACACAGTTTTTTTATTTCAATTGATTTTTTTGTTTACGGATTTTCTACTTTTCTAAAATGTATGTTTTATTTCAAATGTTTTGTTGTAAAAGTTGACACAGACGATTTCGACGAAGTCATAGAAATGCACATCATGTAATTTGACCTTTAGGTCTTCAATTTTGATTTTTTTTTTCAATAAATAATAATGGATTGATTCATAGCGCTCACATCATAGTAGCTAGATCAAGGTACTTTGCAACATCATTATCCCTGTTCATCAGGCATACTTAGACCATTCATCATGCTGCTTAAAGTAGCGCTAAGGGGTTCATCCAATAGGGAGACTATCTCAGCCCTCGCAGTTTCCCATTTGTACATGTACATCTGGGTGATCAGATGCAATGGGAGACTTTTGAGACGTAAGCAAGCATCCCAGTAACCGGTCCTTTTCTATTATGAGAGCAATAAAAAAGGACCGGTTACTGGGGCGCCCACTAACGTCCCAAAAGTCTCCCATTGTAGCTAAGTGCCTCGTTCAAGGAGACAAGTACTATGGCTGGGATTCCAACCCACAATCAGCCATCAGAACTTGACTCAGATGCCCTAGAATGCACGACTAGTACACGCCATAAATAAACCATTAAAAAATTCTCAAAATATGCTTTCCCTTTGACCATGAAAGTTTTTAAAAAAAGCATCTCTTTTTTTTTATCAAAAATGGGCCACATCCTTTAATTTCACCAACCAGATTTTAAAGTCCTTCCAATGAATCTGTCTGACCATGGTCCTTTGCCAGCCGTTGAGTAGGCTCTGACCCGAATGCTGTACTGAGCCTCTGCAGTCAAGTTCATTAACGTAGACGTCAATTGTTGTATGGATTCCAGAATGATAGAGTCCATAAAAGCTGTGTCCATAAAAGCTGTGTCCATTATCTCAATTTCATAAGACCACTCTTGCCAAGCTCCCTGACCTGTGACAACAAAATACATCAATTGTTTTTGTGAGAAACTAGAGTCCATCTTTTACCAAAAACGGTTTGACGCAAAAATATAATATGAGTAAGTTGTTAAATTCATATGAACAATCAGCCAAGCTCCCTGGACTGTTACTTGTACAACAAATACAAAATGTAAAGCATGCCCCGAGCCAATAATACTGGCTCATCAATCTGGTTTCCTTGGCATTAAACGACTGAGAATAGTTCTATTCCCCCTGGACAGGATACCAGTTCATTGCAGGTTACTCCCCAGCTCTCACCGGTACCCATTTCTACTCCTGGGTGGAGAGATGTAATTATGATAAATTGCCTTGGTCAAAGACACAAGTGTTTTGACTGACCTTAACAGGATTCGAACCCACATTCTGTAAACTTTAGTTCGGCCACGACCCCCCACCTTGTCCAACAAACAAACTAATAATTGTTTGTTTTTGAAAGAAATCATGAATCCATTTTCAACAAAAACTATCGGAGGATTTAAGCAAATTTTAAAATGGGTAAACTATCAAATGAAGAGTGACCAGTTTGAATCCTATAACTAGGCCTGTGAGAAGACCATTTAAAAAGACGTTGCAAATTAAATTACTTCAAAACAACATCATACCTGTAGTTTCAAGATGAACTGGTTTAATCCAAGATACTTCTGCTGTTGTGTCTGAGAACAGAACGCGTAGACCAGTTGGAGGACTAAATGGAGTTGGTATCGGCTGAGAATGAGGATGATAAATGTCTAATCCATGATAAGCTTCAGAACAGAAGAAATGATTGCTCTCCGTTATCCCACCTGACACTGTTTCATAGAAGAGAAATGCTGCCTGGTATACATCACTGGCAAAACCACAGGATTTCTCCACATCGTCGTAACGTGTCCAAACAAATAAATCATTATAGTAGATGAGATTTGAGACGTTGGTGAAGTATTCTAAGATATGTCCGTCGTCGACTCGAAGGACGGCCTGTTCGGATCCATCCAAGAATGATGTCAAGATTGAATCGTTGGTAGCGTTGGGGAATATCACTTGAAAAGCCAATGGGTCGATGAAGAAGGATTCTACATCATCAGCTTCAACAATGAGTTCTTGTTGATCGGTTGATGAGGTCGTGTTAAGATGAGCTAAATCAAGACGGTAGATTCCTTTCATGGAACCAAGCTCAGACCAGTAAAGAAACCTAACCAAAGAGAGAAATTATCACTATTACTTGATAAACATAATAACTGCATAAAGGATCAAGAATATTACTTTGGTTTAGCCTTGAAACTTGAGCTATGGCCTTTGTGCTCAGGCTTGGGTGTTTTTTGTTTGTGTAATCTTGGCTGAATGAGAAGAGGGGGCATGAGTGAGTAGACAAAAGCCACTAATGGTAAGGAAGAGGGGGTATGAGTGTAGTAGACAAAAGCCACTAATGGTAATGAAGAGGGGGTATGAGTGCAGTCGACTAAAGTCACCAATGGTAAAGAAGAGGGGGTATGAGTGTAGTAGACAAAAGCCACTAATGGTAATGAAGAGGGGGTATGAGTGCAGTCGACTAAAGTCACCAATGGTAAAGAAGAGGGGGTATGAGTGTAGTAGACAAAAGCCACCAATGGTAAGGAAGAGGGGGTATGAGTGCAGTGGACAAAAGCCACCAATGGTAAAGAAGAGGGGGTATGAGTGCAGTCAACTAAAGTCACCTATGGTAAGGAATGGGTTTGAACACTCACCCATTATAAGGATCAACATGAAGCTCAGCTGGTGACGAGTCTAAAGCATTAACGACAACCTCTGGTGTCTGACTACAAGAAAGATCGCACCGTAATATCTACAAAAAAATAGTCAAAATAAGAATACGTATTTAATATACCATCTCAACTCCTTAGGAGTATGCAGCACATGTTGCTAGACAATAGTCTCTACTCTCACTGGTACCACTCCTGGGTGAAGAGAAGCAATTATAGTTAAGTTTCATGCCAAACTGTCTTGACCGGGTTGCCATACTCAAATGACTCAGCCATTAGAAATTGCATCTAATGCGCCAAACTACTCAGCCACTTCATGCTACAACAACACCTCAAATTAGCTATTGTTCATAGTGCTGTCTCCATTTCTACTACAGACAGTGGAAGTATCATGCGTATGCAAACATTCCTGGCAACCTCCAGTTCTTTAAACTTACATTGCTCTAACTTTTGAGGGAAAAACAACTACGTAGTTTAATTTACTAATACGTACGACATTTACAGAGTCTATTTATTTTATTTATTTATTTTAATTATTTATTATTTCTTTATTTCATTACATTACACATCCAACAGCCTGAGCACCAATAATGGTGTTTAATAGGAAACGAGAAGAAGTGTTCAGTTTTAGATGTGGGAGGACAACCCCAAATGGGGAAAACCCACGCAATCAGGTAGGGACTGAAAACTTAATCCATATGCAAGGCTCTGGTCCAATTGCGATTCGAACCGGGGTCCACAGAGGTGAAAGGCTGGGAAAGAAACCACTGAGCCAACCTGAATGCCCTTCATAATACCATGAGAAACGCTGAGCCATTCTTACCTGGTTTTCCTGTACAAAGTAAAGGTTATCAAACAGCCAGTCAACAGTCAGCAAGGTCGCGACCTTTGAACTGTTATAGATGACCTCAGAAGAAGTATTCCATGATTCTAGATTAGTAACATCCACAGTGCGACGATGAATTATCCCTGCAGTGTCCGATAGGAAAAGAAGACTCTTCCAATAATGGACTGCAACATCTGCAAATGAAACAAAAATATGAATATTAAGGGAAAAAAAGAATGATGATTGGGTGGGGTCTACTATCACACTGTTCCCTGTGTTCAGGGGATCGTCCAAAGTTTCAAAATTCTGAAGGACAAACAGAGGGTACTATTTTTAAAGAGGGGCTCCGAGGTCCAATTCAGTTTTGTGATGCGCTCATTTTTCAATAGATAGAGTCCTTATGAAAGTGGGACAAAAATAAAATTTCTAAACCTCAATCTAACAGTGTAAAATGCCATTGTATCTTATGCTCTTCCAGTGCGAAATTTGTCAAAATCCAAAAACATCCCATGACGCCACATTTCAAATATATGGATCTGTACATTTTTGTACAGGAATTTATTTAGCTCATTCCTAAAGTTTGATGATATTCAGATCAATCAAAACGACATTGAATTTGAGACAGCAAGCAGGAAAAAACATTAACAAGGGCAAACATTGTAAAACAAATATCCGGCTTAGCTGGAACTCTGACAACCATTAAAAAAAACCATGATGAAACTATTTTATCAATTAGAGATTGGTTAATTGGGTTACTTGCTATTAACATGGAGGTAATGAACAGCGTATTAATTACACTCTGCAAGAAATAAGTGAAAGAACCTAATTTTGGACAATACCTGCAATCATTTCTTCTTCAACATCCACGATGTGCAAGTCGGAGGGAAAAATAGCTGAGTTTTCCAGTTTGTCAAGAGGTGTGAAGGAGATGTAGGATGCTTTCTTATCCAGAGGGAAATTGTAGGCCGTCACACCAGCCACCAAGAAAGGTTCAATGCCAGTATCTATCCACAGAAATACAAACCAAAAGGATTGGTAAGCATTAAAGGTTTGATGAATTACTAAGTATTGATGCTTTTATTTTACACCTTGTAATTATTATACAATAATTCAGTTGAGGAAAAAATCATTTTGTGCCTTCCTGTATATTTCTAGATGAATTAGTTTCTTTAAAAATAACAGTCTTCAGGAACTACCATACAAATAGGTCACATGTCAAAGAAATGACAGATTAAATTTACACGTGTTCTTTCTATTCGAAAATTCACTCATGAAATAGTATGTAATGGATGCGATGTTACAGAAGGAATCTAGCCATACCCAGCCACTCTGTTTTTAAAATGTGAACACGGCTTGCATGGCTGGAAATTGCCAGAGCTTAAACACTACAAAGAGAGCTGTCAGTTCATAAAAACAATGTAAATATCTCTTGCGACTTTCTTGAACTTGTGCATTGACCTTCACTGCCTTACTCTAAGGTGTTTTCAAAACCAATTACGGCTTCAGCTATGGCTTCAAGCACTTTGGGTATTAGGCTTCAATGAGGCAACGGAGCATCTTAATTATACTCTATAAGACAATACAATTTGAATTCTAAGGTACACAGGCTTTGTCTGAATTGGCAGCTGAGGCTGTATCTGCTGATGAGGGTATTGCTACACCTGAGTGTATGTAGTCTATGCTTCACCGCCCGGTAACACAGTGATCCAGCCCCAGTCGTGACAGGTGACTGGTATCCTGCTTTTTTTTGTTTAGCAGAAATTTTGTAAAGGATGTGCCATAATGACATGTAATAAATAAACAATAAATCAGCTGAAAATTAACATGTTGCGACCAATTTTCATCTTTTTCCCAATTTATTTCATTTAAAATAATGCTCTCTGGGAACGCCCACAAAAAAAGCTTGCAGCTCATGATGCCACTACTGAAAAAATAAATGTTAAGTTCTAGCTTTTGCTACCACAACAGTACGTGCCTGTCAGGTAGCAATGAAATTGAAACAATTTGGTAACGTTTCCTGCCCCACTACTAACGTCACATCATGAACAAGGCCTTTTTTGAGGGTATTCCTGGAAGGCATTATTCAAAAATGAAATAAATGTCTAAAAATGTATAAAGGGGAGTAACAAGCATATTTTCAGTTGATTCATTGTTTATTAAATCAATTTTTGGGTGAACAAATAGAAAGCTGGAGCAGGATTTGAACCTGTGACCACCGGTTTAACGTACCGACGCTCTACCAACTGAGCTATCCAGCCCTAATGCTGGCAGTCTCCCTATTTTGTCAATATCTTTGTTCGGGGGTTGCCAGTCAGAAGCCATTCAACCGATTACTGCCATGTAGCCAGGGATCACACCCCATAATATACGATACAACCATAGAGCTAGCTCTATTAATTACAAACTTTTACATGGCATATGTACAAGATAGTACGATACATAACATCTAAGCAATGTTTTCTGCTTTAGCAGATCTATGAAGATGGACCCAGAGTAACCGATCCCAATTGGGGTATACTTCTACCCCCATGGGAACCATCTCCTCCCATTGACGGTATCAAAGGTCACCAAGCAGGAGATTCTTTGGTTCAAGTAAAACTTGTTCTACATACCATTGACTGGGGGTAGGGTGGTGATATTCTGTGTGGCTCCTGGACTCGTCCCTTCAGCATTCCTAGCTTCAATGGTCACTGTGTATAAAGTATCCGGCTCCAGTCTACCAAATGTATGCGAGTTTGTAGCCATGGCAACCAGCCTATAACCAGCAGCATTCTCTAGGGTCACTGTATGCTCAATGATTGGACCACTGGTGAAGTGTGGCTTCAGCCAAGACACTGATATGGTAGAAGAACTTCTTGAGACAAGACTAGTTATGATGGGTGCTGATAATGGAGCTGAAATATCAAAAGTCAAATAGAACTACTTGAGACAAGGCTAGTTGTGATGGGTAGTTGATAGTGGAGCTGAAATATCAAAAATCAAATAGAACTACTTGAGACAAGGTTAGTTATGATGGGTGTTGACAAAGGAGCTAAAACCTTGAAAGCATCTCAACTCCTTTGGGGTATGCATCACCATTAGCCAAATGGGCGCACAGGTTGCTAATTATTCACATCAACAATCTCTGCCATCGTGGGTACCCATTTACTCCTGGGAGAAGAGAAGCAATATAACTGTCTTGCCCAAATAAGTTTCAAGACCAGGATTGAAACCCACACTCAGATGCTAGCCCGATGCCATGTACTTCATACAAACATCAAACAAAGGGTCTTATTGTAACACAAGGCAATTTCTACAGGCACTTTGAGGGCAACCAACTGCACTGGACCCAATTTCATATCACTGCTAACCATGGAATTCTGCGCTTACACTCTGCTGGGTCCATTGAAATATGCACAATAGAAGGCGCTGTAACTGCAGAACTCTTTCGTATGCAGTGCCATGACATTGGGAACTGCATGCAAAAGTCCTGTGAAAATTGAAATGTGACTGTTGTCCCATGTGCCCCCTTTAAACTTACGTCCGTATGGGTCGGTGGTAACTTCTACACTCTCTGGAGATGACAGTATATGTCTAGTTGTGATAACCCATTGTATACGGAATGAGTATGTAACATAGGGATATAAGCCAGTTACTGATGTCTGTGTGGTAGAAACAGCCTGTGGGGAAAACAAAGATTTCACAATTCAATAAAACAGTTTTTAAAACACAAGATCAGGATTGGTATGTTATGGGAAAAAAACCACTGATAATAAGTTTCAATCTGAAAGCTCACTGATCAGAGAGTAGAAGGCCAGGGTTCTTCTCATGCACAAGCTAGCGTAATGGGCCAATACGCATGAATTATGGGCCGATACGCAGAAAACCATAGAGCATAAAACCATTTGAAATGCTTCAGATTGCACAGTAGAGCTTTTCAAACCAAGCATAAACATTAAATAAAAACATTCCAAGGACCTGCTACCAATTCAGCGTGCTTCAGCCACACTTCCAAAATTTGGGTACCACAGTTTTGACAAAATCCTGGGGAGAACCCTGGAGGGTTAAGCCATAATTTACCTGGGTGTTATAAGATGTCCATTTGCTGCCCTCTATGTCCACATACTTCCATTGTAATTTATACATCACAGCTTCATGGCTGGCTGGTACCCAGCTGATATCAACACTGGTGTTTGTAATGCTTTCCATTGATACAACATAAGGAGCTGATGGTGTACCAACTAAGGCTGCAAGATAAATTTCACCCAAATTATTTTAGCAGTCAAGAAAACCATAGACATACAATCTGTTTCAATAACATTTGACACACCTGTATGGCAAAATCAGATCAATGGATGGGAAAGCTGAGATTTAGCATAAATCTACAATGGCATCAGGCATGAAATGCGCATACAGCTAAAATGGCAACGTGCAGGAACTGCCTCAAAGCATATGCACACATATAACTACACACACATCATTCCTGTATGTATGAAAAGAGACCAGACTAACAGACTAATCCAAAAATATTATTAGAAGATATATTAAATGCATCAGAGACAAAGAACAATATTTTCAATTTTACTCTACACTGATTTGTGATAAGCACTGTATACTCAGTTCCCTTTTGGAGTCCTGCATAAAATCCACAGGCATACTACTCGGGTGGGATTCGAACCCACAACCCTTTCCTTTTCTAGAGTAGATATTTTAACCACTAGACCAACTGAGCGTGCTCGGTGGCAAGAGGCCAGTCCTGCTGATTTTCTTACCTGTAATAATTGATGCATACTCATCTTCTGCATAACGACACCCCAAATAACAAGACTCCATCTTAACAAATCAAAAACAAATTCCAATGTTTAGAATCAGAAGGTACAGGCACATCTGAAATCAATTTCCTAATAAAATAGTAATGAAGCAGGGTGAGAGTGGATGAAAATGACTAATCCACGAAATTCCTGTGGAGGGTTTGGTGGCTACCAACCACGCCATAACCCATATCAATGGCAGCATTCTGTGCTTACATGTAGATGGGGCAAGCACCTTGGTGTAGTCAAAATACAGTACAAGTAGTCTGTCAAGGCTTTACAAGGGCCTGGATGTAAGTAAGTGACATTAAAAAATTATTATTATTACTATTTTGTTTTAGTACAAAAATTCCACATCAATAATTTTGTAAAATCCAAAAATCCTGAGGAATCTCATCCCTGAATGAAGTATGTGTAATTCTTGCAGGAGGGGTAAAAAACAACTGTATTAGTTTTCAATTTATGTTAGAGTTTTTTACTTATAAATTTTTGTTTTTGTTACCATACACCGATGTATGATAATCACTGTATACTCAGTGCTCTTTGAGTCATGCGGATGAAGATCCACAGGCTACTTGGGTGGGATTCGAACCATTACCCCCACAATCTAGAGCAGATGTCAATAACTGCAAGACCAGCGAATGTTCCTGGGTGAGGAGAGGCCAGTTCGAATCCTACATTAGCAGCGAGTACTTCAACAACTTAATAGACGGCATAATTGAATCAGGGATAAAGAACACTATGTTGTTTTCACCCCTACACTGATGTATGATAAGCATGGTATACTCTGTGCTCGTCGAGTTACTTGGATGGGATTGGAACCCCAAACCCCTTCATTCTACACCACTGAGCCTGAAGTTGAATGGTTTTAAGTCCAATAAGCAGGTACTGCAAACAATTTAATTGATGTTACATGTAACTGCACCGGGGATATGAAGAAAATTTTGTGTGTGTTTGTTTGTTTGTTTGTTTTAGTGCTTTTTTCAACCCTCATTCCTATACATGTAGTAGTTTTTCCCTACATTGAGTTGCATGCATACTCAGAGCTGTCTGAATCCCACAAGGGAAAATAATTCATCATAATAAATAAAAATAATGAACATTTCTAGTGCGCCATGTCTGTCATGAATGACACTCCTTGCGCAAAAAAGAACTCTGCTATACACAAAGACAACCAAAAGGTCGAAGCTATAATTTCTGAAATAAATAGGTTTTGAGGTTTGTTTTAAAATGAGAGCAAGTATCTGCTTTTCTAAGTTGAGGTGGGAGGGTGTTCCAAAGAGATTGCCTGGCATGCGAGAAACAGCGATCACCCCACGAGTGCCAGGAACGTGGAGTATTTACCTTTTCTTGTTCCGAAGAAAACATTGAATCCTGCGGGAAAGAAACGAGACAACAAATCACTAACTATAAATCCATTTGAATATTCTATACAGTTGATATAGATAGACCCATGATCTCATCACACTACAGATAATATCAAAATATCACATATGTTTGACATTTTTTTACAGATTGGTCAAGGCATATGGTCACCATGGGTCTCAGAAATGTAGCAGGCCAGATGCTTTGTTCTTGTACAGAACAGGGCAGTTTTTCCTTGATAAAGGGCACCTCAATGACGGAAATGTAAATGTCCGCTGTATTATGTCAAAGGGGCACCAAGGCAATGACCAGGGGGCATGGAGGCAATTGCCTCCGTTGCCTCTGTAAAGGAGTATCAGGCACTAAGGCAATGACCAGGGGCATGGAGGCAATTGCCTCCGTTGCCTCCATGTGAAGTATCAGTCCTGCTGGACCGACCAACAAAATACATCTGTTTGTTTCATATCAACATCTGATCACTTTATATATTTTTTAATAATAATCTGTATTGGTAATAAGGAAGATAATTGATTATTATTTTAATATTAATTAATTGAACTTTGGCTCAAGTGACTTTAATGATGACCCCCCCCCCCACCATCCATTATCTCCCCACATTCTTTTTCCATGGTTTTATCACTCAGTATCTCTTAATTAAACAAAACATGGAGTAGATTAGTAAATATTGACTTACACATGCTTGGCTGCATGACTGGGCCGTTGTGTTGTCCCACAGTCCACACCCTGCAGTACACTGAAATAAAACAATCCACAGTTAACAGGCGTGTGGTTGTACATTAATTAAAAATCCTGAAAAATGGGTTGCACTCATCATTGAAAAGAAACCCACTGAAGTCCAGGGTGGTACATGTATGTTAATACGGGAATAAAGGGTTTTTTACTAGTTGTTTAAATACGGTGATTTGTGATGTCAAATTTGATTCCCATTGGCATTCACATGAAGGTACATGCTGTACATATAAACCAGGCTTTAAGCATGTTAAGGATGAAGTCTATGAAGATTATTTGAAGGGGCACCAAGGCAAATATTGGGGCAACAGAGGCCATGGCCTCCGTGTTATTCTAGGTCTGCATACATTTGAACTCAAACCATCCCCAAACCAGCCAACCATCAAAATCCAACTGCATGTTTTGTCTGATTATATTTAACTGAGGACTGCACAAGTAAACTGATTATATGCTTTACATGGGATCAGGCGTACAGTACCACCTTATTCAGAGTCCATCAGTTTGTTCTGTTGTAAAAAAATAAATCTAAATAAAAGGTTAACAGAAATAGAACATTTCCGGTCTCTGTCATCACAACATTCCAGCTCTGAGTTTTATCAAAGATTCTTGCATTCAAAACCAGCTCTTATCACAAACGGTTTAATTTATCTCTAAGACCATGAAGACTTCATGATAAAATTCCTCAACGTTTTGGGTACATGTAAGTGGGAAAATCAGCTTGGACTACGATTTTGCTAAGCTAAGACAAGTTCTTTCAAGAGCAATCTATACAGCTAAGTAGATATAAATCACATGGTGTTACTGCAACCACATAGGCCTATATATTGATATCTCATCATGCATTGTCTCAAAATCTATTGTACATGTACTTGTCAATCATCTGAAAAAGTTACCCAGGAAACCAGTGGAATGTTCCAAAGTACTTACGGAATTCAGGAGGCATGCTTGGTCACATGATGACGTTTCTGTGAAACCACCGCCAGCCTGTCAAGAAAACATCAGAAACATGAATTATAAAATGTGTGGTCTAAATGTAAAATCTACTTCAAAAATATATTTGTTTTTTATTTACATCCATTCCATATTCTTATAAGACAAATTTCTGAAAAAATATGGAATGCTTTGAAAAGTTTACCTCTGAAAATATGCCACCATCACTTTGTAATGGAGATAATCATAATACTAATAATGCAGTTCTTGTCACTTTATCTTCATGCCCGATGAGGCTATCCATTTATATAGCACCTTGTAAGGGTTTTACAAGGCGATGAGGTGCAATCTACTGCCAGCCATGCCAGGGTGGAAGGGGGGGGGCTTGAATACTGGGTTGTTTTACAATGCATGCATTGCATGATACTTGTAAACAACAGCTGAAGGATGAAATACATGTACAATGTACAATGTATGTATGGTTTAGGTGTCTTGCTCAAGGGCCACAAGTGCCAAGATAAAGCACCTGAACCTACACTCTGACATCACAGGATCATCCAATCCAATGCAATCACAAGGCATCAACACTCCTTAATTCATGTACTACATGTATCATGTACATGCGTGAAGCTTTAGAGGCATGTAAAAGAACTACCACATTCTTGGTAAACCATAAATAATTGACAAGAATTAACCTTTTCAAAGAGATCTTCATGTCAATTATGGAAAACATCTGAAAATAATTTGTCACAGCTGGCACCATTCGTATACACCCCACAAACACCCCCACCCCCAACCAAGCACTCTGTTTTTACTCAGTGAACTATTTGTTTTACTGTTGATTTCTCAACACACTACTGCATGTACTGAATGCATTACACTTCAGCCCTGTCTCAATTTACAGCTCTGGCTGTGGCTGCACATTAATCTTCACGTGAACATGCACTGAAGCATCCAACGCTCATAGCAACACCCTTAGCAACAGCCATAGCAACACCCTTAGCCTCAGAACACTTCATAATTTGGGTGGTAACTGTCTGAGATTTGACAGGCCTGATTTGCCCTGTATTTATAGTGCCAGCATTACACACACATTCCAAGGTCAAAGGGAGGATACTTTAAACTGCACAGTGGTCATGGTGGTTAACCACAACTCAACCACAACAGGGACAAGGATTTAACAAGTGGAGTTTTGTCATCTTACAAGAATGCACTTGTACCTCTGCTAATAATGTTCTTGAAGTTCACCAGGGAAACTCCATGTCAACTTTGTTCATTATGTAAACTAAATGTTTCTTGACGTCTGGTCACACACTCAGGCTTTTGGCTACTTCCGGTTCTAAAAGCTAGCATGTTTATCAAATATGCAAATTTGTTTCTGCCAATAACAGCACAAAGGAAACTGCAAATCAACCAAACTTTGTATCCTAGTGTTTTGTAGTTTTTTATGGGCACTAAAAAAAAGGAGAAAAAAGAGGAACTTATGATAAGCTGAATACTTACAGGGAGGACTGGTTTATGTGATTTTTATTTAATTTAATTATATTCTACTTAATTTTTCTTTTTCTGTTAATTGCTTTTATTTTATATATTTATATTTTGTTTCGCGTGTTTTGCTGAAGCTGGTCTTCTTTGATGTTTTATCTTTTATGCATGGGCAGGCTCAACCTTTTATGGTAATATTTTTTTTTTAGGCCTCGGCCTTGACCTCTCCACTTATTTAAAGAGGGAAAGTGGAGAGAAATATTGATAATAATAATAATAATAAAATTAAATTTAAAGGCCATTCACATAACTGAAATTGAAAATTTGTGTAACTAGTGAAAACCTTGACAAACATGTACAATGCAAGCAATCTCCCTAACAGTAAAACAAAACTACAGGCATGAAAAAAAGCTCAATAGCTTCATATTTTCTTGCGCAACTCTGAAAAGAAAATCAGCTCAATTTATTTCCAACAGGCTTGAACCCTCTCAGTCCCTGCACAGCCCAATGCTGCTACAAAGAGGTAGAATAAGTTACAAGACCCTTGAAGTTTAACAGAATCGTGATTTAAAATCAAGATTATGTATTTTGGTACAATTCTCATCCTTTTTGTTTGAAATATAGATTCATTCAAGTATGAAGGAAGGGATCAATAATCGCCTCTCATTAAAAACTACAAATATTTTTGACGGCAATTATTTTAGTATGGGGTTTAAATGAACACAATAGTTGTTGAAGACTTAACCTGGCATCCTTACTCATACTGTTTTAATGCTAAAGGCATTTTTTAGTATCATCATGATGAACGAAAATAAAACTAGCTTTTTGGTTACACAAGAGCTTGTTTTTACGACACAATATTTCTTTATCAAAATTAGCGTAGACAAGTCAACTGTGTAGGGAAGAAATTAAGAATGAGTGATATGAAGTTAATAAAAGATTTCCATTGAATTGACTAAAGAATGACAACGACGGTAGCCTGTTTTGAATTGTATTTTTGATGTTATGTTTTTCCCCCAAACACAAGCTGATGAGTGTTCCCTCAGACTGCATGATGCAGTGTACTGCTTTGGGCGGCTGGGGCAGTCATGTGACTAAACACTCCTGTAAGGAATAACACCATTTGTTTATACCATACTGATCATGTTGTTTTACCAGTGTGTCATACAGTCTGTTGTTATAGGTGGTCTGACTGTTGAGAATTTAACCAAACTTAACTCATTAGTCATCAGTAACTCATTCCAAAATGCTCTCAAAACTCATTTAATGTAACAAGAATTCTGAAAATAATTGCTGTTTTCATTACTAATTTGTTGATTTAGTTTGAACATTTACAGTGTTTTCTTTTTATTGCACCTTGAGCACCTCTAGATAGAGCTGCGCACATTATACATACCTGTACGGTAAACCCACATGATTTATTATCATCAAGCAATACATTTTTTCTACAGTGAAATACACTTTTACCAAACATCAAAATTGCTACCAGTACAGGGATAGTTTTTAAGGGGCACAGAGAAGGCCAAGTCTTTTGTAACAGCTACGCCTTGTCATCAATCAAGGCCTACATCTTGGCCCCAGCAATAGTTGATGTCAAACCACACAAGTGTTCATGGAATTGTCCTGTCTGTGAGTGTAAACCACATGTTAGCACACAATTGACAAGTTCCTTAACGGTGGACCAATCCAGATCATTCAGGAAGCAAATAGCATCCTGTATTCAACAACTGCTGGATTGCTTATCAAGAAATCAATCCACAATACCATCAATTCTAACTATTCATGTTTAATTTGAAAACAAGTGCATTTGTACCTGCCCTGACGATTCATATGGGGTTACCAGATTGCAGGACTGGATTGGCCGATTGTCACTTTAGTGATCAAAGCAAATAAACACCACATCAGTAGTTCATTTTCTGCTGAGAATAAAATTCTGCTTTTTCACAATTTGTTAAAGATCCACTTTGATTTTTATGGAGTGATATTTTTGGCATTCCTGGGACAAGGTTAAGGAGTGCAGAGGAGAGTGATTGCGCTCATTCTCCTTCAAAACTAAAGGTCTGTATCAGACAAGTAAACTGCGCTCTTTACTTAACCCACAAGAATGTTTAGTAGCGGTAAGCGTGTTAATTTCCCGATGTATCAATGGTAGTGCAGAGTTTGCCCTTAACTGTTCCAGTGACTAGCCAGCTAGACCAGTTAGCTTGTCATTTCACTCCTCCCTCAGCTTTTTCATTAAGTCCATATTTCATATTAAAATAGGCATGCTTTTCAACACTAGCCAGCCGGACCACTTATAGGGAAGTTTGACTGGTCCTCAGGTGTTCTAAGTACATAGCATTTGGCAAGCAGACCGCTGTTAATCAGTTGCCGCCAGGATTCTTCCATTTTTTCCCCTCCAGCCTGACGCTGGACGGGATTATTTTCTCGGAACTGCTAACTTTGGCACAAAGAAACCTTGACTTGACGGAGTGAAGAGAACAAAGATTGACTTTATTTCTTTGTGTTGTTTGTTTTCTCTACCGAGAAAATGTCAAATTCATGCAGCGTGAATTGGAAAACCTTGACCATGTGCCACGGCCTATGATTGGTAGTAAATCCGGAACCAAGGCTAGGTTCACTCTGTCCTACTTCCATTGAGCAGAAATACAAGGAATAAACAATGGTGGTAGCCTCTCTATGACTCGTACTCCTCTTCTTAAACAAAAGGACAAAGATATGGAATCGGGGATTACACAATAACGCCTGCACACTAGCCAAAAAGTGGCAATATATTGAGCGTCGCCTGTCCTGTGTGGGTGAAACAAAGCGTCACATGGCGTATGCATGCTCTGTACACGCCCAGCAGTGGAATGTCTGAGCGACCTTTGTTCCGGTATTCTGATTTAACACAATGGCAGGTTTTAACGTCGCCCGTTTGCTGGCTCAAAAAATTATTTCGTGGACACACGTCAGCGGGCGTCAACTGGTTACTGTTCAGGGAGAACGCTACTAGAAATGTCGGATCCAAATTTTAGAAAGTATACTGATATTCTTGAATTTCAACTCTAATTAACCCCCGAACAAAGATACTTTATAAAATAGGAGGACGGCCAACACACATGTAGGGCTAGATGTAGCTCAGTTGGTAGAGCACTTGCATGTAAATACAGAGATTGCAGGTTCAAACCCTGTTCTAGTCAATTTCTCTGTTTACCAAAAATGAGTTTTTAATTTCATCATGTAGGGCCCAAACAGAAACTTGTTTTTACTGGTTTTGATTTGACTTCCCCTGGATAAATGACAGAAATAAATAAATCAATAAACTATTTGGTGAAATTCAATCACTATTTTTGTATACATAGTTTTTTTCTCAAAAAGCAGAATGCGAATTGGAGTACTTGTAAACAATTGTTTGGAATAGTTGAGTTGTTCCATTGTAGGATTTTTCATTTATAAACAAAGTTGTTTTGCTGGTTCATATATTGTGTTCAATGCTTACAACAAATGTAAATACTTTCAACGATGGATACACAAATGTAAAAATGTTAAGCATGACCTGTCAACAAGTTGATATTGTTGTTTATTTCCAATTTAAAAATAAATTAATAACTGCTTCAAGAATGCTAACAGTTTGTTTTGCTGAAAACTAACACTGTTTGGGTAAACCACGACCAATTATTATAGCATTATAAGGTACTATAAGGTACCATGATAGCAGCCAGATCCTTTTAAATGACCTCCACTTGCTTTCAAGTTCACATACTCATAAATACCATGCCAATAAGTACCTACTGAATTGTAAACACATCCATAGTTACAAATGTATGAGAACATTCCATCACTGAATACTTTTATTCAATAATATGGCAGAAATTTTCACACACAGATGACTCTTTTGAAGTTGTTTTTATCAGTTTAATAGAAATATCATCGACCGAAACAGAATTGAGGCAGTACGAAGCTTGTGTAAAAACTGAAGTGGGTGTTTGTGGGTGTCCAGGCTCATTTTTTAGAAAATCTACTCTAAAAAACAGGTTTTGTAGCTAGGAACTTCCCACTGCACCAGAATAATTTTTTACAAGACTTAAAATTTATCTAATATTTTTTAATGTTTGCTGAGTGTTTAGTAGGTACTGAATTGAAAAACTTCAGTAATTTCTTCAAAAATATATGTGTTATTAAAAAACCTTAGATTGCAGGACTAGTTTGGTTATTACTGGGTTTACTGGCCAAGTGAGCAGATTACTGGACAGACCACATGCGGCCAGTGGTTATTTTAAGACCAGAGCCCAAGGAGCTTCTTAAACAAAAAATATTGCTTAACAAATTTCTGCTAAGCAAAAATGAACAGGATACCAGTCACAAATGGTACATGTGACATGGTACTTTGGCTGGTAACCTAAATCTGGTAAGCAAATCGTGTTGTGCTTACCTTTTTAAGTAGAAACTGTATAAAATTGGGTCCTGCAGCTGATTTCACAAATATTACGCAACTGCGTAAATCCACTGGTGCAAGATTTATTGTGAGTGGTGCAGAACTTTTCCCCAAAAAATCAACAGCTGATGTCTTATGGAAAATGTAAGGGTCTAGTCAGCCAGCTGTGCAAGGCTGGCTCACAAAAAAAATAAAAAAAACAACTAAAACAAAAAAAATCTTAGGGACAAAGTATGAATTGGCAATAATCAATACAAAATTGATTAGATTCAATCTACAAAAAACTCAATGACTATAAAATTTATTCTAGCATCAAACCCAGATAAGCAATTTCTTCTGAAATACTGTCAAAGTAACAACAACAACAAAACTGAGAAAGTTATGTTTTAAAAGAAGTAATATTTCATAAATATATATTCTTGTGGCTTTTGATTTACTTGGTTTTGCCATTGTGAAGATAAAACCAAAGTTCTCCCTGACAGAGTGCTTCGCTGGCTAACAATGACCACTCAAAATCCTCTCCAAGTGATCATCAACCTAGCTACATGTACAGGACACGTAGTTCAGTGTTGAAGAGCGATCCCTTTTTAATATGAAAAATGGACTAGTGAAAAAGCTGACTGACTCGTGAAATGACAAGCTAGTCACTGAACAAGGGAAAACCCTGTAAAACCAAATCAGTTAGAATATTTTCACAGAACTCAGGGGGAAGTACTGAGTACACTATCAGTGCTTATTCCAGATTGGTGCAGGGAAAAATCAAAATAACACTCTTAATCCCTAATGCAATTATTAGACAGTTTACATCTATTAAAAAAGTTGTCAGAAATTAACATAAGTTGCTTTAAATTAACAAGTATTGCAAAATCTATTTACAGAATGACGACATGTAGTAGATCATTTTTTTACATCGAAAATTTCTTCCGTTTCAGTGGAAGTAAATAAGGAAAAAGTGTCTTGCATTTCTGGATAACACAGAATGGTCGGCGGGAGATAAAGGTTCAATTTCACTGCAGGTGTAACTGTAAACCATTACTGGACATAGGAACTCAACAAGAGAGTGGGTCTATATTTCTTAACATCAACAATTATTGTACACATGCCGTGAATTTTAAAGCAGTGTGCATTGTGAGGTGGCTATATCAGGTGCATTGAGAGTTGACTAATTGGGGGGGGGGGAGAAAGTAATCCAGACTTCTTAAAGATGCATCGCCCTATTTTTTGCCAAGTTGATGGTAACAAACTTATTTCAATATTGTAGGATTTCCCAGTCAAGTTCACAACTTTTTCCCTCAAGTCAATCAAACTAGGGTTTCTATAATTAGCAAACTAGTGCATTAAATTTCTTTTTTGTGCACACTTAATTTCATTCTTCTCATTCAGGTTTGGTTTGGGTATTCTATTTCACTTATACAAGTACATGGTAGGCATTCAAGACTACATTTTCTCCATTCTTCAGTTAAATTTCTACTGCCTGTAATGCAATTGATGGATTTGAATGGTTGACCAGCCTCTTGCTGTTGGCTTTTACAAAATTGAATGATCTTTGCTACATAATTTATTTGAATGATCTTCTTTGACCAGTGAATGCTAAAATGAAATTGATTTACTCCTTTTTGACTGTTGAATGCTAATGCGTCGACGCATTGATTTTCAGACGAAACGAAATGAGCAGGTGTTAAATTGAATGAGTTTTTGTTGAAAGTGGCAGAAAAAACCTATAAATCTATAAACTACTTTCCTGTAGTTGAGAAAGTTCAAAACTTTTATTTGAGACAATGAATGAAAATACCAACAGATACTAGTGATTAGTACATGTAGGTTTAATCAGACAATCATATTTAAGGAGTGCAATCAGGAAATGAACGACTGGTGTAGCTTTGCAGAAGATCTGTAAGAGAAATAACAATCCGCCCACATGCTCATCTCATACACTCAGATTTTATAAAACTGTGTTTATTTCTAGACTAATGTGTGAAGTTTGGTTCTTAGGAGTACAAAGAAAAGAACTGTATGAGCTCTTACATGTAAATGTTGTCTTAAAGAATGGGAATATTTTCCGTTGAACGTCAATCTTAACTCTTGAGCATTCAGCAAATTAAAACCAAAAGGCCTTTTCATCTTATCAAGGCAGAAATCTATACGGTCAACTCCGTATTGACTTGGTTCAATTTTCAACACAGTTCAAATCTGCTCTGCTTTCACACTACATGTAGCTCTGTGCGAAATCATCTTGTAGGTTACACATTTAACTTTCAACCTGTGTATTGTGCGATCGTTTCACACAGCCAGGGTTCCATACAAATCCAAGCGGAAAACTCCCATCACTGCAGATCGCGCCACGCACTCAACAAGAATCGAAAGGGAACCCCAGAGTGTTCACACTAGGGCTTTCGACACGTGTTGGAATTTTCGACTTGAATCAAAAGTTCTGAATCCACCTCCCGAGCAGGGTTGGTTTGGACAGGGATCGAGCGCTCTACATGGGTCAACGCCGGATTGTTGTAGTGTGAAAAGGTCTGTCAAACCTACAAAGGTTGGACCCGTGTCCAACACAGAGATTTTTGGTAGTGTGAAAAGGCCTTTCACACTGAACAGGCCTTGCACTTAAGCTTTTTGTAAAGTAACCCAAGGGGCCAGTAAACTGTGCATTTTACTTACCCCCAGGAAGTTTTTGTTGCCCAAATTTTAAACATGTATTGTCATAAATGTATCTTCCTGAAACTAATGGTAGCGATCATAACCAGTTTAACGGTCAAATGAAGTTACACTCACACACTCAAAAATAAAATAACATGTTTCCAAAATTATTTACATCTGAAAAGAAAGTATGAGCATTATAAACAAGTAAGTTGCACAGTTTTTAGTAGCCCACAGGGCAAGTTGAGAAGTGATGTTTACTAGCCCATAACAGTTTTTACTAGACAATGTACGCCGGGCTAGTGCTAAGCGTGAACCCTGCTGAACAAATTCCCTTGTAAAGTATAGCAAAATGATGTGCAAAATGTATCAGTTGTTACTTAAAAAACATCAGTTGCTACTCAATATTAGCACAAAACATGTTCAGTCTAAATATTTTACTACGATGGGAAATTGCTGGACATAATCATTCCCTAGGTGATATTATTTCAACCAGCATAACTTGGAATTGAACATAATCGGCAAGAATTTTGATATGGATGGAAGAATACCCCCTACTGACCAAAGTGCAACATAACGCCTGGTGCATTGTATAGGTGGATTAAAGAACATGACCTTGTGTGACCTCCGCTGACCTCACTGAAGTCTGGAATCCAGAATATTTATGAAATGAGATAATGATTTTGATAAAAATGGAAAGTAGAGGTGAAAGTTGTTAGCTTGCGATGACTTTGGGAAGCAGTTTCTGAAAAAACTATGTTGGTTCCTTATTTAGGGGTGGATCCCTTTTGACCCCTTTTTCACTGGAGATGAAAAATAGATTAAACAATCATAATTTTTATGACTGATCTGATAGAGCTATACAGTGGTGTAAGATCTTCAAACTGACTGCTTCTAAATGAGAACCAATCACCCAATCACTGGGGTGACCAATCTTTTAGATTTGCTGCAGCATCCTTCAATGCCATAAGGAACTCACTCCCATCTGACAGATGAGAATCTCTCTCCATCTTTGCGAAGTTTCAAGAAGAACTTCGCAACATTCTTGTTCAAGGATACAAGGATTCAAGGATTTTTATCTTGCTTTGCATTAACTTGTTTCTAATGTGCTTGTTTTATTTTCAAAGCGCCCTGGGCATTATTAAGCTGTTGGATACAGGGTTCTCCCCAGGATTTTTCAAAACTTTGGGGCATTCTGGACCCAAATTTTGAAAGTGTCGCCGAAGCATGCTGAATTGGTTGAGGGTCCTTGAGCAATCAGCAATCGAGACAGGGTTCTGTGCCGCTCCTATGTCATACATGTAGGTAACAGCCAATGTTTTGCAATTCACGCTGCGTGAATTTATCGTTTTTCTCAGTCGAGCAACAAAAGTCAGGGTTTCTTTATGCCAGAAATACCTTCAAAGAAAAAATGTTCCGGCAATTCCGCCGAAACATACTTACATTTACTGCTTAGCAAAAATGTGTACCAGTCATAGATGGTATGGGAAATGGTATTTTGGCTGGTAACCTTATTCTAGAAAGCATAATTTTGTTGTGCTTTGCGCCCAGATCGGTAGTGCATCTATGTAATGCACAAGAACTTTTGCATTTCACACAAAATGGTACACTGTACATGTACTTATCCCAAACATGGTCAACCATACATGTACAACAGGATACTAAACTCCCAATAATTTTAAATGTAAAGCTACACAGTGACACAATTCAACACTTGTTTAAAATAGGCAGCACCATTTTTACAGCTCTTCCATTTTATCACCTCTCCCAAGATTGCCTACCGATTAATCGGTAACAAACTGACAAGATCAAACATGTGTTCCTTGTATGGATTTTCATTTAAGACTAAATCGTTTTCATTCTGACTGACTTTGTTTAATCGTGGTCCACGATTAAACAAAGTCAGTCAGATTGAAAACGATTTAGTCTTAAATGAAAATCCAATAACAACTCATTTGATCCCCCGGAGTGTTCTGAAATCTGAATTGAGTTGATAAGGTCAGGTTCAATATGGCTAAGGTCAGCCCAGACTCCTTGAACTCATCATGTGTAAAAATCAACAACATGTCTCGGAATAAAAATATTACTAGTGTGTCGTGGCCCAGCAGTCTAGCACATCGGACTCAAGTTCTGATAGCTGAATCATCAGAGTGATGGTTCCCAGTCATGACACTTGTGTCCTTGGGCAGGATACTTAACCATAAATTGCTTCTCTTACACCAGGTGTTTTTAAACGGGAACCTGCGAGGGCTGTGACGGTATTATGTTGGGTTAACCCCTTAGCGCTAAGGGAGTTGAGAAAGTTTGAGGAATGGTTTGCCTGATGAATAGGGATACATGTATGTAGGTTGTGTTTCAAAGCACCTTGACCAATCTGGTCATTAAGATGATACTGTAATGGGCAAATACAGTACACTGTAAAAACCCATCTAGATGGGGTTACTGGGACCAAGCTAAATTTAGCTTGTATCCTTTCACACTTGTTATTTATTTGCACAGAACTGTCAAATTTGTAAACCAATACACTGATACATTAAGCCCCACCCCTTCATAATGCATTGACCAATCACAACCAAGAGTGAGCACCTTAATGCCTGATAAATAGTGACAGTTAAAAACCCATTACAAAATGTAAAGAAGCTGCTACCATTTGGATAGCTGTGCACTTTATATTTCGTACAGCGCTGACTTCATGATTATGGCCGTGTCCGAATCAAGTGACTTCGGCTACGGCTATGGCCGCTGGCTGCAACGACTAGGAACCCTCAGTGTTCTGGCTGTAGCCACTGCCGAAGCTATTCATTCGGACACAGCCTAAGATTAAAATGAGGACAGGACATGAAGTCAAGCACGTTGCCATGTTTCAGTATGAAGGAATGTCACTAGGGGTAATTGTAGGGGTGTAACTAGGGCATTCTCATTAGGATGGTGTTGAGAAGCCAATTTGCCAAAACTGGTAAACTTATTCATAATTTGGGGTGTATGCTGGCAGCGGCGTAGTACCTTGCAGACTACAGTTCCAAAAGGCTATTCCCCACTATTTCACTCTTAACAATAAAAAAACAAGCTCGCCAAGCATGGAACCACACTGTATTCAATGATGTCAAAGCACTGCAAATTACTTTGCTTTTCAAAGGAAAAACAATTATTTTTATTCAGCAACATCAATGAACTTTAGTCTGGATAACATTTGGTAGTTTCAGCACACGATCACTCATAACAGCCAATCAATTACACATTCTTAACATCTGACAATACCTATCTGACGATGATTTGGTTTCTTCTTTAAAACGTTAATCCATCATTGTTATTGGAGGAGTATACTTCATTCCAATCCTCTAGTTATCAAGAATCATATCATAAAGGGATGGTACATCATTGGTTATTGGAAGAGTACATTCATTCCAATCCTCTAGTTATCAAGAAACATATATCATAAAGGGATGGTACATCATTGATTATTGGAAGAGTACATTCATTCCAATCCTCTAGTTATCAAGAAACATATCATAAAGGGATGGTACATCATTGGTTATTGGAAGAGTAATTCCTTCCAGTTCTCTAGTTTCTGATAAAAAAGAAAATGTCATCAGAGTTTGAGTGGGCGGTCACAATTTAGTAAAATACAATCGGGGATTTTGTGCATAATTTATACATAAATGTTTGTGGTTATCTTGAATGCTGCACTATGACCAAAGCCTTACCCCCTGATAAGTCTCTGAACCATCTTTACAACCGTTGCAATCATTGCAGAGCCTACACTGCTAAATGCTGGTAGCATACAACCCTATGGCTTAGAGTTTCATTTGGATTAGCTTTTAACATTTGGTTTTCTTTCACTTTTGCTGTTTTATCTCAAATTAAAGTCAGGACTACACATAAAACAATGACGAGGGACGATTTTGCATCCGACTGCCACTTTTTTTACTTGCTGTGGCCAAAGACAGCCCCATTCGGCTGAATAATTTGGGGATTATAATAATTGAAAAAGTGGCAGTCAGATTCGACATCATTACCCACTGTCAGACAAACCATAGAACAACTGTACTTCAGTTCTGTACAGTGCAGAACATTTATACACTAAAGGGGTGAGAAAAAGGGGAAGGAATTTATGTTTTACATTTGTCTAAACTCCACTTCTTCATATTTACAATGTAAAGTGCACTGAGGCAGGCCAATGTCTGTTAAATGTATTAACTAAAGCCCTTTTCACACGACAAAAAAAATAACCAAGGTCCCTTGCTACACATTTTACGAGCGCTGATTGTTTATTGCTGTCATCGTGCTTGACCGATTTCGCAAGCTTTCACACGACTGAAGTATAAAAAACTAACGACCATTGTACACACATCACTGGTAACTCACGTGCGAACGGCATATCGGTGAAATAGATACTAGTACCAGTGAAATCTTAAGTAATTGAACTGCGCGTGCGCGGGTTTCTATGCATGTATAGCTTTTTTGGCGCGTTGTCATGCAGGCCTATGTGTATGGATGTACGTGTGTAATTCTGAATCAATCATTGCAGCCAGCTGAGCCTGAGAACGAAGTACTTCCTGAATCCTATACCGAAAAAAGAAACAAAATCAGACAAATGGCTGACATCGATGAAACATCAGCGTAAGAATACTTGGGTCGGCCATGTTGACACGATCGTTTGCAATAACAAGGCAGCACACGCACACGGGACGCCGGCGTGCATAGATACAGTCATGATCTTTCGTCGTTATGCGAAAGGTCACACAAAAGGTCGCCACGCATGCGTGGTATGTGACATTTCGCACAGGACGTCGTTCAATAAACAGAGTTTCCCTTCACACGATGATTTCGCGCACGTCCTTGGTGAAATCTTCCGCTTGCGGAAGATTTTGTCGTAGGTCCGGACCTGCGACAAAATTTAGCAATGTTTGAGAAGATTTCGCAAGGGACCTTGGACAATGTAAAAGTTGTTGTCCTTTCACACGAGGTGCATTTTGTAAATTTTCGCAACCTTGCTAAAATTAAGCAAGGGACCCTTGCTAAATTGCTCTCGTGTGAAAGGGGCTTAAGCATACATAATAGAAGAGGACAAACAGGAATACTACCTGTGCTTTAAAATTTACAATGTAATGTAATAAATACCACTAAGCTGTTTCAATGGGCTTTGGTTTGCAGTATTGTTAATTCATGTCAGTAACTTGCACTTGAGTCCGACTCTAGTTGCCAATTTTTGTGAGTTTAATGACTTGACTTAGACAGGAAAAATGACTTGGTTTGTGTCTGAGTAATTATAGCCACAGTCAGCAGACTACGTACACAAGGGGACTGTGCCTCTAGATTTGGTGAGAAATTAGTCTGAAAACACAATTCACCGGAAAAAAAACATACTCAAAAAAGCATGTATAAAACAAAACAATTTGTGAGTGTTAAAATTGGGGATGGCAATAGAATGATACAATGAAAATTTTAATTATAACTGGCCTATTGCTATAGTAAACTTGTTAGTGTATTACCAAAATTATTAAAATATAGGCCTAAAATAATATTCATAATGATATTATCACTCTAAAAAATCAACACATAACAGCACCTGCCACAGGGCAGGGGAGGGTTAAATATTAATTCTTTCCCTGACCCTAGCTGGACCACCCCCCCCCCCCCACCCCGCATGCTGTAGCAATAGCAATGCATGGTCATGAAGGAAGAAAGTACACTACATTTATAAGTACAACAAAACTGTACTTAACTGCAGACACTAGTTGCAATAATCAGATCAATTACAAGAAAAGATTCATGGCTTTTATAATAAAGTAAAACAATTAGTAGTTTAGTCCCGTAGCCGTACCATACCATAACATTACCAATCAATGCCCACGTAATATAAAGATGTACAGCTATTCAACGTGGTACATACATGTACCCCACAACACACCTGTATGGCCCTGTCAACCACCCCCATGCAGTTTCTTCAATGACAAATCACTCAAGACGAAACTCACAAAATGGTTTAAAAAGACAAACAAAAACTCACCAAAACAGACTGGCATGTTTCCTCACATTGATCAACAAGATTTGCAGACAGACACCGTGAAAAGATAAATAAAAGTATCCAAATCACGTCAAAAAATTGGCAGTTTTGGAGACTGTTTACTGCCATCGTGGGTCCATCCAGTGACTGTCATTAACTGCACGATTGCTTCATAAACCGCAAAAACCACACATTGAATTTCGACCTTACAGCTGGTGGTGCATTCCTTGACTCCATATATGGAACATACGTAACCTTATTTGGCAGACGAAGCGAACTCGTTATGAAGTCACTGCATTCATTGGACAAAAGTCAGAAAAGATTGCCGTTAAAAGACCACGCCTACATTTACATAAAATTAACGTAAAAACATTTTGGAGAAGTTGACCAACAGAGGGCACTATACAGCATGAACGATGACAAATAAACAAAATGGCAGCCTCCATGATGCAACATGAGGAAATATGTGTGATGCAAAGCCATTGAAATAGCACCCCGATCGATGTCTGACATGTTTAATAAATACAGCAAACACATTTATCAAACCTTTTACAGATTGTGTACTGTATCTACCCATCGGAGGAGTTTGACTGTCACTAAGATGGCTAGAATTATCCAAATTGAAGGTATAATGTACCTACTGTTTCTAAATCTAAAGTAACGTCAGAACGTTACCCGTTGCACTTGCAAGTTGCAGTGCAGTGACTTTTTAAAGTTTTATTAATGTATAGTATAGTATAATTTTGCTTTAATTAAAAATAAAATCATTCATATGCTTGTTCTTGTTGTTGCTTGTCTATTTTATTACTATTAGAATAGTAATAATGTATATGCAGACAATTTAATGGCCTCATGACATGGGATAGTCGTGTTTCGACCCTGCTACACAGAGTGCTACTGCTGCTGCTAGCTAGGGTCTAAACGTGAAGTGTTTATCATTTTTTTTGCATAAAGCAGTTTGCAACAGCTGATTCCATTTTCTCATTAGTATTATTAGTATATTGTGATTTTAGTTTGAATATGTTGCACCAAAGGTTATTTAAAACCTGGTGTAACATATTCAATCATACCAATTCCCAACCCCATTAATTGATATTATTTGATATTCTACTTTGTTACTTGTACATTTGTAGTGGTATTGTATGGTACTCACTCGTTTTTTGCTTGAAACGTTATGCCACCTAGACGTTGCAGTCAATCGGTACTCTGGTCTGATGTCATTAGAAGTGATTTCCTTTAACTCAAGAATAGTTCAGGAAAACATTTTATTTACATATTTTTTAATTTAAAAAATCACCCTACATAAGGTCAAAGGGCAACTTGAAGTGAAGGTTACATGTACAAGAAAAATATGGAACATTTAAAGTGGAAGAAGATTCTTGTTTATTTTACTTAGTATAGTCATAATGCCAGTCATAAATTTTCCAATGAGCTACAGGTTCTAATCTTGACTGAATGACTTTATAATTTACAGCCAACCAGAATGCTGTATCCACAGCAGTTACAAGTCTTCAAGCTGGGAATGTTATAGCGGTTCCGACAGACACCATTTATGGGGTAGCCGCTCTGGCTCAGTCAACGGCGTCCGTTCAACAACTTTATAAGATAAAAAGAAGAAATGGACAAAATCCTGTCGCTATTTGTGTTGGTGATGTCCAAGATCTGCAGAGGTATTTAATATGTGTTTTGGTCTTCAAATATTTGTCAATTATGCTGGATTTTATACTTTTTTATGAACACATTTTTACTTGAGTTCCGATAAACAATTTTAAAGTTTGAATTTTTTGATCAGATATGTTTTTGGTGAGTTACTGATAAAAGATAAAGTCCAAATGTGATGCTCTTTCAAAAGATATTTCTAAACATAATAAGCCACTTTCTTAGTCCAAGACTAACTGTTCCCATTTATACACCTAGTTTAAGAGAAGCAATTTATGGTTAAGTGTCATGCTGAAGGGCACAAATGTCATGACCGGGATTCCAACCCACACTCTTATGACAAGTCAATCAGAACTTGAGTCCAATGCTAGACCACTCGGCCACAACACACCACACAAGTATCGTTATTGACTGCATGTTAACACTTGAGTTGTTTTGTTTATTGTCGTTTTATTATCAATTTCTCAACAACACAAAAATTACAATTTGCAAAGTTATGTATTAACTGTATCAACAGTTCAACAAAAACACAAAGATAAACTTATGTAGAGACTAAAGCTTTTGGTAATACATGTATGTAATTTTATAAAACTCACAGCCCTTCTCTCAGGAGGGTGTACTTTAAGTTGCCTCAAAATCTCTCATATGCCATGCAAACAACAGTGAAATAACCAATACACACTGGTCTTTCATTGTGTTTGTGTGATCAATTAGGAAAGATTGTCACAGCAGAAATTAACCAAGGTTGAGAATCTTATCTCCACCAACAATGGCCCAAATTCCATTGTAATTATTTTTGCAGTATTTGTGAACCAAATTTATGGACTGGTGTTCCATTTTTGTTTATTTTTATTTTGGCCATTGATACAAGAAAACAACATACAGACAGTCAAAATAAGATAAAAATGTAATTGTGATGAAAGGAAATTAGCTGTTGAAAGTGCCATCATTTGGTCAAAAATATGGTAAACTAAGCACGGGTGGTGGCTTCACCAGTTTACCACTGTCATTGAAGCATTTTGAGCAATGGCTCTACTCCCTACATCAGCATGTGTGTGCCGCACAATGCCACTGTTAGGCATAGTGAGATCATGATTCTTTTTTATTTGAGAAAACACACTGATAGTAGGAGGTTGGCTCTCTAGATTGAAATGAAGTTAAATTGCAATGGTACAAATCCTACCAACTTTTGGAATATCAGTTAATTAGTTCATTATGATGTTTTTGTTTCTGTTTTGTTTCCCAGATGGGGTGAAATAACAGTCTCCACTGATTTGCTCTCCGATCTTCTACCAGGACCAGTTACTTTAGTCTTCAAGAGGAAACCTGAGCTCAACCCTGAGTTGAATTCCTCAACCGAGTTAGTTGGGATTCGTATTCCAGACTATCCATTTATCCGAGATGTGGCTCGTGCAGCTGGTTCACCGCTAGCGTTAACCAGTGCTAATGTTAGTGCTGCTGGAAGCACATTATCCATACAGGTACATAATACCAGCAAGTCGCTGCTAAGCATTGTATCTCCGATATTACTGTACCTCATACATATTCATGATTGACAGCCAAATTCTCACTGGTCCATTCGGCGTCACGTGCCAGATGCTTAGCAGAAACTTGTCAAGCAATATTTGCTGCTTAAGCAGCTCTATGGAATTGGGGCCTGTTAAAGTTACATTATGTTTGGTGGTTTCATTTAGAAAGAAATTAAACATAAACAACATGTTTTGTCAGGGATTTTGTGCACATTCAGAGTGGGTTTATGTCGATTGCAGCAACTGAAAAAAGCAACAATGATTTCAAGAGCCTTCAAAATGCTATTTCCTTGAGACTGACTGTATTTCAGACGGAAATATTTCTCTGTCTGATTGGTACTGGTATGAACTTTAGAATCAGTCAGCTTTCAGATGGAAATACTTCTCTGGAGGATTGGTACTGGTATGAACTTTAGAATCAGTCAGCTTTCAGATGGAAATACTTCTCTGGAGGATTGGTACTGGTATGAACTTTAGAATCAGTGAGTTTTCAGATTGAAACTAATCAATTTTGTGGATGATAGTTACCAATCCTTGTACTTGGTCTATAAATGGTTATTTTGTTTGCACCATGTAGGAGTTTCAAGAACTCTGGCCACAGCTTGATGTGGTTTTTGACGGAGGGCGTTTGGGAGATTCAATGGAATCAAGATTGGGATCAACTGTAGTCAATCTCTCTGTACCTGGAAAGTTTACAATCATCAGACCAGGCAGGTAAATCAACCAAACCCATCAAATAATAACACACATGACTCTCAACCCTAGCAGTGTCCTCGAGCCAATTAAATCAGCCCAATTTTCAGACTGTGTAGTGTGACAAAAATAAAGTTTGGGAAGTCGGCTTTGATCATGTGTATGCCTTGACTCCGGTTATTGTTTGTATAATATTTATCTGCAATTTCTCAAATAAAATTAGGTATTTATCGCTTAAAATTCATGGCATTACACGTATTTCAAACAGGACACTGCTGGGGTAAAAGTAAATAAATGTATAAACTGTGTTTTTTTTAGAAAAATATATGTATGTACATTGGAAGACAGCATAAGGAAAGACAATAATGATCAAAATAATAATATGCAGTTCTTATCTAATGCTTCATCACACCTGAAGCGCTCATCAATTTATCAACAGGTATGCAGAGCTACGTTTGAATTGTGAGACCCATTTATAAAGCACCTTGTAAGTGAAGGTGCACTCTGCAGTAGGCCATGCCAGAAACACTGGGGGAAACCCCTATTTCTTGACGATAAGTGTACTGGGTTTAACTAAGTGCATTAAACAACAAACAGCACTACAACTTCCTGTCCCATTCGAAGGACAAAGCATTTATGGTCAAGTGTCTTGTTCAAGAACACATGAGCCATGACCAGTACCTGAACCTGACTCTGAGTGCGGTGCACTAGACCGCATAGCCATCCCAGTAACAATGCGTTCTTCTCAAGTGAACAAGACAACGTGTTTAGGGAGGAATGCAACAGGGTTGAATGTAGTGTAACCCAAGGTTAAAACCGAGGTTACACAAGATCCAACCTCAAGTTACCGCTAGTTTAATTTTGCATTACTCCCCAAAGAATAAAGATAACACCTCCAGAAAGGATCTGGTGAAAGGCAGGATGAGTCTCTGTTATTTAAGTCCAAAGAGTGTTACAGAGATATTGTCATAGTACTATGGTGAACCTCACTGGATCCTCAGAGAAGAACGACCATTCCACATCAAAACCTATGGTTTGGATTTGTCATGTCATTGGGATGGTTTGAAAAGTTACACATTGCATTTGCAGTAACAACTCCTTTGCATGGTTCTATCTGGTTACACTTTCTTACACTAGTGTTTGAGAAAAACATAAAATATGAATATCAGCCATTTGGGAAAATCACAACCATTTGGTGCAAACTGTTAGCGAGTATTGGCCAATTAATTTCATCAAATGATTCAAATTATGATGATCACAACGCTTTTTTGAAGAAAACAACAAAACAGTTTTTTTAAATCTTCATAATTTCAAAATAAGCTGATATTCTGAATGATTCTATAATACCCCTGTGTGTCTGATTTGAGGTAGTCTTGGTGCAAGACATTTCTTGTGACCAATGGCCACTGTACATATGAACCTGACTCAGTCCACAAACTGCCTGCAGTTGCCAGTCATTCATGTAGACTTGACTTATTCTACAAACTGTCCCTCTTGAGGCACTATCGCTCACTATTGGTGAGTCACATAAGCACGGTGGTTGTGTAATGAGAAATGGCATAATAACGTCTTGCATCAAGACTAGATTAAATATTGATCAAACTGGTTTTTGTTTTGTATTTTCCCCAGTGCTCATCAACAGACGGTTGAGATCCTGACTGCTAAACATGGCCTGCTAGAATCCAGGTAGCACAGTCTTATCATGATGCCATTTTTAAAGTATAATTTGTGTTATTTATTGATCATGTTACTACATAATCAATATATTTTATATATATTTTGTATTTTTGTTTTCGACGGAGCTTGGGTATTAAGGCCAATAACTCTTACACTGGGGGAGTTCTTGGGATGCCAGGTGGCAGCAGACTGGACCAGGGCCCAGGGCCCAGTTTCCTGGCCCTGCTTACTGCGCAACTCTGCATTTACAGCCCAAAGAATCATGTGACAGGGCACTTTACATGTAAGCGCTGAATTCTGTGGTAAACAGTGCCATGAAATTGGGCCCAGGTAAGTCCATTGTTCTCGGATTATGCACATGCTTTGAACTACACAAACAGAAGATAAGCTGGTATGTCTGCTGCCACCTAGTGTTCCAAAGTCTCTCATTGTTTGAAACATTTTTATTTAGAAATGTTAACAATTTCAGTTTTAATAATAATAAATGTATTTATAAAGAACTTTAACACAAAATGTCTTTAACACAAAAGATTTACTTTAGATATTAAGGTTATAGGACCATATTAATAACAGTGTATATTTATAAATGACACTCCTGTCACCAAATTTGGTGGAGCTTGTTTAGAATGATTTTATGAGACAAAGCAACCATAATACAATACCTTTAAAGGGATACAAGGTGAGGTGGCGCATATTGCTGCCAGACCATGCCAGAAACACCGGAGCAAGCCCCTTCTCTTTAGCATGTTGAGAAGTGTTCTGGGTTCTTTTAAGTGCATAATACACAACACGCACAAATTATGGAAAGTGTGTAAATGCCGCTTGGCCAAAAAAGCCAACTACACTGTAAAACACACAGGGACATTGATTATTGTGATGAAGATGTCATGTGAATTGGGTCAAACCAAAGTGATGTATTCTTTATTCCTGATGCAATTATTACCGGGCTGGAAAATGATACTTATTAGTCAAAATATGAAGTTTAAATTCAGCATTGTAATCGGCAGTATAACTAAAAATTAACGGAGCAATATTTAAATTGCAGTTATGCATCGTCGATAGAAACCATTATCACTTCATTGCTCACGACCTTCTGCTGAGATAAATGTTGCTGTAAGTGTACCCACCACTTCTGTCAGGCACCTGCAGGGTCTAATTTCATAGAGTTGCCAAAAAAACTTCTGCTAAGCAAAGATAAGCAGGATACCAGTCACAGATGGTACATGTAACATGGTGATTTTGGCTGATAACCTTATTCTGCTAAGCATAATTTTGTTGTGCTTAGCTACTTTTTGTACTTGAGCAGCTCTATGAAATTGGGCGTTGGATGTTTTGCTTGATTATTGTACTACAACCTCTTTCCTTGATTGGGTTTTCTTTCTGTAGGCCTGATACTTCATGGAGGCATCAGAGGCAATTGCCTCCTTTGCCACTGGTCATTGCCTTGGTGCCCCTTAAAATGTTCCAGTAGAATTTACATTACCCTAATAGAGAAGCCCCTTTACTAACATGACTAAGGAGAACTTGCCTTGCCCTTACAAGAATGAAGCATCAGGCCCTGACTGTTAATGCAATAGCCAACTGTAAAACAATACCTCATTAACTGTTTACATAATCCATTCACAAGGTTTTATCCATGTTATTAGGTCTTCTTACATTTAATGCTCGCACAGAGGTTGACTTTTAACAAGAACTGTTGGTATATATTTTTTGTATTTAAAGTGTTATTTGAAACAATGTCACAGCTAAACATTTATGGAGGACCACTGAACAAAAGGTGGCTGCAAAGTGGCAAACTGTTTAGAGGTTGGTATCAACTCGATTTAATAGAAGGATTGAGTTTGTACCAGTGTTAAGCATGGTTGCCCTCTGCTAAATAGACCGATCCTTTGAGCCCCGCCCACTTACGTGCTGACCAATCACAGCCTTAACTATGCCACCGAAAGTCCCTTGATAAAATCCTATTGGAAAATGTAAACATGTGTGTGCCTTTTTATAACGTACGCATTCAGTGTGGCATTGAAGAGATGCACATATTGCTGCCCACTTGTGTGCAGTGCTGATGAAGCCATTATAGCCAATGCTGTGATTGGTCAATATGTCAGAGGGCGGGGGCTTAATGGATCGGTCTATTGCAAATTTCAAAAGTGACTTTGATTGCTTTATTATGTAGTTTTGTTAATTTCATTTACACTGTGTTTTAATAAACCATATATGAAAGAAAAACACCTTGTTGAGCTGAGCTGACTTGCTGAACTGCTTCCATGATACTATTATTACAATTTGTTGACACATCTATACATGAATATTCATTTACATATTAATTATTCATTAACCTTCCTCCCTAGTGTCTAGAGATCCATTGAAATACTCCACTCTCAAAACCCATATGTGATGCTCTATGCCAAAACCAGGCACTTCCTGCCAAAACTCAACACTGGATTTATTTGTTCATCAAATAGATGAGGTTAAGAGCTTTCAAGTAACACCTAACTAGGGCCTAGGCCTGTCATTTAAGTGTTTCTCAACATATATAGAATCTTTACGACATTGCATCACATTAATTTCAAGGCTGATGTTTCTGTCGTCTTTACTTTTAATGCCATTTCACTATTTCCAAGAAGTGCCTGATTTTGTTCTGGGCCGTCACACATGTTTGGACTTTGATAAGATCGGTATGCCTAGCCAAATGATTCCAGCATTTGTTGTTTGGGCCTACAGTAATGAATCCTACAAACTGGGACAAATTTCTGATGGGATTTTGGATAATGGTAACCTTTGCAATGTAAATGATTATAGTTCATGTGACTCATAATTAAATAATCACCTCCTGGTGAAAATTTGTTGTTAAATGCCAAGATAAGTGTCAAAACAATCTGTAACATGACCTTACAAGGGTTGTGTTTATAAACAGGCTTGTAAATCCAATTAGAAAAACAAGTGTTCATGAATAGTTTGAAGTAGCACTACCAGGCCTAAGACCGAGCTATGACCACAGAGACTGAAATCCAACAGCCCTGCATTTATTTATTCAATCTTTTAGACATGAATACAACACAAAAATTGAGACAATTCAATCGTTTCATAATTTCATACAGAAAAGAACATTCACAGCAATAGAATTTAAATGAAACAAAAATAAAATTCTGGGGGAAAAGGGTAACTGAAAAAATAAGCATAAGCACAAGTAACTAGTATAGTTTCAAAAATGATAAAATAAAAAATCTTCATTCTATGCATGGATAGATTACCCCTCCTACTGTCTGACCATTTAGTATCATCCCCTGTGGTTTTGTATGATAGACTATATGCCAGCCAGCCTGCAGTATATCATGTGCTGAATGCATCGTTACACAGTACACAGTCAACCCTCCTACTGTCTGACTATTCAATCTCATCCACTATGGTTTTGTATGAGAAACCATTCCTGCCTATAATACAATATCATGTGGTGAATGCATATCTACAAAGTACACAGCAACAGTTGTTCCACCCTACAAAACCCATGCAGTTTAATGATTTCAAATGGTAGGTCCACTCACTGTGAAATGTTACCAAGAGTAGGGCGGGGGAGGGGGGGGTCATTACCCCTCCATTGTTCCAGCCTCCTCTCTCTTCTTAGCTTCATATTCAGAAAACTTAGCATACAACTGTGTTACATACTCATCATGCTCGGCTTGAACGAAGTTGCCTGCCACAGGATTCCCAAGTCCATGACTCTTGGCAAACTCACCAACCTTCCACTTGGCTCTTCCATTAATGTCACAGTTTGGGTAGAATGGGATGGCCTCTGGGTTGATGAATCCTTGCTGCTTGTAGATGAGGATGACATAGCGATGTAAGCCTGCAATTGAAATGAGTCACACATGAACTATGAGTTTTATTTTATAAAACTGAAGTGTAGGTTACAACTTGAAGATATTTGAGACCGATTGTACAAAATCCATTGACAAGATTTTGCTAAAAATTCATACTTCAAATTCCATCATAAGAGGTTCAAACTCTGTAGCTGTTTAACAGAACAACAAGGTAAAAAACCTACATCTTTTACAGCCCTAAGATCTCTAGACTCCATGCCACCATGCTATACAAGGTTGATTAAAGAGGTAGGCAACTGAATCAAACCAGGGGATGGATTATGAAGACATTGATGTAGAGAAGGAGAGCTGTGTTATGATTTGGTTGTACCATACACAGTATGTGATGAGCACTTTATACTCGTCGATCCACAGGTACCGTGGGTGGGATTCGAACCCACAACCTTCTGCATTCTAAAGCAGATGTCTTAACCTTCAGACCACCAAGCCTGCCAGATACAGTACTCACTACTAATAGGATTCGAACCGACCTCTCGTCACAGGGTGGTCCTGCAGTTAACACATCTGCTCTAGAATGTAGGTGGTATGTTCGAATCCTACCCAAGGTGCCTGTGGTTTTTTTTAAGGACTTTGAAAGCACTGAGTGAACACTAAACGGTGAAACCACATTTAATTGTCCCCTATTCTTGATGCAATTAATTAATACAATTGTTTGCAGTACCAGCTGCTAATTACAGGAGTCGAACCAGCCTCTCATTATGTTATAAAACTGGATGTGAACCCTACCTGTATCTTTTGGTGGTCCAGCTCCAATGTACTCTGATCTGACACTACCGCTACTCATATCATTACCAGATACATTCACTACCAGCCAGTGTCGCCATTCACGGAACTTGGGATGAGCCCTGCTTGGTGCATCTGGATCAGTCATCACAACGGTGTAAAGAGCGCCCTCTTCTGTTGGCCAGGTGACAGTTGGCTGATTCTGTACCTGTAATAAAAATTAGGTCATTTTAATAAATTAATAGTAGTAATAATATGCAGTTTTTAGGCCTATAGCCATGATAGCGCTTTATCACATCCAATGGACGTGCCAAAGTGCTGATTATTCCACAACAGGTATGCAAAGCTACAAGTATGTTTGAATTGTGAGACCCATTTATATCGTACCTTGTAAGGGTTTACAAGGTGCTGCGGCCCAATCTGCTGCCAGCCATGCCAGAAACACCGGGGCAAACCCCTTCTCTTAGCAATAAGTGTACTGGGTTCAGCAAAGTACATTTTAAACAATAAACAAGACCAACAGCTTCCCCATCCGAAGGACAAAACAATTATGGTCAATTGTCTTACTCAAGGACACAAGTGCCATGACCAGGACTCAAACCCACACTCTGACAACACCAGAACTTGAGCCCAATATGTGCCAATTTATTGTTAAAGGGGGACACATGATTAGCGGTGATGTCTTCCTCTCAGTATAATTAATTAGGCTATATTCAAAGAAGTAAAATCAGTGTACAATCACAATCAGTGTACAATGTGACAAACCTAAATCACATCATTCTACATCCTTGATGCAATAACTACATAATATGTTTGTGGTACACACTGCTAATGACAGGGTTCAAATTGGCTTCTCACTAAAAATGCAAGCTTGGCGGTCTAGGGGATAATAAGACATTTGCTCTAGAATGTGGCTGGGTGTTGGGTACAAATTCCATCTAGGCCCAAATTCATAGAGCTGCTTAAAGCACAAAAAAGAGCTGAGCACAAAATATTTTTACTAACAGAATCAGCAGGTTACCAGCCAAAATACCATGTCACATGTGCTGCATGTGACTGGTTTTCTGCTTAGTTTTGCTTAGCAAAAAATTGTTAAGCGAATTGTTCTGCTTAAGGAGCTCTATCAAACTGGGCCCTGCACTCTAGAATAGAACAATTACAGCACCCAATTGCAAAACGCCAGTTTGTATTGTATACTATTTTCATTCGTTTACTTCGGTGTAAGGTAAACCTAACTAAATCATATTTTTCTTTAACCCCAATGCAATAATAATAAATCATTTATACATGAATAAGGTTATGAAATAAACTAAGGATGAAGATTATAATTAATGGGTACCTGAGTTGGTGTACAGACATTGCCCATCTGAGCAGTAGCTCCACTGTCCCATTTAACATCTGCTGCAGTTGCAACGGCAACATCAATAACATCTGGAACCACGCCTCCTTCTTCCATCATCAAATAATGATGTTCTTTCTCTGCAAAAATGTGACAAAAATTTATATCAAAACTTTCAGATCTACTTTTTTAAATGTATGGATCTTGCTTAGTTAGTTCAGAGCATATTGACTGGCATGTCGTGGCCCAGCTTTCTAGTACATCGAACTCAAGTTTTGATGGTGAATCATCAGAGTGTTGGATTGATTCCTGGTCATGTCACTTATGTCCTTGAGCAAGGCACTTAACCATAACTGCTTCTCTTAACCCAGATGTTTAAATGGGAACCTGAGACTGAGAGGGCTGCGACAGTGTTGTGCTGGATTAACCACTTAGCGCTAATTTAAGCAACTTGAGGTTGTATATGCTCCCCAAGGAGTTGAGAAAGTTTGAGGAATAGTCTAAATATGCCTGATAAACAGGGACAATGGTATACTAGCTACTTGTGCCGTGACTTTTGTCCTTGCATGCAACATGCGCGCACACACAGCACCCCCTGCCAAAAATGTGTTTTCGCTGGCTGGCATGGCCTGAATAAATTTGTCATAAATGCAACAACGTGAAATAGCATACTTGACTGTAAACTCTTGTAAAATAAGTAGTGGTCTCGCCCTCAACTTCAAAGGTCTCGTGTTTTCCTTGCACTTGAAAATCTAATCATGAAATGCAGAAATACGACTTACGATGCAAAAAATTAAGCAAATAAAACGTGTCGTCTGCAAACAAAAATACAGCTCTAGTCTAGCTTCCAGGTTTACGAAGCGCTTATCCATGTACCTGCATTCTTAATATAGAGCACCTGACTAATACAGACTGGTACCCAGAGCACTGAAGCATGGATTACACGTTTAATTGCAAGTCATACAGTCTAAGACTAAGAGGAAAACATGAGCGCATTGCAAGGTAGACAATAACAACAAAACGTGCTTTTCTGTCCTCTTGGTCACAATGAATTCCTCAGATAATGGCTCCGTTTTCATGAATATTCAGGATTTTGATTGCATTGGGTTCGATTTAGACCACACCTTATGCAAATATAAGCTGGACAACTTCTTTTCGGTAAGGACTAAGAGTTCTTTTAACAAAGAAAAGTTTAACAAACGTTAGCAGTCTGAGTCTGACGTCTAACATTCCAATGTCTAGTAGTAGTTAGTTGTGACATTAGACCCAGTAACTGGGGCGCTGTACTCCTTTGAGATTTTGACATTATTGGTCAGCTAGTACGACCGATAATGTCAAAATCTCTAAAAAGGAGTTAGCTAGTACGACCGATAATGTCAAAATCTCAAAAAAGGAGTACAGCGCCCCATTTACTGGGTCTACTTAGTACTTCTAGTGCAAGTGGCGTACGCGCAAACTAATAAAGAGGACAACTTAACTTAATGTTGTTTTTTGGTGTTTTCACAGAATTAATTTGTATTTAAGTAATCTGTATAAAGTATACTATAAGTATGTTGGGCGCAATCTTTGAAAGTCGTGCAAATTTTAAAATTTGCGCACCAGCGTGCGCAAATTTTAAAATTTGCGTTTGCGCACGTAAATATCAACTGCTCGCCACCAAATGCATTGCGTGGAACAATTCCTTGGCGGGATGATGTTACGAACTACACGGTCAATACTTCAATATTTGACGGGACGCGCCAAATCAACATGGCGGCCGTGGGGGTTGATGGCGATGGCGGGGTTGTTGTTGATGAAATTAATTTCGTTGAGTGGTGTGATGCTACCTTTCGTCCAGATTATTTAAGTGGAAAACTACATGAACAAAATCACATGTCTTTCTTCCAAACACCAGTGACTGTAAAGTTATACAGCACTGTCTTTATTAGATTGTAAATGTCCCCCTTCCTAGTTACACCACAGTACTCATAATTAAGTCATAATTATGAGTTAGTGTCGCATAAGTCATAATATGACTTAATATGTCATAGTTATGAGAATTAAGTCATGATTATCAGTTAGTATCTCATTATGAATTACTTTAAGTCATAGGTATGACTATACTCACATATTATGAGATAAAATTCATTTTACAACTTATAATAAGTCACTTATTACTTTGACTAACTCATATTTAATAATAATGTGAATTTTGAGATGCTAACTCATATTTATGAGTTATTAAGTCATAATTATGCTCCAACCATTATTATGATACCAACTCATAATACATGTAGGACTTTTTTATTGTCCCTTTAACCAGAACTGCTTTAACGTTCCTGTACTTCCATAGTTTATTAGGGGGAGGAAAAGGAGTGAAATCGTACAAAAGTGACAAATTCAAATTTAGAACGTACAGTTCGTGTCAAACCCACTTGTTGCGCAATTATGGAATTGTATGAGGGCAGACTTAAATGTTCGTTACTCAAAATGGCTCAACGCGCAAATTTTAAATTTTGCGCAGCCATGGTGCGCAAATTTTAAAATTTGCGCAGCCATGGTGCGCAAATTTTAAAATTTGCGCAGCCTCAGTGCGCAAATTTTAAAATTTGCGCGACTTTCAAAGATTGTGCCCAACAAGTACATTAATATTAACATAAATATTAATTTATGTATGAGGGCCACAATCAACTTTATCATACCCTTGTTGATAACGGAATTTTGTTGATATTTTTGCCTGATCCAGCTCTCATTTCAAAGCTTTAGTAAACATTAACCGGGGAAATCATAAAGTGCCCTGTTTGACAGGTACATGACTAGCCAACATTATATAAGATATGAAATAACCAGGTTTTCATCCACATCCCAATAGTTGCATAACTAAGTAAGGGGGAATGCCCTGCCCCTAATTGATTCCTATCTCATGAATACATAGTCACAACGATATTGGCATTAAACCTGACTAACATTTGTGACGGTAACATTTCTAAGTCCCAAAAAACAGTCACAGCACATGTTCAGTGCCTTTGCGGCTTTATCATGTTTACTAAATGAAAGCCAGATCAGGCAAAATGTCCACTGCCAATAAATAAAATCATGTCAAGGCTGTATAGTATCAACTATTAAATAGTTTTGAAATATTGCTTATGTTTCATGTGTTACCTAATTGTTTCTAATATATAATAAACTTACCACTCTGCAAAATTAATCAAAAAAAAGATAGTCCTGCTTTTGTAGTCTTTTTTAAAACAGCGTAAAGTTTGTGTTCTGTCACTAATTTTGCTTTTTTTCATGATTTTTGCACAATTAAAATGATAGCTGAGTGAGCATGATGACATCCCCGCCCCCTCCCCCAATTTTTCTGGATCTGTATTTTTTTTTACATTTTTATTTTTTAAGCTTTGTAAAGATGAAAATTTGGTACATGTGTCAAGTAATATTAAATTATCGTTTAAGAGATATAAATTTATCGACTATGTCATTGTTTTTGTTATTAATAGTAGTTTTTATTACAGTAATAATATTGCTATTGTGGGTTGAAAACTGTGTACTGATTGTATTCCCTGTCAATCAATTCTCTTAACTTTGCAGCTGGTTTATGACTACTGTGCAAAGACACTTGTTGAAGATAAAGGTTATGACAAGAGGATTCTGCAGCCATTAGAGATTCATAAAGACTTATGGTAAGACCAAAGGCTAGTGTTCTGTAGCTTTCATAGATTCTTTAATACTAGTAATGGTAAAAGCCTTCTTAAAACAATTAAACCAAGAGTTCAGCAGCTGCTACAGATCCATTTCGACCTTAACCAGTTTGCTTTAGGATTAAAAATCATTTTCCTGTTACCCATGCAGGATTATTTTCAGTCAAAAAGCAACTTATTTTTGGTCATGATGGTAAGAGCCTTCGTAGCCTCTAGAGATCAACTAAGATCTAAGCTGATATTATTCTGTATAGCCTTTTTATATTGAGACCCACAAGGTCATGAAGGTAAAAGCTTTCAGTAGCCTCTAGAGATCAGCTAAGATCTAAGCTGATATTATTCTGTATAGCCTTTTTATATTGAGACCCACAAGGCCATGAAGGTAAAAGCTTTCAGTAGCCTCTAGAGATCAGCTAAGTCCTAAGCTGAGATTATTCTGTAGTCGTTACAGATCTATTGAGACCCACAAGGCCATGAAGGTAAGAGCCTTCAGTAGCCTCCAGAGATTAGCTGAGACCTAAGCTAAGATTGAGTCTGTATTATACAGATCTATTCAGACCCACATGGTTGTGATGGTAAGAGCCTTCTGTATCAATTAAGACCTTTAGTAATTAGACTCATTGATCTTCACACCCTATTGTACATGATGCCATGTTTAGATCTTTGAGACATTTTGACACTTGATTCAAGGTGAAACAAACATATTATTTCCTAACTTTATAGGCATGTCTACTCAATAAATTGACACTCCAATTTGTGTATTTAGTGTCAAAGGGCTGGTGTGGGATATAACCCATGGTGATTTCTTGAAGCTGTCAGACGCAGGCTTCATTTTAAGAGCAAGTCATGGATCGAGGATACTGTCTGATGCAGAGATTCAGGAGAAATACGGTGCAGAGAGAATGTGGCAATACTTTCCTTGTCTTGCAGAAACACTAGAGCAGTGTGGTAAGCTTGTTTGTTCATTTATTCAATTTTGTAGGTGTATCATAGCTGAGCAGTCTGGCGTAAATTTGAGTTGTGGTGGCTGAGTCATCAGGGTTCGAATCCCGGTGAGGACTCAGGTGTCCTTGAGCTAAAGTTTGTTGATATATCAATGTTACTCAAATAATCGATACTATTTTGATATCGATATCGCCGATATTATTTTAAATCATACCGAAATATCGACATTTTTGATATTGATGAATGATATCAAAAATGTGTCAGATTATCCAGAAAATTAAGACCAATTATTTTTCTGATTTAACAATGTGCAAACTGCAACACAACTTACCCGAGCGTGCCGACACACAAGAGGTCCAACCATTTGCACTAAATGGACGGTTATTTTTTGTTATCTTGCTACTCTTCATGCTACAATATAGGCAAGAACCATGGAATGGTAGTGGGTGCTTTTACAACAACGCAAAAGAATGAGAACATATGCCCTCTATTGGCAAAACATAATAGTGCATTACATGATAACATACAAAAACAAGTTGATAACGAAACCTTGTCACTGGTATGTGCACTAAAGTCGTGTACAGCATTGGGTAAGTCACTGGTTCACACCTTGGACATCGTGCAGCGTGGTCGGTGACACACTGTTCATCTAGGACATTGTTGTCTTTAGTTTGAACACTAAAAAACTACTCAATGTGTAGGTTTTAGTTTTATCGGAATGATAACAATGTTATCCTGGACTAATGAAAGGTTTATTTTACAGTATAAATGTAAGATTTGTATCTTTTTTTTTTTTTGCGGGGTTTATGCGACTGCTGGAAGTCGAAATATTGTGAAGACACAATGCTTTCGATCACGAACTTGTAATTAATGCAGTTATGATATGTTGAGTATACTCGACGGACTTTACCTTGAATAAGATACCCAACTTTAATTGCTCCTTGGCATTATATCCTGACTTCTGGACATTGCTGAGTAAAATAAAGAGGTACATGTAATAGCATGCCATGATTGAGCAGTGTCAGTGTACTGGACTCAAATTCATCAGAGTGTGGTTTCAAATACCTTGACACATGAGTATAAAGCATGAGTTACAGCTACTGTAAGACTGTGCAAGTCTAGACTGATCAAGTTGGTCCCAACCGTATTGAGTTTTACGAGTGCAAGATTTGTCAAATACTTCAGGTTACATAGTTTATGGCTTTGAAAATTATATTATCTTGTAGAATTTAGCATTGATATGAAAGTAAAATTAATTTAACAAATCAACAAACAACAAAAACGAAAATAAAACTTAACCTCAGTTTCCAGTTAACATTTGTGCATGATTCGCAAATCATACTGCATTTCATTAAGCATCATCATCTTAAGTTTTAATTTTGTTTCAATGTTGAATTAACAAATTGTTTGAAATATATAAAAATTTAAATTGATTTATAAAAATTGCTATGAGTGTTTTTATTTTGAAGAGTTTTGTACATAAAATTTTAAAAGATTTGATTTTATAATAAAATATAGTCTTCTTTCCACTTTCCGATTCGGCCTACGGACAAGGCTAGGTCCGGGTTCATTCTGACTTGTCTCCATTAAGCCAAAATACAATGAATAAGCAATGGTGGAAGCCTTTCGATGTCTCGTAATCCTCTTTTGGGAAAAAAGGGAAAGGTCTGGAATCGGGGCTTATGCAGTAACGCCTGCACAATAGCCAAAAAATTGTAGAATTTTGAGCGCCATGTGTCCTGTTTGTGTGGGTGAAATGAAGTGCTATACAGCAGTGCGTGCTCTACTGTTCTGTGAATGCACTGCAGTGTAATGTCCGGGCAACCTTTGTTCCATTATTCCAATTATACACAATGGCTTGTTTTAACGTCGCCCAGGAGCTACCTCGAAATATATTTCTGTGGATACACGTCAGCCAGCGCCAACTGGTTAACTGCACTGAAAATGGCATCATAATTGCATAACTCCCGGGAAAGTTTTTGTGCTCAACATCAATAAAAAGAAAATACTCTTTTTATGCTAAGTTCGAATCCCACTTCAGACTTGGAGTCTTGCATGTGAATTGGGTTTTCAGTCCCTACCTGATTGCTTGGGTTTTCCCCATTTGGGGTTTTCCTCCCAAATTGAAAACTGAACATTTCTTGTCATTTCCTATTTACCATTCTGTTATTGGCACTTGCGCTGTTGGATGCGTAATGAAATAAATTAATAAATCAGTAACTATTAAATTGAAAGTAATAGGTGGTTATTTTTTTAACTGAAACAGAAAATGGAGAATGTTTTTATTTACCTTGAGACCCATATTACAGTGTGGCAAGTTTGTCAGATATTTGTCATGACAGTACAAACGTTTCACTTCAGATTAGAGTAGTTTCCACAGCATTCAAGGGATGTTTATTGATGCATGTATAATTCCATACACTCAGAAACACGCTGATTTGTTCAAGATGCACAAAATGAAAGCGTTGATAATTGTGTTTCTGCTTGCTGACCTGTCTTCCAGCATGAGGATCCAGCTGTCGGATTACCAGGTCAAACGACAAGGTGAACGAGCAGAGTTTAAGTGCACTGTCACTGGTTTAGATGACTCTACTAACCCAAGCATCGAGAATATCAAATGGTTTTGGGACGGGATACCAGCTACAGGTGTGAATAAGCGTATAGAGAACTACGACCACGAATGGTTGTGTTATAAACAAAATAGTACAGCCATCAGTACACTTATTATCAACCCAGTTGAAACGGGAGATAAAGGGCAATATCAATGTGTGATTGATAATGAAAGATCTCAATTAGTAACACTAATCGTCTTGCGATCAACTTATCCATCTTCGGGCTGCTTCCCATCTGGACCAGTCATCGTGACTAAAGGATCAGAAATTCAAATAACCTGCTGGGGTAGTGGTTCCCAGCTCAGTCTGTCTTGGTGTCATAATGAAAGTGAAACGCATCAGACCACAACTTCACAGAGTTATATTCAGGGAATGTTCATAACAGCATCAGAGGACTATAATGGTGTCGTGTTCAACTGTAGCACTAACTCTGGTCATTGCGTCATTGGTCCACTCATTATCCATCAGCCGACTCAAGACTACTGTCTGAAGGGTTTAAACACGTACTTCACACCTCGGGCTCTGTATAGCTTTAAATTCAATCAGGAAATTAGTAACATTTGTAGTTACCAATGGACATGTAGAGAGGTGCTCCAGATTCCCATATTCAACAACAGTAATGAGATCAAATTAGTCTCAAGACATGATGGCGTGGTAGTCAATGTCATATGTGCAGTCATCGCAACGGCAGATATCACATCAAGTCCTGTCGGTACATCTCCACAAACAGGTTCAACAAAACAGCAAGCAGTACTACCCACTGGAGTGATTGAAACATCAGCAATTCAACATCAGCTTACTACATCCACAAGCAGTTACCCGCTGATACCTGCAGATCAACTAACATCGGCTAGAATAACCAACACATCAACCATGAGTACAGTTAGTTCCACTTCTGCATTAGATACATTCACCATGTCAACCGTAAATACCACTACATCCACCTCTGATGTGCATGACAAAGTCCCATTAGGTACAAGACTAACACTGATAATCATTGCTTGCTTCTTGTTTGTCATCACCTTGGTGTGCATCTTCCTATGCGTCTACTGCTTTAACAAAAAACGGAGACGACAAAAGGAGAAGAAGATGAGCATCAACCGAATGTGGTCAAGAAAGGAAAAAAGAAACACAGTGCTTATTACCGATTTCCAATTAGACATGTTGGAACAGATTCCGCCAAGTCAAGATCAACGCTTGGCTACAAGTTGCCTGCACACATATCCAACTGCACAGAGACGGGAATCATCAGTGGATGATGTGGAGGTAGTGGATAATGTGGTGTCGGTTGAATTAACACTACGGACACCATCCATAGCAATGCAGCCTGATGCCGTTGTTGACATCCACCAGGCTGTTAAGTGCAAACCAAAGAATGCGTTCACTGAAGTGTTTAAAGAAGAACCTTATATGGAGATGAAGGAAACTTTCTACAAAACGACAACTTTATCAAATTCATGTAAAAATCTTCAAGACTATCAGGAGTGTCATGGCCAACACTACATGGATATGAGTCGAGTAAAGATTAATCATTCGTTCAAACGATCTCGGTCGGAGAAAAACGTGTCTGAAAAACGAACTGATATGTTTTTTAATCCATTAACTTTGACCAAAGAGAAATCAGCGATGGTTGATGCCCACGCACCTGTTGACAAGCTTAGTAGTCATTATATGGAGATGACTAAACCTAACCCACACTGTCACTTTCGGAGTGGTCCATCATACGTGAACACTGGATGTCAGCGAAACATTGAGGGCGCTATAAGCATCTCAGAACCTGACATTCTAAATCTTGATGAAGAAAAAGAGAGAATGCATCACACCTATATGGATTTTGCAGATTTATCTAGAACCTAATAAAAAGTTCTAAGACTTTTGCATGTTTTGGACAATTTGTTTGTTGGTCAATAGGATGACCCACTTAATGCATTGACCAAGCACAACCCATAACATGGTGCCCAAATGTCAGAAACTTTAAAACCTTTTTGGGGGTGAACATGAACAAAGAAATATTGACAAGAGTGGGATTTGAACCAGTGACCTCCGGGTTTACATGCTGGTACACTGTTCATAATCTAACCTATGTTGGCAGTCTTCAATTCAATTAAATTCAAAAATGGTTTATTAAAAAAAACATGAATAGCAGTTAAATAACTGAATTTCACAGCAATCATTCCTATTTTGTTTGGGGGGGGGCACAAGTAAGAAGTAAAAAAAATTACAAAATTACAAAATGTAACTAAGTTTGTGCCGTTTGGATTACTGGGATTGTGTCATTTGTGTGTGGTACAAATAATTAGTTAGGAGCTTTTTGAAAGTAAAATTCAGATTAGGACCAAAAGTTCAGAGATATTAGCATTTAAGAATCATTGCTAAGGGAAGAAAAGAGTGGTGACAAGCTATTTTATTCCCATTCATAAATACCCTTAAAAAAGGTATAGTAACATAATATAGGAAATTCTGTAAACTTGTTTGTTTTGTACATTTTCAATTCCTGTCCTCAGGCTTTGTTTCGGGAGGGGTCAGATTGCATGCGACGCTCAACAGTTGTGGGTATGCGTGCATACTAATAGATTTGACAGTGAGTACGTATTGGTTGCGTTCTGCATTATTAGTGCCTGCGTAACACGTGTATGGATATGAGCGTCTTAAACAATTCCTACAATGGTGAAACACTACCACGTGATCGCATTTTGACATATCAGAATGCATAAACTCTTCAAGGTATTAATGAATGCTTATTTTCAGTATCCCAGAAAAAAACTGACTTCATATTTTGTTAGTTTCACTAAAATATGACCCCCGAATTCAATAAACATTTCACAGGTTTGTTGAAGTGTGTGTTCATTAAAAACTAGAGGACTGGAATCAATTTACTCTTCTTAAAACAAAACAATGATGTAATATATTAAAGTTTGGTGTAAAATTAGATTTACAAAGATACAAATTTAATAGGAAATAATTATAGGAATTTATTGTAAGTGCTTTTAAACATGGTATCAAAGTGCCTTATCCTAGATTTCTACCCCTGTTCTTTGGACCTTAAGCCTTCCTGAAACCCTCTCAACTCCTTTGGAGTATGCAGCACCGGCAGCCAAATGGGCGCACAGGCTGCTAATCATTCACATCCACAATCTCTACCCTCGCAGGTACCCATTTACTGCTGGGTGATGAGAAGCAATTGCCTTGCCCAAGGACATTAAGTGTCCGCCATCAGAACATAAGTTTGATGCTCTAGATCACTTGACCATGACATGCTTAACGGTATCATTCATAATCTGTATAAGGTATTTGAATTTTAATAGTGTGAATAACGTTGTGAATTAAAAGACATTATAAACTAGGAAGTACATGTACATGTAGGGTGCATTTTAATAAGGGATGCAGGAAAAGTTAGTGAAACCAACCTAATAAAAGTGAAAGGAATTTCAAAGGGAAACAACCTTTTAAAACAAATTCCAAGCATGTTACGTATCTCTGTGAAACAAAAATAATTAAAAAAGGAAACAATAACGGTTGAAAGAAATTCATTATTTAAAAAGAGAATTTAATTCAGAGAAGTATTAGCTTAAAGTGAAGTTATAGCATTTAATTCGTTTTGAAAACACTTTTGTCCTATATAATTTTTGAAAAAAAAACAAATGGAAAAACAATTGAGTACCGTACTGTAACAACGAAAAAGTTTGAATGTGACCTTCAAAAAGTGCATAACTTTTCAAAAGTGAAAATAAAAGTTTCCTGCAGAAGTTTACAGGTTTGCTGTTACATTATTTGTTCTTGTTTTTCCCCGGCATAACTTTAGGTTTTCGATTTTGACGCATAAGCCACTTTTAAATCAAAGGAATGAAACCAAAGCTGATGCTCAAAACTAAATCATGTGAAACTTGGACCTTCACTTAGATGATGGCCGAGCCCCTTGATGATTTCTAAACTAAGATGCTCCGGATTGCCTTAACCAGTTCCTACCAGGAGTCTTCCATTTTGTCCTGTCCAACCTAACGGAATTGTTTTCTCTGAATTGCTGGAATTTCTTTTAGAGTACTGCTGGCACAAAGAAACCTTGACTTGGCAATGTCAAGAGAACAGAGATTCTTTTTGAAGCACTGGGATTTTTGTTTTCTTTATCAAAATGTCAAATTCAAGCACCTCGACCAAGAGCTACAGTCGAGGATTGTTCCTAAATCTTGAACCATGGCTGGATCCCTGTTTCACACGGACTTAGCTCCATTAAGCCGAAATACAAAGATTGAACAATGGTGGAAGCCTCTCGATGTCTTGTAATCCTCTTCTTGAAACAAAAGGACAAAGGTCTGGAATCAGTGATTACACAATAACCCCAGCATAATGGGCCAAAATTGGAAAAATATTCAACACCATTTGTCCTCTTTGTGTTGGTGAAATGAAGCGTTGCACAGTTAGTACATCCTGAAAAAAAATGATAGGTTGACGTTTGTTCCAGTATTCGTATTTTAGACAATGGCGTGTTTAAACATCGACCATTTCCTGGCTCGGACAATATTTTATCTATCCACTGAAAATTTTCTTGGAAAACTCAATTTGGAAGCACCCATAAAATGTTTATGGCAAAGTACAGGATTTATAAAGCTAGAATGCAGGATTGGTATTCATTCGAGTTTGTTTTTATTAGTATCGGTCTGAAAGCCTACTGATTATGAAGTTCATACCAGTACCAATCTTCCATAGAAATATTTCTGTCTGAAATACTGTCAAAGTCAAGAAAATAGAATTTGAAGACCCTGATTTTAATTTTGATTGTAACAATCAAAATTAAGAACAATGTGTTTACATACTGAAAAGTGTGCATGGTTTTTCACTATTTTCTCCTGACTCGACGATGGTTTGAGCCCAAATTTTTGCAGGTTTTTATTTTATTTTTATGTATAAATTGAATCACACATAGTAAGAACACTGCACTATCAGCTTTTCCAATCCTATATTTTACCTTAAAACAAAATTGCATTTCTGGGTAAACAAAAAAAATCTGATTAGAACGGTAATTAAACCTGCAACCTCCGGATTATTGTGTTGCCATTCTACAAACTGAGCTATCTAGCCCTATGACTGCGGTGTCCCTATTTTGCCAATATCTTTGGTCAGGGGTGGCAGTCAGAAGCCATACAACCGGATACTGAGATCCACACCAGAGATCACACCCAAGTTTATGATACAATCTGGGAAGTGAAAATGAAATTTAATTAAGCTAGTCACAGTTTCTCTTGTGGTTTATGACTTGATTCAAAAAAATCAATTAGCTTGAAAGCTCACTGATTCTAAAGTTTATACCAGTACCAATCCTCCAGAGAAGTATTGCCATCTAAAAGCTGACTGATTTTAAAGTTCATACCAGTACCAATCCTCCAGAAAATGTTTCCATCTGAAAGCTGACTGATTCTAAAGTTCATAACATAACATAACAATTAGAATTTGTAAGGCGCTATTCCATCAAGATCATAGCGCACATGAAAGAGATTAATATGGATAAATGGGAGTCTTTAGAAATTTACGAAATAAAGATAAACTAACCAATTCCCTACCAACAGCAGGAAGATTGCTCCAAAACATTGGCCCAGCTACACTGGAAGCTTTTTGACCCAGAACTTTGTTTGTGCGGGGAACATTCAAGCGAGTGAAGTTCCCTGAGTGATGGGGTAATATGAATTCTCTCATGGGTGTGGAACACACTAAATGAGCTGCACTATTTTGTAATCTTTGAACTCTGTCCATTTCATATGACGAGCACCAAATAAAAGAAGATTGCCATAATCAATACGAGAGATGACTAAAGCTCTTGACAACATGATGGAGAGTATCCTTGTCAAGGTACCTTTTGATTCTCCTTATGTTACGTAATTGAAAATTGGTAGATTTGCAGAGGCTAGAAACTTGTTTGCTCATTGACATATGTGAATCAAATATGACTCCTAAATTACGGACGGAATCTGTTGGATTAATGCGTGCATCACCAATATGCAAAGAAACCTGTGGCAGTTTCTTGAGGTTTTGAGGAGTACCAAGAATAATGAACTCAGTTTTGTTTTCGTTTGTGATAACAAATTCATCTTCAAGCACACGCGGCACCTTTGAATTTAGCAGTGAATTCTTCAGATGGGAGTTAGAACAGGGCATAAGAACACCACGTTAAAGAATGGTGTATGGGTCGTGCAATATTATACAAATAACGAATGTTTATGAGTGCAATGGTAAGAATATTTTCATGAGTGGAAAGACGGAATGTTCCATTTAACGAGGGGAAGCCGAGTTGAATGGAACATTCCATCTTTCAACGAATGAAAATATTCTTACTATTGCACAAATGAAAAACATTCATTATTTGTTTTATATAACATCCAAGTCGATCTTTGTCATTTGATTGGAGGATAACACTATAAAGTATCATAAGCTTCAGCCATTTTTAATCCAATAGTCACTTTCGTCAATGGAGGGCGGGCGAGCGTGCAATGGAACAAATCGGATGGAACGAAAAATGCACGGTGATTGGAACGAAAAATGCACGATGAATGACGTAGCGTGCAATGGTACGTTTATTTGCTATCACGTGACCGGCCATCCTCCAATCAAATGACAAGGATCTGCTTGGGTGTTATATAAAACTATATATCACACACTTGTTGCTATGGATCAACCAATCAGAACCGAGGATTCAAGTTTGCGTGAAGATAATATTCTTTATCCCCGATACAAATTTAACATCTTTTAAAATTAGCAATGTCAGTGCTGGTTTGGAAAGCATTGGAGGCGGAATACTAGTAAGATTCTTTTTATAACATTAAAACCACAACCAGGAAATATCTCATGACTGGAAATGAAACCATTCTCTGAGAGAGAATTGTTTCATTGGAAAACAGTCTTTAGTTTTAAATGAAACCTAACTCTAACCTACTACACCCTGGTACCAATACTATTCTTTCTGGTAATGAAACCAAGGGACCCTCATAGGTGACTTGCACTGTGACCCATAGGCCTGAAGATACCTGTGTAGAGAAGATGTTGAAGACATGTCAGTTTTAGATGTGGGAGGAAAACCGAAAATAGGGGGAAACCCACACAATCAGGTAGGGACTGAAAACCCAATCCACATGCAAGGCTCGAATCCGGGATTCGAAACGGGGTCCAGAGTGGTGAAAGGCAGGGAAAGAAACCACTGAGCCAACCTGAATGCCCTCCTTGGAAAGACCCTCCAATATCCTCCACTCTATGGCAACTCAACACCACAATGTTTGGACTTAGATAAGATTGGTATGCCTGGCACAGTGATAATGTTATTTGGGCCTACGGTCCTAGATCCTCCACAATCAAATAACTACATGAAGTGGATTATAAATTAGTGTATCTCGTTTGGTATGTTCCACACCATTAAGAGAACTGTTACCCCATCACTCAGGGAACTTCATTAGCCACTGATTAGAGAACGGATTCATTTTAAACTTACTCATTTTTGTTTATAAATGCTTGAACAAAACTACTCCTAGATATCTTTCCACTTTACTGTCATATTACACTCCTCCACAATTTCTTTGGTCCACACTTGACATCACTCACTTGAATGTTCCCCATGGGTTCGAATCCCACCCGTATGTATGCTTGTGGATTGTTTGTCTGCAGGACCCAGGCGGCACTGAGTTAACAGTGCTTATTACACATCTTTGTAGGGTAAACACCAAAAATAATATTCTTTATTGCGATGCAAGTATTACATCTGTGAAACTGTTGTGGTACCCGCCGCTAATAATAGGATTCAAACTGGCCTCTCATCACCGGGCATGCTCGTTGGTCTGGAGGTTAGGATCTATGCTCTAGAATGCCGGGGTCATGGGTTCGAATCCCACTTGAGTAGCATGCCTGTGGATTTTATTACCTGCAGACCTCGGGGAAGTGCTCATACACAAAAATCTTATATTCTTGTTCATATTTTTTGCAGAGTTGTACCGATATTTTGAAAACTACTACGACATGCCATCGGTGATACTCGGAGCACGGTTGATTGACTTAGAAGAAGAAAAGGTACTTATACTTAGCTTAGAATGTCTTATAGACAAACTACAAACTAAGGCTTGTGGAAGCACCATGATCTTCTCCTCAAGACCATCAGAGCATATTGATCAAAAACTTGACAACTAGGTTGCTCTGTCTTTGTTAGCCTTGATTTCAAGGCTGTGTGATAGCCTTCCCAATGTGATGCAACCCCAGCCGCCCAACAGACTCCAATACATCACACCACACTCTCACCATGCATTCCCGCAGCGCTAGCTCCAGGAGCCCTCCCACCCCCACAACAACACATTGCTTGGGCCCACACATAGCTTTTTTGCATTCAGGCTGCTGGCTTGGTAAGCAAAGCTATCGCACAGTCTTGAAATCAAGGCTGTATCTTTGTGTTCGTTGCAAACCGAAACCACGTTCCCATAATGTGATTTAGTTTCAATTCTGAAAGTGAATGATTTGTTTGAATACTACTGCTTACAAATTTTGCTTGTGAAAAACACAGCTGATTCAATGAAGAGAATCTTTGTTCTCTTGGCATTGTCAAATCAGGGTTTCTTTGTGCCAGCGGTATACCTCAAAGAAAACTCAAAGAAAAAGATTACTGCAATTCCTCCAAAAGAATTCCTGCGGGAGGGGGGGGGGACCCCAAAAAAGAAGAATCCCTGCAGCAACTGGTTAAGACTTATCTGTATGCTGTTATTTGTAGTAGTAGCATTATTTCAAGATTTCAACTTGTTGTCATTAAATCAAAGTTAGGTTTTCCTTCTACGTTTGGACTTTGTTTTTAGGTGTAAATGTTATTATTAATATTGGTTATTGTTTATTAATAAATGAAATAATAAAAAACTGAAGAAAATGCCTGAAAAACTATACCCAAAAATGTTAATTCAAAAATGAACAATGTGCAAGTCAAGGCCCAATTTTCAGCACCAGAAGAACACAAAAATTGTAATTTTATGTAAAACATTTCTGTTCAATCAATTTCTTTCTTACAAATTCAGGCCTGGAATCTGATCTATGAGAGGGCTAGGCCATTTTTATTTTACAAAGGGCACTCCCGTTGGAAAATCTGAAAGTCTATGGGGAATGTTTGAAGGGGCACCAAGGCGACCACCAGGGCAACAGAGACCATGGCCTCCAAGGTCTCTTAATTCTTGATATAATAAATTGTCACTGTACATGTATTACAGCATCTTGGCTGGTAACCTGCTTAGATGCTAAACAATCATTTATTCGTGCTCATCATTCCGATAATGATGTTGTGTATATCCAAGGGCATACATGTAAATGAACATTTCATCAAGCCCTGGAGCCGATTTCACAAAACTTTACGCAGCTGCGTAAGTTCACTTAGCGCAAGATTTATTGTGTGAATGGTGCACAACTTACGCAATAAATGTTGCGCAAGTGGACGTACGCCGTTGCGTAAAGTTTCGTGAAATCTGCTGCTGGTCTGGATTTGAAGTTTGCTTTAAATAGTCAAAGTCTACACATAAAATTATCACAAATACACCCCCAGATGGGGACACAATAAATTAACATTTTTATGTACTTTTTTTTTGGGGGGGGGATCATGAAAAAATGTACTGTCTGTACGCTTGTTAAAATGTTCAACCTCTCCATGTTTTTTAATGGGGAAACAAACATGGCTGTTCCTCGATAAAGTTTATTAAGTTCAATTTCATATGTACTGTATCATTGTCGTGTATGTATTAGACACAGGTTCAAATCTGTGTTACACTGGTGTTTTGTCATCTTCATCGGTCGGAGATGCCTGTCATACGTTAAAAACATTGAGTACTGGGTGTAGATGCGTTCCAGTAATGACAGATATCCCCAATGGATTTACCTGTTTATGGACATTATTTCTGTATTTTGACTGTAGCCAGGAGGATGGTCAGCTTCAGGTAAGCGGGTCGCCAAAGATGTACTACAGGTGTATAGACAGCTCTTCTCAACTCATTTATATCAAGGTTATTTTGATTATTATTATCAAGTTTATCTAAATGCCATTTCACATGAGGCAAGTTAAAGACAATTAGGTCTGGGAAATCCCAACTAAGAATTTTTTGATAGTTTACTTTGAGATAGAGTATGCTGCACCGGCAGCCAAATGGCCGCACAGGTTGCTAATTATTCACATCAACAGTCTCTACCCTCACAGGTACCCATTTACTCCTGGTTGATGAGAAGCAAGTATAGTTAAATGTCTTAACCAAGAACACAGTGTTACGACCGGGATTCAAACCCACACCCTGATGTCACAGCCATCATAATTAGAGTTTGATGCTGTAGACCGCTCGGACACAATATGCTGCTATAGCCTGAATAAATATATTAATAAATAAATACATTTATAAAAAATCTAATTTGATGAGTACAATGAAGAAGGAAAAAAGCCTTTTACAATAAAACCTCCCAATATTTCAGCAATTAATGAATATACAGCTAAGAAAATATGTTTGGTCTTTTAAAAATATTTTCTGTCCAAAGAAAGTTCTGATCTGCAAGGACTGCAGCCAGGCAGAGATTTTCTTAAAAAACAAGCTTTGAGAAGTTGGATAAACAAAATGTTTAACACTATATGTTGAAGTATTAATGACATCGTTTGATTTGAAATCTAGAGAGGATACCAGCCATATTAACAGACACCTTAAAGGATCCAACTTGTTACGTAGAACGTTGTAGCTCACATCTTAAGGAATGGTTGAAGGGTCTTCGTGGTCAGCATAAGGTTGTGTTTCTCTTAACCAGCTCTCAACCAGACTTTGCCTGTGATCTGACAAAGTACATCTTAGGGTAGGTGTAGAGAATATGCCCCAGCCCGAATTTAGGACAATCTTCAATAATCATTATTTTTGCTAATTCTTTTATTACAGTCTATTTTTTAGTTTGTGTACAATGTATGTTGTCATGTGTGTAGCATTGTTTGGAAACAGGAACATTAGCCCCTTTAATTGATCCAATACAAACTTAACCTTAACAAGGGGAGCTTGCAAGGCCCTAGTACAAGAGCAAAGTATTAGGCTTGGTACTGACTAATTAGAGGTCATCATAGGGTCAGTAAATGAATATTTATGTTTGTTTCTTTTAATCTCAGAGCTGATTGGATGGAATATTTTGACATAGCTGTGGTATTTGCAAGGAAGCCTGGATTCTTCAAAACTCAAGATCCTTCCGAAAGACCATTTTTCAAATATGGTGAGAATATTATCTTTAAATTATATATAGGATTATCAAAAAAAAGATTCTGCTTGGAGGCTATGGAAGCAATAGCCAGGGGCATGGAAGCAATGACCAGGGGCATGGAGGCAGTGACCAGGGGCATGGAGGCAGTGACCAGGGGCAGGGAGGCAATGACCAGGGGCATGGAGGCAATGACCAGGGGCATGGAGTCAATGACCAGGGGCATGGGGGCAATGACCAGGGGAATAAAAACTGATTATGGAAGAGGAAATCCATTACAATATTCTATTTATGAAGAAATATATCATCAAGGAATGGTGCATCAATTATTTAACCTGTTTAAAGTGGATGATATTGAATGGTCAGACAGTAGGAGGGTTGACTGTGTACTGTGTAGATGCATTCACATGTATAATATAGTATTGCAGCTGTGCAAGTTTATCTAGCATTACCAACCACAGTTGATAAAATAGAGTGGTCAGACAGTAGGAGGGTTGATATCCGTATTGTTTTGTGTGGCCCAGCAATTCAAATAAGAGATACAATTTCCACAAATCTTTGATCAGGATTGTGTGTGGAATTTTGAATCATTTCTGCTTCAGGTGATGATGGAAAAACAGAGGAAGTTACTGAGCTTCAAACTGGACATTGTTACATGGAAGGCAATGCTAAGACATTCAATGAGTACCTTCAGAAAGCCACTGGTAAACAACAACCAAAGGTACATGATAACCTTTTAGTAACACATCATTGTTATTCTTATATATTCGACCTTTGCAATACATATACCAAAAAAACCAAGGCAAATCAAAGAACTAGAAAACCAAAAAACATCAAAACGAGAAACATAGAGCACAAAATACATACAGTTAGAGAATTGCAAAGTACAACAAGGATGATGACAGAACAGAAGGGCAACTAGACGAGCATGGTGAACAACAGATTCATAATCATGAGAAAACAAACAATGAGTGCATGAAAGTAGCATGCAAGTAAGAAGTTAATATAGGGAAGGACACAAGAAAACTGCTTAACAAAAAAAGGACCAACAAGAATTACTAAGCGGGTCAGGTAGTGCTTAAACCTTATCACACGCGTACAGAGAGTACGCTGTTCACTTTTTCATGACCCCTCTCCCTTTTCCCCCCAAGAAGAGTGGATAAAATTGGTCCTGATTGGGAAGTTCAAACCCCTGATGGATTGATAAAGACAGGGTACGGTACCAGTCTAAAACATGTGAGTGTGCAATTTTTATAGCAGTTGTTTGTTTGTTTGCTGGGGAAACCATTTCCAGTTATGGATCAACATTTGAACAAGTGTCCCTTGAGTTTATATAACCCTCTTCCCAGCTAGCTTGCAGTTTGTAAGACTGTGAAAATGTTAATCACTAACACAGACAGATCTGATTCTTTAGACTGTGTCCAAATTGGCTGCAGTTGAACACAACCTTAGTCTACCATTAACAAAATTCCCTACAAAAACGAGACAAAGAAAACATATTACTTTTCAGTTTTTGTTTCTTTCACATCTACTCAGTTATTGTTTTGAAATGATTTATAGTGAGTATTGGTTTCATACAGTATCCTGTTGGTTACTGTGATGTTGATGCTCAGGAAACCACTCCAATTTCACTATTTACAAACTGACTCTGAACTAATTCCTGGGTTTTGAGTTACCATATGGTGTTGGATTTTGTTAGAGTGAGGAAGGATCCTAGTAAATCACTCATGGGTTCAGGCATACCACCATAATCAGAGTCCAACAGTTTGGGTGTTGAGTTACCATATGGTGTTGGATTTTGTTAGAGTGAGGAAGGATCCTAGTAAATCACTCATGGGTTCAGGCATACCACCATAATCAGAGTCCAACAGTTTGGGTGTTGAGTTACCATATGGTGTTGGATTTTGTTAGAGTGAGGAAGGATCCTAGTAAATCACTCATGGGTTCAGGCATACCACCATAATCAGAGCCTAACAGTTTGGTTGTTGAGTTACCATATGGTGTTGGATTTTGTTAGAGTGAGGAAGGATCCTAGTAAATCACTCATGGGATCAGGCATACCACCATAATCAGAGTCCAACCGTTTGGGTGTTGAGTTACCATATGGTGTTGGATTTTGTCAGAGTGAGGAAGGATCCTAGTAAATCACTCAAGGGAGTTACAGTTAATATAATATTTGTTTTTTGTTCTTTTAGGTGTTGTATTTTGGGGACAGTATGAGGTCTGATATTCATCCTTGTAGTGTCCATGTGAATTGGCAGAGTGTTTTTGTTCTGGAAGAGATGGAGGTTGAGGAACTCATCCCAAATGAACCCATTGTTGGCATGGCAACAGATCAAAGTGACGGACCAAATATCAGAACAGTAGGTTAAAACATGGCGTTTGTATCCTTAACTCCCCAGGGATGTCCCAACTAGGGGAGGTGACAAATGTAGTGCAGCACTAAATCATGTAGAACAAGGTCTGCCAGACTCAAATTCAAATTATCATCATCCTTCAAGCGCACTAACGTATCTACAAAATAAATCAGCATGACGCCGATGCATGTAGTTTCTGTAGTTTCTGATAAGATAACATTTAAAGTGATGTAAAATTTGCATCAGGTATAAAGAATATTTTGATTTGACCTTACACTGTGCTTCTGTAGACAAAAATATATAGGACACTCAGGTTGGACTCGAACCCACAACCCCTCGCATTCTAGAGCAGATGTCTTAACCACTAACCACTAGACCACAGAGCGTTTGATAATTGCATCAGCGATAAAGAACAATGTTTCAGTTGTTAACAATCAACCCGTGTGATATAAGCACTGTATACTCAGTGCTTTCCCCGAGTCCTGTGTGAGCAAATGTCTTAATTACCAGACCACTAAATGTGGCCTGTGACAAGAGGACATTGTGAATTCTGTAATTAATAATACCGGAGTCTTATATTGCGCACTTATCTACCAACAATTAGGAACTCAAGGCGCTTATTTTTTTTTTTAGACAGGTTTTTGAAGTGTTTGACTTATGAGACCCATTTATGTAGCACCTTATACATGTTATAAGGGTTTACAAGGTGCCGTGTCACATTCAGCAGCCACTGCCAGAAACACCAGGGCGAACCTCTTCTCTTAGTGATAAGTGTAACTGGGTTCTTTTACATGCATTACACAACACACATTACCTACGGCTTTACATCCCATCCGAAGGACGCAGCAATAATGTTTAAGTGTCTTGCTTAAGGATACAAGTGTCACGACCGGGACTCAAACCCACACTCTGCTGATCAGCAGAGCTGATAGTGAAAACCGCTCGGCCACGACACACAACGGATACCGCAACAATTTAATCCGATTACTGTCCAGCTCAATTGCCTCTTGTCACAATAGTCCACAGGAGACTGTGAAGACCAAGTCCACAGTACACAAGCCATGGGGTTTCCTGATAATACCATCTGTACAAACAGAAGAAACCCATGCACCCAATGCTAGCCAAGAAGGTATGATACTTTGTGGCAGTTTGTGGTACCTATGTTTAGGAATGATTGGAGGATTTTCATAGACATGATGATGGAATAAATTACATCAGGTATAAATAACATTGTTCTGGTTTTACACTACACCTATGTGTGATAAGCTCTGCACTTACCGATTCCTGTGGGAAAGCTCCATAGGCTACTTGGGTGGGATTCGAACCCACAACCTGCTCATTCTAGATGTGTGAAATAATCTAGTACTCTCTCCCTACAGGGTCCATCCAAGCTGGAAAGGGAATTCCTTCTGTCCAATCAATGGGGTTCATTCTTTACTGATGAGCTACCAGTAACTAGAACACCTGAAGAGGACTGTGTTGATAGTATGTCCAGTGTTACACCCTCTAGTGTTACACCCTCAACTGCTGACAGTGCTACCCCTGCAGTGGTGAATACACTTTGGGCTGGTCTGATGAAGACACATGCTACAATAGCTGTACCCAGAATAGATTATATGTCAGGTATGCATGAAACAATTAGGGCCCAATTTCATAGCACTAGTTATATGCTTACTAATGCTAATTACCAAAGAATTCTGCGCTTATATCACTGTGTAAAGTGTGTATTCCACTGTAAGTGGTGCCATGAAATTGGCCCCTGTCGTTGATTTTAAGAAGTTGATTTTAAGAAGCGCTGTGATTCATCGCAGTTGCAATGCATTACCCATCGCAACGCAAGATACATTTTGTGAACGATTGAAGGTAATGACCGGGGGCATGGAGGCAATTGCCTCCCTGAAGTATCAGGCCTGAATCATAATAAACAATCACAAATCATTTCTTGGTTTTTCTCAATATGTCAATACTTTGTATCTCTGCCTACAAATGAGACCAATATTTATCAAATCACTTAACGTTTCCTGCAACAATTACAATACACTTATCCAGAGTTTATTTACACAATATTCTGTTTTACTAGATGTATATATATGTATAAGAAAATCAAACAATGTCTGTATGAAATTTTTGTAGAAAAAATAGATTTCCGCCCCTAAAAAAGCCCTGCTAGAAATCACATCAACAAATGAGTGGTTTTTCTCTGCTCCCTAAAAATACTCTGATTCTGTGTAAGCAAATTCTACATATTCTATTTTGAAGTCGGCTTTCAATATGTGCATTAATTGTGAACCTGATTTCACAGAATTGTTTTACAATCTAGTTTCATACTCTTATCCACTTTGTAGTTTAATCAATTTTAATATAAACATTGTAGTTTAACCTTTGTAGTTTAATTGGACCTCATTTTGTTAAATCAATTTTAATATAAACGTTACTGACATCAGACTGTTTTGTTTCGTTGACAGATTTCCCAACGGACTACAACTTTGAAACTTTCAAGAGTAGTGACTGGAGAAAAGGCTACCATCCGGGTCAACCGAAAAATACTGTACCCTAAAACCAACATTCCTTCATCCAGTATGAACCATCAAGATCTAGTCAATATGACTCTGGCTTAAGTTCCTGCTTAGGTTCCAGCTTAGGCTCCTTCTTAGGCACCGTTGGTTATGGTTAAAACACATTGTGCTTTCAGTTCAGGGCTTCAAAGAGGCAGATAGAACCCAAGCCAGAGCCGGAACAGAAGCCGTGTTTTAAAAAGGGGGCTATGTAAGGGACTTTAAAATGCTATTCATGTTCAAACTACCACAGAAATGGTTTAGACTATGGTGGAAGATTGATACAGTTTGTGTTAACTAGCCATGAACAGAGGTCGTGTATTCACACACAACTTTTTCAAAACACACAAATGTTTAGTTTCCCCTGCATAAAGAGGGACAAAGGGTACTGGAATTCATGCTCAAAATCTCCCTTTTTCAGGGGTTATTGTGTAATCCCCAATTCTAGACCTTCGTCCTTTAATAGTTGTACAAATGAGGACTACGAGAGATCAATTGGCTGCCACCATTATTTATCAATGTATTGGGCTTATGGGAGGTAAGTCGAGACTTCAACATACCATGGTTGACTATAACCAATGTTTGACCGAGTCACGGTAAAGACATTCCATAATTTCACGAAAAAGAAAAAAAAATCCTGGTGCATTTTATGAAAGCATTTGTTGTCTCTACTTTGTTTTGTGGGTTTTTTTTTTTTTTTTTTTTAATTTGGTAGTTTCGAAAAAAGAGAGCCACGATAAAATTTGTTTAATACCGTCGGAAAATGGTTAAACAGAAATGGTTGATTTTTGTTTGTTTTAAAATGAATGCCAGTTGACTAATTTCCTATTAGTTTACAAACATTTCAAACAAAAGATTGGTCTAAAAGGTATTGACTGTCTGCCACGCTCGCCACTTTGGAAGTCAAATTGCATGTGAAAATTCAAGCTTGTACACATTGCGTCACCTTAATTGCCCACTGCACTGTATAACATACACGGACACTGTCTCCCCAAATGGCACAAATCAAGATTATTGTGATGATGATGTCAGGTGATGATGTCAGGTGATGACGTCAGGTGATGACGTCAGGTGATGTGGGTCAATAGCTTCAAAATCCACACCATTATTTGAGGGGATTTAATTAATCAAACTATGATGTGGGATAATCGTTCAACTTAACAAAAACATAAACAAGAGGAAAGGTTAGGGAGTAACTTTGATACAAATCAAGAAACGTAGGTATAGTCTACTTCCAAATGCACGCTATATACAAAAGATTAGGCCTAATGTTTTTTAGAAGCAATTACATGTACATGTACTCAAAACAATAATTTAGGATATAGCTGACAAAATTTTATCAAAACATAAATAATTGAACACTTTGAACACATTGAACACTGTTAATATTAGACGGATTGCGCGACCAATGTTGACATGTGGTCACATGACCTCCTGTGGGTATAATGCCACATCAGCTGATGGCAAAATACGTGTAAAGAGATACGCCGTGACTTGGAGTGAGTACAAAAACAGTCGATTTTACTTTTGTTAAGTGATAAATTAGTTAATCAGCCCCTTTATTTAAAGTAGTATGTTGTGGCATTAATTTAAATCACATCTCTGTTTCATAATTTAACAGAATTCTACTAAAAAGTTTTTTTTTAGTCATGCACTACCGGCGTCGGATGACTATGTAGCCACCCGCCTGTTATTTTGTTTGTAGTGTAGGCCTAAATCACTGTAAAAAACGGGTAAAGAACATTGGAAAAGTGAGCATTTATACCTAGCCTTGTGAAATTTCAAATAGGCAAAGGAATCACACAGTTTTGAAAAGCAACTTCTTTGGATGCTTTCAGCTTCAAAACTTTGAAGTTTTTGTGTTAAAAAGTGTGTGACCCTAATTTACTTTCGCTTGATTATTATATACTTTGTTCCTTGTTGAATATAATACTACCTATGATGTAATTGTTGACAGTAGTTCTGAGTGCTTTGAGTACAGCAGGCCAGTCCATTTCAGGATGACACACCCATTCATACTACAGTGTTTCACCTATTATTAAACCATGTATTGATCATATGTTTGGGTTTCACCAAACAGTACATTAATGTATGAATGGTAAATAAACAAAAAACAAAACAAATGTACATGTGGTTGTACATGTACTCAAAGGTGTGTATTGACATTTGTACAGATTGACTAGATCTGTAGCTCTTGGGCTGTACATGAACTCATTGTTTGAAGCCCTATGGCACAGACATGTTTAAACTGGTGCTAGACTAAGGAGCAGATGTGTCTTCCATTGAATTTGCATTTGTTTTGAAACTATACACATGCATGTGTGTCGGTTTGTGTTACACTCGCAAAAGTATGCAGGTTTACTGATTGTTGTCTGGAGATCAGTGCATTTGCGTGTTTGTGTTTCACACTCAAAAGTACGCACATTAATACTGATTGTGCTTTCAATTTAAAAGATTCTACTGCACAGAAGAGTATGAAATGCTAATTTGCAAATAGTTGTACCCGTCCAAAATCTCAGGTTTCTACAGAGGTTTCTACAGAAGTTTCTACACAAACATGGAAACTCCCAACGAGCTTTATTCAGCAGGTGTCGACTGACATGTATCCATAAAAGTATCTTTAAAGCCAGCAAACAGATGACTTTGAAACGAGCCATTGTGTAAAATCGGAATACCTAAACATAGGTCGCCTGGACATTCCAACGCAGAACGGCAACTGGTTAAAATTCTAGTCCAACAGTCCAAAAATGTTTAGGCCGATGACCCCATACAAAGCATTTTGAAATGGGATTTGAACTTTTGAGTGGGCATACACAATTGTGATTGGTCAATTTAAAGGGGGCGGAGCTTAATAAATTCAAAGGGGATACAATATCCTAGTAATTCAAGATGCGTTGCAAGAATTAGTTCATACATCTTAATGAAAGACCTATGAACTAATGCTTTGCTTTGCTGTAACAAACCCTTTTAAATTATACAAAACTCCCTGCAGGATTTTAACAAACCCTTTTAAATTATTCAAAACTCGCTGCAGGATTTTGTTGTGTAACGGGTAGTAAGTGTTTAGTGGACTGTAAAAACTAGATGTACTGTGTATGTAAACATAAATAACTGATGTACTCATTTATACTGACTATAGCGTGACAAATAGAACGAGATGGTGATATATATTTTTATAATGACATCCCCTCTACCATTGGCACCCACATAGAGTCACCGATACGAGCCCTATGGGTTTCAAGATGGCCCTTATTTACTCTTCTAAACCATTGTAATAATGTTTTCTGTTTTCATGAGTGGGAAAACAAACCAATCAATCCATCAATCAAACCTAAACACTTGCAAGGCACTTAATACAGCTGTTATTTTTTTATTAAGTAGATCAGAGAGCTGGTTTTTCTTTACATCTGAAGAAAAAAAACTATTTTTTCAACAGGTAGACATAAAGAAGTCTTAATTCAGACAAAAGTCTGACAAGTCTCATCCCTGCAAAGAGTTCTGATAACTGTAGACCATTGTTGTCAAGTTTTTATTACATCAGTTGTGAGTTTAATAAATGGACTGCCTTGCAGGGCACTAAATAAAGCTGTTATTTTTTGCGTGGTTACTTCTATGAGAAAATAAATCATATTGAATTGTTGACTGTGCATGGACCTTTTACATGACAACCATCTTGGTTCCCTGTCATTCAAACCAGTGTAAACCAAACCGAGGCTTGGACATGTTTGGAAAGAAAAATAGTCAGCTCCCTGTAGGTACAATAAGAACAACTATTCATTATTACTATTCCGAAACGGGAACATCACAAAAACAGTCGCACCATGACACAAGGTTGTTACATGTCACTGAACAAAATCCACACCGGCAGAAATGTTTGCACAGGCCACCATCGATGAGGTCAAACAATGTGCTACGTGCCACGCACAACTCTCACCCAAGGATTGTCTTCCTTTGACATCAGTGAGGGCGCTGTTCGACCTTTGACGTCATACAAAAGGATTCTATTAACTCTGATTATAACTTATTAAACTCCTAAAAAAGTCACAGCTGGAAACACAATCCAACACACTCTCGCAACACGCATGGTTTTGTTTATAAATGCTTAACTGCAAAAACGTTGGCAAGTCTTGTTCATTTTGGACATTTTGGACAAATACTGTGGCACCATCCTCCTTCCATAACCAACATGGCATTTGGTTTACTAACAATCTTCCCTTCCCAATCCAACAAAGATGGTATCTCAACACCAAACCAGTAGACTCTGATGCATGGGTGCATGTCCTCACACAGAATAAACTTTAGTTCAGCAATGCAATACTTCCTAGTCAAATAAAAGCTGCGCTTGTTTAGTCTGGGGTTGGTTTTTCAGTCACCTGTCACTTGTAACGTGAGCGTTTGATCCCTTTACTTCCTGATGCCACAGTTTGCTCCTTTGAACGTTTGCCAGAAGTAAACTGTCTACCATTCGGGACGGCTCCTGAGCCTTTTGTTCCACCCTGTCCATGATGTGGGATCACCTTGTCTTGTAGACTGGGCAATTGATTCACCCCATCACCCCTAGCAGTACCTTTATGCTCATCAGAGTGGGTGTTAAGGGGTGCGTAACTGCCCCCCTGCTGGGTGTTTATGGGTTCGTGATTGCTCCCCTGTTTGATTTGTTCCTCATCTGGGATCTCTTCATCTTTGATCTCCAGTGAGCTTTCAATGTTAGTTATGCGATGATTCAAAGCACAGATCATCACTTGTATCTGAAGACAGAGAAAAACCAAACTCAAATAAATACTAAGAATAGGAATAACGATTCAGGCCTCGATCTTAAGAAAAACGGGGGCATGCCTTTTCTGGCCAAATCAGAGAAATTGTACAAGGGGTATACTGGCCAAGTTGGTAGTGACAGTGCAATTTTACTGAAGGGCATGCTGGCCAACTAGACAGGGCATGAGGCCAATGGCCTCGGTGGCCTCGGTTAAGATCAAGGCCAGACAATTAACACGGTATGCCTGGCCAAACGTACTAACATTTCAAATTGAGTAATGTGCCATCAGACACCTGTCAAAACCTATAGGCTATTGAGACAAATCAATTAAGATACAATTCAATAATCAATACTGAATAAACAACACGTACAATATATCATTCAAACACACGTTACACACAAACATTAAAATTTTAGAAAAGTAGACATGGTAGATCAGAAAATACAAGTAGGTTATTCTACAATCTAAAGTTAAAAAATCAACAACTTTTAAAAGTGCAGGCTTGACACTTTTGTATTAAGGGCAGGGCGGTCTCCTTAGTAAAGGGCACCTCTATGACGGAAATGTAAATTCTACTGGAACATTTCAAGGGGCACCAAGGCAATGACCTAAGGCATGGAGGCAATTGCCTCCGTTGCCTCTGTAAAGTATAGGGCCTGCAAATACACAGACATGTGGGTTTGACAAATGCAAATAAATATGAGACATAAATATAGATATTTAGAAAAATAATTAAGAGAAGAGAACCATAACAAATAAAAGCACAAGTCAATATCTGTCTTAATAAATATAACAGGTATAACAATAACCTTATTAATAAGTAAGACTTTAAATGCATATTCTCAATGCACTGTACAATATTTTCAACAACAACAAAAAGTTACTGTAAATTAAACCCTTCCAATTGCAAAACAAAATGTACAAAATGGTAAAGGTTGCTGTGTTTTGTTGTATTTAGCAGTCAAGTCAAATCCCAGACTCTGTTGCAATGTGTTGCATTTTATTGCAAGGTACTAGACCGACACAAAGTCCCCAGCAAACTTCAATGCATATTGCTGCATTTAGCAGGGTAACTGCCCAGTGCCAAGGCTGGTGTAAACCAGTTCACTTCACAATGCAACAGAATCCTTTGTTGTATTTTGCTGCATTTAGCAGGATGTCCAAAAAAACCCTTGATGGGGGTTAGAGGTCTGCAAAAACAAACTCACCTTTAAGATTTCTTTCTTGATGGACTCGGCTGAGGGTAGATCTAGCATGTCTTGGAGATCAACATCGGCTGTTTGCTCGTTAGATCCAACTTGATAACTGAAAACAGAAACAATAGTCAGCGTTTAATTAACCTCCATCTTGGATGTCAATCACAGGTTTCTGTAAGAATCAGAGAGAGGCTGGTCTGTAATAGACTGGTTCCTTGACTGAATGGTATTCATCTATTTAGTTCTAAACATTAGGAAACAGACAAATTAGAATTTGATTAAATTATTTAATTTAGTTCAATTTTGAGGTGAACAAAAAAAAACTGACTGGCGTACCGACACTCTACCAACTGAGCTATCTAGCCCTAATGTTGGCGGTCTCCCTATTTTGTCAATATATTTGGGGATATTTCATTACAAATCCAACAGCATGAATAGGAGAGGCTGAAAATGTTCAGGTTTAAACGTGGGAGGAAACCTAAAATAGGGAAACCCACAGAGGGACTGAAAACCCAATTCACATGCAAGGCTCTGGTCTGAGGCGGGATTTGAACCGGGGTCCACAGAGCTGAAAGGAAAAAAACCATGTATTGAATGCATTTCATTCGTCCATTATTGCAGAATATAATCACTCAACGAAATCTGGCCTTTTCATTTCACTCAACTTCACCTCGTGAAATAGAATAGTCCAGATTTCAGCTTGTGATTATATTCTGCGACAATGCACTCATAGCAATGACCTACTTGGACCAATAATTGATCAAGGGTTGAAATTTGCAGGGATGGGTCTTACCTGGTGATCTGATGTACAGAGAATGTGTAGAGATCACGTAGATTATCCAGCTGTCTAGATGTCGTCTTGTAAACTCTCCCAACTACCTCATTGCAATGTTTGCATAGTAGATGGACATAGGTACTGCAGAATGAAAAGTACATAGGTTAACTACAGAATGAAAGTGCACATACATGTAGGTACTACAGAATGAAACGCAACAATCAAAGTGTATATAGGTACTATAAATTGAAAATTATATATGTATATATACATGCAGGTACTACAGAATTAAAAGCAATCAAAGTGTATACAAGTACAATGAAAAGCGATCACAGTATACACATAGGTACTGCAGAATGAAATACAATGAAAGTGTACCAAAAATTTTAATGAAAGTTTACACAGGTACTACAGAATGAAAAACAATCAAAGTGTACACAGGTACTACAGAATAAAAAGCAATCAAAGTGTACACAGTGAACTACAGAATGAAAACAAATCAAAGTATATACAGGTACTACAGAATGAAAAGCAATCAAAGTGTACACAGGTACTACAGAATAAAAAGCAATCAAAGTGTACATACCTTTGTATATATAATAGAAGTTTTGCAGAATAAAAAAAGGAATTAATTTTGTTATATGTAATGCAGAACAAAATGAAATCTAAATCAGTGAGCATACATACATGTACATGTACCACAGGTTAAAAGCAATAAAATTCATATACAAGTTACAATGAACCACAAACGGTACAGAATGAAAAGTGTTTGATCAGTACATCAGTCATGTCATTATGAAAACTAAAACACAAGTATACAGTTATTAAAGTGTGTACAAGAAGATTTAACAACATTATTTTGGAAAGAGTAGGTAATTTACAAATAGAAATTTAAAAAAGGTAAAAGGGGATTAAGGGAATGAACATTGTACAAATGGGGATTATGGGAGATTAATTTGTTTCTGAGATTATAGCGGATTAATCAACTTACCTTCCAAGGTCAATCCCTCCTGTAGTTGATGTCATCAGCTTCTTTCCCATTGTAACTGCATGAGTTATACCTGCAACAATGACAACACCTCTATCACAAATCTCATCATGAACTACATGTATGATGATTGAATTTGGCATCTATCAACCTAGATGACGCCCCATGTTTACAAAAGAGCCACATAGCGTGGACTTCCTGCAGGCACAACTTGTACACAGCTCAACGAAAAAACACATAAAATCTTATGTTTTATGGAAATTGCATCATACAATTTTTTATCCGATCTCAAAACTTGTTTAGCTGTTATTTTAAATTCCTGAAATGTATACTTAGTTACAAAATGGAATATATATCATATAATGGCAAGTGCAGCATCTCACCTGCAAGGAAAAGCCCTGGAATGTACGGGGTCACTCTTTTTGAAAACAAAGGTTACATGGTTTATAAACGTAATCTGTGGTTACCAGAACACGGTGGGGGGGGGGGGAGGGGGCATGATTTGCAGTCATTGTATAGAGCAAGAGTTGTGTTGCTTTATGATTTATTTAGAAGGTAGGTATGGGATTGTGCCGTTGATGATACAAGTGTGAGGAATTTGGCACACAGTCCAAGTATGTCAAAGAAAGATATTTGGCTATAATATAGGGCCATCGCCGATTTTTCCTTTGAAAAAATATAGGTAGCATAACAACCAATGGCAGCCATTTTGAAAATTTTGAAAAAAGCTTGTAATTCTACCTTCAGTTTTTTTTAAATTCAAGTCTGCGATGGTCTTATTGCCAAATATCTTTCTCATGATATACTGTGTGCCAAATTCCATGTTTGTATCAATTTTTGGACTGCGCACAATAGGGCCCAGTCTATTGGGCAAAATTGTGCGCAATACGTTGCAAAATTAACTGGTACGCGGAACCAACCAGCCCATAGGACCAGCGCACCGCATAGCAGCATACCAGTTAATTTTGCAACTCCGGTCGCCATATTTGTTGCAATACTGTTTGAATGGAATCTGAGTTACGGTGAGAATTTATCCCTTTTTAACAACTTTTAGTTTGCGGAGTGGATTTTCTGGACCCGTGCAACGCTCGATGAGAGTTGAAAGAACACATAGAGCCTAGTTTTGGCGAGATCTGATTACAAAAAAGAACTGTAGCCATGTAAATGTGAAGGGCAGAAAGTTTCGAATAGGATTTTGTACATGTCACTCTATGAGGTTCGTGGAGACGATAGCGGAACGAACCTCATAGTTCTGGGAGTAAGCCATGTGGATGCAGGATGGCATGGGCAATACTCACTGTGCAAAGTTACAGTCTTCAAATCATCGTTTGCACACACCCACGACATGGAATCTCCAACTATTGTGTTGCAATTCTTACACTGGAGAATCACTGGTAAATCTTCGCTTTCTTCCTCTTCATGTTCAGCCTCTTCTTCATCAGCAACGTCTTCGTTGTTTTCCACACCAACCTGCGAAACTACATCACTGCGTTCCGCCATTTTTAAACTCCCGGTAAAACTGAACTGGTAACATGATACTACATGATAAATAACCCAATGATGCCGGGTACCAGTAGGGTCAATGTGGCTACTAAACTTGCTACAAGTCGAATTCTTAATTGCCCTGCTCCAAAGTTCTACACTGCGCGCTCTTCACGGCCTTGGCGCGATGGATTTAGCTCTAGTAGAACGTCCGACTTGGATTAAGTTTATGTGGCTATGTGAAATAGAGCAACATTGTGCACACATGTGACGATAAGACTGTTTACATCCACGAAACAGTATGTTTTCTCAAACCATGTCAAGATTTACATTATTAAAACATAGACAAATAAATGGATATTTCTTCCATGTAAGTAAACATGATATAAGAGGCACATCGTCAATTTACTGGGCAAGATCTAAGATCATGCAGTGTTGGACTGTGTCAAAGTCTACCTTCGGTGCAGCAACACATCCAGCCAGCATGGTGTTCAGAAACTTGTCTGATGTAAACCGTCACCATGGAAACGAAGATGCTGACAGGAGCACCTCAACAATATCAACAGCTTTCAGTGACATAAATATCAGATCACCATTCAATCAAACTTCAGGACAAGGACCTCTGTGCCCAAATGGATTCTCACTGTTGATTACAAACCATCAAAGCATTCGAGGTTTTGCAACCAGAGGTAAAAAGACAAAAGGGAAGAAAGAACGGAGACAACGGGATGAATCAACAGACGAAGGTGAAAGTGATGATGATATTCTCCCTCAAGATGATATAGAGAGAGATTGGGATCCCGAGACGGATGGGAAGGTGGAGGTAGAGGAGGTTGCAGTTAAAGATTGGAAGGACATTCGTCAGTTTGTTCCATCATTGAGACTGGATGCTGTACTTGGAGCTGGGCTTGGGATCTCACGGAAGTACGTAGTTGAGATGTTCCTAACCTAGTCCCAGTCCTACTCCCAGTCTTTGAGCCTCCGACATGTCCAAGGTTATGGAGGAAATCTAGTGGATTTGCCCTAGACCATTGAAATTAACAATAATGTGTAACCAATATGAAAGAAATGATTGAGACTGCCAGTTTTGATTTTGGTGTTGTCCGAAAACAACCTTTTTTCATTTTACAAGACTTTATTGTAGGAAGCTCTTTTAAGATATAAAAGTTTTCTGTTTCAGATCATTAGAAGTACCCCCTGGTTCTTGCCCCTCCCAGCCCCTCCCAACATAAAGTCATAAATGTTTATTTTTGTTTGTGTGGCATGGGTGGCTAGTACGTAAAGTGCTTGCCACTCACCACTGTGGTCCTGGTTTGATTCCCAGCTAGGGCCATTATGTGAATAGAGTCATGCGTGGGTCTCTCCTGTACCACGGGTTTTTCTCTGGGCCCCTTGGTTTTCCCCACTCTGGAAAAATCAAACACTTTTGTTCTGTGGCTGTGCTCCGTGGTCATGTATGGGTTGATGTGGTTGGCTGCCAAAGGCGCCCTTTAACAGCTGCATTAGCAGCTGCGTCCTTCGCAATTAAGCTTCTCAGCTGCCAGTAAGGATGATTAGCCTCCTGTAATTATTTTTTTTATTTCATATAAAAACAAAGAACTACTTGGTTTTTCTTCAATGTTTGCAGGAGTGTTGAAGATGCATTTCTCAGTATGAGACTACGGGTTAACGGAGAGAAAGTCACCAAGAAGAGCAAGCAGGTAAAAACCAACATCCTTGCATTACCATGGTAACACTGGCTCTTTGCAAAACCATAGGCTATGGCTTCGTCTGCGGCTTAGGCTCCATCAGGTACTTTGAAAATGTGCACTTTTGATATGGAACTTTAAACCGGTTGATAGAGCCAAAGCCGTAGCCCAAGCCCAACCCCACAGTTTCAAAAAGGGGCCTGTGAGTGTTTCTACTTCTGCAAGACACCGATCCATGTCAAAGTTAAATTTGAGAGGTCAGTATCCATGATACTTGGAAGCTTTCCCAAGCCTCAGATTTAGAGGTCCATTGTTTAACATATGTTTGAACTCGTTTATCTTTCCTTTTGAATTTACAGGTCAAAGAAGGCGACATCTTGGATTTGATCTTAGAGCGAAGCACGCCCTCACAGGCTACTGATGGAGAGGCTAGGAATGAGACATCTGTAATGAGGATACATATCCTGGAAATATCAGCAGATAAGACGGGGAAGGACAGGATACCAGTGTTTCTACGACGCTGGAAGAACCTTACACTTCCTAAGGACAAATAGATATTTAACAATCAGGGTTTTGTCTCTGTTTATGAATGGTGCTTTGGGAGAAATAATCAAGTCATTTTAGGGCCTAGTCACATGAGTCAATTGACAGGCTAGCCGAACATCCGACTTCACACTTTGAGGCTCGTGAATAATACCAGATACCACCCTTTAGAGCATGTCATAATATAATACTGTGCGTGTACATTCAAACTCGCGTATGTGTAGTATCCGACTGCTAGATGGGTTTATAAGACCGATGTCAGTCTTTATCCTTGTGGATAAAGACAGGGGACCAGTCTATTTACAGGCAACCAGTTCCAGGTAATCTTCAAGAAGACTTAACATGAGGATAGGAGAAATGTCTGTCATGCTACTGAAGAGTTCCTCTTTCTTACTGTTCCAATTGGTTGCCTCCAAATTGCCCTGAAAAATTGCTTTGTGTGACAAGACCCTATGACCCAACATGATGACTAGCCCTTGTTAACTATATTGTCCTATCAACAGCTGAACTGTGTCTAATCAAGAATGGTTTTTATCCTCCTCAAAGTTGACTGTTTGTAATCTTCTCTCCAACATTTCGGCGCAGGCATTTTCGAAAAAACTAAATTCCTGTTTTCCATTAACAGTTGAGACCAATTCATAAGTGATGTACATGAGATTGCATGGGATATCTGTACCCAGCTAGTGTTCCCTTCTCTAAAGAATCCATCTCCAAGGTACAACTTGGACAAAGAAATCCTGGTGGGTTCCATTGTTTGAAGGACCCTACATGGGCCGTTGCTGCCATGCATCAGTCCATGAGCCATGGTGTCATTCCCTTCCAAATCAAAGGCAGTACATACTGGGTTTTAATTTGGTGGGGCGGAGACTGGGGCCTTCAGTTTAGGGGTTGATGATTTGACAAATTCTTTTAAGTCCCCATGAAATATAGTTGTACAACGGTATTTAGAACAAAGCTGATGACCTGTGGAAGATAAGACCCAACTTCTCAGATTAAAATTGTGACATCACCATACACTCTTAGGAATGTGCGTTCTTACTGCCAAACAATACCTAGCCTGGGCCCAATTTCATATAGCTGCTTAAGCAGAAAATATTGCTTGAAAATGTTCTGCTGAGCAAAAATGAGCAGGATACCAGTCACGCATTTTACATGTGACATGGTAGTTTGGCCGGTAACCTTATTCTGGTAAGAATAATTATGTTGTGCTTAGCTACTTGTTTTGCTCAAGCAGCTCTATGAAATTGGCCCCTGATGTGTGGCAGAGGGAGGTCCCCCCACCTCCAATTTCTTTGTATCTATACTCTAACACAGTCTTCCCCTCTTGTCCCCCCGCCTCTCCCCCCCCCCAAAAAAAAAAAACATCCACTAAAGAATTCCTGAGGTTCCCAGAACATAATGGAGACACATTGAGGTTGTGGGGTGGGGGGACACATTGCCACATACCGAACACCAAATGGAAAAAGACCACTTCTGCATGATTACTACTGATTAGGTTCGATCAGGAATTGAATGAAATAAGACACCAAGTTACAAAGACTGTTTGATGAATTGTTATTTATTGAAAGAAATGTATAGATAGATACAAATATCAAATTAGAGTACAGCTTACCCCAAGATATTTCATATTAATTACATCATTTATCAAATAAACCAAAACTTATAATTTCTTCATTATTTTTTATAGACATTTTTTTCCTATAATCTAAAAATTCCAACAGGTACATTGGATATTATTTTTCACTTATTAGTATTTTTTTATAGGGAACGAAAACTCAAATATAATTTTAAAAAATTCCTTTATTTTGAATTCAGCAGACATTATTATGTTCCCTATATCCCGTAACAATACATGAATATGAATTCTCAATACACCAAAAAAGGGACCAGACTATTTCCAAGCCTCAGTTTTGTTACAAAGATTTGAATGAAAGGGAAAGAAAGATGAACGTTGACTGATAATGGCTTACAGACCCCTTACATTATGCTTCCATAGATCAATGTAAATGCATGTGTACATGTATACATGCCCAATTTGACCATCAATCAATGAACCCCCCTTTGATAAATGGGTGCATCCCACTAAGCAGGGGTCCAATCTCATCCACGCTAAATATTCACACATGCTCAAAAGATATTTGGAAGTTTCAGTTTTTTTAAATAAAAACACAAACATGCAGTGACATCTAAACTTGATTCTTCTTGTCTATTTGATAAGGGTTGTCAATGGTCCTTTACGTTACACCCATCACAAATAAAAACACCACTACAAGGGTGCTCATTTCCCAAACAGAAAAGCGGCCATCTTGGAAACGGGGGTCCTGCGCTTGTGAACAAAATGCGACAATTGTTCAGTGTCCAGCTTACCCAAACCACCAACAATTGAGAGTCAATAACCATAAGATACAATATTGGACCCTATTTCAATAATCCCAAAAAGCAATGACCCTCAACTTTGTCATTTACAGAGATTTACGGAGATTTTGGGCCTCCGTAATATTAATGAGGCTCGGTGCAGTATTTAGTAGGGTGCACCCATATGAGCTTTTGTCATATGCAAGAGTCCATTCATATGTGTCGTAGTACAAATTACAAAAACACTGGATACTTCACAGAGGGCAGCCCCCTCCACGTACAAAACTCATTGTGCATATTATCAGCTGCACATCTTTTAGTGCTATTGTAATGTAAAATATAACATCTTAAATGTTTCTTACTGAAGTAAATAAATGTGTACATACATATGTTATCAAAGGCAACATTTTGTGTGCAATGCAATTTTCACTTTATTATTGTTTTTAGTGAGCCTCACATTATCACAGTAACAGCAACCACAGTCTGATTTTGCATTTAAATTTAAATGACTTGCCAGCTCACACAATGTGGACAGTTATTTAATAACAAAGTATCCAAGATTTGTTTTAAAATATCAAGCATATTGATTTCAGAATATTTTCGATAGACCAAACTGTTCGTTTATAAACCAAGTCATTTCTGAAACCATCTCAACTCCTTAGGAGTATGCAGCCCCAGCAGCCATTTGATGAACATGAACAATAACAATAACAATATCAACCCACAGGTACCCATTTACTCATGGGTGATGAAAAGCAATTACAAGGAAGTGTCTTGGTCAAGGACACAAGTGTCCGGACCGGGGTTTGAACCCACATACTCACGGCTCAGCCATTAGAACAAATGTCTCGGTCAAGGATACAAGTGTCCTGACCAGGATTCAAACCCACAAACTCATGACTCAGCCTTTAGAACAAGTGCCTCAGTCCAGGACACAAGTGTCCTGACCAGGATTCAAACCCACAAACTCATGACTCAGCCTTTAGAACAAGTGCCTCCGTAAAGGACACAAGTGTCCTGACCGGGATGCGAACCCACACACTCATGGCTTAGCCATTAGAACAAATTTCTTGGTCAAGGACACAATTGTCCTGACCAGGATTCGAACCCACACACTCATGACTCAGCCTCTAGAATAAATTTCTCGGTCAAGGACACTAATGTCCTGACCGGGATTCGAACCCACACACTCATGGCTCAATTATTAGAACACTGGTTTGGTACACTTCAGCACTTTGCCACGACGCCAAAGCACACAGCCCATGCATAACAACCATAGCTAGGATTAATCATCAGAAAGGTGCTACAGTGTCAACACAGAACTAAATATTCAGCCAATCAAGCGATTCTGATGGCAGTGAGGGTGCTGTTTCAGTTTATGACACCATACATGCCATAAGCAAATGATCTTTACGCAAATGGCTGAAGATTAAGGTAAGGGTGAGGCGGCATAGTATCCCCTCACAAGTTTTTACATAATTTTTTTCAAAGATTTGTTAAAGATTGAAAGGGATGGGGGGGGGGGTAGAGGAGAGGCTGGTCATGTGATGCGTACAGGAAAGATGCTCATATCTTCCTGAGAATGTTTAAACTAACGTCCAAAATATCTAGTCTCATTATTCATCGACAAATTCAATCAAATTTTTGTTGGATGGATTAAAATAAGTCTTCCAATCTCTCATACAATGTTAAACATTCGGGGACGCTAGGTGGCAGACACAACACGTAATTTCATTGTTCTTGGAAATAATATGGGCATGCTATAAAAACACTGGAAATTTACCTGGTAAGTCTGCTGCCACCTAGTGTTTCAAAATCTCCAACTGAAACGCCACTGAGTTACTGATACACAATGTTTATTAAATTATAAAAACCCAACCTAGGAACTCTCAAAATCAGCACAAGTTAAAGTGGTGTATGAACTTCAAATCAAAAACCACAAACTCATAACATCATCCATTTGTTTTGTACATAAAGCAATCTTGAAATGCCAATACCCGAATGAAAAGAAAGGCAGCTTTTCCTCAACAAAAAAATACAATGAAATAATTATAAAGCACATGTACATCATTAGTAATTGTCAAAGACCAATATCTGTACTTTCTGTGACCCAACGTACACAGGAAATAAACCTGTGAAAATTTTAGCTCAATCAGTCATCAATCAGAAAATAGTGAAGGAAAAAAAACTTAAATGTTTTTACTGTTTTCAAATACTGGGTTTTGGTCTCATGAGATCAAAACGAATGTTTTACTCATTTCGCAAAAATTATAGCATTTCAAGCTAAAAATATATTTCAAGGGAGCTTTTCCACCAAGACCATCTTTACACCATGTATGTAATGTGCAAGTCGCTCAACTTTTATATTTTCACTCTAATCAATGTTGCACACACCATTTGAAGTCAATCTATACTTAAGATTGGAAACTTCCTTCTACACTTGGTTCTTCCTTGCTCGAAACAGAGAAAGTATGGTCCTCCTTTCACTGACGTCACATGAGCCTAAAGTCTGCCCATGGTCTGCCATTTTGGGAGTCAAGTTACCTGTAAAGATATGAAGCAGGTCTCAACCAGAAATGCACACTGCACACTGGATACCTTACTCCCAAAAAGATTTAGCAGTGGCATAGGCGTAGGAGCCAGGGGGAGGGCAGGGGGGAGGGCAGGGGGGAGGCCAGGGGGAGGGCAGGGGGGCAGTTGCCCAAGTTTGGTCAAAACAGTGGACAAAATTCAGCCAGAGTGAGAAGAAAAAAACAAAAAGACTTTTTATTAGAAACTGGTACTTGTGTTTTTAACATGGATTCATGAAGATTATTCAAAATGTTTAACTTTGCTTTACTTGGGAAAATAATTTGCAGCAAGTTTTGGACCTGGAAGTATTCTTTACAAGCATTACACAAGAGCAGGTTTATACAATAGTTGGTTACAAGTTTCATATATTTGACAGAAACAATGTTTGAATATTTTCTATTCAGCTTGTCAACAATAGTTGTTACTCCACACACGAAGAGAAAGAGTCCAACTTGACAATTCTGAAACTTGTTTATTTGCTTGTTTCACACAATTCAAAGAACCTTTCACATGGATCAGTGTCTATCCTGACAATTAGCCATTTGCAACTTATCCTTTGAACAATGTCTGGTACAATGACTTGATTGGTCACAAGTGAATGCTCAATTTGAATTCCTCAGACTTGATTGGTCACAAGTGAATGCTAAATTTGAATTCCTCAGACTTGATTGGTCACAAGTGAATGCTAAATTTCAATTCCTCAGACTAAATCCAGCATTGCTACATCATATGGTAAGGTGCAGGCTTTTGTATAGCAACCTCCAGATGGACAAATCCTGGTACCAAAGTGCCAACATTCATTTTGAATTGTGCATGGGTGTCTGCCATCTCTTATGTAACTACGCAAAAGCCTGCCCAGAACCATGTGACATAGCAACTGTCTCTAGTCTGAGGAAGTCAAATTTAAGCAGTTACTTGTGACAAAACAAGTTGTTGTACCGTACATTACTCAAAAACTAACTCGCAGATGGCTTGTTTAATTCTCACAAAACCTTCCCAGAAACCCTCCCATATCCTCAAAAATACTCCACTCTAGAACAACTCAACACTGAAATGTTTGGACTCTCCTAAGATTGGTATGCCAGCTCCAGTGACAAGCAATTGTTATTTGGGCCTTCTGTACCATATCTTAAAAACTCAGACAACTTCATGAAGAGGGTTTTGTAGGATTTGAGACCGTCAGATTTAATCAAATAAAATATGTTCACACTTCAGCTGGGACCTAAACTTCAATCAAGTCCGTTTAGACCATGAACTAACAGAAAAGAAGCCAAACAAACAAAGATCCTTTCTAAGGATATTATAATAAAACATGAAAACCAAAAGGCAAAGGAGGGCGTGAAGAGTTGATAGAAACCAATTGTTAAACAAAGACAAATATATATATATTTTTGTAATATTGGAAGAAGCGTAAATTAAATAATAATCCGCTAGGAACATAATGTTAAATGAAGACTTTGTAAATATACTAAATTCAAATATCTTCTTACCATGTTTAACCTTTGAGATATTTGTTTGTTATCAAAAGCTGGTTTATAAAACCACCTGAAAGATATTAGATATTTTTAAAAGTTTTGTATATACTTTTTACTTCTCTTTCTACACTAAGCAGTTGACTCAAGGATCGACCATTAAAGTTTGGCCAGTTCCAAATTAATACCTTGGTTCGTACGACAAGGCAACCAATTATGAACAATAACTACAATTGTTTCATAATTACATATTCTGTCGATGAAAGCTAACGCTGATACAAATGCTGAATGTTAAAGAACAGGCATGCTATTTGGCCTTTGGAAAAAGTAGGACAAAGTTATCAAGTAGATGGGCTGACTTGCATGTACATAATTATGGTATAGTCTTTAATAGACTTTTCAGGCTGTTTAATCACAATTTTGCTGATTTTTCTGAGGCCCCAAAAATTTGAAATCGGACATAAGTAGGAAGATTATCATGCCTGTCAAGAAATAAGTGAAATCAATTACCATCATTTTATTCATTTGTGACCAAGAACCAAAATCTTGATGGAAATATTTTCCAACATTTCTGATTTTTTTCTGAGGGGAAAACTTCACAGGGAACCAGTCAGCGACAGTAAAATGTTATGGGATTTTGGCTGGTGAACAATCTGTCTGATTAACTTGCCTATATTTAGAGTCATTTTTTTCCTTATTCCCCCAGCCCACCTCCACACAACATGCTATAAGGAATTTTATTAAACAACAAAATATATTTGTATAATTATTATTATTATTTATGTAGTAAATAATAAATGTTAAAATCTATCTTTTAAGGGTATTACAAGTAAGGCAAACAGTATCGACAACAAATCCTTGGAATGAAAATAACTGAATATTGATTTTTTTTTTCCGAGGTATGACCATACCTGATGTCTGTTACCCAACATCACATGGTCATCATGTTATGCTTATCACATGATAGTCACATGACTTTCATCTGTACATCGGAAGTGCATGTATTTTTTTACATGACACATCAAGCAGAAACACTAGTCATCAATCCATGGTTCCCCCAATTGAGGATTATTTCTAACCTTATTGGGAACAAGGTTCAAATCAGGGTAGAAGTATATCCCAATTGGGATAGTTAGATTGCAATTGGCACCCATGATTGGGACAATTAATACCCACATTGGGTAAAGAGGATTCCCATTAGGGTAACACAATAACCCAATTGGAGTAGTTGCTTTATTGTCACCCATGATGGGGGACTGTTAATACCCTATTTGGGTAAAGAGGATTCCCATTTGGGTAACACAATAACCCAATTGGAGTAGTTACTTTACTGTCACCCATGATGGGACCGTAAATACCCTCATTGGGTGAAGAGGGTTTAATCTGGGTAACACAAAGTCCCCATTGGGGGAGTTTTGGTGATAGTAACTAATAAGGCTAACAAATGAGTACAAACTAAAATACACAATAATCAAATGTGTGTCCAACCTGGTTCACGTCATGGGTCAGGAACCAGCCACAGCTACCTCTATCACTACCTAACTAAACACCCACACCTCAGTCCCAACACTATAGTCATCTAATTTCATCAATTTATTTGAGAAAAAAAAATGAATAGAAATTGTAGAAAGAAAAAAAATATATATACATATGCCTACAAATGTAGTTAGTTAATATTATTAGTTTATTCAATTTTTTTCTTTTTTTTTTTTCTTTTTTTTCTTTGACTTAAACGCACCTGTAGAAAAAATGTACATGACATGATTTTTATATTCAAAAGTTTTTTCAAAACTGTGCGAAGCCGTTCTCTTCCACAGGCTCCGACAGACGTCAATGTTTAATTAGTTTAGAATCAGGATACAAAAATAAGTCTTTGATAACTTGACTAGATTCTACTGTGCTAACATTTAAAGTAAAAGAAACGGCAACTTATAAATGTACATTGTTTATATTGACTTTACAATCACATTAAGGGTTGTACTAAGTCTTAGACTGTGTGTAAATTAACTGTGACTATGGCTGCAGCTAGACCATGAGTTAACATGCGTTAAAGCATGGTTGCCTTTACCAATAGCGCAGCCACTAAGAAGCCATTTGCGCGTTAGAGTTTGAATGTCTGGTCAATGACTTGATTGGTCACAAGTGAACTCTCAACTTGGATTCCTAAGACTACAGACAGTCTTACTACATCACATGATTCGTGGCAAGCTTTTGTATAGCATTCTCCAGAAACCCCTGGCACCAATGTGCCATACATAGTCATTCAGAATTGTGTGTGGGTGTTCTCTTGCGTAACTACGCAAAAGCCCGCCCCGAACCATGTGACATAGCAACTATCTCTAGTCTGAGAAAGTCAAATTTAAGTGGTTACTTGTGACTAAGCAAGTTGTTGTATCAGACATTACTCAAATGTTACTCCAAAATGGCTGAATCAGAAACGGCCATATTGTCTTGCTCATCTTCCATCTTAGACAGATCGTAGTCACACATCACGCTGAGCTAAAAAAAACACTTGCTTTTAGCTAAAACAATATTGAAAGCAGACAACCATTCAACACTAGAAATCATTGGTAACTGACAGTTCCTGCTAAGCCATTTTACTCCACTTTCAGATAGTTTTCTCAGTAACTGTATATACCTGAGTACTTCACTCATGTGATTTAGAAAAACAAAATAATGGAATATTCTTCTTGTAAATGCCAATAATCTCTCGTATATGCAACACTAGAGGGCGCTCTTATAATATCCTTTATCCTTTTCAGCATCAGTAACACTTCATTAATTACAGAAGTCGACAATGCAAGATTCGGGAAACGTTTAGTGGCTGTTAATACTTCTTATGTAAGACAAGATGATTAAGTTACCAAAAATGAAAACTCACATCCTTTGAGAAAGGCTGATAGGGTCGAAATGTGAGGCCATTAACAACTAGTTTGCATTTACACCAAAGCTCACTTTAGTTGGTAAGCAGTTTGCAACAGCTATTTCTGTTCTTCCAAATATGAAAACTCTTACAAAGATCACCAAAAGTCAAGCACAGTTTCAATTTGGTGCAAAATTGTAAATGGTGTCATGTTTCGACCCTTGCAGAGTCTTTCTCAAAGGGTGTTAACATTTGAAGTTACTGTGACTGTTATTGCGTCATAATCAGCTACACGTTCATAGCAAGTTATTGTACAAGTGTAACAACTTTGTATCTCCATTTTTTGTTTAAACGTTACATCTCTCACAAAAGAAACATGCAAAATGATCTTGGCAAAATTGGGTTTCTGTAGTTTTAGAGATTTAACGCTTTTGAACTGACAAGACAAATAGTCGGTACTCTTTCCCCTTTCATCAAGAATGTGAGACCATTGGGAACAAGATCACCATGTCTTGTCTGCAGCCACCAAACATCCCCAGAGTCTGGAGGGTCTTTGGCTAGAGCTGTGGCTAATGGTAGAGAGGTGTAGCCACAGCCGTAGACAAACCATTATTTACTACTGACTGTCAAGTCATATAGAAATAAAGCAGCTTCAGCTGTTGGCTGCTCAAGTAACGTTGGAGACCAGACCTTTGCAGTGAGCCAGGTAATAGCTGGAGAAAGCTACAAACACTATGGTCATTTCAGAAAAATAGAACCCGGAAAATGCTGTGAGGGTATCTGCTCTGAGGCAATTAATGCACGCAGCTGTTTTAGCTGTATGGCAAATTTCAGCTTTCCCATTGGTTGATCTGGTTCATTTTGCCATATCACATGGTATTGATACTCTATGTCCAATGCTGACAACAGATGAGCTCAGCATTCACTGCGTTCTATTTCTATGGATCATCCTAAAGAGCGCCCTCTAGAGTCTGGCAGAGAAGACACAGGTGATCATCAGAGCGTAGTAGAGCTGAGTTTCTTGAGTTTCCTACGCTGGGCTAGCATGGAGGATGTGACTGGTTCAAGATTCTCCTTTCTTGGTGTGTTGTTCAAGGCCAAGTAGGTTGCTTTCATTGCTCCCTAGTAACAAATAAACACAATAGAAAGACTTTACAAAAGGAACAACTTTTACTACTCACAATTCACAATTCCTGTCGTCGTTCGACAGCACTTCTTGTCGAAGTTCCGCCACCTTCCTTAGCAATGGTTCACATGCTTTGTGACTAACAACGACATATACAATTGACCCATTTCATGGCGCACAGCGCACTTCTACAAGCCTATCCTGTCCACCATTGCGGGAACCAAAATGCACAAACAGGAATTGACTCCCGAAATAGTGGAAATGGTAGACGCGCATTGTCCGGAGACATGTTCTGTGTCGTGCATGGGGTCAATACAGTTAACTTGTAGCATGAAACAATCCAATTTCCAGCCAAACTTTGATCCATTTTAGTCAGAAACGGTCAGAATAAAGTAGATATTGTGTAACCTAAAAACGGATCAATATCTATGGATCAATATCTCAGAATGGATCAATATCTTTGTATTTGAAATCATTTTAAGAGGATTTACCTTAACGAGATCATAATCCTGCGTTGTTAATCTATTCTGAGGTAACTGATCACACTGTTGCATCCAGGCATGTTGGAGAACTTTAGCTGCTGTTGGTCTCTTAAAAGGATCCACATGAAGCATCCAGCGAACCAATTCCTGATCAGAAAAACAATCCACCATCAAATTACAATCTTCATACAACACTGACATGTAAGTAGGTTCAACATCTAGGATAACACTCCAACTCTGGGTAACTAGCAAGTCGACCAACAGTTTGAAACTATTCAATTGCATGGGTTATGTATGGAGGAGCTACTGTGCACAGGACTAGCTGTGTACTGTGTGGATGTCATATTGCAGGCTGACATTTGAAACTACAGTTGATGAGATTAAATGGTTTGACAGTAGGAGGGTTGAATGTGTACTGTGTAGATGCATTTCCCACATGATATCATAATGCAGGCTGGCATAGTTTATGTATCATTTGAAACCACATTGGATGATAATGAATGGTCTGACAGTAGGAGGGTTGACAGTGCACTGTGTAGATGCATTCACCACGTGATATCATAATGCAGGCTGGCATAGTTTATCCATCATTCCAAACCACATTAAATGATAATGAATGGTCTGACAGTAGGAGGGTTGACAGTGCACTGTGTAGAAGCATTTACCTCATTATTACATATATCTCCACCACAGGATCACAATGACATCATTTTATGTCTTACACCCTGAACACATCATGTCATGTAAACATCCATGCTCAGTATAGTTACCTGACTATCTTATTTTAATAGGGCAATCTATCAATCAGACGTCATTAAGTTTAAAGAAAAAGTAATGTGAATAGTTGCAATATTTATTGTGAATATTAAAGTTCCATTGGACATACCTTGGCAGAGGGCGACACATGTTCCCAGTTCCCTCCATTCATTGGAAACTTTCCCTCTCCGATTCTAGCTAAGATGACCTCGGGTGAATCGTCTGGTCCATGGGCAAAGGGTGTGTATCTGAAAAAACAATCATACAAACAAAAATGTTACAACCATAATCTGGAGTGATAATATGCACCTTGTAACAGTTTACAAGGTGCTGTGGTGCAAACTGAATTCAGCAAACCATGCCAGAAACACAGGGGCTAACCCCTTCTCTTAATGATAAATGTAATGGATTCTTTTACGGGCAATACGCAACACATGCGACCTACAGTTTTACAGGTTACAGGACACCAGTGACAAGACTGGTACTCAAACCCACACTCTGCTGATCAGAAACACCAGAGCTTGAGTCCAGTGCGCTTGACCGCGCCATGCCATGTGCTAGGAGTTGGTGGCTTGTGGGAACCGTATGAAGTTTCCTGACTCACCCTGCAAGCATAGTGAAGAGCAGAACTCCTAAACTCCATATATCACATGCAGCATCATAACCCTGTCTCTTCAGAACCTACATAAACACATTCAAGAAATGTACAGTTAGAAATCTAACATTAAGCAACATCCAGGCTTAAATAATCACTAGTACAAACACTAGTCAAGTATGCTGAATGCTAGTCAACCTTGCATCTTAGGCAGACTGGTGGGCTTGTCAAGAATGAGCAACCATCATGCGTTAAAATGTGTTTATTTTACATCAAAGTATCAAACAGAATTGACTTGTCAACATTATAGCTGGGCTAACTAACTTATGGTGGGTATGCCTTGAAAGACAGTACAACAGTAAAACACAATAACAAACAAAATATTAATACAATAACAATGTACAACACACAAACAAAAAAACAATTAACCATATGAATGCTTAAGTAAAAGCATATTTAGTTCAAGCAAACTGGAAACATACCTTTTACAAAATATATTAAAAAAAACACCAGCTTTGTTTTGGTTTTTAGACTCAACAAATTTTACAATTCACCAGGAAAGAGCAACCAGTGTAGTACAATAAAATAGTATTAATGCATACAAATTGGAATGAAAAGCAATAACATCAATTGCTAGTTCAATTCAAAACTTGATGAGAAAGAAAAACAAAGCAAGTTATTTCAATAGCATTTTAGTAAATAAACCAAACAACAAAATACATGAATGCATTCAAAACAACAAACTCAACATTCACCTTAGAGAGATATTATGTCACAATTACCACAATATAAAAGCAATTTCCTGAAGACGATCAGAGCATACTGATCGAAACATCAAGTTATTATACTACTGGTTCTTTTCATAACCACCACAACTCATAGAGAGAGTTTACGTACATGGTGCTAACGCAAGCTTCACTCGGTTTTAAAACCCATTCAAACAAACAAGTTTACTTTCTTTTTTTCATGGTTTTTAAAGCCAAATTCAACCTTCACATTTGTTTTAATTCAAATAATTGTGATAACTATTTACCTCTGGAGCCACAAAGTTGGCAGTGTAACACGGCGTCATTAACATGCCGTTGTCAGCTCGCATCTGCTTAGCAAACCCAAAGTCACTAATTCTGAGGGAGCTAGGGGTGCCTGAGTCATCTGCATAGAGTATGTTACTTGGCTTCAAATCACGATGGACAACCTAGGAGAGTGGAAAAAGATGTCATAATAAGGACCTGACTTTATGGTCATTACATCAACAACTTAGCAACATAATCCGTTTGGTATTTCCAGGAATCAAAACCTGTGCCCACTTCCATTAAGCTGTCTTTCTTGGTTAGAAACACAAGCCAAGTATCTCAGTATCTTAAACAGTTTGGCAGCTTTGTACTTCATTAAAGACCAGTTATATCACCTTATTATTACATTCTTCATACATGTAAAACAGTCACTAGATTACGGGAGACAATGAAGTAATGGTTCTGGGAGACTCATCTCGACTCCAGATCTTCTCAGAACCATCACTCCTTCAAGAAGAGATTTCTCACTTGCTACACCATGGAAAGCTTCAACTCTTACTGATATTCTGAAAGTTTGACATTGCTGATCAAATACATAGTACATTTACAAAAAAGTAAATCTCAATCAGCTGACTCAACAATTAAAAAAAAATGCAGTAACAATAGATTTATGAAAATGTTTCATATAAAGTTTGTTTAAGGAGGTGATGATCAAAAGCAAATACAGAATAATATCAAATACAGAACAGTATCAAATACAGAATAATATCAAATACAGAATAATATCAAATACAGAATAAAATCAAATACAGAATAATATCAAATACAGTATCAAATACAGAACAGTATCAAATACAGAAAAGCATATTTCATTTGATACACCACAATGTATCAGTTTGAATTGTTATTGTTGATCAAAGTAAAAGAATATATCAATTTAGACTCAGTACAAGAATGTTTACAACAAAAATGAGAAAGGCAACAGATACAGAAAGTCTTTTGAAATCTTTTGTATGCAAGATTGTTTGGAGAAGTAATAATACATTTTTAAGATGGCAGAAAGGCAATTGGAGAATATTGTTTTGTTGCCATTAAAATAATTGGACTGTACTTTAGCAGTGCTGGGTACTGTGTAATAACACAGTAGTCGGGGGAATTTTGTTTGCATAGGAAAAATCAGGAGGAACTGAAAGAAAATGACATGACTTTTTGCTGCCATGTTGGCATCGATTGTGTCAGTATTGTGCTCACATAATCAATTCTATTGAGTGTGAACATTTGCGTAAAGGTTTGCTATATTTTCACACAAGCAGAATGCAGCCAGGGTCTAACGTCTTACCCTCTGTTTATGAAGATAGTCCACTGTCTTAGTAACGACATGCATGATTTCACAAGCCTCTCTCTCTGATAGATGTTTCTTCTTTAAGATCTTATCCAGTAGTTCTCCACCTTTCATCAACTCCATCACCATGTACACGTTCTGCCCATCGTCATAGACCTGTGAAAACAACCAATCAGATTGCTACATCAAGATAATGTCAACCGTGGATCAGCCAATAAGATGTCGTGTCAGGATGACATCATCAGCTCATCAACTATGCCATTTGAAAGTTCGATTTGAATCACATCTGATACAATGAGTTCACACAATAGGAGGGTTGACTGTGCACTGAGAAGGATTCACCACATTGCAGGCTGGCATAGTTCACCTGTCATTCAAAACCACAGTGGATGGTATTGAATGGTCAGACAGTAGAAGGGTTGACTGTGTACTGTGTAGATGCATTTACCACATGATGTCACATTGCAGGCTGGCATGATGCATCTATCATTCAATATTTCAGAGAATGATATTGAATGGTCAGACAGTAGGAGGGATGACTGTGTACTGTGTGGATACACTAACCACATGCAAGCTGGCACACATGCAGTTTGTCTATCAGTCAAAACCATAGTTGATAGTATACAAATATTGACTGCTTCGAGTGGCATAGTCAAACTAGTCACTCGAGGTGATCCCCGGAGCAGCCTATCTTCCCGAGGTGGAGCCGAGGGAAGATAGGCGGCTCCGGGGATCACCGAGAGTGACTAGTTTTACTACGCCACGAGATAAAGCAGTCAATATTTGTTTTATAACACCTCAATTTCATCCATTTTGTGGTAATATTCGTTAAACAACTGTGCGTATATCAGTCTTCAAACAACTGTATAAAATCTGACAGGAAATCTTGACAATAAGAAAGAAGGGGGGGGGATACCACACTGCCTTCGTTCTCATATCGTATTTCAAATGCACGTATTATTTGATCGTTTCACCGGGTTCGAGGTTGTCGTTGGATAGTACCATTTAATAGTTCTTTTGGTCGGTGTGCAGTGTGATAGTAAAAATACACAACACCACGTGACGCACGTTCAGCCAATCAACAGATAGAATCAAAGGAAGAGGTGTTATAATGTTAAATGGTCAGACAGTAAGAGGGTTGACCATGTATTCTATAGAAGGAAGAAACTTGACTTACATCTCTTAATGTGATGATGTTTGGATGATGGCCGTATCTCAACATCACCTCAATCTCTTCTTGTACGTCCTTCTTTCCTTTCTTGATAATCTTGACTGCATAATGCTGACCTGATGACTTATGAAGACATCGCAGACACTTTGAGAAAGACCCAAGACCTATCACCTACAAGGGAAGAAATAAAAAGGGAAACTTACATGTAAGAGGAGAGGATTGCCATATCATCACTGTATCGTTATTCCCTATCTCCCATGAATGATTTACTAGGATCCTTCCTCACTCTAACAAAATCCGACACCATATGGTAAATCAACACCCAAACTGTTGGACTCTGATTATGGTGGTATGCCTGATCCCTTGTACAGCATGATCAGTTTACTAGTACAGTCCTCACTCCAGCAGATTCAAATAAAACATGCAGTTGGATTGAGGTAGTTAGGGTTAAAGTTGTTTAATGTTTTAAAATGGCAAACCAGTACAGTGATGAATAACCAATAGATCATTTGCATACAATGCCATCATTGAGGTCAAACAATGGGAATGTGCATATGTGTACACACCATACATGAGACTCACGCATTAATCGGTCTTCCTTTGACCTCAGTGAGGGCGCTGTTTGAGCTTATAACATCATATACAATAGAGAGGTTGCGTGACCCCAGGAAAAGTTTGTTTCGCAGCCATGTTGGGTACTGCCATGTAGAAACTCAATGGCTGATGCGTCGTCTGCTGACTGATTTCCAGCGTCTGTTTGTGCACACTGCATTAGAAAAGGTTTCGGGTGACGTCACGTGAAACCTCTCTATTGGTAACCTTCTCCGTTACTTATGAGTCTTCATACAGCTATTTAATCTGCAGATATTATTATTTTCTTCTGGAAATGTGAGACTTACGTCTTGAAGTTCGTACTCTTCTGTGATGTTTGTCACTCTTGCATGTTTGATTGGCATCTTCTGCAATTCAAACAAATTCATCAACACGATAAAGGAACAACTCTCAAATACTCCAATATTTGAGATCTCATTCTTTACTCTAGGGAAATCATGAGAGTGCTGATAGCTAGCTACAAGACCCTATCAACAGAGAAGACCACTGAAAGATTCAACGAGACCAGATAGGCATGTAAATATTATATGGGTGTTAACCCTTACATCGATAACCTTTGTTTGATCAGAGTTTGTAGAGTCCTGCAGGTAAAACCAACCACAGGCTACTTGGGTGGGATTTGAACCCACGACCCTCGCATTTAGTTGACCTACTGTTTGTTGACCTACATACTGGTTATTTGTTGTGTAGATGAATTTTTAATAGCTGTAGGATTTTGATGGATATGAAAGGTCTCTTATGCCAGAAAGTTTTTGACTCAAATGGATTTTTCAAATTATTGAAAATTTCTGTGTTGGACACAAGTTGACTGAGCTTTTCATACTACAACACTTCAATCTAAGGTTGACCCGTGTAGAGCACTGGATACGTGTCAAAACAACCCTGCTCAAGAGGTGGGTTGATTCTTAAAAAAATATTGGGAAATTCTGGAAATTAATCCAACAAGTTATAACATAATTTTTTTCCTGAAAGCCCAGCGATAGAAGCTCTCTTTAACAAGGTCTGAAGGGAAGAATGATTTGTACAGACGTACCAGATCCTTAGTGGTTTGTTGTGTATGTGAATTATTGGTAGCAGCTTTGATTTCATCTCCTTGTAATAAGACAGGAGCGATGTAACTGAACCCTCGGAACAGCTGATGGGCACTTGCACTAGGAGGTAAACCCGGAGAATCTAAACAAAAACAACAAAAACAAACATTTTAGATGACAGGCTTCGGACTTACTTGATGAAAAGTGCCAATTTGTTGGCGTCACTCTTAAAAAGTGAAACGCTTGCCTAAAAAAAAGTTTTGCAGTAACACATTGTAATAATCTCCTCATAACTTTTTTTCCTGCTGAAGACTATCAGTGCATACTGATTGAAATGTTGAGTTGTTACATCACCTGTTCATTTCAGAACCACCACAACTCATAGACTGATTTGACGTCACTGCAAACCATTGATTCTAGATTGTTTTGCGGCTGTGTACATGTCGGTTTCAAAATCCTACTTAAAAATCTTATCACAAATTAGTCTTGCCAGGAAGAAATTTGTCTCAAACTGAAGGATATTAATGTCCGCCGTTTATCAAACCAAACCTTTTCCTTACAATTAAAACTAGCTGTGATTAAATTCTCATTGACACTTTGGTTTCCAGCTTAAACTGCAGCCATCGCAATCTGGGTCCATTTTCATAAAAGCTGTGAGGCAGAATATTTGCTAAACAGAGTTATTCACTAAGCAAAACAGGAGACGGGAACCAGTGGCATGCAATGCAATAAGTCATTGTAATCTAGCTGGTGACCGATTTCTGCTAAGCATAAAAGCCGCGAGTCAGAAAATTTGCTAACAAAGTTATTCACTAAGCAGAACATTAGACGGGAACCAGTGGCATGCTGTGTGATACGTCATTCTATTTTAGCTGGTGACCCATTCCTGCTAAGCAAGATTTGCGTTCTTAGCCAAAACTCTGTGCTGTTATTCTCAAACTAATTAATGTGACAGATTACCCACTTCCTTCCAGCCCCTGCCACCCACCCCACCCTCTTATCCCACCTGCCTTCATTCCAAGAATAAAAAAAAGTCTCCCGTCTCGAACATGATTTAAGGAAATGAGGAATTTGATGAGCCCAGACAGCTGTAATTAGCCGGTCGACTCAACTTTCATCGTTCCATCTTTCGATGAACCATACAGCTACCTTGACTATTTAATTGAATTCACTTCCCTTCGTGTGTCACTACACTAATTTCACATAACACAAGTTACATGTCACCTTGTGACTTGGGACGAGGTATGTTTACTTTGTCTAGGATGAGGAAATAGTTGTTTAACTCCAAGGAAACAGTTGTCTTAATATCACCTTGTTGTCTGATTAGAGAGTTGGAAACAGACGGCACGATGGAAAATAAGTTTACTGAGGTATTTCAAACTAGGGTTCTCCCCAGAAATTTTCAAAACTGGGGGGGGGGGGCATTCTGGACCCAAAATTTGTAAGTCTGGCCAAAGCACGCTGAAATGAAACCACGTACTTGGGATGTTTGCTTTTTTACTTGATGTTTGGTTTTAAAAAGATCTACTGTGCAATCTGGAGCATTTTAAATTGTTTTATTTTAAGATTTATGTGAACTTGATCTTAAATCTATCTCCTTCTTTTTTTTTCATTTTTTTTTATAGTTTATTTATTTATTTATTTATTTATATTAATCATCATTATTTATGGGGGGTGTCACGAACTAGAAATAACCGTTATAGGTGATAGCAAGTTAGGTAATGACTTGGTAATGATTTCATAACTTTTTCTTGATAATGTATTTCTTTAACTTAGCATGTGCGTTTCAACCCACCATAATTTTGGGTGGAGCGGGATATTCCTTTTATTGTATACAATTCTCATGTGTTCGTTGAGCCATATAAAACGGATCACTGGGTTCTTAAAGGGGCTTATACATATGGGGAGAGAGTTTTCCTTATTTGGTTTAAACATGCAAGGTATTTCACCATGATGTGTCAGAATATATTAGCAACATAATCAGTGTTATCTAATACTATTGAAAACTGGTTAAATGTATCCATAATTAAATATTCATGGGCTAGTATAGTATAAAATAGATTGTTTGGGAACTATCTGGTACTTAGTAGCACCCACCGGCTCGAAGACGTCGAGCGCCGAGGCCCGATAGTTTGAGACCCCACCCCGGGGTAGTCCACGGATCTGAGCGATAGTTTGTGTTTGCCGGCCCTGCCGATGATTTTGGAGGTCATCCGTGATGCTGTGTTTTACCGAGACCGGGGCTGCTACTAAGTCACTCTAACCCAAAGCCAGACTTTTCTGTAAGTTTATTTATTTAATATTTGAGATTTTGCGAACTGTTTAAGACAAACATTTCCGTTAGTCATGGACAAATGCATTTGCGGTGTTTGCTGATTTTTTTGTGTGAACTCAGAAGTGCGGACATTTTCAATGTTTTCAAGTGTTTAAAGGTGTAATTATTTCAAGTGGAAATTAAGGCATACATTGTGCGTATAACTTAATTTCCAGGGCTTTTTGGTACTGGGTTGAGGAACGGGACGGCCAGACGCCGCTGATGACGAAGCCGTCGACTCGGGGGACCTGACACCATCCGTCGAGCCACGACACGGGATCGTCACTCGCCACACCCAACCACATCATGACACATGGGGTTCGAGTTTACTTTAAACTTACTTTCTTGTATTTAAATCGATTTATGGACGTAATTTATTTATATTGTTTAATGGTTAATTTGTTGTAATTAAATATTTTGTTTAAATCATAAATGGACTTATGTACCCTTGTTTATTTGTTGGTGCTGTTCGCTCCGCTTGGTCTCTTTAACTACTGTATCACATACACGGGGTCCCGATCGTGGCGGACCTTGTGACATTGGGGGCTTGTCCGGGAATCCTTTCCGTTAAAAAGGGTTCCGATACAGTTGTTTTAGAGCCTTTTGTGGAATGTTCACGTGCCCATGGATGAAGCAGGGTTAAACCATAGCCACACCCGATTCGTAATTTAGTATAGGGCTTGTGCTGTAATTGTTGAATCATGAAGAGATACGAGGATTTTCTTGCAATTGGTAATAAGTTAGGATTGCAGGGAAAAGAGTTAGTTGATTTTGCAGACCACCGAGAAGCTAAGGCATTAGATCAGGATAAGATAGATCGTGAAGAAAGACAGAAGGAAAGAGATCATGACAGAGACATGAGAGAATTTGAGCTCAAAATTGCCACGGAACATAATAGCAATGCAGCTAACTCTACCCTTAACACTAGTGCGAAGTCAAGTTATAATAATATTAAGAAGCCTAGGTTACCAGCATTCGAAGATAGAAAGGATGATCTAGATGCGTACATAAAGCGATTTGAAAGATTTGCTACTTCTGCAGGTTGGTCAGAAGAGGATTGGGCCACAACGCTAAGTACACTATTAACTGGCAGGGCATTAGAATTGTATTCCAGGTTACCAACAGAAAAAGCTAGTGAATACAAAGAATTAAAGTTAGCACTCCTCCATAGGTATGACTATACTGAAGAAGGTTTTCGGAAGAAATTTAGAACATCTCAGGTAGACGAAGGAGAGAAATATAGTCAATTTGCTGAACGTATAACTGGATATTTGAATAGATGGATTGAGCTAGCCGAGGTTGAAAAGGAGTATGATCCATTAATAGACCTCATAGTCAGGGAACAGATGCTCTTATCTTGTCCAAAGGACTTAGTTGTTTTCTTGCGAGAGAGAAAGCCAAAGAGTATAAAGGAGATGACCACGTATGCAGATCAGTATGGCCTTGCACATGGTACTGGCAACAGACCAGATAAACCCAAGGTTACTGTTAATCGGCCACAAATATATACTAAGCCAAGTAGTAACTATAGTAAGCCAGCGAACGCATATAGGCCTAGCACTGAACAAGAATGTTATGTGTGCGGTGGAAAAGGTCATCTGGCACGGCATTGTAGACATAGATATAGATCTTCATCTAGTGCCCCAAGTAAGTCTAAAGTTGCGGGATTAGAAGTACAAGGTTTGATAGAAGAGACAAGTAGTTTAAACCAGCCTTTAGGCGCATGTGTTGAAGTACGCCCTTGTCACCATGTTACCTCGTCCTCGGGTAAACACATTAAGTTAGCCTGTGGTAGTGAACTACCAATAGTAAGTGCAGCATGCACCTTAGGAAGTAACATGCCTGTTGTTCAAGGAATAGTAGGGGACCAGATAGTAAAAGTATTAAGAGACACCGGTTGTAGTACAGCTGTAGTTAAACGTAGTCTGATTGACGAAAGTCAGCTCTTACCAGAACAAAAACAGTGTGTTCTGATAGATGGAACTGTACGGAAGTTTCCTGCTGCTCGAGTAACCATAGATACGCCATATTATCAGGGTACTATTGAAGCTTTGTGTATTGACCGACCGTTATATGGTCTGATATTAGGTAATGTACCAGGCGTCAGAGAGGCAGTAGATCCAGACCCAAATTGGCTGTTTCCAATAGTTGAGTCTAAGATGGAAATAGAAAGCAAAGATCTAGAAATTGGAGCTGTTGAGACAAGAAGTCAGAAAGCTAAGAAAGAAAAACCCTTTTCGTCACTCAAAGTACCAGCCACTGAAAATGTTGCCAGTAGAGACGATTTTGCAAAGGCACAGAAAAATGATAGAACACTTGATAAGTTATGGAAGTTTGCAGAAGATGGATCAGTGCGGAAAACAGGTTATGCTAATGAGGTCAAGTTTGTTAATGATAATGGTATGTTAATTAGAGAATTCATGTCACCTAACGTAGAGAAAGGAAGATTGTTCAGACAACTCCTGGTGCCAAAACAATACAGAGCTCAGGTTATGAAGATAGCTCATGACACAACCATGTCAGGTCATTTAGGAGCAAGGAAGACTAGTGATCGAGTGTTGGCTAATTTTTATTGGCCAGGATTGTTAGATGATATCAAACGTTACTGTGCATCATGTGATATATGCCAAAAGACAGTCTCAAAGGGAAAAGTTGGTAAAGTCCCACTTGACGAAATGCCGTTAATAGACACGCCATTTCGTAGAATTGCTGTTGATATTGTAGGGCCAATACAACCCATGACAGACAGAGGCAATAGGTATATTCTAACCATTGTAGACTATGCAACACGCTATCCAGAGGCAGTACCTCTCCGGAAGATCGAAACTGAGCGTGTAGCTGAAGCATTACTTAATGTTTTCTCACGAGTTGGTGTACCCCAAGAAATACTGACAGACTTAGGAACACAGTTCACTTCTCAAGTCATGAAAGAAGTTAGTAGACTAATCTCAGTAAAGCAACTTCATACGACACCATACCATCCTATATGTAATGGTTTATGCGAGAGATTTAATGGCACTATGAAGAGAATGTTACGCCGTATGTGTTCAGAACGCCCAAAGGACTGGGATAGATATTTACCCGCCCTTTTGTTTTCATACAGAGAAGCGCCGCAAGAGAGTTTAGGGTTCTCCCCTTTTGAGCTCCTTTATGGACGCACCGTTAGAGGGCCTTTGTCTGTACTTAAAGAACTGTGGACTAAGGAAGATAACCAGGAAGAGGTTAAAACCACATATGAGTATGTAGTAGACTTAAGAAATAGACTAGAAAGAACATGTCAGTTAGCACAAGATGAACTTGTGAGATCTTCCAAGAGATATAAGAAATACTATGACGTCAGAGCTAGAGACAGAAAGTTCAGTGAAGGAGACAAAGTACTTGTTCTCTTGCCCACTGATGGTAATAAATTACTGGTTCAGTGGCAAGGACCGTTTCAAGTTACCAAGAAGATAGGTAAAAATGACTACATAGTGGATAGAAAAGGCAAGGATAAAATATATCATGCTAATCTACTAAAGAAGTATGTAACGAGAGAAGTAACAGATGAAATTACACATGCTAGTGCATACATGGAAGTCATACGTGCAGGTGAAATAGATTGTCAAGATGAGTGTGAGGAATTAGAGGAAGTAGAGTTTCCACCAGTAAAACCAAAAGAAAGGGTGCATGATGTTCACATCAGTGAAAACTGTGATCAAACTGAAACAGGTCAAGTTAGAAAATTATTAAAAGAGTTTGCAGATGTTTTGACAGACTTACCAGGCAGAACAAACTTAGTAGAGTTTGATATAAAACTTACCACCTCAGATCCAATATATTGTAAGCCATATGCTGTACCTCATGCTAAACGGGATTCACTTAAGAAGGAGATTGATGAAATGTTACGGATGGGAGTCATTGAAAAGGCAACTTCAGCCTATGCATCACCGATTGTTCTTGTTCCTAAGAGTGATGGCTCGTTAAGGCTTTGCATCGATTATAGAAAACTGAATTCGGTCACCATCTTTGACCCTGAGCCTATCCCTAATGTTGAAGATTTGTTCTCAAAAATATCAAAAGGCAAATATTTCACGAAACTTGATCTAGCCAAAGGATACTGGCAAATTCCTGTGAAAGAAAGTGATAGAGACAAGACAGCATTTGTGACATCAGAGGGGGGGTTGTTTCAATTCACAGTTATGCCATTTGGCACCGTAAATGCTCCTGCTGTATTTACCAGAATGATGCGTTCTTTATTAGATGGTTGTGATAATGTAGTCAATTATATTGACGACTGTCTGATATTTTCAGACACTTTTGAGACTCACTTACAACATGTTCGCTCCATCCTAGAACGTTTGAGAGAAGTTGGTTTAACAGCAAGACCTAGTAAGTGTTTTGTAGCACAAACATCACTTGAGTTTCTTGGTCACGTAGTAGGAGAAGGGAAGTTAAAACCAGTGCCTAGTAAAGTTGAAGCAATCTTGAAAGCTAAAGAGCCGCGAACTAAGAAAGAAGTTCGGTCATTTTTAGGTTTGGTTGGATACTATGGCAGGTTCATACCCAACTTTTCTGCTATTGCGGCACCAATGACAGATTTGTTGAAGAAAGGCAAATCAAAACAAGTAGAATGGGACGACTCACAAGAATATGCTTTTACAACTCTGAAAGCGAGGCTCGCGTCTGCGCCAATCTTGCAATTGCCAAATCCCGCGCTCACGTATATTTTGAGGACGGATGCATCGGATAAAGGTATTGGAGCTGTGTTAATGCAAGAGGTAGAGGGGGAAAAATTCCCGATCTGCTACGCAAGCAAAAAATTGTTGCCCAGAGAAAAAGTATATTCAGTCATTGAACGTGAATGCCTGGCGTTAGTTTGGGCTGTTAAGAAGTTCTATGTGTATCTGTTTGGAAAACAGTTTATCTTAGAAACAGACCACTACCCACTGGCATATATTGCAAAAGCGAAGTTGAACAATAATCGAGTCATGAGATGGGCACTCGCTTTGCAGCCTTACAGATATGTGGTCAGAGTAGTGAAAGGTTCTGAAAATCATGGCGCTGATTTTCTAAGCAGATGCCAAGTTGAAGAGTAAATGAATTAAAATGACTTGAATGTAGTAGAATATCTTATGGAATTCATAGATATTCAAACGTTCGATGACTTGTACAGATAGATTCATTAAAAAAAATGTATCTTCTAAGATGGGGGAAGTTGTCACGAACTAGAAATAACCGTTATAGGTGATAGCAAGTTAGGTAATGACTTGGTAATGATTTCATAACTTTTTCTTGATAATGTATTTCTTTAACTTAGCATGTGCGTTTCAACCCACCATAATTTTGGGTGGAGCGGGATATTCCTTTTATTGTATACAATTCTCATGTGTTCGTTGAGCCATATAAAACGGATCACTGGGTTCTTAAAGGGGCTTATACATATGGGGAGAGAGTTTTCCTTATTTGGTTTAAACATGCAAGGTATTTCACCATGATGTGTCAGAATATATTAGCAACATAATCAGTGTTATCTAATACTATTGAAAACTGGTTAAATGTATCCATAATTAAATATTCATGGGCTAGTATAGTATAAAATAGATTGTTTGGGAACTATCTGGTACTTAGTAGCACCCACCGGCTCGAAGACGTCGAGCGCCGAGGCCCGATAGTTTGAGACCCCACCCCGGGGTAGTCCACGGATCTGAGCGATAGTTTGTGTTTGCCGGCCCTGCCGATGATTTTGGAGGTCATCCGTGATGCTGTGTTTTACCGAGACCGGGGCTGCTACTAAGTCACTCTAACCCAAAGCCAGACTTTTCTGTAAGTTTATTTATTTAATATTTGAGATTTTGCGAACTGTTTAAGACAAACATTTCCGTTAGTCATGGACAAATGCATTTGCGGTGTTTGCTGATTTTTTTGTGTGAACTCAGAAGTGCGGACATTTTCAATGTTTTCAAGTGTTTAAAGGTGTAATTATTTCAAGTGGAAATTAAGGCATACATTGTGCGTATAACTTAATTTCCAGGGCTTTTTGGTACTGGGTTGAGGAACGGGACGGCCAGACGCCGCTGATGACGAAGCCGTCGACTCGGGGGACCTGACACCATCCGTCGAGCCACGACACGGGATCGTCACTCGCCACACCCAACCACATCATGACACATGGGGTTCGAGTTTACTTTAAACTTACTTTCTTGTATTTAAATCGATTTATGGACGTAATTTATTTATATTGTTTAATGGTTAATTTGTTGTAATTAAATATTTTGTTTAAATCATAAATGGACTTATGTACCCTTGTTTATTTGTTGGTGCTGTTCGCTCCGCTTGGTCTCTTTAACTACTGTATCACATACACGGGGTCCCGATCGTGGCGGACCTTGTGACAGGGGGGGGGGGGCAATATCGTCCCGTAATTTTCAATACGCTATTTTTATGCATTGGGAGAAACCTGCCGACAATAAATCCTCGGCACGATCATTATTGTCCTTTGCTTTCCCTTTTCCATGGTTTAATTCCCCCTCCTGTTTGCTCCGCCTTCATTCAATCCATTAATAAAGGTGCCCTTTATTAAATCTTTTCTTTTAATTTACTATTTTTTTTATCTACCTATTTGTTTAGTCGAACATAAGTTTTCTTTTTCATATATATTAATTTTTCTTTAATGTACATGCAAACTTTTCTCGTTGGAACATTATTTCTTTGTACAATTTTTAGCTCTGTTTTTCCTCAGAATTAATATTCGATGAGTAAATTATAAACATAATTTGAAAACTTCTTTTCACACATTTCGCAAAAGGATAAAAGTGGAGATGACAAATAAATGTTTAGCTTTATGCTGTGCAGGGAAACCCATGCAGGAACTCAAAAGGGGGTGCATACGCTCTTTTAAAAAATAAAATTTCGCACATGTTTTCCTGAAGTGGAACTGGATATAAGCACACTGTCAAATGTCACTATAGTAGTATGTAGTAGCAGGCGTTAGTTACAGCAGTGACACTAGCATTAAGCCCTCAGAAACAGATTTTCCAGCTCCAACTTGTTTTATTCTTAACTGTTTGCAAAATTAGGTTACAGCTCATGGCCCAAACTTCACAGAGCCGTTCCAGCACAACAATTATCTAAGCACAAAACAATTGTGCTTACCAGACAACTGTTACTAGCCATAGCACAAACCAAGTGCTTTCCAGACAACTGTTACCAGCCAAAATACCATGTCATCAGAACTGTTTGCAACTGGTTCCCTGCTTGGTTATGTTTTGCAGCATTATGGGTCCATTTGAAGGCTACATTTTCAACTTAGTTATAATCGTGATCAATCTGCCGAACAATGACATTATTTGAAGCAGATTTACCTTTAGGAGTTCTGGATGTAAACTCAGTATCAAAATAGAAGGTATCATCTGCGTTAGACACGGCTGGCTTGAATGGCGGTGAGATTTCTTTCCTCAGGAGTTTCTACAAACAAACAGGAGTAAACAATTGATTAAGTTTATAAGTTCTACTCACTCAGCGTAACCTCATAATGAATGAAATCCTGGTTCAATAATGCAACAAATGGGTCCTCTGATTTTAATGGGCATTCATATAGCACTGGTATCCACCATTTTTGACGCTCATGGGGGCATAAACATTATTACACCAGTCACTGGGCCATTTATTTCATTCCTTAAACCATCTCAGCTCCCTGCACTGTCAAGTATGTAGCCCACCAAGCTAATTCAATGACAAGAACAATCTCTGCCCTCACAGGTACCCGTTTACTCCTTGTTGAAGAGAAGCACTCATGGTTAAGTGTCTTGCTCAAGGACACAAGTGTCATGACTGGGATTGAAACCCGCAACCCAACGACTTAGCCGCCAGAAGTCCGGTGACTCGACCGCTCTTCACATATCATTTGTCAACTAGTCAAGCTAGCGTCTCTTGGGTGTTACATCTCATTTGTTTGAGATGTAGAGAGTGAATTAAGAAAGAAAGCTTGGCCTACAGTATGCATGATTCTACTTTAGGTAGAGGTGCAATTAGAGGGTTGATAGATTACCTTATATAGCACAGTAATTTGACGGTACTTATATGGTTAACTACAAGCCAAAGGAGCATAATTTAGAAAGTACTCTAATAAGGAAAATGTTCCGCCACTTACATGCAGATAACATTCGGCACTTTGTACTCAGCGTCCTTTAAACTTTAATGGTCAATTACATTAAGCATTATATATCTATGGCAACCATCGCTACATGACCTGGATTTACAGCAGGGTACCTCTGTACACTCTATCATGGAGGTCTGTACTTATGTCATTAATATTTAAATGTTGCTACAAAGTAGTGTTCACATATTCTCATCCAAATTCATGGAACAGTTAAAAGAACCTGTGAACTGAACCAGCGCACTGGTGGAAAAAGGGGGAGATTTCTTGGGCTTTTGCTTTTTTTTTCCTTCTCCTAGGTGGGCAGCCGTCCAAGCCTGTGAGCCCCACCAACCCAAGTTTGAAATCAGAGTTGCTGTCTCCCAGGTGGACTGCCTCCCATGGCTAATGTGCAGCGTGGCAATAACGGAAAGATTTTGGGCATTTTGAGAGCATGTGTAATTACTGTACACACTCTCAAGTTGTTTGTACTTGCTATTAAAACAAAAGGATGTGTTAATTGTAGGAGTGGTTAGTTCCTGGTTGGTGGGTGGGTGGTTCCTGTGTGTAGTGTAGACAGAGATGTGGTCCTTGTGTGGTCCAATCAACATACAGTAGCTGCTGGATGTCAGGGTTGTTTGTACAAGGCTAAAGTATTTAGGTCATTCAATATACAAACATTCCGTATCATGACAACTTGGATTTGAAACTTTGCATGGTGGAAATTCTAGTGAGGTTTGCGGTAACACCATGTACATGAGTAGGAATTGAAACTTTGCATGGTGGAGATACAATCTAGTAAGGTTTGCAGTAACACCATGTACATGAGTAGGATTTGAAACTTTGCATGGTGGAGATACAATCTAGTAAGGTTTGCAGTAACACCATGTACATGAGTAGGAATTGAAACTTTGCATGGTGGAGATACAATCTAGTAAGGTTTGCAGTAACACCATGTACATGAGTAGGATTTGAAACTTTGCGTGGTGGAGATACAATCTAGTAAGGTTTGCAGTAACACCATGTACATGAGTAGGATTTGAAACTTTGCAAGGTGGAGATACAATCTAGTAAGGTTTGCAGTAACACCATGTACATGAGTAGGATTTGAAACTTTGCGTGGTGGAGATACAATCTAGTAAGGTTTGCAGTAACACCATGTACATGAGTAGGATTTGAAACTTTGCAAGGTGGAGATACAATCTAGTAAGGTTTGCAGTAACACCATGTACATGAGTAGAATTTGAAACTTTGCATGGTGGAGATACAATCTAGTAAGGTTTGCAGTAACACCATGTACATGAGTAGGATTTGAAACTTTGCATCTCATTCCCAGATAAAACATACATAGCAATGTGCCACACTGCACATTGCTACTTTATTTTGCGTTGAGATTTTTGGCGGATAACTTAATACAGACAATTGCAGGATGTTGTGGTATTTTGGGGGGAGAAATATTGGAAACAATCCTAGCACTAGTATCTTCAGGAATGTACAGGAGTATGTTTTATTCTGACGTTACACCCCGCTATCACAAAAACATGAGATATGTGAAGCGACTGAGAGATAAGTCAGGGGCTCCTGGAATGTGTTGATGTGAACCCAGGTCACCAGACTAAAAACATGGTCTAGTTTGTGCGATGTGAGACTGGTAACTTTAGCTTCGTTATCAGGTGAATTTCATACTGCTTTATCATGGAGGACGACTTCTTCTCATTTGATACTCTACAACTGCATGCCATTTCTTATCTCAACCAGCTTGAGTCTACACAATACTTTCCAGTGAAAAAATGACATTCACGTAGTCCTCGTGTCATCATTGCAGTTTGGGTTTTATCATGACATTTATCTCTTGAGTTTGATGGAATAAGCCATCTGCGAGTTCGATTTGAATGATGTTGGGCATAATGCCTTGTTCGGTCACAAGTGATTGTGTTTTTGATGAAGTATATTTTTGAGACTTTCTAAAGAAATTGATTTGGTTTGATGGTTTTAGAATCAAGCGCTTGGGAAAACTTCAAGGTTATGCCACATGCAGCTGCAAAAAAAACAGTTGGAAAAAACAATGCTTATTTTATTCAATAAGATCTTAAGAGACTTGGGAAAATAAATACTACAACAGTGTCAACTAGAAAATAAATATAAATAATAAATATCAGGGGCAGATGGTCCTGGTGGAAACTAAACAAAGTGATTTAAACACAGTGACACACTGTAATGTCATTGCCATGGTAACTCACCTCAAAATCTATGGATGAAAAGAAAGGATGTTTCTTAATGTCCTCTACTCCGTTTTCTGCCGCTCCGAGACGGTTTGCTGGATTTCTCTTGAAGAGTTGACGGAGAAGACTCTGGGCTTCTGGGCTTAGGAACTGAGGCATACCAAGCTTGGCTCTGATGGGGGTGGGGGGGGGGGGAAGGAAGGGATAAATTGTAATGATTCAAATGTCACAATGGGATAATACATCACTGGTTTTTGGTGCTTCTGGGAACAGTATCCTCAGCGCTAGAGGATTTACACCAAACGGCATGACTTCTTTATATTTGAAGAAAATGAAAGCTAATTTCCCCCCCCCCCCCACCCCCAAGCAGATGTACAAAAATTCTGATACATTAACATAGGCTTTATATTTCGATTGCTGCATTCAAATAAGCAATCAGTGATTTCACAGGGTGGGAGTCTTCAAATTCTATTTTCTAGATAAGATTACAAAGGTTTTTCAGTAGGAAATATTTCTCTGGTGGATTGGGACTGGTATGAGAAGGCATGCAATCTGCAGTTTGTTATAAAAGAGGAAAGGGCCTGGCACACCAAGACTTACTGTGGTTTTCAAATTTCAGTGTCACAGTTGAAAAACAAAAAAATGAGGAACTGAAAAATTGCTTGCCTGTTTAACCAGTGAGCTTTCAGATTGAAACTTGTTGTTAATTACAAATCCTTTAATTCGTGTTTATAACACATAATTATACAGAACTTTGGTATTTGTCAACAAGCAGTATTTGCACTTCATGTCACCCAATATATACATGAAATAACAAACCTGTGAAAGTTTGAACTCCAGTGTTGGTCTAGCTAGATCAAAACTAATTTTTTTTACTCATTTCTCAAACACTTTCGCATTTCAGGCCAAACAAAATTCAAGGGAAATTTTATACCATGAAAAAATGTACAAATCTGTGAATGGTTTATTTTTTCAACCTTTTCACCCTTGAAGTGAACTACAATGCAACTTTTTGTTAAATGTTATTTCTGAAAATGTGCCCCCCCCCCCATGAAGGTGATATTATCAGAGTACATACTTGAGGATCATAGCCATTGTCTCCTTACGGTGTTGACCTTGGAATGGTAACGCACCTGTCAGCATCTCAAACTGTAATGACAATCAATAACCACAAGAGGGATTAGTCATTCCATAAGTCTGGTACCCTAATCACTATTGGTACAATCATGCGGTAAACAGCTACTGTGTGACAAGCACCAGTCTATGTCAGACTCTAGCCTCATTCTGATATCTCATATAATAAATAGAATAAGAAGGATGCATGATATTGAACTCTTTTATTACAACTTTTCACTTAAATTTTTCATAAAAACTGTTTGTGTGTTGTGCCCTTCATGGTGGACACATCATAAATGCACTATTTGGATTGGGTAAATTTGTATACACCCAAACCAAACAGTGCACTCATAAAGTGTCTGCCATCTCAAAAAAAGCTAATTGTATTTGTACAAATGCTTGCCCCCCCCCTGAGTGTTTTTATTTTTAATGAAGAAAGATATCTAAACATGTTGACAAGATTTCAGTCATCTTGCAGCACCCACTGCATGACCCCCTTTTGTTTAAGTTCCTTCATGGTTTACAAAGCAGCAAGGATGTGTTTGTCTGTGTTCACGGCATAAGATGGTATTTTTTCGTGAGGGTGGTGAATAATTTCACATTCATATCAGAAAAGGTCCCAAACTGCCTGTGCTGTGCAGAGATGCGAATGGGATTGTTTTTAATCGACCGCTTTGGGGAAAAACGTCCTCTCCTGGGTAAACTGTTGAGGGCGTACTGTATTTTGAAGGGCCTGTACTGTCATCGATGAGCCATTCAATGGCAAGGCTGATATTCACCGATGTGCGCTGGGATAATATTACAAAAGCAGGCTTAAATGGACTGGGACCTCATTATTGTTTTCAGCATTGAGTCTTTAGCTTGAGGCTTGGTAATGCTTCAGTCAGCTTAATCCTGAGAGAGTGTACGCCTAGACACGTTACGATGACCCTTAAAGCAACTTCATACATCGTTAAGAAACCACAAGAGATGTAAAAGGCCTTGTAGCAATCTAGTGCTGGCTCCACACTGGATAAACCAACTCAACCCTACAGCTCTGTTCAGCACCTCAGAGTATGACTTCATACTCTAGAGGAATGCATCAATTCATTCCCGATGTACATTCATGTGCAAGGCAGTTCCTCTGCACTGGAGATACATGGTGAATAAAAACAGCTTCAGGTTTTCAGACAAAATCCGTGAGTTGCAGCTTTTCTTCCTAAAGTGTGTTTCTGTGTCTGCCATCAGAACAAAAAAAAACCACACCAAGGGTCTGTGCACATTTCAGAATTGATTCTAAATCTCATAATCTTAAGGTTGATTGAGAGTACTTGACTCATTTTTTTCTCAATAATGACCTGATAAAATTATTGTAGAGAATGTATAAAATAATCCAAATGAAATAAAACATGGATGCAGGCCTTATATTACATGGAGGCCATGTCCTTTGAGCACCTGGTCTTGGGCTTGGTGCCCCTGGTCTTGGGCTTGATGCCCCTGGTCTTGGGCTTGGTACCCCTGGTTTTGGGCTTGATGCCCCTGGTCTTGGGCTTGATGCCCCTGGTCTTGGGCTTGGTACCCCTGGTCTTGGGCTTGGTGCCCCTGGTCTTGGGCTTGATGCCCCTGGTCTTGGGCTTGATGCCCCTGGTCTTGGGCTTGGTGCCCCTGGTCTTGGGCTTGATGCCCCTGGTCTTGGGCTTGATGCCCCTGGTCTTGGGCTTGGTGCCCCTGTTCTTGGGCTTGGTACCCCTGGTCTTGGGCTTGGTGCCCCTGGTCTTGGGCTTGATGCCCCTGGTCTTGGGCTTGTGCCCCTGGTCTTGGGCTTGATGCCCCTGGTCTTGGGCTTGGTGCCCCTGGTCTTGGGCTTGGTGCCCCTGGTCTTGGGCTTGGTGCCCCTGGTCTTGGGCTTGATGCCCCTGGTCTTGGGCTTGGTACCCCTGGTTTTGGGCTTGATGCCCCTGGTCTTGGGCTTGATGCCCCTGGTCTTGGGCTTGGTACCCCTGGTCTTGGGCTTGGTGCCCCTGGTCTTGGGCTTGATGCCCCTGGTCTTGGGCTTGATGCCCCTGGTCTTGGGCTTGGTGCCCCTGGTCTTGGGCTTGTGCCCCTGGTCTTGGGCTTGATGCCCCTGGTCTTGGGCTTGATGCCCCTGGTCTTGGGCTTGGTGCCCCTGTTCTTGGGCTTGGTGCCCCTGGTCTTGGGCTTGATGCCCCTGGTCTTGGGCTTGGTACCCCTGGTTTTGGGCTTGATGCCCCTGGTCTTGGGCTTGATGCCCCTGGTCTTGGGCTTGGTACCCCTGGTCTTGGGCTTGGTGCCCCTGGTCTTGGGCTTGATGCCCCTGGTCTTGGGCTTGATGCCCCTGGTCTTGGGCTTGGTGCCCCTGGTCTTGGGCTTGATGCCCCTGGTCTTGGGCTTGATGCCCCTGGTCTTGGGCTTGGTGCCCCTGTTCTTGGGCTTGGTACCCCTGGTCTTGGGCTTGGTGCCCCTGGTCTTGGGCTTGATGCCCCTGGTCTTGGGCTTGTGCCCCTGGTCTTGGGCTTGATGCCCCTGGTCTTGGGCTTGGTGCCCCTGGTCTTGGGCTTGGTGCCCCTGGTCTTGGGCTTGGTGCCCCTGGTCTTGGGCTTGATGCCCCTGGTCTTGGGCTTGATGCCCCTGGTCTTGGGCTTGGTGCCCCTGTTCTTGGGCTTGGTACCCCTGGTCTTGGGCTTGATGCCCCTGGTCTTGGGCTTGATGCCCCTGGTCTTGGGCTTGGTGCCCCTGGTCTTGGGCTTGGTGCCCCTGGTCTTGGGCTTGATGCCCCTGGTCTTGGGCTTGATGCCCCTGGTCTTGGGCTTGGTGCCCCTGTTCTTGGGCTTGGTACCCCTGGTCTTGGGCTTGGTGCCCCTGGTCTTGGGCTTGATGCCCCTGGTCTTGGGCTTGGTGCCCCTGGTCTTGGGCTTGGTACCCTTGGTCTTGGGCCTAGTGTCCCTGGTCTTGGACATGGTGACCCTGGTCTTTGCCTTGGTGCCCATTGCCTTTGCCCTGAGGACCCTGGTCTTGGCCTTCTGGCCTCTAGTCTTGGCTTGGAGCCCCTTTCCTCGACTTGGTGCCCCTGGTCTTGGGCTTGATGCGCCTTGCCTTGGCCTTGTGGTCCCTTCACAAAATTCCCACAGACTTAAAGATTTTGAAATGGAGGTGCCAACTGCAAAACAAAATGGCCCTGCTCCTTCGAAGATGAAATTTCAGATAAATGACTGGAAAGTAAGATCTAACTGTTTTATACAGGTCAAGAAAACAAATATCATACAGGTTTAATTGTTTATCGTTGGGTACAAATGTAGTCAAAACTAAAGTATGTATTTTATTTACAATATAACAAATCGAATGGTTCAAGTCCAGCACTGATATAACACATAGTGATTTTTGCTGGTACCCCATCAATGCATCAATTCTACTCAATGCTGTCATCTCACGTGTGTTTTGATAACCCTGACCAGAAGCAAATTCACCGACCAAAACAATTTCCGAGAGCTATCCCAAAACGGTTCGGTAACCACAAACAGTTCATGACGTAGGTACTTCTCTTAAAAATTAATGATCTCAAAATATATAGCCTTCATCGTAATGGAACTTAATCTTGACAATTTTATTAACATTATTGGATTAGTTGCTTCAAGTTTTTTTTATTTTAAAAAAGAATTCTGTAGAATTGTTTTGCTCGTTTGTGGAATCTTGAAACCAAGCCTAACCGAGTCAACAACTCGGTTTCAGCTGCAACTGAACCCAACAGGCAAAAACATTTCACCAATGACCGAAGATCACACATGTTTCTGGTTGGGGTCGCCAAAACTCGCCCCTGGTGCCCACTTACCATAAGAACCCCAAATGACCACCAGTCAGCTGCCGTTGTATGACCTCTACGATTGACCACCTCAGGTGCCATGTATTCTACAGTACCGCAGAAGGAGTACGTCTTGCTGTTGTCCACTGATTCTTTACTTAACCCAAAGTCAGTCAGCTTGATATGCCCCGATGCATCCAGTAAAATACTACCGGGGGGAAAAAAAAGAGTTCAATAAATTGACAAGAATTTAGTTTTTAAAATTTGAAACAGCCAGGATGGATGTACACAGCCTTGATTGCAAGGCTATCTTACGCTATCCCAATTGCCCAGCAGTCTACTACAACCACAGCCGATGCACAGCCTGCTCCCATACCGCGGATGCAACACGATGAGTACTCGATCCATTCTCCCTTGTACAATGTACAATAAAGGTTACCATCCAAAATACCATGTTACATGCGCCATCTTTGACTGGTATCCTGCTCATTTTTGCTTAGCACCAAATTGTTAAGCAATATACATCTAGTCTCCTTAAGCAGAGCTACAATGTATGAAATTTGGACCAGATCGTGTACGCCAACAGCTTTGCAATCAAGGCTAGCAACTTTCATAGACATACATGTAGATCTATGGTACATGGAAGTCACAGACCAACAAAGAAAACAAGATGGTCTTAGTTAACAACCCAAATTAGTTTCTGCTGAATGACGTTTGTATGGATAAATCCTTAAGCAATTCTTATATCTCCTTCACTCTGAGCTTTGTCGGTGAATTCCATAAATACAAATTAATTTCCATATGTAAATCTGTATTCATTTAAGAAAATAATTGTTTTTGTACCACTCAACTTGAAACATACTTTTTTTTTTAACAGACATCAGGTGGGGGAAAAATAAAACCATAACATGGTTTTACCCAATACGCTAGCAAAAACATATTTCAATAGATATTCAAATCCTTTTACTCATTTATTACATTCTATCCAGTAATTTTTTTCAGGTATTTTCTTTTCTTCAAACATTTGAAGGACACTTCATCTTAACAATAATCCCCTCTTGCGGGTTAACTGCCGTACGACATCCTTCCAATTGTCATCCCAAACCGGAAGAATACTGATATCTAACGTCGTCAAAGAAACCAGAGGTAAATATAAAGATGGTATCATCAATGACTGCCTCGGAGCATCTGTCTTGATTACCAACATGACTAACTCAATCCAAGCACAAAACCACTTCATATTAAATATCTCGCTAGTATTCCCTGCATGAAATGAAAGATGTCATGTCCAATAATGAAGTTGGGATAGAGTACGGACAGAGTCACTTACGGGTTGTGAAACGAACCTATGGCTTATACTTGCACACAATCCCTTTACGTACAGTAACACTCAAGTCATTTCAGAAACACAAGCGAGTAATTAGCATACCCATGTGGATAATTACAGCAAATGTCTCCAAGGTAGTCCGTGTTTGGGAAACGTCTGGAATTATATTGGTATAAATTAGGATATAAAACGAAATAGACACTAACTAGTGGAAGTACATGAAGCAGCAGATATTGAACTGTTCCCATCAGCTACATGTACACACACATCAGGCTTGATACTTCACAGAGGCAACAGAGGAAAATGCTTTGGTGCCCCTTGTCCCTGGTCATTGCCTTGGTGCCCCTTGTCCCTGGTCATTGCCTTGGTGCCCCTTGTCCCTGGTCATTGCCTTGGTGCCCCTTGTCCCTGGTCAGTGCCTTGGTACCCCTTGTCCCTGGTCATTGCCTTGGTGCCCCTTGTCCCTGGTCATTGCCTTGGTGCCCCTTGTCCCTGGTCATTGCCTTGGTGCCCCTTGTCCCTGGTCATTGCCTTGGTGCCCCTTGTCCCTGGTCATTGCCTTGGTGCCCCTTGTCCCTGGTCATTGCCTTGGTGCCCCTTGTCCCTGGTCATTGCCTTGGTGCCCCTTTGCCCCTGGTCATTGCCTTGGTGCCCCTTGTCCCTGGTCATTGCCTTGGTGCCCCTTGTCCCTGGTCATTGCCTTGGTGCCCCTTGTCCCTGGTCATTGCCTTGGTGCCCCTTGTCCCTGGTCATTGCCTTGGTGCCCCTTGTCCCTGGTCATTGCCTTGGTGCCCCTTGTCCCTGGTCATTGCCTTGGTGCCCCTTGTCCCTGGTCAGTGCCTTGGTGCCCCTTGTCCCTGGTCATTGCCTTGGTGCCCCTTGTCCCTGGTCATTGCCTTGGTGCCCCTTGTCCCTGGTCATTGCCTTGGTGCCCCTTGTCCCTGGTCATTGCCTTGGTGCCCCTTGTCCCTGGTCAGTGCCTTGGTGCCCCTTGTCCCTGGTCATTGCCTTGGTACCCCTTGTCCCTGGTCATTGCCTTGGTGTCCCTTGTCCCTGGTCATTGCCTTGGTGCCCCTTGTCCCTGGTCATTGCCTTGGTGCCCCTTGTCCCTGGTCATTGCCTTGGTGCCCCTTGTCCCTGGTCAGTGCCTTGGTGCCCCTTGTCCCTGGTCATTGCCTTGGTACCCCTTGTCCCTGGTCATTGCCTTGGTGTCCCTTGTCCCTGGTCATTGCCTTGGTGCCCCTTGTCCCTGGTCATTGCCTTGGTGCCCCTTGTCCCTGGTCATTGCCTTGGTGCCCCTTGTCCCTGGTCATTGCCTTGGTGCCCCTTGTCCCTGGTCATTGCCTTGGTGCCCCTTGTCCCTGGTCAGTGCCTTGGTGCCCCTTGTCCCTGGTCAGTGCCTTGGTGCCCCTTGTCCCTGGTCAGTGCCTTGGTGCCCCTTGTCCCTGGTCATTGCCTTGGTGCCCCTTGTCCCTGGTCATTGCCTTGGTGCCCCTTGTCCCTGGTCATTGCCTTGGTGCCCCTTGTCCCTGGTCAGTGCCTTGGTGCCCCTTGTCCCTGGTCATTGCCTTGGTGCCCCTTGTCCCTGGTCATTGCCTTGGTGCCCCTTTGCCCCTGGTCATTGCCTTGGTGCCCATTGTCCCTGGTCAGTGCCTTGGTGCCCCTTGAAATGTTCCATTAGAAGATTACATCTCTTTATGACATGTATGAGGCAAAACTGCCCTTGCCTTGTTGAGTAGCAGTGCCTGGCATACAAGCACAAGTCAAGAGTACTCTGGGCTTGTACAGTAGCCTACAGACGCTAGTCAGAAATAAGCACCCTGCCTGTGTGGAACTGTTTATTTAGCCAGTGAATATCACACAAATATCACACAGACTAGTCAAGAATTTATGATGTAGAGCTGACGAACCCATTTAAATTGCACGATTTGGTTTCCTTCATAAATTAAAGGGACAAGCGTAAATACAAAACTGACTCTCATGACGTTTAACTACAATGCAAGACTTAAGTAGTCTATAGGGCTAGAATTTTAAATCTTGAAACACTGAGTGTTACTTTATTTCCGTGAATGTAAAAGGGCACTTCCATTTAACCAGTTGCCGCCGGGAATCTTCCATTATTTCTCATCCAGCCGGACAAGATTATTTTCTCTGAATTGTCAGAATCACTTTTCTTTAAGAGTACCGTTGGCACAAAGAAACCCTGACTTGACAAAGCCAAGAGAACAAAGATTCTCTTTGATGAACAGGGGTTTTTGAGTTCTCTATCAAGAAAGTTTCAAATTCACCCGCCATGAATTGCAAAACCTTGGCCAAAAGCTACGGCCGAGGATTGTTCCTCAATCTGGAACCAAGGCTGGACTTAACTCCAAAATATAATGAATGAACAACTGTGGAAGCCTCTCAATGTCTCGTAATCCCCTTCTTGGAACAAAAGGACAAACGTCTGGAATCAGGGATTACACAAAAACACAGCTAATAATGGGTGAAAATTGGCAAAATATTCAATATCATCCGTCCTCTTTATGTGGGTGAACTGAAGTGTTGTACTGTGCGTGCATACTCTGTGCATGCTCTCGAACAAAAAGTCAGGGCAACCTTTGTTCCAGTTTTCCGACTTTTCAAATTGGCGCAATTACATGAATTGACCTTTGTTTGCTGGCTCAGACAATATTTGCATACATGTATATCCCATACAGGTCATCCAACATCTACTAGTTAAAGATGCATCGTTGTTGATTCCTTTCCCAGTTGATGAAAACAAAATTGATTTAAATATATCAGACAGCTAGTTTCCATCAGTAGAGGAAGTAAGAAACTTCATTTGAGACACTGACCAAAATAAAAAACTGTCAACGATTAGTAATGGTTTGTAAAAATATAGAAATTAATTATTGTCGGGACCTGACGGGTAGCCATGGACAAACAATTTACATCTTACAATATTTTGTGCACTGGGCAAAGTATACGGGAAAGTATTTTATGCGTTTTTACTGTTTTGAAACATCTCATTTGTCTTAATTTGTTTGGAGAAGAAATTCTAAATTATTTAGACTTTCGGCAAAAAAATCAGGCGATGCAACTTCAATAACCATTGTTACTGGAGAAAACATATGATGGGGCCTTGAGGTCAAGACTATATTTAGACAATGGTTATCATAGGCTTAGGATAGGAACCATAAATTAATAAGTATTTTCCACTCCAATCTGTAGCATGGTAGAAGTATCTATTAGTCTTCATTCAAGCCACTAACATTTCCCTAGCAACAGTTTAGACGCAGACCCGGCAGTCACTGTCCTACCTATACACTTTGGAATCCATTCTAAACATTCCCAGAATACTTGATTCAATAGTAACTGTGTTCTGCTGTATGGTGAACCCCAATGGTTATGCATGGAATGCACCCTGTACATTGGTCATTTCCGTTAAGGAAGGATTTGACAGACTTCATGTCTCTAGACTTGAGGTCTTGTTCTTTGACTGCATATCATCAATATTATTCTTTGTGTACTGTAGGCACCTGACTAGTGTCAGTATAAACCTTGACTTGAGTCCTCAATGTGCAAATTGTACATAATTGTTGGTGTACCTCTTTAAAACATAATACTTGTATGTTTGTTAGAGAGGGTGAGGCTACATGTATGAGGTATACTCCACTCTCACTCTGACAGAAACTTCATTTAATCTTCAATCCAAATAAACAATAGGAGGGGTACGGCTACAATGTATGAGGTAAACATGTGCATATATTTAGTACTATCTTTGCATTCTGATTGTACATGTACCTCAAACTAAATACCAAGAATGAGGTTTAAAACCATCCTTGTAAAGGTTGAGGCAATGAGGTACAAACATGTGGTGAGAGGCTATCAGCAGGCCTCAACCTTAAGAAAAATGGGGGCAGGCCTTTGCTGGCCAAATCAGAGAAATTGTACAAGGGCATGCTGGCCAAGTTGGTAGTGACAGTGCAATTTTTCTGAAGGGCATGCTGGCCAACTCGACAGGGCATGAGGCCAATGGCCTCGGTGGCCTCGGTTAAGATCAAGGCCTGTATCAGGTATAGTTGATTTGTATTCTGAATGTTCATGTTCATACAAATTATTACTTGAATGTAATAACATTAAATTACATTCAATCAGGCTTGGGAGGGGTGAGGCTACAACTACTGGCAAACAAATCTGACAGTACACGTGTACCTCAAATCTACTTTATCTTCAGTCAGGCTTCAATCAATTTGAGGTGTAAGGCTTTGAGGTTATAATCTATTTTGTTAACTATTCATGTACTTTGGATTAAGATACGTTCAATCAGGCTTTGGGGTGAGGCCAAGCACATGGTCCTATTTGCAATCTGACTGTACCTCAATCTACTTTACCTTCAATCCATATGAGGTGTGAGGCTACGAGGTTCAGTCAAGATTGCTACCCTCTCTCTAACCTCAACCTCAAACTGACACAGCTTGTTTCTAATCTTGAGAACTTACTTTTCTGGTTTGAGATCTCTGTAGATGATTCCAAGGCCATGAAGATGATCCAAGGCAAGGGCTAACTCAGCGAGGTACAACTTCACATCCTCCTCTGTAAACATCACCTAATAACAACAAAAACATAAGCAAAGGTCAAAGGTTAAACACCACATAATAACAAGGGTTGCCGTCTTTTTCCCACTGATTTTTGTTCTTCAAACCCTTTTTAATATCATCAAGATTATCTTGACAGTTTACAACTTGTAGCATTTTGGAAAAAGGAAAGAAAAATAATCTTAGACAACGTGCAAGTCTTTCATGTTGTTACAAAATGGCAACACGACCTTACACACATGTAAGTAACTAGCGCCCTCTTTTGTAAAAATAAAAATTCCAACTGCTGGTGAAAAAGCATCCTTTTTTTAGGGGGGGTTCTCTCCATTTTCGGAAACCAGATTGTTCTAATTTGGGGGGGGGGGGGTTAAAACTTAAAAATTTTGACATTTCTGATGAAATGGGAATAGTTGGCAGGTATGGGATACATGTAATTTGGATAAATCATCTGTTGCAAAGTCAATGGATTAGGGTGGAGTGCCCTTTAAGATGATTCCCTAAACACTGAATCAGTGAATCATTAATATTAATCAGTAACCCAACACAGAAAATGCCATTGGATCAGGGCGGAGTGCCCCTTTAACACGTAACCCAAGCCACCAAGTTGAACAAAGTCATTATCAGTCTAGCATGACACTTCCCATGTGGTAAGATGACCCTCCTACCCAACAGATACACCACACTACAAACAAACTCTACAATGATCAAAACCAGTATCAACACTAAGTCCAAGATGAGCAAGACCACGATGCAGTATCACTACCACCACATACTAAGATCAAGGCTGGATATCATAACTGGGTCAGGCATTAATACTGTAGACACTGTGGGATACCAACAGACAATTTCCTTATTGTCACTTCTGGATCCTTCCTTATGTATCTCGTGCTTTCAATTTCACTTTCTTTTCAATGGTTTTATTCCTATCTGCCAGCCTGTATTGGAATGGATTGGTGATGAGTTCATGTAGTGGCCAAATTTATCATCAGTTTTGATCTGAAAGCTAACTGATTGTTACAAAGTTCATATCAACACCATGTGCATATTCCTACCACATCGTGTACGGTCTGAATACAATCTTGTACATTTTGTTTATTCTTATAGTTTCATCCTCCAATCAAATGACAAAGACCTACTTGGATATTTTACCTAAAACAAATACTGAATGTTTTGCACCCATGCAGCGGACAGAATATTTTCAATCGTTGAAAGATGGAATGTTCCATTCAACTCTGCTTCACAAGCTTTAAATGGAACATTCCATCTTTCAACTCATGAAGATAATCTCAGCATTGCTCTTACATGTATAAACATTCATTATTTGTATACTACTGGATGTTAATTACATACCTGTATGTATTATACTACACACCTTCATTTTTAATGATATTATTTCTGTGTAATGTTCATCTCATTTAACATTTGAAGTTCAGTACAACCTTGCTAGCTTAAGGTTTTTGATAGAACATGGATTCTATCAATACAGAATGTTAAAGTCATGTGCATAGTCAAACATTGGTACCTGATGAGAAAGTGTGTTTTGCTTTTCTGCTCACACTGAAGCAATCTTCATGGGACCAAATGGGACCAACAGGACCCCAAAAAGGTTGGAACATGAATGTGAGACTTGCATTGTCTATTATTACATGATGAAGAATTGATGGACCAAAAGTTATTCAATCCTGCTTGAAATGCAAAGCCTTAGTATAGATGTCACCGTGTTTCAGTTTGGATACAATTTTGTTTACAATAGAAAATGTTAATCTTGTTTAACATTTTGTTGAAATCTTGGCTTTAATTTCGATTTAAGTTTGTTTTGATTGATCATTGCAGACAAGTTATTAAACCATATATCTCTCATGAGTGATTTACTAGGATCCTTCCTCACTCTAACAAAATCCAGCACCATATGGTAACTCAACACCCAAACTGTTGGACTCTGATTATGGTGGTATGCCTGATCCCATGAGTGATTTACTAGGATCCTTCCTCACTCTAACAAAATCCAACACCATATGGTAACTCAACACCCAAACTGTTGGACTCTGATTATGATGGTATGCCTGATCCCATGAAAAGCACAATCAGTTTACCTGTGCAGTCCTCAGTCCAACAGAAAGAAAACAAAAAGAGAAGTTGGATTTTGATGGGTAGGGGTTGATTTGAGTTCAACTATGCAGAGACCATGACCTCAACCCCAGTGTTTGCCCTGATGCCCTCATTCCCATAGACTTCCAATGGAAATGCCCTTTGCAAAATGATGAAATCCCAGGCACAAATATGTCAAAATTTCAATTCAGTTGAAGGGAGAACAAAGAAAAATTGACTGGAGCAGGATTTCAACTTGCGACAACCGGCTTAACAAACAGAGCTATCCCCAATGCTGGCGGTCTCCCTATTTTGTCAATATCTTTGTTCAGGGGGTGCCAGTCAATTCGATTCAGTTCAACATTTTGTACATGGCCATTTACGAAACCACGGCTCGGACTAGGGGCTTGGGCTTCGGCTCTGTCAGTTATTTTGAAAACGTGTGCTTTCCTTACGAGGATTCAAACAGGCGGACAGACCCCAAGCCCAAGCCCAAGCCCAAGCCCAAGCCGTGATTTCGTAAATGGCCTACAGCTTCAGTGTAAAGTACTTTTACATAAGACAATTTTGTTCAATATAACAGACAAAGTATTTGTGAACATCACATGATACTGATCATATTTAACTTCCTGAATCTACGATTTTTAGTGTAGATTTGCGAGTCTATTTTGTTCAATAATGCACACTAGGCCTTACTCTTGATTTCAATCTTGTTTAACATTTCAAGACAGGGTCTGAGCGTTCAGTACTGGGTGTCTATCATGCTGTTAGGATAATGGAATCAATCTCTGCTATAATCCACTCCATATTGGATCTCTACTCTTACAAACATTTCTAATCTGATGAGAAAGAAATAGGGTTAGTCAGAGCAGTGTGTCCCTAGTGAATACAGGTAATGGTTATTGAACTGCAATACATACATACTTGTATGCAGTTTGCAAACAGGGTCCGGTTTCATCCAGCTGCCTAAGCCAAGTAGCCAAGCACATAACAATTACGCTTACCAGACTAAGGTTATCAGCTACAATAGCATGTCACATGTACAATCTGTGACTGGTATCCTGCTTATTTTTGCTTAGCAGAACATTGTTAAGTGACTGTTAAGTGAGCTTACCGCAGAATCAGCGGTAAGTAAAGCCACAAATAGTAGAGCGAAATCACTGGGCCCAGGGTTCATTGTGTATACTACATGTATTGCCCAATTCACTTGGTCAACGTCACCATCACAATAATCCTGTTGCGCCAGTTGTACAGTGTAGTACAAATTTTAGGCAACTAGGCATTTACACGCTTGCCTGTTGACTCTCAAAATGGTGAGCGTGGCACAGTCGCCGTGTGTGACGTGCGTACAAGGGGTCAGTACATGCAGATGTAACCAGATCCTAAATCATGATTTCTCTACGTACAAAATATTGTAGTGGTAGCAAGAAAAAATACGCTCATCCAAGATTTTTTTTTTTATGGCAGACAGGGGATGATACAAACAGTATTTACTAATAGTGCTTTTGTACCTGCGTATCAAAGCCCCTTACACTATGTACTACCCTTGTCCATCAGCCCTGAATCATTCCTGAAACATCTGAACTCCTTTAGAGTATGCAGCACCAGCAGCCAAATAGGCGCAGACATTGCTAATCATTCACATCAACAATTTCTTCCCTCGCAAGTACCCATTTACCCCTGGGTGATGAGAAGCAGTTCTAGTTAAGGGTTTTGCTCAAAGTGTCACAAACTTGGCCAAATTTCATTGAGCTGCCTAAGCAGACATTACATGTAGGGCTTTTAACAATTTCCCACAAAGCATTTATAAGCAGGGAACCAGTCACAAGTTGTACATGCAACATGGCATTTTGGCTGGTAACCTTATTTTGGTAAGCTCTGTGCTTAAGCAGCTCTATGAAGTTGGGCCCAGCATTGGAATCCATACACTGATGACGAGTCCATTCCAATGTGCAAAACCACCTGACCACCACACACAAGACATTGGCCAAAGAAAGAGCAATATGGCGATCGATAATTTAGCGAGATTAGTTTCAACACCTCTGAATCCCAGGAAACGCTGAGTCATTGAGTGCTAACTAGTTATATGGGAGATGATACACCTTGTAATCCACCATACCACTACCTATAAGTGACAGTCTAGACACCACACAAGGACATCGTGACTTCAACTATCGCCCATCGTTACTATAATTCATTACTTCCAAATTAAGACCTCAGTATCTATGCACAGCAATATTGCCATAGATCATGTCGGACTTCAGCTCATACTGGTACAGCAAGCAATTATGAAGACAATAATGCAATCATAACTACACATCTAATCATCAGATTTTTTCCTGAACAAATTGTCATGAAATATTTCCTAGCTGTAGGCAAAGAAATTTTAATAACAATTACATGTATATGAGCACAAAATATGACCTTTCTCAGAAAATGAGCTATAACACAACAACTCAGTGAGAACAATAAATAATCTTTAAATAATCATTGTGATGTGCATGTCCATTGGTTACATTATTGTGAACGGAAACCAAAAAGAAAAGAAGCTGTTGCAAACTACTCGCTGACCAAAATGATCTGTGATATATATAGATGCAAAAATTGTTAATTGTCTGCAGTTTTGACCCATGCAGAGACTTTCTCACCCTTTTTAAGCCTGTGAGGAAGACTCTGCTCTAACGTGAGACCATTAAAACATTTTTCACTGTGAACAACAGACAACTTTTTTTTATAGACAGATGTAGATCTGTTAAATTTGCATCGGGGATAAAGAATATTATTTGTGTTTTTACCCATACACCGATGTGTGTTACGCAGTTTACCCCCCCCCCCCCCCCACCCCGAGTCCTGTAGGAAAACATCCACAGGTATATTCCTCGAGTGGAAAAGCAAGCTCAGTGGTCTAGTAGTAAGACGTCTGCTCTAGAATAGCGAAGGTCATGGGTTCAAATCCCATCAGAGTAATATGCCTCGGGGATTTTGTTTTTTTCATAGGACTCTGGAAATTGCAGAGTACACCGTGCTTAACATACATCGGTGTATGGGTAAAACACAAATATTAATAATCAACTTGAGGTTGTTATTAACAAAAATGCCTCCATGCCCCTAGTCATTGCTTTCCTGCCCCTTGAAATGTTTTAATTGGAAATAAAATTACTCTCATACATGTAGGTGTCTTTTTCCAGTTAAGAACTCCCTTGCCTTTACAGTAATGAAAAATCGGACCTGACGCTGGAACCTTAGTGTTGACTTTTTTCATCAAACAGTTTTACGTAGAGGGAAAAACACTTAACAGCTAGGATTTGAGACGAAATCTATCTTCTAATTCTCACTTTGATAATAAGCATTAGTCTACTAGCCCCAATCTTTCCCAAATCTTTAAAAGATAAGAACTTTCTAAGTTTAGGGCTTCCTTGCCTGGAAGTGTTTAAAACAACTCGTCAACACATGAAGGCATCTCTGATTATAGAGCACCTGATTTGAGCCACGGCAGTTGACTTCTACCTTACTCTAGGTGCTTCCTGGCAACCGGATTAAGATGATGAGAAATGACGGCTACAGAGAGAGAGAGAGGGAGAGAGAGGCAATGACATTTTCAGTCTCAGCCTATTTCTGCCGGGCCACGAATATTGTAATCAGAGCGTACTTCCGTAGTGTTAGCCACGATGACCGAACGCCCGGCCGGCAATCTCCGCCTTGCACTGACCGACTTCTAAGATTGAATGCTATCTTGACAATCAGTTGACTGTAAAACCAAATCAGCTGCAAGGTATCACCCATCTACATGCACAGAAGGCTAATCCAAAATAAGTATACACTTGACTATGTAAGCTTAACATTGTTAATTTGCCATGGACTTACGCATCTGTCCTTAGGGAACGCAGACCACATTGTAGTGAGCTTGCAACACAAAAGTCAAGAGCAGTACAAGCACTGGTAATTTCCTGTCTAGTACAATGTCAATTTGTTTAAGGTACTGTATATAAACATGATCAAGGCTGCAAAGTTATGATAATTTAAGGATGGTCGGTAGAAATTAAATAGAGGATGCTGTTCTGTCTGATGTACACTCCAATAAGCACAGCATGATGGCCAGTTAATGCCTAATAAAAAAACACAATCAACGTCAAACCGATGAAGACGTCAAACGTAGAGAATCGTGCAACTCATTTACCAAAGTTGAACTACTATTACACTCGGAGCAAATGATTTTCAAAACATGCAATTGACGTCTTACAAATACCTGCACAGTTCTACCTTAATACATGCAGGTCACTGTTTTATGAACTATATGTTTGTGACAATGGCTCATTTGTATTTTTCAATCAATATTAAACCATGAGTATATCTAACATGGAGTGGTTATTTTTTTTTGCTACAAAATAGCTTGACTATTATAAACGTTTATATCCAGAAAACGCCTAACATCAAAAGGGTAAATACATCATTGGTTTTGATAAAGTAAATTCATTCCAATCCTTCAATTTTCATACAACCAAGCTGTGAACATTTCATCACACCAGGTGGCCATATTTCACTTAAAACAATCAAGATCGGGTTTATGTTTTTTTAGTAGATGTTAATTTTGCATCGGGGATGAAGAATATTATTTTTGTTCTAGCTTCTTACAGGTGAGATTTGAATTATGGAGCTTGGAAAATTTTCCGCACCAGAAACAGAGCCTCATACTAGAGTCCTACCTGTGTACAGCACACATGTCTTACCAACTAGACCACCAAGATTGCCCGGTAGCTAGAGGCAGTTCCAGTCCTATGATTTAGCAGTGGGTACCGCAACGATTTTAATAGATGTTAAATGTTCACAGGACTCGGGACAGTACTGAGTATACAGTGCTTAACACACATCGGTGTATGGGTAAAAAATTAGAAATATCATTCTTTATCCCCGATGCAAAAAATTCAAGTCTATCATAATGGTTGCGGTACCCGCTGCTAATGGATTCGAACTGCCTCTAGCTACCGGGCAATCTCGGTGGTCTCGGTAAGACATCTGCTCTAGAATGGCGGGGGTCGTGGGTTTGAATCCCATCCAAAGAAAAATGCCTGTGATTTTTTTCACAGGACTCGGGGAAAGTACTGAGTATACAATGCTTAACACACATTGGTGTATGGATAAAACATTACAAATATTAATATTATTTGTGTTTTTACCCACACACCGATGTGTGCTAAGCACTGAAATCTCAGTACTTTCCCTGAGTTCTGTGAACAAAATCCACAGGCATATTACTCGAGTGGGATTCGAACCCATGACCTTTGCCATTCTTGATCAGGTTTATGATTCCTCAGGGATTTTGTGCACATTCATACCACGCTTAGTTCGATGACTTGAGGGGAGTCTTCAAATGCCATTTTCTCAACTTTGACGGTATTTTAGATGGAATTATTTCTCTGGAGGATTGGTACTAGTATAAACAGTAAGCTTTCAGATTGAAACTAATCAGTTTATTTTCTAGATGAGTATCAATCATGCGCTATGTTTTAAAGATCAACAGGTCTGAGGGTTATCACTGGGGGCTTGATTTGACAAAGCACTAAGATTCATCTTACAGATGAGTTGTTAATATCACCATGGTGATGAACATGATGGCTTCACACTTTGCTTAGCAATTAAGATTGATACACATCTTCAGATCAATCTAAGCTCTTTGCCAAGTCGGCCCCAGGGTTGATATAGCTATACAACATTACAGCAGTCCGTTTCCGTACTCACCCAAGTACCAGTTAGTCTGCGCTATCCATGGCTGTAAATGTGGATTGTTGGAAGTACAATGTCTGAATATGTATTTAACAAAGTGCTTTATCATAACCAGCAGGTGTATCAAAGCGTTCATTATGTTCAACCTAGTACATGTATTCAGAGCTACATATATGGGATGTTTGAATTATTAGACCCATATAAGAGCTTGTAGGGGCTTACATACATGTAATGCAGGGCAATCTGCAGCCAACCACAGCCAGAAACAGTAGGGCAAACCCCTTCTCTTAGTGCTAAGTGGTCCTTGCTCTGTGGTGTGAGTGGGTTCTTATATGCGTATGACAGAATAAACAAGACCAACAATATAGACAGTTCCCAATAGACGCCATCTTTATGGGCAAATTGCATTTTAGCTTGCAGGCGCATCAAGCGCCATTAGATGATTAACGCAGCTGCGTTGTTCACTAACCGATCGTGCAATGAGTTTCGTGAAATGCACGCTTGCTGCATGCCGTTCTTACGCGAAACGCACGACCGTAAAGATGGCCGATTTACATCAAATTGGGAACTATCTATGCATGTTTGGCTTGACTTTCCATCCAAATCAAAGCAATTATGGTCACATGTCTTGCACAAAGTTGTAGTGCCTTGACGGGGAACCAAACCCACACTCTGACCAGAACACGCACTACACTGCTTGGCCTCAAACATACCACCACAAAGGTCACAATATTCATGATATTACATACAAGCAAAGTCCTTCAGCTCTTGAGTCTAGATTCATTACATCAACAATGAGTTGGACTTGGGTACTGCTGCATGTAAATATAACGTAGCGAATCTAGGTCAACATTAGAAAATTAACCCAAGAATTGGAGCGCTCAGAAAAAAATCAATGTCAAATTTACTTCAATCAATATTTTCAGATACAAAAATATGGAAAATGTGAACAACTTACCATGACAAATTTGGAAGCTGGAAGATGGAGCATAAATTCTGCTCGTGTTTAACTTTACATGACCCCCAGAAATCCATTCCATTTCCCATTTTCAAGATCTGATCCTGCGGCAAGAGTTTCCCAAGGACTTCCTATACAATGACTTCCTTGTACTTCCGGTACAAACATGATCCTTGGTTCTTAGTCATACATAATGTACATGTGCCCAGATTTAATGGTATGGTACATTGTACTTGCAAATCATTGGTTATAGGAAGAGTACATTCATTCCAATCCTCTAGTTATCAAGAATCATATATCATAAAGGGATGGTACATCATTGGTTATTGGAAGAGTACATTCATTCCAATCCTCTAGTTATCAAGAAACATATCATAAAGGGATGGTACATCATTGGTTATAGGAAGAGTACATTCATTCCAATCCTCTAGTTATCAAGAAACATATCATAAAGGGATGGTACATCATTGGTTATAGGAAGAGTACATTTATTCCCATCCTCTAGTTATCAAGAAACATATCATAAAGGGATGGTACATCATTGGTTATTGGAAGAGTACATTCATTCCAATCCTCTAGTTATCAAGAAACATATCATAAAGGGATGGTACATCATTGGTTATAGGAAGAGTACATTCATTCCAATCCTCTAGTTATCAAGAAACATATCATAAAGGGATGGTACATCATTGGTTATAGGAAGAGTACATTTATTCCCATCCTCTAGTTATCAAGAAACATATCATAAAGGGATGGTACATCATTGGTTATAGGAAGAGTACATTCATTCCAATCCTCTAGTTATCAAGAATCATATATCATAAAGGGATGGTACATCATTGGTTATTGGAAGAGTACATTCATTCCAATCGTCTAGTTATCAAGAATCATATATCATAAAGGGATGGTACATCATTGGTTATTGGAAGAGTACATTCATTCCAATCCTCTAGTTATCAAGAAACATATCATAAAGGGATGGTACATCATTGGTTATTGGAAGAGTACATTCATTCCAATCCTCTAGTTATCAAGAATTATATATCATAAAGGGATGGTACATCATTGGTTATTGGAAGAGTACATTCATTCCCATCCTCTAGTTATCAAGAAATATATCATAAAGGGATGGTACATCATTGGTTATAGGAAGAGTACATTCATTCCAATCGTCTAGTTATCAAGAAACATATCATAAAGGGATGGTTCATTATTGGTTTTTGGAAGAGTACATTCATTCCAATCCTTTAGTTATCAAGAAACATATCATAAAGGGATGGTACATCATCAATTGGTTATTGGAAGAGTACATTCATTCCAATCCTACAAAGATTTTATGGATGAATGATAAGTTAATCTGAAGTCCAAAATGGAGATGGAATTCCTACGAGGTTGATTCAGTGTGCTTTTTGGTTAATGGGGGGATATGGCAGATGATGAATGGGTACAAACTGTACAGTAGTGTGAGTGTGAAAGTGCCGTTGCAAACAGTAAGGAACGTAGCTAACAGTCTGGTTCACGACTGATTGTCAGGGATTTCAGACACAATCATTTTTAGCAAACTAATAATAATAATAATTTATTTATTTACAATGTACACGAACATATAATTAAATAGGGCATAGACAATTGCTTAAAACATTGGTAAGTTACAAATAAAGAACCAAAATCTCAAAAGGATGACAATGAATCGGTAATTTATTTTTTTCAATTTTTACAATAAATGAACTGAAGTCTAATGAGAATGAAGTACTGGTTAAGCAGACAAATACTGAATTTGTTTTAGTAAAAACAGGTGCAGATCCAGGAATTTTATAGGGAGGGGGTCCAAGAATTGTTTTTATGGGTATGATGCAAGCGTGCAAAAGGACGTCTTTTTTTTATTCGGAGGGCAGCAGCACTACAAAAAGATGATTACTCATAACGTGTGTTCAGACAAACCAAATGACAGGGATCTGTATGTGAGTGAGTTAATTAACAGCCAATGAGGCTTGACTTGGAACAACCAAGTGAGCTTAGGTGGCGCGAGATTAGGGCTGTATGTGATTTAAAGTTTAAAAAGGAAAAAAGATAGTTTCAAAAGGAGTTGCCGGGAGAAGGGAGGGGTCCAGACCCCCTGGACCAACCCCCTGGATCTGTGCCTCAAACAAATTTTCCTCAAAGTTGAGTCTTTAGGCAAATCAGCATTGATTTAAAAACACCAAGGCAAGCAGCGTCTTTCACATCCATTTAAACCCTTACTCTGGAGGCCCACAGGTGACCTCAATCCTCCAACTCAACTCTATGGTCGATCCAATCCATAGCTTGACTTGGATAAGATTGGTAGGCCTGGCCCCTGTGATAAGAGATCATTAGTTTGGCCTACAGTCCTCAATCCTCTGCAATCAGACAACTTCATGAAGAGGATTTTGGAGGACTAGGGAGGGTTTCAAACATATATTTTCTTTCAGCAAATCAAAACAAGAACTTGGTACACATGGTAATAATTCACAACAAGAATCAGTTTTAATTTTGATTGATCGTTAACTGACACCTTCCATGGGAAAACTGTCAATCAAATTCAACTTAAAATCAACCTGTTTATTATACACTAAAATACTTTTGTTGTAAAGTTTCGTCTAGCTTTTGAGAAAGACTTTGCTGGGATCGAAAGTGTGAGGCCATTATCAATTTTGTGTATTTACCACAGGCCATAATGGTAAGCAGTTTGCAAAAGCTAATGTTTTTTTAAACACTTTTTTTTAAATCAACCTTGTACAACATTATCCAAACAGCGTTTGCATAAATTGACTTGATTTAGAGGTGGTTTTTTTTCAAGCATCACTCAACGAGTGAAATATATTATTTCTGCATGAAGTGCACTCATCTCAGAGGAGAACAAACATGACTGGCTATGCAAAGTTAAACAATGCCTCTAGGGTCAAATTAACATCAAACACTTTGACAATGCCCAAAGCCACACATTGTTTCCTACAAACTAATGTAAATGGAGCAGCCATTTTGAAAGGTAAGTTTTATAGTCAATCAGAGCTTGAAATTTTTATACTGGACCGCAGGCCCAAGACTAGTGATTTTAGCATCAGGCAAGTAAACTCATGACCAAACAAGTCTGGCAGTCTTGTGTTTTTTAATTGAATAACTATACCTCACGGTGTAATATCTTGAACAGAAATAAATTCAAAAGTTCGAAAGTTCAAAATGTTCAAAAGTTGACTTTGAGTCTGATAAATATCTCTCAATTCCATTGATTACTGATAGATACTTACCCACGAAACTATAACTAGTAAACTAGTCAAATTTGCGGGTACAACCATGTATCAATCTTTTAGGGGAGGAATGGTGGCTCTGAAAAGACCTTGTGTGGTCTTACTTAACCCATAAGACAAATGGGAGTAATCTTCTCTTAGTGCTTGTTCAAATAAAAACAGTTTATACATATATTAGAAAATTCTTTCTCATTTAGATTCTGGTCTTCTTGTCCGGTAAAAATTCAAGCTACAAGCCCTGGGGTCTTGTGGAATTTTACCCCACCCCTAGGAGCCCTGTATATTCTCAAAAGCGAGAGAAATTGAATGACTTTATGTTGAGTGAGCTTGTAGATTAGAGTCTTGGTTTTAATGTTTAGTTGTTAAGCCAAAGAGTCCATTTCACTGATTACAGACCATTTGAAGTATCTGTTATGCATCCATATTTGATGAGGTCATTAACCCTTGCACAGCCATTTTGGAGTCAAATTACACATAATGATTATGGTAAGCATGTGAATGCCACACACTACACTGAATAACACACAGTGACTTTGACTTCTAAAATGGCGTATTCAAGATTATTGTGATGATGACGTCAGGTGAATGGGATCGATAATCTCCTTTTGAAAGTTAAAGCATGCTTCATTTTTACACTGGTGTATCCATATTTATTTTTGAACTAATGTTAATATTTTTTTGTTTTGTTTGGGGGGGGGGAGGGAATCATCAATCATATATTTTGTTTTTAAAGGACATTCGATGTCTATTAAAATGAAAAGGCTAAATTTCTTTTCATCGTGTGCTTTCATTCCATAAAAAAAGTGAGTAAATCTTGTTCTTTGTTGTTTGAAAATATAAGGAATGTTTATCCATCGATTAAAAAAATGAATGTGTGGCGGTCTTCATGATGTAAGGTCGGGAAAAAAAGGAGGCACTAGTCTGGTCCCTTGATATTACTAGTTATAACTTCACTGTGTTAACACTTCCCACTGACTCAAAATACACACAAGACGTCAGGGAGGCAGCACAGTCAGGCTATGTACAGGGAACAGAAGCTCCCTACATTAGGTCACAAGTTTGTTTACATGTATGTTCCTGGAGTGTCGTGGCCGAGCAGTTAAGATCACCGGACTCAAGTTCTGGTGTTGTTGGCAGCAAAGTGTGGGATGGAATCCCGGTCGCGGCACTTGTGTCCTTGAGCAAGATACTTTACCATAATTGCTTTGTCCTTCGGATGAGACATTAAGCCGTAGGTCCGGTGTACTAGGATAGGTAGTGCACGTAAAAGAACCCAAAACACTTATTGTGGAAGAGTAGGGGTTTACCCCGGTGTTTCTGGTTCACATGGCAAGCACCCTTATCTACAGGTTTCCTCAGGCTTGAGAGCTACAGTGATTAAGTTCACTTATGAGGCATCCTTGGTTTCATTACCAGAAATAATATATAATAATAAATGCAAATTAATGCTCCCACTAGAGGGGCAGGGTCAGTACTTGAGCCTTCAAAATTAATTTTAAAATATTTGTAACAAACATTCCACTCAATAAAAATATATTTACACAAATATTTCTCCATTTGTAATGAATGGAAAAGTCTGTTTCACATGTCCTTTAAGGCAATGGAACACTCAAACTGATATAACTACAGCCAATATCCATTGTATTATTTCTACTCAACCTGTAGGTACATGTAAATTGTATGGTGCAATGTGCAGCATCAATCATGCAGTCAAGCAGTGTGCTTTAGGGTGGCATAAGGGAAATGACACATGTAAATGATCGCAACTTAATAAGGAGTGTAGCCCTAAAGGAAGTCTTTAATTCAAGCCAAGGTGTCAGGGGTCTAGTCAATGCATACATCAGGACTAAGTAACTGTGATGCAGTACCAGTGGGACGTTTCTTCCTTGCTCTGTGCATGCTGGTCAACCATATGGGTAACTTCACAGGAGTCACATCACGCCGACCGTGGCAATGGGGATATATGATGTATCATGTTTATTGAATCATTTTGTTGACTTGATGTGTTGCGATTCGACATATCAAGTCTCGATTCCTGTGGCAGGGATCCGACTGCATCAAAATGTAGAATGAATGCCATATTTGAAACCACGGCCTGTCTGAAGCCCAGTACAGAAAGCACATGTTTTTAAAATACCTTACAAAGCCTACGCCGGAGTTTAAACAAGGGTTTTAAAAACACAAAGAAAATGGGCAGTGGTCTTGTTTTTGTCTACACATAAAACCTCCTGAATATACAGAATGCTACATTTCAGAATGTTAGATTTCAGAGACTCTTTACACCACTAACAAACAGAAAATCTCAGGATTGGTCATTTTAAGAAGGGTTTTGTCTTTCTTCCTTGTTAATGATGCAGGTATCTTCAGGCCTACTTGTTACAGTGCTAGGCACTTTTAGAGCATCCCTTGGTTTTACCTTTACCAGAAAGATGATTTAATAATAATGATGTGATCCCTGTACTGCTGCTTCCCAGGTTGTATTGTAAACTTGGGTGTGATCCCTGGTAATACAACAGTTTCAGGTTGATTGTCTTCTGACTGGCACCCCGAACAAAGATATTGACAAAATAAGGAGATCGCCAACATTAGGGCTAGATAGCTCAGTTGGTAGATTGTTGGCACGTTAATCTGGTGGTCGCAGGTTCAAATCCTGTTTTAGCAAATGTTTCTTTGTTCAGCCCAGAATTTAACAATAATAACAATAATAGGCATTATGAACTGTGAACTGATTACGACAGCAATGAATGTATCAAGCAACAAACCACAAGGGAATTAATGTACTCTCCTTTAATTTTTGAGATAGGCCAGTTGAAGTTAAAGATTTTCATCACCCAGAGTGAAAATTCCTGTAAAATTTTCTGTGAAAATTTCAGTAACAAATTGTCACATTTAAGTCAAAACAACTAGAAATGTTCTACAAATTGCAAGGGATCTTAAGTGTGCCACCTTGTCATTTCAGGGTTATTTTTATTTAGCCATTGAAATAACCAAGGGTGATCTATAGCGGTCTTCAAATGCTATTTTTATTTTATTTGACAGTATTTCAGATGGAAATATTTCTCTGGAGGATTGATACTAGTACGACATTTATGATCAATGACCTTTCAGATTGAAACTCATCATTTTGTCTCCGAAACTCTACTCTGAAATTCATGACAATTCCAAGCCAACATGAAAAAGACAAACAGCCCAATTGGAGTTCAATCAATGTTCAACTCTCCACAAATCATAAATTCTGCTCAGACTAACTCTAACAGCTTAACACTGTTATCCCAGCCCTAGTGGAAAATGACAGAGCCTCTACTGACTCATTTCACACGTGATCTTCATTTCACACGTGATCTTCACACTTTAATTCATCCCAATGAGCATCCTGCCATCACACCATATCAAGTGATACTTTGAATTTCAAGTACAGGCCTTCCTTGAATTGAAAACGGACATGGTTGGACTAGAGCAGACTGACATTAATACTAATCAGTTCTTATACAGTGCTTTATTTAACGACGTCTCAAAGTGCTCATTATATTCAAGCTAAGTTAAGTTATTAAATTATGAAACCCATTTATAAAGCACCTTGCAGCCAACCATGCCAGAAAAACCGGGACAAACCCCTTCTCTTAGCAATAAGTGTAACTGGGTTCTTTTAAACATGAATTACACAACACATGGGACCTACGGCTTAACGTCCCATCCGAAGGATGCGGCAATAAAGTGTCTTGCTTAAGGACACAAGTGTCAAGGCCGGGACTCGAACCCACACTCTGCTGATCAGAAACACCAGAGCTCGAGTCTGGTACCCATGACCACTCAGTCACGACGCGCAACTCTAAATACTGTATTTACTGCATATTACATTGCCTGAGTGACCTACATGTATTATATATCGTCGTTGTTTGTACATTAGGAAATAACTCAAAGTTAATGTGAGCCATAATTCATTCCTTCTGATGCCCCTCAATGTGAGATATGTATGGCATGTCGCTGCCAGCATCAACGTGGGAATGATGAATTGTCTACATATGCAAAGTGAACAACTCTCAAAGGACTACGGGAGGTCTTACTCACATCGCTTCATCAAAAACTGTGCTTAGCATATCTAATTCTGCTAACCACAATAAAATGACTGGGAATGGATTGCGATTTGAGACTAAATTAAACAATTAAGTGGTGGTACTGGGATTGAGATAGTCTTGACGTTTTAAACAGTAGACTATGCATACCTTCAGGGGAGATTTCATCCATATGGTTGTCACCCATAGACTAATTTCTCATTGTGAATAAGTGATGTTTGAAGCTTTGCATGGTGTGGAGAGTAAGAAGTAACTTTACCAGGTTAAATCTCTTTTGGGAGGAGTGGTGGCTCTGAAAAGAGCCGTTGCGGTCTTGATGTTTCGAGTAGTATACTTGCTTTTTGGAAAAACTCTGCTTAGACAAGCAGAGTATACTGCTCGAAATTTATTTCATTTTATTTTTTAAATCAAACAAGCAAGTGGTGACGCTCAACCCTCTTATACACTGGTACCGCAGTCTGCCACAAGAGTACCATACCTTCCAGGCTAGCATTGGGTACAGCTGGTAGGATCAGGAAACCTCATGGCTTGTGTACTGTGGGCTTAGTCTCCACAGTCTCCTGTGGTATTTTGCTGCAAGGGCCAGTAAGGCAGGAGATTGTACCGATGATAATTTTATTAAGTCAAATCCCATCATTTAAAAGAGTGAGTAAAAGTTAAATACGAAATTAAAAAGATGTCAAGTACCAGCCACAGACAATGCAAAGTGAATGCTATTTTGGCTGGTAACCAAGCCATCATGATTAGCAGGAATCTTACCTCTTTGGAGAGTCTAGTGAAGAGATCTCCACCACGGAGGAAATCCAAGATCAGATATAACTTGCCTTCAGTCTGGAATGCTACCAATTCAAACACGCATCAATAATACTCAGTCAAAAAAAAACAACTTAAATCCAGACACTTTATTCTTTATCTGAATGACCAACATCACTGGTGGCAATCCGGAGCAATGCGCATTACAGTGCGCCCTCTACATTTTTCTCTCCCAACCACGATCCGGATGGATCGTGGTTGGGAAGTTTTGGGTCCTCACAAGGCAATTACTGCACAACCCCATTTGTTTAAGTTCGTCCATGGTTTGCAATGCAGTAGGGTCATATTTTTCGATGTTTACGGCATAACCTGGTATTTTTGGAAGCTGGTGAATGTTTTTCATATTCAAGTCAGACATTTCAAGACCGTCTCAAACTGCCTGTGTGCCGCAGAGTTGTGCGTGTGCATATTTTAGTCGACCCTTTTGGTGAAAATGGCCTCTCGGGGGTAAACTATAGAGGGCGAATTGTTTGCGAATCACACACGCGTCTGGTCACTGCCTTGGTACCCTTTGAAATGTTCCAGTAGAAATTTACACTTCCCTCACAGAGGTCCACCTTACCCAAGAAAAACCGCCTTCCCCTTACAAGAATGAAGTATCTGGCATAGGTATTTTGGGGGGTTTATCTTTACAAATGCATTTAAGAAAAGGGAAGAGTTTGGTTTCGAGAGACGATGCTGGACAAGTAGACTTGAGGGAGTGAGGTGATTGGGAGACCTCAGTGGTTGTTTATAACTATTGAAACATTTTAGGGGACACCAAAGCAATGGTGAGACTTGTAGCCACTTTAACATTTGTCCGTCTCAAGGAAAGGTCATGTGTTCAAACTCCTGAATTCCATTTACCCAAATGATCTGACGTTATCGACACAATAATCCTGGTTGTGCCATTTTCAAAGTCATTGTTCATGTCTGTTATTACAGTGAAGTGCAATTTTTAGGCGACGCAGCGTTTACAAGCTTTCCTATTGACTCCCAAAATGGTGACCGTGGCACAGTTGCCGCAGCTACAGTCTGCCCATGGTCTGCCATTTTTGGTGTCAAATTGCATACTGTAAAGATATAAAGTGCTTTTAGCTAACTCCCGAAATGGCGTAACCAAGATTTATTATGAGGTAATGTCAGGTCATCATCCTCTGACTGGGGAACACTGATACCCACATTGGGTGAAGAGCGTTCCAATCTGGGTAAATATATCTCAATTGGATTAGTTTGGTTGTCATTGTCAACTTAGAGTCTCCTGATTGATACCTTTGATATCTTTATTCCAATCAGAGTGTTCCAATCAGGGTAGATTTATACCTAATTGGGTAAGTTTGGTTGTCATTGCATGGAGGTGGTTATTATTGCCTTCATGTCTCCTGATTGATACCTTGTATATTCTCTTTGGGTGAAGAAGACTCCAATCAGGGTAAATGTCTGCCCCATTCAGGGTAGTTTGGAGGCCTATGATGGGGAAATCAAGAGCTTGTGAGACACCCACTTCATCCCTCCCCAATTTATGCAGACACACCCCCAAATATTGAGATTTAACTTACCATAGTGCAGTTTGACAATAAACGGATGGTTGACGTCTACCAGTATATTTCTCTCCATCTTAGTACGCATACGATCACGAACTGTAATGAGAAAGACAATATCATCACAGGTGTCTGGTTACCAACCAAGCCAGCTCAACTCCTCGTCATCTATCTCTGAAACTACAGAGTATGACAGGTAATTCTTTCAGGCCAAATAAACAAATAGTTGACATGTTTTAGTCTGGCAAAATTCCTAAGTCCACATTTGACGTTTCACTCCTCGGTGAACTTCTAAAACAACTTTGTTATTAACAGATTGCAATAAAATGTGTTTCTTTCCAATCAAGAGTTAATGGGTGACTTTAGAACACTAGGTGGCAGCAGACATACCAGGTAAATTTCCCAATGTTTACGTAGTTCTAAGCATGCGAACATTTCCAAGAACAATGGGTACCTAGGTTGCTCACTCTGGCAAACAATGCAAACAATGGCCAACTTATGCAGAAATGCACTAGGCACAAAAGGTATTTGCACTGTTTACGAAATTCAGCGAACAGTCTTGAGGAAGTGATTGCCAAGTTCAAAAATTTGACCAAAGCAGTGATAATTCCATGAAAATTAGACTAATATGACCCGTAATGGAAATGTTTTAAATCAGATTGTTTGTAGTAAAGTGTTCGTTATGTTCAATGTGCTTGTTTAACAAATAACAATTTTTAAAATGACATTTTTTTCCTTACCTTTGAGTGTAGCTTTTTTGAGGACTTTCATCGCGTACAGCGTGCCGCTATCCTCACCAAATACCTTCCTAACAAGAAACACCTGATGTAAACAAATAAAACCAAGCTGGTTAGACTTTGAAAATAAATGATTTCATTGATAGGGCTTAGTGTTGCCCCTGAGTGAGGTGCTCCAAATTCAAAATGATGATAGAAGTAATACTGTAAAAAACCAAGATGAGTGGAACAGTAACAACTCTAGGAATAAACCTACACAGAGTTCTCCCTCAAGTTCTCTGTCCTAACAATGACCTCACGTTTTGAAGCAAGTGAAGATGTAACTCAATCAAACCAAGACATACAAGATAAACACCGGTAAGCCATCATGTCATCAATATGCAAATAAACCAACTGACTTTTCCCCACTGCATGGATGCATCTATTTCACATTAAACAAATCTCCGTCCATTGTAACAAGCCTGGAATTACACGAAGCCCACAGAGGTCATGTCCTCTGTTGCTCTGGTCTTGGTGCCCCTTCAAAAGTTTCCCATAGATTTTCCAATGGCAGTGCCCTTTACAAAATGAAAATGGCCTTGCCCTCTCAAAGATGAAATTCCAGACTTGTTTGAAGGTTTTCTATGTTTCTTGTACTCTTTAGAAGTGTTTTGCAGACGGTAAACATTCAGACACATGCCAAGATAATCTGTTCATGAATCATGAATTTCTTTACAGTGGTGGGAACCCATTACATGATTGATCACGGATCAATCCATCCACTCTAAGTAACACGATCACGTGGGCAAACCTACCCCCCCCCCCCAACTTTCCCAAGATATCATGATTGAATTGTTACAGTTTGTTTTCTATTGGATGATAAGCGGCCATCGGTTTTGTAACTCTATATCTGCGGTTATTGGTTGATGTTCAAATCTACAGTTGGTAGTGACTTTATATATTGTCAGATTTACTGATGGATAATATTGGTCAATGGGTGTTGCAAGCAGGTACATTAACAAGAAAAACGTGCCAAGTATTTAAACAGCTTGCAGCTGAATCACATAAGTGGTTTACATGGGCGTGAAACTGTATACACTTTAAAGTGTTAGGTCTTCAAACTGAAGTCATTTATAATGCATGGTCAATTGGGAATGTTGGTATGGCTGGCTTGGCTTTAACTTCCACAAAATTGCCAACCCCTTACATCCGTGGAGCATTTGAATGCTTTCCACAAACTTTTGCATGTTCCTCTGAAGAGAAGTGCACAAGTACCACAAAGTTCCACAGTGAAATAACCAGAGTCCCATACTGAACAGTTACTGCAGGATTATGTGGAACTGACCTGCTATGCTCACACAGTGTCTTGTTTTCCAGATGCCATGGGACTACATGTATGTGGTTTTCATGTTCTTCAAATTTCCATAGTTTTACTTTGTGGAAGCGGACCAAAAGTCCATAAATATTGTGGTATTGTGTGGAATTGCATTGTATTCTATAGCAGTACATATCTTCATCAAAATTCCACAACTGTGGAATTCCGTGGTATGAATGGGTTTTTGAACAAAGTGCACTGATTGTAGGAGGGTTTAAGTACTATATTATTTGTCCCAGCCTTTCACCTCTGTGGACTAGGGGCTTGGGGGCGATTGCCACCCCCCCCCCAACCCATCCCTCATCCTTGACTCTGTGAAGTAAAGTATCAGGCCTCAATATTTGACGTACAAGTCATCACAAAACAAACAACGCATATAAATCAAACTTAATTTGTTCAACATTCGTGTGCATGTACATGTACTGTCGGTAAATGCATTAAAATCACCGAGTGAATTCACTCCAGTTCATTATTTATAGACCATTACATGGCAGAACATCGCTAAACATGATTGAGCAATCACGTACATTGTAGCTCGGTCTTTGATTGCTCACCAAAGTCTACCCAAACAACTACGCAAACAGACCAAGTCATTGACTGTTAATGTATGATATAATTATCAAGAACTGAAGGTTTATTAATTAAACCATGTAAAACATCCTCACATTAAAATTTTGCAACATTTTGGGTTATTAAAGCCAACAAACTTGAAAATGTATTCTAAAGATTGTCGGTTGCAGAAATGAGACCCTTCATCATGACTTAAGTAGTCTATACAGGTTGAATCCGGTCAAATCTGTTTGTCATCTGTCTACCATTACAGGCAAACTCTGGCAATGCAAGCACATGAATACGATGCAAATTACATCTCCAAATGTTTACAGAGGGCTATTGTGTAATACGCCACAGACATTTGGCATTTACTGGCCACACATCAGTCTGAGTAACTAATTGCAGATTTGTAAACAAGTAGGGTACACAGAAATATTCTAAAAGTAGCTAAACTTAAATGTTCCAACTTCTTTTGCAAACATCCAAAGAATGAACGAGCATGAAGTTCAGATATTTTTAACTTATCTCTCAATTTCTGGAGGGGGTAGAAGTCTAGATCCCTATCAGCATTTACGCTACATCAGATGAACCTTGTTATTTGCAAAAAAAAGGACGGGCTTTCGCCGTCATTCTCAACGGACTCACAACACTGGATGCTCAGTGCTCAATTTCAATCAACAAATATGCCTATATATCATGTCTTAACCACCTCCGGACATTTTGACAGCACATTTTTATTCTGTACAATGAATTGAAGAATAACAGGAACTTCTGAGTTCATTTTAGGTTGGCCAATATGGGGTACTGTAAAGAAATGTATTCTATTGGAGTTGGACTATGGAAATAAAACAATCATTAACATGCAGCATTCGCAGCAAATATTTTGAAAAATATTAATATTTTTATGAAAAATCTGTGACACTTCATGCCCAAACTCAAAGTCAGGTTTATTTTCTTATCCAATACGGGGGAATAAGAGCTTCTGAATACCGCCTAATTAGGGCCTGGGAATGATTTCATCCAGCAATTTTGCTTAGCAAAACATTTAGACTGAACATGTTTTGTGCTAATATTGAGTAGCAACTGATGTTTTTTGAGTAGCAACTGATACATTTTGTGTAGCATTTTGCTAAGCTAGACAAGGGAAATTGTTCACTGCCTACCGAAGGTAAGTATTTCCCATCATAAAGAATGTTTAAGACATCACATCACATTGATGTTTCAGTTTTTACTTTTAATGCCATTTCACTATTTCCAAGAAGTGCATGACTTTGGCATGGGTTGGTATCCCATGCCAAAATCATCTATAATGTAAAATTGCCTAAACAGTTACATTTTAGAAAAAATCAAGACGTTCTAAACCTCAATGACTTGGGATGTACAAGTACATGTACTACAGTGTGTTAACTAGTGCAGTTCATGTACCGTGTGATAAGGCAATGCCACTGTACGTTACAACCAACTGCTGACATCTGCTTGAACTCTACTATAAATTAATTACGGCGTGTAATTCAAGACAATTATTGTCTTGTTTACATAAATAGTGTACTCTGAAACACAGACGGGGGAAAGTAAACAAAGGGCTTTATCTACAATGAACGAGCTACAATGTAATGATCTGAATACAAGTACATTCTCCGGAGATGGAACATTAAACAAATGTACATTTAATTAGCATATCATAATTGACATAGTTCACTGAAGGTGCACTCTGCAATGATTGTGCATTTGATATTAAAAGCTTGCAACTTAATAAACCTGAAATTAGATCTACTGCTGAATGCATTCTTCTAAGTCCAATGCAAAATTACCATGGCAACAAAGAGCCAGGAGATATTTTGGATGAAATTTAACAATACCGTACATGTTTGCAGTTTTTCACAAAAATCTTTCTGAGTAACAGATTTCACAATTTTGATGCGTGGGATTTGCTTTTCAATTATTGTTATTATTTGATTTCTCTCCACATTAATAACACTTTTACATCACACCCAAGTAGATCCTTGTCATTTGAACGGAGGGATTGTAGGTCACGCGGCATTCAGTAGTCAAACCATTACATGGCCTACGTCTTAAACTGTGCAGTTGGGTACTATTCACCGTGCATTCTCGTCCCATCCTGTCTTACTAAATTGCAGGCTAGACCACACCATGCATTATACAGCAGTACAAACACCCTTCTAGAGGATGCCAGACTACAATCTTGTAAAGTTTGTTTATTCAGTTAGTTCTATCCTCCAATCAAATGATAAATATCTACTTGGATGTTATATAAAACAATGAATGTTTTGCACTCGTGCCATGGGCAGAGTATTTTCATTTGTTGAAAGATGGAATGTTCCATTCAACTCGGCTTCATCTCGTTGAATGAAACATTCCATTTTTCAAGTCATGAAAATATTCTCACTATGGCACTCCTAAACATTCAATGTTTGTAGAACAACAAGCAAGGAATAATTGATGGTAATTAGGTTCAATTTTTTGGCAACCCTTAGGCTTCCAGTTGTTTTGGATTGTCTTTTTTTCTTATCATCTTGTACCAAATGTACATAAAAAGCCTGAATAAATAAATAAATGAAGTTAAACAAATAAAGGACCAAATGAAACTGTGTGAAAAATATGAAACACAGACGTGGAGAGTGCTAGACTGAGCAGGGAAAACAACAACTTTTCCCCACTGACCAAAAGATTCAAGTTCCCCCGACAAAAAAGAATTGACTTGTTTTTTCAACCTTGTGTTGCTTCCTGTTCTGACTGACAACCGTGTCAACCAAATATTCCAATGAACTGTGTCAATCCGTTTCAGAGAACAGCAGATAATCTGTTCACTTTCTAACGCTACGCTGACGATTGTTTGTACAATACCCGTCAAGGAAATGTAATCTCCGCATCTTCAGAGAAAAGTATCCCAAAATGAAATTGACGCCCTAAAAAAATCCCCTAAAAAAACCAAGAACAGGGCTCAATATGCTCAAACACTGGGCAGAGTCCAGTAATCTAAGCACTTGAGCAGTAACCCCAAATACCAAACAAGTCATGTTGTCTAGTGTTTTTCCAAACACATATGCACTATTCAAGACTGTTTAGCAAGTATCTATTAAAAAGGCAGAAACATTTTAGATGTTGTAAATATTATTTCCATTCCAGTGACATTTCTGAGCTGCAAGAATTGTGGTCTAGGAGAGACATTTTCTTGATTTTCACAAGCTCTGCTAAACCACTTTGGAACACTACGTGGCAGCAGACTTACCAGTTTAAATTATATTGTTTGCGTAGTTTTGAACATGCGCATATTTCTGAAAACAATAGATCTACCTGGTAGGTCTGCTGCAACCTTTGTTTCCAAAAGTCTCCCATTGCCTCCATGCCCCTGGTGGTTGTCTTGGTGCCTAATACATGTTCTTTACAGGGGCAACAGAGGCAATTGCCTCCATGCCCCTGGCCAAATGTTCCAGAACAAATCATTTCCCTCATAGAGCAACGCAACCACAAATGGCGCTTGCTCACCAGAACGAGGTTACCTGCCAAAATACCATATCATATGTACAACCTATGACTGGTATCCTGCTCTTTTTTGCTAAGCAGAAAATGTTTCAGCGATATTTTTCGCTCAGGCAGCTCTTTGAAATTGGGCCCAGCCAAACTATTCCCTTCATAGTGATCTACATGTGCATTATCTTGTTAAACACATACCAGAATATCTTCATGTCATATCCATTCATCTCTGTATGAAACTGATGAAATGAATGCTACTCAAGTTCAATCTACAAGTATCAGGCCAAACAAATACATATGTTTGTTTCTTGTAACCCGACCGACCGTTCAAATACCTACCGATCATAAACAATTTACCACTATATATATTAATATTAATTTATAAATCATGTATGTTTTTTTTTACATATCTGTTTGCTGGAAAATATGTGAGAATTCTTTCAAATCCCATCCCGCAAAATACCAAACAATTACAGGTACATGTATGTCAATTTCTTCTTGGTAACTGAACTTTATTTTTGCCAAAAGATTGTGAATGGCCTCACATTTCGACCCGAGCAGAGTCTTTCTTAAAGGCTCATTTTTTGGTATGCACATGTAAAAAAAACTAAAATAAAACAAAAATTCTCCTTCTGACCCTCTTTTTTTTCCCCCAGCATGTTACAGGAAACAAAACTATCTTTTTGTCAGGCCTCATTACTATCAAAGAAGGAAACCAAATGCTTGACAGACAATGCCGTCCTATTTATAATCTTTGGTTCAGTACATCCTGTAACTAGGTTAGGTTTTGCGGGGGTGATCGGAAATAAGACTCAAAAATAAGACTCTGGTTTCTTGCCACCTTTCAGTCGGCGGGATAGCCTTTTTTTTCTGTGAATTGTTTCGCATGTTTTAAATTCGTTGTAATTTGTGGGGGAGGGAGTCAGCATCATAAATTTATATCTGTTTTTCTCGGTACTGTGTACAAGGGGAAATTTCGTTTTGGAAAAATCAGGAAGTTATCTGCTGCAGCACAATGGATGACAGTGAATAGATACAAAATATATGTTTGGTATAATCACCCAGCAGTTCAAATTATGTTGACGTTGAAAAAATCTGATAATTTTATTTCAGTTCTGTTGAGTATTGAACTAAACTTACCCACAAGACAAAAGAGATTAATCTTCTCTTTGTGCTTGTTCAAAATACAATTGTTCAAAAAACAGTTTATATATGTGAAAACTGCATAGTATGTGTTTTTTGATTCTGGTATTTTAAAATAAATTTCTGTTCCAGTAAATGCTCAGAGCTACAAGCCCGTGGTCTTATGAAATCTAAAGAAAAAAATGAAAAATATTCCAGCCCTGTTTATTGTATTTCTTTTTAAAAACACCCCTTGTTAAATTATGAAACATAAAAGAACAATTAACTTTTCTTTAATGTACTGTCCTCTAAAAGTCAAGCAAAACAAATTCTCATAATTTGAAAAATATTTCCTCTAGACAGAGCAAGTGTGCCGATGGTCTGTCAATTTGGGAGTCAAAATGTGTGTAAAAATATGGTGCGAGTCTAAAAGCTTGCAAGTCACCTAAAATGCGCACAACACAATAATACACATGGAATCTAACTCCCAAAATGACACAACCAAGATTTATTGTGTAATGACGTCAGATGATTTGAGTCAATACATGTGCGGAAATCTTTTCTAAAAATGTGTTCAGAAATCTCTTCATAACGAAAAATTTGGTCAGGGATAACCGAGAAAAATACTGTATTTTTCCCTTTTCGATCTATTTTCTTTTTACATTAAAAACATCTGTGTTGATAAACAGCTGAACAGCCTGGCAGAAAACAGTGAGTTTAATCTCACCCAAGACCCCTCAAGCCTAAAAACTCTTTGTGCGTCTTAAAACTAAATTTCACTGCTTATAAAATATACGCCGGCCGGAGGGTGTTATGGATTTCTCCACACATCTGCTAACTAGATTAAAGGGTTGGTCTTCCAGTAACTCATTGACCTGGTACTAAACACATGTCATATATAGGTTTCACTGACGTATATGTCGACTAAATTATACCGCCTTTTGATTTAATTTTTCAAACGTGACCTATAGCAGGGTACCGTCATTTAGCAATCTTATACATAAATTGTTAGTTGTCATGTTCATGTAATATGCTGGTCTGTTTTTAGCATGGTGTGTGTATATGTAGCTGGTGATTTTTACATCATTATGTAAGGAAGATTACATCATTGGTGAAGGAACTTTATACTTGCTGTGTAACATGCACAATTTAAACATTAACTTTGACACAATGTCACCCATGTCTGTGCATCTTCTGGACACTCAGTTTTAATTTCAGACACCTTGCTTCTTCTGCCACTTTCTTTTTACGCTTTTTAAGATCCTAATTCAGGGGCCAATTTAATTTAGCTGGTTAAGCAGAAAAACTTAAAAATGAATATGCTAAGTACAAATAAGCAGGGTACCAATCAGAAAGTAGTATACATTACATGACATTTTGGCTGGTAACCTGTTTCTGCTTAGCAAGATTTTCTAAGTTTCTCAATTTCATTCAAAAGCAAGAAATTCCACTATGATTATCAAAATGACTTTGTTTTTGCACAATGGTAGACAGACATCGTAGTCGTACATGTAAGTCAACAAAGTACTTGGTGCGTTATCACATTTATTTTGTGAGAGTGAGAATGCATTACATTTTGTGATTTCCCATCATCGACTAACAACATGGAATGTTTTCAGAGCTCCACAACGGGGCAGATCGCACGATCAGTCATCACTCAATGCGACGTTGCTATATCAGCAACCAACTCCTCCAAGCTCACAATCATTGATTCACTCACGCTCTCGCCAATCCAATCTAGACCAAACATATTAAGGACAGCGATGTGCGGAGCATGAAGATGGAATTAAACCATGCGCTCTCTCAGGGGGTGCGATGGGTAGATCAGTACAAAAAATAAGCGGCTAATGATGAACCGTCACGTGGATAATCGCAAGCATGTTGACAAAGTCTGGTTAGATGATGAAATATTCATCACACTCTCCATGGAGTGAAGAAGTTTAGCGAGTCTGGTCACTCAGGAAATGTCAAAAATGATCTCAAATCTGACTTGAATAAAGTACAGTCTGACGTTTCCAGGACGCGATGTCACAAAGAGCTAAGATTGATCTCAAGATATGTAGCGATCTTAATTGGCTAAGCAAAGTGTGATGTCATGATACAGATCGCTACGGTGATGGTGTGAAGTCAACCTCAGATAACTCTTAAGCCATTTCAGAATTCCGCGGCTGCGGCTGTTACTAAGGATGCTGCTAAAGGCTTCTACGCAAGTTGATCCAGACAGAGCCATAGCTGCTAAATTCTGACACTGCCTTAGCCCCTACTGAAACCCATCCCAGAAACTTTCTAATCTGAATGTGGCAACTTTCCAGGAAAGCAAACTTTCTTGGCGAGTCAAGTTTGAGGTGGAACATTGATTAATTTCCAGTGGACTGAATAATTTGATAGAGTCTGTAGATTAAGCTGCACTTGAATGAATGGATAGTAAAATTGTAAAAGACCAAGTACAGGATTAGTAATTATTAAACGATAAAATTTCATTAGTTTTTATCTGAAAGCTCACTGATGATAAAGTTCATACCAGCATCAACCCTCCACAGAGAAATAAATTCCACCTAGAATACTGTCAAAGTCCAGAAAATAGCATTTGAAGACCCCCCCCCCCACAAATGACCATTGCTTTATACATGTAATTTGATTTCTGCAATCAAAATAAGCGCATGCATGAATGTGCACAAGATCTCTGGCAAAGCATGATGGGATTGTTAACAGGTTGGTTGGATGGTGTGTTGACTGAAAACTCTTGAGGATTGGAACAAATTTACGCTTTCAAAAAACAATGATATTCAAATGTACAGTAGGCCTCCTGGGTCGTTTTGCCTACATGTGACCTCAATCCTCCACTATCCTCCTCTCCTATGTCACTTCACACCAAATTGTTTAGACTTGGATAAGATTGGAATGCCTGACCCAGTGATAAGCAATTGTTATTTCGGCCTACAACCCTCAGTCCTTCTGAATCCTTCATTTTGGCAAAGAGGATATAGAAGAACTTGGGGGCAGGTAAGGGTTAAATTTGGAGTAGTTATGATGCATGCAATGTGGCTACCTTCCACATACCTAAAATTGATCATGGAGTGATGACCAACAAATGCCTTGTTCACACTATAGAGCAAACTCCTGGGGGAAATAACACCACCTGAAATTCCTGGGGAATTTTACTTCATCTGCCACCCAAACTAAAGTTCACAATTGCAGTTATTTCCCTGGGTGCCGTGCAAACTTAACTAGAGCTCATTCCCACATGACTCTGCATTGTGGGATCAGAACCCACATTGTCCAATCAAAAGGCAGTCAAGCATAAGCTGGAACACAAAAGGTGATTAGGATTAAGCTAATCCTGATCTGCCTCTGGAGTAGGATCAATGGGGTTTAGAGGCAGATTATTGCCAGTGGGTATCAAGGTGTTATCCAGGGTTTAAAAACAGGTAATCAAAAATGACTGTTAAATGCAAATGTCAAAATGGGTGTATACAAGAATAGAGAAAGGACCCACCCTTTCTCAATGATACAAGGTACAAGATGAACTACAAATATCCCAACCCCCTAATCAGGTTTGTTTTTTTCTGCACCATGCTAAATGCATCCAAATGCAACAAAGCTGAAATGAAACCCAGCTAAATACAGCAAAATACAATCAGAAGAATTTGTTGCACTGTGAAGTGAACTGGTTCACTCCAGCCATGGCACTGGGCATTTACTCCTGCTAATTGCGTGAAAAGGGCTTGGCCTATGGTGGAATTACATCACCAGGCCTGGTACTTCACGGAAACAACGGGGGCAATTGCCTCCAAATTTACATTTTCCTGATAGAGATGCCCTTTACCAAGGAGAGACTGCCTTGCTCTTACAAGATTGAAGCATCAGGCCTGAATGACACTTACATTAGTACCAATAGTTTGTTAATTATTCAGAATAATCTAAATAATTAATGACTTGGCAATTTGCTCACAATTTCCCTAAGTGTCTTGCACCCTTAGCAGTGATTCTGTATGCAATATGTACTGTAGTACGTACTGGTATTGAACACCGCATTCAACTTCATAAAATCCAAACCAATGGCCTTGAAATAATTATGTGATTATGCCTCTACATTAACCTGCTCCGCTTCCATGAATACTTCATTGCTGTCAGCTGTGACCATTAAAATAGATTTCCACGGAATATCAACCGTGATGTTTGGGGAATGCAATTGGATATAATTTTGTGCCGATTACTCATCACAAATAAAACTGTTTTCTAAGTAATCCATGTTTGCCACAGGGGAAGATCTTTTAAAAAAAAAACAAAGATTAGTACTTAACAAGCAGGACAGTTCATTTCAGAACTAAGTTGCCCCCCCCCCCCCCCCCCCGAGTTACGAAATTTACTCCGTGGTACTAGAATAAATAGCAGGACAAGTTCTCACAAGAAAAATCGACTGTATAGGAAAGAAGATATAATCACATGGTGTTACCGCAAACCAAACATACGCACAACAAAGAGTAAGTTGTTAGTGCCAGGCACAGCAAGACTTTGTGCTGTGGTTTTCCGTTTTCACTGGCACAGCTGAGAAATCCAAAAATGAGGAAATCAGCTGATCGGCTCAAAAGTCACATGCCTAAATATTTGGTTGGGTAGAATCTGAAAGTGTGTGTAGAATATGTTCAAACCAGGCATATTTTGGACTCGTAAAAAATAATAATAATAACAATTTATTTAAGTTGCATGGCCCAATTTTCATAGAAAGAATTTGTTGATATATATATTTTTTTTACTCCGAACGAATTTTGACAAAATTACATAAAATATGCAAAATTGTTTGTACGGCTGATGGACATGAGATAATGTCAGGATCCCCACAATAATTCATTTTTACTTTTTAACTTACTGCCACTTATCATTGGCAGATTTTTCGTGCAATACCCTCAAATCTATAAAATGTCAAATTTGAATCAAACTTTAGCAAAAACAGTTAACCAGCCCAAATATTACACATTGTACATGACTTGTGACTGGTACCCTGCTTATTTTCGCTTAGCAACATTTTCTGCTGAACAGTTTTATGAAATTGGGCCATGGTTGTAAGCAAAACAAGAAAATAACAACCAATAGAAATTGCACACGACATGAATATTCGTACAAACCTTTCCAAATGATCCCTGACCTAAGACCTTCAGGAGTTCAAACTGACTGGGGTCAGATTTCTGAAGACCCTCGGCGGCCATGCTGGTTATGTTAATCTCTCTCATCTCGGAATCTTCCTGTAAAACGAAACAAAACAACAACAAAACTTCAGAAATCGTACGTCAATATATATACGTACGTTAATTGGCGGTTTTGTCCGCTGTTGGTTTGTCGAAATAAATAATAAAATATACCTGATTAAATTTGTGGTTATAAACCACTAGCGGATGGGATGTAACTACAAAACTATAAATCTTCCACAAGTTTTTTAAACATTTCAGTTTTGACGGTTTAATACCTCGATGTAACGGGCACGCTCGATGGTCAAGTGGTTAGGCCATCTGCTTTAGAATGCAGGAGGTGGGAGTTGGAGTAGGCCTATGGATTTTCCACAGGTCTTGAGGATGCACTGAGTATACAGTGCTTAATCACGCATCAAAGATAGTGATAGTTTTCTAGGTTTACACTTTTTCTAAAAGGTCAATTTCAAATAGGGGAAGAATCTCATTTGTTAATGCTTTAAATATTGGTTTTGCATTTTTGTAAGTTGTTGTGTTTATTTATTTGTTTGTTTATTTTGCTATTACTGGATGAATTATCCTGGAAACAACATTTTCTCAATGAAAAACAGAACAGTGTTTTGCAATAAACACTAACCCTGTACGGTGCATTTCAATCCTTGTGTCCAAAAGAAATGATTTGGGTTTGACCCTTACACCGATGTATGATAATCATTGTATTGACCCCAAAACACCTGACGTCTTCATCACAATAATCTTGATTGCGCCATTTTGGAAGTCAATGTCTCCGTGTATTATGCAGTGTGGTGTGCATTTTAGGCGACACTGCATTTACACACGTCCTATTGCCTACCAAAATGTTGAGCGTGGCACAGTGTGTAGGCGGTCAAACCTCAGTTCTTTCCGAGTCCAGTGGAAAAATCCACAGGCAACTCGGATGGGATTTGAACCCATAAAAGTTAAACCACTTTATTCCATTACAACTCGTACAATTTTTCCCTTGTGGCCAGTGAATTTGTTTATTTATTACATGTACATGTTGGTGAAACTATTCTTCAATTTTGTTTTGCTCACAATTGAATCATTACCAGCTGGACTTCACCCAAGAATGATTGTGATCAGAAACCAAATCTCACTTCTCAATAACATTTGTCTATTTATATCATAAACCAATCCAACATGTCGTTAACTTGCTGTAACATTATTAAGTCCACAATGTGATAAATTGTATTTACAAAGTGATGGGGTTTCTACCACACAAATATTTGACAGTTTTATAAAGTAACAAAGTGCAGATGTTAATCTCCTCATTCTCTTTCAGTTTCCGATTCATTTACGATATTTCCATCCTATCACAATTCCACCCCAATGATCCGATTTCAAACCAATTCTTCCAGTCGTTACATTTCAATGATGACTACAATTCTTTACCTTTGTTCTTCAATTATCTCATTTCCGCTGGATGTAAATTGGCTGGTTTGTTGGGATCAAACACAAGGACTCTTTTTATGAAGGGCAATTAATTTGTTCCAGCCGATTTGTTCAGTGTAATGAGAAGACACTGTGTATGAACTGTATATGACGATGGTCAGGGTCAATTATGTAAAAAACATATAGTTTTAATGCATCCCAGTTTTTATGAATTACATCTTTGCAATACCAATTATTCACACTGAAGTGCACCCTCTAAAGTTTGGCCAGGAGAAGCCATTTTTACAGTGCATCATGGGAAAAGGTTGACAGGTTTGTAGACGTTTCGCAGCACCCACTGCATGACATCGATTGTTTACGTTCCTCATGGTTATCAATGCAGCAGGGTTGTGTTTTTCTGTATGTTAACAGCATAAGATGGTATGGGTTTGACAAACACATGTCAATAACAATAACGCAAATACATACACCTGTCAACATTCAAACAATTTCCCTTGCATAGCATCGCAAAATGCTACACAAAATGTATCAGTTGCTACTAAAAAAACATCAGTTGTTACTCAATATTAGCATTCAGTGTGCATAAAAAATATTCAGTCTAAATGCAAAATTACTGGACGAAATGGTTCCCTGCCTGCACACACACAAAAACAACAACACAGACTGACAGTGACAGTCTGACAGATCAAAAATACAAACAATGATGAGATGCAACAAAACCGCTTTCATGATTCTTGACAAGCAACGTGTAGATGGCGCAGCTTGGTACAAAACTCTGAGTGATTGGTACAGTTACTATAACCAAGGTTGAGAGACGGTGCTGACAAACAGGTCTGAAACTAGGATTCAAGTTTAAGGAGTCATGTTGAAATAACAATAACAATACTCGGTTCTTAAATAACATCCTATAAACTAGATCAAGGTGCTTTGCAACATTATTATCCCTGTTCATCTGGCATAAGTAGACCATTCCTCAAACTTTCTCAACTCCCTGGGGAGCATACAACCCTAAGCAGCTTATAATTAGCACTAATGGGTTAATCCATTAAGATACCATCTCCCCTTCCCAGGTTCCCATATTTATACACCTGGGTTAAGAGAAGCCATTTATGGTGAAAGTTTTGGCCTTGCTCAAGGACACAATTGTCATGACCGGGATTAGAACCCACACTGTAGGCCATCACAGCTTGAATCTGATACACTAGACCGCCCAACCTTTTGGTAATCCCTAGATTTCAAGGAGCTTCTGGGAACAGTTTCTTCAGCACTAGAGAAAGTGGATCAGAGAACAGGATTTCTTCAAACTGAAGTAAGTACAAGTAGCAATAAAACATGCTCTCCCCCTTAGTTATGCCACTGAGCACTATTTTCTCTTAGTCTTAGGCAGCTCCATGTAATTGGCCCCTGACTTCAGACTGAAATTTTTCATCATATCACGCAAGTTTTCAAAACAAAACGTGATCAATCGTAATCAATTTTTCTGATGTTGTGGAAGTACGTACAGTACAATCCCTTTCAGAATGTCTAGCGTTCACAATGATCAATGTTTCAGCAGACACGAACCCTACAATCACTTAGCTATGTAAGGAATAATCCATGGTACTTGTTTTGGATTATACAAGGTCATAACGAATAACTAGGAGTGAAGGAGATCAATGGTAGTCAAGGAAAGAATAACAATAGGCTCATGGTGGGGGGGTTGTCATCAAGGACATCAAAACAATAGCAATACACAAGACTGAAATATCAGGTGTGTGGTGAGCACATAGTTCAGGCCAAGTGCATTCTCCGCTTACACAATTTGAAAACAGCTGTATTTAAAGCACGAGGACAACACTAATCGCCAAAGACCAGTATCTGCACTTCATGTGACCCCAACAAACACATGAAACAACCAACCTGTGAAAGTTTAAGCTCAATCGGTTATTGGAATCACCAGAAAATAGTGAATGAAAAAAAACCTTGTTTTCACTGTTTTGGACACACTACTTGGCCATGACATGCTCTATCTCTCTCTCTCTTTCTGAAGTTAATTTGTTTGTTTGTTTTCGGAGGAGGAATCGTATCAAATGTGATCCATTTCCACAAATTTTTTCTGCTGAAATTAGATTCTAAATTGGTTTTGAGTTCTTGGAAAAATGAAGTAATGTGAAATGTTATCCGGGTAATGTCTGGTCGTATGTGTATCGCATTTTTTTCAAATACATTTGATTAATTCATGTTTACTCCCATTTCATTTTGATGTTTTATTCCCCAAAAGTAATAAAGCATTGCAAGGTTCTTTCCATGTACAAGCTAGCGTATTTGAAAAACAAATTCAATTAATTTTATTTAACCCTTTGGGGTCCATTCATTTCTGTATAATTATTACCATACTCCCAGACATTGCTAATCTTACGGATTTTTTGTCTCAAGGTTTTTAGGGAAAGTTATTCAGAAAAATGTTTTTGTTTTATTGATGTAGATTCTAATTTAATATGGGAAACATTGGAACATGTCAATTCAGGACATGACAGTGGCAATGGAGGCACTTGCCTCCTTTGCCAGTGGTCCTTGCCTTGGTGCCCTTTGAAATGCTCCAGTCAAAATGTACAATGTACAAAAAAATCAACAGGTAATCCCTTGGGTGGAGTTCAAACCCACGACCCCCTGCCATTCTAGAGCAGATGTCGTACCAACTAGACTACCAAGATTGTCCGGTAGCTAGAGGTGGTTCGAATCCTATTAGCAGCAGGTACCGCAACCCTAAGGGAAGTACTGAGTATACAGTGCTAAACACACATCAGTGTATGGGTAAAAAACACACATAGTATTTTTCATCCCTGATTACATCTAGTATAAAGATATTAGTTCTTGACAACTGTAAGAGAAAAACATGTGTACAAATTTGCAGTCAGGGTTGGTTGCACAGTGTTTTTCCAACTCCACATTATGACGTCTACATCTTAGAACTCCTTGGCGGTGGGGGGAAAAAATAAACGGTTGCTCCAATCAGATGCTCATAATCAATGTACGGCAATGCAATTAACGTCACTCTGAGATACCATCAAAATGCCAGCAGCTGGGAAGAACAGCTGCTTCTTAAGCGACAAATACCGAAGATGTTGACAAATAGTTCTACATGCTTTTTATTTCTTGGATCCCTTTATGATGTGATAAGCTCTTGTTGTGCAAAGTAGAGGGTTGCATGCTGTGTGTTATAGCCAGGGCCCGATTTCATAGAGCTGCTTAAGCAGAAAATACTGCTTAAAAATGTTTTGCTAAGCAGAAATGAGCAGGATACCAGTCACAAATTGAACATGTGATATAGTAGTTTGGCCAGTAACCTTATTCTGGTAAGCATAATTTGTTTGTGCTTACTTAGCTACTTTTTGTGCTAAAGCAGGCTCTATGAAAATGGCCTCAGTACAGCGGGATGATCTGACATTAATGCAGACCTGATACCTCACAGAGGGGCAACAGAGACAATTGCCTCTGGTTATTGCCTTGATGCCCCTTGAAATGTTCCAATAGAAATTTATAATTTTCTCATAGAGGTGCCCTTTATCAAGAAGAAAATGCCTTGGTGCCCTTGCCCTTTCAAGAACGAAGGAAACCCGCCTGTTAAAGTACTGTGGACTGCAACATGGCCTCAATACATTGCATAAAGATATCAAATTTTTGTCAGCATCTTCACCTCACCTTTAAACTAAAAGCAGAGTGCAACTTCTGATAACATCTCCACAAGACCACAGGGCCAAATTTCATGCAGCTAGTTAACGGCCCAGTGGTCAGTGTTCCAGTGGGGGTTTTCAAACCCTAAAATGACATGAATTCCCAAGGCTTTTGAGACTCAATTTTAGGACCATAAACACCATGTAATGTACCACATGCAAGATAATTTGACTGGCTGCAACCAGTTCCAGACAATCTACAAGATGAACAAACCTTCACGCTTCAATCTTCACACCGTATCTTGGTGATAGTGTGACACAATTATGTCACATGAGCCAATTTGAAAATGTAAAGTACCTGGGCAACCAGCTCCAAACATCCTCTAAGGAGGAACAAAAACTCATCCTGCTTCAATATTCACATTTCTTGGGAAGAGTGCGACACTGTTAGGGTCATGTCACACGAGGCAATTTACAGAAAACCAGTTCCAGACAATATCCAAGAAGAAAAAACCCTCCACTTAACAATTTTCACATAATTTTCTAGGGGATTGCTAGACACGGCTAGAAAAATTTCTCTTGTGTTATCAAACTGTTCCCTTTGCATGCAGTGCAGCCGGCTGCCTGGACGTTGTCAGTAGAAACTGCCCTGTGTGACAAGACCCTTAGAAATGTCTCTCAAGCTACCAAAGTACTCCTGCATCGGTGCAGTTGGTTGCATTGCAGGCTTCTCAGCAGGATTTTTTTTAAACCTGTGGGGCATTCTGGGCCCAAATTTTGGGGAAGTTTTTTTATTTGATGTTTACACATTGTTTGGTTTTAAAAGCTCTGCGCAACTTGGCAGGGCATACGGTTCAGCTATCAGGAAGATCCCATAACATCTTCAAAGCTCATTGACTCCAAAACAGGTCATCAACCTTTTGCCGCCACAAGACCAGTCAGCATGAGGGTGCGTCCCGGATAAGGCGTGAAACTGTCGTCATAACTTAAATAGTAAGTCCAGTTGACTTGATTTTAAACATGTAGAGTTTATAACCTCTATTGAGCAATCTGAAGCATTTTAAATCGTTTTATTTTATCATTTTTTTATGAATTTGATCTCGACTTTAAAACAAAACTAACAATTTTTAAATTTTAAAACATGTAAAAAAATATTTTTTGCTTAGTGACGCCCCCACAACTTAGCTTGGCATGGGGAGAATCCTACATCCAAACTGCCTGTTAAAAAAATTGTCGATACTCAACCTGCACTGGGAGGGTCTTAATTCAAACACTATCTCAGAATTCAACTTAAAACAAACTTTGCCATCCTTTTAAGTTTTTAAATGTCATCAACGGACATTCTCAGAATCATTCCAACTAGAAATAAATCAGACACCAGAGACTTAATATCTATATCAACTTTATGGACACTGTGAGAGTTGAGCAGAAATTTGAGCACAAGTAAAATGTCGATGAGAGGGGAATTTAGTAATTTATGTAAATGGGCCCGGATGTATTCCTGTTCAAATAAAAATCATCACAATATGATTGATTTAAAAGAGATAATCATGTACAATTGTGCACAATAAAAAAGTAAAATACAGGACGTTTTTGGGGGGCGGTCCGAGTTCAATCCATGACCTGAAAAAAAATGTTTGGTGAAAAGAAAAATAAATGTTCACCATGAGTCATGCATCAGCGCACATGCTAAGAATTCCGATTTCAATCAAAGGGTCAGATATTCTGGAATGGTTTTTGATGACCCTGGGATGCCAGTCTATTCGGTTGCGTATTGAATCAGAAGCTGTGAAAAGGCAGTGCATGCCAAGGATGTTATCAAGGACCAATTAAATCCAATATTCTACACTTGCAGCACCTTGTAAAGCCTATGATTGTTAAGTCCAATAAGCAGTGATACAAGCACCAGACAGCCTTACCCTAAACCATTCAGTAGCCCATCAGACCAGTAAGCTTTGCTTTTTACTTGCCTGCAGGAGCTTTGAATAGACATATTGTAAACACGTATTGTCAGGATGTTAACTTTGTGGTGTGTCAATGGTAAGCAGTCCCAACTACTGAATGGTGAAGTACAATGGCACACATACATTGTATAACAGAAAAACTAATATGTTTTACACAAGGTAGATCGCACTTTCTGGTAATAGCCTGCTGGGCAAGTGAAGAAGTGTTTTACACTAGCCCACAGCAGTTTTTACTAGAAATTGGTACACCATGCTAGTGTTAAGTGCGAGTTCTGAGTGCTATAAAATTGAGCCACAGGCAAGTTTCATAAAGCCCAAGATTTGTTGCTAACAGAGCAACCCTTAGCACAGTTTCTATTTCATAAACGCTGCTTACTGTAAGCAATAAACTAACTTGCTAACAGTTCTTGCAAGCAGATGATTGATGCAACGCTGTGTTAAAGACTTGTTCATATTTATTTGCCTTTAGTTCAAACCAGTATATAGACTTTCAGAGACACTAGGTGGTAGCAGACTTACCGGGTAAATCCATTGTTTTTAGAAATGTGCGCATGTTCGGAAAGTGATAAACAATGGAAAATGACCTGGTATGTCTGCTGCCACCTAGTGTTCCAAAGCCTCCCACTGTGACAATCAAACGATAATCTCTCAAATAACTCGGCTGCACAAACCAAACTCAATCAAGCTGGAAATGGCTTGCACTTGCATAATGCACATCATTACTATTAAACATGTTTGTTTTAAAATACTTATTTCTGTAGGTTAAGTTTGTTCTTTTGTGCTGGTGGGGCCTCATTTGAACCAAACACCCCCCCCCCACGCCCAAATGGAGTGATTTTTATTTTTAGACATGCATATATTTGTGTGAAAATGAAAGAACATTTTGCAAAGAAATCAAGTCCAATTGAGTTGACAGTGAGTGTTTACATGGATTGATACGCACTGTAAATTCCACAATCATGCTGTGAGCAATGGGTATTGCATGTTACATCCATCAAACATTGCATTCATAGTACGGGCCGAGGACAATGTATTTGTGGCAATGTGGTAAACTGAGTTCAGTTCCTGTCTCCACACCTACTCAATCTTGTTTTTCCTGTTCAAGCTCTCCATTATAACCACCAAGGTCTCACTGATTTCCTCTAAATACAAGCCAGAGTGATACTTCAATGGCATGCCTCAAATTAACCCACGGCACCCACACCAATTCCTGCGCTTTTGCTGTGGTGCCCATTGCAAAGTTCCAATACAAATTTACCTTTTTCCTCATAGAATTGCCCCTTACTGGAGAACTATGTCTGCCTACTGACATCAATCCATTATTTCCCTATTTTGATTCACAGATGCTGTTGTCATTGCTTTGAAACGTTGAAGTAAATAGTACAATACTTATTTACTTACCAGAGGAAAATTGCTGTGCCCCTTGACAAACAAAGTTCAAGGTCTGCAATGGTGTAAGGATAAGGCAGTTTTTCTATAGTAAAGGGCTCTATGGTAAAGAAAAATGTCAATTTGTACCAACAGTTCAAGGGGCACCAAGGCAATGACCAGAAGCATTGAGGCAGTTGCCTCCGTTGCCTCAGTGAAGTATCAGGCTTGATGTATGTAAATTAACAAAGTCCTCACACAGTATGGGATTATTCCCAAGTTTACCATCTGATTCCCTCAACACTTTATATGTACACGTAAAATCAAGTCAGTGCAAATGGCATAATTCCAAGTAATGAAGAGACAGTGCATGCAATCAATGCACTTGCATATGGCTCGATCACTTTCCAGCAGGCTCATTCAGGTAACCAGACTAATTTTGTCTGTTTTGCAGACACACCCTCACTTTCCCAATATTGTGAATGAACTGAAACAGCTGCATCCAGTTCTTTGTAAAGTCTTGATGTACGGAATAAGTGTATAATTTGGGTTGTTGATCGATATTTAACAAATCAAGAAGTGACTGCCGTTAATGATCACTGTGGTGTCCATCAGACATGCAACTTTTTTTCTTTGTTTTTTAAGAGGAGACTGTCAAGCACACAAAACTTTGTACAGTGTTGATTTAGTTTTCTATGACACTAGAAAAGAAGAAAAAGAGGAAATCAGCTGATCAGCTGGGAGGTTGCATGCCTGGTGCGTGTACAGTGTGCTGGCTATAGAGGGATCATTGATAAGGTAACCTCACTTTTAAATCAACAGCAATACTGTACAGATTGTCAAATACTGTTAATAAAGTATTCATCAAATATCTAAATTACCATCCAAAATGGAAATCTGATACAAACAGGAAGTAGGAGATTAGGATATGAACATATTTCATCTATAAAGAAAATGGAATGGTTAATCCGGGAGGGGGGGGGGATTAGTCAGCTAAGGAGATTAATGATGAAATTAAGGGTAAAGATTATTGGCTTGTAGGTCAATAAAGCCCAGCCATCTACTCACCGATTCATTGGTGTTATCAACCAGCATCTCTTCACTACTCTTTCCCTGTAGAGATAAGAAAACATGGGCAGAATTAATGGTCACCCATTGAAATGGTCAGTCCAAATGTTTGGTCAGTTCAGTGTTGACTCATCCACCAAAACTAGTACATGTAATTAGGCCAAGTTTATTTATTTTGGTTTTTAATTTGATAACACTTCTCACTGACAAAACAACAATTAGTCAGTTACACAACACACAAAATACAATCTACATATGACTGGCAAATTAAAATATAAAATTAGAGAGATTTAAATAAACAAATAATGAAATACCAAGCCAGTGAGTGGCAAGGAGGAACAGGTGACCAGCACCTCTAAAAGGCCAATCTACCACAAAGATTGTCAACTGATATCCCACCCTCAAGAAAAAGAGAGAAAAGCTGACACGTTAAGGTGGAACAGACAATTACATACAATGTAGGACACTAGGGGCAACAGCAGTGTGACACCCAGTTCCCACATCATCTGCCGAGAAATCAGTTGCAAATTTTTTCTGTGTAAAATTGAAACAGTGTGTGTTAAATGATGATAAAAAAATTCAGATCTGACTATCAAAAGAAGTTTGTTTGATTCATAATGGAGACTATTAACTGAAAAAAGGGTCCATACAGCTTTCAATGTTTTCTAATTTTATTTTTTTTCTTAATGAAATTGTGTGTACAAAAGAAAAAACAACCACACCCCCTTTTGTTGACAATGTTATTTGTAAGGGTTAATTCTCAACAAGTTGTATTAAGAACTACGTTATGAATTCAGTGTGACACAATGCACTTTAAATAGACTACTGCATTAGCATTTTTACTGTATAGCGTCAGACTTATTATAAATACTTGAATGTTCACTCAACTTAAACCTTCAATCCACAGGATAACAAGATCATGTGACTGTCTATCCCAGGAAAATGGTCATGTGATGACCTCATGAATTCACAATCAGTAAACAAGAACCAGCAAGTTTCATTTTATACACTTGTAGTTTATAGTTTTTTAACAGGGCTTCATTTTTGAAAATAAAAAATATAAACACTGCTGTGGAAAAAAACAAATATTTTTGTAGTTTTTGATGTGGCCCTTCATTCTTTTGTAATGATTTTTACACACTGTAATTCAATTTTAATAGAAATAAGGTTATCAGTTAATTATTTTTTTTTTTGCTTTAAATAAATTTTGGGGTTTTTCATTTGCGGATTAGACAAGAATTTTGTTGTTACAAACAAGGAAAAAGTCACCTTTTTTTCCACCCCAAAAAACTTGACCCAAAATCACAAAACCATTTTAGGTCAAGTTTCTGCCATAGAAATAATTCACAACTCTGGTGCCTAAGAGACAAACTACATAAGATCGGTTATTATTGAAAGAAAAGAAAATTTGATAGTATAGTATACAGTAATAATTATACATATAACATTAACAATACGCAGTTCTTATAAAGCACTTCATCACACCTGAGGGCGTCTCAAAGTGTTCATATGTATTTTTTTCTACAAAGTTTGCGGAGCTATGTTAGAAATATACTACCCATTTTTTTCCACACATGTAGCACCATGTAACGGTTTACAATGTGCTGTGGTGCAACTTGCTGCGTACCATACCAGAAAACCTAGGGGCGAATCCCTTCTCTTTACGATAAGTGTACTGGGTTCTTTTACGTGCATTACACAACACACAGGACCTACGGCTTAACGTCCCATCTGAAGGACGAAGCAATAATGGTTAAGTGTTTTAAGTGGCTTAAGGACACAAGTGTTAGGACCAGGACTCGAACCCACACTCTGCTGATCAGAAACACCAGAGCTTGAGTCCAGTGCGCTTGACTGCTCAGCCACAACATGCCCCAGTGCTTATCACACATCGATGTAGGTAGGGGTAAAACAAAGATACAGTCTTTATCCTGGTCTAGGGGTTAAGACATCTGCTCTAGAATGCGAGTGTACTGGGTTCAAATCCTACCTGAGTAATATGCCTTTGGGTTTTTTTCTCACAGGACTTGGGAAAGCACCGAGTATACAGTGCTTATCACACATTGGATTAAAACAATAACACACTTATTTAATCCTCTGAAGAACTGTACAAAGTTGAGTAAATAGCATTTAAAGAACCCACAAATCTCAGCTGCTTATTTTGATTGCCAGATTAAAAAAAAAATTGACATGCATTGAACATGACAAAACATAAACAGTTTGTTATGTTTCACTAAAACTTGGCCACCTATTTGATGGAATTTTACAAGTTGGCTGTGATGGTGTGCTTAATGAAAACATGATGATGTGAATTAATTTACTCTTGTAAACATAACTATGTATCTTCCAATCAAGCACAAAAAGTGAATCTGTAAAGGTCTTTGGAAGTCTTTAGCGAACTTTACAATTTTTTTTATGCATAGTAGCCACAATCAAAATCTACATTGTCCACAACACAACCAAGGCTGCAAAGCATTAAATGACATGTAGCCTACAGTATGGTCTCTTTCTTAAGCAACTACATGTACTTAAACCAAAAACATGTTGAAAATAAAAGAAATGGATTTTGATAAATTGTGAATGTTGAACAAGTCGAAAGTAACTGTCTATACACCCAGAACTATTTCTAGTCTGCAAGTTTATCATCAATCCTTGACATATCATTGACCGACTTGTAAGTAGTGGCCCAACCAGGCATTTTCAGACCCCCCCCCCCCTGTTACGCCAGTGCTTGTCTGTAGTGTACAATTAGACCTACACATGTATGTTATATTGGTTAAGTCTTATATCCATATTACCATGATATCTCTACCATCGCAGTGTCGGTCATTTTCTGTTTTTGTCACCAATACTTGTCTACTGGCAATTTTAAACCAGGCCATCGGTAACCAAGAATTTTCTGCCGATCTACTGGGTTTTTTTTAATCCAAAAATAGATATTTTCAGTAAAAATTTACTTTCATTACCAAGGGTTTGCAAATTTGCATTGACCTTGTCTGTCAAAACAAGGATCATATTAACTTAACTTTTTACCTTAAATAATGATATTGTCTTTTGAAAAACTTGATCCCTTTTCACTTGTAACTAAAAAAAATTTGAATACGAAAGAACGCATTTCCACCTCATAATCATAAAATATTGTACAGCGTCCAAATAGGGACAGACAAATTTGCGGTGCATCGGCTGTGGTAAAGTGCTAAAGCCTCCATTAACTTGGATAAAATTTCTTTGCAGACCATTGGAAAACTTTGTTTGCGATTGCTGCGATGATAGAGACTCACCTCCTAGGACCTCCAGGTTCACACCGCACTCATGCTCACTTTCAGAGACTTTGTCAAGCAACTTAACCAGACAAACAGTGTTTTGGGGGTCAAGGTGGAAAGTAATAGTAAACAATATAACAAAACACTTTGCACAGTTTGGAAAACACATTTTTATTCTGATCGAGAACTGTGCTTACCACCGGCGCACGGTGTACGGTATGGGATACCATCCTACCACAGTCATAATCCTAGACAGTCATACTCATCGTCATAGGTCTAATTATGTTAAACCCGTTAAAAGAAAAAAAGGAATTATAGTTTTCATTTAAATGAGGAATAAAGTTGAAGAACTGCCTTAAACATTGCTAAACTAAAAAAAACTTAAGCCAACTGATAAAGACGAAACAACTTCCGAAGACAAAATAAAAATTTGTTTGGCCTTTTCATTCAGTTTTCTAGAGGGAAAACCGCAAACTTATGTTGACTAAAGTTTTTCTTCAAAAACACATTTTAACCAATTGCTTTTGTCAGTCTTTCCAAAGTATCAAAAGTTTACCAATGCTGACTTTGCTGACTTTTCTACGAGTTAAATTTTAGGCCTTCTGTAGTAAAGCGAATCTACTGAAACCGCAAACTATGCGATATGGACCCACCTCCGCCTGTTCTTTCACGGCCACCTTCTGCCAGGGATCGGCAAGTTGATGCAGCGGCATCTTCGAGTGCACTCCCAGGAAAATTTTGACGGATTAAAAGTGATCGTCTCACGAAAAGAAAACAAGCAGGATCACAGCCCCGCAATACTGGAGAATAACTTCCGAAATACTTAGTAATATCCAATGGTTTTGAGACTTAAAGCTGTCATACTCTACCACAAAAATTCCAAAATGGTGGAGATTCGTCGTACAAACTACAACTCAGCGTTAACAAACGACGTGTAGTAAAAGTAACGTAGGGGAGGTTGATAGGACACTAGACTTCCATTCATTGAATTAGCTGGTGTCTCTTTCATCGATTGATGTACATGGTAATAAAAAAATATACCGAGTACCAGTCATAGGATCTGGTGAACTGACTTGAATTCACCAAATGAGGGCGCTATGCATTTAGACAAAAAAGTGAACATCTTCGAGAATGGCAATTCTGAACTTCAGAAAAAAAATGCGGCCGCGCGGAGTCGGGGATGGTTTTGAATTGGTTATTTATAGATCATGACTATAAATAACTATTATTTATAAACAATGGTTATTTACAAATAATGAGTATTTATAAAATATGATTTTTTTTTATAAATAATGTTTTTTTGTAAGATTGTATATAAATAATTATTATTTATAAATAATGGTTATTTATCAATAATGAGTATTTATAAATGATGAATAAATATATATAAATAATGATTATACATAAATAGTATTTATTTGTAAATAATGATTATTTAGAAATAATGATTACATATCAATAATGATTGATTTTTGATAAATTGATAAATAATGGTTATTTATCAATAATGAGTATTTATAAATGATGATTATTATATATTTAAAAAATGAATTTATATAAATAATGATAATACATAAATAATAGTTATTTATAAATAATGATTATTTATAAAACATGATTTTTTTTATATATTGGTAATTTATAAATAATGATTATTTATAAATAATGAATGCTTATAAATAATGATTATTTAAAAATAATGGTTATTTGTAAATAATGGTTATTTGTAAATAATGGTTATTTAGAAATAATAATTATATATAAATAATGATTATTTAAAAATAATGATTATTTAAAAATAATGATTATTTACAAATAATGAATATTTATAAATAATAGTTATTTACAAATGATTATTTATAATTATTTGTTGTAAATAATGATTATACATAGATAATATAGGTTTTCCCGGCCAAATTCAGCAAAATATCATTCAATTTCATTATTGCGCTTTCAAATTCACGCGATTTCTCTAATTCAGTCAAACTAGGGTTTCTCTTTAACTATTATTGCATTCAATTTCGTTTTCGTGCACTCAGGATCCCTTTCTTTTCATTCAATTTCGTTTATAGGCATTCAAGATTAGAAGATTGCCATTCTTATGTTGAATATCTACTACCTTTTCCCAATAGGTGCAATCAAATTCAGAGTCATCGAAGCGCTCTGCGATGTTGCACCTAATGTTCGTTTCTTTTTCGTTTATGGGTAACGGATTTCAACATTTTGAGCGTTCAAATTCAACATGAGTTTGATACGGCTTATGCTTGCGTTTAAAGTTAGCGATACTGTTGTTTTTACGGCAGCTGCGTGAATAATCTGTTTATGAGTTTTTAATTTAATTCTTATACTTGGTCTTAATTGCAAATGTTTTCCTTTTACTTTGTTACACACGAAATAATTAGATTGAAAATCACTCTAATTAGATTGAAAATAACTTTTTTCGATTGAGGCCACGGTCAAACATTTTGCATTTTGTCCCTAGTTTCAATCGATTAGAGTAAATTTTAACTCATCAAGAGAGTACCCCATGATTAAACTTTAAAATGTGTCTAAGAACAGTTAAATAAAGTTTTATGGCATTACAAAAAACAATAAGCAATACAATAAACAATATTTTGCTTGCATTTGCTTGCAATGTAAATGTTTGCTTTGATCTTAAATTCACTTTTTGTCATCTTCTTTATTCGTTAATGTTTAGATCTTGCAAATTAACTCTCGAATACTTCAATCAGCCTTCCTCTATCTACAGTGCTCAATCTTCGTATGACCACGGGCAGACATTATTTTTTGCCTAAAAATCGTATATTTAGTGAGAGGTATAAGTGTAGAAATGAATTCCCCTCATAATGTACTAACTTTATATATAGGCAAATACGAACCAGAAAGGGCATACCGAAGAAACGAATTTGAATACAAACATTTCTAAAATGTTTGACAGTTGACGAAAATGAATAGTCAACCAGCCCGCTCCTGCTGTCTTTGACGAAATTGAATGAACTAAGTGACCATTTTAAATTGAATGATTTTATTTGTCGAATGAATGCTCACGTGCCGAAATTGAATGACTCTTTTTAACTGTTGAATGTTGATGTACCCGAGAATTTATTTTCAAGCGAAATTGAATGACCCCGGTATTAACTTGAATGGATTTTTGTTGAAATTGGCCGGGAAAACCTATAGTTTTTTATAAATAATTATTATTTATAAAACATTTTAAATAGGGCCTAATGGTTATTTATATATAATGAATGTTTATAAATAGTGATTACAAGTAATGATTATTTATAACTAATGGTTTTATGTAAATAATGATTAATTATATAAATAATGATTATTTATAAAGGATGATTATATAATATATAATCATTTTTTTATATATTTTATATAAAAAAAGATTATTCATAAATTATGGTTATTATATATAAATAACCATTGTTTATAAATAATGGTTATTTATTGATAATTATCATACATAAATAATAACTATTCATTATTTAAAATGATTATAGGTAGCGAGTATTGGGTTGGTGATGGGGTTGGGGTTGGGGCTCGGGTTTTGGGTTAGGGTTAGGGTTGGGTTAGGGTAAGGATTAGGGCTAGAGTTTGGGGTTAGGGTTGGCGATGCGGTTGGGGTTGGGGTCAGTGTTTTTGTTAGGGGTTTGGGTTAGGGTTTGGGGTTAGGGTTAGGGTGGTAGGGTAAGGGTTAGGGCTAGAGTTTGGGGGTAGGGTTGGCGATGGGGTTGGGGTTGGGGTCAGTGTTTTTGTTTAGGGTTTGGGTCAGGGTTTGGGGTATTTTGGGTAAGGGTTTGGGTTAGGGTTTGGGGTTAGGGTTAGGGTTGGGTTAGGGTTAGGGTTAGGGTTAGGGTTTGGGGTAAGGGTTAGGGTTAGGGTTGGGTAAGGGCTTTTGGAGTTTGGAGTTTGGGTTGGCGATGGGGTTGGGGTTGGGGTCAGTGTTTTTGTTTAGGGTTTGGGGTATTCGGGGTTAGGGTTAGGGTTAGGGTTTGGGGTTAGGGTTGGGGTTAGGGGTAAGGGTAAGGGTTAGGATTAGGGTTAGGGTTAGGGTTAGGGTTAGGGTTGGGTTAGGGTAAGGGTTAGGGCTAGAGTTCGGGGTTGGGGTTGGGGTTGGGGTCAGTGTTTTTGTTCAGGGTTTGGGGTATTTTGGGTTAGGGTTTGGGTTAGGGTTCGGGTTTAGGGTTTGGGGATAGGGTTAGGGTTAGGGTTAGGGTTAGGGTTAGGATTAGGGGTTAGGGTTAGGGTTAGGGTTGGGTTAGGGTTGGGGCTATGGGTGAGAAGTTAGGATCTGGGTCGGGGTTTGGAGTTAAGGATTGGGGTCAGACTTTTGGGGACAGAATACTGTTAAAAGTTGCACGATTTTCCTTTTGTTTTGCAGAAATTATTGATAAGCATGGCCTTTTGTATTTGGTGTTTTAATTCCTCACCAAAGACGACAGGTCTGTAAACACTTTAGAGGGACCATTCACTTCTGAATAATCATCACAACACGCCCTTACATTGCCCGCTAAAATCGAAAAAGAAATTTTGTTTTGTTTTAGAAATGAACATCTTATTTTTTTTTACATGGGAATCAGTAGAAAAAAATTCAGGACGTGACCTTTTAGTGTGACCTATTTAGTTGAGTGAGAGGTCAAAGTTTGTAGCTGCTATCTCCCTTTTGGTACAAGCTGCTTGCGGCTGCTATGGCCACTTTGGTACCAACCGCTTGCGGCTGCTATGGACATTTTGGTACAAGCCGCTTGCAGCTGCTATGGCCATTTTGGTATGAGCCGCTTGCGGCTGCTATGTCCATTTTGGTACAAGCCACTTGCGGCTGCTTTGGCCACTTTGATACAAGCTGCTTGCGGCTGCTGTGGCCATTTTGGTACAAGCCGCTTGCGGCTGCTATGTCCATTTTGGTACAAGCCGCTTGCAGCTGCTATGGCCATTTTGGTACAAGCTGCTTTGCTGTCGCTATGGTCTCTAAAGGTTAAAACAAAACACCTCGCCAGGTCGACATTATTTGCCCCCACTGATGTTAGAGAACTTCCTGATGATATTTTAAAAATAAACAATAAATCACATCACACCATATCCTGTTGGTAAGTGCTTCATTGTAAGCCTTGCCCACTTCACTCAAACTGGCTCCAACCGATTCCAAACAGCCCATAGAAATTGCATGTTTTTATATGCGGATTTATGTAAGTAATGTTAAATAATTAGCCTTGGCTTCTACATAGTTTCTTCAAAGACTAGAGGTCTTCTCAGAATTGTAAGTTAGTGTCAAAAGAAACGCCTTTGAACGATGAAATTTGTGATTTTCGGTAAAATTACAAATGTATGCCAGCTTTGGAATCGGAAATAGGGATCACTTTGGGCGTGTAGCAGATGAGCGCAGGCATGACGCAATGACTTATCAACAGGATATTGAAACAAAATGGAGCAATTTAAAATGATTATTTTTTTTTGCAACACACAGTTTTTTTTTAATGTTTTTTTTTTGCCACCCATTGGCAACACAGCCCTACTATCCATACATACTCCATGTACAATCTTTAGCGGATAAAGCATAAGGATAGATAGAGAATAAGCTGACACAGTTCAGCGCAAAATGTGCATCAATTAGCGACATACAAAGACTTCTCCAAAAAGGCAAAACTAGGAAAGGACTGCACTCACGGAAAGAAAATACATAATCTTGTCCAATCAAAACACAATCAAGTTAAAATGTCTGGATAATTTGCATACGACCTTTAGGGTCAACCCTGTGACCTACTTTTCCAAACAACAGTGTCAGTTTATCACAAGTTCTGAAGGGAAACATACAAATGTCAAAGGCCCCTTTTTTAAAACAGCTTTGGTCACGGCTTCATTCGCTAATTTGAAGCCCTTTACGTAAAGTGCATGTTTTCAAAATTCCTGACATAGCTGTAGCCAAAGATATAAATTCAAAAAGGGACCATAGAAGCAGTATGACCATTTCAAGAAAGTGGAATATGACGTACTGCATGGAAACCAAATACAGAATGGAACAAATTAAGTCTTTCTCGACTTCGCTGTTGAAAAACTTGCCGATATTTCATGCAAATTACCAAACATGTTGAACTGACGGCAGGACTTGGGAAGATAAACAAGGTTTCAAAGATAGTCAATAGTAAACAAACATTCTCTTTACAATCAATACCTTCAAGGTTAGAAATGAACTTTTGCAAGAAAAATGAACAGGGTGGCTGACAAGTTTGTATCTTGAGATGTTTTGGATAATTGAAGGGAACTTAATCAAGGTTTCTGTACTCACTTTAACATCAAAAGGACTTTATTCCTTTTCAATAAAAAAACAGAAGTCTGCATACAGGTTACTGATAAATGAATGACCACACTATTATTTTATTGTAACTCCAACAATATTGGAGTGACATATGGTGTGTCCTCTGGCCATTTGTGATGGCCACCAAAATTTATCTGTGGCCACAATTGTCAAGTGACCACACTTACTGAGTTTTCACAATCAGCCATTTTTTAGCTAGATTTAAACAATGTCCGTCACAAGTGACCGTTTAAATTTGAATTTCTCAGACTAAGCAGAGTTGCTATGTCAAATGATTCAGGACAGGCTTTTGAGTAGTTATGCAAGAGACGGCAAACAACTGTACACAATTCTAAATGAATGTGTAATGGCACACTGGTACCAGGCTTTGGCCATCTAGAGGTTGCTATACAAAAAGCTTGCCCCTAACTATGTGACGTAACAACACTTTCTTTAGTTTAAGGGAATCAAATTTGAATGATCATTTGCGACCAATCAAGTCATTGTACCACTTCTACTACTACTACTACTGCACTTGACCGACAGGGTCGTAGTGACCTCTAACCTCCCCGATCAAGGGCAAGCGACCAGCACTCTTTTAGTGACAGCTGCACAGCATCCGCAACCTGCTTTAGCCAAGTAAGCCGAGATCGACCACAAGGCCTCGTCCAGGTGTAAGGCCATTGCCTAAGGTGGAACTAGACACATTATTCAAAATCTAACTCGCAAATGGCTTATTGGATTGACCACATCAGATGGAGCAGTCATTCAGAAACTTGTCACCCCAAACAGTGTGGCCAGTGGCCATCTCCATATTTGTGGCCACATTTGTCACATGGCCACAATTATTGAGAGCAGCCAAAAATGTTCAGTGAATAAAACCAACTTGTGGCAGAAACTGACCAGCGATCCTGAAGTCCATCAGGAAAACCCAGGCCCTATTTTCCCAGAGCTGTTAATAATTGCTAAGCTGAATAACTGCACTGGTTGCACTTTTGGAAAGGACACACCATTTTGGGTGGTATCTTGTTTCAGCTAAGCATGATTTATGTGCTTACCAGTTTAAAGAAATTGGAGCCCTGTTCTTAATCATTTTATACTGGTACACTTGATACCAAGGGTTTTAAGATTAACAAAGCAGAAACATTAGTTACAGTTAAGGAACTGAATTTTTAACAAAAATATTTTAAAGAATTTGTTATGACAAATATTTGTAGGTTAACAGTCATACTTTCTGTTGACAAAATAAAAATGATTAATATAAATAATTTTCTCTGCTGGGGTTAAGTTACTCAGACCATAATTTTGTTTTTCTCTTGGATTGACACATCTGTCACATTTGGAAGAGATTATCGGATGAAATTGTGGTTTTTGTGACGGATAACATCAAAGAAACTCCACACAAACCAAGCTTTGCTTGAGATATTTTTGTTACACAACATAAAGACTTTCTGATGCTTATTGCTTCCAATTCATTTGACATCAAAAAAGGGATCTATCAGTTAGAGATAAAAATATGAGATGTTATCTTATGCCGACAACTTTCATTTATGAGTATTGACTATAAACCTAACCACCCAAATCCTAACACAATGTTTCTGTTTTGATGAACTCCCAAGCGATGAAATTAGAAAATTCTTAAAAATGGCTTGCAGGCTTGGGTCCCCTTTTATTTCAGACCCAGAACCTCTCATATGTCTTATTTCAGGTGGTTTACAGACTCTGTACATCACCAGAAAGACAAAACTGCAGGTCCTGACACAATGTGGACTGTTTCTTTCTCCATTTGGTGACTGTTTTACTTCTTTCAAGAAACTATGAAGGCTCAAGGAGATTTTGAGAAAATCCTGAATTCAGACAAAATCTTGAGAAATCACACAAAGCCAAACTGATCTTGTTTGCCTAAAGGCTGGTTTATAGTCAGTTGCGTAATGGTCGCACGGCAGTAAAATTGACGTGCAACTCAGTTTAAAGTCAACGCTGATGCCTCAGCGACTATCATCATTTCGGGTGGTGTAGGTGGTGTAACTTCCTGGCAGAAGATTCTCCACATATTCCTGTCGTTCATCAGGGTTTTTAACTCAGAGACGCTTTCAACTTCTGTAACTTCAAGTAGGATTTGCGTGTGCCAGTAATACATGTACCATGTTTTGATTTCCAGAGATTGAATTTTATAGCTGTTTCACTTTAAAGCCGAATGAAGTGCATAGTCAGTGCTCTCTAACTTTTGCGCACCATAGAATGCAATGAAAAGACTCAGCATCCAGCATTCACAGCATACGGCGATTATCATCGCGCAACCAACTATAAACCAGCCTTAAATCTAGGCATAACAAGTTTTGGGGTCTCGTGATTTTTTTAGGAAGTGCTGGATCATTCTCTTGGATATGGAGATTAGGTTTCAAGCCCTAATTTATCCTCAAAACAAAAACATTCCATATTTTGGTTTCTGAAAATTGGTAAATAAAAGTGGTCTATCCATCAACAATCTTACAGGATTAACAAATTTATCAAATCAAAATTACAGAATTTGTTAATTCAAATCAAAACAGATCAAAATATAAGATCAAAAATAAAATCCTAGGATGTGCATGGGTTTTAGTGTCCAGAGCTTAGGAAAGTGAATGCCACAACATGGCTGAATAGTTTTTATATTAATGGCCAATAAAATAAATCTCTTGTTTCTTAGTAACAGATTTAAATCATGGTACAGAGTTGACTTTTTATGTTGGTACATGATTCTTATGTTGAACTTGGGCTACAAGCCAAGCACTCTGTGTATGACGTATGACTCTTTGACAATGCCCATTTACGGATTCCTAATTGGTCAAGGAAACACACTCTTATGATTACTTGATAAATGCTGTTGTGAACATGGTAGTTTTTATACAAGATTTCCAGGTGTTTTTGCAAGAGGAAAATCTAGCCCATTATGTCTTCATTACAAAATAATAAGTTGTCCGATTGTGTGCGTTAAGTGCATATATTCTTATCTGGGTACCGTTGACCACAATTTGCAACGCTGTGACATCATGCATGGAGTGCTTGGCTTATAGCACTAGCCCTTCTGCTCGGAGACAGAGCCCAGAGATGGAGATTGACCATTAACCGAGGTTTGGAAAAAGCCTCAAGGCTGGCAAGGAACAAACAGTCTGGTCCCTCTTTGTGTACCGAGAATCATAACCAGCACTGCATTCAGGGTACAAGACCGAGACGGCACCCAATGGTAAAATCTCTGCCTTAAATTAAAGAGTTTTAGAACATTATCAAGTCAAGTGATAACAGATTCACAAGTTCCACTTCAAGAAACTTCTTTTCACTTGATGGGAGCTCTGAACCAAGGGCAGATGACAAAAGTGAGCACAAGAAACAAGAGATTGTTTTTACATGGTCATTATTTGGATATCTTTAGCGGAAGACATGTCATGAGCATCTAAATCATTCTCGATTGAGACATCACTCAACAACAAACAGAAAAAATTACACTCAATAGAAATGATTCAACTAGAAGTTATTCGAGCACCCAGTCTGTAAATAAAATGGCTTTATGCTGACATTTGGTAAAACGAATCAAACAATTGACAACGTCAGAACTTAAAATCTGGTTCTTACTTCAATGGTAAGCAAATAGACTGTGCAAGTCTAGAACATATTCTGACTTCTGGAACCTTTTGGGAACCATGTACATGTCAGTCAGTTTATGTGTGGGAACAAAAATTCTAACAACACCCAACCCTACAAAATCAAACTGTTTGATTCTGTTGGACTGAGGACTGCACTGGTAGACTGAGCATACTTTACATGGGATCAGGCATACCACCATAATCAGAGTCCAACAGTTTGGGTGTTGAGTTACCATATGGTGTTGGATTTTGTTAGACTGAGGAAGGATCCTAGTAAATCACTCATTGGAGTTCAGCTTGAGGTCCCAAATTAGTTTTGAAAAAGTATGAGTGTGGGAACAATCCTAACATTTTACATCTGCATCAAGCATGAACCAGTGTTAAGTGAGAACTAAAATCATCTGGTGTAAACAAAAAACTGATCATCAGGTTTTAAATTTCTCTGCAGTGGGATATGAAGGAAATGTTTCCAAATGTTTTTGTGAAAAATCCCTGAAAAAGATTCAAGAAACAGTGACACAAACTGCCTTCATGCGACACCTTTCCCATAAGTATTTGGAACAAGTCAAACTGACATTGCCTTTCTGTTTTCAACAAGTTCCCTTAAACAAACTGAAAAGCCCTACCACGTCCAGAAAAATACCAGATTTTAAAACCATGCGGAGTATTTTTTCAACCAGTTTTGTTCACTGACTGATTCAAATTGTTTCCTGAGTACCAAGAAACCATAAGACACAAATGAATGGAGTAAGAAACCTCGTTTAAACACAAAACAAAAGACACAATCATGAGATTCCAGAACCACCCAAAAGTACATTCCTGAAAAGTTTTGGAGTTCTTATGAAAAGTTGAGAGAAACATTTTCAAGCGCCCCGAGATGCCTTTGTAAACCTTGCTACTCCGCTTCTACAAAGCACATATAAGACGACAAAGTTTCTGAAAACAAGCGATGTAATGGCAAAAAATAGCAATAACTGCACGCAATACTTGCATGCTTCTCTTTGCAATACAAACATAGCATGGTAAAATTAGACAACCATAACACATGGTTGAACAGTAGTCATACGGCTTATTCTAATACAGTACTACATCACTAGACTGGTATGTATACACAGAGAGTTACGACCTATGACATTTGACCTCTGACCCTAATTATCTCAGAATGGTTTGACTTGAGCATATCCGTGGTTGGTTTTAATAAATCTTGTGCAATTGATGTCATCAATGTACATGTATTTACGATCACTGGATGTGAGTAATAGTAGTGCCTCAGTTCATATGTGCTTTATCACACCTAATAGGCCACTTACAGAGCTCACTTCTTTACAACAGGTATGCAGAGCTAAGTTTGAATTATGCAACCCATTTATTTAGCACCTTGTAAGGGCTTACAAGGTGCTGTGGTGCGTTCAGCAGGCACTGCTAGAAACGCCGGGGCAAACCCCTTCTCTTAGCGATAAGTGCACTGGGTTCTTTTGAAATATTTACACAAACCTTGGACCTATGGCTTTACGTCCCATCTAAAGGACGAAGCAATTTAAGTATCTTGCAAGTGCCACGACCGGGACTCGAACCCACACTCTGACAACACCAGAACTTGAGTCCGATGCAATGAACTACTCAGCCATGACACTAGCACTGAGTAGAGTCAACCACTTGTGTGTTAGCTGTTGCAATGAAACAGACAACAATACAAGATGGGCAGGTAGAGCTTCGTGGCAGACAGAATCTTAAAGCAAAACACCAAGTGAAATTAGATTTTCCAAAAACACGTTGGAAGAGTCATGTAGTTATTTTTTTGAAAACTCTCCCAAATGTCCGTTTTGATGCCGTGTGATCGTCATTTAGTTTGAAAGACGTCATTCTACGGTGCTTATAATTCACTTTCTTTGATTGGATTCTTCAAGAAACATATTTCATACTGTTCTTAAATGAATCAAAATTTAATTTTCTTAATTTCAACTGTACATAACCTCAGATATTTTGTTTTCTTTAAACGGATAAGTGATTACACTTGGAATCACATTCTGCTAAATTTTTGTTGCAAAACCTTAACAAGTGTTGATATGAAATGTTTGTGTGTGGAATAAAGTTGAAATGGTTTTCTTTGGGGAATTATCCACGATGTGGAAATTGAGATTTAACCCTCCTACTACCTGACCATTCAATATCTTCCACTGTGGTTGTGAATGATAGATGCACTAGGCCAGCCTGCAATTTGTAGTGAATGAATCTACACAGCACGCCCTTTTCACCTAGTTCTGCGTACAACAGTGCTACCATGCATAACCTGTGCAACTGACTGATTTCAACTGATTGGATAACTTGCTGGACAATGTTAGGTATTTTGAAAAAGGTCGGGTCCCAGTTTCACGGGACTGCTCGAGCAAAAAGTATTTAGGAAAAATAAGTGGTGAACCAGTTACAAAATGTTCCCATCATAATGTGTTTTGGTTGGTAACCGTTTTTCAGTAAGCAAGAATGTTTTGTGCTTAAGCAGCTCTATGAAATGAAGGCACAGGTCTGTAAGCTACTCTCTGTGTGTTTTTCTACCCCCGTCTAGTTACTTTTTGGTCTGTATACAGCCGCATTAGGATCCAGCACTGACTTCCCGTTGCCAATACTGGGCACCGGGCTGACCGAAGGAGACGGTGACTGCGACGATGAAGAACCCTGTGGAATGGAGACGGGGGTAGAAGAAGCAGACGCTCCGGTAGTCCCACTCTGGGCCACTGATTGCGTTACTTGTACGACTCTTGATGCATCACCGCCCCCGCTGGCTACATGAGCATGAGGGCTGACTGGGAGAATCACAGGAGCCTCATCGGAGCTAACAAAGTTACCTGAATAGCGTGGAGTGCCAGAGATTGGAGACGCAGAGCCTGAGTAGTTACTGTGAGGCATGACGGCCATCACTTCAGCTATTTTTGTCTTCAAATCATGGATCTCACGCTCCTTCTTCATCAGTTGAGCTACAGGCAAAGAAAATCAAAACCAGAAATAAATTCAGTGTGCTTGACAGTCAAGTTTTAACTTGGTTTGGTGAGAGAGTACAACATTGTAGCCAAGAGGATATTTGGAAGACCTCTGCAACTCATTAGAAAAAGGATTTCATAAGCCTCAATTTAATTGTAAAAGCTTTGACTGGTTGGATGTTTCTTTGAAACAAAATTAGCGTGTCAAGGCCAAGTGGTCTAGCGCGTTGAGCTCAAGTTCTGCTGGCCAAGTCATCAGAGTGTGGGTTCCAATCCTGGTCGTGACACTTGTGTTCTTGGGCAAGACACTTAACATTATTTGCTTTTCATCACCCAAGAGTAAATGGGTAACTGCGAGGGGTAGAGATTGTTCATGTGAATGATTAGCAACCTGTGTGCCAGTTTGGTTGCAGGTGCTGCATACTCCAAAGGAGTACAGATGGTTTCAGGAATGCTTAAGGCCCAATGAACGGGATAGTGTAAGGCGCTTTGATACAATGTTTAAAAGCACAAGCCAGACGTACTGTGCAGACCCTCCACATGAGAAATCGAAGCCCAACCCTTTCGTAGAGGTCAAAAGAAGGTACTTGTGCATCTCACTGGTGCATCAATATTGTTTAATCAACGTTTTAACTTACAGGTGACGGGGATGACGTCAATGCAATGAAGCTTTTTGTCATTGCAGGTCTCATACTTCACATAGATAATTGCCTTGGTGCCCCTGGTCATTGCCTTGGTGCCTTTTAAACCATTCCAATAGAAATTCCAAATTCCTTCATTGAGGTGCCCTTTACCCATAATTCCTTGCCTTTACAGGAACCAAATAATCAGGCTTATAGTCAGAGGTTGAGCATAACGTCCATTAGTTTGGTATTTGAGCTACTGTACAGGCCTGAATGAAGGTAACTCCATGCCCCTGGTCATTGCCTTGGTGCCCCTTGAAATGTCCCAGTAGCAATGAACAACTCCCTCATTGAGGTGGCCCTAAACCCTCCTACTACCAGTGTGCTCCTCAAGACAACCAACCCATACCTCACAATGCCACAGCAGAGACATTTTGAGGCACACTCATGCTGATGTAGGGAGTAGAACCATAGCCCAAGGTGCTTCAATGAGAGTGGTAAACTGGAGAGGCCACCAGCTGTGCTGAATTACAATAGAATTTGGGTCACTGTTAGGAGAGATAAGGCTCTAAACCTGGGTCATTTTCTACAGTGGCAATCTGTGGCACTGTTTGACTTTATATAAATACAGGGACAGGAAAGTGTGGTGTGGGTTATTTTACCATTGTGTGCATAGCACATGGGAGATTTAGAGGCATCTTGGAGTATGCACCTATTGGAAGGTTTATAAAGAGAAAAACAGCCCTGCCTGTACAAGACTGAAGTACCAGTCCTGTGATTTGATTTAGAATGAGAGAGAGAGAGAGCGATCTTACTCTGCATTATCTCCATCTGTCTACGAGCGTCACCCAGTGCAGAGAAGAGGTCCAGCTTCAGACGAGTCTCAGCACTCAGGCTAGTCTCTAGCTTAGCTGTCCTATCTTGCATTGCCATCAGAGCAGACATTAACAGATCTGTTTTATTCTGCGTGTCCTGACGCTCATGCATTAACTACGAGAAATAACACCAAGGAAAGTTATACAAGGGGATGCCAGATATATCATTCTTTAATAAAACAGTCAACTTGGTTTTGTATTCAGGTCAAGTTGGAATTTGTGGGATTATCCCAAACCCCTTAAAAATCCACCGGCATGCTCCTTTGGATTATCCCTAGCCCCTTTAAATCCATTGGCATATTGTTAGATTATCCCTAGCCCCTTCAAAATCCAATGGCATTTTCTGTTGGATTATCCCTACCCCTTCAAAATCCAACGGCATGTTCCGTTTTCTGAGGCCTTCTGGTTAAGATTGCCAAAATAAGAAAGGAGACGTGTCAATAAACAATATCGTCGAACATACCTCTGTTTTTTTCTCCATTTCTCTGAGATGATCATCTTTATCTCTAGATTCTTGTCGTAGACGTTGGATCTCAGAGTCTTGATCTAACATCCTCATCCTACAAGTATCACCGCATTCTCCATATCTAGGAATCACATCAAACAATACACTAATCATCGTTGCATGGATTACCTCATAGGTGTGCATGTGACATGTATAGATAGTTCCAGATAGACGTCCTCTGTATGGGCAACTTGGGTTTTGACTTCGGCTTGCGTCAAGGGCTCTAATTTTGCTATGCAGACAAGAGGTTCACCAGCCAATCATGCAAGGAATTTGATAGAACTCCTACTCGTGTGTGCATGTGATTATAGTTTCCAATAGATGCCATCTTTGCAGGCAACTTGGGTTTTGGCTTAGGTTCGTGTCCAGTCTCTAATTTGTCTACGCAGCCAAGCCAAAGAACTAAATAGAACTCCTACATGCAGCACGCAGTAGTTACGCATAATGCATAGTTCGAAAAATCATTGCCTGTATAGATAGCAAACTTTAGCCTGTGTGACATCAAGTGCAAACCATCTATTGACATTTCGCTCAGTCATCAAATGTTTGAAACAGTTCGGTCTAGCTTTTCCCAAAAAAATATTGGTACCACTGTCGGTAACACCAACCAGATATTTGTTTAGGGGGGCAGGTTGTCACGTCGACCGCTACACACAAAAGAAAACTTCACATACATCTTTATCACACCTTCAGATGTGTGTTGATGAAAATTGTGCATGTTATTACGCCTTTCGGAGTTTATAAGTGGTTAAACGTTGCTCTCTTCACTATCTATATCCTTCCTTTTAGAGATTACTAACCTGCCTGGTGTAACCATTGCTGCTGCCCTGGCCGCTGCTGCTTCTTTAGATTTACGGGTTTTACGTTCCTCTCTCATCAGACCTTCAAGAGACGTACGAGATTCCCGCTCAGTCTTCAGCTGCTGCTCCATACGGGCAATGGTCTGCTTGTCTTGCTGTTTCTGAGTTACAAGATTATGCAGCCTGTAAGGAAAAAACAGGAGAAGGAAAAGTCTTTAGCCTGGACGAAACTATTGAAGGAGCAAACACCTCGGGTAGGATTTGAACCCACAACCTTTGCCATTCTGGAGCAGATGTCTTACCACTACACCACTGAGCTTGCTTTTCATATGACTCCGGAAAGTACTGAGTACACAGTGCTTAACACACATTGATGTATGGGCAAAACACAAATAATATTCTTTATCCCCGATGTAAACATCTATTTAGAACACACACCTGGTAGCAAATGTGATGTCCAATATGATTTAGCTTTACCCTACACCAAATGATGATAAACACTTCCCAAGTTCTGCAGAAAATAAATCCACAGGCACCTCTAGTGGGATTCTAACTCACAAGCTGCTGCATTCTGGAGCAGATGTCTTAGACTACACAGCTTGCCTCGTGAAGAGAGGCCAGTTTTCAAATCCAATCAGTAGTGGGTAGTGCAAAAGATTTAAGACTCAGTGCTTTCTGAGAGAAAATAATTACAGGCACCTCAAGGTGGATTCGAACCCATGACCTTCTGCATTCTAGACCAGCTTGAACGAAAATAGAAATAAGTGATCTTTGCTGAAAATCGGCGTCCAATCTAACCAGAAATTGAGTTCACATGAGATTACACAATTTTTTAATAACAAAAACAAAACAAAAAACAGTCATTTGGAGAACCATTCTCCAGCATTTTTCAGTAAGCCCCACCGTATCATTTGTGCAATCTCTGTTTTGTATTCAGCAGGTTTGTTACAATACCAACCATCATCCCACAACTGGTGTCAGAAGTACAATGTTGTCATTTTCACACACCTCAAATAGCAGGAGTGAAGCTAGTTTTTGAAAACAGTGAAGATGGGGCCTAATGGCGTCAACAATAAGAAGCCTCAAAGCACATGTATCTCAATTGCAAAAGATTGATAAAAACAATACATTGTAAACAAGTTCTGTATATCATTTTTGTTGACAACTTCACAGTCAATCATTTCTTTAACCATTTGACCACAGAGCTTGGCCGGCATTGAGGCCAGTTTCCAGCATCCTGTGAGATACTTACTTTGTCTGCAATGTCTCATAATCTCTTTTCATCTGATCTAACTCAGCTTGACTATGCTGCTCATCAGACAGAAGAGTGTTGACCTGGGACTTCAGGTCAGCTTGCATCTGTCGACTTGCCTGTAGGTCGGCTTTCAATCTCTTTATATCAGACTCCAACCTAATCAGAATTACAAAGTGAATATTCATGAAGCTACTTTACCCGAATCAAAAGAAGAAACTGAATATTCATGAAGCTACTTCATCTTAATCAGAACAAGTAAATGAATATTCCTGAAGCTACATCTCTGAATCAAAACAAGAAAGTGAATATTCATAAGGCCACTTCAACCTAAACATAACAAGAAAATGAATATTCAGGAATTTTCATAGTACTTTATACTAATCAAACCCAGAAAATGAATCTCTAATCAGAAGAAGAAAATGACTATTCATGGCACTGTTTTTACAGCACGAATCAAAGTTGGTTTAATTTACGAGTATGTACAGCAATGCTTATGCTCCCTACAAAAACAGTTTGAAGCCAGTTCACACTTCCCAATTAACGCCAGTTTTGTAAACCCAAGCAATCACTGTGCTGTTTTCCCACTTTAACGAAAGACAATTTACTTTACTTTTGTATGAACACAGCTGAAGTATAAAAGTATGAACACAGCTGAAGACACAGATCCGTAAATACATGCAGGCGTCCAAATTGGCTAGAAATTCAAAGAAGTGTCCAAATTTGCATCTAACTGCGCATGCATCGCCTAGAATGCACACCGTAACACACAGGGATCTGATTCCCAAAATGATGCAACCAAGATTTACTCATGCGATGACGTCAGGTGAATTGGGCCAATGGAGCAGAGATACAAACATTGTGCACAATGCCTCTCTTGTGCACTCCAACATGTAACAACAAAATCAAGACAATAGTAATACAGCAGAATCACAGAATACAACCTTCTTAGAATGGATCCTGGGTCTTCAACTTTAATTCAGAAGGTCCCTGTGACCTTTGTTGACATCTAAACTGCCCTCTATTGAAATCTGCCCAGTGGTATGATTGCCATCTCGGCTTTGCATAAATTTAGTTAAGGAGTGCAAAGGTCACAAAATTCCAAGGCAATCTGACCTATGACATCACTCCTAAACCAAGTTTATGCAGAATACAATGCATGTGCACACTGCCAAGCAGAAACTTACTGTTTTGGTTTTGCTGTGATGTCAGAGGGCACATCATTTACATGTATAGTTCACCACCTCAGAGGCGTCCCTAACCTAGGAAAACAACTGTCTTCCCTACAAATAAAAAACAGCTCAAAGTCTGGGATCCTATAACTCACCTCAAAACCTTATCATCTTTGACAGGAGCAGAAGGCACCGTACCATTAGCTATATCAGCATTCAGATTCGTATCTTTCTCCTTGTCTTTGTTTTCCAGCTTTGAGGCTAATGGCTTCGGCTTCTTACTCCCACCATGGGAGAGAGACGACCCACTGTTATCCTTCCCTGGCGGATTCTTCTGCCGTTGCCCCGAACCCACTGTATTATGTTTTAAGTTTTTAGCCTGCATCTGTTCATTGGCTAAGTTTTCCTTTGACCCATCGTAATCGTTCACGCTGCGCTGTGGCAGCCTAGTCTCAATCAAGTCTGGGTCTCCAGATTTGGAGGTGACAGTGGCATTGTTACTAGTAGCTTGCTTTCGAGACTGCTCCTTGCTGCTTTTGTCATTGTCTGAAGAACCCTTAGTCCCTTGGATAACTGGCGATCCTTTCCTTGAGGTAACACCGTTGGACGAAGGCTCTTCTAGTTTATTTGATATCGCTCCTGGAATAAAATAAAGCAAACACAAAGATCCAATCACAGCGTTGAAACATTCAACTCAACCATAGTTTCAACCCTCCCCAACCCCCCCCCCCCCTCCAAACCTTCAAAATCCAACATGTTTTGTTAGTCTAATGACTACAGTAGTACACTGATTACGCTTTACATACTACCATAATCAGAGTCCAACAGTTTGGGTGTTGAGTTACCATATGGTGCTGGATTTTGTTAGAGTGAGGAAGGATCCTAGTAAATCACTCATGGGATCAGGCATACCACCATAATCAGAGTCCAACAGTTTGGGTGTTGAGTTACCATATGGTGCTGGATTTTGTTAGAGTGAGGAAGGATCCTAGTAAATCACTCATGGGATCAGGCATACCACCATAATCAGAGTCCAACAGTTTGGGTGTTGAGTTACCATATGGTGCTGGATTTTGTTGGAGTGAGGAAGGATCCTAGTAAATCACTCATGGGATCAGGCATACCACCATAATCAGAGTCCAACAGTTTGGGTGTTGAGTTACCATATGGTGTTGGATTTTGTTAGAGTGAGGAAGGATCCTTGTAAATAACACCAGGTACTTAATAAAGTAAAAAGTTTTCCGTATACCTCGTGGAAAAGACTAACGATTGCTCTGAGATACCCTCGGGTGCGATAAAGCGCTGTATAAGAACTGAGTCCGATGCACTAGACTGCTTGATAAATACACACCAGGAAGAACCTACCTTTTTGTTTCTCTGCTGTTAAGACAGCATTCTGAAGCTGATGATGCTGTTGTTGTTCTGGTGGCAAGGCTTGTTGTAACAGCTGGATGTAGAAATCGTTTTCTTTCTGGACTTCCTTCTGCTTCCGAAGTCTCATCCGATCGCTGACGTAACTTTTAAAACTAATACCGAGTGTAACTACTGGATAACCGATGCTACAACGAAGAAGAAAAGAACAACGTATGTAGTCTGTATAATGTAGAATCAAAAACCACAAACCTTTCCTGAACAAAATAACTAAATCTAAAGGCGAGGCAGTTCCTTCGTAAGGGAGTGCCTAAAAAGTCAGGCACGTTCTAGGTTAGACGTGAAGGAACGTTCCCAAAGGCATACACCAGCAATCCAGTGGACTGCCAGATCCTTCTGCTGGTCTGTGAGTGTGACATTGTGCCAAACTACAGGAACATTCCTACAGGGGAGAACCATATTATACAAGTTGGCATTTTGTCATATTTAACAGATCCAATAAGAACGGTCCGACCAATCGTTTTCGAGATGCTCCCATAAGGGTACCTCAATGAGATAAATGTCAATTTGTACTAGAGCATTTCAAGGGGCACTAAGGGAATATCTGTGGTTAACAAGAATGTAAATATAGTTTTTGTTTTAGGAATGAAATCACAATATGTTTGAAACAAAAGACTGTCTTTTGTCATAAAGCAAATTTCTACATGGCTTTGTTGATTTTTTTTTTAAATATGCTTTACATGGTTTTCGTTAAGAGCAGGACTGATACATTGTTCTTGTAAGGGGTATGGAGGCGATGACCAGGGGCATGGAGGCAATAACAAGGAGCATGGAGGCAGTGACCAGGGGCATGTAGGCAATGACCAGGGGCATGAAGGCAATGACCAGGGGCATGAAGGCATAGACCAGGGGCATGGAGGCAGTGACCAGGGGCATGGAGGTAATGACCAGGGGCATGGAGGTAATGACCAGGGGCATGAAGGCAATGACCAGGGGCATGGAGGCAATGACCAGGGGCATCGAGGCATAGACCAGGGGCATGGAGGCAATGACCAGGGGCATGGAGGCAGTGACCAGGGGCATGAAGGCAATGACCGGGGCATGGAGGCAATGACCAGGGGCATAGAGGTAATGACCAGGGGCATGGAGGTAATGACCTGGGGCATGGAGGCAATGACCAGGGGCATGGAGGCAATGACCAGGGGCATGGAGGCAATGACCAGGGGCATGGAGGCAATGACCAGGGGCATGGAGGCAATGACCAGGGACATGGAGGCATTGGCCAGGGGCATGGAGGCAATGACCAGGGGCATGAAGGCAATGACCAGGGGCATGAAGGCAATGACCAGGGTCATGGAGGCAATGGCCAGGGGCATGGAGGCAATGACCAGGGGCATGGGGGCAATGACCAGGGGCATGGAGGCATTGGCCAGGGGCATGGAGGCAATGACCAGGGGCATGAAGGCAATGACCAAGGGCATGAAGGCATTGGCCAGGGGCATGGAGGCAATGACCAGGGGCATGAAGGCAATGACCAGGGGCATGAAGGCAATGACCAGGGGCATGGAGGCAATGGCCAGGGGCATGGAGGCAATGACCAGGGGCATGGGGGCAATGACCAGGGGCATGGAGGCATTGGCCAGGGGCATGGAGGCAATGAACAAGGGCATGGCGGCAATGACTAGGGGAAAGGAGGCAATGATCAGGGGCATGGAGGCAATGACCAGGGGCATGGAGGCAATGGCCTCTGTTGCCTCCGTGTGAAGCACAGGGGTAAATCCTTCATCCTTTATTTACCAATGTGCTGCAAAGGGTCTGCAGAGATCCAGATGGAAAGGTATAGCCGATCTGAATTCTCGCAATCGAACAGATGCCTCGATGTAAACAAACAACAGCCATAGCGACACTGTAGGCAGACATATGCCTCGATCTGTAGACAAAAGAACACATCACAGACTCATTAGTAAGATATTAATCATTATATGACAATATCCTAGACTTCTACATCATACCAAAATACAATGTAATTGCACAGCTCTCATCAACATTCCAATCATGTCTGTTTATTACCTAGTACTGTACTTCAAGGTAGCGCTTTCATTTAAATTCTGCCTAATAATGTGGGCGACAGACTGAGCAAAATGAAGATGGGTAGAATGAATCACGTTTGAGTTGATGTCCTGGTAACTGATGTGAAGTTACGTTACACGCAGAGAATGTGAATATAAGATTAGATGTACAGAGAATCAGGCATTGCAATGATGGTGATTGACAAAAATATGAACACAGTGACGCATTTATAAGGTACGAACCATTATGTGACAAGTACAAAGTACCATACCTATACAAATTATGGTCAAATTATTGTGCAACTTGTTTATTCAAAATATAAAACTGTTTACTTATTGTAATTAGAAGTAGTATTGTGTTATTCTGGTGCTTAGTGGAGAAACAAATGTACATACATGTAGACGGTTAAATACGGTACATGGTTAAGGGTCATTTTTAATATACTCTGTGTACTTTTAACTTTCTAATTCTTTTTAACTTTTAAGTTAATCGTTGGCGATACTGTTTTTTTTTTCATCCACAATATTTCATCAGAAATTCATCTCAATTTCCGATACTACCGCGAATAATTTGCGACGTCAACACACAAGTCATCACTTAAAAGCCAATAACAACAGGAATGTGCTCACAAAAAGTGCAGCCCACGGCCCCCAATAAACAAGAAATCAAATCGATATAAACCGTGAGAGAGAATCCTGTAATCATTACCTGAACCGGACCCACAATGAGTCACTGATGCCGCTTTCATGATTTTTGGATTGAAAATGAAAGTTGATATCTGATTTTAGATAATATCATAGTATCGCCCAAGATTACTATTACCTCCATTTAACTTTTGTGTCTTCTCATACTGCGTTTTTGATCATTTCTTGAAATGAAAATGCAGCAAAATGCAATCAGAGGATTCTGTTGCATTGTGAAGTGAACTGATTTAGGCCAGCTTTGGCACTGGGCAGTTACCCTACTAAATGCACGACCAAATTGCATTCAAGTTCGCTAGGGACTTTGTCCGGCTCTGTACACTGTGAAATGCAACACATTGCAACAGAGTCTGGGATTTGAGTTGATTGCTAAATGCAACGAACAAGACGACCTCTACCAACTGGTGCAGTTTGTTGCATTTGGCAGGGTAAGGGTTAAATTAGTATTTCAATTCCCAAACCCCTCTTTTTTTAATTTGTATTAATGTATTTATTTACATGTTTTTACTTATTTGATTTAATGAAATTATTATTTTTTTATCATTTTTATTATTATTTTCATTGGGGGGTGGGGTGAAAAATAGACATGTTGCTGTCTAATAATGGCAAAAAAGAACATCTCTGGAAATCATGTAGAGCTTCATTTAAGAAAACTACTTTTCTCCTTCAGACATGAGATGTAATATCTTATATGTAATACACCAATCATCTTCTTACAGAGGCACTGTCATGCAAATTAAATGAGTGATAACATCAACTACAAGTTGATAAATCATTACATCCCCTGAGATGGGAAATCTAAACATTAGGCAGCATGTAATTATTTTTATTACAATGACCAGTCAACTTGTTGAAGTCCGATCGTAAAAAAAAAAACCCACATCATAACTGCTGGGGTTCAAATTTTTTTCAAATCTCCCCTGGTTCATCTTAGATGTCGCCGGGGCTGGGGAGAGATGCGTTGCCATGGTAACCACACAATTTAGCGCGGTAGAGCAGGGAGTGGTGGTCTATGTTTGACTGTCCCTGTAGGACTGATGGTATTGTTAAGAGATGAGGTTGCATTACGGGGTTGTAATGTGATGTGTGACTAGCGGATGGCCTGCCACGCATAGATAACGTTAAATGATGCACTTAGATGCATAATCATGTACAAATTGAAGAGACGTGTACGGTGTGCTGCGCAAGCATGGAAGTCACTGCATTATGGTAAATTACCATCTGCCAGCTTCAGGTGCACTTGTATCTACTTTATGTCATTGTGGGATGGGGGATTAATATTAATCTCTATGTTAACAGCTTATCAATGTAATCTAACAGCTTATAAGATTAATAACAAAATATTAAAACCAAACTATATTTTGATAAGAACTTCCTCTTTTATGAACATTGGTCCTATGGTCTGGCCATCTTAAATTTCTTCCCTTTATTAAAAGTAAATGTAACCATACCGAGGCTGGGAAAAAATTAGTCTGGTCCCTGGACATGAAATCAAGATCTGAACTATACACACGGGAATCCAACCAAGATGGTGGCCATACAATAAAGCAATAGAATGTCAAAAACACACAACCATGTCATCAATGGAGATGGTTCACTGTGGTAGAAGCTACAAGGTCCAATTTCTTAGAGCTACTTAAGCAGCAAATATTGCTTATTAGTTTTCTACTTAACCAAAATAAGTAGGACGCCAGTCACAGACGATACATGTGGAGTGGTATTTTGGCTGGTAACCTTAATCTGGTAGGCATAATTCTGTTGTACAATGGGCAAAACTTCATTGAGCTGCTTGAGCAGAAAATATTGCTCAGCAAGTTCCTGTGCTAAGCAAAATAAAAACGGGGCACCAGTTGTAAACAATGTAAATGACATGCCTTTTTGGTTGGTAACCTGTTTCTGCTTAGCAATATTTTTCTTTGCTAAGCTTTTTTGTGCTTACATGCACTAAGCTTTATGAAATTAGGTCCATATTCTTTCATTGCTAGTATTTGATGAGTTCATGTAGCAGAATTATTATTGTCTACACTGTGGAGAACCTAAAGTAAACTGTTACTGTTATTTTCAATGATTACATTATGAAATATGTTTCGTGAGATTTGATAAGATTGGTAATATTTGTGTCTTTAACCAACTTAGTTAAATATATTTTTATTTAATTTAAACAATAATTCTCAAATGTTTCGGTTTTGGAAAGGTGAATTTTGATCATATTTTGCACTGCTGTACTTGTCACATCTTACCAACAATAGATATTGCGGACATAAACAAATTACAAATCATACGGTTAGATACAAAATATCTGAGGAGTATGAGTAGAAATGAAAAAAGATCTTGTGGGAAAGTGAGAAGTATTCACAGACCATCACTTTCAACAGTGCAAAATAACACTCCTTAAAGGGGCTGTGTCTTCATGATTATAGCCGCAAATGGAATAATCCAGTTACTACGGGCACGTGCGCACCGGCGGTCACATCACAGTTTGACAAAGACGGCACCCTTTGTGATTTGACCGCAAGTGCACGCGTGTGCAGTATCTGGGTGAGAGTTCATCTTTCCATGAACAGCCACAGACCTGCTATAATCATGACGACACAGCCCCTTTAAAATGTAAAGTGGATTTTAAAAAAATTATGCAAAAAAACCCCCCTTAATTTTATTCACAACTGGAAATGAACTACCAGCGTGGAGTTTAGTTGCTTCCATCAGGTACATCCAAACAACAATCCCCCAATCCCATCTTGCGATCTGATAGTGATATGTGCATAGGAATCAGCAGATGTACTTGCTGCACTTGCTTTTGAAATTAAACATCAACAACAGTCAGATTTCAAATTTCACTTTTTGTTTTGGTTTCACTGTTTATAGTATCGTGTTTAAAGTTTGGTTCTGGGAAGTTCAAAGAGCTCTTTAAATAATTTTGGTCTAGCAGTTTCTCTCTTCATATTTCTACAGCTGCAAAAAAACATGAGGTTGGATAAAACTATCTGACTACTACGTGCGGAAATTAAAACAGGTGTTGTGGAATAGAAAAAACATTTTAGGGTTAGAAAAAATATACCAAAAGACAATGGGAAGAGTAGAAAATAGGTAATGTGGGATAGCAAAAAAAAAACTTTGGGTGAGATCAAAATATCTGATGACAATGGGAACAATATAAAATGAATTTTGTGGGATAGTCGACATTTTAGGGTTAGATAAAAATTTCTAAACTGCCAGACCAAAATTATGGGAAGAATATAAAGTAGATAATGTTAGATGGCAAAAAAAAAACTTACGGGTTTGACAAAAACATCCAAAAACTGTGGGAAGATAGATATGGAAAATAGATATTGTGGTATAGCAAAAAATCCTTCAAGGTTAGGTAAAATATCTGAAGGCTGTTGGAAGAAGGAAAATATACATATAGTGGGCTTACAAAAGACTTGGGGGTTAGATCAAAAATATCTGAAGACTATGTGAAGATATTAAAATAGATAATGTACATGTAGGATGACAAAAAAACCTTAAAACATTTGAGGGTTAGATAAAAAGTATCTAAAGACTATCATTGAAAGAGTGTAAAATAGATATTGTGGGATAGCAAAAAATTCTTAAGGTTAGGTAAAAATATCTGACTGTGGAAAGCATATAAAATAGATGTGGGATACTAAAACATTTGAGGGTTAGATAACAAAGAACTGAAGACCATGGACTAATCCCAGCAGCTTGTTCATGTGTTTACACCAGCGCAGCTACATGTATGGCTGCCACCCGCACGTGTCGAGGCACAGCACTGTGAATCCTCCATGCTGATTGGTACATATATGCGCTGACGCACGTGTCGTGTCACGCGCCCGTACAAAGACCATGGCTGCAGTGGTGTAAATCACCATAAACAAGCTCTGCTCAGATTGGTGTATAGGAATAAAATATCTCTATAGCAAAATATCTTAGGTTAAGATTCTTAAAAAATCTAAGACTATAGGAAAAATATTAATATGATGTGGAAAGTAATATATCTTAACGTTTATAGCAAATATCTGAAGACTATTTAGGAAGAAATAAAAATTAAATACAAATAGATGAGGCAGAAGTGATAAATATTATCTTAGGGTTAGACCAAAATATCTGAAGACTTTGGAGACAATTAAAGTAGATGTTACGGGAAAGTATAATATCTTAGGGTTAAATGAAAACCATCTGAAGACTATCTCGAGACTATCTGAAGACTGGAAAATAGATGTTGTGGGATAGCAAAAACCTAGGGTTAGATAAAAAATATCTAAAGACTGTTGGGAGGAAGTTTAAATAAAATACAAATATATGTTGCGGGATAATAAAATATCTTAGGGTTACATGTTTGATAAAAAATATCTGACGACTATGTGAGGAAATTAAAATGAAATACAAGAGGGGTTACTCAAAGAGCAAGAAACGTGATTTCTCAGGGATTTCTTTGATCTACTCTACTGGAGCAGTGAAGACATGCCAGTCAACATTCAAAGGGTTCCGATAATGCAAGCGCCATCCAAATGTGTACCCAAAGAGATGTGGTTCCAGTTCTAAATGAAATCAGTGGTAACACTAGTTGCATGTATTTAACTCCACTCCACATTTCTCACAGAGAGTGCAATGCACTAGTTCATGGCTGTGCATATTACTTGACATTTTAGCACGTCTTGACAGCTTTTGAATATCTTCAAATATTTCCTGGTCTGCTAGTGAGGAGTTTAAAGGTAGCATTGCACAGAGGAATTGAAGGAGAATTCCACAGAACAGAGGCATTTACCGACTCTGTTCGTCAACATTTTTTAAATGAAAGGTAGACCACTTCTCATCACCTTGTTAAACTGACGATAAGATATCAATCCCCACATCTTGTAAATATCTTCAACCATTCCGCGATCTCCCTAAGCAATGGTCTGCTGGTCAAGAGCTAGTTAAAACACCAGAGCTCACTTTCACAAAGCACTAAGATTCATCTCACTGTAGAGATTTGCATTGGGACATCACACCAGTCATAATGTTCACCAAGTGGTCCAGATGGCTAGGTCAGTATTGAAAAGCATTCATATATTCTACATGTATATGAAATATTGGCTAGTGACCAGCACATTCTCCCGTGGTCTGCCGGCCAAATGCCTACATGTAGTTTAAACACCCGAAGACCAGTCAAAGTTCACACCAAATGGTCTGACTGGCTGTTCAGTGTTGAAAAGTATCCCTATTTAATATGAAAGCTGGACTGATGATAACGCTGAGGGACTAGTCAAATGACAAGCTAACTAGTCCTGCTGGTAGCAAATATACAGTAAGCACAAAATTGGAGCTTGCAATAGCAGGAAAAACATTGCTTATAAATCTAAGCATATTTCACATATTGTTAGAACGCTAGTGTGTTTGCAAACTTTATTTCACTAAGCATTCTTTGCCTACACAACTAGTGCAGAGATTCAGCTTTAATCCTGTAAGTGGAGAATGGTGACAGTAAGCGCAGAATTTGGTGGTAAGCAGAGCCATGAAATTGGTGCTTACATGAACTTTGATAGATCAGTCTCCAATTTTGTTTTTTCATCCCATCAATTTACGCAAATGTCTTGGTACAAAAAGGGATTTAATTTGGATTCTTTTTCTGGTATTCCTACGGTCGTGATAACTATCGTTATGGTAGGGTGGGGGCTAGAATGGGGGTAGGATGGGGTTGGGGTCTTCGAGGATTAGGGTGGAGTGGGGATTAAGATGGGTAGGATTAGGTTATGTGATAGGTTAGGGTGGGATAGAGATTGCTCCATCGGTTGAGGTAAGGTGTGGGATAGAATGGGTGTGGAATAGGGTTGGGTATTAGGGTGGAGTGGACAATTAAGATGGGTAAGATTAGGTTCTACTTGTAGGTGAGGGGCGAGGATGGGATAGAGTTTGAGTTGGGTTGAGGTAAGGTATGGGTTAGAACAAGTGTCAGTGGTGTAGGATAGGGTTGGGTATTATGGTGGAGTGGAGAATTAAGATCCATGGGTGAGTGAGGTTGTAGGTGAGGGGTTAGGGTGGGATAGAGTTTGAGTTTGGTTAGGGTAAGGTATGGGTTAGAACGGTCGTGGGACAGGGTTGGATATTATGGTAGAGTGGAGAATTAAGATGGTTAAGATGAGGTTGTAAGTGAGGGGTTAGGGTGGGATAGAGTTTGAGTTGGGTTGGGGAAAAAGCTGGGTTGGTGTAAGCCTGGGGTGAGGATTACAGTTGGCTGGAGTTAGGTGGAGGTTGGGGTATTAGGTGAGTTTGGTGGTTAAGATGAAAGCCCTGTATACTGTGTAGGCTCTTAGCAATTCCCACCATCTTACAATGCAGTCTGTGTACTTGCATCATGGAAGCACATTTCAAGCTGTGTATTGTACAATCTACTGGCATTTGAATACTTCCTACTTTCCTGACCTGATCACAGGTCAGGAACAAAATAATTAACATTGACTCTATCTTCCTTAAAACACCGCTAAAAATCATTGCCAATTTGCCTCTCAGCAAAAACAAACATGTCACGTTTACACACACTATACAAAGCAAACAATGGTCACACAGAATATCTAATGCATGCTTTATGACAGTCTCCATGTACTGTTAAAATATTCAACACCTTGGTACTATCTCAAATTTCACTACTTCAATAAACAGTCAAATTTTGATCACACGTACAATATTTGAAGAGATGAACTTAAGATTCAAGAGTAAATTCAAACCATTTTGCTGTCAAGAAACACACCGAAAATTCAACCGGAGAAAAATTCATAAAACAGGTTTTTACATGCTACCTACATGTAGTTTCTCTAAGCAACAGTTTATATCCAACCAAATTTATTCCCAATCTTCTATGACGATAAAGCATTCCAGACAGACTTCTTTATCAGGATCAACATGGGCAATTCACATTACAGTGGGCCTTCCTCAGTTTCCCAAAAAGAGGCAGGTTTCACAGAGTATCATTTTTCCAATTCAATTCAATTTCAATTATTAATAATTGGCTCTTAAATTTTTGTAGCGCAATTCTAAAGAATGTTAATTGCGCTTCAAACATTATTAGGCTTGGTCACCGCGCCATTACTTCATTCCTTCATCCATCTCAGCTCGCTGGGGAGTATACAGCCTGTGCTGCCATGTATGTACCATAGCGCACAAAGCTACAATGTGATTCAGTCACATAAACCATCTCTGCCCTCACAGGTACCCATTTACCCCTGGGTGAAGAGAAGCAATTACAGTTAAGTGTCTTGCTCAAGGACACAAGTGTCATGACCGGGATTCGAACCCACACCCTGATGAATTAGCCACCAAAACATGAGTCCGATGAACTAAAATGCTCAGCCACAACACGCCAAGCCATTTAGGTTTATTATTCAACACAAAATTACACGACTGTAGTTCAAAGGACTATCATCTGATCATTGACGTGTTTAAATAAAAAACAACAACAGTATCATCAGAAAAACATTGACAAGCTTTCGGCCGTCATGCTGCACCTGCTGCTTCTGTTTGTTCGGTTCTCATGGTTTGCGTGCAGATTAAGCAGCGAGGCTGTATTTCTCTGCTGTGTTTTTGCCCTCAAAATGCAGGCCTAATTGCTTCGTTCTTGAAAGTGCAAGGGCACCAAGGCATTTTCTTCTTGATAAAGGGCATCTCTCTACGTGGAAATTGTTAATTTCTTTTGTACAATTTCAAGGGCACCAAGGCAATGACAAATAAGCAGGGACAACGGAGGCAATTGCCTTTCTCCAGAAGACAAGCAGAGTATACTGTTCAAAACGTCGAGACCACACCGGCTCTTTTCAGAGCCACCACCCTTCCTAAACGAGATTTTTTACATGATTGAACCCGCAAAATTTTCCTGGTTACTAGTTATAGTTCCCTATCCTTCACACCATGCAAAGCTTCAAACATCATTTGCAATTGCCTCTGTTGCCACCGTGAAGGATCAGGCTTGAAATAGTTGTTGTTTTGTTTTTTGAGAAGCCAGTGTAATGTTTTTCAAATTTATTTCAGCCATTTCAAGGTCCTACACTGCCTGTGTGACGCTGAGTTGCGAGTTTGATTGTTTTTAGTCGAACGCTTTTAGAAAAAAATGGCCTCTCGTGGGTAGACTGTGAAGGACGCACTGTGTTGTGAATCAACCATATTGAACATCAGGTCTGAAACTCTGATCCAAATTTCAGGAGGTCTGTTGAAATGATGACATTTCCATCTTTTGGTAGCCCCTGGAGTTATAGATACCAAGGAGCTTCTGGGAACAGTATCCTCAGCACCAAAGAAGTAGATCAAAGAGCACAATTTCTTTATATTTGAAGAAAATACCTTTTTTCACCAGGCAGACATAAACAAATCTGACATTTCTCATCCCTAAGTGAAAACCAAACAGGTTTTCAGATTTTTAATTTGTTTTGATCACTCGACTGCATTATCTTTCAGTTAAAACAATCAAGAGAAAAATGAAGATACAAGCACTTTGTTCTTGTAAGGGCAAGTAGTTTCTCCTTGGTAAAGGGCACCTCTACATGTATGAGGCAACAAAGGGCATCAAGGCAATTACCAGGGGCATGGCTGCAAATTTTGCCTCCATGAAGTATAAGGCTGGATGTTTGGTTAACTCTCTACTATTATGCCAGTCCGCAGTGAGGACTTAAAACAGCGTACACACTGCAACAGCATTGCTATTCTAAGCAGTCGAGTGTTTTCCTTGTGAAAACTGTAGTAGAACTGACAAGTGCCGATGTTCGATTGTGAAACACACTTACACACTTGCAATCCTTAATAACAAGTCCTTACTAACTGTTACTACATCAATGCATAGTCCGAATCCAGGTTTGTGGGTTTAATTTGGAAAGAGAGCTGTCCAAATTAGATTAAACTACGATAGTTTTCCTTGTAAATGAATGACAAAATGTCCGATTTCATTCAAAACAGTGTCATTTTCTAAAGACACTTAGATTCCCATAGGCTAACATTCATGTTATTGCAAACTAAGTAATTTATATTCCTTGGACTTTTTGTCTATAGTGAATAAAATCAAAATGGAATGAAATGAAATTGCGGCCACATGACAAACTCAAGATAATCTGGGACAAATTTCACAAAGCTGTTAAGCACAAAAATTTCTTGCTTAATAGAAACAGGTTTCCAACAGCCAAACTATAATGTAATGTACATTGTTTGTGACTGGCCCCCCTGCTAATTTATGCTTAGCAGACAAATTTACTAAGCACTATTTTATGGTTAGGGCCCAGTTAACAAATACCAGCATTTGTTGGTATTTGTTAAATCAGCTACAGTTTGTACTATAGATTTAGCAACAGTGCTGTTCTGTGTTTTATTGATTCTTTTAACATTCCAGCAGCGATAAATATCTTTTCACCTTTTGATAAGTTTCACTCATTGTTCTGTTTGATATTTACAAAAGAAATGTTTTATCATTTGTCATATCCTTTAGTCTTGGTGTCCCCATTAATTTCCCCATCATTTGGTCCTCCCTCAAAACCAAACTCCCTCGCCAACTCACTCCCTTTGTCTTCCCACTTCTTTCAGAAAGACGAGTTGAATAGCGGTTATTCAGGAATAAGATTTGACGAAAGTGAAAAATGGTTTGTGGTCCTCGGTTCCCCTTAATCTAGACTGGGAACCTCCCAAATGTTCCAACTTGAGAGGTTTACAGACTCTGTACATCACCACAAATACAAAACTACAGGTTTGAACACAATGTGGACTATTTTCTTTCTTTATAAATTTATAAGGATAAAAAGTAGCTAAGCACAACATAATTTTGCTTACCAGAATAAGTTACCAACCAAAATACCATGTCACATGTACCATATGTGACTGGTGTCCTGCTCGTTTTTTGCTTAGCAGGAACGGTTTAAGCAATAGTTTCTACATAAGCAGCTCAGTGAGACTGAACCCTGGTGGTTACTTACCAGTATGTCCCACAAAATGCTCCCATACATAGGTACTAGCAGCAAAGAAGAGCCAATGCACTGGTATGAAGAGTAAACAGATCATGTCTGATGTGAAGGCGATGAAAATGAAGACCACAGAAAACGCCTGAAACAACAACACAACACAACACAATCCTCATATAGTTAGTACATGTACACTTCATGGAGACCGTGCTCCTGCAGGGTCTGTTGTTTCATTATTTTATGGGCAAGGCGGTTTTTCCTTGATAAAGGACACCTCTAGAAGGGAACCTTAAATGTCTACTGGAACATTTCAAGGGGCACCAAGGCAATGACCAGGGGCCAATTTCATAGCGCTGGTTAACGGTAAGCAAATTTTCAAGCTAACTACAGCAGAAAAATTTGCTTTTAGAAGCGTTAGCAAGGAATTTAGGCGGCCAGCTTGCGCGTTCACCATGGATTTTCATTCATTTTCCAACAGTACACACGGGAAGGTTAGCATGCCTTTTCGTGTGCTTACAGTTAGCAGCACTATGAAATGGAAACTGCACAGTAAGCACAAAATCGACTGTGAAGCGGCTCTATGACATTGGGCCCAAGGGCATGAAGGCAATTGCCTCCATGAAGTATCAGACTTCAGGTTAAATCTAACCCCCGTTATTGCCTTGTTACCCCCTTGAAATGTTCCCGAAGAAATTCAGATGTCTCTACTTCACCTCTTACAAAGTTGATTTGCATTCCAAATAACCCCTCTCGTTAGCTACGTGTAATATGCTGGATGCATCGTTGTACAAAAAATTAATATAAAAACTGTACCAATATTCTGATAGTGTAACATGAACCTTCTCATTCCAAAGGGAAATTCTAAAGAACTAAATGCAGCTTTTCATTCTATTCACACAAATTAATGATATTTTGACAGCAAGGTTGGCCCTGCAAACAGATAAAATTAGCCTGGAATACAGTGTACCTCAATGAGTAAGCTTGAAAGTTATTACACCAATACAAGGCGCCCTCTACAGTTTACCCCAGGAGAGGCCATTTCCCCGAATACCCACTGGTCTACTAGCCAGAGTCCAATCATTTTAGCATTTGAGCAGTAACCCCACAACCCAACAAATCCTGCAGTCAAAAGGCATTTCCCCAAAACAAGTTTGGAAGATTTTGTTTAAAACCTTTCAATTAAAAACGCCCTTTTAAAAGTTACAGCAAATATCAAAAAGAAACAAATGTTTTCCACATGTTTTAGGCTTTGTGAAAAATATTTCAGGTCCGGCGAAAGTTCTGAGGTACAAGACTTACAAGTACGGTCAACTTGTGGAGATTTTCTCGACATTTAAACCCTAACATTGCGCTCAAATGACTTTGTGGGTAAATCAATGTATTCATTTATACTGCGCAAATTTCATCAATATATTCCAAAGCACATCACATAAACTACAATCAGGGAGGTTGCACTGTGCAGCTGATCCTGAAACACGGAGGCAAGTCCCTTCCAGGGTTTGAATTTTACACTGGACCACGGGCCCAAGGCCAGTAATCTCATGACCTAACAAGACTGCTGGTCTTGTGTTTTTCAACACCTCACTGTGTAGTATCAGAAATAAATGATGTTCAAATGTTGACTTTGAGTCTGATATACACCATTCAATTCTGTTCAGTAATGAAGTAAACTTAATACCCAAAAGGACAAATGAGATCGATCTTCTCTTAGTGTTTGTTCAAATCAGAATCAGTTTATATGATAAACAGATTGTGATTCTCGTCTTGTAACAAATTTTCTTTTTCAGTAAACATTTTCAATTTGATCTACAAACCCATGGATTTTTCTTGTGGATTTTTCCCAAAAATTTGAATCTGCCTTCTCTTTCATGATAAGTGTCCTCTGTATGTTATGTGCATAATACACAATGCAAAGGACCTACAGTTTTACTCCTGTCCAAAACACGGCGGCTTGATGTTATTAACTGATATTTGTTTGTTTTGATTGGAATGAAGTCAATTTCTTTGTGTGGTCAGACTGGATTTATGCCCAAAGTATCCCAGACAGTTAGCTCAATGGAAAAGCTACATGTATATTATACATGTAGCTTTTCCATTGAGCTAACTGTCTGGGATACTTTGGGCATAAATCCAGTCTGACCACACAAGGAAATTGACTTCATTCCAATCAAAACAAACAAATATCAGTTAATTCCTCCTTGTTCATTGCAGTATTCCTCCCACAGTTTATCTAGATTGTTTCAAAAACATATTCCTGATTCACTGAAAACACAGAAAGATCAACAACAAGGATATCCAGAAATTATAAGCAGTTTATAAAACAGCAGTTAAGTGAAAATAGAACAGAGATATTTTCAAGGTTTCTGTCCAAGTTGATGACGCTGATTGTGACTCATATTGAAACTGGGTTATGAAATAATGAAGAGCACTTAATGGCACATATTTTATTTCATACAATTATTTAGGCTATATGATTGTCTAACTCATCTCAATGTGACCTTAGAAAAAATCAATCTGAAGCTTTCAAAATTACAGTGTAAAAAATCGGCTCAGTGTTTGTATTATTTGTAAAAATAAAAAGGGCCTTATTTATCCAAAATGGCTATAAATCAGAAAAAAATAATCAAACACTACATAAATGTTTGCAGGCTTGATACTTCAGAGAGGCAACGGAGGCAATTGCCTCCATTGCCCTCTGGTCATTGCCTCGGTGCCCTTAAAATGTTCCAGGTACAAATTTACAATTTCCTTGTGAAAATGCCTTGGTGCCCTTGCCCTTTCGAAAACGAAGCAATTAGACCTGTGTTTGCCAAACAAATATTTTGTGGAAGATAGATCAACAAATCAATTGAAAGGGTGTGCACAACACTGGTAAGATTATTTTTCTCTCCCTTTTTTCCCCTGGAGTTTTGTAAGGAAATAGAGCTAAGTTGAGTAGATGGGTAAGAGATCCAGACCTGGATTTACACAGAGGCCAAGGAGGACATAGCCTGTGTTGCCCTGGTCTTTGTCCCTGGTGCTCCTTCAAAAGTTTGCCCTTTGCAAAATGAATATGGCCTTGCCCTCTCAAAGATGAAATTCTAGGCCAGGAGATCATCTAAAATTTACAACATTTTGAAGGTCCTGTGGAGAAAACTAATTTTAAAGGGCCCCTACATCCCACAATGTACAAATACAGTACAAAGTTTATAAACTGTGTGTGTCAGTATCAATGTGCATTAATATAACATGCACAGTCCCCTCCCCCCTCCCCTCCCCTCCCCAACCAAAAAAGATTTAAGTATAAACAACCTGAGTGCCAGCTAGATTTGTCAGTATTTTCACCCGCATATTTTGTTACCTCTTTTGATTCTACTGATAGTACTTGGACATGTAGGTCATACTCTTTCAACATGACTGTGAAAATGTTAAAAACTTTGGACAGGACCCAAGTGACTTGAGTTTAAGGATGTCATAAATAATGCAGAATTGATATTCAACCCTTGAAAAAGGCAGGAACATTTTGATTGTGTACTAGGCTGACCTACATGTACTATGGTAGGCTTTTATACAATGTTTCAGGCTATTTATTTAGTTACACTCTTATTGATTTTCCAAGGGTAAAAAAATTGAAATCAGATTGAAGTAGGAAGAATATCATAATTATAATAATGACAAAATCAACAGGCCTGGAATTTCATCTTTGAGAGGGCAAGGTTAGGTCATTTTCATGTTGCAAAGGGCACCCATCTCTATTTGAAAATCTTAAAGTCTATGACCAACTTTACAAGGGGCACCAAGGCCAAGACCAGGGCAACAGAGGCTGCATGTTTGGTCTCCTTGTAATAGACCTTTATCATGGTGCAGCCATCTTGTTTTTCTCCCATTCAAATCAATGTAACCAAACCGAGGCTGGAAGGGCAAATTGTCAGGTTCCTTTTTGAACAACGAACATCAGCATCCATTACTGTTATTGGATGCAGGGCACATAACCAAGATGGTGGCAACATGATAAAGGTCTATTTCCAGGCTTATACGTGAATATTCATCAATAGGTACATGTACTGTAAGTGCTTGGTAACGTTAAGTGAACAAGAAGAATAATTTCAAGATTGACTTACCAGTCCTTGATTCCTGTAATAATTATAAATGCTCCGTAACAGCAGCCACAAAGGCCACAGGTACTCAAAGCGAAACTCCAAAATGAAGTCTAATAAAAGGACAAACGCCCATATTCCCAAGAACTTCAGGTACAAGAAGGTACTGCAAATAAAGAAAACAAACAAAGTTGCATCAATTTATAAGTACACAGTTTTTATTTTTAAATGGTTAACTGGCAAAACAAATATGTCAAGTAATAAACCACAAAGGAAACTGATTGGTTACATTGATTTTGTGTAAACAAAAAAGAAGTTGATTAAGAGCAGGATTTGAACTGCAAACTTTGGATTTACACATCGGTGCTCTACCAACTGAACTACATGTATTAGCCCTGTTGGGGTCTCCCAATTATGTCAATATTAAATCAAATAGATGTTCCTTCATTTGCAAAGTACGAAAGTCAAAATCTCAGCATGCTGGTCCAAATTTGTCACAATAAAAATGTATCCATGCATAATAACAAGTGTACATCAGCCAGTTTAAGTTCAATAAAGATTGTACCCTTAAACCTATGCGTGATACCGTGGCTGTAGTTATTACAGATCCTCCACATGTAATTGTTTGCTGTACCCATTGATAATGACAAGATTAAAACTGGCTTCTCGTCATCGGGCACGCTCGGTTGTCTAAACATCTCTAGAAAGCAGGTGTTGGGGATTCAAATCCACCCAGGTAGCCAGCGGCACAGGACTTCTTAGAAAGGCAAGGCAGTTTTCTGTGGTAAGGGGGCGCCTCTATGAGGGACATTTGAACTTCCATTGGGGCAATTCAAAGGGCACCAAGGGAGCAAAGAGGCAATTGGCCCCCTTGCCTCCGTGAAGTATCAAGCCTGAAATCACATATCGATGTAAGGGTTTAACTTTTATACAGACACTGTATTCCTAATGCAATTACTTTTAAATTAGAATATTTAACTACTGTTGTTAAAAAATAAATGGAAACTTTTACAATATTAAAAGGAAGCAAGTGGACAAGTTCATGTTGCCAAGTGGGTTGGCTTTCTACCTCTAGCAACAGGGAAAGTAATAACTAAATAACAGGGAAATACCAGAATGAACTCGACACGGGATTGACATGTGGACTAAAACAATAAATTCAACTTAAGAGAGCTAGAGATTTATTACACCATGGTCGGACCATTTGTTCCTTGTTCTTTTTTTCTCTCTGGTTCAATTTGACACAAAGTAACCCTTGAACTAAACACTTCTTGTAACAGGGAAATAAAACGTTGTAGTTACATGTAGGTATCACTTCTTGTTTCATTCAAAATCTGAAACTCAAACACACAAATATGAATAGTGCAAGTGTATTCAGTATTCATGTACACATCCAGTTTCAATGCATACCTTGGTATTAAACTTTTTGTTTTGACAGGCCAGATGTACATGTATGTAATGTATGTGCTTCATGGAGAAAATGGCCCCTTGAAATGTTCCAGAACAAAGTTTGATTTCCCTCAGAATAGAGTAGTCCTCTACTAATGAAAAGCTGTGATGCCCTTACAAAAATGTGCAGGGTAGGCCTGGTTTTGTATAAACCAATCCAACATTTTGTTAAGTTTTTTTGTATGTAAAATGTAACCACTTTCTGTATTTGTGCTCACATTCAACTGTTTATAAGACAAGTTCTTCATATATTTTTGCAAGCTGGTTGTCTGATACATGTACCTGCAAGTCTGCCAAGTTGAACAAATTTACTTGGAAATCTTTACTGACATCTGAAGCAATATGAAGCACTGTTAAATACATGTACATGTACGCAAATACGCAAAAAGCCACATGAACGCTATGTTGCGTACATGTATGCAATGATACATACACATGTATGTACCATTGACCTAATTCACCTGGGTCCGATTTCATGGCTCTGCTCAACGCAGAATTCCGCGCTTACCGCACCCTGTAAAGCACATGAATCTATATGTATGGGCTGTAAGCACAGATTTCCATGCTTACCGCACCCTGTAAAGCACATGAATCTATATGTATGGGCTGTAAGCACAGATTTCCATGCTTACCGCACCCTGTAAAGCACATGAATCTATATGTATGATGTATGGGCTGTAAGCACAGATTTCCCTGCTTACCGCACCCTGTAAAGCACGTGAATCTGTATGGACTGTAAGCGCAGAATTCTGTGCTTACCGCACCCTGTAAAGCACATGAATCTTTATGTATGGGCTGTAAGCACAGATTTCCATGCTTACCGCACCCTGTAAAGCACATGAATCTATATGTATGGGCTGTAAGCACAGATATCCACGCTTACCGCACCCTGTGAAGCACATGAATCTATATGGGCTGTAAGCACAGATTTCCGTGCTTACCGCACCCTGTAAAGCACATGAATCTATATGTATGGGCTGTAAGCACAGATTTCCATGCTTACCGCACCCTGTAAAGCACACGAATCTATATGGGCTGTAAGCACAGATTTCCCTGCTTACAGCACCCTGTAAAGCACATGAATCTATATGTATGGGCTGTAAGCACAGATATCCGCGGTAAACAGAGCCATGAAATTGGGCCCTGAAATCATCACACACAACTAACCTTAGTTACACCATTTTCAAAGTCAGATTCCTCCAGTACTGTGCAGTTTAGGTGATGTACGTTTGGTAAGAAACGCACCGAATCTTTACATAAGATGACAGACCATGGGCAGACAGTAGCTGCATGTAATGTCAGTGCAAGGAGTCCATACAAGTAATCTCATGGCATTTTAATAACAGTAAACGGGAGTAGCATAGCAATGGCATTGCAATCATGGTATAAGAAACGTACTGTAGCCAATCTACATATAGGGCTACATGTACAATTTGTACATGCAGCCCTTGATTGGCAACATTGACGTGTACTACATACGTACACATTTGTATCACATCACCCATCAAATACAAGTCAGCAAATTGCCCACTAATTTAGCAATGATACGTGATCTACTAAACCTGTTCTGACTTCACAACATGACAGTAACATCTTACAAAGTATACAAACAGCTGCAGTACGCTTCAATGCCAAGTTATGCTGAAAACATTACATGAATGCGATGACATTGGTAGACTCCATGTTTGATCAATATCACTAATATTGCTTTCACAAAGACTGATTGATAATGTTGGAACTGACCATACTGTACGGGTAAGAACTAGAAACTCACTATATGTATGTTACACCAGCTGACCTGCCACGGGCTCAAATCCCTATCAATAAATTGCCTGCAAATGTCCACTTGGAAAATGGTTACTGCGTAAACTGACGACTGACCAGTGTAATATGATTGGTCAGCGCCATTTTTTCAATGGGCAAAAATGCTTCTTGTCGGGCTATGTCGCATGGTCACTGCATGGTTTTGCACGCCTTTTAGTTCTTTTTAGTTCTAGAATATCTCTATGGAATTGACACAAGTAAGAAAGTCAAAATCTTTAAGGTTCCTTTGTGTGACGAGATAATGCAATTTTTAAGAATTAAGAATAATGTAGCCTTTGTCTTAAATGCAGTCAAGTTTGATTATAAAAATACTTGATTTACGCAAATCAGCATCACACAAAATATAGTATGTGTGCACATGATGTGTGCTTAAAACAGAAATATTAAATTATTATCATAATATATTGAGATTGCCTAACCTGAAAACCCATTTTCCATCTCTACAACTGATGAAATCAAATCCTTTTGAATCTCAAAACCTATTCAGATGCGTAGTTGGCTTAAAGCACTCAATGGCCTTCCTCTTGTTTATTCACCGCGTAGATGGCGACACTATCAAGCTAGCGGCAAACCTTCTTCACACACTCTAGTTATAATTGTGTTACCTCCTTTCTATCATGTCCATAGCCATTCATGTAACTCTGATTTCCAGAGCTGCCTTGCACAACCTAACAGAAGAGCTTTTCAATGTATTGTTCAGGAGAAATTGGCAACAATAGTCAAATATATTTGATTTGCATAATGATCTTGGCTGTCTAAGTTTAACCATGGCTCGAGATAATCTAGTTATACAAACAGTCCCCGTACAATGTACTGATAATTTCTGCTCACTGATTGGAAATTAAAGGGATGTACCTGCAAATCGGACTTGTTCTTTGTACACAAAGCATGAATCATTCCCAATGATGTACACGTTAGTCACTTACTAGCAACAATATTGTTGAAACATTTACACGAAAAAAAAAGAATAGAATAAAAAACAGTTTTGAAATTATAAGCCTACTGAACACCTAAACAAAACAGAATTTCCCAAATTTGATCAACATTTTATCAGCGATTTTTGTTTTAGGCTTTTCTTTGATTTCTATTCATTTTATCTTTTCTTCTTCTTTTTTTTTGTATGTAAATAACTTGGAAACTACTTCATGTAATTCTAGAACAACTGATAACGATACAAAAGATTATAATGTAATCAAGTGCTGTGTATTTAAAGAATAATGTGTCATACACATACATTGTAGTTTGTCTAATAATCTCTACATGCAAGCGAACCAGAAGCCACACTTTGCCTTTTCTTTTGTTCTGTTTGCTTACATGTACCATTACAGATAATATAAACAATACTGTCAGCAAATACTGTCAAAACTTTGAAACAGTTCTCATGACCATAGGCATATGGAGACTCTTTGGTTAAGAGGGGGCAGAGGGGTTGATTTGCCAAAAATTTTACTCAGATAAAAAACACAAGACCCAATTTCTAATAAACGTCTTTTTATTCCTTCTTGCTTTGTCCAAATTTTCCTCTAGTTTTGCCTGAATTCCCCCCCCCCCGGCTCGTACGCCTTTATAGCATAATTTATGCTCATTGACTTTTCTTTAATTGGTCAGCAAATTAAACGTCTATAGATGCACAACACTAGTCACGAGTGGTGCATAAAAATTGTTCTTTAATTTAGGTAGTCAGGCATGCTCCTTCAAAATTAGCAACTGCCTTTGTTTTTCAACAAGGTACAAATAACACAAAAATCACCCAGGCTGGTCAGAATGCTGGCTGTAAGAATGCATTCTAGTTGACTAGCCCAAGGGGGCTGGTCACAAAAAACAACATAGGCAAGGCTGAGTTACAAACCTGTAAACTGTTTCCTGCAGTAGGAACTGATTTTAGATCCTGTGACCTTTCACCTGGGTCATTTAAGGTCAAGGTGATCAAAGGTCACATCCTTAACTTGAACAGTGTACAGGTACGTGTGTAGAGCTGCTTGTAGGGCTAATACATGTATTGTACATTGTTCATTATCTTCCAGTGTGGGCTAATCTGCTCTTGTACCGTTTCTCAAGGCATATCCATCACAAGACCCACTTTTTGGATTGCATCCACTTTAATTTTCCGTATGATATTACGTAGGCCTACTACACGCAGGCCTCGATCTTAAGAAAAACAGGGGCAGGCCTTTGCTGGCCAAATCAGACAAATTGTACAAGGGCATGCTGGCCAAGTTGGTAGTGACAAGCGCAATTTTTCTGAAGGGCATGCTGGCCAATGGCCTTGGTGGCCTCGGTTAAGATCAAGGCCTGATGTACAAGTGTGTGTCATGTATTGAATTGTCCCTTAGAAAAGAAATTACAGCGACATGTAGAGTGAATAAATTCATTCTGATCTTCTTCATTTTAAAATAAACAACACACTTAAAAAAAAATGATTGCATTTCCCCAGGTAAGTATTTCAACCGCTGAAATTTACTTGGCAGTTCATTACTACATTGTACATGTATTACCAGCAGAAATGACTTTAACACCTCTCATCCAATCCAACCTTGACCAATATATTCTGACATTGATTGTGACACTGATCATGTTTCTACCTTACAATTGCAATCAAAGTATTAACATAATCATGCAAGTCATTTAGAAACAAACTTCTCATGTGTACTCAACGACTGATTTCAATGAACATAACTACTGTGTGGGATCCTTTGGTGTGGTGTTTTCATTACGCATACCAGTGTCAATACCGAGTACCAGTGCTCAATACAAGCATGCATGTGTGCTCTATAACATGTCATGTGTATTGTGTACACTGCATAGACAGATTAGTGCAGTCCGTGGTAACGCATGCTGTATGATTGGAATAAGATCGGCAAGATTCATGTTTCTGTGTTTGGTTGAGTAAGAAGTAAATGAAAAAAGAAACGTTTGGCAAATATTCAATGAAATCATGCAGTATTTAGGATTTGCACTTATATTGAGTGCTGATCGGAGTGACTTCATTTTTCTTTCGTGCTGGTCGGCATTACTGACTTGGTGGTCAGTGCCGGCCAGCATAGCTACATGTACAACCCTGAAAACACCTGAGGACCAGTCAAAATTCTCTCCAAGTGGTCCGACAGGCTACTTGAAAAGCATCCCTAATATGAATTATGGACTTTTGAAAAATCTGACTAACTAGTGAAATGACAAGCTAACTGGTTCCACTGGCTAGTCACTGAAAAATTTAAGGGCAAACCCTGTTAGTGTTAAGTTGATGTTTACCAGGGAATTGTCTGTTGCTACAAGTTGGTCAAACCAACACGTATGTTCACAACATGTATGGATGATGTTTCACTCAGCAAATATTATTCCTGCAAAATTATGAGGTGCAAATTTCATATTATCCGTTCCTAAAAAGCACAACAATTACATCATGTAGCTAAGCACAAAACGATTGTGCTTAATACCAGAAAAAGGTTTCCACACGAAACACCATGTCGTACAGTTTGCGACTGGTTTCCCGCTTGTTTTTGCTTCTAAGCAGGAAACGAGGAAACTGTTCAGCACTATTGTCTACTTCAGCAGCTCTATGAAATAGGGCCATGAACACATGCATGTACTGTAGCCATATGGGCAATCTGTGCAACCAACAGCAGCCAGTGGTTTATAGTCTGGAATCCAGCTTCAAGAAATCTCCACTGGACCATCAGGTCTTGTACATGTAGCTCAGAAATCTCACTGGACACAAATATTTTTGACAAGAGTAACAAAATATTTCTTCTGCTTTTTCACGTAAGGGTTTCGAGTAGGCAAGCTTGAGAATGCAGACCTGATACTTCATTCTTGTGAAGGGAAAGGCATTCTTTACCTAGTAATTTGGGCATATCTGTGCGGGAATATGTAAATTTGTACTGGAACATTTCAAGGGGTGCCAAGGCAATGACCAGGGGCAATGATGGCAATTGCCTCCATGAAGTATCATTATCAGGTCTGCTGTGTGCACAGACCGTTTACATTGTTATTAGTACATTGTCATAAATGGATAGTACATGACATTTTTCACGCTTTCTCAAAAATGTATTAATCCTTTTGAGCAAGATATTTAAATGTAATTGAATATTCATATCTTTAATATGCAAATGTACTCTTACAGAACTTTGAAAAATGAAAAACTGATCAAATTATTTCAACAAGGTTAAACCATAGGTTGGAAAGTTTAGGTAAGTAGAAAAAGTACTATTAATTAAACATAAATTATGTACTTTAGTTTTATGACTGGCCTGTCAGACTATTGTGTATCAAATTAATATTTTTATTACCAGCAATACCACAGTCAATACCACACCAGTACCAGTGCAAAAATAATGTGCCTTGCTCGTGTTGGTTGTGCTCGCCCAGGGCAGGCTTAGCTAGGTACAGCCGTTTGTCAACATTGAAAATTATTGATTTGTTAAATCATAAATGTAGCCGATCCCAACTTCATTTTCAGAAATCAACCATCTAGTCATACATTATAGATACCCCATGTCCAGAAATAAATAGTCTATACATCATAATTTATATGATAATATCCAAAATAGTATACTTCGGAACAGCGAACGTGTTTTCATTTTTACATGTCGACCAATCTGTGCATTACTGTGTGTGCAAACGTCCTCAACACACACACTCGTCATACAGAGACATCCTTGATTATTTTTTGGTACCACTCTCATATTTTCAATCAAAAATCTCACCTGCCGTAGATGCCTTCTGCGATCTTGTTTCGTTTCAGAGGGCGTCTTAGCTTACCACATTCGGCATTTCTCCTCTTCATATTCCTTAGTTCGGCGAACTTATGTTAGAATTTCGGCAAAATAATTACACGGTGCCTGTCTCAGTAGCTAAAAATGTCTGCTTTTTTTACACTAAATTACTCCTGTTGCATTTTTTGTCATGTAGTTGGTGCTGTCTCTGTATCGTTATTGTTGTTTACTGCGCGTGCGTAATGACACTTGTCCCCACGCGCTGTCTGTACGTTCCGAAAGCAAATAAGAACAGAAATATCATTCACAAAAAAAGGTCTTTGAATTTGTTTGTTGTTGCTCCAGCAAACAAACTTCACTGTTAAAATCTTCACATTTACATACTTCACTGTTACAAACAAACAACAACAAACACTTAAGCATTTCCTTCATTAACTTCTGATGGCATTATTTCGTGGCTGCCAAGCGCTAAAGCCCGGCATTTTGCAAAAAAAAAATTATTCCCTTCGTTTAATAACTGTCAAAAAACACTTGAAATAAACACGGCTCTTTTTCGGAGCCCACACTAGACCAAAACAATATTCTCATTCGAGCGGTTGAAGAAAAGATTATTTTAATGATTAACAATATAGTCTATCCATACCTCCATGGGGTAACTAAATTTGACAATTTAATAAAAAGGTTATATGAAATTCACCCAAACACTATGATTGATATTGAACTAATTTGTTTTACTGTGCGCTTCATTTCGGTAGAGGGCGCTGTTCAACGAGACCATTAAAATCTTATAATTTTGTTAACTGTGCGCTTAATTTCGGTAGAGGGCGCTGTTCAACGAGACCATTAAAAAATCACGAAACGAATTTCTCCCGCGAAGTGGTAGGATGTCGGACAAAGAAGAGACTGACATGGGGCCAGGTTTAAAGAGACCAAAATCTCTCCCTCAAAATGGAAATCAAAACACAGCTTCCGGGGATGAGAATGTAAGTGTATGTTTGTGATTTTCATGTTGGATCGTCAAGGTTGTCAACTTAGTTTATAAGTTTTTGCGGTCATTATTTGGAATGTTCAGTTTCCGGACTCATTCACTTTCCCGTTTGCAATCTTCAAAATACTATTATTGGCCCCAATATTAATATTATTAATAAAAGTAATACGATAAAACAATCATATGTTACTTGTTAGTAAACATATTTTCTTGATAACCCTTGATGAAGACTATTGTTCAAAACACTGATCAAATTGAAACAGCAGTTGTAAAAATAATATATTTGAACTCCCTGTAAAAATGTAAGCAAACTGCAGATTGACATTTAATAATAATATTTAAGTTATTTTATTATTTTGTTTGAAAGACCCTTTCAGTTCAGTTTCAAAGTAATAATTAAATCTGCCCAATGCGCCATGATCCATTGTTTATTTTGAACTGGCATTTACACGCGATTATTGGTAACTTCACACGCAATTCTCATGCTGTGCATCAAGTGCGATTATGAAGTGGCAGAGTTCTAATTAAAAGCATGCACCATGGTGCCCAGAGCAGTGTAGATTCAACATGGTGTATATTACTGTGAAAGTATCTACTGGTACTGGTCCATTAAATAAAATTAAATTGATCAATCCTGATGACCATTTTTAAACTGAGTAGAGAAACTGGTTTTCGGGGTCTTGTTTGAACAAATGTAACAAAAGTCATACGTGTGTAGACGGTGTCGATATTTTGTATTTTTTTTTGTTTCATGAGCAATAATGAATTTGTTCATAAATATGTATTTTTTAGTCTCTAGAGCTTGATGATGGGCGGAGTGAAGCCAGTACTCCCACAGCCGAGAGCAACTCCCGTTCAGACACACCCACTGGGTCGACAACCGGCAGCTTCAACAACAGAAAGAGCAACCGCGGACGATGGAGAACCAACAAAAATAAACTCCAGTACAAATGCAGTTCCTTCTTGAAAGAAGACCACGGCCAACCCATATTTGGTGTGACCTTTAACCCTTTCTATAAAGAAGGTGATGCGCTAGTCTTCGCTACAGCAGGCAGTAATCGTGTTTCTGTTTATGAGCTGTTGGATGGAGGAGGAATGAAATTACTACAGAGCTATATAGATGCTGATGTATCCTTGCAATCATTGGGGGCGGAGCCAGGAAGGAGAGGGGGAAGGATTCATTTCCAATAGTTTAATAACATAAACACAAGTTTGTTCAGAGATTTTGTATAGAATGTGTTATTATAAGGTTTCCATGGTAACTGGTTTAATAAGCCATTTGTGAGTTAGTTTTTGAATGTCTTGTTAATGACTTGATTGGTTACAAGTGAACCCTTAAACTGGATTATGTCACATGGTTCAAGGCAAGCTTTTGTACAGCAACCTCCAGATGGGCAAAGCCTGGTACCATTGTGCCTCACACATTCATTCAGAATTGTGTACGGGTGTTTGCTGTCTCTTACGTAACTATGCAAAGAACTTGCCCTGAACCATGTGACATAGCAACTGTCTCTAGTCTGAGGAATTCAAAGCAAGTCATGGTACCAGACATTCTAATCTAAATTAAAAATGGCTTCTTTACAAACTGGTATTTTGCTGATTCTCTTGAAAAATATTAAGAATATTTAAAACAGGTTTGTGGTCTTACATTATATGTGTGGGTTACTTTATATTGGTAATTATAAACATCAAATAACTTTCAACTGATCATATTTCTTCAAAGTTGAGAAACTTTTCCCTTAACATTTTATCAGTCTGACGAGAGTTTCTACACTTGTGCCTGGTCCTATGAGAAGACTGGCTTGCCATTGCTTGCTGTAGCAGGGTCACGGGGTACCATACGCATCATCAGTCCAATCACAATGCAGTGTGTTAAGGTACAGTATAAACAAAAAGAAAACAGTTGAAAGTTTGTATGGGAGATGAAATTATTTTTTCTTTGCCCATGTCCAATTTTATGACTCTGTATACCACTGGCAAAAAAATCCATGCTTCACACTTTGTTTTAACCATTGGCGACATTGGTTGGAAAGAGAAAGATCAGATCTTTCCATTGGGCTGGAAACTGAAGCGATGATTTTGAAAAGGGCCAGAGCTACTGCAGAAATTCGTAGCTGACACTGTAAGCTCAGAATAACGCAGTAAGCAGAGCCATGAACTCAGGTCGTGCATTGATGTATTATTTTTAATGAATCTGTATTGTTTATTTGTCAGCATTATATCGCTCACGGCAACGCAGTCAATGAACTCAAGTTCCACCCAAGGGATTGCAATTTACTTCTGTCTGTCAGTAAAGGTGAGATTGTTGAGTTTGTAGGAGTGAGGCATGTGACAAAAAACTAAGAATGTTACACATATTGATTGGGTAGCTGTAGAACTTTCTTTTGCAACATCACAGCTGTGAGTTTTGCCAACCAGAGGCTGGCAAAAGTACGGGCAACCTTCACTGCATATCATTGATAAATCAGTTGTGATACCAAAAACAGAAAGAACATATTCTTCATATTAAAAACAGGTTTAAAATGTTTTATTAAAAAGGGTGAATTTGTGCCGACCCAGTTATACATTTTGTAATACTTGAGGCTACGCATACAAAATGGTGGTCAGTGTTTGTAAACAGAAGAGTGTTCTGTACAAAAAACAAATTGGTTGCTGTGCCCAATTGATAATAGGCCCAGTTATTGATGGGTATGTCCAAACTATGGTTTGAACAAGCCCAACTTGAGTCCGTTCAAGTTGGGCAGACCAAGCTGTTATTGGGATAGATGCTCCAGTTGGGGCATAAAGTGGTTATCCAAATGTTTTTCTCCGAGTTAATTAGACAAATTAGACAACTCTTTAGAGAATTCATTTATAACCATACACCCAAATGCCCAGACTTGGCTAATACTGTTGATTTGTTTACTCCAATTTTTTTTTTTGCAGTCAAAATGTCAGAAAAAGTGAAACAGAAATTTGTTTTATTTGTTAACATGTGATCATTGCAAAATGTCAATTCAGGACGTGACCTTTACTTTGTCCTTTTTTGGTTGAGTAGAAGTAGGTCAAATCATGCGGCTGTTTGTGGCCACTATGGGCATTTTGGTACAAGCCGTTTGCGGCTTATGTGACCTCTCAAGTGTTAATAAACACTGTCATATACATGTACTACTTAATGCTAAATATGATTATTTGGTGTGGGTTTTTTTCCAGATCATTCTGTGAGATTATGGAACATTCAAACAGACACTCTAGTCATTGTATTTGGTGGGGTCGAAGGTCACAGAGATGAAGTCCTGAGTGCTGTAAGTACCATCTACACTTCGTTCAAATAATTCAGACTTTTTTATGATAAATTGCAAAGTTATTTTGTCGCAGGACTTGGTCAAATAGTATCCCAGGAATGTAATAAGGGAAAACTGATTGAATGTGACATAAATACAGTATGATGAAAAAGCTAGCAGACTGTCTCGTAGTACTGGCCTCTGGAATAGGTACAGTGAAGGGGTGAGAAGATGCGGCAAAATGTGAACTACTCGGTTTAAATGGTTGAAATAATTGGTGTTCTTTGTCTGATAGGATTTTGACATTGACGGAACACGGATCATGTCTTGCGGAATGGACCATTCATTGAAGATGTGGCGATTAGAAAGACCAATGGTACAAGAAGCTATCAAGAATTCATATGAATACAACGCTAGCAAGACAGACAGGTAAAAATAGTCATTGCCCGACACTGATGTATGTCAAAGAACTAACCCTCCTACTGTCTGACCATTCAGTATCATCCACTGTTGTTTTGAATGATAGATAAACTATGCCAGCCTGCAATATGAAGTCAAGTGGTGAATGCGTCTACACAGTCTAAAGTCAACCCTCCTACTGTCTGACCATTCAATATCATCCACTGTTGTGATGCATGAAGATGCATGACCAGATGCATGAAGGCAGTTGCCACTATTGCCTATGTAAAGTATTGGGCCCTAGCTATGTTTGGCATGAGGCAAGATATTCCAAGTTAATCCACAAGTTTTGGTGTTGACTTTACAATTTTGATGGCTGTAGGAAAATTATCAAATCAAACTGTTAAAACTTTGCATTTTTTTTTCACATTATTCTCCTAGGCTTTTGTAAACAAGATTTATATTGTTTTTGTTTATCAGGCCATTCAGGACGGTACATGTAAACACACCAGACTTCTCAACGAGGGATATTCATCGAAACTATGTTGATTGTGTGCGATGGTTGGGAGAATTTGTCCTGTCCAAGGTAAGGCCTTTTATATGTTTTTATTATTATTATATCTTTCTGGTAATGAAACCAAGGGACCCTCATAGGTGACTTGCACTGTGACCCGTAGGCCTGAAGATACCTGTGTAGAGAAGATGATGAAGAAATCTCAGTTTTAGATGAAGGAAGAAAACACTATCGCTCTGCATTTACTGTGTTCTTTTTGCATGTGCTGAGCTAGGCTTTTTGTTTATGAATTTGACTGGAGTTTGTTTGTTTGTTTATGACATTATTTTTCTTGATTCTTTAAGTCATGTGAGAACTGCATAGCCTGCTGGAAGCCCGGTCTAATCTCGGACCCATTGGACACCATAACAAAGTCGTCTCAATCCCGCGTCACCGTACTACACAAGTTTGAATATGCCCAATGTGACATCTGGTTCATGCGCTTCAGTATGGATTACTCACAGAAGGTATGCAAAGTGCCAGACTAAAATTCAACACAAGTAAAGCCCAGTTCATACTTCAGGCGAATTGCGAAAGTGAAGGGAGTTTATTAACGTCACAATTTGAAAACAGCATGTACAGAAATGTTGCGTCACCAAGCCTCGCTTTTGCTTTCTTGTGAAGTGTGAACCGTGCTTTAAACTTCATCATGTCTACGAGTGTTTTAGTTATTTTATTTTGTGTTCATCTGTTTGTTTTTCGCTTTTCTCTTTTTTTTCAGATCTTAGCTCTTGGTAATCAAGTCGGTAAACTTTATGTTTGGGATCTGGACGTAGAAGAGCCATGTAAAGCGAGGTAAATGTAAAAATAAATCTAAACATAAAAACTGGGTTCGAGTCCTGGTTTGACACTTGTGTCCTTAAGACACTTAACGTTATTACTTCGTCCTTTGGATGGCATGTACAGTTGTAGGTCCTGTGTTGTGTAATGCACGTAAAAGAAAGCAGTTACACTTACCATTAACAGAAAGAGTTCTCCCTGGTGTTGACTAACTTGTGACTTGTTTTTCTGGTTTACAGATGCACAAAGCTGACACATCCCAAGTGTCTATCAGCAATCAGACAGACAAGTCTATCTCGTGACGGATCCGTTATTATCGGTGTGAGTGACGACAGCACAGTCTGGAGATGGGATCGGATTCGATAAAAACAGCCAAAAATACTACCATGTTTATTTTTAGATCGTCATGGGGAAATGGAGACCAGAAATGCATTCAGGGTTACTAGACACGTTAATGTTACCAGACTAAGTTGAATAGCATGAAGGTTAGTCTGTGTCTTTGAGTTAATAGCTTCAGTTGTGGCTATGTGCAGATTGCTGAAAAGTGCTATTCTTTAACGTTGTCACTGGAGCCGAAGTCACTCCACTCAGACACGGCCTAACTTTGTTTTTAAATCTTCGGACTTGGCACCTTTGATAAGATTGATATCTTTACATCTTGGTTGCAAACTGGGACCATTTCATGAATCTATTTACCAGTAAGCACCTTTTTGTGCTTACCATACCAGGAAAAAGCAAGCAAAAGCAAAAGTGTATTTCATAAAAGCTTGAGAAGATTTGACAACGCATGTTTGCGTTCACAATGGATTTGCATTGATGCGTCACTCAGCTACTTACAGAAACTGCCGGCAAGCTAGCATGCCTTTTGCTTTGCTTAAGGTTGCCAGTGTTTATGAAATAGAAACTCTGTTAAGTGTTGCTCTGTAAGCAGGAAACATCTGCTTACAGGCTTTATGAAATTGTGATAAACCCTTAAAAAACCAAGCACAATTTCATAGAGCTGCTTAAGCACAAAAACTAGCTAAGCACAAGCAAATTATGCTTACCAAAATAAGGTTACCAGCCAAACTACCATGTCACACATGCAATTTGTGACTGGTATCCTGCTCATTTCTGCTTGGCAGAAATCTGTTCAGCAATATTCACTGGTTAAGCTGCTCTATGAAATTGGGCCCTGATTTGCTGCAATGGCACTGTTCAACATGTTCTGTGTAAAATATTAATAACAATAATAATAACAGGCATTTATTAGATGCTTTTAAACATTGTATCAAAGCACCTTACGCTATCATTACCTCTGTTCATGGGTCTTGGATATTAAACCAGTACCCTCCCAAATAAATCCTATATCCTCTTTGCCAAAATGAAGGATTCAGAAGGACTGAGGGTTGTAGGCCCAAATAATAATTGCTTATCACTGGGTCAGGCATTCCAATCTTATCCAAGTCTAAACAATTTGGTATGGAGTAACATAGGAGAGGAGGATAGTGGAGGATTGAGACAAGTGGGCCGAGGGAAGAAAGGTTTTAGTGAAGATCAGTGCTGTACAGCCATTATCAGTATGATACAATTTTTGTCATGTTCCCAGTGGGCCATAGTAATAATCAATAATGATTCTTATTATACAAAAAGGGGCCAGACTACTTCACCATTCCAGCCTAAAGCCATGTCCAAATTGGCAGGTATGGCTCTGGCTAGATCGCCGTGTCATGGTATAGGATGTCCATAGCAACACCCTGAGCAAGTCTTATATGGCTCTGGCTAGATCGCCGTGTCATGGTATAGGATGTGCATAGCAACACCCTGAGCAAGTCTTATATGGCTCTGGCTAGATTGCCGTGTCATGGTATAGGATGTCCATAGCAACACCCTGAGCAAGTCTTATATGGCTCTGGCTAGATCGCTGTGTCATGGTATAGGATGTCCATAGCAACACCCTGAGCAAGTCTTATATGGCTCTGGCTAGATTGCCGTGTCATGGTATAGGATGTCCATAGCAACACCCTGAGCAAGTCTTATATGGCTCTGGCTAGATCGCCGTGTAATGGTATAGGATGTCCATAGCAACACACTGAGCAAGTCGTAGCCGTAGCTGCCAATTTGGATACAGCCTTATTGTGGTGACGTTGAATTCAATAACAGAAAATGGCTGAATCATGATAAATGTCAACTGTCTTGAATCGTTTCAGTGATTTGATGTACCTGTGTCATGATTATAGCAGGCCTTTGGCTGTGCATGGAAAGATGAACTCTCACCCAGATACTGCATACGTGCACACTTGCTGTCAAATAACGAGTGCCGTTTTTGTCAAACTGTGATGTGACTGCCAGGCACACAGTAACTGGGTTATTCCATTCACTGCTATAATCATGACAACACAGCCCATTTAACCTATTCAACTTTCTGCACTTTGTTCTCTGAATTCCAAGTGAAATAAATTGCTTTTTTTTACAAGTTTCTATGAACTCGTGGGTTTTACAGATCGTTTTTGTTCTTGTTTAAAGTGTCCGTCTTTTCTTAAAGTAAACATTTTACAACTAACAGATCTGTATTCAGTTACCAATATATGGTAACACCATGTGATGGTATCTTCTTGCTGTATAGAATTGTTCTTTAGTTTGTCTCCCTCTGATGAATAGAGCAGGCAAGTCGTAACGGCGAGACCAAAAATATCTCACTCCACAGCAATTATTAGATAATTGAAGCCCCCTCCCCCCAAATTCACTAAGGGAATGTAGACCCATGGTTTTTCCCATCTACTCCGAGGTAGTAGATAAACGGCAGGACAAGTTCTTACAGGGACAATCTATACAACAAAGTAGATATTATCACATGGTGTTACCACAAACCAAATACAAACTATATTATCCCTAACAATTTTATAAAATCATAAATACAGGTGTAACTTGAAGATTAAAAATTCAAAAAACTATCAACGTAAGAACCAGAAATAACTTTTATTCATAAATTTACTTGAGCTTTCCTTACAATGGTAAAGATTTTACCTTTGTTAGCAAATGACTTGATTGTAAAAATAAAACAAGTATGTATGAAGCTACTCTAAGTCGTAGTTTTAGATCTTTAGAGGAAAGTTTTTCCAACATTCTGTTTTTACAAACCAAAGTTTAATATATTACTACAATCTACTGGATTATACAGTGTTTCCACTGGCTGCCGATCTAAGTGAGGTGGTAAAAACTCAAATTAATGGTTGAAGTAAAAATTGACGCAATCTACAAACTGACAAGAATGCAGCGCTCAACCAAATGTGTGATGAATTCATCTACACATCCAAATAGACCTTTATCATGGTGCAGCCATCTTGATCTTCTTTCATTCAAACCAATGTAACCAAACCGAGGCTGGAAGGGCAAATGGTCTGATCCTTTTTGTACAATGAATATTAGCATATATTACTGTTATTAGATACAGGGAACATGACCAAGATGGTTGCAGCATGATAAAGGTCTATTGTGATTTCTTGATACACAGAGATCAAAGAAAAAGCTCTATTCTTTTATTAGTGTTTCTTTTCTTGCAAATAGTCACATCGAGACGGTGATACTGGCAACAAATTAGCGAGGTGGACACTGAAAGTTGCGAGGTCGGCTGGCTCAAGTTTGAACAAGCAGAGAAAACACTGCGGTTATACAACAGTTTTTAATTGTGACATTAAATTGTGTCTTTTTTGTGTGTATCTGAATATAAAACAGCGGAATATTTTGGCAATGATAAATGCAACATTCAAAAAATCTTTTTATCTCCAATATTATCCAAAACATAGCAAGTCTTGTAATTTTGTAGATGTTTTCAACGCAGCAATACATTTTCAATCACGCATACCCAAGTGTTTTTAACACTATCCTACGAGGCAAATTAACATCTCCAACACAATACTATTCACCTTAATAACATATTACCTTTTTTTTTTAACCTACAACCAGTTTTATTACAAATTTGTTACTAGCAATTTCTTTGACTTTGTAATCATTCAAAAGAGAAAATAAATTTGACATCAGATGTCAAACTATGGTATTTATATACCATGCAGGTATGTGGCAGAGGGCGTTCACTGCCCCCCCCCCCACAATGTTTCCATACTGTAACACACTCTTCCTCTCTTGTACAGAAGTCCCCCCCCCCCCGCCCCCGCCCCCACCCCAATCCTCTAGGAATTCCTGAGATTCCCAGAACACAATGAAAACACAATGTGGGGGGTACACCCTGCCACATATCAAACACCATATGGATATTAAATACTTTAAGTAAAACATATTAATTTTGTTTGAGTTATAGATATATGCAGATCTTTACTTATTACTAAGCGCTGTAGTTACATACACAAATCAAAAATATTTAAACTTTGATACAATGTTTTTAGTGTTTAAAATAACCACCCCATATTCAAGTCCATCAAAATACAACACAAAGTGTTTTGCATGCTGTCAGGCAAACCAATACCTATTTGTGAGTTGGATTTGAATGTCTGGTACAATGACTTATTCGAAACAAGTGAATGCTCAGTTTGAATTCCTCAGACTAAATTGTGTTGCTATGTCACATGGTTCTGGGCAAGCTTTTGTACAACTGGTATCCTTATGCCACACATTTCGTTGAGAATTGTGTATGGGTGTTGTTGTCTCTTATGTAACTAAGGAAAAGCTTGCCCCTAACCATGTGACATAGCAACGCCAGTCTGAGGAATTCAAATTGAGCATTCACTTGTTACAGAACACGGTATACAAGACATCATATAAATATAATCTGTCAACTCTTTGGGTGGTTAAATCAAGCCATACCAATTCCGTCTTGTTTTGGTTGGCACATGTAAGTTACTTCGACCTGCTGGAATTTGATGGATTCGATATTGAGCCAAACCAGTAAAGCTGCCTACAAGTCCAGCCCAAACCAATTCCATCTAGCTTAGATGGCTATGATGGATTCAGTATTGTGTGACCAAACCAAGGAAGATTTGAAGCTCTGCATGGTAGGGAAGGCATGGGGGAAAATAGTTAACAGTTGACACTTTAAAAGAAGAACTGGTAGATCTGAGAAGATCTACAAATCTCAACAATTCTCCTGAAATTAAACAAAGCAAACTGTTTGAAACATCTCAAGTCTGGTCTCGCCTCTGGTTCTTCCCAGAACCGAACCATCACTTCTTCCTAGAACCATACAACTTCTTCCAAGACGAGATCATTAAATGAATGTCAACCAAAACTAGTTTCCAATGATGCTAAGAATGAGGCCAGAATTAATAATTAATGCCTCCCATCTACAGCAGATGGATCAAATTCAGTTCAGTTCAGTTCACCGTAACTAAAACTCAAAGTAAAAGGTTCATTCATGGTTATGTTTTATCCCACAGACTTCTCTATTTTTAAACTCTACAACTAAAACAAGAAAATAACACGCTAGGCTGTACACTTGCAGAAATATAAAATCATTCTCTGAAATGTTTGAGTAAAATGCATGAAAATCTGAACGAGGGCATGTAAATGTAACAAACTGGAAGCTTTGGTTATATGATAGATAAACCCGATTGAGTTTTTTTCATAGAGCTATATGCCGGTATATTGACTAGAAGCCGTGTGGGTGCATCCATGTTTGTGTAAAATCCAATACAAAAGCTTGACATTTTGTACGACTGTTCTACAGCTTTTTGCATATCATTTAGTCTTTTCTGTGTGTTATAGAAAACTACAAATTACACGCATAATGAATTTACACGCAACACAAGCCCACATATGCACATATGTCAGCTTCGACACGAACGCAAGTTCTATGATTGTTCCTCAGTCCCGCACAAGCCTCAAAGATGTCTACATCCAGGTGGTTTCAAATTAATGTGCAATCAAGAGTTAGCACTCTAGTCAATATCATTATAGCTTTATGATTGTTATACAGAAGTAACGTACTATAACTACTGGGTCCACTTTCATGGCCCTGGTGAAATGCGTACTGTCAAAACCATAGAACAGTGAAGTAGTTTTTAATGGCAGTAAATAGCAGCTACATAACCGAGTCCATACGAAGACGCTATCTTTTTGAAACACAAGACGGCTGTTTATTTGGAAAACCACCAAAATCACATTGAAAGTTTGTTGTGTTTCCTAATACAGACAGGTTTACTAGGGATATTTCTTTGATTTTCAAATAATTTAGGGTTAGGGTTTCTATGGTCTTTAACCTGATTGGAAACATTTTTCTGAACATTTTGTATAGATATCTATATAAACTGACTAATGAATTATTGAAAAAGCAAACATATTTTAAGAAGACATTAATACACATTATTTACTATTCTTAATCTTTGAGAACCTCACAAGCAAAAACCCAAGGGTATGAAAACAATAATAGCAAACTTCCTGTGGACTGGAACAATTTAAATAGACCTTGTGCACGAGGTCATTGCAGTGGGGCGCCCTCAATTAGAGGTCAAAAAGAGGTAGACTGGTCCCTGTCTTAATCCATAAGGATAAAGACATGCAACGGTCTGACCATGGAGGTAGGCCTTACAAACCCAATGGTTTCATTGGATAGACATACATTCAATGATGTACTGAGTGTGTATTGTATGTACACACAGCATTATGGCTGGCAAAAATCAAGTGGGTCAAAGTTACATCTGACAGGCAACCAGCTGGTTCTAAACAACCTCGTTCCCAGGGGTGATTGATCTCACCCCATCAATTTTTTTTTTGGGGGGGGGAGGGTATCAAGGTTGGCTCGATCAAACCCCTGGAATTGTCACACTAATATGGTATCCCACAAAAGAGGCATCAAATCCATAGAGCAACTGGTCGCCTCTCGTTCTTTGATTTGTGAGCTGTCTAACTGTATGCAGTTTAAGGTGACTGCCTGAAAAATCATTCACTTGAAGTAGGATCACGTCAAAATACTTGCATTTTACAACGCATATACTCATTGTGACACACGTGTACTAAGCGCCCTAAGGGCACTCACAAGTTTTTTACAAGCGTGCGCGCATAGCAGTCAGTTTGGAGAGCCTATCAGCATTGTTTTTTGGTGCTTCCCTTCCAGGCGTAAGAGACGAGAGGTATCGAAACGGCGCACTGCCCATGGTGGCGAGGTTGGGTTCTAAAGGTCGGTATCTGGCATTATTCACGCACCTCAAAGTGTGACGTCAGATGTTTGAGCTAAAAAGGTTGCTTATTTACCCATCCTCTGCGCCACGCGTACTTAGCTTCGCGCTTCCATTGTTTCATCATCAATTTACCTCCATTAGAGTCTGCGACCCCTGACATCCGACCACCATCGTATGCTTTATACAATCTTGAAAATGTTGAAAACATTGGACAGCCCCCAAGATGGATGGTGACAGAATGACATCAAGGCATAAGGTCCATGATGACTGTAACGCAACTATCATTAAGCCACATGTATGAACAATTCTAGGCTTCTTTTTGTTTTGTGGATTCATTTACATACAAGCTTACACTTGATTCTATTAAGAAGATTGAAGGCTACATCCCAAAAATATCCACCAATCAAACAATCTGATCAGTTTAGATTGGCGTTTCCCCCATATCCATCAAAATCATTTAGTATCTCAATAAAGCACTGTGATAAAAGACTTGTGTGCTTTCCGTTGTGCTAAGCATGGGTGGCTTGGCAGTCAGGCACTGAATCCATCAAATCCTAGGCAGGGAGTTTGCTGCTTTTCAGCTACGAGTGGTTCACACATGGTTTGTATATGCATTTAACATGATATCAAATTGCAGGCTGCATTAGTGCATCTATCATTCAAAACCATGTCGATAATATTGGTCAGACAGTAGGAGGGTTGACTTTGTACCGTGTAGATCTATGCACCACATGATATCATATTGCAGGCTGGTATAGTTTATTTATCATTCAAAACCATGTGGATAATATTGAATGGTCAGACAGTAGGAGGGTTGACTGTGTACTGTGTAGATGCATTCACAACATTATATCATATTGCAGGTTGGCATAGTTCTATCATTTAAAACCATGTGAATGATCCTGAATAGTCAGACAGTAGGAGGGTTAAAGGAACTAATTTCAACAGTGCTCTTAAAAAAAAATCAGATTACATTTAGAAAGGCTTACCCCTCAGAAAAATCCTGCAGAACCAAGAATCTCAACAAAAAAAAACCATTTCTTCTGTTTTACGGACATTAAAAAAAGGGAAGAAATTCTTTTAAACTGTGTTTGTGACATCCAAAGATTTTAATGAAGTTTTCTATGACAAGTAAAATATACAATTGCACTAGATCAGTGTCATTACTTGGTGCCTTTAGCTCTGCATGTTGATTTTACAGCAAAGTTTCAGTATAAATACAGTAATTAATGCTCCTTGAGCAGTGAGAAAACCTACAATGTGAACCAATGGGTGTAGAGAAACTACTCCATAATAAAATAAAATTATCAACTTGATGTTGAACCCTTGCACCAATGCCATACGCAGCTCCTGTCTGCCACACTCCTCATTTTGTGAGTCTAATTGCACATATGAATTATGATTAAGCGGCCTCACCTAAAGTAGAATGAGCATTACATCGTATAACACATGAGGACATGGACTCCTAAAATGGTGTAACCAAGATTATTGTGATGTCAGGTGAACTGGGTCAATGGGGATGCTAGATGGCAGCAGACTTACCAGGTAAATCTATTGTTCTTGGAAATAAGCGCATGCTCAGAACTACGTAAACAATGGAAATTTACCTGGTATGTCTGCTGCCACCTAGTGTTCTAAAGTCCCCCCATTGGAAGTACAAGCATTTATAATTTCAACACTGCATTAGTTTCCTCCGACAGAAACCCAGCAAGAGTTGATCGATATTTACAAATCTCTTTGGAAAAAATAATTTGATATTAAATGCGACATATCCGGGGGACATGAGGGGCAGACCTGTTAAGTCACTTTATGTGTTCACTCACTGACTCTGTCTTTTAGAAAACTTCATATTTTACAAATCTTTACAGCACCGCTCTGGCTTCCACTCAACATCCACTTCAAACCTGGTCAAATGAAAAGATAAAAAGACAGAAAGTTAGGCATTGCTAATGTAGCGGTAGCGGTTAACTCAGATTAAGACCGTTTCCAAATTGGTGGCTACAGCTACGGCTGGATCGCTGCATCATCATGCCTGGAAGTATAGGACATTCTTTGCAACATCCTTAGCAACAATCGTAGCCATAGCTGGAGCCATCAATTCAGATACAACCTACAATACAAGCAACTAGTTTATGGGTTACCACAATGCAAAAGTAATCTCTATTACAAAGGGATGGTTCTGTAAAGAGGCAAGTGAAAAGGGACTCAATGTTTAGACAGTACTCTGTCCGTCTTCCCCATTGACTCCTTGCACCAACGTTACTACTGTCTGCCACGCTCACCATTTCGGGAGTTAAACAGCACGTAATAATTATGGTAAGCATGTAAACGCCTCATCACCTAAATTCACACTAGACTGTTTAACACACAGGGGCATTAAAATGGTGCAACCAAAATTATTGTGATAATCCCGTCAGGTGAAATGGGTCCATCTTCACTCACCACTGGTTCATTTCAGAACCATCACTTCTTATTGCCCCAACTCACCTGACGTCATCACCACAATAATCCTGGTTGCACCATTTTGGAAGTCAATGTCACTGTGTGTTATTTAGTGTAGTGCGCATTTTAGGCGACATATAGTTTACACACATACCTATTTACTACCACAATGGTGAGCGTGGCACGGTCACTGCCTGTGACGAGCATGCAAGGGGTTAAAAGAAGAGATCAATAGCTTTACGAGTCGTGCTGTTGGCGATTGGTCAAGTGCACTGGACTCAAGCTCTGGTGTTTCTGATCAGCAGAGTGTGGGTTTGAGTCCCGCTCTTGACACTTGTGTCCTTAAGCAAGACACTTAACCATTATTGCTTCGTCCTTCGGATGGGACGTAAAGTCAGTGGTCCCGTGTGTTGTGCAATGCACTTAAAAAAAAAAACAGTACACTTGAATATCGTAAAGAGAAGAGATTTGCCTAGGTGTATCTGGCATGGTCTGGCAGCATCATGCACCACCTCGCCTTGTATCCCTTTCAAGGTATTGTGTATTCTTAACAAGCTCCACCATTTGATATGATAATTCAATGCCAGGAGTGTCGTTTATGACAGTCATAGCGCGTTATAAATGTTCACTATTATTATTGTTATTATCATTACAGCACAGGTTGGTAGAACTGTGGACGTGTAGAGGCATTCGCCACATGTTACCACACTGCATGCTGGCACAGTACATCTTTCAAACCACAGTGCAGGATACTGAATGGTCAGACAATAGGAGGGTTGACTGTGTATGTACTGTGTAGATGCATTCACTACATGATATGATATTGCAGGCTGGCGATGTTAATAACAAAACTTCGGGGGCATCGAGGCAGGGACCCGGGGCAACAGACGCCATGCAATAGACCTTTGTCATGCTGCCACCATCTTGGTCATGTTCCCTGTATCCAATAACAGTAATAGATGCTAATATTCATTGTACAAAAAGGAACCAGACTATTTGCCCAGACTATTTGCCCTTCCAGCCCGGTTTGGTTACATTGGTTTGAATGGGAGAAAATCAAGATGGCCGCACCATGATAAAGGTCTATTCACTGCCTGAGTTTGCCCTCATCAAATCACTGGTTACCTTTTCAATATCTCCAAAGTGGATATCATCATCGTCATCATTAGGTCCAAACGTCGCTGTGTCATTGATCTTGCATGACTCTGGTAGCTCTCCGTAGTCCTTCAGATATCTGGCTTCATCTGTGTTATATTTGAGAATGACGTCGGCTTTGTCGTCTTGATAATCCCGAAGACCTACTAATATGATGTCACCAGTGTTGATCCACACCTAGTAAATAAAACGTTTCATAAATAGTTGTCATAAGAATTGGTATGAGAGACTTTTGGCTAATCCAGCAAACAGTAATAGATCATCTATAAAATCAATATTAATAATAATACGCAGTTCGTATATAGCAATTTACCACACTTGAGGGCATCTCAAAGTGTTCAGTATTTTTTCTACAAGGTATGCGGAGCTATGCTCGAAATATAAGACCCATTCATTTACACAGCTGTGGCTTAACCTGCAGCCAACCATGCCAGAAAACACTGGGGTGAACCCCGTCTCTTAACGATAAGTGTGCTGGGTTGTTTTACGTGAACTGCACAACACAAGGGACCAACAGCTTTACGTTCCATCCAAAGGACGAAGCAAGGACACAGGTGTCAAGACTGGGACTCCAACCCAAACTCTGCCGATCAGAACCACCAGAGCTTGAGTCCAGCGCACTTGACTGCTCAGCCACAACACACCACAAGTGACATTATGTTTATTACCCTCCTAGTATCAGTGTGTTTCTTGATACAACCAACGCATACCTCAATATGCCACAACAGTTGCATTTTGAGGCACACTCCAGGCCTTGATCTTAACCGAGGCCATCGAGGCCATTGGCCTCATGTCCTGTCAAGTTGACCAGCATGCCCTTCAGAAGAATTGCATTGTCACTACCAACTTGGCCAGCATGCCCTTGTACAATTTCTCTCATTTGGCCAGCAAAGGCCTGCCTCCGTTTTTCTTAAGATCGAGGCCTGACACTCATGCTGATGTACAGACTAAAGCCATTGCCCAAAGTGCTTCAGTGAGAGTGGTACACATAAACTGAAAAAGCCGTCAGAAGGTTCTCAACCTTGGTCAATTTCTGCAGTGGCAATCTGTGGCACTGATCGACCATACAAACAAATACAATGACAGTTCAGTGTAGCATGGGTTTGTTTGTGCATCTTGGAATATGTACTTGAAAGAAGAGTAAAAAGCCACAGAGACTCGACTTCCTGCAGAAACAAAGTACACACAACTCAATGGAAGAACACACATTTAAAATGAAGGATTAGTGATAAAAAAATCAATGGGAGACTTTTGAGGGTGCTAGATGACAGCAGACTTACCAGGTATTTCCAGTGTTCTCAGAAATGTTGGCATGCTTATAACTACGTAAAAAATGACAATTGACCTGGTAAGTCTGCTGCCACCAATCGTTCCAAAGTTGATAAGTTTCAATCTGTGAGCTAACTGATTATAAAACCTAGAATATAGCCAATTCTCCAGAGGAATATTTTTGTTGGATAACATTTCACAGCTGAGATAAAATTCTGGCGATGTGTTACCTTTTTCCGAAGCTTTCCTCTAATGTGGCACAATCGTTCTGTTCCATCCAAACATTGAGCCTTCAATCGTCCATTCCCCAACATCTTCAAGACTTGTGCATATTCTGTATAATGGAAATTATATATTAGAATCTGAGGTTTGCTGTTTCACAAGTCTCAAGCTCACTTCACTAGCTCTTCATTTTAAATAGTGATGCTACAACACTGAACTATCCAACTGGACTACTTGAAGAGAATTCTGACTGGGCCTCAGGAGCCTTAACTAGTAATTTTTGGCCAGCTGACCAATGTTAAAAGGAGAATGCTGGCAGAAGTAAACAGAACAATTTTAAGAGATACCATCTTCTGCAGTGTAAGCCTGTAACACAACACAACATCCATGTAAAAGCCAAAGTTGCATTTTTTGTTTACTTCAATGCCATATTTGTTAAGAAGATTAGCTGGAACTGCAGTCTTGGCCCTTGCTTGAAAACATGTTCCCCATCAATCTACTTTTCAGATTTTCCAATGGAACTGCCTTTTGAAAAATGAAAATGGCCTTGCCCTCTTATAAAGTCTTAAAGATGAAATTCCACTCTGGCCAAGGGCAGGGCCCAGAGCTGCTTACTCTTATATTTTATAATTTGCTTAGCAAATAAGCAGGGTACTACTACCAGTCACAGAATCAGATGGTGACAGTCATTGTAGGTATTGGCTGGTAACCTTATTCTGGTACTATAATTTTGTTGTACTTAGGCTTAGGCCTAGTTACTTTTTTGTGCTTAAGCAGCTCTATGATGAACGGAGTTGGGCCCAGTCCCTGGTGTAGAGGGGATTGTTTAACAAAGGGAAGTATACTATTGTTCACAAACAAAGCGGCCCTTTATTTAAACATATAAATTTTTAGTTACCTTGTCCTTCTTCCTTGAAAACCAGCTCACGCTTTTCTGATTCATTTTCGTTCTTTCCTCTCCTCCTGTTTTTACCTCCCTTTCCTACCCACAAAAAGACAATAATTAACTTATGATATGATCTCATTCGCTAGTAACACACTGAATAAAGGAATACATGACATATGGAAATGGAACACGAAGTATCTAGAGAGATGACAAAATAACAAAGGAACAAACACACACAATCAAACATTTACGTCAAATGAAAAACATTCATGGGATGTGATTGTGAAAAATCAACACCAACAAACGACAGAGCAGAAAAAGGGACGAAGACAATCTTTGTGACTTAAATGACTGTTGCAACAAAACAATTATCTCACCTTTATTCTTCGGCATCTTGATTAATCTTTGTAGGAACTGCTTTCAGTAATCTGGTTTCTTGTATTTCTGAAGTGTAGGAAATCTGAGTGACAAAACAAGTTCAATATTGAGCATGAAACACCGTATTGTACTTTATTGCGCAAATTCTTGTAAGTTGTAATATGTGCGCACTTAACATTTTGGGCACATGCACACACTATACACACAGCATGCATGTTAGCTGGTATTCGGTGTTATACCAATAAAGGTAAGGGATACCGTTCAGGTACCAGGGATAACGAGTGCTGAAAAAGTGTCGACTAATCGTAATTGACTCCACTTTTTTGACCAATCGAGTACTGTGATACTTCTCATCGTATCGATATTTTGCTGTTTCCATTTTTGGGGTGACCATATTGTAATTAGCGACCTCTACCGTCGTGTAGTGGTCAAGCGTAATGTGTTTTTGGCATAATAATTTCTTATGTTTGGGTGCAGTTTGTTGTAATTCGGTGATCATGCGTAAGCAAACGAGATTAAAATACACAAATGAATGGATTGATATATCAATTAGTCCCATTCCCACCCCAAATTTAATACGTCTCAATAATGCCCCATCCACTTGCCACCACCTCCCTAAAATGAAAATGTATGGGGTTTTTTTTACGCACACACCATAATAGAGGCTGGCTAGCAGACGACACACACGACGCGCGCGCGCACAAAGAAATGCAAATTCATTCCGTATTGATCCAACACACGTACGTAAAGAAACATTCTTTTTTGTTGTTACATCATTATGTGAGTGTGAGAAACAAAAAATGGACAGCTGACCAGTGCTGTGACCACATCAAACGTTCCAAAGCATTGCTTATTTCTTCAACAGTATTTAATTCAAAAAATATTTGCCAAGGGATTCTATAGATATCAGAGAAGAGGTTTGTCGGTCAAATCTTTTCTCAAAAACTTGAAATAATGAGGTTGAAAGCAGCAAGAAAACCAAGGGTGGTGGTGGACGGCGGCCAGGCTTGGGAGATTTGCTTCGCCGCACATGTGGCAATGGTCGTCTCAACCGGCTACTTCACGTCTCTTGGGATTTTCTACATAGAATGGAAAGAATATTTCGATTTGTCTGCTACATCCTCCAGCTGGCTAGTTAGCATGCCATTGTTGGTTGCTAGTCCATTGAGTAAGTACCATAAAGGCATAAAACTTATTTGAAAGGCATGACATTGAAAGGGGGAAGTCAAGTGTCACAGCCATAGTGCACAACGTTAGCTGTATGGTCAGATGGTCCCAGTAGCCGGTACGTGTATAACATGGTGAACGTTCTTATGGAAGAATAATGTTGAGAAACCAACTTTTTTTATACACAAATAGACTGGACATTAAGTGTTTTGAGAAAATAATGTGAAATTTGTCAGTAATGGCCCACATTATTAAATAACCACTTGAAAAAGGCTTTTTTTTTTGCATTTTTCCAAGCAGACCCATTTTTAGACCCCTGCCAAACATCCACCCAAGGTGTGATTGATCTATCCTTTTTTCAGGTCAGACCTATGCACCTAGTTGATAACCAAATGTAATATCAAAGCAATCAGACAATTCACGCGGGCACCAGGGGGTCTAAAAAATGATGAATAATAAGTTGTTCCGTAGGCTAAATTGTAGGTTTTTTAAAGACCTAGCCTATACCTTGATAGACAAAATTTCTGTACTACTTTTGACAGCAGATTCTAATTGTTTGGGTGCCAGTCAAACTGTGTACCAATTGTAGCAACATATCGTATGTCAATATGGAGATAAGGCCTCCAAAAATGCCAAAAAACACCAAATTCAAAGGGGCAGGGCTTAAATTTTTAGGGGTCCATATCTTAGAAACGGCAAGGAGTAGGAATCTAAAATTTTGTGTTTAATCATTGCACCCATAGAGGATTGTTTTTACAAAAAATTTTCAAAATCTGAGTCGGTCACTGCCAACCCATCAGGTGAGTTGGCATGGAATGGCCCACAGTGTTTAGTAGACCTTATGCATCTGATGTAATGATGAGTCCCATAAAGATATGTACACAGTGCCCTCACTGAGGTCAAAACGGCCGTAAGTTTACTGTAGGAAAACGGTTGTGCATACCCATACCTAAATTTGGTGTTCGTGCAACCAACCTCCATGGTGCAACAACGCGTGCAACACCTCTTGCTAGTTACTAATAATAGTAATATAGTAATACTAGGTCTGTTCGTGCAATATGAGCACGAACACCTCTTGCTATAGGCCTAAATTTCCCCACTGAGTCCGAGTCCCCTTTTGTCCGAGTCAGCCAAGTCCCTTATCTGCTTATGTCTATGTAAAGTTTTTCTTTGTTGGTAAGTGATTGCGTCACATGCGTGCGCAACTACAGCACCCGAAGTTTTTGTTTTTTCCAGCTCCAAAGGTGGCGTTTGTTACATACAATTTTACCCAAAATCACCAATAATATTTAAAAGCCAAGTCCAACTTTGAATATGGTTTTGCCTAAATCATCAAAGAAAACCAAGTGGACAATATTGAGATTTAAAGTAGTCTGGAACCAACCGGTAGCCTCATCCTTTTGATGGCAGGCAGGGCGGCTTCCTGGAGACTAAGCCCGGTTCATACTTCATGCGAATGCGAAGGCCAAGCGACTGTGACATCACAAATTCGCGATCCATAATTCGCACAAGTTGAACTGTGATCTTTTTGCGAACTTTGCTGCGAATGTAGGACAGTGACGTCACATTCGCTTCGCCTTTGCATTCACGTGAAGTATGAACCAGGCTCAAGTCCTCAGTACACAAGCCATGGGGTTTCCACATAATAAAATTATGCTTACCAAAATAAGGTTACCAGCCAAAAGACCACTTCGACTGGTATTCTTCTCGACTGGTATTCTGCTCATTTTTGCTAGGCTAAACTTTTTAAGGCACATTTTCTTTGCTTTGCTGCAGCTCTATGAAATTAGGCCCAGCTGTTCAAAACTTGGAGGGGGAGTCCCATTGGTCCTTGATTTTTCAGAGGGGGCGCTGGGAGCCAACATGGCTCATGTTTAAGTGGCATTTTGTTTCAGGATACAAATTTTTAACACAGGCATCTTTGGTGGGAATTGAACCCACTTACCTTCTAAACAGTATCATCAAGCAAAGTATCCTCTGGGTCCAAAGAAGTAAAAAAGAAACCTGCCTTTTATTGTTCTAATGTATAATAAAACAAAGATTTTAAGTGAGATGAATCTTTATTTAATTTATTGTTCTTGATATTAATTTCAGTGGTTGAATCAGGCCTCAAAAATTTGCCTGTGCGATTGCCCAGGACAAAGTGAAATTTTGTTGGGCAACCTGGACGTCTGAATGGTGTGCCTGATCGGGCAAGTGCTCTTATTGAAACACTGTCAAATATGTTGTGTACTACTTATTAAATACAAATGCTATTGTTTAATCCACTGGTGAATTCCTACCCTGTGCCAGTTAAACGGTTACACGATTAACCGACAAATCATTCAGTTACATGTTTAACGCCAGAGTTGAATAAGTTTTAATTACTGTTATCAACACACGCTCCTGGTGGAGTTTTTGTAGTCAGTTCAGGTATGTATGTATAGTATGATTAAGGATAATTTAATTCCAACCTTGAAACTATTTTATAAACATCATGTACTGCCGAATACAGTGTTTAAAACACACATCAGTGTAGGGTCAACACACAAATAAAACCTTCCCAAAATCATCATAGATATTAAAGGGGCTATACGTGTCGTCATGATTTTAGCAGATTTTGTTGTTGTCCCGTCCCCCTGGCAGGATTCTTTCGGCGGAATTTCCAGAATCTTTTTTCTTTGAGGGTACCGCTGACGCAAAGAAACCCTGACTTGACAATACCAAGAGAACAAATTTCTTGTTTCTCGAACAAGAAAAATATTGGCCGTTACCTACGGCAGAGGAGTTTCATTTAACACAAAACCATGGTTTGATTGCCGACTCAGTTGGACTACCTCCATTGAGCCGAATGTACAATGAATGAACAATGGTTGAAACCTCTTGATGTCTTGTCATCCTCTTTTTGGAACAAAAGGACAAAGGTCTGGAATCGTGTATAACACAAGTACCAGCTCTCAATAGCCAGAAAATGCCAATATATTCAAGACCTTTTTTTGTCTTTGTGTAGTTAAAACGAAGCATTAGACGGCGTTTGTGTGGTCTGTGCATGCTCCGCGACCTTTGCTCTGGTGGTTCGAAATTACACAATGGCATTTTTACACGGCTTTTGTTTCCAGACAGTCATCTGGTGCCTACTGGTTAACCTGGGTTTTTTGTTGTTGTCCCGTCTCCCTGACAGGATTCTTTTGGCGGAATTAGCAGAATGTTTTTTTCTTTGAGGGTACCGCTGGAACAAAGAAACCTGACTTAACAATGCCAAGAGAACAAAGTCTCTCTTTAATGGATTGTCCGTTTTGTTGCATGATCGAGAAAATGTCAAATTCACACTGAGTGAATTGCAAAACATCGGCTGTCATCAGCCCTTCTGAGAACAGAGCATCACTATAGGCCAGTGTACCAAAGACCCTACAGCGTAGCTGAAAAGCGAATCAAATGATCAGCCGTGCGGTTGAAAGGAGAAAATTGTACATGTACATTATTGTTAATATTAAGGCATATTCTCCTTGGTAAATGGCACCTCTATGAGGAAGTTGTAAATATCTATTGGAACATTTCAAGGGCACCGAGGCAATGAGCAGGGGCAATGGAGGCAGTTGCCTCCGTTGCCTCTGTGAATTGTCAGGTCTGCAATGTACTGTAAGTGTTTGTTGGAGAAAAATATGAAAAATGAATTTTGTATTGTCAGAAATGGTGTGCACATGCATATAAGAAGACCTGTGCCCAATTTCATGGCTCTGTTTACCCTAGAATTCTGTGCTTGTGCCCTGCTGTGGCCCATAGAAATATGTGGTTTACAGGGCGTCGTAAGTGCAGAAATCGCTTTATGCCCCTTGCCATTCCCTAGTTGCCTGATACTTCACACAGAGGTTACTTGTGGCAATCCCTTCATGCCCCTGGTAATTGCCTTGGGGCCCCTTCAAATTCTCCAGTACAAATTTACATTCCCTCATAGAGGTGCATTTTACTGAAGAAAAACTGCCTTGCCCGAAGATTACTACAATGAGGTATCAGGCCTGTATCAGGTTTGCTGTTTATACATGTAGTATTTCAACATATCACAAAGGCAACTGACTGGGTAAATTTTTAAAAATTGACTGGAGTGGGATTTGAACCAGCAGCCTCCTGATTAACATACCGGTATACTCATCCATGGGTCACTGGTTCATTATGTTAACGTGGGGTTCGCTGGTTCAAATTCCACTCCAGTCAACTTTTCTTTGTTCAGCCCAAAATGAAATATTTCAAATGGAAATATTTCTCTGGAGGATTGGGTTTGGTGCTTGTATGGACTTGAAATTGATTGAAATTAATTTTAAACAAAACTGACAAGTGAACACTTTTTCTCCTTGCAGGTTTGTTCAGTGGTGTAATTGCAACTCAACTGGGTGTTCGCAGAGTGTCTGTGGTGGGTTCAGTAATTAATGGACTGGCAACAATTCTCGGATCATTTGCTACTGATGTCGGGCAACTCTACCTCTGTGGTGCTATGTCAGGTGAGGACATGCTCAAAGTTATTATTAGTTTGAAAATTCAATCTGCTGATGTACATGTTAAGATCTGATGATAATTACTTGCAGTGGTAGATTCATGGGGTGGAAGAAGTGTGTCCCCCATCGCTTCCTTCTTCCCCCCCCCCCTCCACCTTAAAATTCAAATGAATCTACACCTATTTGCAGAGTATACAGTGCATATCACACAAACATAGCCTTTAAAGGCACTATGCAGGATTTGTAAGGGTAAAAAAGGACATTGTTTAGTTTCAGTCTGAAAGCTTACTGTTTATGAAGTTAATACGAGAACCAATTTTCCTGTGAAATATTTCCATCTGAAGTGCTGTCATATTTGAGAAAACTGAATCTGAAAACTGAAAACAAAACGCTCAGCTGATTTCAGTTGTAACAATCAAAATTAAGGACAATGTGTTTACATGCTGAAAAGTGTGCACGGTTTTTCACTTTTTTCTTCTGACTCAGACGATGGATTGAGCCCATATTTTCACAGGTTTGTTTTTTTCATTAAATATATTGATCAGACAAAGTAAGAACACTGCCCTATCAGCTTTACCTATCCTAGTGCCTTTAACCCATATGTAATTGTTACATCTTTTAAACATTTTAACACCAGCTGGATCCTCTCAAAGTTTAATCAAAGTTTAAGCTGGTGATGAAAGTGGGGAACCCCTAAATATATTTTTAACCTTAAAAATTGTAGTTTTAATTCTTAAAATTGACAAACTTTTATCCACAGGAAGTGATTTAATATAATGACAGAAATATACTGCATAATTCATGTTTAATAACTGAACTTTCAATTATTTATTAAAACATTTTTTTTTAAATTTAAGTTTTGAGTCCATCGTCTTACTGTGATTTGTTCACTTTCCAGGTTTGGGTGCAGTTTTGATGATCCCACCAGCCATGGTTATGTTAACTCAATACTTCAAGAAACGTTTTGCTCTTGCTAATGGAATTGTTGTTCTCGGAAGCAACGTGGGTCAAATCATCTTCCCACCTTTGTTTCGTCTCCTCATTTCTAATTATGGATGGAGAGGAACTATGTTTATCATTGGAGCAGTTCAGATGAATGGTGTTGCTGCTTGTGCCCTGTTCCGTCCGCTCAAGAAGACCTCCGACAAAGTGGAATCAAACGATCTGGATGTTGAGGTAATTCTGAATGGTGCAGTAACAGCACCCACCCAAATAACATCAGTTATCAAAAATGATGCCAAACCAAATCAGGGTAATACATGTAGTTGTCTGAAACATTTACAGTTTCTGGATGTTTTCACTGACCTGCCAGCCATGTTGATGCTTGCAACCGCAGCCTTATATTCCATTGCGTGGATCACAAATCTAACCCATCTGCCGGCGAGGGCTAAGGAGGGTGGTCACTCTGATGACCAAAGTGCGATGTTACTTTTATCCTTTGCGATTGTATCCATGATAACGAGAGTCGCCCATGGCTGGTTTGTGGATAGAAACTACATTGGTGCCTTTAAACTACAATCGATTGTTCTGCTAGGGGCTTCCATAGTGACCTTCTTAAATCCTGTTTCTGATAACTACGTTTTTCTAGTTGGATACACTTTAGTCTTAGGAGCATTCCTCGGTATAGGCGGACCGCTGTTAATTGTTAATTTACGGAGTTTAGTCCACCCATCGCATGTGCCTGCTTCCATCAGCTTGATCATGGCAGTGTTTTTTCTCTTCAATGGAACCGGTGCAGTTATTGCAGGTAAGGTTGACTTTCCCAATATATCTTTGTTGCTAATTATACATGTATTTTCCCCATTAAATTTCTTACATTTATATAATGTTGTGATCCAGTCTTTAAATTTGTTGTATATTGATTATGCACTAACAGTTATTGCAGGTATTTTTTCCTGCAGTGGCGTAGCCAAAGGAGGGCAGCTGCCCCCCCCCCCCCCCGGGATGATGTTACCCCCCTGCTTGCCCCCCTGTCAGCCTCTGGATACTGTGAAGTTTGCTATAATCAGGCAATTTTAACTGAAATTTCCCCCTCTAAAAATATCTCGACTGCCCTTTTGTCACCTTCAGAAAAGATGCTGGCTACGCCACTGTTTTCCTGGATATATTTCTGATATTAATTTCTTACACTGGATAAATTTTTACAAATGGATATGGATTTTTCATACAATTTGACAAAATTTTGCATGTATTTTTCTGTTTGAATTTGTTTATTCTTGTATCAAAAAAATCAAATGTGTTTAATAAATCTGGATTAATTGTCTAGTTTGTTAGATTGATATGTCTGGCTTGGAACAACACAGAGATTGAGGCTTCCGTTGCCCTGGTCTTGGCCTTGGTACCCCTTAAAATCCCATACAGACGAGAACATTTTCAAGAAGTGCCCTTTTGCAGAATGAAAACAGTCTTGCCTCTCAAAGATCAAATTCCAGGCATGGTACATTGTACTTAACAGTGTATGCCTTGTAAATGACCACGTATTATCATAATATTTATAAAACAAAATATTTATTTTTTCTTACAGGTAAAATATATGATGGCACTGGAAACTATGTAGCTCCCTTCTTAACAGCTGGAGCGATACTCCTGGCATCATTCTTACTCTTTGGCTTCATTGTGTTCCTGAAAAAGCGAAAGTATGGACAAACTGAACGCAAGACTTTCAATAACATCACCTGTAACGAGTCAGAACCTATGTCAACTGTAGCTGTGTGATAAAGTGAAAAGATGGACAAATGGAATGGTAGGCTTTCACTGACGTCCCTTGTGATGAGTCAGAAGCTATAGCAACTACAGCTAGGTAGTCCATAGAAAGGTCTGGATCAAGATAATATTCAGTTTATCTAACCAGTTGTCTCTAGATGTCCTGTTTCCCATGTCTGGAAACGGAAGCCGTGTAAAGACGCCATTATGTAACTGCAGAGCGGCACAGATGACACATGCCATCTAATGCTTTGTTTTACCCACACAAGGACAAAATAGTCTTAAATATATTGGCATTTTGTGGCATTGGCATTGAGAGGCAGTACTGTTGAGAGGCGGTTTTTGTGTAATCCCCAATTGCAGATCTTTGTCCTTTTGTTCCACGAAGAGGATTACGAGGCATCAAGAGGCTTCCAATAATTGAGTCAGCAATCGAGCCATTGTTCCCTGTTTAGTTCCCTCTCCCATGCCATAGGTAACGGCTAATGTTTTGCAATTCAAATGGCGTAAATTTGACTTTTTCTCAGTCAATAAAGAGAATCTTTGTTTTCTTGACATTGTCAATTCAGGGTTTTTTGTGCCAGCGTTATACTCATAGAAAAAAGATTCTGGAAATTCCGCTAAAAGAATCCGCCAGGGGGACAGGACTAAAAAAACAAAGAATCCCGACGGTAACTGGTTAATGGAGGGAAACTGCTGCTGTGTTCTTACCCTCTGAATCAAGATAAGGTATAGCATTGGTAATACCCATAAAAAGGGAACCTTTAGAACGCTCAGCCCAACTGCACTGTCACTGTGTCCCTGCTGCAGATGCTGCATATCAATACCACATGACTTGCATAGTGAGATGATATTATGTGAATTGCGTAAATGGCAAAATGGCGGCACGCATTGGTTATTTTTTTAAATCTTGTTCATTGGTCAGTCTTATGTGACATTGTACAAGCGTTTTATGCGCTATCATTTTGCCATACACGCCTAAAAAATGCTTTGTAATAAAATGGCTGCTCGTTCATTGCATTGGGTCAGAACTGAATCACGCAGATAGTAACGCTGCATTCTCTAGGTTCAGTTTCTATGGTGATATCATTGTCAAAACTGCTGGTATACTGGTATACCTACAATGTACAAATGTACCTTTGTACAATCAAGACAGGGTACGTGGTTTGTTATTATCTTCAAGCAAACTTCAATTCTGATTTGTTGATCCATGCCAAAAACAGTGTGATGTTATATCATATTACACAGTCCATATCACACCCTGCGAATTGCGCTGTTCTAATTCCACATATTGTGCTATTTTAAGCTGGGTATTGCACTGTTCTAACTCTGAGTGTTGCGCAATTTTAAGATGCGCGTCAAGTTTGCTTGAAGAAAATTTGTTATCACACGTGCACTCATCCTGTGGCCTTATTGGATATGGGATGCAGAAGCGCTATTGATTTCTATATTTCTGTGGTTTTTTCATAATTTAACGGCGCTCACTGATATGAATATTCTCTATGAATCAAGATAAGGTACAACATTGGTGATTTTTTTTGAACAGCTGTCTTCAGTCACTTTCCCTTCAATTAAAGGTATCTACTTGGTGATGTGTGCATTGTGGTTTTAAGACTGCAATCATTTGTGTGCTTACTCTCTTTGAATAAAGATAAGGTACAACAATTGTCTGAACTGCTGTCAATTTATGAAACTGGTGCTGGTGGTTTTTTCATAATTTACATATTTTCGGTTATTCCAAGACAATCCACCTGAAAATTTTAAAATATCTAAAATGTTTGTCAGTCACTGCCGAAGAGTTTTACCAATTTACTTTAATTGGGGAGGGTGTCTTTATTATAAAAATTTAAAATATATTCAAAAAAGTGATTTATACGTAAGTGAAATTATTTTTGTTAAAATTTATCTGTGCTTTAATGTTTATCTCATATGAACAGAAAACTTATTTTTCTGCAAGGTATTGAGGGCCCGGTTTGAGGACCTGGAAGCTCAGGTTGTTTAAGGTTCTTGCTGTTGATGCTTATTATCTTAATCGTGTACGAAAATCTCCCTTAAACAAAATGTTTTGGAATTAATGTTATTGTTATTAGAAAAATATCAGTTTGGGGGTGAACAAAGACAAATTGACTGGAGCGGGATTTGAACCTGCGACCACCGGCTATGCATGCCAGTGGTCACAGGTTCAAATCTTGCTCAAGTCAATTTTTCATTGTTCACCCCAAAATTGATTAAAAAATTACCCAGTCAGTTTCCCTTGTGGTTTATTGCTGGATATTTAAAAAATATTCGTAAAACATGTTTCAAATTCAGGAATATGATAACCCAGGGGTGGGGGAGGAGGTACAACAATGGAGTGGCAATTTTAAAAAAAAATTGTAAGTTTGTTGTTACATAGGATATAACAGCGCAATAAGTTATTTTATTTCATTGTTAAAATGAAAAAATATATTATTTATTATCTTTCTAACTTTTTTTTTTATCATAAACTCATACTTTTAATATTATTTTTAAATGGTGTGTGATATTACAAAGAAAATGTTTTTAAACATTTTTATAATCTTGTGTATGATTTATGTCTACAAAGTAGCATACAATTTGTTATCAGAAATCTTAAATTACTTATAGAAAATTCAAACTTTCAGTATTTCAAAGATAGTGGTTAGTTAGCCCCCAGCTCCATATGAAACACTGATACAAAAATAAACTTTTATGTAGTAATAACACTTCACCCTTAGTTGTTGTTTAAAGTGTGTTTTCAATGTTATGAATGAAATTGTTATAATAATTAATGTTGTCAAGTAACTCATATGGAGGTATGTAGAATTGATGTTTCGTGGTGCCTCCAAATAGTCCATTTCCAGTCCATTTATTTTTTGCAACAACATCAGAAAGTCAGAAAGAGGAATGTAACCACTATGCAGTTTAAGCTTTACTTTGGTAGAATACTGTCATGAGAAAGATACTTGGCTATAGTATAGGGCCGTCGGAGATTTGTCCTTTGAAAATACAGAGAAGGGCCCAAACCTAAACCCAAATTTGCAAAAAGGCTGCAATTGATTGTTATTATCTACATTGTTTCAAAGGGCAATCTGCGGTGACTCAAAAGCCAGAAGATATATTTCTGACTGAATGCCATGCTTGTGTCATCGAAGGCACAATCCAATAACCTAGTATGTATATTCGTGCTAACAAATTCAGTCGTGTATTATTTCCGTTTGAAGAGATGAACAGTCACTATACAATGAACTACCCTGGGTTTTGTTACAATATAGAAAGTAGGGCCCGCTGTCTCTGCCCCTTGACCCATTGATATTATAAATGATATAGCTACTAGCAGCTGCTCCACATGAGGACTATGTACAGTGTGCGCAGAGTGTGTCATTTACAATACTACATGTTTAGTTTATTTGTTTGATATGGCGTCCGTCGATCAGATACACTGAAAGCACTTACACTTTTAAGTTCATTGCTTTGGCAGTTATGAAGAAAGGAGTCCCAGGAAAACCAGCCACCGAGGTAGACAGGGGATGGGCGTGGTTGGTTTGCCTCGGTGCATGTTTGTGTAATGTAGCATCTCTTGGTTACTTTACAACTCTGGGTATTTTCTACATTGAGTGGAAGGAATATTTCGACTTGTCTGCGACTGAATCGAGTTGGCTCGTCGGTATGCCGTTTCTGGTTGCTAGTCCACTGAGTAAGTCAACTTTTATTCTTTTATTTGTATGCGAAAAAAAATAATAACCCAATCATTCAAGAAAAGAGGAAACTCAAATGATCGGAACCGAACAAATGTAGGGTCGTCCAATCAATGGTTAATTAAATCTTGTGTTACTTAATTAAACAATGGATTTAGGCCTATATGTAGTGTATTCGAAAAGGCCTAACATACCAGTGTCGAAATGCCAAGTTAAAACAATTGATTAAATGTTTAATTTGGAATATGACATAAATCCAGCTTTTGACAGAATTTGTTGTTTTTCACTTTCAACCACCGTCAGTTACTCGAATAATTTGTTATGGGAAATTGTATTAGTTCTGTAAAGGCATCAAGAAAGAAAAAAGCCATTCGACTTTTTGTTTTCAAAAAACAACCTGACCTCCTGCAGGGTAACCACGGCGACAGCTTCGATCCCTCTGACCTCAAAGTCTCTGGTGTGTAGTCCATATGTCATGGCTCAATTTTATGGCAAATTTTGTCTCTACATATCGAATGGCCTTGTTATCATTCTACGCTTACATTACACTACATAACACTCTGGTGTTTAACTGATTATTTTGCTATCTATAATAAGTGACAACACCAACATGTTATTTACGACCAAAACTGTAAACTAATTTATTTCAAAAAGGCAAAACATTGTTAATTGGCCTCATGTTTCAACCCTATAGCAGTTAGCAGTCTTTCTCGAAGGCTAAATGACAACACAACACACTCATACAAATATACTGGAGTAACACAAGCAGTCAAGTGTAAAGAAATGAAAAGAGAAAAGCAGAAAGCAGTCAGAAGATGCGTGCAAGCATAGAGAAAGGACCTTCTCTTCCATGCAAGGGATGAACAATGAAGAGGGAAACAAAGGGGGGGGGGGGTTGAGGGAAGAGTCTGGTTTAACCACAGTTAACTGCTAGTTTTTATTGTTCAATTCAATTCAATTCAAAAAGACTGTCAGTTCACTAATATCACGGGTGTCTTTTGAGAAGGGTACATCAATCGTAAAGGTTTGTTATTGAAATTGAAATAAATCAATTCAAAGTTAGGTGGAAATGTCTGTGCTGTCACGTATACCGACAAAGTCACTTTAACTCTGAAGTTTGTGTGGAAGGTAGCACGAAAAACGCTTGGTCACGGTGTGAAGGGTCATTTTAAAATCTGCTTTTAAAACAAAAATCCTTGTATATCTGGAAAGGAAACTCTACATTTTTCCCGCAGACATGTTTTTACCAACAAAAAAGTGAGGCCATTAACAAGGTTTTGCAACCAAAACCTGGTCAGCATTTTCTATGAAATTGTTATTCTCTAATATAAAAAGATTAAGTTTATGCAGAAGCCGTCGGGTTTAATTCGTTCCCATCAGTCAGGTTTAATTCGTTCTCAATGGGACTTTATTCATTTATTGAAGTCGTAAATTTTTTTTCGCGGGGAAGGCCACAGCAGGCAAGACTTTTCGTATCAGTTGAGTAATAAATTATGAGTATTCCACAACTATATAGTTGATTAAAAAAAATCTTGGCTCTACACAATCATTTATTTAAGTTTCGCTCATCTTTGTCTTTTTGTTGTCCGCTTGTTTGTCTGTTTATCTGTCCTCCTCAAGCTCTGCTTTTCGGGATTTGCCCCCGTATCACTTTTTCTTGTTTGTTTTATAGCCATTTTGTATGCTTGTTGTCTATTTCCTGTATGTGATGTTATATGAATGAATGAATGAAATTTACAAATCGGTATCTTGCGTTGAAGTAAGAGATTATTTTGTCGATACAGGTATGTTTAGTGGTGAGATTGCAGCACGTGTTGGTGGTGTGAGGCAACTGTCAATGGTTGGCTCCACAGTTAATGGCCTTGCTACTATACTTGGATCATTTGTACAGGATGTCTGGCAACTCTACCTGTGTGGTGCGATGGCAGGTACAAGAACAAGGTTGCACTCAAACACGTTTGTTCATGCACCATAATGTCCGACATGGACCATTACGTCCGACGAGAAAAGTTTGAACAGTGTCCAACACATTGTGTCCAACAAACGGTATCATCCGACCCATTGTGTTCAACGAACCATGGTGTCTGACCCATTATGTCCGTGGACACAATGAGTCCAGTGTCCGACCCATGATGTCCGGGGACACAATGGGTCGTACATAACAGTACGTCGGACACAATGGATGAGGTTGTTGGTATAATAGTCCATGTCAGACGTTATGGTGCGTACGCATAATGCCCGCTATGATCTTTCACACCACATTCCCCCATCCGATAATGGAAACTTGGGGACACAAAACCATTCTGAACTCCATCGGTCAAACAATCGAAACGTATACACATTGTGTGCGCATCAGGCATAACTCTCAGACAATGCCTCATTCAAAACAAAAAATCACCAATAAAAATTGTCGTTTTTCATTTTTTTTCCTGGAGGTTTTGGACAATCCTTTGTATCTTTGGTGAAGTTCCATGTTTGTTTTGATACGAGCAGAGAATTTTAAACAGGAATATCCCCAAACCGTCTGATATTATTTCAACCGATGTCACACCTTTGATAACTTAATTTTACCGTCATTTACCGTCATTTGTTTTGTTTTCTGTGCAGGTATAGGATTAGTGTTGATGGTACCTCCAGCCCTCGCCATACTGTCTCAGTACTTTAAGAAACGTTTTGCTCTAGCCAATGGACTCTTTGTTCTTGGAGTAAGTATTGCTCAGATGATGTTCCCGCCCATACTTCGTCTCCTCATTGATAACTATGGATGGAGAGGATCCATGCTGGTTGCTGGGGCTCTGCAAATGAATGCTGTGGCTGGATGCGCCCTCTTCAGGCCGTTCAAGTCCAATCCAAATGAAGTTAGAAATCCAAGAGTGGAAGGTTTGGATAACAAAGGTGTTTCAGTTGTTATGGAAACCGATGTGTCAGATAAACAACAGGGTATTGAGCTGGAATTACAGGTGCCTGATCAAACAAGCTCTGCGAGCAATCCATCACCAAATGCTTCCAAAATCAACCGTGGCGATGTCGCCAAGAATTCAATGGGATTTGCAAATGGAGAAGCAACAGAAACTGCCTCCCCTGAAACTAAGTTATCAATCAACCAGTCGGAAGACGAGAACAAACCACCAACTGCTTCAAACACTAAGCGAGATGAGAGACTATCCACCAGTAAAGACCAAATCACCACCGAAGCAAATCATAAAAACACCCTTAGAAGAAATCTCACCTTCATGAATATTTTCACCAATCCCCTTGTAATAATGTCAATATCTATAACCAGTTTTTACGCTATGGCATTTAATACCAATATAACCCACTTACCCGCAAGAGCGAAGGAGGCTGGGTTGTCTGATGATCAGAGTGCCTTACTACTGACAGTTTTTGCAATCTTATCAATGACAACAAGAGCCACACATGGTTGGTTTGTGGATAGAAACTTCATTGGTTCCTTCACTCTACAGATGACTGCAATGATTGGTGCAGGTATTGCTACCTTCCTAAATCCATTGTCAGATAACTATGTGTTTTTAGTTGGGTATTCTGTGGTGGTTGGAGGGATGGTTGGTATTGGATCACCACTGATGTTAGTTAATTCCAAGAGTGTAGTCGAGCCATCACAAGTACCTGCTACGCTTGGGTTGATTCTAGCTGCAGCATTCCTCTTTAACGGAACTGGATCGGTCATTGCAGGTAAAACAATTGCAGGAATGAAATTGACTAGTTAAATCCCAACATATTCCCCCCCCCCAAAAAAAAAAAAAATATAATAATAATAATAATCGTGCAAAACAGTGGAGAAAATTCGGGCAAAGCAAGAAGAAAAATTATAAGAAACGGCGTTTTATTAGAAATCAGTACTTATGTTTTTATCTGTGTTAAATTTCAGGCAAATCAAAACCCTCAATTTGGAAATAAATGTATTGATTGACTAAACAATCTTTCTCTCATTTACACACTTTCAACGTGGTTTGCTTTCAAACATAAGTGAGATCCCTGGACAAAAAATGTTTTGATGGTAATTTATGTTGTTTTTTGTTTCAGGTAAAATTTATGATGCTTCAGGAAATTACGTCGCCCCTTTTTTGGTTGCTGGCGGCATGTTTCTGATAGCGTCCATACTCACTGCTATGGTCGCAGTGTTCCACAGGAAGGCAGAAGTTGCCAAAGATAATCCCATGAAGACAACCATCTTGACTAGTGATCCAAATGTCGAGTTGTTGCACTTCCAGTCCTTTTCGGATCCTACACATACTAAAGCCCAGTAGAGATTTGTCTATGGTGTTAATACAAGTCTTTATGGATTTAAATGTTTCACGATGGATAACGTACATTCATCGTGTCTGAAAGATGGTCATGACTGTGCTACATATGGACATGGACATATACCATAGCTGGTTTTATGAGACTGTGCCATGGTAAATACTTTTAGTGGGGAAAAATATGTGTTTTGCTGATTTGTTATATTTGTTTATAGTGACTTCGTAAAGTAACAAACACCACCAAGCCCTTTTCACACCAAAGAGCCAATTCCCGGGAAATAAAACCCCGGGAAATTCCTGGGTAGTGTTAACCCCACCGCCACCTTTCGTTCGTTTCAAACTTGATGCAGTTTTCCTGGGGAAAAATTAATCCTCAGTATGCTAACCCTGTGGTTATCTTGCTAAGTACTCCAAAGTAGGAGGAGATCATTCCCCGGGAAAATTGCTATTTGTAGGGGAGCAATTCAAGCGTGAAAGAGTCCTGAACCAAATTCCTGGTAATTTCCCAGAAAATAAGTCTGGTGTGACAGTGGTAGCTGTCAACTGTCTATGCATACACGGCGAATGAAATATTTTCTAAAACTATTTTATATATACTTTAAAGGTTATTTGTGGTGCTGATAATATAGTTTTGTGAAAGAAAATACTTTATCTCTTTTGTGTATTAAATATTAGCCATTAAATCATCTATTTTGGTGAAGAGTTGCATTAATAAGTTGTTGCTGTTTTTATTGATGGTTAGAGAGTTGCCTGGTGGGCTTTACTTTTTTTCCACGAAACTATTTTACGCATAGCACTTTTATTTGTATTATCTTTAACAGCTTTTTAGGACCCCCCCCCCCATCGATTTCGGGACTTCCCACCATCAATGCCTTAGGACGCGCGTAGCCTCACTGTTGCCACGCAGAATAGACTTTTCCAAGACTGCTCACCATTATCATTCCAAACAGCACGTATTTCAGTTATTAGTGGTGAAAATACATCATGAATGCACGTACAAAAATAAGTCATAACGACTGTAATTATAAAATGTTCATTTTGTAAAGAATGGTCTTGGCGTTCTTTAGTCATGGTTAATGGTTGAATACACAGCTGTAATAATATTCAACAGCAACAGTATGACCCTAAAGAGAGCAATGTGACGTATAAATTCACCTTGGGGTATACGGTTCATGTGCAAGGCATATACACACCGCCATTATGTGTGTGTCCTTTCAAAGTGCTGTATTTCCTCTTTCAATAATTGATAGCACGTATTGCTTGCCTCTGCACCGTCATTGTTGTGGACATTTCCATTTGAAGTGTAGATGCCTTTTTCGTGTTTGATTTGTAATAATATTCGAAAGCGCCGGTACGTGATGGTACTTCCTCCAGCGGCAATGACTACATGTATTACGGACTATATTGTACGAAAGGCTTGCTCGTCAATTTAGTGGTAGATAGTAACAGGATGATAGAAAGAGACAACAGTGGTGGATTCTGAGAACCAAATCGACGAGACGGTGAGTGCACCTTCTTAGATTATCTCCATGGTCGTATCATGATGGAGGAAACGATGTGTTGAAGGCCAGAGTACAGTGTACGTGTATACTATCGGCACGTTCCTTCCACCGTGGTATTACAACCACCTGACTAAAGCAGCTACAGAAAATATCATGTTTGTCATCTTAGCTCAAAAGAATAACCTTCTCTGCTTTAATCTGATCTAGACAGTGTTATCAATTTCCATTCTGTTAAGATGCTGTTTTCTCGAGAGAAACAAATAACACAAATAAATTGCACTTAGTTGTACCATTATGTTGTCTTTTTATATTAGCAAAACACTGCAAGGGAAACTGGGTAAATTTTGATTCAATTTTGGGGTGAACACAAACAAATTGACTAGAACGGTATTATTTAAAACAATTTTTGCAGACAACCATTGTAATATTCTGATTTGTTAAAATTGGGGCATTCAAAATCATATAAAAAATCAATTATGTACGACCTTGCCTTTTAAAGTATCTTGTATACAAATAGTATACAGTGGATAAGCAAAGTTTGCAACGAGTATTTGTTAAAAAGGGGTCTGAACAGGAACTTTTGTTTAGATTAAATTGAAAAACAGAGTATTCACAAATTACCATGACTCCTTTTATTGTGATAAATCACAGCCCGAGTGAAAGCTGACTATTCAATGGCATTTTTATGTAGGCCTATTGACCTTGTGTATGTATGTGTAGTATTAATCTGTGTGAGTTTCTCTTTGTAATTGGTATTTGAATAATAATATGATTATAGGCCTGGGCTTACACGGAGGCAGTGGTATATGTTGCCCTTGTCTTGGTCTTGGCCTTGGTGCCCCCTTCAAAAGTTTCTCATAGTGCCTATTGCCCTATGCAAAATGAAAATGGCTTTGCCCTCTCAAAGATGAAATCCGTTTGACTGTATGGGAGACAACGTTATCTATTTGTGTGTACTAAGATTCAGTCTCTATATCTTGTCTTCAGGTGAGAAATAAACATCAATCATGAATCTCAGACGACGATACAAACCAACTCAAGATGCAGCCCCTCACCACCCTCCAGCTACTGTCTTAGACGCTGGGTGGGCATGGATGGTTTGTTTTGGGGCCCATCTCTGCATGATGTTCTCTCCGGGGTATCTTACCTCACTGGGAGTACTCTACATCGAATGGAAAGATTATTTTGATCTAACTGCAGCGGGATCTAGCTGGATTGTCAGTATACCATTCCTTGTGGCAAGTCCATTGAGTAAGTTCTAAACATGTTCATGTGCAGTGCCAGTGTTTCATTTCATACACAGACATGACCCAATGTTGACCCTTCTTCCCGTCCAAACCGGAAGTTCAAAACAAAACATAACCAATTGAAGCATCATCACATCGGGCAATAACATTGTGGGGGGGGGGCAGGCGTTGAAGTAAAACTTTGCATGGTGGACATGCCATATACCATACAATCTATTAAGGTTTGTGGTACCACATCTACACGAACATATGATATTTCTCCCGAAGACGATTAAAGCATACTGATCGAAACGTCGAGTTGTTACACTTCCGGTTAATTTCAAAACCATCACAACTCGTAGATCATTTTCATGTAAGTAAACTTTAACAGTAAACCTTTCTAGAGAATTAAAAAGAGCTCCCTCGGTATAAAACAATTAAGCAGGAATTGTCAGTTATAGAAACGTCTTGAGCTGGAGACTATTTAACCACTTTTATGTTCGTTTTGTACCCCCAGGTTTGTTAGGTGGCATGATTGTATCCAGGCTAGGCGTGCGTCGAGTCGCTATGTTAGGATCAGCACTGAATGGACTTGCTACTATACTTGGATCATTTTCTATGAATACATGGCAGCTGTACCTTTGTGGCGTTATGTCAGGTAATACCAGCAACTCGACAAAACAAAGTACTGAATAATGAGGAACTGTTATTGCTAATGAACATTGTACAAGCTAGCTTTAAATACCAAGCAATTTGAAGTATACTTTATTGATAACTAATGCCAAGTGAATTATCATAATGTATTGAGATGGTGTGAGTCATTAAAACTCATAACATTTCGTTTGTTTCGTTTTCCCCATTTTGTTGACAAGATGTTTTCAAAAACAAGTTTTATTTGAATTTTACTTTATTTTACCTCTTGTAAACTATTGTATGCCCTACCCTTCTTATAAAATGTATTTGAATGGCTATTTCTAACCAAAGAAAAACATTGTTGTTCTTAGACATTTTTGCTTGGCAAGTATCGCTGAGGTCAAAAGATGGAAACGTACGGGCCAAGCACAACTCCCAGCCATTTAGAGGTCTTCTTTTGACCTCACGGAGGCGCTGTTTGAGCTTGTGACGTCATAATTATTCAAGATGTTTATTATAATGTATTTTATTTCTTCTTTTTCTATATAGGGATAGGAGCTACTATGACGGTTCCACCGGCGCTTATAATAGTATCTCAATACTTCAACAAAAAATACGCACTCGCTACTGGGATTGTTAACGTAGGAGTTAGTGTTGGCCAGATCGTCTTCTCTGCATTGTTTCGTTATCTTATAGATAAATACGGATGGAGAGGCGCCATGTTTGTTTGTGGTGCAATTCAGCTCAATGGCGTGGCTGCATCTGCTCTTTTCAGACCATTGAAGGCTAAACTACCAATTGTAAATGAAACTGTTATAGGAATGGAGACGTTTGGAGATACAGACAGTAAAACAGCCAAAGATTGGAATGAAAGTCAATGGCAAATCCTGCAGAAGAATTTGAATATTTTTCGAAATGTGCCAGTCATGTTGATGCAACTTGTTAGCAGCTTGTATGTAAGCGGTTTAATGGTAAACCTCGTGCATCTACCCTCACGGGCAAAGGAAGCCGGTGTGCCAGACGGTCAGAGTGCTATGCTACTCACAGTGTTTGCAACTGTTGCGTTGGTCACCAGACCAACTCATGGTTGGTTTGTGGATAGAAACTTTATCAGTTCCTTCACGCTACTACTGATTGTAACTTTAGGCTCTGCCGTGGCAACCTTCTTAAACCCCATATCAGACAGTTATGTATTCTTGGTCGGTTACTCGGTAGTTCTCGGTGCACTCAATGGTATTGGTGCTTCCTTACTGGTCTACAATCTGAAGATGTTAGCAAGCCCTGCTCAACTACCGTCTGCACTAAGCTTGAGTGTAGCAGTCTTTTTCCTCTTCAATGGAACTGGAACAATGATTGCAGGTAAGATTTGAGAATGAAATTTCCCTCTTCAGTTATTGGAAGTTGCCAAATAACTTCCTATGGTAATGCGAAGGGAACTAATTTGGTAACTTTTAATTTGAACAAGGGTTATGTCAAGTATACCGATCTACATGAAATGGTTTTTATTATATTAGTCGTGTGTCAATTCATGGCGTGATTAATCTAACAACCCTTTCCACAAAATATGTAAATTGCACAACGCTACTTGGTTGGCAAAATGAGGCAACCTTTCGCCTTTTTGTATGGGGCTGATAGCGGTGTGACGCAAACACGTTTGTGTTCACATCTGGCGTTTGTTCAACAATAGTGTCTCTACGCATGTGTGAATGCAATTATCATATTTAATGAGAAGGGCTATTGCTGCCTTCGTTCCTTTGTCGACATTTATAGGCCCTCCGCTCTTTTTGTATCTAATTTCATACAATGACTCCTGACTTTTGAAGCCCTTCCTGTTTTTTTTTTTCAATCCTTTTTTTCTTTCTCCTTTTTTCTCAGGTAAGATTTATGACGCAACAGGGAACTACGTAGCTCCTTTCCTGGTTGGTGGTGCAATGTATCTGGGTGCGTTTGTTATTTTCTCCATCATTGTGTGTTTAAGACGGCGTGGAGAGAAGAAAGCACACGACAATGTGCATTTTGAAGAAGCAATGAACAGCCGAGTAGATGTTTGAAATGATCCTATCGAAGACGATTCGGACAACCAGTGTTGAGTTTCCTCCAAATTTATTTAGACTTATTTTCTAAAGGTTTTAACAACAGAAGTACTGACTTCAAGTCAAATTATGTTTCTGTATTTTGCGCTTTCACGTTTTGTCCATCCATGAAGTTTCAAACTTTTTCTTGGTTTAGTTTTATTCATTTCAAATATTCCATGGTTATTTTGGCTATCGTTGACATTTTTTAATTTTTTTATTTCAGTGTTTATAACTATTTTTGAATATATTTAGTGGGGAATCCACAATTATCGATGGTTATACCAAAGAAAACAAAATTACTTTAAATTAATTAATGAATATACGAAAGTCAATTTTTTTTTTTTTAGAATGTGCATGTGCTTTGGTCATTATAAATGGATCGAACTCGCAATTTGTTGTGTGTATTTAATGATAAAATGTGCAGTAGTTAAAGAGTCAATTCATGCGCGCTGCCATTTTAGCAGTTATGCCAAATCTCAGCTTTCCCATTAGATGATTTTGCCACACAGGCGTGTCACATGGTAATTATACTCGATGCCCACAGCTGATATAGAGGGCGTGCACAGTAGACTCAGACGACAATATTGAGCTCGGCATTCTCCGTTTGCTATTTCTATGGCTTGGAAATATTTGTGTTAAACACATGTATTTAGAAAATATCTGCAAAATTGTTTATGTTTTTCGCAAAAAAAATATATATTTTGTACTGTTTCGAACAAAAATTAAATATGTTTAACTTTGCTAGTTTTGTTCATAGTATTTAATAAATGCTGTACAGAGTTTTGGAAAGTATCAATCTCAACTATACCTCCGTGTTCAGTTTTATTTTTAGGACCTCCATTGATTTTTTGCATTTACAAACTCTAAAAGGAACTGTATTTTAGGCGGACGAACTTTCGGCTACTATTTTGAATGAAAATTGAGGTAGACCATAATGGTAACTATGTCTCCTCAAAATACCCTTGTCAAGTAATTCCGAGTAATTTGACATAAAATACGAATAAAGTTACACTAATTTAGTATGTACTCTGATTTTTAATAATATTTCAACAGTATATTGTGCAATTGTGGTTTTGATATATGTTTGTTGATATCATCGGTGACCTTGCCGAGTTAGGGGTTGGGTTTGGGGTCATGCCTGAACTATCATGTTACGGAGCACGTGACAGACGACTTCTTGACATTAGGGTGTACATGACGACGTATCAAGAAAGCCTAAATCACCAGATGCCAGCGGTATTTATTTATTTACAAAGCTGGCTCCGATTCTACGGGGAATGTGTAGAGTGTGTGGTATACCCACGTCAGAACCAGTCGGCTCTGTGACTTTCATAGCAGTCAGTTGAAAAGTTTTCTATTCGAGTAAGCTTTTACAAGATTTTATTCCAGATCCAAGATTCAAATCAAACTGGCCTCTCTTTACAACGTACGCTCGGTGGTCTTGACAATGTACTTAAGAAAGCAGTGTGGGGGTCGAATCCCACCGGGTCACCCGTGACAATTGGAAAACCCATGCTAGAAAAAAGGTCCGTAAACTGCACGGATTTTCGTGTTTTGTTTTTTGGCTCATTCATTGGGATCGAGGTTGAAGATGAAATCAACACCCGTTTTCCGTGCAAATTTTGCTAGTTTTTTTTCCTTCTTTTTTTGAGACTTCAGAGAGAAGATTCAATAGCATACAGACCGACAGATACCATTCGACAAATAATAGAGATTAGAGAGATGCAATTTGACATCAATAGCATATCAATTAAAAGTAATACATGTCCTTTTGGATGGTTTATTAACAACGCAAGTTTTCCATTGGTCTCATGTAAATTGGAAGCGTTTATACCAAATGTGGCCTGACAAAGTTCGTGATTGGTAATTGCAAAAAAACTCAAAAAGTTTCGTCGCCTGAAATCTTATTGGTTATAAAGTTATACTGCAGTACCAATCCTCCAGAGAAATATTCCAGTCCAAAACACTGCCAAAGTCCGAGTCGAGGACATTGCATTTGAAGACTGAACAAATCACCAATGTTTGTTTCGATTGCCGATATCAGAATAAGCAAGATTTATTGTTGTGTCCACAAAAAACGTGACCACCAACCAGTCACAGGTTGGTTATATTATGATGTGTTAAATAAAAACTACAAGAGTAGTTACTTGACTTTTCCAAAAACGATGATGACGTAAGCCTCGGCAATACTCCTTTATGGCGGAGGATGGAAAGCTGTAGGTTTTAAACGTGTCATCTGTTTGAATCAATGAGTTAATCAGCCATCCACTTGGCACTTTTCACACGACAATTATCTAAATGGAATAATGGTTTATATATTTCTTCACCAGATGTATGTGTGATTAAATATTAACTGTCAAGGTGCTGAAAAGTAAAGGCCACTCTCTGGAGAGTGAAAGAGGACGGTGGAGGGCGCTGCCGTTGTCCATGCGACCACATTCCAGTCAGCTCGCGGGTAAGAAAATTATTACTAATCGCTTAATTTCTACATTGTTCATGTCGTTTGGTCTAAGCCCCAGCTCAACATTTATGAGAAAAATATTACTAATCGCTTAATTTCTACATTGTTCATGTCGTTTGGTCTAAGCCCCAACTCAACATTTATGAGAAAAATATAAATGTTCACAGATTTACATATACATCACACGGTATAATGATAACTTTTCCTTGAAATATTTCTGCCTGAAGTGTTGTTTGTTTTAAATAATAAATGAAATAAGATCCAAAATTAATTTCGTCATTTGAGACCAAAAAGTCTGCCTTATAAAAATGCAAAACAGCAAAACAAAAATGTTGAATGTATTTTTTTTTCTCGTTTTCTCTGAACTGAAACAAAATGAGCTGAAAATTTCACAGGTTTGTTTTATTACATATATCTTAATTTGTGCAAAGAATTGAAGCATTTCTGACTTTTCACCAAGGAGCTGGTGCTTTAATTTCATCCGAAGTACTAAGTCGTACATACGACGTAGTAATTAATCATTGCGAGATAATGAGTACGTTCATGTGTCGAACAATTTCAAAAACATCTGGAATAAAAACATATTTGGGCGTGACGGGATGAATTTGCTCTCGGATGTCAACATTCTCCCATCAGGATGTCGTCAGGAAGTGGACAATCTTGTTGGTATGGGGGAAAAAAACACTCAGGATCTCGTATGGCCTTTCTAGAGCTCCGTATTCTTGTCCACAATCTTGTTGGTATGGGGGAAAAAACACTCAGGATCTCGTATGGCCTTTCTAGAGCTCCGTATTCTTGTCATGCGGACGTTTATTATCCCCATCAGGCTGGCAGACCTTGAGCCATCAATATTTTTATCAGGTTGAATACCGCATTACCGAACATTAGTGATTGTGTACAACGTCAGTTATTAGATGTTCATCTTATATTAGTTAATTTACCGCAATTAATGACTAACTGTTTGTGATAAGAAGTGGGAGGGAAATGGAAACTTTCAACAAAAGACAAACATCACAATCGTAAAGGTGTCTTATACAAGAAGTTAATGTATTCTCACAAAACAAGTTGGTCTACACAAAGTGATACTGGTAGAAATCAGAACTATAATGAGCAAACTTACTCATTGAAGTTGATGCTTATAGGTACAGTAGCTATTTGTTCCTGGCTCACTATTCGTTCCTAAATATTCCACCTTAACGTTAATGTAGTTTTATGAGAAAGCGTCTACATGTCCTTATATACTTTATTTTTTGAGCAGAGACCGCCCATCCAGGGAAGGGCAAAAGTAAAGAAAATGTTACCCAAAATACATGTGCCCTCCCAGACCCCTGCTCACACTATACACTTTAAACAAGATGAAGTATAGATACAATACTCAAAGTAAACAGATGGCTAGTAAAAACACATTATACCGAAACCCACGCGCTAATAAGACTAAACACCAATAAAGATGGAGGATGGTGAGTAATCAAACAGCTAAACTGAATAAATAAAACTAAATCCAATTCAGACGGTTTGAAAGGTTTTTTTTCAATAAACCAATATTAGTGTACCCACTCTTAAAACGGTGTGCTAACATCACGTGTAAAAATTCACGTTTACGGATTTGTTCATAAACTAAATGGTGGAAAACTTCCCTCGAAATTTTTTTCGCCTGAAATGCTACGGTTTTTTAGAAATGGGTAAAACAGTTAGTTGTGATCTCGCAAAACCAAAAGTTGATGTTCTAAAACAATGACAACATAAGATTTTCCTACTAATTTCTCGTGATTTTTCCACTAATTTCTCGTGATTTTTCCACTAATTTCTCGTGATTTTTTCACTAATTTCTCGTGATTTTTCCACTAATTTCTCGTGACTCCAATGACCGATTGAGCTTAAATTTTCTCAAGTTTGTTATTCCGTATGTTTGGACACAATAAAGTCTGGATACTGGTCTTTGACATTTACCAATGTTGTCCATGTGCTTTAAGACCGAGTCTGGTGCCAGTGCGAAGTGATGAATATTCAACAAACAGAGTCTATGCCTATAGGTCAAGTAGGTTCCTGTAAAGTCAAAGTCCTTTCTCAATGGTCCATCGTGTAAACCAACAGGTGAAGTTAAACTCACTTTATAGGGGACACGATTCTGTGTAAAAACCAAAGAGTAAGGGAACAAAATCGTCATTTTGTAATCTCACCAGTCGTGAAACTGGTGATTGAAAATCAAAATGGCAAAATCGAAGCGTGCGTCTAAGGGTAGGGTTTCCTCCATAGACCATGGTTGGGCATGGGTGGTTTGCCTAGCTGCACATTTATGCTACACTCTATCTAGAGGGTATACCCTATCGCTTGGGATTCTGTACATTGAATGGAAACAGTACTTCAATTTATCCGCTACGTCATCAAGTTGGTTGGTCAGCATGCCGTTCCTGATTGCAAGTCCGACAAGTGAGTACAAAATTGCCCTCTTTGTGTTATGAATTCAGTCATTAATTCGGACAAATGCGCCATGTGCATTACATTGAAAATTGCTCTAATTAAATTGAAAATCACTCTTTTCGATTTAGACCAGGAACAAATCTTTTGAAGTTTATCGCTATAGTTTCAATCGAACAGAGTAATTTTCAATCGAAAACTGTTTTCATTCTTCTAATTATTTATTCAAATATTAATATGATTACACGTATGAAAGATGTCAACTTCGACTTGGCAGAAATGTTCGTTTTTGAGTGATGGCAATTTAGTGCACTTATGTGGTTTGATGACCCCATGTCATTATTTTAAACAACTGCAGGGCCCAAGCTTATAAATCAGTTAAGCAAAGTATTCTGCTTAACAGAAAAATAGCGGTGCACCAGTCATAACAATGTGAATGACATGGCATTTTGGTTGGTACCCTGTTTCTCGCTAGGAACATTTTGCTGGATTAATATGTTTTTTTAGTTTAGCATTTAGTAAAGGGAGATGTGTTTTGACAACTTTCTGTATTTTGACCAAAATCGAATTAGTTCAGTCAAAAACTGATGCTCAAAGCATACCACATTACATGGTGACGATTGGTACCAACTTGTACAAACTTGATGGATGTTACCTACGTCATCATGACGTTTATGTCAGTTTCCGCACAATCTAACGCTTGCATGATTATTTCTTTAATGAAAACTGCTCTTACCAAAAGCTTGCCCTCGTGTGTGGCCTTAAAAAGTATTATGTGCGTCATCTTTTGAAATTCTAAAGTAAACATGGCCTTTGCAAAACTGTGGTTCGGGGAGCAGCTCCGGCACTGGCTTCGCCTGGCTAAACCTTTCGGCTCACGCTGAGTGCAATGCTATTGGCGTGGCTTTCTATAAATGGCAGTCGAGTCTGGAGCCGAAGTCGTCTTTTCGTGGTTACCCACTGTGAAACGCCTACAGACTTTGAACTTCAGAACTGGTTTTATCAGGCTTTTATTATTTATCTATATAAATATTTACTGGAGATAGTTATGATTCATGTATCAACCAGGTGAAGGTCAGAGTGGGTGAGTGGGACCTTCATTATGTATACTGTAGCTTTTCTTCAAGACCGTAGCAGTTTTTTCACTATTTTCCTTGGTGAGAACTGATTGTGTGTTCTGATGTAAGAATCTAGTCTGAAATCTGGTGCTGGCTAATATTGCTGAGTGAGCTTTTCAAAAAATATCCTTTTCTTTAAAAAAAACAACAACAAATAGAAAACATTTCGTCATGTCTTCGAGTTCCAGCAAGCGCCCCCCCCCCCCCGCGTATACCGATTTTTATTTAAAAATAAATAAATTAATTAATTAAAAACAATTTAAAGATAAAGATAAAGTGAAAGACATTAGTGTTTTACTTTTTAATTAACTTGACACCCCACCCCCCAATTCGAAGACATTTTCTTTCTCTGGCCACCCACCCTGGCCACCCAAGATATTGTCAGGATGCACCGGGCATGGGAGAGTTAACGGAAGTAACTTTGATAAACAGTTTGTGTTCCTTGTTGACTTTTTACAGGTTTATTCATCGGGGTAATTTCAGCTAAGCTCGGTATACGACGAGTGTCAATGGTTGGTGCGATTATAACTTCAGCAGCTAATGTGTTAGGATCGCTCGTTACGGATGTCTGGCAACTCTACTTATGCGGTGCATTGTCTGGTAAGCTCTTCAAAGCTCTATTGTGTAATACTTTGATCTAATAGATTTCTTGAAGACAGTCAGAAGTAATTAGTCGAAACGCCGAATTAACTCACCGCTCACTCTTGAGAAACAATTCATTTCACAACCCTCCATAACTACTACACGTAATTTGAATAAGCTGGTAAATATATTCTTGTGGAAGCGAACATTCATTCCAAACCTCTACTTTTATTTATTTTGTATTTATTTATTTCCAACCAACCTTTTATAAAAAGGAGTGGACACAATACAAAGAGTTAAAAACAGGCTAATCCTGACACTCTAGGACAGCCACCCAGATCATCCGGACAAACAAAGAGAATTGTCAAAACGACCCGAGTGCCAAGGTCGTCACAATCAACAAATTTGTTATGGATTGTGTAGAACTGTTTTGACACTATCACAAATGTCATGGTCGACACAGTCTACATTGTTAAAGGTACAGATGAAATTTCGTCTAAATGATGAACTAATGATAGGCTTATTGTGTGGAAACGTTATCACACGGGATACTTGCATGTTTATGTGGGTATTTGTTTTACAGAATACAGTAAAATGGTTGTATTGATCTTTGTAAAATAAGACATGACTGTGTCGTAGAAATTTAACAATTATAGAGTATAGGAAAGTTAAAACTCTTTTTTGAATAGCAAAGGCCCTTTCTAGACTTTCTAATTTCTCAGGTTGATTTGATAGTACAATGATAAAAACAGTAAGGAAAACAGACAAACCAACAGTTTAGAAAATATAGCACCCGAAGGATTTAAATAAAGGAAAGCTCAGGATGATCTCTTAAAACTTTGCCTTCTTATAACGAGCACATTTTGCTTATATGCCGTGTCCGAAATAGCGGCTGTGGCTTGATCGTCCGATGAACAGGTGTTGAAGCTTATTATGGTGCCCATAGCAACACCCTTAGCAACAGCCGCAGACGTAGCCACAGCTGTCAGTTTGACACGACCTATCATAGAGTGTGATTGTTGTTTTCTTGTTCTGTTTCAGGTTTGGGGATGGTGATGATGGTACCCCCCGCAATGATAATGGTGACGCATTACTTCGATAAGAGATACGCACTCGCGAATGGCATTGTTGTTGTTGGAACCAACATGGGTCAAATCATCTTCCCGCCTTTGTTTCGTCTCCTCATTGAAAACTATGGATGGAGAGGAACTATGTTGATTATTGGTGCAGTGCAGATGAATGGGTTGGCTGCGTGCGCCCTCTTCCGTCCACTAAGAAGGAATACAATAGAAGTTCAAGATTCAAATCTTGAGATGGAAAGCTGCAGGAATCCTTCACAGTCTATAAATGCAGCAGTTCCACCTTCCATCGAATCACAGGAACCGAATAAAACTAAGGGAATCGCTGAAGACGGAGCAGACAGTCTCTCAAGTAGCAAAGCTGACGACTGTTCACTGCGAGATGAGGTTGACGATAACTCAACAGAGGCAGCATATAAACCTGAAATTACAGAGGATGGAGACGAACATCTTGAAAAGCATCTTGACAAAAACTCAAAAACTGAAACTGAAGGTGCTAATGTTTCTGAAAGAGTCGCAGCGACTGATAATGCAGAGACAGGAAATGAAACAGAACTCACTGATAATCCTTCAAAACTGCCGCGGTATCTAATACTCCTTTCTGTTTTCACACATAAACTAGTCATGATGACGATACTTGCATCTAGCTTATACTCAATGGCAGTGACAACTAACTTAACCCACCTCCCATCTCGAGCTAAGGAGGCTGGTTGGTCTGATAACCAGAGTGCCTTGTTACTTACTGTCTATGCTATCACAGCGATAATCACCAGACCATCTCACGGTTGGTTTGTCGACAGGAAATACATTGGAGCTGAAAAACTACAGTTGATTGTACTTATGGGCAGTGCTACGGTAACATGCCTCAATCCAGTATCTGATAACTACGTCTACTTAGTTGCATATGCGGCTGTTTTAGGATGTTTCTTCGGTATTGGGACACCGTTGTTCATATACAATATGAAGACTTTTGTCAGCCCCGAGCAAGTGCCAGCAACTGTTAGCGTAGTCATGGCAACGTTCTTTCTCTTCAATGGAACCGGCTCTGTCATTGCAGGTAGCTCTCTGCCCCCTCCCCCCCCCCCCCCCCCGTATAGACCTCTTGCACTGACGTCACACGCGGTTACTCTGCCTATGGCCAGCCGGTCTGCCATTTTGGGAGTTCGCCTCCAAAGATAAACGCAGGCCCTTCTCGAAACCGCGTCTTGGGGTTTTGGCCACAGAGCACTGCGCGTGCGTTGCCCAAAATGTGCACTGTACAGTGTCAACACTCGGGGAATCTGACTCCCAATATGGCGCGACCAAGATTTATCGTGAGGTGAATTTGGTCAATACCTGCAACTTTTGTTTTTATAATCTACATAATAACTTGGTAATTGTGTCTTTATCAATAACTCAAAAAAAGCTCTTATGAGAAATTGTTTCCAAAATCGACACAAACTATTTATCACAAAGTTTGCCTTGTTTTTTCTCAATACTTATTTTCTTGTCGGTTCTGCTGTTGTTTTGGTTTTTGCTGTTGTTGTTTATTTATTTGTTTATCGAAGATTATTCTTTTCTTGTTTATATTTTTTTCTAACCAACTATGCATGTATATCAGAATCAAATTATTGGTTACTAATTCTACAATGTTTTTCTTTCAGGTAAAATCTTTGACGCTACAGGAAACTACGTGGCTTCTTTCCTGGTCGCTGGTTCAATGCTGTTGGTGTCCTTCATACTATTTGCTATAGTCTCACTCATCAAGAGTTACGAAGATGGTACCCTCAAAATGCCTTGCAGTAGGTCGTCGCGTGAGGGCGTTTCCATTGAAGGCCGAGTTTGAGACGCTTTTTGAAACCCGTGGCTTCAGGCTTGGGCGCTGGCTGGCTTGGGCTCCTTCTCGGTATGGACGGGAGGTCAACCAGGCGAAATGTGCTTAAGCCAGAAAAAGTTTCTCGTAAAAAAATGTTTATACAAAAATTGTTACATTTTAGGGATGGTTCTCAAATCAGAAATCGTATGAAATCATAATTAATTTTATTATATTAAAAATGTGTAAACTTTTACCTGAACGTGAGTAATTTTTTTTAACAGAAAAGGGTAGGCCCACCAATCTGTAAGTAGATCCCAATCAATATTATGTGAAAGGAAATTTGAAGGCGTTGGAAATGCTCTTATCTTTGATTAAAATACATTTTCAATATTGAAGTAATCAATTTCCATGCTGATTGTTAATTAATTTAGTATTCTCTACGATTATAATAGCTTGAATGTAGCCGGATAATCCTCATTTTTAATTTAGTTTCTAAAAACATGATTTGGAGACAAAATTAGAATATTCATATTTGTATTAATTTTAGCCAGATTTGTTTTTCACAAATTGAAAATCAGTTCCTTAGTTTTTTAGATTATATGCCATCAAATAACAGACGATTTTTGCGCAGGCGGTAAAAGCAAAAACAATTTGTGAGTAGCATATAGCGCCCTCAATTGGTAGTTACATGCCAGTGCAGCTACAAAACTCCTGGACTGGTCTACTGTATATAGTGTGGAAAACTTTGTAAAAAGTTTTCATTTTCCATTTTGAAGACAAATTTCTACCAAAAGGAGAGTCACCGAAAAGTGAGTAGTTCCTTTAGACGCCTTTGGTTGAGAAAATAATGAAATAAACCTAAGTAGAAGACACAGAGAAATTTGTGACGACAACTTTCGAGCTTTCTTCTGCTTGGTTGCAATGCAATTGCAAGTTCCATTGTATTTGTACAGTGACAATTTATAAATGGTAATTCACCATCACGCCTTTTATGCATGATTTTGTTCAAAACTTAATGTCAAAGGTCAGCTGATGTTGTTCACTTTATTATTGAAGGTGTTGAATCTTTGTATATGTCGTGTTTGTGCTTTATGTGACAGTGTGTGGCTAGAGACTTAAAAAACAGCCTGGACACTTGGTAACTTTTAAAGTAGGCCCTACATTGATGGACTACATTGATGATAATTGTCAAAGACCAGTTTCCGCCCAACACAGGCCCGATACTTCATGGAGGCAGGGGAGGCAATTGCCTTCAATGCCCCTGGTCATTGCCCTGGTGCCCTAAAATGTTCCAATACTAAATAGAATTTTACAATTTCCTCATTCATAGACGTGTCCTTTGGAGAAAATGCCTTGGTGCCCTTGGCCTTGCCCTTTCAAGAACGAAGCAAACAGACCTGGTTACATACACATAAAATAAACCTGTGAAAATTTAAGCTCTATCAGTCATCGGAGTAACAAGAAAAGAGTGAACAAAAACTTTTATACTTTTGCTGTTTAAAAAACAAAACAAAAACAGGTAAAAACATTTCAAGGGAAGTTATCAACCATGACCATCTTTATATCATGGAAGTTGTGCAAATCTATGAACGCTTACCTTTTAAAACTCAAATTTTGACTTTTACTTTTGTTAGTTTAACAAACTTTTCTTTCCTGTCTTGTGTACTGTTAATGTTGGTTCCTGAGTAGCCCAGGTTGGATTCTTCCATTGCATACAGCAGTGAGTTGAAGATAGGGAGTCCAACCTTGGCTAGCTCCTGAGTAATTACGACCCAACACATCGCTTTTTTTAACATTTGGTCATCATTTAGGTAATGTAGGGTCCGAGTCAAGACCAGTAAAGATCCATTAGTTGGTGCTAATTATTATATTAAGCATTCAAATGGCCCTAAATAAATGTGGAGGAAAAATGAGAGGCACACTCATAGAAAACTGCTCCAAAATCTATGAAAGAGCTGTAGAATAAACTTACAACTAACCTCAAGTATACAGGAGATGTTGCCAATGAATGTACCTTTGTGTCTCTTTGGGCTGAAATCTGCACTGGGTTCCATCGTTTTCAAAAAGACGATTAGCGCGTGATATTTTGAATAAAAAAATGGCAGCACCCCCAGCCTCGCCCCCCCCCCCCCCCCAGTTTCTTAAAGCTGAGTGACACTAACAATAAGCAACTTATTACTTAACAAATTTATTTCCCAGGCAAAACCTTGCACTGTGATGTTACATGGAATTCTGCAAAGAATGTAATAGTGCTAAGCATCTCAATGATAATTGGGCCTAAAATAAAAGAAGACACGAGTATTGCCATGACTTAGGCTACACTACACTACACAATGTGAAATTACAAATACTTAAATCTTACACCATGGTGTTTAAAAACAACGCCTTATTAATTTCTGTTGTGTGTGTGTTGACTGTGTATGTTACAATGCATTGCTTTGTGTACTACAGGCCGATCACAGCTTCAAACAAAGACATGTACTGCTTTAAGTTGATGATCCATGCTGCAACTGACACAGTACAAAACTCTATAAAAAATGTATGTCGCCACACACTTTATATCATTACCCATGCACATCAGTGTTGGGGATGGATTGAGAAAGTCTGGATTGGTAACATAATATTGGTTGAACATTAAGTGTACATTTGGTTGAGTTTTTCAACATGCCACTTCTTAAAACTGAATACAAGTTTTGGGCTTATATTTGTCGAAATTTTTCCATCAGGTCAGGTAATTGTTTTTAAGGAAAACCAAGAAGAAATGGGAAAGTGGGAATTCTTAATCAAAGATGTGCCCAGTTTTCTTTGCATTTTTGCTTGCTTGGGCTTTGACCTCTGCCTGCATCTGCCTCCACATGCTGTTTCAGAAATGGTTTTCTAAAAATTGAATAAACTAAAAGCTCCGTAACCTTTTGAATGTGTACACTTTTATGTATTTCTGTTGAAGTACAGGCCTTTGAGTTCACCTGGGTAAAGTTTCATGTAGGAATTAGAAACCACCCCAGTAAATTGACCCATCTGATGACAAATGCATCAGCTATACTTGCGTGCAGTGGTTTGCAGTTATGGAGTACTACTTTCAACATGAGTATCTAATTGAGAAATAAAAATGCACAAGTGACAACTTTACCTGTACCCATGCAGTATGATAGAAATTTGCGAGTTGGATTTGAAATAATGTCTGGTACAATGACTTACCAATTCACAAGTGATCTATGACCGCTTTAATTTTAATTCCTCAGACTATTTTAGACAGTTGCCATGTCATATGGTTCAGGGTAAGCTTTTTGCTTAGTTACGTTTTTTGTAAGAGACGGCCAACACCGATACACAGTTCGGAATGAATGTGTATGGCACAATATTACAAAGCTTTGCCCATCTGGAAGTTGTTATACAAAACCTTGCCCAAACCATGTGACGTATATAATCACAAATGTCTCTAGTCTGGGGAATTGAATTTGAGTGTCCACTTGTGACCAATCAAGTCACATTAAAGTCTAGTCACTATTGGCTTTCTGATATACATTGTACATCTCCAGTGATAATGTTGTGTTCTTCTGAGATTTTCTGAAGGGCCAGATTGTATCAAGGTTTTACAGTTTAAGCTGTGAGGTCGCACATGTATAGCAAACACAAGCTTACATTTTTTTAAGTGCCCCCCCTTGCCCCCTGATTTGCTATCTCTATTTTCCTGTATTGTTGTATGTCTTTCATCATGATTTACAAGTACAACCACCACTTTCAATTTTTAGTTTTAAACATTTTACTATGAACCTGACAATGTCAACCATCTGCATTCATTGCTCCACTCATTCACCCAAAATGAAATTATACATATCTCTGATGCTTTGTTATGGGCCTCCACTACTTTACCTCATACAAAGCATCAAAGGTACTACTTTGCAGTTATTTACTCACTCAAATTCATGTCAAACCTCCTGATAGATTCTCTACCCTTCTGTATTTTGAAAATTGGGATGATTACATTTATAAATGTGTATTTTTGTAGGTTCAAGAATGAGAAGATTCAGATTTTTATCTGATTTTGGACATTTTTATATCTGCCTTGTGAAAAAATAGCTGTTATTTTTCTTAAGAGGTAAGGAAGTCATGCTCTCTGATCTACTTCTCTAGTGCTGAGGATGTTGTTCCCAAAAGCTCCTTGAAATCTATAACTCCAGGGGTTACCAAAAAGTTGGACATGTCATTTTGACATAGACTATACACTAATCTGAGCAGCTCGTCCATGGTGGTTTGCATTATCGCAGCTATGGCCGCCGCACAATCCATGCTGATTGTTACATATGCGCGTCTGACGCGCTATTGTCATGGTGGCATGCGTGCAGCGGCCATAGCTTGGGTGGTGCAAACCACCATGGATGAGCTGCTCTAATTAGTGTATACCTACTCAAATTTAGATCCTAGTTTGAGACCTTTTCATCAGTGATGACTCTCACTCCTTTAGGTTAACACATGAAATATACAAGCATTGTACAAGTCACTGTAATGTTTGCTTACATTGTTTTTTTATCCATTTCTTTTATTCCAGACGGTACAGAGACTGTTTAGATGTTTGGAATATTATAATCAAAGATGCGAAAGTGATGTCACCATAATATCATCTGCGTATTCTGACAGCTCTCAAGGTAAAGTATAGCTGTCAAATAAAACTGAATCAAAGAGAATGTGTGATGACGGTTGTGACTGGATTTTAGAGGGGTAGTGTTATAGTGTCATCTGCCAAGGGAGGTTGGGTGCAGGCACTGATCCACTGTGTCGTCAAATTAGATGTTGGATTACATTTGCATGACGGACACACACACCCACCACACAATGAATGCCCTCCAGGCCTGAAATTTCATGGAGGCAATTGCCTGGTTGCCCCTAGCCAATGCCTTGGTGCCCCTTTTAATTCTAACTTCTCTCAGAATAGAGTTGCCGTATACTGAGGAAAAACTGCCTTGCCCTTCAAGAACAAAGCATCAGGCCTGCCCCTCAAATGTTCAGAAATAACTGACGTGGTGATCACAGCTCATTTAAACAATTCTGCTTCAGTCTGCTCAAGGCGCTTATTATACTAGTTTAAGACAGGTTTTTTGAGGTGTTTGAATTATGAGACCCAACAAGGTGCTGTGGCGCATTCAGCTGCCACTGCCAGAAACACCAGGGCAAACCCTTTCTCTTAGCATTAAGTGTAACTGGGTTCTTTTACGTGCATTACAGAATGCACGGAACCTACGGCATTTCGTCTCATCCGAAGGACGAAGCAATAATGGTTAAGTGTCTTGCTTAAGGACACAAGTGTCATGACTGGGACTCGAACCCACACTCTGCTGATCAGAAACACCAGAGCTCTTGAGTCCAGTGTGCTTGACCGCTCGACCACGACATTCCACATAAACTGATGGGCTGCAGCATTCAAAATGCATGTGAAACTACTTCAGTTGGTGTGTTAACTTGAATGAAAACATGCAATAGGAAAAAAGACAACCATCAAAAATAAAAGTACAGAATTTTTAAACCATCAAAATTAAAAATAGAGAATTTTAACATAGCTTTTTCTTGGTTAGATTGAGAGCATCAATAACTAGACCGATGTAAATGTAAGGTTGACATTGAATTTTGACAAGAACTTCATAAGTAACCAATACCAACTGTCTAGCTTTATTCAAGGGAACCGGCCCACTGTCTTTTTGTCACTTACTTTTACCCTGTTGTGTTGAAAAAGTGAAACTCTACAATGTTGAGTAAAATATATACTCAGGTATACAGTTTCTTAACTGACTTCCCTCAAGCCATGAAAATGAAAACATTTTAGAAAGCATCGGGGGCTAAGCAGTTTACTATTTTCACAAAGTTAAAACTGCAAACTGGAAAACATTTGAAGCTCTAAAAAAGTAACACACCTTCCCTTTAGTCAGTTTTAGACATGATAGAATTTCCTAAAAGTGGTAACATTTCCGGTTTCCATCACTCCCTTATTACGTAGAACATGCTCTAGTTACCACTGCCTGATATTCCCCTCAGTGTTCAGTGTCTGTCATTACATTTATTTTCTTGTCTTTTATTATACAGTCCTATCACGCTAATAGTTTTAAATAATAGATGACAGATGTTATGTTTTGTCATATCGGTTCGGCTGTTAAAACCATAAACCGTCAACTATCTGCATCAGTTTCCCCCAAAAAATAATATGAAATTGTCATTTAAGAAGACTAATCCCATTTTGTTATGTTGGTGGCACAATGGAAACCTTAAAACTTTCCATATCTTGTGAGTTTTTCTTTCCACGCTGAGTTTAAAAGGGCCTGCTTTGTTGTGAATGAAAATACACACAAAATGGTCACTTGCAATTTGAGCCTTAAATTGTATACGCATTTATAAACACGTAAACGATCCAAAATGGTCAATTTTGTATCAATATATCAACAGTAGGTATCATCAATGATAGCTTAGTGGGGTGAATTATTCCTTAAAAGCTAAGTTTCAAGATGATAATTCATACTGCTATATACACACACAAATATTGGTATCTGCACTTTTCCAGATCTATGTAAGGCATACAGAGTGTTATAAATAATAATTTGACATGTAAGACGACAACGATGACATATGTTGTCATTATCTTAGAGTCCTAATTGATAATGTGCTGTCAGGGGGTGTAGTTTCAGGAAATAAAACCCCAAATTGCAATTTGTAAACTTTAACCACACTATTGGAGCAAAAGCTTTGGAGATTTAATTGAAACATCTGATTTGATATTTTAATAGACGTAAAATTTTCATCGGAGATAAAGAACATTGTTTCTGTCTTACCCATACACACAAAGCACTGTAAACTATACTTGCCTGAGTCCTGTGAAAAAATCCAGTCATATTACTCTGGTGGGATTCGAACCCACAACATAAGTATGTTGATGTTTTTTTTAATTAGGCTTTTAATTTTAGAAATTTGACTATGAGTTTGAAGTTTGTTTGTTCCAACTTGACATTGATTGAGATAGAAAGATTTAAATTTGGGTTGTTTCCAGGGATGTAACATGCCTTAATTAGCCCTATAATTTCAGTGCAAGATTTAACCTGACTCATGATATACCCATCTCATCATCTGAATTGTACCTAAAGTGTTTTGTTTTTTTATTATTATTTATTTATTGAGTTTTTTTATTATGAAAATGCCAAGTCATTCATTTGTTTTATTTATTTTTTACTTTATTGTTTTAATCATGCCTATGTTATCGAAACATATTGCTTTTGCTACCAGAAATACCGATTTTTCTTGAACAGTTTTTATTGAGGTTTAATCTTATTATTTATTAGTTTTTATTTTTTTTTATTTAATATATTACTGGGCTGACCGATACACTGAGCAAAATGATTTAATAGAAAACAAGCTTTTGGAATAAAAATCGTCAATTTATTTATTTCAGTTTTTGTATTTTTGATAAATACCAATGATCTTCAGACCTTTAAATGATAAAATCTTGTTGTGTCTGATTTGAAGAACCTTGGATATGATGCGTGTTAGCCAGCGAGGAGACAGCAGTCATTTTAATCTCGTTGCCTTCCCCACCTTCAGTTTGAGTATCAAGTTTGAAATTATTGAAATATTTATCAAATAGTCATCAGTAAATATTAATGGCACAAACAGATTAGTGGGTTAGGCTTTCTTATTCAGCCACGACTGTTTAATGCAGCCTTCAATGCAGCTATACGATCTTCGTATCGCTTTGTTTTTTAAAGAAAGACCCAATCCAATGAAATAAAAATTGCTTAAAGGCACTTAAGATTGGTATTAAGCTGATAGTGCAGTGTTCTTACTTTAGTGCAGTGTTCTTGATTCAATATATACTTGAAAAAACAAACCTGTGAAAATTTGGGCTCAATCCGCCATCTGAGTCAGGAGAAAAATTTTCTTAATTTTTCTTAATTTCGATTGTTACAATCGAAATCAGCTGTTGTGTTTTTTATTGGTTTTTTTTCTAATATGACAGCATTTCAGAAGGAAATAAATGTCAAAGAAAAGTTGGTTCAAGTATCAACTTCATAAACAGTAAAAGCTTTCAGAATGAAACTTGACAAAAATGTTTTATCCTTACTAATCATGTGTAGTGCCTTTAAACCAAATAAGATCTCGATTGACTTGGGACTGTCGTGCAATAAATACGCTGCGGAGTCATTTTGCTCCTCCCATTAAACAGAGAGCATTGAATTCCTCCGAGCAGTAGCCCGAGTCTACCAGTGAGAAGAAAACTAGGATACCGTATTAAAAACTCATAAGCTACAAAGTCTAGAAGTCTAGTGGGTTTTCCCACACACAATGTGCTATTGTCCACATTCAGAGAAATTACAACAATGTATGTGGAGATTTACTGTTTTTAAGACCAAACCTTTAAAAAAATAGTAAGCAAGTGTAAACTTAAAAATTGAGGAAAAAAAATCTGGTCTTGTAAAATACTTCTGTTTCAGTGGAAGTTCTGAGCTTTAAACCCTGTGGTATTTAAAAAAGAATTTAAGTAATGTTTCTAAAGGAATTGTTCATTTTATCCAAGAAAAAAATAAGTTTAAATGATACACGTGTAAGAGATAACAAAGAAACAGAAAAAGAAACAACAGAAATACACATTGGAGGGAAGGAGCCTGTTGTCAGTAATTTGGTACACAACAAAAAACATGTATCTGACGTAATTTTACTCTTCCGAGGTCTGCATGAAAACGTGTCTGTAACCAGGATACAGTTTGTGAAAAAAAGTAGGCCTCTATTTGACATTAACACCCTCTCAAAGTATAAAGTTGCCCATTTTCATGAAGTGAAACTTCATCCCCTCACCAGCCCCCCACCCACCCCAAAATTATAGACTTATTGGGTTGTACATGCTCTGGCGTTATAACTTTTTAACGAATTCCGTAGAAAAATATGCAAATGGCTTGTTTAAATCCACCATCTTGAAACCAAGCTGATACTCATAGTTTGCTCAACTACGGCATTACATCACAAAACTCGAAAGAAAATAATAAACCATGACCAAAGCCTGACTGGTTAGTGGCTAAAAAGTAATAAACTTATTTGCCTACTAACGTGTACCCGGTGACTGCAGTGCGTAAAAGCATAACCAGCGAAGCAAAACAGAGATCACTGGGTAGAATCACGTGTGGGTGGGGCAGTTCCGCGGTATGAGGAGCTATCAGTGAAAAGTATCAGTATAAAAGCCCATCAAAGCCCCGGAGTATCTCAGTCGCCTCTAACCATCAAAAGAGTAACATACACGGAGGAAGCCGTCTTCTCTTCGTCATCATGAACACTCCACTTGTTCTCATCTTGTGTTGTATTTGCGGCTACGCTGCTGCTGGGTTAAGCAAAAAGGACAAGCAAAACCTCCTCAAGTACCATAATGATTTCCGTAGTACCATCAAAGCATCTGACATGGTGAAACTGGTAAGTCTTAACACGTTACTTTAAATCTTATTCATCAGAATTGGTAGAATGTATCTGTTTTTCTTTCTGTTTAATTTTGTTGCAAAAAAGTTTTATTTATTTACTTAAAAGGGCAAATTTTTGCCAAGCTAACTGATACATTTTGTGATACTCAAGGCCTTCTAAACAATTTGGTGGTCAATGTTTGTAAACAAAAGAAAGGTATATTATTCAAGGTTTTCTATGAAAATTAATGTCACGATCAGGCTTATAGTGAGTTGTAAAGAAGTAACAGTAACACCTTAGAGGAAGATTTTCTTTTCTCTGATTAAACTAGTTCATTTAAAGTACATGCATTTTCCTCTTGCTTCATATGAATGTTTGTGTTTTATTGACCGTCAGGAGTGGGACGATGACTTGGCAAAGAAGGCTCAGGATTGGGCTGATACCTGCACCTTTGGGCACAATCCTGTCCACACCATTCCTAACACACCGTGGAGATGGATCGGAGAGAACATGGCATTCAGTTCTGACGCCGATCTGAAACACATGGTGGCAATGTGGGAAGGAGAACAGCAGATCTTCGACTACCGCTCAAATACCTGCAACCCTACATCTGACCCACTGCTTAGAGCCTGCGGACATTACACTCAGGTAAATGACGTTGGCAATTACAACAAAATGGCATCAATGACTATAAAATGACATCAATGAACTCCACTACCTACAACCTAACAGCTGACACACTGCTAAGAGTCTGACGACATTACACTCCGGTGAACGACGTTGACAATGACATTAAACGACATTAATGTCTCATTAAATACTATGAAAGATTATATAACTCCAACACTTAACCCACAATTGTTACACTTGAGACATTACATCCTGGTTACATTGACATAAAATGACACCAACGACTACAACTTTAATACTAAAGTGTCCTCACTGATGACCCACTCCTCGGTAATTGTTTGAATTTGTTACGTATTACGTTTGAATGAAAACAAATTGCATTAAAACGTTGTGGTTGATACCGCTATCCAATTTTTAATCTGGTCTTTTTAAAAATAAATGGTCTTTTGTTCAGTTCGATTGTTTTTATAAACTTATTCGTTTAGCAAATTTGATGGGGGCTCTGTGCGGAACTCAGAACTTTGCAAAAACATTTTCTTTAGGTTCAAGTAGTTTCATTACTGTATGCAACAAGTAAGAAACAACTATTTGGCGACATAAAGTCTTATATAATAATAACTGCTTCAAAGGTATATTAAAAGTTCGTTAATGTTTACAGAACGATGAAAGGTACATTGTTTTAAAAGGTCGTTTGTCTTGACCGCGTGAGGGCGTGTGTGAATCAAATTTACGTGATTCAAAACAGCTCAAACTGGTTTTTCCATTATTACTTTATTAATTTGGCTATTGATACAAGATAACGACATACAGGCTATCAAAATAAGACAAAACTGTGTAGAGTTGTGATGCAAGGAAATTAACCGTCGAAAGCACCCTCATGCGGTCAAACATACGGTCAATTCCGTAAAACGTTAACCAACACCTATTTATTGTTACTTTCAGATGGTGTGGGCCGAGACTCATCACGTAGGGTGTGGTGTGAAGCTCGGTTGCTCCGGTTCTTTACCCAACCGACTCGTCTGTAATTATGGTGCAGGGTACGTTATCATAAAACTTGGCCCCTGTGCTGATACATTGCATAAAGCCGTCGTTTATCTTTGCTTATAAAATCCGTTCAAGTACCAATCAGAGAGAAATATTTCCCTCTGAAATGCCGTTCAAATAGAGTATTAGTATTCAAACACCTCCCAAATTACTTCTCAGCGTTCAAAATAACGAGACCTGATTAAGTAGAGGTGCGCAAAATCCCACTCAAAACACAAAGCTTAAAAAAAAAATATTAAAAAAACTGAATTACTAAATTTGATAAAATATTCACAGGTTGGTTGGTGTGTTTATTGGAAACTAAAGGATGGGAATGTAATGATATAAATCTGGTAAAATTTATACGCAAGAAACTATAATATGAAATTGCCTTTTACATTTTGAGTTGTAAAGACCCCACCGAACGTAACGATAAATTTAAGGGCACAACAGGCAAGTGCACACTTTGACTCCATAAGGTACAACTGGTATATTCACCGTATTGTTTGAATCTAAATCTTATGCGAACGCTTTTTAGTTATAAGTTTCACAGACTATAGAGTTCATTTCAGTTCCAATCCTCCCTAGAAATAGGTTTCTCTGAAATGGTCGATTAGATAATAGAAATTGAAGACCGCCAAGTCACCATTGCTTATTTAGATGCTGTAATCGAAATGACCACAAACATTATACACTCTTGAATAAAATAAAACAAGGGAAATAAAGGTCATCGTGGATGAATTCTTTTTGCGAGGATAAAAAAATAATGATGATTAAATTTATGAGATGTTTTCTGTTTTGTTGTCTACATTTCTCTTCAGCGGCAACATGATGGGTCAGAAACCATACAAGTCTGGCGCAAAATGCAGTGCCTGCCCAGCCGGCTTCAAATCATGCAAGAACAATCTGTGCACTAAGAAATCCAAGCTACGTCGACGACAGTGTTTTGAAGCCCCCAAGGCCATGGAAGGTATACTGTATTAATACATCAGCATGGATGAGTGGAAGACCACTTTGTGTTTAGCATGTCTGAGATTTGTTTTGGAACTGTGGAAAACTTTGCAGTAGGACTAGTCTTGATGCCAAGAAACATTCATGTTCCAGTTACACGGGGTTCTGTGTAATGTGCGACGCGTTTCAATTTTGCTGCCTTATAAGTTATTTTTAAAATTAGTTTATGAATTTGACGTATTGGATCAAGACTTTGCTTTGTAGAGACATTAAAATGATGGATTTTGGATTTTGTGATATAGATCGTAAAAGCAAGACTATAATCAGTCGTCGTCCATCGAAAAAATGACAGCTTCTTCCAGTTGAACTTGCATTTATTCACAATGGGAGAATTTGACGGCATGTTTACGTAGCTCTGAGCATGCCCAAATTTCCAAAAACAAATCGAAAGACTGCTGCCACCTAGCGTCCCAAAAAGTCTCCCATAATTTGGACTTTAAGGCCGTGTCCGAATTGACGGCTTGCCGAAAAACAGGCGTACGAGACGTGGGACGGGGTGCAGTTGCCCCCCCCCCCCCCACACACACACACACACTCACACTTTGGGCAAAACAGTTTGGGCAAAAAATTTGCGTTAAAAAAAACAAGGAGAAGAAAGAAAGAAAAACATTCGTTTTATTAGAAATTGGTTCTTGTGTTTTTATTTGTGTAAAATTTCGAGCAACTCTACCCCTCTGCCCCCTTAACCCTATCAGGACCGGGCTTTTTTTTGGACTTACGGGGACCGGGGGGGGGGGGGCTCATTGTGCCCCCCCTCCGTATTTTCCAAAGTCTTGGGCCGATTTTTATGAAACTTGCCACAAATGTGTATTTCACCAATTTCTACATGATGGTGCAAAAAAAAAATTCAAAAAAATTGCATTAAAAGTAATTTTTGTAGTTTTTTTGCCCATTTTTGGTCAAAAATCGTATTTTTCCCATAATTTCCGTATTTTTTGCCAGAATTCTGTAAAACTTTGCAAATTTGTCTTTCTTGACATCCTCAAGAACATAAACACCTTTTTCTTTACCAGAGTTACCGTTGAGGGCGCCAAACAAGCTGTTTTATGTATTTTTTGGGAAAAAAATCACGTTTTTACATTTTTCCACTTAAAAATCGATGTAAACAGTCCTTTTAGGGTCCGAGTGTGCATTTATGAGGCCTAACTAACAACTCTATAGTATTTCTAGACCTCAAAAGTTCAAAATTATAATGTTGAAAATATTCCATAGATACAAAATTTTGCAAAGTTCGAACCCCTAAAAAACAGCTAAAAATACAAAATCCAAGATGGCCGCCAAAATGGCGGCCATTTTGGATTCCCACAATGCATCTCAAACTATCATGTGACATTTCGGTATCACTGTTGGCCACTAAAAATACTTAAAAACATAACATTTTGCTAAAAAATGCCCCAAAATCACAAAAAACGAGTAATATGGGTTCAAACAAACGGTTGCCATGGCAACCACTGACCTCCAATAACAATCGTATTTTGACAAAATGACCCTTGATAATTTTCAAGTAAAGTCAGAAAATTTGGTGGCGATCGAATGTAGCGTTTTAAAGTTACAGGAAAAAGTTTGGTAGGGGGGGCACATTGTGCCCCCCCCCCCGGTCCTGATAGGGTTAAGTCAAAGAGTCCCCATTTTTATAAACGCCTATGCTGGAAAAAGTCGTCAACGTTGCCGCTTATAGCATGAGCCGAAGAAATTTGGTTCGGACACTGTCTATATTGCTGATACAAATTCGGTGAAATTTTTGAACGTGTCTTGTCGAATGTTGAGCCTCGAGTGCGCCATTTTATTTCATTTGCACGTTGAATTGAAGCAATACAAGTTGGAAATCACCCGAAAGTTACGCAGGAAACTTGTAGGTCTTTCGTTTCAAAGACTGATTGTGCTTTATTGTTTGTTTGTTTGTTGACAGCTCTCGACGACTAGGTGACGTCATCATCTGGTTCCGCTACACTGAGTGGCCAAAGAGAAAAGATCAACAACCAATTCAATAGTTCACTATACAGAGCTATCAGTACTTTATAATATGATTTTATGTGCTAGGTGCTGAAAGGTGTAATATGATATAAATAAAGCTAGGTCAATTAATTAGTTTATCAGCCTAGTGTAGACATGTTACTAGAATTTTCAACATTTCCAGACACCTTTGCTGAAGATACCACTTATGAGCTTGTTTTGTTTTATGTCAGTGCGCATTATTAGTGTGCATTACATATTCACAAACAGAACCCCTAGCAACGGTAAAAGACTGACATCTCTGGCATTGTGAAGTGCATTTTGATTAATAAAACAGTATAATTTAGACACATCTGTCGAGTCTTGTCCAGCTATAACAAATAATGGGCTTTAATTGCATGATTTCAATGAAGTCAATAGCCGGTTGTTGAAACGACCAGTAATTTATTTATTTTAGTGTTTGTGTCTGGGCAGTATGCAAAATAAATACAACAAAAATATTGTTCTTATCCAATATTTGTTTGCATGATATAAATGTTGAAAACTCTGGTTTAAATCACCCCCCGAAAAAAAACATCAAACAAAAGTTAAGGGCATGAAGCAGATAAATGATGTTTGTAACGGAATAAATGTCAACATTACCAACAGAGTATTTGAGATTAATCCCCCCTCCCCCCGCTGCCAACCCTCATGCAAAAAAGAAACAACAAATTGTTTGTTATGGAACTAGCAATACAACCGTTCCTGCCTAGCTCGTATACATGATATAGATTCCAGTCAGTCTAAGACAGTTTCAGCTTGCAGTGCTTTTTCTTTATGCAATTTTTGAAGTAATTTGCCAAACTTTACATGAATGGAAAATTTGCCTTCAATTTCGGATTTATTTTCCTTGACTGACATACACCATCCAATGTAAAGCATGCCTCAGAATTAGAAATTTTCTCAAAAATTGAAAATAAACATGCTCAATTTAATAGGTTTGATGCATAAATTTTGAATTTACCAAACTTATGAATTAAATTGATACGCTGTTTAAATTGAAGTCAATATTCTTGCCTAAATTATTATTACTCCAACTGTTCTGAAGCATACCGCCCTCTTTTGGTCAATTTTTATTGCAAGCGGTTGCGCGCATTGCCATTGCGCAGACGACATTTTAACATGTTCAAGGACGTGGCGGGGTGAAGTGTGAGTTCAAATTTTCAGCTTGGCACATCAAAGTCTTGCAATGAAAATATCGTGGTCGCTGACCGTCAGAAGGTAAAGTAGAATTTATTTTACAAGAAAACTTTAACATTTTGTGCAGAGAATAAACCGAATATCTCTATCCGTTGTTTTAAATTTGCGTCAAAATTTGTTCCTGGCTGAAAAATGAAAACGGTGCACACGTGATTGAAAACTGCATTCGGTAACGGGTCGCACGCTACAGACCCAGGTGTTGGTGGCAGAAATTTTTGTCTCAAAACTCACAATAGTCATATTGGCGTTTTCTGTTTTGAACGCACGCAAGTGGAAACGATTTCTTTTGGACGAGAGTACTTAAATTTGCATGACTTAAAAAGACCACAACAGTAATTGAAAGTACAAGTAGCGTAACATTGCATTTTTTTCTGTACGGGAAATAAGGTTTAAATTCTACTCTAGCAATATAGCTTGTCAAGTTTTCATTTAGCTTTTTAAAAAATTTAATTGACTGCAAAACCTCTGGAAGAAAATGTGATTCATTTGTGACGCCTCTTTGACTAGTCATTTGCCAACACAGTTTAGGTTGATAATGTTAATATTATTAGGCTAATGAATTTTACCATTTTTTGACTGAAAATGCTTAAATATTTTTGCTGATTGACAAAAAATTGTTTAAAGAATGTCTGTAAACACTGATGATTAAAGGTACCAAATATCATGTTCATAACCAAAAATAATATGCAGTTTACCCTAAAAAGTAATAAGACTATGTTTGTCATTGAGTAAAAATTGTCAGTTGGATACTAGTGTCTTACCCCACCCAGTGAGAGCAGCCATTTAAACAACCATGACGCATGTGAGCATTGTGAGTTTTGAATTTAATTTAATTTTTTAATTTGCATTCTATTAGTATTAGATTTGACTTTGTCCCATTGAGTGTTTTGCAACAATGCACAGAAACTGTTCAGCACCCTCAAAATGAACTGAAACCTATGGTACCGTTGGCTTGTATGCAGTCGCTAAACTCTATACACTAGGCCTACTAACTTTATGCTTAGTTAAATTAAATGGTCAGCTTTTGATTGTTGTGTTTTTACATTTCATTGTTATCAAGCCTGCTCACCTCAAGACAATAAAGCTCAAAGAAGCTCTGTATAAATAGCTAATAAATCATCATTTGTGACTTCCCTTTAGACTTTATTTTACTGTACCAGTGGTGTAGCCACTCACCAGTGACAGAGATGTGAATCCTTTGTGGGGAGGTACACATCCCCCCCATTTTTTTGGACAGATTTCCTAGTGAAGATGATATGAACAAATTACTAACGCATAAATTAATATACCCCCCTCCCTTTTTCGGACTGGAAGGTGTTGCCCATTTTTACGCTCATCCCCCAATAATTTTCCAAATTCATGAATAAAGAACAAAGAAAAAACAAGCAAAAATAAGAACGTAGTGATTGACATGTATTGTGAATACTTAATTTCTTATGTCTTATGATGTAAATTAAATGAAATAAACTTAACCTACAAAAAAATGTTTTTGAATTGTACAAACAAATAGGGGCAGTTTCAGGAGACACATGTAGTGCGCCCCACCCACTTTTTGCCGACCCCATGTCATATGGTGAACTTCCAGATGCGCTTCCATAATTTTTGCCCCTTTTTTTTCAAGAAACAGCAAATGTTTAAGAGAAAAACAGTTCAAATTTCTTCTGCTTATAAGAAAAGTGATAAAGGGTCAGAATGCCAGAGAGCATCTTCATTTCCAAGTGTATCATAATTCAGTTTTGTAATATCCCACTGAGGAAAGTTATTACTGTGTAGTTAGAATATGCTCTTTTTAAAGGCCGGGTCATACTTTGATAATGACCCCAAAAAGAGATTGTGTAATGTTTATCTGAAAGACTACTTGATGTAAATATGTCAATGGTAGTAAGCATGCTGCACAATTATTTTGTCCGAAGTGACCCTGTTGATTAGAAATCAAAAAAGAGTGTCGAAAAATAGGAATCTCCAAAGATCGCCTGAAGGTGACTTTTTGAAATCCTGTGGTGTCTTGTTTGAATGCTGCCCTCAATAAGAGGGCATTGTATTACACTGAATCTTTCACAGGTTACTTTTATTGTATCTTTTTTGATAATTTTGCCTATATATCAGCATTACGTTGACAAAAACCAAATGATAACCCTAGCTTTAAGAAGTTTTTTTCCGTACATGAACAAATCTTCACATTTGTATTTGTTATTTATAAGGCAGATTAGGGCAGCCTACAATTACTGTACATTAGTGGTTAGATAAATAGGCAGTCTAAATTATGTGCTGTCAGAATAAACTTAATGAGTCAAAATTAGATCCTTTACTTTCTCCAATTTTTTTCCTCCCAAAAGCCCAAATGTCTTAACACCCCCCCCCCCAGCTACACCACTGCCTTCAGAGAAATCTTATTGTCCAAGTCCAAAATTGCTGCTGTGTATTTTGATTGCTGAAATTTAGGGGGTGGGAACTGATTTACTCTTCCAAAAACAGGGATGACACATTTCACACTTATCTTAATTCATACCTTTTATTTGGTAAGTAAACCCAAAATGGCGCAACAAAGATTATTGTGATGATGACATCAAGTAAATTGGGTCAATAGCACTGAAAATGCTAATCCTAGAAGCTTCTTGAAATAATTCCAGGGGTTACCAAAAAAGGTTTAATGCCATCATTCCAACGTACCTTCGTCAATTTGGATTCTAGTTTCAGCAATGCCTCTCAGCCTCTCACCTCTGCACAACAACAACAACAGCAACAATGATGTTCTTTCCCATTCGGATAAAGTGCAAGGGGTTGCGTTCCACTTGACTTACCTTTGATCATACTTTGAACATGATGGAGTCATCTCAGTTTGTCTGTTATTTCCTAAATTGTCTGTACAATATTTTGATCTAAACTTTGGTGCACTCTATTTTTAAAATATTCGTGGTTTTTCGTTTCAGAATGCCTCTCATCTGAAGGCACTTTGTGATGGTTCAGATGTAACCGGAATATTCACCAATCCTAAGAGAAGAAAATGCTGCTAGAAAGGTAAATATTGCCTTCCATTCGTTGGTTTATCATTTTTGAAGAGGTATTGTGTGGGATTCAAACAAACTTTGAGGGCTTTGAATCCTGTGGCAAAGGTGCTCTATAAATGACTGATATTATTATTTTATTCTTATTACTATAAACCTTTCACTTTCAGGAAATGTCTGTCTTTTTCAGTAACAACCGCATGATATTCTTCCTGCTTTAAGTCTGGTTTCTGATTTTTTTGCCCATGGGCAAAATCAGAAAAGTTGTGATTAAATAGCCCGAAAAGCCTATTTTAATCACAGTTATCAAATGTTGTAGGCTTTAACCAGTTGCCATCAGGATTCTTTTGTTTTTGTCCTATCCCTCTGGCGGGATTCTTTTTGCAGAATTGTAGGAATTTCTCAGTACCCCCCTCCCCAGGTGTCCCCCCGTGAAAACAATTTAGATACATGTAATTCATTTTAAAAAACATGGACCCTGGGCCCCCCACTGAAAAACTTCTTTTTTCTTTTTCTTTTTTTTTTTACTCTAAAAGAGGATATTGATTCATTAAATTGTTGCTTCAAGATTAAATATCATTTGAAAATCAGTTTTGAACTAATGTAATAAGGAAATTTTTCCTTCTCTCAGTTTTTAAAGGTTTTACAGATTCATTTTTTTCTCTTGGTATATCATAAGCAAAATCTCACTTTAAATAAACACAACTTGCTAACTTTTAAATTGAGTTGAAAGCTTTGTTTAAAGTTAGAGAAATACTTGTTTTTTACCAGCTTATTCTTCGCCTGTTTGCACTGAGAAATTTTCTATCGTGTTTTTTAGGTAAACAGTAATGGCTGAGTTATGTATTTTTATACAATGTTGTTGTAAATTTGCATATATTGACATTGATGAAGACTTCTTTAACCAGTTGTCGCCCATCCAGCCTGACAGGCTTTTTTTTCATGGCATTCCTTGAATCGTTTTATACTTGACACCCGGCGCCAACTGGTTAATTTTAATCTCAGCTTTTTGTTTGGACGCCTTTAGTTCTCATGAATTATTGATTGTGTTATGTTGTATTGCATTTCAGGAACGATGCCTATTTGGCATGGCCAACAAGCCTCACACAAAGATGTATCAACCCAGCTTCACATCAAAAGAGACTCCAGAGGTTAGATTGAATTTATACATCAGTAGGACTAAGGTTGGTTTTGTTGTTGATAGTGGTTTTAAATAAATATCTTGTGCTTTACCATGAGGATGTTGGTAAAAGTAAACAATTAGAGCAAACTTTTCTGCAGCCATCTTACCGTTTTTGTTCATTTGAATATTTGTTGTGCAAAAGTTACATTAAAGTGGACAAAATAGACACACTTTTTATAAAGCTCATGCCAGATGGGTTTTATTTTGACTACAGAAAAGCAAAACAATTTTTTAGTCTGTACATTCATTTGTAGTAGCAGGTTCATGACATACTTTACATGCTGATATACTTCACTCTGTTTTGAAAACATGAGCAGCTAATGTGACAAAGGTTGTCTTTATGATGTGATTATTCAAATCTTATGTGACTTTCTACAAACTAATGGAATGCCATACTTTTGAGATGAACTACAAGTGGTCTGGATTGTACTTGACTCAGTGGCGTAGCAACGGGTGAGGGTTTTTGGGGGGTGTGACACGTGTGACACCTCCCAATAATTTTCCTAAGTCGGTATTTAAAACCACTGTCAGCGAATTGAGCACCAAACCTAATTGAGTAAGGGATTGGGCTATGAACACAAATCCATTTGGCAAGCCTAGAGCCCTGGATTTGCCGACTGAAAATTTCAGTTAAATCCTTATAATGTGGGAATTCCAACTTTGAATTACCAATTTGAATATTCTCTGCAACATGCCGGCCTCTACAGTCTGAAAACACTTAAAGCCGTAGAGCGCCTTTGTAGAATTTCAGCCACTTAGACTTCATTAGGGGCATTAGTTTACATGTCACAAATCAAAAACACTTATTTTTTTTGGCCCTGTAAAAAATTAAAAATCTCAGGGATTCGTCCCGAGTCCAAAAACACTTACAGCCGTAGAGCGTCCAGGTGCTTCGCCCCCTGGACACTCACTAGAATTTGTGTCCATACACTCCAACTTTGGAATCACCCCCCTCCAAAGAAAGTGCCTTTGCTACGCTGCTGACTCCACTCATGCTTGGTCTGATTCTGATGTAGAAAATGGTGGAATTTTAAATTGCTCGTAGCTCAGTTATCCCATGCAACCTTTACAGGGGAAATTTTATGCAGATGTTTAAAGAAAAAAATAATGTGAACAATGTTTCCTTCTTTCATTTTAGAATGCTTCTCATCTGAAGTCAGTTTTTGATGGTTCGGGATGTAATCAGAATATTCACCAATTTACAAATCCTACAAGAAGAAAATGCTGCTGAAAAGGTAAACAATGCATGTCGTTTATGAATTCCTGTCCAATCCATTAGGCCCCACCACCTTACGTGTTGACCAATCACAGCTTTGGCTACGCCACCAAAAGTCTGATATGATAAAATCCTATTGGAACATGTAACCGTGCTTATAGCGTGCGCGGTCATGTCGTGCAGTGTGGCATTGAAGAGACACACATTTTGCTGCCCATTTGTGTACGGTGGTGATGCAGCTAATGCTGTGATTGGTCAATATGTTAGGGGGCGGTGCTTATTGGATCAGACTGTTATCTCACAGAGCGGAAATTAGTTCCAGTACCCCAATAATCAGCCCCAGCTCTGTAACCAGAACATTTTCAGTGGGTGGCATGGGTTTTCAGTCGTTGGATGGGGGTCCAGAGGGCCTGGATTCTTCAGTGGTTGGGGGTTTGGGGACGGCATGTGTTTTGGGGGTTTCCCAGGGATGCTGGGAGCCACTATCATCTTATTTTCTAGTGGGATTTTGTATCAGTAGATTTTCCCCCCTACTTTTTGGGGATTGTTTTCATGAAGGGGTGACTAAACATTTGTAGGGGCAGCACGTACCCACATCAGGCCACCCAATGCTATGCTAGGTTGAAGAATTCTTGCTTTATAAGAGATGTTAATTTTTGCATCGGGGATAAAGAATATTAGTTGTAGTTTTTTACCCATACACCGATGTGGTCGCGGTACCTGCTAATAGGATTCGACCTGCCTCTAGCTACCGGGCAGTCTCGGTAGTCTAGTTGGTAAGACATCTGCTTTTGAATGGCGGGGGTCGTGGGTTCGAATCCCACCCGAGGAAAATGCCTGTGAATATTCTTCACAGGACTCGGGGAAAGTACTGAGTATACAGTGCTTTACACACATCGGCATAAGGGTAAAAAACTACAACTAAAATTCTTGCTTTGTTTTTCATTTTACTCTCAATAGGAAATTAATTATGAAGCATCATTTTATTTTTATTTTTCAGGAATCTTCTCATCTGAAATTAAAAACCAATGGTCCTGGGAATGAAGAGCAGTCCCTTCAGTAAGAGGTACTTACTTTACATTTATAGGTCACCCTGGCAAAACTACAAAGTAAAGATGCTGGCAAAAGAAATGATTAAATAATTGTTAAACAGTTGACACCAGATGACGTAAATACACGCTAATGTTTCCTCTGCCTGTAAAGACGCCACTATGGAATTTCAGCCCACCGGAGCAAAGGTCACCCGGTCATTCAACTGCAGAGCGTGCACAAACCACACACACCCTGTTTTGTGTAATCCCCGATTATAGACCTTTGTCCTTTTGTTCCAAGAAGGGTATTATGATGCATCGAGAGACTTTCAGCATTGTTCATTTGTTGTATTTCGGCTCAATGGAGGTAAGTCTGAGTGAGCCGGCAATCGAGCCATGGTTCCGTGTTTAGTTCCACTCCTATGCCATAGGTAATGGCCAATGTTTTGCAGTTCACGGTGCCTGAATTTGCATTTTCTCGGTCGAGAAACAAAATGGATGACCCAATAAAGAGAATCTTTGTTCTCTTGGCATTTGTCAAGTCAGGGTTTCTTTGTGCCAGTGGTACCCTCAAAGAAAAACGATTCCGGCCAGGGGGACCGAACAAAAAGAAGAATGCTGGCGGCAACTGGTTAAGGAATTGGCCGCAATTTTGAACTCTCTTAAGAATAATCTGGTTTCTCATTGCCCAAAACTGAAAATACATGGGAAACAAGTAAGAGGTATTACTTGCATTTGTCCTTGTCAATTTTGTTCTGGAGTACATTGGAAAATTACATTTTACTAAAATTTAGTTTCAATCTAAATGTAATATTAGATTGAAGATTTTTCATTAATCACAAACTGAAACTTTGGTTGTTCCAAGATGTTTGTAAACATAACATTAGTAGCATTTAAAAACATAGCTGGTCTTGTTAAATTTACCTGAGGTCATCATCACAATAATCTGGTTTGTGCCATTTGGGGAGTCAATGTCCCTTTGTGATGTACAGTGTAGTGCGCATTGAAGGTGACATGGCATTTACGTGTTGATGAGTTGACTCTCACAAAAGCGAGTTTGGCAGCAGTAGCCTTGTCTGACGTTGGTGCAAGAGGTCTCAATCTAAACTAAACTACAATACATTACAATACAATACCAGAGTCTTATATAGTGCACATATCTACCAACAATATTAGGTACTTAAGGCACTTACGACTATATCTTTAAGACAGGTTTTTAAAGTTTTTAAAGTATGAGATCTATTTATGTAGCACCTTACAAGGGTTTACAAGTTGCTGTGGCGCATTCAGCAGCCAATGTCAGAAACACTGGGGCATACCTCTTTCTTAACATAAAGTGCACTGGGTTCTTTTACAAGCATTACACAACTCACAGGACCTTCAGCTTTACGTCCCATCCAAAGGACGAAGCAATAATGGTTAAGTGTCTTGCTTAAGGACACAAGTGTCAAGACCGGGACTCAAACCCACACTCTGCTAATCAGAAATACCAGAGCTTGAGTCCAGTGCACTTGACTGCTCGGCCATGAGAGGCCTAAACTAGACTTTAATGGATGGAGGCTTTTATGTTTGAACATTTTGGTTTCATTAATTGTTGTTCATGAAGTATTTGTTGTGTTGTATTTCAGGAAACTTCTTGTTTGAAATGTTGACCCATCCTAATATGACAAGATGTCATCCCTGCTTCACATCATCAGAGGTAAGATTTTCAATCATTACTACAGATTGATTTTAACCAGTTGACGCCGGATGACGTGTATACACACAAATGTTTCCCCTGCCTGGAAATGGAAGCCCTTTAATTATGGTATTGTTCAAAATCGGAATACCGGAGCAAAGGTCGCCCGGACATTCCGCTGCTGAGCATGCCCAGACCTCACACATGCACACGTTGTCTAACGCTTCGTTTCACCCACACAAAAACTAAACATGGTCTTGAATATTTTGACATTTCTGGCTATTGAGAGGTGGTTTCAGTGTAATCCCCGATTCCAGACCTTTGTCCTTTTGTTTCAAGAAGAGGATGAGGCATCGAGAGGACTCAACACTGTTTATTCATTGTATTTCAGCTCAATGGAGGTAACTCAAGAGTGAGCCAGGAATCGAGCCATAGTTGCGGGTTTAATAACAATCCTATGCCGTAGATAACGGCCGATGTTTTGCAATTCACAGTACATGAATTTGACATTTTCTCAGTCAACGAGCACCGCAAAAAAAAAAGATTTTTTGTTCTGTTGGCATTGTGAAGGCAGGGTTTCTTTGTGCCAGCAGTACTCTCAAAGAAAAATTATGCTGGCAATTCCCACAAAATAATTTCGTGATCCCCGGCGGCAACTGGTTAATTTCCGTAAAAGTTAAAAGTAAAAATATTGACGATACAAAACTATGTAAGAGTCACAGTCTCAAGTATTTTTATTTTTTATTTTTTATTCTATTGTTTTGGGGGGATTCTTCTGTTGGAATCGAGGGGGTGGGGGGTCAGATGCAAAATTTGTTTGAAGGGTTAATCATCTGGAGCCTCACTTAGAGACACATTTTAAATTGAAAACCTTTGACAGTTAGGTAAACTAATCTAATTGTCTAAAGTTTGGTGCAGGGGATTTACATTTTTATTTGTTGGTATAGACAGTTTTGGCTGATACTTTAGTAAAACTCATATCAGATTAATTATTTGTCTCAACAAGTCAAAGAGAGAGGAACATTCTTTGCACATTTGCCAAACTGTTTGTAAACAGTTCAGAGTCTGTTGAAGACTTGCATGAATGTACACCGTCGGTGTGACCAATGATAAAGTCTGGAGGAAGTGTTATGCAATATCTCCATAATGTTTGGATCTTTGGTCTTTTATTTCAGGTCACTCATGACAACAGCCAACTCTTTCACAGTTTATGAGCGTGTTCATCTTCAGAGGAATTAGAATAAGAGGTAAGCTGTGTATTTATTCAGGATATTTGTTGGGACCACAACTCATCTTTTCTCTTAAAGCCCAGCTCAACATTGGTAAGAAGGAAAACATAAATGTTCACAAATTTACATATACCTTACATGGTATAAAGATAACGATGATAGAAAACTTTCCTTGAAATATTTCTGAAGTGTTATCGTTTTTAAATAAGAAAATAAGATTAGTTTTTGTCTCAGTGAGATTAGTTTTCGTCTCAGTGAGATGAAAACTCTGCCTTTAGGAATGCGAACGAAAATGCTGAATACATTTGTACCGTTTTCTCGCAAATGAAACAACGAAATGAGCTGACATTTTCACAGGTTGGTTTTATTACAAATATCTTGATTTTTGCAAAGAATGGAAGCATTTACAACCACTTTACCAATGTTGATCTGGGGCTTTAAAGACTAAGATTAAGTACTTGGACTTATTATCCCCACTCAAAAAGTAAAAAGGGAAAACCTTTGAGATTACAAAATTAGGTATATGTATCAGCCTTACATACATTGGACCAGCCTACATTTTCAAAATCAGTCTAATTGAAGTGGAACACTACATTACCTAGACAGTTTAAAGCAAAGAAATTGTTTGGCTTTATCCTGTGAATGACATCAATTTTAAGAAATATTTCTGCCTGAAATACTGTTGTAGTCAAGAACTCAGCATTTGAACACTTCCAAGATGACTGTTATTTATTTTGATTGCTGCAACTGAGTCAAGGTTGTATACGAATGTGCTCATAAACATTGACACAAGACTTTTTTTCACCAAATTAATCACTTATCTCAATGAAATTTTCACAGGTTGGTCGGATAATGTGCTCATTGAAAACTAAAGGATTAAAATGAATTTCCTCATTAAAGCAGTTACATTTCCAACAAATAAAAAAGAAAATAACAACAATTCAGCGATTTTCAACCTGAACCTCCTTTTAGTTGATAAAATGACAGTGATGAAGTCTTCCTCTATCTTGGAATTTAAAAGAATGTTTGAATTTGGCAAAACTTAAAAAAAAACTCTTGAAGTAAAAAACAGCTTTTTAATGGGCTAAGCTTGCAGGGATCTTCAAATCATTTCTTATTGACAGCTTAATTTGATGGTGGGAAAATACCTTAGAAGAGAGAGATGGGAAATATATTCTGCCTTTGGACGGGGAGGGAGGGTGGGCCTTTAATGTTAAATGTAAAATAAAACACAAATACAGAGCAGGTTTTTGAGGTGTGCCAACCCCACTTTCAATGCCCTAAATGTTCCTTTTGGTAACAATATTTCCCTGCCCTCTTTATTTTTTTTTCTTTGACATTTATTAATTATCAGCAAGCCCTTGGAGGGGGCTTGAGTCCCCCTAGGGTGCACCACTGCTTCAAGTAGTATTTAGTTTTGTTTTAGTTTGCTTTGTTGTGTAAGCCATGCATTACTTTCAAAAACAAAAATAGGAACTATTGAGATGAATTTTTTGATGAAGTAACTACTTTCTCTGCAGAGTTTTGGGGGATTGCTTGAAATAATATTTTTTTAAAGAAAGATTACAGTGCAGTTTCTAGTCAGGGCCAAACATTTTGAGCATTACTTTCATGATTTATTAATTATGCCAATCTTTCTTGTCTTTCAGAAAGCTGCTCATCTGACATCAACTACATGTACATTAATCATTAAGTCAAGGAATGTCTAAAAGTTCTAATGGAGCTGGTAAGACTGACATAAATAAAGGGCCATCCATAATTGTCATTATTTTCATAGTAGTACAGGGAGACAAATGATTCTGTTCTTAAAAGTATTGAGACATGACTGAAAAGGATAATTAAGAAGTGTTGGGAAAAGTTCATGCTCTGAAAAAATTCTATTCACTGTACTACCTTGATAATTTTGACCATTCTGGATGACTATAATGTGTTCATTAATATAAAAAGTACATCTAAATAAATTCTATTCACTGTAGTACTTTGATCATTTTGATCATTCTGGACAACTAGAATTAGTTCATCTCAAGAAAAATTTACAATTTCATTAAAATATACAAGTACGTTAAAACGGTTGTGCAAAGTTGTCGATTATGTCGTAGCCCCTGGCATTACCAGGATGGGTAATTATAAAAAAGAATTTAAACAATGATTTTTTTTTTAATCTGAAAGCTCACTGTTTTTAAAATTGATACAAGTACAGTCCTATGGTGTTCCATCTGAAACACCTTCAAAGTCAATGAAATTGCATTTAAAGACCCTATAAATAACTTGCTTATTTTGATTGCAACAATCAAAATAAGCCTGATGTGAAGATGCACAAGATCTCTGAAAAAACAGTTTTGTTTTAATTTTTTCACTAAAATGTGACCAGGATGAAATTTTCCCACATTGGTTTTATGGTGTGTGCATTGTATAACCAGAGAATGGGAAAGAAACAATGATGTTCATTCCCCTTAAGTACTGTCAGAACTTGTCTCAACTAAAATTGGGGGATGTTTTCATTTTATATCTCACAGTATTTTAGTATTCTTGCAATTACTGGCCTAAATGTATCCGTTATCAGAACTATTGAATGTAACTTGTTAAATTTTGTACAACATGTTTTTGTAAATAAACAACTATCTCTTTTTCTATATGCCTTGTGTTGAAAGTCTAGTAAACCAATTTAAGTTGCCTGTGTCCATGTCCCATCATGTCCAGAAATTTACCAAGTGCAAACTTCATCTTTGAAGACCATACCTAGTACCTGATGTCCAGATATCAAACTCCTTCACTTACAATGTTGGCCTGTGTAATGATATTGAGCTATGAGCAAAATTTACCAAGTACAAACTTCCACTTAGAAAACACTGCCTAGTCCCAACCCGAGGTCCAGCCATCACGTTCTATTGGTTACTACTGAGCTGAGTGAGTGAAAACTACTAAGTACAAACTTCCCCTTAGAAAACACTACCTAGTCCCTGTCTCATGTCCAGTCATCACACCCCATTGGTTACCATTGAGCAGAGTGAGAGAAAATTACTAAGTACAAACTTCCCACCAGAAGACACTACCTAGTCCCTACCCAATGTCCAGTCATCACACTCCATTGAGCTGAGTGAGTGAAAAATTACTAAGTACAAACTTCCCCTTAGAAAACACTGCCTATTCCCTACCCAATATTTACTAAGTACAAACTTCCCCCATTGGTTACCATTGAGCTGAGTGAGAGAAAATTACTAAGTACAAACTTCCCACCAGAAGACACTACCTAGTCCCTACCCAATGTCCAGTCATCACACTCCATTGGCTGAGTGAGTGAAAATTACTAAGTACAAACTTCCCCTTAGAAGACACTACCTAGTCTCTACCCAATATTTACTAAGTACAAACTTCCCCCCCCCCCCATAGGCCTTACCTTGCCTGGTCCCAATATCTAGTCATCAGACTCCTTTGCCTGCTGTATACATAATGCACTGAGCCAAGTGTGAAAAAATTTCTAAGTACAAATTTATTCTATATATATTAGAAACGAACACATTTACTCGGGGGGACCCGTTTGCTCGACTGGGAAGACCGGGTGTCGGCAAGCTACTGTCCCCGGTTCAATTCCCACCCCTGTCGCTGAACCTGAGGTCCGAGCTTAGTTAACTAGAAAAAGAAAAAGAAAAAGAAAAAGCTCCTTTTGCTAAAATTTTATTTAATTTAATTTAACTCGTTTTAATAAAAAAGGCCAGAGTTGCAAACAGTGTGAATCGAACCCAGGACCATAGCATCCAGAGTCATTGAGTCCTTCCACTGGACCACCAACTCATCTTAAGAAACTTGCATCTGACGTTAATTAAAACCCTTAGAATGGACACAGGCAATGAAAAAGAAAAAGTTACAGAGTGGGAATTGAACCCAGGACCATAGGGTCCAGAGTCATTGAGTCCTTCCACTGGACCACCAACTCTTCTTAGGAAACTTGCATCTGACGTTAATTAAAACCCTTAGAATGGACACAGGCAATGAAAAATAATAGTTACAGAGTGCAAATTGAACCCAGGACCATAGCATCCAGAGTCATTGAGTGCTTCCACTGAACCACCAACTCATCTCAAGGAAACTTGCATTTAACGTAAATTGAAACCCTAAGGATGGACACGGGCAATGAATAAAGAAAATTAGAGTGGGAATTGAACCCAGGACCATAGGCTCCAGAGTCATTGAGTCCTTCCACTGGACCACCAACTCTTAAAAGCTTGCATCTGATGTTGATTAAAACCCTTAGACTGGACACAGGCAATGAAAAAGGGAAAAGAACACAGTGAGAATTGAACCCAGGACCACATGGTCAAGAGTCATTGAGTCCTTCCACTGGACTACCAGCTTTTCTTAATATCTGTCTATTGGATGCTAATTTAGACCCGTTGAATAAACACAATATTGGAAAAACAATGTCCATAGTCATGAGTCCTTAGACTGTGGACCTCCATCTCTTCTTATGGTTGGTTTACATTTAAACCAGTGGGATGGACAAGGCAACACAAAATAAAAAGTGCATAGTGGGAATTGAACCCAGGACCTTAACATTAAAAATTATAAGTTCTTCCACTGGACCGCCAACTCTTGTTGTGTTTATATTTGAGTTTAATTTAAACCATTAGAATGGTCATAGGCAATGGCAAATAAATCAAAATGGTACATAGTACAAGTTGTCTTGAGTTCTAACCCTATCAGTCTTTGATTGAAAATTGCTATAGTATGAACGTACAGAGGAATTAAAAGATTCCAAGTATGTAATGAAAGTGCTCTGTAAAAACTAATTGTATTTTGGCGATTTTGTTTAAGGCATCTTTTATATGTACTGTACAAATTGGCTTTAATACCATTATTGAACTTATCTGAAGTTTGGAATAATTTTGAAGGAAACAAAACCAGGAGAAAGATAACCCATTGTGGGTTGGTCTGTGGATCAAAACCTAAGAACAATTTCATGGCAGTATTTACCATGTAATTCTGTACCCATTGTGGGTTGGTCTGTGGATCAAAACCTCTGGACCCAATTTCATGGCAGTATTTACCATGTAATTCTGTACCCATTGTGGGTTGGTCTGTGGATCAAAACCTCTGGACCCAATTTCATGGCAGTATTTACCATGTAATTCTGTACCCATTGTGGGTTGGTCTGTGGATCAAAACCTAAGAACAATTTCATGGCAGTATTTACCATGTAATTCTGTACCCATTGTGGGTTGGTCTGTGGATCAAAACCTCTGGACCCAATTTCATGGCAGTATTTACCATGTAATTCTGTACCCATTGTGGGTTGGTCTGTGGATCAAAACCTCTGGACCCAATTTCATGGCAGTATTTACCATGTAATTCTGTACCCATTGTGGGTTGGTCTGTGGATCAAAACCTCTGGACCCAATTTCATGGCAGTATTTACCATGTAATTCTGTACCCATTGTGGGTTGGTCTGTGGATCAAAACCTCTGGACCCAATTTCATGGCAGTATTTACCATGTAATTCTGTACCCATTGTGGGTTGGTCTGTGGATCAAAACCTAAGAACAATTTCATGCCAGTATTTACCATGTAATTCTGTACCCATTGTGGGTTGGTCTGTGGATCAAAACCTCTGGACCCAATTTCATGGCAGTATTTACCATGTAATTCTGTACCCATTGTGGGTTGGTCTGTGGATCAAAACCTCTGGACCCAATTTCATGGCAGTATTTACCATGTAATTCTGTACCCATTGTGGGTTGGTCTGTGGATCAAAACCTCTGGACCCAATTTCATGCCAGTATTTACCATGTAATTCTGTACCCATTGTGGGTTGGTCTGTGGATCAAAACCTCTGGACCCAATTTCATGGCAGTATTTACCATGTAATTCTGTACCCATTGTGGGTTGGTCTGTGGATCAAAACCTCTGGACCCAATTTCATGGCAGTTTTTACCATGTAATTCTGTACCCATTGGAGGTTGGTCTGTGGATCAAAACCTCTGGACCCAAGTAATTCTGCTTATGAGGCCCATAGATCCATGTGGTTTGCAGTGAGCCGTAAGCGCTGAATCCCATGTCAGTAGGGCCAAGAAATTGGGCCTTGCTGTGTCATCAAAAACAATGGATTTACCTTTGCCCAATTTTATGGCATTGCTTTACTGCATAATTCTTCTCTTATGGCCCATTATTGTGGCTGCTAAAGACCATATGGGGGGGAAATCGTGCACTTTGTGGTATTAAAAGTATGAAACTTTCCATAGTTATTAAATATAACCCAAATATCAATTTGAGACCGAAACCCATCTTGGATCTCGCCCATTTAAAGGGGGGGGGGGACTATATTTTCTAAAAGTGGGGGGGGGGGGGCATAAACCCTCAAATTGAGTTTTTGGCCTTTTGATTGTTTTACTTTACACATATTTTGACTGCAATACATAGAGAAAACCAAAAACAGCAATTTGACATAGAGACCGCTACTGGATTTCACCCATTTTAAGGGCGGGGCTATGCTTTTGAAAAGATTCACACACTTTACAATGCGCTCAGCGCTTTACAGTAGGCCATAAGTGCAGAATCCCATGGTAAACAGGGCCATATAAAAGGACTATGCTGTGTTACATTATCGTCTAGACTGAGAATGTCTGGTATTCATTTCAGTTTCTTTGTGTCTGCTGTTACAGAAAACCACTCATCATACCATGGCAACCATTGATTCAAGAATAACTGGAATGTCCATCAATTCATCCAAGAGAACTCAGCTTTGTCAACACAGTGGTAAGCACCATAATATGCAAGCCATGAAGGAATACTTGCCTTTTGTCAAACTGCAAGGAGTTAGAGTTGTATTTTAGAGTGATTTTTAACCACTTTATTTTTTGTAAATGGGCCTTTCTGGCAAAATTTTAAAAATGGGCCTTTTGGGGCCAGGATTTTGGGTAAAAAAAAACTGCAAAGGGTTAAACTTACACTTTTCAGCAGTTTCGGACCATTTTATATTTTGGCTAAATTTTAAAAATGGGCCTTTTTGGGCCAGGATTTTTTGGTAAAAAAAACTGCAAGGGGTTAAACTTGTACTTTTGAGTGATTTCGGCCCATATTAATTTTGGCCCAAATTTTAGAAATGGGCCTTTTTGGGCCAGGATTTTTGGTGAAAAAAACTGCAAGGGGTTAAACTTGTACTTTTGAGCGATTTCGGACCATTTTATTTTTTGGCCAAATTTTAAAAATGGGCCTTTTTGGGCCAGGATTTTTGGTGAAAAAAACTGCAAGGGGTTAAACTTGTACTTTTGAGCGATTTCGGACCATTTAATTTTTTGGCCAAATTTTAAAAATGGGCCTTTTTGGGCCAGGATTTTTGGTTAAAAAAACTGCAAAGGGTTAAACTTGTACTTTTGAGTGATTTTGGACCATTTTATTTTTTGGCAAAATTTTAAAAATGGGCCTTTTTGGGCCAGGATTTCTAGTTAAAAAAACTGCAAGGGGTTAAACTTGTAGTTTCAAGCGATTTCGGACCATTTTATTTTTTGGCCAAATTTTAAAAATGGGCCTTTTTGGGCCAGGATTTTTGGTTAAAAAAACTGCAAGGGGTTAAACTTGTACTTTTGAGTGATTTTGGACCATTTTATTTTTTGGCCAAATTTTAAAAATGGGCCTTTTTGGGCCAGGATTTCTAGTTAAAAAAACTGCAAGGGGTTAAACTTGTAGTTTCAAGCGATTTCGGACCATTTTATTTTTTGGCCAAATTTTAAAAATGGGCCTTTTTGGGCCAGGATTTTTGGTTAAAAAAACTGCAAGGGGTTAAACTTGTACTTTTGAGTGATTTTGGACCATTTTATTTTTTGGCCAAATTATAAAAATGGGCCTTTTTGGGCCAGGATTTCTAGTTAAAAAAACTGCAAGGGGTTAAACTTGTAGTTTCAAGCGATTTCGGACCATTTTATTTTTTGGCCAAATTTTAAAAATGGGCCTTTTTGGGCCCAAATTTTTGGTTAAAAAAACTGCAAGGGGTTAAACTTGTAGTTTCGAGTGATTTCGGACCATTTTATTTTTTGGCCAAATTTTAAAAATGGGCCTTTTTGGGCCCAAATTTTTGGTTAAAAAAACTGCAAGGGGTTAAACTTGTACTTTTGAGCGATTTCGAACCATTTTATTTTTCGGCCAAATTTTAAAAATGGGCCTTTTTGGGCATGGATTTTTGGTTAAAAAAACTGCAAGGGGTTAAACTTGTGCTTTTGAGCGATTTCGGACCATTTTATTTTTTGGCCAAATTTTAAAAATGGGCCTTTTGGGGCCAGGATTTTGGGTTAAAAAAACTGCAAGGGGTTAAACTTGTACTTTTGAGCGATTTCGGACCATTTTATTTTTTGGCCAAATTTTAAAAATGGGCCTTTTTGGGCATGGATTTTTGGAAAAAAAAACTGCAAGGGGTTAAACTTGTGCTTTTGAGCGATTTCGGACCATTTTATTTTTTGGCCAAATTTTAAAAATGGGCCTTTTTGGGCCCAAATTTTTGGTTAAAAAAACTGCAAGGGGTTAAACTTGTACTTTTGAGCGATTTCGGACCATTTTATTTTTTGGCCAAATTTTAAAAATGGGCCTTTTTGGGCCCAAATTTTTGGTGAAAAAAACTGCAAGGGGTTAAACTTGTGCTTTTGAGCGATTTCGGACCATTTTATTTTTTGGCCAAATTTTAAAAATGGGCTTTTTTGGGCCCAAATTTTTGGTGAAAAAAACTGCAAGGGGTTAAACTTGTACTTTTGAGCGATTTCGGACCATTTTATTTTTTGGCCAAATTTTAAAAATGGGCCTTTTGGGGCCAGGATTTTGGGTTAAAAAAACTGCAAGGGGTTAAACTTGTACTTTTGAGTGATTTCGGACCATTTTATTTTTTGGCCAAATTTTAAAAATGGGCCTTTTTGGGCCAGGATTTTGGGTTAAAAAAACTGCAAGGGGTTAAACTTGTACTTTTGAGTGATTTCGGACCATTTTATTTTTTGGCCAAATTTTAAAAATGGGCCTTTTTGGGCCAGGATTTCTGGTTAAAAAAACTGCAAGGGGTTAAACTTGTACTTTTGGGTGTTTTATTTTATTTTTTCAAAATGTTTTTAAAAATGGGCTGTTTTGGGGCCAGGATATTTTACCTTGGCTTATTTCGTTAACAAGTAATTTCCTAATATTACTCTAAGTATAAACTCGGACATCAATAAATAAAGAACAGTTAAATAAATCTTTTTTCTGTTTGTTGGTGATTTAATCTCCAGCAACTTATTTGTTTGTAGATTTAATGTAAATGTAGATTGTAAAATAAATAGTATGTACTTTCTTTTAACAACCAAAAGCCTAAGGTTACAAGTTTTTTTAATACACCGATCCATTAAGCCCTGCCCACTGTTTACATGTGCCATATTCACCATTGGTTGCATAATCACATCTGTGATTGGTCAGCAAAGGCAGGGCTTAATGGATTGGGTCTCGACATTTAGATAAAAATTCAATAACCAATGATGTATTTTTTTATTAAATAAACAATTATTAACATTCCAATGAAATAAAGATATGTAAATTGTTATTTCCTAAACTTTGCAAATTGTGTATTAAAAATCTGCACATACTGTACAAATATTTATTAAAGAATAAATGTAAATGCACCATTCACAAGCTTCGCATAATTTTGGTGATTTCATCCTGGTAAGGTTAGTCTGAAGCAGGGCCACCACGTGCAGGTCCCAGGATACCAGCCCCACGCGCTTTCGGAGATCGTCAAGGCCATTGCACCTCCCTTTCGGAAGGGTCCGGTCCGCCACCCTGAGAACCAGGGCAGTCCTCTACTCCTAATAACGTGGTCCCTAATTCAAAGTGAAATTAGGAACTACTCCCGTTTGCCAACCATTTGTGATAACACCAGCACCATGCTCCAAGAAGGAGCAGCCTGATGCACCTTTAAGATCAACAACCAGCTATTACCCTGGCCGGAAGTAGGACTCCACATGCCCTGGTCGCATGTGTCCAAGTCCCTTTGAAGTTTGGAATTGCCATTTTCTTCATCATATCTATTGATAAGATCAATCCATTTTTTCTGCGTTCGGAACCCCGCAATACAAATCGAGCCATCGCACCACCAATTGAACCTCCGCACCACCAATTGAACCTCCACACCTCCAATCGAACCTCCGCACCACCAATAATTTCAATAAAGCATACTGCCTAGATCTGGGTTTTTTAAAGTTCATAATGCATGCATATGCTAGCTTGGAATGGTGCACTTATTTAGAAAAATGTTAACTTTAAACCAAACCAACACATCTAGAATCTTCCAACGGAAGACAAACATTTCTTGGTTGTTCATCCGTGATCCCTCGACTACCAGTAGTGGAGACTGTTTGTTGAACAAGGTTTTGGGCATCAGCTGTCTCTGGCTGTGAAAGGTTTATTTTTAAGAAATCAAAATGTATTAAAGTAACACTTGGTTGTTCAGTACCCTTGGCTGGAGGAATTAATGATGTACTACTCTGGAGGCAATCCCCCCCCCCTCACTTCCCCGGCAAAAGAATGTTCTACTTACAAATCAGAAACCATATAAACACCCAATTGAGGTTGAAGCCTTTAAAGTGAATTGAAATAGAAAAGGTCTGCTTTGTGAATTTATTTTTCTCTGAAGTTACTGGAAGATAAATTTGTTATCCCAAGTGCCTTCATGGAATACAAATAAGTAAAGCTCGCCTGTATCCCATATTTAACTCTGTCTTCGGTCTTGTTGCATATGAAATGCAGTCTAAGCACTTTATTTTGCAGTATTTAACAAACGCACTTGTGCGATAACTAATAGTAGTATGCACAAAATTCTATTGAATACAATTGTATGAATGAATACATATGAGAAATATTAGTGAAATATTTTTGTTAATGTGTAAAATAGTTACTCATCTGGGTTAGGCTGGTGCCAACATGGAGTCCCCAGAGTGTTGTGGCATGCAAGAGTGTTATGTGAAGATGTACAGTGCTGCAAAAACAGCCCACTATACAGGTGGCGAGGATGACTTGCATTTAACATCAGCCCTGGAACTCTACACTGCTGACACTTCATGACACCTGGTTGATGATGTGAACTATGTCTCAGACATCTCCATTGTTGATGGGTAGATCTCAATGGAGAATGGCAATGCCAAATAAAGTAAACTATTTGTGCAACTGCTGAAATCTATTCCCCTAAAATTTGGAGGAAAAGAGTTTGCTTTTGATTAATAATTTGTTTAAATAAAACAAAAACAATGATTTTGAACTTTGCCACGTTTAAAAATAAAGCAAAATGTCATCCTAACAAAGCAATGGGGACATTTATGGTAGAAATATAAAGATTTTAAAGTTGTTTCTTGGGGGGCATCTGGACTGTTCAAAAACCTTAGATCTCACTGGAGAATGGCATACCTTCTGTATGAAACCAAAGTTTGCAAAGATGATCAAAAAGTTAAATATTTTCATAACTGGAGTAAAGTTTCTGGTGTCATGAGGCAAGTTTAGAAACAATCATTCTTAAGAAACACCCCAACGCAATTTGTTTCTGCAGATTTCATACCAATATGACAAGCACTTTTTCACCGAGGTAAATGAAGGAGAGTTTGACCAAAATTACAATACCATAAGCTAGTCAATTTGGACAGCTTTACAAATTAAAAGTGGTTTTCAACACCGACTATGGAGCAACTTTCAAGATTAATTTAGAAATGAATTTTCTACCTGTTTGACAGAGAAGGCATTTGGCATATACCAAGCTGATGCAGGTCTTAGGCAGTACCTTTATTGATTGGTTGAACTTGTTGAAATTGAATGGCATTCCTTGTGAAAAAAAGAAAAAAGATGGTTGAAAAGGATGGACCAAGGTTAGTGTCATTTCCTTAAATAATCAAGGTTGGGAGTGAGGTATTTATTAATGCCTTGTTATGGGTTTATTGAGGGGATTGGTGTGACAGCTTTGAAATATGGAGTGCAACCCCGAATACAATGAGGTTGATGGTCTAGGGCCACAGATGGTAAAGATTCTTAAACTTCTAAATTGTGGACAAAATACATGCATTAATTGACATTAGCCGCAACCGAACCACCACTGTGATCGTGGCAAGAAAGTCATGCTGTGTGCTGTTGCTAGCCAGTTGCTAAGGTAGGCGGAGCTTAATGGATCGGTCTGTTGTGATGACAACCATGTATTTTGTTTTAGCTCCTTAATTACCCAGACTTTCATATGTATCCCTAAAATTCGATGCTTGTCCAAGTTTCCACTATCAAGCTCTCAAATTGATGACCATCCTTTACATATTTTTTAAAACCAAAATTACCATGTCATATGGCACTCTAAATATAAATAAAAATCTATGAAGACTTACTCAACAGTTATCATAACGACAACCATTTCAGGTTAAATCTAACTACATTGGATATTTATACCTGAAGCTTCTGGGAAAATCTTCGGCAAAGTTTTTAAACACGTGTCATGACTATCCAAAAACTTGGTCAAGACATTCTTACAATTTTGAGCGAACAACACACAGCCGCACGCATGGTGCCGTGACATTTCCACCAATAGAGGGCCTAGTCAAATGATAGCAGTTTGTCTTGAAATTAATGTTTTGTAAAAATGCAAAAGAATAGACACTGCCTCGGTTTTTACATCAGACCTGAAATAAATTAGCTCATGAACATTGTTAATTAGTAAGTTTGAAATTTAATGGCCACTCAGAGTGTTGTGGATTGTTAGTACAATAGTATGTGTATAGTGCTGCAAAAACAGCCCACTATACGACGAAAAGATTGTCTTACTTTTGTTATCAGCCTCAGACATCTACATTGTTGACGGGTAAACACTGGGCTGATGATGTGCACTTTACATCTCAGACATCTACATCAGTGACGGGTAGATCTCACTGGAGAATGGCAGACCTTCTGTGTGAAATCAAATTCAAACAAATTTCAGGTATAAAATATTTCCTTTTAAAAAAGTAACATTAACAAATTTAAAGATACAAAAACCAAAGTTTGCAAAGCTGATCAAAAAGTAAAATATTTTCATAAAAAGCCTGTTACTGGAGTAAAGTTTCTAGTGTCATCAGGCAAGTTTAGAAACAATCATTCTGACGAAACACCCCAAAGCAATTTGTTTCTGCAGATTTCATACCTATATGACAAGCACTTTTTCACCAAAGTAAAATGAAGGAGAGTTTGACCAAAATTACAATACCATAGGCTAGTCAATTTGGACAGCTTTACAAATTAAAAGTGGCTTTCAACCCCAACTATGGAGCAACTTTTTAGATTAATTTAGAAATGAATTTTCTACCTGTTTGACAGAGAAGGCATTTGGCATATACCAAGCTGGTGCAGGTCTTAGGCAGTACCTTTATTGATTGGTTGAACTTGTTGAAATTGAGTGGCATTCCTTGTAGAAAGAAGGAAAAAAGGATGGTTGAAAAGGGTGGACCAAGGTTAGTGTCCTTTCCTTAAATAATCAAGGTTGGGAGTGAGGTATTTATTCATGCCTTGTTATGGGTTTATTGAGGGGATTGGTGTGACATCTTTGAAACATGGAGTTCAACCCCGAATACAATGAGGTTGATGGCCTAGGGGCACAGATGGTAAAGATTCTTAAACTATTCTAAATTATGGACAAAAAAACATGCATTAATTGTTCAACTTGGACATAAGCCCTCAAGTTTTAGGCCCCCCCTCCATCTGAAAATCTGCCGCTGTTGGATTATGTGATGACAACCATTTCTTTTGTTTTAGTTCCTTATTTACCCATTATCCTTAATTAATTAATCTGGGTTAGACTGGTCCCTGAAATTCAATGCTTGTTCAAGGTTCCACTACCAAGCTCTCAACTTGATGATAATCATTTATAAAAAACTATTAAAACCATAATTACCATCTCATATGGCACTCTAATAAAGACATTCGTTAGAGTTATTATAACAAACATTTCAGGTTGAATCTAATTACATTGGTTTTTTGTACCTGAAGCTTCTGGGAAAATCTACTGCAAAGATTTACAAGTTTTATGACTATCCCTACTTGTGCTTCATGGTGTCACCTAACCTTTTCTGCCAATAGAGGGCCTATCTTCAGCAATCGGTTTGTTTATGAGTTAAGTGATAGCAGTTTATCAAAAAAAAATAAGGTTTCTGAAAAAGTGCCCTCTATTGTTCGATTTGTGACACGGACGATGTGAGATCGTGTGGTCTGCTGATGAGATCAAAATGCAGTGAACTAGACTATCCCTAGATTTTAACATCAGACCTAAAATAAATGTGCTCCCTTTGCCTTCAAAACATTCAATGAACGAGTGTTCCAAATGTGAAAAACACCAGTTAGCCCTTATCACCTCGAACATTACTTATATCTCTAACTCAGTAGGCTTCTTTGAGATTCCAATAACAAACTACCTAGCAAGTTTTATGATAATTCATGAAGTTAAACTGCAGTTATTGCAATGAACACCATTTGTACATATTAAACTTTGCCACATTTAAAGATAAAGCAAACTGTCATCCCATCAAATCAATGAAGACATTTATGGTAAAAAAATAAAGATTTTCAAATTTTTTCTTGAAGGGGGTTGGGCTCTGGACCTTAACATTTTCCTATTTATCAGTAAGTTGGAAATAATGGCCACTCATCTAGGTTAGGCTGGTGCTTGCATGGAGTCCCCAGAGTGTTGTGGATTGTTAGTACAATAGTATGTGTATAGTGCTGCAAAAACAGCCCACTATACGACGAAAAGATTGTCTTACTTTTGTTATCAGCCTCAGACATCTACATAGTTGACTGGTAAACACTGGGCTGATATGTGCACTTTACATCTCAGACATCTACATCAGTGATAGGTAGATCTCACTGGAGAATGGCAGACCTGCAGTGGTGTAAAGGCCCAGGAACAAGCTGCTCAGATTAGTCTATAAAAGCAACAAATTTGAACGAGCGTTAAACGAGCGCTGCTCGCATTAGCGTACAGTCATAATAAATACTACCCACTCATCTGGGTTAGACTGGTGCCAGCATGGAGTCAATTTCATAACTAAGGGGGGGGGGGGGGCGGTATGTGCATTTCATTTGAAATTTGGACTTTTGATATTAAAAATAACCAGAATAAAATGTTTTATAACCACCTCTCCCTGGTTCTTTATCCTGATTGGCTGAAACACGGTCACGTGGGGTGAACTAATATAGCCTATTGCATGAAATCTGCGTCACAGTGAACTTGATGCGCGCCAACGCACCGCACGCGCTTCATTTGGGGGAAATAGTTCGCAAAGCGGGAAATAGTTTCGAAAACCCCAAAATTATTGACTGGTAAACAGCGCCCTCAACAGGTTTACAATGCTCGTAACAGTTTACCATTGTAAAACCGTGCATCCTGAAAATATTTTTTTTCACATGACATTTTGAACTGAGGTGTGTTATAAAACACATATGGACTACCATTATTCGGGCAATAGTGCACGTCTATGCACCCCTCGGGCCTGTGAGTGACCAGGAGAGGGGCCTAGGACCCTCTCCTGGTCACTCACAGGCCCTCGGGTTGCATAGATGTGCACTATTGCCCTCATTGCCAGTCCATTTGTGTATAATATTTTATGAGCTTGTATGTTGTAATTTTAATGTTTTTAAACCATTTTTTTTATTTACATGCGAGTGTTTTTTGGTTTACCTTAACTCGTCAAAAGAGCACTGAAAAGGGGCTTGTTTGAGAAAAATACAAATGGAAACTTAAACAAATAGAAATGGAAACTTAAACTTGTTTATATTTACTGTATTTTCTTGATATGTGGAAATAAACGTTACTTGAATTGAAACTAGTTTTAATTGGCCAAAAGTGACCCCCTAGGAAAAATGGTGCCCCCCCCCCTTGTACCCCCCTAAAATTGTACCCTAGTTTCGGCGCTGCATGGAGTCCCAAGTAATGTGGCTTGTTAGTGTGACAAGTGTACAGTGCTGCAAAAACAGCCCACCATACTGAAGTGAAAAAGCAAACAATGTTGAAGTACTAAGTAGACTTAGGTTAAATTTGTATCTCTGAACTGTACATGGTCATGATGGTAAATACCATTTCAGTATGGAATTACTCCAGAATGTACTTTATTTACCCCCCCCCCCCCCTCCTCTAAATGAGGCCCCTTGTATCGTCCCCAATACAAGGAATATTATTCAAGACAAATTTTTACATTACACTCAAGGATAGTTTTGTAAACTTTCACTTTCACTCTTATACTGGCTGGCCTCGGTGAGAGTATGCTGCCAAACCATTAGTTTAAGAGTTTTACTGAACCATTTTAAAACATATGAAGAATGAAACAGGCTGGGACAGGGTTACTCCTAGAACTATGAGGTTCGTTCCGCTACAAATTTGTAAATTAACTGGTACGCGGAACCAGCCCATAGGACCAGCGCACCGCATAGCAGCATACCAGTTAATTTTGCAACTCCGGTCGCCATATTTGTTGCAATACTGTTTGAATGGGATCTGAATTGCGGTGAGAATTTATCACTTTTTAACAACTTTTAGTTTGCGAAGTGGATTTTCTGGACCCGTGCAACGCTCGATCAGAGTTGAAAGAACACATAGAGCCTAGTTTTGGCGAGATCTGATTTCAAAAAAGAACTGTAGCCATGTAAACGTGAAGGGCAGAAAGTTTCGAATAGGATTTTGTACATATCACTCTATGAGGCTCGTGGAGACGATAGCGGAACGAACCTCATAGTTCTAGGAGTAGGACAGGGTCGCATTTCTTGACTGGTGAATGGCAAGCCCTGCTGTGCCACACTCATGACACTAGACTACGAAGAAAACGGCCACAAAATATACCATAAAATATGCCATGTACTTTACATAAACAGTTGTCTGAATTACACGTTAGTAGGCCTGCAGTTTTTTTTCCGGATATATTACTTTATAAATAGTTTGGCAATGGAAATAGCAAGAGTGGAAAATTGAAATTGTATCTCTGCAACGTTGTACAATACACTATTAGATATCGTCTGCACACCCACACGTGGTACTTTCAATCTTCCAAATTTGCCGCCCCGGGCGAGAAAACAAACTTAAATTTTCTTCAAAGTCCACAACTGAATATCATAATTTAAAATAATTCTATGAACAGAAACTCTTTCAACTCACCATGCATACTTTCGGGGTAATTTTGACGCCGGAATTGCGGTAAAAGTCGTGAATTTCGGAGACGAAAACGTAGAGACTTCTCGAAGTCGGCCATTATTTCTTCAGTGTAACCCACACGGCGCGCACGGCGCTACTCTCAGCGGTCACTGGGTCACGCCAAGGTGGGCTAATTTGCATAACATGTGAGAGCTCCTTGCTTCTAATTGGTCACAAAAGGAAATCCAAACTCTTTTTGAGGAAGATCAAATTATCTCGGAGGGGTGGCTACAGGTTTATAAACAATATCATGATGCAATTCTTAAATATTAAATTCGCTATCTGTGAATATCCAGTGCAGAGCAAAACTTGGATAATCATAGGAGGCCTAATGGTAACTTACAACGGAATTCTGAGAGTTGTGTGTTGTTTTAAATATTAACCTGTTAAAACTGTCTTTAAGACAAAACCAAGAAGATAATGGAAGATTCTAATGACTTTTGATCAAAGGTAATGAGAACTTAAGCTAATCGACACCATGGGTGTTATAATGTATACTGATAATTATGCACGAGGACATCGCATGCCGCTCATCAATAGTGCCAGGTAGGGAGAACTTAGAAGTTCATTAAACGAAACTGATTGGAGCATTTTGGAAACGACAAAAATGCAGCGCAGGCGCAAAACATCGGACAGCCCCGGGGCGGCCCCTTTGAAACCACTGCTTCGAGTCTGCGTTTTGAGGCTGATGATGTTATGACATGTAGGCCTATATTTGCATTTCCAAACCGAGACTACAGGTGCTTTAGACTGGCCCCTTTATGCAGAAACTATCAGTAAATGTCCTGGTAAAAAGGGCACCCAACAAAGTTCGAATTATGGGTCGACGGGCACAATCTGGCATGTCCCGTCCTGAACTTTAGCATTCCAAGTCCAAGATTAAAATGATAATCTACTATAATTAGTTTCCCCACACAATAAAGTGTTCTATTTCAATATACCTGTTTTGACCTTGATCTCCGCAAACAAAGAAAAATAGATAAACATAAATTCCACAGGGACTTTTAACTGACAAATATAGACATTTTACAGATCATTCATTGCCTATTCTCAATACAATGACATACTAAATCTAAAATTAAACTGCTTTACAAAAAAATCTTATTTCCAGATCATTTGGTTGGGGGGGGGGGGCACAAATAAAAACACCAGTACCAATTTCTTCTTGCTTTGCCCAGCTTTTCCCCACTGATTTGCCTGAATTGGTGGGGGGGGGGGGGGGCAACTGCCGCCCTGGCAAAAAGGACTTTTCAATAATGCTTATTTTTGTGGGTATATATTTTTCCAACATAACACCAACAGGTTTCTTCTAGCACTGGTCTTTTCAAAGTTATCTAGTTTTTGATTGCTGTATTTTTAATTCTCCATACCCTCGTATAAGGTATATGTAAATCTGTGAACATTTATGTTTTTCTTTCTTACCAATATTCAGATGAAGCTTTAAATTAAAACATAATCAGAATAAATTTAGTACGGCTGAGTGCATCGAACTATATTTTTTTATAAAAACCAAAACAAAAGTATACATTCAAGTAACTCAGTTTTTGATGATTATTTCCCCTTAAATAAAAATATTATCAAACTGAAGTTATACATCTGAGTGCATCGAACTATACAATTTCTTTTTATAAATATACAAATAATAAATGATACCCTGTGAAATGGCCAAGTTAAACAGAAGAAACAAAGGCTTTTGAAATAAATTTAGCCGCAATAGTTTGCTGGGTCAAACTCTAGCCTTTATCATTTAGTAGGCCCTACAAATTCCAAAGATCACAAGGGAGTTAAACCATTCACCACAAAGACTCCAGCCTCACACATCAGAAACCTGCATAAAATACACACCTCCTACAAACTCTACTGTAGAGATATCTAAACTTTGGAGGGGGAAATTCTTCTACAGGATTCATCATGGCAACTGCAATCCAAGCGATCCTGCCGGAATTTATCCAGAGCCAGCATATTGTAACAGCGGTGATAGTATTACTGATATGCTTCCTTGTCTACATTCTGAAGCCGAAGAACCTTCCACCAGGCCCCATGGGTTGGCCTCTAGTCGGCTACCTCCCTGGACTATTCCCGGACCCTCTGGTGGCCTTTTGCAAGCTTGCTGATAAATATGGGAAGATCTTGAGCATCCGTATGGGACCACAGCTTGTAGTGATGTTGAGTGACTACGAGACGTTGAGAAGTGCTTATGTGAGCAGGGCTGATGAATTCTCAGATAACATGATTATGTCTTGGGTGTTGGAGAGTAAACGAGATGTAGGTAAGACATCTTGAAGGAATAAGGAAATACAGCTTTACTGTAACAATACTATACTAATCTTCAACATCTTGAGATTTGAAGGTTTGCATGGTGGAGAGACAATAAGGAGTTTGCGGTGACACCATGTAACAACTCATTTGGAGAGGTGGTGGCTCTGACATCTTATCGTACTCTTTAAATTTGAACACTCCTTTTGGCCTTCAATAGGAACAATTAACAAAACAAAAATGCCCAACATGTGTTAAGTCGATTTGTTTTAAGCGCTATATACTCAGTTCTTTCAAGAGTCCTGTGAAAAAAACAGGCATATTACTCAGGTGGGATTCAAACCCACGACCTTTGCCATTCTAGAGCAGATGTCTTACCATGGCTAACAGATCCATAAACTGGGGCGCTGTACTCCTTTTTTGAAATTTTGACTTGGACGGTCGTACTCAAAGTTTCAAAAAGGAGTATAGCGCCCCAGTTACTTGATCTAGGTAAAACATTCATAATATTCTTTATCCCCTGTGCAAATTAACATCTATTACAAAAATGACCAAAATATGAAACATTTCAGAACTTTTGCATGACTCAATCAAAATTTGAAAAGGTTAATTGAGATCTCATACACTAACTGGAGTTAATGATCGTTTTGCTTTGATACCAGGCAGTCTTTTCTGGGAGAATGGGGAGAAATGGAGACAACGTAGACGATTCTCACTGAAGACACTTCGAGGTTTTGGCTTTGGTAAGAGAAGCTTAGAATCTCGCATCCAGGAAGAAGGGCGATTCTTCTGCCAGGAGATGGCAAGACTCAACGGGGAACCTGTGGTTCTGAACAATCTTCTCTTCAATGCTTCATCGAACATCATCAGCACAATCACTTACGGGACAAGATATGACTATCATGATAAAAACTTTGAGGAGCAGCTAAACATCATGATGGAGATCATAGAAGGAGTCAGGCTGTTAGAGCCTGCTAACATTATCCCACCACTATGGCATTCCAGATGGTATAAGAGAAGACGCGGTATGTTCAAGGTGCATGAGGACTTCATCCGGGCACACTTGGAGCGCCATAAGACGTCACTGGATCGAACAAATCTTAGGGATATGATGGATGCATATCTAGTTGAGATGGAGAGACGTCAGGAAACTAATGATCCTATACAACATACTGAGGAAGGAATAATACACAGTATATCGGACTTGTTTGGAGCAGGGACTGGTACCTTGTCTAATACCACACTTTGGATCATTGTGTATTTGATAAGATACCCTGAAATACAGAACAAGGTAAAGTTAAAGTTAAACAAGTCACAATAATTTGCTACCATAATGAACCCCCCAATAAAAAAAATATTTAAAAAAAGAAACAGAATCATTTGAAAATATGTCAACAAATCATCACATATTCTTTACGAAAAAACTCCTGACAAAATGAAAATCCTTTCCAGATTAAAAATCCAAACATTTATCGAGTTTCCTCGAGAGGAATCGACATTTCAAAAGATACTCACTCCCGATTGAATAAATTGCGTTTGAAAAGACTTTCAGTTTCAACGAATTTATGTTTTAAAACTTTAATTTGTACACATTTATATATTTTTTCTTGAGTACAGGTACTTTTCTTCCTAATGTTTCATACACGAAAGGTTTTCACAAAAAAAGTATTAAAGTTATCAGTGTTTATGTTTTGTATCTAGATATTGGCTGAGATAGATCGTGTGGTGGGTGCAAATGGCGTGGTATCCACCACACACAGAGAAGAAATGCCTTACACGTGTGCCTTCTTGATGGAGGTTCAAAGGCTGCGCCCTCTAGCGGCGATTATCTTCAGACACCTACAACAGACTGGAGTTAAACTGTGTGGTTATAACATTCCAAAGGGTAATTGATTGAACTCTGGACAAAGGTTCACAGAATAAAAGGGGAATAAAAAGCGATTATTTTCATATAACGATTTTTTTACCTACTGTTTACAATATTTCCCCGTTTTTTTTCTCCCCAAAAATGTATCAACTTAAAAAAGGAAAATATGTGAATATTAAACTTACAAAACAATAATTGTTAGAAAAAAAAAATTTGTATTAACAAGTAACCCAAAAAATGTTATTTAGAAAATATTACTTGAATATGTCTTTTTCCTGGGATAAATCCTTAATTCAACTCATTTTTCCAGTTGGAAGAATCTTATGACAGCAACTTTCACCTTTTGTGCCAATGGAATGTCAAACACTGTTCTTAATTTGATTTTTTTTTTTGCTTTCCACTTTTTGTGTACAGGTACTCCAGTATTTGGCAATGTTTTCTACATTCATAACGATCCAAAAGTATTTGACAATCCCACTGAATGTAGGCCAGAGCGATTCCTGTCCCCGGACGGAAAAACACTGGTGCCAAGGAAAGACTGGATTCCATTTGGACTGGGTGAGTTTAGATTCCATTCTAACAATCAGAGAAAAACAAACTTCAATTCTACCACAGAAACAACAAAATAATAAAAACACAGTATGAGTGCTGTGTCATTCACATACAGTATGTGATTGGAGAAGTGTAGGAATTAATTCTAGATACAATTCATAAAAAACAACATTTAGGTAAACAAAGAAAATTGACTAGAAAGGGATGTGAACCACCAATGTTCCGGTTTACATGCAGGTGCTCTAAGCCATCATGCCCTATGTCGGCTGGCAGCCCCCCCCCCCCCCCCAAATTAAAGAAATTGACTAAATTGGGCTAGATAGCTTAGTTGGTAGAGCACCACCTTGTAAACCCAGATGTCACAGGTTCAAATCCTGTTCCGATCAATTTTTCTTTGTTCATCCCAAAATTGATCTATAATTACCCAGTCAGTTTCCCCTGTGATTTATTACCTGATAAAAAATAAACTGAGATAACTTCCACAGAAAAAGGGCTAACCCTTTTTTTTCAACCATGCTATATAATATATTATTCAAATAAGTTGCAGTTTAAACAGCTTGCCATTAGACTTTAAAGCCACACCATACTATTCAAGTGATTTGACCTCACTGGCAGGCTCTATTGGGGAATACAAGTGACAATCACGTGCTGCCATTACTGGATAGGATGTTCCATACACTGCTCCCAGCAATCATTGTTGTTTGGGACTACTGGCCTCTTCGACTAATGATGCTGACTCAAGTATACAAACCGCCCTCATGCGAGGAGATTTATGTGCGCAACGTGTGCATTGGCAGTATGATTCCCAGTTATGGCAGGAAAAACAGTACATATGCAAATGACTAAAAATAAATCATTGTGTGACATTCCCTGACATAAAGTAACTAATTCCCAACTTTCAGGCCGGCGTGTGTGTCTCGGTGAAGCACTGACCAAGATGGAACTGTTTATATTCACTGTGACCATCCTGCAACGCTTCACCTTTAAGATACCAGAAGGAGAGGGACCCCCGCCTCTTGATCTACCCACAGGAGGACTCGTCATGTATGCGCCAAGATTCAAAGTTTGCTGCGTTAAACGCTGACAGAAAACAATACATGATGCACTTTTGTCATCATCTCTCTGTATGCAATTATAATCAAAGAATCTGATCATATAAAAAGGAGCCAGACTAATCACCTTTCAGCCTCGCTTTGATTATGCTGACATGAATGGGAGTAAAACAAGATGGCCGGCACCACGAAGGAGGTTTACCATAGAACTGATTCTAAGAACCATTCAAATAATTTGTTTTAAATAAAAATTGACAATAAATTAATAAAGTCATAGATGCATTTTCATGCATTATCATTATTATGAAATCTTTCAGTTGATGAAACCAAGGAACCCTCAGAAGTGACTAGCACTGTGACCTGAAGGTCTGAAGATACCTGTGCAGAGAAGATGATAAAGAGATGCTCAGTTTTAGATGTGGGAGGAAAACCCACTTGGTGACCAAAACCCACGCAACCAGGTAGGGACTGAAAACCCAATCCACATGCAAGGCTCTGATCCAAAGTGGGATTCGAACTGGGGTCCACAGAGGTGAAAGGCGGGTAGAAACCAATGAGCCAACCTGAATGCATATGATAAAACACTTAGTAACATTAACACCACTTTTTCAAAACATGCGATCCATAGGATAAATGTTTGCAGTGTGATTCTGCGTTTATAGTTAACCTGTAATTTAAACAACGTTTGATAAAAAATCAAACATTAGTGATCAGATTTAGTCTAATGGGTCAACCAGGTGATATAACCAGCAGGTACAAATCACATCACCATACACTCATAGAGGATTCATAACAACATCTCAACAATCTTAAATCAAACCCATAACAAATGAACAAACTTATTCCTCCTGATTATTTGAAGTGACTATTTTTAATAAATTTGATTGTAATTACCAAAATCAATTCTTCAAGGGCAAAGAATTCTAGGGCCGTCTTCGAATTAGCGGCTATGGCAGTGGCTTGATCATCATATCAACATGCGATGAAGCATAGGAGGCCCATAGCAACACCCTTAGCAACAGCCACAGCTGTAGCCACAACCACCAATTCAGACACAGCCTCGGTTTGAATGAGACTTTGGAACACTAGGTGGCAGCAGACTTACCAGGTCAAATTACATTGTTTGTGTAGTTGTGAGTATGTGCATATACTTACCTGGTAAGTCTGCTGCCACCTAGTGTCCTCAAAAGTCTCCCATTGACTATGAATAACTCATTGCATCTGCATATAAACTGGAGAAATTCAAACTTAAGCAGTATCTTGTGACTAAACAAGTCATTGTACCAGACATTATTCAAATATCAATAAATCAATAATAATCAACATCTTTGGCTTTGGATTTCTTTTCTGTTTTTTATTGTTTTATTTGAAAAAGTTCTGAGTATTTCAAAGGCTGAAACATTATTTGCAACGCATATTTTGCTTCACTGATATTATTACCAGTTGTTACACAATTTACATCCAGAGATTACACTGCATATAAATTTAGATGATTTATGTCACTTAACCACTCCCTCCCATGCTCAATCCCTTATAGTTTCAACCACCATGATAATTGTAATGAAAATGATAACTAGATTGATACCAGAGGGCATAGGACACTGTTTTACAACCATATGAGGCTTTTTCCTGAAGATGATCAGAGCATACTGATTGAAACATCGAGCGAGATTAATGCATATTGTGTTACTGTAAACCTTACTAGATCACATAAGAATTGTTATAAATGATTTATGGTAATAAAACAAGCAGTTCATGTAACACCTTGAAAGGGATACAAGGTGATGTGGTGCAACCTGCTGTCAGACCATGCCAGGGGCAAGCCTCTACTCTTTTAACAACAAAGTGCTCTGTGCTCTGTTACCTGCATTACTCAACAGCTTTACATCCCATCCGAAGGACGAAGCAATTATTATCATTATTAATTTCTGGTAATGAAATCAAAAGCGAACTTAATCATTGCACCTCAGAAGCCTGAGGAAACTTGTAGATAAGGGTTCTGGGTTCTTTTACAAGCGTTACCTTTCCTAGTACACGGGACCTACAGATTTACATCACATCCAAAGGACATATGTTAAGTATCTTGCTCAAGGACAAAAGCATTGTGACCAGCCAGGCTGGGATTCGAACCTACACTCTGTGAACAACAGAACTTGAACAATGTGCAATAGACCATTTAGTCACTAATGAATAATGGCTAAGTGTTTTGCTTAAGGACACAAATGCCATGACCAGTACTCCAACCTACAAAATCAAAAGTTGAGTCCGGTGCACTAGACTGCGTGACCACTTCACTCAACGATCTTCTAAACAATGAGTGAACAAATAAAACATCACTCATGTCTTAGATTCACCCAAAATGAAAAGAGGGGACGTCAAGCAACCTTATCAAGAGTTTGTAGAACAGTACTCTTTAAGTGTGACTAGGGCTTGAAGGAGAAAACTTGAGTTTACAGATATAAATGTAACATTGAAAAATTCTCCAAGTTTTAACGACATCCAACTTCAGTCAAATGTATCCATTCTCATAAAAGATTTCTGTAAAACTGGGAAGAATACATCAGGTAAATAACAAGAAGTTTGTAATTTTACATCAAAAAATAGCCACCAGCCTCACGTTACAACCCTAGCAGAGTCTTTCACAAAGGCTAAACTTTTGAGAAAGACTCAAAGGCTAAACTTTTGAGAAAGACTTTGCTAGGGTCGAAACATGAGGCCATTAACAATTGTTTGCATTTATACAACAGGTCCCTTTGGTTGGTAAGCAGTTAGCAACAACTAACTCTATATTCTTAATTTTACTTCAATGTAATGCTGATGGTGATCCTATGTATATGAGTAATCTTACTGTCTTAAAAGGCTAACTTGTTTGGCCAAATTATTCATCCAAATGGTTGCTAACATCAGGCTGAACTTTTGGACTACAGCCATTAACCAGCACCATTAGTGTAAGCTTCACAAACTGTAGATTTCAACTGATGATCAACTTGGTATAAAGTTCATCAATTGACGCAAATACATTTTAGCAGTAAGTACATTGTAGCAAACTATTTTCTTATCAAATTCTTTAAAAAGTGCAGTGTTACGTCGGCAAGGAGGAGTCCAAGATAAACTAAATACAAAGTTTTTATGAAGGAAAAAGCAGCGTAGGGTTTGGTGGAGTCGTACTCAACCACAGCAGCTGGTATTAAATATCTCAACTAACTGACCCAAGACCTGCATCCAGAGCTGCTTACACAAGTTATTTGCTGTATGCATTAGCAGTGAACCAATCACAATCAACATAAAATCACATGGCATTTTGGCTGGTAACCTGTTTATGGTAAATGTTCTGTGCTAAGTGAATTTGTGCCTGGTATGTTACAACCAAGGTTGCCAGCCTGGAAAGACTCGACAAAGATTCTTAGGATCTGTGGCTTCCTGGATTAGTCTGTTCACCTGACCTTTGACACTCATTGCTACCCCATCCTCTACTCCCTGTAACTTTTGCCTCAACCTCAGCACCACCCTCTCAGCCACCTTGTTGACCTCTGACCCGTCATTGCTGTCTTGACCTTTGAAGGCTGTCTCACCATCTGGAAGGTCTGTTGAGGTGGTGTTGAGATCTGAGGCATCGGGGTCGTTGCGATCACGGCGCTGTTGGAGTGCGATGGCTTTATGCGGGGACATGGTCCAGATGTACAGAGGGTCGTACAGAAGTACCTGAGGAGTAGAAGGAGAATCACCACAATCAGGAACCATTAGAACTTTAGTACACCAGGCACTTATACCAACACAAAAAGAAGAACTGATTCCTACTCAATGAGCAGTGATCTCTACAGCATGAGGCACTGATACCAACTCAATGAGGCACTGATCTCTACAAAAAGAGAAACTGATTCCTACTCAATGAGCAGTGATCTCTACAGCATGAGGCACTAATACCAACACAATGAGGCACTGATCTCTACAAAAAGAGGAACTGATTCCTACTCAATGAGCAGTGATCTCTACAGCATGAGGCACTAATACCAACTCAATGAGGCACTGATCTCTACAAAAAGAGGAACTGATTCCTACTCAATGAGCAATGATCTCTACAAAAAGAGGAACTGATTCCTACTCAATGAGCAATGATCTCTACAAAAAGAGGAACTGATTCCTACTCAATGAGCAATGATCTCTACAAAAAGAGGAACTGATTCCTACTCAATGAGCAGTGATCTCTACAGCATGAGGCACTAACACCAACTCAATGAGGCATTGATTTCAAAACAAGGCACCTCTACAACTCGAGGAGCTACTACCAACTCAACGAGGTACTGATCTGTACAACATGAGGCACTGTTACCTATACCCCCAGAAAAAGCACTTGTAAAACAACACATGGCATCAATACCTAATGTACCAATGATGCCTACTGTATGTACATAAACACACTGCCACCTCCAGGAGGCAGTGATTTCATCTGCAAGAAGGTACCATCAATAACATCTTGAGGGACCCATTGATACCAAGTCACCAACACAAGTCACGACTACCTAAGGTTTCCCTACTTAGCTCTTTCCTATTTCCTTAAGGAACTTGTCAAAAACAACAACAAAGTCTGCCATAATGCCTACACAGATGTAACCTTTGACCTTACCTGGAGTATAGTGAGCAAAGCCTCCTGTGAGTTGTGCATTACATCCATTGTCTTCTCACAACACCTAAAGAAACAACGACAAGCAATTCTGAATCATAACCATTGTCAAAACTAACATTATTTAGGTTTTTCAAAACGACAAAATTTGTGAAACTTTTGAATAGTACAGGTTTCAGAAAGCCATTTGTAAGTTAGATTTGAATAATGTCTGGTACCATGCCTTGTTCAGTCACAAGTGAATGCTCAATTTGAATTTTTCAGACTACATACATCAGTGCTCTGTAACTTGTGACTGAATAAGGCATTGTACCAGACATCATTCAAATCTAACTCATAAATGGCTGATCAACTTCAGGCATTACTCCTTCACATCAGTTTACACATCTCTTAACACTATGAACACACACAAGAGGCCTTTTCACACGACCAAAAATCTCTGTGTTGGTCACGGGTCCAACCTGTGTAAGTTTGACAGACCTTTTCACAATACAACATTTCAATCCGGCGTTGACCCATGTAGAGTGCTCGATCCCTGTCCAAACCAACCCTGGTCAGGAGGTGGGTTGAGAGATCTCGATACATGTCAAATTCAAATATGTGCCGAAAGCCGTAGTGTGAACACTCCGGGGTTCATTTTCGATTCTTGCACGGCGCCATCCAGCAGGCAGCAGACACGTGGTGGCGCAATGCAATATGGGAGTTTTCAAGAAGGATCCATGTAGGACCCTGGCAGTGTGAAACGATCGCACAATACACGGGTCGAAAGTTACACATGTAAACCTCAAGCTGATTTCGCGCAGAGCTAAGTGTGAAAGCAGAGCGGAATTGAACCGTGTTGAAATTTTACCGAATCAGCATGGATCCGATGTTGATAGTGTGAAAAGGCCTCAGATGTGATTTTGCCATTGAGTGGGAAAGGTGATTAGTGAAGATGTGATTTTCATCAATAGATGTTCAAGATCACATTCAAATCTCCCAATGTGACATCTAAACCCCAAATCACAGCCACATTCAAGTAATAACATCCAACATCACATCTTCTATTCCTCTTAAGACTGTACTGGTCAGACCCAAGATGTGATGTTGGATTTTATGAGTTTTATGTCACCTATCATCATCCAGTCTATGGTAACGTAATAGTTAAGACCCAAGTCTTTAAACTCTAATGAGAGTTGTATGCCTTGCTGAATACAAAGAATTGGTGCAGTACCAATCTATCAAATCCAAGCAGGACATAGCAACAGATCATAGAGGATCTAGGGCAGTTCCCTCTTACCTCCTGAAGACACCTTCCACGCCAGCTATCCCCATTCCGTCTACAAGATCTCTCGTAAGGCGGAAGGGAACAGTCTCTGGAGTTGGCAGAATTCTTCCTTGCTCAAAGGCCACACCTGAATATAATCAAACATCATCAGATTGGTTTATAATCTCACTGATGCCTATGACCAGAGGATTTACTTCACACTAACAAGAAAAGGACTGTACCAAAGCTATACTTTGTTTTTCACAAGGCAATGGTATGACACATATTTTCCTTTAACGTTCATATTTGTGACTCCAAACTCTCAAAGGAAATTCAACTCCCATGACACGGACTTATGTAACTGGTTTTCAAAAATGTTTTCACAACTTGGTCCCTTGAGATTTGTTGTGAGAAAAAGCAACTCTCAACAAATCAAGTCGTGTCAATCATTGGAAAACCAGATTCCTGTTGTCAGTGTGAAGTGAGTAACATTGGAATCACCCTTGGAAACCCTCTCATATAAGTCAACAGAAAGTTGTTCATTGGTCAGTCCTTTGGGCAGCATGTACAAAAGCTGTGCATCTCCATTGTTTACTTAATGTATTGCCACTAAGATGGTGGTGGGATGAAGAAATGACCAAACTAAAATCGTCTGAAAGAAGGGTTCAATTTTGTGATGCACTTATTTTCTAATAGATAGAGTCCTTATAAAAGTGGTCAACATTTCAAGTCTCTAACCTCACAATAAAATGATGTAAAATGCCATCGTATTTGAAAACCTCCCAGACCGCAGTTTGTTATTATCCATGACAACACACTTCAAATACATGGGTCTGTACATTTCTGTAAGTGGCACTTTTAGTTCATGCCTAAATTTCATGATATTTAATCAAAAAGACGTTTAGTTTGACCTTTTGACTGAGGCAAAAATGCCTTTTTGGAATGTACAGACCCATTCATTGTTGACATCCAATGACATCATGTTTTCAAACTTTGCGATGAAAGAGTATAAAATAAAAGACATTTTACACCAACGTGAAGAAACTTTCATGAGGAACTCCATCTGTTGAAAAATAAATGCATAACAAAACTGAATTTTTTATTGGGGCCCTCTTTAAATTTTGTAGAAGGATAACTGTAGCTTGTGTCGGATTATTTGATATGAGGACCTCAAGAGTAGTTACTCACCTAAATCAATATGCACCAACTCGGCAAGATTGCAATCAATTAGAATGTTCTGTACATGTCTATCACCGAGACCAACGACATACCCAACTAGAAATGACACACACAAACAAAGCAATATTACTGAGATTAGTGTAAAAACAAATCAACTTGGAGAAATTTCTCGTGAATAAAGTATTAAAAATAAAATTTCTGAAGTCTAACTTTCTCTTTAAGAGTTGTCTGATCGCGGAAGATTGAGGGCGGTAAGCCCAAGTAACAATTGCTTATCACTGGGCCTGACATACCAATCTTATCCAAGTCTAAACATGTTGGTGTGAAGTGACATAAGAGTGGAGGATAGTGGAGGATTGAGGTTACCTGTAGGCAAAAGGCCTAGGGAGGAAGAGTATTAAGGGAGGTGTTTTAAAGACTAACTACGAGATGTAAAAATAAAGGAACTTGTACTTGAAGATGCCACAAATCACTGTCAAGTACACTTTGAAACTCTGATGTCCAAGTTGCTTAAAAAATATATTTAAAAATCACTTCTTAAATTAATTCAAACCTGAACACACAAATGTGTGAACAGCAAACTTAACCTCTTGTAGATTTTTGCAAAAATGGGGTAATTAAGAATCACTAGTGTTTTGTAATATAACTTAGCTTTTGTAAATTCAAATAAAATTTAAAGGATTTTGTTCAGGCAAAGTTTCAACTAAAAACAACAGCATCATGTAGCAACTTTATATTACAAAGCCCAACAACCTTACTCGTTGACAAAAATATTGTTACCTTACCAATAGAGGATGTCGCTACACTTCTTGTGTAGGCTAGTCTCCGCTCAAGCCACACAGCTGGGTCAGGAAACTTCTCCAAGAAGAAATGACGAAACACCGGTTTGAAATGTGCCATCACTGCCAAGTACTCTCTGTACTTCTTCCCTTGCTCTGAGCTTTTGTGTGCTTGCTTTGATTCAAAACATTACATGTCCAGTGAGAAAATTAGAAACTTGTCGTGTTTCATACTGTAGAAACAATCAAAGCCATACTATTGACCCAATTCACCTGACGTCCTCACAAGATAAATATTGGTTGTACCACTGTGGGAGTCAGATTGCTTGTGTGCAGAGCGCATCTTAGAGGACGAGTGGGCAGTTAGGTTAGAAGCGCACCATTACCTTTACATGAACTTTGATTCCCAAAATGGCAGACAGTAGCTGGGTGTGACTTCATACAATGGGTCAAGAGACACCTAGCATAGGCTGGCATTGCTGCGGTAAATCAAAAATGGGCATGTGTGCTCATGCCATGCACAACTCTCAGCCAATGATAGGTCTTCCTTTTAACTCAGTGAGGGCGCTGTTTGACCTTTTTATGTCATATGTAAGGTGTCTGTTAATAAAGTAATGCATAGTTTCAAAATTAACTCTCAATATGCTAACCCCAGGCTTATATTTTTTAACCCTACTCCCTAGCAGGAGTAACTATTTCCTGGGAGATTGACAGGGTTAGCAATTCAAGTGTGAAAACTCTCCAGGAAACTGCCTGGGGAATTTGACTAGTGTGAAGAAGCAATACATTATCTCCACAATCAGTGCTTCAACAATCGGTGAAAAAATGCAGGCTCTCTGATCATATTTCTTACTGAATGTTTCTAACTTACTGCCATTTTGGATCTGCACTCCAAAGATGACCAATCTGCAGGTCTGTAGCGTTTATGAGCTCCTAGATCAGTCCTTTGATTCCCAATGAGGTATTGACCAAGGGGCATTGTACCCTCACACCATTCTAGTAAGCCACTACGCTGAGAAAGAGGTACGATCTATAAAAGGGGCAAGAAACAAGAAACAATCAAAAACTAATAATATATCAGCTCTCAAGGCCATCCCTTGCAGGTAACAACAATAATCAGTTCTTAAATAAGGCTTTATCTACAGGCACCTGAAAACACTCATTATGTTTAAGAAAGGTAAACTAGTGTTTAAATTACGAGACTCATTTATAGAGCACCATGTAAGGGTTTACAAGGTGCTGCGGCCCAATCTGCAGCCAAACATGACAGAAACACCGAGACAAACCCCTTTCTCTGTACTGCGTTCTTTTACGTGCATTACACAACAAATGGGAGTAATGGTTAAGTGTGTTCTTTAAGGATGTATGACTGGACTCAAACCATCACTCTGCTGATCAGACACACCAGTGCTTGAATCCTGTAATGCTCGACCACAACGTGCCAAGGTATCACCCGCATGAACTGTGAAATGTTTCATTGCCGAGCGGCCTAGTGCACCAGACTCAGTTTCTGGTGATTAAGTCATAGGGGAGTGGGCTCGAATCCCAGTTATGACACTTGTGTCCTTGAGCAAGATGCTTTACTATAATTGCTTCTCCTCACCCAGGGGTATCAATTGGAACCTTTGAGGGGTTGAGAGGTTGATATTGTGTTTTGAAACAACCTTCGGAGTGCCACGGCAGCCCAGGGCTGTACACTACCAGGGAGATGAGAAAGATTACAGGAATGTTATTGGCCCAATGACCAGGGCACTAATGTAAAGCGCATTGATACAGTATTGTCAAATGCGTTCTGCTCCACCATCTTCGATATGTATTTGAAACTGGTCAACCAATGAGTAAACACCAACAGGCTAAATTAGCATAATAAACCCCACCCACAAGCTGACAGCTATACCACTGATCATGACCTCCATTCTTACTTTGTAGGTTCTGATTTGGAGTCTCCGCTTTCTCGTTTCTTGATTTCTCTGAAGAAGTTTATTGACCAATGAGAACACTTGTTGCATGACTGCGTCCTGCCTCAGGTCATCCTTCCCCTGTAGAAGAACATTTTTGTCATTGGTTAATCCAAAAAGAGAATAACAATGTACATTTAAGACCGTGCTGTTAACACTAAGTTTGATTCTGTTCTCTGAAATGCCAACAAGACAAAAAAAGCCTGCCTTACCTGTGAATAGACTATTACATGGCCAGAATGAGAATGAGTGGTCATGAAGTTTGGTATTCGATTGACTACCCAAGTTACCAAAACTTTAGCGCAGTATGTAACAGACAGTTGAAGTCAATGACTGTATGATACCTACATTTATCACGAACTGCTCGTATATTAATTGCACCATATAAAGCATCCTGCATAAACAGAGATGAGACTGTATGTCATGACTGAAGGAGTTCAAGCAGATTGAATTCAGTCAAGTTAGCTTAAAATCTGACTTATATTTCACGGCCCATATCACACCCTGTTCTAACGCGCCATTCTAACTCCACGATTGCGCTATTTTAAGCTGTGGGTCAAGTTTGCTTGAAGATAATTTCATTATCAAATGCGCACTCATGAAATACCAAAAAATATAGCACGTCTGCGTCCCATATTGAACTCAGCCTTCCTCCTCCTTGGATATGGGATGCAGAAGTGCTATTAGTTTCTGTATTCCACTTGCACATGTGTGATAACTCATAATATGAACTTTATGTTAAGCCTGGATTTTTCTGCTAATGTTAGTGTTGATTTTTTACCTAAATGGTAAGCAGAGTCAAGGAATTGGGGCCGGGAGATCCCTGGGGATGTTTTGCTTCCTAGTTTATTACCTTGACTAGTTGCCTCCTCTTGATTCCATCCGATCCTACACATGTGATAATCTTGGGCAGGTTGATCCCTCCTGCTAACTTGAACGTCCCCTCAAACCTTTCAATCCAGGTTATGTTGTCATAGCAACAGGTTGCATCAATAGGTATCTCCATGGTTGGCATGGCAACATGCTGCAAGTGCTCCAATTGAGTCAGTGGTTGAGACGAGGGCAGTCGAATGTCTCCTGGTAAGAACAAAGAGTGACTTCTAGTTTTTTTGTGTTATTGTCAAACCACTATCAGGGTGGTAATAGACTGTTCCGGCCTGTCAATCAAACTGTGCGCATTGACCAATTGGATCACACCGTTTGGTCATGTGACCTCAGTCAAACTCGGTCACACGTGCAGTGTAAACGTACACAAACTAAGGTGTGTGGGCGGGGCTTGTTACCAAAGCCAGAAAGGTCTATTTCTCTTCTTGACTGCAAGTACAAAATCCTTTATCTGAGGGAGCATCTTAAAAATCCTGCACATTCTACGTGCAAAGGAACGTTTCCGTAGGCATATGCCCACAATCCAGAGGACTGCAAGAACATTCTGCTGGACCCTGACAACGTGCCGAACTACAGGAACATTCCTACCCAAGACAATATGCGCATTGGCGATTTGAACGTTCCAGTCGAACGCTCCAGTGGAATGTTCCAGCAGTCCAACGGACTGGTCCATGTTCACCCGCTGGGATTACTAAACCAATCCAATCAGAATGCTCATACTGTCCAGACTTCTGGTTACTCCCTAATCACACTTGATCAAATACATTATTTGTGGTGCTTGATTATTTTTTTCTTCTGATTCATAGCCATTGTAGATTTCAGACACCATTGTTACAAATAGGAAAATGTAAATAAAGACCTTATGTTGAACATAGGTATGACTGAGCAGTACTGAATCCATCAAACCCAACTAAAACCAGGGGGTTGGATTATGGAGAATTTGAGGGTAACACTCATGGGTTAAAATGAAGCATACAGACCTGTTTCTTTCTTGCGATCTGAGACATCCCAATAAGCCAGTTTAATATAAGCATCAGATAATCTCTCTAATCCAGCAATAATATCAGCAATACGAGGTGTAGATCTCAATCTCTCCAACATGCCCTTAGCTGCTTGCATTCTGGCCTAAAGGTTAAAGGTCAAAGTATAGGGTTGGTCATTATCCAAAAGATCAACCTTTATTCATTTCAATAAAAAAATAATTATAAGAACAATCTGAGAATGGAAAGACTGTAGCTGCTTGTGACATCAGTGCAAGGTATTAATAGTGTTGAATATCATCAGCATCAGTTTATAAATGATTCTAGATGATGTAAGGAACCAATGAAGACTTTTCTGCTGCGTTTATTTTCCTTGGCTTAGGGAGCCAATAAGGACTTTTCTGCTGCTATTTTGACATTGTATATAACCAAATACAGAATAATCTTTATACTTACTTCATCAGCATGGCTGGTATCAGACTCTTTGACCGATGAGGTGGTACGAGCAAGTCTTCCTGTCATCTTAGATGCAGTGATGATGGCATCCTTGTTGGCATTAGCAAGAGCAAGAATAATTGGCAGAGCATGATGAGGATGATCCATGGCCATCTTCTCGATCAACTAAAGATCATAAACAGAACGCTTTCTTAAAATACTAAAATTAATTTAATCAAGCTGTTCCATTGCTTAACAATTTCTTGCTAAGCAAAAATGAGCAGGATACCAGTCACAGTTGGTACATATATGACATGGTATTTTGGCTGGTTATCTAACTCTGGTAAGAACAATTTTGTTGCACTTAGAAACTTTTTGTGCTTAAGCAGCTCTATGAAATTGGGCTCTGGTTGTTGAGAACAGTTGATGATCAACTAAGGGTAGATCCTTACGAGGGCGCCCTACTCGACTAACATGTAAGATGGGAAGGAGGTTGATATGGCATCAACATTTTATGTCACACTTCACAGGTTTATAAAAACATTAGATATTGGCCTTTCATATTGCCCAGATCAATGGTGATGTACCTTTGACCTTTTGGTTGGTGTCTGATATGATCACTGCAAGATGGAACTTAATTATGTGTACCAGCTAAACTGTGAATGTTTTATTTCAGTAGCTTGAAGACTTCTTCATTTTTAGGGCATAAACAATTATTTCAACAAAATAATTTGTTACGTTTACATCACTTCATTCTTTTGGGCTTAAAATATGATTGAAGAAATTGACTATAGATAGTTTCTATTTGATGCCACACAGCGTAAAGTCAGCCATCTTTACAGTCAATGATACATCATTTTTTATGAACCATGCATTATGCGAAAATAACTTGTGCGGCACACAGGATTTTTTTTTAAATTGCTGCCATGATTGCTCGGTGAACCACTTGGCTACCTACAAAAATCAAAGCCAAAACCCAAGTTTCCCTAAAAGATGGCATATATCAGGAACTATCTATTCATGCAGTTGTTTATACTCTGACATCATTACATGCCCTGACTAGGTATCTGAAATACGATGAGAGACTTTTACTTTTTTAAGGGACACTAGGTGGCAGCAGATTTACCAGGTAAATCCAATGTTCTCGGAAATATGTGCATGCTCTGAACTATGTCGACAATGGAAATTTACTCGGTAAGTCTGCTGCCACCTAGTGTTCTAAAGTCTCCCATTGTTGTTGATAGGGACGATGGACTCCTGCATTAATATTCCACAGTGACTGTACCTCATTAAGAACTTCATGGAAGAGTTGTTTATCCTGGGTCTTTGTCGTCATCCTAGCTGCTAGTTGATACAACATGGGTAGGAACTTACGACTTTCAATTTTCTCAAAAGATTCCTGATGAGGAAACAAGTACAGTAAATAGCAGTCAAATGAGGAGACCTTTACATCTCTAAACATGGGGAGGAAAAGAGTGGTTTCAAAATCCCACTGCTATTTTATGATATGCTTTTGACAAACTGCAAATTGAATGCCCTGCTTGCTGTAGCATTCTACGCTTACACTGCCCTGTAGAGCATGTAAGTCTATGAGCCATAAGTGCAGAATTGTGGTAAGCAGAGCCATGAAATTGGGCTCCGGTCAGAAAAACGTTTCCCATGTCCAGAAATCTAGTCTTTGTAATTTTCCTGACTATGATTTTAAAGGCCAATTTGCCTCTGATTGGAATTAAGCCATTTGGACACTCAAATTGGATTCCCCAGACTAAAGACAGTGTTGCTACATCACATGGTTCTGGGCAAGCTTTTGTATAGCAACCTCTAGATGGGCAAAGCCTGGTACCATTGTGCCATTGCACATTCATTCAGAATTGTGTACGAGTGTTTGCGGTCTCTTACGTAACTATGCTAACAACTTGCCCGAACCATGTGACATAGCAACTGTCTCTAGTCTGAGGAATTCTGACAGGACACGTCAGAACGATCACATCTCTTGAGTAAAGACTATTAGGCTGTGTCCAATTTGATGGCTTCGGCAGTGGCTATGGCTGGATCACTGTAAAGACCTACAGCCATAGCCAGAGCTGAAGTCACTTGAGCAGGACACTATCTTTATACCAACCTGTATGAGTTGATTAAGGTACTCGTCTGATGAGTTATCAAACCACAACGAACAAACTCTGAAGACTCTCATATCATGATCTTGACTTCCACACTGTAGACACTTCAAGTAGCATTCAATTGCCTTCTGTAAGAAGTTCTCTCTGTCTTCCATCATGGAGCCCAACTCTAGCTCGTCAATCTCTGATTGCTTATGAAGAGTCCGTAATAATTTACTGTCACTGTGGGAAAGAAAGAGAGAGTGAGATTTAAAGCTCTGCAGGGTGTGGAAGGCAAAAGGAAACTAGTTTACCCTGTAAACACCACCCTGTGGGAACGAGAGATCAGGAAGGCAATGCGCATCAATTCTAATATGTGTTTACTGCCTGCAACCAGACCAAACCACAACATTTGCACAAGATCACAATAATGGGCATGTTGTGGCCGAGTAGTCAAGTGTTCGGGATTCAAGCTCTGGTGTTTCTGATCAGCAGAGTGTGGGTTCGAGTTCCAGTCTGGACACTTGTGTCCTTCAGCAGGACACTTAACCATTATTGCGTTGTTATTCTGATGGGACGTAAGCCTGTAGGTCTCGTGCATTATGTAATGCACATAAAAGAAGCCAGTTACACTTACCGCTATTAGAGAAGGGGTTAGCCTCGGTGCTTGCCCCGGGGTAAAGCCGTAGGTCCTGTGAGTTGGGTAATGCTTGTAAAAGAACCCAGTACACTTTAAAGTTAAGAGAAGAGGTTTGCCCCAGTGTTTCTGACAGTGGCTGCTGAATGCAGCACAGCAACTTGTATCCCTTATAAGGTGCTTCATAAATGGGTCTCATAATTCCATGTAATAAAATGATATGAGAAGCTAAAATGTCATAGAATCACAAGCAGACAGGTTCCTGGGTGGTCGGATTGGCGTAGTGGTATTTTCCTCAACGTCAACCTCTAGGACCCTAGTTCGAATCCCACCAGGGTCCCTATGCGATTGCGTGGGTTTTCCTTTGAATACTTTTCTGGGGTTTTCCTCCCACATCTAAAACTGAAACTACTTTCCTCGTCTTCTCTCCATGGGGCTTTCGGCTAACATAGCTTTTTGAGAATCCTTGGCTTTCAACCAGAACTAATAAATAAAAATACCTGCCACTACTCTTCCCCCCGATGGCCTTGAGCTCTTCACAGTCTCTCTTTGCCTGCTTCAGTAGATTTTCCTTGGCTTCGTACTCACTGGACTTTGTGTAGTTGACGATGTTTTGGTATTGTGTATCCGCAAAACGGGCCAGGGATAAATGAGCTTTGATAGCTGGAGCACTGGTGTCACTCCTAGCATCGTAGATGTCAACTGCCTGTAATTACACCCACATGGTGAATAGACATACAATCTAATGGCCATGTCCCACGAGGCAATTTACCAGGTGCCAGCAACATTCATTTGACTAAAAAAATGACATCTTACGCCCAGACTGTTGTTATGAATGTGTGATTCATACAAAAGTTAAATTCCATAAAAATGAAAGCCCATGTGCAACTAGGAATAAGCATGGCAGCTGCACTTTGTGTTCTTCTCATACTTATGAATAGTGTCAAGATGCTCTTTACATTAATTTAACAGTTTATGTTAACTCACATTCAAAATCTGAAGACAAGCTACTTCAAAGCAAACTGTAATGATGGCAAGTAATAACATAAAGCAACAAGGTACAAAAGTTGTGACTGAAAAAATTGTCAACTTAGAACTTGATTTGCTCGTAATGCAGGTTTTTCTAATTAGTTATTATGAGAACATTACGATGGATTGATGGTTGTACTGGTGTTTGTTACATACCTTTTCCATGTATTTTTCAATAATGACATTTGGACTCTCTGAGCATGTATCTGCCAGCCAGTTGCCAAAGATTGTCAGAACCTCTGGGTGAAGTGACTCCGCAACGGCATCTTGCATGTGAATCTGTAAGAATCAGGCAAAAAAACAAGACATAGGTAACAATTATGATGTAAGTTCAACTAGTTAGCAATAAAATAAATTTTATTTTGGATTTTACCCTACACCAATGTGTGATAAGCACTGTATACTTAGTACTTTCCCTTAGTCCTGTGAAAAAAATCCACAGGTACACTGCTCAGTGGGGATTCAAACCCAAGACCCCAGTGTTCTAGGGCAGGCGTCTTAACTGAAAGACCACCGAGCAGGCCAGTTCGAATCCTGTTATTAGCAGCGGGTACCCAATCATTCTTTATCCCGATGCAATTATGCAAGATAAGTGTTTTGGGACACAACTGGTTTCCCTCACACCTGGCAAGTTGGCAATTGTTCAAGTCAAACTAAAGATATTACATACCCTACTGATCTTATCTAGCAATGCTTTGATGAGATGCATAGCAGTGGTCTTCTCATTTCTAGTCCAGTACACCTTCGCTTCTTCAATCAACCTCCACCATGATGGATCACTCTGTACATCAGATGGTTTATCCAGGCACTGTAGGGTTGCTAAGGCTTTCTCTGCAATCTAAACACAGGGGTCATCTAAAGTTTAAATCATATTGAAAGACAAACAGAGAGCGAGTACAACTTCCCTCCAACCCAACTAGTGATAACAGAGTCACTGATTACCAAAAGGTCTGTATTCTGGATCCCCATTTCAGGAGGTATGCTGAAATGATGGCATTTCCATCTTTTGGTAATCCCTGGAGTTAGAGATTTCAAGGAGCTTTTCAAACAGCATCCTCAGGGCTAGAGGAGTAGACCAAACCACTTCTATATATTTGAAGAAAATAACCGCTTTGTTTTCACCAGGCAGAGATCAAGAAAATCTGAATTCAAATAAATGCCCCACATTCCCCATCCCTATGACTACCAATATTTTGTGTGTGTGTCAATATCAATGTGCATCAAATAATTTTCATGTAGTTTGACTCCCAAATGGCTGACTGGTAGCCGCATGTGATGTCAGTGCAAGAAGCCTATAAAGAAACTAAACTGACAAAGTTGATTGCATTTTGGCTCCACTTCTTACAAAGTGAATATCCAGTAGTTATTTCACCGTTAAGAAAACTGACATCCTCAGTCATTCAGTCTAGGATAGACATCTTGCACTAACATCACTAGGCTACTGTCTGCCCCATAGTCGGTCATTTTTGAAGTCAAGATATGACGAGTGTTCGCTAACTGCGGGCTCGTCTTGTAATGTTACGTCACGATCTCAAACAGCGCCCTCACTGAGGTCACAGGAGACCAATCAATGGCTGAGAGTTGTGCGTGGCGCGCACACACTGTCACATTTCCACTGTTTGATCTCAGTGATTGCTGTCTATACTTAGAATGGATGATGGTCTGATTTTTACCTGGAAGCGTTCTGCTTTCCTGGATAGTTGAGTATAATTCTTAAGATGTGTGACGAGTCCCTCATAGGCTTGCTGAGCGTGACTTGTCTCTTTGTTCTTCTCCAGCAGTAGTTGTAGTAACACTGTCCTTAAGGCAAGGGTTGGCTCGCAAAACTCAAAGTCATTATCCATTAAGGTTAACTGTGAACTCCAGCTGTGAAGTACAGACATGGGTTGACTGTTCCTGAAAAAGTGTGAATACATTATTTATATGAAGAGTGAAGAGATGTTTGAATTTTCCATTGTAAACCCCCCCCCCTATTTGTTGTTTTATTCCCACTGTTCTTTATGTTTATCTCACTTTTTTATGACTGTATAGAGACCCATCTTTTTAGACTGCTAGCATTGTATTTACAAACTAGCCCTAGCATGAAACAGCAGTTGACTAACTTGGCAAGGAGTTACTCAACATCCTGCAACCAGAGAACTGATAAGTTGGAATCCCTGTCCCCCTCAAGCCATTCTTACTTTGGATGACTTGAAGGAAACAAGGAGAGCTGTACATGGAGCAGCAACTTATCAGTTTCTCTGTGTTTCGTGTCCTTCCAGATTATGTCAACTACAATAATTTATGTTACTCATGTAGGTAACCATCCTTGGTTATCGTGTAGGTGCTACAGGAGCTATGAGGGATAATAACTTAAGTTAGATTCCAAGAAGGATTATGGAATCAATCTATGCAGAATGGACAAGAAAGTGTAGATTTGTGCATAGAATGTACGAGCAGAAGGTGAATATATTATATGCACGGATCTACTCTTTCCGATCTATCAGCGTTCTCCCTTTACCAGTAGTCTGCTCGCCAATTACCAGCTAAAACACCTGAGGACCAGTCAAAGTTCCCTCTAAGTGGTCTGGCGAGCTAATTCAGAGTTGAAAAGCATCTCTATTCAATATGAAACTCAAGAAAAAGCTGACGGACTAGCGTAAAGACAAGCTAAATGGTCCCACTGACTGGTCACTGAAAAAGCTAAGAGCAAACGCTGTCTATTCTCTGACTCAAACTAATTCCACTAAACCATTGATTTTTTTTTTGTTCATTTATGTCCTTGCTATGTCTTTTGTGAACTGACTTCCGTACAAATTGAGTTTTTGTCTTACATAATGTATTTTAATATTCCTTGCGATGTTATTTCTTCAAACAATCCCTCCTTTGAAAAGAAACAAATCTGATGGTGTATTTATATAGTGATTATTTTGTTTTTGTCACAGAACATGGGGGTTGCGGGTTCGAATCCCACCCAAGTAATATGACTGTGGATTTTTTTCCACAGGACTCAGGAAAGCACTGAGTATACAGTTCTTATCACACATTGATGTAGGGTAAAAAAAGCAAAATAAAATTGTTTATCCCCGATGCAATTATTACATCTACAGGTGTGTTTGTTTTTGTGAATGCAGCGTAACATTTCACCCAAAGATTCAAACTTACTCAAGCAACACAGCTCCAAAGTCCTCCATCTCGGTAAGGCCCTGCAACCTGGATAACATCGGATACACACTATAAGCACTCTCCATACTGACATTACACAGCTGCTTGACTGTGTCTAATCGTGCATGGTGCAGGGCCATTTGGAACGACTCCTCCTCTTCATCTCTTAGACATGACAACGCCGTGAAGATGGATTGATGATATCCAGTGGATTGAGCCTGGTTCCGATGGTCTAGTTCCTGATCCCATTGTCCATTCCTCCATGCGGCTTCATATTGAAACTCAGCCATCTCGGGACCAAAGACTACTTGTTCTGATCTTAGACCATGGAGGTAGACATTAAGAATGTGGCTTAGACCTTTATTCTGCATCGCCTGGGAATAAAATCAACACAAGATAAAATCATAATCAGTTTGCCCCTCAATAAAAAAACAAAAAAACTAACTGCAGTATCAACTTTTGATTAGGGATATTATTATTATTTTTACGTCTTTCTAGTTATGAAACCAAGGGACCCTTAAAAAATTACTAGCACTGTGACCCGTAGGCCTGAAGATACCTGTGTAGAGAAGATGTTGAAGAAATCTCAGTTTAAGATGTGGGAGGACAACCCTAACTGGGGGAAACCTACGCAATCAGGTAGGGACTGAAAACCCAATCCTCATCCTAGGTCCAAAGTGGGATTGGAACTAGGGTCTACAGAGGTGAAATGGAGTGAAGAAACCACTACGCCAACCTAAATGCCCTTCATTTAAAACAACAGTGGGCTATTGACCCAATTCACGTGACGTCATCCCCATTTTGGGAGTCAGATTCTCTGTGTGTTACTGTGCAGGTTAGACATGCAGGGTTTCTTTACATGCAATTTGACTCCCAAAATGACAGACTATGGGCAGACAGTAGCCACGTATAACATCAGTACAAGGGGTCTATACCTAGTTAGGATTTAAAACTTTGCAAGCTGGGAAACAAGCTAGTGAGGCTTGCGGGTAATACCATTTGATAATCTCTCTATGAGTTGACGATTTGATCAGTATGCTCTGATCATCTTCAGAAGAATGGAAGAAGACGATCAGAGCATACTAAGTAGTTTCTGGTAATGAAACCAAGGATGCCTCAAGCGAGCTTAATCACTGTAGCTCGGAAGCCTGAGGCAACCTGTAGACAAGGATGCTTGCTATCTGAACCAGAAACACCGGGGTAAACCCTTACTCTTTCATAATAAGAGTTCTGGGTTCTTTAACATGCACTACCCATCCTAGTACATGGGACCTACGGCTTAACGTCCCAGCTGCAGGACAAAGCAATTATGGTAAAGTGTATTGCTCAAGTGATGGTAAAGTGACTGGCCAGGTCGGGATTTGAACCCAAATTCTGTAAACTACAGAACATACGTTCGGCGGACTAGACCACTCAGCCAAGATACTCGGATACTGATCGACATTACAACTCCTAGAGAGATTATTACATGGTGTTACAGCAAGCCTTACTAGAGGGGTGTGTACCTGTAGGATGCCTATTTCTTCCTGTCCAGTCTGGGTTGATTTGGAGTGAAGTTTCAGATCATAAGCACTGAGTGCTTTATCCCAATCACCCTCATGCTCATACGTGTGGATCCTAATACATACATCAAGTACAAATCAATCAATACAAATCAGTGTCACATTTTGACTTTCTGGGCCTAATGTCATACAACTGCTTAAGCACATAAAGTCACTAAGCACAAACAAATGATGCTTCCAAGCAAAAGGTTACCAACCAAAATGCCATATCTCCATGTACGGTCTGTGACTGGTATCCTGCTCATTTTTGCCGATCTGCTTAAGCAGCTCTGTGAAATTGGGCCAGACCTCCACATTTGTACACATTTGTAATTTGTACTAGTATCATAAAAAGGTTGGCAAAGGATGAGAGAGCCTGTGGCTTTACACAAGTGCATGATAAAGCACTGTATGGACCCAATTCACCTGACGTCATCATCCATGATCAATTTTGGGTTGCGCTATTTTGTGAGTCAGATTCTGTGTTGCTGTGCAGTTTGCATTTCAGACGTGCACTGTATTATGTGCAATTATTTGACTTCAAGCCAACACTCTGATAACTCAGCCAGCAGGTTGTTAATCATTTACAATAACAATCTCTAGCCTCGCAAGTACCCAGTTACTTCTGGGTGATGAGACGCAGTTATACTATAAAAGTCATGACACTTGTGTCCTTTACTTAAGTGCCTTTTCAAAGGACACAAGTGTCACGATTTGGATTCGAACCCACACACTGATGACTCAGCCATCAGAACATAAGTCTTTGTGACCACTCACTCCTATTAGGTAATGTTTCACCGTGTATTGAGTTGTGATTACACAAACCTTGCACAGGTATCAGTGAGTCTTCCAGCTCCACATCCATACACACCATCTGGTTCACCAATACTGCTATAAGCCTCTAGGAGTAGACTCTGCATACTGATGTTGGATTCATTGGACAGTAAGCTGAGAGATTCTATATCTGATGGTTGGCTTAATGACTGGCTGGATGATCTACTCAAACCAATAGAGCCTTGCTGTGACCTACAAATACACACAGAGAACATATACAACGGCACAGGGAATGTTGGTCACAGATGAGTGCAAGAATTAAATTAAGATGTTGTGTTTTTTAATAATAGACCAACCTTTTTGTCTTTGCCTTCTCCTTTTTCTACAGATGTCCCCCATTTAAGTCTGTCTCTCTCACTAATTTATCTTTTTTTTCCTCGTCCCACCTTTAATTTTGTCTTGAGTTTCAAACCTCTTTTGGTTAAACCAGCCTCTTCCCTCTACCTTCCCCCATTGTTCATCCCTTGCATCTTCTGACTGCTTTCTGCCTCTCTCTTTTTACTTCTTTTTACTTGACTGCTTCTGTTACACTAGAATACTTGTATGTGTGTGTTGTGTTGTCATTAGCCTTTGAGAAATACTCTGCTTGGGTCGAAACGTGAGGCTATTAACAATTGTTTGCAATTATAATAATAAGAGTGTGGATTTATCATACACACAGCTCCACCAAGAGGTGCTCAAGGCACAGTTTAGCAACAAAAAACTTAAAATATACAAACTAAATAAATGACTTAGAAATCTAAACAACAATTGCAGAACAACACTGGACAAGTACTATGGATTGTTTTATGATGCATGAAGGCGAACAGCTGATAGATGAGGAGATCCTTACCTCTGCACATCACACCATATTTCAGTGTACAGTAAACACGTGAAGTGTGCTCTACAATTCTGTGCTGCTTTAGCTGCCAGCAAGTAGTTGACGTCAAGCCAGAAGTTATTGTCCCATGCTGTACTCTTACTCCTCCTGAGAGAAAAGAAAGGTCAAAGTTCAGTCACACTCATTCTAGAGCAAATGTTTTAACCACTAGACCAACGAGCATGTCTGGTTACTGGAGGGAACAGAATCTATGTCAGTGCTGAATGGTTTAGTGCACCAGTTGAAAGACTAAGCCAAGTTTTGTGTTGCTGCTTGCCGCAGAAAACTCCTTTTTTTGCCCATAGAAAGGAAGCAGAATTCCCAAGTGTGCAGTGCCATTTAATCTGACTGTAGCAATCAGATTTAGAGTTAATAACCGACGGCAGATTGCAAACTTTAACACACATGTCAAAGTTCATAGGTTATGACCTACCCTCCTGTTGGTCTTTCTTGAGTTCTCAAGTAGTACATGACATCAAGTAGAGTACGGATTGACCTTTGGCCAAGTTGACTGGAAGACGCATCTGTAACAAACACAAAACACTTCAAATAAACACTGGAATCACATCAGTTCTGCTTCAATGGCATTTCTTTCAGGAAAATGTACAGGTAAAGAATGATTTATGAGAAGAAAAAAAAAAAGATTACAGATTATTTATGAAGCTGATGACCTATTCAGAATATCAGCCTCTCCTACTAGTTTGAGAAGATGGTTGTGCAAAGTACAAATTAATAATTGATAATTTCACTTTAGGTTGTTTTTAGTTTGTCTCTGTGATTTTTTACAGTAATATCATTATTACAAATATAATAAAAATATGCTTTATTACATCCAACTGGCGTTTTAAAAACAAGAACAAAAAATCCACAGGCTTATTACTTGGGTGGGATTCAAACCCACAACCTTTGCCATTTTAGAGCAGATGTCATACCACTAGACCATCGAGCTTGCCTGGTGACAAGAAGCCAATTTGAATCCTGTAAGTAGAAGCCGGTACCAGAACAATTTAATGGATGTTTTACCAATACACCATAGGTTTGAATTCTACCTGAACAGTTTGCCTGTGGATTGTTTTTTTCCACAAGAAAGTATCAAGTATATAGTGGTGTAACATGGCCGAGTGATCAAGCATACTGGACTCAAGCTCTGGTGGTTCTGATCAGCAGAGTGGTGATGCAACTTCAACCCTTACAAGAAAATCTACAGGTGAAGGGTGTTCAGTAAATCCTGAATTCTGGAAAAATCCAGACAAATCACAGGTCTGATGTTAACGTTGATGATTGTAATGGTTTCTTACCATGGAAGGGGACTGGTGTAGGTGCTCGACTGGTACCTGTACTTTTACAATGACTAGAGAAGACGGTCTCCATACCCTGTGATAAAATCCGCCTGTATGTATCAATGCCTGTACTCAAGATGTCATGGAATACATAGGGTAATACTCTCTCTGCAAACTCAACCTAATCAGAAAATCAAGAAGATGTATTTTAAGGGATGGTGTAAATATTGAACATGTTGCCTTCTTGTTTTATGCCCATTGAAATCACAGTACCCAAATTGAGGCTTGATGGACAAAATAGTCTGTCCCCCTATTTGTTTTATGACAATCCTGTTCTAGTCAATTTTTTTTGATCACCAAAAAGTTGATTTATTGTGGTTTGTAACATGCTGAATTTTGAAGGGGTAAACTCTATTTAACACTGTAAATTTGAAGAGTGTTGATTATCTGGAGAAGCCCTCACGCCACAGACTGTTCCTAGTTAAGACTTTTTGTCCAACTTCTTTCTGAAGTTGTTCCGGTCAGAAACACATTTCTGATCATGAGTGCAGACAAACAGATGACTGAATACCTTGACAGTGCAGATCGGTTCCAACTGCAACAAGATCTCATCCTTCACTCCATCACTCCTGATCAAGGCAACAGTCAGTTTCCTCACCCAATCACCATGGTTACTGCTAACTGGCTGCCACAGTAACGGATCTCCAATTGTCTGCTCGAAGGCAGTTGCTGAACGCGGAGGCGCTGGTTTGTGGATTGTCTGTCAGTGAATGATAAATATGTGCACTCTATGAATGGCTGGAAATAAGTTTGCTAAATAGTATTTTCTGCTACAGCTTTATTACCCTACTCCAATTACTTTAGTGTAGAGACACAAACATTACTCTGCCTATATTTCATTTCTGATACACGCCATCTTTACGGACAACTTTGATTCGGCTTTCACTGCATGAAACGTTTAACTTTTCTACGCAGCCAAGTAGTTTATCGACCAATCATGCAAGGAATTTGAAAAAACTCCCATGTGTCGCATGCAATACTTACATAAAACGCATAAATGTGCTTTCACAAAATGACTTCCTTGCCTGTACAGATGGCCAACTATACACCCTGTAATGTCAAGTAGGAACTGTCTATTGAAGCTGAGCCACTTTTCATAGAGCTGCTCAAGCTAAAAAAGTACAAAACAACTTCGCTTACCGAAATCAGCTTACCAGCCAAAATACCATATCACACATACAGTCTGTGACTGGTTTCCTGTTAGTTTTGCTTAGCAGAAAACTGTTAAGCTCAAATGTCTTGCTTAAAGCATATCTATGAAATAAAACTCAGGGCCCAATTTCATAGAGCTTCTTAAGCATAAAAACTAGCTAAGCAACAAAAATTATGTTTACTAAGGTTACCAGCCAACTAGCTAAGCAACAAAAATTATGTTTACTAAGGTTACCAGCCAAAATACCATGTAACATGTACAATTTGTGACTGGTATCATGGTCATTTTCGCTAAGAAGCAACTTGTGAAGCAATATTTTCTGCTTAAGCATCTCTATGAAATCGAACCCTTGACACTGAATACCTTTCTTTTGCTCGGTCTGAACGGCTGCAGATAACTAAAGAGTTTATCAATGTTTTTCTCTTTGTACATCTCATGACATCGTTGACCTGAGTTTGTGGCTAGTACAGTCTTTAAGCAGTTGGCTGCAGCTTCTACAATATCAACGCTGTGTAAGATAAAAAACATACAGGTAAAGTAACTTAATTCACTTTCCAAGAACATCAACGGCTATTTCTATCGACTCAATCTTTGTCCAATTTAAAAGATCTTTTGACCTTGGCAGTCAGGTTGGTTTTGTGGTTTCTTCTTTGCCTTCCACCTCTGTGGATTCCTGTTACAAAGCCTTGCATGTGGATTGGGTTTTCAGTTCTTACCTATTGCATGAGGAGTTTTCCCTGTTCGGGGATTTCCTCCCACATCTAATAATGACATTTCTTTATCATCTTCTGTAGATAGGTATCTTCAGACCTACAGGTCTTTTGAGGGTCTCTTACTTACATTACCAGAAAGATATAATGATAATAGAAATAAACAATAATAAAATGCCCAGTATTTGGAGGCACTCCACTCAAGTCTGTTATTAAGGAGTCTGCCTTGAGTAATTAATATGACTTATTTGAGGGCAGTTCAGATGTAAACAAAGAGCACATGGTTTATACACTGATCCGAGCAGCTCGTTCATGGACATTTACACCACCGCAGCTATGGCCGCCGCATGACAATAGCGCATCGGTTGTGCATACGTACCACTCAGCATGGAGGATTCCCAGTGCGTGTGCGTTGATGCACGCGTGCTGTGGCCATAGCTGTGGTGGTGTAAACCACCATGAACGAGCTGCTCGGATTAGTCTATATGACAGACTCACAAAATCAACCCTGAACATTAAGTCAAACTAGCTTACTTTGCCTTGGCCCTCACTTGTAACTTAAGATGATTTGAGTAGCTTACTTTGGGTCGGAGAGATACTGTTGAAGTAGATGGATGATAACAACATGTCTTGACATGATGGGATCCTTAGCAAAGACTCTCAATGCTGTGGTATAACTAGCAACATTCTCAGCTTCGTCACAATGTAATGCTACCGTAGATAGATTAGGTGCTCCAATGTCACCTAAACAACGACCTGCAGTAGTCAAAATAATAATAATATTCAGTTCTTATATAGCACTTTACCACAACCGAGGGCGTCTCAAAACACTCATTATTTTGTCTACAGGGTAGGCAGAGCTATGTTTGATATATACAACTCATTTATTTACATAGCACCATGTACCAGTTTACAAGGTGCCGTGGCACAAATCTGCAGCCAGCCATACCAGAAACCCTTCAGGGCCAAACACATTCTCTTAAGTGTACTGGGTTCTTTTACATGCCTTACACAACACATGGGACCTAAGGTTTATCCCATCCAAAGGATGAATCAATTATTGCTAAGAACACAAGTGTCAAGAACAGGACTCAAACCCACACTCTGCTGATCAGAAACACGAGAGCTTGAGTCCAGTGCGCTTGACCGTTCGGCCACAACACGCCACATGAAATCAAAATACTAAAATTTCAAATTTCAATTTGCAAAGGGCACTTCCATTGGAAAATCTTAAAGTCTATGGGAAACTTTTGAAGGGGCACTAAGGCCAAGAACAGGGCAACAGATGTCATGGCCTCTGGCCGATACCAAATTTCCCTTATTATTAATTTTATCAAGAGTTCTATTAGAACCTGTCAAGTTGTCAACTTTCTATACAAAACTTATTTAAGACATAGATTATTTCCTTTGATTTCGTTGACTTGTCCGATTACATTGATTTTCAACTTTCTTACCTGCCTCTTCCTTCAGTGATTGTGAGATGTCTTCCTTGGAGCCAAAGAAGTGTTCTCCAGTACCACTTAACTTGACAAGCTCAGTTATGAGGTGAACGATGGTTCGATCACATCCCTCTACAAGCAAAGATCAGGTTATACATTGTAAACAAATTAGGTATCAGGTTGGCTCAGTGGTTCTTTCACCTCTGTGGACCATGGTTCGATTCCAACCTCAGACCAGAGCCTTGCATGTGGATTGGGTTTTCAGTCCCTACCTGATTGTGTGGGTTTTCCCTCCCACATCTAAAACTGAACACTTCATCATCCCCTATTCATCCTCTTATTAGCGCTTGGATGTGTAATAAAGTAAATAAATAAAATAGAATAAAAACACAACTGACACTGACTTGCTTTCATCAGCATTTTTCTAAACAATCACACCTGTTGACATTGTCTGAAACAGAACACTAATTATGACCCCTGGCTGCAGTGGCAAAGAATGAGCATTTTATGCAGTTTCCTGCAGATTTCCCAAGGAGTAAAAGTTTGCTTGTTGTCGTCTGTGTGTGAAGTGGGCGTGTCGCAAAGTGTAATTTTGTCACACTTAGGAACAGGATGAAGAAACCAGTATTGAGATGAGATACCATTATCTCCTTCAAGACGGCTGTGTCTAAGGCAGAGCTGCCAACATTTGCATCTTGCAATCAGGGAGATTTTGTACAACAATCAGGGAGATATCTAGATTACATTCAACATAATAGGGAAAAAGATTCCATAATCAGGGAGATTTTCAAATTTGTTTATCAGACCATGGAAAGATTGGTTTATTTTCAGGGAAATTTCTGCAGAATCAGGGAGAGTTGGCACCTCTGCTAAGGCCGTGTCTGAACTCACGGCTTTGGTAGAGACTACGGCCTGATCACTGAAAACTCCCATTCTCCAACATCATCACTGCTGCCAACGGTCATAGCTGTAGCTAAAGTGGCTTGATTGATTTGTGGTCTTAGACTAACCTGCGCATTGCTGCACCATGACAGCCAACTCATCCTTCTTTGTAGCAAGCTTACAGTGCAGATGCCTCAATCCCTCCAACCTTAGAACACCTCCTTGTTTACCAACCATCAAGAAATGCTGCACTTCCTGATATGAATTCAAAAACAACTTATCAAATAAAGACAGTTTACAATTAATGTTGTCTTTCTTCATAAAAGCCACACTAAGTTGCCATAAATTCTCCCAACCTATCAAATAAATCAAAGGTCATTTATATAGCGTCAAAATAAGAGAAAGGTTGCTCTATGAATTACTGGTGGTAAGCCTCGTGAAACAGATGAGCTTTCAGGAGTATCTTGAAAGTGTGGAAAGAACTAGTGTCTCAGATTTTGCGGTCGTAAACTGAGAAAACACTATCAGCAAAGAAAAAGCGTCTTATTTCATGCACCAACTCTGAACTGTTGACCATCATTATGAGCCAGAGGCTATCGTAGATTATGCTAAGTTTTAGATTATTTCCTGCATTAAAAGTGACATTAGAATTAGTCCCTGAAGTTAAAGGTGATAAACGAGATGGCTCATGGACTCATTATCAAGCGCCCATGATGCTTCTCAATTCAAACAAAACGTACAGAAGGTCACAGATACGTTTACAGAGCACATCATTACTAGTGTTGCAAACACTTTGGCAAACAGCTTCAAGAAAGTTAAAAACTGAAAAAACTAATCAACAAATGTGGAGATAAGAAAAAGGCAGCAGTCTTGAGATAAGTGGAGTGTCGTTGCCGAGCGGTCTAGTTTGCCGAACTTAAGTTCTGTAGTTTACAGAATGTGGGTTCGAATCCCGGCCTGGCCAGTCACGACACTTGTGTCCTTGAGCAGTACACTTTACCATAATTGCTTTGTCCTTTGGATGGGACATTAAGCCGTAGATCCTGTGTACTAGGATAGGTAGTGCACGTAAAAGAACCCAGAACACTTATCGTGAAAGAGTAGGGGTTTACCCCAGTGTTTCTGGTTCACATGGCAAGCATCCTTGTCTACAGGTTTCCTCAGGCTTCCAAGATACAGTGATTAAGTTCGTTTTTGAGGCATCCTTGGTTTCATTACCAGAAATTAATAACAATAATAAAAATAACAATATTGAATGATGTTGATTTATTTACCTCCATCAAAGTGAACTCTCCTTCTGCATATTTGACTGCTTGCTGAGCCTTCCTGGCCGGGGCAAGCTTGGGTGAGTCTGGGAATGGATCTAGTAGTTTGAGAGCAGGGGTGAGGCTATCAGCATTGACTAGAAGGTTGATTAAGGACAATGCCTGTTTGAATAGACAATAAATACATCACGCAGTCACTCATTATGGAAGCTTGTGTTCTTTAAAACAATTTCACTTCTTAACAACCAAACCGAAGTTAACTAAATCCACATAAATGTCACTCAGCAGCAGTGAAGATAATTGCGAGTAGTCCCTGATCCATTAAGGGAAAGTAGAAGTCCCGCTTTCTCTACCTACTCGGAGGTAGTGAATATATTTACTGCTTAAGCAGCTCTTTGACATTGGGCCCAGGGGTCAATTCCATACAGCTCCTTATTAACCTGAACAAAATTGCTTAACAAATTTCTGCTAAGCAAAAGTTAGCACGAAACCAGTCACAAATGGAACATTGATTGGTAACCTTATTCTGGTAAGCAGAATTGTTCTGTGCTTAGTTGTGTTTGATGCTTAACCAGCTGTATGAACTTGACCCCAGAGGCTTCATGGCTTACCTGATTAGCAATGGCATCATCTGTTTCCATGAGTGGTACTAGAGCTCCTATCATCACACACAGATGCTTCCCAAGCTCCTGGTAGATAATAAATAAAATCAGTTATAAATCCATCAGAATCCAATACCAAACTGTATTAAACATACATGTAACTCCCATACCTGTCCACTCTAACCAAAATGGAAAACCTGTTAAAATGACATTTTTTGTGAAGGGTTTGTGCGGTCTCTCCTGGTCTCAATTACATAAAGCTGTCAAGCAAACTGGGTCGCCAGTTAATATACCATGTAAATGCACATTGCTTGTGACTGGTTGCCTGCTGATTTTTTCTCTGCAAATCAATTTGTTCACCAGGGCCCAGATTCATAGAGTTACTTAAGCAGAAAATGTTGCTTAAAAAATCTCTGCTAAGCAAATGAAAGCAGGATACCAGTCACAGCTGCTACACGTGATGGGGTTGTTCTAAAAAACCCTTGACACACGACCCACAACCCCCTCAACCACTTAACAGTACTATTTCGCAATACCAGGCCTAGTCTCATGGGCCGGCCTGATCCAGCATCAGATTGTATCCCAATTGGGAGCCTGTGTTTACCGCCCAAGTGCAATTAAGGTTAACTCGCCTTCTGCGCACGATGATTGTTGCGTGACCTTGGGTCGTACTATTTCAGCTCCATGAAATTGGGACCAGGTATTTCTGCTTAGCGGTCTCTCGGATTGTTGTGAACACTCAAGGTTTTAGGTTCGAATCCCACCAGGTAGCCTGTAGAGTTTTTTTGGCAGTATGCTGTTCATATGAAATAACAGCGTACGGGTAAAATAAAAATTTAACTTGGCAAACCTCAGGACAATACTCCAGCCCCGTCGTGCAAACATCATGTAATAAATCCACACACAGACCGCACAGACGTCCCCCTTCCCCCATCATCAGTCCCTTCCCTAGTTCCTGTCCCTCCTGTATGCTATGCACCAATGTGTAGATCACGTCTTGTAAGACCATAGTCCAGGATCCTCCAAGTCCAGTATGAAGCTCAGCTAGGAGTAGCGAGACGAAGAGACGGTAGGCTTGGAGAATGCGAAGCTTCTCGTGATAACGATGTGATTTGGAGATCTTGATGTGAAGGGATAAAAGAATCTTCTGGATGCTGTCCTAAAAAGTTAATCAATTAGTGAAAATAAATATTTCGTTTGGTTGTGAATTGATATATCCAACACTGATTAAGGGATGGAGAGGAACAATCCTTTAGTTAAAATGGACTGGCAAACAAAATACCGACATGTATTTCAAGTACTTGAATTTAAACTCCAAAACACAGTAGTACTCGTAGACAATAATAACATTGCAAAATATACAATTTTACAAAATACAATACAATCAATGTGAAGATCACTGATCAAGGCAGGGTTAGCCATATGCTGCTGTAATGTACTGTGCTACAGATAAAACGGGAAATTTGAAACGCTTGGTGGCAGCAAACTTACCAGGTAATTTTCCATTGTTCACGTAGTTCTGAACATGCGTACATTTCTGAGAGCAATGGATTGACCTGGTAAGTCTGCTGCCACCTACTGTCCCCAAAAGACTCCTATTACAAGTCCGTGATTCATCCAACATTATTCTCCCAACATACGTTGACAAAATGATTATATAAATCATAAGAATACTCAGTGGGAGCATGGCCACAGCCATGCTCTTCACAAAAATTGAGAGCATTTATGGAGACAAAGTTAAGTGATCTTCTCTGTTCAGAACCAAAGGGAAAAGTGGACATTCGCATGCACAAACAAAATATAAGGTTTTTTTTTGCTACCGTATTTTCCTGCGTATAAGGCGCTCGGCGTACACTGCCCAATAAAGGCCCCATTTAAAATAAATCCTCAACGTATAAGGCGCACCGCCGTAAAGGCGCATCATGACCGGCGACATGTAGGCCAGCTTGGCACCACTCATTGTCGGTAAATCGCCACAAAGGGGTCATTGTGTTGGCTCCCTGAACTGATGATCCGTGATGTGCATGGTGTGTCACAATAAAAACTATTCAATTGGATCACGGACGAGTTTAGTGTCAAGCAGAAAATGTTCCCAGAAAAATGGGAACCTATAATTAGCATTTACGTTTTTAGCCCCGTGTTGTTAAATTCATCGGAAACGATGTTATTGGTCTGCGCGTGAATTTTTGCTTACCTCCAAACTTCCATAAACAAGCCGTTTTCTCGCGACGTGATCCCGCTAGTCGCAACCCGCTCACATCATTCATAAAAAATGGCAAACATTGTCCAATAAGCATGCAACAGGTACGTGCATGTGCTTCTCTCCATTACTCAGCCCGGGATTTCCCCTTAATGTGCAACATTCCCAGTAAACCTTGTTCCCAACGCTTAAACCTGAAGGTCTCAAATGTGGATTCAAAACCCATGGGAATGAGCTTGGTCATGACCTGCAGGGACACGTGGACGAAGATGACATCATAATTCCAGTGCGGTCCAATCAGGTGCCGGGAAAGACTGGCCACACAATGCCCAATTGAATAGATCTCAAAGACATCGTGTGTATTCACGGAAGGGTGGGGTTTGAGTATTAAATTGTTTTTCAACTATTTTGCTGTTCTTTAAAAGTTAATAAAACCATGGCTTCTTCCTTTTTCCCATAAATTAAAAAGTTGTTGCTTAGATATTGCTTGTGCTCTTTTCAAAATGCTTTTACATGTTTTTTGTCAACGTGCCTGAGACAACTTTGAAGTGATATGCAATCATGAATCATATTAATCTGTATCATTTTCAATAAATTTGTTTAAAAATGAACTTTATCAAAATTTGTATAATTTGTACTAAATTGATTGTAACAATTTGTTTGAAAATGAGTAAAACCTTGCTTCTTCTCGTGATTGATGGGAAATGTATGAGATGAATAGAATGCATGATAATCATGTGACAACAAAGGTTGTGATGCGGCTTTGTCGGAAAGTACGGCGAGTACACATTAAGGTGAGTTGAATGCATGATAAGAGTGTGCCGATTGTTGTACGGCTTTGTCAGAAAGCGGCCACACAGTAAGGTGAATTGAATGCATGATAAGCAAGCGCCAACAACACTTGGGAGACGTCTTTGTCGGACAGCAAGGCACAGCAGTAAGGTGAACTGAAAGTACAGTAAGTCTGTACAAACAAAGGTTGTCATAGCCATTGTCGGAAACCACGGCCATGGCCGTAAAGGTAAATGAATACATGAACATCTTGCGCTAACGACTTTTATTGGAAAGCACGGCCGCTTTGTTTGGTGAGATCCGCATTATAACAAAGCTCGTAGGCATAGTTGGAAAACTACAGACGCAGTAATCATCACCAGATAAGGCACACAGTTAGATAAGACGCAGTGCCGTTTTCGTACTTTTGAATGTCAGATAAGCCGCGTCTTATACGCAGGAAAATACGGTATGCAAATTGTAAAGTTACATCATGACTACGAACACTGAGGGTAAACTCGGTCCACCTACAATTGTAAAAATCAGAAAAACTTTGGTTCAATTTTGGGGTGAACAAAGAAATACTTACTAAAAGTGGATTTGAACCTGTGACCTCCAGATTAAACTGCAGGCGTTCTACCAACTGAGCTATCTAGCCCTATGATGGAGGTCTCCCTATTTTGCCAACATCTTTGTTTGGGAGTGCCAGTCCGAAGCCATTCAACCTGAAACTGCCGTATATAACCAGGGAACACACCCAAGTTTACCATACAACCTGGGAAGCGGCAGTACAGGATTACCTTAAGAAGATGTGATTTTTTTTTTAATTTCTAGTAAAAAACCACAAGGGAAATTGACTGGGTAAAAACTTAAGCACTGGACGGAAGGGATGGTTGACTGTTTGATTCACCTGTGTCTTGGCAAGAAGCATGACCAACGTAAAAGCTTTACTACCAGCATGACATGTTGTCAGGTAATCCAGGGTACCCTTGATGGTGTAGGAGGTGAAGAAAGGTGGATTGGGCTCCGGATCTTTGTCACTATAGAAATAGCAAAGAGAGAAACTCACTATAGAAATAGCAAATAGAGAAACTCAATATCAAAATAGCAAATAGAGAAACTCAATATCAAAATAGCAAATAGAGAAACTCAATATAGAAATAGCAAATAGAGAAGCTCACTATCAAAACAGCAAATAGAGAAACTCAATATCAAAATAGCAAATAGAGAAACTCACTATAAAGAAGCAAATATAGAAACTCACTATCAAAACAGCATACAGAGAAACTTACAATAAAAATAGCAAATAAAACTCAATATAGAAATAGCAAATAGAGAAACTTACTATCAAAACACCAAATAGAGAAACTCACTATAAAAATAGCAAATAAAACTCAATATAGAAATAGCAAATAGAGAACCTCACTATAAAAATAGCAAATAGAGAAACTCACTATCAACATAGACAGACAGACAGCCAAACATTCAGACATACAGACAGTTTGACTGAGGAGCCATTCATACCTTGTGAAGTGAGTCCCATCTCCACTCTCTGCTGAGTGTGGTTCATACAACATGGCTAGAAGCTCGACCACAATCTGATCTAGATTGACTTGTATCATGCTGTTTATTGCCTAAAATACACAAACAAAAAAACACACTTTTAGTAGACTGTGCAAGTCTCAAAGCTTTGGTTCATTCTGACATCATTTTATTGAGGTGTTCGGAATCTGGACGAAAGAGGTTTCTGGAATCTGCACTAGTAATCTGCTGCATAAAAAACGACTTGACACCATGGCGTGCTGTAAAAATAAGGACATGTTTTGTTTATATACTCGGGGTGTGCAGTGCATTAGGGGTCATGCTTTGGTTTTGTTCAGTAGAGTTGCCTGTGCATGCGCATTGTAAATGTATTTGAAGGCTTCCGAGTTGAGGTATTTTCTGTCATAGAATGCAAAAGTCTCCAAATATGGGGACATTTTTAAGTGAATGATTTTGCTGAACCAGTTCCCGCTGGGAATCTTCCAGTTTTTCCCGTCCAGCCGGACAGAATTATTTTCGTGGAATTTCTTTGAGAATACCACTGGCACAATGAAACCTCGACTTAACAAAGCCAAGAGAACAAAGATTCTCTTTGAAGCAACAAAATATTTGATTTGTATAATCTTCAGAGTACTGACCTCTTTTCCCAGGGCGACTTCAAGCGCATCAAATCCCTTAAGGGCTCCACTACGCCTCTCCTGATAATCTTCACTTCTAATATCTTCCTCTGCTGCCCCCTTGTGACCAAACATGGGTAGGATATGAGCGATGGTTTGTGGAAAGGAGTCCTTGAGGAGTTGTGTCCAATCAGTGCTCAGCGTTTCTGCAATGTCTTGTACTATTTGAATACTCTGCATGGTGACTAGATGTGGAATTACTACTCGATGATACGTCCTAACAAGAAATCAGAGTTATGTTTTGGTTTTATCCTTACCCTGATGGGTGATAAGCACTGTATTGAACCCTTGCACTAACCTCACATTCAGGAGTCATTCTGGGAGTCAAATTACACGTCAAAATTATGCTACTCTTGTAAAGCTGCATCGCGAAAAAATGTGCACTACATTAAGGGGACACTAACACCCAAAATGGCACAACCAAGATTATTGTGATGAGAATGTCGGCTGAATTGGGTCAATAAGTTATACCTGGAGGCTATTGCTATGAGCATGGTACAAGCTTGTATGGCCTTCTAGAGGGTTAACCATAGACAAAGAAATACAGCCCTAAGCAGAGATGATTTCTGACACAGAGTTAACGTAAATCTTACCGGTAGAAATGGACCTCAGTCTCACATCCCAAGAGCTGATAAGGGAACTGAGAGAGTTTATACTTCTCTACAAGCCACTGATGGATGAGAAAACTCAAATGACTCTCCAAAAAGACTGTGACTGAGGTGTAGTGTAGACTTTCAGATATGCTCTGTAGAACCTGGAAAGAAAAGGCTACAATGGTATCAGGCTTTGCCCTTTTGCTTTAAAAGAAACTTGCCCCGAAGTAGCCCTGGAGGCAGTAAAAATACTACACTGATGTCCTGGACATGAGGGCCCATTTCTGGGGTGGACAAATGTCACAGCTCCATAATTCAAATATTGCCTGTAAGAAGCTTCTAGCCCCAAACCATAAGACAAAGGAAGGTAGACTGTCTTTAGGACCTTTTTGAAACCATGGCGTCGGCTTCGGCTTGGGCTTCGGCTTGGGCTTCGGCTTGGGCTCTGCCTTGGGCTCTGGCTTAGGCTCTGCCTTGGGCTTCGGCTAGGGCTCCAGGAGTCATTTTGAAAACGTGTGCATCAAACAGGCAATCAGTGCCTAAGCCAGAGACAAAGCCTAAGTCGTGGTTTTGAAATAGACCTTTATCATGCTGCCACCATCTTGGTCATGTTCCCTGTATCCATAACAGTAATAGATGCTAATATTCATTGTACAAAAAGGAACCAGGCTATTTGCCCTTCCAGCCTCGGTTTGGTTACATTGATTTGAATGGGAGAAAGTCAAGATGGCCGGACCATGATAACGGTCTATTGGCCTTAGTCTTGGGAATCCAACTTGAGTGATCACTTGTGACCAGTCAAGTCACTGCACCAGTTATTAGTCCAAATCTAACTTGCATATGGCTTGCTACACCTTGAAAATAAACCCAGCAAAGCCATACACATAACTGCACTTGGGATGCAAAATTGTTCCAACAGATATGAATATTACAGCAAGAGGACTGCATACCTTTTTCATGAGTGGGATGTTGATTCCGTTGAGTGTAACAATTTGCATGAGAGCAAACACGGTCTTCTTCTCACAGGCAGGACTGTATCGTGCCACCGTAGACAAAGTCGCTAACAAACTGGCTGTATGATTAGCAGACTGCTCAGCCTTCTCATGTGTCTTTAACTGTTCCTAGGATATAACAATACAACAAAGTTTCATTCAACCAAATTGGACAGCAAATAGTTTCTTTTCTTATTTCATATTTTGGACTAAGGTGTGTTATAAAACCGAATGGACTGGCATAATTCAGTCACTGGTGCATGTCTATCTCCCCTCCGGCCTGTGAGTGACCAGAAGAGGGTCCTATTTTCCTCGGCCTTTGGCCTCGACCCTCATTAGTGACCTCATTGAAAGTCCACTTAAGTATAATACTTCAATAGTCCACGGACTAGTGACCTCATTGCCAGTCCATATTAGTTTAATACTTCAACCCTAGCAGTGCCCTGTATTATAAATGAATCTTTAACTTTAACTTAGCTTTAACTTACTGCTTTCTTTTAACAAACTCCACATACAAATTTGAGAAACACTGACTGCAGTCAAGGCATACACAAGTTCAAAGCTGATTTCCCAAACTTTTTTTTTCCTTCAGAACTTGAACTTTCACAAAAGTCATTTTAAGGTCATGCAGTGTGTTGTAACCTAAAGTTATAAATGCAATATAGGGCTGATTTCATTTTCCCTGCCTCTACTTAAATCAAAAATTGGGGCAATTTAATCGGCCCAGTGGTGGATTTCACAAAGCGCTAGGACTACTCTTATCTTGAGTTAGGAAGAGTAAGTAGTCCTAACTTATAGGACTAATCATAAGTTAGGACTAGTCCTAAATTAGGACTAGTTTTGTGAAATCCACCCCAGGACACTGCAAGGTTAATGGATCTATGCATCAAAGGTCTCTGTATAGCTCCCAGGTATTTACCCAAATAAACAACCACAGTAACTACTAGGTACCAGTCTATATTCCACCCAGCCTCACTTTAAATTGCAATGTAACTGATATTACCTTGATCTCCATGGCATCTTGGGCTGCCTGGTACACCATGTCGAATGCCTGATCCTGTATCTCCTTGGTAAAAGGTGTACTGACTGCTCCATCTTTACTCTGATGACAGAAAAGGCTGTAAATAAATCATAGCGTTAGTCAATTTCCATTGTCTGCGTAGTTCTGATTATGTGCACATATCCAGGATCAATGGATTTACCTGGTAAGTCTGCTGCCACCTACTGTCCTCAAAAGTTTCCCATTCTTATCAATTGTTTGTCTGTAAATCTTGGTAAAGTTCAGCCCAGTTTTCTAATAAAAGTATTAGGTCTGCATGAAATGTAAACAACTACTAGTCACAGTAAGTATAATTATTGCATCAGGGATAGAGAATATATTAAATGTCAGTTCTCATTAGTGGTACTTTATGGTTTACATAAAATGTAAACATCTACCAGTCTCAGAAAGTGCAATAACTGCATCAGGGAAAGAGAATATATTACTTGTCAGTTATCATTAGTGGTACTACATTAATCTCCAGTAGCCATTATTACAACCTGTTGGCATTGTATTTTAATCCAAGAGAATATTTGTATAAGATGGCATTTAACTTCTGTATTGCTTAATTGCAATAACTGGTAATTCTCTGATCTGATCCCAAGATAAGCCAATTGCGGCTAGCACTGCGCATCCAAAATGCTGCATATGAGTGTGAGTGTTTGTAATGAGGTAATGCTTTGTGGCCAAGGTTTAATGGGATGCAGTACGGCTATACCAGTTACATGGAGAATCAGCTGCATGTGAAGCTGACGTGAAGCTGACGTTATTTCACCGATAAACCGTTGAGCTATTTCACCGTTCACCAAGCCAAAGTTGTTCCCTGAATCAAAGTCTGGTATGTAGATGCACATACCTACTCTAACTATAACTGCCTGAGTTCTGGTCAGAAGCTACATGTATCTAACCTGTGACATCACAGAGCCTGGACTGCCTGCAGGCATGATTTTCTTATCCACTGTGCCATGCATACATAGATGTCTATTTCCATTGATGGATCATTGTTTTACCTCTAAGATGACGGCACAATCACGTCATGCGTAATATTCAGTTCTTATATAGCACTTTATCTGAGGGCATCTTCAAGCGCTTATTACTTTTGAACAGGTATGCTAAGTTTGAGGGTGTTTTTAATCATGAAACCTATTTGTACAGCACCTTGTAAGGGTTTACAAGGTGATGCGGTGCAATCTGCAGCCAACCTTGCCAGAAACACCAGGGCAAACCCCTTCTCTTAACGATAAAGTGTACTGGGTTTTTGTACGAGCATTACACAACACAGGGGACCTAGGGCTTTACGTCTCATCCGAATGACAAAGTATTTATGGTTAAGTGTCTTGCCCAAGGCTCAAGAGTCATAACCAGGACCCCAACCCACACTCTGACCAAAGCCTAAGTCCGGTGCACTACACCACTCAGCCACCACACTCTAATGTATATGATTTATACATGAGAATAAAGACAGTGTGGTTTTGTCAGATACCCAAGAGCAGGCCTCAATCTTGAGAAAAATGGGGGCAGGCCTTTGCTGGCCAAATCAGAGAAATTGAAATTGAATAAGGGCATGCTGGCCAAGTTGGTAGTGACAGTGCAATTTTTCTGAAGGGCATGCTGGCCAACTTGACAGGGCATGAGACCAATGGCCTCGATGGCCTCGGTTAAGATCAAGGCCTGCAAGAGCAAACACTTCATAGCAGCATATCCAATCTGTAAACCCTAGCACCTTGTGCTATGCACAGTCATTGAAAACTGTGTGGGAAAGCAAGCAAGTAGTCTTTGCAGTATCATCAGATCATAATGTAAATGTTCCTTTTTCTTATTTTCAGGTATTTTGTTCAACACTTTGTTTGAAGTCCACATCAGAATGAGTGAAACCAACACTACCACAGTTGCTCAAGACAACATCTACTTTGCAGTGTCACTGACGCTGGGCATGATTGGCATTTTGGGTAATGCCTTGGTCTGCATCACGATCATCAGAGCTAAATTCATGCACAACCTCACCAACTTACTGATCGGCCATCTTGCTCTGATGGACCTTTTAGTGTCTTTAACATACATCATATTCCTGGAACAGTTTATTCCGAACAATGCAAACAAAGTCATAGTTTGTTTGCTATATTTAAAAAAAAAAATATTGTGGTTTTTTATTTCCATGTCGTCAAATAGTATTTTGTGTATTACTTTTGAGCGTTATAAAGCCATTGTACACTCACTGCATTATCATACGTACTTTGCAAAACGCAAAACAGGTTTCATAATAACAGTTATGTGGTTGGTTTCAACGTCTATATTTTCTTTGCAAACATTTCTAGATATGATTGGCAATGATTTAACTAATGATTGTTTTGGGACTGAGTCTGAACAATTACTAAAAGTTGCATCAATAGTCATTCTGTTGTTGTATTCTTGTTTACCTGTTCTGGTTATTATTTTCTGGTACATCAAAATAATTCTGAATCTGAGAGGAAATGCTGCGAAACAGCAACGTGATAACAACCACGCACCTGCAAATGAGCTCATCAAAGCACAGAGGAAAGTGGCCGTTGTCATGATGACAATTGTCAGTCTGTATTTGATTTTGTGGTTACCTGTCTCAATTCTATTCATAGTTACACTGCTTGGTATCACTGACATTAGATTGGATTGGCCAATCTTACTCATCATCCTAAACTCGTCAATCAACCCAATTATTTACGCTTTCAAGTACAAGGAGTTTAAGCGTGGGTTAAGAGAGGCAGTTTTCCCATGGTGTTTTAAGAGACGTAATAGGGTAAGAAATGAAGATATGGCGCTTGGGTAGTCTCAAAAATTCAGAGATTCCAAATTTGTGGAATTACAAACAGAAGGTTTTGTAAGATTCCCTTAATGATTGTGGAATCCACCTCTGTTGTAGCCTTTCATCAAGGCCTTCATGGCTTTGACATCTGTGTAGCAGCAAAGCCCTGCAGCGAAGACCAAGTCAGCGCACAAGAGTGGCTAAGCCACAAAGGCCTTTTCCAACTTGTCAGGATATTCTAATGTTTTTATTTTTATTTCTCAATTTTGTCAATTTTGTCTATTTTCTCAATTTTTGTCTACAAAGCTGTCTAAGCCACGAAGGCCTTGGCGAAAGACTACCACTGTTGAAAAACCACCTCTCAATGGCCAAAAAACGGTGAAATATTCAAGACCATGTTTTGTCTTTGTGTGGGTAAAACAAAGCGTGGACTGTGTGGCTTCAGTTCTCAGTAATGACACTTGTGTCACTGAGCAGGAACCCAGTACAATTACAGTTAGAACTGACCTTCCTCTGGTTACGCTACTGCGACCAATATAGCCAAACGGGTTTCTCCCAACGATTATAGAGCACCGAAGGCGCAAGATGGGGAACTCTGACTCAGCAAGTAACTCTATTAATACAACAACCAATCACTGCAGACAATGACCATTGTTATCAATGGGAAACAAAGCATTTACTTGCTGAAATGGTGCCTGTGCGTATTTCACGTTCCAACTAAAGAAAAAACTCCAGTTGCCCATCTTGCGATTCGGCGCTCTATAATCTTTGGTTTCTACGCATTCTGACATTTTGGGTTGTACAGTGTAGTGATTATTTTTCCTGTTTTTATTCAAAATAATCTAAGGACTGCCCTTTACAAAAAGGAAGTCAATGTTATGAGTATCTTCAGAAATTGATTAAGATCATCTTTAAGATTGTAACAATTGGCACAAAGACAGACATATTTTCATTGGTGGTTTCAAGTTTAAGTAAACAATATTGAGTCATTCACATGTTGATTCTATATCCTTAAAGACATTATGATTACTAAGACATTTCTCTAAATATTTCAGATATTACAGGATTTTATTCTTAATGTACATGTAATACACAGAGACACACACATATAGATATTAAACGTACATTTTGTTTTCTTACAGAAGATTTCTTTTAGTTTTGTTTTTGTATCCATTTTGAAACCCCATGAGTGATTTACTAGGATCCTTCCTCACTCTAACAAAATCCAACACCATATGGTAACTCAACACCCAAACTGTTGGACTCTGATTATGGTGGTATGCCTGATCCCATGAGTGATTTACTAGGATCCTTCCTCACTCTAACAAAATCCAGCACCATATGGTAACTCAACACCCAAACTGTTGAACTCTGATTATGGTGGTATGCCTGATCCCATGAGTGATTTACTAGGATCCTTCCTCATTCCAACAAAATCCAGCACCATAAGGTAACTCAACACCCAAACTGTTGGACTCTGATTATGGTGGTATGCCTGATCCTATGTCAAGTATAACCAGATTACTAGTGCAGCCCTCAGTCCAACAGAATCAAACAAAGCATGCAGTTAGATTTTGATTGGTTGGGGTTGGTTAGGATAATATTATTAAATCAATCAATGCCTTTATCAACAGATGACTGACAAGTAGCAATGATAATATAAAATTTTAATAATCACGGTGAATCTTTCATGCCATGTAAACACAATAATTTGTGGTTATTGCCTTTTTTAATTACTCAGACGAGGCTCTCTGTATTAAAGTCTGACAGGGTTGTTAGCTGAAGTCAATTTAGATATTTCGAGTAATGAACGCTGACCGGATTTTCGTTGAAGTCAATTTAGTAATGGAGATGTGGGACATCACTGATTTTGAACTTTATATGCATTGTGCAGGGAATTAAAGAGTATTTCTGTGTTGTATAAAGGATTATCAGATCAACCAAATATACTTGGATATTTTACATAAAAGTCAGGTAAGTGAATTAAATATGATTTAATATCTAATGTGTAATAAATTAAATGTTCTCATGAGATTAGTGATAAATTGTTGTGGAGCAATTTTCCCCAAAACAGCCAAGGAACCATAAGTGCTGCTCCATTGTCATCATTGGTTCGATTTACTTATTATTACAGATTAGCAGATAAGCAATAAAGTGTTCAACCAGCCGGTCATTCAAAATTCTTTTGAGAAACATTGTGAAAACGGTTCTCAAGTGTTTTGTTGACACGGTTAGCAAAGTAAACGAAGATGCACACCACTACTTTTGGTTCATTTATCATAGTTTATGAAACTGTCTTTATTACCAGTAATTCTTTATCTTTGATTGATTCTGAGTAATCTTTTTGTTTTTGTACAGATTGCTTCAACATTACCAAGAACAAAATCCCCATCAGAATGAGTGAAACCAACACTACCACAGTTGCTCAAGACAACATCTACTTTGCAGTGTCACTGACGCTGGGCATGATTGGCATTTTGGGTAATGCCTTGGTCTGCATCACGATCATCAGAGCTAAATTCATGCACAACGTCACCAACTTACTGATCGGCCATCTTGCTCTGCTAGACCTTTTAGTTTCTTTAATACACATCATATTCCTGGAACAGTTTATTCCAAACAATACAAACGAAGTCATAGTTTGTTTGCTATATTTCAAACAAATTGTATTCTGGTTTTTTGTAACGATGTCATCAAATAGTATTTTGTGTATTACTTTTGAGCGATATAAAGCCATAGTACACTCACTGCATTATCCTATGTACTTTACAAAATGCAAAACAGGTTTCATAATAACAGTTATGTGGTTGGTTACACTATTTGTATCATCTTTGCAAGCATTTCTTAATCTGTTTGGTCAAGATTTACCAAATAATGGTTGTTTTGGCTTTGGGGTTGAACAATCAACACTTAAAAAAGTTTCAACAGCAGTCATTGCAGCGGTGTATTTTTGTTTACCTGTGATGGCTATTCTTTTCTGGTACGTCAAAATAATTTTGAATCTGAGAGGAAATGCTGCGATACAGCAACGTGATAACAACCACGCACCTGCAAATGAGCTCATCAAAGCACAGAGGAAAGTGGCCGTTGTAATGATGACAATTGTCAGTCTGTATTTGATTTTGTGGTTACCTGTCTCAATTCTATTCATAGTTACACTGCTTGGTATCACTGACATTAGATTGGATTGGCCAATCTTACTCATCATCCTAAACTCGTCAATCAACCCAATTATTTACGCTTTCAAGTACAAGGAGTTTAAGCGTGGGTTAAGAGAGGCAGTTTTCCCATGGTGTTTTAAGAGACGTAATAGGGTAAGAAATGAAGATATGGCACTTGGGTAGTCTTAAAAATTACAAGAGATTCAAAATTTGTGGAATTACAAACAGAAGGTTTTGTAAGATTCCCTTAATGATTGTAGAATCCACCTCTGGTGTAGCCTTTCATCAAGGCCTTCGTGGCTTTGACATCTGTGTAGCAGCAAAGCCCTGCAGCGAAGACCAAGTCAGCGCACAAGAGTGGCTAAGCCACAAAGGCCTTTTCCAACTTGTCAGGATATTCTAATGGTTTTTTTTTTATTTCTCAATTTTTGCGACCCTAACAGGGATGCAAAGTTCTCAGCCAATCAGAAGCAATGGGGTCAGCGTACATTAACCTCATTCCCATTGTGATTGGCTGCTGTTTCAGCGCTGTTCCGTTTGAAACTTCATGAATATTTCAAAATTAAAAAAAACGCAAAATCAAGTGAAAAGGCCCTCGTGGCTTCGCCACTCGATCGTGCGCCCTGACTTGTATTAGTCTTTGCGGCTACAAAGCTGTCTAAGCCACGAAGGCCTTGGCGAAAGACTACCACTGTTGAAAAACCACCTCTCAATGGCCAAAAAACGGTGAAATATTCAAGACCATGTTTTGTCTTTGTGTGGGTAAAAAAAAGCGTGGACTGTGTGGCTTCAGTTCTCAGTAATGACACTTGTGTCACTGAGCAGGAACCCAGTACAATTATAGTTAGAACTGACCTTCCTCTGGTTACGCTACTGCGACCAATATAGCCAAACGGGTTTCTCCCAACGATTATAGAGCACCGAAGGCGCAAGATGGGGAACTCTGACTCAGCAAGTAACTCTATTAATACAACAACCAATCACTGCAGACAATGACCATTGTTATCAATGGGAAACAAAGCATTTACTTGCTGAAATGGTGCCCGTGCGTATTTCACGTTCCAACTATAGATAAAACTCCAGTTGCCCATCTTGCGATTCGGCGCTCTATAATCTTTGGTTTCTACGCATTCTGACATTTTGAGTTGTACAGTGTAGTGATTATTTTTCCTGTTTTTATTCAAAATAATCTAAGGACTGCCCTTTACAAAAAGGAAGTCAATGTTATGAGTATCTTCAGAAATTGATTAAGATCATCTTTAAGATTGTAACAATTGGCACAAAGACAGACATATTTTCATTGGTGGTTTCAAGTTTAAGTAAATAATATTGAGTCATTCACATGTTGATTTTATGTCCTTATATAGATTATGAATACCTTAAAGCAAAACTAAGACATTTCTCTAATTATTTCAGATATTACATGGTTTTATTCTTATTGTAATGCAAAGAGACACACATGTATAAATATTAAACGTAAATTATGTGACAACCTTTTTCTTACAGAAGATTTCTTTTAATTTTGTTCTTGTATCCATTTTGAAACTGTAACTCTCATGACTGGTTTAGTAGAATCCTTTCTCACTCTAACAAAATCCAACATCATACCTACAAGTATGTGATGTTAATGCTCAAGAAACTTTCTACCATTCACAGAGGGACACAGGGGAACAGTCAAGGCCATCTGCCCATCATTGTATGCGTGTGTTTTATTTTATGAATATTCAAATAATAAAAAAATGTGTGGGCAGTGCTTAAAGCATCAAGATATTGTTTTGATCAAGATGTTTGTCTTCTCCAGTAATTCGGGTTGCGAATTCGTGTTGCAAAATACGAAGACTTGTGGTATGCCTGATCCCATGAGTGATTTACTAGGATCCTTCCTCATTCCAACAAAATCCAACATCATATGGTAACTCAACACCCAAACTGTTGGACTCTGATTATGGTGGTATGCCTGAATACATGAGTGATTTACTAGGATCCTTCCTCATTCCAACAAAATCCAACATCATATGGTAACTCAACACCCAAACTGTTGGACTCTGATTATGGTGGTATGCCTGATCACATGAGTGATTTACTAGGATCCTTCCTCATTCCAACAAAATCCAACATCATATGGTAACTCAACACCCAAACTGTTGGACTCTGATTATGGTGGTATGCCTGATCCCATGAGTGATTTACTAGGATCCTTCCTCATTCTAACAAAATCCAACACCATATGGTAACTCAACACCCAAACTGTTGGACTCTGATTATGGTGATATGCCTGTTCCTATGAGTGATTTACTAGGATCCTTCCTCACTCTAACAAAACCCAACACCATATGGTAACTCAACACCCAAACTGTTGGACTCCGACTATGGTGGTATGCCTGATCCCATGAGTGATTTACTAGGATCCTTCCTCACTCTAACAAAACCCAACACCATATGGTAACTCAACACCCAAACTGTTGGACTCTGATTATGGTGGTATGCCTGATCCCATGAGTGATTTACTAGGATCCTTCCTCACTCTAACAAAACCCAACACCATATGGTAACTCAACACCCAAACTGTTGGACTCTGATTATGGTGGTATGCCTGATCACATGAGTGATTTACTAGGATCCTTCCTCACTCTAACAAAACCCAACACCATATGGTAACTCAACACCCAAACTGTTGGACTCTGACTATGGTGGTATGCCTGATCCCATGAGTGATTTACTAGGATCCTTCCTCACTCTAACAAAACCCAACACCATATGGTAACTCAACACCCAAACTGTTGGACTCTGACTATGGTGGTATGCCTGATCCCATGAGTGATTTACTAGGATCCTTCCTCACTCTAACAAAACCGAACACCATATGGTAACTCAACACCCAAACTGTTGGACTCTGATTATGGTGGTATGCCTGATCCCATGAGTGATTTACTAGGATCCTTCCTCACTCTAACAAAATCCAACACCATATGGTAACTCAACACCCAAACTGTTGGACTCTGATTATGGTGGTATGCCTGATCACATGAGTGATTTACTAGGATCCTTCCTCACTCTAACAAAACCCAACACCATATGGTAACTCAACACCCAAACTGTTGGACTCTGACTATGGTGGTATGCCTGATCCCATGAGTGATTTACTAGGATCCTTCCTCATTTTAACAAAACCTAACACCATATGGTAACTCAACACCCAAACTGTTGGACTCTGATTATGGTGGTATGCCTGATCACATGAGTGATTTACTAGGATCCTTCCTCACTCTAACAAAACCCAACACCATATGGTAACTCAACACCCAAACTGTTGGACTCTGATTATGGTGGTATGCCTGATCACATGAGTGATTTACTAGGATCCTTCCTCACTCTAACAAAATCCAGCACCATATGGTAACTCAACACCCAAACTGTTGGACTCTGATTATGGTGGTATGCCTGATCCCATGAGTGATTTACTAGGATCCTTCCTCACTCTAACAAAATCCAGCACCATATGGTAACTCAACACCCAAACTGTTGAACTCTGATTATGGTGGTATGCCTGATCCCATGAGTGATTTACTAGGATCCTTCCTCACTCTAACAAAACCCAACACCATATGGTAACTCAACACCCGAACTGTTGGACTCTGATTATGGTGGTATGCCTGATCCCATGAGTGATTTACTAGGATCCTTCCTCATTTTAACAAAACCTAACACCATATGGTAACTCAACACCCAAACTGTTGGACTCTGATTATGGTGGTATGCCTGATCACATGAGTGATTTACTAGGATCCTTCCTCACTCTAACAAAATCCAGCACCATATGGTAACTCAACACCCAAACTGTTGGACTCTGATTATGGTGGTATGCCTGATCACATGAGTGATTTACTAGGATCCTTCCTCACTCTAACAAAATCCAGCACCATATGGTAACTCAACACCCAAACTGTTGGACTCTGATTATGGTGGTATGCCTGATCCCATGAGTGATTTACTAGGATCCTTCCTCATTTTAACAAAACTTAACACCATATGGTAACTCAACACCCAAACTGTTGGACTCTGATTATGGTGGTATGCCTGATCACATGAGTGATTTACTAGGATCCTTCCTCACTCTAACAAAATCCAGCACCATATGGTAACTCAACACCCAAACTGTTGGACTCTGATTATGGTGGTATGCCTGATCACATGAGTGATTTACTAGGATCCTTCCTCACTCTAACAAAATCCAGCACCATATGGTAACTCAACACCCAAACTGTTGGACTCTGATTATGGTGGTATGCCTGATCCCATGAGTGATTTACTAGGATCCTTCCTCATTTTAACAAAACCTAACACCATATGGTAACTCAACACCCAAACTGTTGGACTCTGATTATGGTGGTATGCCTGATCCCATGAGTGATTTACTAGGATCCTTCCTCACTCTAACAAAATCCAACACCATATGGTAACTCTACACCCAAACTGTTGGACTCTGATTATGGTGGTATGCCTGATCCCATGAGTGATTTACTAGGATCCTTCCTCACTCTAACAAAACCCAACACCATATGGTAACTCAACACCCAAACTGTTGGACTCTGATTATGGTGGTATGCCTGATCACATGAGTGATTTACTAGGATCCTTCCTCACTCTAACAAAATCCAGCACCATATGGTAACTCAACACCCAAACTGTTGGACTCTGATTATGGTGGTATGCCTGATCACATGAGTGATTTACTAGGATCCTTCCTCACTCTAACAAAATCCAGCACCATATGGTAACTCAACACCCAAACTGTTGGACTCTGATTATGGTGGTATGCCTGATCCCATGAGTGATTTACTAGGATCCTTCCTCACTCTAACAAAATCCAGCACCATATGGTAACTCAACACCCAAACTGTTGAACTCTGATTATGGTGGTATGCCTGATCCCATGAGTGATTTACTAGGATCCTTCCTCATTCCAACAAAATCCAGCACCATAAGGTAACTCAACACCCAAACTGTTGGACTCTGATTATGGTGTTATGCCTGATCCTATGTCAAGTATAACCAGATTACTAGTGCAGCCCTCAGTCCAACCGAATCAAACAAAGCATGCAGTTAGATTTTGATTGGTTGGGGTTGGTTAGGATAATATTATTAAATCCATCAATGCCTTTATCAACAGATGACTGACAAATAGCAATGATAATATAAAATTTTAATAATCACGGTGAATCTTTCATGCCATGTAAACACAATAATTTGTGGTTATTGCCTTTTTTAATTACTCAGACGAGGCTCTCTGTAATAAAGCCTGACAGGGTTGTTAGCTGAGGTCAATTTAGATATTTCGAGTAATGAACGCTGACCGGATTTTCGTTGAAGTCAATTTAGTAATGGAGATGTGGGACATCACTGATTTTGAACTTTATATGCATTGTGCAGGGAATTAAAGAGTATTTCTGTTTTGTATAAAGGATTATCAGATCAACCAAATATACTTGGATATTTTACATAAAAGTCAGGTAAGTGAATTAAATATGATTTAATATCTAATGTGTAATAAATTAAATGTTCTCATGAGATTAGTGATAAATTGTTGTGGAGCAATTTTCCCCCAAAACAGCCAAGGAACCATAAGTGCTGCTCCATTGTCATCATTGGTTCGATTTACTTATTATTACAGATTAGCAGATAAGCAATGAAGGGGTTTCTCTGTGAGTGTTCAACCAGCCGGTCATTCAAAATTCTTTTGAGAAACATTGTGAAAACAGTTCTCAAGTGTTTTGTTGACACGGTTAGCAAAGTAAACGTAGATGCACACCACTACTTTTGGTTCATTTATCATAGTTTATGAAACTGTATTTATTACCAGTAATTCTTTATCTTTGATTGTTTCAAAGTTATCTTTTTGTTTTTGTACAGATTGCTTCAACATTACCAAGAACAAAATCCACATCAGAATGAGTGAAACCAACACTACCACAGTTGCTCAAGACAACATCTACTTTGCAGTGTCACTGACGCTGGGCATGATTGGCATTTTGGGTAATGCCTTGGTCTGCATCACGATCATCAGAGCTAAATTCATGCACACTGTCACCAACTTACTGATCGGCCATCTTGCTCTGCTGGACCTCTTAGTTTCTTTAATACACATCATATTCCTGGAACAGTTTATTCCAAACAATACAAACGAAGTCATAGTTTGTTTGCTATATTTAAAACAAATTGTATTCTGGTTTTTTGTAACGATGTCATCAAATAGTATTTTGTGTATTACTTTTGAGCGATATAAAGCCATAGTACACTCACTGCATTATCCTATGTACTTTACAAAATGCAAAACAGGTTTCATAATAACAGTTACGTGGTTGGTTACACTATTTGTATCATCTGTGCAAGCATTTCTTGATCTGTTTGGCCAAGATTTATCAAATAATGGTTGTTTTGGCTTTGGGGTTGAACAATCAACACTTAAAAAAGTTTCAACAGAAGTCATTGCAGTGGTGTATTTTTGTTTACCTGTGATGGCTATTATTTTCTGGTACGTCAAAATAATTTTGAATCTGAGAGGAAATGCTGCGATACAGCAACGTGATAACAACCACGCACCTGCAAATGAGCTCATCAAAGCACAGAGGAAAGTGGCCGTTGTAATGATGACAATTGTCAGTCTGTATTTGATTTTGTGGTTACCATTTTTCGCTCTTTTGACAGTTACAATAGTTAGTAACTCCACTGTTAATCTGAATTGGCCAATTTTACTCATCGTCCTAAACTCGTCAATCAACCCAATTATTTACGCTTTTAAGTACAAGGAGTTTAAGCGTGGGGTAAGAGAGGCAGTTTTCCCATGGTGTTTTAAGAGACGTAATAGGGTAAGAAATGAAGATATGGCGCTTGGGTAGTCTCAATAATTTTTACAATTAATTCAGATTAATGAAAAGGTACCCTTCAAAACGACAAGAAGTTCAGTTTTTGTGGCATTACAAACAGAAGGTTTTGTGAGGTTCCCTCAATGGTTGTAGAATCCCAAAGCTTCAGTTTTTTGGTTACTTCTTGTTGAAGTTCTGGTTTGGATGGGAACAAAGGTGTACTGGGTCCACCACTATTAATACCCTCAACAATTATTAAGGAAATAAAAGAGTACTGACCAAGGTCTTAACCAGCTGACGCTGGGATTCTTGCATTTTTTCCCGCCCCTCTGTCAAGATAATTTTGTCAGAATTGCCGGAATAATTTTTTTTTTTTTTAGAGTACCGATGGCACCAAGAAACCATGACTTGGCAATGCCAAGAGAACAAAGATTCTCTTTATTGCATCATGCTTTTTTTTTTTTTTTTTCTCAACCAAGAATTCACGCACTGTGAATTGCAAAACGTCGGCCGTTACCTACGGCATAGGAGTGGTACTAAACCCAGAACCATGGCTTGATTCCCGGCTCACACTGACTTGCCTCCATTCAGCCGAAATACAATGAGTGAACAATGGGACAAAGGTCTGGAATTGGGAATTACACAAAAACCACCTCTCAATGGCCAAAAAAGGTTGAAACATTCAAGTCCATGTTTTGCCTTTGTGTGGGTAAAACAAAGCATTAGACGGCATGTGCATGGCTGTGCACGCTCAACAGTGGAATGTCTGGGCAACCTTTGCTCCAGTATTCTGATTTTACACAATGGCGTCTGTACACAGCTTCAGTTTCCAGGCAGGGGAAACATTTGCATGTAAACAGGTCATCCGACGCCAACTGGTTAAATGGTCGATTAAAACTGGCAGAGTCAGGGCCATGACCCTCTATGACCCTCCAAGGTTTCAAACGGCCGTTTAATACCGAGTCACTACTCTTTTCTTCCCATTAATAAAAGCCCTCTTTGTTAAAAAGCGTGAGAATGGAAGAAAATCTGTGAAACTTTTGGGTTTTTTTATATTTATTCCTGTCACGTCCTCAGACTCCATTTCGCGAAGGGTGCAATTGCATGCAAGCCTCAATGGTTGCATGTACCCGTGTGTATTAATAAACATTACACTGAGTGCGTATTAATAAATATTACATTGAGTACTGGAACGTAAAGATTGCCCTACGCATAAATTAGCGCCCGCATAAGTAAATTTCTGACTGGTTATGAACACTCACAACTTATCAGCCGTTTAAACACCCCCATGTGACTACGCTCTCGACCAATCAAAAAGGATAAACTGTCTGAGGGTATTTATGAATGAATATTTAAGCGTTTGATTCAAGTTCTGGTGTTGTTAGAGTGTGGCTTCAGTTCTCAGTTATGACACTTGTGTCACTGAGCAGGAATCCAGTACAATTACAGTTAGAACTGACCTTCCTCTGGTTACGCTACTGCGACCAATATAGCCGAACGGGTTTCTCCCAACGATTATAGAGCACCGAAGACGCAAGATGGGGAACACTGACTGAAATGAGAAATCCCACTGGACGCCATTTCAGCAAGTAACTCTATTGAAACAACAACCAGTCACTGCAGATCAGTGCAGACAATGACCATTGTTATCAATGGGAAACCAAACATTCATCAGCTGAAATGGTGACCGTACGTATTTCACATTCAAACAATAGATAAAACTCCAGTTGCCCAGCTTGCGATTCGGCGCTCTATAATCTTTGGTTTCTATGCATTCTGACATTTTGGGTTGTACAGTGTAGTGATTATTTTTCCTGTTTTTATTCAAAATCCTCTAAGGACTGCACTTCACAAAAAGGAAGTCAATGTTATGAGTATCTTAAGAAATTGATTGAGATCATCTTTAAGATTGTAATAAATGTCACAAAGAAAGACATATTTTCATTGGTGGTTTCAAGTTTAAGTAAATAGTATTGAGTCATTCACATGTTGATTCTATATCCTTAAACACATTATGATTACTAAGACATTTCTCTATATATTTCAGATATTACAGGATTTTATTCTTAATGTACATGTAATACACAGAGACACACACATATAGATATTAAACGTACATTTTGTTTTCTTACAGAAGATTTCTTTTAGTTTTGTTTTTGTATCCATTTTGAAACCCCATGAGTGATTTACTAGGATCCTTCCTCACTCTAACAAAATCCAACACTATATGGTAACTCAACACCCAAACTGTTGGACTCTGATTATGGTGGTATGCCTGATCCTATGTCAAGTACAACCAGATTACTAGTGCAGTCCTCAGTCCAACAGAATCAAACAAAGCATGCAGTTAGATTTTGATTGGTTGGGGTTGGTTAGGATAATATTATTAAATCCATCAATGCCTTTATCAACAGATGACTGACAAGTAGCAATGATAATATAAAATTTTAATAATCACGGTGAATCTTTCATGCCATGTAAACACAAATTTGTGGTTATTGCATTTTTTAATTACTCAGATGAGGCTCTCTGTAATAGAGCCTGACAGGGTTGTTAGCTGAAGTCAATTTAGATATTTCAAGTAATGAACGCTGACCGGATTTTCGTTGAAGTCAATTTAGTAACGGAGATGTGGGACATCACTGATCTTGAACTTTATATGCATTGTGCAGGGAATTAAAGAGTATTTCTGTGTTGTATAAAGGATTATCAGATCAACCAAATGTACTTAGATATTTTACATAAAAGTCAGGTAAGTGAATTAAATATGATTTAATATCTAATGTGTAATAAATTTAATGTTCTCATGAGATTAGTGATAAATTGTTGTGTAGCAATTTTCCCCCAAAACAGCCAAGGAATTATAAGTGCTGCTCCATTGTCATCGGTCAATCTTGTCTCAATAGTCAACAACGTTTCAACAGTTGATACAAAAACACAAGTGCAAGTTTGTGCAATTTTTTAAGACTGGTTATTCTGAATAGGCACTTATAGAATAAACTGGACTACATCCTGACTTGCCTTTTCATTGGTTCCATTTACTTATTATTACAGATTAGCAGATAAGCAATGAAGGGGTTTCTCTGTGAGTGTTCCACCAGCCGGTCATTCAAAATTCTTTTGAGAAACATTGTGAAAACGGTTCTCAAGTGTTTTGTTGACACGGTTAGCAAAGTAAACGAAGATGCACACCTCTACTTTTGGTTTATTTATCATAGTTTATGAAACTGTCTTTATTACCAGTAATTCTTTATCTTTGATTGTTTCAAAGTTATCTTTTTGTTTTTGTACAGATTGCTTCAACATTACCAAGAACAAAATCCACATCAGAATGAGTAAAACCAACACTACCACAGTTGCTCAAGACAACATCTACTTTGCAGTGTCACTGACGCTGGGCATGATTGGCATTTTGGGTAATGCCTTGGTCTGCATCACGATCATCAGAGCTAAATTCATGCACACTGTCACCAACTTACTGATCGGCCATCTTGCTCTGCTGGACCTCTTAGTTTCTTTAATACACATCATATTCCTGGAACAGTTTATTCCAAACGATGCAAACGAAGTCATAGTTTGTTTGCTATATTTCAAACAAATTGTATTCTGGTTTTTTGTAACGATGTCATCAAATAGTATTTTGTGTATTACTTTTGAGCGATATAAAGCCATAGTACACTCAATGCATTATCCTATGTACTTTACAAAATGCAAAACAGGTTTCATAATAACAGTTACGTGGTTGGTTACACTATTTGTATCATTTTTGCAAGCATTTCTTGATCTGTTTGGCCAAGATTTACCAAATAATGGTTGTTTTGGCTTTGGGGTTGAACAATCAACACTTAAAAAAGTTTCAACAGAAGTCATTGCAGTGGTGTATTTTTGTTTACCTGTGACGGCTATTCTTTTCTGGTACGTCAAAATAATTTTGAATCTGAGAGGAAATGCTGCGATACAGCAACGTGATAACAACCACGCACCTGCAAATGAGCTCATCAAAGCACAGAGGAAAGTGGCCATTGTAATGATGACAATTGTCAGTCTGTATTTGATTTTGTGGTTACCATCTTTCGCTCTTTTGACAGTTACAATAGTTAGTAACTCCACTGTTAATCTGAATTGGCCAATTTTACTCATCGTTCTAAACTCATCAATCAACCCAATTATTTACGCTTTCAAGTACAAGGAGTTTAAGCGTGGGGTAAGAGAGGCAGTTTTCCCATGGTGTTTTAAGAGACGTAATAGGGTAAGAAATGAAGATATGGCGCTTGGGTAGTCTCAATAATTTTACAATTAATTCAGATTAATGAAAAGGTACCCTTAAAAACGACAAGAAGTTCAGTGTTTGTGGCATTACAAACAAAAGGTTTTGTGAGGTTCCCTCAATGGTTGCAGAATCCCAAAGCTTCAGTTTTTTGGTTACTTTTTGTTGAAGTTCTGGTTTGGATGGGAACAAAGGTGTACTGGGTCCACCACTGTTAATACCCTCAACAATTATTAAGGGAATAAAAGAGTACTGACCAAGGTCTTAACCAGTTGACGCTGGGATTCTTGCATTTTTTCACGTCCCTTTGTCGGGATTATTTTGTCAGAATTGCCGGAATAATTTTTTTTTTTTTTAGAGTACTGATGGCACAAAGAAACCTTGACTTGACAATGCCAAGAGAACAAAGATTCTCTTTATTGCATCATGCTTTTTTCTTTTTTTTTCTCTCAACCAAGAATTCACGCACTGTGAATTGCAAAACATCAGCTGTTACCTACGGCATAGGAGTGGTACTAAACCCAGAACCATGGCTTGATTCCCGGCTCACACTGACTTGCCTCCATTCAGCCGAAATACAATGAGTGAACAATGGGACAAAGGTCTGGAATTGGGAATTACACAAAAACCACCTCTCAATGGCCAAAAAAGGTTGAAACATTCAAGTCCATGTTTTGTCTTTGTGTTGGTAAAACAAAGCATTAAACGGCATGTGCATGGCTGTGCACGCTCAACAGTGGAATGTCTGGGCAACCTTTGCTCCAGTATTCTGATTTTACACAATGGCGTCTGTACACAGCTTCAGTTTCCAGGCAGGGGAAACATTTGCATGTAATTAGGTCATCCGACGCCAACTGGTTAAATGGTCGATTAAAACTGGCAGAGTCAGGGCCATGACCCTCTATGACCCTCCAAGGTTTCAAACGGCCGTTTAATACCAAGTCACTACTCTTTTCTTACCATTCATAAATGCCCTCTTTGTTAAAAAGCGTGAGAATGGAAGAAAATCTGTGAAACTTTTGAGTTTTTTATATTTATTCCTGACATGTCCTCAGACTGCATTTCGCGAAGGGTGAAATTGCATGCAAGGCTCAATGGTTGCATGTACGTGTGCGTATTAATAAACATTACATTGAGTACTGGTACGTAAAGATTGCCCTACGCATAAATTAGCGCCCGCATAAGTAAATTTCTGACTGGTTATGAACACTCACAACTTATCAGCCGTTTAAACACCCCCATGTGACTACGCTCTCGACCAATCAGAAAGGATAAACTGTCTGGAGTATTTATGAATGAATATTAAAGGATTCGATTCAAGTTCTGGTGTTGTTAGACTGTGTGGCTTCAGTTCTCAGTCATGACACTTGTGTCACTGAGCAGGTATCCAGTACAATTACAGTTAGAACTGACCCTCATCTGGGTATGCTACTGCTACCGATATAGCCAAACAGGTTTCTCCCAACGATTATAGAGCACCGAAGGCGCAAGATGGGGAACACTGACTGAAATGAGAAATCCCACTGGACGCCATTTCAGCAAGTAACTCTATTGAAACAACAACCAGTCACTGCAGATCAGTGCAGACAATGACCATTGTTATCAATGGGAAACCAAACATTCATCAGCTGAAATGGTGACCGTACGTATTTCACATTCAAACAATAGATAAAACTCCAGTTGCCCAGCTTGCGATTCGGCGCTCTATAATCTTTGGTTTCTATGCATTCTGACATTTTGGGTTGTACAGTGTAGTGATTATTTTTCCTGTTTTTATTCAAAATCCTCTAAGGACTGCACTTCACAAAAAGGAAGTCAATGTTATGAGTATCTTAAGAAATTGATTGAGATCATCTTTAAGATTGTAATAAATGTCACAAAGACAGACATATTTTCATTGGTGGTTTCAAGTTTAAGTAAATAATATTGAGTCATTCACATGTTGATTCTATATCCTTAAAGACATATGATTACTAAGACATTTCTCTATATATTTCAGATATTACAGGATTTTATTCTTAATGTACATGTAATACACAGAGACACACACATATAGATATTAAACGTACATTTTGTTTTCTTACAGAAGATTTCTTTTAGTTTTGTTTTTGTATCCATTTTGAAACCCCATGAGTGATTTACTAGGATCCTTCCTCACTCTAACAAAATCCAGCACCATATGGTAACTCAACACCCAAACTGTTGGACTCTGATTATGGTGGTATGCCTGATCCTATGTCAAGTATAACCAGATTACTAGTGCAGTCCTCAGTCCAACAGAATCAAACAAAGCATGCAGTTAGATTTTGATTGGTTGGGGTTGGTTAGGATAATATTATTAAATCCATCAATGCCTTTATCAACAGATGACTGACAAGTAGCAATGATAATATAAAATTTTAATAATCACGGTGAATCTTTCATGCCATGTAAACACAAATTTGTGGTTAATGCATTTTTTAATTACTCAGATGAGGCTCTCTGTTATAAAGCCTGACAGGGTTGTTAGCTGAAGTCAATTTAGATATTTCGAGTAATGAACGCTGACCAGATTTTCGTTGAAGTCAATTTAGTAACGGAGATGTGATCTTGAACTTCATATGCATTGTGCAGGGAATTAAAGAGTAATTTCTATGTTGCATGGAGAATTGTCAGATTAATCAAATATACTTGGATATTTTACATAAAAGTCAGGTAAGTGAATTAAATATGATTTAATATCTAATGTGTAATAAGTTAAATGTTCTCATGAGATTAGTGATAAATTGTTGTGTAGCAATTTTCCCCCAAAACAGCCAAGGAATTATAAGTGCTGCTCTAATGACATCGGTCAATCTTGTCTCAATAGTCAACATTGTTTCAACAGTTGATACAAAAACACAAGTGCAAGTTTGTGCAATTTTTTAAGACTGGTTATTCTGAATAGGCACTTATAAAATAAACTGGACTACATCCTGACTTGCCTTTTCATTGGTTCCATTTACTTATTATTACAGATTAGCAGATAAGCAATGAAGGGGTTTCTCAATGAAGGTGTTCCACCAGCCGGTCATTCAAAATTCTTTTGAGAAACATTGTGAAAACGGTTCTCAAGTGTTTTGTTGACACGGTTAGCAAAGTAAACGAAGATGCACACCACTACTTTTGGTTCATTTATCATAGTTTATGAAACTCTATTTATTACCAGTAATTCTTTATCTTTGATTGTTTCAAAGTTATCTCTTTGTTTTTGTGCTGATAGCTTCAACATTATCAAGAACAAAATCCACATCAGAATGAGTGAAACCAACACTACCACAGTTGTTGCTCAAGACAACATCTACTTTGCAGTGTCACTGACACTGGGCATGATTGGCATTTTGGGTAATGCCTTGGTCTGCATCACGATCATCAGAGCTAAATTCATGCACAATGTCACCAACTTACTGATCGGCCATCTTGCTCTGCTGGACCTCTTAGTCTCTTTAACACACATCATATTCCTGGAACAGTTTCTTCCAAAAAATGCAAACAAAGCTATTGCCTGTTCACTTTTTCACAAAAAAGCTTTAGTCTGGTACTTTGTTTCTGTATCATCAAACAATATATTATGCGTTACTTTCGAGCGATACATCGCCATTGTACACTCTTTACATTACCCTCGGTTCTTCACACGTTTGAAGACAAGTTTAATGATTGTAGCAGTATGGTTCATACCAGTGTTATTTATATTAAGTTTATCCATTCCGTTTTATTCTAAGTCAGATTCGACACAGCTTTTATGTTACCAAGACAACAATGCTAACAAATTTTCACCAGCAAAAATAGCAGAATATTCAATATATGTGGGATTTTTTCTCTTTTGCCTGTGTTTTCAAGTTTTCTTCTACGGCAAGATTGTGTTAAATTTGAGAACAAACGCCGCGCTGCAACAACGCGATAACAACCATGCCCCTGCAAATGAGCTCATGAGAGCTCAGAGGAAAGTGGCCAAGGTTCTGTTGATTGTTGTGGGAGGGTATTTTATTTTATGGGTCCCATTTTTAGCTCTGTATACGATCGCATTTCTAAATGAAGAATTTGAACGACATTTCAGCTGGTCTCAATGCTTTCCTGTGGTCAACTCTCTAATTAACCCAATCATATACTCTTTTAAGTACAAATCGTTTCAACGTGGGGTCAGGGAGGCAGTTCTCCCTTGTTGTTTCAAGGGACACAATAGGATTGGTATAAGAAACAGGGATATAATTCCACTTGCGTGATCTCTTAACACGACTCATATGAAATTCTGATTATGATCACTTATAAAAAGTACACAAAATATGGTCACAATGAATCACAGAAAAGTAGAAGTCCTGATGCTTCGTTCTTGTAAGGGGGCAGGTTTCCTTTAGTAAAGAGGCACCTCAATGAGGAAATACGTCAATTTCTATTGGAACACTTCAAGGAGCACCAAGGCAATAACCAGGCATGGGGGGCAATTTTTGTTCAAAAGTGTGATGTAATTCCTCACACAAACTGGTTCCACTTACTGCTAAAAGCCCATAGGAGCTGCATTGAGCCAGTTTTTCTCTGATGATTTATGCAAGAAGAGTTTAATAATTGGACTTGGCTTTTACGTACGTTCTTCATAGACTAAGGGTTTTTCAGATATAAAAGTTTGTTATAAGAAATGCTTTTGAATAATGCCCTCCGCAGTCCAACAGAATCAAACTAAACATGCTGATAGGTCTGGGGATGTTAGGGCTAACTTAGAGAACAACAAACTCATCAAGTAGATATCCTATTCCATTTTTATATTAAATTCTAGACGTATTACATTTTTTGTTGTTGTAAAGCAATAACTCTGTGAGACCTTTTTGAGTAAGAAGGCTTAGTAAGTGCCTGGATTATCATTATTATTATAATTTAGTAGTAGTAGTAGTAGTCCTCGTAATATTACAGGAGAGGAAAACATAAGACTTGTTTGGTTGTAATTTTGACAGGCTGGAATCAATGGGCCCTGTAAGTCGTTTGACCCAATTCACCTGACGTCAAATCTTGACACCATGTTGAAAGTCAGATTCTCTGTGTGTTACTATGAAGTGTGCATATAGGCAACTTGTGTGTGTGCGGTTAAACATCACATCTTGACATGCAATTTGACTCCCAAAATGGCAGACAAGGACCTGATGTGTTTGACGTCACTACGAGTTTTTAGGACAGGAAAGGCCGGACGCCCTCCCGCAGGTCAAAACAGCTTCAACGCACGTTCGATGCGAATGCATCAGGTATATTGGTAAACAGTATGTGACGTCAGTGCAAGGTGGTTGTCACGATCATCTATCACTGGCCATTAGGAGAGTAAACTAATGACAGTCTTTTAAGTGACAGTAAACAAACCATATGACTAGTCTGTCAACATCTCATCAACTTGAAGGAGTTCATGTTTAAAAGAAAACATCAAATGGTTCATGTTTTGTTACTGATTCTTGTACACGTTCACATACATTCTTATTTAGATTGCTGCAATAAAAATAAGCAAGTAATTTTTGAGGTCTTCAAATGCCATTTTCTTGACGTGCATGTAGACCTTATTTCAGATAAAGGTATTTCATTTCCTGGGTAGTTTTAACCCCACCGCCACCCCATGTTTGTTTCACATTTGATGCAATTTTCCTGGGAAGAATGAGCATTCAATATGCTAAACCCTGGTGTTATCTCCCAAGCAGAGGTAACTATTTCCTGGGTGTTTGCCAGGGTTAGCAATTCAAGTTTGAAAAGGTCAACCAAATTTTCCTGGGGAATTCATCTAGTGTGAAAGGGTCTTAAGTGAGCTTTCTGATTGAAACTGATAATTACTGATCCTGTATATTGTCTTTTATCTTCAAGCCAACTTGAACCCTGAGTTCCAACTGATTGATCCATGCCAACAACAGTGTGATATTAAACCATATTGCATGGTCCATATCAAAGTCATACCCTGCATATTGCTTTGTTCTAACTCTGCATATTACGCTTTTTTAAGCTGCCTGTCAAGTTTGCTTGAAGATAAATTCATTATCACACATGCACTTCTGGAATACAGAAAATATCCAACTTGGCCATCAGCCTATTGGATATTAAGCGCAGTAGTAAGTGTGTTTTTTCCCTCGTATTCCACTCATGCTCAGATTCATTAACAGCAATGGTTACTCACGCAATCAATCATCGGCCATTAACAAATTAAAAACCTTCTAATCTCCCTGTTTTCAATTGACATTTGTTTGCTAGAGTGAGTTGATGGCAAAGTTGCTATTTAGACAGCCATTAATATCACATGGTTTACTTGGGCTGTAGTGGGAGAGGCACCTGCGTTTCTTCTACCATGACGGATACAAGGCCAGTATCGGTGGCAAAGTCAAGGTGGCCCGACCCACCACCTCCCCCTGGGTGTGAGTGTGAAGCCCAGCTCCACCTCCTTGCCGTCAATCAATAGGCTCATTTCAACGCCAACACCACATTTTTTTGTGATGTACTTGAAAGAATTTATCTAGTATTGATGTTATTTGTGTTTTTACCCATACACCAATTTGTGTGAAGCATTGTATGCTCAGTACTTTCCTGAGTCCTTTGAAAACAAATCTAGGGTGGGTGTGAGAAATGTAGATATGTGACTCATTTGAGAATTGAGAAGGGTTTCAATAAAATAAAATCAAGTTTCAAGTTTATGAATAAATTATTGTAAATATGTCACTGTACATCGCACTAGTAAAGAAAATAGTACAGACATTATTTTACAAGGAAAAAACAAAGTTACAAGTCACTACAAAACTTTAGTCCAAAATGCTGAGGCTAATTTAATTTGCTTCTTATATGTGTTGAACCAGTTGCCGCCGGGATTCTTCCATTTTTCCTCGTCCAGCCTGACAGGATTATTTTCTAGCAATAGCCGGAATAATTTTTCTTTTAGAGTACCGATGGCACAAAGAAACCTTGACTGGACAAAGCCAAGAGAGCAAAGATTCTCTTTATTGCACTGTGATTTTTGTTTTCTCTATCGAGAAATGTCAAATTCATGCACCATGAATTGCAAAACCTTGGCCGTGTGCCACGGCTTACAATTGGTTTTAAACAACCGTTTAAGACCGGTAGGTATTGATTGCGCTTCTCATAAATTAGCGTCTGTCTATAAACAATCTTCGCCATCAGTCTTTATCAGTCGTTTAAACAACCCCATGTGACATGCTCTCAACCAATCAGAAAGAATAAACTGTCTGGGGTATTTATGCATAGATGTTAAATTTGCATCAGCTATAAAAAAAACACAAATAGTTTTCATTATCCTACATTTGTGTACTAAATGACCAGGGGCTCGATTTCACAAAGCACTAAGATTGATCTTAAGATAAATTGTTGTATTGTGACATCACACCTTACTTACCACTTAAAAGCAGTTCTAGCTTTTTGTGAAAACCAGTCCAGATTGGGCAGCAGTACACTTTTGTCTATCCTAGCCAGCAATTACTGGTTGATTGTTGTTGTAATTGTTGCGGTTCTTGTTGCTGTTTCTACTTGTTTTTGTTGTGATTTCTTGTTTATTTTTTAATTGGTGTTTTGTTTGTTTCTTGATATTTGCTTGTTTTGACTCTCTGTCTTTGTACATGCTTGTTTTCTCAAGCTCAGCCCTCACCCTTTCTCTTTTCTATCCCTCCCAGCTTCATTTGCACATAAGTACTGGTCGGGGCATCTTTAATATTTTCACTTAATTCCTTTAATTGTAGTTAATTGATCTTTATTTTTATTCTGATAAGGTTATTTTTATGTACTTGTTTATTGTAGATGTAAATGTTTATTGATTCTTGGCCAAGTAAATACTACAAATAATAACATCCAGGCACTGTTGGTAAATTCTCATTACTCTATGATCCTTTACAAGGCCGAATTGTGAACAAACGATGACTACCAAAGACTACCAAAACATACAAGCAATACATAACAGACAGTTGAATCCAATGACTGTAAGAGGCCATGCAATGATCATGAACTACATGTTTATCAATTGAACCACGTCAACATACTCCAGGTAAATATGGGCTACAAAAGCCAACAAGGTTGAAACTCAGAGATGAGACCCTGAAGGTATCTATCACCAAACTTGAACGAGTTGCCACAGAGCTCTCCGTCATTTCTTGCCACCAAAGACTACCAAAACTTCAAAGCAATACGTAACGGACAGTTGAAGCCAATAACTGAACAATGCCAAGCAATTCTCACAAACTGCAAGATTACTAACTGAACCACATTAAACAAACTGGCTTAACTTACAACATTTGGGCACCATTTTGGATTACAAAATCCAACAAATTTCAAATTCCACGACTTATCGGTGCAGAGATGGGACCCAAACTTCCATTGGATCTTTACAAACAGAGCACAGTGACAAACACCAAGGGGCATCAAGGGCAACCCCATAAGGGCTATGAGTTAATCCAATGCAATAGAAATATGATTAAATGTGTACCTACCATTTGATTGCAAGAGCCATGAACATTCTCACTGCATGACTACCTCCATCCCTCACTAACATGTACATCAGGCTATGTGCTGTACGATCATTATCACCTTGACCACTCTCCTTAACCTTTGACCTCAAGATAGTCCATTTTCCCATGGGGTCAATAAGAACGAGGGCGTGTATGCACTTGGCGATGGCTAGACGCTCTGGAGGGGTGTAGCCACCGTTGCACTGGAGTTTCCTGCATACGTCAAAAAGAACACAAGTAAGAGGCCATGTTGTAAACGAGTTTGAGAAGTTTGAGAAGTGGGCCCAATTTCAAGAGCAGCTTAAGCAGACAATATTGCTTAACAATTTTCTGCTAAGCAAAATTAAGCAGGATACCAGTCACAGACTGTACATGTGACATGGTACTTTGGCTTGTAGCCTTATTCTGGTAAGAATTATTTCGTTGTGCTTAGCTACTTTGTGGTGTGCTTAAGCAGCTCTATAAACTTGGTCCCTGGGCCCAAAGGCATAAAACTATCTATTGGTAAGCAATTTTTTCTGATCACTACCGTAAGAAAAGTTGCATAAGCACAAGTGTATTTCATAAAAGTTCAAGAAGATTTTGCAGCTTGTGTGTACATCTGCAATGGATATGATTTGTTGTGTCGCTCTTCTACTTAGAAGAACCGTAGGCAAATTAGCAATCCTTTAGATTTATATAATGTAAGCAGTGATTATGAAATAGGAATTCTGCTAAGATGTGCCCCAAAGAGGCCATTATGAAATTGGCAGCCTTGTTACCATTAAGCATTTGAGATCCCTCTCGTCACTAACCCCCTGGAAGGGCGGCACTGGCAAACAATGTTGATTGGCTTTCAAAAGTGACTGCTATGGGCGCATGCCTGTTATAAACTTTCCAGAACTTGTAGGGCACTTTTTGGCACTTGGTACACTCAAGCCAAAATGCAACTTTTTTGACACAATCCAATTCAAATGAATCATGTTTACGTAGTCACAAGTACACATGTCACAAGTTTAAAGAAGAATGAGAGGGGACCAGTTACTCTATGACTAGATGTCTCTTTTGCAGGGTACCAGGCATGAGGGCACACATGGAGCAGATCAACCACAGGCCTAATTGAATTGTGCCATATATCTGCACATTGGAATTAAAGTCCAGGGGTCATGAGTGAGCAAGGTATGCTGCAAAAAATGGCGTGGTGAGATCGATCACCTATGAGAACAAGGTTGCAGTCTCAAGATCCTAATCTCTGGTGGTAAATAACCACAAAGGGAAGGGATGTGAAATATCGTAGTCGAATGGCTTAGTCGAATGGCTAATTTTCTTCTCTGTAGTAGCAGGCCTGGAAGTTCAGCTTTGAGAGGGCAAGGCCACTTTCATTTTGCAAAGGGTACTTCCATTGGAATATCTTTAAGGCTATGGGAACTTTTTGAAGGGGCACCAAGGCCAAGCCCAGAGCAACGGAGGACATGGCCTGTAGTAGTATGGAATAAATTCCATTTAATTTGCAGCTTACCAAATTGCATTGATGAGGCGTAGCGCAACATCTCTGGCTTGTTGGAGTGTCTGGGACACTCCTGTGGTGTCACAATGTAGAAATGGTATCAGCCTTGAGAAGAGACTAAGTGCTGCTGCACATAACTCATGATCCTTATGGTGATTGGATACAACATTTCTATAAAGACGTACATAAAAAACATAATAAGTATGGAATAACCAGAATGTCAGTAACTCTCAAGGAATGCTGGGGTATCATCTACTGGTTATTGATACAGGGGCCAGACTCATTGCTGACAAAAAGCTTGGAAAATAGGATCCAAATCTTAGGAGGTATGTTGAAATGACAGAATTTCCACCTTCTACCCCTGGAGTTATTAGATTTTAAGGAGCTTTTGGGAACAGTATCCTGAACACTAGAGATGCGAGTGTGATTGTTTTTAGATCTCTCCCAGGTAATCTGTGGAGGGTGCACTGTATTGTGAAATGCCTGTTTTGAAGTGTGATATATCCTCTTGCTTTCAATAAATCACACCGTAGCACAATTTCAAAGAGCTGCTCATGCACAAAAAGTAGCTAAGCACAACAAAATTATGCTTACTAGAATAAGGTTACCAGCCAAGTTACCATGTCACATGTAGCATCTGTGACTGGTATCCTGCTTATTTTTGCTTAGCAGAAAATTTGTAAGCAATATTTTCTGCTGAAGTAGCTCTATGAAATTATAGCCCATACAACCAACCAGTGACAAAATGTTGTCCAACCAAGTGGTTAAGTCTTAAAAAAAACACTGAAAATTGGTTCAGCTTCTTATGTGATTTTGTGCAAGTTCAAGAGTTATATGAAGACTTACTTCAATGCGTACACTAAACCATTGATGTGACCATCGTCTGGTCTCTCATCCGATGCAATAAATGCTTCTGCAACCACGAAAAACTACATCAGGAAAAGAAAAAGTGGACAAAGGTCACGACTGTGTCCTGATTATTATATAAAAAAATATATCAAATTAGCAGTTTTTCTACTCATAATTTGTTATCTTGTTTCAAAGGATAAAATGCTCTACATACTGAGCTATCTAGCCCTAATATTGATGGTCTCCTTATTTTGTCAATATCTTTGTTCGGGGGTGCCAGTCAGAATCCATTCAACCTGAAACTGTTGTATTACCAGGGATCACACCCAACTTTACAATACAACCTGGGAAGCAGCAGTACAGGGATCATCTTAAGAGGATACAAACTTTTTGTTCAAATATGAAGTATTTAATTCAAAATTGAATTTAAATTTACCCAGTCGGTTTCCCTTGTGCAGGCCTTGATCTTAATCGAGGCCACCGAGGCCATTGGCTCATGCCCTGTTGAGTTGGCCAGCATGCCCCTGAGAAAAATTGCACTGTCACTACCAACTTGGCCAGCATGCCCTTGTACAATTTCTCTGATTTGGCCAGCAAAGGCCTGCCCCCGTTTTTCTTAAGATCGAGGCCTGCTTGTGGTTTATTACAAGATTTTAAAGATATAATACATCATTGTTTTTTTGAAGGCCTCATGGTACTGTCACTACCAACTTGGCCAGCATGCCCTTGTACAATTTCTCTGATTTGGCCAGCAAAGGCCTGCCCCAGTTTTTCTTAAGATCGAGGCCTGCTTATGGTTTATTACAAGATTTTAAAGATATAATACATCATTGTTTTTTTTGAAGGCCTCATGGTAGTCATTCCACTCATGAAGATCTTAATCCACACTTTATGATTCATAAACTTATTAGGGTTGGGAAGCACCAGGGAACAATTTTATTCAGCAAATTTGCAAAGCAAAATCTAAGACTAACAAGTTTTTGCACACTGGATGCTAATAATGAGTAGCCAATGATGATCTTTGAGTAACAACCGCTACATTTTATGTAGCATTTTGCTGTGCTACACAAGAGAAATCAGTCACTGAGCATTAAAATAATCAAGGAACTGCGTTATCTAATCAATAATAAATTGGATAAATTTGAAGCTTACCACGTGTACACCAAATGCAGAATGAGGATCCCATTCCTGTACAAAAACAAATTGAAGTTTGATCAGTCACTAGCCTTAAAATACAGACATTCTCTGCATTCAATGTCATAGAGCTGCTTAAGCACAAAAAGTAGCTAATCACAACAAAATTGTACTTACCAGAATAAGGTTACCAGCCAAAAAAACATGTCTCATGTACAATTTATGACTGGTATCCTGCTTATTTTTGCTCAGCAGAAAATGTTTAAGCAATATTTTCTGCTTAAGCAGCTCTATGAAATTGGGCCCAGTAGAATGGCAGAATATCAATGAACAAGCAGTCACAAAGCTTGATTGGTTATCAAATTCTACTTTCATGCAATATGTAACAGGCAGTTCATGTCAATGACTGTCTGACACAATGTAATTATCATGAACTGTATGTTTACCAATAAGCCAATTGCAAGTTAGATTTTGAATAATGTCTGGTACAATGACTTAATTGGTCATGGGTGAACACTCAAACTGGATTCCCCAGACTAAAGACAGTGTTGTTACGGCACATGGTTTGGCAAATTTTTGTATAGCAACCTCCAGATGTGCAAAGCCTGGTACCATTGTGCTATGGGTGGTTTCCGTCTCTTATGCAACTACGCAAAAGCCTGCCCAAACCATGTGACATAGCAACTGTCTCTAGTCTGAGGAATGCAAATTTAAGCAGTCACTTGTGCTTAAGCAAGTCGTTGTACCAGACATTATTCAAATCTAACTCGCAAATGGCTAAGTCATGTAACACTGTGACGTATACACAGCATTTTTGCATCATTTTGTGCCACAAAAAGCCACCAAACTTGAAATTAATTCCACATATTAGTTGCAGAGATTGACCAAACTTCATGATTTATGAAGTCACTGAAGGTTGAATTCAATCAAATTAACTTAAAATCTGTTTTTTTACCAGTTTGAAAAATGACAAAGTACGCAATGCCAATTTGTGTGTGACACTGGCGCTTGATCAATATGCAAATTAACTCTACAATGCTTACCAAGCATTTTGTGTAATGTTCTGTTGCTGTAGGTTATTGGAATCAGGTCAATACTCTTTTTTTAATAATTTTATGAGAGTAATTTTCAAATAATTTTGAGCAGGCAGTTTTTGAGCACAATAGATTTACCCAGCTAGTCTGCTGCCACCTGGTGTCCCCCAAAGTCTCCCACTGTGTTCACTGAAACATCATACTCTTATGGCAATGAAGAGATGAATAATCAAACTACTTACATCTTTGTCAAACAAGTCTAGGAGTTTTTCTTGTACACTAAATGGGCTGAGACCTGATCGTGCACTCTGTTCTGTGCACTCTTCTTCATCAGACTTTTCTCCACAAATGAGACTCCATGAACACAGGCAATGAGCTGCCTTCAAGGCTAACTGTTCACATTCTGACAGTGAGTCACATGACAGCAGACTCAGACAATCTGAAAGGATCAAAACAAAACTCCATGATGAGTATCAGAGACTGTTCATTGAGTTCCCTCACTGAGTGACAATTTAAAAGTAACTTTAGAATGCTAGATGGCAGCAGACTTACCAGATAAATTTCCATTGTTTGCGTAGTACTCAGCATGCAAACATTTCCAAGAACGATGGGTTTACCTGGTAAGTCTGCTGCCACCTAGTGTCCTTAAAAGTCTCCCATTGTGACCACAAAACCCAGACAAAAGCGCAAGTCTACATTTCAAGAAAAACAGCCTTTTATTAGTGAATGGCCAAGCGGTCTAGTGCACCAAACTTTGGTGTTGTCAGAGTGTGGGTTCCTGTCTCGGTATTGACACTTGTGTCTTAAGCAAGACACTTAACCATCATTGACTTGTCCTTGGTTTGGGATCTACAGCTGTAGGTCCTGTGTGTTGTGTAATACATGTAGAAGAACCCAGTACACTTATCGATATTAAAGAGAAGGGGTCTGCCCCGATGTTTCTGGTATGGTTGGCTCATAGTTCAATGATTGGGTTCATAATTCAAACTTTGCATACTTGTTGTTAGATACTAAGCAAATTGAGTCTCCTGTAGACAAAGCACTTTATAAGAAAGAGTGTTTTATTATTGCTACATGTGTGGTCTAGATTGTCAATCACGACTCTTTCCTTTTGTAATTTTCCAGTTCTCTAAAAATGTTAAGAATGTTACATAGTTTCTTAAATATGAGGGTGTGCGCCCAAATTGGGCAGAGCGTTATTTTTCCACTTGGGGTGCTGACGTGCCATATGACTGCTGCTCTCCAGCCATCACAAGCCAGGCCCAATGACTGTACCGGGTTCTACCGACTGGTATTAACCAGCCGTTGCCTTCCTGCTCCTGCCTGGGGTTCATCTCCCGCCATCGCCGTGCTCCGCCTCCCGGTCCTATGGTTCTACCCTTACCGTTACCGTTACACCGCTTGATGTCTGGCTGGCCGGAGTGTGTCCCCGCTGAGCAGCGGAGCTTCCCTACTGAGAAGCCTTGATGGGCTCCCCACAGTACCCCTATTATGTTGATACCGGTATGGAACCCATTTTCTCTAGCTTACATTTAATTTACTTTCATTGTATAAATTATTTTGTAATGGTAGTTGTAATTGTTGATCAGAAACGAGAGGAATAACATTTATTTTCTCTCTTAATTCATTCATCACTTGCGCCCAATCATTTGAGTCACTTAGTTGCGTCCTCAGTCTGTCCTGTCTGTTCAGTTCTGTCCTTCGTAACATTATAATGACGAGAGTCAGTATTTTTGAGCCCTCTGGATGTGCATTCACAGTGCAATGTTTCCCGTTATTGATTTGCAGATTCTGAGTTTGTTTCTTACCGTTCTGGTTGGCTCTCTCATCAGGGAGATTACTGTTGATATCAAACGAATCCACTTCATCTTGATTCGTGTCACTGAAATCATCATCAAAATCAGTATCCATGAAGTCATCGCCAAATCGATCTTTGGCAGCCATCTTGAGTGGTGTACTGCTTACAGCATTGGTTCCCTGCAGAGTAACAACAAAATAATACTACTTCAATATTGATAAGAATTATTTGCAATTCTTAAAACTTTACAAATAGAAATACCGTAATTTTCGGCCCATAAGCCGCGGCTTGGTGGTTGTTTTTCGCCCTCAAAAAGTTCCATGCGGCTTATGGGCCGGGCGGCTTATACGCCGACGTGTCAGTAACGGCCAAAAATCATTGTATAAATATTAAGCAAATTATTTCAGCGTGACAAGAAAATTTGCAATGTGAGATTGAGAAACAAAACTAACCACAAAACATCAAGGCTGTAGTTTAGTTGTAACAAATGTCGTTGATATTCAACCATGGACATTGAGGAAGGAATAATGATCCAACCAAGACATGCAAAGCCGACCGAGCTAGAGCTACAGAAAACACACACATCTCAAGTTGAGGAGACTGGGGCCCGTTCACTATACATAGTCTCCAGCCTAGCACGAGGGACGGGAGCCAGTCTAAGGAGGGATTTTATAAGATTAACAATGAGGGCGTTTGAAAACGTTTAGCCAACGTTTACCAAACACGTGCACTGTTCACCATGATAAGCAACAAGCCCAGCAAACAAAACGATACGTATTGTTGTCGGCGTTTTGTGACTACAGAGACCTGTTGCGTGCGGGACGTATTGCACACCCATGAGCATGCAGCCTATTGGTTGAATTAACAGCAACAAGAGGCCGATCGACCAATTGAAGGACAGATCCTTGTATTGTCCTCTAATTAAGTAGGCGGACCGTATTTGATGTTGCATTTCTTTAAAGTTTGTCGCTCCCGACTGAGGTTAGCTCATGGCTTTTTTTAGTGGTCTCCTTTCAAAGAAGATTTGTTCCAAAGATTAACGTTGATGAGTTCTGTTTAGGAAACATTATTTTTGTTTTGACGAAAAATGCTATTCTGGGGAATTATTCCTTTCCTTTGTCAACAAATATTGTTCTACCGGGCGTAGGCCTAAACCTATTTAGGAAACTTCTCCAGTCTGAGTATTGTAATATTTCTTTTGTCAGGTTATTTTAGTTGTGGCGGAATATTTATATATTTGGGCGGGAAATATGCATAGGCATAGACATATTTAGAAAACTTCTCTATACTGAACAATCGTATATTTCTTTTGTCAAAATATTTTATTCTGGGAAATTATTTATTACTTGTGGAGGCAGGGTGTTTATTTTATTACATATTTGGGACGAGAAAGACGTCTCTTTTTGGAAGATTTGGTAGCTCTGAAAAGAGCTGGTGGGTTTATTTGGCTGGTGTGACAAACAAAAGCAAAACAGTCCTTTTCAGGGCTACCATAAAACAAAAGAGATGAGAAGCAATCACGGTCTGGTCCACATATAGGATAGCCTTTATTGAATTATCAAAGTATTTCTTAAACTTACGAGACATTTTTGAGAAAGGAAACCATTTTCAGGGCTTCATCAAAAAACAACAAAATTGTAATCGGCAGTTGCGGTCTGTTTTAAATGTAGAAGTACACTTTATTGAACTAAAAGTCTATTCCTTAACAAGAAAACTTTTTAACGACTTGATCTCAACGTCTCTAATTTCACTGTCAGTAGCGGGGGATAATGCGAACAGGAATGGTTCCATCTGTTGCTTGGGGAAGTTCGGGGGAAATCCGTCAGAAGGGTGCCTGTGCTATCGGCGCTAGTATTCCTATTAAGTATTAAAGAAAAAAGAGACAGGCCGACTTTCTTTCTGGCCGTTTCCATTGGTTGAAAAGAAAAAGAGACAGACGTACTTGCTTTCTAGGCTTTTCATTGGTTCATTAACCAGCTGTAGTCAGACAGTGACCGCAGATACGCGGCCCCCTCTGTGTCTGAAGTGCCGGCGCTTCTCTGTGAGTGCGGTGAACCTGCTGCGGCTTATGCGGTATTGCGGCTTATGGGCCGACACCTAAATCTTGTTTTGGAAATTCTTGGGCACTGCGGCTAATGGGCCGGGCGGCTTATGGGCCGAAAATTACGGTACAATCTAGCACAACACTCCACACAGCAACAAAAATCACACAGCAAGGCAAAGACATAAATTTAGAAAAATGTTTATACATTTTTTTTTTTGAGGGGGGCAAGGGTTCTGAGCTGGTTACGCCACTACCGCACAGAACTAACAAAGCAGCCTAAAGTATATGCTGTTAAAGCAATGCTACTTTTATTACTATTATTTTCAATTTCTGGTAATGAAACCAAGGATGCCTCAAAAGCGAGCTTAATCACTGTAGCTCGGAAGCCTGAGGAAATCTGTAGATAAGGATGCTTGCTATCTGAACAAGAAACACTGGGGTTAACCCTACCCCCTACTCTTTCACGATAAGTGTTCTGGGTTCTTTTACCTGCACTACCCATGGCAATTTCAGGTTGAATAGCTTTTGACTGGCACCCCCGAACAAAGGCATTTACGAAATAGGGAGACTGCCATCATATGGCTAGATAGCTCAGTTGGTAGAGTGCTGGCACAGCAGTCGCAGATTCAAATCCCGTTCTCGTCAATTTTTCTTTATTCACCCAAAAATCTCATTTAGTTATAAAACTATAAACCTACCTTCTTGCGTATGATTTCAAAGAGTAAATCAATGAGCTCTCTTGGAGTGCTACGTCTACAGGTATCAGCCAGCCATCTAGCAGAGTCTTGCGCCATCTGACCATTAGATGGCTGGTCCCAGGTTAGCATGTCATCCAAGGTCATGATGAGAGATTCCAGAGACTGGATTCGAACCTTGTTATCGGTCTCGCTCTTGTGCCAGAGAGTACGGAGGGCTACAGAGACTCTCTTTAGTAACGTCTGACAACAAGAAAATCATGTGAGATAAAAAAAAACATGTGAGGAACAGCACTTTACTGGTTCTTTCATGGTATGTGCACAGAAGGTCTCTAACTCATTGTCCCTTCTATGTGCACCTTAACCTTCATCACCCTTTCACTGCACATGCATCTATCAAAAGGCCAGTACTGTGAGATATTCTACTGGTGTTTTCCCCCATACTACCGCATTTTGGAACTCTCCAGCTCTACCTTGCTTTCCTTCAACTTACGATCCTTTTTCCCTTGTTTTGATTACTTGATTTTCAATTGTCTTTATCTCTCTGTGACTTGAACATCTATTTAGATTGATTTTGCGCATTACAAATAATCATTATTATCCAAAGCAGTAAGTGAGTACCTTCAAGCTGTCAGTGACTTTTGATTGACCAATCTCTTGATTTGATAGAACACCCAGTTGGATCAGCCATGCCAGCGTCTTGCACAGAAAGCTTGCATAATGGATCAAGGCCTCAAAACAAGACACCTGTGAATGAAACAGTACCAAAATAAAACAAATCAAAGTGTATTTTCTTGTCTTCATTACTGTGACCGGCCATACTGCCAGTTACGCTGCCAGGCACTTGTATTTAAATAAGATTTGAAACTTTGCATGGTGGGAATACAATTTAGTGAGGTCTGCAGAGACACCAAGTACATAAAACCGTCTCTATGAGTTGTGGTGGTTCTAAAAAGAACCAGTGGTTTAACAACTCAACATTTTGATCAGTATGGTCTGATCGTCTTCAGGAGAAAACATTGTTCGTCATTCTCCTGAAGACGATCTGAACATACTGATCGAAACACCCAGTTATTAAACAACCGGCTCTTTTCAGAACCACCACAACTAATAAGAGATATTTCATGTACACAGTGTCTCTGCAAACCTCACTAGGCACTTGTAGCTTTCTGAAAATAGTGCCTGCTCATAGACAACTTCGCAAATACTTTTTATGCACAATACATTTATATGGGGACGCACGCGTTTAGTCAACATTATATAAAGAATTTTTGTTTAAGAAAAGTCTTCAGTTTAAAAAGAACTTCTGTTTTTCACAAGAGTGCATAGAGCCAGAATGTTGCTCTCAACACTTGTTGATGCCTATCACCCTTATGTTACTACAATTTCTATTTCTTTTGGATGTTCTCTCCCAGTTGTCATGGTTGCCTTTCATTGCATAACCATCAGTAAATATCTTAAAGGTGTAGCTTGGACAAAAATGGTAACTACATTTTTTTTAAAAAGAAGAAATATCTATATTTTTTGAGGGGAAAATGTTTTGCAGTTGAATCATATTTCAAGAAAAGAGACTTTTGAGGACACTAGGTGTGGCAGACTTACCAGGTAAATCCATTGTTCTCAGAAATATACGCATGCTCAGAACAACACAAACAATTAAAATTGACCTGGTATGTCTGCTGCCACCTAGTGTTCCAAAGTCTCTCTTTATGCAACCAACTTGAATTGGAAAATCAAAAAAGGACACGACCATCAAAGATCTTCAACATTTGAGAGTGTTTCAGTTTGGTTGAATTATATAAATATATAATGACCTCATTGCTTGAGAAGTCTAGAACTTGAATGCCGATGATCTCCAGGGTCTTCATCAAACTCTGCCTGACAGAGAGGACGACGCTAGAAGATCCTCTCCTAACATCACTCTCAGTCTTACTTTTATCCTCAGTTACTTGCCAGACAAGTTTATTGAAAGATGATTGGAGGTATAGTGTCTCTACATCTTCTAGAGTTTGTTCCGTCTTGCTTGTCTTGGGACCTGGAGGACTGTTGTGGGTTGCATCTTGGGGTCTACACTGGGTGGCGCGTTGAGTGAGCTTACCGAAAACCTGGGCTACAAGGGTGGTTGGTAGGCTGTAAATAAAGGCAATGAATCAACAAACTGTCATGTTCTGGGAAGGTAAAGTGGGAATGTAATTAAAAAATGACATTTGCACTGATGCCACTAGTCACTGCCTTGGTGCCCCTTGAAATGTTCCATCTTGTAGAGCTGCCCTTTATTACGGAAAAACTGTCTTGCCCTTACAAGACCAGGGGTGGATTTCACAAAGCACAAGGACTAGTCTTATCTTGAGTTAGGACAAGTAACTAGTTCGAACCTACAGGATTAGTTAGGACTAGTCCTAAGTTAGGACTACTTTTGTGAAATCCACCCTGCTTCATTTATTACCAATGAACTTGTACAACAATTCAATTCAATATACAGCTTCCAATTGTACGAAAAAAGCAAACAATAGTTATAAAACTCAGTTCTTATATAGTGCTGTATCTATGGATGTCTCAAATGTCTCATTGTTTTTCAAGATGATTTACAAGGTGATGTGGCACAATCTACAGCCAACCATGCCAGAAATACCAGGGCAAACCCCTTCTTTTAACGATAAGTGTTACTGGGTTTTTTTACGTGCATTACACAGCACACTGGACCTTCGGCTTTACGTCCCATCCGAAGGAAGAAGCAATTTTGGTTGAGTGTCTTGCGGATTGTCATTCTCAAGGACACAAGTGTCATGACAAAGCCTCAAAACCACACTCTGACAACACCAGAACTCTTGTGCACAAGACATTATAGGGGGACCATACCTTTTAAGAAGCGTCATAATTAGTCTCTCTCCAGGCTCATCTTGTTCCTCTATTGGTAGAAGCCAATTCAGTAGCTGGTGTCTCAGGGGAAAGGTTCCTTTCACAGCGGCTGATCCGGAGACTATGATCCCACCCGGCTTACAGATGTGGTTCTCTGGGAGAGAATGACAGCTCATATAGGTTGCTAAAAATTGAATAGAGCTCCTGAAAATTTGAACAAATTCAATGAACATTTAAATTATGTTAAAGTGAGGTCTTCAACAAGTTTTACTTTGAAATGAACTGTTTCAGTGGAACATCTTTGTGTCTTATGCCGTGGCATTTACTAGTTTATCATTAATTTTGAACAAAATTAATCAGTTTTATCCTGAAAGTTTGCTGATTATGAAGAGCATATATCAGTATCAAACTTTTGAGAAATGTTTGTCAGAAATACTGTCAATGTCAATGAAAAGATGTTCCACTGAAACAGTTCCATTCTATAATACCAAAGCTTACAACGGTTGGAAAGAGAAAGATCAGATCTTTCCAATGATGGTCAAATAAAATAAGGTTCCTATTGTGACATTCTTTCATAATGGAGTAGAAAGATCCAAAAAGCTGAAACACCTATGGAGTGCCATATGCTTGTGAACACAAAAGTTTCTGAGAAACCAGATTGCACTTCCGAAGTTAAGTTCAAAAACCTGGCTGTTCATTGACTGATCTCTTTGACTTTTGTATTCAATGAAAGGAAATTTAATAAGCAAGAGGGTTTCCAGTATTTTTTTTGCTCTAAAATGAACTATTCAAGATGATAAAAGATATTGTAAAAATGCCCTCTGAACTCTGCAGAGATTTTGTGTAAGATAATGGGCTTTACACTTGAGTGGTCAAACAATTCAGTCACCAGCGGTTGTTCATGTCAAAACAATTCAGAAACGAGAGGGTTAATGACCTCCTACAAATCACATAAGCTCAGTTTGAATGAATCTATTCTTCCAAAAAGCAATGATGCACTTCTTCTTTAAGACAATCTCTGAGCATCCTTGATGAGAATACAATGTAGTTGCAGTTCTAGAATATAAATCTGCATCGTTAATGGAGACAAAGTTAGACAATGCGTATTGAAAGAGAATTAGTTTACCTCGTTGGTTGAGTGGAGTCTGCCATGAATAGCCGCCAGTGTTCCTTGTCTGGGTTGACTATCCCATGATGCAACATGCAGGTCAAAAGGTCAAATCCATCACACTCGGCTGAATGCAGGCTGATTGTTCTGTAGTGAATATAAATACAACATCTTAAACATTGCAGATAATTTCTACATGTACTGGCCCAATTTACCTTACGTCATCACCCACGATAAATCCTGGTAGTGCTATTTTGGCTCATGCCCAAACACCTGCAATTATTGACAGTTCTGTCTGACTGAGGAAGTCGGCTATTTTGGTCAAAAAGTTTTAAAGAAAAAAATGTTACACAAACCACAAATATCTAAAACAGCAGTTTGAAAAAAGGTCAAATTTAAACATGTTTTTTTCAAATCATGGAATTTTGGCTATGGGGCAGAAGTACTGTTGGGTAGACTTGTCGTTTTCATGAAAATGGTGATAATAATAATATAATAATAATTTGGGAGGCTAATCATCCTTACTCGCAGCTGAGAAGCTGAATTGCGAAGGACGTACTGTGGTTGAGCTGCAAACATGCAAGTGCACCTTTGGCAGCAAACCACATTGACCCTATATGACCCCAGAGCCCAGCTAGAGATCAATAGTGTTCGATTTTTCCAGAGGGGGGAAAACCGGATGGCCTGGAGAAAACCCTCATGGCACAGGAGAGAACCAACACACAACTTTACTCACATATGGCCCTGGCAGGGAATCAAACCAGGGCCACAACTGTGAGTAGGCGAGCGCTTTACCCACTAGCCATCCATACCACCCAAATGATGAAATGCGTAAGGTTTCTAAATCTTTAACTCACCTAATGGCACATGACCAGATCTTGTTCCACTCTGTGTGCAATGCTGTTACCAATCCAGTGGGTAGATCGCTGAGCTTCGATTGACAAACAGCCAGTGCTTGTAGTGTCTTTAATAACCATGTTTGTACCTCAGCTCTGAAAAAAGCATCAACCAGTTTGCTAATTAATTCTTGAATTTGATCATCAGTTATAACAGCCAAGTAAATATTGAATTATAGCACACCACCATAACTGGTATTCTAAACTGAAGAATAAATTTATGAAGGCATTTATTTATGGCCAAAATGTTTCTGGATTTTTATGTAAAACTAAATCAAACTAATATTAATGCATAAAATGCCACAGCAAATCAAAGGTCAGATCACTGTGTCATCTGAAAGTTAGATTTGAATAATGTCTGGTACAATGACTTGCTTGGTCACAAGTGAATGCTTTACTTTGAATTCCTCAGACTAGAGACAGATTCCATATGGTTCGGGGCAAGCTTTTGCATATGTAAGAGATGCCTAACACCCATAAACAGATCGGAATGAATGTGAATGGTACATTGGTACCAGGCTTTGCCCATCTGGAGGTTGCTATACAAAAGCTTGCCCAGAACCATGTGACGTAGCAACACTGTCTTTAGTCTGGGGAATCCAATTTGAGTGTTCACTTGTGACCAACCAAGTCATTGTACCAGACATTCAAAATCAAAAAAGTGGAGAGAGGTTAAGTATCTGGGCCCAATTTCATAGAGCTGCTTAAGCACAAAAAGAGCTAAACACAACAAAATTAAGCTTACCACAATGAGGTTACCAGCAACAATACCGTGTCACAAATACCATTGGTGACTGGTATCCTGCTCATTTCTGCTAAGCAATATTTTCTGCTTAAGCAGCTCTATGGTATAATTGAGCCCAGGATGATGACACTTGCTAAAAGCAAAATGATTTGCTTCAAGGAATAAATTTGATCATCTACACACACCTTTTGCTTTCAGTCTGTACTTGGTGAACCTTTGATATTAACGGCAGTAGCTGGGCCACTGGAAGACTATTTGGGTACTTGTGTAGTACCAACTGGATTAATTGCAACCTGAAGAAAATTCAACAAAATCAATCTGAGTCATCAATGAAATTAACAAACATGGAAACTCCTGTCTTGGAAGAAGAACTTGTAAAAATAATAACAATAATAATAATACGCAGAACTTTCTTATATAGTGCTTTATCACACCCGAGGGTGTCTCAAAGCGCTCATTATTTTTTCTACAAGGTATGTGGAGCTATGTTAGAAATGAAAGACCCGTTTATTTACATAGCACCATGTGACGGTTTACAAGGTGCTGTGGCGGAATCTGCAGCCAACCACACCAGAAAACACCAGGGCAAACCACTTCTCTTAATAATGACAAGTGTACTGGGCTTACAGTAATGCAGTACACAACACACACATGACACAGTACCTATGGCTTTATGTCCCATCTGAAGGACGAAGCAATAATGCTTAAGTGTCTTGCTCAAGCACACAAGTGTCGCGACCAGGACTCAAACCAACACTCTGCTGATCAGAAACACAAGAGCTTGAGTCCGGTGCGCTTGACCACTCGGCCATGACACGCCACAAAATTGAAAGTCTACAACTAGAGCATGTTATTTACAATACAGCCATTCCCTATGCTCCCATTCAACCCACATTGGCCACACAGAGGCTGGGAGGATAAATAGTCTGGTCATCTTAGGATGTAAAGAATGAGTGTTTATCATTAGTAATTCACAGAAAACAGATGATGGCAACATAACAGGATCAAGGGTCACGATTATCGCAAGTAGGTTTATGGTGGAATAAAGAAAACAGCATGCACCCTGTTATGTTGCCATCAACTCTACTTCTTTAGGGTTTTATATTTTTGGCACCTTCCAAGTTGCCAGTTTGAACCCTGTGATTTTAAGGCCTACAATGATTGTGTTCAATCAGGGTAAATCTGAGCCAACACTCCTCCCAAAACAGATGTAAACCTGGTTATACCTGCAAGCTTATTAGTAATAGTTACTTCCTAATATCCACACCATGCAAAGCATCAAACATCACTTGTCACCAAATGTTTGCGTATGTAACAAAGGATGCGTTTTTTCCCCATGACATTGGCTTTCCAGTACAAATTCTTGAGTTCCCTGTATTGTGAATCGTGGAGTGTCGTGGCCGAGCGGTCTAGTCCGCAAAACTTAAGTTCTGTAGTTTACAGAATGTGGGTTCGAATCCCGGCCTGGCCAATTATGACACTTGTGTCCTTGAGCAAGACACTTTACCATAATTGCTTTTTCCTTTGGATGGGACGTTAAGCCGTAGGTTCCATGAGCTAGGATGGGTAGTGCACGTTAAAGAACCCAGAACACTTATCGTGAAAGAGTAGGGGTTTACCCCAGTGTTTCTGGTTCAGAAAGCAAGCATCCTTATCTACAGGTTTCCTCAGACTTCCGAGCTACAGTGATTAAGCTTGCTTGAGGCATCCTTGGTTTCATTACCAGAAATTGATAATAATTAAAATCAAACTGATACAGAACTCACCATGGAATGAGCCTTGGTGTCTGGATAGGGATCATGTCTTGTAGAATCTCCCAACTACATCCTGGGGAATCAAGCTTACGACGTTTAGCTGCACCACCACCCTGACTGATAGAACGAGAGCTGCTTGATGGTTGAGTGAAGTCTTGGTGGATGCCTTGGGTTATGTCACCTGCTGCAGAGTCACCCATGCATAGTATCTGATTATCAAGTGAAACACAATGTAAAATATTCAATACCGAGCATATTTCAAAAAGTCCGAGCACTTTCCAACTGATTTGTCAGAATTTCAATTAGGTAGTAAGCAATGTAAAATGCATAGCATGTAAAAAGCAAATGATTGACGTAACAATTAATCAATTGAGAACCTATACTCATCCCAAACAGTCTTAATTTGTGAAATAAAGATTTGTTCATGCAACTGTGTTCTGTTATAGTAAGAGTCACAGTTGTAACTTATATTTTGGCTTGAATTTGTTTATGAAATGAGTCAATATTGTGACACTGGGCTGGAGAACCAGACTATTCTTGTTCTTCACCAATTTAGAGACAACAAACCATCACAGACCAGAAGTACAGTTCCCTAGAGCTTTTTATGGCACAAATTATCTGCTCATTCACAATCTAACTCAGAATAGACTCAGAATCTCAGAGATCAATCAAAAATATTTATAGGTACCCACTGCTAGTTACAGGATTCAAAATCCTGTAATCTTGATGGTCAAGTGGTTAGGACATCTGCTCTGAAATGCAGGGGTTGTGAGTTCGAATCCCACCCGAGTAGTATGCCTGTGGATTTCTTTTCTGAAGGACTCGGAAAGCACTCCGTATACAGTGCTTAACACACATCAGTGTATGAATAAAACCAAGTAAAACCAAAAATAATACCAATATCTATGGTAACTGCGTAACCAGGGAATTTTAAAAACAATAACAATTATTAATGTGGGTTTGGGTTTTTTTACCTGATGGCAGATATCTGCTGCTAGGTCTACATCAGCTTCCTTGAAGATGATCTCTCGCCCACTGATAAGATCAAAGAAAGGATTGAAATTGGTATGGTTATACCTCAACACCAGGGCCCAACTTTATAAAGCTGCTTAACCAGTAGGTGTCTGATGATGTGGATACAAGCAAATGTTTCCCCTGCCTGGAAACAGAAGCCCTGTACAGACGACATTGTGTAAAATTGGAATACCGAAGCAAAGGTTGCTCGAACATTCCACTGCTGAGCATGCACAGACCACACACACGCAGTCTAATGCTTCGTTTCACCCACACAAAGACAAAAAAGGTCTTTTATATTTTGTCAATTTTGGGGCTATTGAGAGACGGCTTTTGTGTAATCCCCGATTACAGACCTTTGACCTTTTGTTCCAAAAAGAGGATTACGAGGCATAGAGAGACTTCCACTATTGTTTATTTATTGTATTTCTGCTTAAATTAGGTAAGTCAGAGTGAGCCGGGAATCGAGCCGTTGTTCTGGGCTTAGAACCACTCCTATGCCATAGGTAACGGCCGATGTTTTGAAATTTTCTCGGTTTAGAAAACAAAACAGACGATCCAACAAAGAGAATCTTTCTTCTCTTGACATTGTCAAGTCAGGGTTTCTTTGTGCCAGCGGTACCCTCAAAGAAAAATGATTTTGGCAATTCTGCCAAAAATATCCCACCAGGGGGACTGGATGAGAAAAAAATCCTGGCGACAACTGGTTAAGCAGAAAAGTAGCCAAGCACAATTAAATTTTGCACACCAAAATAAGGTTACCAGCCGATTTAAACCATTCCACATGTAGCATCTGATACTGGTATCCTACTCATTTGTGCTTAGCAGAAAATTGTTTCTTCATCTCTACTCACATGACACCTTTGAGTTTCCTTCTAGTGTTGACTTTTGTCCATTCGTTGTATACTAACTCATCATATAGATACTTCAAGTGACCCTGAAATACAAGGTTAACACACAAGACAAGAAAGTCAATAAGAAAATCAGTAAAACTGCAACCACAAAGAAAAGATGGCAAAGAATTTACAGGGCTTTTAACAATAATACTACTATGCAGTTCTTACATAGTGTTTTATCACAACCAATAGGCATATCAAAGCATTTTAAATTTCTATGACAGGTATGCAGAGCTATGTTTCTATTATAAATAGCACCTTGTAAGGGTTTACAAGGTGATGCAGTGAAATCTGGCGCAAATACCAGGGCAAACCACTTCTCTTAACGAGCATAGGACCTACATGTACAGCTTTACGTTCCATCCTAAGGATGAAGCAATTAAGTGTCTTACTCAAGGACATAATGTCATGACCGGGACTCGAACCCACAATCTGATGCTTTGCTACATCTCATCCCTTTACAGTATCGGTTCCAAAGACCAATACTGTGAGATGTTCAAATAGCTTTTTCCCCCATACTGCTGCACTTTGGAACTCCCCGCTACCTGTATCTTGTTTTCCACCATCTTGCAATCTATCTCAGTTAAAGAGGAGTGACGTAACAAATACCTTCTCTCTATAAATTGTCTTTTTTTCTTGTAGTCTTCACCTTGAGTTGCCCTTTGGCCTTGTGTAGGGCAATTGTTCCATTAAAAAAAACACCAGAATTTGAGTCCGGTGCACTAGACCACTCGGCCACAACACAACCACTTAAAATTCATGATCTTCAATAGAAAAAGATTACGATACTCACCCTCCAGACCGTGAAGTCCTGAGCGTAAGCTCCTTGCTCCTCAGTAACAACTCCCTTGGGATGATGTAATCTCATCTGCATCCTTAAGAACTCAACTACCTCCTCCTATAACATCAATATCCAAAGCATCACAAATTTCACTTTTAAAATAAAAGATGGCCGACTTTACACTGTGTGACATCAAGAGGGAACTATTTATATGAGAATCATCTGATTATCGTCAATATTATCACCTATGACTGTGCTTTCTGGCTAAATACTGAATTACCTAAAAATACAATTAAGCAATTTCCATGATCTTGATGTAAACAGTGACAATTACACCACCAAGATTACTATGTAAACAATGACATCATTTAGATGGCAAATCTTTAGGGTACAATTTATTAATTTTATTTAAATCTTTTTGGTAATGAAGCTGAGGGTCCCAGAAAAGCGATAGCACTGTAACCCATAGGTCTGAAGATACCTGTGTAGAAAAGAGGATAAAGAAATGCTCAGTTTAACATGTGGGAGGAAAACCCCATTTAGGGAAATCCATGTAGTCAAGTAGGGACTAAAAACCCCAAGGGAGGCTCCAGTCCGAGGTGGGATTCAAACCGGGATTCAGAGAGATGAAAGGCAGGGCAAGACACCACTAAGCCACCCTGCTCCCCCTACTTCTTACCTTGACAGCAGGTGTGGAGTGTTTCTTCCTTACATGAAGCAAGTTATCTATGGAGTCTTCACCAAGCTTACAAAGTTGCATCCTTAAATCACTGGCACAAGTCAGAGTGAACATGTTCAGTGAACCCAAGATGTTCTTCATCACCGTTGCACTCCCCTCACCAGATCTTGAAGCCAATAAATAAGTAAATAAACTAAATGAACAATATGTAAAAAGAATGACAAGTTGGTAGCAACCCAAGTATAGTGGTTTCAATTTGCTGTACACTACATGGATAATCTCTGTGGTTTATTACACATATTCTTACCAGAGCAGTTCTTCTGAGTAGTAGTAGTAGTAATAATAGGCATTCGTTAGGGGCTTTTAAACAATGTATCAAAGCGCCTTACACTATCACTACCCCTGATCATTAGGCCTTAAGCATTCCTTAAACCCTCTCAACTCCTTTAGAGTATGCAGCATCGGCAGTCAAATGGGTGCACAGGTTGCTAATCATTCACATCAACAGCCTCTACCCTCACAGGTACCCATTTACTCCTGGGTGATGAGAGGCAATTATGGTAAGTGTCATGACCAGGATTCCAACACACACTCATCAGAACTTGACTTCAATGCTTTAGACCGCTCGGCCACCACACGCTGAGTAGTCCGCTCCAGCATTAGTCAGTCTTTTCAAATTCATCAACAGGAATTTCCCTTAACTTTTTTTTTACTCACCAGCCGGACTACTGAACCCAACTTTTGAGTAGCCCTCAAAAGTTGTCACAAGTCCGCATGTTTACAAAAGACTTTTCAATCAAATCCTCCTGGGTTTTTTCAGTATGAAATCACTTGTTAAAACCATGGATAACAAATATCAATGCAAAGCTCTTATGTTGCAAGATCTGTTTGCTGTACCTTATTTTGAACTTGTAGTTTCCTGATCTAGAAGCTTTGCACTGAAATTCACTGCTAGTTCCACAATATTTCGCACATTTGTTTTGACTTGTAACAAAATTTTGACTGGCCCGGCAGATGGAACTGTTTTGACATGCATACGGTGAGCGAATGACCACTAAGCACTAAGGTCAAACTTTGGTCTATGATCAAATTTTGTTGACCTCCCTCAAAAAGGAAGTTACTTTGAAAAAGCATTTTGTAGCACCTAGAGCAGGCACCTTACCTTAACTTGTTGATGATGGAGTTGAAGAAAGTCAAAATGAATGATCTTGAGACATTGCTTTGTGTGAGAGCTCCTGCTAAGATTGATCTGACGATACGAGAGAGCACATCATGGCTCATTCCTTGCACAGGATCACAGAGTGCCTTACAAAAGTACTTCAATAGCTCTGAAACAAACCAACAAAAACAAGTTTATATTCAAGAATTGTACAAGAATAACAAAGTAAACCAAACCTATTTCAATGTGCCCCTTTTCAAAGTGTCCTGCTTATTTTTGATTAACGAAAAATTATTAAGCATTATTGTCCGCGTTATGGGAAATGCAAAATGGGGCCATAGCTGTACCTTGCCACTTGTTGGAAGGAATCTGACAAAAGTATTGACGACTTCTTAGAATATCCTTCTGTATGACACTGCAACATAATTCTGCAAAGTCTTCTTTCATTAGTGTCAGGACATGGTGAAGGAGATCAGCACAGTTCAGCTTCTCACCTCCTGTCATTTAAAACAAATAATTATCACAAATGATTTACACTTTTCAGCGATGAGGTGGTTTTGATCAGTATGCTCTGATTGTCTTCAATACAATGCTGGACTCTGTTTCCACCTTTGTGCACCATCAATCTAATCCTCATCCACAGCACTTAAGCAGCAGGCATTATATGAAGACGATCGGAGCATACTGATTGAAACGTCAAAATGTTAAACCACAGGTTCTGTTCAGAACCACCACAACTCAGTGAGAGAATACTACATGGTGTTACTGCAAACTAGATAATACTTCTCCTTGCTGTTACCTCGAACTGGCTGATTTAGGGGGTAACAAGCTCTTTCAATATTTGTAGTTTTTGAAAATAAATTTCATTTTCATTTGGTGGGCTACATACTTGGCAGACCAGGGGTGGATTTCACAAAACTAGTCCTAACTTATGACTAGTCCTAACTTTTGACAAGTCGTGCAAGTTAGGACTAGTTACTCATCCTAACTCGAGATAAGACTAGTCCTAGCGCTTTGTGAAATCCACACCTGGCTGTATACTCCCCAGGGAGCCAGTGTAAGGAATGAAATAAATGGCCCAGTGACAGGGGTAATAATGTTCATGAACCATGAGCATCACTGCATGACGGATCTGAGCGCTAATCGAGATGCCAATATTATTATCATTATTATTATTATTTATGTTTACTTTCAATGACTCAGACTTTAAATAGTTCATTCCAGTTAAGCCTGTTTGTCTAGACCTTGTTGAAGTTCAGATCTAAAACAGCAGAAGCATTGGGGCTTTTCAAATCAATTTTGGATTTAATTTTTCGGTTTTAAAGCTATAAAGGATGACAACGAAACAGCAATATTTTTCAAAAAAGAACCATGTCTGAACTTCTACTTCAATGGGGATGGATGGAATCCCAGAAAAGATAAAAAAAAGAAATGCAAAAGTAAATGATAATAAAATTGTGGAGACAGCATATTCAGATATGCAACTTTATTTTAAAAAAAGAGAGAAAATGACCAAACACACTTAACTTTGTACAGTGTTTTTCACTTCTATACTGTTGATAAAGACAAAGAGGAAATAAGCTTGTCAGCACAAAAGGCAATTGCCTCCATACCCCTGGTCATTGCCTTGGTGCCCCTTGCCCCTGGTCAATGCTTGGTGCCCCTTGCCCCTGGACAGTTCCTTGGTGCCCCCTTGACCCTGGTCATTGCCATGGTACCACTTGAAATGTTCCACAGGCCTGATTGATTCGTTCTTGAAAGGGCAAGGGCACCAAGGCATTTTCTTCTCGATAAAGGGCACCTCTATGAGGAAAATGTAAACTTTTACTGGAACATTTCAAGGGCACCAAGACAATGGAGGCATTTGCCTCTGTTGCCTGTGTGACGTATAAGGCCTGGTTCCAGAAGTTTAGATTAGCCTCACAGAGGTGCCCATTAGTAAGGACAGACTGACTTGCCCTCACAAGGGTGAAGCATCAGGTCAGCATGATACTAGTCATGGCTGCTTACTTTCATTTGCTTTGCGGACAAACCACTTGAAAACCTCCCCAACAGTTTGCTTCTTACGGTCCTTGGTGCTCAAACTTGTGCTTGATTCTTGAAAAAAATATACAAAATAAGTGTATTACATTAAACAAGTTAGGGTTTGTTTACAATCAGAGGCCAATGTTATGAAACTACCAAGAAAACAAAACTGCTGGACACCAAAACTACTGTTTGGCAGAATTACACCAGGAAAAATCTTTGTGTTGGTCACAAGTCCGAACTGTGTAAGTTTTACTGACCATTTTACACTACAACATTCCAATACAGCGTTGACCTGTGTAGAGCACTCGGTCTGTGTGGAAACCAATCCTGCTCTGGAGATGGGTTGAGGGTTTTTGACTCGTGTAGAGAATTACGTGTGTAGCCAAAAAGCTGATTTCGCATCGGACAGTGTGAAAGCAGGGCAGATTTGAACCGGATTGAAATGTTATGAAGTCAACACAGATAGGAACCGTGCAGCTTTTGGCATGGATCAGTGCTTGATAGTGTAAAAAGGGCCAAGTTTTTTGTTTTGTTTTTTTAAACAAATAAACCAGCATTTTCACTGAGATCCATATAGAGGTACATTTGTATTTAGTTATTGTTTATTTTATTTGTCGGCCCAGTATAAAACTACAATTACATAAACATAAATAGCTATAAAAATTACAAAATACAACATCGATACAAGGAAAGAGTTGAACCAGCTAGAGCCTGACAGATTACCTAAAAGAAACATGGTTTCTGTCAAGGAGAGTCTCCTCTCTAACTGGTGCACACACAACGATAAAATATAACTATTACTTCATTGTCTTGGATTATACAAGAACTCATCAAATGAATTCATCCATGACCACTAGAGGGCAGCAAACAATTCTTTATTCCTGTACATACCTCCCTTCTGTTTCTTGAGGTGATCAATTTCTTTCAGCATGTAAGAGCATAAAGCTTTGAAGACAGCATTCCATGTTAAGCCACGCTCTTTGTTACTGTTATGATCCAATTGTTGAACGATCACATTACGACCCAGCTCTTTCTTCAAAGATTCAATCTGTTTCTAGAATGTATCAAATAAGATCATACCGTACTAATGAAAAAGATTATGTACATGTACATGTTTATAGTTTTCTTTAAATTGACATTATTGTTAGTAGAAGGGCTGAATTATCTATAGGCCCCAGGCATCAGTGTTCTGTAGGCCCCAGGCATCAGTGTTCTGTAGGCCCCAGGCATCAGTGCTCTGTTGGGCCTAGGCACCAGTGTTCTGTAGGCCCTAGGCACCAGTGTTCCATAGGCCCCAGGTACCAGTGTTCTGTAGGCCCCAGGCATCAGTGTTCCATAGGCCCCAGGCACCAGTGTTCTGTAGGCCCCAAGCATCAGTGCTCTGTATGCCCTAGGCACCAGTGTTCCATAGGCCCCAGGTACCAGTGTTCTGTAGGCCCTATGCACCAGTGATCTGTAGGCCCTAGGCACCAGTGTTCCATAGGCCCCAGGTACCAAAGTTCTGCCGGCCCTAGGCTTCAAGGCCAATTGACTCCTCGAATTGTCGCAGGCTCGACATTCATGAGAACTGCAATTGAATACTCAAAATGCTCGTACTTTTCTCTTTTTTTTTTTTCTTTATTTCATTTTTTTTTTCATTATTTCATTTTGAGTTGCCAATTGAGTATGAAAGACAACTTGTGCGATAATGATGGTGCAATTGGGTACATTTAAAATGTTTCAAAAATTTGCCAAATGTTACACATGGACCATCATAGCTCATAGACCTAAGGGACATGGCCGAGAGCAACGATTACCACAGCTAGGTTTAAAAGTCTTACCTTTCTCTCTGTAACTTTGTCCGAGTCAAGTTGACCACAGAGTTTCTGTAGTGACAGCAGAACCTCAGACATTGTTGCTGCTGATTACCAAGCAACTCACGTAAGGCTTCTTGTTTACATCCGGTATTTCTATGAAAAAAATTAATGAACAAGATTACAGACAGATACTTCTATTTCAGACCATTCATGATTATGCCATGTAACAAAGGGTTTATGTAAAATTTGCATCGAGTACTTTCCCGAGTCCTGTGGAAAAAAGGCATTTTACTCGGGTGAGATTCAAACCCATGACCTTTGACATAATACTTTGTTGGTAAAAGTTGGATGTGGGAGCTGGGAGGTTGTGTTTAACAGTTGGTTGATATTATAACTCATACACTCAGAATAACTATGATGTGGAGATTATTTTTTTTTTTTATTTATTTATATCTTTCTGGTAATGAACCAAGGGACCCTCAAAAGTGACTTGCACTGTGACCTGTAAGCCTGAAGATACCTGTGTAGAGAAGATGTTGAAGAAATGTCAATTTTAGATGTGGGAGGAAAACCCCAAATAGGGAAAACCCACGCAATCAGGTAGGGACTGAAAACCCAATCCACGTGCAAGAATCCAGTCCGGGATTCGAACCGGGGTCCACAGAGGTGAAAGGCAGGGAAAGAAACCACTGAGCCAACCTAAATGCCCGATGAATCCCAGTCAGTTGGGAAGATTGGGGTTCAATCTAGTTTCTGGGGGGAAATGTGTCATAAAATGCCCTCACATATTTTGCACACAATTTGCTTAAGAAAAACATAGGTCATATTATAAAGTCATCGCAAAACGCCCTCAATCAAGATAGAATAAAGCTGCAGAAGCCGAAACGGTACATGCATCAAAATACATTAAATACAAACCAAACTACACTTTAATATTAAAGTTTATGAAAAGGCCTTATATAAAATACTCATTGAAAAGCTTAAAGTTTATGGTCATGACATAAATGATATATTATTAATAATGCAGTCATGCTTCATTACAATTTACATATTAAAGATGGCATTAAATAAATAAAACTAAATAGGAGTGAACCATCATCCCTCCAAACTGCCCAAGAAGCATGCAGATCAGACAAATGTCTCAATTTCCTTTACAAATCACAGAATATTTAACTAGGTATTGTATACTCCTAGAACTATGAGGTTCGTTCCGCTATCGTCTCCACGAGCCTCATAGAGTGATATGTACAAAATCCTATTCGAAACTTTCTGCCCTTCACGTTTACATGGCTACAGTTCTTTTTTGAAATCAGATCTCGCCAAAACTAGGCTCTATGTGTTCTTTCAACTCTGGTCGAGCGTTGCACTGGTCCAGAAAATCCACTCCGCAAACTAAAAGTTGTTAAAAAGTGATAAATTCTCACCGTAATTTAGATCCCATTCAAACAGTATTGCAACAAATATGGCGACCGGCGTTGCAAAATTAACTGGTATGCTGCTATGCGGTGCGCTGGTCCTATGGGCTGGTTCCGCGTACAAGTTAATTTAAAAATTTGTAAATTAACTGGTACGCGGAACCAGCCCATAGGACCAGCGCACCGCATAGCAGCATACCAGTTAATTTTGCAACTCCGGTCGCCATATTTGTTGCAATACTGTTTGAATGGGATCTAAATTACGGTGAGAATTTATCACTTTTTAACAACTTTTAGTTTGCGGAGTGGATTTTCTGGACCAGTGCAACGCTCGATCAGAGTTGAAAGAACACATAGAGCCTAGTTTTGGCGAGATCTGATTTCAAAAAAGAACTGTAGCCATGTAAACGTGAAGGGCAGAAAGTTTCGAATAGGATTTTGTACATATCACTCTATGAGGCTCGTGGAGACGATAGCGGAACGAACCTCATAGTTCTAGGAGTAGGTATTGTATTACTCCTAGAACTATGAGGTTCCTTCCGCTATTCTGCTCAGAACCCTTTAGTTGCGATAATCGTAACCCTCCATCCTCCCGACGTTCGGAGACAGGAGGGTTTCGACCCCAGACTGATACTATCCACGAAATGGGAAGTTTTGACCAGTTTTTGCCAGACTCGTGATCAGATTCGTCCTTTTTTCCACTTTCCAATATCATGACAGACATTCTAAAAACATGGAGTTGATCTTTATTGTATGACAACGTCATCTGGAACCCTTAAAACAACGTCATGAAAATATCTGGCCTCCGTCCTTAGCCGCCAGCCTCCCACCCCCACCCCCCCCCCCCCCCCCCCCCCCAATAATAAAAATAGTTGACATCCATCCATTACAAATTATATTATGAATTAATTTTTAGTCAAGCTTTCAATGTTAATTGAAGCTCGTTAAATATATTCTAACAAAGGTGAGAAATTGCAAAACACACCACGACTCTGTAATTTCTCATGCACAAAATGACAAACAATGAGGCGACAGACAACCGGGAAAGCCCCGTTGCCATGCGTACGGTCGTGAGGGTGGTGGTGTGGTTGAACTAAACACTTAAAATTAAAATGAGCCAACGTGGCATTTCAACATCAGCAAATTCATCAATACAATTTTGGGCTCCCAATTTTGATATAAAATATAGCTGACCATTTGAATATTTAGATGTAACGACAAAATTTACCAGCGTTCTTTATCTTGATCGATGTTCACTTTCTCACACAGACGTCACCGTCCCTCATGTTTACCGCGGAGTTTTCTAAATCGTAAAAAAGTTGTCTGATAAACAGCGCCCTCATCCGGCCAGAAAAACAAAGCGCGTTACAAATTGGAAATTATTGTGATAGCTTTTACAAATTAAAAATTAAATTACAGAAAGTAACAAAGTTTAATGTGTATTTAATTATGTTCAAGAAAATATAAAAATAAATGTATGAGTATTCGTATTTCTTTAGTTTAAATCCGGCTTAAATTGGTTATGTTGTTTCTTGTTTTATTTCCTGGTAATGTTGTTTTTGTCATGATTCTGGTTTACTTATTGTCTTGATCTGTTTCTTTGATTGTTTCTGGTGATTTTTGTCGTTTGTTTCTCTCGTCTTTGTGCTTGGTTGCTCAACCACCTGTCACTTTCCTACCCTTTTCTTTCCAAGTTGGTTTTGTCTTTATAGTTTTTGTGCGGGTGTCTTTATTTATTTAATAATTTTAATTTATATGTATTCTTTTTATTTTGCTTGATTATGTTTACTTGTACACACTGTATTTTTGTAAACTTTATTGTCATTGAATCTTGGCCGAATAAATAATAATAATAATAAATCATTTTAGATGTTTTTAAGCCTGGGTACCGCACTAAAATTGCAGCCTAAAGATTGGTTATGCGCATGTGCGCAATGTGATGTAAAACTCCAGCTTGCTGAAAAGATATACTCTAAAGGGTAACTAGTAGCCGCTTGGCCAACCAATGTCATCAATGATAGGGGATCGAACGAGGTCGTATCTGCTGGTTACCTTTTAGAGTCAGCTGAATGATTGTCGCGCGAATTTCATTCACTTCGTGTGTTCCTGTTCTGTTTTGTGGACCGGTGGTCCGCGGAAAGGTTTATTTTTCTGTATTTTTATCAAAATATCTATTTCTTACACGTTATCTTCTGGTTTGTGAACAATCCAAAGTTCAAGTTATGAGTGCTGGAGGTATTTCGACATTGCTGAATAAATTTAGGTATCAAGAAAGGTCTCAGAAATTGCTGGCTGACGGGAAACACGACAAACCGATTGTCATAAATGACAATAATGACATTTCACCGCGTTCAAACGTGTCCCCGACCCCATCAAACACTTCGACATTTGCGACATTGTCAAGTCCATCATTGAATTTCCAAGGTAGGTTCTTTGACGTATAATACTGATAGAGTGTATAACTGGATTCGTGCTGTATGTGGTTGATTTTTTGTTTTCATGATTTTCTGGTTTGTTCACCAGTGTTTGTTTGTCTGACCAGTGACTGTCAGTCTGCATGGTCTGTCTGTGAGTTTTTCACTCTAGAGTCATCCATCCCAACCAAAACTATTAAGTATTATTTTATAAGGTTATGTTTTTGGTCATAACTAAACTAGTTAAGAAGTGGCAATCAGAGACTGGTAAGTACTGAAGTACAACATCGTCAGATGTCAGTGCTTTGTTTTAATTTAAATTCATGGATATATAATGTTAAATCATAATTTAATACAGTTGCACTTGCAGTCGGATGCGACATTTTAGCTGAATTTTTTATCGTTAAAGAGTATGTTCTTTGTTCTTTTTTTAACTAGGGCTAGGCCTAACTAGATCAATCGGCTTTAACTTTTATTCCAGCATTAAATCATCATGATTAATGATTGAATTAAAGTACCGGACTCAATTTCATATTAAATGCTGTCAAGTAGACCCAGTAACTGGGGCGCTGTACTCCTTTTTTGAGATTTTTGACATTATCTGTCGTACTAGCGCCCCAGTCCGTGGTATATTTGAAAAGTGCTCCGAAGCGGTTTTTTTCTGAGTCAGTTACAAAATTGTCAAAATTGCGACAAAGACTCGACAGAATTGCTTGAAAATCGCCTACTGGCTTCTCCAAGTATTTACGGTGAAATAAAATGCAGTTAATTGTACTCACGATCAATTTTGGTCCTCCAAATCGATGATTTTTAGCCCACTATCACGCATATATCAAATTTGCCGTTAGAATCGCCATTTTGAACGTGATACTCAACGACTGTTTCCTTATGTGTATAAACGCTGCAAGGAAGGATTGCAGGTTCGCTGAGGCCCTAACTTTCATATTTTCCGCGCAGTCAACGCAGGATACCAGGCTGTGTAGTGCCAAAAATCTCAAAAAAGGAGTACAGCGCCCCAGTTACTGGGTCTAGCTGTCAAGCACAAAAAGTTGCTTACAAAAATCATTACAAAAACAGTTTACCAGCCAAAACACAATGTAGGCCTAATGTATATTGTTTGAAACTGGTTCCCGGCTAATTTCTGCATAGATAATATTAGAAGAAAAAATTGCTAAGTACCATTTTTATGAAATGGGGCCCTAGCTTAACCTATGATTAATAATAAACTTTTATCAGGCTTTCTTTGTTTCTTTTGACTTTTCTCATGTTGGAGAAATTCTCGTAAGTGACATTTACAATGTATTTAACATTATATTTGGGATAACTTGTTACTATTAAAGACTCCGATGCCACCTGCATACCAGAAACTCCAACATCTCTTGCATCTAGCCCTGTCTTCCCAAAGAAGGGACGGTCGGCAAGGCCAAACCTCGGCTTATCATCTGAATCGGAGGAGGAAGGCGATAAGGACTTATCAGAAACACCAAAGACTTCCAAAGGAGCCAAAATCAACAGTAAACCAACGATGAGATCACTAGGTGAAAGGTGAGTAAACTTAAGATATTATTACTATTTTATCATTATTTGTTAGATGTTTCTAATTAAAACCAAGGGGGCTTCATAAGTGCGTTGCACCAATACACCTGAAGCTGAAAATACCTGTGACCAGAAGATGATGTCATGTCAGTTTTTAGGTGTGGGAAGAAAACCCCAACTGGAGAAAGCCCATGGGTTCAGGTAGGGATTGACAAACCAATCCACATGCAAGGCTCGGGTCTGGGGTGGGAATCGAACCAGGGACCACAGCACAGAGGTGGAAAAGCAGGAAAAGAAACCATGGAGCCAACCTGATCATATGTTCATCTTGGATCTGTTCTGCTCACGGCCTCGGCCTACCTGTCCCATACTCCTTTACACAGACAGGCTTCATTCATGTATGGGCAAGGCGGATTCTCCTTAGTAAATGGCACCTCTGAGAGGACAATGTTAACTGGCATCCAGGTTGGCTCAGTGCCTTTCACCTCTGTGACCCCGGTTCGAATCCCGGACTGGAGCCTTGCATGTTGATTGGGTTTTCAGTCCCTACCTGTTTGCGTGGGTTTTCCCTAGTATTTGGGGTTTTTCTCCCGCATCTAAAACTGAGATTTCTTCAACATCTTCTCTACACAGGTATCTTCAGGCCTACGGGTCACAGTGCAAGTCACCTATGAGGGTCCCTTGGTTTCATTACCAGAAAGATCTAATAACAATAATAATTGCTACTGAAACATTTGGGGTACTGAGGCAGTTGCCTCTGTTGCCTCCATGAAGTATCAGACTTGCTCAGATGTGCAACTTTTCTTATCAGCTGATTTTTATTTCTCACAAAAATAATATAAATATAGAAAACCGAAAAACACTTAATGAGTCTCACACAGTGGGTGTAGCACACAGTGATTGTTATGTGTGTCCCTCAGTATGTATCCCTGAACCCCCCTGTTAAATTTGGAACAATCCAAAGACAGGGCCAGTGTAGGGGAAGAAGAGTGCACTTTTTTTGTTTTATCAAGTGAAAAGTTGACAGGCCACTCATGCCTGCTCTCGCTCTCTCTGCCGTTTTAAAAAGTTGACACGCCACTCATGCCTGCTCTCGCTCTCTCTGCCGTTTTAAAAAGTTGACACGCCACTCATGCCTGCTGTCTCTCTCACTCTTTTTTCCTTTTTATCAACAGATGCTAGTATAACAGCTCCAGTGTAGCACAGTTATATCGAAAGAGTGCTACACACTGTACACAGCTTTATGTGCTTTGCCATGTGCTCTTCGTTTTGTAATACAAAGCAGGCCTTGAATTACACAGTACCATGGCCTTTGTCGCCCTTGTCTTGGCTTCGGTGCCCTTTGCAAAACGAAAATGGGCATTTGCGAAACCACGGCTTGGGCTTGGGCTCCTTCCACCTGTTTGAAGCCCAGAAAGGAAACCACACGTTTTCTAAATAACTGACGGAGCCCAAGCCGTTGTTTTGTAAACGATGAAATTCTAGGCCTGACAAAGTTCTATGTCGATGGTAGACGTATTTGTATCCAAAATGAATACCACAAACCATGTCCATTATTACAGAAGCTTAACATGTGCTAGTTCCTATATTTAATATATTATCAACTGTTTATTTGTTACGTATTTCAGGAAATTCCGTTTAGTATCAACTGGAAGTGAATCATCAGATACTGAGGATAACGATGCGACTTCAGCAACAACATCTGATAAGAGATCTGATAGTTCAGAGGAGGATGCTACAACTGAGACATCCATGGATGATGACAAGGGGCACACACCAACAGGTGCGTCCCCAAGCCCCCCCCCCCCCTTCCTATCCTCAAACATGCAAGAAACAAACCAGAATTTTAGTAAATGTGGAGAAGTGGAACTGTAACTCCCTGGTACCTAGTGAGCCTCCTGAATCCTCCTGTATCCCTCACTCTATGGCAACTCAACATGATATTAGAATGATTGGTATTGCCTGCCCAATTGTGAGCAGTTGTTATTTTGGCCTGAAAGCCTGGATCCTTTACAATCAGACAACTCTGTTGGACCGCCGGAACGTTCCATTTGAACCATCAAAATGCCAACGCGCATTCTCTTCCTCTGTTAGCATAGTTTGGCACAATGTCGCGGTCCAGCGGAACATTCTGGCAGTCCACTGGATTGCAGGCGTATGCCTACAGAAACGTTCTTTCATGCCTAGATTGTGCCAGACTTTTGATACTGTCCCTAATGAAGAAATTGTTCTTTTTTGAAAGTTTTTGGGGCATAATTACATAGTGCATCAAGTGGAATGCATTGTAAGAGCATATGTTTTGGGTAATTTTTACCACATTTTAAACTTACAAGGGAAATTTCAATTACAATTGTCACTCATTTTATTCACTGTAATGTGTTGATGTTGATTAATTAGGTACCAGAGTGAAGGGTCTAGGCGTACACTCCTCTCCCAACAAAGCATCCTCTAATCATAACTCTCCATTGAAATACACCGCCTTACTAAGCTCCTCATCGGACTCAGACACAGACATCACTACGCTTGGCAGTCGTCAGGAAAGTCTCAACCACAACCCAGTAGGCAATGGACTTAGCGATCTTGAAACTCCGCCTCCAACGGTCAAGAAACAAAAAAGGAAGAGGAGGCGGATTTTATCGGAGGGACAGGACAGCATTGATGGGGGAGGGGATGTGAAGCAGGAGAAGGATGCGGTGGAGATGAGGATGAAGGAGGATGTTAAGAAACTCAAGGAGATGTTTCCTAAATGGAGGAACGAGGTATGATCATTCCTCCATGCCTTAGGTCATTGCCTTGGTGCCCCTTGAAATGTTCAAGTGCAAATTTAAATTTCTCTCACAGGTGCCCTTCAGCAATGTTATGTTACAATACAAATTACTATGGTGATAATAAAAAACACTACTCAAGATGAATCTTCGCTCAATGTGAAATCAGGTCCTGTATCCATTGCTCATTTCACAGTGTATCAAGTTGTGTGGTTGTTTGTATTGTTATTGACAGGACATAGAGAAAGTGTTAACTAACGCAGGTGGGTGCATTGATATGGCAGCTTCTGCGATGGCCAACAGAGACAGTGATAGTGGTCAGTCAGGTAAGGTATCATCAAATAAGCAATGTGTCATCCTTGTATTGACCCAATTTCAGGGCTTTGTTTACCATAGGCGAAAAATCTGCGCTTAAGGAAGCATTAAAAACCTGTTCTTAACGTACGCATATTTGACAGGGTAGCAAGGATGTTTGGCTTGTGCGCATGCATACATCATGTTACTAAGTATTCTTTGCTGACACAGGTAGTGTAGTAATTGGGCGCTTATACTGTAAGCAGTGAATGGTGACAGTAAGCCCAGAATTACAAGGTAAGCAGAGCCATGACATTGGGCCCTTAGACATCTATTAGCCACTTTTAAAACCCTTTATCAAAGTATTTTACACCTGCTACCCGTTTTCAGTGGGCCTTAATCATTCCTGAAACATCTTCAACTCCTTTGGAGTATGCAGCACCCTCATCCAAATGGGCGCACAGGTTTGCTAGCCATACAAGTCAACAATTTCTAGTACCTATTTACTATTAGGTAAAGAGATTCATTGATAGCCAAGTGTCTTGCCAAGTGCATGACTGAAATGCGAACCCACTTTCCGATAACTCGGCCATCAAAATTTTGACAACTCATCTCTTCATAACATCAATAATAACACATAGGATTATGGACGAGTGAAAAGGATTATTTTACCATCGGATAAACCACAGTGATGTTTTTGTACCTTTGAAAGTCAGATAAGCTGCGTCTTATATTCAGGAAAATACGGTACTCTCAGTCAAATTTTTCAGGGAACATTTGAAACCATTCAACTGCACGGGTTGTGTATGGAGCTAAAGTTTTACTCATTCTTAGGTTGTTTCTTAGTTGAACATTTCCAATATCAAAATGTGTACTTGGAGAACGATTTATCCTTTTATTTAGAAACTAAAGAATCTCCAGTGAGAAAGAGACCTCCAAGGAAAAAGCGCCGTAGAGTTGAGCAGGCGTCTGATAAAGAGAACAGTCAGTGGATGTCGAAATCTAAAATGACGGCATATTTCCCAAAGGTAAATGGGTTTTTTAAAACAGTCTGTTTTATGTGACCTTAATAAGTTTCACTGCTCAAAGAGATCACTTTTGTTGTTGTGGAAGATTTAAAGCATTTTTTTACGATTTTATATAAAAGGAAAAATCTAATGAGATTTTGATTTGGTGGTATTCAGATTTTTGAAAATCAAAACAAATGTATTTTTTGTGGAGAAGTGTCTCTTGTACTTTAACAAGACAACTTACCTTGGACACGTGTGAGAAATGTAGACTTTTAATTAAATCTAGACTTTTTTTGTCTGTTTTTACAGGTAACCAAGGCAACTACTAACCAGGATAAGATGGTGAAGCAGAGACGACCAGATAAAGAGATCATGAGTAGTGAAGATGAGAATTACTCATTGAGTAGTGACAGTGAGAATACTGAACAGAGAGGTAACTCAGTAACACTCATCTCCCTCTTCATCTTAACTTCTTCTGTCTGCAATTTTATCTTAAGTAGATTATTTGGACTCGAAACACCCGCTGGACCACGAGCACAAGTTCATGCTCCGGAATGGAATGTCTCGGCGACCTTCATTTCGGTCTTTTGAATTCACACAAAAATACAAAGTTCACGTCTTCCGATTTCTGGTTGGAAAAATATTGTATACACGTCATCCGGCATTAACTGGTTAAAAAGTAGGATGGATTCTGGAGAAGGGATTATTGGGATGAAGCATGAATTATTTTAATTAATATTGATTAATGATATCTTTTGTTAGGTGGATCTAGAAAGACTACTAAGATGAATGAACTGATTTTATCTTTCTTCAATGATGCCACCCCGGAAGAGTTACTTGGCATCAGCCAATGCTCCAAGGTCAAAGTTCAGAAATTAGTCTCGCTAAGGCCGTATGAAGACTATAATGACTTGGTAAGAATTCACTTTTTGTTCATCATTGTTGCTTAACCCTCCTACTGTTTGACCATTCATTATCATCCATTGTGGTTTTTGGAAGATGGATAAAGTATGCCAGCCTTCAATATATGTGGTGAATGCCTACACAGTACACTCATGTACATTCTACATTGTAGATTCTGCCTTGAGATTGATTTAGAGCACATCACATGATGTGTCTAATTTTTACTAGAAAGCCACAAACTACACCATGGCAACCAATGTACTATACCCATAACAACCCAGTGTACTACACCAGTAGCAACAGCAGCTTCTTGGTACCTAGACGTCTAGGTAGAATCTATGTATGGGGTGTTAGAAAACTGCTTTTTCTTGTGGTATGGTTAAAACTACCTTCATAATCAGTCAGTTTTCAGGGATTTTTTCTCTCTGTATAATTACCAGTCCTATACTTTATCTTGATTTGAACTATAGGTATACAAGATGAAGATTACTAAAGGACTGACCATCTCTTTGGTGTGGAACTGTACAGAGTTGTTTGAGAGTCACCAGGTCATGACGTCCATCATGGATCGCTGTTGTAAGATCTCCGATACTATTCAGACCATCGTCTCTAAGCTGCTACCAAACAAGGACGGTGAATGCAGTGATGATGAGAGAGATACTGAGGGACAGATTACACAACAACCTCAGATCCTCTCTGACAAGTAAGTAATCTCATCTTCACACCTCAGCCATCCATATAACTCCAAAACAAGGCTGGCAGTAAAAAATGGCCTGTCCCTCTTGTCGGTATAATTGTAGTAATCATTATTTGCTGCCAGAAAACAGACTGAGTGACCGATTATTCTGAAATAAATTCTTCACATCCATTAAAATGGAAAACTTGAATTGAAGCTGGGATTAGAAATAGGCTGTCGCCTTTTATGTATAGTATGTAATGATTAGTATTGGCTACAGGGAACTTGACTGAGGTTATCATGGTTTGTTAAAGGTTAAGGCCGCGTCCAAATCAAGTGAACTTGAGTATGGTACTCTTGACCGCTCGGCCATGACATCCAACACATATCTTGTGCCTCCAAATTTCCTGTGAAAAACTGTTTTTGATGTCATAGGACAATTCTTGTGGGAAGTATGGTGATGTACCAGCAAGTTGCTTATTGCTTAAAGGTGTAGGGGAAACATTTGGTTTAATGTTCAAATGTACATGAAGTCGTCATCAGAACGTGTCTCACTATTAATCTAAGATTAATTTGAACCTTTGTCTTCTCTGTGTCTTGTTCCTAGACTCGTCCTGAAGCCATATCAGCTGGTTGGACTCAACTGGCTAGCTCTGATGCACAGACAGGAAGTCAATGGCATCCTAGCTGATGAAATGGTAAGATATTATCCACACTAAGTAACTGTTGTTGTAAATAACTCACTTTAGTGTAGGCAAAAGAAATCATTAATTCAAAGGGACAAGTGGAGATGATAGAGAGGTTTCACGTGACGTCACCCGAGACCTTTTTCTAATGCTGCGTTTACAAACAGACACTGGAAATCATTCAGCAGACGACGCGCCAGCCATTGAGTTTGTACATGGCTGAACCCAACATGGCTGCAAAGTGAACTTTTCCCAGGGTCACGCAACCTCTCTATATTGGCTTAGTGGTATCTTGCCCTGCCTTTCCCCTCTGTGGATCCCAGTTGCAATCCCACCCAGGAACAGAGCCTTGCATGTGGATTGGGTTTTCAATCTCCATGGGTTTCCCCTGTTGGAATTTCCTTTCACATCTATAACTGACATTTCTTCAACATCTTCTCAACAGGCCTACAGGTCACAGTGCAAGGCATTCTTTGGTTTCATAAGGCCTACCAGATAAATATTCGAATAGTAAATAGATAATGATTTCTGCACATCCAATATTACTTAAAGACGTACATAAAATTATTTATTTGTCTGAATCTAGTAAGTGACAGACATAATTGATAATTTTACCTTTGTCACACCCTATGCCAAAATCAGGCACTTTTTGGAAATAGTGAAATGGCATTAAAAGTAAATATGACTGAAACATCAATGTGATGTGATGTCTTAAACATTCTATATGTTGGGAAATACCTTGTAGGCCCTAATTAGGAGTGATTTGAATGATCTTATCCTCATCTATTTGATGAGCAAATAAACCCAGTCTGAGTTTTGGCATGAAGTGCCTGGTTTTGGCATACAGCATCACATAAATCAATCACTTCTTTTCACCCAGGGACTTGGTAAGACGGTACAGACAATTGCATTCTTGGCTTATCTCATGGAGCAAGGAGACGGAGGACCTCACCTCATTGTGGTTCCATCATCAACTCTAGGTAAACAAAAACCATCTTTCTAATACACTCATTACAAATCTGTAACACTCAATATTCTGTGCTCCATTGCTTCCGTCAATTTTGACTAGCCACTGTAGCTTATAAGCAAGGCGATCACATATCATGACAGCCACCGTAGCTTATAACCGAATCAGTCACATCTGATGATAACGCAATCTGCCTCACTTAAAGAGTGGATGCTCTATCATGATACCATGATAGTATCATGGGAAATTTATAAGCGAGGCAGTCATGCTTGGCTCATTTATAACCTACTCTGGCAAGGTGAATCAGTTGCCATGGTACTGCTAGTGTTATTGTCAAGGGCAAATCCAAAACAAGCCTCTTAAACTAAAACTGTCTATACCATGCCCGATATGTGGCAGAGGGAGGCCCCCCCCCCAATGTTCCCATTCTCTAACACACTCGTCCCCTCATGTACAGAAGCACCCCCCCCCCCCATAAAATCTTCAAAAGAATTCCAGAAATTTCCAGAGCACAGTGAAGACACAATAGGAGGGGGGGTACACCCTGCCACATATCGAGCAGCAAATGAAACTGTCTGGCACAAACTCATCCTCTTAACTTCCTTAATCCACCAATTGTTATCAAATCAATCATTATCTTCTCAGTAACTGAATCTATTTTGGACTTCTTTCTTTTTATCAGAGAACTGGGCTCGTGAGCTTCACACATGGTGCCCTGCCCTGGAGGTGATTTTATACACGGGTAATGCTGAGGAGAGGAGAGAGTTACGATATAACATCCTAGCTGAGTGTATCACCTGTAATGTCATTCTTACATCGTAAGTACAGAAGAAGATTGATCTATCATTATACCTTGCATCATCACTAGTTGTGAGGCACATGAGTGTTATCAGAACCAGTTTGATATCACACCACCTTCAAGGGCTTCCATTTTCAAGGTGGAGTGGAGGCTGAGCACCAGACTCGTCTTGAAATCAAGCTAGTATCAGACCATTACAATTACGATTCATATTTGTAGCATGACTGAGTGGTCTAGAGCATGAAACTCATGATCTAATGACTGAGTCATCAGAGTGTGGGTTCAAATCCTGGTCATGACACTTGTGTCCTTGGGCAAGACGCTCATCACCCAGGAGTAACTGGGTACCTGCGAGGGTCAAGATTATTGATGTGAATGATTACATACCTATGCGCTGATTTGGCTGCTGGTACTCAGAAAGAGTTAAGACAGTTTCAGGAATATGTTTGAGGAAAATACATGTTGCATTGAATGGAATTGAATTGTTGAATTGAATGAACAGGGGTAGTAATAGTTTAAATGCACTTTGAAACAATTTTTAAAAGCACCTAATAGATACCTATTAATGTTATGGCTTTGATCATCATGTTTGAATACCAATTTGCTGATCATGTTCGTGTTGATGTTATTTGTTTTTGTTTACAGATACAATATGTGTATCAGTAACACGGATGATCGAAGTCTCTTCAGGAAGATGGGGATACATTATGCTGTGTTTGACGAGGCACATATGCTGAAGAATATGCAGTCTCAACGCTATGGTACACTCATGAGGATTAGGGTCAGTCTCTATCATGTATTGGATTCATTCAGAGCAATGCTAATCAATGCTGGGAATTTTGTATCACTGTCAAGGACTTCAATTCAAAATTAATATCACACTGCTTTGGATAAGATGTGATGCAGTAATAATGGTACTAATAATAATAATACGCAGATTTATGTAGTGCATTCATTATCACATCTAATGGGCATCTCAAAGGGCTTATTATATTTGCAATAGGTTTGCAGAGCTATGTTTAAATTGTGATTTCCATTTAAATACCACCTTGTACTGGTTTGCAAGATGATGCAGCAGTAATCTACACCCAACCATGCCAGAAACACCGGGGCAAACCCCCTTCTCTTAACGATAAGTGTACTGGGTTCTTTTACGTGCATTACACAACACACAGGACCTACGGCTTTACGTCTCATCCGAAGGACAAAGCAATTGTTGTTAAGTGTCTTGCTCAAGGACACAAGTGCCATGACTGGGACCCGAACCCACATTCTGACAACACCAGAACTTGAGTCCAGTGCACTACACTGCTCAACCACTTACACTCTGTGAAAAAAAAACACCATTTTCCCATTCCAAGATTCAAACTTGTTCCAGTCACAATCTTATTCAACCCTGATATCAGGATGACTCAGTGGTATCTGCCCTGCTTTTTACCTCTGTGTGGACTCAGGTTCAAATCCCACCTCAGATCAGAGCCCTCTACATGGATGGTCTTTCAGTTCCTACATTAGTTCTCCAACATCTCTTCAGCCTCTCCTCTACACAGGTATCTTCAGCCTAACAGGTTACAATGTTGCTGATAGATTTGGAGGATTCCTTGGTATCATTACCACTAAAATATAACTTAGGAATGTTAATTTGTTCTGTTATGGATAGGCCGAGAGGAAGCTGCTTCTGACTGGTACTCCTCTTCAGAACAACCTCAAAGAGCTGATTTCACTGTTGAGCTTCGTCATGCCAAACATGTTTTGTGATAATGCAGCGGAACTACAGAAGATGTTCTCCCTAACAGTAAGTCCAGTTACATTACTTATCTGATATCTGCCAGTGGAATACATTGCGTTTCTGCATCTCATAAAGATTGAAACCAAAGGCCAAGTTCATGTTGGACACAGACGCTTTTTATTTTTCTGCATCCCATGAGCATGCGTCCGATAATCAGCTCATCCTACATCAAATTTGCAAACAAACAAAAAATTATACAAATCAAAACTGTTCTATTTTCAATTTCTCATTCTGATGTTTTTATTGGTTCTGAAAATTTGCACTAAAAGTAACGTTTTAAAACGACTTAAAAAAAAACCATTAAGCTCAGAATATTATATTCTTGAAAATGTTTAACTTAAATCCAACATCAAGTAACACCTTGTCAAAGAAAGAGTTTTTCATCTTTTGTTCTAGGCTCTGGTTCTTAGTTTCTTCCCTACCTTTACCTCTGTGTAATACCACTTTGGACTGGAGCCTTGCATGTGGATTGGGTTTTCAGTCCCTACCTGATTGCGTGGGTTTTTACCCTTTTGGGGTTTTCCTCCCACTTCTAAAACTCATTACTTCATTGCTCCTATTTATCCCGCACAAGCGCTGTTGGATGTGTCATAAAATGCACCAAAATAATGGTACATTAGATCTTTGGACACCACTACATCATTCATGGCCGAACAGTTTGGTGCATCGGACTGATGTTCTGTGGCTGAATCATCAGAATGAGGGTTTAATTCCCGGTCATGACACTTATGTCCTTGAGTAAGGCACTAAACCACAATTGCTTCTGAGAGGGCTGAGACAGTAGTGTGTTGGATTAACCCCTTAGCGCTAATTTAAGCAGCTTGGTGTTAGATAGTTAGATAGTACTTTATTAAAATCTTGTCGTCTCTCACAAGAACATAGATACATAAAATACAAAGCAATGCACAGAAAAAAATACACAAAAATAAACAGACAGGGTTATATGCTCCCCAGGGAGTTGAGCAAGTTTGAGGAATGGCCTAAGTATGCCTGATGAACAGGGATAATAATGTTGCAAAGCACCTTGATCTAGCTACTAGGATGCGCTATATAAGAACGTAAAAACTGATCTGTTTATATCTACCATGCATTCTCCTTAATTGTTTATTTTGTTTCTGTCTCCATGTGCCCACTAGCAGCACCCTGATCCAGATGGAAGCTGTTGCTTTATAAAAACTGTTTATTATTAATATTAGATACTTCAGTTTGTTATCTGCATTTGTCATTATTGTTTTGACTGATAGAAACAAAAGAGTGAGAATCCATTGGAGCAGAGTTCCTTTGAGAGAGACCGGATTACTCACGCCAAACAGATTATGCAACCATTCATGCTTAGAAGACTCAAATCACAGGTCAGTATACCAAGCCACAATCCTTAATTCACAATCAAGTTGTTCACTTTACCCCTCCTAGTCTTGGTAAAAATTCTCAACAAGTTGACCAACCATCTGAGAATTCATCTCCACCGGTTGAGTTTGGTGATACAACTGTGCACAGAACTAATTGTGTACATGTGTGTACTGTGTAGATATCATGATATGTTGCAGGCTGGCATAGTTTATCTGTCATTCAAAACTACAGTAGATGGCATTGAATGGTCAGACAGTAGGAGGGTTGACTGTGTACAGTTTAGATGCATTCACCATATGATATATTGCAGGCCAGCATAGTTTATCTGTCATTCAAAACCATGGTGGATGACATTGAATAGTCAGGCAGTAGGAGGGTTGACGATGTACTGTGTGGATGCATTCATCACATGATACCTGCAGTACTACATTCTACAAAGTCAGACAACTTCCTGAATAGAACTTGGAACCATGAGGGTTAACCTTAACTCCCATGAGTGATTTACTAGGATCCATTCTCACTCAAACAAAATCCAGCACCATATGATAACTCAACACCCAAACTGTTGAACTCTGATTATGGTGGTATGCCTGATCACAGGAGTGATTTACTAGTGCAGCTAGTCCAATAAAATCCAACAAAATATGCAGTTGGATTTTGAAGGGGTTTGGGTGGTCAGGGTTAAAGATTAAATCACTGCTACATTTCATAGTGCCAGATATCTAGATCGTTAAGGATTATCATTTATTTTTGTTTTTCACAGGTGCTTAAACAACTACCAAAGAAGAGTGAAACTATACTTAAATGTCCGATGATCGCCAGTCAACAAGAGTGCTATAATAATATTAAAATGGCCCTATCACAAGATCTACGTGACCTAGGAGATGGCTCAAAGATCAGGCTTAGTAAGCTGTCTTGTGCCATGATGCAGCTACGTAAAGGCGCTAATCATGAGATGCTGATGAGAAATCACTATGACGATGCCAAACTACGACAAATGTCAAAACTCATGCTCAAGGTTTGTCAAGAAATCTAATAGATGGTACCCTTCTCTATCCTTCGTTGATGTAAGGCTAACAGATTGGTGTTTTTATTAAAACCTTTTTATCACAAAATGTTAGTGGATTCAGCAAACTTTTTTAAAGACCAATCCATTACATATGTCCAGGGTTTCAAATCATTTCAATGGATAAAAAAAACTGTCTACTGCATAGGATATATTTTCACCCCAGGAATTTGAAGAAAAATTTATCAATGATGATATTCATTATGTTCATGAAGATTTTAGTTTTGAATTGTCTGAAACTTACCAAAAATCTGAGCCCTTACCATCACACAGAGATCCAACTTTTCTGATTTTTTTGATTTTTTTTTTTTTTTTTTCAGATTTCGGATTTTTTTATTTTTTACCCCCAAATTCCGATTTTTTTTTTCTGACCCCCAAAAAGTCATTTTCCCCCATTTATATTCTGAAATATGTGATTAAATCCGAAAAATTCGAAAAACACTGTTACAAAATAATAATCCTGTCTGTGACGCACTGTTAGTCTCTTCTACCAGCCGTCAGTGTGCACTTTCCAGATACCATTTCCAGATACGATTAAAGCATTTTACGGCTGGAGATAAATTTACGCATTGACCTATGACCTGGTAGAAATTTGGAGACGGTGTGTGTCCGACGCCTGTGTGTGGAGAATCATCAACGTTTGCAGATTATTTTCTTATATTTTTCTAAAGTGCTACGGTCTTTTAAACTCTCAAGATAATTTTGGAGATACTAAAAAGTGTTGGAAGAACAAGTTTTAATGGTGAATGGGTCACAACGCTTATCACAGGTAAAGAAAAAGATTTTAAAAAAGTGACCGATGCATGGTTAATGGATTACCAATTCAGCAGATCATTACTGTGAGCTTTTAAGATAAGATACGTCTACATTGCTATAATTTCATCATTTTTTTTTATTGAGTATTTTTCTCTCCTTTACTCAGCCCTGGTCCCACTATCGCTAGCGGCGGGGTTCACACCGAGTGAGGTGCCAACCGTGCATCACGTTGCCCACATTCCGGAAATTGCCCAAAATCCAGACATGTATTTTTAGCATTAGACTTGTCCGATTTTTTTTTTAATAGCCAGTTGCATCTCTGATCACATAATGTTGGTAGAAAGTGTGTGCATTCAGTGCCAGCATTTTCACCATTACTGGGACTCGGATACACCCAGCTTTAATTGTTTTTACGCATTTGAATAATCTATGACCAATGAAGTCAGGGCAACTACACAGAACACCAGTGTGATGCGTGTTAAACCCTGCGCACTTTGCCTATGCAAGCATAAATGCAGCCCAGTCATGGTAGAAAACACTGGTACAGGACATGTGGAAATAACCAAAAATGGATCACTTGGGACAAGGAGATATTTGTTACTTCATAAATTTGTTGAGTGTAAAAAGCTGTATGCTTGATGTCCTAAACATTTACCTCATTCATATGCTTTGGTTGAGGAGCTTTGTCACCACCATCTAACTGTCTCCTATTATTTGTAATAACAGGAGCCTAGTCATTACGATGCTGAACCTGAGCTAATCTTTGAGGACATGTCAGTCATGACGGACTTTGAGCTACACAGACTCTGTCAGGAATACAGCATCCTGAAACCATTCCAACTCTCCACTGATCTTCTGGTTGCTTCTGGGAAGTTCCAAGCCCTGGATAAGATGCTTCCAGAACTCAAACAAAACGTACGTACACAGCTAAGATTTCAAGGAAGACTCCACTAGATCTCAGGGGTGTTTTTTTGTTGTGGTTTTTTTTTTCGCTCAAAACGTTCACTGGACCAGAATTATTTTTGACAAGACCAGAAGCATTTCTTTCTTTTTTATATTTGCCAAACCTGTAGGAGGAGGTTTGGAATTGAAAAGCTTAAAAATACAGCAGTGAATATGTTGAAAAGTATATTCAAGGGAAAAACAGTAGACTGCAGGACTTGTTCCATTGTTGGGTTACTGGCCAAGTGCAAAAATATGTGCAAATTTTGCCTGCAGGAAGTTCAGGTTCTGGGGGCATTTTGTAAACATGTGATATCACAGCTTTACTTTGTCTACACTTTTTGTGGGTGAACAAAAGAAGTTGACTGGAATGGGATTTGAACCTGTGACTTCCAGCGCTCTACAAACTGAGCTATCTAGCCCTATGTTGGCAGTCTCCCTATTTTGTCAATATCTTTGTTTGGGAGTGCCAGTCAGAAGCCATTCAACCTGAAACTGCCATGTAGCCAGGGATCACACCCAAGTTTACAATACAACCTGGGAAGTGGCAGTACAGGATCACCTTAAGGGGATACCACTTTTAATTCAATTTTGGGGTGAACAAAGGAAAATTTGAACCTGCCACCTCCGGTCGCAGGTTTTACTTTAAGACAAAATAGAGAGACCACCATCAATTTGTTTGTTTGTTTTTTGGTTTTTTTTTTTTGTTTTTTTTTGTTTTTTTTTTACCCCAAAATAGATTTAAATTTACCCAGTCAGTTTCCCTTGTGATTTGTTACTTGATGTTATTATCTTGTACACAGGGTAGCAGAGTGTTGATGTTCAGTCAATTTGTGATGGTCTTAGACATTATAGAGGTTTATATGAAACATCATCAACATAGATATCTACGGCTTGATGGCCAGACCCCAGTGTGTGATAGGTAAGGTTCTGAATATTTAATATATTCTATAAAACCGTTTCATTGAAAATTTAAAAAAGGAAAGCACAAATCTCAGCTTCCTGGGGAGTATACAGCCTGTGCTGCCAGATATGTAGTGCATCAAGCTAAATCAATCACAAGAACCATCTCTGCCACCCATTTACTCCTGGTTGAAGAGAAGCAATTTAAGTTGAAGTCCAGAGAACCCTATAGTTCCAATACAATTTGTTCAACTCTGACGTTAATTCAGAAGGAAATCATTCTCTCTGGTGCATTTCAGTGAACAAGATGTGAACAGCGAATAGCGCACGTTCACATCAATTTGTCTGACCATTCATGTTGCAGTATCTATAATGATTTGTTGGTCAATGTGTTGTCGTCTGCTTTAAAAAAGGAAACAATTTTCACTTTCTTACTAATCAACATGTTTTGTAAATGAGTACAAATTCATATAATGAACACTTAAAGATGAACAATTCCATTGGACTTTATTGTTGTTTTAAGAACATTTAGGTCAGATTTGTCTCATTTTCATAAACTTGTCACTGCTTTCATCCAATTTTTAAAGTTGGCTTACCTCCTCCTGATCGTTCGCTAGACTTTGCAAACATTGCAAACGCCTTATGTGCCCAACACGTTCCTGTTTGAAAAGTTTGGCATTGTTTGCGTGAGTGGAACGCACCCCTGGTATGAACTTCATAACCAGTGAGGTTTCAGATTGAAAAATGCCAATATAATAGTTACCAATCCTGTACTGTCTTTAAACTCTGTGTATCTTTTTGTCTTGTTGTTGACCCCCAACAGGTTGACTATGATTGATAAATACAACAACGATGAGACAATCTTTGTCTTTCTATTATCAACCCGTGCTGGTGGTCTAGGGATTAATCTAACAGCCGCTAATCATGTCATTCTACATGATATTGACTATAATCCGTACAACGACAAACAAGCCGAGGACAGATGCCATCGGGTCGGCCAAACGAGGTAAGTACCATCTTATCACACCAACCCTAGACAACTAAATAACTCTGAGCGATTGATTTGATTGCAAAGGGGTGTTAGTCACCGCTTTCCTTCTCAGGGGAATTCATTTGTCACTTTTTTATTTCACTTGGTGTAACAAGTTTAAATCCAATGGGATGCAGGGGATATATTCCTCCCTCCCAACTTTTTTTTTTCAGGGGGTTCCCTTGTGTAGTAATATAAGGCATTTATCAGGAATTTTTAAACCAATTATCAAAGCACTGTACAGTATTACAACCCCTGTTCATAAGGGCCTTAATTATTCCTGGAACTAACTCCTTAGGAGTATGCATCACCGGCAGTCAAATGGGCACACAGGTTGCCAGTCATTCACATCTACAATCTCTACCCTTTGGTGGACCCATTTACTCCTGGGTGATGAGAAGCAATTGTGGTTAAGTGCCTTGCCCAAGGACATAAGTGTCCTGACCAGGATTGGAACCCACACTCTGATGACTCGGCCATCAGAACTTGAGTCCGATGCGCTAGACCGCTCCGCTATTAATGTCATGTGGGAATCATGGGGTGAAAAAAAAAATAATACAGTACTTAAGCCTACTTGTTATTACTTAACAAAAAATTAGAAGGGAACCAGTTACAAACAGTGAACTTAAGGTGACTTTTTAGCTGGCAACCTTTTTTTGATCAGCAAAGTTTGTTTGTGCTAAGCTATTGTACTCCATGTACAATCAGCTAGCATGAGAGGTAAAGGTATGAAAGTTATTCACTAATGATTGAATCAAAATGAGTATCCCAGGCTATAGTCCACCAGATGGATATGAACCAGGCTAGATCCAAAGACGGACACAATCATAAATAGATAAACATGACAAAATTAAAAGCAACTGTGACCTACATGAAGCTACAAGAGAATTTGACACAATTGGAACACACAAACCCATCCTTTAGCCATCAATTTTGAAAATCAATAAGCAATTATGATTTGTGAAAACTATGATGAGCAATGATTGATTTTGCCATTCAGCATTTGAGTACATTTGTTAGCCTTTTGGCCAAGGACTTTGTGACAGATGTGATTTTTTTTACTTGTTTTTTGTTTACGTATTACAGTTCATATTAACACAGTTGAAAATTTGTGACATCAAAATTATTACATCATTAAGAATAATTGATTTTTCTTTATATCTTATAATTTTATTGTTCTCTCTTGCAAAAAACATATAGTCAGAAGTTTAATAAATGAGAGAATTTAATTAGCTGTTGCAAACTGCTTACCATCCAAAAGGACCTGTTGTATAAATGCAAAATGTAATGGCCTACAAATTATAACATCTGAAATCTTTTTAAGGTAAATATTATGAATGCGTTCTATCAACCATACCGATCATAATTTTGTAATGATATTCAACTTTTTTATATGCAGTGAAAATACAAATTTATCTGTGTATGATTTGTTGATCCAGGGATGTGACGGTTACTAAATTAATCAGTAATAATTCCATTGAGGAGGGAATGCTACGATGTGCTAAATACAAACTCAGGCTGGAGGAACAAATGACAACCAATGAAGATGCTGGTAAGAGAAAATTATGAATATTCATGCAGTGGAATTTTGAATATTCATAAGTTACTTTTAGATCGAGTCCATAATGAGCATCACTTAAATGTATATCTGAACCCGATTTCATGAAGCTGCTTAAGCACAAAAACTAGCTACCGCTAAGCACAACAAAATTATGCTTACCGGAATAAGGTTACCAGCCAAAATACTATATCACATAGTACCACCTGTATGGTATTCTGCTAATTTTGGGTTAGCAGAAAAGCTTTAAGCAATGTTTTCTGCTTAATTAAGCAGCTTTATGGAACAGGGCCCTGTTATGGGCAAACTCAAAACAAGTTAGCGCTCTGCTTAAATATGTTTGTACACTACTTCTCTTGGAGTAGATTCAGAACTGTGTGTTATTTTTTGTACATCATTTCAGAAGGAGATGACAAGAATGCGGCAGATATTGCAAGTTTACTGAAAGATGCATTAGATCTATGATAGAGGGAGCTAGCCACACCCTGGCCACGCCCAAGCCCCACCACGATCAGCTTTACAATCCCAGGTCTACCTCAAAGCACATTGGAAAGGGTAAATGTAGGTACAATGGCTTCTCATCTTGCCAGCATTGAGATGTGAGCTCAATTTGAGCTCACCAGTTTTGTTTATGTTGAGGGTGTTTTAGTCAAATTTCAGTTTATTCTGTGTTACCATGTCACTTTCATTTGTTTTGTATTACGCATATATATTACCTGATGAATCATTAGCCCACCCACTCCCTCCCCCCAAAAAAAATAATAAATAAATAAATAATGAAATAAAAGAACTAACAAAAAACATACTAATAGTACTTTTTGTTTGCACATTTTTCCAAATATTTGATGCTTGGTATTTGCACACACAAAACATGTTACACTTGTGGTTGTGTCAATGATGTTTGTACACCGATGTACCCAAATGTAAAAGATGGAATAATGTTTCAATTATGTTCTCTGTTTTTATTATTCTTGCATTTTTGTTTATTTAGCTTTATTTTTGTTTATTTTGTTTATTTAGCTGTTGTTGTTGTTGTCGTTAATGAAGTAAACAAAACAGTCTGTCTCTATCCCCCCCAATCCCCACCTATCTGGGATTATTGGGTTTTTTCCTTAATTCAATTAATTTGTTACTGTTTAGATTTGTTACAAATACAAAGTATTTTTGTGAGTCTTTTAATTACGTAATGAGCTGTTTCTGTTTATGTTGTTTCCTTTTTTTCAGCTGACACTTATTGCAAGAATCATAGATCTTACACAGTTCTTACTATAAAGTAACCAAAGAATACCGAATTTTACCTTAAAATCAATTCAAAATTAACTGTGTGGTCATTGTTTAAACATTTATAAACCCATGCTTGACACAAAATACCTTGGGACCCTAACGTTACAATCAAGTACCAAAAACGAAACCGTGCACAAGTTTATTAAATGAACGGTTTTATAATTTAATGATGTTAAGGCACACTTGACATAATTTGTTTCCCCCCCCCCAACATTTTAATAGACTGATCCATTAAGCTCCACCCCTGAATACATTGACCAACAATAACCGCAGACACATGCCCATAAGCTTTGATACGGTCAAATTAATAACAAATTGTAAGCAAGTTTCTGCCATTTAGAGCAAGTCGCATGTGTTGTACATGGTAATCACATGGGTGCCATTGATAGACAGTTGCTGTGATGGAAGGGGGAGGGGCTTAGATGGATCAGTCTATTTTCAAAAAGGTGATTCCAGAATGGACAGAGAGTATTATCTACAAGTGTGCATGAACCTTTAACAGTTTCACGCATAAGAACAACTTTCAGCATTTCATATTCTATTTAGTATAATAAATTGGAAGCATCAGTGGATACCATTAATAAATATTATTTATGTATTTTTCAATGTAATTTTGCATTGTTTTTTATTGGCCTTTGTGTTCTGATATTTATCTTGAATGAATGTTTGTTTATTTTATGTACACAAATATTTACAGGACAGTTGCTCACATTATAGTTAAAACCTTAAATATATATTGTCAATAAAAAAATACAAGAGATCGCCAATTTTATGTTAAAGGTACTACACAGGATTGGTGAGGATCAAAACATTGTTTACTCTCAGTCTGAAAGCTTACTGTTTGTAAAGTTCATATTAGAACCAATTTTCCCATCTGAAATGCTGTCTTATTCAAGAAAACTTTATCTGAAAACCTATTTTAAAAAAATGAATATTTTTTTTTTTTTAAGTCAGTGGAATGTTGCAAAATGCTAACACGGTTAGCAACTATTTTTCAACTCTTAACAATCCTGTATTTTACCTTTTATGTTCAAAACCACATAGAAACCCAAAGCAGTAGAAGTGGCCAATATTTATCCAACATCCATCCATTTACTCTTGTGGGGACGGGGTAGAGGGATGTTAATTGTGCAATCCCCCTAGAGGAGGTCACTAGGTTAACCCCTCCCACCAACATTTAAAGAATAACCAATTTTATTCCATTCCAGTTTATTCAATTCCAGTTTTATCTTGTAAAATATTTAGATCGATTCGTTGAATATACTTCTGCAATACCGTTGTCCCTTTGTGTTTAAATATTTTACTCTCCTCAAATTCTCTGTAAAATAGTTCTATAAAATAAACGTTGACAAATATGAAAATAGGGCATCAAATTGAAATCCGTAATGACATTTAAATCTCCCCAACATTAACATAGAAATGAATATTCAAAATAGACTGGGTATCAGTTCAGTTGAAGATGAGCCAACTATCTTCCATATCGTACATTTTTTCCACACCTTCCCTGCTGTACACTCTTGGACAAATGAGTTTGTAAGCGATCAACGTCACAAGTAGACTAGCCAAGCCCACTGCAATAAGAAGCCCCGCTCGGAGGTAAACTGGTTGCCTTTTTAGCGTACCGCATACCTTGGTGATCCAGCGAAAAGTTGAGTTTCGTAACAGAGTCATTTGGCTACAGACACTCTAGAAAAAGAAGCAATTTGTGCTATAAAATGGTTCAATTGATAACGAAGTTACTTGGAAACGATAATGAGGTTAGAATAAAAAAAAAACTACATTTTTATGTTGTTTTCAGTAAATTATAGATGCTAGGTCCGATTTTGGGGCCAATTTGACCAACAAATTTACGTTTAAATGCATAAATAGCTATTTATATAGTTTCGAGAAAGTTACAAGCTTTCATTTAAGGTATTGCACGAAAAAAAATGATATTTAATTAAAATCTAACAAATTATTGTCAAATTCACATCCAAAAAGCCATGTGTTCAAACGTGGCTATATATATATATTGTTCATTATCCTAGGCATATGTACGGAAGTTTTTGTATGATTTTCGTTTTAAAACGGCATCATCTGTGAAAATTCGTTCAGAGAAAACAAATCTTTAACAAAAAACATGTATTTCGCAGAAAATCGGGCTGTGCAACTTTAAAGGTTTAAGTTCAACTATTTTACGATGGGTGTTTTTCAATGTTTTTTTGTAGTCGAAGATCATAGTAAATTTCATTAACTTACTGTGCTTGTCATTCTTGCCTTCACTCCCCCGTAGTCCACAGTAACGTTACCGTAAGCCTGACCATCCAATCCGACCGTCACTCCGACAGTTTTAACGGTACCTTTGTACCGAGCTTGGCTTCCCACTGTCCCCGGTGGATCCTCGGCCCTGCGCCCAATCGTGTTTACAGTCGCATTAATCCCATAACTCATCGATGGCTTGCGTGGTTTCTTTTTCCACTTTGACACAACTGAGCTTTTGATATGCCCATTTCTTTGATGTTGTAATTCTCCGTTTGATGGTCTTTTAGGGGCGTGGTCATTGGTACTTTGTGTGGGAGGTGAAGGGTTTACGCGTGATTCTGCATCCTGTATAAAATAAACAAGTACACATTTTTGCTGATTATTTTCAATAAATCGACATAATCCCTTTAAAAACTAATTTAATTAACTCCAATCATTTTATGATGCAGGTAGCATTTTGATCAGAGTACATTGTGTTGTATATTATGTTGTCTTGATAAAAATGATGGAGTCTGTAGATTTTACTAAAACATACAAGACAACAAATTGTTCAATAGATTGAAAAAGATTGATTTGAAATTTCGCATTCTAGTGGGAATAAAATCTAGTGAGGTTTGCGGATACACGATGTACATAAAACTCTTGAGTTGTGGTTCTGAAAAGAACCGTTGGTTTAACACCTCGACGTTCTGATCAGTATGCTCTGATCGGCTTCAGGGGATTCCATTTGGGCTCTGTTGCGCAGATTGGAAGAAAAGTCGAACAGATAAATGAATGAAAAATCGATTCGAAATTATTTTATTAGCAAAATTGCTTCGTCAATAATTGTTGGTACATTTTAAACTTTTTGTGTGCCCTTATAACAGGAATACCACATTGTCACGTCAATGAGTGCATGCGAAGAGCAGCAACGTCCTGGAATTGTTGATATTTCAAAAACTAATAATGCAAACTTGAAATTAGAGATGAAATGATTGACTGAAATGACTGTAAGCGGCAACCAAAATAATACTCATTATCACCGATGCAATCACAACATCTGTTAAAGTTTTATTTTACCCACCGCTTCATTATCAACGGCAAACAAATCATGTACGTTGACGCTGTCCTCGGATGCCTTCGTCAAAATCCAAATTGGTGCCCACATAAATCCAAGAACAATAAGTAAGACGCATCCTAACACTGGCCGACCTGAAGCCATCGAGTCGTCTATCTAAACGTCATCCAAAAACGACGTCAAATTCGAACGAACCCCAGAAGTATTTAGCCATTTTTTCAAAAGTCCTTATCGAATTGCTGACATTGGCAAGCTGCTGTACTGAGTGTAGAGATCTGAATTTGTAATGAAATGATGCACAGCGATGATACGCGATTACAAATAAATCGATGAGTGGATGCGTGTTTAGTCTAACGTGAAACATGTACAACCTTCAAAATGAATATGCTAATTAATATTATAATAACTAAGGTAACAGGTGCGACGAACATTGTGTCTCCACAGGCTCACACGTCATCAGTGGGTATTATTAACTAATATTGTGTATTTTACAAAAAAAACAACGAACTCACGATAAATGGATTGGACAGTAAAATTTGAAGAGGTACTTTAAAACTGCAAGTATATTGTGACGGATTGGTACAATATTTCTTTGTTCCATTGAAAATATGCCTACTGTTTAATTGAGTAGCATGTATTGTACTTTGCTATTATTATTAACAATTGTTATTATAATATATACGACCTGAACACATGTATACAAAAAATGGGCGTATGAAATCTTTTTCAATTCTGATGGGTTGTAAAGAGTTGTCAAAAACACAACTCAACTTTTCGTCGAGCTAGTTGCATCAGTCTATTCCTCAATCTGTTGCCCAGGTTTTGTTTTGTTTTTTGTTTTTTGTTTGTTTGTTGTTTTTTTTCTTGGGGAGGGGGGGGGGCTTTCGGGGCTGGGGTCTTCTTCAGAGAAAAAAAATCTTCTTGGCTCATAGTTAGTCAAGAAAAGAAAAAAAGAGAGATTTATTCAAACTTTAATTAGAACTGAAATTAAGCCAAGATCTTTGAAGAGCACTTATGAGATAAAGTGGAATATTTCCAAAGTTTGAATGCAATAAAATAAAACAGTCGCGATTCGTAGCTTCTGCATAATGTATGATTTTCTGTGGAACAGGAATGTGGTGTGGCATCTGTAAGTCAGTAAAGTAAACATAGCGCCCTCTATAGTATTTGTAGGTATTAAGATAATGCACTAATAATCGCAGTACGTCTTCGAAGCTGATAGGGATGGTTAAAAATTGTTTACTGTTGGGGAGATTTCAACATTATGTTTTCCAAAGTTTGATAACAAAAATAAGCTGTTTTCAAAGTATTTTTCTTTCGATTCTTTTCTGATAGTTATATCCCGGATATTGAAATACCTGTACAATCAGAAATTTCAAGAACCATTGAAAAAAATCTCTCTTTGGGGAGAAGTAGTTCCTTGAGAAGAACTGAAAACTTGAGATAGTTTTATAATCTTAACGTTTCGTATAGATGCTATCCTCATCTTCTTTTGTAAACACTTGGTGTACTCGATAACATCACCAGAGTGAAAATATCAGGAGAAGATTCGACTTGGTGCATCGTGACATAGATGCAAAAGACATTCCACATTTTCAGGTAAGCACAATGAGTTGGATATAGATGAAACAAGACGGCCCCGCAACTTGAACTCTACATGAGACTCAGCCCAGTGGATTGTTTCCGGTAACAGACTTATTCCCAGTAGTCGAACCAACCCTGTTCATAGGTAAACCCCTGGAATTTTCCTTACTCAGTGAATGAAGGAATAAGGAATCCATTCATTAGAGAGTTTCCTTCATCTTGTCCCGTTCAGGGGTCTACTTCATCTTTGATGCATCTTATCGCTTTATCATCCAGAGATTCAAAAAGTTTTAACTTATAGTTTTAAACTACAGAAGCAGCCGACCTCGTGGGTAGGGGAGGCGAGGAGGGGAAGGCGTTAAGGGTGAGTTGGGCAAACATTGACCCCCGCACCCCCCCCCCCCCATCTCCATAAATTAGTTAACACGTGTTGTTGTGTTCTAGCTCATATTTTTCTGCTTGAGATTTCAGGAATGCGTCGAATCTTGTTTCTTATAAAGAACAGAAAATCCTACTTTCTAACTTATTTGTTGCTTTTGTAACTTGATGAGCTTTTTCATGAAAGGAAAGGTATGTAAACTTGTGGGCACATTTTTGTGTTCAATTAATCATAACAATTATAGAACAGATAAAACAAAAATTCAACAATTAAAAAGTCTGTAATTCCGCAGTTTATTTCTATAACAGACCTGAAACCTTTTTTGGTAATGATGTGACACCATCCGTTTTGTTTGTAACAGAAAAACAATATCCTGACGGTACGTAGAATTATTAGTCACAATAATTACTGACAATGAGGGCGCTATCGGAGCGCCTCGTATGGATGGCTGGCTACGATACTGGCGGGGTTAGATATGTAATGCAGTTTTAGGGAAATATCTTAAACTATTAATGTGGATAAGTTTATAATTCAACAGGCACAAATTAATAATGACCAATAAAACTGAAACAAATTGTAACATAACTAACAAAAATTTAACAGGTCTTTGGAAACTCTAACCTGGTAAAACAAGAGGATATAAATAAAAAAATATAAACAATTATAGGGTCTACGTCTTTTTCTAAACTATAACAGTTATTATTTCTATCTCGACGTTTTCCTTTATTATAAAAATGTATTCGAATGACTGTACTGTATTAATTGCTGTACTAATCGCTTCGAAAAAAAAACTATGGATATTGTATTCAATTAAATTATAATAATAATAGCACAGCAATATTTTTAAATTTACATAATTGTTAGAATTATCACAAACCAAACACATTTTATTATAATAGTAAAATATTTCATACTTATTTGATGCTATTTTAAATTAAAGCAATTTCATTCACTAATGATTAATTTACAATAATTTTTTTGAAATGCTACTGGCCTTATTAATATTGAATTATTTTTCTATAAATTTAAAGCATTACTTAAAACAAAAATTTAACAATAACACACTTTTTGTGTGTGTGCCTTTCCTTTGTGATACCTAACAATATTTTAGCCTTTAATATTTGAAACAATTAATTGGAATATTTTTTTTGAGGACTGAAATATTTCTCGTTATATATTCACGTCGACTAACATCCTTGCCGTCGTCTGTCACACTGATTACATTATAGCGCGCCACCTCCGCCCGTCCGCGCTTGCTGGTCGGCTGGCTGGCTCTCCACCGTACGGCCATGCAATTTACGGGCGCGCCATCGTTCTATTAGTTATTACTGAAGTAGGCTAGGCTACAATTTACTACTGCAAAGAACGGCAAAAAATAATCAGGTATTCACTTTAGATGCATAAAGACAGTATGACCTTCGCTCTAGCATGTAACTACAACTGAAAACATTTGGTTTGTTTTTGTTTGTCTTATTAAAACACACTTTCCCTTCCAACTAATGGATTTTTTTTGTTAATAAAGTAAAATTGTAGCTCGCTTGGTAGGCCTTGTAATGCGGTATTATGTTTACACTAAAATAATGCACTTTAATAAACAAGCAATTTTTTGTCTTCCTGTTTGCTGCTTTTTTTCTGGAGTTGTGACAAAGCGACGCCACCGGGAGAGGATCCCGTCGCAGGAGGGCAGAGATAACGCAGTCGTTGCGACGGATTTGCCCGCGAAAATGAAAATAACTTCTTCAATTGAGCCGTGAAACGTGTGCTAGCTGCGAAGAGATTGCAAACAAAAGATCGCATGGAAATACAGCCTCGCCTGACGTCACTCTTCAATTACGGCCCGGTAATTTGAGAACTGAGGGCAGTGTGCTTACTCCCTCTGGAACCTTGAAATAATATCCTCATGATTTAACTGTGTTTGCGTATAACGGGGTAAAATGAAAATTATGAAATAGTTTAGACATATTTTAATTACACTTTATCAGAAAAGTGGATTTTTGTAGTACTGAATTGTCTGGAGTGAGATATTTATAGGATATATTGAGTGTGTTCCAGAGGGGTGGCTCGAAATCCTAATCGAAAGCAGCATGAAAAGAATGCTAGGGACAGTCCACCGCCCAGGAATGTAGTGTCCTACCGAGCCAGCATGAATTAGTTCTCAAATAAATGAAGAATAGGTAATTCCTACGCGCCCATTATCACCTGGGAAACTTGGGTTAGTTTTGAAATTTGATCAAAAAATTATGGGGACGGCAAAAAACTGTCGGTTGGACTTTTTTGCGTTGTTTTTTGCCCTGCCTGGCGCATGGATTTCACACTCTAAATATTTGTAATGTCGCCTTTTGCTAGCATTTCAACCATGCAGAATGTGCGCCATATGAATTACGTGTGAGCAAGTCTTTCGATGGTCTGCTAAGATTCGATGTTATTCTCCAAATCACTCCTCGAAAAACACGTGTGTCCGACTGAAGAATCGCTAGTCGTTTATCTATGATACCTTGTGGACTTATACCAGCCGCGCTGCCTCTTTATAGGAGAGCAGAATACTGGGGGTAAATTGTTCCCAGTATGGCAGCCAAAGTTGCTGGAAATGTCAATTGCGATCAAGAAATTAGCTCTCGTCCGCAGGGCCAGCAAGCAGCAAACAACACAATGGACAGCACGGGCCAGGATTTTAGGCCCTCATCCCGCAACAACACCGGTGGGGAGGGGGCAAACGGGCCCACAGAGAACCAAGGAACTGTTATGAATAACGCCATGACTTCGGCAGGCCAACCACCGGGAAATACTGGAACTGATATTGGGACAAAGACGGCAAGCAATGTTGGTCCTGGCTTGCCTGGTTCAAATTCTGTAATGCTACAACAAGATGGTCATGGTGGACAAAGTGGATTGGGCGCAGGCCACCATCCTTCACAGAGTCAAAGTTTAGATCCTTATGCTGGGCCAGGAGGAACCTATCAAAGTAACAGCAGTATGCATAACCAACTATTAGACAATTCTGGACAGAAAACTGCCCCAAATATGTCCGGCAGTGAAGGCTACAATGGCGGATATTATGGGAATCGAAGTGCTGGATACGGCATGACAAACCAACATGGCGGACACCAGACAGGAAACGCACCGCCGAACTCTTCATTAAACATGAATATAGGCCCAAACCAGAATCAAAATATGTCAAATAATCCGTATAACCAATACGATGGTCATATGGGCTCTAGACAGGGATATTCCCCCATGGTTATGGGGTCCAGGGCGGGTCCGAACGGCCCACCAATGCCGCCGAGTTACGGTTCGTCGCATCAGCAACAACCCAAACCATACGTCGGAGACCGAATCTCAAACTCTGCTCCAACCCTTTCCCAACTTCTCCAAGGCCAAAAACACATGCCAAACTATTCTAGTAGTTATCCTAGTCCAGGCGATAACATGGTGAAGGGTTCTGATGGTGGAGGAGGCTCGCTAGGAATGATGACAAACCAAGGCACAGGTTTTCACCAATCGCCTCAAAACTGGGGACAAAGAAGCGCAGGGATGTCGCACTCGCAAGTCCATCCTCAGTCAGCAAGTGGCAGCCATGGCAGTGGCTACGTCCCAAACATGGTCAGAAATCAGGTAAGCTTTCCCTGACACCACAACCCTTTAAACCATCGCCCAAATGTTTGTTTACGACTTAATAATTGTCAAATAAAAAATTGATAAATAACTGCCTGATATTGATAATGCAAGTTTCTTTTTCATGTTTTTTTTTGACAACAATTTCTCAAAGTTGTTGCCGAACCGTAATGACGTTTTCCTCAAAAAAGTTTTGAAGTTCGATGAAGACGTGAGGCTGTACTTTTTTTTGTAGCAGTAGACGTTTTGAACCGTGTGTGTTTGAGTGTGGTCAGCGGGTGTCAAGTGCAAGTTCGCCGGCGTGTGTGCCCGCGAGTTGTTTTGAATTTGGAGGTAAATCTTGGAGCTGGGTGACAGCTGTGCATTTTGTTGCACGTTCGTGCGATGATTGGTCAACATCCATGAGTTGTCCAACCATTCATTAAGATGTTGGTTGACTGAATGTCAAGTTAATAATAACATTTGAGTACATACACACATTCATAATCCACTTATTGACTGGCATGGTATACATTTCAATCACAGGGACCTGTTTGCCTTTGTGTTTGTCATGTTTGTTAAAATCAGAACTTGTGTTTGTTGATTTTTTTCCCTCTTGCATCTGTTGTGTTGAAAGTTTGGATTTTCTTATTTGATGGTGATTGTGCGGATTGGATTACACAAAGCTGTTGAAATACACATCGTTGGAAGATTTAACTTTATTCAATTTTTTTTTCCCGGTAGGAACATGTACTTACTGAAAAGATAAATTTTTTTGAAGTTGTATTTATTAAAAATGCTTAAGATTTGTACAGTTTAACTACATTGAAAGACGCTGTAAATTTTGCATGAAATATTGCAATTTGAATCTATAAATTTCAACAACATTTACTTTTAGTTATGTTATTGTCATTTGAGGATCTTTCACTTTGACTTTACTGCATGTTGTGGTTCAAATTATTGCCAAATGTTTGTTTAAAACACATGCAACATGGACGTTATTTGGTAAAATAACAATAGGTAGTGACGTCAAGAACTCATTTGCTATCTTATTCAGTGTAGCGATGTTGCACATTTTTAAGTGCGCTTCATTAAAAAAAAATCTCAGTTTTCAAATCAGCATGGCCTCATTGAATTGAAGTTCAATCAATTGAGTTCAGATTTATGTTCTCATTGTAAACTTCTAGGTAATGTAACGTAAATTGCTACGGCTTTCATCCTAGGTGCTTAAATTTGGAAGGGAAACAAAAATGTGGTCAGGATCTAGATATAGGGTGTCAGCTGTATCCAAATTGTTCACTATTATTGCTTTTACATGTAAAAAGCTTTTACATCAACAGTCCTAAGAAGTTACATCATTTTATTATCCTTTCTTGTGAAGGATGAACGATAACTGTCCAGAATGGTTTCTCCATTGTCCTATATTGACTTTGAATTTACTCTTGAATAAAATACACTTTTCAAATCAATTTGTTAAAAAAATTTAAGTAAATGTATCATGGTCTGGTCCAACTAAGGTGTAATTTATTTCTTGTTGAAGAACTCCTAACCATGGAATAAATGTAAAAAAGAACGCCCTTTGGCTTTGTTTTTAATGAGGCAAGAGTTAAAAATTTGTTACAGTTTTGATTTGTAAACAATTACTATTTGAACGGAAACTCCCAACACTTAAGAATAGACTTACCCTTAAAGAAATTGTACAAAACTAGATGTTTACTTTCATAAAATTGAAGAAAACCTTGCCCTTATCCAGGACCCTTCCAAGGCTTGCACCAAGGGACATTGTAGTCGCAACAACATGAACTCTTCAGCATCTTTGGTTATTAGTTAGCCATCAGTTCTCACTACCCTCCCATGTGGTACAGTGATATTTTTCTTGCATTCACCTCAGTGACCATGGTTCAAATCCCACCACGGTCGAGCTATGGATTAGGTGTCCAGTACTTGCACAAGTACATGGCGTTTTGTTTTGGCTTTAGGTAAAAACAACTGGGGGTTTTCCTCCCCATTTTAAAACTAGAGCTGATTTCATTGTTTCTCCCCAGGCAAGATGTTGAGTTTTTAGTTTCTGTAGGCATTATGGGAATCCTTACTGAAATAAATAAATGCCAGTGAGTTACATTTGTTATCAAGAGAAATGTTCTGAAGTTGAAGTTTTTAGGTTTCGGCATATTGCAAGGCCTTCGTTAAACTATTGTCTTGCAAATGGATGTGAAGCTGGTGAAGAAATTGGTGAAAAGAGATATGATGTTTGCTTTCTGGTTTTTTTTCCTTTCTTTTCTTACACCAGCATGCACCTTTTATGGCCAAGGCTGTCGTTTTTCACTTGAATAAAGTGGAGAAACTGAAGGGGAAGCGTGGCAATTTATTCTTTAAATTTAATAAGCCCATTTGGTGGCAGTTGTCCTTTTTATTAAAATAATTATCTCCTAATATTACTTCATACATGTATGGTGTGTTGCAAAACTAGAGTTCTGTAATAGTCCAAGCTTATTGAAGTTAGCCATTCTGTACCTTAAACATGCACTACCATGCATTTATATTTATGTACAAGGGTTGAATTCACATGCACAGACTAGTGACTAGTCTAGTGTGCCATGCTATGATTGGTCAGTTATGTGTGAGCAGCTCAGGCATCATGGCAGCAATGCATTTACATACAGTTTGTGTAAGTTTTTAATATTTTCAAGCTCCATTTAAAAAAGAGCCAAATATATCAACTACATAGTTCAGTAATGCATTTTTGGAGGTGGAAATGTGAACATACATAGTTGGCAAGCAGTCTAATGTGAGTGTTTTGATTTGCTTTAACTGTAAAGACTGAAGAGTATAATTCTGTTGCTTCATTGCAAAAATCTAAAAGAGGACTGACTCAACAAGTATGGCAAAATGTCAGACAGATGGAAAGGCTGCCCAGTCTCTCCTTGTGTGATCTCAAAATAAAATCACATAAAGTGCTTTGAACTTCACTTGAATGTGTGTAGAGTGCAGATTGCAGCAGAAAAATATAACTTCATATTCAAGATTTTACACGAGAGTAATAGTGATAAAAGAGTGAATAGGGTTTTATAAGTTCAGTTTATAGATGTGGTCTCAATTTCGCTGCAACAACAACCAGTCGTAATACAGTCAATCATGTGGTAGTTGTTAAACTTCGCCAGCGATTTGTTCATTGAGTTGAGATGGATTTTCCCCAATGAAAAATACATTTTGTAGGGAGCCTCTTGAAGTGTATTCCATCCCCTTTGAATCATGCTTGATGAAATCCTCTGACAATCCGCATGGCACGCTGGCGTCTGAAACCAGCAGCTGCACACACAATCAGCTCTGCAGTATTGGCGGCGTAGGATCAATCTCTAGTGCATTTTTATGAAGTATGGTCGCCAGTTGCTCATAAATGTTGTAGGTTGATGGGCTTCCTGAATATTGCATTTATATACTACTTACCATGTAGTCATATTCTGCTGTTGTACTACGCAGCAATAACTAGATCAACGCTACTAAAGAAAGTATCGTCTTCATACAAGGACATGAGGTTTCTCTCGCAGTAGCTTACAAGTATTATCTTGAATAACAAGTGCAACTTTAGGTTGGGAATTCTGTTTTGATAAAGATAAGAAACTTATGAAACAACAAGTAGTGGAAAGGGTTGTAATAAATTTAATGAGGGACTGGTTACCGGTTGAATTTACTCCATAATTAGGAAACTAACTATGTGAGGCAACCACTGTAAGGTTTTTCTTGTTATTTCTGGGTACAGCTGAGGGTCTGTGCTAAGACTAACGAGGATGAGTAATGACCATACCAATCTGTTCCAGCGATTTGAAAAAAACAATTAAAGATTCTTTAAAAAATAACACATATATAATTATTTAAGGGACTTTGTAAGAAAGCTATCCATGAAATATTGAAGTATACATAATACTAAAATGGTAGTGCAAAAACAGCTTACATAATGTAGGGCCTAGATGAAAGACTTATGGCAGTGCTTAAAATTAATTGTGGACGGTTACACTACTAGGTCCGGTTTAGCAATGTTGGTCTCTGCAATGGTTGAGATTCATTGGTATTAAATGTTTGAATCTGTACTGAGTGATACAATGTGACGTGTAAGAGTAGAGAAAGTGAAAACACAATGAGATTCATCATTCGTTGGAGTGCAGTGGCAAATAAATTGTAACACTAGCAGCAATTCAGATCAACTTGAAATCAATGTAATACTAGATCTATAAATTAGGGCCAGACCTTGATGGTTATCAGTCTGTTATCTTAATGAATGTTGCTAATTATTGGCTATCCAAGTCTGCTTGCATTTGAATGACTACCTCTTCATGTTTCAGGCAGTGTTAATGTGTCAAACAACATTACACTGCTTATGACACCAATGACTGTACAAATGTTGACTGGTGAATATGATGTTGATGATATATTTTTTGAGGGGGAAATCTATGAATGAAGGCCATGTGGTTGATCGGAATTTATGGAATGTGAATGCCACCTGGTCTGAGTCACAACAGAGGTCAGCCACAAGGGGATTGCCCCACAACCTAACTCAGTCACATGACCTACACTTCCATACATTGGATGTTTACACTGAGGCATTAAATAATTCAGGCTTTTCCCCCCATTGTCGAGCAGGCTGTGCTGGGAGATAATAGTGATGCTATTTATAGAATAGTGCCCCAGATGAATTTACAGTGCTTGGGTTTTGAGTTGCTAACTGGCAATGTGACTGCTTGAGTAAACACAGACTGCCGCTGCATGATGCTTGGGATAGCCCCTGTCATTACATTCTGCTTATCATTATTATGCTAATTCAGGGGTTTCCCTTTGTCAGCTTTGAAATGGAATATCCCCTTGGAGTGGCTGTTGTTGCTGAGAGGAGATAATTACCTGTGTGGTTGACACAAGAGGCTATCATATGTTATTCAACACTCATTATTGATTTGTCTGGGTTGTCAAGGTTCATGTACAACTCTGTTGTTATAGTTTACGCGTGAGTTGGTCAGGGGGGAATTTCTGCATTCCGAATTGTGTTCAATTATCGTAGTACACTTGGACAAGGATTCTCCAAGAGTGTTGTCATGATTAATCTTTCCAGAAAGTGCATCCAAAATTATACTTAGATCAAGGTCAAGATAGAAAAAAAGATTTTTTTTTCAGTACATATGTATTGAGTTACTTCATGTTATCTGTTTTTGTTTTAATAACTGTGCATACTCCAATGCTCCTCAAAACACCAACACTAACCCCCCCCCCCCCACATCAAGCATTTGAATGTGTAGAGATAAGAATTCTGAGTGATCTAAACATTGAATGAATCCTCAAGATAACAGGAAATGCAGGCTTTAACGGGGAATTCTTAACTGCAAAATAGCACCGGATTATGATGCATGAATAAACAACTTCTTAAATGTCTATGAATGGACTAATCCAGTTCATCAACAAGTTGTTTACCAGGTTGTTACAAATCTAAAACTGGTTGTATTTTGATTCAAGTTGTAAATGAAGAATCCATCATTTGTCTTGTGACGCTATGTTGTACTTACTGCAGTGTAGCTCCACCAACCACCACTAGTAATGCGCACATTAGATAGAGAGTTGAACCCATACACATACGTGTACATTATGTAGATAACTCATTGAAAGCATGAAAGTACTAGTGGGTATTTTTTGTGCAGCTACTTCCTTGTTTAGTTTGCAGTTACTCGTGGCATTGTGCATAAGGTTGATTCCTGGCAAAAAAAACCAAGAAACCTGATGCATTCTGTGAAATGATAAGCATCGTGCGTTTTTCAGCTTTCCAATACAGTGTGCATCAATTTGTGCATCAACTGTGATTGTTTTTTTTGTATTACACATCATGAAGAATTGTGGAGGGTGTTTTATTGAGTGATATATTTTGGTTTCTTTGTTTGATATAGGGTGTGCCAGAGAATGTACAAAACTCTGTCCTAAAGCGTCCCTACCCAGGGGGCTACCAGCAGCCTGGCAGTCGGCAGTACCCTGTTATGTCACAACCGATGTATCCAGGTAGTCACATGACAGCGTCTAGAGCCACTCATAATGCACAGGGACAAGGTGGAATGGTCGGTAACATGATTGGGAACAGCGGTCAGTTCGGACAACCGGTAAGACGTTCATTTTAACATCCAAATCTCTCTGTACGGAGCACATGTTATTCTCAAAATAAATTTTCCAAACAAGACTGCTGAAATACAATCACCTGAATGGTGATGTAATTGAAGCGATTGTTTTTTTGAAATGTTTTATCAGTGATAATAATTAACAGCGGTCACAATAGAGACGTTTATAGCACTGTATAGCAGTGGTTAATATTTCATAGTGGCACTGTATAATGTATGTACTGCTGTAGTTAAGGTTTACTACAGGACTCAAGTGCCTAAGAGTGAAAAGGGAAACATATATTTCACAATAAGCTTAATAACTTGGTCAATTTTCCATTTAAAATCAATGGAAATTTGATCTGTTTTGGTGTATCAGAGAGTCGATGATAATCCAAGTGGACAAAATAAGATATTTGATGTTACATTTAGCACCAGCACATTACCTTTGTCATTTGATGTGATTTTTTACTACTGCAAAATCTGTGAAAAACTGTAGCCAATTACTTGTTGTTGGTTGCTGCTGTGGTTTGATATATTGCCAGCCAATATAAATGTGAAAAACAAAATTGTTGATTCATAACCTTGTCCCCAAGTCTTATCTCTTTTGTTGTGCGCGCACTTAAAGCATGATGATACTGATCAACAACCTTGAGAACAAGGCAGTTAAGCTTTTGATGCATGTGCAGTGAGTACAGATTGCACAACGTAATGAGAAACCTGTAGGTGACACAAACCAAATGACAAAGATTTGCGTGTGATTTACTCATTTAAAAGCAATTTATCCTCCAGCAAATTTGATTATTGGTTTTCATTGGTCCATTGTCTTGAGATAGTTGCATAATTTGTAATTTTTGGTGCATTTTGTTCCGTTTGTAAAAGGAATAAGCCCATTATTTATTTGTCGTGCATCATTCACATTTTGTGAGATAAAAACCTTTTTTTGTGTGTGTTTAAAAAAGCTATTACAAGTCTTTTAAACGGAAAGCGTTGTGAAAGTTAAACAGGTTTGCTTTTTTGCAATGCTTTGACATTTGCGCCATTCAGATATATGAAATTGCAATGTTTGCTCGAGAATGATTGAGTCTGCTTGGGAGGATAGATTGGTTATCAGGAGTACATGTACACTTCCTCGGAACACAGAAATATTGCACAGCTGTGTCCCCATGCCATGCGCCAATCAACCTTCAACTACATGGCTAACGGGACCCAGAAAATGCTATATTTGTTTATGTTAGACAATCACTCGTGGGACACCTAAAAATGCTCATCATAATTACAAAGTTTGTGTTGTTACATTGTTGACAACATTGCACTGGGGTGGCCCCTGGCAGGAGTGGTTAAGGAGTATGCAAGTAGTGGGTGTGCAAAATGCCGTTTTTTAATGTCGGGTCCATGGGACCTCTGTTATGTTAGACAGGTCTGCATTGTTGACCTTCCAAAAGATTCAAATCATTTGTAAGGACTTCGTTCGGCTTTTGAAATATCAATCATGTAAATTTGGTAGGATTTAACGCCATATAAGAATAAAATAATAGTGTGTTCTCTTGGCGAAGCAAGATGTAAGCAAATTGCAAGGCATGCACCTTACACACTGTGATGCCAGAGGAAACAACTGATGCATTTAAACCTTGTGGAGTGGACTTTCAGAAGTAGGCAGTAAAAGATTAATATCGGTGTGACTATCACTTCAGTATGAACAGATGCCCTCACAATATGGTCAGCAAGGCCAGGGCATGGAGTACAATCAACAGTCATATCAGCATGCGCCAACATGGCAACAACAGCAAGGCATGACACCCTACAGCAGCAGTCAGCAGCAGCATTATCACACATGGAAAGACTCGGTGTCTTCACAGGCGGCGTCTTCACATCAGGTATAGCAGCAGTGCTTTACGAGAAACACGTACATCACATGTACTAACATTGGCCTCCTAGGTAGACTACATACAACACATCATGCTAACATGCGACTTGCTATCTAGTCTGGTTCCGGGGTGCCAATGACTTTGCTTTCTTTTGACAGACTAATATCTCGTGTAATGTCGTGGAACTGTGTGGTGACACTAATTATATTTCAAGCTAATGGTATGGTCTGAATACAACTCTATCATTTTTTAATATGATGTACAAGGTAATTCACACTTAGGAATGACAGTCAAATGAAATGAACTTATTTAGGCCAGATTACACACAGACAATTTGAACAGTCACGTCATGAAAGTTTCAACACAAACAGTATGACCACAGTGCTTCATGTAGAATTTTAAATCGACAATGATTATGTGGCCATACAACACTTTGTCACATGTACTTATTTGGTAATGCATCCTTCACTGATGAATACTCACACAGAACAAAACCAGCACTAGGATTTTTTGCCTTCTTATCTTATGTTCAATTCTAAACAAGATTTTTTTTTAAATCCTTTAAAAACATGCAAAGGAAGAGTTTAAATTTTGTTAACTGGTTGTCTTTGAGTAGATAGCATCACTCTATCCTGTCCAACTCTCAGTGAATCATACTGCATCATGAGATCTAGATCCTGAAATAAAATGACGAAGATGAATATCTTCCGATTGTTAACAGGTTTTGATGATAAGCCCTGAATGGCTTTGGCTGTACAACAAAGCAAAGGAAACTATTATTAGGGGATGTTTGATGTGCAATGTGTATACGGTAGTAAAGGAGTAAAATAATCAATGAAAAAGAGTTTGATAAAATATTCTTACGGTTGTTTGTTTTGTTTTTACGGGGGAATTTTGCCTGTTGTTCCTGGATAATTCTTTGCCAGTTGCTGTGTTTCGCAGTATTTTAACATTACTCCACATGTGTGTACCTTAATCAAACACTTCCAATTAAGGAGAGGTGGGATGTTATTGCTTTGATGTGTGTTTGTAAATGATCTTCAGTGGTATGGGTAACATTCAAATTTAAGTATCACAGAAAGTGAAATTTTCTGTGAAACTTTCACGCTTATTTCTGGCCATAGTCACACCCCAAAATGGATGTGATGAGAAGTTAAAATGTTTGAATTGATTGAAGTTTAATGTCTGTCTATGGTTGATTGAATGGAAGGGGGTGTACTCACTCAGTAATATCGGGGAACGATTTCACTTAGCAATTTTGCTGTTAGACTGAAGGCGTTATGTGCTCACTAAATGCTACTCTTGAGTAACAAATGGTGAATTTTTGAGTAGCAACTGATACATTTTAAACAAGGGAAATCGTTCACTGAATAGCCTCTGATCCATGAGTTGTCAAACTTGTCAAACCAAACCACCTGAGAAGTTAATCCATTCCTTCTGATAGTTTTCAATTAATTACTCAAGTCTTTCACAGTGGAGTAAAATTGATTTGTCGTGAATTCAGCCAGAATGTAGTGTGAAATTTTCATTGTCTGCGGTATTAAATCTATCAATTGAAATGTTACACATTTAAAAACACATTGTCAAAATCGTACATGATGGTATTTGATTTCTGTGTGTACATTGTATTGTTTGTTTAAAAGAACAGCAAATCAGGCTGAATTGAGTTATTGCAAATCATCTATATTTAACAAAAAACAAACGTGGAAAGCTTTGAAATTATTTTTCAATATAATCAGCCGGGAATGTTGTTTTTTTGTCGACAAAAGAAAACAAAACTAGTTCATTGCCCGGAAATAAACGAGGCACTTAAATTGTTTGATCAGTGCCCTTCAACTTTTTTGTGCATGTAGCACTGACACAAAAAAAGCAAACAAAAAAGCAAAGGATGATTAAAATAACATTTCATGTTTGTAAAGCGAGATTGTTTATCATTGAATTGGGCCTCATTATTTCATGACTGGATACCCTACACTTCATAATGAGAAATGTGATGTTATAAGCCACATTTATCATGCAACCTAATCGAATTATCTCCAGGGAGTCATCGCTGACAAAGTTTGCATTGTATTCCCAGAACTACTGAGCCTTTATGACGTTGATATACAATCCACTTTTAAACCACGTAATTAGATAATTCCATTAATATAATGATCCATCCTGAAAGGGGAAACCCCGACGATGTCACCTCTGTGCAGACATGCGTGAAGTTGTAGCTGGAATTAATTACAGTTTTTTATAAAAGAAAATTATATTTTCCTCCCAATATAGTTCAGGAAAAAGCGATGTGTTTTTGCAGTTGTGCTGCAGCCAGTGTTTTTGTAGTAATTTATTATTGCTTAATTTTAAACCATGACTAGGAAACATTAATAGTTAACGCTCTGGGATGAAAATATGTAATTTTAATTCTGATAAGTGGTGTGTTTGAATAATGATGATGCCGTACCAGTGATCTTTTTGTTCTTTGCCTGTTTGAGTATTTGCTGTTGCTGGTTTCTTTTGGGTAATTTTGTGAAGTCCATTTGAATAATGCGTTATGAATTAGCAGTTTTTTCAAACCTGTTTTCAGTAAACAGTAAACTGGTTGCTATAATTTGCATTAACATGGTGCAGTATGGTCCATGTGGGGGTTATTTCCATTTCTTCACAGTGTGGTTTGCTTCATTCAGTAAAATAGGTACAGCATTGGTAATGTTAGTTAAACCTTGAATCCACAAGTACAACTTTATTCTACTGAAACCAACTAACTGGTGAAAAAATACACCTTGTATTCTCAACAAAATAGTAGTTTTGAAAGTTTGATTTGAACTGTCCGTTTTAATTTAAAATTATTGCAACTCGCTCTGTAAAAAATTGTCTCATTTTCTGAGTTTTTGTAATAAATTCAGGCCTAGAATTTCATCCTTGAGAGGGCAAGGCCATTTTCATTTTGCAAAGGGCAATTCCATTTGAAAATCTGAAAGTCTATGGGAAACGTTTGAAGGTTTGAAGGGGCACCAAGGCCATGGACCAGGACAAGTGAGTTACCAATGCAATACGTTATCTTTTTAACGAGTGAAAGAACCACATTTGGTTGTGTGAATTCTTAACATCCATGGTCACATCATATGAAATGTGCTGGTTTCTATATTTCTACAAAATCACAGAAATACATAATTTTCCATCTTTTCCTTTACTCAAACTCAACTGATGTCAAATTTTGTCCAATGATTCAGTGTTTATTCATGTCTAGAACAAAGTCAAATGAATGCATATAAGATACATATAAGGATTTCAAACTTTCGTCTTGTTTATTAATAATGAAAATACAATGTAGCCTGATAAGGGAGGCACTGTCAATGCACTTAAACTTAGTTGAATGGTAACGCTTACATACTTGCAGTGAAGTTAAATATGTAAGAATTAGAGGGAGCACTCACTATGACATGCACGTAACTCTGCTGACACGCCACACGCTTAAATCCCTATCGGTAAATTGCTTGCAAATGTTCACTTGGAAAATGTTTGCTTTGTCAACTGACAAGTGACCAGTGTAATATGATGGCGGGTCAGCACCATAGACTGTTCCGGCCTGTCAATCAAACTGCAAATTGACCAATTGGATCACGTCTTTTGGTCATGTGACCTCAGTCAAAATTGGTCACACGTACAGCGTAAACGTACACAAACGAAGGTTTTTGGGCGGGGCTTGTTGCCAAAGCCAGAACGGTCTATTGTCTCAGTGGGCAAAAACAATTCTTGTTGGGATGTGTCGCATAGTTTTGTACGCCCTCTAGTTCTTATCTCTATGCCTTTATTGTGGTGCTGCCATTTGTTTTTTTCCTACCACTCAAATCAATGTAAACCAAACCGAGACTGGAAGGGAAAATAGTCTGGTACCTTTCTAGGACACAGAGAATCAATACTCAATAATGTTGTTCCGCAAGGGGCGCAAGACTAAATATGTGGCAGCATGGTAATGGTTTGTAAAGAAGAGTGTGGGAAGATTTCACTGTACATAACAAGAACCTTGATAATTTCCTGTGTGACTTATATTGTTGCCGTTTGTTATCACAGCAGCAGCAACAGCAGCAGCAGCAGCAGCAGCAGCAGCAGCCACCATCCCAGTCTTCATCTAACTATCAGCAACCACAGCAGACAACACCTAGCTTCAATAGAGGAGGGCAACAGGCCACGCCCAGCAACAGCAAATCTGGAAATCCCCCTGATGAAGTGAGTGTTGCTAACAGACCACCCAGTCTGCCTGTAAGTCTTTCATCCAAACTAACCCTCACTGTGTGCAATGGCCAACCCAGGGTTGCAGTGAAGGGAAAGGGGTATTCCCCCAAACGGGTATTCCCCCAAACAGGGGCGTTCTCCCAAACGGGAACATTCCCTCAAACAGGGGAAACATGCCAAACGGGCATTCCCCCAAACAGAGGCATTCTTCCAAACTGTGGTGTTCTCCCAAACAGGGACATCATCAACTATAATTCATTTGCATTGCTGATTACTAACGGAGGAAAGGGTGAAACTTGCCCGCTTTGACTTCCCCCCTGGGTCTGCCAATGCCTTTACTTTCCATGGGTATCTCTATGTTGTTTCTTTTTTAAATCTGTTGTTTGTCCTTTTTTTTTTAATTTCCCACTGTTGATAACTTCACCGTCATGAATATTCACAACACTTGCATGGTATGTTAATAGTGTCTCATTTAACATTGTTTCTTTTGTTTAATCACATATGAATTTCCATTTGTCATTGATGATTTTAGTACACCTTTTTAGGAAAATATTTGGGTACATCTAAAGTTGTTCACATTCACAGTAATGGTGCTAACTTTTTTGTTGTGGTCATGGATAAAGTATGACTAAATATGACCGAATACGTGTGACACATCTCTGTGTGTGATGTCAAGCAATGAAAATAACAAACCCCTTATTGTTAAAAATGAAGAAAAAAAGTCAAAAAGACAACTAGTCCCAGGCTATCATATTTGTGCGGCGCCCTCTAACGGGATTGGCAGTAAACATTATGGATCTTATGAGAGCCGGGTCACATTGCAGCTGAATTTGACCGTCGTCGATGCCAGCGATGTAATTTGCCATGAGCTAGACCGGTGATGCAGTAAAAGCCAAGAGAGAGGGAAAGTGGATAGAGTCGGAGCGACTGAGGTCATTGACTCTAGGGAGATAAACACAAGCACAGACTACGTGGAGCCGTGTGTGCTCTAAGAAGTCTGCCTGGCTCATGGGCATTCACATGTCCTGCCGTGAACTTCCTCATGAATGAATGAGAGCCCTATGCATGTTAGGTGTATTGGCCACACTATTACCCTCCAACATTCAACCTCATAAAAGGCAGTGGTTATAACCCGAGCGTTGATTATTAGCTTGACGGTGCAGCGGCGTTAACTTGTACTCGTCTGAGAATTGACTAACCATGCCTTTAGGTATTGAAGTCTTATTAAGAAATGCACATTTTTTTTATTGTCATGGTGAATTATTTGTTGATTTGTAGTGTAGAAGAGTTTAGGTAGTGATGTTGGTATAGTGTTACGGAGAAGGCCTGCTAGCAGTATGTAGCCTGTTGATGCTAGGAAGCTATCATGAAGTGCTATTGACTCTTCACTGCTTCCTACTCAGGGATTGATTTCAATGTTTGGAAAGGATCCCCTATCCATGCCCTATGCTCAGCCTGTCATGGCCTGTACACACACTTCTTCATAGAGTTGCCATTCAATGCTTGCAGTGAATATCATAGGGTAGCAAGGCGCCGTCTGTGTTGTCAGTCAATATTGTGTGATTGAGACAAGGAACTACATGTACAATGAATTTGAAGAGGGCCATATTCTACTTCAGAACACTCACATGCTATGACAGTTTTTTGTTGTTATAAAAACTGACGAGCATTTGTGAAATCCTAAACTTAGTCTGAGATCATTGTCAATGATTGGAGACACTGTAGTTAATTATACTAGTCAGACCTGATGCTGAACAGAAAGCTACCTTGTGTAGCCTTCTACAAAGAAATCTTAAAGCATCTGAGATGCACAGTTATCAGATCGCCTTCATTTGATCAGGGTTGCAAAAACTGAAGTCAGCAACGTTTACAGTTTGTTATTGAGCAAGTAACATTTTTGAGTTTTCTGAATAAAAAGCGAGTGGGTTCGAATCTCACCTGAGAGTAGCCCGTGGATTTTTGTCCCCATCACCTTAACATCAGTGTTGGCATAAAACCAAATTAATATTCTTTATCCTTTATGAGATTATTACATCAATTGAAAACCAAGTAGCTTCCGCCATGTTGGATTTTAAAAATCATAGTTTGCTATTAGAGAATGTTGCTCTGAGGGTTTTTTATTTCTTACGACCCGTAAGTCTTTAAAAATCCATTTCTTTGAATCCCACATACATTGGGCTTGAGGCATGGCAACCTAATCTTCATTCTAGAAGTCGGTAACATTGGATATGGAGTTGGTTGCTGATGGATTCATACAAGTTATATGTCAACTTTGTCCAGAGATGAAGAGTTAAAGGTTGTGTACCTTCATGTTTACAGTAGTATCAATGAAATATGAACTATGTCTAATCCCACCTAATCAACTTAAATGTACTGAGGGTGTAAATAGATCATGAACACAAAGCTTAAGCTCTAGTAGCAATGAAGGGTGTCTTGGGGGTGTGTCTGACTCACTATAAGTGATAGGTCAGTACTTAGTGCATTCAAGGTGAATGAGTGTATGGTTCACAATACCAAGGGAATTCAGCATTTCTGTATGCCCCCTTTTCATTCTCGGATTTTGTTTTGGCTTTAAGTACATGTCAGGGCCTGATGCTTCATTCTTGTAAGGGCAAGGCGGTTTCTCCTTAGTAAAGGGGCACCTCTAGGTGGGAAATGTAAATTTCTACAGAAACATTTCAAGGGGCACCAAGGCAATGGCCAGTGGCTTCCATTGCCTCTGTGTAGTATCAGGCCAGACTCGTAGTGAAAAACACAGGAGAGTGTAAGCGTAGGGCGTAATTTTTGAACACGATGTTATGAGGAAATATCTGATGGAAAATTCTGTCTGATTGAAGGAAACTTGGGTGCGTAGAATTTGAATTGGATTGGCAGCTGCTGTTGCTTTTTTATTTTACCTAAGTGCTCTCTTGAAATTGTATAACACAAGGTATTAGTCAGGATCTAAGAATCTGGCTGCTTACATTTACTGAAAAACCCAAAACAGGTTATCCCAATAGTTCATTTCCAATACTTTTGAAATGTAATTGACAGATTTAGCAGAGTGACCAAATTGTAAAGAGTCTGGTGCCCAAAAGATGCCAAGACACTATGTTGACTAACGTTCCAACAGAATAGGCTGGATTTTTCACCAGATACAGCTTCTGCACCTTGATTCTTTTGAAACGAGGATGCTTTTACCGAAACTTCACCTCAGGTGTAGAGCTTTGGCTGTGAAGAAGTGTAGACTTGATGGCCATTCCCACATGGTTATAGCGGCGTACTCACACAGGGCATTCAGTCGCTCCCAGCAAATCATTTGGCCTTTCAGCCTCAATACAATTTCTCTTCCACGCTAGTAGTACGACAAAACTCCTCTTAAGCTGATATTAATTCATGAAAATCTCTGTTTGATCTAAACAGTTATGTTAATCAAGAAATTGCATTTGTGAAAACTGAGGACAGACTAATAAAAATAGGATTGCGGTTGTTTTTAATTGTCGGCTGGTCAAAACAAAAGATGGAAAAAGGGCACTCGGCCATCCTGAGGCTAGTATCTTTGCTCCACAGATCCCTGTGATGAAATGTCAACTATTTAAAGATGCAGGTAAAGATCCATAGTGGTGTTCAGACAACCTGGCCATGAGATCCTTTCTAAAAAAAAAAAGTCGCTTGAAAAAGTGTAATGACGCCCACGCTGCTGCATCTCTTGTACGGGTTACCCATTCACCAATATCCTAATTAGTGTTTGCCTCAGCCGCATTTATTTCGCTCGGCTCAGGTTGGATGCACTATACATATGAACAGATAATTTCATTTGCAAATTTATTCAGGGTTTTGTATGATGAATAATGGATGACTACATGAATGTGATACTCGACTACATGAATGTGATCCTGTGTTAATGCAGCCTATGAATGAAGAAGTATGTGACTAAAGGACAATTTACTACGTACATCATTGTCAAAATGATCAGGCATTGAATTTCAAACGGCTTGCATATGGGGGTTAAGGAATTACAGTAGTATCTTGTAACATTTTAGCTGCTGCTTCACTTCGTCAATAGATTGGGATCGTAAAATGTCAATCTTTTGGACGATGGAGAATTGTCTTCCAATTGTTGAGTCTGGGGACAAGACGTCTAAGCCTTGTTTGCCGTTATCGCTAGTCTGCTGGACAAATGCCAGTTAAAACAGCTGTAGGCAAGTCCAGACGTTCCTGGGTAGTCCTACAGGCTGGCACTGAAATCTTTCATTAGAGACTTGTCAAGGAAGATTTTGAGACATTTGTGGAAAAAGCCATTTGCTTTCAAGAATATTTTACTGAAATCCTGACTAACGTATTGGCTTAAAAGTAACACATATCCAGAGACATGACGTTCTGGTTTTACAGAGCATGTATTTTTTGTGGGAGCCAACTGCTCACAGGCCTTACAATTCGTTCTTGGGCATTGAGGCGGTTGCGTTCATAGCCTCCATGAATTATCAGGCCCGTGCCCAGAATGGTACTTGCAGTACCAGAATACCTTCGATCCACAACTAGAAAATAATCAGTCAGACTTTGTTCAAAATGAAATTTTGCATTCTTATTACTATGAAAGTGTATACAAATAGGTTACCAGCCAAATGTCCCACAATGTTATTGAACGTTTCTACTGCAGATAACTATTAATACCCAAATCAGTTTTATTGCTCATTTTTGTGTGAAGGGATTAAACAAGCTAAATTCCTGTCGTTAATATTTTTAAATTTCAGTGTCATCTTGGAGGTTTTTTGCAGTAAGTCCACAGGTGTTCATTGCAATTAGATGCTCCTATTCTAACCGTTGTATTTGAACTGTGAAATCTAATTTTAAATCTTTGCATATCAATATCATCTCCGGACAGTTTTTTTTTAGACAAGTTCTCATAGTCAATGCAGAGAACCATTTTTATAATATCCACAATTATGTACTGTATGCATTGTTTTTTTTTACAGACTGCACACGTCTTTTGCATTTATATTTGAAAACTGGACCCCTGTGATTTTTCCTTGACACGTTAAAGCAATGCACATAGAAACCAAAGGTTTCCCAAAAATGTTTGAATGTATACAATACTTGCTTGGCTTCTCCTGAACAGCAATCACATCTTATTATTTGTACTCAGGGTCCAATTTCATGTAGCTGCTTAGGCACAAAAAGTAGTTATGCTTACCAGACTAAGGGTATCAGCTAAAATGCCATGTCGTACAGTATGTACAATTTGTTACTGGTATCCTGCTGATGTGTGCTTAGCAGTTCTGTGAAACTGGGCCCTGCAGTTGTGAATAAAAATGTCAGCTGTCAGTGAGAAGGCATTATTACAAGTTGCCTTATGTTAGATTTATTTCAAACACTATTTATTTACAACAACAATGAATGGGGAAAGAACAAAGGGCAGATGGAGAAACCGATTTGTCAGAATGTGAAATCTTGCTAAGCTTACTAGTAGCCCTGCATTATTTTCCGGATAATTACTATGGGCACCTCAAGGCATACTTTTCAATTTGTTAATGCAAATTGTCAAGTTTTTTGGTGTCTGGATGTTGACATCTTGGTTCCATAGTAGTGAAAACAGTTCATGGGAAACACTTCCGTTTCTTGTCATATTTACAACGTATTTAGAAACACAGTGAATTACTTTTGCGTCATAAAACAAAATTTATATTGGAGAGTTTCATTTGCATCAATATAAAGAAAACGTCATGTTTCATTTAATAAGAGTCAGAATGACTGTTTGTTATATTGAAGAACAGAGCAAGGACCAGAACGAAAGCTACAGACTTGTTCAGCATATAGGCCTGTGCGGTTTAAGGCATGTACCATGGTGAGATGGGAACTATACTGTAGTCATTGCCATAAATAATTGTGTAACACACAATTTAAGTTAACAAAGAATAGATGACTCAGACTGTTTGGAATAAGTAACAGTCCCAATACATGTATCTGCAATTGATGAAATTACAGTCTTTAATTGTACTTGTTTATTTAGCCACAATCCAGTCTCTTTTAAGTTAGACAACAGTGTAGGAAGAGTTGTTGAGACGATCCCTTAAGGTCGCTCGGCTGACCTCCCTACATGGTGAAAAATGTAGATGGCTTTGAGCTGCGCAAGCTGTGCCCTTTGAGCCCAATGTGTACTGATAAAACCTAACTCTACCTGACTGCATACAATGGCACAGTGTACAGTAATACAATGCAGGGATCGTGTCTAAAAAGGTTGTTTCAGTCGTTTGTTTATTCAGGATGGCGATGGTAAACACATCAGACCAGAGAAAAAAGTTCTGTACACCTTTGTGGGCCGGTTGTTGTGATTCTGTTGTTGTGATTCTGTATCGGGACAATATTTTGATTAACGAGTTTGACTAATTGATCGAGATTCTGAGATATTAAAATGGATTTGTTGCTGTTTGGGGGAAACCCTTTTGTGGTTTTTTGAAGATTTTAAGATTATTTGAATGAAATGAAAGTTTGAGATTTTTTTTTTCATCTCATTTCTCCAATCTGTGTTTAGTTACCTGTTAAATCTCAGGACAGGATGATATTTCTGAACTTCTGCACAAAATTTAAAATTTGATCACCTTTTGAAGAGTTATGTCAACTTGAATCATGCTTCCTCTACAATGACTGAACGATCATTTTTAACATTCCTGCCCAAAAGAAAACTGATTTTGGAAACAATTTATTAAAAATCAATTCAGTAAGACGTTTTCATTTTTTAGGGGGGGGGGTAAAAAATGTTGGGACTTTTCAATCTATGACTTAATGTATTCTTTGTTCATCAGAATATCTTTTTGATTTGTATTTTAATATGTTGAGATTTTCAACTCTTAAAAAACTTGCTAAAATTAAACATAGCAAACAAAAACACAAACATCAAGCCTTGGTTGTTGTGTATTGGAAATGATTTCTGTTTTTTGTAATATTTGCTTAAAGTTTTTAAGATTAGTTTAAACAATTGGTTTGTGAGGATGGCATAATTTTTAGTTCAGTTAAAATTAATTTGTGATTTCACACATCACAAAAGGAAAAAATTGTGGGAAGGACCAAAAGAAATCTAAAGGAGAGGATCATTTTGATTTGAACATCAACTTAATACAAACCCAAACTTGTGAAAAATTGAAAAAGTCTAACTCTTTGTTGTTTCTGAAGACGAGTTTTATAACATTTTTTTATTCTCAAGTCTGGCATGATTTTTTTTCAATAAGGATTATTTTTTTCATATTGGGAAGGAATATTCTACACATACACTTATTGCTGTTGAGACTGGTGAGTTAACAAAGCCTGAAGTTACCCCCTTATTTCATTTGCATGTGTAGCCAAAGGTCGTCTTGTGTACCCACCATTATATAAAAGCAGAACCAGCCTGTACTCTTTTATTGCTTTAGCACTTACTGCAGAATCCTTACACCCGGAATCCATATGCAGTTGAATCCAGAGAGAAAAAAGTCCACAAACAATCCATGCATAGAGATCGCACTACAGATCTATGGCCACAACCTGCCAGCAAGGACGGAACTACTTTCAGATGCAAATGAGTGTGCGTGCTCATAAATAAGCCATTAGTCATTCAGCAGGCATACACTGTACACAGGGCTAGTCAGCACAATGGCGCTGCATAATGTGCACTGAGTGCAGTTCATGCATGTAGTACAACCTCCCCGGAGAAACCTACACACACACACATGCTCACATGCACTGTGCATGCATACAGGCAGAAACCAGCCTTTTAATTGGACCTTAAGGGACGGGCTGAAAATCGTCCTCACTGTTATTATTACCGCTAGCTCTCTGCATGAATATTTTATATTTTCTCCAATATTTCAGATGGCACAATAAACTCAGTTTGGCATGCGAAAAAACATTGGGCCATGTCTATTATTTCCTTGGGGGTATTCTTGTAGTACCTGGGTAGGAGAAGAGAATAAGCCAATGCTTGACTTGTATTCACCTGGACTCTCTAGGGTTGGCAACCCCTGTTATGCTAATGCAGCTCGCTGATTTCCTGGATGGCTGAGCGTGACTCAAGTTGGACCTGGCCATTTTTCAGCACAGAATGTGACAGGCGCAAAGTCTGGGAACTGAGGCCCACTGTTTGGGCTTATGCTGGGAATTTAGTATAGATTTGACTTTTGTAGGAGATGTAGGAGGGGGGTGGGTGGGTGGGTGGGTGGGTGGGTGGTTGGTTGGTTGATGTCATTTCATCACTCAGTCTACTTAAGTGGTAAATTCTCGGTGGATATTGTTGCGCAAATGTAAAAGAAATAACTAAATGAAAGAGGAAGAAAACATAGTGGCTGGGACAATGGAAAGTTAATTTGTCATGCTCTCGGCCCGTGAAGGTCTATGTTACTAAAACAGCTTGATTAAAGAAATAGTCCAGGCTTGGTAATTATTATAAACAAAAAAGCATGCATTATAATGGCAAAATCAGTAGCAATTCTACAGAAAAATATTTCCATCTAAAATGTGTACAAAATCCCATAATTTTGCACTGTTTTCCTCAAAACATAACCATCGTGTTTGATGACAATTTCATAGGTTGTTTGTATGGTGTGTTTACTGAAAAGTAATGTGAACTATTTTTTTTTTCCCAAAAAACAATGAAGTATTGAGGTTCCTACATTGTAGGTGTAATTTAAGGCCTTAGGTACAGGTAGTGTTTCAATGACTTGGCAGTGTTGCCTTGGTCAGTGCCCCTTCCAAGAAATTTTAAATAGCCCTTTGGAAAAATGGTAGCAATCATGCCCATTGGCAGCGGACTTTCTAGGGTTTAAACTTCAATTCCTTCAAACACCCACACAACATACACATTTACCATTGCGTTCATACAGTTAACTCTCTCTATCATGCTCCATAATCCAGCTGAATACATTTACATGTATGTATTAGACATACTAGAAGGATACACAAGGATCCAGTATTCATAGGTTTACGTTGTCAGCACGAACTGTAAAGTGACATTTGAGAATGACTTTCAGTTTATCCCCCAAATTTCAATTCGCCTCATTACTACAAGGTTTTGTAGAGTTAAGTCTTGCAATTATTGTTAACAAGCAGTTCAAAATTATGTTTAACAATTTAAATTAAGAATTTAATTCACGGTATCATTTAAGATTTCATGGAATTCCCACGTCATTGATTGAAGAGAAATGTTATTTTGTTTTGTGGGAATTTTCAATTTTGTTTGTAGCCACGGATGCAATTGAAGTGTTCATGAATCAATGAAAGGTAATTGTAGCGTTTGGTTTGGCCAAGTACTCTTGAGACTACTCAAGATATCCTCATTCAAATTAAATCAAGAGGACTCCAAGTTAAGACATGTAGGCCAAAAGGTGAATGACCGACTGTGCTACCTTATCACATCTCCACTCAGGCTCAAGGCTAGTTGTTAACACCATCACAAAAAAATGCATCACTAAATTGCTACATCTGCAGTCCAAGAACTATGTACAACTCGCTCTTCCTTGCATTCTTGTACAGGGTTTTTGTTGTTCTATCCTTGATGGGGCAAGGACTTTTTTCTAGGGGGAAAAAAAACACCAAACTTATTTAGAATTGGGAGGTTGTTGAGCAAGGTAAATCAAGGCCATGTTATGTTTTGCATCGCTCTGAATTTCTAGGCTAGTATTGATTTAGTCTCCTGAAGTGTCCCATTAAAATTAGTATCATACTGTTACAATTTGTCACTTTTTATTGTCATATATATTTTTGTATTTGTAATAAATGTATTACTGTAATGCTGGGATAACTACTGTAAAATATTACTAAGTGTTACATTTAAATGGCTTTTGTTTTACATGTTTTAATTGTGTGTATTTACTTTTTACTTTTTGTTTGTTTGGGGGTGGGGCAGATGAACTTGCCAATACACTGAAATTAGTAGTGTATAATTTATCAACAATTTGTATAGAAAATAAGATTTGATATTTCATTCCCATGAATGTTACTCTTGGAAAGCCATTGTCTTTGCTGTATTTGTGCAAAAGAACTTCAAAGAGATTTTAAAAAGTAAACCTTCATTTTTGATTGTAGATTTATCCAAATTAAAGCAAAAAGGTGTTACCCATGTGGTAGAATTAATCCAAAGGCACTCTCTTCAAAAACAAAACACAAACTCTAAAACTGAATCTGATGATACTACATGTATAAGAAAACAGCATTTAGAGCCATTTAGTATATGGATGTATACATAGCATGGGCTGTAGCTTGTAACTCTCTAATTTGCTACATCCTCAGCAGAGCACTCACCAGATGCAGTCCTTTGGCACATGAACACCTGTCCAAATCAAAACTATTACTTATTTACAAATAAGATATTATTCTGACCGAGGCCGAATGTCATGTAGCCTGTAAGCCCAGAAAAGTCTTGCTTAGCAGGAAAAGGTAACCAATAGATGTTAAATTTGCTTTGGGGATAAACAAATTGTTTTACCCATACACCGATGTGATTGAGCATGTTATACTTAGTACTTTCCCGAGTTCTGTGAAAAAATCCACAGGCATACTATTCGGGTGGGATTCGCACCTACGACCTTCCTCATTCTAGAGCAGATGTCTTACCAACTAGACCACACAGATTGACCGGTAGAAATAGGTTACCAGTCAAAATATCTAAGTTATGGTTGTTGCAACTGGTACCCTGAGAGTTGTTTGCTTAGCAAAGTAATTTTCTAAGCTGTATAATTTTCTGCTTAACTGTTTTTGTTAGATTAGGCCCAATTTCATAAAACTTCTGCTAAGCAAAAAAAGCAGGACACCAGTCACAAATGGTATGTATGACTTGGTATTTTGGCTGGTAACCTTATTCTGGTTAGCACAATTGTTTTGTGCTTAAGCAGTTCTATGACATTGGGCCCTGGCGTACATTGTAAGTATCATTGCGCTGCGGAGAACAGTATTTTCTGCTTGCTGGGTAAGCACATAAGATCTGCAGCGGCTATGTTGGCGATGAATCTGAAGTTACATGAAGAATGCAGGCCTTGATTTAAACCATGGCACCCGCAGCATCTGCCAAGGTGCCCTGTGCTTTTGCTGTGGTGCCCTTTACAATTTTCCTCATAGTAAGGCCTCTTACCAGAAGAACATTGCTGTGCCCCTTCAAGAGCAAAGTTTAAGGCCTGAGAATGCATACTGTAAACAAGAGTTATCAAACAGACCTAGGCTTGATACTTCTTGTAAAGTAAAGGCAGTTTTTCCTTAGGAAAGGGCACCGCAATGAGAGAATTTACAATTATTACCGGAACATTTCAAAGGGCACCAGGGGCATTGAGGCAGTTGCCCTCATTGCCTTCGTCTGAAGTATGAGTCCTGAAGATCCTATGCAGGCCTCGAAGTAACCCACAGCACCCACAGCAATTGCCGTACTGCCCTGTGCTTTTGCTGTGGTGCCCTTTACTAAATTCCAATGTAAACTTACATTTTCCACATAGAAGTGCCCGTGACCAGAGGAAAATTGCTGTGCCCCTTCTGGAGCGAAGCTCAACTGTGCCCTTTCCTAAGGAAAAACTGCCTTTACCTTACAAGAATGAAGTATCAAGCCTAGATCTGTTTGACAACTGAAAAAAATAGTGCATCCTATTGAATATAAAAAACAAACATCCAATGTTTTTTCATAAGCTATTACTATGACATAAATTAGTGGAATCCAAATCATAAATGTTGTATCAATTAAGTAAGTGCTGTGCTGTTTAAGGGCTTACTACATTAGAGATTAAAGAAAGGCTATAGGTAATAGCTGACAGGGCCTACTGTGTACTTTGGTTATTTATAAACAAACAATTTTTAGCAAGATTGATCACTTCGTTCTTGTAAAGGGCAAGGCAGTTTTACTTTAGTAAAGGGCATCTCTATGAGAGAAGTTTAAATTTCTATTGGAACATTTCAAGGGTTTTGTGAGTTAGCTTTCCTGTTTGCTCAAATCAATAGATTCAAGCCACTGGGCATTATCAACTTTCTCATGAAGACGATCAGAGCATACTGATCGAAATGTCGAGTTGTTACACCAACAGTTCTTTTCAGAACCACCACAACTCAGAGAGATATATTTCATGTACATGGTGTCATGTTACCGCAAATCTTGTACTAGATCAGCCCTTTGTATTAACTGATGATCCAGAAAAAGACCACTTAAGTAGAAATTTCATATCTTGAACATTTTTCCAGTGATAAAAAGGAAAACCTCTGTTTCAAATCAACCGTTCCGTATGATTTTAGTCCTGAGCATTTTGAGAAAAAAATATTCAACTTAAAAAATAACCAATTGGTTGCCAATTCTTTCATCCAATAAGCAACTGTATTCCTAATTGTTGACATGTATTTAAAAATCCTGAACAATACTTGAATCGTAATTACTTCCACACCTGTTATTCAAACATCATAATAACCTGTTGGAGTCATCATAAAAAAACCTGATTACTAAATGAAAAAAGATCTACACATCAAGTTTATTAAAACCACTAACAGATCATTCCATGTTTGTGATTCATCATAACCATGTACTGTCTAATCAGTCATAATTCTGTGATTAATTGGCTGATTGTATATTTTCAACTCCCTGGGTGGATTGTTTCCAATTGATAATGACTGCTAAGTTGAGAGCTGTCAGTGTTGCAGCAGTGTGTATCTAATGATGCTAGTCTTGGCCCATGCGCCGTCTTAAAGACCCTTATTCATTTCTCCATTCATGATGTGCTTTCCCCTGGGGCATCAAGCGTCATTGTAAAACCCCCATTCTGACAACTTGTCAACATACCGTAAAGGGAGGAAGAAACCCCAGCATTTTCCTAGAAACACACATTGGTGGTCCAAAAAGAGTAGGGGGGTAGCCGACGGAGGGCGGGTTGACAGTGTGTGCATGGAAGGCAGGCTGACTCGGCATGAGTAGATAGGCCTCACAGCGGACGTAGCAAATACGTGAGCAATTTATAGCTTCATCAAGCCATGTGAGTCACCCTTCCACACAGGAACATACCAATTTTGCCGCGTTGGTTTTTTTTTATTTCTGTGTGAGGGTTGTGAGTGCTTGTTCATGTGGACCTCTCAGCCAGCTCTAGGCCTTGCTTGATTCATTCTACCCAAGCAGCCGTATTCAATCTATCTGGACTCTCCAATTCCCATTTGCTGTGATAGGAACGTGCTAAGTCGCCAGATTTCCTTCATTTCCTCCGTTATTATCTCCTCCTTTTTCCCCTTGCAGGATCTCTCTGGTTCTTTAGATGACTTGCCAACTGGAGCCGATTTCTCTCAGAATAATGTGCCGACCAGCTCTCAGAGCACTGATTCCTACTCCCAGTCCTCACAGTCGCCTCACATGCATCCGTCTGTGTCCGCGCTCAGACCATCTCCATCGCCTGTCGGCTCGCCCGCAAGTCACATGTCCCGATCATCACTGTCTCCAGCCAGTGTACCAGGTATCAACAAATACTCCAAATGTCAACCTCTCCTTAAAAAACTAACCATTAATTAAAGTTGATAAAATCCATCTTCAGATATGATTTGATCAGATTGTACACCATCTTGCAGAAAATGTTTTTTCAAGGTTTTATTTAAATGCTGAGAAAATACTCAATCCTCATCTTGATATTTTCCTCAAGTGTAAACAACGCGTCAAGAAGGAAAGTGACAATTGAGGCTTGGTTGATGTCAATTATAGTTGAGTCAACATCAATTAATAGTCATGTAGAGAATTTAGGACTTCCTGCCCTGTACATAAACATTGCTGGCATTTGTTTTAACCTCAGACCGACTCCTGACTTGCAATGTTAATATTGTATAGGATTGTTTATTTATTTTCTGATGTAAAATAACCTACTTAATTTGTAAACATTAGGAGGGTCGCTAACTCCCCAACCCACTTCCATGCCGCCACCTTCCAGCCAATCAGAGTCCAGCTCTCACAATCAGATGACTCACTCACCAATGGGACAGCCGGATAGAGGTCAGACACTTCATTGATTGGATATTATTTTGATATTAATTGCGTCATTCAAGATTGGTGCTTTTAAGTTTTCCGATTCATCGTGTAATCTGTTATATCAAGGAGAAACACGATCCATAATCAATTACTCCAGTCATCAAACCACTACAGTATCGTTTCCCTTTTTATTTATATTACATTGTATCTTTTACAAATCGGGATTGACAAATTGTCCTTAGCATATTACTATGTGACTTATCAGCAAAGCCATGTTTGAATGCACTCTGGATTGTTTCAAATTTGTCCACTTGACACGACTTGATTTTTATGGCTCTCGTGGGGGAATAGAAACTAGTAGAAGTTGATTTCTCTGGAACTGAACGTTTGACAAATTTATCTGTAAATTGTTTCTAACAGGCACTTGATCCTTTGTTTTGATGAGAATATAAATGATTGGAAACAAATGGTACTTGACTCTGGGGGATTTGATCTAGCAATATAATGGCAATCCAGGGTACACAGTTATGTTAGATTTATTAAAATATTTCCACAAGAAATGCTGAGCTTTTTGGGTAAAAATAACCCAATAAGCTTTCAGGTGCAAGGGCCCCCAATTTTCCTCACATCAGGGCCGAATTACATAGAGCTGTTTAAGCAGAAAACATTGCTTAACATTTTTCTGCTTAGCAAAAATAAGCAGGATACCAGTTACATTTAGTACACGTGCCATGGTATTTTGGCTGGTAACCGTATTCTGGCAAGCATGATTTTGTTGTGCTTAGCTACTTTTTGTGCTTAAGCAGCCTTTTTGAAATTGGGCCCAGCTTGGAATAGATAAGATAGGATTGATGTTTTTTTTTCAGGCAGGAACAGATTGCAATCTCAACAAAATGAAGCCCACTGGGCTTTGGTTCAAACCAACTGTGGGCATGTTCGTCTGTTTCTTAGTTTGTTGGTTATTGTTGTAACTGTCTTACATAAATGAAATGTAAGCCTTGCATTGCACTACCCACATTATACAACTGCTTTACATCAAAAATGTTTGTACATTTGTGGTGGCTTTGTTTGTATATTGTTAGCAAAATGTACCCTCGGATGGAGGTCAGACAACTCATTGTATATCAGCATGTAGGAAACAAACAAAACGCAGCATTGACATCATTCCTTTATCAAATTGCCGGAGGCAAAGTCATGTATGTCATTTGAGACATAAATGGATCTTTGCTGAGGTACACTGACAATTACCTTCTTAAATGTTGAAGTGTTTCTTCCTTAGTTACTTAAACAAGGCTTTACATTAGTCTTGTTGTGTCTGCTTGACAATTGTAACAAAAAAAAGACACAGAATCGCAGTACTCTATCATAAACTAAAGTACATCTTGATGATAATAGGTGAATGTATTAAATGTTATCTCGATGTTATGCTCCTGTAGGTTTTAATCAACCAATGATGCCTGGTGCTGCTCAGATGGGAACAGCAGCCCAGATGGGAACAGCAGCCCAAATGGGAACCAACCAGATGCCCCCTCCATATGGTTCCCAACAAGGAACACCTAAGATGCACCATGGACAACCACAATCAACCCACCCACAGAACACACCAGGAGGACCTCAGATGTATCCTGGGATGGTTGGGAATTACCCGGGAGGAGGGACTGGGTTTGGGCCTAACATGGGCCCCCAATTTAACCAGCAAGGTAATGTTACACAAGTCATGTTTATTTGCCAATGCTCTAAATCCATCAATCTTTGAGAACTGTACTATTCAGAAAAATGTCTGATCATATTCTTGTGGAAAAAACAAACAAATGTTAACAATTACTTATTGATTTCAGTGATAAACAAAAGTATTCAAATATTGTTTTATTAAATGTTGTAGTTTATCCATGTCAACACGCCAATAGACTATTTTGTTGAAATTTGTTTTGCACAATGACAATGAAAAACAACAACCCATATTTGTGGGATGACGTCGAATCTGAATGTCGGGCTTTGAACTTCGTTCTGGAAGAGGCAAGGCAGTTTTACTTTGGTGAAGGGAAAATACTAATTTAATGTAACTTTCATGGGAACATTTCTAGGGACTGAAAGGCAATGACAAGTAGCAAAGAGAAAGTTGTTCTCCTTGCCTTTAGTGAAGTTCAAGGCCTGTAATTCCTCCTCGCCAAAGAGTTGAGTTTCAGACAAAACGAATCAATGTTGCAGGAAAAGCACTTGTGAGCGTAACATGTGTATTTTTGACCGACAAGGTGTTGGAAAGCTCTGCTTTACGTCAACCAATCCACACTTTGACTTGACTGTTTCTTGAATGACAACTTCCAGTAGGGTCGGCAGTAATTTGATGATAACTTGTTCTGATGCAAGTATTTTATTTGGATTTTCCTCATTAGGGAACTTCCCAAGGCAGGCTGGTATGCAGGGTTTTGGTGGTGGACCTCATAGTAACTTCCCGTCCCATTCCTCAGGTAATGGTGGCAGTGGAATGTACATGGATGGTCGAATGCGCAGTACAAGTAGTAGTAGCAGTGTGTCTAGCATGGAAGGATTTGGCAACTCACAATATCCAGGATACAACTCAGGAAGCATGCCTAATACCTGCGGGCCTGGAATGAGTCCCTCGCATGGTACCCCAGGAGTGAACTCAACTGGTATAAAAAGTCCAGGCCTAGGAGGACATGGTTATGGTTATAACCAACCCCATAGAACAGAGATGCCTAGTATGGTCCAAGGAAGCAGTAATACAAGTAGTGGCAGCAGTGGGATGGGCAGTCCAGGAATGATCACAGGTGCTTCTGGGATCCCTGGTGCGACCAGTGAAACAAGTTTGACTGGTGGAACTACATCACCGGGTATGCCCAACCCGACGCCGGGGCTTCTAGGACCTGGAAATAAAGGAGCTCAAGCTGCTGCAGAGGCAGCTGTTATCGCTGCTGCCAACATGGCATCGGCTAAATCATCGTATCATAGAACACTTGGTGCTCAACCACAACATGCACGGCAACAGCAGCAACCTCAACCCCAACCTCCTTATCCGCCACCCTATCAACAACAACAGCAGCAGTGGCCTCATGTACCACCAAATCAGGGAAATCCAAACACAGCTGGTCCTGTACCCTACTCTTCATCCAGTTCTATGCCAGCTTCCATGCCAAACTCTATGGGTAGTCCCATGCCTCCAAGCTCTATGATGAATTCCATGCCTAACTCCATACCTAACTCTGGGTACGGTTCAATGCCTGGATCCACACCAATCTCCATGTCCAGTGCTAACGTTCCAGGCTCCATGCCACCATTTCCCCACGGGAACAATTCACAAAGGAATAACTCCTTCATGTCTACAGATCCATCAGGACAAGTTACTACCACATTGGCTAATAGTTTACCTGGTGAGTTCACTTCTACCACAACTCGAGTGTCTTGAATACATTTTGATTGATTTAGAAACCCTTGAACTTCACAGGGGCAATGAAGACCTTGGTTCTTTTGTCTTGAGGCTTCTTGAAACATTCCCTGTCTTGCCTCTATTAAAACAAGCAAACTTGATCAAGTTTTAGGCGCCACAATATTCCTAGTTGCATAGATTTTAGGAGGTTTTTATGCTGTAGTTAGAATAGAGCAGTAGTTGTAATTGCAACGGTTGTTGATGTTTAAATCTGCCCCAGGTATGATGGGAACTACAGTGACTCCCAGTATAACAGCCCCAGTGTGTATGCCTTCAGTAACAACCAGTGGCGGAGGGGGCATGCCTAACATGCTGGACACGCCTAAAAACAGCCCTGCGATGTCTAAGGATGACAACAGAGCAGACACTCCACAGTCACAGAAAACTGTCAAGGTAATCCATTTACAAAAATTAATTGTACGGAAGCACTTATTTAAATCAGTATGAGAGAGCAACTTATCCATGGAAATTTATTTATGGGTATTGTTTTGATTAAACCTAGCAGTGTCCCCAGGCCGATTAAATCGGCCCTTTGGACTGTATTGGCAAGGCCCATTAAATCGGCCCTATTTATATCGCATTTGTATTGAAAGAAATACACAACGTGACCTTAAAATGACCTCTGTGAAAATTCAAGTTGTGATCAAAAGAAATTTTGGTAAGTCGGCTTTGAACTTTCCTTGACTAAGGTTATTGTGTGTATAATTTTGTTCTGCAATTTCTAAAATAAAATTAGTAATTTGCAACTTAAAATGCTGCATGGTGTTGCATTTCCTACAAGGCACTGCTAGGGTTAACGTTGTATTTATTTATGTTCTTAAGCTGATGGAACAAATTTGTGGACGTGGTAAAGATTTTATTTGCACAGACACTTTGTTTACTACTTTCAACTTAATCATTGAGGTAGTATCCGTTGTTTTGTGCTACATTCAGAGAAGGAAAATTAGCGCTTACACCAATATCCAGTTGTATGAGCGTCAGTCACCTTCTTACATTTACTATTGATTCAAGCTTTGTTCATGTAGACAATTTGGAAACAAGTTTTCGAATGAAGTGAGCCATGAAACTGTTAAGTAATGTCGGTGTTTTTGTTTGAATGAAGCAGTCTGAGACGGCCTCTCGTCCCTCATCACCTCCTCTTGGCCTCCTTGGAGCCTCCCCGCTAGGATCACCAGGAGCCATCAGCAAATCATCTCAAGAAGAAAGTGCTCCAAGCCCTTCTCCCAGTCTCATCAACAAACTCCCAGCTAGTCCTGCAAACAAACCTCCTAAAAGGGTGAGTCTCAGAACAATGATGAAGTGACGGGTTGTTGAGGATGGTCTTAATTGCTCTTATAATGGGAGACTTTGGAACACTAGGTGGCAGCAGACTTACCAGGTAAATGTCCATTGTTTGCACACATAGGAGAACAATGGATGTAAGTCTGCTGCCATCTGACGTCCTCCAAAGTTTGCCATTGGTGATGGTTTATGCACTGGTGTATATTCAGTAATGTAACAGGCTAGGGTTGCCCAGCTGTTAACCACCCTATCACAATCCAGACTGTATATTGTTACTAGTGTCAGACAATGGATTATCTGGCACACCATCTGCACATGTATGGGCATACAATGCTACGAATACTCTGTTATTAGTAGAGTGTGGGATGTACTATGTGCTAGAATAACACTGTGTCATGCAATTACTGCAATGGTTATATAAATACTGCTGTAGTCATAGAGGCACTGGACATAGAATTATGGTCTCGGTACCTCTGCCTCAATTGTACCCCAAATCCACCCCAAACAGTCCAATAATAAAACCACACTATCCTATTACCTTATCATAACCCTTCCCACACCTGTGTACCCAAACTTCCCATACCCACATGATGTAACTTATCCTACACCCGTATCTTCTCCACCTACATGTATCCCTTTTCCTACACCCGTATCTTCCCCACCTACATGTATACCTTATCCTACACCTGTATCTTCCCCACCTACATGTGTACCTTATCCTACACCCGTATCTTCCCCACCTACATGTATACCTTTTCCTAAACCCAAATTTAACCGTGTACCCATGTCCACCCAGATCTACACCTACTCCAGTCCACTGTGATCCTGAAATATACCCACCCTCATTCCATTCCATGCCGAACAAACTGCCCCCTTGCAGTACACATGAGCTTATTAAACTGCTGAAAGCAGCCAGGCACCTTGACAGATACTTTGAGTATGAATACGAGTTGGAATAGGGCTCCCGACCAAAGCAGTTAAATTGCTGCACCTTATTCAGGGAAAGCCAAGTTGCATTTGTAAGGCTCCGATGTACTGTAACAAAATTAGAAATCCATGGCATTACGTTGTCATGCCTCAAGACCCCCCCCCTCCCCCTTTGCACATGTGACCATCGTCAAAGAAAATAGGCAAGATTGCCGCCTGTAGGATTAGCGTAATGTCACATGGTCGGAGCCGCTGTCAATATAAGCACTGATTGGTGGGATTACTTCATCAGTACAAAGGAAGGGTGGTTGCATATTTTGCATGCTGCTATGTGAACACTGGGTGCACTGAGTTTTTCCAACATTATTCGTGATTTTTTGGTTTCCAGCTACGAATTTCTTGCATTGGACTTTGCTCACATTTCTTTCTATGGATATATGGGACATGATTACAGTCAACCCCTCAATAGCATGCAAAGTATGCGGGCAACAATTAGTATTAAGTACATTTAAATGTCACACCATGTTAACATTTTGTTGCTGTTTTGTTCTATTAACTCAAGTGCATAAATTATGTTCTGACGTTTTTTGCAACTCTTGTTTTCATCATTTAAGTTGTATATTTTGATGTTTATTTCATATTTCATGAAATCGTCATTTTCCAGAATGGACAACTTTAAGACTAAAAGAATTGTCTATTTAGTTGTTTTGTTGTTGTTTTTTTTTTACAAGAAAGGACAAGATGCTAACGCTCATTTGGAAACTAATTCAAATTCTAAAGTTGATAAATCTTGGGTCCATTGCATGTACACTCGACCCTTGCAGTTGCTAATCATTGAAAACAAGAAATCAAAATAGTTTATTATGATTGTTGGTTTATTATTACGTACAGAGTGTCTCAAACAAAGATTCACCACTTTGTCACAACTAAAGGAAAGTTTAATTTGGCTGTTCAAACAAATCCGCTGCTATTTCCATGTCTGTTTCTGGTAAACACAAAAAACCAACCCTTGCTTTATGCCTTATTGATTTGAATTAAATCTCAACAAGTCTTTAACTTTCAACGGCAAGATCCAAACCATTATTCATTTTATACATTGGAATTTTACAATAATTGGAAAGTTAATGGGGTAGATCTCCAGTATAAAAAAGGCAAATTTCTGTCATCCAGCAATTTGTTGCCTGGATTTTTCAGACATCACAATGTTCCTCGTATAATTTACTCTCTTTCAATCTGATCTCTTTTCACCCCAGAAGATCAGTGTTATTATTATTTACAGGCATGATAATTTTCAGCTGATTTCTTCCGATTTAAAATCAAAATATTACTGCAGAAAACTGGAAAAACACTGCACAATGCATTGTTAGCTCGGCCATTTTGTCATTTTGTTTTTTAATTGAACTTTGAACTAATCAATTGCTAAGTGGTATGTCTGTATTAAATAGACTTAAAAAGTCAAACCAAAGCCTTAAACCATGTTGAGCAGACCTTGTACTCAATAAAATTCTCCTTTTTTTGTTCCAAGATCAAATTTCATGCCTGATTCTCAAATCAAATCCCAAAGGATTTTGACAAAAGAACAGTTGATCGCCACGCTGAATACTAAGTCATTTTTATAAGGGAAGTTATTAATTTAAGCTGTGGACATCCTATGAGGTCTCCTCATGACATGCCTTTACTATGACCTGATACTTTGCTTGAGGCACCCTTTATGATATATATATACAAGTAAAGCAAGGTTATGAGCAGGATAATGTGCAATATTGGTAATTCACTCCAAATTGTTTCAATTGTTATGTAAATCCAATTAACACCCTCAGGAAAAATAATATTGCGTTCATTAAGTCATTTGGAGTAAAACTGTTCAAAATTCAAAATTGGAAGTAGTAATCTTTTGTGAAGACCATGTTGAAATACCATAATCATGAAAAGAAATCTGACCACCATTTTGTTTAACAAATTTTGTCAACAGAGGGCAGTATTTACTCCCACTGTTGATAACTCTTGGGTTGAGAACCAACTTAATGTTTTCTATTGACTCAATTTATATTATGATGGATTTTGTCATGAGAGCATGTAGATTGATTTAGATCACCAGAATGATTTACATGACTGTTTGGAAGTGTTTTGAGTGAGTTAGGAATGTTGTGACAATGTGTTGATGCACATGGTTGGTATGGCTTGCATGGCACTATGGGAGGGGGCTCTTGCACTGACTCTGTCTCTCTTTTCTTCTTCAGTCCACTTCCACCAAGCCTTCGGTGCATGAACAGGTACGACCATGCACTCATTTTATATGACCTCTGTACTATGTAGCTCGCTAGTGGATCAACACAGGTTTTTCTTAACGTGTGCTTTTCCTGCATTGTGTGATTTTCGACGTAATTTTTAGTCACAGTGTTGTGTTGATTGTAAATTGGTGGGGGTGAGGGTTAGATGGGGGGGGGGGGGTAATCTTTGCACCAATTTGAGGTAAGCAATAGGTAAGATGAAACTGAATCCCTGTGTGGAGATTGATTTCAGCTTTTTCTGTTACTTTACTGACAAGGATTTCAAAACATAAAGTCATCATGATACCAAACTGATTGTGAAGCATTTCCACTCCATACAATTACCAGACATTCCAAGTATTGGACAATGAGGTAGAAAGTTGGGCCAGTAAAACCTACAATATCTAACCATTTCTCACTCGGCAACTCAGGCATGCAACTATTTCAGCTGATCGGCTGATTCCTTTGTTTGGGATTTCTCAGCTGTGCCATCAGAAATTGAAAAGTACAGTACTAGCAGTGTCTGGCCCTTTCCTTGTTAATCAACAAACTACAGTTGCATTCCTGACAGATGTTTGTCTAGTTGAAGGAATGTTTTCATATTTTATCCAAATTGATTGCCGTAATCTCCCCTTGTAGACTATTTAGTGAGAGTTTTAACGAAGGGAAGTATTGGTTGATATCTAGATTTGCATATTAACTGCCTAATGATTTGTTTGGTTTTGAAGTTTCTTAAAACGGATTGTCGTTGACACATAGGCAATTCTTGTAACTACTAATGCATGTCATGCAGAATAACCGTGATGAGTTAGTACTAACAAACACCACACATGATTCTGTTAGTTGCGTTTTTGTGTTTGCCTGCTAATGTTTTATGTAATGCTGTGAGTTGATAATGAACGACTCAGATCGACATGACTAATGATTGTCCTCGTGGCAACACTGCCTCCTTCCTCCCTCCAGCTGATGAAACTGTATGACTTATGTGATCATCCAGAGCGCAAGCCTTTCTTAGATGCTGTGTTTAGATTGATGGAGGACCGTGGCCAGCCTATACGCACCATGCCACAGATCAGCACACACACCTTGGATTTGTTCAAGCTGTATCATGCAGTGAAGGAGCGTGGAGGTGTAGTCAAGGTAATTTTAAAGAGGGTGTAACTAAGTCTGGGCATTCATCATCATTAATCCTTCTATTGACCCCATGCACTCACATCACATACGGCGACTGTGCCACATTCACCAGTTGTGGAGTCAACACACAGTGACACTGACTAACAAAATGGCACAGCCAAGATGAATGTGATGATGACGACAGACGAGTTGGGCCAATAGGTGCATACTCCCAAGATGCCTCAAAATTTCACATGTGCTGTGTGCACATAATGGTGAAGTAATCCATGCTACACTTCCCTGTCATTGTATTTATGTGTGTGTTAGATCAGTGCCACAGATAGCCACTGCAGAAATTGGCCATGGTTGAGAGCCTTATCTCTCCCAACAGTGGCCCAAATTCTATTACAATTGAGCACAGCTGATGGCTTCTCCAGTTTACCACTCTTGTTGAAGCACTTTTTACTCCCTACATCAGCATGTGTGTGCCTCGAAAAGCCACTGTTGTGGCCTCTTAAGGTATGGGTTGGTTGTCTCAAGAAGTAATTGCGATTAGTAATTTCCGTGAGTATTATTACTCAGAAGTTTTTTTTAGATAATCGATTAACCATGCCGTTGCAACTTACCCCCAAAACTACTCAAGATTTTTCTTAGATCTACTTGTCTGGCACTGAAGATACTGCATTTAGAAGCTGTGTGAAATGTATAACTCACAGGGTTAGCAAAAGGTTGAAGTACCATCATTGCAACATACCTCCCAAAATTTGGATCCTAGTGTTCAGACCACTGCGACTGCACGAACAGGTCAAATCACTTGTGTGTGTACAAATACATTGACCTACTCCAGTACACTATAGTGCGACACCGTATGCAGCTGCATTTATGAACTGCGTGAAAACATTTACAAACATCAATGCAAAGCATACATTTTGCTAATAAAGTTTCAGGTTTCAGCCATAGGCAAAGATCTAACAGACTTCAATTTTTACTGGAGAATGATAAAGTTACAAACCTTGTATGCGTAGGTACCACAGACTGCCACAAAGTATCATACCTTCTTGGCTAGCATTGGGTGCATTGGTTTTTCTGTTTGTACAGATGGTATTATCAGGAAACCCCATGCCTTGTGTACTGTGGACTTGGTCTTCACAGTCTCCTGTGGACTATTGTGGCAAGTGGCATTTGGGCAGGAGAGTGCACTCTATTACGTTAGTAGTAGAGTTAATTAATGTAAAATCAATTGATAGTTTTAGTCACGGTGCTGGTTATATTATTACCAACATAATTTGATTGGGTCAACTGCTGCCTAAGATTTTTGTAGTCTTGATACTTAGATTAGTTAATAAATTTATTGCAAAATCATGGTATAAAGTTTGATGACTTGCATCTGCTGTTTTTAGTAAATTGTTGTTGTAGCTGCCCACGGTTGATTTTTCAAAGTTAGTATTGTTAATTTGTCTTTCAAATCCTTGTCATTTTCTGCGTGTAGGTTTCAAAGAACAAACAATGGAAGCAAATTGCCATCCATCTGACTGTAGGCAGCTCTAACAGTGCCGCGTTCACCCTCAAGAAGAACTACATTCGTTACCTTCTGCCGTTCGAGTGCTTCCACGATCGAGGGGGCATTGACCCGCAGGTCATTATGGCTGAGATAGACACCAGCAAGAAGAAGAGTAGCAGTAGCAGCAGCAGCAGCAGCGATGCGACGCATCACCACCCAGCACAAAACCCCATGATGGATAACATGGCAGGTAAAGGTATTGTAAACAACCTTCTTTCTCTCTCACTGTCTTGTCATGACTTGAGCCTGATTGGCAACATCAAGAGAAGATTATTTCCTTGTCTTCAAACTCAAGTGTTATTATCCCTCCCTGTACACAGTTACCAGAGACTGCCACAAAGTACCATACCTTATAGACTAGCATTGGGTGTATTGGTTTCTTGTGTTTGTACAGATGGTGTTATGTTGAACCCAATGACTTGTATACTGTGGACTTAGTCTCCACAGTCTCCTGTGGAATTTTGTGGGTGTGCAGGAGTGTGTACACTGATAGTAATAGGGTTAGGTTGTAAGGATCTTCTGTCTACCATATTGACGTGATGATGCAAGTATAAGTTAATTCTATATCTGTCAAAGTTTGAATGTGTACTTTTGTTTATTTCACCAGGTCCCAATCCACAAGACTATCCTGGTGGACCTCGGGATATGTACCAACAACGTCCTCACCCAGGTGGTAAACCCATGAACCAGATGCACCCCTACCCTCAATCCATGCATAACAACATGGGTAGAGGAATGTCACCTATGCCCAACAATATGATGCCCATGCCCAACCATACTGCTAGCAATAGTGTGACCGTACGAGATCCTTTCTCTGATGCTGATTTTCAGTCGTCTGGTAACACCCAAGGACCACGGCCGGTTCAGGGTCCCTTCCCTCCAGGTATGGCACAGAACTCCATGGATGGTGCGTATGGACCTGGCATGAATCAGTACCGTAACAACTCAATGGGAGGTGGAGGGGATGGGTTCAATGCCATGGGTAACATGCCACCCTCGTCAGGCCACCCTCCTGGGGAACCCTTCCCCAGTGGGATGAGGAACAATTCCATCCCTGGGAGTGATCCGTTTACATCAACTAGACGGGATGCAATAGGAATTCCCGATGGATTCAATAGAAGGACTAACATACCTGGTAGTGAGCCTTTCCCAGTCAATAATCGACCTGCTGGCTTGCCCATGAACCAAGGAGGCTCTGCTGCCGTTGCTGCTGCTGCTGCTGCCGCTGGACAGTTTCCATACGGAGCGCCTTATGACAGAGAAAGGTAATCAACGTTTATTCTTATTTCTTTTACCAACTTCAACAAATTTCAGTTATGTTTCAGTTCGATATTCAAGCAATAAGAAACCCAGCATGATTGAACAACAGAAGATTTAGAAACTAAGGTTTGCAGTAACACTATGGAGTTATGTCTGTAATGGCGTGTCATGGCTGAGCAGTCTAGCGCACTGGACTCAAGCTCTGGTGTTTCTGTGGAGCACAGTGTGGGTTCCAATCCTGCTCTTGACACTTGTGTCCTTAAGCAAGACATTTAACCATAATTGCTTCGCCCTTCGTCCTTCGGATGGGTCATAAAGCCATCGGACCCATGTGTTGTGTTATGCACGTAAAAGAACCCAGTACAATAATATAACTAAAGAGGAGTTGTTCACCGCGATGTTTCTGGTATGGTTGGCTGCAGGTTGCCGCCACATCACCTTGTAAACCTTTACAAGGTGCTATGGGTCGAATAATTCAAAAACTTAGCTTATCTGTCAGAAACAGATGCTCAATGTTTCGATCAGTATGCTCTGATTGTCTTCACCAGAAAAGTTGTTAAGCTCATTTTCATGCTTCATTTTGTAAAATAGTTACACAAAACTATATAGTACTCTTGCCATGGCTAAGTAAGTAGTTTTCTTTTCTCACGGCATACAGCACTAATCTAATAACCAACATGTCTGTATATTAGTCTTGTTGGGCACACTGGTGCTAAAAGTATTTTGCGTATATTTCTTCATTGTTAACATAAATAAGTTGTTTACTGTGAAGGGAAGCATGCGTACATTACTTAATACTAGTAGAAATATCGGGCTGCGATGTGATTTTTTAAAAGGAGCTAATTTTGTACAGTTTTGTTGAATGTTGCAAGTGTTACTGTGCAGTCTGCTATCATGTAGGACATTTGCAGTAGCGTTATGGAGATATGTTGCTCAATGGAACAGCTGGTGGTATAACTGACAAGTAATGCACCATTGACTGTGGTCAATAATTGAATGGGAGACCATTCCATGTATTGTCATGGTTGGTAGCTTGTCTGGGACATAATAGGGCTCCTTAACACCAAGCCACCATGCTTGGACAGGATGTAAAACTGCATTGTGTAATGTACACAAAAGAAGGGGCTTGCCCTGTGTTTCTGTATCAGCTGCATAATGTGCCCTCTCTGAGCATGTTTGAATAATAGTTTATGTAATGAACATTTGAACATGGAATTTGCACAATATAAGTGAATAAATTTATTTTTTAATGATGCAGAAAAGAAGAAAATATCTTGTGCATTGACGTCAGCCTTTGCCATCTTAGAGATAAAATAATGGCGTTACAATGAAATGCAAAGTGCTGTCTAATATTTTTTGCTCTGTAATTAAAAATTGATATTTCCATTGTATTGTACACAATTCAAAACTTAATATTCCTTCACATTTAATGGTGGTTTTGTTTTGATGTGAAGATTTGACCAGCAGAGATCGCGAGTATCAGCCAGCCCCGGTCAACCCAATCAACAAGGCACTCCAGGTATCATCCCACCGTATCCCAACAATTCCATGGACCAAAACACGTATTCCTCTCGGTTCAGTCAACAGCATGCTGGATCCAGACCTGCTACTCCAAACGACTCATTTGGCCAGACTCCTTTACCTAATCAACAGAAACCTCCACCTCTTGGTACTGGATTACCAAATGAGCAACTGAGACAACAGTTCCCTCAGAAGAGACCAGTAAGTACCTGACTGATTGTTCCACCTTATCGTACCTAAGCCACAACACAAATCTCTGCTTATTCACATCCTTAACCCTCATACTATTATATTATTTGTAATGTTTTACCCATACACCGATGTGTGTTAAGCATTGTATACTCAGTACTTTCCCAAGTCCTGTGAAAAAAATCTCAGGCATTTTTCCTTGGATGGGATTCGAACCCACGACCCCCGCCATTCTAGAGCAGATGTCTTACCAACTAGACTACTGAGACTGCTCAGTAGCTAGAGGCAGTTCGAATCCATTACTACTATTACTGTACACTCCTGCCTACCAGGAGACTGTGGAGACTAAAGTTGTGTCCAAGTTGGTATCTATGGCTACGGCTGGATTGCTGTGTCATCATGCATAGAAGTATAGGCCGACCATAGCAACACGCTTAGCAACAGTCGTAGCTGTAGCCATAGTGGCCAAATTGGTTACAGCCTTAATCCATGGTACACAAGCCATGGGGTTTCCTGATAATACCAGCTGTACAAACAGAAGAAACCCATGTACCCAATGCTAGCCTAGAAGGTTTGGTACTTGGTAGCAGTCTATGGTACCTCTGTGTACTGTAGCTGTCCCCAAAGTGGTACGCATGAAGTCTCCTCTCATGTACTGCCTTACCTTGTAATTCTCTGTGTCGTGATTCCCTGCCTCTTATAACTTGTCTCAAAATCAACACAACATCAATGGTCATCTTTCTACCATGAAATTTAGCCCTCACCTTGAGTTGTCTGTTTTAGGGCCTTGTGATTGCGACTCCCCTTTAAAAAATTGTCAAAAAGATTTCTTGTTTTGGATGACCTCTGTTGCCCTTGTCTTGGCCTCGATGCCCCTTCAAAAGTTTCCCATATAGACTTGAAGAATTTTCAATGGAAGTGCACTTTGGAGAATGATAATGGCCTTGCCCTCTCAAAGATGAAGCTGCAGGCCTGACATGATTCTGTCATTGTTTTGAGATTTATTATGATGTAAGCTTAAAGGGGTGGTACATCATTGGTTTTTGGAAGAGTTATTCCTTACCATCCTCTCGTTTTCAATAAACACACCATACAACCAACATGTGAAAATTTTATCAAATTGAGGCTAACAATGAAAAAAGGTTCATGTTTTGTGAGGTATTTTGTGTAAGTCAGTTGAACTACATGAACAATGGAAATTTACCTGGTAAGTCTGCTGCCACCTAGAGTTTCAAAGTCTTTCATTGGTATTGAGTTCGTTCATATTGAGTTTGTATGAGACGTTGTCATAGTCATTTATTTTTACATTGTAGGGTGAGATGTATGGTCCAGGGCCACCGGCTAAACGACCAGACATCATGACTCCAACTCCACCAATGGCCAGACCTGATGAAGCAGCATTCAGGGGGATGCCATCTTTTAGTCAACAGGGTCAATATCCACAGAATGCTTACCCAGGAGGTGATAGACCCATGGGGAATCAAGGAGCGTATCCCCCTGGTTATAGGGAAGGTAGACCTCCACACCAAGGGCCGACACCAGTGCCACAGCCAAGTAAGACCTCTTTCCTCTCAATAGAAAGAATTTCTGTTATTCAGGCATGCAACTCTTCTGCGGATCCGTGGATTTCCGCTTTTTTGATAAAAAAACCCGCCACTCCTGAAAAATCCTCGTTTCAAAAATAAATCCCATTGACTTAAAAGTTTCTTTAAAAATACAATTATTCCGCGTGAGTTAAAAAACACATACAATTCATGAACATCATATTATCAACGGATAAAGTCTGGCTCCGTGGTAGTTTACATGTGTAAAGGCATGAACACAGTCCAGACACAGAAACATTGCTTCTTGTACAGCATACATTCTACGGTACATGTGCAGAGACTGGCTCCGGTGTTTTCTATTAATGCTTCACTTGTTGGGACGCGGCGGGAAACAGACACTTTGAGAATTGTTTTATCTGCAAGCTTGCATCATGCAGTGAAACATCACCGCATCAACTTGAAATAAAACGAAAAGAATAGATATCATTGGTCGCAATGGAGGCAAGGTCTGAAGAAAACTGTTGATAAAAGGCATAACGAACACAATGGATGGAAGTGGAATTGGTTGGAAAAGCAGGTTGACAAAATCCCTCTTGCTGAAGTTGTTAAAAACTTGACTGGCCAGTTATGATGGCGTGTTTGCTGTGCAAATGTGAGCATTGTATTTGTTCATTGAATTAATATCAATAAAGAATGGATCAGAAACAAAAGCATTTTGTTGAAAAAATTGCAGTGTGGGTTTTCACCATTGCACAAACTAGCGCAAATTGCGGGGCCAACAACCCCCCCCCCCCCAAAAAAAAGTGGTGTTTTGGGGTTTTTTGTGTCAAAAATAAAATTGCTATATTTTCGGCCTCTAAGGCAGGCCTGTTAAACCATGGTTAAACATAATCCATGCATACCATGGTTAAAAATCCCTTAGAAAGTGGCAGTCGGACATGGAAACTTTTCCAAAAATCATGTTGGCACTTTACATTTAGAAATGCACACTGAAAATATTAGCTTGGCGAAAATGGTCCCCTTTTTGGGGGGTTGATGAGTTGCATGCCTGGTTATTTGTTCATCAGTTTTGTCCAAACTGTTTTGGCTTGAATCTGGTATAAAGTAAGCCCTCTTACAAATATTTGTTTTAAACTCTGAGCGAAAAGCATTCGTTTATGAACAAAAACAATAAAAGAAGTTGAAAACAATCTCAAACACAGATGTAGCTCCAAAATTGTTTCTGTAGATCAATGCGTAAGTGCAGCAAGGTCACAGCTGACTTTGGGAGACAGTTGGTATCTTGAATGGGAAAACACACTATGATCCATTCAACAAGATTATCGGTTGGTGTGCGTACATACAACCAGGAACTTATAAGAAGGCTGCAACATTGTTGCAAGTATGAAAGGACGATATCGTAACTCCTTTAATATGTGACCTTGTTGCAATAATGCAACCATGTTTGAAACTTTTCTTGTTTAACCCTATCCCTGCCAAATACAACAAGATGCGCCAAATGGTAAAAGGTGGAGTAGTTTGTTACAATTAGCAGTCAACTCAAATCCCATACTCTGTTGCACTGTGCTGCATTTAGCTTGGTTCTATGTGCAATCTGAGTCCCCAGCAACCTTCAGTGATATTGGTGCATTCAATAACAGGGTAAATGCCCAGTGCCAGGGCTGTCATGAAGCATTTAGCAGGGTTTTCATTTCAATTGTGTTGCATTTTGATGCATTTAACAAGGTGCCGAGAAAAAAGCTGATACATTTGATGTGGTTGTCTTTGTAGGTGCCAAGCATGATCTACCTGGTAGTGGAGGTGGATTCATGGCAGAACCTTTTGGGATGAGAGACAGAGCTCTCTCGGGCGGAGGTCCTTCCCCTTCCTGGGGAACCATGCAGCAACGTCAGCCAGCACCGCCCTATTCAAACACTTCCTTAGGACCTCATACCTTTGTGAGTCAAGCAGGTCCTCCGAGGACTCTACAGCAGGCCCTGATGGCAGCTCATCGTGACCGACACCCTCCTAGTAAGATGATGAAAGCATCCCCTCCTCAGATCCACACTACCTCACCACAGAAGAAGGAGATTGTGTTTCCACCCGACTCTGTGGAGGCTTCCCAGCCGGCTCTAACCAAACCAAAGAAGAAAACCAGTCGTGATATCGGTGAGTAGTATCATGGGACATGGTAAACCGGCTTACTTCATCTTATTACGGTTAGACTACTGTGTCCAAATAGATAACGGAGGGAAAAAACGTAGTTTAAACTTGGTGTAGTTTAAACCCAGTGGGGTTAGACTACTGTGTCCAAATAGATAACGGAGGGAAAAAACGTAGTTTAAACTTGGTGTAGTTTAAACCCAGTGGGGTTGCACTGTTATTCTATGAATAAAGTTGTCTACATGCTGGTACCAATTATGTCTCAAGAATCTTTCTTGCTGATCCTTATTGACAAAACAAGCTGATTGGCCCCCTCTCCCCCCCCCCCCCCCCACTGAATCAAGATCTTTATAATGCTTCTTAGATAATGGATTTTGTTTCAACCTGCACAATTCGTTTTAATAGACGTTAAATTTGCATCGGGATGATGAACATTATTTGTGATTACCCACACACCAATGTTTGTCAAACGCTGTATACTCGCTACTTTCCCGATTCCTATGAGAAAAAAAAAATCCACAGTCATATTACTCGGGTGGAATTCGAAACCCATTCTAGAGTAGATGTCTTACTGCAAGACCACCGAGCTTGCCCAGTAGCTAGAGGCAGTTCGAATCCTATATTTGTGCTGTTAATTTGTGCTGGTAATTATTGATTGTGAAGAAGTGTGCATGGTCTTGATGCGTGTTAAACTTTGATCTTGTCCTTGGGTTAGCTCATGATTTCTGGTTTCAACACTGCAATGTAAACCTTGCTTGCAGATTGATACCAAACTTACATTCTGGTTGTGCTTTGTCTTTGTAAACCAGGCACTGTGGAGGCGTGGAAACTGATGATGGCGCTGAAGTCGGGTCTCTTAGCTGAAAGCACTTGGGCTCTAGAGGTGCTCAATATTCTACTCTATGACAACAATACCATCGTCTACTTTGACCTAAGTCAGTTGAAAGGCCTTCTGGAGATCCTGGTGGACCATTTCCGGGCAAGTCTTATCCGAGTTTTTGGGACCTTGATGGATATGGAAGTACATGTAAGAACTCGTAGGAAAGATGTTTCTAATGAAAGCAGAGCCTCACAGAAAGACTCTGATTGTGTGTGCAGGAAACATTCAGACAGTAGTCAGAAATATATAAAATCGGAACTAGAGTTGATCCAAGAAGCTTTGGGATTGTTTGACATTGAGAAACTGAAAGGAACCGATAAGGATAAACCCATTCGGATAGAACCAGGTATGAATGGATTCTATTCTAGTGTGAAGGAATGGGATTGTCATGAAGGCTTTAAGAGCAATCATCAACATTGGCAGCTTGGTGGGGGTGATATGACCAAACATATTGTACATGTGTTTGAGAGCGATGGAATCCTGGCGGACATCATGAAACGACAAGCTAAGAGAAGGAAGGTAGAGAGAGAAAAGCTTGTCAAAAAGGCTAAGAAAGCCAAGAAGATAAAAGAAGAAAAAGAACTTGAAATAAAGGAGGAGGGAGGTGATGTTAGTCAGGATGGCGTGGAGGAATGTGAACAGGAAGAGGAACCAAGAATTAAAGAGGAGGAAGAGTCTGAGGAAGAGTCTGAGGAAGAAGAGTTCAGTGGAGATGAAGAGCAGAATAAGAATAAAGAAGTTGGCTGGGATGATATGTGGCTAGAGGCATGCAGTGAGGAGCTCCGCGCTGCTAAAGAAAAGAAAGATGTGATCCCACTTTATGAAGCACAACCCGCCCTTCCATCTGCTATGTCACTTCTTGAAGATGAAGGAACATGTAATGACCACACAGCTCTTGTCACATCAACAGATGCACAGCATTCCTTAGCTCAACGCTGTATCACTATATCTAACATCATCCGCAGTCTGTCTTTTATCCCTGGGAATGATGTGGAGTTATCAAAGCATGCTGGTGTCCTCGTTGTTCTTGGTAGAATACTCCTGTTGCATCATAAACATGCAGAGCGGAAGCAGCTACCCCAAACATATGACAGAGAGGACCATGATGATCTAGACACTGAATGTCCCATTACAGATAAAGACACATGGTGGTGGCATTGTTTAAATTGCTTGCGTGAGAATGCCCTGGTGACCTTGACTAATGTGTCAGGACAGTTGGATTTATCGCTGTATGCTGAGAGTGTCAGCCTACCCATCTTAGACGGCTTGCTACACTGGGCAGTGTGTCTATCAGCCTGTGCAATGGATCCTTTTCCTACACTGCCTGCAACGTCTCCTCTCACGCCCAAACGCATTGCCATTGAAGCCCTATCCAAACTCAGCATTCAAGAAAGCAATGTGGACATGATTCTGGCCACTCCGCCATTCCATCGTTTAGAGAAGCTTTTTTCCACCTTGACGCAGTACCTGAGCGATCGCAAAGAGCCAGTTATGAGGGAGTTCGCAATAGTACTTCTATCCAGCATTTCCCAGGGTGAAAGTGTGGCAAGCCGTGCCATCGCAACCCAGAACTCCACCATCTCTTTCCTACTGTGTTATCTTGAGGATTCTGAATATGCCAAGTCATTGGAGAACGGCAGTAATGCTAAGCAGCTGAGCCAAAACCCAGACATTCAATCAGTCAGTCCAGATATGATGAGGCGGACAGCGATCCTCTTAGCATCACTAGCTAAAGTTCCTGATAACCGACCGCTATTCCTCCAACATCAACACAGACTCCTAAACCTGTCCATGTCTCATATGGTGACAGATCCTGTTAAATGTCTCATCGCTGATGCCTTGTATGAGATCTCCAGGTCATGAGCTCTGACCTCTGACCTGTCAGTCCTCGTCTTTTAGACTTGGGCGGTTTGAGTAATGTGTTCACCAACAACTTACCATGGATTAACACATTGGTAGAGACGGATAATCTGGTATCGTCACTTTAAGCCACTGAGTTTGATTATTCTGTACCAGGAAATATGATCTTCTTGTAAAACATCTCATTTATAATTTTAATTTCCCCGTTAAATACTTCATTAATGTCAGGCGTGAATGATTTCATCCTAGATATTTAAATGAATAAGCCATGTGCCTGTGAGTTTTACAAGATCGCTATTCAATCCATCGATAATCACTTTACATCTGTTGTTTCAATATACAAAAGTCACTGTTTCTCCAAATTGTGTTCGTTGTAATTCAACTTTTTTTTTCGTACACTGTGATGCTATTTTGTGATGATTTTCGTACATCTTCTTTGCATCTATCTTGAAATTGTCAAACCTGTGGGTGGGGCGGGAAGGGGGGGGAGCATTGGTGAAGGTGTCGTCAGCAGTCACTTGTAGTTTATGAATGTTACTGCATCACGTCTCCCTTCATGTACTGCTGCTGGTGTAAACTAAGTACTTAATCTTGTAGTAACTCTCCCTTGTCAGTCACTTTTCTTCAAGACAATGATAGATTTCCACTGCGGTAGTCTTTTCCGTCTTACCTTGACACAACTTGACCTTTAGTTAGTGTTACTTTACATCGTGATGAAGTGACATCAGCTACATGTCAGCAAACATGTATGCTTGCACCGATATCTTACACACAGCACATTATTAGTCCAATTTTGTTGTTGTGTACACATATTTGTGGGATACTACAACTAGATTTTTCCAGACTGGGCCATTGTTTTGTTTTGTTTTGTTTTTGTTTTTTTAAGTACTGATATCATGATGATAGTTGTGTATAATGTAAATGCAGGAATACAGCCTCCTGCTTACCTTGGTGTCCCAAGATTACTTGATTTATTTATAATTGTTGGATGTGTTACTTGTCTTCACAATTATTGTAGGGTGACCACCTCTGGATTGTAGCTAATTGATACAATTTACAAGTTAATCGTAGCTTACCAAAATCGTTCCTTTGTTCAGTTGATGTTGGTTTTCTAGGTGGTAAATTTATTGCAATCTGTTGTATTAGTTGTATGTGAAAACATGTTGCATTTTGCAATGGGAAATCAGACCGGTGTGCATTATGATACTCTAGGTACCAGACCACTGACTAAACTTTACTCTGTGTTACCATGGTGATTGCTATATCATCGATGAGAACTTCAGTTGATAAAGAAATCAGTTTTACTGCAGTTATGATGTCACATTGTCCATGCTCGGTGGGTTGAGGGCGCTATTACATCAGCAGAGGAATTAATGCAAATGCCTTATACTTAAAGCTGTCAATGACAGAAAAAAGCAAATAATGTAGGGATGAATTCATGACTTATTGTTTGATTGATATGATTAGTATCAGATTAAGTCTAACCACAGTTGAAATCAGTTACCATGGGTACATCAACAGGACACCCTTACTGGCAAAATGTCTCAGAATTAATAAATACAACAAATTGAAATAGTTTTCTATATAAAAACTTATTTATTTTACAACTTGTAATAATGATGAATAGAACTGGTCCAAGCACGGCGTAAGAAAGATTCTAAAACCAAAGTCATAAGCTTATAACAAACAGGTGGTTGTTTCTTAACATTACATTTGATGCTGAAAGAATAAGAGAACATTCAGTGCGATCAATTTGTGTTTGAGATGATTTAAGATCCCTGTAAATGGTTTACATTAAATCAGTACTTTAAAATCGCTCTGTTGTTCAGCTGGAAAAAAATACATGGGTGTATTTGGTTCATTTAGTTTGTGAATGTCAACCCTTTGAGTTAAGATACTTTTTGCTCTGATGAGGCGAACATTGCGGTTGTTGCTAACATCACTTGTTTGAGGTATTTGGCGATTCAATGTAAATTTATTTTAGGCTTGAACCTGAAGCCATTGTGAGTGTAGTGTAATATTTCTTGAGATGACCTTTAAAGCATTGCAGTCTTATTTTTTTGTTGTTGGTAAAATTGAAAGTTAATCATTGTGTTGTTCTTTCACACAGTTGTGTTTGGCAAACCCTGAGGGGAGTTTTTGAACTCAAGTTATACGGACTAATTGGTGCTCAGTTAGGGTTATTGAGTAATGTCTTGTAAGACAACATAATATTTATGATTTGCACTCCTAGTCATATTGCTGCATTGCAATAACTGACTGATATGCCTATTATAGAGTATAAACTTCCTTTATAATTAGTACACAGATTTTGAGACGCTTTATTCAAAAATAATGAGAAGAATAATTGAAGTGTCAGGGGGCAGGCAGAGTAGACGCCGATGGTGAATGCATTTCTGGCACAAATGTTTTTATGTACAGCTATTGGCATAAGTGGGGATTTAAAAAAAAAATTACTTCCCATGTGTAGTTTTGTAAAAAAGAAAACTTGACGAAAAAAAAAACTTTAAAAAAAAAACTATTAAAAAAATAAATAAAAACAAAACAAAAGAAAAATGACTATCAAAATATGAATTGTATCAGTGTCATTGGTGACCTAATTTATGGTCGCACATATTTATGCTTAAGGACATTTTCACAATTTTTGTATATCTTATCTTGTATTAAATTCCATACTGATAATTGCTTGGGTCCCTGCAATGACAATGTTGTGTGTGACCACATTAATACAACATATTTAAGACTAAACTGGTCATTTCTGCTTTTTTTGTTTTGTTTTCCTTTTCTTTTGGACACATCTTAAGCATGCAATGTTGTCTTCTTTCTTGATGACTCAATATTATTATCATGTGCAAGAATCTTTATTTGTCCAGCTTTTTTGTATGGTTGTGAGTCAAATCAAGAAAGGTTTGTTTTGACTGGATATTACTTGTATATGTTCACTGTACAGTCCAATTTAGAAAGTTTTGGTGTAGCTTATTGAGAGACATCAAACTTGGTTTACATTGGAGAAACATGAGATAAAGTGACAAGGTAATTTGTCTAAACTAGGGGAGGTTTCTCTTAATATTGTAGTCTTTTCTAGAGCATTAGGCTTAACCATTCTAAAATGTCCTTAAAATGGTTTATATACAAGTGTCTATGAAATAAAGTGTAAATACAGAAAGTGGATCTTCACAATAAGATGTCATGGGACTTGTCATTTTCATAATAATATAGATGTATTTGTACAAGTTTAACCCCTTGCAGTTTTTTTCACCAAAAATCCTGGCCCAAAAAGGCCCATTTTTTAAAATTTGGCAAAAAAAAAAATAAAATAAAAAATGGTCCGAAATCACTCGAAACTACAAGTTTAACCCCTTGCAGTTTTTTTTACCCAAAATCCTGGCCCAAAAAGGCCCATTTTTAAAATTTTGCCAAAAAATAAAATGGTCCGAAATCACTCGAAACTACAAGTTTAACCCCTTGCAGTTTATTTTACCCAAAATCCTGGCCAAAAAAGGCCCATTTTTAAAATTTGGCCAAAAATAAAATGGTCCGAAATCGCTTGAAACTACAAGTTTAACCCCTTGCAGTTTTTTTAACCGAAAATCCTGGCTCAAAAAGGCCCATTTTTAAAATTTGGCCAAAAAATAAAAATGGTTCGAAATTGCTCGAAACTACAAGTTTAACCCCTTGCAGTTTTTTCAATACAAAATCCTGGCCCCAAAAGGCCCATTTTTAAAATTTGGCCAAAAAATAAAATGGTCTGAAATCACTCGAAACTACAAGTTTAACCCCTTGCAGTTTTTTTAACTCAAAATCCTGGCCCAAAAAGGCCCATATTTAAAATTTGGCCAAAAAATAAAATGGTCCGAAATCACTCGAAACTACAAGTTTAACCCCTTGCAGTTTTTTTAACTCAAAATCCTGGCTCAAAAAGGCCCATTTTTAAAATTTGGCCAAAAAATAAAATGGTCTGAAATCACTCGAAACTACAAGTTTAACCCCTTGCAGTTTTTTTAACTCAAAATCCTGGCCCAAAAAGGCCCATATTTAAAATTTGGCCAAAAAATAAAATGGTCCGAAATCACTCGAAACTACAAGTTTAACCCCTTGCAGTTTTTTTAACCCAAAATCCTGGCTCAAAAAGGCCCATTTTTAAAATTTGGCCAAAAAATAAAATGGTCCGAAATCGCCCGAAACAACAAGTTTAACCCCTTGCAGTTTTTTTAACCCAAAATCCTGGCTCAAAAAGGCCCATTTTTAAAATTTGGCCAAAAAATAAAATGGTCCGAAATCACTCAAAACTACAAGTTTAACCCCTTGCAGTTTTTTTTACCAAAAATCCTGGCTCAAAAAGGCCCATTTTTAAAATTTGGCCAAAAAATAAAATGGTCCGAAATCACTCGAAATTACAAGTTTAACCCCTTGCAGTTTTTTTAACTCAAAATCCTGGCCAAAAAAGGCCCATATTTAAAATTTGGCCAAAAAATAAAATGGTCCGAAATCACTCGAAACTACAAGTTTAACCCCTTGCAGTTTTTTTAACTCAAAATCCTGGCCCAAAAAGGCCCATTTTTAAAATTTGGCCGAAAAATAAAATGGTCCGAAATCGCTTGAAACTACAAGTTTAACCCCTTGCAGTTTTTTTAACCCAAAATCCTGGCTCAAAAAGGCCCATTTTTAAAATTTGGCCAAAAAATAAAAATGGTCCGAAATCACTCGAAACTACAAGTTTAACCCCTTGCAGTTTATTTTAACTCAAAATCCTGGCCCAAAAAGGCCCATTTTTAAAATTTGGCCAAAAAATAAAATGGTCCGAAATCACTCGAAACTACAAGTTTAACCCCCTTGCAGTTTTTTTAACCCAAAATCCTGGCTCAAAAAGGCCCATTTTTAAAATTTGGCCAAAAAATAAAATGGTCTGAAATCGCTCGAAACTACAAGTTTAACCCCTTGCAGTTTTTTTAACCCAAAATCCTGGCTCAAAAAGGCCCATTTTTAAAATTTGGCCAAAAAATAAAATGGTCCGAAATCACTCGAAACTACAAGTTTAACCCCTTGCAGTTTTTTTAACCAAAAATCCTGGCTCAAAAAGGCCCATTTTTAAAATTTGGCCAAAAAATAAAATGGTCCGAAATCGCTCGAAACAACAAGTTTAACCCCTTGCAGTTTTTTTAACCAAAAATCCTGGCTCAAAAAGGCCCATTTTTAAAATTGGGCCAAAAAATAAAATGGTCCGAAATCGCTCGAAACAACAAGTTTAACCCCTTGCAGTTTTTTTAACCGAAAATCCTGGCTCAAAAAGGCCCATTTTTAAAATTTGGCCAAAAAATAAAATGGTCCGAAATCACTCGAAACTACAAGTTTAACCCCTTGCAGTTTTTTTAACTCAAAATCCTGGCCCAAAAAGGCCCATATTTAAAATTTGGCCAAAAAAAAAAATGGTCCGAAATCGCTCGAAACTACAAGTTTAACCCCTTGCAGTTTTTTTAACTCAAAATCCTGGCCCAAAAAGGCCCATTTTAAAAATTTGGCCAAAAAATAAAATGGTCCGAAATCACTCGAAACTACAAGTTTAACCCCTTGCAGTTTTTTTAACCCAAAATCCTGGCTCAAAAAGGCCCATTTTTAAAATTTGGCCAAAAAATAAAAATGGTCCGAAATCACTCGAAACTACAAGTTTAACCCCTTGCAGTTTTTTTAACTCAAAATCCTGGCCCAAAAAGGCCCATATTTAAAATTTGGCCAAAAAATAAAATGGTCCGAAATCACTCGAAACTACAAGTTTAACCCCTTGCAGTTTTTTTAACTCAAAATCCTGGCCCAAAAAGGCCCATTTTTAAAATTTGGCCGAAAAACAAAATGGTCCGAAATCGCTTGAAACTACAAGTTTAACCCCTTGCAGTTTTTTTAACTCAAAATCCTGGTCCAAAAAGGCCCATTTTTAAAATTTGGCCAAAAAATAAAATGGTCCGAAATCACTCGAAACTACAAGTTTAACCCCTTGCAGTTTTTTTAACCCAAAATCCTGGCTCAAAAAGGCCCATTTTTAAAATTTGGCCAAAAAATAAAATGGTCTGAAATCGCTCGAAACTACAAGTTTAACCCCTTGCAGTTTTTTTAACCCAAAATCCTGGCTCAAAAAGGCCCATTTTTAAAATTTGGCCAAAAAATAAAATGGTCCGAAATCACTCGAAACTACAAGTTTAACCCCTTGCAGTTTTTTTAACCAAAAATCCTGGCTCAAAAAGGCCCATTTTTAAAATTTGGCCAAAAAATAAAATGGTCCGAAATCGCTCGAAACAACAAGTTTAACCCCTTGCAGTTTTTTTAACCAAAAATCCTGGCTCAAAAAGGCCCATTTTTAAAATTGGGCCAAAAAATAAAATGGTCCGAAATCGCTCGAAACAACAAGTTTAACCCCTTGCAGTTTTTTTAACCGAAAATCCTGGCTCAAAAAGGCCCATTTTTAAAATTTGGCCAAAAAATAAAATGGTCCGAAATCACTCGAAACTACAAGTTTAACCCCTTGCAGTTTTTTAACTCAAAATCCTGGCCCAAAAAGGCCCATATTTAAAATTTGGCCAAAAAAAAAAATGGTCCGAAATCGCTCGAAACTACAAGTTTAACCCCTTGCAGTTTTTTTAACTCAAAATCCTGGCCCAAAAAGGCCCATTTTAAAAATTTGGCCAAAAAATAAAATGGTCCGAAATCACTCGAAACTACAAGTTTAACCCCTTGCAGTTTTTTTAACCCAAAATCCTGGCTCAAAAAGGCCCATTTTTAAAATTTGGCCAAAAAATAAAAATGGTCCGAAATCACTCGAAACTACAAGTTTAACCCCTTGCAGTTTTTTTTAACTCAAAATCCTGGCCCAAAAAGGCCCATATTTAAAATTTGGCCAAAAAATAAAATGGTCCGAAATCACTCGAAACTACAAGTTTAACCCCTTGCAGTTTTTTTAACTCAAAATCCTGGCCCAAAAAGGCACATTTTTAAAATTTGGCCGAAAAACAAAATGGTCCGAAATCGCTTGAAACTACAAGTTTAACCCCTTGCAGTTTTTTTAACCCAAAATCCTGGCTCAAAAAGGCCCATTTTTAAAATTTGGCCAAAAAATAAAAATGGTCCGAAATCACTCGAAACTACAAGTTTAACCCCTTGCAGTTTTTTTAACTCAAAATCCTGGCCCAAAAAGGCCCATTTTTAAAATTTGGCCAAAAAAAAAATGGTCCGAAATCGCTCGAAACTACAAGTTTAACCCCTTGCAGTTTTTTTAACTCAAAATCCTGGCCCACAAAGGCCCATTTTAAAAATTTGGCCAAAAAATAAAATGGTCCGAAATCACTCGAAACTACAAGTTTAACCCCTTGCAGTTTTTTTAACCCAAAATCCTGGCTCAAAAAGGCCCATTTTTAAAATTTGGCCAAAAAATAAAATGGTCCGAAATCGCTCAAAAGTACAAGTTTAACCCCTTGCAGTCACATGATCAAAAGAAGTGATCTCATTGGTCAATGTGCACAGTTTGATTGACAGGCCGGAACGGTCTATTAATGTAACTGTGATGTCTGGAACCTGACAAAATTGAGTTTGTGGGCAAATCGCTTTCAAAGTACCAATCCTGTTCATTATCTCAACATTATGTAACACATTGCAAATTGTACAAATCTTTTAAGTCCTTTTTCGCAGTAAGCTAAAATTTGAACATTCTCACCATTCCATGGGTGAGATCCACCCATTTTACTGTGATGGCTTGACATTGGGCAGGGACTAGGTAGTGTCTTCTAAGGGCAAGTTTGTACTTAGTAATTTTCACTCACTCAGCTCAGTGGAGTATGATGACTGGACATTGGGTAAGGACTAGGTAGTGTCTTCTAAGGGCAAGTTTGTACTTAGTAATTTTTACTCACTCAGCTCAGTGGAGTATGATGACTGGACATTGGTTAGGGACTAGGTAGTGTCTTCTAAGGGGAAGTTTGTACTTAGTAATTTTCACTTACTGAGCTCAATGGTAACCAATGGGGTATGATGACATTTTTTCCGTGGGGGGAATTCCACCCAGCTTTTACAGTAGTTGATATGATATGTTATTTTGTAAGGAGGACACTTTATGTGATGGAAACTGGTAACTAATGTAGGGCTAGTATTAGGTTGATTTGGGACTGGGGATGGGGGCTGGGGGATGGTGACTTGGGTGGTGATGGGGGTGCTTGTTGAAGAACTGATCAGTCTCTGTCCAAGGTAGGTTCTATGCCGCATGATGCTTTTAATACTTAACAGAATACTTAACAGAATCTTACTTCTTATTAGAGTTATTAACAGAGTATATGCTCAATTGCATAAAATGGTGACTTTAAAACTCTGGAGAACATCTTCAAAATGAAGTGCATGTTGCATACATGTAGTTTCAGCCTAGTGCTGAGTGTTCCATGGGTCGTGTCTGGTATCCTGACGTACGTGTATGGGATTCTTCATCATGGATTCTTCAAGGTCATGCTCATCAAAAAGCATGTTAGCAAAACCAAATTTATTTATAAACTGACTAGCAGCACCATCAGATCCGTTATGGACGTGACTAGCAGCACCATCAGACTCATTATGGACGTGACGTGGATGTGGGTTAAGGTCAAATGTACCTGCTTTCTCAGATCTTCAAGAAGGATCTTGTTGAATGCAATTCTTGTCATGCGCGAGTTTATTGGACACAAGAGTATAGCTCAAATGTCTTAGTTCATTATCAGCTCGGTAGTTCACAGCTTGCCGTCTTGCAGTAGGCTGGAATCTAATACCGGTTTGGTTAAAAGGGAAGCGAGGTTTTTTTTCACATGGGGGGGGTGCTTTTCAGTGGGGACGGGTGGTGCTTTTCAGTGGGGACGGGTGGAGGGGTGTTTTTTTAATGAATTGCGTGTATCTTGATTTTTTTTTGGGGGGGGCACATTCCCCAGGTCTAGGACATTAGCTTGGACCTAGACTTCAGTTATCGGACTTAACATTTTTCTCAATTCCAAATCTGCCTGTGTTAATTTTTAAATTCTTCAAAATTAGCAAAATTTCTAAGAAGAGTTGGTGGTCCAGTGGAGGAGCTTGTGACTCTGAAGCCAAAGGTCCTGGGTTCAAATCCAAGTCTTTCCATTTTCCTTTTAAAATATCATGTGTCCCTTAATAGTAAAGGGTTTTATTAAATACAAATGTAACTTTGCGTTTTAAGTGTCAGGTGTGATTCCCACTCTGTTTATTGTTTTCAGTTATCGTGTCCATTCTAAGGGTTTTAATTAACGTCATGTGCAAAATTCTTCAGAAAACTTGGTAGTCCAGTGGAAGGACTCAATGACTCTGGACCCTATGGTCCTGGGTTCAATTCCCACTCTGCAACTTTTCTTTTTCATCGCCTGTGTCCATTCTAAGTGTTTTAATTAACGCCAGATGCAAGTTTCTTAAGATGAGTTGGTGGTCCAATGGAAGGACTCAGTGACTCTGGATGCTATGGTCCTGGGTTCAATACCCACTCTTCTTTTTCATTGCCTGTGTCCATTCTAAGGGTTTTAATTAACGTCAGATGCAAGTTTCTTAAGATGAGTTGGTGGTCCAATGGAAGGACTCAGTGACTCTGGACCCTATGGTCCTGGGTTCAATTCCCACAGTGTACAACTCTGGCCTTTTTATTAAAACGATTTAAATTAAATTAAATAAAATTTTAGCAAAAGGAGCTTTTTCTTTTTCTTTTTCTTTTTCTAGTTAACTAAGCTCGGACCTCAGGTTCAGCGGCAGGGGTGGGAATTGAACCGGGGACAGTAGCTTGCCGACACCCGGTCTTCACAGTCGAGCAAACGGGTCCCCCCGAGTAAATGTGTTCGTTTCTAATATATATAGAATAAATTTGTACTTAGAAATTTTTCACACTTGGCTCAGTGCATTATGTATACAGCAGGCAAAGGAGTCTGATGACTAGATATTGAGACCAGGCAAGGTAATGCCTATGGGGGAAGTTTGTACTTAGTAAATATTGGGTAGAGACTAGGTAGTGTCTTCTAAGGGGAAGTTTGTACTTAGTAATTTTTGCTCACTAACCTCAATGGTAACCAATGGGGGAAGTTTGTACTTAGTAATTTTCACTCACTAAGACAATGGAGTGTGCTGACTGGACATTGGATAGATATTGGGACCAGGCAAGGTAATGCCTATGGGGGAAGTTTGTACTTAGTAATTTTTGCTCACTAACCTCAATGGTAACCAATGGGGGAAATTTGTACTTAGTAAATATTGGGTAGGGAATAGGCCAGTGTCTTCTAAGGGGAAGTTTGTACTTAGTAATTTTTGCTCACTAACCTCAATGGTAACCAATGGGGGAAGTTTGTACTTAGTAATTTTTACTCACTCAGCTCAATGGAGTGTGATGGCTGGACATTGGGTAGGGACTAGGTAGTGTCTTCTAAGGGGAAGTTTGTACTTAGTAATTTTTACTCACTCAGCTCAATGGAGTGTGATGGCTGGACATTGGTTTGGGACTAGGCAGTGTCTTCTAAGGGGAAGTTTGTACTTAGTAATTTTTACTCACTCAGCTCAATGGAGTGTAATGGCTGGACATTGGTTTGGGACTAGGCAGTGTCTTCTAAGGGGAAGTTTGTACTTAGTAATTTTCACTCACTCAGCTCAGTGGAGTATGATGACTGGACATTGGGTAGGGACTAGGCAGTGTCTTCTAAGGGGAAGTTTGTACTTAGTAATTTTCACTCATTCAGCTCAATGGAGTGTGATGGCTGGACATTGGTTTGGGACTAGGTAGTGTCTTCTAAGGGGAAGTTTCTACTTAGTAATTTTTACTCACTCAGCTCAATGGGGTGTGATGGCTGGACATTGGGTAGGGACTAGGTAGTGTCTTCTAAGGGGAAGTTTGTACTTAGTAATTTTTACTCACTCAGCTCAATGGAGTGTGATGGCTGGACATTGGGTAGGGACTAGGTAGTGTCTTCTAAGGGGAAGTTTGTACTTAGTAATTTTTACTCACTCAGCTCAATGGAGTGTGATGGCTGGACATTGGGTAGCGACTAGGTAGTGTCTTCTAAGGGCAAGTTTGTAAATTTCTGGACATGGACACAAGGCTTATGAATAAACAGGAAGAGTGGTTTATTTATGTTCCTATCACTGGTTTTTGAATATGCCAAAATACCACAATTTACAAAGATGAATAACTTGGTTAAAAAGATAAATAAACCCAAGTGTAAAATAACAAACAGAACAAATTCTAACACACTTCAATTTTGTTGAGTCTGATGGGTAAATAAATAGACATGTGTCTAAATTACAATAGACACTGTCATAACTACATGTACCATCTTATCTTGTTTCCTGTATACACATTGCCATTGCTAGTTCAAATCATCATTTCATACATAGGGAACAGACTATTTTTTCCTTCGTGCCTCATTTTGACTAAATGTACTATCTTGTCTAGTTCCTTGAATACGTATAGAGAGCTCTAGTTCAAATTACCATTTTATATAGTGACCGGACTATTTTTTCCTTCCTCATTCTGACTAAATGTAGCCTCTCGTCTTGTTCCAAGTGTATACACATGGAAAATGCCAAATCAAATTATCTATTTTTTTTAGTGACCAGACTATTTTTTTCCTTCCAGCATCATTTTGATTTTACATTAATTTAATTGGACCAAAAAACAAAACAAGATGGCCGCTTGGATTTACATACTTGGAATTTTGTAGCATAATATTTTATGAAAAATAAATCTGTTCCAAGTTAAAGGTCATGAAGTAAGACTCATTAAATGAGTCTTTATTTCAAATTTTGAATTAATTTCAGTAATACCAATAAACCCAGAAAGACTAAGAACTAGGATTTCACCATAAATCAAAAATATAAGTCATCAATTTGACTGTGACTTTTTTCAATAACTGAAACATATTCAGGGTTAAACCCTGGTATGTCTGAAACAAAAATTTGGAATTTTTTCCAAAATAACGAGAACACTGTATTTCAGTTAGACTTCAAAGAACTTTGTTCAATTCAATAACCTCTACAGACAAATATACAAGAGCCTCAGACAATATATGAACTTCAGAAGTTCTGTCAACAGCCCAGGGCTTAATTTCATAGAGCTATATAGGGTGACTTTTCTTACACATTTTCTGCTAAGCTAAAATGAGCAGGATACCAGTTACAGATTAGTATATGTGACACAGTATTTTGGCAGGTAACCTTTTTCTGCTAAGCATATTCCGGTAAGCATAAATTTGTTGCGCTTAGCTACTTTTTGTGCAGAAAAGGCTCTATGAAATTGGGCCATGGGCTAAACTTTGGGGCCCAAATGTTTGAATCTTGAATGATTACACAAGTAGTGGCAGGGATGTTTGGGTCTAAGTAACATTGTATGCAATCAGTAAAACTACTAGTTAAAAGAGATACCATAGTTTAGAGTGTGAAGCTGTGAATTATTTGCTTTTCCATTCTATCTTGCCTGAATTTAAGTCCAGTCTAGCGGATCCTGCAGCTACTAGTTCTATCGCTCTTGGATATGCGATATGTTCTGCCGTCTTGACACGTTCTTGTAGAGTGTCAATGGTGTCTCCAGGTAAGACAGGTACTGCTTCTTGGACTAGGATAGCTCCTGCATCGACCTCCTCCTGTATTAAGAAAAACATAAAACATTGTCAATAAGCATTGGGATAATTCTTCTGGAAAGAAATGTTAAACTTTCTAGAAATTTGCAACTTTGAACCAAAATGTTTGGTTCAAGAAACTGCTAACTGACATGTCTTTTGGCATAATTGTAGTCTCTTTTTATGTTAAGGCAAAATTGTAACAAACAAATGGGCGATTTTTGTAAATCAACATTTTTATTTTGGGGTAATTTCAGACCATTTTTATATTTGGGCTTAATATTTTAAATGTGCATATTTTGTACGAAATGTTTGCTAAAAAAAAAAGGAAAGGTGTTAAATTTGTATTTTGAGGCATTTACAGAACATTTTATTTTTGGGCCAAATTCTAATAAAATTTGCCTTTGGGGGCCAGTATTTTTATCATAAAAACGAAACTGCCAAAGGTTAGGCTTGCATTTTGGAGTAACTTGGGACCATTTTATTTTTGATAAATTTTTTCGAATGGGCCTTTTTGGGCCAGGATTTTCAGTTTAAAATAAGCATAAGAAGTTGTTCAACTTGTATTTCCAAGCATTTTTTGACATTTTTATTTTTGGTAAAATAAAAAACAAAATGGGCCTTCTTTGCCCAGGATTTTTGGTAAAAAAAAAAAAACATTTTTAAATGCTTACTTTTTGTCCCAGATGTTTGCTTTAAAAAGAACAGCAAGGTGTTAGATTTGTACTTTGGGTCAATTACAGACCATTTTATTAATGGCTAAATTTTTGAAGTGGTACTTTATTGGCCATGATTTTAAGTTTAAAATAAGCACAAGGAGTTAAACTTATTTTCCAGAAATCTTTGGACTATTTCATTTTTGGAAAAATATTTAAAAATTGTCATTTGTGGGCACATTTTTTTGCTTAAAACAAAACTGAAAGGGGTTGAAGTTGCTCTTTGGAGCATTTCAAAACATTTTTTGTGGTAAATTTTGAAAAAGAGGCCTTTTTTGGCCAGAATGTTCAGTTAAATAACTTGCAAGGGGTTAAACTTGTACTTTGGAGTAATTTCAAACCATTTCGTCTGGGCAAAAGTTTTAAAAAGGGCCTTTTGGGGCCAGGATTTTTCAAAAGAAAAAATTGTAGAGGCTAGACTTCATTTGACTTTGAGCAATTTCGGACCATTTTATTTTTGACTAAATGTTAAAAATGTTTGTTTTAAAAAAGGGTAAGGGTAAGGCTTCTATTTTCAGTTGATATTCCTAATTTTAAAGTGGGCAAATTTTAGCCAAGAGTTTTAGTTACAACATTCTATTATTGAACATACAATGGATAAGTTTCTGTTCTTAAATTCCACTTGTGAAAAAAAAAAAATATCTCTGAGACAAGTTGGTATAACAGGGTCGACTTTAAACTAAAAAAAGAAAAAGTTATTTCAATTACCACAACATAATGAACGGTGCATCCGGACAGTCTGACACCGGCCTCTAAAACCATCTGATGAGCATGCATTCCTTTGAAAGATGGTAGTAATGACGGATGTATATTAATCAAACCGCCATGCCATCGCCGTACAAACTCCCCGCTCAGTATCCTCATGAATCCAGCCAGGCAGATGAACTGTACTCCTGATGCTACCAGCACTTCATGGACGGCCATGTCAAAGTCTACACGTGACTTGAACTCTTTGTGGTTAATCACCTGTGTTAAATAAATCCCATTATTATTCAAGATTTACTCAAATACCCTTTAGAATCCTTACTCTAGCTCTGCCAAAGTTTGATGCACAGCCAAAACCACTACGTGCATGACGTCACAACACTTCAAATCTGAGTAATCAACACCCAGTTAAAAATATATTCCCAAAGTTTGTACAACTTGACCTTTTTTCATATGTACTAGAATATACTTTTACAAGTTATGCATTCCGTATCCTCCACAAAACTAATATAAACTTATAATGACCAAATGGGAATCCATAAATGGGTATCTTGGAAGAGTCTGATGTCATGCATGAAATGCCTGTCTTATAACCACAGCTGTTACTAGTTTGGTGGATAAGGTTTGAAAACGGACCATGTCCTGCCAGAGCCAGGGTTGAAATGAAATACATGTCTGCTGCTACCTATTGTCCAAAAGTCTCCCATTAAAGGAATATCACATTATTGGGTTTTTTTGAAAAAGCTATTTCATTTCCGGTTTCTCGTCTTCAATAAACACACCATACAAGTCACCTGCAAAGAACCCATCAATTAACGCAGTCTCGTTTAAGTGAGGGAAAAAAGGTAAATGTTTTGTCAGGGATTCTATGCTTATTTCAATTGCAGTAATCAAAATAATCAATTTTGCATTTTGGGGGTCTTCAAATGCTATATTCTCAACTTGTTAGGATTTCAAATGGTTATATTTCCCTGGAGAACTGGTACTGATATGAACTTTAGAACCAGTCAACTTTCAGATAGAACTATTTCTTTGGAGGATTGGTACTGGTATGAACTTTAGAACCAGTCAACTTTCAGATAGAACTATTTCTTTGGAGGATTGGTACTGGTATGAACTTTAGAACCAGTCAACTTTCAGATAGAACTATTTCTTTGGAGGATTGGTACTGGTATGAACTTTAGAACCAGTCAACTTTCAGATAGAACTATTTCTTTGGAGGATTGGTACTGGTATGAACTTTAGAATTAGTGAGCTTTCCAAGGGAAATATTTCTCTGGAGGATTGGTACTGGTATGAACTTTAGAATCAGTCAACTTTCAGATGGAAATGTTTCTCTGGAGGATTGGTATTGGTTTGAACTTTAGAATCAGTGAGCTTTCAGATGGAAATATTTCTCTGCAGGATTGGTACTGGTATGAACTTTAGAACCAGTCAGCTTTCAGATGGAAATATTTCTCTGCAGGATTGGTACTGGTATGAACTTTAGAATCAGTGAGCTTTCAGATGGAAATATTTTTCTGGAGGATTGGTATTGGTCTGAACTTTAGAACCAGTCAGCTTTCAGATGGAAATATTTCTCTGGAGGATTGGTACTGGAATGAACTTTAGAATCAGTGAGCTTTCAGATGGAAATATTTCTCTGGAGGATTGGTACTGGAATGAACTTTAGAACCAGTCAGCTTTCAGATGGAAATATTTCTCTGGAGGATTGGTACTGGTATGAACTTTAGAATCAGTGAGCTTTCAGATAGAACTATTTCTTTGGAGGATTGGTACTGGTATGAACTTTAGAATCAGTGAGCTTTCCGAGGGAAATATTTCTCTGGAGGATTGGTACTGATATGAACTTTAGAATCAGTGAGATTTCAGATGGAAATATTTCTCTGGAGGATTGGTACTGGAATGAACTTTAGAATCAGTCAGCTTTCAGATAGAACTATTTCTCTGGAGGATTGGTACTGGAATGAACTTTAGAATCAGTCAGCTTTCAGATAGAACTATTTCTCTGGAGGATTGGTACTGGAATGAACTTTAGAATCAGTCAGCTTTCAGATAGAACTATTTCTCTGGAGGATTGGTACTGGAATGAGCTTTAGAATCAGTCAGCTTTCAGATAGAACTATTTCTCTGGAGGATTGGTACTGGAATGAACTTTAGAATCAGTCAGCTTTCAGATAGAACTATTTCTCTGGAGGATTGGTACTGGAATGAACTTTAGAATCAGTCAGCTTTCAGATAGAACTATTTCTCTGGAGGATTGGTACTGGAATGAACTTTAGAATCAGTCAGCTTTCAGATAGAACTATTTCTCTGGAGGATTGGTACTGGAATGAGCTTTAGAATCAGTCAGCTTTCAGATGGAAATATTTCTCTGGAGGATTGGTACGTGTCCTGTCTCCAATGTAAGGGAGTGCAGTTCGTTTCGTCTTCTACATGTAGCCACTGCTAACAGGAAAGCAACCTTAATGGACAATAGCAACAGAGTTGAACTGCTCATTGGCTCAAATGGAGGCTTCAATAACGTAGATAACACAATGAGGAAGTCCCATGAAGGCATGGTGGCAGATAGGGTCGACAACAGAGCCAAAATCATTTGAAAGGTTGGCATGAAGTCAACCCTGGACACCGAGTTGAAATCAGTCAGACTTGTCGTCTGAACTTAAGGAAGAGCACCGCGATCGCTGACCCATCTTATTTTTCTTGCTCTTATTTCTGGAAGAGCAGCCCAGGGGTATAATTTTATTGCGCTAGCATTAACGGGTAAAAGAAATGAGTTATAGTACGGAGCTATTATAAAAACTTCCAACCCGACCAGCTGGTAAGAAAAAAGAGGACGCTCATGAGGAATATATGCAGCGGGGCAGTGTGGGTAGGACAGCAGAGGGCGCTATTGTATAAAACTCTTAGCGATAATACATGCAGGTATAGGGAAATATGCAACTGTAGTTGCTCTACAGGTAAGTAGAGTGATGTTGACTTTAGTTGTTTTTAAACTCTGAAACAAGACAGTCCCTGGAAGAAAACAGGACAGTTTGTAAATCCTGCATTTTGTCTGTAAGTCCAGAGACAGGAGGGTAGTCGTCTTACCTTGGTGGGTATCCCAGCTTCTCTAGCTCTCTCCAATCCCAACACACCATCCTTATTAGATACAACAAGAACTATCTCAGCTCTGCTGTTTATTGCTGGGTCTTTAGTGTGGTCAATCAGGGCTTGTAGGTTGGTGCCTATAGAGGGCGCAAAGCAGAGATTCAACAAAAACATTACTTATTATAATATTTCAAGCAAGGTTAAAAAATCAGCCAATCTAAATATGATCTTATCAATTTCCCCCGTCATTTTTGGTAAATAAGCGACCAAATTACACGTCGCGTTAGTCTATTTCGGTGGGTGTGAGGGTGAAACACCAATAACATTTCCAATGGCATTATTTGTTCAATAAATAATGATCAGTAAAACATTGCAGAAAGAACAGAGGGTTACCTGTTCCAGATATGAGGACAGCCACTTTCATTTTCTCTGAAGCAATGGATGGTACCTGTGAATCCTCCTTGACTGGACAAGAGCTTGTAAGGGAAGAGGATAAACTGTCAATGGTAACTGCTGGAGAACCTGCAAGAAAAAAATTCAATAGATTTTGGTAAAAGGATAAAACATACAAAGGGTTAGACTTGCTTGGCTAATACGGCCTGGAGACAATGGACACAAATTGGTTTTTGTTTTTTTCCGACACTTTTTGTGACCAATAATTTTAAAAATGGGCAAATTTTAGCAAAGTTTTGGGGTTAAAATATTGAAACTTTTTGTACTTACAAACGATTTCAGAGCATGTTTTCAGTGTCCATTTTTTTTAATTGGCAATTTTGAGCCATGATTAGTGCTTGAAGAACTTCAAGGGCTAGCACTTGTATTTTAGAGTAATTATTTTGGGGGCAACATTTCAAAAAATGTTCCAGTATTTCTGGCCATTTTAATTTGAAGCTAAATTTGCAGCATGGATTATCTGTAATCTTACCTTGTACCAAGTCAGCTACTCTGCCAATGCTCCATGCTATTTCCCCACCATTCCTCACTGCCTCTATCACCGCGTCTACATCCCCTTCTGCTACCACCATCACTCCGCCTATCCCACAATTGAAGGTCCTCGCCATCTCACCCTCACCAATCCCTCCAGTGGAAGCAATCCACCCAAACACCGATGGTACAGTCCATTTGTTGGCATCCAAGTGGACAGCCAGGGATTTTGGTAGAACCCGAGGGATGTTTTCCAAGAGGCCTCCTCCTGTGATGTGAGCAAACGCCTTGACCTTGCCTGTCTGGATTGCTGGCAAGATGGTCTTGGAGTAGATCTTAGTTGGAGTGAGGAGGGCTTCACCTGGAAAGGAAGTAAGGAAGATAACTAGATGAGATGAAATTATTGATCAAGTTTCATCAAAGTAAGGATCCTTATGTACGTCTTTTTGAATAATCAAAAGTAATTGAATTCCATTCTAAAAGACTTAATCACCGAGCCTGTAATGCGTTCGTTGGTTGATTGGTTTATAGTTTATATGATCCAGATTGCATTCTAGTGAACCCTGATGAACCCTGCTTAGGAAGTGGATTTGTGAGATCAAAGATGCTACAAACATTTTCTTTTTGTATTTAACAAACTAAACAACTACTGTAAATGTGCAGTTCATAATGTTTTCAAATCTACTATCTTTCTTTTCATAAAACAGAAACATAATCTTGGATTAGAAAATGCTTTTGGCACACACAGAGACTCTTAAATTAACAAAAAGGATTCAAAGAAAGCTCTTTTTTTTCTTGGTCTGCGCTAGGATTTGGATCCAGTTATATTGTACATTAACCCTAACTCCCATGAGTGATTTACTAGGATCCTTCCTCACTCTAACAAACTCCAACACCCAAAATGTTGGACTCTGATTATGGTGGTATGCCTGATCCCATTTAAAGCATAATCAGTTTACTAGTGCTGTCTTGGGTCCAACAGAACCAAACAGTTGGACTTTGATGAGTTGTTTATGGTTATGGTCTAAGTTCACACATGCTGATTTTCATTTTGTTGGATTTATGTCTGACCCATTGAGACGGTAAAACAGTTATTGAATGACACCATGAAATCAGTACAGAGCTCAGAGCGATACGAAATCTTGCTCAACAAAATGATTTGCCAAGCAACAAGTAACAGGTTACCAACCATGACCAATGTACATTATATGATATTTGAGCCGGTAACCCTTTTCTGCTCAGAAAGGTTCCCCGCTTAACAGCTTTTTGAAAATTGGGCACAGGATGTCAAAGGTTAAGGATTTTCATGACTCATGCTTACCTAACGTTCGATTTTCTTGGAAGGGGCAAGGAGATGCAAAACCAAGGCCACTCTTTTCCACGATGCGTCTCACCAAGCTAAACCCATTGCTATGGATACCGGATGAAGCAATGCCTATGATTACATCGCCTGCTACAATATCTGATGTACGAGGGAGTGATTGTTGACGTTCTACCGCGCCGACAGCAAACCCAGCCAGGTCATAATCACCTGGCTGATACATCCCAGGCATCTCTGCAGTTTCCCCTCCTATAGAAAAAAAAATAAACAAAACTAAGTCACTAAGATCAGGTTGAGTTTCAAATGGTTCTTTATATCTTCTAATATGAGAAGTTCACATTTTACAGAGCGCCCTCTACAGTTTATCCAGGGAGATGCCATTTTTTTTTTTTCCAAAAAGCATTTGACTAATAACAATCCCAATCACAACTCAGCACTGCACAAGCGGACAGGGACAGACGGGGACCTTGAAATGGCCGACATGAATGTGAAGGACATCCACTAGCCTCATTACAGAGAAATGCAACCTTGCTGCTTTATGAAGGAAACATCACTCTTGTAAATTCCTGTAAAGTCTTGCTGCTGACTGCATGCAAACCACGAATGAACATAAACCAACCGAAGTCACATGACAGGCGCTGACCCAATGCTACAATCAGAGTTTTGAATCTAAACATCAGTCTGTTGATACACTTTGTTTGAAAATAAAAATTGCTGAAGGATTGAAAAGCATTCATGATTTAATTTTTGTCTAATGATTTTTGTTTGGGGTTGGGATGGGGGGGGGGGGGGGGGGCGGGGGTCAAATAATTTTACCTAGTAATGCACATCCTGCCATTCTGCAGCCTTGGGCCACCCCACTCACGACATCTCTAGCCACACCCACATCCAGCTTGCCACAGGCAAAGTAGTCCAGGAAGAAGAGGGCCTCAGCACCGTGTGCAAGGATATCATTGACACACATAGCCACCAGATCTATGCCTACTGTCTCATGAAGACCACATGACTGTGCAATCTGAAATATAACAATTAATCTATCAATCTAAATTCAATGGTTTTAACAGGTTAACATGCTCATCCACACACGTTTGTCGACCACGTAAATCAAGGAATTCTCTTTGTTCTCCCAATGTTTTTCGCCGTGTTTCTCTCAGCTTTTTTCAGCAAACATCCCCATTGCTTTTTAGTCATTCGATGTCAGATCAACCAAGAATTTCCCTTGACATCAGATTTTTAAAAAAGTTTTCAGGATTGATTGTCACCCATGAGAAATGCCCAGAAATGGAAAAATCTTTGTCCTAGACCTCTTATTTAGTGAGATACATGTTAACAAACTTTGAGCTGATTAGCGATTCCTCACCTATTAAAACGCTCTGTCCAAACAACTACATCCATTTGATTATAGTCCTAGGTGTCAACAGGTAGACAGACTCTAGACATAATCTAGTTGTGGCTCACTTAAACTAGGTTTCAAGATGGCCGATTTTACAAACTAACATCGTTTTTGTCCGTTAATTTTGGTCATAAACCAGTTTCAGGGTCACCAAGACTCACCCCAGGGTCATGGATTAAACTTTTGGGAAACAAACGTTTAACAAACCTTTAATTTAGTGCCAACTCCATCCGTGCCAGACACTAGGATGGGGTCTTGAAAACCAGCTGCCCTCAGGTCAAACAATCCGCCGAAGCCTCCAAGAGATGCATGGCAACCAGGACGTGATGTACTAACAGCTAGTGGTTTGATTGCTTCTACTAATGCGTTACCAGCATTAATGTCTACACCACAGTCGGCATATGTCAAACCACATGACTTAGAAGACCTGCTGGGAAAACAGTCGCAACAAATTTGTTTATATTTCATTACACATCCAACAGTGAAAGCACTAATAACAAGATGGTGAAGAAATGTTTAGCTTCAGATGTGGGAGAAAAAGCCCAAATGGGAGGAAACCCACTCAATCAGGTAGGGACTGAAAACCCACAATCCAGGCAGAAGGTTGGGAATCGAACAAGGGTTGACAGAAATGAAAGGAAGGGAAAGAAACCATTAAGCCAACCTAATTCTTAGAAACTAAGAGCTAGAAACTCAAACCAACTTTGAATTTGTTGTTGACTTCTTTCTTAAACATGGATAAGGATTGCATGGAGTGTCTAGTGCACTGGACTCAAGTTCTGGTGCTTGTCAGAGTGTGGGTTAGGTTCCCGGTCATGGTGCTTGTGTCCTTGAGCAATACACTTAACTATAATTGCTTCGTCTTTAAAACGGGACGTTAAGCTGTAGGTCCCATGCGTTATGTCAATTAGTGTCAATGTCCAAATTCAGTCTGCTACACTTAGAATATGCTCTGTGAAATGAAAACAGTGGGAGTGGGATTATTTACTTGCTTTTCTTGAGGAACTCACACCCCTTGAGAGCTATGTCCTTCCGATGAAATCCCCCCTCAAACTGAATGGACTCTGCTCCTCTCTGTGCTTGATCTGCAGCCAATTGGAGATCTGTTGCCATGGCTACATTAGCTAAGACACGCCCGCCAGAGGTCACAACCTTGTTATCACTGATAGTTGTGCCAGCATGAACCACCATCTGACCTAAGTCATGAACCTTGTCCAGACCTAGTGTGATAAACAAATGAAAGTATGGAATTCATTCATGCACATTTTGTCAGATCAATTCTTTGTTACATTTTCAAACCATTCAACTGCACAGGTTCTGTGTGGTGGCACAACTGTGCACTGTGTACATGTGTGAATTGTGTGGATGCATTTGCAGCCTTGCATAGGTAATCTATCGTGCAAAACCACAGTGGATGATATTGATTGGTCAGACAGTAGGAGGGTTAAATGTGTACTGTGCAGATGCATTCACTTCATGATATCTTACTGAAGGCTTGCATAGTTTATCTATCATTCAAAACCACAGTGGATGATATTGAATGGTCAGACAGTTGGGGGGTTGACTGTGTACTCTGCAGATGCATTCACCACATGATATCACACTGCTGGCTTGCATAGTTTATCTATCATTCAAAACCACAGTGGATGAGATTGAATGGTCAGACAGTAGGAGGGTTAAATGTGTACTGTGCAGATGCATTCACCACATGATATCATATTGCAGACATTCCAAATCCTCAAAGAAAAACTAGCTCAGTATATTTCCAATGAACAGCATTGTGGGAAAAGCTGGGTTCACTCTTAATGAATCCAGTTTGTAACCAGCATCCCTGTTACTAGACTTGAAATCAAGTCTGTAATTGAGCGGTCTTACATTCGCACACGCCATGACATACTGAGCACACAGTCCTAGTTAGGGGTACATACACCCTTGATCCCAATATGCGGGTGTTTTGCTCAAATTACTTGTACTCAGCTTTATACACAAGCATTGTACTTGCTACCATAATTGGACGGAGCATTCTCATTGATTAAGAATCATAATATATAAATATTCATGATACATCTTTCATCCTATGCGTTATACCAACATCATACCGGAGAAATTTCATCTGTCTCTATAGAAACTGATGCATATGCAATATACAGCTTCATTTGTGAATATTAATAAAGAAAACACGTTAGTCAAGTCGTTAACCATGGACCATTCGCTACGTACGACTGTTGCATGAACGAGTACAGTCTTAAAGCCTGCGAACATTGCATGAACGGACGCATGCATGGGGCTATTACATCTTATTACTACTGCCGGCGTTCACAGACAATGTACGACTTATGACAACTTGTCATCAAGTCTACCCTGTTATTAGAACAGATACACTAATGCAGGCCTTGATCTTAACCGAGGCCACCAAGGCCATTGGCCTCATGCCCTGTCAAGTTGGCCAGCATGCCCTTCAGAAAAATTGCACTGTCACTACCAACTTGGCCAGCATGCCCTTGTACAATTTCTCTGATTTGGCAAGCAAAGGCCTGCCCCCGTTTTTCTTAAGATCGAGGCCTACTGATGGGTGAAAAATAGAAACCACTAATAGTCTGGTACGCTCAGACTGCTCCCTGAGGACTATTTTACCTGTTATTTCAACTCCCTTCTTGTAGGAGCCAGGGTACCCTCCACTAGCCTTCACCACAGCTACAGCGCTCATGTTGTCATGGAAACTAGGCAGTGCATTTGGTAGGTTACCATGGACACATGCCTTACATGTGACATACAAATCACTTTTGAGCAGTGGTAGAACCACCTGAACTTCTGGGTCTCCAAACCGACAGTTGAACTCTAAGACACGAGGTCCGTCAGATGTTAGCATTAGGCCGGCATATAAAACACCTGTGGTAAAAACAGTGAAGAAAACTAGCTGATTATAATTGGCTGGTAAGTACGTGGATTGAGCTTCAATTCACTTATTTCTAATTAATAACAATAATTTGGGAGGCTAATCATCCTTACTGGCAACTGAGAAGCTGAAATGCGAAGGACGTGGCTACGTGTTCAAACTGCAGGCATGCAAGGATGCCTTTGGCACTCAGCCAGCCACATCGACTCATATGACCACAGAGCACAGCAAGCGATCGAAAGGGTTTGAATTTTCCGATGGGAAGAAAACCGGAAGGCCCGGAGAAAAACCCTCGAGGCACAGAGAATCAACACACAACTCTTCTCACATATGTACGGGGAACAAACAAGGGGCACAGTGGTACGAGGCAAGTGCTTTTCGGACTAGCTGTCCATGCCACCCGAAAGTTTCCAATATTGTTTGCCATTGTTCTGATGCAGAATATTGTGTACCCTCACTCCCTCTGATGTTGATTTTAGTTTCCATCGATTATGTAACCTGTGACATCACATGTTAACAAGAGAGCCACAGAGTCTGGACTTCCTGCAGGCATGTGGAGTGTCACGGCCGAGCGGTCTGGTGCCCCTGACTCAGGTTCTGGTGGTGTCAGAATGTGGGTTCAGGTCCCAGTCATAACATCTAGTGTGACCACCAAATTTGATGACATTGTCACACGTGGGTTGTTTGTGTGTTTTATTGATTCACTCTACCACAAACTGATGATTTACTTTCCCTGTGAGGCAAACGTTTAAGATGTGATTTGTGTTCACCTTTGTATGGTCTTCCCTCTGCCTTCAAGCCTGCTACTGCCTTGTGTAGCATCTCATGGATGAGTCGGAGTAGATCACCAGAAACCTTCACAAAACCAAAAAATTAATTACTAGATAAAAATACAAAACAAAATATCGTACAACTCAACCTTGTGCCAATATAATAAAGTACTAACGTGATACACTGCCGAAAGAATACTGTTTTTTTTTTATATTTTCATCGCCATATCAACTAATTATAATTTTTGAGGCTAATCGTCCTTACTCGCAACTGATAGACGATGTTTTAACCGTCTGAAACAAAGAAGAAGTATTCTTCGATATTGTCTTGTCGTACATCTTCACAAGCTTAACACATTTCTTCCAGTTTAAATTTTCAATGATGTATAATCAGTGAAACAATTTGCCTCTCAATAAATGATCTTGACACTTGTGTCCTTAAGCAAGACACTTAGCAATTATTGCTTCGCCCTTTGGATGGGATGTAAAGCCAAAGGTCGTGTGTGTTGTGTAATGCTTGTAAAAGCACCCAGTCCTTAAGAGATTAACCCTTACAGTCCCTATTCCATCAAACTCTAGCAGCAGGTTTTATTGGACTGTGTTGGACTGGGGACTGCACAAGTAAACTGATCATGCTTTACATGGGTTCAGGCATACCGCCATAATCAGAGTCCAACAGTTTGGGTGTTGAGTTACCATATGGTGTTGGATTTTGTCAGAGTGAGGAAGGATCCTAGTAAATCACTCATGGGTTCAGGCATACCCCCATAATCAGAGTCCAACAGTTTGGGTGTTAAGTTACCATATGGTGTTGGATTTTGTTAGAGTGAGGTAGGATCCTAGTAAATCACTCATGGGATCAGGCATACCACCATAATCAGAGTCCAACAGTTTGGGTGTTGAGTTACCATATGGTGTTGGAATTTGTTAGAGTGGGGAAGGATAAAAATAATACAAGGCGCCCTTGGCAGTGATAAAGCACTACATAAAAACTGCGTATTATTATTATTTTTATTATCAAGATACAAGCAACCTAATGATACTGACATCAGAGCTCAACTTTTAATTCTTCATAAAGTTTGTGAAAATTAAAGCTTAGCAAATCTTTGACATCTCAATAGTTCGGGGCCAATACTCTAACCTGTCGGTAAGTGATGACGTTTTGAAGCCGCAAGTGCAGTGTAACGAATGATCATGTACATGGATGTAGACCACTCGTTAACATTGCACTTCCGGCTCCAAAACATCATCACTTACAAACAGGATTCTTTAGTAAAGGGAACCTCAATGAAGGAAGTTTAAATTCCTGCAGGAGTAATTCAAGGGGCACAAAGGCAATGACCAGGGGAGCAAGGAGGCAACTTGCATCTGTAAAGTACCAGGGCTAAATTTCATGGCAATGCTTACCACAGATCTCTGCGCTTGCAGCCAGGGCCCAATTTCAAAGAGCTGCTTAACAAATATTGCTAAACAAATTTCTGCTAAGCAAAATTGAGCAGGATACCAGTTACAAATGGTACACATGACATGGTGTTTTGGGTGGTAACCTAAATCTGGTAAGCATAATTCATTTTGTGCTTAGCTACTTTTTGTTGTTACGCATCTCTATGAAATTGTGCCCTGGAGAATCATATGCTTTACAGGGCAGAACTTTGTGGTAAGCAGTGGCATGAAATTGGGCCCAAGTCTACCATGTCATGATGAGTTTTTGAAGCGTTTTGTTACCTGTGGACAGGGGCAATATGCCCCCATGCCTCCAGTATTAGGACCTGTGTCCCCCTCCCCTACTCTCTTATGATCTTGGGCAGGAGGCATCGGTGCAAAATGTGTCCCATCACAAAATGCCAACACCTGAAAAGACAAACAGTAAAACCTCTCAGACACAGGCAAGAATTACCAAAAAAGAAACACCCCGTAAGGTTACAAAACTAATAACAATAACAATGCAATTTATAGAGTGCCTTACATAGACACTACCTGAAAGCGCTGAAAAAAACCCAGTGAAGCAATCGAAAGAAAAACACTACAAAATATAAACGACTAATTTCAATTTTGACAGTCACCCTGCATATAACAAAAGAGTTATTAATACATATAACTGATAAGAAAACCTATAATAACAACTTTCTTTTGAGGATGTTAGGCCATGAAATTGAATTTACAAAGTAGCAGGTGCGTGGCAGTGCATGCGAGAGCCGATCGCTGCATTTGTACCAAAAGGTGATTGCTGATAATCAACTACCTACAAATTTATAATCAATAACCCATCGTGTGATTTCACAACAATAGAAACATCGTCGGATTGAGAAATACTTACCGAGACTTCTTGGCCTTCTAGAAGCTCCTCAATCACAACCATCTCCCCAGCTGCTCCAAACAATTTATCCTGCAATCAAAGATAAACAACATCTTAACCCAAAACCACCATCAGGTGTGTTCTATGCACCCTGCTAAATCCATCAAAATACAACACAGTTGAAATGAAAACCCTGCTAAATGCAGCAAAATGCCATCAGAGGATTCTGTTGTATTGTGAAGTGAACTGGTTTACACCAGCCTTGGCTTTGAAACCATCTTCTTACAGTGATCCCTGTACTGCCGCTTCCCAGGTTATATCATAAACTTTGGTACGATCCCTGGTAATACGACAGTTTCAGGTTGAATGGATTCTGACTGCTACTCCCAAATATAGATATTGACAAAATAGGGCTAGATAGCCCAGTTGGTAGAGCGCAGCCACAATAATCAGCTGGTTGCAGGTTTAAATCCAGCTCTAGTCAGTTTTTCTTTGTTCCACACAAGTTTTATCTGTATTTCCACAAACATGTTATAATCAATCATTTAGGTATGTTTTGGGTACGTATAGTTTTTTTGTTCACGACACGCCAACAGTACATAACACATTTCCTTGTCTGAACTTGCTCTTAGTGAAGGGATAAGCCGGTCAAACTAGTTCAGATGGCTAGGACTGCCCCTTTAACTTTAGTTAACCAGTTGCCCCCAGGATTTTTCCCCCCGTCCCCCTGGCGGGATTCTTTTGGCGGAATTCTTTTTGAATAATTTTTCTGTGAGAGTACCGCTGGCACAAACAAACCCTGACTTGACAAAGCCATGGGAACAAAGATTCTTTTTATTGGATTGTCTGTTTTATTTCTCGACTGAGAAAATGTAAAATTCACGCACCGTGAATTGCAAAACATCAGTAGTTACCTAGGGCATAGGATTGGTACTAAACCCGGAACCATGGCTGGATTCCTGGTTCACTCTGACTTACCTCCAATGAGCCGAAATACAATGAATAAACAATGGAACAAAAGGACAAAGGTCTGGAATCGGGGATTACACAAAAACTACCTCTCAATAGCCAGAAAACCCCAAAATATTCAAGACCATGTTTTATCTTTGTGTGGGTGAAACGAAGCGATAGACAGCATGTATGTGGTCTGTGCTCAGCAGTGAAATGTCTGGGCGACCTTTGTTTCGGTATTTTGATTTTACACAATGGCGTGTTTACATAGCTTCCTTTTCCAGGCAGGGAAAACATTTGCGTGTATACACCTCATCCCGTGGCTACTGGTTAATCAACACCTTGTCCTGAACATCAGTGATAAATGAACGCAATTCAACCGTGGAAAATAATTGATGACATCAGATTCACTGTTATATGTCCGTTACCTGGATGATTTCCCTGGCTGCTTGACAAGCTTCCTCCTTGGTACTGGCCACAATCACACCTTTACCTGCTGCTAACCCACTGGCTTTCACCACTAATGCCTTGTACTCTGCACTGGATATGAAATCAAACACAGAACCATAGCAAGACAGTATTAACCTTCCTTATGATCAGCGTGTTTCTTGACAAAATCCAACCATGCTCCAAACTGCCGCTACAGTAGCATTGTGAGGCACACACATGCTTGATTCACACATTACAGCCACTGCCCAAGGTGCTTCAGTGAGAATGGTAAACTGGAGTAGTCACTAGCTGTGCTAAATTCCAATGGAATACTGTGGGGAAGTGATAAGGGTCTCAACCTTGGTCAGATTCTGCAGTGGCAATCTGTGGCATGGATGGATCACACATACAAATACAGTGACAGGAAAGTGTGGCATGGTTCACCTCACCGTTGTGTGCATAGCACATGGGCCCATCTGAGGCACTTTGGAGTTTGCGTGTAAAACAAGGTTTTAATGAAAAGGTAGACAGACCAAATCAGACTAAATGTCAGAAATATATCAACCCTTTCATTATTACCAAACTGTTTTGACATAAACAACCGCTAGTGACTGAACTGTTTGACCAATCAAGGGTGGAGAAGTACACATTCTTAAACAACAGCATGCAAGTGTTCAGAGGCTAGTTCTACAAACTCTACTATCACCATGAAATTTTGTTTTACATCAAAAGCTGTACTAAGAAACTTTCTTGCTTGTTAAATTTCCTTTCATATTAACACAAAAAGCAAACAGATCAGTCAATAAACAGCCAGTTCTTGATCTTACTTTCCTAAGTGTGATCTGGAATTGCAAACACTTTTTTGTAGTACACAAGCATAAGCACTCATAGGTGTTTTGGCATTTCAGATGTAAAGCATAATCAGTTTACTAGTGCAGTCCACAGTCCAATGGAATCAAACAATACATACAGTACAGTTGGATTTTACGAAATGCGGTTAGGGTTTATTAAAGGGCGTTATGAGATTGATTGTAAACATGATGTGCAACTCGCCAATCCCATCCTTAGTACTCACTGCTTTAAAAACTTTGTCAATGCTCAACAAATAGAGAGGTTGCATGACCCTGGGAAAAGTTTATTTTGCAGCCATGTTGGGTACGGCCATGTACAAACTCAATGGATGGTGGGTCGCCTGCTGAATGAAACCTCTCTATAGGAGAAACATTTCCAACTTATGTTAGGAAATAAAGTAGATTTTATGAATCCCAAACAACTTCAAAGACAAATAAAACTTGGTGTACCTCATGATGTATTGACAGGCAGACTCAGCGTCAGAGAAAGCCTTCCACCTCGCAGTAGGAATCCCATGTCTGTCCATGAACCCCTTAGCATACTCTTTACTGGATTCTATCTGTGCTGCTGCCCTCGTTGGTCCAAAGCAGTCAATGCCAGCTGCTGTGAGTGTATCAGAGATTCCTGCCGCCAGTGGAGCCTCAGGTCCAACCACAACAAGGTTAATGTGATTGGTTTGACACCATGATATGAGCTGCAATGAGTCGTTCACTGATACATCACCTAGTGTAGTAGAGAATATTCATGTAAAATCTCAATGTGTAATGTGATGGATCCATATCAGTTTACAGGATACCATGTGAGAAATTAAATATTTATTCTTGAGAGAATGACTGTTCCCAAGGTCCTAATTCCATGGAAATCTGCCCTTACTACAAATACCAGCAGAACAGTGTTGTAAACGGCACAGCACCACGAGCTAGAGTTGTCATCATGTGTGCTTCAGGGCAATTTACAAGTCAAGTCTTTGGAATCAAGTCTAAAGTCAAGTCTCTAGTCTTCATGTGTCATTCAAATACATGCTCAAAAAATGTCCATAACAATTACTTTCTAAAATGGTTGATAAGTGCAGACTTTTTTCTTCAGTTAGATTTCTGTAGTTCACTTTAATGACAAGTGAAGATAGAGTACAGTTTGGAGAGTTTATGAAAAACCAATCATATTGTCGTTGTTAAAAAGGCATTAAGCTTAAGTCTGAAGTCTTCCGAGGCAAGTTCCAAGCCCATATAATGGGACTCCAGTGCAACTCGATTCAAAGTCTCAAACTCAAGTCCCCAACTCTGTCATAAACTTTGGCTCTGATTTCATATCCAACAAACATGTCCAAATTGGGCAAACGTCTTTTACTTTACAGGTAAAACTGTAGATAATAAATCTATTTCACACCCTGATGTCAAATAACACACCATTATACATTCTTCCAAACCTGAATCTACACTTACTTGTATTAAACACCTTGGGGACTGCTTGAGTGCCAGCATTGCCTGGTGCAACAAAGACTTGAGTGACACTGTCTGACTGAGCCAACTTCCATGCCAAGGTATGCTCTCTGCCTCCACTACCGACAACAAGAACTTTCTCTCCCATTTCTGCTAAATGAAAAAGAAGGAAATATTTTAGATTCATCTGTTCAAACAAAAAATAGAGAGCTAACCCTGCCAGGAGAATTGACTGATCAATTAAGCTCCACCCCTTTAATGCACTGACCAATCACAAGCGCAAACACAATCCTGTAAATATGGCAGTTACGGAGTCCTCCCATTGTTCTATCTGTGAGGTGGTTTAAATTCTCCTGACCCTCGCAGTTACTACATATTCCTTACTGGGGCGCTAGTATGACAGATAATGTCAAAATCTCAAAAAAGGAGTACAGCGCCCCAGTTACTGGGTCTAAGTCTAGTTAATTGGCAATATTTTTTAACAGGGTATCACAGATTCGTTTTAAATCCGCTTTGTCATGGGCGCTAGTACGACCGATAAAGTCAAAATCTCAAAAAGGAGTACAGCGCCCCAGTTACTGGGTCCAACTTCTACTAGTTCTAAGTAAAGTAGGCCCCAGTGTACTTAATATTATTAGTATTACTTATTATATCATTATTAGCTCCAAACAAGTTATTTACTCTGTACAACTTTCCACCTGCTTCACATGCACCTACCTAGTTTTCAACTCAGCTTTACATCCAGAACTTCAGAAGTGGACTTTAAAGACTACCGATGAAGGTGTACCGTACATCTACATGTCGTACAATTGACTGCATTTTTTACTGCATGAGGGCGCTTGGCCGCTTTATAACACAATAAATTATTTATAATCACAGTTTGTATACTATCTTATTTCATCTGTTTATTTTAACTGCCTGTATATATGTATGTATTGTGTTTTCTTGTTATCACTGGCCAAATAAATAATAATAATAACCACGGAAAACCAGTTCGTTTTGCATCACGTAAGTTTGCTTCAACTTCAATTCAAGCTTCACACACACAGAGCGGCTCTCTATCTCACGTGGTCAAAAATGGTGCCAGCCAGAGTCTGCGTCGTGTGTTGTGTAAAAAACAATTGAACAACTTAAAAAATGACTATTTCTTGTTTATAAATGAAGATATAATTTTGCTACCTTGGTAAAGACGCACTTGACTATCTCATTAACTGCCTCTGTTTCTGATGATGGTATCGTAGCTCCCCATAAAATGGAATTTCTCTGATATTTGCAGCCGAACTTGCTGGGATTGCGCGGCAAAGCACATGCGAAGCCGCGCGCCGAAGGAAGGTAAACTATTTTTTCTGATCCTTAACTCATGGTGGCGGTATTTTCCGACCTCGTTCCCGGGAAGTTAATTTATACATGATATAATGTTTTTGTTTTTTGTTTGTTTGTTTTTTGTTCGCAAGGTTTTTTTTAAGTACACCTTGCTCGATAATCTTTGCCCCTACCAGACCGCATTATTTTAGCGTTACAATATGGTAATGATATTAAATATAACATATCTAAGACAAAACTGTTTCCCTATCCACTCAGTGGCATAGCCAGTTTTGTTTTTTGCAGGGGCCCGGGCAAAGGGGTATCAAAGGCGGATCAAAGGCGGGGGGTACAGATATTTGCGGAGGGGGGGGGGTAATTTCAGTTAAAATTGTTTGATTATAGCAAATTTCGCTGTGTCCGGGGGCAAGCTGGGAGGGGCAAGATGTTCCACAGGCGGGAGGGAGGCAGCTGCACAAGGAATATTTATATGAAGCATTATATTCTACTTTTAAAATATCTTTCCAACCATATTCCTTTAAAAAAAAAAGTTGTTATAGCCCTAAAGCGCCCAACCCGAAGGCAACCCGTTTCTTTAAATATTGTCCGAATGAATGGCTCGGCAGTGGCTACGGCCGGAACGCCGAGGATTCCTATTCTTCAACGTTGTCGTTGCAGCCAGCGGCCATAGCCGTTGCCGAAGTCGCTAGATTCGGACACGGCTTTGAAAGAATCAATTTATCACGTGACTTTAAAGATTAGCGACGCGTCCGGGGAATTCCCGTCAAGGCGTGGGTAGCTCGAGACAATAATCGTCATATTATTAACCATTGTGAAAGTACATTAGTTAAATAAAAGTGATCATGTGGTGGGTGGAGACAGTTGAGAAGAAGCTCATTCTGTTTCAGAATGATCGTCCAGTCCGAAATGAAAAGGATGTTTTAATTTTCATCGTGGATGTGAGTGCAGTAAAAGATGATGGAACTGGAAGAAAGATACAGGTACTGGATAGTTATATACTATTAAAAACACCTATAAAAAGTATGATGGTCGCAGCTTCTCAGTCATACCATACTCCATGGTCATACCAACCGCGATCAACCCAAAGCTAAAAATGGGCAAAGGGACAAGTGAAATGTAATTATTTAATGCAATCCTTGGAAATGTACTTTTGTGTCCCATTTAACCTTATTTGAATTCAAATCTTGATTGTTGAATTTGTCTCAATAATTATTTGTCTTACACAGGTCACTTTTGAAAATGGGTCCAGTCTACAGCTGTCCCTGGATGATTTTAAACCCAAAAACACCAGTTTGAAGGTAGATATGGATGCATCAAATTTTGCCAAGCAGTTTGCTGTGGAGTTTGCGAGTCAGTTACCAGAAGCTCCTAAAAAAAAACGTAAGTAATTATCCTGCTATAACATAGGACCAATTTCAAGGTCCCAATCAAAGAATGTCACATATTGGATGGTTGGTAACCTTTTGGGGGCTCAAATGTACTGAGCAAATTGTTATGCTTTATGATTTCATTACGATTGTCACTGGTAGTGGTAGTTTGTTTGTCTGAAAACTTCTCAATCACCCTGGTAAACTATTTTATAACATTTACGAATTAAAAGTAAACCTGACTTGAGCTTCTAAACTTGTTTAGGTAGCCATTGCTCTTTCTAACCCTGTAAGATTTAACTTAAATTTCTATATCCACTTTGTAAGCCTATAGTTCTACACGGTTTTATAATTTTCTTTATATTTGTTTAGGCTACACTACAAGACATATTGTAGCAGGGTGCTTTGGTGCAGTAGTTGCTGTGGCCGCAGCTCCAGTTGTACTCGCTGGTGTGGGATTTACAGCGGGTGGAATAGCAGCAGGATCCTACGCAGCAAGCATGATGTCTGCTGCAGCAATTGCAAATGGTGGTGCTGTTGCAGCAGGTAGTACAGTGGCTGTTCTGCAGTCAGTAGGAGCTGCTGGGTTAGGAGTTGCAGGTGCTGCTGCAGTTGGTGGTGCTGGAGCAGCAGCAGGGGCTGCTGCTTCTGGTGCAGTAGGTGCAATTCAGGATCACGTAAATACACCACCGTCCGACAAGGAGTAAAATCAGACAATATTGCACTTCATATCTTAAGACTATAATGATTTAGGGAGGGGGCACGTGCCCCCCCCCCATAAATTCTCTGTGCCCCCCAGGTGCCCCCCATGAAACATATCCCGATACATGTAATTCATTACAAAATATGGGCCCTACCCCCCCCCCCCCCACCCACTGAACAGCAATGCCCCCCACCCTGTACCCACCATTGAAAAATTCCTGGCTACACCGCTGCCCTAGCCTCTGATTGGATTGTGAGCTATAAAAACAAAACATCGGCCTTTGGTCAATTGCTCTTCCTGCCCTGTGAAAAAAGCTACGGAACAAATTTGAGACTAAAAAAGAAGATCCTCAGCTTGCAGCAATAACGCTGTAACAATGTTTTAAAATCCACTTACTTGTTAAACAGTTACATTTGGTTAAAAAAAAGGTTTTAATTGAGCAGAGTATTAGTTCTTTTGCAAGGCTCCAAACGATAAATGCTTTACAACAACCCCTGTAATAAAAACTTGTGCTTATTTCACTAAATAATATACATCAGAGTTCTAAATACTGCTTAAGTGTGCTAAATCATTATTGCATATTTTGAGGCCTATAACTTAATTTTTATGTATGATTAAAAATCAGTACAGGTGTAAGTGCAGTAAAATTGATCAGTTCTTTATTCAACATAAAGCTTAGTAGTTACAGATGTTTTAATCCACAATTCCATAATTTTGTTCTTGTTGAAAGTATGCAGTTTCCCTAAAAATGTTTTTAATAATTTTGTTGTGAAAGTATTAAATAAAACCAATTCAAAGAAACATAATGAGAAAGTAATTTGAAGTCAAGTTGTTTGAATTCAAACGTGTCCTTATCTTTAATGAAGTTGTTTCACCCAGCATGGCATGAAGTGTTACTCTTCTTGACGTCTGGAAGAAAAACAAACGAATGAAAAGATACAGAAAGTCGATATTTTTACAATTTTACATTTTTTTTTATTTTGATTTATTTTGCCATTGTGTTAAAGATGCATTGCCTGATTTTGGGTCGAAGGATTAAAAAATCTATTTGATTGAGCGAACGAATTAAAAAAGTTTATATGTTTGTGTAACGAAAAATATAAAAAACTAAGAATTCTGAAATCAGGAACTCGAGATAGAACACTTTTAAGTTTCCGCGGGCATTTGCCGACTTCAATTTGATTGGTTTCCCAACGGCCAATCAGAAGAATCCGCAAGTAATGAATATTTATGATTCCCAGCGGCCGATACTCTCAATGGCCCACACGGCTCGCTGTGCGTGCGGGTACATACAATGTACACGGTGTATGTACAACAGAGTGCGCGATCCGATCCTGAGGATTAAAATGCTGGCCCAGCCTTTTATTCATTTACGTTTTTAATTAACTGCCACTAATCCTTGACGGATGTTTTCGTTCAAAGTATCAAATGAAAGTTCATAACTTTTTCTACACCGTAAAATTAGCAATTAGAAAGATAAATCTATTTTTGACCCCCGAATCGGACTGAAATCGGGCATGGCATCTTTAACACAGAGTAGCAGACGACATTTTATTTCCAATAGGAATACCTATTTTTGCCCTCTAGAGGGCTCTGTACAAAAAGTGACAGAAAAATCCGCACCAGACTAAAAGTATTTGCTTATTTACAATGGAGATGGTCTGGTACCCTTTCTGTATTATTTACAGCAGGTGAGTTAGGTTGCATACAGTACTACGTGTGCGATTTTTGCAAATTAAAAAAGTTGAGTTGTGTGTATAAATTGACTTAATTTGTTCGTAGTAATTCAAGATGCTGAAACGTTTTTGCAAACACTGTATATCTGTGGGTCAGAGAAATCAGAAATGTCTTCGTATCATGGGTATGGGACCAAGTAATAGAAATGGAAGGCATCATTCTACTACTGTACTACGATTTCAAGGTAGGCCTTAATTTTTTATAGCCCCATACATTGTGCCAATACGCTGGACTACCTCCTAAGTCTCTAGTAAGACTCTCTGAGCACTGAGACTGAGAGTAAAAGTTCACAGATTTGCACATAACTTACATCATGAATGATCACGGTAAAAAGTAGTCAGAGTTACTGATATTGGGATAATCCTTTTTTGAAATGATGACTAGAACTATGCAGGTTGGCGGTGGATTGCCTTTCCAATTCACACAAATGCGTGCAATTTTAGGATTGCGCACAACATGGTCCAGTGAGCATGGTGAGTCTGTTGGACAAAACTGTATGTCTGTTGGGCGCAATCTTTGAAAATCGCGCAAATTTTAAAATTTGCGCACGAACCTGCGCAAATTTTAAAATTTGCGCACTGAGGCTGCGCAAATTTTAAAATTTGCGCACCATGGCTGCGCAAATTTTAAAATTTGCGCAGCGAGCCATTTTGAGAAACGAAAATTTAAGTCTGCCCTCATACAATTCCATAATTGCGCAACAAGTGGGTTTGACACGAACTGTACGTTCTAAATTTGAATTTGTCACTTTTGTACGATTTCACTCCTTTTCCTCCCCCTGATAAATATCAACCTATGGAAGTACAGGAACGTTAAAGCAGTTCTGGTTAAAGGGACAATAAAAAAGTCCTACATGTATTATGAGTTGGTATCATAATAATGGTTGGAGCATAATTACGACTTAATAACTCATAAATATGAGTTAGCATCTCAAAATTCACATTATTATTAAATATGAGTTAGTCAAAGTAGTAAGTGACTTATTATAAGTTGTAAAATGAATTTTATCTCATAATATGTGAGTATAGTCATACCTATGACTTAAAGTAATTCATAATGAGATACTAACTGATAATCATGACTTAAACTATCTCATAACTATGACATATTAAGTCATATTATGACTTATGCGACACTAACTCATAATTATGACTTAATTTGTTTTATTTCCCCCATCATGTTCCTTTAATGCTTCCGTAATAAACAGACCATTGAGTCTGAGCATAGAACAAGATGGTTTGAGAAACCAGTGCTTGTTCCCAAAATTCCTTGGATTTATAGACAGGGAACATTTTTACCCGCCATCAGGGCGCGCATGGCTTCGTTCCCTAGCTAGCCATCTGTATAATTTCAGTCTTCTCCTGGGATTGTTATTAAACTTGCTACAAAAGTTCACCCAGTTTTGCTTGAACCATGGAAAAAAAAGAAAAAAAAATTGGCTTAAAAGTACTGTGGTGTAACTAGGAAGGGGGACATTTACAATCTAATAAAGACACTGCTGTATAACTTTACAGTCACTGGTGTTTGGAAGAAAGACATGTGATTTTGTTCATCTAGTTTTCCACTTAAATAATCACAAGGTCAATTAAATGAACACCACTCAACGAAACTAATTTCATCAACAACAACCCCGCCATCGCCATCAGCCCCCGGGGCCGCCATGTTGATTTGGCGCGTCCCGTCAAATATTGAAGTATTGACCATGTAGTTCGTAACATCATCCCGCCAAGGAATTGTTCCACGCAATGCATTTGGTGGCGAGCAATTGATATTTACGTGCGCACGCGCAAATTTTAAAATTTGCGCAGGTTCGTGCGCAAATTTTTAAATTTGCGCGACTTTCAAAGATTGCGCCCAACATGTCCATTTGTCAAACAATTCTCTACACCCCTTTCTCTTTTCTTTATCCTATGGCTTTATATAGTCAAGTCTCCTATTTCCGCTGGTCTCCTATTTCCGCGGTATTAGAAAATTATTTTTTTGCGGCGCCAATATCATGAATATGTCCAAGTCTATGGACGACTGTTATTCAGTGAATCGATAACCAATAACCTTCTGCTGATCTGGCAAAAAGAACAAATCCGAAATGTTGAAGAGATTTTTAAAATTTAAACATTTGTGGAAAATACGCCATTTTCCAGATTGGGCAAATTTATGCTGACCATGGCTGCAAAAAGTGCCATTTTATCATTTAAATTTTTACCTTAAATGGTGTTCTGTCACTCGGAATATCAGTGTCCAGATCCCATTTCACTTTTAAGGAAAAAACTTACATCAAAGAATTTTCTTTCACCTCAAAAGCGTAACAAATTCTCAATCACCCTGGTAAACTATTTTATAACATTTACGAATTAAAAGTAAACCTGACTTGAGCTTCTAAACTTGTTTAGGTAGCCATTGCTCTTTCTAACCCTGTAAGATTTAACTTAAATTTCTATATCCACTTTGCAAGCCTATAGTTTTACACGGTTTTATAATTTTCTTTATATTTGTTTAGGCTACACTAAAAGACATATTGTAGCAGGGTGCATTGGTGCAGTAGTTGCTGTGGCCGCAGCTCCAGTTGTACTCGCTGGTGTGGGATTTACAGCAGGTGGAATAGCAGCAGGATCCTACGCAGCAAGCATGATGTCTGCTGCAGCAATTGCAAATGGTGGTGCTGTTGCAGCAGGTAGTACAGTGGCTGTTCTGCAGTCAGTAGGAGCTGCTGGGTTAGGAGTTGCAGGTGCTGCTGCAGTTGGTGGTGCTGGAGCAGCAGCAGGGGCTGCTGCTTCTGGTGCAGTAGGTGCAATTCAGGATCATGTAAATACACCACCGTCCGACAAGGAGTAAAATCAGACAATATTGCACTTCATATCTTAAGACTATAATGATTTAGGGAGGGGGCACGTGCCCCCCCCCCATAAATTCTCTGTGCCCCCCAGGTGCCCCCCATGAAACATATCCCGATACATACATGTAATTCATTACAAAATATGGGCCCTACCCCCCCCCCCCCACCCACTGAACAGCAATGCCCCCCACCCTGTACCCACCATTGAAAAATTCCTGGCTACACCGCTGCCCTAGCCTCTGATTGGATTGTGAGCTATAAAAACAAAACATCGGCCTTTGGTCAATTGCTCTTCCTGCCCTGTGAAAAAAGCTACGGAACAAATTTGAGACTAAAAAAGATCCTCAGCTTGCAGCAATAACGCTGTAACAATGTTTTAAAATCCACTTACTTGTTAAACAGTTACATTTGGTTAAAAAAAAGGTTTTAATTGAGCAGAGTATTAGTTCTTTTGCAAGGCTCCAAACGATAAATGCTTTACAACAACCCCTGTAATAAAAACTTGTGCTTATTTCACTAAATAATATACATCAGAGTTCTAAATACTACTTAAGTGTGCTAAATCATTATTGCATATTTTGAGGCCTATAACTTAATTTTTATGTATGATTAAAAATCAGTACAGGTGTAAGTGCAGTAAAATTGATCAGTTCTTTATTCAACATAAAGCTTAGTAGTTACAGATGTTTTAATCCACAATTCCATAATTTTGTTCTTGTTGAAAGTATGCAGTTTCCCTTAAAAATTTTAATAATTTTGTTGTGAAAGTATTAAATAAAACCAATTCAAAGAAACATAATGAGAAAGTAATTTGAAGTCAAGTTGTTTGAATTCAAACGTGTCCTTATCTTTAATCAAGTTGTTTCACCCAGCATGGCATGAAGTGTTACTCTTCTTGAAGTCTGGAAGAAAAAACAAACAAATGAAAAGATACAGAAAGTCGATATTTTTATAATTTTACTTTTTTTTTTATTTTGATTTATTTTGCCATTGCGTTAAAGATGCATTGCCTGATTTTGGGTCGAAGGATTAAAAAATCTATTTGATTGAGCGAACGAATTAAAAAAGTTTATATGTTTGTGTAACGAAAAATATAAAAAACTAAGAATTCTGATATCAGGAACTCGAGATAGAACACTTTTAAGTTTCCGCGGGCATTTGCCGACTTCAATTTGATTGGTTTCCCAATGGCCAATCAAAAGAATCCGCAAGTAATGAATATTCATGATTCCCAGCGGCCGATGCTCTCAATGGCCCACACGGCTCGCTGTGCGTGCGGGTACATACAATGTACACGGTGTATGTACAACAGAGTGCGCGATCCGATCCTGAGGATTAAAATGCTGGCCCAGCCTTTTATTCATTTACGTTTTTAATTAACTGCCACTAATCCTTGACGGATGTTTTCGTTCAAAGTATCAAATGAAAGTTCATAACTTTTTCTACTCCGTAAAATTAGCAATTAGAAAGATAAATCTATTTTTGACCCCCAAATCGGACTGAAATCGGGCATGGCATCTTTAACACGGAGTAGCAGACGACATTTTATTTCCAATAGGAATACCTATTTTTGCCCTCTAGAGGGCTCTGTACAAAAAGTGACAGAAAAATCCGCACCAGACTAAAAGTATTTGCTTGTTAACAATGGAGATGGTCTGGTACCCTTTCTGTATTATTTACAGCAGATGAGTTAGGTTGCATACAGTACCAATATGCGATTTTTGCAAATTAAAAAAGTTGAGTTGTGTGTATAAATTGACTTATTTTGTTAGTAGTAATTCAAGATGCTGAAACGTTTTTGCAAACACTGTATATCTGTGGGTCAGAGAAATCAGAAATGTCTTCGTATCATGGGTAGGGGACCAAGTAATAGAAATGGAAGGCATCATTCTACTAGTACTACGATTTCAAGGTAGGCCTTAATTTTTTATAGCCCCATACATTGTGCCCATACGCTGGACTACCTCCTAAGTCTCTACTAGTAAGACTCTCTGAGCACTGAGAGTAAAAGTTCACAGATTTGCACATAACTTACATCATGAATGATCACGGTAAAAAGTAGTCAGAGTTACTGATATTGGGATAATCCTTTTTTGAAATGATGACTAGAACGATGCAGGTGGGCGGTGGATTGCCTTTCCAATTCGCACAAATGCGTGCAATTTTAGGATTGCGCACAACATGGTCCAGTGAGCATGGTGAGTCTGTTGGACAAAACTGTATGTCCATTTGTCAAACAATTCTCTACACCCCTTTCTCTTTTCTTTATCCTATGGCTTTATATAGTCAAGTCTCATATTTCCGCTGGTCTCCTATTTCCGCGGTATTAGAAAATTATTTTTTTGCGGCGCCAATATCATGAATATGTCCAAGTCTATGGACGACTGTTATTCAGTGAACATTCTGCTGATCTGGCAAAAAGAACAAATCCGAAATGTTGAAGAGATTTTTAAAATTGAAACATTTTGTGCAAAATACGCCATTTTCCAGATTGGGCAAATTTACGCTGACCATGGCTGCAAAAAGTGCCATTTTATCATTTAAATTTTTACCTTAAATGGTGTTCTGTCACTCAGAATATCAGTGTCCAGATCCCATTTCACTTTTAAGGAAAAAACTTACATCAAAGAATTTCTTTCACCTCAAAAAGCGTAACAAATTGTCTGACGTCAAAATAAGGCCAAAAAACTGACGATCGGTAAAAACTAAATAATTTCAACAACTTTTGCAAAAGGCGCCCTCAATGTGTGTGTTTTAACATGAAGTAAAAACTCGCGCAGGTTAAAGACTTGCCTGCGCAAGTACAAAACTCGCCAGGGTGAAAGTGCGCAATTTTCAAAATTGCGCAGTTTAGTTTTCAATTTACGCGGTTACTATTTTGTGCTAAATATGGAGCAATTCTTTGACGTATCGGACCAGTCCAAAATGGAGTGCAGGGGTGTCCTACAGAAATTTGGTACTTCGCAATTAAAATTCCTTGTAAAAGAACGAAAAGTCGTAATTCATTTAAAGTTAATTATTTCATATTATGGTTGAGTTTAGCTCCATTAATGTAGAGGAAAAGGCTTTGCGGACCATTTGAAAAACTCCCATGGATATATGAGACTTGCCTCCAAAATAACACCGCGCGTATGCTCATCTTCTAAGACGTTTTCGACGAACATTATCTGAAAACTGGTGGATTTTGTTCAAGTCAAAGTGGAAAGTAATACTTCAGCAACAATAATAACAGGACACTTTGTACAGGTTGGTGATTTATTTTTTATTTTGACCAAAAAATGCAGCAAATACCGCGGAAATAGGGTATTCCATCCTATAATATACACATTTTACTGCTGTACTTGATTTTCTCCTTTCATTATTGTTGTTATTTGATTTGACTTTTTAAAAAGATTTGATCAAGCATCATATTCATCTCTTGGGCGGGCGCAGCGGTTCCTTCACACAACCGTCGATGAGGAGGAAGTTGTGAAATTCAGAATGCTGTCTGAATCATGGTGGGACGAGAATGGTGCATTCCAGGCATTACACAGCCTCAATGATCTACGTATCCCACTGATTAGAGACGGTCTGGTCAGAAAGGGTCAAGGGTCAGGTCAAACTCTAGCCAGGTCACAACCACTCACTGACTCAGTCATCTTGGATGTTGGATGTGGAGGAGGAATTCTTTCAGAGGTGAGTTTTGTGGAGAACAGTTGGCAAGATATTTTTGTCTCCCCCACCCTTCTACTCTCGGTGATACTTGTCAGTGAGTTGACAACCATTCAACTGCATGGGTTATGTATGGAGGAGCTATTGTGCACAGAACTATCTGTGTACTGTGTGGATGTATTCTCCACATGATATCATATTACAGGCTGGCGTAGTTTGTGTACCATTTGAAACTACAGTTGATGCTATTGAATGGTTAGACAGTAGGAGGGTTAGCTGTGTAAATGGGTTAGCTGTGTAAATGTGCTCACTAAATGATATATTGCAGGCTAGCATAGTTTATCTGTCATTCAAACCACAGTGGATGATATTGAATGGTCAGACTGTAGGAGGGTTGAATGTGTACTGTGTAGATGCATTCCATACATAAAATATCACACAAGCGCAAGTGGAACACAGAAAAATAAAGTGATTCTGTGTCCCATACCAAAAGAGGATGAAGGCCGAGTTGGACATGGGACATACATGTAGACATGCTATATTGTTTTGCATTCAAAGAGCACACATGTGATAATAAATTTATCTTAAAGCATTGGACACAAATGGGACACAAACGCACCACTTTACAGAGTTTACAGTGAATTATGCAGCTGTACAATTTTCCAATAGCTTAAAAAAATGCAGTACGTGGCGTTAAACAGCGTTACAACAGGGTGTGATATGGACCGTGCAATATGGTTCAATATCACACTGTGGTTGCCATGGATCGACCAATCAGAATTGAGGATTCAAGTTTGCTTGAAGATAAGATATCATATTGCAGACTTGCATCATTTATCTATCAATCAAAACCACAGTGGATGATATTGAATAGTCAGACAGTAGGAGAGTTAAACTTCTATAAAGTGTCACAAGACTATGTTTGACACTACAACCTCAGTGAGAGACTATGGAACACTAGGTGGCAGCAGACTTACCAGGTAAATTTCCATTGGTTACAGAGCGCTGAGCATGCGCACATTTCTGAGATCAAAGGTTTTACCAGGTGAGTCTGTCTCCACCCATTTGATGATAATATATTGAAATGACTTTATAATCAAGATTTAACTTTTCAAATTTGCAGCCGTTAGCCAGGCTAGGAGCAAGAGTGACCGGTATTGATGCTGCATTGGAGAACATTGAAGTGGCTCAACAACATGCTTCTCATGATCCTCTGCTACAGAAAGGACTGAGGTATATGTGTATAACAGCAGAGGAACTATCAGAGACAGAGAGAGGTTCATTTGATGCAGTTGTAGCATCTGAGGTGTTGGAACATGTCAGTGATGTAGAAGGATTGGTGTCAACATGTTCACAATTGACTAAGGTTAGTTCATTGAATCGCATAGTCTCTGCATGCTTCCCACAGTCAAGATTTATAGCTATACTGTGTTTATGCCCACTGAATTATTAAGGATGGTCATTTTTGAATAACTGAGGGTAGGGTTGGGTTTGAGGCTAGGGATTGGGTGTGAGGGTAGGGATTGGGTGTGAGGGTAGGGATTCGGTGTGAAGGTAGGGATTGGGTGGAGGGTAGAGATAAGGTGTGAGGGTAGGGATTGGGTGTGAAGGTAGGGATTGGGTGTGAGGGTAGGGATTGGGTGTGAAGGTAGGGATTGGGTGTGAGGGTAGGGATTAGGTGTGAGGGTAGGGATTAGGTGTGAGGGTAGGGATTGGGTGTGAGGGTAGGGATTGGGTGTGAAGGTAGGGATTGGGTGTGAGGGTGGGGATTCGGTGTGAAGGTAGGGATTGGGTGGAGGGTAGAGATTAGGTGTGAGGGTAGGGATTGGGTGTGAAGGTAGGGATTGGGTGTGAGGGTGGGGATTCGGTGTGAAGGTAGGGATTGGGTGTGAGGGTAGGGATTGGGTGTGAGGGTAGGGATTGGGTGTGAAGGTAGGGATTGGGTGTGAGGGTAGGGATTAGGTGTGAGGGTAGGGATTAGGTGTGAGGGTAGGGATTGGGTGTGAGGGTAGGGATTGGGTGTGAAGGTAGGGATTGGGTGTGAGGGTGGGGATTCGGTGTGAAGGTAGGGATTGGGTGGAGGGTAGAGATTAGGTGTGAGGGTAGGGATTCGGTGTGAAGGTAGGGATTGGGTGGAGGGTAGAGATTAGGTGTGAGGGTAGGGATTGGGTGTGAAGGTAGGGATTGGGTGTGAGGGTAGGGATAGAGAGGTTGCAATAGATGCCATCTTTGATGACAATTTCTGTATTGGCCTGTAGCTGTGTCCAGCTCTGTTGTGCGCTCAAAAATGTGTAGCAATTGTCATCAAAGATGGCTGATTTTTCCCATTGTTGACGTCATGTGCAACCCATCTATTGGGTGTGAGGGTATGGCTTGATTGGTTGGGGTTGGGGATGGATGTGAGCTTGAGGGATTTGGGGAATGACTGAGGGTAGGAGTTGGGTGTGAGGGTAGGGGTTGGGTGTGAGGGTAGAGGATTGATGTGGGGAAGGGAAATGGGTGTGACAGTCAGGGACAAGTGTGTGAGGGTTGTGAACGACTGCAATACACCATACAGCTCTGCACATGCTCATTTTAATCACAACCATCGTGGTTTAGCTTCATAAGCCATGATGCATATATGCCTTAAACTTAAGTAAGACCAACTTTATATTTTGCTTATTCAACAGCCTGGAGGTTCCATCTTTTTCACCACTATTAATAAGACATGGTTGTCCTATGCTCTGGCAGTAATAGGGGCCGAGGACATAGCGAGGGTTGTACCACATGGCACTCATGATTGGACGAAGTTTATTCCTCCAGATGATCTGCAGAGGTTTCTCAAAGCAAGTGAGTATTCTTTGTTAACCATATTACTATTACTATTACTACTTGCCACAAAATACCACAGTGCACAAGACATATGGTACTTTGTGGCAGTATGTGGTACTAGTGTGAGGTGAATGGAGGGTGAATGGGAAACGACATCATTGATATTTGGAAGAGTAAATTCTTTACCATCCTCTAGTTTTCAGTTACACATCATACAATCAACCTGTGAAGATTCCATCACATTAGATAGTCATGTTATTAGAACGAAAAATGAAGAACAGTTTGTTTTGTGAGGGATTTGTACAGATTCATATCATGCTTGTTTTGAATTTTGTTTCTATCAACAGATGACTGTAATATCAGATTAGTACATGGGATGATATTGAATCCAGTCACAATGCGCTGGTCGTGGGGGACTCCAAAGGCATGTAACTATGCCATCCATGCTATCAAGAATGATGTATTTATACCAAAGACAGACGCTGAGGACATTGAAGGGGAACAAAGTTGACTCCATGAGACTTCAGTGGTCAGATTCTTCTGAGATGATCTAAGAATCCTGGATTATTACCAGTCAAAAACTTTGGCCATCCAACGAGCCAACAGAGGGCAGTATTCAATTGGGTAGTGCTAACACAGACAGTCCTAAAACCACAAGCCTATTTGATAAAACCTGTAAGCAGATAATGTCTGCTTAAACTGTGAGCAGATAATGTCTGGTTAAACTGTGAGCAGATAATGTCTGGCTAAACTGTGAGCAGATAATGTCTGCTTAAACTGTGAGCAGATAAAGTCTGCTTAAACTGTGAGCAGATAATGTCTGGTTAAACTGTGAGCAGATAATGTCTGCTTAAACTGTGAGCAGAGAATGTCTGCTTAAACTGTGAGCAGAGAATGTCTGCTTAAACTGTGAGCAGAGAATGTCTGCTTAAACTGTGAGCAGAGAATGTCTGCTTAAACTGTGAGCAGAGAATGTCTGCTTAAACTGTGAGCAGATAGTGCTTGTTTAACTTGTAAGCAGAGAATGTCTGCTTACGAAGCGACTTTTAAGCAAAGTTTCCATTTTAGCAGATTTTGAATACAGACAATGCAAACCCATTGTCAAACCATTGTAAACATGCACATTCTTCCGCAATAGTTAGCAAACAAATCTGCTTACCAGTGAACAGCTTGATAAAATCGAGCCTATAGGGGTGGATTTCACGAAACTAGTCCTAACTTAGGACTAGTCCTAACTTATGAGTAGTCCTATAAGTTAGGACTAGTTACTCATCCTAACTCAAGATAAGACTAGTCCTAGCACTTTGTGAAATCCACACCAGGGCATTTACGGGCAGGTTTTTTATCTAAAGCCCATCTGGGGTCAATTTCATAAAGCTGTTTACAGAAAATACTGCTGAGCAAATTTCTCTGCTAAGCAAAAAATGAGTGGGGCACCAGTCGTAACAGTGTAAACGTAATGGACTGTTGGCTGGTAACCTGTTTCTGCTAAGCAAGATTTGTCTGTGCTTAGCAAGTTTCTGTGCATACAGGCTTTATGAAATTTGGCCCTGGTTAATATTTGGCCACTGGATAATAAGTATCAAAACAAATTCCATAACATCAGATTTATAAAGAGTGTAGTCAATGTAATGTGAGTGTTTGGTTTGAAAATTTTACTGTATTGAAAAACAATAAAATATATACATAGAATGTTTCTCAAGTTAAACTTGCATTCGAGTTCATTCTGTGCCCATGCAGTTATTTAAAAAAAAATGTATTGTATGAGTTATGACACATTAAATATAGTATTTAACTTTTTATTGAATTTTTAAAATGATCACCTTTAAACAACTTCAAAACATACCACGTAAAGCCCCTTTAAATTAAGAATAAATGTTTCTCATGATGGGGAATTCCCAGCAGATGGTTTTTTGCTCATGCTCAGACATTGTGTGTGTCGTCACTGACTGATGTTATTGTAATAAGGCTAGGAAGCCAGTTGAATGTGATTGTCACTGACACTGGCTGGACGGACATCATGGCGAAACTTGAATCTAAAAATAAGCTCATTCTTATTCTATTCATCATGAATATTGCTACTAGTAGTAATACTAGTGAAATACAAGATGATGGAAGGATACAGGTAAAGGAACTAACTTGTATTGTAAAAAGGCATTTTTTTATCTACTGCCTAGCTGTTTTGGTTTTGTGTAGTGTATGGGAGTATGGGCCTAGAAAAAGAAGTACCAGTACTCGGTAGTAGTAATAGTAGTAGTAGTACTGTACTAGTGCTACTACTGCTACTAGTAGCATTAGTACTAGTACTACTACTAGTAGCAGTACTAGTTCTACTACTAGTAGCAGTAGTACTAGTACTACTACCATGACTACTGTACTAGTAGCAGTAGTATTAGTAGTAGTACTACTACCATGACTACTACTATATTACTAGTAGCAGTAGTACTAGTACTACTACCATGACTACTAGTAGCAGTAGTACTAGTACTACTACTACCATGACTACTAGTAGCAGTAGTACTAGTTCTACTACCATGACTACTACAGTAGTACTAGTACTACTACCATGACTACTGTACTAGTAGCAGTAGTATTAGTAGTAGTACTACTACCATGACTACTACTATATTACTAGTAGCAGTAGTACTAGTACTACTACCATGTGGCAGTAGTACTAGTACTACTACCATGACTACTAGTAGCAGTAGTACTAGTACTACCACCATGACTACTAGTATAGCAGTAGTACTAGTTCTACTACCATGACTACTAGTAGCAGTAGTACTAGTACTACTACTACCATGACTACTAGTAGCAGTAGTACTAGTTCTACTACCATGACTACTACAGTAGTACTAGTACTACTACCATGACTACTGTACTAGTAGCAGTAGTATTAGTAGTAGTACTACTACCATGACTACTACTATATTACTAGTAGCAGTAGTACTTGTACTACTACCATGTGGCAGTAGTATTAGTACTACTACCATGACTTCTAGTAGCAGTAGTACTAGTACTACTACCATGACTACTAGTAGCAGTAGTACTAGTTCTACTACCATGACTACTAGTAGCAGTAGTACTAGTACTACTACCATGTGGCAGTAGTACTAGTACTACTACCATGACTACTAGTAGCAGTAGTACTAGTACTACTACCATGACTACTAGTAGCAGTAGTACTAGTTCTACTACCATGACTACTAGTAGCAGTAGTACTAGTACTACTACCATGACTACTAGTAGCAGTAGTACTAGTACTACTACCATGACTACTAGTAGCAGTAGTACTAGTACTACTACCATGACTACTAGTAGCAGTAGTACTAGTATTACTACTAGTACAGTAGCAGCAGTAGCGAGGTTTCGGTTGCACACGGTTAGAGAGAATGATTACAGATAGCTAATCGTCAAGCGTAATAGGCATCATCCATCACACGCATAGTGCAGAGGGTTTCGTTGATGACCCCACGGTTACACTTAACTAAGCTATAGAGGGCGCAAACTGTAAAATGGCAGCGCCCATGAGTATGCTCGATTTTGCAATTGAAGACGAAGATTATGACTTCATATACCTTCTCTTGAGAAATGCACCAATACCAAAGAGGATCACATTCAATCCAAAGTGGCCAAGGTTTGATTTATTAACACTAACTGATAATAAGTGCTCAGACAAGTTCAGATTTCTAAAAGATGACATTTACCGGCTGCGAGATTTACTTAGACTTCCAGAGAAACTAACTTTGAGGAATAAGTCCACTTGCAGTGGCCTTGATGCTATTTGTATGGTCCTAAGGAGATTCGCTTATCCAAATCGCTTATCGGAGTTTGTAGAGTTGTTTGGGAGACCAAAATCCACTATTTCGCTTGTTGTCAGTGAGACCATTGCACTTTTGTATGATTTGCATCACAATCGCTTTCAATCATTCGATAATATTTGGCTAGATCATGCGCATATGCAAGTTTATGTAGATGCTGTTCATGATAAAGGGGCACCTTTGCAGAATTGCTTTTGATTCGTGGATGGGACAGTTCGTCCAATTTGTAGGCCGACCCGTCGTCAGCGCATCTGTTACAATAGACACAAAAGGCCAGGGTAAAATTGAACAGATTTCTTGGCCATTCTGAAAGTTAAAGATGGAAAGATACATATTAATTTCATGTATAGACTGTGTACTGGGGTTGGGGAGTAGGTGAGTGGACAGACAGCAGAAGCAGAAGCAGCAGCCATCAGTGAAGGGTGCCAGGTCCATATAGGCCTATATATTATAATTTATAAACTAAAGTTCACTTTTTTCAGGGTACAATTAACATCATGCATTTAATCAGTGTCATGTTCCAAAATATGACAAATTTGGGGGGAAATGGATAGGCTGCGTACAGTATGTACGCCTACATTTGTACGCCTAACGTGATATTTTACGACCACAGTACATGCAACGTCAACTCGACCATCACTTGAAGCAAGGCCTAAACGCAGTACACAAATCACCCTCCATTTGATGACAAAATACACTACCAAAACACACACTACACAACATATGGAAAATACATGTACATCCCACCTGAAATGAATGATGAGATCATCTACTACTTTCTATGACTTATTAATGTTTTTCTTTAGAAATTGTGAGTGAATTACTGAGTTTTACTATAAGTTCTCACTTACGTGTGATGGAGCTGCTATAAGTCTTCTCAAAACTTTTAACATCATGACCGATTGAGTGAACGTCATAACTGCACAAAAAGTGATGACGTCACAGCAAATAAAAGTTGCCATTCCGTTAGTCGTGTGCGACCGAAACCTCGCTAGTACTAGTACATGTGCTACTACTAGTAGCAGTAAGACTAGTACTACTACTAGTAGCAGTAGTACTAGTACTACTACTACTAGTAGCAGTAGTACTAGTACTACTACTACTAGTAGCAGTAGTACTAGTACTACTACTACTAGTAGCAGTAGTACTAGTACTACTACTACTAGTAGCAGTAGTACTAGTACTACTACTAGTAGCAGTAGTACTAGTACTACTACTAGTAGCAGTAGTACTAGTACTACTACTAGTAGCAGTAGTACTAGTACTACTACTACTACTAGTAGCAGTAGTACTAGTACTACTACTAGTAGCAGTAGTACTAGTACTACTACTAGTAGCAGTAGTACTAGTACTACTACTAGTAGCAGTAGTACTACTACTACTACTAGTAGCAGTAGTACTAGTACTACTACTAGTAGCAGTAGTAGTACCATCATAGTCACTCATATTGCTATGACTGTAATGATATTAACCCTTGATCTTCCCGACGGTCATAGATGATCAAGGAGTGTGATTATGTCAACTAGCTGGGACCATCACATGAAGGTAGAAGTAGCGCTAGCAGTGTTGTAGCCAAGTACCTTTCAGTCGAGTATCAAGTACTGCCAAATACTACTATCAAGTTGATGAGTTCAAGTGCAGATTATTTTTCAGTTGATTATTGAGTATGGACTTCGAGTACAAGTATTTTGCTCAGTGGCATCGCTTTGGGGGGTGGGGGGGCAAATGCCTCCCCAGTAATTTTGTTTGCCCTCCAAACAAAATTTGCCCCCCCAGTTCCAGCTTGTCCCCCCAATTTGCCCCCCTAGTTCCCGCCTCAATTTTTCGCCTATGCCCGAAATTGAGTTTAACTGCTTTTCAGCAGTACAAAATTACACTTAAATATTTTCTTTTGCCCCCCTAAAGTTAAGCTTTCCCCCCTCTTGCCCCCGGCCCCCCAGATTAGCAGATCTGGTGCTGCCGCTGATTTTGCTAGACGAGTATGAGTACAAGTACCATCAAAACAACTTGAGTAGTACTGGAGTATGAGTATGGAGTACAAGTACTACATACAACACTGAGAAATTCTCCATACTGCCTGGGACAAATCAAGTTACAAATACCGAGCAGAGGTTGCCCATCGTTTGATCAAAACCGTGATCCACCCAATGCTACTTTAATTTAGTTATCACAGGCTAGATTCCCTGCTTGGTAGCAGATCTCGATCCCAGCTGCAGTTGGGCCATCCCAACTGTATTTCTCAAGTTGGGACAATTCTTAAGTTGGGACTGAACTCAAGTACGGAGTATGAGTACTACAACACTGTACTTGGGCAACTACTCAGTTTGTTCCAAACCAGATCTTCATGGTTGAATTTTCCCCCAAATTATTTGTCTTATAGGTCAGTTTTGAGGAGGAGCGCAGTTTTGAGGACGAGTACAGCATCGACGTTTATAGGCAAGCTCCTCTTGAAAGCAGTAAGTTATCCTGTAAACATGGGCCAAATTTAACCGCCATAGGCAATGAATGTTATATCACAGAGGATGGAAATAATGTTTGGCTGAAAAAGAGACTTTGCACACAAAAATACTGTGGGAAAGATCACAAACAAACTCAAACTTAACTACATGTAGCTCTTCAAATTATGATAAACCAATTGTATGAAATTGTTTATACAAGTTGGCCTCTAAACCAGATTTATACAGGTAAGTTTTCAAACCAGGTATTTTAAACGTGGCTGGAATAGCTTTTAGTCCTGGTTAGTAAGTAAGCTTCTAACTCTGGTAAATTTGCCTCAAAATCTGGTAAGTTGGCCTGTTATCAGGGGAAAAGAGAAAGAACAACTTACATAAGAAGTTGATTCTTTCAGAGCCACGACCTCTTCAAAAACATTATTCACACAGGATACCTGTAAGATTTAACAAATGTCTATGTCCACAATGCACGTCTAAAACTAAACAAGGTTTACTAATTGTGTTTTATATTCTAGGAAGCTCTTTAGGCTATCTCATAGGAGGGATTTTTGGTGCAGTAGTTGCTGTGGTCGCAGCTCCAGTTGTACTCACTGGTGTGGGATTTACAGCAGGTGGAATAGCAGCGGGATCCTACGCAGCAAGCATGATGTCTGGCGCAGCAATTGCAAATGGTGGTGCTGTTGCAGCCGGAAGTACAGTGGCTGTTCTGCAGTCAGTAGGAGCCGCTGGGTTAGGAGCTGCAGGTGCTGCTACAGTTGGTGGTGCTGGAGCAGCAGCAGGGGCTGCTGCTGCTGGAGCATTAAACTAAGATTGCGAGGATGAATGATTTGGATTAAAAAATTTATTTTCAAAGTTTTGCCTGTCATGAGTGATTTGCTTCTTTGGTCTTTTTAAAGCTGTTTTGATTTAAATTTTGTAACTTGCTTGGACTTAGTGTTTCGTTATTTAACTGTGTTTTTTAGATTTGTTTGTATTGTGGTTTGTTTTGTTGTGTTTTTTTGTATTTAACATATGTTTTGCTTTGACTTTTGGTGTAACAGATTTGAAATGTTATCTGAATTTAAGTGAAAGTTTCAGTGGTCTTGAAGACAGACGCTGAGGACATTGAAGGGGAACAAAGTTGACTCCATGAGACTTCAGTGGTCAGATTCTTCTGAGATGATCTAAGAATCCTGGATTATTACCAGTCAAAAACTTTGGCCATCCAACGAGCCAACAGAGGGCAGTATTCAATTGGGTAGTGCTAACACAGACAGTCCTAAAACCACAAGCCTATTTTTTTTGATAAAACCTGTAAGCAGATAATGTCTGCTTAAACTGTGAGCAGATAAAGTCTGCTTAAACTGTGAGCAGAAGATAATGTCTGGTTAAACTGTGAGCAGAGAATGTCTGGTTAAACTGTGAGCAGATAATGTCTGGTTAAACTGTGAGCAGAGAATGTCTGGTTAAACTGTGAGCAGATAATGTCTGCTCAAACTGTGAGAGAAAATGTCTGGTTAAACTGTGAGCAGATAATGTCTGCTTAAACTGTGAGAGATAATGTCTGGTTAAACTGTGAGCAGAGAATGTCTGCTTAAACTGTGAGCAGATAAAGTCTGCTTAAACTGTGAGCAGATAGTGTTTGTTTAACTTGTAAGCGGAGAATGTCTGCTCTCGAAGTGACTTTTAAGCAAAGTTTCCATTTTAGCAGATTTTGAATACAGACAATGCAATCCCATTGTCAAACCATTGTAAACATGCACATTCTTCCACAATAGTTACCAGTGAACAGCTTGATAAAATCGAGCCTAGGGGTGGATTTCACAAAACTAGTCCTAACTTAGGACTAGTCATGACTTATCACTAGTCCTTTAATTTAGGACTAGTTACTCGTCCTAACTCAAGATAAGACTAGTCCTAGCACTTTGTGAAATCCACACCAGGGCATTTACGGGAAGGTTTTTATCTAGATAAGTCCATCTTGGGCCAATTTCATAAAGCTGTTTACAGAAAATACTGCCGATCAAATTTCTTTGCTAAGCAAAAAATGAGTGGGGCACCACTCGCAACAATGTAAACATAATGGAATGTTGGCTGGTAACCTGTTTCTGCTAAGCAATATTTTTATGTGCTTAGCAAGTTTCTGTGCTTACAGGCAGATGTCTGCTTAACCTGTTAGCAGATAATGTCTGCTTAACCTGTTAGCAGATAACGTCTGCTTAACCTGTTAGCAGATATTGTCTGCTTAACCTGTTAAAGGAGATAATGTCTGCTTAACCTGTTAGGAGATAATGTCTGCTTAACCTGTTAGCAGATAATGTCAAAAAGGAGAACGAGATGTGTGATACACAGAGTCTGTAAACCTCCTGAGTTGTAAACATCTGGGAGTTTTAGGGTCTAGCAGAATAAGGGGGAATAAAGTCACTTTTCACATTCATCGAATCTTAGCCTTGCATGAAATAATAAATAAATAAATTGAAATTTTGGAACCATCTCTTGTAATGAAAAACTTCAATAAAAATATACATAAAATGTTTCTCAAGTTAAACTTGCATCCGAGTTTATTTTGTTCCCATATAGTTCACACACTTTATTGTAAGCACACTGGAAATATACTAAAATAAAACTGTTTTACTACAATAAGGTAAAGCATTGGTTTTGTTACATTTAATGTCCAAAAAGCATTTGGACAAATAAATGATGTTTATATATTTTTAAAAACAATTTGAACTTTTGAAAGGTTCATCTCGTCTTCAGAAGATTGCTGGATCGCTGATGAGTGATGATGGTCCATTCTGTTTATTTCTTATTTTTGTTGTAAATTTTGTTTTATGCAAGTTCTCCCCAAACATGGCTAGAAGGCACTCAAACAGTAAACTCTGTGCATCGCTCTGGCCCTACTTAAACCTCAGCATCATCAGTAGCCCAGCATTCTCCTCAAGATGAATGGAGTACACTGTCCAAATGTCGAGACCACAATGGCTCTTTTCAGAGCCATCACTCCTCCCAAAAAGAGATTTATAAATGGTTGTACCCACAAGTTTACTACCAGTAGTTACTTCCTAGGGTGTGTCTGTCTTCATTGATGAAAAAAATAGTCAAGATGAAACAGCAAGATATGTAAAGGCAATTTCCTCCAGCATTAAAGAGTTTTCTCTAAAATAAAATACAACTAATTGTCAAATAGAAACCTTGGAATAACACCGACTTATGAACCCTATGTTTAATATCACACACACTGCATAATTATCTAATTATAAATAATATGTTAGGCAAGAATCTTTAGATGTTTGAAGCAGATAAAGGCTAATTAAGTAATATTAATTCCTGATCTAAAAAACAGCTATCAAAATTTTATTTTATCAAAAAAAATGATAATTTTCCTATAAGTGAATGTGAGCTACTAGCTTGATGGCTTAGAGAGTACAGTTGGAATGTTAATTTGATTTCACACACTTCATGATTCAACAATGAGGTTTGGTTTTTATTTACAAATAAAACTAAATCTTCTCCAAACAGTCGCACTCAATAACTGAGTCATTCTCCTATACTGACACAAAACAACAGAAAGACAGCCACCAGATGAAGGAATAAAGGTTGCTGTCACAACTGGGTCCAATTTCATGTCTCTGCTTACTGTTGACTTCTAAGCTTACAATCTACAATTATTTAACCTCAACCCCCTTGAGTGATTTACTATGATCCTTCCTCACTCTTACAAAATCCAGCACCATCCAGTAACCTGTGAAATATGCTGATCAATATGTAGAGTATGGATTTTTCTGCTACTCAAACAAAAAATGGAAAATTTGTTTACTAATGATAAGCAGCTCTATGCGACACAATTTCATAGAGCTGCTTAAGCACAAAACTCAGCAAAGCACAGAATATTCTTCTTACCAAGGAAAAGTGATCAGTCAAAATACAAATAATATGTTACTGTTTACTTGTGCTAAGCAGAATGTTTTTAACCACTATTGTCTGCTTAATCAGCACGATAATTAGGACCTGGTGTCACTATGGAACGAACTTGGATAGCAGTAGCACCTTGAACAGAAATTGTGATAAAATAATCATAATTATACTTTATAGTATGGTAAATTGATTGCATTACACCAGTACAAACAAATCCTGAGCACAAGGAAATTTATGATTTTAAGAATGTATTGCTCGTGAAATCTTTATGTATTTCTGATAAATAAATACATCGCATAGAAACAGAATTTTTAAATCACTATAATTGAGCATTTCTAAGGCTTAGTATTGATTGAATATGATGCCTGAGAAATTTTTGATTTTCCAAAAGATTAAAGCTTGAGCAAGTCCTGGCAAGACAACTTTAAGCATCTTCTATTGAATGTCTTACGATTCAATCATTGTGGCAATGTCTGCACACACTAGCTTGATCATGATGTTTCTGGAAACCCATGGTCTGGAACTGAAAGGTATGGAGTTCTATGAGTACCAGACCACTTTACTGCGATAACAGGATAATTTATCTTGCCCAGTTAAGTTGAGTGATTGTATGGAATAAGTCTTTTTGTCGTGACGACTTACTGAAACAAAGACATTGACTTACCATCTCAGTTTCAGTAAGTTGTCTTGGTAAGATAAATCCCTGTCCATGCTGCTTATAGGCATATGAGGACTCATTGGTTAAGGGGGCAAAAGGGTTGATTTGCCCGAAATTTTCCTCAGATAAAAACACAAGTACCAATTTCTAATAAAAAAGTCCCTTTCTACCCTTTCTTCTTCTTGCTTTGCCTGCATTTTCCCCACTGTTTCACCTGATTTTTTGGGGGGGATGTGGGTGGCGGGCAACTGCCCCCCTTGCTGGTTCGACTAAGTGTATCATAAACTTGGGTCTGATCCCTGGTTGTATGGCAGATTCAGGCTGTATGGCTTCTGACTGGCACCCCCCAAACAAAGATATTGTTCACCCCCAAAATTAAGATAAGTTGTCATGGTAAGTCAACCTTTTAGGTTCAGAAAGTCATTTCGGCAAGATGATTTATCAAGCCAAGTCAACATCTTAGTTTCAGGAAGATGACTTGCCGAGATAATTGATCTCATCTAGACAATTTCATAGAGCTGCTTATATTTTTATAAGCAGACAATTAACTCAACATTTTTCTTCTAGACAAAAATAAGTAGGACACCAGTCACAAATGGTACATGTGACATTGAGTTTGGCTGGTAACCTTATTCTGGTAAGCATAATTTTGTTTTGTTTAGCTAAGATGTTGAATTGTCCTGATAAATCATCTCGCCAAGATGACTTACTGAACCCAAAAAGGGCGAATTATGGTGATAGTTTATCTCAATTTTAAGGTGAACAAAGAAAAATTGACAAGAGTGGGACATGAACCTGCACCTGGATTAACATGCCGGTGCTCTACCAACTGAGCTACCTAAGCAGCTCTATGAAATTTAACCCTGGAACTCTGTAAGAAGGAATTTTCTTCCTCAACAACTAAACACACACACCCCTTTAAAGTTCAGTAAAATGTATGTGTTTGGAGGATCTACAACTGTAGACAAAGGGCATGCGTGTTATGTTGACATGGACTGAAAAGTAAAAAGAGATTTCACTCAAAAGTTGATGAGAAAATTAAAGGCCTTTGGCCCGCTTGATCTAGACACACAAATAGATCTACAATTTGACTACAGAAAGAATGAGGCTCCCCTAAGCCCAATTTGGGGCAACTGAGAGAACCTCATACTACTCACAGCTTTGTTACAGGATGTGGTGAGGTAGACCTAAGATAATCTTTGGTTTCGTTAACCTTCCCTAAAGTATTAGGTGATGCTCTATTACGTCTCCTAAGCAGCCATCGATGAGGTGAGTATGGTACCGGACTTATGGCATTCATCCTATCCTCACTTGGTACATTACCATTTACAGGAGACGGGGATCTAGACGACCACCATGAGTGATATGTTTGTGTTGATAGATCCTTGTCCTTCTCTTTCTTATCCTCCTTGGTGATGTAAATCATCTTGACCATGGGCTTGCTGTCCGATTCACTCGGCGGTGATACTGATCTCTGAGGTGGTTGCTTCTTGGCTCGGCAACTGCTGTTCTTGTTGGCATGTTTATTGTTAGATTTTGTCTTGGTAGACTGTCTTGAGGATGGGGTGTACCTTGAGGAAGTCTGTGATGCACAGCGAATGTCTTTATCTGAATTATCCTGGAAGTTTTGAGACTTTGCTGACGGGGGTCGAGGAACTTTCCTTTTGCTAAATTTACTCATCTGTGAGGATTTCTGGCTGGACTTTCCAATAGATTTGATCTCAATTAGTCCATTGACAACAGCTATGTGTCTGAGTTGCTTTCGGTAGGACTCCATGTTCTGAAGGAACATTGGCAGCTTGATGAAATCAAGACGAGCAAGCCGTTTAATCCGAGGGATCTCTTCTCTGCTGATCTTGCCAGAATACATCAGATGGAAATCTGTAGTGTCGATATTACGAAGAATGTCAACAGCACCTGTAGGAAAGGATCATAAATTGATATTTTCAGAATAGTCAGTATATTTACAACAATGGTTTCTTTGTGCCAGCAGTATTCTCAAAGAAAAATGATTCTGTCAGTTCTGAGAAAATAATTCCTCCAGGCCAGAAGTGAAAAAATTGAAGATTCCTGGCAACAACTGGTCTGTTAATATCTCGTTAATAGCCTACCTGCAAAGTAGCACTGGTCCTTTCCATAACCCCCTACACTACCAGGATCCTGTAAGCAACGTTTCACTCTCATGACGTACTTCCATCTTAGCTCCTGGTCTACCAAGTATTGACCAAGGTGATCAAACAACTCTTGGAATGTCAGCTCTGTTGCTTTGCATGCCACATCTATAAAATGAGAGAGAATAATTTTATACTGGATAATGAGCTACAGATCCCTCGCAGAAACTTCACATTGCAAGTGGTTTAAAAAATCATTATATGTAACTTGAAATCCATACACTCTCTTTAAGGACAGGCCAGTCAGCAAACTGGCTTCCATACACTCTCTGAAAGGACAGGCCAGTCAGCAAACTGGCTTCCATACACTCTCTGAAAGGACAGGCCAGTCAGCAAACTGGCTTCCATACACTCTCTGAAAGGACAGGCCAGTCAGCAAACTGGCTTCCATACACTCTCTGAAAGGACAGGCCAGTCAGCAAACTGGCTTCCATACACTCTCTGAAAGGACAGGCCAGTCAGCAAACTGGCTTCCATACACTCTCTGAAAGGACAGGCCAGTCAGCAAACTGGCTTCCATACACTCTCTGAAAGGACAGGCCAGTCAGCAAACTGGCTTCCATACACTCTCTGAAAGGACAGGCCAGTCAGCACACTGGCTTCCAGACACCATTCCAAGGAAAATGCCCTTATTTTGCCTTCAAGACAACAATGTCTTTCGGACTTACAATATGTCAGAGCTTGAAAGTAGAGGTACTTCTGGTTTGCTTCTAACATGGTGTTGATTGACGCCAAGCCCTCTTCTGATTCTGTTAATGCATAACTGCTCAAGCTGCCGAGACCAAACCGTTGACGATGTGAAAACCAGGGTTGTAAGCCATCATTCAATGATCGATACTGGGCATAAAGGTTAAGGATGTATAACATGATATTGATATGAGTTTGCTCATCTTTTAAACACTTACTTGTACTTTAAACATCAACTTCCCCAACATTTAAAGATAAAATGTTCTCATTATTTGGGCTTGAAAGCACACGCAGTTAAAGACAGCTTTCTTTAAAGATCATCTGGTGTCTGTAAACAGTGTTCCCAATTAATATAGTACATGGTTTTTGAAACAATGTTTCCTTAATTCCTCAATCCTAAGATTTTCCACTGACTTGACAAGCCATTTGAAACCATTCAACTGCTACGGTGGTGTATGGTGGAACACCTTCGCACAGAACTGTAAACCATCAGTGCACTGTGCAGATGTATTTATTCACCACCAAGATATCATATTGTAGGCTGGCATAGTTTATCTATCAATCAAAACAACATTGGATGATACTGAATGGTCAGACAGTAGGAGGGTTAACTACGAGTCACCCGTAGTTTTAGCAAATTAACATACTACACAATCATCTTGTAGTGCTTCTAAGCTGAATCGCTTGAATGTTGCCTTGATCCATCTAACAATACTCTTTAACGATTTACTCTTTTCAATAAAACTTGAACAAATATTCTGAGAATTAACCAAGCTAATACAAGATTTGTAAGGATACAAAGTGAGTTGCAATCTCATGGTTTGCTAGACAACGGATTCCATGTTTGCGGAGATACAAATTGTCATTAGAGTTCTTGATCCACATGGAGTACTTTCTTGCCTCGGGCCGATTATATCGAAGAGAAGGACCGTGCCAACACATCTGACCACTGTTGGAACAATGGAAGAATAAAAAAGAAAAAAAATGAAAGAGAACAATGTGACAAATGAAATGCATCTGTCTGCACAGCCTTCTTTTTAATATTCATTGGTATAATTGAAAATCGAAAGGTCACTCCACTCCTTCTGTTGTTAAAACAATACAAAGTCAACTCAAAAATTGTGGGGAGAAAAAAGTGTTTCAAAATCTGTTTATATGTGACAGGTAAAAACATGCCCCCAGTCAGTTCCTTTAAATAGTTCTTTTTATATTCAAATGTAATTCAATCAAGCAACCCCTACATCAGGTTTACTGGCACTCCCATGATTCCTTTTCTCCATGGAAGACAACACTTAACAAGCTGTTCAAATTTGGCTTCAGAATACAGATTTTGAAATTAAAGAGTTTTACTGATCCTTCTGAAATAGCATATTGACCCTACTTACAAGGAAAGTGACAGGATGGGAGAATACTGGTAAAGGGCTAGTGTTTTGTACATGTTTCAAATGTTGCATCTTGTATGTAAATTAATGGATAAGACTTTGGAATAACAAATCTTAAAAGAGAAACAAGAGCTGTGATCTGTATTCCTACCTGCATGACAGATCCTTGCTCCAACTGATGGTCATCATTCCTTCCGATCCGCTTTCTTTCAAGTAACTAGCAATCAGATCGGATGCCTCCTCTACTTCAATCCTTGGCCCAAATGCTTGCTCTATATATCGATCTCCGCATCCGAACTCCTCCCGAACCATCTCAAGGATGCGAGTCGCCTCAGGAAGGAGATCAAACTTAATCTGGCCATCTTTGCTACCAGTAAAATCATCATGGGATGTCTTAAACTGAAACTGAGAGATCTGACCATGTTGCAGGAATTCCAACTTGTGCTCCTCTAGGTTCAGTGGGTCTATCTTTGAGCGGAACTTCATGGGGGTCTCGTCATAGTTGCGGATCACAAGTTTGTTCTTTGAATGTGCAGATTTATTCTTGGACTTTTTGTGCTTTGTTTTCATTATTAATTCTGCAATTTCCAACAAGCTGTGAATGACAGCTCAGTGGAAGTATTGAACTCAGTTTCCATAGTCCTCCTCCTGAGTGATGCTTATCTTCCACTCTGAGTCATGTGGAAACTAATTAGGATACTGCAAAGAGAAAATATAAAACAATATTGAGAGAAACTTCTGTTTATCATTGACCGAGAATCCATTAATTAATTTTGAGACACTGATTGGGTATTTGTCCCCCAAAACATAGTTGCGGTAACCATAACCCTAGATACTCCCGTCAATCGTAGACCGGAGGCATGTGACCAAAGGCTATGATTATTGCAGTTTCGTAACACAGTGATAATCACTAGAGTATTTCTTTCATATTATGGCTGTACCAGGTTACTTGAATAAAAATATTCAAATAATCGTGACTTTGTGGTCATTACTTTGTGCCCCCGCCCCAAGAAAGTAACAACGTAAACAACTGAATGTCATGGTGATAAGTTAATAATTGGTGTGATAACACAGATTTATTTTGTGATTTGAATTACAATTATAATTAAAATTGTCAATATAAAATACTGGCTGGTACTGGTAGTGCAGTGGTACCACTCTAACACTAAACAGATTAAGAACATTCATATCTATCTTCCTTTAAGACAGATCCTCTTTGAGAGACTCACGAGTAATGTTGCATCTTTACTGTACATTACATTGTAAATAATTGTTATAATAAATATATCATTTAGGCCTACGTAAATTTAGTTCTGAATAATGATTAATTCAAATCAGCTGTTAATGTTAAACTGAAAATGAGAAAAATTCAGCATGACATTTTATTATTTAGTTTAGAGAAGCATCATTTCATATATCATGAGGTTTACATAAGAAGAATACAGTGTTTATTACCATATTTTTTAGCAGGATGTCCAACCATATGCATGGCCATGATCTCCTTCATCCATGGTCCAACCATCGAAACCACCCATGTTGATGAGATCACAATTCACAGAGCAAGGACGTGACGTTGGCCGACCCCAAAAAATATTTTTAATTTTAGACGTTTTGTCTTTGTTCGAATCTCACTTATCTCCAACAATTATCAGCTACTTAAAAACTCACAAATGAACACAACACTAAAACTTAAAAGAACTACGACAGTTTCAGGAAAAAGTTGACGGTCGAGCTGGACGGGCAGCTTAGCCGAGACGCCTCGGGGTCTTCCGCACTGATATCTCGGTTGACTTCCCACGCGACGGCCGCATCAATCAATGTTTGTTGTTTCCAGGCCAGCCGGATCGATTTTGCGGCTAAGCATACACGCCGAAACCTAGACGTGTACAACGATTTATGCATACACAAAATATGGCCAGTTCGTTGGTACCAGTCTACTTGTTTTCAGAACTAGTCTTGGTAACAGGAAAAAGTATCGAAACCTGGGTATTGACAGGTTAATATAATATTTAAATAATAACTTATACTCTAGTTGCTGTTAAATTAATATGAATACAAATACTTAAAATATGCTATTTACGCGGTATAAATGACCAAAATTCTATATAAAGACATATTCTGGACAAGATAAAACTTGAAAAAAGGCTAACAAAGCGAGGGCGCTTTAAATTGAACTTTGACCCATTGACATCACGCCACTCTGGAGGGCGCTGTTACACAACAACACACGTGAGCAGGTGTGATGATTGGAACTCCAAATCGGACAGGTAAAATGTTTCATTGTTTTATGATTTAGTATATTAGTAATTTCTTGAAGTTTATGCGTTTAATTATCTTACGTATCCTTTGGTGGTAATACAAGACCAAATTTTCAGTTATATAATTAATGCCTTTTCACAGACGTGTGACACATAACCACAATCACAGTGTAGTACTACTACTACTACGTAGCAGGCAGTTTCAGTGGATAAAATTTACAATACAAGTATCATAGCATATACTATGAACAGTATATTTCCGTTGAAATTTTTGAAATCGAAGTTTTGGTTATGGAGATACACAGTGTTTTGTGAGCAGTGGTTTCCACCAGATTAAGACCACGGTTCCATTGATTTCTTATTATTTTCTTTATTTCAGCCACGGCCAAGCTTTTGTACACAATTATGGGGAAGTTGAAAATCCAGGAGGCGAAAGGTGGAATGCCACCAACGTTGAAAATATTTTCATTTGCCTCGAGGCGCGTGCGGAGGCAGCTGCGCTTTCAATAACACACGACGCAAGAGGGATCCCTTTGCGCAAAATGAAAACGGCTATAATATACCAGTACATTCAGCGTATATGCGCAATGGTAATACAGTCCGCACAACACCACGTACTGATCTCGGACACACACACCTTGTTGACATGTTTGGAAATAAAACTTTCCAGGCAAACGGATGTTTCATAAAATTTCACAAAAGTTTCACATGTTACAGATGGATAGGCCTATGTAAGCTTTATCATTTACTAAGTCACCTTCCATTTTTGTGTGTTTGTGTTTGAACAATTTGGACTTAAAAAATGATTTTACGTCAAGGCCAAAATTGCAGATGCGACAAGCTAGGTGACTATCATACTGATGTGTAGAAAGTTTCCTGCTACGCTACTGTCTTAATCGTCTTTTAATTGGATAAACCAAATTTTGCCTTGGTGGGAAAAACTGTGTTCAGGTCATTTCGGGTATTTCAGGAAATTTCCGGAAATCCGAGGTCATCACTTCGCATCGTCATTTTACACACGTGACTATGTACGGTGTGTGTGGGTTTTTGTAAGTTCGTTTCATCGTTGCTCCACATTTTCAAAAAGATCTCACCAACCGTTCATCCCTTTTCACTAGTTTTTTCAGTATTAGTAAGAAGAAGGAATGGCGATGTCTGCTGTGAATTTTAATATTTTGTGTGTGCATAGAATGTGAGTTATGCTGTAGTATGTTTTGAATATATCTTTTTTTTTAGTGATTGCTGTGTGTGGATATTTTTTGTCTGACATGTAACGCCAATTGATGGAACAGCCTCCTAATAGTGGTACTAGTAGTAGTAATTTTGTACTACCGGTACTAGTTTTTGCTACTTGTAAGCTGTACTAGTGAAGTAGTGTCTTGTATTGTAGTGAAACCATGACACTACTCACTAGTACTACACTAGTCATAGTTTTGTATTACTCAGACTCTGTGTACTGTTAGTGTTGCTGAATACATTACTACAGTCAGTAGTGTAGTGTTTACTACTACTAGTTCATTTGTCTTGCAGATGAAGGGTCCCAGCGAATTTCTATTACTTAGGACTTAGCTGGTATAAGCCATGTTATAGCCAGCTCCGGCTAATTTAGTAAAAGATAAGCAGGCAGATCGTCAGATTGCATAGTGCTCTCTTTGACGCATAGATTAGGAGCCAACATTATAGTTATATAAATAAGGTATTAAGTTAAACAACTGTCATCCACAGCATCGTGGCCAAGTTGATTTTTATTTGTCATCCCCCCAAAATTTAAATATTCTTCTTTTATTATTTTTAATTGACTCCCACAGTTAATTGTATAGTATTACCTAGACCCAGTAACTGGTGCATTGTACTCCTTTTTTGAGATTTTGACGTTATCGCTTGTACTAGCTAGTACAACCGATAATCTAAAAAAGGAGTACAGCGCCCCAGTTACTGGGTTGAAGAATTACCCTTTCTTTTTCTGATTTGTTGCTCTGGATGATTTTTTTTAAATTTCAAATGCTAAATACATGTAGCGTGTTGAGATTGATTCTCTGAAAGCTCATTGATCATAATAGTATTTATAGTTCATTAAATAGTTTACAGGTCATACCATTGCAATCCTTTTGAAAATTATTTTCATCTTAAATACTAGCACAGTCGATCAAACAGCATTTGAATACCCCAAACGGAATACTTATATCAATTGCTGCAATCAAAATAAGCCTGATAAAATATGCACAAAATTTTCACAGATTGGTTGTATTGTGTGTTTGTTGAAAACAAGAGAATGGTAACTTCCTTTAAATTTGGCCTCTCATCAATTGATTTACTCTGCACCTGCAGGCATACAATGAGTGACTCTGATGATGATGTTCCGCAGCTCTCTGCTGAAACAATGGCTGCTCTGCAGGAGTTCTACAGCAGCCAAGCTCAGTCTCAATCATCAGAATCACAAGGAAGCAGTATCAGTGAAAACTGGGTAAGAACTTGCACCATGAAATGTTGTGAGAGCAGTGCCCAATTTCATAAAGCTATCGAGTACAAAAATAGCACAAAAAATCTTGTTTAACAGAAACAGGTTACCACCAGCCAAACTACAATTTAATGTATATTGTTTGTGACTGGTTCCCTGCTAATTTTTGCTTAGAAGACAAATTTGATAAGCACCATTTTCTGCTTAACAGCTTTGTGAAATTGAGACCTGTGCTTACCTGACAATTTGTACTTAAAATCACAAAATTGAATTTAAATTTACCCAGTCAGTTTTCCTTGTGAACTATTGCTTTATATTTGAAATTAAAGGTGATCCCTGTCCTGCCGCTTTCCTAGTTATATCCATAGAGCTATATATATTATAGCTCTATGTTTGTATCGTAAACTTTGGTGTGATCCCTGGCTACATGGCAGTTTTAGGTTGAATGGCCTCTGACTGGCACACCCAAACAAAGACATTGACTAAATAGGGAGACCGCCAACATTGGGGCTAGATAGCTCAGTTGGTAGAGCGTTGGTATGGTCAGGGGTAGCAGCTTCAAATCCCGCTCCAGTAAATATTTCTTTGTTCAACCAAAAAATTAAAACCACACTGTTTCTATACTGAAAGACGTTCCCTCTGTCAAACATCACATGCCTTGATGAAGAAAACTTGAAATAAAGAGTTTCTTCATTTTATAAATAATAAGTTTGTGATTTATTTCATCAACTTAAAACCTGTTTGTTTGATTTCAACAGAATTTATCCCAGTTTTGGTATGATGAAGTAACTAGTGACATCTTAGCTAAGGAGGCCCTTAAAGCTGCTGGTGAAAGTGGAAGGTATGTCAATCAATCAATCAATCAATCATAGAACATTTATTTCAACATTGTTATGATAATACATAATACATACACCATTAAGTTAACACTATTATAACAACATATTTTAAAAGACGAAATAATCATTTATAACAATATTAACTTAACGAAGCTTAGTTTAAACATTATTCACATAACAACATTGGGCAAAGGGTGAAGCAAAGCTTTTGTACCCGTACCCTTGACAGACAAACACAGACTGGCAAATGACAAACGAAAAAAGGACAATGACAGACATATAGGAGCATAATTGAGCTATTGCTAAATGACAATTTTTCCATTACAGATTAAGAATATGATTGGAGCAGTTGTGTTTTTAGTTGTTTGGTGAATGTAGATAAACTTAATGATGTTTTAAGAGGGGTGGGTAGACTATTCCAAAAATGTGTACCTCGTTGAACGAGGCCATTTTTAAACATTGACGTTCTGTTAAAACTAACATAAATGTTCTTGTTCGAGCTGCTTCTAGTGTTATAAGAATGCACATCTGAAGTGAGAGTAAAACATGAACTAAAACAGGAAGGTAACAAATTATTTATATACCTGTACATGAATTTTCCAAGGTTGAGGTTATAGAGATCATTAAAGTGTAGTAGTTTCAGTTCGGCAAACAAAGGAGAGGTATGGTCCCGATAATGAGCGTTGAAAATTATTCGAACAGCTCGTTTTTGTAAAATAAGAAGTTTATCACAGGATGAAGAGCCACCCCAAGTGAGAATTGAGTAATTTAAATATGGGAGGACTAATGAGTTGTAAAGAGTTATTAAGATATTCTTTGGTAAGAAAAACCTCAAACGATTCATTATACCGATGGTTTTTGATATTTTGCTTGACACTACATCAACGTGACTCTTCCAGTTAAGATTTTCGTCAATATAAATGCCTAGAAATTTTGTACTTTTTACTTTTTGCAAGTTAACACCATTTAATATTAAAGGAACCGTTTGAGTATATTTCTGCTGTCTCGGACAAAATATTATATAATTTGATTTCAGTACATTAATACATAGTTTATTTGCCAACAGCCAAGTGCTTATTTTTAAAAGTTCAAAATTAAGGTGACTAACAGCTGTATCTACGTTACTATGACTGTACACTAAACTTGTGTCATCTGCAAATAAAGAGAAGGATATTGTATCAGAAGTATTACATATGTCGTTTATATAAATAATAAATAATAGAGGACCCAACACAGAGCCTTGTGGAACTCCACAGGAAATATATTGTTCTTTAGACAGTGTTGACTTAAACAATACAAATTGTTTTCTATTAGATAAATAACTTTTAAACCAGGCTAATGCTATTCCACGCACACCATAATGTTCCAATTTAGAAATTAAAATGTCATGGTTTACGGTATCGAAAGCCTTTGAAAGGTCCAAGAATATACCAACGGAAAACGTTTTATCGTCTATGGCCTTGAGTAGTTTATTTACTACGTATGAGGTTGCTAACTCTGTAGATCGGTTTTCCCTAAAGCCAAACTGCGACTCAGCAAGAATGCTATTTTGATTAATGAATGATATTAGTCTATTATAAACTATCCTTTCAAAAACCTTTGAGAACGTGGACAAAACTGAGATAGGTCTAAAATTTCCAATATCATGTTTATTACCCCCTTTATGTATTGGTATAACCTTACCTATTTTTAACGCATCGGGGAAAATACCAGAAGATAAGGACCTGTTGAAGATTTCAGCAAGTGGTTTAGCAAGAATGTACCTAGCCTGTTTAATTACAAACGGACTTAACCCATCAAAACCAGGAGCCTTGCTACATGTAAGTTTGTTGAGAGAATCTGCAATTTCTTCTTGCGTAACTGGAGTTAAAAAGATAGAGTGTGAACATCTTCCTGCAAGAAAAGACTCACACGAAGTATTACATAATGGTAGATTACGTGCAAGCTTCGTACCGACGCTAACGAAGTATTCATTGAATGCATCTGCAATTTCTTTGTTATCCTCTAGTTTAACACAGTCTTCCTTAACAACATAAGACGGGTTGGAATTCGGCTTACCCTTATTTAGCAAAGAATTTATAAGCTTCCAAGTTCCTTTGATATTGCCATTTTCCTGTTCAAATTTCTTGTTTAAGTAATTTTTCTTTGATATTTTAATCAAAGCATTCAATTTATTTTTATACAGAGTATAGATGGATTTATTTTGGTTATTAGGATTTCTTAGAAATTTTTTATACAAGTGGTTTTTCCTCCTTATTGAATTGTAAACGCCATCAGATAGCCAGGGTGATTTACAAGAATCATATCTGCGTTTCACCTCTTGCAAGGGGAAATGTTTATCATACAGTTTAACAACATGCTCCTGAAAGTTACCATATATTTCATGCAAATTATTCAATGATGTTATAAAACTCCAGTCAATTTGGTTAAGTTCGTCGACAAAATTATGAATATGGTTACTGCTAAAGTCACGCTTACTGTTTCTTCGTTCGTTCTGCGGGTTTTCCCTAAGATTATCAGTAACTAGGAATACCGGTAAATGATCGCTTATGTCAGTAACTAAAACGCCGGCATGGTGGTTGTTGAAATCATTTGTCAAGATATTGTCAATTACTGTTGCAGTGTCAGCAGTAATTCTAGTTGGTTTGTTAATAGTGGAATAAAAAGATTGGGATTGCAAAGTGTCCATAAAATTACGTACACCATTGTGTGTATCATACTGCAATAAATCAATATTAAAGTCACCCATAATATAACACTTTTTGTTTTCATTGTTAACACAAGCCAATATGTCATTAATTAGTTCTATAAAATTATTTAACGGGGCGCTTGGTGATTTATACACAACTCCAATAACCACGTTGCTATTGTGATTATTAACAAGCTCAATAAAGCATGATTCTATATCTGAATTGTTCACTGATATATCGTTACGAGTTTTGTAAACGATGTCATCTCTAATATATAGTGCTACCCCACCACCTCGTTTATTTTGTCTACAGAAGCCTTCCATAGAAAAATTATGCATTTGGACTAGCGGATCTTGAGTATCTTTCAACCATGATTCGGATATCCCAATAATTGAAAATGTGTTTTCCAAGAGGTTTACATAGTTCCTAATACAAGTAATATTTCGGGGCAAGCTGCGTGCATTTATATGTAATAATTTCATATTTGAACATTTTTTCTTGTTAAATGCATTCAGGAATTGATCTTGATCATAGTAATCACAATTTATGACAGGAGCTTGAAAGTTTATATCTGGATCTAGGCTTGGAATCATAGGAGCATCGTGGTTAGTTTAGTTTTGATAATAAGCACATACTGTATAGCAATGCCTTACTCCTGTACACACGGACAAACATAAACAAATACATAAATATATCATGATGGAAACACTTTAATTTACTTGAACCAGGAAAATCAACTCAGGTTTTATGAATGATAAACGGCACTATTATACTGTAACAATCTTAGCTGGATGGGGTGGGTGTATACTTCCTGCCCTGGATGTAGAGCTCGCCATTCTTGAAGACGGGGCGATTGCCGGCGTCGTACGCTTTCTTCATTACATCTCGGAGGGATCTTTTTTTGGCAACGTCAGCGGCAGGAAGGTCTTGCAGGATAAACATCCCGGTGTTTGCAAGACTATGTTTGGCTCTCGACAGGACAGCCTGGCGCTCAGACCGATACAGAAATCTCGCGATGATGTGGCGGGGCTTGTCCGATGGGGATTGTGGGGGTCTTCCTGTACGATGTGCAGCCTCAACTTCAGCTTCCGGCATGTTGTACCGCTCCGTCAGGATCTTCTTGACTGTGTCGTAGGGGAAGGTGGTGGGTTCTTTTGGGTTTTCCGGGATTCCCCCAAGCCGGAGGTTGAAGCTTCGGGAATGGCGCTCCAGGTTAAGTGTGTCGTCCTCCAGGTGTTTAATCTTTGTAATGGCCGTATTGAGCTGCGTCGTCAGGGTGGAAACGCCATCGGATAAGTTCTTTTGTTTTTTTTGGATTTCCTCGATGGACTTTGACGAGAACTCAATGGCCTCCTCCATTCCACGTTGTTTTGTTTCCAGGGTTTGAATTCTTTTCAAAATGGAATCTTGTTTGTTGATCACTGTGTCCAGTTTGCTGCTGAGATCAGACGCCATTGACCGGAGTTCCCGACGCAAGGTGATTATGTCATTGTCTGATGACGCAATGGGCGAGCAGGGGTGATCACCTGATGAGTGTGGCGCGTAAGTTGACTCTGATGATATCGAAGTGGATGCCGACTTAGTTTTGTCTTTTTTGGGGGGCATACTGCTTGACTTTAACTTCGATGGTTTGTGAAAGTGATGACAAGTTGTTTATACTCACGTTTGGAGGTTATTGGTGGAAATGGAGGAGATATTAAGGTAATTTTAGCTGATTTTCAAGGAGCTGATTTTCAAGGAGCAGTCATTAGTGTCTCACATTCATTTAGGAGTAAATTAGTCAAGAGTGTTGTAATGAGATGACCTTGGCGTCTCATCTAGCGAGCCACCCAGCCATCCATTGGACGGACTGGGAAGAATTTTGGACAGCCTGTTGGATGGCCGACCGGCCACTGAGCAGGACAGCTGCCAGCCAAATTCCGACAAAAGAAATGTCAACTTAGACCATTCTGAACCGGTTTACCAACATTTAGGAGTAAAAAAGTTGGAAAAAAGAAAGCTCTGTCAATTTTTATGATTTTAAATTGAGAGGAACATCGCATAAAATATGCTGTTTTCTGGTGAGCTTAACTTCGGACCTTTCAGGGGGAAAAATGTGGGTGGCCACTTTTTCAAACATAGATGAGATGCTGAATGCCCTCCAACCTAATCCTGTTGTATATATACAAGTATAAAATCAGGATGCAGATCATGTCTGTAAATATCAATGTTTTAATCAAAATCAACTGATTTGTTTATCAGAATAAATAATTAGTAACTGGATGTACTGGAAATAACTACAACTTTTTAAAGGCGTATTACATCATTGGCTAAGAGTAAATGAATTCCCATCCTCTAGTTTTCAATGACCACACCATAGAAACAACTTGTGAAATTTCATTTAATTCAGTGATCATACTTAAGAAAAAACAACAATTATGTTACATTTTGTGACATTCATATCAGGCTTATTTTGTCCTCTCTTTTTTCCATGTTGACAGTATTTCAGACAGAATTATTTCAATGGAGGGTTGGTTCTGTTATGAACTTCATAATTTGTGAGCTTTCACATTGAAACTGATCATATTTTCAATAGTTATCAATCCTGTATTTCATCTTTAAGCAGAACAATTGTTGAGAGTGCAACAGAGTTTGTGAAATGTGAGCGGAAGGCTTACATTAATTTATTATTATTTATTGCATGCAATATTTAACAATGATTTGTGTAATTCTTTTAATTAATAATGCAGAATTGCATGTGTGTCTTCACCAACACTGTATCAGAAGCTACAGCAGGTAAAGCCTCCATCCTGTACAACAATTCTGTTAGAGTTTGACCAGCGATTCTCCATCTATGGGGAGGACTTTGTATTCTACGACTACAATGCACCATTAGAATTATCAAATCTCCAGCAGAATTCATTTGATGTGGTTGTCGCTGACCCTCCGTATTTGGCCGAGGAGTGTCTGAGTAAAACAGCACAAACCGTCAAGTTCCTGACCAAAGGAAAAGTCATCTTATGTACTGGTAATGTAGCAACTATTGTCTTTATATTTCTGTGACAAATGCATCTTTGTGTTTTTCTGTATTCCAGTTTTGAGTGTCTGTTATTAAGGATGCGCAAAACATTGGTAAGACTGATGCAAACTATAAATGTTGATGGACTTGCACCTGACTTATGTGGTATAAAAATGGTCTTGGTGGGAAAAGTTCCGTTGACATATTTTTGCCTGAAATGCCTTGGTTTTTGAAAATTAGTAAAACAATTAGTTTTGAACTTGCGAGTCCAATGTTTGAAAACAGTGAAAGCACATACAAAATTTTTCACTATTTTCTTGTCACTGCAATGACTTTCACTTTGTTTATGGAAATAAATGTAAACTGAAACTGAAGCTATGAATATGTTGGGTCACATAAAGTGCACTTAATGGTCTTTGACAAATACCAATGTTGTTAATTTGAATGAAACAAGAGTTTTTTTAAACCTTGTGTCTTAAGTTTGGGAAATTAAACATTATTTATTTATTTATGAAATTAAAGGATATCAAAACTGTGACCTTCCTTCGTGAACTTAAAGGGACATATTAATGTTTCCCAGGCAAAGATTATTATGACGAAAAAGTAACAACACAACTTCCCTGGATGCTGTGGGTTATGAAAAACTTCAAATAGAATTTTCACGACACTCTTGTATTTGTTGTACTGTTGCAGGTGCTGTGATGCTAGAGTTAGCTCAAGATCTACTTGGTGTGACTGTTTGCCCATTCATTCCACATCACACAAGAAATCTAGCCAATGACTTCCGCTGTTATGCAAACTTTGAGACACACTTTCTTAATAAAGACAACAGCTGACCACTATACTATTCAGTTTTTATTTTTAATTATTTAAGCTGAACATACCTGCAGCTGCTCTGCTTAAAGCGTACTGTGAAACTTGAATATTTTAAATGTAACATTTTTAGCCAATTAGGAACGTTGCCTAGGGTTTAACAACACATCATCACTTGGTAATTGTTTTTTTTCTGAAGATAAAAGTCATTGATTTGTTTATTATTTTTAATGTCAGGAAATTATTTCATTGCATTTATTAGATTAATGGGCACACTTGAATTGTATGATCTATAACTATTAATGATACATAAACTAAAATAAAAAAATAATGTTGAGTATGAAAGCATTTTCTTGATACTTTTGACAACATTTCTGTCTGAAATATAGCTATAAAAGTAGTCAAAAATTGGGATTTGCTTGACTTAAGAAAACAAACCACCCAAAAAACAAACCTAATTATTACTGAACACAGTAGTCCATAACAAATTAATTTGGGAAAAGTTTTCACAAGTTCATTTTGTGTTGTATTAATTGAAAGGTAATGAATTGGAACAAATGTAATCATTGGTTCTATTTCACAGGGATCAACTTGATTAGTAATCATCCATTAATTATTGAACTTTTAGAAATTTCAAAACTCCCATTAACCTCAAATTTCTTTGTTATTTTATTTTATTTTCAAAATAATCCTTTCTGGATTTGAAGATATTTAAATAACGGTTGTTGTTCCTTTTTATGATTTACCCAGCATGTAATCATAGACTGAAAGAAATGTACAGAACTGTTTTTTTTTTACTTCTAAATTATATGACAGTAGTCCGAACCTCTTTAAAGCCTTAAAAGAAATAATATTAAAGTGATAAAGCGATTAAAAAGATTTGAACAGGTGTATTTTGACTATTTCTATAAACTCTGAGGTCAGCTTTTATATCTGGACAGATGTTACAGTCAAGTAGGTTGGGTGTTGCTTTGAATTAATTTTTAATTTGTGAAGGGAATCAAATATTATCGTCATGGTATAATCAACATTGAGAGTTCCAGTCGCCATTATTGAGTGGTGCTTCATATCTAATTACAAAGTGAACAGAGAGCTGACATCCTCCCCGGGTTTTAGTTTACATTTCGGTCATATTCAACACATATTTTCAAGAGAAATCCAACATGTGTGTCCGAAAATAGTTGTTGAACATAAGTCAGTGTTCGATTGCACAGAACGATGTGTGTTTGATCACATTACTATGGGAACAAGTACTTAAGCAGCTCGAAAATCATGTGCACACTTGTCAATAACCATCAAGAAAACCACTCCTTTTGCTTGACTTGGCAATCCATCACCTGGCTATTGTTTACAAGAATTAATTGCAGATTATGCCACGACGTCCAATTTAATATATGGACGTGCTAAAAGTACACTTAGCAAAGTCTATTTGTTTAATTGGACGACAAACAGACCGAAATAGCGTTATAGATGAATAATCATAGTTGCATAAATAGAGACAGATGTGTTTATGTTCGCGTAGCAGGAATAATGTTCAATAACGATACCATAAGTTGAAACACTGTACGAATTAAGTCGAATTAAAGAATAATAATAAATTGCAACATTATTTGCGTTTCCATATCTCTTGGAAAGAAACAACTAAATTTGGACAAAACTAAACATATTAAGAAGTAAGAAGAAGCAGAGTGTTTTTTTTGTTACGTGCAAATATTGCATAATATTCGAACTAAAGCGATGCGTTCATAATGATTTGTATTACCCGGGGATGCAAATAAAAACAGCTATAGATATAAGAATACAATGAGGAAAAGGATCACAAACATAATTTGCGTTTCCATATCTTTTGAAAAAAAAACAACCATTCAGTTCGGCACATTTTAAATTCGGATAAAACTAAACTTATTAAGAAGTTAGAAGAGTTTTTTGACGAGCAAGTAGCATTCTACTGGGTTATTCCAGTGCTTTTGGGAGCAGACCTCATTCGAAATAAACCCCGTAAACAGATGCAATGGCAAAGAGCGAAGTATTCTGATAGCTAGCCGAGGCGTAACTATCAGTGTCCTGGTTCCATAAACATCGACTTGCTAGTTCCATACTCTGACCATTATGAGAACCAACCAAGACATGTACAACCAACTTGTGTCTCTTGAATTGCAACGCCTTGACACGAACCTTGATAGCTTCAGATAAACGAGTAGTGATCCTCCCACTTGTTATTGGGTTGTACTCCATATTGCCAAGGACTCCTTCTAAGACATCTGCAATCTCTTTTTGCACCGACTGTGATATGAATGTGGTTTTCTCGTCTGGAGTTAACCTGAATGTGTTCTCCATCTTGGGTACTGATTGCTCTGATGTTGAGCTTAAACTATGAAGCCGCTTAGACCGGCCCAGCATCGGGCTACCCATGTGGACACCTTTACCTGATGTCGTGAAGCTTATCTTGCGTTTGAGGAGATTCCATGTTGCTAGTTTACTATTCGACCGGCCAAGTTGAGCGAGTTTCGGCTTGGGTGCTGCGGCACCTTGCTCTGTTGATGAAGACTGGTTACTGCTTGGCTTATCACTGCCTTCCTTCCCTGCACTGATATCCTCCGCGACAGTCGGCATCAATAACTTGGCTCTCAGCTTTTCCATAGTAACAACTTAATATCAAATATCAGACGACTTTGAAAATCAGGATGAGGTGCATCCACGCATACACAAGGACAAAGTCATCAGTCACGATTTCTTACGTCTAAATTGCAGCCGAGGTGCGGTACATTGTATTTTATGAGCTTGGTGGGGCTCATCAGAGACGTGTTGATTGTATACCGTGCCACGGTTGCTTATCTTGTATCAACAGTAGATGTCGACCAACTAAGCTATCCCAGCGCGGGAGTGGCAGACGATTGAGAGATGGCAAACTTAGCATTGTCACCATGGGAACAACGCTTCAAAAACTAATGAGAGGTTTATTTACCCGCACGCGCAGTAATTGTAGCACTTCACTTCGATCATAAAGAGGAAATGGTTTGCAACAGGACTATAAAAACAAAGTGAGGAGTTGTGGCGTAACTATTTTGTCACCTGTATAATATCGTCACAAGAGGCGAGTAGTTTTCAATAAGAAAGCCTGGGGTGATACTCGGTGAAAAAGTCACCTTTACAGGTTTCACAGTGACTTGTGATAAGCGAAGGGCACCTCGTATGCAACGATAGTGAAGTGTCTTGTTTTCTATTGGCACGATGGCCACTTTAAGGCCGTTTCAACACCAATGGTGTATCATCTACCGAAAATAATTGGTTTATTTTTAATTCTGAAGCTTTATTTTACAACATTATAGTTCTGACTGTGCTACTACAATACATAACTTGATAGTAATTCTATAAAATAGCAATTTTGTCCTTATTCCTTGCATGAAATGTATGTATGATTGCACCAACATCATGAGCATCGAAACGTCAACATCAAAACGTTTCTTGCAAAAAAGACAGTCATACTGAATGACCTCTTTGTGAAACCAGTACTGTATCATTCCTTTAAACTTCTCAGAGGTAACACGCACGTTTCACTTGGTTAATTAATTGCACAGTTAATTGAAACCTCGTACAGCTATAGTGTAACCTTTGAAACTTGTACATGTAGATCTAGTGGATTGACATACGATAAAATATTAACCGACATCAAATAGAATAGTGACGAGACAGGCGAAGAACTCTCACGACACTATGAAAACAAACTGTTACTATGGAAACATCGGGCCCTGAGTATACATAATGTAGACGAATTACGCTCGGCCTTTCTAAAACATTAACGTTTCCCTTAGCTATATTATAATTTTTATATTACATTATTTAATTGTATAGCAGATAAGTCTAGTGTCTTTTAGTTTCAATTTCTTTAGACATTATGATAATTTTCTAAGACCTTTTAAAAAGCCCATTTAATCACACTTTTGTCTCAGATTAAATTAAATAATTATGAAATTATAAAAAATAATGTCCGAGTGTTTCCTCCTAATTGCTCCTGACCCAAGTGTTTATCATTGATAAAAAAATACAAAAATAATAATAAGCCTAATAATTTTCGAAAACCTCGAAAGAGGGCGTCTTTAACTATACTTTGTCGATTCGAGTATGATAATTTCACCACCAATTTGTGTACAAAAAAAAGTTTAACTAATGATGCTTTTTAACACAACGTGGACACATCTATGGAGCTTTGAACAGATCTACATATTCTTATTTGCAAGCATTTTGGACCTCTTTCGGGAGTAGGCCGCCTACAACGGGTCCTTTCATCCAACACTCATTCATTCATTCATAAAAGGTTTATTTAAAATTGCCATCACAGTAAAAAGAACTGAACTCCATCCAGTACTGAAGTACAGGATTCTAATCTAAGGTCCCAAGTTCCCACATACCCCTTCCTTTTCCCACCTTATTATATCATCTTATATTCTAAGAAATCCAAGCTACAGACACTACACAAAGAAAGCCTCCAGATAAAACTTGGCTAACGGCAAATTCCACTCTTTTAGCTCAACTGCTTCCCCACTAAAAAGCTAAACCGTTCCCGTTGTTGAGCTATTGTTAGCCAACCAAACATAACATTTCACTTTGCGACGTGGTCTCTGTAAACACATTTACTCAGCAAACATAGTACACCCGCCAATCAATCCATACTCTACTTAAAATGTTGTAGGCATTGTCCTCAGTGTATACTGAGCACGGGTATATGTGCACGGGTATACACATTAAGCACAATTTTTGAGTTGTTCAAAAGTATAAATCAGTTCGTCAAGCTTTGAATATAGCCTGCTCAGTGTTTGTCTAACACAAACATGACAAGTGAGTAAACAAAAAAGAAAATGATTCAAGGTTACATTCCTACCTTTTGAGCATTTCCCTCCTTTATGGTTGAGGCTGTAGTGAAGCTGTCGAACTATTATTAATTCGTAGCATTTGTGTCGTTTTAATTAGCAGTCATTAAGTTGATATCGTGTATGAAGGAATACACGTGTGAATAGGTGTAATTGTAAAAACGCGCTATCATATGCAAATCCAAGATGGCGTCCACACTTTTCTGTCGGTAGATTTGATTGGTCAATGAGTTATATGAAAACTCTCGGTATTGGTCTCAAGTTTAGAAATTAATATCTATTCGTTAAACCGACAAAATACAACTTAAAAAAGAGTATACACTTCAACATTTTGCTTTTTACAAGATATTTCATTAATTTGTCATTATAATTGGGTCGCTCTGATTTGCGAGAAAAAAAACCTAAAATAAATTGTTAACTTGCAGCCTCGTGCAGTACGTTTGTTTTATTTGAACTTCTTGTGACAGTGAAATCTCATTTACAAAAGCAATTAAATTACATGGTTACTTTTATGCATGTAAAACAATTTTACAGTATATTTTATTGATGGTTAAAATTAAAATGTTTTACTTTCATTTACCTTGTTATGAACTTTTTTTTGTTAGAAATGCCTAATTTGCATAAGTAACCTTTTTTTCAAGAGTTGCAGCAGACGAGAGCTTTAAATGAGGAAAGACTACGTGTGTAACCATAAAAATCGTCAATGCTGACTTTGAAAGGTAGGGATTTTTATCAAAATTAACTTTGTACTGTTCGGACAATGTCCAGTCGGCCAAAGAGCCTGAATTTTACCGAAGAATTTAGGTAATTCTGTACTTTTTACGCTTCATGACGTGGGAAACATTCATGTGTGGTTAGACACGTTAGACCCACCAAGTAACTGGGGCGCTGTACTCCTTTTTTTGAGATTTTGACATTTATCTAGTACAACCGATAAATGTTAAAAAATCTCAAAAAAGGAGTACAGCGCCCCAGTTACAGTGTCTAATGTGTGGTAGAACGTAGCCCTTGCCTTGTCGCGCTTGTAAGTTGTAGAAGTCCAACCATGGCCATGGGGCAGTTAGCACTAGCAGTTTGAACAGGGTTACACCATCCATGACCATGTGAAATGAAAAAATAGGGGGAAAACACTACAAAATACAAGTAAAAATCTTGACGAGTCAGTTTCTTGCAATTTAGCTTTGGTCCAGATAATGCTCCCCAATAGATGCCTCTCTGTTTGACCATTGATTGATTCTTTGTTAAAATGACCTAAAAAAAAACACACCCCAAAACAAAAAACCAAACAGGAACACGAATAAGCTAGCGAGTGTTAATAAGCCAAACCTAAGTTATTCATGCTCCTCTTTTTGCACACAAACTCACAAAAACAGACCGCTAGTCTTGGCTCAAAGATAGTTTTAGTCTTATTCAACCTTCATTCTGGCAGTATATTTTTATTTATTTTGGCAGTATATTCTGAAATGAAATAAAACTAACTCCAAAGGGTGAAATAGTACAGTCAATATAATGTATCAAAAGTGTGCAATTTTTTGCTAATTAGGGTCAGGCTGAATCATATGTGTCATCATGAACCAAGACTAACAAAAAGACACAAACACAAAAAAGAGATAAACGTAATAATAATCACTTAACAGAAGATTATCAGTTTTTCATCACCATACATTTCATTTATTCATTTAAATTTCAAATACAATGAATAAAGTTACTTTTTTTGATTTAGTTAAATGTTTAGTTTTGCACAAGGTGAATGTGGATTTTTGTTACACCCGGTGAGGTCAAAGCAGTAGTTTGTAGACTTTTGTTTGCTTTTCTAAATTTAAAAAAGGACAGTAAAGTGCCAAGAATGTCTGCACCAGGGTTTTGACAAAGGTATCCCACAACTCCCCCAGCCTCAAGGTTTTGTAGACTTTGTTTGCTTTTCTAAATTTAGGTTTTCACCATGGAACATCCAACTTGTTTCTTCACCATAAACAAGTAAACAAATAAAACACCCCAAAAAACCAAAACAAAAAAACTATAAGGCTTGAGAGAGATTTCGTCATACCCCTATATGTCTATGATTAACAGCATCTTTTATTAATACTGTGAACACAGGAAACCAGACGTAGACAATCACAGTGTGATAAAGATCCATATTTATGAATACGTCTCTCATGCAACATAGCTTGATATCATCTGCACCAGTAGAGACTTCCATTGCATTTGCAGCCATGAGTTCCTGAATAAAGAAACAGAGCGGTATGTTTACGTTTTAATATTTTTTTACAGTCTGGTTCACTTACAATGTACCACTTTACATACAAATGCACACAGATCAGAAATTATCTTCTACCAAACTTGAATCCTTGATTCTGATTGGTCAATCCATAGCAATAAGAGTGTGATACCTTGTACGGCCCATATCACACCCTGTTCCATTGCACTGTTCTAACTCCGAGTACTGTACTATTTTGAGCTGCACGTCAAGTTTGCTTGAAGATAAATTTATCACTTGTGCATGTGTTATCTAATATTGTCCATGCTAACAACACAACTGTTACTTTGTGTGAAACACAATCTCTCCTATAAAATGAAATAGGTGCTGTCAGGTTTTATGAAATAAAGAATAAAATTGATAACCTATTCCTAAATGTCACAATTATCACAAATCAGAAGAGTTCGAATTACAGAAACAAGAAATGCTCCAGTTGTTTTTTATCTTTTTTTTGCAACAGTCATATTTCGCATTTGCAGATTTCTCAAACAACTACTGCATTAATATTTTTAACAAAACAAATGCAATTGAAATAATGAAAATTCCTTGGAAGATTGATGGATGGTGAAACAGGTTCAGCTTGATCCTTACCTCATTTCCAGAATGTCTCATTATCTGCGGATAGTTTCTCCAGCTGATTCGTCAAAGCAAACCTTAAAAAAAAGAAAGAAAAGAAGTTGATTTTTTTATTTATTGCAACACATAAAAAAAGTGTCAAACACCACTGAAAGACAAAACTAGGGGTACTAAGTGCTAACTAATTGTAAAAAATATTCCTTGTCTCAATAAGCAATAACAGTGTGAGGACCCAGTCTTCACTGCGTGTTTGGCTTGGTCCATAAACTGCGACCAGCCACCAACTACCGTCATTACCAGTTGTTTATGGTATTCAAGTACATTTACAATCAGTTCACTTGAACGACTCTACAATTCTAATCGAAATTCTTCATAAATCAGTAACCAGAGAATGTGTTCGTACTTGACACACACACAAAATGAAGTGTGCACCACAATAGTAACTCCACAAGGCGGGGGGGGGGGGGGGGGGGGGGGGGGAGGGTCAGAGTAAATTTGATCATTGTATAATTTCAAAGAGCTACTGAAGCAAAAGATATTGCTTACAACTTTTCTGCTTAGCGAAAAAAAAGCAGGATACAAGTCACGGTTGGTAACCTTTATCTGGTGTGTACAATACTGTCCATCTTAGCAAATTTTTGTACTTCAGCAGCTCTACAAAATTGGACCCATTCATAGCACTGTAAATACATAAACACAAACATTGTCCGTACCATTGATTTAGGCATCAGCAACCGACACCGATCCAGTTCATCCTGGGGACGCCAACCATACCTAACAAAACAAAATGTTTTTAAAATGTATTAGTAGATGTCAACAAATATTTCAGCCCTAATGAAGATAATGATTGAGAAGACTGTTAAACACGAATGTCAGTTATGTCGACTACCAGGGGTTTATCATGTTCAATATATGTACATGTATGCAATTGTAAAGAGCCTTTTCAAACAATAACATAAATAAATTTAAGTCAGTTTTAATGTCAAGAAGAAGAGAGTTATTCACAAGACTTTTTCCTTTTTTTTTTTTTAAAGTTTATGAACAATGTTTCTAACAAAACTCTTGGTTCAATGATCAAGATCAAATTGTACAAACTATGTACACAAAATGTCATAATAAGCAAAAAACAGAGTTGGGGTCGTAAAATCCTAAAGGGCTCATATTCTGTATCAGGATAATGTAAGGCTGCAAAATAAATGATCATCAGCCTGGTAAGATAAAACAAACCTGCGTTGATATCCAGCACAGCAATATTTACATTTTTATACAATCATATATACACACGATATCCAAGTATCGCAATGAAAAACTACAAAGTTTTGTGTCCAGAAAGCTTAGAGCTGTTGAACAAGTAGTCAGCACGGGTTCACAGTGGAGCTGAACGAGTAGTTTCAGGTCTATGTCCTTTTTATGGTAGTCCATTAAGGCTACACTGTCTGTCATCCTATTGTATCTTTCTGTACGGATTTCAATTGAGGTGAATCATACCAATAGAAACAGCATACAATAGGCTTGGTTGTTACAGCAACAATACGCCTGCAATAATTTGCATATCTTGATTTGTTTTATAGATCAATCCACAGACAATACCCACTTAGAAAGAAATAATCAAATTTAGACGCTTTACTCATGTTATTCACCAAAACGCTGGTTACTATTAGTACGTCTGTACAGTAACTTTAGAGCCACTATTTAAGAAGTTAAAATGGGTAAGATACTTACATTTACCCCCCTTGTACTTTTTCAGTAATATCTAGTAATGTCTACACCATGACAGTTTCTTGATGGATTCATTTCCAATTTGCCTGCCAGGCTCTCAAGGCCCTCCACCGATGTTGCCCTAACTACCTTTGCCAGAGACACAACACAATCCAGGCTGGTGATCACCAACCACTCGGGCAATCATGGGTGGGGGGGGGGGGAGGGAGGGGGTAATTTTGGTTTTCTAAAACCTAAATGCACTTTTTAAACAAGTTCCAGTTACAGGGTTCCTTTGTTCTGAAACACCATTCCTTTAATTATTTTTTGGGGGTCTTATTTTTCATTTCGGCATTAGTAAAATTAAGGTTTCTTTTGGGTCTGTTTGGTTGGTGAAGCAGTTTTCATAATTCTTCAAGGGATTGGGTGGTGGGGCACTCAGAGTTGACCGAGTAGCTCAGATTTTTTCATTCTGTGCAGGTCAGTACTTTCATCTTGGAGAGAGCAAGGCAATTTTCATTTCACAAAGGGCATTTCCATGGAAAATCTTAAAGTGTAATGGAAACTTTTGAAGGGGCATCAAGGCTAAGACCAGGGCAACAAAAGCCACGGACTTCATGTAATGCCAAGCCTATCTGTGCCATACTCTACTTTTGTTATAGTTTTATTTCTGGTGCCTTTTTTGCCGCTTTAACTTTCTAATTTATATTGAATTTTCCAGTATTGCCAATGCTTTTATCTGTTCTTTTTTTTTTTATAGAGGAACCCAAATAATCATCTTTACTGGACGGGTTACCCTCTACAAAGATTGTTGTAAATAAAAAAGAAATAAAATAGTAAACATTATGGAAGTCTGGACACTGTCTACAAATCTTAACAAATACTTTAGTACCAATCTTACAGACCTGTAACCTGAAAACAAACCCAAGAAGTCCCTTCATTTGGCACAAGTAAAGTGCAAGTCTTTCCGAACAAAGCTCATACTTCTCAATCTATCTCGTCTGGCAATTATTACTCCAGTGAATAAAATTTCCACAAGTTAATTTCTGGTCAGTTATTAACGCATAGAGATGGACCTCTGAGAAACTGGTTTCAAGAATGGGGTCAGGTTTCATGACAGATGATTTTTTCCATGCGAATTATTGACCAGATAAAGACAGTACATTTCTTTCATGAAGTGTTAAAAGGTTTTCTGTCATCTGTACGTGCTGGTATTTTTCCAAAAACTGTCTGCATGACAGAGCTGAAGAACTCAACAACTTATAATAGAATGTTTTTTCCCCACAGGTAATTTTCTTAAAAATATCATTGTTGTACTAAACAAATCACTAAAACATAAATCAAAAGCTTTTCCTAAAAAAAAGTTATTACAAGTGGCGTTTATGTTTCACCTCACTGATCGCAGGAAAAGGGATAATATGTTGGCTTTTGCTGCTCAATAACTTGGCACTTTTTGTAATTGGAAGAAACCAACAGCCATTTTGAATAATTCATACATTTATCTCAATTCTCATACAGAGTGAATTTGTAAAAAACAAACAGAAATTCTGATACTACAGACATGGGATTTGCATACGCATTTTAGATGTTAAAAAATCCTCAGCCAAATCAATAAAACTTGAAAAATTTGTTGAATTATCCATGAATACATGTATCCGATCCCCAAATCTTGTTTCATAACGAGGTAAACAAGCTCCACTACACTGACAGGTGTCTTCATCCATTGTTTACCATTGATCTATTAACAACCACCAACATGTTACATCACACCGAAGGAAATTAATTATTGATATTTGTAGTTACTTCACAAAACATAATGAAATGATGAGGCAGTTTTCACCTTGCTGCTAAATTCCTTCAAGCTTCACTTGAATCTCTGTCAATGCCTCTAACAATTACAATTTGTCAATACTTTCCAAGTGCTGTAAACAGTTACATGATAAATGTCTTGTAAAACAAATGCATTATACTTACCGCAGCATAGCTCTGCATAAAGAACACAAACTAGAGTAATATCTTGAGAACTATCTTGAGCTCATCTCTTGTACTGTCGATGCTGATTACTTAACAAACATAGCAACATTCTATTGTAAAGAAACTTGGGGGTTATCATTACAGAACCAATTAAAACAATTCCCTGTCATTATTTTTTTCCCATTAGTCTTAAGGAAGACATTTTATTATGATGAGTGTGGAACCACAAATAATCTAACACCCCCTCACCCCCTCAATCACTAAAATGCCATTACGGAAAAAAATATTTCTATGAACTGTTTAATATTTGGGCAAATGAAGATTTGTCAACTTGGATACATTTTTAAAGGTTATTTGTAATATCAAACATTAAGAGAGTAATTTTGCAGTTAAATGTTTATTTTTTTAAAAATCGCAATACTTGTAAAGAAAGTCTCAAGTATTGTATATGGAGGATGGGAAGGGGAAACCCATTAGTTTGTTAAAATCGGAGATCATATGTTAACTAACTGACTCTGCTACACACTCATAACCCACCTAGTTGTACCTCTAGCTTTGCAATTTAAGATCTAAGCAAATTATAATTGTGGATTTTGTTTTTCAAAGTTTAATAAGCTTTTTACAAAATTTGTTTACAAAAACAATGAGGGAAACCTGTGGAAAACAGAAAAAGACTAACACCCCCCCGCCAAAAAACGGATTTCGAAAAAAGCACTTTTACATGATTTTTTCCCCATTAGTCTTAAGCAAGACATTTTATTATGATGAGTGTGGAACCACAAATAATCCAACACCCCCTCACCCACGGACAATCACTAAAATGCCATTACGGAAAAAAATATTTCTATGAACTGTATAATATTTGGGCAGTCACAGGACTTGAGGTATTGTTCAATTGAAAGACACAAGACTGCCGGACTTGTTAGGTCATGAGTTAACTGGCCAGACGCTAAAATCACTGGCCTCGGGCCCTCCAGTGTTAATTTTGAGCCATGCACCGCTCAACATTCCCATATTGCCCCCTTCCGAAAGAGATTTAGAAAGAAGACGTGTATAGTATGTGTAACATGCTTCATCACAATCAACAAAAGCCATTAATTCACTTAACAAGATGCATAATAGTGAATAATTTCATGAACCCGAACTTTCCCTAGTCCTCAAAAATTCTATCCCCTTGTTTTGTCTGGAGGTTGATTGATTCATGCTGATCCCTCTTTAAGCATTGAGCCAAGCATTTGGGTATTGAGTAACATACACTGACAGTTTGTAAGGTTGATCTCACTGATGCCTTGGTGGCTATGCTGATTTCAACTAGTAAATGTTACTCACTATAAGGCAATTCGCCAGCCACCTTACAAAGTTCTACAAATCATGATAACATACCATGTTGCATCTGAGAACACAATGATAGCAAATAATACTCAGTTAGACCCTGTCAGAAACCAACTTTAATAAGACTTAGACTCTCATGACCATGATGACTAGAGACTTGACTTTGAGGACACCACCAACAGTTTGTCACATTACAGTAATCCCAGGAGCAGGGGGATGGGGATGGGGATGTGGATGTGGATGGGGATGGGACGGATGAAGAGAGGGAGGGGACATTTTAACATGTTTGGTGTGTCATGGCCAAGCAGTCTTCTAACTGGAGTAGACTCAGGTTCTGGTGGCAAAGTCATTGGGGTGTCATGCAAAGTCAGGACACCCCTGTCCTAGACCAAAACGCTTCGCTATAATTGCTTCTTTTCACCCAGGGGTGTTATGGGTACCTGTCCTGTGAGGACAGATGTGGTTCTTGTAGCACAGGACGCATTCTCCACATGGAATGATTTAACAGGCACAATAACTTGGGTAATATTGTTTACAAGCGACACAAACTGGCGCATACTGGTGCATTCATTATTCAACGTAAATGTCCCTCATTTGGAATATCATGTCGTCTTGAGCAGGGGAGACATGCAACACACAAAGTATCACGTCAACTCCTCCCACCCACCCTCAAGTAACGTTTTCTTTTACAATGACATGCAGTGAAAAAGAAGAACCTCACAAAACCTTAAAATAGCAAAATAATGCTCGCAATGACCGACAATGCTGCAAAACTTTTCCAGGGGACAGAACGCTTAATTAAAAAACATGATGTATAAGCAATATTGTAACCAAGCAATGCAAATTCTCGATTCCACCCATCAGTTAGCCAAACTCTCACCCCCACCCTTCCAATTTTTTACACCATTTCGCTGCTGCTGCTGCTGCGTACAAACTTCAGTATCACCAATCTCCCCCATCCCCCATCTCCCACCCTCATCTGTTTGACATTTAAAACATTTAGGTTTGGGGCTCGAACTCTAGTCTCAGTAATGTTGTCACTTCCAAGATATGTATGCTGTAGATAAAAGAATTCACAAGGTTAGAATAGTTTGTATACATACATCGATATCAATAAGAATAATTTGATCAACTTCAAAGGTTTTTTTCTTCTAAAAAGGTTACTTCCACACCATATTTTTGATTGATAGTGTTTTGCATTTCAAAAACAATGATTTGTGTCAAGCTAGGACAGAAAAAAACTTTTGAAGAAAATGTTTGGTATACTCAAACAGTGCACTATTTTTCAAGATGTCTGTGTTCTTATCATTTAAGAATACGTTCAAATAGACCCCTTGCATAGACCACCATCGCTGATGCCAAACAATGAAAACTACACCAGTGTGTTTGTGCCATGCACAACTCTCAGCCAAGGATAGGTCTTCCTTTGACCTCAGTGAGGGCGCTGTTTGAGCTTGTGATGTCACTTGCAAGGGGTCTATTCTTTGCTCCACTCCTCCAGTAACGTCAACAAATATCCCTAAAACATTTATGGAATACAACAGCTTAGTGAGGTGTAGTCCCTGGTTGGGCATTGTCTGCACTGACTAGCCAACTAATGTAACGTGCATACTTTCCTTGAGGTCAAGCTTTCGATGTCCTTTACTTGATTTACACATTGCTTTAAAGGCATTTAATGCTAACAACTATCAAAATAAGACAATTTATTCACCATTTAGGATATGAATTTCCAGACACAACATTGTACCTTATTTTAAAAATGCCACATAGTAGAGGCAGCAGAACAGGCACATGGAGGTGGTTCATGTGTTAATTCATGAATCGGTAAATTATATTAGTATAACACCTCTATTGCTTTCCAAGTCATACAAAAGATGAGGTCTTGTACAGTTTATAACAATTCGTTTGCGTCTGAAGTACTAAAATGTTGTGTTACAGGATCTTGCGGAGGACTTTGCTTGATGTAAACCACTGCAGTTGCTCACTGTATCTTGTCAACACATGATGTCACAAACACATCTCTATGTCATGTGTTTTGAAGTAAGTCGAAGCTTACGAACAGAAAAATATTTTAAAATAACAAAGTCCTCACAAAACAAGAAGAAAAAAAGAAAAAGGAAAAAAGGGATAGGCAAAGAGGTCGGGTACATCAGGCCTCGATCTTAAGAAAAACAGGGGCAGGCCTTTGCTGGCCAAATCAAGGAAATTGTAACAGGGCATGCGGGCAAAGTTGGTAGTGAAGGGCACGCTGGCCAACTCGACAGGGCATGAGGCCACTGGCCTCGGTGGCCTTGGTTAAGATCAAGGCCTGGTACATCATTAAGACAGCCTTGGAAAATGTCAAAAAAAATAAACTTGTTATAGTATTACAAAGTAATATTTTAAGACTTGAAAAATACAGTAAATAACAGTATTAAAAATATGGTCTGCTAAGTGCTATCTCTGTACACATCATCTCACTACTGCAGAACATGAACGTACAGTATTTTTATGGACGTTTTGAATACAGAATACCTTCCTTATGCTTGGGTTATTCCATGCGTCTCTTTTAGTTTATTGATCACACTCTGGTAGATAGATCGATCCTGGGGTCTCTGCTGAATCTCATTGCAACACTTCTATAGTATCTGCCACCTGTAGTTACACTCAAATAGGACCACCTGTAAGCTTTGGGAGTAATTGAACAGTTTGGCTAGGTGAAGAATGACAAGGGGGGAACTTAACTAGACGGTGCAGTTGGAAACAGTACAAGTGTGCTTTTGCCATAATGGCATTACGCAGCCCTCCAAGTAACCATAATATTGGGTTTTTACCCACACAAAACTAATGTGAATCAAGATGAGGCTAAAGTCTTATATAGACTGGTGCCTTTCACACTAATAACTGTTTTATAAAGATACTTGTGGCGAGTGTCCAAAAACCAACAAATGCGAAGTTATAAGTATATGCAATTGCCAAGTAACGATTCATGGCAATGACATGAAATGCCAATTCCGACACGAATCTATAAACCAAAAGTTCAGTAGACATCTACCATGCCTGGAATTCCATTACATTTGGGGCATGTAGAAATTGGGCAATTTTGTACAAAGCCTTTTGAGACTTCTGTCAAATTCCTGTCTCTAGTTTTATTTCACCAGTAGCTGCCGGATGACGTGAAGGAAACGGAAGCTGGGTAAAGATGCCATTGTGTAAAATCGGAATACTGAAGCAGTGGTTACCCGGACATTACACTGCTGAGCGTGCACACAAAGACAAAACATGGTTTTGAATATTTTGACATTTTCTGGCTATTTGTGAGAGACAAAGGTCTGTAATCGGGGATTACACACCTTTGTCCTTTTGTTCCAAGAAGAAGATTACGAGACATCGAGAGGCTTCCACTACTGTTTATTTATTGTATTCTATTTCGGCTCGATGGAATATGGAATCCAGCCATGGTTCCAGGTTTAGTACCAATCCCAAGCTGTAGGTAACAGCCGATGTTTTACAATTCACGGTGCGTAAATTTGACATTTCTGTCGAGAAACCAAAACGGACAATGCAATTGAGAAAATCTTTGTTCTCTTGGCTTTGTCAAGTCAGGGTTTCGTTGTGCCAGCGCCACTCTCAAAAAATAGGATTCCGGCAATTCCGCCATAAGAATGGGGGACAGGAAAAAATAAAAGAATCCCGGCGGCAACTGATTAAGTCAATTGTATGTGTGGACTTATGTTTATTTGCAAAGCATGTTTACAAGTATTTCCACAGAAAATTCATATCAACATACATCCCCACCCATAATATATAAAAATTTGGTTTATGCCTGAAAATTTAGCATGTTTTTGTAACTATTCTTTGAAAATTCATTCATGTGTGAATTTCAGAGGTGCAAGATTTGGAAGAAAATATTTCAGATACATGTAGGTTGATAAACAATGTGTGCATCAAATTGTTGCTATAGAGGCGTACATATATCTGCAAGTCACACCCTTAAGCTAGGGGAAGGATGGCGAAAAAATAAGGGTAAAGAGCACCGGTTTCGTTTGTAGTTTGTGCAAGGCAGTTCTAAATCTGTCTCCCACAGATTACCCACACACAAACCTCACTTAGAAAATGTGGACATGGGAAGGGGCTCAGTAAACCATCTATGATTGAATGCATCAAAACCCTTACTCAAATCACACCCATATAGCTCATTCCAAATCATTACATTAAGATTGGTTGTTTTTGTCAAATTCTTTGAGCCCCTTTCATCCAAAATTGTGTCGTTTGTGTTTCATCTCTGATGTATTTTATCTCATCAGAGGGCCAAACATGATAAGTTGTGCTGGATGGGTCACCCTCATTAAAGATGATTTATATAAAATGTGGAAAACATGGTCTTATTTCTTCAGGCAAGGGTAAGTGAATCAAAAAGGTGTCCATAAATAATCACCAACTTTACTATACTTACTGTAAACCATTTAACAGTGCTTAATTTAAGCACAATTGTGTCAACTGCAACTTTTGATTTCCAATTCTTGGACCAGCGTCTTCATCCATGGCATCTGTCATAAATCTCTTAAGTACAGTTTTTGATCTTGATATATCACACGGTGATCTATGTCATATTGTCATATTCCAAACTCATTTCTGGTTCGACATCAACAGTATGCTTGGGATACCAGTAGAGCGTAGTATGAGTATAGAAACCTAAGCATGAAAGGATGATAGGCCTTATGTCTGTTGAATCACATTAGCTGAAGCAAAAACATCAGAGGATCCATGGTCATCCAAACACAATACTTTGATCATTTCATTAACTGTCTGTTGATAATCTTAAGATCATCCTTCGTCATCTTGATGCCATCTCATCACTTGCAGGATCCAATGTGTAGATACTTAACTGTAATACACGACAGAAACCCCCAACCTCAAATAAAATATGCAAGTTCCATGTCCAGATTTGTTTTCATCAAAGATGTTCCTACAAAAAGTCCCCCAATTTGCACATGAGTTACCGTCAAAATCTGGTAAATATTTTTTGGGGAAAATATAAAAACTAAATCATCAATAAAATAATTGTCTTTGATGATATTTTTTGAAGATGCGCCACTATGGGTCACCGGGGGTGGTGTAAACGTCTCTTCAAAAAATTGCCCCTGAAGATGAAATTTGTGATTTTCTGTCCAAGTGTTCAATGAAATTCACAAATATCATATTTGTCCTTTTTTATTCCCGTTTGTTCAGTTTCTAAAAGAATTTTAGTTACAACAATGGCACTGTTATTGTCTGGCTTCTTGTCAAGACTGAATGCCATCACATGTATTCTGACGAAAAAGCACACATCCTCCAACAATTCGATATTTTTTTTAAAAATGTTGTGGGTCCTGTAACGAATTAAGACACTCTTGTAAGTTTTGATCTGAAAGGTAACAGTTTACGGGGTACGTTCACACGAGTAGCTAACTTCGCTGCTAGCTAACAGCGAAAATTTTTTGACCGTGTGAACGCAAAAATAGTTAACTTCGCTGCTAACTTCGCTGCTAACTTCGCTGCTAACTCCAAAAGTTAGCAGCGAAAATTTCCGCTGCTAACTTCAGTTTTACGACTTAGCAGTGAAACTTGATACTTTAACAGCGCTATTTTGCCGTGTGAACGCAACTGACCTTAGCCACTTCAGACCACTTCCTGATACCGCGTGCAAAATACATGCGACATGTTGTTTTCGCCGCAAGATGTACTTCCAAAAACGAAGCCGAGCCCAAGGAGTCGTCTACCCATTTCCCTTTTCCACCGCTGACGAAACTCTCTTGTCTTTTCACCCAACTTCACCTCATCTGCACTCTCTAAAGCAGCCCTAGTACGTACTCTCAACGCAGCCAAAATAACTGCGAAAACTTGTAAAGAACCATGAAATTGCATGTTCGGAGCCATGTTTGTGATTGTCAGAAATAAAACAAAGGCCAACTTCGCACAAAAAACCCAGCTGAGCCTGACTGGTACCCAGCATGTGTTTTGGGGCACGAGTACCAGGCAATACCGGTCCGCTTCCACGAAATGGGAATCGTACGAACTTGGCCATAAAGATCACTAGCCCGCTGCTTTGACAGCGGAGACACATTTTGCCAGGGGCGCGCGCGCGCGAAAACAACCGGAAAATGACGTAATGGTTTTGTGACCTTTGCAGACAGTTATCGGCAGTTAGCACTCCGTGTGAACGCAAGGCATTTTTTAGTTCAGTCCGTTTTTACGAAGATCCCCCGCTGCGAATATTTAGCAGAGAAGTTAGCAGTGAAGTAAACTACTCGTGTGAACATGCCCTACACTGAGCAGTTCTGGTGGCCAAGTCATCAAATTGTTCTGCCACTCACTTATGTCCTTGAATAAGACACTGAACGTTAATTGCTTCTTGGTGTTTATATCTTGACTTATGGACTCACTCTACCAAATAACAAAGTACATTAGAAGTAGAAGGTTGCATCTTTTCAAAAGAAACTTGGCTCTGGCCAAATCTATCACTATTTGTGAACAGCATGAGATCTCTCAAAAGAAAAAGCAATTTTAGTTTTAAGTGACAAATGAGCAAACAACTCGAGAAGATGTTTTTCAAAATCTTATACCTCGAGCATGTGTTACTCGTGTGGCAATTGGTTTAGCAATTGGTTCAGCAAGTGCTCTGCAACACAAAGAATTGGTGCTACCACGGTTTTTAACCGCGTGTTGATAAGGTTATCTAGTTCTTTTTTTCCCCTTCTTTTTGAGGGGTTTAAATAATCGTGAAAATTACCCTTTGTTTTGGAGGTAGTGCCGCAAGAAAATACTAATAAACAAAGAAAGAAATGAATAAATCGCACTGATTTTAAATTGAATCCGTAATATGTAATGCATTTGGTTGAAGGGAAACTAATTGGTGAATGGAAGTCCAATATCGTTCTGCGGTTAACTGATTTCAGGCATCCTTTATGTTACAATGCAGAGAAAGCCATGCATCTAAAATTCAGCTTGGCTTGCTTACAGGATGATCGAATGTATTGTTAGTGAAGTAACAACAATTTTAATATTTATATTAGGGGCCCGTCCTTAACATGAACAGAAAAGCTGAGTGCTCTCGCCATGCATACTAAGGTGTGGCAGGCCCGCCAAGCTTGCAGTGAGAATGAGCTCACACCGCCATGCTTTGAATTTCCCCGCCACACTAAAATTAACGGCCACTCCTTAAAAATGCTCTTTGTTTTAGTAATGAGAAATTATTGCTTAGTTTTAGTAAGGGAAGAAAAGAGGGCAATGAGGTCTTAATGGGCCGTCGTTTAGAACCGTTAGTGTCGCGGCCCGTGTGTTATAAAGACCCAAGCTGAATGCGAGGGCTTTTATTGCATGGCCATGACACTGTAAGCCAATTAAGAACAAGTCACCACTCATTTTTTTTACCATTCATAAATGCTCTTTATTTTTAAGAAATAAAATGTAAAAAAAAAAAATTTAAAAATCAGAGAACGACACAACAAAGCTTACTCACTTTGCAATGATTTTTGCTGTATGTTGCGTTCAGGAGCCCAGCTTTGTGCTATGGGTCCGGTTCGTGCTGCTTCATATATGTTTTCTAGTATCAACGCAGAAAATCAGACTAAAATAACAGCTCAGTCATCTGGCCATCTTTCATCCAATAGGAATGCCTAAACTGTCTTACTCTTGGGTATTTATGAATGCTTTTGTAAATAAATTAATGTTACGATAACTTTCTACTTTTTGTTCATACTTACGAGCTAGACCGTTTCAAGATACCAACGACATCAGCGCAGCGCTGTGACTGGATAAGCTTAAAAATTAAGCCAATTTGCCAAACTGTTCTTCATTGCAATATAAGCTATGCAACAGTTATGTATATGAATTTGGTTGTCATTCATAGTTGGTATTTACACTGATGCACTCCGTAAGTTCCTCAGCTGCATGTGGAAAGGATCAGCATATCACACCACGCACAATGCCAAACTTCATATAGCGCAGTGATCAATAACATCCCAACCCAAGAAAGAATACAGTCCACTCAGTGGGCCACTGTGAGTAATGAAATCGGCCGACTGTTTCTCTGACCTATTTCTGACAGAAGTAAGAGCAATAAGGTCTTGTGTAATGTGAGCATCTAAGATGGCAACTGTACGGTCCGTGACGTCATGCAAAATATTTTGATCACTCTATCTTCTAAAATGGATTTTTCGGAGAAACCCCTGAACACGTTTAAAATTTACTGCTGCACATGATTCAGCTTTGCATTGGTAACGCTGTAGAAGGTTATTTTTACGATATCAGCTTCTGAATGCACTCGTATTGATACCAAGTTGCAGAGGCATGGTTCTGGTGGCATGGTTGCTGACTTGCGGTGTAGTCTTTACATTTAACACTGGACATTATCGGTGTGCTATTTTGGTTGGATTATTCAGCGACATTTCACGAAGTATTAATGTAAGTCCATGTTTGAGGGGGTTTAAATAATGCAAGCTACTTTCTCTAAAGTGACTCTGCAATTTTTCACCATCCTAGGAAAAAAATCTGGTGAGAGCACTGGAAAAGCCTGTTGGGCCCTGTAACATGGGTACTACCATGACACAAGTCCATCGACTGTTATGACCCACCCATTCAGTTCATCGGTTAACTACTACATTGTACTGGCCAATCAAGACATTCTAACAGTAACCTCATGTTTGGCTACGAGCACTTTGGAAAACTTTGTCTGCTGCGAACTATGGCGGGCTTGGGTCCAAGTTTTGACTCAAGCCAGCTTTAGTTTGTCTATGCCACTAATAAACAAATGTCAATCATTTATTGTGTGTGAAAATATTCCAACAAATTCATATAATGATATAATCTTGAGGCGTTCTCCATGGACAACACAAGCATTTTTACCATACATGTTACAATTCCAATTCCAATATGACTAAAGTGATCCCTCATTTTTTTGGTGAAACGTGAATTAGGTGGCCATCATGCACTCAGACAGGCAAGCTCAAGGAAAAATGAATGCACAAAGCTATTTATGGCCACAAAATAAACAGTGGGTCACAGATCTGTACATTGTTCAATGGCCTTGAGGTCTGTATTTGAATGGCCAACCAGTTACTAAATTACAAACAAATTGCAGCACTACATGGAATCTTGTGGTCAAGCGGTTAAGTAGAGTAGTCAAAATGTGGGTTTGAATCCCAGCCTGGCACTTGTGTTCCAACGCAAGTACACTTAACCATAAATTGCTGCTCTTAATCTAGATGGGTACCTGCGAGGGCTGAGATGGTAATATGTTGGATTAACCCCCTAAGCGCTAATATAAGCAGCTTGAGGTTGTATGCTCCTCAGGCAGTTGAAAAAAGTCTGAGGAATGGTTACGTATGCCTGATGACCAGGGATACATGTATATGTTGGAAAGCACCTGGATCTAGCATTGTTGTTACCAAATAAATTTGTTACTTCTTGTCAGAAAAACAACAAAATATCTTAAAGTCTAATAAACTACCGCAATCCCAACTGTTCACATTGAACACTAGTTTGATATACTTCAACGTCACAATTGGTTTAGGTTTCCTCATCATTAAACTGAAAGCATACCCTATCAACTTTCAATTTGAGACAAATTCCGACTTGCTTTGAGTTATTTTGTGACTTAACGTTGGACACTTCAAGAGAAAATATTACTAGGTGTTACACCAAGAATTTCCTTCCACATCTACAAAACACATTAAAGATTTCATGCAAGTTTTAAGGTGACCATCATCACTAAGTATCACCAGCTAAAAAGTGGGAAATTTGTCATTACTTATTCATTAGAAAGTTCAAGATAATCTTAATGTGAAGCGTTTCATCAATTTTGGAATTGGAGTAAACTGGAAAGAAAGTTGCTATACAACATGGAGCATTTAGGAATAAAACAAACATAGTCACTGATTTTGTTGAACTGACATCAAAACTGTGAACTACAAGTATTTATTCTAACATTAAATGTAAAAGATACAGTATGTGGTTTGAGTCTGCAATTTGCTGGGACTTGTTTAAAACAATCTTTCGTTTAAGTGTAAATGACAAATCAAAATTAATATCTGCATATAATTATCTGGTTGATAAACAATAACAAACCCATCCATCAAATCCCTCACAAAAATGATACTTTCCACTATTAACTAAATCATCCCCATTTGCCACCGCCTACCTTAAAAAAATAAAAAATGTAGTGAAAAATAAAAATGTGGAACCACTTTATAAGTTTCTTTTTATAGACCTCTACATAGTTTCCTTAAAAAACAAAACATAGACCCCTCCCCTTCTGTTCCCTAAATTTTACTAACAACTTGGTAAATTTTGCACCCTGGTTCACCCTTCAAGAACCTCTCATTTTTGGACCAAACAGACAATTACTACGTTTTTACCCCCATCACACTAAAGCCATACAAGAGGATTTTCACGACACAATATCCTATCTAAAATTCTGTACTAGAACAACTTTGTGAAACTTGTGTCTGATAGTCTTCTTTTTTTTTTGTTCTTTTTAAATTATTTTGATGTTTTTACGTGGCAATTTTTATTTTTATTTTTACTTTTAGAAGCAACAGCGCAGTGATCAAGTGCTGTGAAAAAAAACAAACAACTTACGAAACGTTACAACTTACAATTTGTTCTTAAATTATGCTGAATGCTCAATAATCTTGACAAAACTTTAAAAACACTGAACTTGAACTAAAAAGCACATTCATAAACCATGGTTATATTCTCCTGCAGATAATACCAACTAAAATATAGCGATATAGTAAACACAGTCACTGACAATGTCCCCAGAGCCTACAGAAATCCTATATTATCGCATTAAATCTCCTTCCAAGCAAATTAAATATTTGCAGCTTTTTCCCATTCCTTTTCTAAAACTAGTTTCACGCAAAGCTTTTTTTTTTTACAGTGACATCAGGCGAAAAAAAGAGTAAAACTTATCTTTGTTAAAACTTGAAGGCTTGAAAAAACAAACAAAGATGTTAAAGTAGTATGATTATGACAAGATCTAACCTAACATGAAGAACACTTACATTTATACATGTATATGGGTCATCTAATGGCGATTCCCAGGTATGTACAACCATGCATCTTTTCATTAAGTGGTTTACAACATAACATCACTTACCCACCACTGATTAATCAGATATCACATGACTTAATAAAAAATATCAAAGCTTAGTAGTGACGAGCACGCTTAGGCATGTAATCTTCACGTCGATCACGGCGGTCCATATCACGTGGTGGAGGCCTGGTACGGATTTCATCTAATGGGCGTGGCCCTCCAGCTGATCCCCCTCCATAAGACCCACCACTCTGCTGGGGACCTCCCATTCCTCCTGGGCCTCCCTGGCCACGCCCTCCCATTGCCTGTGGTGCCTGTTCAAAGCGAGATTGGCGCTGGGGTTTGGTACATGTCCAGTTAGCAATAAACATTGTTTGGATTTGATACAATGTTTTCAAGTTTTTTTAATAAAAGCATCAGGGTTTGTGATATATGGACAAGTTGAGGATCCATCAGGATGAAGAATGTTTCCATGGTAACGATGACATCGATGATAAAGTTGGTATCCATCATGCAAGGAGAAGTCACATTACCCAATGGGAGAGGAGAGATATAGGACATGGTCACGTTAGTAATAGTTCAGTGGCTATGATTCTTGACGCCAGCGCTGTGACTACAAACACAACCTGATCTGAAATAAACCTGTTTGAACAATGTTCAAACTTGACAGCGTTTACATTGGCCTTTGTAAATTGTAACGATGAAAAGGATTCAAAATTCTCAATAATCGTTTTGTTACACAAAACAAGCAACAGGTATTGAAGGTACTAATTAGTTCCTTTTGTCATCTTATGATGGAATTGTGTCTTGTTAATTTGAGGCCAAGTACAGCACAACGCCCAACCCCCTCATACTCAATACTGTAGAAAGCTTTGTCTCAAAATTCTCCCAAAGGTTTTTTTAGGAGTTGCTAGAATGTGGGTATGAGCATTTGTGTTGGAGGTTACAAACCCTTCATGGAAAATACCGTAAAACTACTGAAAAGATCTATATGGGCTTGACTTGGACATTTATTGTTTACATCTGTTATTGATTATGTATATTTCTCAAGCGCTGAATATTGTGTTGACACAGGATATCGCTGCTACACTAACTTAAAGATAATATCACTGTTTCATCCCACCGCTTTATCTCGCTTTTTTTGGGGGGGGGGGGTGTGTTGATGAGAATTTTGAACCCTTGCGTTACTTTTAATATAATATTCAGCCTCATATTGTATGGACTCAAATCACTGCAGAACGTCACTTCATGTTTTTTTCAGGTAAACATAACTCAAGCATTTACGAAAATAAAATGAGAGTTAATCAAGTTTACTCTTGAAACTGATAAACATAAAATTAACTTTTCAAATCTGGAAAAAAATGCACAATAAACGACACATGATTGATCACAAACAAACAACTCTTTGACAAAGTAATCCCTCATCAAGTCCCTTATTTGTTTAAGACTTTGACAAGATAACCCTAGTAATTATTGGGTCACGAACAAAATGCAAAAAGCTTGCTTAATTTCGCTTGAAATAAAAATGACGCATATACAAATATGGCTGTTACAAAATAAGAAGAACCAAACTTTAGACAACGCTCATTGACTATTAGTTTACTTATTCAGTAAAGGGCTTTGTTCTCAAAAGGAAATATACAGTTTATTTAATTAATTGGTACTGGATTATGCACATGATCACAACCCATAGATGATTTTCAACGAGATCCACAGTGGACAACAAAAAGAAAATGTCAATTAAAAAAAAATAAAACAAAAACAAAAACCTGCATTAGTTTACCAATACTTATATGAATACCACCCCTCGATGTGGGTGAACTACATGTACTTAACAGTTTGGACAAATGTATCATTGTCGATTTACATCAAGTCTTAGTACAAAGCTGTCTGGTGCCAGTGCCACTGTACCGTGAACTTGGTCATTACGACATGGCCCTAATTTTGTTGAATATGCAGCACAGAAGATATGATTACCCGGTTTAAAGCAGCACAGCAAACTGTAAATACAGCTCAAATAAGGGAAAAATCGTCCATGTAGATTAAGAGCAATGCAAACTGTTTAAAGGCAAGCATGCAGTATCTAGATGGGTTACAACATTGAACACTTAAGATATCTTAAGAATTTCTGATGGTTTCTTAATTTCCAGTTGGTCAATATAACACAAATTAATTTTTCTGAGTACAAGAGAACTACCTTTGTGGACAGATTTTACTACACGCAATGTCTTTTTGGATGCTCACTAGCAACTGCTATGTGCTCTGGAGAGTTCAAGGACACTCGTCGGTTTAAGATGGCCATGGGAGTAAAGAATCTTGTTGTATCTATAAATTTGTTGACCGCCCTTCAATGTTGAAACTAAACACCTTCAGCATGCAAACCTACAGTAGTCACAATTTTTTCCTTGTACAACCGCAAAACTCACATGAAGTTTACACACCAAAGACCTTGGCCCTTTCCAAGGACACACAACATGACACAAAATTCATCCTGTTTGTCTTTATTATTGTTCAATGTACGTCTAGTGTCAATATCCACACTCAGTTACACCTGCAATAATTTACAACGAAGAGAGTACACACAAGGCATGAGTAAGTAGAAAACAAGACACAATGACAGCTTATGATGCAGGTCTGATACTTCATTTGGTCATAGCCTCAATGCCTCAGTCATTGACTTGGTGCCCACTTGACACGTTCCAGTAGAAATGTATATTTTCCTGACTGAATTGTCCTTTACCAAGAAGAAACTACCTTGCCCTCTCAAAAATGAAGTATTAGGCATGATGATGAAAAACACTTCTCCAGTATGTCTTTACATTTTATTGTAATCCTTTCTCCTTGATCTCTGTGGATTGTGGATTATCCTCCCAAATCCCTCCTTTGTACGAGTTTGATAAAGTCAATCATGCGCAGCTAAATTAACCATGCTTTAGAGATGGTGCCAGCCATTCAAAATCTTACTGGATTTCAAATATTATGTTACAGCACCCCTAGGATTTAAATGAATATGGGGTTGTAGTGAGACCAAATCAAAGGTGTCAGGGTAGAGACATCTGAATCTTCATATCTTATCACTAATCTCAACACCATAACCAGCCAATATCCATAGCAAACTCTTCATCACGACTAAGGTGATGGTCAAATGCCACTGTCAATTTTACTTTACAAAACATCCCAAGTTACAAAACAGATCCTGATCATGTGCAAAATACTAGTACCAACTAACCTTGCCCTTTACTTGTACTTAATTAAATAGTCATGGGACGTCTCTCATTGGTTCAATAGAAGGTGATAAATATCAGTATGAGACTCTGAAATGACTCATTATTTGATTGTTGATATAAAAATAAAGTCTTATACACTGTTAACCTGAAAGCATATAAAGTATATGTTGAAGAGTTGACCCCATCTTTGCTGTTTCAAGTCTGGAAATCATAGTCAGATGTTGATTTGAATGTTTTCAAGCTAAGTAAATATTACATCCCAACATTATTCAACAGAAAAGCACTGCAGCATATAGTAGCCAACTGTCATTAGATTATGTTATGTGCATTGAAAAACATCAGTTAAGGCCCCTTCACAACTGCCGCGAACCCCCAAAAACAAAACATGTCACAAAAACTAGAAAAATATAAAAATTGGTCATGGTTCAGAGATGTAAAGATTATAGTCAAAGAAACAAAATTGCAGATTCATTCTGCTTGATGAAACACTCACTTCTGTCTTGTAACTTATAAATCTTTTAGCTGTATCATACTGTTTTATAAATCCTAAGAATACATGATAAATGAACTCACTACTCAGTCCCGTAAGTTCTTTTGTATATGTGACTTCATTTCTTTGAAATATTCCTTTAAAACGAAACGCACTAAACTCGCCTTCATACGGGAAAGCATTTACACAATGTACAGCCCTCAGTGTGAAAGCAAAAGAGCAACTTGTTGAACTCCATGCGAAAATATACAAACAATAAGGATCAATGCATCCTTGATCCATGTCAAAATCAAGGCTAAAATCAAGTCTGAAAAATGTCTGATTAGAAAACATTACACAATATAAATATTTCAGAAAATGCATGAAAAAAGAACCATCAGTTCATTGCTGTAGGATTTGAGGCATTGCATGGTGGAGTACGATATTAAGTATTCTTTTGAGGAAAACCATGTGAAAATCTCTCAAGTAGAGGTGTTGGCACTGAACAACCGATTGCTCATTCTCAATGTTTGGACTTGTGTACTCTAGTCATCAGTTCATTACTGGTAGGTGGTCTGATTATGAGGTGGTGCAATGTACTGCTCATTGGTAATGGACTTGGTTGTTACAGAAACCTGTGTATGAACTCAAGATTGATGTATCGACCTCACACATCTACAAACTGACTCTGATATTGTCATCCAAGGATTTCTGACAAACAGGGAGCATTACTGGCTTCGTTTTTTACCCGTAAGAAAGGCGGATGTTTCTAGTTACATTTGTTCTTATGAGAAATCTTAGAACGCAATTGGGTGTGATGAGGTATTTATTGCCTGAACGATTCAAGCCGAACAGTGTTCTGATTACAGCATACCAAACACCTTAGGAAAAAACAACAAGTCAATACTGTGAAGAAAACCATGTATGAACATAAATACCATGTTATTTGTGCGATATCCTTCAACAATGAACTCTCTCCGCAAGTTGGCAAAAGATTCCTCACATCTCCAGTTTGTTGTCTACATCAAATCAAGACACAGTGATTGATTGAATTTGACTTACCGATTGTCCTTGTCCAGGTCCCATCCTTCCACTGTTACCATTCCCTCCTGATTGACCTTGGAGAGACTGAAGGGCTTGGAGACCCTGGCTACTCAGAAGACCCTGATTGTTACCTGGTCCTCCCATACCAGCAGCCTGGTTGATCTGACCTTGTGGCCCATTGCCTCTCATCTGTATGCCCTGATGAGAAGAATACAAAAGCCTTTTAAAAAAAACAATTTTTAAGTGCTTTTACACTACACTATCCCTGTTTATCAGACCTTCAACATTCTTTTAACCATCTCAACTCCTTAGGAGTATGCAGAATCAGCAACAAAAAGGATGCACTGGATAACAAAAGCAAAGTTTGATTTCAAGAATTACACAGCTTACAATTGTCTTCATATAAAGCTGTTTTACAATTCAAAGAAAAAATGAACAGACAATTGTGTCTCTAAACAATTCCAATGTAAGTTTAAACTAAGTCTTGTACAGATACCGAATTGGCTAAAGGCAACACAACCCAGCTATTAACAAATACTAATTGCAGTACAATCTATCAGCTAGAACATTGCCATATTCAGAAAAGTCTGGTCACTGAGCTCAACAGTTTCACCTCTTGCGATTATTGCATGGTTAGCTGAAGTTGATTAAACGGAATGAACCTAAAGACATCAATAAAGTAAAGTGCCTAATTAGACTAATCCTACTGGCCTCTCCCCACCCTACCACAGGCATGAAACTAGTTTGTCAAAACAAAGAGAGGAAAAGGCCAGGCACAGCAAAACGTTTGTTCTTCAATTTTCAATGGAACAGCTGAGAAACCAAAAATGAGGAAATGAGCTGACCAGTATGCCTGCTACCACCATCAGAGCCAACTTGTTGGAATAACATCCAAAGAAAAAATCTTTAAATAATATTTCTTCTCTTTGATTTGTTTTCAGTTAGAGCCTTACAGTTAGACGACTGAAACCACATGAGACAAGAAAACGGAGATGTTGTATACTTATGAGATGTGTAGAAGATGCAAAGAAGAGATGAAGACGCAGGCAAAGAGAGACTACCTCCACCATAAAATAAAAACCCAATCCACTCACATTAGCATGACGTACCATTTCATCAGCTTGACGCCGACGCATTTCTTGGTGCATACTGATACCGCCACCTTGTTGCTGACGACGTAACATTTCTTCCTGCTGCTGTTTCATCAAGACTTCTTCCCTTCTTCGTTGTTCCTCCCTCTGGTGCATCTGCTCTTGTCGTCTGTAAACCAAAACAATCCACGATCAAGGTAAGATTTGATATGTTCTATACACCATCAAATTAACTTCCAATCTCGATAAGCAGTCATGTTTTTGTAACCCCTAAAACTAAGATCAGGTTAAGGTCTATACAAGTTTGACTTCCTTCAACATTTACTTCCTTTTCTCCAATCAACGTGGAGACAATGCTTCTTGATAATTGAAATCATGTAAATATTTCCAAATAACACTTTTCCGTATTACTTGATTTCTAGGACAAACATACAAGTATGAAACACACTGAAGATTGGGCGTTCATTAATAGCGCTTCATCCATTTTGTAAAGATCACTTCAACTTGTTGCAAAAAAAACCCCAAAAACCAAAACATATATACACTGATTTGGTAAAATTGGGATTTCATTTCGGAATAAATCAAAAATTTCTCCATACATATTTATTTTCAACTGAAGTCAACCCAAAGATGATTGTCCAGTGAACAACGACTTCACAAAAGTTTATAATCATAATGACACAAGTTTTCATAATTAAAAACTGACTTTAGCTGCATCTCTCTCTGAGCTTCTTCAAGACGATTCAATTCCTCCTGACGACGAACCAACTCTGAAAATAAAAGAGCAATTTCAAGATTTGAACTTCAGAAACTAATACGGTAATATTGCTGCAATAACAGTCGACCACATGCAGTATTTTCAATGCATGCAGCAATTACTAATTCTGCTAATTTCCAATCCATCCAACATTGTAAATCCACCTTCTTGAACCACCTTAGTTAAATTGATTCAGTACTTAAAGCCAAACCAACCATGCTTTTTTACTTTACTAATAATACCAGACACTAACTTCACAGGCAATCTTATGATTGCCTGTGAAGTTAGTGTCACGACTTTGAACATATTTTCCAATTCTGTTTCACACAAAAAATCCAATATGAGAATCTTTTGTCTGGACCATGACTATTAACATCACACTTTTGATCTATAAGAGGACATTGTAGTTAAGGATGAACTTACCCTGCCTCATCATGACGGCTTGATGCTCATGTTTAATCATGTCCATCTCTCCTTCCATTTTATCTCGGTTGTCTTGTAACTTCCTTTCAAGCTGTTCACGTTGTTGTCTCTCCGATTCTTCCAATGCCTTCCATCTGAAAGAAAAAAATATTAATCAAAACCCACTATCAACACACATGTATTTAGCTTCATAAAAGTTTCTTAAATTTCAACAGGGCTAAGAGATTTTTTGTTTAGACTTAGATATCTACTGGTATAAAACCCTCAAATTTTGTAATTTTTTATCAAATGACTTTCTACTTACAAGTGCTTGTAAGATACTGTAGTTTTCCAGAAGGGTTCAGAAACTCCTCTCGGACAATTTCTGTGATGTTTAAATGGTCTTTCATGAAGATGAACTATTACTTGCGTTATAGGTTCTTACCTGTTTCCCCATTGGTACTCAAAGGATCCTGGGGAAGCAAATCGCGGTGGGTTCTCTCTCTCATGGTGATAAGCTTGATTCTTAGGCAGGTTCTTCTCAGGAAGTCCATCTTCCTCATCACGCTGCTCAAGAGGTTCCACTGAGATTGGATTCGGAGATCTGTCATAAATTAAATGTCATCTCATGAACTGTCATTTTCCATAGGTAGAAAACTTTCAAATCTTAGAAATCTTCCCTTAGAAACAAAACATCTTTCACAACATAAAAACTGTTTGATAATCAATAAGCAACACTGTTACATTGAAAAATAAAAATTAAGATTTCAAAATAAAATACAACCAAAAAGTCCACAGATCTCTGTTTTGTACATGTGCATAGCTACAAAGTAAACAAAAACAGTTTCTTAGAATCTTACGAGGTTATTAAGAATACGCCCTCTTTGATCCTTGTCAACGCATTCTGAGCTCCTGGTTTCCTAGCAAACTCAACAATCCCCTCCGATGTAGGTCGGCCACGATCATCAACAATCACAACTGCTCTCTCAACAACGCCAAACTGTGAGAAGGCCTGCTCCAACAGCTCATTGGACACACATGGCGGGATACTTTTGACTTTCAGGGCGGCACCGTGAGTAGCAAAGCGAACGCGCAACATTCTGTTCTTCCTCATTGTGCCGTCTAACTCTGCCTTGGCTGCCTCTGCATTATACCTTGTATCCTATACATGGAAAACAAATGTTTCTAATTTTAATAACACATAGGCCTAATGCAAATTAGTTATTACAAAAGAGCTGAAAATAAATGTTCAAAAATGTACAAAACAAAACATTGTGCATTTAAATTACTTAGAATCAAATCAGACAAAATGGTGCAAGAATTTTAAACAAAACTGATAGTGATACAGACTGATAGAAATGTTAAGCAAAATACAAGGTTTTACAATTTTTTTTAATGTCATGTCTGAAATGTTTTCTGATTTGCCTTACATTTTGGGAAGAATTTCATGACATTCAATTTCAACATAAGACAGTGTGATGTGATTTGAATAAGATAAAAAATACACAGCAAGCAAAATACAATCAAAAATACATAAGTAGATGATAATATAAAAGCATAAGGAGATATATCCATAACATGAGATGATAAAACTTGCATAAATTTATCTAAGGCTAACCCCCAAAATAGGGCCAATTATTTAGGCTTACTTCCATCCAAACCCAGTAACTGGGGCGCTGTACTCCTTTTTTTGAGATTTTGGACATTATCTGTCGTACTAGCGCCCCAGTCCATGATACATTTAGAACTGCGAAGCGGTTTTTTTCTGAATCAGTTACAAAATTGTCAAAATTGCGACAAAGACTCGACAGAATTGCTTGAAAATCGCCTACTGGCTTTTCCAAGTATTTACGGTGAAATAAAATGCATTTATTTGTACTCTCAATCATTTTTGGTCCTCCAAATCGATGATTTTTAGCCCACTATCACGCATATATCAAATTTGCCGTTAGAATCGCCATTTTGAATGTGATACTCAACGACTGTTTCCTTGTGTGTATAAACGCTGCGAGGATTGTGCGTTCGCTGAGGCCCTGACTTTCATATTGTTTACCGCGCAGTCAACGCAGGATACCAGGCTGTGTGTAGCACCAATGTTCGCTGATGCCCTGACATGCATATTGATTTGCACAGTCAATGCAGGATACCAGCTGAGTAGCCTTGTATCCTGCGCTGACTGCGCAAATCAATATACAAGTCAGGGCATAAGCGAACATTGGCACTACACAGCCTGGTATCCTGCACTGACTGTGTGGAAAACAATATGAAAGTTAGGGCCACAGCGAACACGCAATCCTTCCTTGCAGCGTTTATACACATAAGAAAACGGTCATACGAAATCACGGGTGGCGCAAAAGTGCAAAAACAATTCAGCGGCTGTTTCACATGACAGCTACAGCTAATGAAACAGCTTAGAATACAAAATGCATGGAGTCAGAAAAAGTGCATGCACCAAATTTATGCATGACATCGGTTGCATGTGTGCATAGTTTGGTACTTGCACTTTTTCTGACTCCATTCTGAAATTATTTTTGCACTCTCGCGCCACCCGTGACTTCGTGATTGCATTGCATTCTGGGTAATCAAAATGGCCCCGATCGCTAGCCGATACCTATTTGTGTGGAGTAATTTTGAGCAAAATTCAAATGAATATTTGCCCTTAATAAGGTTAGTAACTTCAACAGCCAAAGTACCGGAGGAAAGCTAAGACGTACGTGGACACATTTAGTTGGTTAAAATCCAGCGCCGCACCCGTTAGGTTTCGGTGCGGCGGATTGGGGGACGAGCTGCACAAAAGATAGACTTGGACGTGCGGCTAAGGATTCAACCGATGTCAAAAATCCTTGCCACACTAGTGGGGCTACTTCCATTCATAAAAATAGCAAAAAACAAGGAAACAATTGATGAACAAAAGAAAGCAGTCAGAGACAAAAGGACAAAAAAAAATCAAAAAAAATATGCAATGAAATATTCCTTCTATTTTTTAAATAATGTTTAGATCACACAAAGAAATTTACGGCTTACCAATCTGATGAAGCCAAATCCTTTAGATTTATTCAGGAAAACCTCTGAGATTTCACCATATTTTTCAAACAAGCCTTTGAACTCGTCTTCGGTCGTATCTGGAGTGAGATTTCCGACAAACAATCGGCACCTTTGCGTGAACTTTTTCTCAGTTTTTCGCGTGGCTGATTCAACCATCATTTGGTCATGATTGCCCCCGGGCCCGCCGTGTCCCCCGTGATTCCCGCCGGACATATGACCGCCGGACATGCCCATGTCTCGTCGGTCGTGGTCTCGCTGATGATGCCGTCTGTTATCACGATCACCGGACGAAGACATACTAGATGAGCTCCTTTCCATTGACTTGTTCAAATCTTGCTTCGTGTCCTGCTGGACTGTTTTGGTGACCTTTGTTTCGTCCTTGATGTTTGGCTTCGCATTCGGCGTGGTGTTTGCTGCTGGTGTACGGATTGTGTTCCCGGCAGCAGCGCTGGCCGCTGGACTTTGGCTTTCTTTTTTGATGGGTGGTCGCTGCGGTTGGTTCTTTCTGTTGTCGTAATTGCTTCTATGGCCTCCCCTGTAGGGGCGATCGTTACGACCACGGTTCATTTTCAGCGATTTTAAGACAATTTTGAGAGAAATTGATAGAAAGATTTACAGCACATGCACACAAAGCGAATGACAAGATGGCGGATAAGTGACTCTTTGCGTTCGTGCTCTTTATTCCGAGTTTTACCGAAGATACGAAGCGACAATTTTAGTTCCATAAATTGGCTTAAGTATATATTTTAAAAATATATTTAAATAATAATGTAAGTTAAAATGTAATAAAAAATATATATAATATTGTACAAATTTTAATAAATACTTTCAAACTTCTTATAAGTACTTTAGAAATAAAAATTATATTTATATAACTACTTAATTGTGAAGGAGCCTAAATTTGACGAGCCGAATGTTTACGAACTAGCTTCGACTTTGCTCGGGTCGTGGCTCTCATCAAAAATTAACCTCACGCAGCTACGCTGACACGCTTATGTAGGTTACCAGCCAAACTTCATGTATTCTACATGTACTGCGCTGGTACTAGCTCCAAGATTAAATTCTCTTTTGTTAATGCAAGATAGAGGGCGCTATATCAATTTAATGGATAGTCTGGTTCCCTTACAAAAGATTCCCTGACGACTCTTGTCTGAGAACCAGACTGTTTAATGAGGGAGTCCAAATGGTGGGTGTGGTTGTGCGGTGCGTTGGGGGAGGGGGTTGTGAAGATACAAGATGACATTTAGTGGCGTAGCCAGGGGAGGCTGGACACAGTATTTTTTTCTGCAGTCTTGAATTGCCATCTTCGAAATTTTTTTATTATTTTTTAAGGATTCCGTTTGCGGATTCAAAGAAAAAGAATTCTCATTGAAAATCATGACGACAGTGGCAATTTAGGACTGCAGAAAAAAATAAAGTTACCCGGGCACCCATGGGGGGGGGGGGGGGGTGTTTGGTAATACTTCCTTCATTTATTCATGGTTTTATCATTGTTAGTGGCGAGGGCGCCATTGGAGGTTCGGGGAGGGGGGGGGTGGCTGTGCCGTTTTTGACGGTGCCATACTACTGAGGCGCGCCATAACATATATTTGTTTGCTACATTATTACATGATATGTATTATTCGAGGACAATTTTTGTCCAGAATATTGGAAGACTGCTATAAATAAGGACTCTTTAAACAGAAATTTGGTTATCGGGCTGGGTATCTGTAATTGATTATTTTTTAACTAATGACAAATACGATGCTTTTTCTCAAATCTGTTGATTCAGTGCCACTTCTCTGAATTGCTCAATAACGGGATTCGTTTAATCATGTTTTTATACATGTCTATTAGAACAACATTCATTTGTTTATTACCATTAATTTCCTCGTCTTCCATCTGTTATATACAATGGAAAGTTGTGAGGGCGTGGATGTAACTTTCTCGTTACATTCTGAATGAAAACTGTGAAACCCGTAACTGTTTTTTTCAATGTAAAACTTGCTTCAACATTTCTCGCGCCCTTTCCCAGATGACCCCAGGGTCACTTGGTCGGCGCGTCAATGCGCGCGTGCACACGGCGGTGCGCAGTCATTTCAACCTCGTTTCCATAATTGCGTTCGGGCGCTGCTGTGTATAACTTGTACAGGAGATCGAGCAAGAGAAGACTATTTTGGTATAAAGGTGACAATAACCTTTCTTTTGATGGCGGACGTTCGGAGCACAAAGTGTTGGTGTAACAGCGTCATTGTTTGATGGTAATTCGGTAAGAATTAGGGTCTTTATAGTACACAGTAGAGAGCAGTTTTACAAAGTAACTTTTTGGTTTTGTTTAAAGGTTGCAAACTTTCGCAGTAACTCCGAAATTGAAGAATGTATACCCGGCAACACCGAGTGAGGGCCGCCGTGTGCGTTGCACAGTTGCACGCTTTTTGTACAGCAGTCAGCAGTCACACACACTAACACAAGGACAGGACGTATTGCATGTATTGTGCGTCAATTGACTAAATTGGCTTGCTTTTTCGGGCAGGCTCCCAGGACCTGCTAAATTCTTTCACCTCGTAAACTAAACCCATTAAGATTGCAAGGCGTAAGTTGTTCAAATATTTTAGTAATTCTTGTGCAGGACAATGCTGGGTGGGTGGGGGGACTAAGCCGACTAGCCGAGACTCACCGGCCGCGATATTGTAATACTGACCTTATGCATCCTCCGCCATCTTTGAGGTCAAATGCAGCATCAAACGTGTGTTGTAGCTTTTTTGACCTCGGCCCGTTCCTGTACTAAATGCTCATGAGACGTCATATGCAAAAGGTCTATTGTATTGATTGAGTGAGATCAGTCGATCTGTGCGATCTGTCGATCGTGTTGTATGATCGGTCGATTCTGAAGGATATCTTGGACTTTACTTACTGTAAAAGAAAATCCTCCAGAGTGGAGAATTGTAAAGAAAAAGGGTTTAAATGGTGGCAGCGTGATCGACCGATAAAGTGTCAGGATTGACCGACCGTGCAGACGACCGATCGACCCAATGTATGCATCGGAGGAGTCCACTTTGGAGTGGGGGCCTTGATTTAGCATAACCTAATTAATTTACAGTCAATTCAAATGGTTCAATTCAAGTTTCCCTTAGTTATTGATATTATCCAATAATTAATATCAGGTCTGAAACTTTGTTGATGTAACTTGTAACTTGTAAGGCCTAAATGGCAAGGTCACCTCAGTGAGTGAGTATGAGATTGAGAGAAATAGCAAACTGTACTGGAATTGTACAAGGGGCACCAAGGCAATGACTAATGACATGGAGGCAATGACATGGGCATGGAGGCAATTGCGTCAGTCAGTGTTACCACCTTGAAGCATCAGGCCTGCAGTATTTTAATCTAAAAAAAAACAAAAAAAACATTGTGATTGTCCAAATATTAATTTTGTTTATTATTATTTATTTCTCTCCACTTACAATTAAAAGATGACATAAAAAAGTATAACTTCAAGAATTAAACATAAAGAAAACACCCATTGCACAGACACATAAAGAATAAAAATAAGTGGAGAGGGCAAGGCCGAGGTGGAAAATAGAATTCCTATTACCATAAAAGGTTCAGCCTGTCCATGTATAAAAAAATAAAATGACAAAGAAGACCAGCTTCAGTAAACACCTTAAAAAGACACCCCCCCCACAACATGGGCGACCTTAACTAGTTTCAAGGAGAAAGCTGTTGGTTTTACGTTTAAAACATAAGCAGATGTTCACTTTGTTTTCCTCTGTCGTGCCTGATATAGGCATGGCGGCTTGCAACAAGTATAGGTGTTCCCCACTGGGATGCACTGTGAATTTACAACAGCAGTGTATATTAGAAAAAAAAATAATGTCGAAATTGAGTGGAAGAAGTAAAACATAACAAGGTCTTTTACCTTTTGATTTTTTTGTTTACAGCTGTCCAGCAAGCACCATCTGGCAATATGGAATCCTTAAAACATGCAGGGACATCAGTGGAAACACCTACTGAACAAGAAACCAATCTCATTGAACAACCCAAAACAGACAAGAAAGAACCAGATGAAATTGGGAAGGTGCATATTGCGGAGCAACCTTTGACCTCTGACCCTGGAAACGTTGAAACAGAAAGGATGGATGCTGATAAAAAGAAACAAAGTTTTCAGCCATCATCACCAGCGAATGTTCAAGAATCTCCCACTGCTGTGGAAGGCTCAGGTATTCAAGATTATGATGGTAAAGAGATATCCTCCACTGATAAAGAAAGTGTCACAGTTCGTCCAGTTGAGCCGGAAGATGGTAATGAACATCAAGAGCAAGATAAGGCTCTGAATACTGAGGAAACAAAAACTCCTTCCGCTGGAGTGCAAGACACACAGAAAGATTCAAGTAACCAGGATGTTGGAAAAGTTGATGACTCTAGCAGTCAGGATGTTGGAAGAGTTGATGACTCTAGTAATCAGGATAATGGAAGAGTTGATGACTCTAGCAATCAGGATGTTGGAAGAGTTGATGACTCTAGCAATCAGGATGTTGGAAGAGTTGATGACTCTAGCAGTCAGGATGTTGGAAAAGTTGATGACTCTAGCAGTCAGGATGTTGGAAAAGTTGATGACTCTAGCAGTCAGGATGTTGGAAGAGTTGATGACTCTAGCAATCAGGATGTTGGAAGAGTTGACTCTAGCAGTCAGGATGTTGGAAGAGTTGATGACTCTAGCAATCAGGATGTTGGAAGAGTTGATGACTCTAGCAGTCAGGATGTTGGAAGAGTTGATGACTCTAGCAGTCAGGATGTTGGAAGAGTTGATGACTCTAGCAATCAGGATGTTGGAAAAGTTGATGACTCTAGCAATCAGGATGTTGGAAAAGTTGATGTTGGAAAAGTTGATGTTGGAAAAGAGCCTGAGGAAGAAGGAAGTACTGGAAAGATTCCTGGAGAATCTTTGGGTTCAGAAATACTGGAGGATCACCAAACAGATGAAATAATTGATGGTGATGTAAACAAAATCAGTAACGAGGGAGAACAGAGCAACTTAGAAAGTTCAGAAACACCAAAACTGCTCCAAGATGAAAAGGATGACACACATGATGGGGATGCAGTACATGATGACAGTAACAAAGAACCGGAAGTAGAATTGGAGGATGATGTGGAAACACTTAGTGAAGTGGGAGAGAAAGAGGATGAAATCCTTGGTAAGAATGATGTTGAAATAGTCAAGGAAGTAGGAGAAATAACTCGAACTGATGGGATAAAAGATGCACCAATAACCTCTGAGAAGGATCAGCAAGATGAAAGCTCCAGGGACAAACATGAAACGGCATCCACCGAGGTGACCGAAGGAAAAGGTCTGATAAAGGAAGATGAAGAGGAGCCAATGGAAATTGATCAAGAAACTGAAACTAAAACTGAGGGACCAAAAGATGATGTTGACAAAATGGAAACAGAAGTTACAATATCTGGATCTCCTACACTTGTTGAAGAATGTGACAAAGTTATTGATTCTGATATCATGGTTGTAGATGCTGAAATAAAAGAGACTAGTGGGGAGGTTGTTGATGAGGTGACAATCTTAGAAGACGAGGATGACTCAAGCCAACAAGATAACTTGCCCAAATTCCTCATTCCAGCAGATGCTCTGCCGGATTCCTCATCCAAGTCCCCTTCTGTTGATGAGTCGTTAAGCCTACACGACACCGCCTCCAAGTCACCATTCCCTGTAGCTGGTGAGGATTCCTTGAGCCATGACGCATCCTCTAAATCACCCATCTCATCCGATGTAGCCGGAGATGGTCAGACCAGGACGAGCTCAGCAGAGAAGAGAAGCAAAGGTGCATCTAAGGGATTCAGTCTGACCAACATTGTCTCGAGGCTTATGACTCAAGTGGAATCCAAGCAAGAGGTATAACCCACCAACCTTAACTCATTTCCCTCTCAACAAATAATGGCATGCTCATGAAAAGCCATCCAACTAAATGTACAGTCAGGCCTGATTTTTTTTCAAGACCAAAGCAGTTTTATCTTAACCCTTACTCCCTAGGCCCACTTGCCCAAAGGTGACCTCAATCCTCCACTATCCTCCACTCTATGGTCACTCAACACCAGCATGTTTGGACTTTGATAAGCATTTTTTGTTTGGGCCTACAGTCCTCAAACCTCCACAATCGGACATTAACATGAAGAGGATTTTGGAGGATTTGGAAGGGTTGGGGCACCTCTGCAGATACAAGAGTTATTGTAAAGAGCTGACATTATGTACAAACTATTTGTGTTTTTTGCGTTACGAGTGCGCAACGTATGCAAATGTATTTATGTTTTTTATGGCTTTTTTTAACATTACCATCGATCAAAGTTCAGACGCAAAAAAAACAATCTAAATTTGTTGGTCTTTATGCAAAAAATCAGGTGATGCAACTTTCAGGTATATCTCAGCTTTTCAAGTCCAAACCTAAAAAAAAAACCTTCTTAACTAGCAGACCTTGTGGCGTGTCTTGGTTGAGGGGTCAAGCGCACTGGACTCAAGCTCTGGTGTTTCTGATCAGCAGAGTGTGGGTTTGAGTCCTGGTCTTGACACTTGTCTTCTTCAGCAAGACACTTGACCATTATTGCTCTGTCCTTCGGATGGGACAGAAATTATAAGGTCCGTGTGTTGTGCCATGCAGGTAAAAGATCCCAGTTACACTTATCACTAAGAGAAGGGGTTTGCCCTGGTGTTTCTGGCTGTGGCTGCTGAATGCGCCTCAGCACCTTGTAAACCCTTATAAGGTGCTATATAAATTGGTCTCATAATTTAAAAACCTTGTAAACCTGTCTTAAGAAAAGTAACAATAAGTGCTTTGGGTACCTTATACATGTAGGTAGATTTATGGACTGTGAAGACTTTGTTATTATAGGACCTGTGGGCCAGTGGAGATTTCTAGAAATATGAGCCCTGCATGAATGAATTAGTTTGTTGTTAAGTTGGTTGTGTCTGGTTATACATCCCTTCTAAATGTAAACCATCTTTAGATTTCTTTGAGTAACTGTCAAACATTATTTCCTGTTAGAAAAACTGTCTATATTTATTCTTCATAGGATACAACAGAAACCAAGAAAGACAGCGGAGATGCAGTTGTTGAGAAGAAGTCTAAACGGAGTGAGCAAAAAGAGCAGGGAAAACAGGTAAAAGCAATATTTTATGGCAACATTGAGACTGTAGATCATGCATTCACCACATGATATCACATTGCAGGTTGGCATAGGTCATTTATCATTTGTGAATACCCCAGACAGTTTCAATGGGTCATATGATCATAAACCCAGCCTTAATCGGCAATTTAAAGACACAGCTAAAGCTGTTAAACCAGTTGCCGCCAGGATTCTTGTATATTTGTCCCGTCCCCCTGGCAGGATTCTTTTGGCGGAATTGCCGGAATCTTTTGTCTTTGAGGTTACCGCTGACACAAAGAGACCCTGACTTGACAATGTTAAGAGAACAAAGATTCTCTTTATTGGATCGTCTGTTTTGTTTCTTGACTGAGAAAATGTCAAACTTTGACAGCGTGAATTACAAAACATCGGCCGTTACCTGCGGCATAGGAGTGGAACTAAACACTGAACTATGGCTTGATTGCTGGCTGACTCTGACTTACCTCCATCAAGGCGAAATACAATGAATGAACAACGGTGGAAGCCTCTCAATGCCTTGTTATCCTCTTCTTGGAACATCCAGTGTCAACTGGTCAAGCAAAGATCAGCTTTAAAGTTTGTCTTAATCTGTTATACATTTTCTTAGATGAGAGCAGCAGCGCATGCAGAGCTGATGATGCTTAAAGATGGAGAGTATGTAGTTGAGGATGAGGAAGAAGATGAAGAAGCAACAAGTAAAGAGGGTAAAGACCAAGAGAAAGGAGACGGTGATGCCAAAGGAATGAAGGTATGAAATAAACATCTTTGTATCTTGTTCAGAAAGTTACATTGCAAAGGTATGTATTTATAAAAGACTCCATTCCACCAGGGTAATTTTTAGAGACATTTGAAAACAGACAATGAAGGAGACTGTCACATATTTGAAGGAAGACTTATCCAGAACCTTGGTGCAGCGATTGAAAGAGCATGATCTTCCCAACTGTGCTTGCATCAGAGAATGGAAAAATGCGCAAGTTTTGGAACAGAAGTAAATTTCACACAAATTGAAAAAAGTAGAAGTTTTGATTTTGGTTTTACCCTTACATCGATGTGTAATAAGCACTGTATACTCGATGCTTTTTGAGTCAAACCCTCGCATTCTAGAGCAGATGTTTTAACCACTAGACCACCAGTTTGAATCCTGTATATCAGCAGCAAGTACCACAACAGTTTAATAGATGTAATAATTGCATCGGGGATAAATGGTTTGACTCTTACACCGATGTGTGATAAGTACTGTATACTAGGTGCTTTCCAATCTTTATCCCCATTTTAATTATTGCATCAATTCAAAAGTAGAAGATAAATATATTGCATTTTTCTGAATTTTTATTATAGAACTACGCCATCAGCACAATGGATGAGTTGCTTGGGTTGTACGGATATGACAAAGTAGAGAGTGATGAAGGAATAGAGCTGAGTAGCAGTCTATCACAGAGTAAGATTCCTATCACAGGTAGTGTGACTAAACCAAACCAGAAGGCCAACCAAGCACATAAATCACCTCTAGGTAAGCCTCTCCTCTCCCTGACCTCCCCCTACCTCCACCCCAACTGCCGTCAACTCTTGGTAAGGACTTCCTGTAGATAAATAGCTACCTTATCATAAGAGGGGGAATTTAAAGTAAGATACAGTGTGCATTAGGGGAGTTAATCTCAGGAGTGCTACGAGGTTAACATCTCAAACAAAATTTCAGAAACTACAGTGAAACCATGCCTTTAAGAATAGACCGATCCATTAAGCCCCGCCTACCTTAGCAACTGACTAGCAACAGCACATGGTGTGACTTTCTTGTCACGATCGCACCGGTGGTTCGGTTACGGCCACATTGGATACACACACGTACATGGTTTTCGTGAACGGTATGGATTTAGTTTTGTGGCCTTTAGCAGTGTCTTGAGTCCAGAGAACAATACAGACAGGAACACTATTAAACCACTTTTACACGACTGTACAGGGACCATCGCTGTGGGATTTGCACCACTAGAAATACGAACAAATTAAAACAAATCAAAAGTTACTACAGTTGTGTGCTGTTTTTAGAACAATGGAAACGGTTTGTTTACTTTTCTAACGTTTCGGACTTTTGTCAGACTTTCAGTGGCGTTGTACAGACTGTGATTGGTCAATACGTTAGTAGGCGGGGCTTAATGGATCCGTCTATTGGCAACACACAGTGCATACCCTGGTGGGGTACTCACTTGTCATTTGAGTACAATGGACTGTGTAAGTTGACCTCGAGAGCGTACAAGTTTTCACAAGAATCTTGACCTCTGATCACCTCGAATTGTGGCAATTGTTTTTAAAAAGAACTTGCATCCAAACAGAAAATCCACCTATTACATTTGATACTTCAAACAGGATGTTGGAGGTCGAGCAATATTTCTTCATTTTCTCAAACATTTTCCCGATTGTATTATAATTTTATTTATTACATTGTAAGTTAAATGTAATCATTCCACCAATATGCATTTGGGGGATGGAGAAAAGTGATTGGACACAAATAAAAATCCCACAAGATTGCACCATTAATCTCCCATGATGGATGGCTCAAAGGTTCCTAGATGCTCAATGGTGACCTTTTTGTAGCGAGACTTACACAGTCTATAGAAGAGAGCTTCCACTCATCCATAGCCCTTTAAATAATCTACATGGACAATATTTTTTGGTTACTTAGTGTGACTCCATACTACATACATTAAAAATGAAGTTTAGTGTATAACAAGTTTTCCCTTAATTTTCTTTGCACAGCTCCAAGTTTGATCATATCAAATGTGACTTCAATGGCACCAGCTCAGAGTAACACCGATAAAACTGTGAAGGTAAGCGCTCAGACATTTTTTTGTAATTACTAACGAGCTTGGGTAGGTGGGGTTTTTTGGGTTGCCTTTAAATATCCTCCTGTTGATTAGGGAATCTCAACACTGTTTGCCTCTATGAACGAATACAATGTGTCAGCACGATGGCAATACTGTCTGTCACTGTGTTCAATTCATTTATTTATACGAAATACGACTTTAACAAGCAAACCGGCTGTTAAGAACAAAAACAAATATTTGGGCGCAATATTTATTTTTACAATTCAATAACTGTCAGAATAAATGTCATAATCTTTCTGGGTTTTTCCTTTGAAAAAAAAGTAATAATTTGTCTGGGTCGAGCTTGCTAAGGGGTGGGGGCGACTTTGTCAGGGGGCGAGATTGTTACAACCCAGGGTGAGCTTGTTTGAGGTGCGACTTTGTTGGGGATGAGCTTGTTACAAGGGCAAGATGACCAGCATTCATACTCAGAGCAGCATATACTTTGTTCAGTTTTTTTTCTTGTCTTGAACACAAACTAATCTACTAAAACCTGATACATTTTGCAGGAAGCACCAGTAAAGAAGAGCAACTACTGTGCAGAGTGCAGCCTCCCAGTAGATGTTGCCTCCATGCTAGTTATTGGTGATCATAACTTCTGCTCTCAGTCCTGTGTTAATAACTACCAGAGTCGCCAGACTAAGGTGTGTGATTACTGCTCTGGTCTCATCACTCAAGCTGCAAGTAATAAGTACGTCAGGGATACACAGGAAGGAAGAAAGAAGTTTTGCTCTCAAGCCTGCACAGAGGAGTTCTCTAAACGGGTGCGGGTGAGTATTGGGGGACGTTGTATCTCATTGGGATGCTTGGTAGGATCCACTAGGTGGATGAACAGACTTACCTGGTAAACCTGTTGTTTTGGGAAATGTGAACGTGCTCAGAACTATGTAAACAATGGACAGTTACTGCCACCTAGTGTCCCAAAGTCTCCCATTGAGGAATAGGAAAAGCACAACATATCCTTGATGGATCTGTAACAAATATTTAATAAGGTAAATACATGTAGGCATTTGTGTTACCGTGAAAAGTGCTTGAATTCAGGCTATGTCCAAATCTGCGGATGAAGCATAGGATGTCTACAGCAGTAGTCGCAGTCACCAATTCAGACACGGCAAACGATTTACCATGACGAAGCAATCTGTGTCAGGTTCCCCTTGTCAGGTTCCCCTTGTCAGCAATGGCAATGAATATACTGATTTTCATTTCTTAAATAGGTACCAGGCTATGCCCTTCCAGCCTCGGTTTTGTTGCACTGAGTTGAATGGTGGAAAAACAAGATGGCCGTGCTGTGATACCACCTCAAACCGCGTATAAAACCATGTGATACAGCCTGACAAGAAGCATTAAAAATGCCTGTTAAAAAATAACGCTGGCCCACCATGCAATATAGGTCACTCATCAGTTCACACAACCAAAATTTTCTAAGAGGACATTTGTATGCAATTTACCCACAGAGATCGTTGCCCACATCTGGTTAGATGAGTTACCTGGGTGACCTAATGGGTGTTACATCTTGTTTTATTATATAACTCTATGCCTCAAACCTCTCATTATCACTGATTTAATTTCAATGCTTTATTTTTAAGCACTGCAACACTTGCGGCAAAGAGATCTCCAAAGCATCAGAAGGGATCCTCGCTCCAGCAGGCTCAGATGGAAAATTTGTGGACTTCTGTCGACAAGAATGTGTGGACAACTACGGCAAGAATGTCATTGTGCCCTCCTCCCAAGGTTTGACTAAACTCGAAGGAGGACAACCAAGATATTGGGCTCAAGACACCTTCTTTGTTTGTGCGATCTGTAATCAGTATGCCAAGGTAAGTGTCTACTTGGTCTGGAAATTCTGTAGACGGTCAAAAACCTGTGCAATCGTTGATTATCCCTGGCTGTTTACTGACCAACTCATTGCATGCTGCAAGTCTGGTTGTCTCAGTATTATACTGTGGCGTGGTGGAATGCAGCCATTTATACTGTACATGGAAAAGGCCTGAAATGTCATCTTTGAGAGGGCAAGGCCATTTTTATTTTGCAAAGGGCACTTCCATTGGAAGATCTTAAGGTCTGTGGGAAATTTTGAAGGGGCACCAAGGCCAAGACCAGGGCAACAGAGGCCCGGTAAAATTTGTAATAACCACCCATAGCTACTAAGAGAAAAAAAAAACAAAACAAAACAAAACATATATAGACTTTATTGTTCCTTCATTCTTTAGACTTGTGACTTTAGAAGTGTAACTTCATTCTGTAAACTTTATTTTCCTTTATTCCTTAGACATTTTTGTTCCTTCATTCTGTAGGCCAAGCATGTCATCAGCATACAGGGGAAGCTGAATGGTCTATGTTCTGTAGACTGTTTCAATCAGTTCAAGGAGAAGAATAAGCTGCAGTTCTCATTGTGTGGTCAATGTAGCGCCCTCTGCTCCAACCAGAAGATGATGAGGAGCGTTGAGATTGAGGGCAAACTCCATCGATTCTGTAGCATGAGATGCTTCAAGATGAAACTCAAACGCTCTATGAACACCATCGCATGTGCAGCTTGTAAGGTAAGGAAGGGTTGGTATCTCAAAAGACAGGGGAATGGAAGGAAGGGATTGGGGGAGGTCGACTCAATTTCATGGCTCAGCTTACCGGGGAATCCTTTGGTCACCTATCACTGCTGAAAGGGTTAGCTCTCCTCTGGCTGTGTAACTGAAGGGTGTTTAGTAGTGTGTGAAGTATGCATGCGCAGAAGTAACAAGTACTTGCTAACTTGTGAAATACGCTTACATTCGGTGTGGATTTTTTTGTTACCATAAGAGCTGGTAAGCAGAGCCATGAAATTGTGCCCAGGTTGGATGAGCCCTCAGCCCCTACCAGTAGATGATTGGAAGTGTTGGAATGAAGGGATAAATTTATGAACGCTGTTTCATGTGTAGCTTCGTACGATAAGGAAGGGTTAGTTTCTTTGAGAAGGGACAGAGAGTTGATACAAGAACCAAATGTCATCAGAAATGAGTGCTTTTCTTAGTAGAATTTGGTTCTTCCTGTGGTGGGAATACTAATAGTTAGGTTTGGGGTAACACCATGGAAATGTCATCTGGGTCCAATTGCACAAAGCTGTTTACCACTGAGACATTTTTAATGCTATCTTTAACAGAAACATTTGTAAAAGCCTATGTGTATATCATGAATGTGTGCATGTTCACAATGTTTTTGCAGCATTTACAGGCTTACCATAATTTTGATGTGCAACTTGACTCCCAAAATGGAGAGCATGGTAGACAGGAGCCCTGTGTGACGTTGATGCAACGGGTCAAGTTACCACTTTATTGTTAATATTCCCTGAATACTCAAAGATTTTGATTGCTTTTGACCAGACTGCCTGTTCAGCCCAGAGCATGATTGAGGAATGGAATGGTACAGAGCTGGTTAGATTCTTCTGCTCCACGGCGTGTCTTGGTAAGAGAGAGACGATCCCATTCTCATCCTCGGCTCAGAAGGTTGCTTCTAACATGCACAACGTGACCATGCTTCAACCAAAACCAACGCCAAAACCAACGCCAAAACCACAACCACAACCACAACTTCAAACAGCACAACAAAAGGTAAACAACTAGTTATTTAAATCAGTTAGGGTATGTCCAAACGAGTAGCTAATTTCGCTGCCGAGTCCAAAACTTAGCAGTAATATTTGATATTATGTAACACCCAAAGAGATTTTTGTCATTTGAATGGGGATTGCAGGTCACACGGCATTCATTAATCAAACCATATTATGTAACTTTGTGAAAACGCAAAAGTCAAACTACACAAGATTAGCCAGTGTTGTGTATTTCAATGGGTAAAGTGGTGAATCTTGATTAGTCACTTTGTGGAAATGCAAAATGGGAAATCTAGTGATGCATTGGTCATGCTAATTAGTGTAATAACGAACTTGTTGCGTCTTAGTTCCTGAAATTTGCTGAAAATGTTAACACCAAGAATGTCAAGAATTTGTTTAAAAAAAAAAGATTTGCCGGATGTTGTGATTTTTTGTCTTTATTCATTACTTTGTGAAAACAGTGACGATATATCAAATAAAATTTTCATTCCTCAGCAGGCAACAACTCCACAAGGAAATACACGTGCCCAATCCGGCAACAAATGTGACCATTGCTCCAAGCAACAGCGCCCTCAATACCATCTTACCATGTCGGATAACAGCATCCGTAACTTCTGCTCCTATGCCTGTGTGATTGCATTCCAAGCACAGTTCAACGTACCCCCAGTCACCTTACCCCAGGAGGTTCTACAGCTGACGTGTAGTCAATGCCAACGTGGTTTTTCCAATAAACCACTGCCGTTGGATTTTAAATCAGTCATTAACGTTTTCTGCTCACAGAATTGCTTGGATGAGTTCAAAAGGGTACGTATTTACTGTGACTTTATCCCACACAAAGCACTGTTTACATCGTCATTCATTAATATGATAATGTCAGCACTAAGTAAAAAATTGGATTTAAACCTGTCTTGTTGCGGTACTCACTTTAAAGATTGAAACTGGCCTGTTGTTTCCAGGCAAGCTCGTTGTCTAGCGATTAGGACATCTGCTCCGGAATGTAGTAACTTGTGGGTTAGAATCCCACCAGACATGCCTGTTGATCTTGTTTTAGCTACAGGCAAGCGCTGTCAGTGCTCTAAACTATAGTAGCTTGTGGGTTAGAATCCCAACAGAGGTGCTTGTGGATTTTTTTATTTGCAGGCAAGCTCTGTAGCAAAGTAAATAAAACATCTGAACTGTAGAATGCAGAAGAAGATGGGTTCGATTCTCACTTGAGGTGCCTGTGACTTTTGTTTTTGTGCAGCTACTCTCTGCCTTTTGGGGGTTCAAATTGCATGTAAAGATATTGTGCCGGTCTTATCGTGGGCGCGTCGCCTATAATCAAATCTTTGCCTGAAATGCACCCTGCACACTGACACACAGGGAATGTCAGGTGGATTGGCGTCACTGATTCAAAACGTCTACTTAGGGTCACGGATTCTTCAATAAACCACAGTGCAATTCTGATTGTCATAATTACAGGTGAACTCTGTCGTAGTGGAATGTGATTACTGTCATCTAGAGAAGATTCTACATGAGAGGATTTACTTCTCTGGCCAAGCTCGGAGCTTCTGCAGTGAAGGTCAGTACAGACTTACAGACAAACCAAAGGGCAATTCAACAGTGACTCACATTACATTGACCACAGAAATCAAGAAGCTGGTTTTCACAATTATTTTCTTGACTTCATATGTTGAAATCTGCTATTGACAGCAACAAATCTCAACAGATCGAGTCTCTACAATTATTCAGCAGACCAGATTTCTGCTTGGGTTTCAAAACCATTTGAAGTAGCAGGTAGATAAGTAGATGTTGACGTCACTGTTTGCAGAATGCAAGCTTGAAGTCATACTGGTGTTGGGTCTAGACCCTACGTAGATCCACAGAAGTCTAAGAGCTGCAGTGCAATATATGCTTTCAGGCTCTATCTGAGCATTTCCCACCACAGTTTTTCACGCTACCCATGTGGCACTCTTCAAGTTAATAGGTAGCTGATCCCATAATTTGGCAGCTCTGGAGGGGACAGACACATCTCCCGTATTATTTAGGCCTGCAGTCCCAAATTCTGCATAATCACACAACTTCTTGCATAGGTTTTTTGGAGAATTTGGAACCATTATAATTGTACAGTATTTGTTTTGACTCCCTTAGGCTGCAAGTTACTGTTCAAGCAGCAGTTTGCCCAACGCTTAGGACTTCGATGTACTGTATGCGATTACTGTGCACAGACATGCCGTAGTAAAGTGGAGCGTATGTACGGCAACCATAAGAAGAAGTTCTGCAGTGTTGCCTGCAAGTCACAATACGATAAATGGCTAAGCAAAGGCGCCAAGTAAGTCATGTTATGGTATTAAAGTAAAGACATCGGTGAAGTTATTGTTTATCAGCTTAGTGTGTTAAGGTAATCCTAAAAGTAACAATTCAGGCCTATTTGCTTCCTTCTTGAAAGGGCAAGGGTACCAAGGCATTTTCTTCTTGATAGAGGGCACCTCGATGAGAAAATTGAAAATTTGTACTGGAACATTTCAAGGGGCACCAAGGCAATGACTAGGGGATTGCCTCAGTGAAGTATCAGGCTGGACAATTAAAAAAAAAAAACTTGCAGGTACAACCATGTGTGAATCTCCTTGGGAGGAGTGTTAGCTCTGAAATTAGTCGTTGGCTTGGTCTCGATATTTCAAACACTATACTCTGCTCGTCTTAAGGAGAATTGCGGAATACTGTTTGAAATGTAAAACAAATGAGTGTTGTCTAGAATTTAACAAAATATATTTTCTGAACCAAATGGTTTTTGACCTTGCTTTGTTGTAGATGTGATGGTTGTAAGTGTACAGGACGTAAGCTTGCAGAGAGCTTTGTATGGCGAGGTGATATGAAGAGAGTTTGCAACCAGCATTGCCTGCTGTTGTTCTACACACAGCAGAATATTCCTAACATGAGCACACAGACACAGGCTACGATACCTACTACACAGTATACACAACAGAGTGCAACCAGTAAGTACATCAGATCTCATTCATCTTAGGCCATTCAAGTAGGACTTCAATAAAATCTCTTATACTAAATTGACTGTTATTGTTTTTGTTGTGTTTCCTTGTTATTTCATTATCAGTATGATGGTTTACTTCCCGTAATATTGTGGAATTTGTATTCTTTGATTGTTTAATGAGTGAGTTTTTCCAGTCACTGGCTGCACTACTTCATGGTTCCCAGCGAAGGCCCATACAAAATTCAATGATAAACTACCAGTGAGAAGTGTGTTGTACTACCATGGACATAAATGCTACAAGTGCGTGGGTTAAAACAAATTTCTTTTCATGGTAATACATCAAAACAGCTAGATGAATTGTTCATAAGTTTGGGGCTTTTTGAGAAATTTGGTTCTTCTGGGCCATGAAACCCTGATCAAAACCATTATTTTTTACATTATGAAATGACTTGAATTGATTCTTAATCATAGAAGTCCTCGTTACCCACTTCTTGAAAGCTTACAACATTAGAACACTAGGTTTTTCCCCCCAAAAGTTCTACTTTACAGAAATACAACTTTTTCCAATTTTTGTTTGGATTTCTGATTTTTTTTATTTTCTACCCCCAAATTCTGATTGTTTTTTCTGACCCCCAAAAGTCATTTTTACCCCCGATTTATATTCTGGAATTTGTATTAAATCTGAAAATTTGGAAAACGCTGTTATAGAAATAATAATCCTGCCTGTGATGCACAGTTAGTCTCTTCTACCTGCAGTCAGTACACACTTTTTCCAATAAAAGCACCATTTCCAGATACGGTTGAAGCATAAACGGCTGGAGATAAATTTACGCACTGACCTATGACCTGGCAGAAATTTCGAGACGGTGTGTGTCCGACGCACGTGTGTGGAGAATCGTCGACATTTGCAGATTATTTTCATTTACCATTACTCTCTGGAATAAAACAATTGCCAAGCCATTGACCCTTTATGACAGTCTTTGTGCGTTTGTTATTGTTTTGACAGAAACGACTACACCTGTGATAACTAACGTGATGTCCTTAGCAGCGGCTCCACAGAAACAGCAACCAACTGGTAAGTCACTGTCATCAGCCAGAAACTAAGACAGATTAAGAAGTTTTACCCTCTTTTTCAATTTTCAAAACTTCTTTGACCTTTTTCCCCCTTCCCGTTTCCTCAACTGTGCTCCTTATTTGATTGATATCAAAATTACCTAACATTTATTTCCTTTTGAATCTTTCACATTACAGTCCTGTCTCAGAACAGTGCTCAGAAAGTCGGCGTTTCATCCTACATCGTCAAAAAATGCCACAAGCAAACGCAGATAACCACAGCGGCCCCAAAAGTACTCCCTCCACCCCCACCACCGACACCACTGCCTCCAGCCCCTAAGGCCATGAAGAATAAAGTCACACTTGTCAAACCCTACACTCAGACCAAATCAATCTCCTGCAGACCTCATACCTCCAACAAGGAAACCATGACCGGTAAGAAATTAACCTCTTTACTTTGCAAAAACTTTTTGTAACAAAAGAAAAATTGCAAGCCCAAAGCTTGTCATCTGTACATTTGACTAGCCCGTGCGAATTATTAGGGTTAAGGTTAAGCAGTTGGATGTCATGTATACACAAAAATATTTTCTGAGCGAGCAAACAAGCGTCGTTTAAACACGCTATTGTGTAAAATCCGAGTACCGGAACAAAGGCCACCTGGACATTCTCCTACTGAGCATGCACAGAGCATGCACACTACGTGCAACACTTTGTTTCACCCACTCAAAGGCGAACATTTCATTGATTTTCGCCCATGATGCTGGGGTTGTTGTATAATCCCAGATTCCAGACCATTTGCAATTCATGGTAATCGATTTGACATTTTCTCGACAGAGAAAACAAAAATCCTGGTACTATAAAGAGAATCTTTTGGATTTGTCAAGTCAAGGTGTCTTTTTGTCAGCGGTACTCTCAAATAAAAACGGTTCCGGCATTGCCAAGAAAATAATCCCATCAGGCTGGATGAAAAAAAATTGAAGATTCCTGGCGGCAGCTTATTAATGGACAATTAAGAAGGCACAAGCACTCTCTCCAAAAGTGTTAATTTTGTGATGGGTATAAATTTTGTCTATGTTTTGCAGCGCCCAAACTCTTAGAGAATCTTTGAAGAAATCATGATACTCTTTGAAGAATTGATCAAACCAAAATTTGCTGAATTCCAACACCTCACTAATTGCCTGTAAAAAAATGTTTGTTAAATTTCTGTAACTAAATGTAGATCTGTATTTTTGTTTCCTTTACAGATGACATGCTCCCGATCATCATCCCAATTCCTGTACCTATCTATGTACCTGTACCCATGCATATGTACAATACTCCCATCCCTCACCCCATCACCCTCCCCGTTCCTGTGCCCGTGCCAATGTTTCTTCCAGTTGCCCATAACAATGCTGACCTTCTTCTGGAAACCATCAAAGAGATCCGTGAGAGGATCCCATCCGATCCTTTGGAAGCGGAACTTCTGATGCTGGCTGATGCCTTAGCGGTGGATAATGCTGGATCTAAATCCAGTCAGGCATCAGAGCAAGGGGAAACAGTTGCTCCAGAGATTGCTACACTGGAAACTCTTGGTATGTACCATCCCTCAGTATTAGGGAAACTAATCAACCCCGAAAAGGTAATGGGTGCCAGACCTGATACTTCATTCTTGTAAGAGCAAGGCAGTTTTTCCTTTGTAGAAGAGCATCTCTATGAGGGAATGTAATTTGTGCTGGAACATTTTGAGGGGCAGTAAAGCAGTGGCAAGGGCATGGAGGCAATCAGCTGAAGTATCAAGCCTGGGATGCTTTTCCTGCAGCTCATCATTGTTTTGAATGATGATGTAATCTGAAAGGGTGAATACTTTTATTGGATTTTGGAAGATTAATCTAATTCCCATTCTCTGTTTTTTTATAAACTCAATCTGTAAATAAATGATTGGACCATTTCAAATCTCCAACTCATTAAAATATTCTCACCATAGCACTCATAAACATTCATATCAGATGAACAACAGAGAAAAAAGTAACCCATGTATTTTCACCAGCCATCCATCTTCCTTGTCTTGTTCCCTGTACCTACTAGCCATCAGGAGTAATGATTCTAATCCTATAAAAGGTACACCAGACTATTTTCCCTTCGAGCCTCAATATGGTTACATTGTATATTGTTTAGGTGGCGGGGATGACTTGAGTAACATCGCATTGCAGGATGCTGAGGATATGATGTCAACTCAGTTCTTGCCTGAAAACCTTCTTAAGATAGCTGCTGATATGGCTCAAGTATTGGAGGGGCCCAATAATGATCTGCAAGGTAAGCAGGGTTTGACATAGCTACTGGACAACTGGCCAGAGTATTGAGTTACAGCTAGTAACTTTATAACCCAACTAGTCCAGTGATATGGGCTCAATGTCATATAGCTGCTTCAAGCACAAAAAGTAGCCTAGCACAAAACAAATTAGCAAACTAGAATAAGGTAACCATCCAAACTACATGGCACATGTACTATCTGTGACTGGTATCCTGCATACTTTTTGCTTAGCAGAAAAGTTTTAAACAATATTTTCTGCTTAAACAGCTGAATGAAATTTGGCTCTGCTGTTAATTTTGTTTTGAGTTTCCAATCATATTTGAAGATTAGATATGACAGATTTCCAATTAAGCCTTAACTTTACAAACCAAACGGTCCACCCGAGACACGAAAGACACCATGCAGTAATCCAAATGGCAGAAACTTGTCTACATTTTGTAATAAGATTTTAACTTGTCAAACTTTTGGGTATGTGTTCGCAGTTGTGATTGGTCTGTGCATTAAGGGTCAGAGCTTTATGGATCATTCTATATTGCTGACAAATGATTTTCTTGTAAGAAAAGTTCAATCGAATACCAAACTTTGTAACGACTCGTTTGCATTGCTATTGCCTTTAATAAAAACATTCATTGAAACCATTGGAAGTTGCACAGTATAAATACCATCAAGCAGGCATTTTGGCCCATGGGTAAAGAAGCACAAGTGTAAATGCAGATTCTGTAAGGTGTGATTTGTTTGTTTGTCATGCAGATGATTTGGATAGTCTTTTTGCCGTTGAAGAACCAAAAATTGATCTACCTCCACCAACCACTCGCTCCAAATCCAAAACTGGCGGGCGACGTGGGCGCAGCCGCGGAAACAAGAAAGCCTGTGTTGAGGATCCAGCCCCAGTGGAAGTGGAAAAGCCAGTTGTTGAGCTGAAGAAAAGCAAAGACGATGCCCGTAGCAGCATCGGATTGAATGCATACAGCCACTTTGTCTCTACAAAGAAAACCGAGACGACAGATCACAAAGGTTTAACATGGAATCAAGATATCTTAGAGATCAGTTTGGATGAGCTAGCGTATATATTATGCTTGATGTGTAAGGAAGCTACCCAGCCAGATGGCGCCAAGTACCCACCAGACATCTTACATCTCATCTTCCTCTCAATCCAACATTATCTCTCAAACAGCGGTCGTCCAGACAATATCTTCACGGATGAGATCTACCATCGCTTTACGGATCTCCTGCATGAAGAGATTAAACACTGGGAGATTTCATGCGATCCTTTAAGTGGCGTGATCTTAAACTCCCGTATAAATGAGGAGACGTTGTGGAACGCTAAACAGTTGGGGGCACACTCTCCGTACATTCTCCTCAGCACGTTGATTTACTTCAACGCTAAGCATTTTCAGCTGAAGACCATTGATAACCACAAAGCTTTGGCATTCTGTCGTATTCAGAAGCACATTCGTAAGATGGGATCAGTTCGCTCTATGTTTCTGAGATACTACCCTGGAGCAGGGAAAAAGGGTAAGTTGAATCTACTCACTACAAGAGAGGTTACTTCCTGAGCATCAATACACCCCTTGCATAATAATAATAATGTGGGAGGCTAATCATCCCTACTCACAGCTGAGCAGCAAAAACCTGTTCAACTGTATGGTGGTACAACTGTGCACAGAACTAACTATGTAAATGTAAATGTGTGTACTGTGTAGATTCATTCACTACATGATATATTGCAGGCTGGTATAGTTTATCATTGAAAACCACAGTGGATGAAATTGAGTGGGAAGGTTGACTGTGTTTTGTGTAGATACATTCACCACATGACATAATACTGCAGGTTCGCATAGTTTATCTATCATTTAAAACCACACACACAGTGGATGATATTGAATGGTCAGACAACAGAAGGGTCAATTGTTGATAATAAAAATGATGTGCTATTTTAATATGGCTGACTGTATTTTTTGTACAGTGGGATCATCAGAAACTGGAGGCAAGAGGAAACGTGATAGAGACAGTGATACAGACATGTTACGACTGGAGCAGACAGAGAATACAGTAAACCCACTTAGATGTCCAGTCAGGCTCTATGAATTTTATCTTTCTAAATGGTAAGAATCTAAAGAGACTACCTGGTTCTAATCTCACTAAGAGCTCAGGGGTGGATTTCATAAATTGCTAGGACTAGTCTTATCTTAAGTTAGGACGAGTAACTAGTCCTAGCTTAAAGGACTACTCATAAGTTAGGACTAGTCCTATGTTAGGACTAGTTTTATGAATTCCACCCTGATTCATCTTAAGATCAGTTAGTACATGTATCTACAGTTGGGTCTGAATTCATGGCTTTGGTAGTGGCTATGACCGGAAAACTGAGAAGGTCCTATTAATTTTTTCAATGTTGTTGTTGCAGCAAACAGCCATAGCTGTAGCCGAAGGTGCTTGATTCAGACTCGGTTTATCCGAATAACAAAGCAATGTGTGATGTCACAATACAAATCACTAATGACAACTCATCTTAAAATGAATCAATATTTATCCCTGATGTAAGTATTATGTTGGTTGCGGTACCCACTGCTAATTACAAGGCAGGCTTGGTGGTCTAGCATTTAAGACATCTGCTCTAGAATGCAGGTGTCTTGGGTTCGATTCCCCCTCATGACTCCTGTGGCATTTTGCCCACAGGACTTGGAAAGCAGGACTCTTGGTACACAGTGCTCATTACATCGGTGTAAATATTACATCTATTAAAAATTAATCTTGGTGCTTAGTGAAATCAAGCCTTTGGCCAAAGATCATAAATGATAATTTACATACCACAGAACTTATGCGACGCTCGATCTGATGCCAAAACCAGGCACTTCCTGCCAACTCAAAAGTGGCTTTATTGCCTCATCAAATAGATGAGATTAAGCGAAGACATCGCATCACATTGATAGCAAGGCTGATGTTTCAGTTGTCTTTATTTTTAATAAGGGAATAACAGTGCGAGGACCCGGTCTTCACTGCTTGGTAATGACCGGGGTGGTGGCTGGCCGCTGTTAACGACCAAGCCGGAGGCGCGGTCGTTAACAGCGGCAGCCACCACCCAAGGTCATTACCAAGCAGTGAAGACCGGGTCCTCGCACTGTTATTCCCATTAATAAATACCTTTTTCACGAAATAAACGTCTAAAATCGTCCATTTTGTAACTTTTCTTTCTTGGCGATACTTTCTTGTTTTGTTAGCCAGTCTTTATATCGCCGTTAATACACCCCCACGTGATCACGTTTTGACCAATCAGAATCCACAAACTGTCCTAGGTATTTATTAATGCCATTTCACTATTTCCAAGAAGTGCCTGATTTGGCGTAGGGTGTCATATATCTTGCTTAAGTTGGATTTGAAACTGCATAGTGAGAACAATTTAGAAACTATAAAGGTTTGCCTTAACACCATCTAATTAATTCTCTAATGAGTTGTGTTTATGAAAACAGTGATTCAGCATTAAGACCAGAATGCTCTAATCATGTTCAGAAGAATTATCTTGCTTGGTAGAAATGTGATACCAGACACAATGTCTTATAATTCACATTGATTGCAATGTATTTGTGGGTTTTTTTTATGTTAGAATGACAAACAAATTGTATTCATTTTCTATGTTTTTAAATGATGAAGCTCAATACTTGTCTGTACTTGTCAAACACCAAAGATACTAATCCCAAAAGCTACTTAAAAGCAAATCAAAACGTTGAAACTTTTCCAAAAGCCCCAAAACCCTCTTACTGTGGACCTATCGTTTAGAACCATTCAACTGCATGAGAGCACAACTGTGCACAGAAAGTGTGGACATGTGTGTACGGCATTCACCACATGATGTCATATTGCAGGGCTGCTTGGTGCATCTGTTGGATGATATTGAATGGTTAGACAGTAGGAGGGTTAAATTAATTTCATACCCTAGTAATCCTTATACCTGATTTGTGATTATTATCAACAGCCCGGACTCAGTGCGTAGTAACACTGATCTATTCTACCTGGTACCGGAGCGATCCTGTGTTCCAGACAGCCCTGTCTGGTACTCCAGCGCACCTCTTGGTGAACATGATATGAATAAGATCTTAACTCGTATCTTGATGGTGACTGATATCCATGATACATGGGCGGAGGCAGGTGACGACCCTGATGACTAGAGAGCAAGTCAAGTATCGGTAATGGTTTTATTGTCTGAGGGTGAACCAATGAGATGGTGGTGGGGGTCGTCTTGGAGGCTCATTTATCGCTTGTAGGGTCACATGATTTAGATAAACTGATCACAGGATTAAGTTTTGTGATTTTACTGAATGAATTATGAAATATTGAATTGAGTGCTTACAGACAGGGTAGACACATGTCCTTAACCAGTTGACGCCGTGTGATGTGTATCCACAGTCAGCAAATGGGCGATGTTAAAACACGCCATTGTGTAAAATCGGAATACCGGAACAAAGGTTGCCCGGACATTCCACTGCGGAGTGTGCACAGAGCACCCACATGCCGTGTAACGCTTTATTTCACCCACACAAACTGGGCAGATGGTGCTGGATATTTTGCCAGTTTTTGGCTATTGTGCAGGTGTTATTGTGTAATCCCTGATTCCAGACCTTTGTCCTTTTGCTCCAAGAAAGGGATTACAAGACATCTAGAGGCTTCCACCATTGTTCATTCATTGTATTTTGGCTCAATGGAGGCAAGTCAGAGTGAACCGGGGATCCAGACTTGGTTCCGTATTTAGTACCAATCCTCGGCTGTGGCTCATGGCCAAGGTTTTGCAATTTAAGGTGCATACATTGCAATAAAGGGAATCTTTGTTCTCTTGGCTTTGTCAAGTCAAGGTTTCTTTGTGACAGCGATTCTCTCAAAGAAAAATGATTCAGGTAATTTTGAGAAAATAATCCTGTGAGGCTTGATTAAAGAATCCCGGCGGCAACTGGTTAACAAGGGCATTCTGAACATAGGAAGATTAGCATTGATGTTTAACAAGACAGCTACAGCTCTGAAGATGCCACTTCAAGAAAGATTTTTTAGAGGGTGTCCCAGATCCTTTTTAAGCCACAACTTTGGCTTGGGTTTCAGTTTTGACTCCATCACTTGATCTGAAAGTGTGCACTTTCAGTGTTGGGCTTTTAACAGACGGACGCAGCATAAGCCGGAACCCAATCCCAAGCCTACGTTTCAAGAAGGGCCCAAGCATCTTAAAGACGCACCATTTAAAATTACACACTTACCTTATTCTTCATTTACTCGTAAAAATATTTCAAGTATACTTCAATTTTCATCAAATTTCAAAACCCTATTTCCACAGCTTAAAACCCTGTTTTTTTATTGCCAACTATTCACTTGCAGTAAGAAGTGAGCCCTGGGCCCAAATTTGATGCACTTACAGCACCATGTACGTGTTTGTATGAACTGTAAGCGCAGAGTTCCAGAGAGTAAGCAGTGTCATGACATTGGACCCATGTGTGTTGAACCTTACAGATGTTTCTTAAACCGAACGAGTGGAAGGAATGTGCTTTTCACCATGTTCACACAAGCTCTCATTCCCTTTAGTGTACTGTAAGGGCGTGTCAGAGTTGGTGGCTGCAGCTGTGGCTTGATCGTCACATGAACATGTGTTGAAGCTTAGGAGGCCCATAGCAACACCCTTAGCAACAGCCACAGCTGTAGCCACAACCACCAATTTGGACAAAACCTCAGATACCCAATTTATGTCAAGAACAAGTTTTAAGTGTATTTTGTACAAATTGTAAATGTGGAATTTTCTTCCGAGTTATCTCTTCTTGTAAACCACAATTTTTGATCTTTTTCATTGGTGAGCTGTAAACATTTTAACTAATGGCTATAGGGAGATGTTTATTTTACTAATATTGTTTGATAGTCATTGAAGATTCCATCCATTCAAATGTGATTGTTTAATTAACTCTTCTACTGTCTGACCTTTCACTGTCATCTAGTAGTCTTGAATGATATATAAACTATGCTGGTCTGCAATATAATATCATGTGGTGAATGCATCTATATAGTACACAGTCAACCTTCCTACTGTCAGACCATTCAATATCATCCTCTGTGGTTTTGAACGATAAACTATGCCATTCTGCATTATGATACCGTGGTGAATGCATCCACACAGTATACAAATATACACAGTTAAGGTCTGTGCACAGTTGCGCTACCACATTATGCACAACTATCAAAAGTAGGAGGGTTAATGAATGAATTAATTGTGAGCATCAAATCATTTGATAAAAAATGATAATATTGTCTTTAATTCCTGAAACATATTGCTATGTAATAATCGATTCCATGAGATTATCTCAAATTGAGTTTATAGTGGACGTGTCATCCGATACAAATCCAATTTGAACTCTTCATCTGTGGCGAAAGCTTGAGGTGTGCTAAAGTGTTTTCCATTTTGACATCTTGATTTTCTTGGCATTAGTGTTGATTAATATACTTGTTGACTATGGACCTGTCTTTATGTAGTCAATTGAACTCTTGTATTTTGTACAGTATTTTAACTTTTTTTCTGACCAACTTTCATAAATAAGTTGAGCTTAAATGCAGGATATGTTAAAGTGTTACTGGTTAGGAAATATACTTTGAATCCCTACAGTTCAAGTGACTGTTAATGTTGTATTAAAAGTAACTTTGAAGAAGTGTTGATAATCTTTATATAAACTTATAGATGCATCATACAGCCAACCTTAGAGTCTTATTTTTGGGGTCAAAGTTCATGAAAGGTATGCATGTGTATCAGTGGTTCAAACAAGATTCAATTGAAACTCTGAAGATGGAGCAGCAGGTACAGCCATTCCACAAAGTTTACAGGCACTTTAGAAGGTAGGCCTGGAATTACACAGAGGCCATGGCCTCTGTTGCCCTGATTGTGTCTTTGCTGCCCCTTCAAAAGTTTCCCATAGACTTTAAGATTTTCCAATGGAGTGACCCTTTGCAAAATAAAAATGACCTTACCCTCTAAAAGATGAAAATCCAGGGCTGCAAAAGGGACACTTTGGTATCACAAAACACCTTTTTCTAAAGAGCCTTGTCACACAGGGCAATTTCTACTGGCAACTTGGACGCAGCCAGCTGCATTGATGCAAAAGGAAAACTTAGTCCGCACAGGAGCTTTGTGTGTGTGTAACATTGTCTTACAAAAACCCCAAAGAAAATTATGTGAAAAGTGAAATTGGAATGATTTTTCTTCTTGGATATTGCCTGGAACTGGTCGCCTGTAAATTTCCTTGTGTGGCATGGCCCTAGCTGTGTCTTAATATCCCTATAGATTATAGAGCACCAAAGGCGCAAGATGGGTCACTAGAGCTCTGTCTATTGTTGGAACATGAAATATCATTGATAGCAATAGTCATTGTCTGCACTGATCTATTGTTGTATCAATAGAGTTACTTGCTAAAATGGCGTCCAGTGTACATTTCACATTTTAGCCTGAGTTCCTCATCTTGCGCCTTTGGTGCTCTATAATCTTTTATGTCTTGAAGAAAATGATGTGAACATTGAAGCAGGAATTGTTTAGAATTGGACAAGAACTGGTTGCCTGTAAATGATTTTATCTGCAAAGGATCTTAAATGTAAAATATTGTGCCTAGGTATGCATTCAATTTGTAGTTAGTTCTTGTACATCATGACTCATTGTGTACAATCTGTTTTGTTTTTTACCAATAGCTCATAGAGAAAATGTATATCAAGTTCAGCTAAACCCATAAAATGATTAAATGGAGATTTTTTCAGTACTTGATTGAAACAGACGTAATTGGAAGAATGTTTTAAATAAGCGTTTAATCCAATTTAAATGGCCTGCATCATGAAAACTAGTTGTTTTACTTCGTAATGAATTGTGAGTTCATGTGTTAGATTAGGCAAAATGCAAAGACTAAAAAAAGACTTCATAACTTGTATCTTATTTTTTATTTGTTTCACTTGATGTTTGTCAGATTTTCACCTGCTTTAGAACATCGTAGATTATTAAAAATTTAGCATGTCATAAAGTCGGATTTGAAAGTAGAAAATTTATTACAAACGTGACCTTGCTTAGTAGAGATGAGTGAAGCACATGTCAAGTTTAGGAAGTTTGAGTGATTGACCCCTCGCACGCACGTCACACGCGGTAACTGTGCTTCGCTCACCATTTTGGAAGTCAATAGGTATTCGTGTAAACGACGCATCACCAAAAATGCGCACTACACTTCATAACACACGGAGACATTGACTTCCAAAACAGCGCCACCAAGATTATTGTGATGATGACGTCAGGTGAATTGGGTCAGTATCAAATATTAACTCATGTTCTAATCTAGTGATATTTGCAGAGACACCATGTACATAACCTTCTGAAAAGAACCGGTGCTTTGGAGTTGTCAAACCATCGGTTCTTTTCAGACCCATCACAACTCATACAGGATGTTTATGTATTTTGTGTCTCTGCAAACCTCACTAGATTGTATTCCCACCATGCAAAGTTTCAAAACCTATTTAGAACATGTTCTCTTAGTGATATTGAGTCGGAGCTTTTTAAAGTCTCACAGACTTTTGGTTTAAGAAAGATGAACTTAGTTGTTTGTGACAATTTGTATTGAAACCTTTAATTAATTAAAGGTTGATATGCGACTTACTTCTTTTGATAAAAGCGCAGATATCCATGTGATAAATGACAACATTCTGATAATTGGTAACATTCTAATAACTTAGCCAGTCCAGCACACAGCAGCTTTAGTTTCGAGGTGTACAAGCATACACGCTTCTTGCAAGCCACGCAGCATACTCATGCTGTGCATTACCGGTACACACACCCATGTCAGATGTCATTGTTTATTTGGAACCATAAAAACACATCAAGAGAATGCTGTGTGTAGTTATCTCTGCATATCTGCTTTGAGGCAATGGACCTTTCCCATGAAATATGCTAATTACATTCACGTATGTGTTCAGACCCTGTTGGTTGGCAAACGCCATTGAATTGTGCACAAAGCAGACGCACACAGCACATACGCGTCACGCTTCCCTCAGTCCCATGCGATAGGGCGCACTGTTCCCAAAATTTTGCCAACCAAAATGTAAGTGCGCATGCGCGATGTCCAATTTACATATTTCATGGGAAAGGTCTATTCATGCACACTGCCATTTACTATATGCCAGATTTCAACTTTCTCATTGGTTGATCTGGTTATGTTTGCCATATGGGCATATCACATGGTATTGATACTCTATGCCCACAGCTGACAAAGAGGGCATCCACACCAGACACGGACGATAATTGAGCTTGGTATTCTCCAGGTTCTATCTCTGTTTTTGGACGCATAATAAAAACTTGGTGGCAGCAGAGTTATCAGGTACAATTCTGTTCTTAGAAATGTGCACCTGGACAGAACTATGTAGATGACATAAATTTTCCCGGTATGTCTTCTGCCACCTACTTTTTGAAAGTCTCCAATTGCAACTGTGATTGGTTGATACATCAATGAAGTTGGGTAATAACGGATCAGACTTTTACAATGTTTTTTTCTGCATGTTGTATTTTCCAATTCTCTCCTTCATGTATACTGGACACTTTGTGTCAGCAGCCACTTCCACTGATCATGATGTAAGACATTGGAGGTCGTCAAAATAAAGCAAGTGAGTCCCTCGTTACTTAAACAGTATGTGACATGTTTGAACAAAATCAAAATCACAAAACTGAGAGATGGCAAATCAATTAAACTTTTGAGACTGTGACCTTGAGCTCCATTTTTAGCATCAGTAGTGTCCAATAAGTCTTGGTTGTGGTTGCAAAGTTGTTGGTGTCCTCATTCAACCAGATATTCACAGAAAGCCATTTGTCAGTTTTTAACGTTATGTAGTTTCTCTGCATGCAATTGTAGCTAAACTTTACATGGCTAGAAGGTGTGTCAAAACACTGCTTAGTAGTTTCCCGGTTGTCAGCAGAAAATTACATATGATAGACTGGTTTCCAATTGAGTTTTGGCTTAGCGAGTAAAATTTCGGCGTCATTGTCTTGTCAGATGATAAGGATGCTGGATGGAATCTCCATGGTCAGGAATCACATGACTTGATCTGTGAAAATAAATAAGGAGTTGAGGGTATAAGTAACTCTTGTAGTTTAGGGTGTAGTTAGGTCATGTAGGAGTTGGGGGCTACGGCTACGGCTGGATTAACTTGTCAACATGTATTGAAACACAGGCTGCCCTTAACAACAGCCGCAGCCGCCAATTCAGACGTGGCCTTAAGGGGAAAGTTAACCGAGTTTTCATTTGTGTTTTCTTCTATAGGAGTAGGACAAGTTCATGACATGATCGGCGTTCAGAAGTTTCATGAAGGCTCAAGTGTTCTGGTTCTTTTTCACCTTTACCAGAATCGAGAATGATTTCAGGTAAACTCATTAATATTGATATAATAATGTGTATTTATTATGCACTTTGTCAAGCCATGTAGGCTTGTCAAAGTGCCTTACAGTATCATTACCCGTTTATGGGCCCTAAGCATTCCTAAAACTATCTCAACTCCTTTGGAGTTTGCAGCACTGGTAACTCCTGGGTGACGAGAAGCTAAAGTGAAGTGTCTTGCTCAAGGACACTTGTGTCATGATCAGGATTCGAACCCACACTCTGGTGACTCAACCACCTAGACTTTGGTGCACTAGACTGCTTGGCCATGACACGCCAGACATTTGATAGATTACAGGTATATGCAATTTGAATTCTGTGTTTTGTGCAAAATGATCGGAATATAAGGGACATGGTTTAATAGGTCGTGTAAATACTTACTGTTCAGTACAGGATTAGTATGCTGAGGATCCGTCCATAATGGGTTATTCTTGACTACATATCACAGCCCTGTCTGTCACCACTTGATATAATGCATGTATGGTCAAAAGAGGGCAGTCTTACAGGTGTCTTCATTCAGCAACCCCACTTTGATGTCCAAACATGTTAAGCTTCTAACTTCCATAAACCAAGTCTGATTTGAAGCACCTCAAAGAAGTAGTTATTATGAAGAGAGTTGCTTCAGAGCAATCTGCAGTAGATGTTGTCGTTCATGTCTCAGTCCTCGTATAAGAGTAATATGATCAGTCTGATTGGTTTGGAGTTCCATCTTGTCTTCAATACTCTGAAAAAAAAAAGATGCTAATGATGTCACTAAGAGAGTGATTGAGAAGCATGGTTGCAGTACACTGGTCACTGCTCCTTTTTTATGAATGACAGGCTATGCCTGAATTAATGGCTTCAGCAGTGGCAATGGACAGTTCTCTGAAAAGTCCCATTCTTCAATGTTGTCACTGCAGCCACTTGGTTTGGACATGACTATTGGCTCATTGTGACTATTGGCTCATTGTGACTATTGGCTCATTGTGACTATTGGCTCATTGTGACTAGTGGCTCATTGTGACTAGTGGCTCATTGTGACTAGTGGCTCATTGTGACTATTGGCTCATTGTGACCATTGGCTCATTGTGACTAGTGGCTCATTGTGACTATTGGCTCATTGTGACTAGTGGCTCATTGTGACTGTTGGCTCATTGTGACTATTGGCTCATTGTGACTATTGGCTCATTGTGACTATTGGCTCATTGTGACTAGTGGCTCATTGTGACTAGTGGCTCATTGTGACTATTGGCTCATTGTGACTATTGGCTCATTGTGACTATTGGCTCATTGTGACTATTGGCTCATTGTGACTATTGGCTCATTGTGACTATTGGCTCATTGTGACTAGTGGCTCATTGTGACTAGTGGCTCATTGTGACTATTGGCTTATTGTGACTATTGGCTCATTGTGACTAGTGGCTCATTGTGACTAGTGGCTCATTGTGACTAGTGGCTCATTGTGACTATTGGCTCATTGTGACTATTGGCTCATTGTGACTATTGGCTCATTGTGACTAGTGGCTCATTGTGACTAGTGGCTCATTGTGACAAGTGGCTCATTGTGACTAGTGGCTCATTGTGACTATTGGCTTATTGTGACTATTGGCTCATTGTGACTAGTGTCTCATTGTGACTATTGGCTCATTGGGCCAATGATTGATCCAAGGTCCCCTAATCAAGCAAATAATGTTGTTATCCTCGGACAATTTCATAAAGTTGTTTACCAGAAAACGGAGTTCTGCATTCACTAAAGCTGGGAAAATGTGAGTAACAAACAAAGAAGATTATTGGGAAACATTTGCACCAATCTGTATTGACCCCTTACACTGATGCCATACGCAGCTACTGTCTGCCCATGGTCAGCCATTTTGGAGTCAAAATGCTTGTAAAGATGTGGTGTGCGAGTTAAAATGCGCACTGGAGGGAAAGACTCCCACAATGGGGTAAACAAGACTTGTGTGATGACGTCAGGTGAATTGGGTTAATACTGTTCAAGTAATTCAAATTAATGTAAACTTCTGGAAAGAATGTTGGACCTTTCTGTGAATGTACATTGAGACTAATCAGTCCAATTGCTATGAGCTTAAAATATCAAAACACTACGATTAACTGAAATGACAGTGTTTATAGTTACCTGTAAAGTCGAGTGATTTTCCTGCATTTCTCTTGACAATAGTCTGGTACCCAAAAGTCTGACTTGATTATCACAGTGTGGTGAGATAGAGTCCGTAGTATAGACCCTTTTCCAGTTGTTTCTAGTAATAGTCACAATAGATGTCGAAGGAACGTTAAAAACCTGACAACTTTATAACTGTCCATCCTTTAATTTGATATAAACACACCATGCGACCAACCTATGACCATTATCACGTTTGGTGGTTACATTTTAGTTAAAGCAACAACAAACAGTTTCCATTATGTCAGGGATTTTGTGAACTTCATGCTGGGCTTATTTTGATTGCAGAAAACAAAAATAAGCAACTGCTATTTGTGGGCTCTTCAAATGATATTTCCACAACTTTGACAATAACTCTTGAGGATTGGTAGTGGTATGAACTATACATTCACTAAGATTTCAGATTGAAAGTATTTTGAAGAAATTAAAATACTACCACCCCCCAATCCTGTACATTGTCTTCAAATAAAATGAGAGGAATGAAATGGATTGACCAGCCTCTGTTGCCCTGGTCTTGGCCTTGGTGCCTCTTCAAAGGGTTCAAACCATATTCAATTGCAACTCCGAAGATGGAGCAGCAAGTAGGGCCTTTCAACAATTTTTACAGGCAACTTGGGGGCAACCACCTGTAACGTGCATATTTCTACGGGCCACTGCAGGGCGTAAGCGCAGGATTCCGTGGTAAGCTGTGCCATGAAATTGGGACCTGCAATGCATGCAAAAGCAAGCCTGGAATTACATGGAGTCCGTGGCTTCTGTTGCCCTGATCTTGGCCTTGATGCCCCTTCAAAAGTTTCCCATATAGACTTGAAGATTTTCCAATAGAGGTGCCCTTTGCAAAATAAAAATGGCCTTGCCCTCTCAAAGATGAAATTCCAGGCCTGGATTGAGACTAATTTACCAGTAGGAAAACTCACATTTCCACTGCATCCATACACATGATTTTAAGTGCTGTAATCAACCGCCATGACACTCCATCCCATCCACAACACAAGTTATCTTGAAGTTTGCTCTCTCTTATGATTTCTAGCTTTCTGTCTTGTAGTTCATGACGATGTCTTGTCACATTACAGTCAATACATTGCATGATATCATCTGTTGAAAAAATCAAATTACTAGTCAAGTTAGTACAGCAAGGTTGTATCATGAGATTATGACCTTGTTGCCAACACGGTCTTTTATTGTACAACAAGGTCGTATCTTTGTTAACTACTCCCCAATGTAGGCAGGAAAATAACGAAGTGAGACCTTGTTGCATGAACACAATTTTATATTTGCAGGAAATGACCTTTTCACCAAACTGAGTTATGACCTTGTTATACTGGTGTGACATTTTGTAGTTCACACATGTTTACAAAGTATTACATCCTGATTATTTTATTCACCATCAAAAAGAAACTTGTCATTGTTTGCCAAATTGCTCTGAAATAATCTTTCAAATAGTTGTTTGGAAAAAACTACAACCCCAAAACAGCATTTTGTTCATAGCCATGGAAAACCCAAGACACTAAGAACTAAGTCAAGAACCTATGGCAGCCTGCATTATGATATTTAAAGTGGGGAATGCATCTACACAGTACACAGTCAACCCTCCTGTCTGACCATTCAATATCGTCCACTGTGGTTTTGAATGATAAACTATGCCAGTCTGCAATATGATATCATGCGGTGATTGCATCCACAGAGTATACAGTTAACCCTCCTACTGTCTGACCATTCAATGCCATCCACTGTGGTTTTGAATGATAGAAAAACTATGCCGGCCTGCAATCTGGCATCATGTGGTGATGCATCCACACATAATTGTACATGTACACAGTTATTTCTGTCTCAGTACACATCCATACACAACCTTTGCAGTAATCTTGGTTGAAGAACATAGGAGTGTTGCAAACCAAGACTACCTTTGGAGTTAAATGATTGAGTCAACTCGCTGGAAATTGTTTCCAAGAGTAGGACGGTTTAATGAGTAATACAAAGTTACCTATCTGAAACTGCAGTGAGCTATGATGGTTATTACACACTATAAAGCCATACTCTAATAGTAGTGTATCATTGCTATGAGGTCCGTAACATATAAACGCTTGTTCCCACTTCTTGTAGGGAGTGTCTGTAGTAATTACATAGCCGTCCTGTGAGGCATCATATCTACCCTGCATCTACAGTCGACACAAAAAAGAAAAGGTTTACAAGTAAGTATCAAAAGGTACAAGAAGGTACAAGAAGTGAGCATTTCATCCAGTAGAGAGATCAGTTGGTTGTTCTTTACTTTGGATCACTTCTGATTAAGGTTTAGTTTCTAACAAGATGGGTGGGAGGGTTAATAATAATAGTGTGTTTATTATGCACTTTTTCAAGCCAAGTAGGCCCCTCAAAGTGCCTTACATTATTACCCCTGTACATTGATGAAATCACCTCATCTCCTTAGGAATATGCATTACCAGCAGCCAAATTGGTGCACAGGCTGCTAACCACTCACATGAACAATCTCTACTTTTGCAGGTACCCATTCACTTCTGGGTGATGAGAAGCAATTATAGTTAAGTGTCTTGCTGAAAGACACGAGGTCACAACCAGGATTCGAACCCATACTCCAATGACTCAGCCACCAGAAGTTGAGTTTGATGCGCTAGACCCCTTCGCCACGACACAACACGTATAAAATCTCTTTTGTGAGTATGCGTTTTTCTGAAAAGACTTTTGACATATTACATGTGATGTCACTGGTGGAATGAGAAATGTAAAGAAATATCTTGTGCTACCACAACAGTTTGTGCGTGGTAGCAATGAAGTTCAGACGTTTTAGTTCTGTTCCTTGTTCCACCACTGACATCACATCATGAGCCAGGCTTATTCTTGTGGGCATTCCCACAGAGTATTTTTTTAAATGAAACACAGTGAAAATACATCTCCTTTAATGGATGCCTTCTTACCTCCGCTGTTGGTGAATGATTGAGTAGATCTAAGAATGGCACTAAGACACAATTATCCTCGGCAAAACTCAACAACTTTTCCTGTTTCTTGTAAACACATCGTGTATTTACAGTAAACCATGCCCAACGAAATCTCTCATAACTAACGTTCATCTCTGGCCGTAGCTTTTTCATCTCCACAAAACAACCTTCAAGCTCCTTAAATGCAGTTGTGACTTTTTTGATCTGCGCCGTTGCATTTATGCGAAGATTTCTTGGTAAAAGTTGTAACTCTTCTTGATTAAAGAAGGCTGGGGTGGTGTAAGATGGAGGAAGGATTGCTATGTAAGGAAACCACATTGAGTCCACTCCCTTGGAGGCCTCATAGAGTAGAAAGATGGCAAGAGCTTGTTGGGATGTCATTGGTGGGCTATGACTGAAGACAAAATCATAACATAAACAAAAAACAAGTTGAATGCATTCATTTAAATTTCTTACTAGTTCTCATACAACAAATCTAGATTAAAACAGTTTTTCAAGGTTGCAGCAATAACAGCGCGAATGAGCAGCTTAAAGTTGTATGCTCTCCAAGGAGTTTAAAAAGTTTGAGGAATAGTCCAAGTATGCCTGATGAACAGGGATAATGATGTTGTAAAGCGCCTTGGTCTAGATACTGTGTGAGATTCTGCGCTACATAAGAATCAAGTATTATTATTATTAGGAAGTTTTTTCAAAAGATGTGTAGCATCAAAACATGTGAGGTTTTTAAAAAGATCAAAGAAAATGATCTACCTTTTAATTAATGGGCCGAGTTGACTTCTCAGTGCAGTAGATGTTGTAATCAACAGTCTGCTTGGTATGTATAACAATGTATCTCCTGACTGAAATATAAAATTGTTTACCTTCAAAAATCATTTTCTAATATAAAAATCAAGAGGCCTGTAAAATAAAATGAACTAAATTAAAGAAAAAACATTTTTGATTCTAAAATGCATAAGGAGTTTGGTCTCAATATTTTAGGTTTTCTGGAAAGTTGCACATGGTCATCTTTTTAACTTTGTGAATTTTTCATTTGATTTTCGGATTCCCTCTATGAAACCCTCGCTTGAGTGTTCCTTTGAGGACTTTGTGATGCTAAATTCCAACCAAAAAAGACAGATGAAAAGACATTTTGTTTGTTGACATTATTGTTTTATCGATCTAGTAGTTGGATGATTAAATAAATAATATTTATTTCTGAAGTGCACAGAGACCAACAAGGGACACATGGTGGAGTGAGGGGTGCGAGCGGATTTTTCATTGGCGGGGTCCAGGGTCAAGCTTCCCAGCCCCCCCCCCCCCTCCCGCGGGGTCAGATTTAGGCTCATTTAGGCCTACAGCAGATGACCACTACCTCTGGCTTCTGAAATAGCGCCCCCAATGCTACAGCACCTTCTCCTTCAGATGGTGTCTGACTCAGACTACAGCACCTTCTGCTTCAGATGGTGTCTGACTCACACTACCATTCTTGCGTGTGTGTGTGTGTGTTAAATATTTTAAACCCTCTCCTGAAAACGCCTTAAACTCGTAAATTGGGACAATCTCAGGAAGAATGGGACAGTTAGCAGGTATGTTCATCCTTGACACTGTTATCTCAGACTTGGATGTGTAAATACATACCTTCACATTGACAGTCGCTTTCAGTCCTCTTCCAGTATCTGTAAGTTCAAGAGAATACAAAGTGTAAAGAAAGCATCTAACAAGTACGTTCCCATACTGGATAAGTTGAGGGGAGTAAATCTAAATAAATTAAAATTATCTTATGTGCTTATTTGTTCCACTTATCTTCAACGAAATTCTTACTTTTGAACCACATGTGATGCACTGTGTTGATGCTAGAACATGTAATTATTAGCATATCTCATTCATTATAAAGCTTGACACAGATAGAGATAGCTGTGTTAGTCTGGTAGATTAAACAAAGGTAGTGGTAGCACTTTCAAACTAATTACAAAAAAACTGCATCAGCTTTCGTAAGACAGCTTATGAGGCATGTTCCCTTCACTAATTGGCTTTAAAATTTTAAGCCCAAAGCGGTTCAAATCAAAGGTGAACATTTTATGAAGGGAAGTGCAACAAAATGGCACCTTTAAGTTTATGCATTCATGGACTTGTTACACTGTTGCAGTGTTACACGTAACCGTATCCAATATTACAGTATTAATACTGGTACCCGTAACACATGTAACAGTATGTGCTATACTTAAAAGATGCAATGTTAGTGTTAAATGAACAGCATGTAATGTGACAGTGTTATATGTAACAGTGTTACATGTAACACTGTGATGTTAAGGGTTCGTTTGCTTACCAGGGAAGTGTGCTGGTTGTAGGTGAGTACCTGTGAATGCATTACATGCCATCCATTTCATTAGCTGAATGTATAAGGCTGTTTGAGGTGAATAATCTGTGATAAAATCAAAAAAAGTCAGATGATATTGTTCATCATTAGTGGAGAGATTGTATTGCAGAAGAAATGGCAATGCAATATTTAATGAATGTCACTGGGAGACTTTTGAGGACACGAGGTGGCAGCAGACTTACCAGGTAAATCTACTGTTCTGGGAAGTGTGCGCATGCTCAGAACAATGTTAAAAATAGAAAATTACTTTGTAAGCTAAGTCTCCCATTCTATTATTAATGCAACAGTGTTTAAACACTATTCTGCTGAAAAGGTATACATCGTTAGTTTTGGGTGGAGTAAACTCAATCACCCTCAGCTACAATGGTGTAACCAGAGGGGGCAGAGGGGCAGGAGCCCCCTCTCCCCCTGCTCAGAACCCTTGTTCATCCCCACCCTCCCTTGCCCCCTACAAAAGAGATTTTAACAAATGTACAAATAATTGGTTCGATATATTAAATAGCCTCCCAAATGTCTTTTCCCCTGCTTGCCCCACCCCCTCCCCCAAATGGAAATGTCTGGTTACACCACAGCTCAGCTAGTTTTCAATTAACACACAAAGGTCCATCCAACCTGTGAAAAATTCATCTAATGTTAGTCTAGAGGATCGCAATTTAGTGAAGAAATAAATAAACATGTTTCGTGTACATTCATATTGGCTTATTTTGATTGCACTTGCAGCAATGAAAATATTCCATGGTCGTTTAGAGGGTACTTTCGATTTCTGGTAAAAATTTATAATCTCATCTGTATTTTTAGATTGAAACTGATTAATATGATTATTATATTTACCACTCTTTCAAGTTGTAGTCGATTTCACTAAACGCTAAGATCATTCTTAGGATGAGTAAGTGTACGAATCAATCGTATTGCTAAGGAAAGTATGATGTCACAATACAAATCTAAAGTTATGATTATTCCTGGGATCTTCCAGACTAAAACTAGATGAATTTTTCACAGGTTGGATGGACCATTGTGTGTTAATTGAAGAGTTTGGTGAAATCGACTGCTGGACTTTGATATTATTCTAGAACCTAGTGTAGAACCTTTGGCGGTAGATAGCCCAGTAACTGGGGCGCGCTGTACTCCTTTTTGAGATTTTGACTTTATCGGTCGTACTATACCGATAAAGTCAAAATCTCAAAAAAGGAGTACAGTGCCCCAGTTACTGGGTCTAGGAGGCAGATATATAATGTTGGTTCTACAATGGAGGAAGAAAATGGTGTAATTTATTTCATCGTACAGTACAACTTAAGTGTCTGACTAAATCGTCAGACCGTCATGTTTGTTAAAGTTAATATTGTCGTCTGCTAAAGTACTACAAATTACAACCCACACCACCAGTGCATGATGCCATAGTTTTTTACTCAATCGAATGCATAAACTACTTTACCATGAGGCTGATGATTTCCTCTTTGCCCTCTCCTTCGATTCCTGAAAGTTCTGCCCATTGTGTATTAAACTGGGAACGATTTCAGCTGGTTGTTCATGCCAAACACATGCAGAACACGCTACAAAAAAATGTCAACAAACATCTACACCCGGAAGTATATTTTCCATAGCGCCCTCAATTGACGAGTGAAGCCCGAACATCTGACGTCACACTTTGAGGCGTAATAAAGTTTTTAAATTGATTTGAAAAACGTTAAATTAGTATCAACTCATACCGGTATTAGTTATTCCGAATAATATTTGTTACTTTTTTATTCGTTTGAAGATTTTTTTTCAGTGTAAAGAACTTTTTTATCCTGTGTGATTTATATATTTTAAGTAATTATGTGACTTTTCTAAGCGACATCATCAAAGTCTGACAAGTCAAGGATTGCATGCCTTAACCTCATGATGGGCTCCAGGTTTGCGATGTTTTGCGCATGCCCTTCAATTTTGCGATGATCAAACCCTCCAATCAATTCGATTTGATCATCTTTTAATTTCTCCCTACCTCTATATTGAAAAGTAGTGTGTAGTTTCTTCCAGTTTGCGCCCAGTGTTTTAATTATAACGGTGACACCCGTTGTGCTGATTAGCCTAATAAGTTCTCATAACCTGTAAATTCACTGGTATATTCCATTATCATCTAGAGGTTTTCTGTAACAAAGTTTTGACTAATTCACTAAAACAAAGTCGTTTATGTTAACTTTTTTAAGTGCTGCACCCACCAGATGATTATTTCGGTTTTTTTTAGTTCATCGATACCAGAGTCAGCAAAATGTATTGTCAATTTTATGTTTACAAACTATAGTCCACCCCTTAATATTAATTAGTCTCCCTAAAAGAGTTTGGAGTCCCTTTTGTAACTTAATATGGGCATAAGAACAGAAAGCTTTGCTTTGTTATGCAAATTAGCCCAGTGTGGCGTGGTCGGCTACTAGGATGTGGGTGCCGTGCCATGTGTGTGTTACACCAAAGACAAACGGACGAAATTAAAACGTCTCCAAGATTTCGTCTCCAAAATCCACGTTTTTCACCGCAATTTCGGCGTCAAAATTACGAAGAAAGTATGAATGGTAAGTTGAAAGAGTACTTGTTTAAAGAATATATTGTTATATGATATTCACCCATAGACTTTGAAGAAAATTCAAGGTTGTTTTTCAGTACAGGCGGCAAAATTGTTAGTTTGAAAATTGCACGTGTGAGTTAGCAGACGATAATTGCACAGTCACAGAGAAATAACGTGGCACTCTTGTCAAAAGTAAAACAGAAAGGGTACTTGTTTAAAGAATATATTGTTTAATGATATTCACTCATAGACTTTGAAGAAAATTCAAGGTTGTTTTTCAGTACAGACGGTAAAAGTGTTTGAAAATTGTACGTGTGGGTTAGCAGACGATAGTTGCAGTCACAGAGAAATAACGTGGCACTCTTGTCAAAAGTGCCCAATACTAAAACAGTCTTGATATTTTCATTGCCCTCATTCTATTTTGAAAGCAAGTTATCAATATCAGTAACAACTGTTCATAGGCCTGTGTGTAATTCAGACATTATTTTTGTAAAATACATGGCATATTTCATGGCATTTTTTCTCTCTCCATATTTAGCACACAGAGCTTACATGCTTATCATGTCATTCACCCGTCATGCCCGTGAGACCGAGCCGGGAAGACGAATTACGTTTCGTAAAAGTAAGTTTTAGAATAGTTTATTGCAATTTGCAAACCATTTTTTGATACAAAATTATGCTTAGCATGTTTTCTTAAATTTGTTTTAAATATCCTGTGGTAGTCTGGAAAGAAAGAACCCCACTTTACCCCACTGAACCTCATGGACATGATTGATGCCTGCAGTATTGAGCAGCAACGTCAACATAGAAAAGGACTTTTGGAGAATTAGCAGTCTTTGTCTGTGTTTCCATTTACCATTACCAATGAAAAGAAACAAAAATGTAACTGAGACTAGGTTTTTTATCAGTAAGTAAATCCTTGTGTATACCATTTTTTCTCACTTCAGTATAGTGGGCTGTTTTTGCAGCACTGTACATAATTACACACTAACTATACATTAACACAACACTGTGGGGACTCCATAATGGCACCAGCCTAACCCATAGTGTGAAAAGCATTTGGGGTCTATGGTGGTCTGACCCACGTCTGTTCGCTGAACACATGTTAGTGCCCTGGACTCACTTTCATAGAGCTGCTTAAGCAAAAAAAGTAGCTCAGCACAAACAAAATTATGCTTACCAGAATAATGTTACCAGCCGAAAGAGCATGTCACATGTACAATCTGTGACTGGCATCCTGCTTATTTTTGCATAGCAGAAAACTTTTAAGTACTATTTTCTGCTTAAACAGCTCTATGAAACTGGGCCCTGGTCATAATGGGCAGTTTGAGTATAACAGAGGTCTCATTTTCAGCAGCAAAACTAGGATAAAATTTTAGAAAGACATAAGTACATGTACATCCTTGTCGTATAGTGGGCTGTTTTGGCGGGGCACTATACACTATCTCACTAACAAACCTCACTACTCTTGGGACTTCATGCAGGCACCAGCCTAACCCAGATGAGTGGCCATTATATTTCAAACTTTCTTGTTAATGGGAAAGTGTTAAGGTGTTTTTACATCAAGTTAAGAGGTCCCCCCTTAAAAAAACCTGAAAATATATGCAATAATCTACCATAAACATCCACATTGCTTTGCTAGGATGACAGTTTATTTTGTTTTTGAGTATTTATTTTGTTTTTGAGCAAGGCAAAAAGTACAAAAAATTAATGACCAAAACGAAATTAATGGTTTTTACTGCAAAAACTTAAGTTAACTTCATGAATTAGCGTCAAACTAGCAAGGTAGATTGTTAGTGTAATCTCAAAGAAACCTATTGAGTATTAGATCTCATGTAATGTGCCAAGGTGATTAGGACCAACACAGGACTATTATAAGATATTGCAAGTGTTTTTTTTTACACATTTGGAGCACCAATTTATTGAATCAGCATTGAGTGCCATTTGAAATAGTATTTAGGGTTTTATAAAATATTAGGAATGATTGTCATCAAGGTAATTGATAGTGGAACCTTGTAATTTCTTTTTAGGATTTAAGGGCAACATGTAAACTGTCTGGGTAATTATTAAGTAGCTAAAACTAAAGAAATAGTTGCCATCACAGTACTCAACAGCGGTGAATCCATGATTTTCAGATGGGGAGGGGAAAGGCAAGCTTGGGGGCCCAATGTCCAAATTGAAAAAATGTTTTATGTATTTTGTCCATAATTTTAAATTGTTTAGAAGTCTCTACCTTTGGTGCCCCTGGGGTATCAACCTCATTGTATTGGGGTTTGCACTCCATGTTTTAAAATGATAACACCAACCCCCACTGGAAGGTGCTAGACATTATGTATGAAATCTGTAGAAACAAATAAGGTTGGAGCGCGCTTAATAAATACCTCACACCCAACCTTGATTATTTAAAGAAAGGACACTAACCTTGGTCCATCCTTTTCAACCATCTTTTTTTCATTTTTTTCTACAAGGAATGCCAATCAATAAAGGTACTGCCTAAGACCTGAATCAGCCTGGTACAGAAGCCAAATGCCTTTTCTGTCAAACAGGTAAAATTTCAGGTAAGATTTCATTACTAAAATAATCTTGAAAATTTCTCCCTAGTAGGAGTTGGGAGCCACTTTTAATTTGTATAGCTGGTCAAACTCTCCTTCATTTTAACTTTGGAGAAAAAGTGCTTGTCATTAGGTATGAAATCTGCAGAAACAAATTACGTTGGGGTGTGTCTTCAGAATGATTGTTTCTAAACTTGCCTGATGACACTAGAAACTTTACTCCAGTAATGGGTTTTTATGAAATGATTTTACTTTTTGATCAGCTTTGCAAACTTTGGTTTTTGTATCTTTAAATTTGTTAATGTTACTTTGTTTAAAAGGAAATATTTTGTACCTGAAATTTGTTTGAATTTGATTTCACACAGAAGGTCTGCCATTCTCCAGTGAGATCTACCCATCGCTGATGTAGATGTCTGAGATGTAAAGTGCGCATCATCAGCCTAGTGTTTACCCGACAACAATGTAGATGTCTGAGGCTGATAACAAAAGTAAGACAATCTTTTCGTTGTATAGTGGGCTGTTTTTGCAGCACTATACACATACTATCGTACTAACAATCCACAACACTCTGGGGACTCCATGCAGGCACCAGCCTAACCCAGATGAGTGGCCATTATTTCAAACATTTACTGATAAATAGGAAAGTGTTAAGGTCCAGAGGCCCCCCCCCCTCCAATCAACAATTTGAAAATCTTTATTTTTTTACCATAAATGTCTTCATTGCTTTGATGGAATGACAGTTTGCTTTATCTTTAAATGTGGCAAAGTTTAATATATACGAGTGGCTTTCATTGCAATAACTGCAGTTTAACATCATGAATTATCATAAAACTAGCTACGTAGTTTGTTATTGGAATATCAAAGAAGCCTACTGAGTTAGAGCTATAAGTAATGTTCAAGGTGATTAGGGCTAACTGGTGTTTTTCACATTTGGAACACTCATTCCTAGAATGTTTTGAAGTGTGGTGGATTGTCCCAAAAGGCAAAGGGAGCACATTTATTTTAGGTCTGATGTTAAAATCAAGGGATAGTCTCGTCTACTTCGCTGCATTGTGATCTCATCAGCAGACATGCGATCTCACATCGTCCCTGTCGCAAATTGTACAAAAGAGGGCATTTAAAAGAAAAAAAAACATTTTTAAGACAAACTTTTATCACTTGACTCATAAACAAACCAATTGCTGAGGATAGGCCCTCTATTGGCAGAAATGTCGCGGCACTATGTAGTACAAGTAAATGTTTTCTGCCATGTGTAGTAGACTCAAAAATATAAGGTCTTTTTCAAGACTAGGGATAATCATGAAACTTGTTGTAAAGCTTTGCAGAAGATTTTCCCAGAAGCTTCAGGTATAAACCAATGTAATTAGATTCAACCTGAAATGTTTAACGTTTTATCAACTCTAGAGTAAGTCTTCATGTATATTTAGAGTGCCATATGACATGGTACTTTGGTTTTAAAAATATACATAAATGACTGTCTTGAGTTGAGAGCTTGATAGTGGAAGCTTGGACGCATCGAATTTCAGGGATACATACAAAAGTCTGGGTAATTAAGGAGCTAAAACAAAAGAGATGGTTGTCATCACAATACCCAACAGCAGCGGATTTTTAGATGGTGGGGGGGGGGGGGAGGCCTTAAAGTTGAGGGCTGATGTCCAATTTGAACAATTAATGCATGTATTTTGTCCATAATTTAGAATTGTGCAACACTTTTGTCACTATACCGCCTGAAACCGCCCGGCCTTTTACTCACTGACCCGCCCGAGATTACAAAACACTTTGTATCTCGGGTTTTACACATGCTAGCGGATTACACCAAACAGCCTTAGATAAAGGCTGATCTAAGGACCACGATGGTTCAAATATAACCTATGGTCACCATTAAAAAAAATAGAATGATCCACTTCCAAAGGTTCAAAGATCGGAAATCAAAGTCACTGCAATTTAGTTTCTCCATGCAGTACGGACCATATTGTATGTGCAATGCATTTTACGCACAATATTGTACACAGCGGACGGCGACATGTGATTACTTTTCGTTGTGCTTTTGCGATGTTTTTACACATTATTATAAGTAATTTACACGCCAAAGGAATACAATTCTGATCTGTAAGTACTAAAGACATTGTTGGTCACTTCCAAAGGTATCGTTTAATTTAATTCAATCACTTTCTTAACATTTTTTTCTGGTTTGAAACGATGCTGCAGTTGAAAAAGTTGTGTGCACAACTTTCCGTACTACGCTAATGCAATCCATACACATTACAGGCTCACTAATTTAGTTGTTGTGTCGTTATCTTTACGAGCTCAAAGCTTCAAATTAGTAAAAGCAAACACACAAATCGTCGCTCGTACCACGAACTGACCTATCTCAGTTTTTGTCGTTTCGAGTTAAACGGGTTTACAGTTTAGCTGTTTTTGGATTGGTCATTTCCCACAGAAATATCACTTCTTCGGAATTGATAATACTATAGCGGGTAGATTAAAAGTCATAGATTCACACTGTTTTTGTTTAATGTAAAAATATCAAGTATTGAGGTAAATATAAAGTGGCAAAGTTATACGTCACTTCGTGAAATTATAATATTCAGTTTTCTTACGCGCAGCGAGCGGCGTATCGCGATAGGTCACTTCGTGGTACCAAAAGTTCCATTTCTGAGCTCTGTGCCGGGCGACCTATCTGTTGTGCGCACGCGCAACACACTCTGCCTATGGCACTCAACGCGTTCATAATACACACGCTGGCATACAGGCCGATTTTTAAAAATACTATCGGGTGGGGGGGGGTCAATGTGTGTCCAAAATAGTCGGAAAAGGGCATTTAAAATCCGATCACGTTGTTACACAGGTTTATTTTTCATCTGTTTATATTTCATCATGGGGAAAGTCGGTGGAAACCATGCTCTTTAACAAAATGTCATAATAGGAACTTTCACAGGGGTCATTTTATAATTAGTGATGTAGTCATTCATTAATTTCAGTACGTTATGCAATCACATGACAAGCCAATTCTGTCCATTTTAACCAGTGATTTATTGTAAAAACGAATTTTATTCCAAAACCTCTTAACATGTACATACACATGATTGCCAGGCTGGTCATTTAACGAAAGGCAATGATGAACTAAGGAAGTTTTTAACGATGATCCAAAATACTAAGTCCTTATTGATGTAAAGTCCATAATACTAATGAAATGGATTGATTCATCTCAGAAAAGGTTGGTCATGATGATGATTAAAACCGAAATGTGGAAATATAGTGAAATTTTGTAAATAAATTTAGAATTGTAATTGATTGGTTTCGCATTTTGCACATACAAGCTTCAAATCTTTAAATTTTACTCTAAAGGTTTGATATAGCTGTAGTTATAAGCAGAAATGTTTTGATTATGTTCAATCTGAAAGCTTGGTAAAGATGATGATTGTAACCACCTCTCCCCTCCCTCCTTGAACATTTCCATCTAAAATGATGTAAATGCAACAACACTTATCAATTATTATTGATAATTATTATTATTGAATCTATTTATTTAACGTACAAGTTAATTTAAAAATTATTTCATTGGGATTCAGCAGTTGTGTCCATTGTTGTTTGGTGTCCAATGTCTGGTGAGGTGTCTTGTGGTGTGGTGTCCAATGCAGTAACATCCAATGCTGCATTCTCATCGGGAATGCCACGGCTGATGCCCCCTGAGTCACCCTCATAGACTGAAACGGAGTAATGCAATAATGGTTTTAGGTGGAAAAAGAAAACAGCTTAGTGCTTACATTTGCATTGCACCTGAAAAAAAAAAAACATTGTTTGAATAAAAGACCCTGTCTATGCACAATTGAGGAGTAACATTAGACTTAGTGAGGAATCTGGATATGATGCACGCTCAGTTGCAATATCAATAGCTGATGACATATAGAACACAAAACATAACAGAATACTGTAATACAGACCGCATAGTATTTATGATCTAGTATAACAGTAAAACTCACTCTCTGCTGCATAGCCTAATAATGAGCTAACAGGCATGTCGTCTTCACCACTATCACTGTCCTCAGGTTCTGTAGAATGAAACAAAATTTAATGGACTGATTATTGAAACAATAATTATTTCATGTACTTTGTGCTTTCAAACATAACGTAATTCTGAAAGAATGTAAAACGTATACAGACACTGATAAAAAGAGTTAATGTCTAATGTTTCTTTATTTACATATCTTAAGCATACCTCCAATGTCATCCATGTCTATCATTTTTGAATTTATCATTCAGCCTGCATTTTCCGCCATCTTGACAAATTTCCCCCAAAACGCCCTCCTTTCAGAAATTCACGACAGAGGCTACATTATAATGGCTACTCCTTAAAATACAATATAGAACCAAGGTAGGCAATTGATTATTAATTTCATTACGATTTATAAACATCATCAAAAGTGAGTTTTTACTCTACTCTGCTTAATATTGTTAGGCTTTTGTCACACGATAGAGTGAATAAAATTACAGTAAACACCAAGTTAAAGTCGGCCTACAAGCCAAGCAAAGGACAGAATAGACCCTTTCAATATCCACCACCCCCACCATCATCCCATCAACATGGCCCGACTGAGACAAGACAACAATTTAATTCGGCTTCCACCCAATCAGCCTATCGTTAGACTTTTTTAGTTCAACATAATAAATGATTAGAGTAGAGACTAGAGCATGTAGAGAGTTAGGCCAGTGATTGTGAATGTGATGCCGTGGGCGTGGGTTAACCACACAAAAGGTGGACGGGTCCAGGGCCAGGCCTAGGCTAATTGAGACAAAATCTGTGCTTTGAATTGTCAACTAAGCCATCCGATTTTATAGTATTCATAAGAATTAATTCAAGAACGAAACGTTAAAACAATTTAAGCTATATTTTGATCAAAAATATACTCACAATCGTTCACATGATAACACGCCACGTCGTTGTTAACTTGGACTGCTCCCATTCCACATATACACAATGTTAGTGTGCATTACGTTCAATTACCAGACGCGCGTCCTCTATAGAAATAATATTTTATATGATTTTGTTTGTTTGATTCATTCATAAATATTACAGGATACGAGATTTTAGTAACAGAAGCTAAACTCCTATTACGTATTTTTAGAAATTTAATTATGAAAAATGATATTTAAAAAAATAAAAGATTCGGCTCTTGAGAAAGAATATCATTTGAATATTCATTTAGGTCACTTGGTGAGACGCGCATAACAAGGGTGTCTGGTCCCACGAAGTGACTTATCACGATACATCACTTCGTGAACCCAAAATTTTCATTTTTGACGATGTGTCGCTTTTGTTTACAGCTGTAAACAACAACAAGAGATGAGATTTTGTCCCAAAATTTTGAGAAAATGAAGATTTCATTATATTTAATCCAAATATACAAAAAACTCATTTTCGCCAAAAACTGAGATAGGTCAGTTTGTGGTACGAGCGACGAAATGTGTGAATCATTCGAAAGATAATTTTATCCTTTACAAAATAAACAAAGCTTGTAAAAACGAAAAAATCTACAAAACGAAAGTTGTATCAAGATTTCTAGATACTGCATTAAAACCGGTGGCTTTTCCCTGCCGGTTCAGTGAGTGAATGACTTACGTTGAAGTTGTGTGCAGCTGCTAAAGGGTTAAGAATCTTTACCATCTGTGCCCCTAGGCCATCAACCTCATTGTATTCGAGGTTGCACTCCATGTTTCAAAGATGTCACACCAATCCCCTCAATAAACCCATAACAAGGCATGAATAAATACCTCATTCCCAACCTTGATTATTTAAGGAAAGGACACTAACCTTGGTCCATCCTTTTCAACCATACTTTTTTCCTTTTTTCTACAAGGAATGCCATTCAACTTCTATACAAGTTCAACCAATCAATAAAGGTACTGCCTAAGACCTGCATCAGCCTGGTATACGCCAAATGCCTTCTCTGTCAAACAGGTAAAATTTCATTTCTAAATTAATCTAGAAAGTTGCTCCATAGTTGGCGTTGGAAGATACTTTGAATTTGTAAAGCTGTCCAAATTGACTAACCTATGGTATTGTAATTTTGGTCAAACTCTCCTTCATTTTACTTTGGTGAAAAAGTGCTTGTCATTAGGTATGAAATCTGCAGAAACAAATTGCTTTGGGGTGTTTCTTCAGAATGATTGTTTCTAAACTTGCCTGATGACACTAGAAACTTTACTCCAGTTATGAAAATATTTTACTTTTTGATCAGCTTTGCAAACTTTGGTTTTTGTATCTTCAAATTTGTTAATGTTACCTAGTTTAAAAGGAAACATTTTGTACCTGAAATTTGTTTGAATTTGATTTCAAACAGAAGGTCTGCCATTCTCCAGTGAGATCTACCCATCGCTGATGTATATGTCTGAGATGTAAAGTGCACGTCATCAGCCCAGTGTTTACCTGTCAACAATGTAGATGTCTGAGGCTGATAACAAAAGTAAGACAATCTTTTCGTCGTATGGTGGGCTGTTTTTGCAGCACTATACACATACTATCGTACTAACAATCCACAACACTCTGGGGACTCCATGCAGGCACCAGCCTAACCCAGATGAGTGGCCATTATTTCAAACTTACTGATAAATAGGAAAATGTTAAGGTCCAGAGCCCAAACCCCCTCCAAGAAACAATTTGAAAATCTTTATGTTTTTTACCATAAATGTCTTCATTGATTTGATGGAATGGCAGTTTGCTTTATCTTAAAATGTGGCAAAGTTTAATATGTACAAGTGGTGTTCATTGCAATAACTGCAGTTTAACTTCATGAACTATCATGCTATAACTTGCTAAGTAGTTTGTTATTGGAATCTCAAAGAAGCCTACTGAGTTAGAGCTATAAGTAATGTTCAAGGTGATTACGGCTAACTGGTGTTTTTCACATTTGGAACACTCATTCATAAAATGTTTTGAAGTTTGGTGGTTGGGTCCCAAAAGGCAAAGGGAGCACATTTATTTTAGGTCTGATGTTAAAATCAAGGGATAGTCTCGTCTACTTCGCTGCATTGTGATCTCATCAGCAGACATGCGATCTCACATCGTCCCTGTCGCAAATTGTACAAAAGAGGGCATTTAAAAGAAGAAAAAAAACCATTTCTAAGACAAACTGTTATCACTTGACTCATAAACAAACCAATTTCTGAGGATAGGCCCTCTATTGGCAAAAATGTTGCGGCACTATGTAGTACAAGTAAATGCTTGCTGCCATGTGAAGTAGACTCAAAAATACAAGAAGGTCTTGAACAAGACTAGGATAGTCATGAAATTTATTGTAAAGCTTTGCAGAAGATTTTCGTATAAAAAGCCAATGTAATTAGATTCAACCTGAAATTTTTGATGTCTTAACAACTCTAGAGAAAGTCTTCATAGATTGTCATGTATATTTAGAGTGCCATATGACATGGTACTTATGGTTTTAAAAAAATACATAAATGGCTGTCTTGAGTTGAGAGCTTGATAGTGGAAGCTTGGACGCATCGAATTTCAGGGATACATACAAAAGTCTGGGTAAATAAGGATCTCAAACAAAAGAGATGGTTGTCACCACAGTACCCAACAGCAGCTGATTTTTAGATGGGGGCCTCGAAGTTGAGGGCTGATGTCCAAGTTGAACAATTAATGCATGTATTTTGTCCATAATTTAGAGTTGTTTAAGAATCTTTACCATCTGTGCCCCTAGGCCATCAACCTCATTGTATTCGAGGCTGCACTCCATGTTTCAAAGATTTCACACCAATCCCCTCAATAAACCCATTACAAGGCATGAATAAATACCTCATTCCCAACCTTGATTATTTAAGGAAAGGACACTAACCTTGGTCCATCCTTTTCAACCATACTTTTTTCCTTTTTTCTACAAGGAATGCCATTCAACTTCTATACAAGTTCAACCAATCAATAAAGGTACTGCCTAAGACCTGCATCAGCCTGGTATACGCCAAATGCCTTCTCTGTCAAACAGGTAAAATTTCATTTCTAAATTAATCTAGAAAGTTGCTCCATAGTTGGCGTTGGAAGATACTTTGAATTTGTAAAGCTGTCCAAATTGACTAACCTATGGTATTGTAATTTTGGTCAAACTCTCCTTCATTTTACTTTGGTGAAAAAGTGCTTGTCATTAGGTATGAAATCTGCAGAAACAAATTGCTTTGGGGTGTTTCTTCAGAATGATTGTTTCTAAACTTGCCTGATGACACTAGAAACTTTACTCCAGTTATGAAAATATTTTACTTTTTGATCAGCTTTGCAAACTTTGGTTTTTGTATCTTCAAATTTGTTAATGTTACCTAGTTTAAAAGGAAACATTTTGTACCTGAAATTTGTTTGAATTTGATTTCACACAGAAGGTCTGCCATTCTCCAGTGAGATCTACCCATCGCTGATGTATATGTCTGAGATGTAAAGTGCACGTCATCAGCCCAGTGTTTACCTGTCAACAATGTAGATGTCTGAGGCTGATAACAAAAGTAAGACAATCTTTTCGTCGTATAGTGGGCTGTTTTTGCAGCACTATACACATACTATCGTACTAATAATCCACAACACTCTGGGGACTCCATGCAGGCACCAGCCTAACCCAGATGAGTGGCCATTATTTCAAACTTACTGATAAATAGGAAAATGTTAAGGTCCAGAGCCCAAACCCCCTCCAAGAAACAATTTGAAAATCTTTATGTTTTTTACCATAAATGTCTTCATTGATTTGATGGAATGGCAGTTTGCTTTATCTTAAAATGTGGCAAAGTTTAATATGTACAAGTGGTGTTCATTGCAGTGCAGTTTAACTTCATGAACTATCATGCTATAACTTGCTAAGTAGTTTGTTATTGGAATCTCAAAGAAGCCTACTGAGTTAGAGCTATAAGTAATGTTCAAGGTGATTACGGCTAACTGGTGTTTTTCACATTTGGAACACTCATTCCTAGAATGTTTTGAAGTGTGGTGGATTGTCCCAAAAGGCAAAGGGAGCACATTTATTTTAGGTCTGATGTTAAAATCAAGGGATAGTCTCGTCTACTTCGCTGCATTGTGATCTCATCAGCAGACATGCGATCTCACATCGTCCCTGTCGCAAATTGTACAAAAGAGGGCATTTAAAAGAAGAAAAAAAAACCATTTCTAAGACAAACTGTTATCACTTGACTCATAAACAAACCAATTGCTGAGGATAGGCCCTCTATTGGCAAAAATGTTGAGGCACTATGTAGTACAAGTAAATGCTTGCTGCCATGTGAAGTAGACTCAAAAATACAAGAAGGTCTTGAACAAGACTAGGATAGTCATGAAATTTATTGTAAAGCTTTGCAGAAGATTTTCGTATAAAAAGCCAATGTAATTAGATTCAACCTGAAATTTTTGATGTCTTAACAACTCTAGAGAAAGTCTTCATAGATTGTCATGTATATTTAGAGTGCAATATGACATGGTACTTATGGTTTAAAAAAAATACATAAATGACTGTCTTGAGTTGAGAGCTTGATAGTGGAAGCTTGGACGCATCGAATTTCAGGGATACATACAAAAGTCTGGGTAAATAAGGATCTCAAACAAAAGAGATGGTTGTCACCACAGTACCCAACAGCAGCTGATTTTTAGATGGGGGGCCTCGAAGTTGAGGGCTGATGTCCAAGTTGAACAATTAATGCATGTATTTTGTCCATAATTTAGAGTTGTTTAAGAATCTTTACCATATGTGCCCCTAGGCCACCAACCTCATTGTATTCGAGGCTGCACTCCATGTTTCAAAGATTTCACACCAATCCCCTCAATAAACCCATTACAAGGCATGAATAAATACCTCATTCCCAACCTTGATTATTTAAGGAAAGGACACTAACCTTGGTCCATCCTTTTCAACCATACTTTTTTCCATTTTTCTACAAGGAATGCCATTCAACTTCTATACAAGTTCAACCAATCAATAAAGGTACTGCCTAAGACCTGCATCAGCCTGGTATACGCCAAATGCCTTCTCTGTCAAACAGGTAAAATTTCATTTCTAAATTAATCTAGAAAGTTGCTCCATAGTTGGCGTTGGAAGATACTTTGAATTTGTAAAGCTGTCCAAATTGACTAACCTATGGTATTGTAATTTTGGTCAAACTCTCCTTCATTTTACTTTGGTGAAAAAGTGCTTGTCATTAGGTATGAAATCTGCAGAAACAAATTGCTTTGGGGTGTTTCTTCAGAATGATTGTTTCTAAACTTGCCTGATGACACTAGAAACTTTACTCCAGTTATGAAAATATTTTACTTTTTGATCAGCTTTGCAAACTTTGGTTTTTGTATCTTCAAATTTGTTAATGTTACCTAGTTTAAAAGGAAACATTTTGTACCTGAAATTTGTTTGAATTTGATTTCACACAGAAGGTCTGCCATTCTCCAGTGAGATCTACCCATCGCTGATGTATATGTCTGAGATGTAAAGTGCACGTCATCAGCCCAGTGTTTACCTGTCAACAATGTAGATGTCTGAGGCTGATAACAAAAGTAAGACAATCTTTTCGTCGTATAGTGGGCTGTTTTTGCAGCACTATACACATACTATCGTACTAACAATCCACAACACTCTGGGGACTCCATGCAGGCACCAGCCTAACCCAGATGAGTGGCCATTATTTCAAACTTACTGATAAATAGGAAAATGTTAAGGTCCAGAGCCCAAACCCCCTCCAAGAAACAATTTGAAAATCTTTATGTTTTTTACCATAAATGTCTTCATTGATTTGATGGAATGGCAGTTTGCTTTATCTTAAAATGTGGCAAAGTTTAATATGTACAAGTGGTGTTCATTGCAATAACTGCAGTTTAACTTCATGAACTATCATGCTATAACTTGCTAAGTAGTTTGTTATTGGAATCTCAAAGAAGCCTACTGAGTTAGAGCTATAAGTAATGTTCAAGGTGATTACGGCTAACTGGTGTTTTTCACATTTGGAACACTCATTCATAAAATGTTTTGAAGTTTGGTGGTTGGGTCCCAAAAGGCAAAGGGAGCACATTTATTTTAGGTCTGATGTTAAAATCAAGGGATAGTCTCGTCTACTTCGCTGCATTGTGATCTCATCAGCAGACATGCGATCTCACATCGTCCCTGTCGCAAATTGTACAAAAGAGGGCATTTAAAAGAAGAAAAAAAAACCATTTCTAAGACAAACTGTTATCACTTGACTCATAAACAAACCAATTGCTGAGGATAGGCCCTCTATTGGCAAAAATGTTGAGGCACTATGTAGTACAAGTAAATGCTTGCTGCCATGTGAAGTAGACTCAAAAATACAAGAAGGTCTTGAACAAGACTAGGATAGTCATGAAATTTATTGTAAAGCTTTGCAGAAGATTTTCGTATAAAAAGCCAATGTAATTAGATTCAACCTGAAATTTTTGATGTCTTAACAACTCTAGAGAAAGTCTTCATAGATTGTCATGTATATTTAGAGTGCCATATGACATGGTACTTATGGTTTTAAAAAAATACATAAATGGCTGTCTTGAGTTGAGAGCTTGATAGTGGAAGCTTGGACGCATCGAATTTCAGGGATACATACAAAAGTCTGGGTAAATAAGGATCTCAAACAAAAGAGATGGTTGTCACCACAGTACCCAACAGCAGCTGATTTTTAGATGGGGGGCCTCGAAGTTGAGGGCTGATGTCCAAGTTGAACAATTAATGCATGTATTTTGTCCATAATTTAGAGTTGTTTAAGAATCTTTACCATCTGTGCCCCTAGGCCATCAACCTCATTGTATTCGAGGCTGCACTCCATGTTTCAAAGATTTCACACCAATCCCCTCAATAAACCCATTACAAGGCATGAATAAATACCTCATTCCCAACCTTGATTATTTAAGGAAAGGACACTAACCTTGGTCCATCCTTTTCAACCATACTTTTTTCCATTTTTCTACAAGGAATGCCATTCAACTTCTATACAAGTTCAACCAATCAATAAAGGTACTGCCTAAGACCTGCATCAGCCTGGTATACGCCAAATGCCTTCTCTGTCAAACAGGTAGAAAATTCATTTCTAAATTAATCTTGAAAGTTGCTCCATAGTCGGTGTTGAAAGCCACTTTTAATTTGTAAAGCTGTCCAAATTTACTAGCTTATGGTATTGTAATTTTGGTCAAACTCTCCTTCATTTACCTCGGTGAAAAAGTGCTTGTCATATTGGTATGAAATCTGCAGAAACAAATTGCGTTGGGGTGTTTCTTAAGAATGATTGTTTCTAAACTTGCCTCATGACACCAAAAACTTTACTCCAGTTATGAAAATATTTAACTTTTTGATCATCTTTGCAAACGTTGGTTTCATACAGAAGGTATGCCATTCTCCAGTGAGATCTAAGGTTTTTGAACAGTCCAGATGCCCCCCAAGAAACAACTTTAAAATCTTTATATTTCTACCATAAATGGCCCCATTGCTTTGTTAGGATGACATTTTGCTTTATTTTTAAACGTGGCAAAGTTCAAAATCATTGTTTTTGTTTTATTTAAACAAATTATTAATCAAAAGCAAACTCTTTTCCTCCAAATTTTAGGGGAATAGATTTCAGCAGTTGCACAAATAGTTTACTTTATTTGGCATTGCCATTCTCCATTGAGATCTACCCATCAACAATGGAGATGTCTGAGACATAGTTCACATCATCAACCAGGTGTCATGAAGTGTCAGCAGTGTAGAGTTCCAGGGCTGATGTTAAATGCAAGTCATCCTCGCCACCTGTATAGTGGGCTGTTTTTGCAGCACTGTACATCTTCACATAACACTCTTGCATGCCACAACACTCTGGGGACTCCATGTTGGCACCAGCCTAACCCAGATGAGTAACTATTTTACAGATTTATTTTACACATTTAACAAAAATATTTCACTAATATTTCTCATATGTATTCATTCATACAATTGTATTCAATAGAATTTTGTGCATACTACTATTAGTTATCGCACAAGTGCGTTTGTTAAATACTGAAAAATAAAGTGCTTAGACTGCATTTCATATGCAACAAGACCGAAGACAGAGTTAAATATGGGATACAGGCGTGCTTTACTTATTTGTATTCCATGAAGGCACTTGGGATAACAAATTTATCTTCCAGTAACTTCAGAGAAAAATAAATTCACAAAGCAGACCTTTTCTATTTCAATTCACTTTAAAGGCTTCAACCTCAATTGGGTGTTTATATGGTTTCTGATTTGTAAGTAGAACATTCTTTTGCCGGGGAAGTGAGGGGGGGGGGATTGCCTCCAGAGTAGTACATCATTAATTCCTCCAGCCAAGGGTACTGAACAACCAAGTGTTACTTTAATACATTTTGATTTCTTAAAAATAAACCTTTCACAGCCAGAGACAGCTGATGCCCAAAACCTTGTTCAACAAACAGTCTCCACTACTGGTAGTCGAGGGATCACGGATGAACAACCAAGAAATGTTTGTCTTCCGTTGGAAGATTCTAGATGTGTTGGTTTGGTTTAAAGTTAACATTTTTCTAAATAAGTGCACCATTCCAAGCTAGCATATGCATGCATTATGAACTTTAAAAAACCCAGATCTAGGCAGTATGCTTTATTGAAATTATTGGTGGTGCGGAGGTTCGATTGGAGGTGTGGAGGTTCAATTGGTGGTGCGATGGCTCGATTTGTATTGCGGAGTTTCGAACACAGAAAAAATGGATTGATCTTATCAAAAGATAGGACAAAGAAAATGGCAATTCCAAACTTAAAAGGGACTTGGACACATGCGACCAGGGCATGTGGAGTCCTACTTCCGGCCAGGGTAACAGCTGGTTGTTGATCTTAAAGGTGCATCAGGCTGCTCCTTCTTGGAGCATGGTGCTGGTGTTATCACAAATGGTTGGCAAACGGGAGTAGTTCCTAATTTCACTTTGAATTAGGGACCACGTTATTAGGAGTAGAGGACTGCCCTGGTTCTCAGGGTGGCGGACCGGACCCTTCCGAAAGGGAGGTGCAATGGCCTTGACGATCTCCGAAAGCGCGTGGGGCTGGTATCCTGGGACCTGCACGTGGTGGCCCTGCTTCAGACTAACCTTACCAGGATGAAATCACCAAAATTATGCGAAGCTTATGAATGGTGCATTTACATTTATTCTTTAATAAATATTTGTACAGTATGTGCAGATTTTTAATACACAATTTGCAAAGTTTAGGAAATAACAATTTACATATCTTTATTTCATTGGAATGTTAATAATTGTTTATTTAATAAAAAAATACATCATTGGTTATTGAATTTTTATCTAAATGTCGAGACCAATCCATTAAGCCCTGCCTTTGCTGACCAATCACAGACGTGATTATGCAACCAATGGTGAATATGGCAAATGTAAACAGTGGGCAGGGCTCAATGGATCGGTGTATTAAAAAAACTTGTAACCTTAATCTTTTGGTTGTTAAAAGAAAGTACATACTATTTATTCTACAATCTACATTTACATTAAATCTACAAACAAATAAGTTGCTGGAAATTAAATCACCAACAAACAGAAAAAAAAATTATTTAACTGTTCTTTATTTATTGATGTCCGAGTTTATACTTATGAGTAATATTAGGAAATTACTTGTTAACGAAATAAGCCAAGGTAAAATATCCTGGCCCCAAAACAGCCCATTTTTAAAAACATTTTGAAAAAATAAAATAAAACACCCAAAAGTACAAGTTTAACCCCTTGCAGTTTTATAACCAAAAATCCTGGCCCCAAAAGGCCCATTTTTAAAATTTGGCCAAAAAATAAAATGGTCCAAAATCGCTCAAAAGTACAAGTTTAACCCCTTGCAGTTTTTTTCACCAAAAATTTGGGCCCAAAAAGGCCCATTTTTAAAATTTGGCCAAAAAATAAAATGGTCCGAAATCGCTCAAAAGCACAAGTTTAACTCCTTGCAGTTTTTTTTTACCAAAAATCCTGGCCCAAAATGGCCCATTTTTAAAACTTGGCCAAAAAATAAAATGGTCCGAAATCACTCAAAAGTACAAGTTTAACCCCTTGCAGTTTTTTTCACATAAAATCCTGGCCCAAAAAGGCCCATTTTTAAAATTTTGCCAAAAAATAAAATGATCCGAAATTGCTTGAAACTACAAGTTTAACCCCTTGCAGTTTTTTTAACTCAAAATCCTGGCCCAAAAAGGCCCATTTTTAAAATTTGGCCAAAAAAATAAAATGGTCCGAAATCGCTCAAAAGTACAAGTTTAACCCCTTGCAGTTTTTTTTACCAAAAATCTTGGCCCAAAATGGCCCATTTTTAAAATTTGGCCAAAAAATAAAATGGTCCGAAATCACTCAAAAGTACAAGTTTAACCCCTTGCAGTTTTTTTAACCCAAAATCCTGGCCCAAAAAGGCCCATTTTTAAAATTTGGCCAAAAAATAAAATGGTCCGAAATCGCTCAAAAGTACAAGTTTAACCCCTTGCAGTTTTTTTCACCAAAAATTAGGGCCCAAAAAGGCCCATTTTTAAAGATTGGGCATGAATTAATATGGTCCGAAATCACTCAAAAGTACAAGTTTAACCCCTTGCAGTTTTTTAACCCAAAATCCTGGCCCCAAAAGGCCCATTTTTAAAATTTGGCCAAAAAATAAAATGGTCCGAAATCACTCAAAAGTACAAGTTTAACCCCTTGCAGTTTTTTTCACCAAAAATTTGGGCCCAAAAAGGCCCATTTTTAAAATTTGGCCAAAAAATAAAATGGTCCGAAATCGCTCAAAAGCACAAGTTTAACCCCTTGCAGTTTTTTTAACCAAAAATCCTGGCCCAAAAAGGCCCATTTTTAAAATTTGGCCAAAAAATAAAATGGTCCGAAATCGCTCAAAAGTACAAGTTTAACCCCTTGCAGTTTTTTTCACCAAAAATCCTGGCCCAAAAAGGCCAATTTTTAAAATTTGGCCAAAAAATAAAATGGTCCGAAATCGCTCAAAAGTACAAGTTTAACCCCTTGCAGTTTTTTTAACCAAAAATCCTGGCCCAAAAAGGCCCGTTTTTAAAATTTGGCCAAAAAATAAAATGGTCCGAAATCACTTGAAACTACAAGTTTAACCCCTTGCAGTTTTTTTAACTCAAAATCCTGGCCCAAAAAGGCCCATTTTTAAAATTTGGCCAAAAAATAAAATGGTCCGAAATCACTCGAAACTACAAGTTTAACCCCTTGCAGTTTTTTTAACCAAAAATCCTGTCCCAAAAAGGACCATTTTTAAAATTTGGCCAAAAAATAAAATGGTCCGAAATCACTCAAAAGTACAAGTTTAACCCCTTGCAGTTTTTTTAACCCAAAATCCTGGCCCAAAAAGGCCCATTTTTAAAATTTGGCCAAAAAATAAAATGGTCCGAAATCACTTGAAACTACAAGTTTAACCCCTTGCAGTTTTTTTAACTCAAAATCCTGGCCCAAAGAGGCCCATTTTTAAAATTTGGCCAAAAAATAAAATGGTCCGAAATCACTCAAAAGTACAAGTTTAACCCCTTGCAGTTTTTTTCACCAAAAATCCTGGCCCCAAAAGGCCCATTTTTAAAATTTGGCCAAAAAATAAAATGGTCCGAAATCGCTCAAAAGTACAAGTTTAACCCCTTGCAGTTTTTTTAACCAAAACTCCTGGCACAAAAAGGCCCATTTTTAAAATTTGGCCAAAAAATAAAATGGTCCGAAATCGCTCAAAAGTACAAGTTTAACCCCTTGCAGTTTTTTTCACCAAAAATCCTGGCCCAAAAAGGCCAATTTTTAAAATTTGGCCAAAAAATAAAATGGTCCGAAATCGCTCAAAAGGACAAGTTTAACCCCTTGCAGTTTTTTTCACCAAAAATCCTGGCCCAAAAAGGCCCATTTTTAAAATTTGGCCAAAAAATAAAATGGTCCGAAATCGCTCAAAAGTACAAGTTAGTTTAACCCCTTGCAGTTTTTTTCACCAAAAATCCTGGCCCAAAAAGGCCCATTTTTAAAATTTGGCCAAAAAATAAAATGGTCCGAAATCACTCAAAAGTACAAGTTTAACCCCTTGCAGTTTTTTTAACCCAAAATCCTGGCCCAAAAAGGCCCATTTTTAAAATTTGGCCAAAAAATAAAATGGTCCGAAATCACTCAAAAGTACAAGTTTAACCCCTTGCAGTTTTTTTCACCAAAAATCCTGGCCCAAAAAGGCCCATTTTTAAAATTTGGCCAAAAAATAAAATGGTCCGAAATCACTCAAAAGTACAAGTTTAACCCCTTGCAGTTTTTTTAACCCAAAATCCTGGCCCCAAAAGGCCCATTTTTAAAATTTGGCCAAAAAATAAAATGGTCCGAAATCGCTCAAAAGTACAAGTTTAACCCCTTGCAGTTTTTTTAACTCAAAATCCTGGCCCAAAAAGGCCCTTTTTAAAAATTTGGCCAAAAAATAAAATGGTCCGAAATCGCTCAAAAGTACAAGTTTAACCCCTTGCAGTTTTTTTAACCAAAAATCCTGGCCCAAAAAGGCCCGTTTTTAAAATTTGGCCAAAAAATAAAATGGTCCGAAATCACTTGAAACTACAAGTTTAACCCCTTGCAGTTTTTTTAACTCAAAATCCTGGCCCAAAAAGGCCCATTTTTAAAATTTGGCCAAAAAATAAAATGGTCCGAAATCACTCGAAACTACAAGTTTAACCCCTTGCAGTTTTTTTCACCAAAAATCCTGGCCCAAAAAGGCCCATTTTTAAAATTTGGCCAAAAAATAAAATGGTCCGAAATCACTCAAAAGTACAAGTTTAACCCCTTGCAGTTTTTTTAACCCAAAATCCTGGCCCAAAAAGACCCATTTTTAAAATTTGGCCAAAAAATAAAATGGTCCGAAATCACTCAAAAGTACAAGTTTAACCCCTTGCAGTTTTTTTCACCAAAAATCCTGGCCCAAAAAGGCCCATTTTTAAAATTTGGCCAAAAAATAAAATGGTCCGAAATCACTCAAAAGTACAAGTTTAACCCCTTGCAGTTTTTTTAACCCAAAATCCTGGCCCCAAAAGGCCAATTTTTAAAATTTGGCCAAAAAATAAAATGGTCCGAAATCGCTCAAAAGTACAAGTTTAACCCCTTGCAGTTTTTTTAACTCAAAATCCTGGCCCAAAAAGGCCCTTTTTAAAAATTTGGCCAAAAAATAAAATGGTCCGAAATCGCTCAAAAGTACAAGTTTAACCCCTTGCAGTTTTTTTAACCAAAAATTTGGGCCCAAAAAGGCCCATTTTTAAAATTTTGCCAAAAATTAAATGGTCCGAAATCGCTCAAAAGCACAAGTTTAACCCCTTGCAGTTTTTTTCACCAAAAATCCTGGCCCAAAAAGGCCAATTTTTAAAATTTGGCCAAAAAATAAAATGGTCCGAAATCGCTCAAAAGTACAAGTTTAACCCCTTGCAGTTTTTTCCACCAAAAATCCTGGCCCAAAAAGGCCCATTTTTAAAATTTGGCCAAAAAATAAAATGGTCAGAAATCGCTCAGAAGTGCAAGTTTAACCCCTTGCAGTTTTTTTTACCCAAAAATCCTGGTAAAATCCTGCTCAAAAGTGCAAGTTTTTTTTACCAAAAAATCCTGGCCCAAAAAGGCCCATTTTTTAATTTGGCCAAAAATTAAATGGTCCGAAATCGCTCAAAAGTGCAAGTTTAACCCCTTGCAGTTTATTTCACAAAAAAATACTGGCCCAAAAAGGCCCATTTTTAAAATTTAGCCAAAATATAAAATGGTTCGAAACTGCTGAAAAGTGTAAGTTTAACCCTTTGCAGTTTTTTTTTACCCAAAATCCTGGCCCAAAAAGGCCCATTTTTAAAATTTTGCCAGAAAGGCCCATTTACAAAAAATAAAGTGGTTAAAAATCACTCTAAAATACAACTCTAATTCCTTGCAGTTTGACAAAAGGCAAGTATTCCTTCATGGCTTGCATATTATGGTGCTTACCACTGTGTTGACAAAGCTGAGTTCTCTTGGAAGAATTGATGGACATTCCAGTTATTCCTGAATCAATGGTTGCCATGGTTGGATGAGTGGTTTTCTGTAACAGCAGACACAAAGAAACTGAAATGAATACCAGACATTCTGAGTCTAGACGATAATGTAACACAGCATGGTCCTTTTATATGGTCCTGCTTACCATGGGATTCAGCACTTATGGCCCACTGTAAAGCGCTGAGTGCATTGTAAAGTGTGTGAATCTTTTCAAAAGCATAGCCCCGCCCTTAAAATGGGTGAAATCCAGTAGCGGTCTCCATGTCAAATTGCTGTTTTTGGTTTTCTCTATGTATTGCAGTCAAAATATGTGTAAAGTAAAACAATCAAAAGGCCAAAAACTCAATTTGAGGGTTTATGCCCCCCCCCCCCACTTTTAGAAAATATAGTCCCCCCCCCCTTTAAATGGGCGAGATCCAAGATGGGTTTCGGTCTCAAATTGATATTTGGGTTATATTTAATAACTATGGAAAGTTTCATGCTTTTAATACCACATAGTGCACGGTTTTCCCCCATATGGTCTTTAGCAGCCACAATAATGGGCCATAAGAAAGAATTATGCAGTAAAGCAATGCCATAAAATTGGGCAAAGGTAAATCCATTGTTTTTGATAACACAGCAAGGCCCAATTTCTTGGCCCTACTGACATGGGATTCAGCGCTTACGGCTCACTGCAAACCACATGGATCTATGGGCCTCATAAGCAGAATTACTTGGGTCCAGAGGTTTTGATCCACAGACCAACCTCCAATGAGTACAGAATTACATGGTAAATACTGCCATGAAATTGGGTCCAGAGGTTTTGATCCACAGACCAACCCCCAATGGGTACAGAATTACATGGTAAATACTGCCATGAAATTGGGTCCAGAGGTTTTGATCCACAGACCAACCCCAATGGGTACAGAATTACATGGTAAATACTGCCATGAAATTGGGTCCAGAGGTTTTGATCCACAGTCCAACCCCCAATGGGTACAGAATTATGTGCTAAACACTGGCATGAAATTGTTCTTAGGTTTTGATCCACAGATGAACCCCCAATGGGTTATCTTTCTCCTGGTTTTATTTCATTCAAAATTATTCCAAACTTCAGTTATAGAGTTGAATATTGGAATTAAAGCCAATATGTACAGTTCATATAAAAGATGCCTTGAACAAAATCGCCAAAACACAATTAGCTTTTACAGAGCACTTTCCTTACATACTTTTAATTTTTCTGCCTGTTCATACCATATCAATTTTCAAGCAGAGTCTGATAGTATACAAATATTGACTGCTTCGAGTGGCGTAGTAAAACTAGTCACTCGAGGTGATCCCCGGAGCAGCCTATCTTCCCGAGGCGGAGCCGAGGCTAGTTTGACTAGTTTTACTACACCTCGAGATAAAGCAGTTAATAGTTGTTTTATAACACCTCAATTTTATCCATTTTGTGGTAATATTTGTTAAACAACTGTGCATAATAAGTCTTCAAACAACTGTATAAAATCTGACAGGAAATCTTGACAAAAAAAAGAGGAGGTACCACACTGCCTTCGTTCTCATATTGATTTCAAATGCACGTATTATTTGATCGTTTCACCGGGTTCGAGGTTGTCATTGGATAGTACCATTTAATAGTTCTTTTGGTCGGTGTGCAGTGTGATAGTAAAAATACACAACACCACGTAATGCACGTTCGGCCAATCAACAGATAGAATCAAAGGAAGAGGTGTTATAAGAAGACTTTTTACCTAGGACCCAAGTCAATTTGTACTCTGTACCATTTAATGATTTATTTGCCACTGCCTATGAACATTCTAATGGTTTAAATTAAACTCAAATATAAACACAAGAGTTGGTGGTCTAGTGGAAGAACTCATGATTCTTAATGTTAAGGTCCTGGGTTCAATTCCCACTATGCACTTTTTTATTTTGTGTTTCCTTGTCCACCCTAATGGTTTAAACTTAACCCAACCAAAAGAGATGGAGGTCCAGTCTAAGGATTCATGGGTATGGACATTAAGGCTCTTTGGTTTTCCAATACACAGATAGTAAGAAAAGTAGGTGGTCCAGTGGAAGGACTCAATGACCCTTGACCATGTGGTCCTGGGTTCAATTCCCATTGTGTTCTTTTCCTTTTTCATTGTCTGTGTCCAGTCTAAGGGTTTTAATCAATATCAGATGAAAGTTTGAAAGAGTTGGTGGACCAGTGGAAGGACTAAGGGACTCTGCACCCTATTGTCCTTCACTCAAATCCCACTCTGTAACTTTTCCTTTTTCATTGCCTGTGTCTATTCTTAGGTTTTTAATTTACATTAATAGACCGATTGCGCGACAATGTTTACATGTTTACACATGACCTCCTATCGGGTATGACGTCATACAGCTGATGAAAAAATATGTGTAAAAGCATAGGCCATGACACAGAATGAGTACGAAAACAGTCGATTTTACTTTCGTTAAGCGATGAATTAGTTAATCAGCCCCTATTATTTAAAGTAGTATGTTGTGGCATTAATTTAAACCACATCTCCGTTTCATAATTTAACAGAATTCTTTTAAAAAGAGTTTTTTTTAGCCATGCACTACCGGCAACGGACGACTATTATGAAGCCACCCGTCTGTTATTTTGTTTGTAATGTTGGCCTAAATCACAGTAAAAAAGGATAAACAACGTTGGAAAAGTGAGCAAAACCTAGACCTTGCAGAATTTCAAATAGGCAAAGGAATCACAGTTTTGGAAAGCAATTTCTTTGGAGGATTTCAGCTTCAAAACTTTGAAGTTTTTGTGTTGAAAAGTGTGTGGTGATCGCGGTCGTCTGGCCTAACGTTCCGTCGCGCACTGTACACATCGTGCACATTTATACGGTACTTTTACAATTTTCAAGACTTGCTGGAACTGTCCTTATTGGCTTTATTCAGCCACTTGAAGGTCTTTGGTACAAACTCTGGAATATCTTTCACAGATTTCAAGCAAGAAAATCCTCGATCGAATAAACTAAAGGCATTAATCATCGTGTACCGTACCACCCTTTCCTATGGAGGATTACGTGTGTGTTTACATTTTATACCCAACAGGGGTTACGTGACGTATGTCGCGCAATCGGTTTATTGATTAAGATGAGTTTAATTAATTAAGATGAGTTGGTGGTCCAGTGGATGGACTCAGTGACTGTGGACCCTATGGTCCTGGGTTCAATTCCCAGTCTGTAATATCTCTTTTGTATCGCCTGTGTCCATTATTCGGGTTTTAATTAACGTTAGATGCAAGTTTCCTAAGCTTGGTCCAGCGGAAGGACTTAATGACTGTGGATCCTATGGTCCTGCAATTCCCACTCTGTAGTTCTTCTTTTTCATTGCCTGTGTCCATCCTTAGAGTTTTAATTTAAGTTAGATCGAACCTTCATAAGATGAGTTGGTGGTCCAGTGGAAGGACTCAGTGACTGTGGACCCTAAGATCCTGGGTTCAATTCCCATTCTTTAACTTCTCTTTTTTTTTTTGCCTGTGTCCATCCTTAGGGTTTTAATTTACCTTAAATGCAAAATTCTTAAGACGAGTTAGTGGTCAAGTAGAAGGACTCACTGACTCAGGACCTTATGGTCCTGGGTTCAATTCCCACTCTGTAATTCATCTTTTTCATTGCCTGTATCAATCATTAGGGTTTTAATTTAAGTTAGATGCAACTTTCTTAAGTTGAGTTGGTGGTCCAGTGGAAGGATTCAGTGACTCTGGACCTATGGTCCTGGGTTCAATTCCCACCCTATAACTTTTCTTTTTCATTGCCCGTGTCCATTCTAAGGGTTTTAATTAACATCAGATGCAGGCTTCTTAAGATGAGTTGGTGGTCCAGTGGAAGGACTCAGTAACTCTGAACCCTATGGTCCTGGGTTCAATTCCCACACCGTGTAACTTTTCTTTTTCATTGCCTGTGTCCATTCTAAGGGTTTTAATTAACGTCAGATGCAAGTTTCCTAAGATGAGTTGGTGGTCCAGTGGAAGGACTCAATGACTCTGGATGCTATGGTCCTGGGTTCAATTCCCACTGTGTGCAAGTCTGGCCTTTTTGTTAAAACGAGTTTAATTAAATTAAATAAAATTTTAGCAAAAGGAGCTTTTTCTTTTTCTTTTTCTTTTTCTAGTTAACTAAGCTCGGACCTCAGGTTCGGCGGCAGGGGTGGGAATTGAACCGGGGACAGCAGCTTGCCGACACCCGGTCTTCCCAGTTGAGCAAACGGGTCCCCCCGAGTAAATGTGTTCGTTTCTAATATATATAGAATAAATTTGTACTTTGAAATTTTTTCACACTTGGCTCAGTGCATTATGTATACAGCAGGCAAAGGAGTCTGATGACTAGATATTGGGACCAGGCAAGGTAATGCCTATGGGGGAAGTTTGTACTTAGTAAATACTGGGTAGAGACTAGGTAGTGTCTTCTAAGGGGAAGTTTGGACTTAGTAATTTTTACTCACTCAGCTCAATGGTAACCTATGGGGGAAGTTTGTACTTAGTAAATATTGGGTAAGGAATAGGTAGTGTCTTCTAAGGGGAAGTTTGTACTTGGTAAATATTGGGTAGGGAATAGGCCAGTGTCTTCTAAGGGGAAGTTTGTACTTAGTAATTTTCACTCACTCAGCCAATGGAGTGTAATGGCTGGACATTGGTTTGGGACTAGGTAGTGTCTTCTAAGGGGAAGTTTGTACTTAGTAAATATTGGGTAGGGAATAGGCCAGTGTCTTCTAAGGGGAAGTTTGTACTTTTTACTCACTAACCTCAATGATAACCAATGGGGGAAGTTTGTACTTAGTAATTTTCACTCACTCAGCCAATGGAGTGTAATGGCTGGACATTGGTTTGGGACTAGGTAGTGTCTTCTAAGGGGAAGTTTGTACTTAGTAATTTTCACTCACTCAGCTCAGTGGAGTATGATGACTGGACATTGGTTAGGGACTAGGTAGTGTCTTCTAAGGGGAAGTTTGTACTTAGTAATTTTTACTCACTAACCTCAATGATAACCAATGGGGGAAGTTTGTACTTAGTAATTTTTACTCACTCAGCCAATGGAGTGTAATGGCTGGACATTGGTTTAGGACTAGGTAGTGTCTTCTAAGGGGAAGTTTGTACTTAGAATTTTCACTCACTCAGCTCAGTGGAGTATGATGACTGGACATTGGTTAGGGACTAGGTAGTGTCTTCTAAGGGGAAGTTTGTACTTAGTAATTTTCACTCACTCAGCCAATGGAGTGTAATGGCTGGACATTGGTTTGGTTGGGACTAGGTAGTGTCTTCTAAGGGGAAGTTTGTACTTAGTAATTTTAATGCACTCAGCATGGTAACCAATGGGGGAAATTTGTACTTAGTAAATATTGGGTAGGGACAAGGTAGTGTCTTCTAAGGGGAAGTTCGTACTTAGTAATTTTCGCTCACAGCTCAATATTATTACATAGGCCAACATAGTAAGTGAAGGAGTTTGATATCTGGACATCAGGTACTAGGTATGGTCTTCAAAGATGAAGTTTGCACTTGGTAAATTTCTGGACATGATGGGACACGGACACAGGCAACTTAAATTGGTTCACTAGACTTTCAACACAAGGCATATAGAAAAAGAGATACCTGTTTATTTACAAAAACATGTATTACAAATTACAAAGGCCAGTAAATAAAATGAAAAACATCCCCAATTTTAGTTGAGACAAGTTCTGACAGTTGTACATCATTGTTTCTTGGAATAATATATTAATTCCCATTCTCTAGTTATAAAATGCACACACCATAAAATCAACGTGGGACAATTTCGTCCTGGTCACATTTTAGCAAAAAAATAAAAACAATTTTTTCCCCAGAGATCTTATGCATCTTCATATCAGGTTTATTTTGATTGTTGAAATCAAAATAAGCAAGTGATTTATAGGGTCTTTAATGCTATTTTCTTGACTTTGAAAGAATTTCAGATGGAACACCAGAGTACTGCACTTGTATCAATCTTAAAACCAGTGAGCTTTTAGAATAAATCAAATCATTGTTTAAATTCTTTTTTATAATTGCCCATCCTGGTAATGCCACGGGCTTTGACATCATCAACAACTTTGCACAACCGTTTAATGGTACTTGTATATTTTAATGAATTTGTAAATTTCACTAGAGATGAACTAATTCTAGTTGTCCAGTAAGATCAAAATGATCAAAGTACTACAGTGAATAGAATTTATTTAGATGTACTTTCTAAATTAATGAACAAATTATAGTTTTCCAGAATGGTCAAAATTATCAAGGTAGTACAGTGAATAGAATTTTTCCAGAGCATGAACGTTTCCCAATACTTTTCAATATTACTTTTCAGTCATGTCTCAATACTTTTAAGAACAGAATCATTTGTCTCCCTGTCCTTTGTGCTCCCTGTACTACTATGAAAATAATGACAATTATGGATGGCCCTTTATTTATGTCAGTCTTACCAGCTCCATTAGAACTTTTAGACATTCCTTGACTTAATGATTAATGTACATGTAGTTGATGTCAGATGATCAGCTTTCTGAAAGACAAGAAAGATTGGCATAATTAATAAATCATGAAAGTAATGCTCAAAATGTTTGGCCCTGACTAGAAACTGCACTGTAATCTTTCTTTAAAAAAATATTATTTCAAGCAATCCCCCAAACTCTGCAGAGAAAGCAGTTACTTCATCAAAAGATTCATCTCAATAGTTCCTATTTTTGTTTTTGAAAAAAATGCATGGCTTTTACAACGAAGCAAACTAAAACTAAATACTACTTGAAGCAGTGGTGCACCCTAGGGGGACTCAAGCCCCCTCCAAGGGCTTGATGATAATTAATAAATGTCAAAGAAAAAAAAATAAAGAGGGCAGGGAAATATTGTTACCAAAAGGAACATTAAGGGCATTGAAAGTGGGGTTGGCACACCTCAAAAACCTGCTCTGTATTTGTGTTTTATTTTACAATTAACATTAAAGGCCCACCCTCCCTCCCCGTCCAAAGGCAGAATATATTTCCCATCTCTCTCTTCTAAGGTATTTTCCCACCATCAAATTAAGCTGTCAATAAGAAATGATTTGAAGATGCCTGCAAGTTTAGCCCATTAAAAAAGCTGATGTTTACTTTAAGAGATTTTTTGCCAAATTCCAACATTCTTTTAAATTCCAAGATAGAGGAAGACTTCACCATTGTCATTCAAATGACTAAAAGGAAGTTCAGGCTGAAAATACGCCAAGTTGTTGTTATTTTCTTTTTTATTTGTTGGACATGTAACTGCTTTAATGAGAAAATTCATTTTAATCATCCAGTTTTCAATGAACACATTATTTTGAAATTGTCATCAAAATGAGTGATTGATTTAGTGAAAAAAAAATTGTCTTATGTCAATGTTTATGAGCATATTTTTTATACAACCTTAATTCAGTTGCAGCAATCAAAATAAACAACAAAGATTTTGGAAGTATTCAAATGCTATTTTCTTGACTACAACAGTATTTCAGGCAGATATTTATGTCATTCACCTGATAAAGCCAAACAATTTCTTTGCTTCAAACTGTCTAAAAAATGTAGTGTACCACTTCAACTAGACTGATTTTGAAAATGTAGGCTGGTCCAATGTAAGGCTGATACATATAGCTAATTTTCTAACCTTTTTTTTTTTTTTTTTTTTTTTTTTTTGGGGGGGGGGAATAATTAATCCAATTACTCAAGCTGAGTCTTTAAAGCCCCAGCTCAATATTGGTAAACTGATTGTAAATGCTTCCATTCTTTGCACAAATCAAGATATACGTAATAAAACTGACCTGTGACAATGTCAGCTCATTTTGTTGTTTCATTTGAGAGAAAACGGTAAAAATGCATTCAGAATTCCAAATTTGTGTACACATTCCTATAGGTAGAGTTTTCATCTCACTGAGACAAAAACTAATTTTGGATCTTACTTCATTTATTTTTTAAAAACGATAACACTGAAGACAGGAATATTTTAAGGAAAGTTTTCTACCATTGTTATCTTTATACCATGTAAGGTATATGTAAATTTGTGAACATTTATGTTTTTCTTCTTACCAATGTTGAGCTTGGGCTTTAAGAGAAAAGATGAGTTGTGGTCCCAACAAATATCCTGAATAAATACACAGCTTACCTCTTATTCTAATTCCTCTGAAGATGAACACGCTCATAAACTGTGAAAGAGTTGGCTTTTGACATGAGTGACCTGAAATAAAAGACCAAAGATCCAAACATTATGGAGATATTGCATAACACTTCCTCCAGACTTTATCGTTGGTCAGACCGACGGTAGACATAACAATCAAAGAATTCATATATTTTTAACAATCCAAAATAAAGCTCATTTTTTGCTTTATTTAACAACACCAGCTATGTTTTTAAATGCTATTAATTCTGTTATTCTGTTTACAAACATCTCGCAAGTACCCAAGTTTTAGTTGGTGATTAAGAAAAAGTCTTTAAATATTACATTAAGATTGAAACTAATTTTTAATGGCAAGTAATTTTCCAATGTACTTTTTAATTTTGGGGGGTAAAATTAATACTACTCCAAAACAAAATTTACCAGGACAAATGCAAGTCATACCTCTTACTTGTTTCCCATGAACTTTCAGTTTTGGGCAACGAGAAACCAAATTATTCTTAGGAGAGTTCAGTAATGAGGCTAATTCCTTAACCAGTTACCGCCGGCGTTCTTCTTTTTGTTCGCTCCCCCTGTAGGATTTTTTGGCGGAATGGCCGGAATCGTTTTTCTTTAAGGGTACCGCTGGCACAAAGAAACCCTAACTTGACAAATGCCAAGAGAACAAAGATTCTCTTTATTGGGTCGACCGTTTTGTTTCTGGACCAATAAAATGTCAAATTCACGCACCGTGAATTGCAAAACTTGTGACTTGCAATAACCCCCTTTGTGGCGATGCACCAACAGTGGCCGAAAGACCTCTGTAGCTGACATATGGCTGCGGCTGATAGTCCGGGCGGCTTATTCATTGACACCTGAAACTTGTTTTGAAGAATTTCATGTGCTGCGGCTTATATACCGGGCGGCTTGTATTCCAAAAATTACAGTAATCCCCTTCTTGGAACAAGACGACAAAGGTCTATAATCAGGGATTACACAAAAATCAATGGCCTCAAAATGTGAATATACTCAAGACCTTTTTTGTCCTGGGTGTGGGTGAAACGAAGTTATAGACAGCGTGTGTGTGGTCTGTGCACAGTCTGCAGTGGAATGATCAGGTGACCTTTGCTTCAGTGGTCCGAAATTCCATAATGGCATCTTTACACGGCTTCCATTTCAAGGCAGGGGAAACAATTGCGTGTATTTACGTCATCCGGTGTCAACTGTTTAACAATTATTTAAAGGCATTGCATACGTTTGGTAATGACTCTGAAAATTTATGGCAATAAAAACTTACTTGGTAAGAAGTACAGCTGCTTTGGATAGTATAATGCATATTGAGAAACGTTCAATTCGAAGTACCGCCGTTATGGAAAAATATATCACTTTTTATCTCCAAAAATTTGAATCTGAGAAGCGTTGTTGGCGGTAACGCTTCTCAGATTTTGAACGTTCGAATTGACTAACGCCCTCAAGTGTCTAAGATTAACTGCTTTGTAAATTGATTCCTAATTGGTCGTTTTCGCCGATCGATCTCTGAATGGGCAGTTCGCCCCTGGTTCGATCGCCCTTACACGGAATCGCCGTCTTGGAAAAATGACAGCGAGTCAACACCAATGCGAATTTACTTTCCAACAGTAGATAAAGGCCCAGTTCCCCATCTTGCGCCTACGGCGCTGTATAATCTTTGGTCACCACTGACTGCTGATCTCTATTGCACGAATTACGTAATTCATAAACATGTCACATTTTGACATTGCTGTGTGCCTGACGGATGAGTTGTCGTTTCATATGTTCCCAAAATTTAACTCTCTGAGAAAGATATGGATTAGGAATATACGCACAGATCCTGGATGAAGTTTCAAGGTAAGTCTCTGCATAGAGCAAGGACCAGTCCTTGCTCTATGGTCTCAGACATTCATTGTCAAAAATGTTTATTTAAAACCATACCATGGAGGTACGTTTCGTAACTAGAGTAGGCTGTAACTCGCTCTTATCTTATTACTAAATACTATTTTATTTACTAAGTATTACTAGTAAGTATTACAGTGAGTAACGTTCAGACGTTAGTGCACGCATACCGTCGAAGAAGGAAGTGTACTCCATATGTCTGCTCTCTTCTATGTTCTAAGTAAGGTCAGACTGCACGAACATGTGGCTCATGGAGTCGAGTGTACAATAAAAAGCCTGTACAAATAAGTTATACTAACTATAGGACTCAACCATTGTCAACTAATTAGTCTGGTGGAATCCCTGAGGGTTTTCCTGATTTCACTGGACAATTTTGTAAATTTATGATGTTGAATTGCTTCTTATCTTGAATTGAACCATGGGCATAGACGAAGGATGAACTAAACTGACAAACTCAAAACTGCTTATGTTATAGTCTTTATATAATGTCCTCAGAAGTTACATGAATGGAGGTCTTTAACTCTGAATATTCTAAGGTCTTTCAGGGATTTTCTTGGTGCTTTACTGATTTTCTTAATTTGTTTTTATTTTTGATGTTTTGAATTTCAGATAACAAGATGCACACATGTTTGTTCGACTCACTTTAAAGAAAATGAGTTTAAAAACCACAATGACTGGGAAAAGGCTTCTTAAATGCTCCAAGCATTTTTCCTTGGACTGTGGAAACTCCTAAAAGGCGGCAACTTAGAAGAAACAGAGAGTAAGTATTTTATTTATATCAACTGAACACAATTAACTCTTTCTAGGGATGTGTTGACTTACAACTTAGTTATGCAAAGCATCTGTTCATTCGAAATCTTCATTGTGCTGAAAGCACTAGCTAAATTGTATGTTTGGCATTGTACAACTTTTTAAGGCCTCTCCCCCACCCCACCCCACCCCTTAAAAAAGGGTTAGTGGGTGGTTGCTACTAAACCTGGGAAAATGAAGATATAACATGAAGTCCCTCCTGATCCATTTTTTTTTAAAGCTTTGCTATCATTACTCTACAATGCAAAGCTTGAAATCCTATAAATGTACGGGTAAGTTTCATTATTAAAATTGTCAAAATTATGTGTCATATTGACAAATTTCTTTACAATTAACAGGTGTCCAGCAACAGCTGTGAAACATGGAGAGTGACTGTGGTGTGGAGAAGCATTACCAAGTTACCGGACCATGATTATCTGGATCACATCCCCTGTAGAAGACAAACTTTTAGGCCACGCAGGAACGAATTGAACAACTGGAAAGCAACTTGATAAACAATGCCGTCCAGAAAGACATTTTTCGGAAAGGTATTCCAAAGATCCTGCATAGATTTACACGGCATTTCCAACATACACACTGTTGATGGAATTTTTTAATTTTGTTTTTCCTCATGCATCAACGATGACCCGATGGAGCCAAGTGGTGTGTTCAAAAAGAGGAGAAAGTTCATCAATGCATGCTGGCTTTCGGTCTGAACTGCCACTTATTGACCAGTTTTTTTCTTTTCCTGAATAAGGTCAAATAAGGTTCATTCGATGAGGACTTAGGAGATAAATTTGGCATATCTAGTTCAACAGTCAGCAGATTTAGTATTACTTGGGCTAACTTTCTGTATGCTGTGCTTGGGAGTATTCCTTTGTGGCCAACAAGAGAGATGGTCGACCGACATATTCCAGATGCCTTCAAACAGTTTTCAAAATCTTGTGTTATTTTAGACTGTACTGAACTATTTGTGCCAGCACCGTCAAGTTTGAATTTAAATTCAGAATTTTTTTCGCATTACAAACGTCATGAAACATTTAAATGCCTTATTGGAATATCACCAGGAGCAGGAGGCCTTGTTACATTTGTAAGTAACCTCTATGCTGGTGGAATTTCAGACAAAGAGATCACCAAGCAGTCTTGTATGTTGAATTTACTTGAATCTGGAGAAGAGGTAATTGTAGATAAGGGATTTGTAACAGAGTACCTGCTTTGTCCTGTTGAATGTAGCTTGGTTATTCCACCATTCCTTACTGCTGAAAGTGGTCAATTTTCCAAAGAAGAAACTGAATAGACGCAGACCATTGCAAGACTCTATGTGCATGTAGAGTGAGCTTTTCGTAAAGAAATTTCATCTGTTTGATGGCCTCGTACCATTTTCCCTTGCTGGTACAGTTAATCAAATGTGGACAGTCTGTTGTAATATAACAAATTTTCAAGGGCCATTATTCTAAGTCAGTGTAGAAGTCTAACAGTCAAGTGTATAATTTTATATTTATGCATGAACCATTGAACATCATTTTATGAAGTAATCCTGTAAAAAAGGCCATTTGCATCATTATTGGAGACAGCCTAGAATCAGTTGCCTGTAAATTGCATCATGTGACATGACTCTCACGAGTGACAGCAGGCATAGATTGAAGGAACCATACCTCTGTATCTTCTCCAAGAAATGGCTTTCTGTGGCATTTCCCCTACATATTTAAAACAGGTGCTGGTCAGCACAAACTTTGACCTAAAATGTGCATGTATTATAAAATAAACTAATTATGCCATTGCACCCCAAAATACTAAAAAAAGGACTTAGTTTCTACAGTAGCACCATGTAAATTATCGAGCCCTGTGGACATTTTAGATTCCTTAATTGTTTCTTGAAGGATCTGCGACACACTCAAAAGCAATTACTGTATGTGGTTCTTCATTGTTTTATGTCAATAAACAGTGTGTTTAAAAAAAAATAAAAAATCCCGTATATTGATTTTGTTTTGTTTTCTTCTATAAATAATGGTTTTCAGGAACGCAAACAAAATTCACATGCATTACACAATATACTTTGTGGCTACTTTTGTGAAAGAAACAACACTCTCCTTGGACATACAATGTATGTGGCTCAGATTATTGTCCTCTGAAATGCCCATGAATAGCTCCAGAATGAATTACTCAATGATAACGGGAACCACAATGTGTAGAGGGGGAAAAAAGAAAAGTTTGACTAAAGGACAAGAACTATTTTATGTTTCAGTCTTTTTTAACCATCAATTCGGTATAAAATCAGGAGATGCATCTTCAAGTAATTACAACTTGTTATCACACAAAGCTGGCAGCAAGTACTGGAAACAAAACGCGCCAGTTATGAATAGTCTATCATCAATGAATGTTCCTTCTACATGAAAGTCATTTGTTTTCCACACAAAGAAATCACACCATTTTGATCCAGTTAAACCCATCATCTGTCCCATAACCTGGACATAGTAGTTATGGGACTTTCTCAGTTTATATAACCATGGAGGTAGGAATTAAACTCATGATATAAACCATTCACACAAGACTGGTACTGAACTTCCGTGAATGAACCCTTTATTTGGGCATTTATTTCGAGGTGTTTCTCTGGGGTCGTAGGCCCTTTTCGAAACCACGGCTTCGGCTCCGGATTCGGCTCAGGCTAGCTTGGCCCCGCGGTTGTTATGACAATTGCGCGTGCTTTGCGAACGCGCTCAGGGCCAGCTTCAGACGAGAGGACGGACCCTGAAGCCGAATCCAAAGCCAAAGCCGTGGATTCGAAAAGGGCCATAAATCCTTCCGTCTGGGGAACATGCCAGATGTACGCATGATGGGTTGATTACTATTTTCCTTTGTGCCGGTAACTACTCCGGTCGACGGGCTACGCGTAGCCATAGATTATTTATTGGGGGGGGGGGTCAAGTTTGTTTTCGGTTTGAAACATATTCAAAAAGGAGTCAACATGATTCTTGTAAATATTAGCACGGAGCAATAAACTGATTTATTGCTTCATGATAACCACAAGTCGGGCATGGGCAAAGATTATTTACCAAACAGTACATAGCAAATGATTTGATTGAGCTTGGATTTCCTCGGTGATAACATCAGTGAGCACAATGTGTAGGCCTACTATACATGACACTGCGTTGTTTATTACATGTCCATTTCGATTACAAAAGCTACCGAGCGACCAAATTGGCCTAGATACTCTCAGTTCACAATTTCACCACAGTACACGCATACGTACTGTACATGTGGTACCTAGAACACAGTACAATGTACATGATGTGTGTGTGTAGCTTACTCCATCACGTCCGCTTAGCTTGCGGTCAGTCGGCTCTGCTGCATATATTATCATAATGTTATGAGACCTGCCAAACCACAGTGGAGAGTTCGTGACCCCGTTTCGGGTTACACGAAGCCGTGCCACCGGCTGGCACACGGACCCCCCGGGCTGGCCGAACGAACCAATTTCAAACGGCCCATATTGGTATTTTTAAGATAACGACCACAGGAGGGCGGTAGTACTTTTTCAACGAACTACAATATGAAATGTCGAAACTATTTACTAACTGTTCTCCGGCGTGAAATAACCGTTCTAGTTTGTCGCCGAAATCTCAAAAACGCTACTACCTTTTGAAATGAAACTTTCACAGGTTAGTTTTATGGTATATATCTACAATTATATTGGTTTGAAACAAACAGTAGGCTCAAATTACCAAACGTATGCAATGCCTTTAATCATTTCTTTTGCCAGCGTCTTTACTTTGTATTTTTGCCAGAGTGACCTATAAATGTAAAGTATGTACCTCGCGCTGAAGAGACTGCTCTTTATTCCCAGAACCATCCATTTTAACTTCAGATGAAATGATTCCTGAAAAAGAAAAGAAAAAAAAAAACATAAAAGTAAGATTTAAAAAAAAAATTGTATTGAGAGTAAAATGAAAAACAAAGCAACGACATTTGAAGCCCTTTTCACGCACAAAGAATTTCCTGGGAAATTCAGTTGACCTTTTCTTTTTCAATTGCTTGTCCTGGCAAACTCCAAGGAAATAGCTACCCCCGATTGGGAGATATGGTTAACCAGTAGGCGCTGGATGGCGTGAAGATGCAAATGTTTCCCCTGCCAGGAAACAGAAGCCGTGTAAAGACACCATTATGTAATTTCGGACCACCAGAGCAAAGGTCACCCAGACATTCCACTGCGGAGTGTGCCGGACTACACACACATCGTCTAACACTTTGTTTCACCTACACAATGACAAAATAAGGTCTAGAATATATTTGCGTTTTCTGGCTATTGAGAGGAGGTTTTTGTGTAATCCCTGATTACAGACCTTTGTCCTTTTGTTCCAAGAAGAGAATTAAGAGGCATCAAGATGCTTCCCGTTTGTTCATTCATTGTGTTTCAACTCATTGGAGGTAACTCAGAGTGAGCTGGCAATCGGTCCATGGTTGTGTTTAGTACCACTTCTATGCCGTAGGTAAAGGGCGATGTTTTGCAATTCACGCTGCGTGAATTTGACATTTTCTCGGTCCAGAAACAAATCTGATAAAATAAAGAGATCCAATAAAGAGAATCTTTGTTCTCTTGGCATTGTCAAGTCTGGGTTTCTTTGTTCCAGCAATTCTGCCAAAAGAATCCCGCCAGGGGGATGGGACAACAACAAAAAGAATCCCGGCGGCAACTGGTTGAGCTAGTTAGTTAACCTTAGGGTGAGCATAAAGTGTGCATTTATGGGGTGGCAGTGGGGTTAAAATTCCTGCGAATCGGCTTAGCATTGTGAAAAGGGCTTCATATATCAAAAAATGTCAACTACTAAAGGGGCAGGCTAGCGGCGTAGCTTAGGGCAGCCTGGTGGGGTTAAGTGCTCACCCCACACATTTTCAGTGGCCTCTCCTTGCAAAAAACAATCCCCCCAAAATAGCGAGGGATGGGGGTGTGGGGGGGGGGGGTTAGGGAGGGAGGAAATCTGTTGATACAAAATCCAAATAGAAAAGAGGATTGTGGCCCCAGCACCCCCAGGGATCCCACCAAAAACACATGCCTTCCCCTGTCCCCCAATCACTGAAAAAACAGGCCCTTTGGAATCCCCAGATGGTTAAATAGGTTTTTGGGTTACTGGAATTAATTTCCTCTGTGAGACATTTGACCAAAAAGAGGTCCACAAATATTGTCTTAGATGCTAAATGTTCAATGACTTGGTGTATATAGAAATGCACTGAGTTACCCCTGCAAAGAGATTTAGCCTATTGAATAATAAATGTCAAAGAGTCAAATAAAGAGGGTAGGAAAAATCAAATTAATGTTTCATTTTACATTTAACATTAACCAGTTGAAACCGGATGACGTCAATACAAGCAAATGTTTCCCCTGCCTGGAAATGGATGTCGTCTTTCGATGCCATTTTGTAATTTCGGGCCACCGGAGCAAAGGTTGCCCGGTCAGTCAACTGTAAAACGTGCGCAGACCATGAACACTTAATTTAACGCTTCGATTCACCCACATTAGGACAAAAAAAGGTTGTGCGTTTACTTGTATTTGTGGTCATTTAGAGGTGTTTTTTTGTGTAATCCCCGATTATACAACTTTGTCCTTTTGTTCCAAGAAGGGGTTTATGTGGCATTGAGAGGCTTCCACCATTGTTCATTCATTGTATTTTGGCTGAATGGAGGTAAGTCAGATTGAGCCAGCAATCAAGCCATGGTTCCGTGTTTAGTGCCACTCATATGCCGTAGGTAACGGCCAAAGTTTTGCAATTCACACTGCATGAATTTGACATTTCCTCGGTTGAGCAACAAAATGGACGATCCAACAAAGATAATCTTTGTTCTCTTGGCATTGTCAAGTCAGGGTTCTTTGTGCCAGCGGTACCCTCAAAGAAAAAAATATTCTGGCAATATCCGCCAAAAAGGGGGACGAGACTTAAAAAAGAATCCTGGCAGCAACTGGTTAAAGGCCCCCGTCCAAAGGCAGATTATATTTCCCATCTCTCTTCTAAGGTATTTTCCGGTTGTGCCACTGTCTTGAGTCCACCATCAAATTAAGTTGTCAATAAGAAACATTTTGAAGATGCCTGCAAGCTTAGCCAATGTCATGTTAAAAAGCTGAATTTTCCTTGAATAGAGATTTTTGCAAAATTAAAACATTCTTTAAAATTCCTATTACAAAAAGACTTAACCATTTTCATTTTAATAACTTAAAAGAGGTCAAGCTAAAAACACGCCTAATTCTTATTTGCTTTTCTTTTTTGTTTGTTGGAAATGTATCTGTTTTAATGCCTCAAATGTTTATGACAGCATTGTGATTTTGAAACTGTTGACTTGAAAACTGTTTTTAGGGTGAATACATACATCTAAATATTTTAAACTCGAAAGGTTTTTTCAGGTTGGGGCGAGGGGGGGGGGGCGCTGAGTGGGGATGAATAATTATTTTTGAGGGCTGCCTCCCACATTTTTGAGGGCTGGCTACCCACTCCCTGCCCTAGCGTATCAACCAAAAACTTTACTTAACAAGAATATGCAATTCTTACATGGATTCAATGTCTCAACCCAAAAACTGTTAGTAAAAAAAACAACTTACCTCTTATTCAAATTCCTTTGGAGATGAACATGCTCACAAATTGCGAAAGACTTTGCTTTTGTTTACAGTGACCTGAAATAGAAGACCAAAGATACAAACATTATGGCAATATTGCTATACATTTCCTCCCAGACACTGTCTTTGGACAAACTGATGGTAGAATTTTTATAATCAAAGAATTCTGCACTGTTATAGTTTAGAAATATTTTGGTAAATTTGCACAGAATATTCCTCCAACGTAGGAGAGTGTACAATGTAATGCTTTCATTTTGTCCAAATAAAAAACAATCCGAAGTTAACTTTATTGAAGTACCTGTCAATTGTGTTCCATTAACAACTTGCCCATGGAAAAACTATTTTTCTGAACTGATGTAAGATTGTCGCTGCAAAAGTTTACCACAAATGAGGCCCTAAATTGTTAACCCATAAATTTTTACCCACTCCCCGCCCCAACGTGCCAAACAAAAACGTTACTTAACAAGAATATGCAAGTCTTACATGGCTTAGTTTTAATTTTCTAATCTATACGTGAAAAAAAACACCACAAAATCTCTGTCCTTATTGAATTATACATTAAATATCTTACCTCTTATCATGTATAGCAGGGTTGATACCTCTTCGAATGAGAATGGATCAACAGTCATTTCAAACACAAAATTTCCTGAAATAGAAAAAATACTTCATGAACACTTTATGAATTATAAATGGCCCTAAAAAAGCTAACCTACGCCCATCTAACTGTAGATCAAAAACAAAATTGGAAACAAATACAAGGCTTAGCCATTTTATTTTTATAACCTCCAGAAAAACGTTGTCGTTTTCACAAACCAATTTATTACAAAAATCATACATTTTGGCAAATCAGTGTTTTTACACATTTTGGATGTTATCACTGACACCGACACTTTTCCCCAAGTCTCTGAAAAAGTGATTTCAAAAATAGTTTAACATTAAATGCGTGGTTTACTCCAAACATAAAAGTTTGGCTACAGGGGTTAAATTGTCTCTTCATGAAAACAGTTAGAATTGTGTCCAATTAATATTTTATCCATGGAAAAACTATTCTTATGAACTGAAAATGTAAGATGGTCGCTGCATTAGTTTACAACAAATTAGGCCCTGAATTGTTAACCCAAAAACATTTGCCCACCACTACCCCTAAAACAAAAACTTTATTTAAAACAATATCCAAATCTTACATGGCTCAGTTTAACAACTAAAATTAAGACACTAAAAACAATTGAATTGAAGTCAAAATAATCTTGAATAAGATATCTTTAACGAGGAGACTGATACAATCATACTGTTGCCATGACCACACTTCTTTAACAAAGATTAATATTCACAATTCTTCAAGACGAGCTATATCTTTTCATGTAACTTTGCAGACATTTATTTTAAATATCTTTTAGAATTATTTTTCCTAAAAGGAATCACTTTTTAATTTACTTGTGATTTGTTTCACCAACGCAACGAGGGCACACGGTATTAAACATTTTTCCGATATTGGACCATTATGCAAGGTTTTTGTGTAATCCCCGATTTCCAGATGTTTGCCCTTTTGTTCCCAGAAGAGGATTATGAGACATTCATGGGGCACGTATTTTAAATCCCAGTGCTGTAAAGAGAACCAGGGTTCTATTTACAGCACTGGCGAATCAAAGAAAGTAATTCTGTCAGGCTGGATGGGAAAAATATGGTAGATTGCCTGCGGTTAGAAAGTCTGCCAAACAATGACTTAAAAGCTGGAAGGACAAATTGTGATTGGAAAACATGGTTTAGCCCCTGAGTTATTTTCATCCCACCCTGCCAGTGACACCGTTATAATTTTTGCTGATTTGTTATGTAGTTCTTTGAAAATATCCTTGAAACTTCATATTTAACTTTAAAACGATTCATACCCTAAGCAGATAAAATATGAATGTGTTTCACTTAAAGGTTAATTTCTTCACATTGAACTGAAATAAATACTTAACTTTCAGCCTTTGAAGATTTTATTTAATTTGACACAATATCTCCTCTTCAATAATGATATAAGGAAATAAATACATTGTTTACCTTTTCAGCAGCATTTTCTTCTCTTTTCTCCTCCTGTAAAGTGGTGATTATTCCATACATCCTGAACCATCAAAAACTGACTTCGGATGAGAGCATTCTGAAATGAAACACCAAAATATTGTTCATAATTATAATTATAATAAAAAATAAATAAAAAAAATTCAATATCTTTTTTAACCATCTTGCATAAAAATTTCCTCTGAAAGAATTAATGTTCTTGTCGCTATGTGTGTGTAGTCGTTCGTCGTCCTGTCGTCCGTTGCCGAACGCCCCTTACCCCCGTTCCCCACCTCCCACTAAAAAGGGTCACATTCGTCACTAAAATTGCAGGCTGGCCTTGTACAAGGCGACTGAATGTTGCCCGGCTGCAAACGATGTGGATAGTTTTACAGCGGCTGTCCCGAGTGTAATGCACGCAATTTGTCAGACGTTTACCACTGCTCGAAACCTAGACGTTACCACTTTCAGGTAAACGTTGCAAGAGGACTGCTGGAATAAAGACTAGCGCAAGATTACGACGAGTCATAGCGCCCTCACTCGCTGAACAGCGCAACGGCAACCATCATGGCTCCTACACCGTCAATCACATGGACTTCTGTACGGAAATTTGTCATAAAATTCCACCAAAATAAGTCATTATACCTCGGATCTAATGTACTTGAGACTCTAGCGCAATAATTTAGAGATCATCGATGGAAAATTTTTGCCAAAAAAGTGTAAATTCCGATTTCAAATTTGATGTATGGTCCTAGAGGATAGGGTTCGTTGGGCCAAGAAGCGGAGGGAGTCCAGCGTATTGGCACAATGTATGGGGCTAGGTCTACTTTAGCCCAGGTAGGACGTTATCTCCGTTGTACTACACTAACGTCCTGGGTATAAAGCTTCTTTCCAATGCGACTAAAATTACATGAGTTAGTTTCCCCTATTTTTACCTGATTTTGGAAGCTGAAAGTTTGTCCATGTATTCCAGATGTTCTAAACTACTCCTTGAATATCTTTTAAGTGCATGGTTTCACAAATGGTGAAAATCATACGTACAATAAAACGCCAACGTGTACAAATCCTCCGCGACATGTTATACTCGCCAAATGAGGTATATTCAACGCGCATGCTCAAACTGCATAGCATTAGCAACAAGTATTACGGCAGGCGCATTACGGTATGTGGGCGCGGCTTTACATTGTACATGCATATAAATATAAGTTGTGCGCAATCGGTCGATCTGCGCAATCGACCGATCGGGCGGCGCTATTGGTTGATCTATTGTTTGCGCACATATCGATCGATCGAACAATGAATGTTTGCGCAATCGACCAGTAGCGCAGCATGATCCCGGCGTTGCTATGCGCGTATCACTCTGAGACTACCTAAACGGGTCGCGTCGATTTCTGATTTTGCTATGATTTTCAGTTTATTTTTGTAAATAATGTGTGCTCAATGCAGCTTAAAGACTTTTGAACCCGCCAGTCTGCAAATATAGGATACATAGAACACTAGGACGAAGTTTCAGCTCATTTAATCAGGTAAAACAATGAAATAAGTTAGTTATAAATTGTTTCGCTATGTAGCGAGACCTTTATACCCAGGACGTTAGTGTAGTACAACGGAGATAACGTCCTACCTGGGCTAGGTCTACTTAAAGCTAGACCCAGTAACTGGGGCGCTGTACTCCTTTTTTGAGATTTTTGACATTATCTGTCGTACTAGCGCCCCAGTCCGTGGTATATTTGGAAAGTGCTCCGAAGCGGTTTTTTTCTGAATCAGTTACAAAATTGTCAAAATTGCGACAAAGACTCGGCAGAATTGCTTGAAAATCGCCTACTGGCTTCTCCAAGTATTTACGGTGAAATAAAATGCAGTTAATTGTACTCAGGATCATTTTTGGTCCTCCAAATCGATGATATAAACGCTGTAAGGAAGGATTCCGTGTTCGCTGAGGCCCTGACTTTCATATTGTTTTCCGCGCAGTCAACGCAGGATACCAGGCTGTGTAGTGCCAATGTTCGCTGATGCCCTGACATGCATATTGATTTGCGCAGTCAACGCAGGATACCAGGCTCCACAGCTGGTATCCTGCATTGACTGCGCAAATCAGTATGAATGTCAGGGCATCAGTGAACAATGGCGCTACACACAGCCTGGTATCCTGCGTTGACTGCGCGGAAAACAATATGAAAGTCAGGGCCTCAGCGAACACGCAATCCTCGCAGCGTTTATACACATAAGAAAACAGTCGTTGAGTATCACATTCAAAATGGCGATTCTAACGGCAAATTTGATATATGCGCGATAGTGGGCTAAAAATCATCAATTTGGAGGACCAAAAATGATCGCGAGTACAATTAACTGCATTTTATTTCACAGTAAATACTTGGAGAAGCCATTAGGCGATTTTCAAGCAATTCTGCCGAGTCTTTGTCGCAATTTTGACAATTTTGTAACTGATTCAGAAAAAAAACGCTTCGGAGCACTTTCCAAATATACCACGGACTGGGGCGCTAGTACGACAGATAATGTCAAAAATCTCAAAAAAGGAGTACAGCGCCCCAGTTACTGGGTCTACTTTAAAGCTTTAATTACAGTCTCAGGCATCAGCACATTTTTATTTAAAAAACAGTGCCTTTATTTTACTTCTTCAGTCGAGTTTCTGAGAGAAAATTACTTCCATTGTTCCAAGATTCAACTTCTCAAGAGGGAACCAAAGCCCATATAAAGACACTTCCTCACATTATGTGTTATTCAACTTATGGTTGCATTGTATCCAAACGAGTAGGAGTAGCTTACTATACTTACTAACTTACCAGCCGGGGCCGGGGGCATGCCTGGGGCCCGCCGTATTCGAATACATAACGTTGGTGAACGCACGGAGGTCTAACTAATGCCATTGGTGTATGTGACTACAAACACAATAATTCAAAACCCCGCACTCATTCAACAACTGCACTACTTCATAAAAAATACACAGCTAGCAGTAACTCACCGTCAAAATATATGTTGCCACTGGGGCCTCTGGTTTGTATGGTGTGAGCAGACAGTCATGTTTTCCTGAAAAGAATATTTTTACAGCAAAAAATTGGCTTTTGCTGGGTGAAGAACTTTTTTGGAAACTCAACTACAAAAATGGCGCCTGTGCCCTCGTGTGTGTGGATGAAGATTGATTTAGCCAATTTGATTGGACGGGAGTTATCACGTGGTGTGTAGTGAAATTAGAAATTTGAATATCAATACGGCCAGTCACTAGCACTCCGTCCGTGCATGCAAGACTCAGGACTCTTCCACTGTTCAAGCCCATCTATGGATTCCCAATTATTCAAAACATTAATAAAACGGTGCATAATGTCATCGTATTTAATAGTAATACCCTTCCACAGTGCGAAATTTTTCAACATCTAAAAACACCAAATGACGTCACATTTCAATTAATTATTGTCCAGTGACTTTTTTATTCATTCTTGAATGTCCATGATCAATCAAAACGGCATTGAATTATTTGACCTATATGTGGAATGTACAGACCCATTTTATTGTTGACATCTAATGATGTTATGGTTCAAATTTCGCTTTGAAACCGGAGCTAATGAATAGTGTTTTTATCTAGGCACCGTTTACAACAATTTTCATAAGTTAAGTGCCCACAGCCAATAATACACAGGTCTAAAAAGCTAAACGAAATTAGACATGGCCTTACTGAAAAATAAATTGGACATAAACTAAAACACTAAAACAAAACAACGTTTTATTCATAACTGAATTTATACTCTTAACTGGTTTACAGGTTACGCACGAAATGTTTGGATTGCGAAAATCAAACACATTTGATAAAAGTACATTTCTATTCAATTTAGAAGACCTCTCGACTGCTTTTAATTAATCAAAAATTGAACAGTTACTGTATATACGGCTTTCTCAAATTACATCCAATCCCAAATGAGCAAACATGAAATAAAATTTATGTTGTTTGTATAAAAATGCTTCACTTCAGTGTAAATGCACAAAAACCTTCCCTGACAACGTAATATGAGGCCAAAGTTCTTTTTCAGTAGTTCAAATACACGATTAAAGCAGTTAGAAATGATCATTCTTTCGTCATGTATGTCTGTATAAAATTCACAGACTGATTTTTTATTTTTATTTTTTTTTTATTTTTTGCCATATAGGATTGTGTACAGTTGTATCAATATTGAACAGGATTCTGAACAGCCCTTGGCCACTCCCAAGTTTGGTTATGCCACTGACGTTAAGCTTCAAATTTTAGGCGGGTCGAGTCTGTGTCTTTGTCTATGCTAATGCAAGAGCAAGAAGATAACATGGATCAGAGAAAGAGAGAGAGAGAGAGAGAGAGAGAGAGAGAGAGAGAGAGAGAGAGAGAGAGAGAGAGAGAGAGAGAGAGAGAGAGAGAGAGAGAGAGAAAGAGTGGCCAATGTGGGTAGATCTGATCGTTTGGACAAACTTCTTTGACAGATTCCTTAGGAATTTGCATTCAGTGAGTTTTTACCTTGCACGCAATGGGTATAATGATCTATCGAAGCTATATATTCTTAACATTGTTTTAATTGTTCCTCATCTTTAAAGCGATAAAACATAAATCAGTGGCGTTACTGCGGCCCCCACGCAATTGATGTCCGTTCCCCCACCCGGGTGCCCCCAGCCCCTTTCGAAATCTGGACATATTTTGAGATTAAACATTACCGGAACAAAATGTTACGTTTCTTAATCTCTGATTTATAACTTAATGTATACAACTATTTACATATAAAGACAATTAATTTATGCTTTTTTACCTCAACGTTAGATTATCTTTTAAACATAAACGGCATAAAAAAGAGCGCTGAAAAACGAATACGAGCAAATACAAAATACGTTTTTAATTGGCAAGACGTGCTTCCAAGAAAAAATAGTGCACCCTAAGCTTGTGCCCCCTTCCGTCTAAAAAAATTAACCTTATTTTCGCCTGAACAAACTGTACAGCCAACCTGTAAATAAGTCACCATATTAGGTGATCAAGTTTATGTTTTGTCTGGAGTTTGTGCAATCAAAACAACGGCGATTTTGAGGGGGTTTCCGGTGTTTTTCCATTTTTCCTCGACTTTGACAGGCCTATTTCAGATGAAACTATTTCTCTGTGGGGTTGACCCTTGTATAAAGTTTATAATCATGCAATTAAATGACAAGTGCACTGAAGATTAGCACTTATATATCAACCGATACCAACAGATGTTTATTGAAGAGTGACATGAAAATTAGGAGAGATTTAACCGATTTAATACCGGTAGGCCTACCTTAATTTGGTAAAATTCACTCCATATTTTTGGACCTATAACATTTGTTGAAGAAACATAGTTTCCATTTAATTCATTTTAATGTTTTGCCTTATTTACGCGTGTTATAATTATGAACAGGCACAAATGTAATGTGGATGTGATTTGTTTTTCACATAAAAGTTGGCAGCTGTGTATAGCATAAAATCATAAACAGACAAGACCATTTATTTGCTGTTTAAAGTAACTTTCCACAACCACATTGTACTTAATTCCTGTTGTATTATATCGTAGAACCCTTTCTGTAAAATACATTTATTTCTATTTTATCTAGTTGAATATGTATACTTGCCCATACAATATAGCAGTACGATTAATGAAATTATAGACTATACAAAGTAATTAAATGATTACGCAGGGGGTTATCTTTAAATCTAATGACACCAACTTTTTTTTTAAATCACTAAATCTATTCACAATAAATGTGATTACTATTTCAATTAAGAATGACCATTATTGTTAATAACTAATTCGACCACTGTTTTCTGCATTTGTTTCTGCTGTGCCATACAGCTGATCACTATTTAAAAATACTAAACATAATGAAATGCTGGTATATTTTATTGTATTCGCGTAGTTTTTTATTGATATATTTATTCCAGTCTCATGTATATGAAAACTACTAAGCAATAAATGGAGAAAACAACGCATCAATCACATCAAGTAGTAACTCTTGTGTATCTTATTCAGTCGCCAAGGTTATTTTTTATTCAAATCAGTCGATTTACAGAAAACAAATTTGATTTATCGTTTTTTTTAACAATGATTTTTTTATTATTATTTGGTGAAAAGTGAGAATAGGTTTTTTATTAGAAGTATAGACTAGTGCTCCTCTTATGGACAGTTACAAAGCCTCTATTTACATTGCAAATCAATTTTAAAATAACGTAATTTCAGACAACAATCATCAGGGATGTAAACTGCATTTTATTTTACCACTAAGTTAATAAATGTTGTCTGATTTTGTCTGTCTATTTTATTTTTGAACTTCCATCCGTTCGGTTCATCCTGGATTTTCTTTACAGTGCATGATGAATATTCTGTTTGGGATCACCTCTGGTCGATCCAGGGGTATTATTGTTAGCATAGTATTCTCTGATCCCAGCTGTACCGCCAGATAAACTCCTCACACCTCCAGAGGCCCTCTGATGGGTACCAACCGCGTTATGGCAGCATTTGGGACGACCTAATGCCTGTAGAAACGCTCTGCGATACTGCTTATTTTGAAACCCATAAATGAACGGGTTCACGCAGGAATTACAGAATGCTGTCAGAACACTTGCGTGATAATACCAAGCAGAGAAGTCAAGGTTCCAACCACACATGTAGGCGAAGAACATGAACTGATTTGGTGCCCAACAAATCGCAAAGGTCACAACGACGATGAGTAGCATCTTGATGACTTTCTTACGGGCACGAAGAAGATCTCTGGATAGCTGGTTCTCTCTGCCATCACTTAGTGATTGGCGCATAGCCATGGCACTTTTATGTAAAGCACTCATGATCTGCCAATAGGAGAGACCCTGTAGCGTCAACGGGATGAAGTAAATGACGCAGAAATTGGCAATTCCCAAAAATGTCTGCCAGGCCTTGCTTGGCCACTTAAGAACACAACTACCACGGTCATTGTTTTCATATGTGTACAAAAAGAAACTATTCACGATGATACCCATGGACCATATGCAAATGATCATGATGATGGCCTTTTTGGCAGTGAAAACGGCTTCATATCTTAAAGGATGCACAATGCTGAAGTACCTCTCTAGGGTGACGCAAGTCAATGAGAGCACAGAGGAGACAAAGCTTGCCCACAGAGGGAACTTGGAGAGAAGAAGGCGGCACACCAGCTCACCAGCCACGCCCTTCGGTACGGGAATGACGAAACCTGCCAATAAATTAAATCAGCATTCAATTAATTTTGTTTAGTGGATGGCGACACGACAATATAAAACACACCAACAAACCAACAAACAACCCAACATAAAAACAAACATACATACATACATACATACTTACATACATACATTCATACATACATACATACATACAAACAAACATAAAACAAACAAACAAACAAACAAACAACCCACCAAACTTACAAACAACCCAACATACATCCCCAACAAACAAAACAAATGCAATGTTTTTTAACTGGAAATGTCATAGATTGCATAAAAAGAGATACAATTAAAACCTCACGGTCTTCACTACATTTTTGTCTTATCCAATTTGCAAACCCATTTAAATCACTTTATAAGGAACTACACTGTCTTATCACGAAGATGGTCAGTCCAGATAGTGTAAAAAAAACACGGTATAAGCTTTTAGGAGTTGGAAATGTCTTATCACAAAGATTACCAGTCCAAATAGTACACGCTAGACTTTTTAAAAGCAGTTACTTCATTCTACCTAATATCTTATCATGCAGAGTGACTTGTCAACATCAGGGGAAAAGGTTGAATAAACCACGCAGTAAGACAAGGTCAATATTTGCTCTTTTTCTTCCCGAGTTTTGGTTCAAAAGAGATTCATTCTAAATTAATTTTTTGACAATTCGTTATAAGCCTGTAAATACATAATGTTTTGAGGATTGGCGATGGAATGTTTTCATAAAGCAGCCTTTGGACCCGAATGTCCCAATGTGAGTCAAAGAATCAAACCCAAATTGACACACTGTGTTCGCAGTTTTCAGTTCGAAGTTTTTATCTCTGAAAAGAAAAATAATGCGCATATTTTTTGGTTGTAAACACAAAATAAAGCGTAGCACAAAATTAAAAACTTTACCAAGGAAAGATCAAATTTGTCCGCACACTTTGTTATCGTTAAATTATGACAGACATTCAAGGTAAAACTTAATTTATGACTGCATCGAAAATATCCGGATGTAAAACCGGTGAAAAAAAATCATTTCCTGTAGGTTCAGCTCCCAATTTCAATTTCTTAATTAAGAAATTATAGATTTCAATAATGGCAGTCATCACTTTTGTAACGCATGGGTTTTTTTTACAAATGGTTTTGCTTTTAATTAGCAATGAAGACCTTTTGTAATTTGATTATAGAACATCACTAAAAATCACGACACAGAGCATGATGTAATGTAATTACTCAGTGCATGGTGTAAATGTCCGCTTAGACGCTTTTCCCATGAGTATGGCTCCTTTATACTTTGTGTGCATGCTCATCAGAATAATATGCAGTTTAATTTGAAATTATTGAGCAGAGCCGTTCTTAACTTTTACTAGTGGAATCGCATTGCGTGATTTTAGACTCCTGGACGCGGTGAAAGGGAGAAGGTAAACCGGAGTCTGCTGTTTATTGCACTGCTTGATTTACAATGTATCTCGCATTTAATTATTGATATATATCTAGAAAACAATATGCCAATGCTCTCTCGATGAAAGTGTATTACAGTCCATATTGTTTGATCGAGATTAGGTCAACTTGTAGGTTTTCATAAACCTCCTTTCAAATGTTTAATAATGTCTTCAAATGTAATTTCGACAATTAAAACAGTCTTTTTCATTTTGGTACTAATCATCAGGTGTTACCCAAGAATTCCTTTTGCGAACCCTTGGGAGGAGAGTGATTCAGTCAGGATGATGACAAGTCTGACACTTCGTTCTTGTAAGAGCAAGGACATTTTCCCCTTATTAAAGGGCACCTCTATTAGAGAAAGTAGATTTCTACTGGAACACTTCAAGGGGCACCAAGGCGTTGACAGAGGCATGGAGGCAATTGCCTCAAGTGCCTCCGTTAAGTTTCAGATACTATGATGGTATTATGTCCCTATTGGACTAGCTGAGAATCAGTGGCCCACCACGTGATAGCCTCTTAAGTCGCACTATTTCTTAATTTTCCTTTACATATTTACCAGTCATTGAGAATGATTGACATTCCCAGGGTGTCTGAGTGTGGCCTGAATAACTAACTGTGAAAAGGCCATTTGCTAAATTCACAATCACCTCCTCAACCCACGCTTAACAACTCATAACAAATAACTGGTGTAAAATCGCTTAATGTAATCTCCTTCATTCAAATCTCTATTTTACGCAATTTGAGTAGTACAATATGTTTGGCGAATGGGTAAAAAAAAAACATCTAAAACTTACTTGAATAAAAACTATACCCAATATGTTTACTAAAGTCATACAATAAAACAATCTTATAACCGACTTCTCGTATGAGAACTTAGTGCTGCCTTTACTTGGGTAATTTTCAGGTAAAAAAAACTTAAAAAAAACACACATTTAGATACACAATTTTTGCCAGAAAATGGGATAAAACAGTGAAATAACATTGACGTCTTACGTAAGGTTGTGCAGCCACAAAGTGGTCAATGTGGTGGGTACATTTGAAAACACGGTAAAATACAGGATTGGTAAAGCTGATAGCGCAGTGTTCTTACTTTGTTTAATTTAATACCGTGAAAAAACAAACCTGAGAAAATGTTAAAATAACCATGCACACACACTTCTCAGCATGTAAACACATTGTCCTTAATTTCGATTGTTTTAATCGAAATAAAAAATCGGGGTATTCTAATTCTATTTTCTTAACTTAGCATTTCAGACAGAAATATTTATAAGCAAGATTGGTACTGGTATGGACTTTATAATCAGTAAGTAATGTAAAAAATCTTAAATACCAATCCTGTACTCCACCTTTAAGCAAAAGTCCATACATCTTTGTATTGCAGTCAATGTTCTATCTTATATTAAAATATCAAATACGATTTAACAAAAAGGGTTTACACTCACCGAGATGTAGCGGTATGAGGAATACCGATACGATGAAATCGCAGACGGCCAAACTCACGATGAACATGTTAGTCAGATTTTGCAACGATGGTACCCTGGCCACAGTAAACATCACGAAGAAGTTACCGGTGATCCCAAGTACGGCTATGACACCATAGATGACCCTCAACCAGACCTGGTCCTCAAAGGCTCCCTCGGCTGACCAGCCTTGCTGCCCCTCAACCTGACCATTTCCGTTACTCATCTTACAGTAAAGTTTGGCGCCTCTTATCGTGTCAGCAGCGGTAAAGGCATAACCGTTGAAAAATCCGTTTCGAAGGTGCTCTTCGAATTCACTACTATCGCGAAAAGCAGGCCAGGCGTTTTTATTTTTGTTTTATGGAATTACGTTTTTACAGTTCAATCAAGTATGGACAGCTTTAAGTTGTAAAAACTGAGTGTATCAAGTGTAGTTACTTCTTCTGTTCATAAAATAAAAAATATGCTGACGAAATTTGAAAAACAAAACAAAATTCAATTTAAAACTTGTCTACAAGTTGTCTACGAGCGTGAAGTTGTTCAATCTCATTTGATTGAAGTCCGTTCAAAACAGACCGCACTAAATTGTCTATTGCTCGATATTTCCAACCAAAACTCCGATGTAAAGAAGTGAAATTATAGCATAAATGCGTAAGAGAAAATGAACAACCAACAGCAAAAACAGAGCCCGTAATTTCAGGGTCCAATATTGAAAATGACAATGTCAAGCCTCATTGGGAATACACAGGAAGTCAAACAATACGTGTAGCCAGAAAACGAGACTGAGGTTGGGCAGCGACACCGCGCGATGTGATTGGCAGATTCATCTGCTATTATTTATATACGACGGGTATTCACGCCTCTATCCTGCCCGCCTTGACAACGCAGGCTCCCAGATACAATCTTTATACCGTACTGAATATCACAAGGAGCCATTTGTGCATGGTTCAGTCGTATGGCGAGAGGTTTCGTAATCTCTTTATCTGGGCAGTATTTAATTGCTTCTCAATATTTCCCTCTTATGATCTTTTTGACTGTTGAACAAATTGTTTTCACAATAAATAAATTGAAATTAAAAACAAACAATGTACTTGATTACACTACAACCCCATAACCTCCTTGGTACTTAATGGCAATGACGTCATGTCATGTCCATGATTTCTACTCTACATATTTTGAGGTCCATTACATTCGCTTTTGCCTTCTTCTTAAGTGTTCTGCCGAACATTTTAAATCAAGTAATGGACACGACCTATATGTTAGAAGTCAACACTTTCTCAGCCTTATCTTCACACGCATGGTTAAAATGGTCAAAATCATTCCAGCACTTCTTTGTATTTTTGTAAATACATAAGTGTTACATATGGATCTCATAGTTCAAACATACATGTAGCTTTATCACAGTAAAAAAAGTGTAAACAATTCTGTCAAATCTGTTAACATTGGATTCCATATGACATCCTTGGTACTTAATGGCAAGAATTATCTGAAACTTTGTGATTTCTAACTTAATATTGAGGGCCACTGTGGTCATCGCATTTGGTTTTTCCCTGTTTTTCATTGTTCTTCCGAAACATTTAAATCATGTGACACAGAAATAACCTATTTACACGTCAGAATTCACTTTCCTGGCCTTATGCCTTCACACGCAATTATTGAGTTAAAGGTTTCATTCTAGCACCGGTCTCCTTGCATTTTGTAAAAGCCTACAATGTTCTATTATTTTAATCATAACTCAATCATAGCTCTGCACACCGACATGTGAAAAATAAAGAGCGTTTTAACGCGCCCCTTTGTGTATTATTATAATAATTACTTTGCAAAGTTTCAAGAAAACAGGGAGAATAGATTTGTAAACACAATTTCGCATTTGGCGTCCTTCAGTGCAGATGTGCATTAAAGGTCTATACTGTTGTGACTGGCAACACATTGTATTAAATCCTCATGCATCCAGCGCTAAATTGAGCAGTTGTATCTGAAAGCATTACGAGATCTCGGTATTGGTTTTCATATATGTTAGTCAAGTTTAGACAAAGATTATATATAGCGGGGACATTTTCGTGTTACCTGTGAGAATGATCAATTTATATCAAATATATAGATTTAGCCCGCTTTTTTTGATATGAAGCATTTTTGCTCTATTTTATGTGTTAATCTTGAAAACATCACTTTGAAATGTGGGTCGGTCTTCACTAGTGTGGGCTAGCTTGGGCTGTAATCCTTGTTATTCACAGTCACATCTTGACAATTTAAATTGGAGTAGATAGAGCATGGATCGAGCACCGGGCTAAAATTTGGGGGCAAAATTAACAAGACCGCAGGGCTTGTAGCTCAAAATGTTTACTGGGTCAGAAGTTTGTTTTTACAAGACCAGAATCACTGTTCAAAAACAATGGTTTACAAGACCCCCCCCCCTCTGCACTGGTATTAAGTTATAAAACTTCTTAAAATTTTATTTCTTCAATTTCGAGAGTGTGCGTATAGGAATCAATGGTAATATCGGGAGTAATGGCAAGTCAGGCTGCAGTAGCAATGCCGCTTCCAGGGCAAATTATTGTTGTCAATGCTTTTGACGTGGGTGTCAGAACCTTGCTCTATCTCAACAATAAAAAGATACAAACTCACCAATCTAAAGAGCATCATCAGTCCAATTAAAGACGTCAGGATGAAGTACACCTTCGTTAAATCCCTGATTAAAGAGCAGTAATTAAAAGCAGATGATTAATATCATAAGAAGACTAGAAAACATACAGTGTATGTTTTCCACAGCCTTGGTTTAGCGTGTTCTTGGATATAAAACCAATCAAAGAAATAACATTCATTTGGTTTCAAAATCAACGGTGCTGATGAGAGATTGTTAGGTACAGGTGACTAGGTGAACTTCAGGAGTGTTTTGAGAGTGCGGAATGAACTGACATGTCTGATGTGCACTGGAAGCATAAACGACACCTTTCAGGTTAAGGACCTCCTCCATTGGTAATAAGTTATAAATGCACCAGCTTTATTGTTTAAACAAATTGGGTTTGGGTGAAATACAAAGCATGTCGCACACAGCTGGGCCTTTAATACAGTTCAGAAGTATCAGGGAACTGATGATGATGATGATAGATGTATAGGTAGTATTATCACAAATATTCCACACACTTCTCAATTCAGTTGCAGTCATTTTACCATCTTTTAATATTTTGAATTCCATTTATTTAAACGAACACACTAATTAAATTGGAAGTAACTCCGGATAATAACCATCAGACCAACTGATGGTTGATTATAATAATTCTTCGTTGATCCGTGTATTCGAAAGGTTTGACAGAATAAAGCTTAGCAACGACGAATGGGTCGATGGTTTAGTTAATAATTCACATAATTGGTATCCAGAAATGAGTCGACTTTATGATTATTAGCTGGTCGTAAACAGTTTCAACGTTGAGGGCGGGATCTATACATCTGTCATATTATGGTACTTAGGGTGTAATTACATGATTGATATGTGCTGTCTTCTGTGTATACATACATATCGTGAATGTAACAAGAACCGATGCCATGACCGAAGTTTTGTGCACCACAGCATTGTCGTTTTGGTGTTCCATAGGATGCATGACGTTCCACAATATTAAAGACCATACAGTGAAAGCCTGCATGTGGGGATTCCCCAAGCGTATTTCGCAATAGTGAGTGTTTCAATTTAGTGTCCGAACTCTTAATAGCTAAAATATCGGGCGTGAGTCATTTCTATACTTCAAATAAATCCATCGAGTTTGGACTCTGAGCCACAATTATATAGATATATGCTAACTAATAATATTAACAAACAATAAATTGATAGTACATTTAAAACATAAAATGAACGTAACTATATAAGAACATCACTGAAAGGATTAACAACTTAAGGGACGTAAAGGGACTAATATCACAAACACTACATCAAAAAGCAATAAGAACTTTATTACATACAGATACAATTTAATTAAACCATCAATAGCTACTTTTATAAAGAGGAACTTGTCCGATTTTGAAGGATAGATACAACTTGCATCGACTTTCTGACAATGTGTACGTATATGAATTATTATCTGTTGTATATACATTGATACCTTACCATACAGTGCCTCAAACCCTATATAAGTATCTGTTGTACATTACCCTTGGTCATGGCCGGTCATACCACGCCTGTAAAAGGACGGGTGTCATGATCAAAGTTTATTGCACACTTGGCGCTTTTGCGTTCCATACTTAGGTTACCGATAAAGGTCAAATGGTGAAATGTAGTGGGAATTAGACACATTATTCACAATACCGAGTGCTGTAATTCTGTCTCAAAAAACAGGATAAAATACTGTTGCTACATTATGTTACCTGATAGAGAATAAAATGACTCTCACTTATTTTTCAACACGGTTCGACTCCCGTGGCCACGATACAACCAATTCTACAGTTGCATGTTGATACAATAAATGGATATTGTGTAATCATACGCAAGTATACGTATACACGGTAGGTAAAACCATGGAGATAAAACCAAACGACAATACATGCAATCCATATTGTGTGTGTCATGCTGGGGAGCTACTTTTGTTTCAAGAGCTTTTTGGTTTTCCCATGATTCTGATGAAGTTCATTTTGGGGGTGAAATAAATAGCATGTAGTATAAATATTTCCAACTTGTTTAAGGGGCATTGTGAGTATTATTTTGGGTCAATGTTGTTTTTCTGTATAAATGAGTGAGCTATAAGTGGTATTATTTTTTGTAACCAATATTTCAGGTTTGCTGACAACACACGATCCATGGCAGAGGGACTGACTCATAACTCACCCTTTAAAAATTTTGGCGAGGAACATCTAATGTGCTCAATTTGTCAAGAGCTATTCAAGGAACCAAAGACGTTAAGTTGTTTCCATACTTTTTGTAGAAATTGTCTCTTGGGTTATCAACAATCACCCCACAAAAAAGGAACATGTCCAATATGTAGAAAAGTCACTGTTCCAGTGCGAAGGGACATAACTAACCTCGCTACAGACTTCAAACTAACTTGTATGATTGAAACAATAAAGAAAGAAGACAAACAAGCTGAGAAACTAGAAACGCCAACTTGCAAAACTCATACAGGGAGAAAATGTTGGGTGTATTGTGAGACTTGCAATGAATTCATTTGTTTAGCTTGTGTGACGGGATGCCATAATGGCCACATGGTTGAAAAGATTAGCGAAACAGTCACGGACGAAAAAAGGCAATCTGTTGCAGCCCATATCCCGACAACGGAGAAAGTTCTTGCAGACATCAGTCAGGTTTTAGATACCGTTCCAAGAATTCAAGAAACACTGCAGGTAGCCTTTGCGACCAGTAAAAAGGATGTAGAAGATAAAGCGGTTAAAGAAATAGATAGAGTAAACGCTGACAAACAACTCATAATCAATGAACTGGATGAAATTGAAAAAGAAAGAGCGCTAAGACTTTCTCAGTATACAGACAACCTTGAAGATATGAAAAGAACATTACAACGTTTTATTTCGAGCTAAAAACGTGCACTCCAAGTACACAATAATTGTGACTTTGTTAAAAGCTACAGTCCACTGATGAGGGATTTTAATGTTCTAAATGACTGTAAACCTGATCGGTTTGAAACAAATCTAGTAAGCTTTCGGCCAAACGAGACTGGCGGTGTTTATTTGGGAAAGTTAAGCCAAACTCTTCTCAAACTAGATAAAATAGAACCCCAACCACCTTGCATGTGGAAGGAAATCAATTCAGGAGTTGTATGTAGTGGCAGAGGTGTTGCAGTACTACCGAATGGCTGTGTCGTGGCGGACCCAAGGGGTCAAGTAATTGTGACCAACTCATTGTCGAATACTGTGTGTATGTCTTGCAAACCAAATTGTAAGTTAGTATTTTAGTAATATTAATTTGACTGTATAATATACGAGCTACTCCGTTAAATTAAATATGCTACCGTGACAACCTATTTTAATTGTGCTCTATTGATAGTGTCATGTTGGCAAGTATATAGCAGAAATTGTCGTTATCAAAAGAATAATAACTTTTTTCAATGGGCCAAAAAAAGCCAAGATTCCATGTAAACCTCACCCCTGGTATACCCCACAAGCCTGTAAACATTCATTGGCCAGACCCTAACCACTGCAGAGTAAGAGTGTTGAAAGACAGCAGCCACCTGTCTCCGTGCAGTAATTGATTGACCGTTGTGCTAAGGGTCATTGGCACATGGCGGTATGCACTTTGTGAAAACAACTTGCGGCCACACACTGATCGTAAATAACACAAGTCTAAGTCTTGACTGGCACTCCAATTCACCCACATGGTCATTTAGTGTAGCTTTGGGCTTGCATAGGGGGGGGGGGGGGGGTTATTGACCTAAAAGACAGGGTGTTGATAAAAATTCAGCTTGTGGATACACAGCGTAAAATTTCCATTGCGGATGACCCGAGGGTTTTAATTAATGTTTTATGAATTGGATGAGTTGTATCTGACAATGAATCGCTCTTTTTCAGACCCTCGAGATGTATCAGTTGTTGATAGCCTTGTAATTGCTGTAGACGACACCGAGTTTGTTAAAATATACAACAACAAACGTAAGACATCGATCCCTCAAAAGTTTTCCACTGTCCCTTGGTATGAAACTAGGAAGACTCAAGTGGATCTTCGATGTGTTGCTGTAAAGGAAGATGGCGCTATCGTTGTGGGTGATGCCAAGAGGAAGGTTCTGATCGAGTTGTCCCTCCAAGATGGTAGAATTAAACGTGTATTTTCCGTACAGACACCACCGGAGTTTCTAGCTGTTAACAAGCAATCCCAAATATTGGTGTCTGGTGAAAATAGTGGCACTGCTGAAATACTTGATTCTGATGGTACAAGCAAGTTCACCATCATACCTTATGTCAACAACACGAGAGTGCGATGTTGTACCGGTGTATGCTGGAGTAAATCAGGTATTTACATTGCCATGCACAACAAGGTTGATGGTTCTGGTCATGTCCACCATTACGATGACAAAGGAAGATTCATTGAATGCGTGACCCAAGGTTTGAAACTTCCCCAAGGAATCAGTATATCAGAAGATGAGACGAAGTTAGTTATCGTAGACTATTACTCGGTCAAAATGTTGGGTCCCATTTAGGGATGTGGTTTTAGAGCAGTGGTAAAAAAGGGATCATGAAAGCTTGTTTAAAGGTAGGATACAGGATTGAATATTCATACTTTTTTTAATTGGTATCAGTCTGAAAGCTTACTAATTATACAGTTCATATCAGTACCAATCTTCCATAGAAATATTTCTGTCTAAAATAGAGTGAAAGTCGAGAAAATAGAGTTTGAAGACCCCGATTACAATTTCGGTTGTAACAATCGAAATTAAGGACAATATGTTTACATGCTGAAAATTGTGCACAGTTTTCACGGTTTTTCTCCTTGAAAAAAGTTTGTTCAATATCATCAACAATGAAAAAGTGTTTTGTTCTTTTTCTCTGTGTCTTATCTTTGGATTGTTATATTTTTAATTTTCATGATAAACGATGGGAAACCAACAGCTTATGTACAAAACTCCCTCTCGAATGAATGCACTTTCCGGTTGATTGCTCTCTAGCTTAAATCAATTCACCTATCATCTTGTAATTGGTATCTTAAAAACAAACGTACGTCTACATGTTCGAATAACGTTGCAAAAAAACTGTTAACTTACAAATGTTATGTCTTAACGATTTGCAAAATTGTGCCTGTGAATCATAATTATTTGTCAGCAAGTGAACACATCAACAGTTTTAATAGTATGTTACTTGAACTCGATTTACTCTTAAACTTGAACTCGATGTACTCTAATTACGTCTCTTGAACTCGATGTACTCTTATGTTACTTGAACTTGATGTACTCTTATGTTACTTGAACTCGATAAACTCTTATGTTACTTGAACTCGATGAACTCTTATGTTACTTGAACTCGATGAACTCTTATGTTACTTGAACTCGATGAGCTCTTATGTTACTTGAACTCGATGAACTCTTATGTTACTTGAACTCGATGAACTCTTATGTTACTTGAACTCGATGTACTCTTATGTTACTAATTGAACTCGATTTACTTGCTATAAGTCGGCATTTAGAGCCACAGTCGGCAAATTGAGCACCAAACTTACACAAGGGCTCGGGCTGACACCAATCCATTCGGCAAGCCGAACATTTTGCTGACTGAAAATTTCAGTTTAATCCTTGCAGTGTGAAAAGTCAAACTTTAAATTACCAAATATAATATTCTCTGCAACGTGCGGAAATCTTTGCTCAGAAAACACTCAAAGCAGTAAAGTGTCCGGTGGTTTCGCCCTTGAACTGCCTTTAGACTTAGGGGCATTAGTTTACATGTCCAAAATAAAAAACGTTTATTTTCGGCAACTTGATGGCCTTTTTTTTTAGCCCCATAAGAATTGTTGCACCTATAAACTCTAACAGTAGGGGATTTGTCCCGAGTCCAAAAGTATTAAAAGTTTGAATTTCAAAATTCAAAATTAAATGTCTATTTTCGGCAACTTGACGGTCCTCCTGGCCCTGAAAGCACTTCAAACCATAGAGCGTCCGGGGCTCCACTAGAATTTGCGTTCATATAATTCCAACAGGGGATTCGACAAAAAAATGTTTTCAAAGCTTGCATTTCGTATATGATGCTCTGCATTTGAGGGCCGTTAGAATCAATTTAGAATCACAGAAACACCTCATGAACGTTCGGGGGCTACGCTCCCGAACTCCGACATGTAGGCGAGTGCCATGTCATTGAGCTTTTACTTTCATTGTTAATGTCAGTCGGCAAATTTAGGCTTCTACACCACGCCCCCCCCCCCAAAAAAAAGTGCCATCGCTATGCCGCTGCATCCAAGTAAATGCGGTAAAAAAAACCTGGTAGGTATACAGAATCAAACACAATGATCGAAAATTGCTTGATTTATCTTCCTCATATTCATTAATGAAGATAAATGTTTATTTACGTTCACTAAGTCTTTACTGAATGTTCACTCAATCTAGTCTGACCTCTTTGTATTTGTATCAGCGCGGGTGCAAACAAAGGTTTAACATTGTGTGTTACTATCAATGGTTATTATCAATTCATGTACTCGGTAATTTCTCAAATAAAGATAAGATAATAGGGAATTATTACTTACTCCAACGATTGGAACTCTGTGTCGACTGTGCCCTCTTCTGATGATGGTTTACAGCATCGTTTGTTTGTATTTTACTTCCTATTTAAATAAAGTTGAAAAAACGGAATTAGCTGTTGAAAACTGGGTTGTATAATTGCAAACAAAATGTTGATGGCCTCACGTTTCGACCCTAGGAATTAGCTGTTGAAAACTGGGTTGTATAATTGCAAACAAAATGTTGATGGCCTCACGTTTCGACCCTAGCAGAGTCTTTCTCAAAGGCTATGACTTTTAAGAGCTTTGCTGGGGCCGAAACGTGAGGCCATTAAAAGTTGTTGAATTGAAATTACAATTCACAGGTAATCCCCACTTTTCGTTTTTAAATTTAATCTCGGTTTAACTACGGAAGTTTAAAGTGACTTTGTTTCCGCGTTTCCGAGCTATCAATTAATGAAGCCTGGGCAGTTCTTAAAAGCACTTGAAGCCCAAGGAATCAACATATACAGAGACAATTATTCCGACTTAAACATTGTCAGAATGCACAAGGACAGCGAGAAAATCATGATAAAGAAGGGAGTACGGCAGGGAGACACAGGCTCATCAAAGCCGCTATTCCCAGCATGCCTAGAGGGAATCTTGAAAACACTAAGTTGGTCAACCAAAGGAATCAACATAAGTGGAGAAAGTATGAGCCATCTCAGATATGCAGATGGCATGGTCATCATAGCCATTAACCTCAACGATCTTGAGGCAATGCTGCAAGAACTGGATGCTGCAAGCAGGATTACTGGATGAATATGAAAAAGACAAAGGTCATGGCAGGACCAGAAACCATCCCAAAGCACGTTCTAGCACTCAATAAAGCACGATGCTTAATGAGTCCCGGGGAAACACTCAGGTGGGATTATTATTGTTATTATTATTATCATTATTATTAATTTTCATTGGAAGTTTGAAGCACAGTATGTGTGTGAACTAGAATTTCATTTTTCGTATAACTTAAAGGAATAGTTCTTAGAAATTTGTCTTCCTTTTTGAATCGATATAAAACACTATGTGCGAGAGTCTTGTTTGTTGTAACGAATATTTAAAGGCATTATAATTTAATCGGTTTAAGATTGAACACATTCTTCGAAGTTTCCTTTATAAAGTATTTAAATATTATTTTTGTTAAACTGAACGTTAATTTATTATTGCTGCTCTTAAGCATGACGATATTAAAAACGCTAATCTAATTGTTCTTGTTCTACATTCATTTACAGTAATTCATTTATTGATTTTAATTAGCTACCACTTATCATTCGCGGATTGCTTTCGTACAATACCTTAAATGACAGCTTATAACTTTCTCGAATCTATAAAGATAGTCATTTAAAATTTAAATCTTAATTTAAGGACCTAGAAAAATTTCCAAATTTTCCAACAAGAAATTTATCAAATTAATATTAATTTTACACTACTACATGCTCATCATCCATCACCACTGCATGCTCTTTGGGGGCGCTGCACATAATAAGTCCACCGCGCATGCGTATTTTTACGCAAATACCCCTCCCAGCGACACACGCGCTTGCTACAACATCGACCGTTAAACGTGCCCAAATTAATGCGCCGAGTTTTCCTATCCAGCAACCTCGTTCCCAGGGGTAATTGATCTCGCCGCGCCATTTTTTGTTTTGCTACCGAGGTTGGCTCCACTGGATGTAGGACACGTTGCGCGTTTTTCTAAGAATGTTTGAAAATACAAAACGCAGGTCGTCACACCATTCTGTACTCAAAGCAAACAAAAATGAAGTTAATTTTGTCAGATTCTGATGGAGATAAATGCTTTTATCCCTTTAACAAGCATGCGCACATAACGAAGCACTCACATTCGGAAGCCAATCAGCGATTCCCTTCTGCCCTCAGTGACGATGCGAAGCTGGTACATTCTTGTCACTCCTGAAAGATACAGACAGTAGGTTTTTAGTACGTGCATGTATAGTGAATTTACATTGTGTGGTGGCTGCACACTGGATGGTTGCAGTTAAGGCCAGACAGCAAACTGTACTGCTTGTAAGTTGAATTTCGTAGACTATGCCTATAATATTAAAACATACCAAGAAACAGTAATCGTCCGTACTGTTTTCCATATCTACTTGGTTCATTTTCACCAATAGAGTTTTTACCTGTGAATACCAAACCCTTCATTTCACGATTAAACTGTTCATTGCAGCCAAGCATGTAAGTGGCAGTATATGGAATCGGGTTTGCAGTTACCATCACATATTATTAACAGTTTTTATTTTTTGTTGTCGTTTTCCCACTGCAGTTCACCATGGTCATAATTGTAGCAGCAGTAGCAGCAGTAACGGCTGCAGGGGCAGCAGGAATCATCACTTATGTCCCTGTTGCATTGGGGTTTACAAAAGCAGGTATTGCCGGCGGCACGGCTGCAGCTGCCATGATGTCAGCATCAGCTGTGTCTAGTGGCGGCGGAGTTGCAGCAGGAGGGATTATTGCAACCCTCCAGTCCGTTGGTGCAGCAGGGATTGGTGCAACTGGTTATGCTGTTTCAGCAGGTATCGGAGTTGTCACTGGTTATCTGTTTGGTAAATAGTGATCCTAAGCTTTGTACATCATCATCTCAGTGGATCCATTGCAACGTGTGACTTCTAACACTTGACACATCAACTGGTTTGATCTCCCGAAAAAATGGCTACGTCTTAAACACTCAACTTGAACTTGTACCAAGACCACAACAATCATGAACCACACTACCTGGACCTGACTATCAACAATAAGAACCCTCAATGTGGAAGTTTAGCTATATTCAAAATCACACTACGTATCTTTTCCAATAACTTTGAATGGACACGACCACTTTATTAGTGGTGGTTAAAATATCCATATTAATATCAATCACTTTCAAGTGCTTATTGTTCCAACAGTAATGTTTCATGAACAAATTACGTCGGTAAATGAATTGGTGGGATCATATTATACTTCAGTGAGAGAATGAAGAAAATAAAATAAATACGGCACTCTTTTTTTAAATTACAAATTCTTCATCCACCAATAATACCGAGTTATCAAATCATCGGCAGTAGAAAAATACCCACACATTTAGGCAAATTACATGAGAAGTACTTATAATTGTTTCGGGTTTATTCGTTCCCACGGTATCAATTCAGTTTGCGAACAAACCCTGTATTTTGATTGCAAGTGGAGCTTAACAGTTTCAATTTCTTCCGCTAGCAGTAATTCGACTTATCATTAATTGTTCATTGATATGAACTTTACAATGACCTAATCTTAATAATATTGCCGTGTTATGATTTAATGATCTGTTACAATGATCTAACTTCAAAAATACAAAAAATAACATGACTGTGTACAATAATGTCAGAGAAATAAACCTGTCATCAAATAAATTGGTTTATTTTTTCTATTGTCCGCTTCTTATAATTACTACAAACAGGGCAAAAAACAGTTGGGTGTGGGACATGTTCGTTAAACTTTACCCTCTCCCAAGCCAGACCAGTACATTGTTATACGTTTCATGTCACACAATCGTCGTCTGTTGCGAACTCGTTATATTAGGTAAACATGGCGCGTCTGATCTGTTGTCTCCAGCCAGTTCTGTTGTTAGCCTCTTATTTTCAGTTCTAACATTGAGGAAGGAAATACATCCTCCATGGTTATAACAGCTTCAGGACTGAACTGGACTGGTGACAAATTGATACAGACGTTCACTACACTGTTAAAAAAAACTGCAGATACAATCGGTTCAAAACAGATTTGAACTAATAAAAACAGAACGAGTTAAAAAAAAAAAAAAAAAAAAACTCTGAGAGGTCGTCACTCCCTCAACCGAATAATCACACAATGCACGTCACACAATGCATGTCACACAATGCATGACCTAAATCCTGAACTTTGACATCACCGTTGCAAAACCTTTCTACAATGAGAATGCTCAACAGACTTGGTTGAGTTTATGACAATTTTGTGTATTTCTCATCGAACGATTTCCCAGCCTGGTCGCTCATCAGTGAATTGACATTGTGACGAATGTGGCACTTCCACTCCGCCTTGTGATATAATTTGACCGTTTATTGAGAATTTATACCTTCTGAAGTGTACCAACTTGGTAAGAATTTTCATTCTGTAGAGAACACTTTGACCAAAGCAATCACAATGGCCGTCCAAAAAGACAAAATATCAGCAAAATGTAATACTCGAATGCCATCAAAATTCAAAACAGCAACAATTCTCAATTCGTTTTCCTGACTTAATATCAATAGGTTGCTGCCTATATTTTGAACAAATTGATTAACAATTTTGCTTTTTACTTCGATACCTTTGTGAAATCTTGTAATCATGAATTTGCCTTGAACTCAAATCATTCAGATTAGGGTAAATCTTAACATGTTTGTGTTCGTTCAAAACCATTGCAGTGGCATTGCACATTAATTTCGGGTATTCCCCTTCGCTTGCGCGCAGTATTAGTGTAAGCACCTATAGCTATAGTAGTCGCTGTTATTGTGTACCTCAAATAGCAATTATGGGTGCATTCGATGTGTGCACTCGATGAGCTTTTCCCCCTTCTTAATCATCTTAAACAACACAGATAATTTGACACTGTCTCTTCAGGGGTCGATTTCACAAAGTACTATAGATTCATCTTAAGATATGAGTTGTCAGTACCACCATATGGTAATTTGTATTTTGACATCAAACTTTGCGAAGCAATTCAGATTAATTCGCAGTTAAGATCAATCTTAACTCTTTGTGAAATCGAGCCCAGGTGGGAATAGTTTTACTAGTGAATGGACCTTTTGGGCATTTATTTCCAACTCCTGCAACACGTCTACAGTATGGTTTGCACTAAAACCATACACATTTTGATAGCACAATGTACTAAACTATGTTATTGTATCATTTTGTACATAGATCACTTAAGATCCAGATAGAAGTAAACATCGCCGGGTGTGATTTCTATTCAACTGATACAAAGTTCGCTAGTCTTCAGCAGAGTGTCACAGTAAGAGTTTATACCTTTAATATTATCATTCCCTCAATTTAATTCCATTAGCAACAAACTGAAATCGTTCTGATCCTTGATAGGCCTACGTCTTATGCAATCTCTGTATATAAACAACCTCTGTATTTATTGTAATTCATCGCAAAGCTTTATTTAAAAAGTGGAATAAAATAAACAAATGAAAAACATAATAAATTAAAAAAAAGAACAAATAATACAGTAATTTTGTAGAAAACGTAAACTTATTTTATACACTGTTACCAGTTCTCATCCTTCAAAAAATTATTTACTTCATCGATATTTCAAAGTATATCAAAATATACTGCAAGTTACACTTTTTTCATACTGCAGGGAAATTCAACGGATCTGATCATGCGGGAGTCGAGCATCATCGCCTTAATCATCGGTGTTGTACCTTTATTTTTTGCATCACATGACACACTGACACTGGGGTGCAGTGGTGCAAAAAAATCAACAAAGGAAACAGAGCAATTAGAAATGATTGTTTTGTTTTTGTCCGTGTTTGTTAACGGCCTTTTCGACCCTAGGTCATTGGCGTTAGGTGTTCCTTGTTTCTTTTTATCTTTATTAGCGACTTTTCATTCATCTCTTGCAGCTTGTCACACCATTACATGGACTTGCCGTGGTTGCTGCCAATTTATATGTCCATGTGTTTCGGTTGTACATATATTTTTTGAGATAGCCTGGGCATTTCCACAATAAACCTCTATCATTGATGTTATCGATTGATTATGCTCCCTATTCTTCTGCTGCAAAACGATCTTTGAATGACCACTATAAAGGTCTCATAAAGTTATAACAAATTTGATCAGTGTCTTGATGACGACAAGAGCAAACTATAGTCGAAACGTTGAGATCAGACCAGTCAGCTATCTTAAGAGCTATAACACTTCTTCCTAGATTAATTCAAAAGAATGTTACAGTGTCTACCATGCAAAGCCTCAAAATCTATCACGATCAAAACAGAAAAATTACAAATATTTCCTATGAATGAGTGTGACGGGTTTTAATGGGAAGTTAATATTTACCAACATCGTAACATTACGGCTATGTCGTTGTGTACTCTTAACTTTTTACCATTTTAACTTTTTAACTGTTCTTAATGTATTGCGCTATTTTACAAATGTACAGTGTGTTGAGATATTTATAGGCCTATAGTGCACTTAAAACAATAAATGATTAGATTAGATTTCTTCACCATATAATCAAAATTACAAATGAGCAGGGAAGGGGGACGCGTAGGGGCAACACCCTCAAAAGAAAGTGAACTCTATTTGATTCAATAAACCAACCCTAAAATATATATTATTACAATTTTATATTTAAATCGCTATTCTGATACCCCACTTGGTCATTTCCAATAAGAGGAAATGGTCAATCATTACTTTCCCCCTGTATTGTTTCTAAATGCTATAACGTATTGTACTTCTATTAACGTTTTGTATTCATTTATAATTTGATGTATACATTGGAAAGTAAATACTTAACTTTGTACAATGTTTCTCAGTTTTTATGGCCAGTAGAGGTTTAGTTGCCAGCCCGTACATTACAAGTTAGATATTGGAAAATATACCGGTTTAGAATTTAATAGTAGTATTTGTCCTCACTGCTTGGAAGATCTGGAAACCGAAGTATACTTTGTATGCTTTTGTCCAATTTATAATGTATTACGACAAATATGTATGATACCGTTGGTAAAAATAGCACGGAATTTACGCCTTATCCCATTAAGGACAAATATATTTTTCTTGTGAGTTCTAAGGATACAGTTACTAGAACTTTGTTGCCTAGTATATAATCTCTGCTTATAAGTTACAGGAAAACCAATTATAATCTGATGTTTATGTTCTATAGCTAACCTAATCTTTCTTTGCCATGATGTAAACCTTTCATTGTTGTAACCCTTCCCCAGGGTATGGGGTACGTTCCGTTTTGGGAATAAATACATAACAGTGTGTAGTAGTCCATTTTCAGGTGAAGCGATAAAAGCCATCGCAGTGCATAATTTTTTACACTGAAATACAATTACAGAGACATTGTGCCATCTAATTCTCTCCAACCAATGTCGATCTCGTATCCGCAGGGAAAACTTATATTACATTGTGCTGAAGATCGGACGAATTCTGAATGGATTTGGAATTTGTGCATGATTTATTAAATTTGTAATGGGTTTGTAACACAAAAATGGGGGGGGGGGGGAAACACGGGTAAAAAAAACCATTGCGATGTCACGAACTAATCAAAGATATCACATGTCTATAACAACCAATCAACCTATGGATCCGGCCGAGCCAACCAAACGTTAACGTAAACGTCTATATATATTTTCCCACTTTCCGTACTGGTGATGTTGCTGCACAGATCGGCGAAGAGAATGTTCACAAATTAAAACTCATTCGGATTAACAAGTGTAAGATTACACTTCATATAGGATGAAATTCTGGTAATTGTTCATAAACTTATACCGATTTCAAAATGAATTCCGACTGAATTGAAGTAAACTTTTGAAAAAAATTGAGTGATTTCTTTGTCAACGAAAAATATAAACGGCACATGTTCAGTTAGATGTTTCTGCAATAGTTGAATAAATCTAATAGTTTAAAGCATCATTTGGATTCTCCAAGAGAGGGAACGTTGAGACTACGTATCGTGTTCAGCATTTTTCGACCTGAGATGAATAGTGCAGATGAGCTGATTGAGAAGCAGGAGGGAGGAGGTTGGTCAGCCGAGGGAGCCTTTGAGGACCAGGTCTGGTTGAGGGCCATCTATGGTGTCATAGCCGTACTTGGGATCACCGGTAACTTCTTAGTGATGTTTACTGTTGCAAGGGTACCATCGTTACAAAATTTGACCAACATGTTCATCGTGAGTTTGGCCGTCTGCGATTTCATCGTATCGATATTCCTCATACCGCTACATCTCGGTGAGTAAGCATATTTCTTGTAATGCCATAAACACAAGCTTTTACACAGGATTATGATTTCATCTTACAGCCATATAAGAAAAACAATTTCAGCCCTGACAATTTCCGTATACCAGATGCAGGAAACACACCACAAACAGTAACTACACCCTGCTGATTACAAAAATCAAGCCAGTGAGAAGATCTGGTTTCACAGTTTCTATATAACGTATGACAGGGTGATCACTTTAAATTTATTGCGTTACATCTGCAACCAACATCTTGTGTGTGGTCAAGCAAAAACAATTTTTAAGAAAACGCCTGACTACAGTTAGGTTTTTACAAGTCATAATTGTTTGAAGCAATTCTGGGATGCGATTTTCTTTCCCAAATCGACATCGCAAAAACAGGTTCTTTGGCCCTTTCTCCCTTGAAAAAATCCTCGGAAACCAGAATTATGAAGAAAAATAATAAAAACCAATAAAAATCAAGTTTAAAGAGGAAACATACTCAAAAGAAAAAATAAGGTGATAAAAAAACCGGACCATGATGGCTCGACCGACAAGGGTTTTCATGACTTTACATACATGTCCTGAAAATATAATGGAAAACATTTGGGGGGAAATTCGCTTCCGGAATCATTGTAAAAAGAAAATGTATTTTTACAGAATTTTTGTTTTGTTTTTGCTTTTCGCATTTACATTTTATTTTTCTGTAAATAAACGTATTTCTGTAAATTTCTACTTTCACACATTTTTGTTGTTTTACCCAATTTGTAATTTTATATTATCTTTGATTTTGTTAATTGTATAAGAACATTACTTATGTTATTTCAAAAAAATAAAGAATTTTGTAATAATTATTTACAGACAAGCTGGTTTTGGTGAAATACAGACATCTGTAATTACAGAAAAAGTATTGGTAACTCAATTGACAGCTGTTTCTGTAAATTTACATAGATTTTTTTTTACAGTGCATGCACTTTTTGTAACAATACTAATTTCCAACTGATAGTTTTCAATTCACACACCAAACAACCAATCTGTAAAAAATCATCACATTTGACGGGTGCGCGTTAAAGTGAAAACAGCTAAATACGGTTTGTCCATTTTTTATAAATTCAATTACTACAATGGAAATTATCGGTGATTTGGGGAACCTTCAAATGCTATCTTTTTGACATTATTGCAAATGGACTATAAATTCTATGGAGAAACCTGATTTATTTTCCCTTACCAATGCTTGACCTAGTCTTTACTGTTTAGAAAAAAGTAGTAGAACTACAACATGGCATGCATAGGTCAAATTCCATCATGTTTACTGTGTCTGTATTGAAACTTAAATGCACAACACTTACGAAATGAAAGTCGAAAGAAAGTCAACGGTATGTGAGTATGGCTAACATTCACTTCTGAAGTACAAAAGGCTGCATACAGAAACAAGAAATTTACTCCAGAGGAGCCTACTCGCCATGACATTTTCATCATCCAAAAAGGACAGGAAAATAGCGAAGCAGGGACACAAAGATGGAGAAGAACCTATAGGTACAATGTGCTTTGAAAAGGAGTAGCTGAAATGAATAAGCACTAGATATTCCCTTCAGATAAAACATTTTGAAACCTGACATTACTTTAGAAAGTTTATTTGCCTGATGGTGTCAATGGAAAATAAATAAGAAGCGGCTCCTTCAAAGTTGCTTTCTGAACATTCTAAACGTCCAATCAAACAAACCAACAATATCATAATTTATTTGTCAAGTAAATAGTCGATAACATTGTGTATGCAAAGGATCACGGGGCATTCTGGACCGCAATACGTCACACCAGGAAAAGTCCTCGCTTATCACAACAAACTGCATTGTTTACAAGTTTAGATACGGGTTTGACACCATTCATGCCTGGAAAGTGTTCATTCTTACAATCAAGAGTTAAAGTCCCACAAGATGATAGACATTTCAATCTTGGTTTATGTGATTAGATGAGAGTACCTTTGTGAAAAAAGTAATAAAGTAATAAATGAACGACACAGCCATCGCAGTGCATATTTTTTTTACAGCCATATAAGAAAAATAATTTCAGACAAGTCAAGCTGGATTTGGCAAAATACAGACATCTGTAATTACAGAAAAAGTATTGGCAACTCAATTGACAGCATTTTTTCTGTAAATTTACATAGAATTTTGTTTTACAGTGAATGCACTATTTGTAACAAAATTAATTTCCTACCGCTAGATTTCAATTTACACACTATAAACAACCAACTTGTAAAAAAATCATCACATTTGACGGGTGCGCGTTAAAGTGAAACAGCTAAAAAAGGTTTGTCAATTTTTTATAAATTCAATTACTACAATGGAAAAAAGCAGTGATTTGGGGAACCTTCCAATGCTATCTTCTCGATTTGGACAGTATTGCAGATGGAATGTTAATTTTCTGGAGGAAACTGATTTATTTCCCCCGCTATTTACTAATACTTGACTAAGTCTTTTCTGTTTAGAAAAGCAGTTGAACTACAACGTGAATGCATAGGTCAAATTATATCTTGTTTACTGTGTGTGTACTGAAAAGCATAAAAGCACTTACAAACTAAAAAGTCGAAAGAGAGACAACGGTATGAGTATGGCTTACATTCACTTCTGAAGTACAAAAGGTTGCATATAGAAACAAGAAATTTACTCCAGAGGGGCCACCTCGCCACTGATAACAATTTAATCACCAACAAAGGACAGACAAATAGCGAAGCAGGGACAAAAAGATGGAGAAGTAGAGGTACAATGTGCTTTGCAAAGGAGTAGATTAAATGGAAAAGTCAGTTAATCACAACAAACTAGAATATTTACAAGGTTAGATACAGGTTTGACATCATTTATGCCTAGAATGCGTTCAACCTCATACAATCAAGAGTTAAAGTCTCACAAGATGATTCAAATTGCAATTTTGGTTCATGTAGCCATATTAGATGAGAGTCTTTTGTGAAAAAAAAGAAAAATAAATGAATAAATAATATATCCTTTCCCTGCAGGTTTCGTCATTCCCGTACCGAAGGGCGTGGCTGGTGAGCTGGTGTGCCGCCTTCTTCTCTCCAAGTTCCCTCTGTGGGCAAGCTTTGTCTCCTCTGTGCTCTCATTGACTTGCGTCACCCTAGAGAGGTACTTCAGCATTGTATATCCTTTAAGATATGAAGCCGTTTTCACTGCCAAAAAGGCCATCATCATGATCATTTGCATATGGGTCGCAGGGACGGTAACGAACAGTTATTTTCTGTATATATTTAACAATGATGGCAAGGGCCGTTGCTTCATTAGGTGGCCGAGTCAAGCTTGGCAGAAGTTTGTTGGCGTATCCATCTTTAACGTCATTTACATCATCCCGTTGACGCTACAGGGTCTCTCCTATTGGCAGATCATGAGTGCTTTACATAAAAGTGCCATGGCTATGCGCCAATCACTAAGTGATGGCAGAGAGAACCAGCTATCCAGAGATCTTCTTCGTGCCCGCAAGAAAGTCGTCAAGATGCTACTCATCGTCGTTGTGACCTTTGCGATTTGTTGGGCGCCAAATCAGTTCATGTTCTTCGCCTACATGTGTGGTTGGAACCTTGACTTCTCTGCTTGGTACTACCACGCTAGTGTGCTGATAGCATTTTGTAATTCCTGCGTGAACCCGTTCATTTATGGGTTTCAAAGTAAGCAGTATCGTCAAGCTCTGAAACAGGCTCTTGGTATTGCTGCCTGTTGTCATAACACGGTAGGCAACACTGCAGCCACAAGCGCTTATTTTGGTAGTGGCACGGCACCTAACACAATTTCGACAAACCCAAATGTCGCTTCATAAGACACCAAAACAACATAAACTTGGACAGTGTTGTCATTTATGATACAATGTCACAATGAACAAAATAAGCCACGACAGCATAGAATGTATAAAAAGAAATCGAAGTGCAAACATCAATCGCCTCTCAGAAGGTAAACAATATGTGTGTAACGCAATGATCTAGTTACTTCTATGCACACAGTAACTGACCTCACGACCACGTAATTAAACTTAAGTTCTCGTACGTATGCACAATTTTCAAGATTTACACAAAATGATAACCACAATAGTAATCGTAATGTGCTAAAGTTAGCCAGGTACCATACCCACTGCACTTGTAAGCATTTACTCTTAGGTGCACAAGATGGTATATGTCGCTATAGAGAGCAAGACCTACTCCACGAGCGCCTTTACCATTGGTTGAGACGATCAATAAATACTTCTTTAAGGTTCCTAAGTTTATTCTTTAACACAAACACTTTAAAATATTTACTTTCGAAACACAATTTAGCTGTTAACACGTACGTAATGTTTTTATATCGTGGCTGAGGAGACAGCTTGATATTCGTAAGTTTATAGTTTATAGCAGCAAAATCGCAGAACGTTTGTTGAGAATTCTGATCATCAATGCCTTCGGTTTTCATTAGTTCAGAGTTGTGGTCGAATCACTTTACAACTGTGTAAATCCTTTGTAAATCATTTATTGTACAAGATTAGTTAATCAATCAGGTGATTTAGATAATGTAATATGTTGCTTGCTATAGCCAAATTTGGTATTAGATATGACCGTAACAAAATAATACAAGTCCAAATTACAGTTTGTGCCCAAATCCGAACCCAAGTCTATTGACGCTGTGACTTGAGTCGGAGTCAACATTTGTAACTCAAGTCGGACTGAGTCCGAGTCATGGACACCAGAAAGTCATACAACACTGTCATTATTTCAGATCACAAGTACGCAGGGCAGTATACAGACATTATTTTATCTGCTATTTATATACAATTTCTTTGTAAGAAAGAGCCTGTTCATGTTGAAGTATTATGATAGGCTATCTGTAAGTGTATTAAAACATACCTATTCATACACATGCACTTTCTTAGATTTTAAATCATCTTCGCAAAAACAGAATGCTTAACCCAAGGTTCTCTATGGTCTATTTTAGTCAAGATCGTTGCTCACACGTTTCTCGATGGGTAACTTATTTTGTTTTTCCGGTTGGTTTAGGGTTGGGGTGGGGCGAACGACAGGTATGCGTGGTTTGCTTTGTGATGAGTTAATAACTATACGTTTTTCAATGGGTAACTTATTTTGTTTTTAGTTAATAACTACACCGGTTTATAAACGTGTACATGTTTTAAGCACAATTCAATATTATATCTTGCAAAGATTTACTCACCTATATCCGCAGTGGTCGAAGATGCATCACCTGTGTTTCCGCTGAGAATATGAAACAAAGATAGTACAGAATGTTAATGAATCAATTAGAGTAATTGTAATACAGTATGCATACCACGAACTCAATAAAGAAGAAGAATGCACAACTCCTTTTTGTATTACTATGATCATTTTGCTCATTTTATGTTATTTATCGAACAGTTGAAGAAAAACTGGATTATTGAATTCAATTTTCAATCTTCAGATCGGCCGCATGGGGCAATGCTAAATGCTTTGTCAGAAGACTGTGAACAGACATCCTGAAGGTCGCACGCGTCTTGACAGGGAATTCGTTTAGCCGTAATCACATATGCTATAATACATGAAAACAAAGGTAAAGAGAAAAGCTAATTCTGTTCAAAGATAAGAAAGGCCGACAGTGCATCGACGAGTATCTTAAACCTTATGATTTTCCCTGGGGCAGTTGTACGCTTCGCAACGCTTACACACTTTCCTAATTTTCCCCAGTGTTTGTGGTTTTATTTGTTTGTGGTTATTTTTAAAGGAATTAAAGAAAAGTAAAGACTACTAATTCACACTACACTCCTGCTGAAAAGATAACAAAGAAAGGTTCAAAATGCACCAGTTGAGAGTATTTTCATCTACAACAACTTTTCGGTGCCCTTAAGCGGGAGCCCCGGACCCCACAATTTTTCATTGCTTCACTCGCACGCTACTTGTGTTTTGATTGACGTTTTTCCTTTTCATAAAAAGGTGCCAAAATTAGAAGAAAATTACAAACCTCTCAAATTAATTTTGTTAAAAAAAAACGCAGAAAGCTCAGAATGCAAAAGAGGGTATTGTTATACCTTCCTGACGAGAGAATGTGAACGAAAGAACAAAGGGGATGAGTGGCGTCCTGGGTTAGGCAATATTACGTTTAATTTAGTAATACACTGGTAGTCCACGATTTCATTGGTGTGTTTCACTTCCAAGCCTATAATCTTGCTGGTAACCTTGGTGATACGATCAATCGTTTTCTGATTTTAACGGTTAGATTGAAGCTTTGGGCTTCTCTTGCATTGGGGTTTACAAAAGCAGGTATTGCCGGCGGCACGGCTGCAGCTGCCATGATGTCAGCATCAGCTGTGTCTAGTGGCGGCGGAGTTGCAGCAGGAGGGATTATTGCAACCCTCCAGTCCGTTGCTGCAGCAGGGATTGGTGCAACTGGTTATGCTGTTTCAGCAGGTATCGGAGTTGTCACTGGTTATCTGTTTGGTAAATAGTGATCCTAAGCTTTGTACATCATCATCTCAGTGGATCCATTGCAACGTGTGACTTCTAACACTTGACACATCAACTGGTTTGATCTCCCGAAAAAATGGCTACGTCTTAAACACTCAACTTGAACTTGTACCAAGACCACAACAATCATGAACCACACTACCTGGACCTGACTATCAACAATAAGAACCCTCAATGTGGAAGTTTAGCTATATTCAAAATCACACTACGTATCTTTTCCAATAACTTTGAATGGACACGACCACTTTATTAGTGGTGGTTAAAATATCCATATTAATATCAATCACTTTCAAGTGCTTATTGTTCCAACAGTAATGTTTCATGAACAAATTACGTCGGTAAATGAATTGGTGGGATCATATTATACTTCAGTGAGAGAATGAAGAAAATAAAATAAATACGGCACTCTTTTTTTAAATTACAAATTCTTCATCCACCAATAATACCGAGTTATCAAATCATCGGCAGTAGAAAAATACCCACACATTTAGGCAAATTACATGAGAAGTACTTATAATTGTTTCGGGTTTATTCGTTCCCACGGTATCAATTCAGTTTGCGAACAAACCCTGTATTTTGATTGCAAGTGGAGCTTAACAGTTTCAATTTCTTCCGCTAGCAGTAATTCGACTTATCATTAATTGTTCATTGATATGAACTTTACAATGACCTAATCTTAATAATATTGCCGTGTTATGATTTAATGATCTGTTACAATGATCTAACTTCAAAAATACAAAAAATAACATGACTGTGTACAATAATGTCAGAGAAATAAAACTGTCATCAAATAAATTGGTTTATTTTTTCTATTGTCCGCTTCTTATAATTACTACAAACAGGGCAAAAAACAGTTGGGTGTGGGACATGTTCGTTAAACTTTACCCTCTCCCAAGCCAGACCAGTACATTGTTATACGTTTCATGTCACACAATCGTCGTCTGTTGCGAACTCGTTATATTAGGTAAACATGGCGCGTCTGATCTGTTGTCTCCAGCCAGTTCTGTTGTTAGCCTCTTATTTTCAGTTCTAACATTGAGGAAGGAAATACATCCTCCATGGTTATAACAGCTTCAGGACTGAGCTGGACTGGTGACAAATTGATACAGACGTTCACTACACTGTTAAAAAAAACTGCAGATACAATCGGTTCAAAACAGATTTGAACTAATAAAAACAGAACGAGTTAAAAAAAAAAAAAAAAAAAAACTCTGAGAGGTCGTCACTCCCTCAACCGAATAATCACACAATGCATGTCACACAATGCATGTCACACAATGCATGACCTAAATCCTGAACTTTGACATCACCGTTGCAAAACCTTTCTACAATGAGAATGCTCAACAGACTTGGTTGAGTTTATGACAATTTTGTGTATTTCTCATCGAACAATTTCCCAGCCTGGTCGCTCATCAGTGAATTGACATTGTGACGAATGTGGCACTTCCACTCCGCCTTGTGATATAATTTGACCGTTTATTGAGAATTTATACCTTCTGAAGTGTACCAACTTGGTAAGAATTTTCATTCTGTAGAGAACACTTTGACCAAAGCAATCACAATGGCCGTCCAAAAAGACAAAATTTCAGCAAAATGTAATACTCGAATGCCATCAAAATTCAAAACAGCAACAATTCTCAATTCGTTTTCCTGACTTAATATCAATAGGTTGCTGCCTATATTTTGAACAAATTGATTAACAATTTTGCTTTTTACTTTGATACCTTTGTGAAATCTTGTAATCATGAATTTGCCTTGAACTCAAATCATTCAGATTAGGGTAAATCTTAACATGTTTGTGTTCGTTCAAAACCATTGCAGTGGCATTGCACATTAATTTCGGGTATTCCCCTTCGCTTGCGTGCATTATTTGTGTAAGCACCTATAGCTATAGCAGTCGCTGTTATTGTGTACCTCAAAATAATAGCAATTATGGGTGCATTCGATGTGTGCACTCGATGAGCTTTTCCCCCTTCTTAATCATCTTAAACAACACAGATAATTTGACACTGTCTCTTCAGGGGTCGATTTCACAAAGTACTATAGATTCATCTTAAGATATGAGTTGTCAGTACCACCATGGTAATTTGTATTTTGACATCAAACTTTGCGAAGCAATTCAGATTAATTCGCAGTTAAGATCAATCTTAACTCTTTGTGAAATCGAGCCCAGGTGGGAATAGTTTTACTAGTGAATGGACCTTTTGGGCATTTATTTCCACTCCTGCAACACGTCTACAGTATGGTTTGCACTAAAACCATACACATTTTGATAGCACAATGTACTAAACTATGTTATTGTATCATTTTGTACATAGATCACTTAAGATCCAGATAGAAGTAAACATCGCCGGGTGTGATTTCTATTCAACTGATACAAAGTTCGCTAGTCTTCAGCAGAGTGTCACAGTAAGAGTTTATACCTTTAATATTATCATTCCCTCAATTTAATTCCATTAGCAACAAACTGAAATCGTTCTGATCCTTGATAGGCCTACGTCTTATGCAATCTCTGTATATAAACAACCTCTGTATTTATTGTAATTCATCGCAAAGCTTTATTTAAAAAGTGGAATAAAATAAACAAATGAAAAACATAATAATTTAAAAAAAAGAACAAATAATACAGTAATTTTGTAGAAAACGTAAACTTATTTTATACACTGTTACCAGTTCTCATCCTTCAAAAAATTATTTACTTCATCGATATTTCAAAGTATATCAAAATATACTGCAAGTTACACTTTTTCCATACTGCAGGGAAATTCAACGGATCTGATCATGAGGAAGTCGAGCATCATCGCCTTAATCATCGGTGTTGTACCTTTATTGTTTGCATCACATGACACACTAACACTGGGATGCAGTGGTGCAAACAAATCAACAAAGGAAACAGAGCAATTAGAAATGATTGTTTTGGGTTTGTCCTTGGTTTTTAACGCCATTTTCGACCCTAGGTCATTGGCGTTAGGTGTTCCGTGTTTCTGTTTATCTTTACTGGCGACTTTTCATTCATCTCTTGCAGCTTGTCACACCATTACATGGACTTGCCGTGGTTGCTGCCAACTTATATGTCCATGTGTTTCGGTTGTACATATATTTTTCGAGATATTCTGGGCATGTCCACAATAAACCTCTATCATTGATGACATCGATTGAATGCTCCCTATTCTTCTGCTGCAAAACAATCTTTGAATGACCACTATAAAGGTCTCATAAAGTTATAACAAATTTGATCAGTGTCTTGATGACGACAAGAGCAAACTATAGTCGAAACGTTGAGATCAGACCAGTCAGCTATCTTAAGAGCTAACACTTCTTCCTAGATTAATTCAAAAGAATGTTACAGTGTCTACCATGCAAAGCCTCAAAATCTATCACGATCAAAACAGAAAAATTACAAATATTTCCTATGAATGAGTGTGACGGGTTTTAATGGGAAGTTAATATTTACCAACATCGTAACATTACGGCTATGTCGCTGTGTACTCTTTTTACCATTTTAACTTTTGTACTGTTTTAATGTATTGTGCTATTTTACAAATGTACAGTGTGTTGAGATATTTACAGGCCTATAGTGCACTTAAAACAATAAATGATTAGATTAGATTTCTTCACCATATAATCAAAATTACAAATGAGCAGGAAAGGGGGACGCGTAGGGGCAACACCCTCAATAGAAAGTGAACTCTGTTATTTTGATTCAATAAACCAACCCTAAAATATATATTATTACAATTTTATATTTAAATCGCTATTCTGATACCCCACTTGGTCATTTCCAATAAGAGGAAATGTCAATCATACTTAACTTTGTACAATGTTTCACAGTTTTTATGGCAAGTAGAGGTTTAGTTGCCAGCCCGTACATTACAAGTTAGATATTGGAAAATATACCGGTTTAGAATTTAATAGTAGTATTTGTCCTCACTGCTTGGAAGATCTGGAAACCGAAGTATACTTTGTATGCTTTTGTCCAATTTATAATGTATTACGACAAATATGTATGATACCGTTGGTCAAAATAGCACGGAATTTACGCCTTATCCCATTAAGGACAAATATATTTTTCTTGTGAGTTCTAAGGATACAGTTACTAGAACTTTGTTGCCTAGTATATAATCTCTGCTTATAAGTTAAAGGAAAACCAATTATAATCTGATGTTTATGTTCTATAGCTAACCTAATCTTTCTTTGCCATGATGTAAACCTTTCATTGTTGTAACCCTTCCCCAGGGTATGGGGTACGTTCCGTTTTGGGAATAAATACATAACAGTGTGTAGTAGTCCATTTTCAGGTGAAGCGATAAAAGCCATCGCAGTGCATAATTTTTTACACTGAAATACAATTACAGAGACATTGTGCCATCTAATTCTCTCCTACCAAAAATGTCGATCTTGTATCCGCAGGGAAAACTTATATTACATTGTGCTGAAGATCAGACGAATTCTGAATGGATTTGGAATTTGTGCATGATTTATTAAATTTGTAATGGGTTTGTAACACAAAAATGGGGGGGGGGGAAACACGGGTAAAAAAAACATTGTGATGTCACGAACTAATCAAAGATATCACATGTCTATAACAACCAATCAACCTATGGATCCGGCCGAGCCAACCAAACGTTAACGTAAACGTCTATATATATTTTCCCACTTTCCGTACTGGTGATGTTGCTGCACAGATCGGCGGAGAGAATGTTCACAAATTAAAACTCATTCGGATTAACAAGTGTAAGATTACACTTCATATAGGATGAAATTCTGGTAATTGTTCATAAACTTATACCGATTTCAAAATGAATTCCGACTGAATTAAAGTAAACTTTTGAAAAAAAATTGAGTGAATTTCTTTGTCAACAAAAAATATAAACGGCACATGTTCAGTTAGATGTTTCTGCAATAGTTGAATAAATCTAATAGTTTAAAGCATCATTTGGATTCTCCGAGAGAGGGAACGTTGAGACTACGTATCGTGTTCAGCATTTTTCGACCTGAGATGAATAGTGCAGATGAGCTGATTGAGAAGCAGGAGGGAGGAGGTTGGTCAGCCGAGGGAGCCTTTGAGGACCAGGTCTGGTTGAGGGTCGTCTATGGTGTCATAGCCGTACTTGGGATCACCGGTAACTTCTTAGTGATGTTTACTGTTGCAAGGGTACCATCGTTACAAAATCTGACTAACATGTTCATCGTGAGTTTGGCCGTCTGCGATTTCATCGTATCGATATTCCTCATACCGCTACATCTCGGTGAGTAAGCATATTTCTTGTAATGCCATAAACACAAGCTTTTACACAGGATTGACATCTTATAGCCGTATAAGAAAAACAATTTCAGCTCTGACAATTTCCGTGCAGGAAACACACCACAAACAATAACTACACCCTGCTGATTAAAAAAATCAAGCAAGTGAGAAGATCTGGTTTCACAGTTTCTATATAATATATGACAGTGTGATCACTTTAAATTTATTGCGTTACATCTGCAACCAACATCTTGTGTTCATGGTCAAGCAAAAACAATTTTTAAGAAAACGCCTGACTACAGTTAGGTTTTTACAAGTCATAATTGTTTGAAGCAATTCGGGATGCGATTTTCTTTCCCAAATCGACATCGCAAAAACAGGTTCTCTGGCTCTTTCTCCCTTGAAAAAAATCCTCGGAAACCAGAATTATGAAGAAAAATAATAAAAACCAATAAAAATCAAGTTTAAAGAGGAAACATACTCAAAAGAAAAAATAAGGTGATAAAAAACGGACCATGATGGCTCGACCGACAAGCGTTTTTATGACTTTACATACATGTCCTGAAAATATAATGGAAAACATTTGGGGGGAAATTCGCTTCCGGAATCATTGTAAAAAGAAAATGTATTTTTACAGAATTTTTTATTTGTTTTTGCTTTTCGCATTCACATTTTATTTTTCTGTAAATAAACGTATTTCTGTAAATTTCTAATTTCTAATGTTGTTTTACCCAATTTGTAATTTTATATTATCTTTGATTTTGTTAATTGTATAAGAACATTACTTATGTCATTTCGAAAAAATAAAGAATTTTATAATAATTATTTACAGACAAGCTGGTTTGGGTGAAATACAGACATCTGTAATTACAGAAAAAGTATTGGCAACTCAATTGACAGCTGTTTCTATGAATTTACATAGATTTTTTTTACAGTGCATGCACTTTTTGTAACAATACTACTTTCCAACCGATAGTTTTTAATTCACACACCAAACAACTAATCTGTAAAAAATTCATCACATTTGACGGGTGCGCATTAAAGTGAAAACAGCTAAATACGGGTTGTCCATTTGTTATAAGATCAATTACTACAATGGAAATAATCGGTGATTTGGGGAACCTTCAAATGCTATCTTTTCGATTTGGACATTATTGCAAATGGACTATAAATTCTATGGAGAAAATTTGTTTTCCCTTACCAATGCTTGACTTAGTCTTTACTGTTTAGAAAAGTAGTCGAACTACAACATAGCATGCATAAGTCAAATTCCATCATGTTTACTGTGTCTGTATTGAAACTTAAATGCACAAAAGCACTTACGAAATGAAAGTCGAAAGAAAGTCAACGGTATGAGTATGGCTAACATTCACTTCTGAAGTACAAAAGGCTGCATACAGAAACAAGAAATTTACTCCAGAGGAGCCTCCTCGCCATGACATTTTCATCATCCAAAAAGGACAGGAAAATAGCGAAGCAGGGACACAAAGGTGGAGAAGAATAGGTACAATGTGCTTTGAAAAGGAGTAGCTGAAATGACATTATAAACACTAGATATTCCCTTCAGATAAAACAAATTTGAAACCTGACATTACTTTAGAAAGTTTATTTGCCTGATGGCGTCAATGGAAAATAAATAAGAAGCGGCTCCTTCAAAGTTGCTTTCTGAACATTCTAAACGTCCAATCAAACAAACCAACAATATCATAATTTATTTATTTATAGTAAATAGTCGATAACATTGTGTATGCAAAGGATCACGTGACATTCTGGATCGCAATACGCCACACCAGGAAAAGTCATCGTTTATCACAACAAACTGCATTGTTTACAAGTTTTGACATCATTCATGCCTGGAATGTGTTCATTCTTATAATCAAGAGTTAAAGTCCCACAAGATGATAGACATTTCAATCTTGGTTTATGTGATTAGATGAGAGTACCTTTGTGAAAAAAGTAATGAAGTAATAAATGAACGACACAAGCCATCGCAGTGCATAATTTTTTACAGCCATATAAGAAAAATAATTTCAGACAAGTCAAGCTGGATTTGGCAAAATACAGACATCTGTAATTACAGAAAAAGTATTGGCAACTCAATTGACAACATTTTTTTCTGTAAATTTACATAGAATGTTGTTTTACAGTGAATGCACTATTTGTAACAATATTAATTTCCTACCGCTAGATTTCAATTTACACACTAAACAACCAAAAAATCATCACATTTGACGGGTGCGCGTTAAAGTGAAACAGCTAAAAAAGGTTTGTCAATTTTTTATAAATTCAATTATACAATGGAAAAAGCAGTGATTTGGGGAACCTTCCAATGCTATCTTCTCGATTAGGACGGTATTATAGATGGAATGTTAATTTTCTGGAGGAAACTGATTTATTTTCCCCACTATCTACTAATACTTGATTAAGTTATTTCCGTTTAGAATAGCAGTTGAACTACAACGTGGCATGCATAGGTCAAATTCTATCTTGTTTCAAATTCTATCTTGTTTACTGTGTGTGTACTGAAAAGCATAAAAGCACTTAAGAACTAAAAAGTCGAAAGAAAGTCAACGGTATGAGTATGGCCTACATTCACTTCTGGAGTACAAAAGGTTGCATATACAGAAACAAGAAATTTACTCCAGAGGGGTCACCTCGCCACTGATGATCACCAACAACGGGACATAAAAATAGCGAAGCAGGGACAAAAAGATGGAGAAGTAGAGGTACAATGTGCTTTGCAAAGGAGTAGATTAAATGGAAAAGTCAGTTAATCACAACAAACTAAAATATTTACAAGGTTTATAGGTACAGGTTTGACACCATTTAAGCCTAGAATGCGTTTAACCTCATACAATCAAGAGTTGAAGTCTTACAAGATGATTCAAATTGCAATCTTGGTTCATGTAGCCATATTAGATGAGAGTATTTGTGAAAAAAAAGAAAAATAAATAAATAAATAATATATCCTTTCTCTGCAGGTTTCGTCATTCCCGTACCGAAGGGCGTGGCTGGTGAGCTGGTGTGCCGCCTTCTTCTCTCCAAGTTCCCTCTGTGGGTAAGCTTTGTCTCCTCTGTACTCTCATTGACTTGCGTCACCTTAGAGAGGTACTTCAGCATTGTATATCCTTTAAGATATGAAGCCGTTTTCACTGCCAAAAAGGCCACCATCATGATCATTTGCATGTGGGTCGGAGGGACGGTAACGAACAGTTATTTTCTGTATATATTTCACAATGATGGCAAGGGCCGTTGCTTCATTAGGTGGCCGAGTCAAGCTTGGCAGAAGTTTGTTGGCGTATCCATCTTTAACGCCACCTACATCGTCCCGTTGACGCTACAGGGTCTCTCCTATTGGCAGATCATGAGTGCTTTACATAAAAGTGCCATGGCTATGCGCCAATCACTAAGTGATGGCAGAGAGAACCAGCTATCCAGAGATCTTCTTCGTGCTCGTAAGAAAGTCATCAAGATGCTACTCATCGTCGTTGTGACCTTTGCGATTTGTTGGGCGCCAAATCAGTTCATGTTCTTCGCCTACATGTGTGGTTGGAACCTTGACTTCTCTGCTTGGTACTACCACGCTAGTGTGCTGATAGCATTTTGTAATTCCTGCGTGAACCCGTTCATTTATGGGTTTCAAAGTAAGCAGTATCGTCAAGCTCTGAAACAGGCTCTTGGTATTGCTGCCTGTTGTCATAACACGGTAGGCAACACTGCAGCCACAAGCGCTTATTTTGGTAGTGGCACGGCACCTAACACAATTTCGACAAACCCAAATGTCGCTTCATAAGACACCAAAACAACATAAACTTGGACAGTGTTGTCATTTATGATACAATGTCACAATGAACAAAATAAGCCACGACAGCATAGAATGTATAAAAAGAAATCGAAGTGCAAACATCAATCGCCTCTCAGAAGGTAAACAATATTATGTGTGTAACGCAATGATCTACTACTTCTATGCACACAGTAACTGACCTCACGACCACGTAATTAAACTTAAGTTCTCGTACGTATGCACAATTTTCAAGAAACTGAAATTTACACAAAATGATAACCACAAATTAGTAATCGTAATGTGCTAAAGTTAGCCAGGTACCATACCCACTGCACTTGTAAGCATTTACTCTTAGGTACACAAGATGGTATATGTCGCTATAGAGAGCAAGACCTATTCCACGAGCGCCTTTACCATTGGTTGAGACGATCAATAAATACTTCTTTATAAGGTTCTTAAGTTTGTTCTTTAACACAAACACTTTAAAATATTTACTTTCGAAACAAAATTTAGCTGTCAACACGTACGTAATGTTTTTATATCGTGGCTGAGGAGACAGCTTGATATTCGTAAGTTTATAGTTTATAGCAGCAAAATCACAGAACGTTTGTTGAGAATTCTGATCATCAATGCCTTCGGTTTTCATTATTCAGAGTTGTGGTCGAATCACTTTACAACTGTGTAAATCCTTAGTAAATCATTTATTGTACAAGATTAGTTAATCAATCAGTTGATTTAGATAATGTAACATGTTGCTTGCTAGCCAAATTTGGTATTAGATATGACCGTAACAAAATAATACAAGTCCAAATTACAGTCTGTGCCCAAATCCGAACCCAAGTCTATTGACGCTGTGACTTGAGTCGGAGTCAACATTTGTAACTCAAGTCGGACTGAGTCCGAGTCATGGACACCAGAAAGTCATACAACACTGTCATTATTTCAGATCACAAGTACGCAGGGCAGTATACAGACATTATTTTATCTGCTATTTATATACAATTTCTTTGTAAGAAAGAGCCTGTTCATGTTGAAGTATTATGATAGGCTATCTGTAAGTATATTAAAACATACCTATTCATACACATGCACTTTCTTAGATTTTAAATCATCTTCGCAAAAACAGAATGCTTAACCCAAGGTTCTCTATGGTCTGTTTTAGTCAAGATCGTTGCTCACACGTTTCTCGATGGGTAACTTATTTTGTTTTTCCGGTTGGTTTAGGGTTGGGGTGGGGCGAAAGACAGGTATGCGTGGTTTGCTTTGTGATGAGTTAATAACTATACGTTTTTCAATGGGTAACTTATTTTGTTTTTAGTTAATAACTACACCGGTTTATAAACTTGTACATGTATTAAGCACAATTCAATATTATATCTTGCAAAGATTTACTCACCTATATATCCGCAGTGGTCGAAGATGCATCACCTGTGTTTCCGCTGAGAATATGAAACAAAGATAGTACAGAATTTTAATGAATCAATAGAGTAATTGTAATACAGTATGCATACCACGAACTCAATAAAGAGGAAAAATGCACAACTCCTTTTTGTATTACTATGATCATTTTGCTCAATTTATTTATTTATCGAACAATTGAAGAAAAACTGGTTTATAGAATTCAATTTTCAATCTTCAGATCGGCCGCATGGGGCAATGCTAAATGCTTTGTCAGAAGACTGTGAACAGACATCCTGAAGGTCGCACGCGTCTTGACAGGGAATTCGTTTAGCCGTAATCACATATGCTATAATACATGAAAACAAAGGTAAAGAGAAAAGCCCACGAACAGTTCAAGCTAATTCTGTTTAAAGATAAGAAAGGCCGACAGTGCATCGACGAGTATCTTAAACCTTATGATTTTCCCTTGGGCAGTTGTACGCTTCGCAACGCTTACACACTTTCCTAATTTTCCCCAGTGTTTGTGGTTTTATTTGTTTGTGGTTATTTTTAAAGGAAAGAAAAGTAAAGAGTTAAAAAATACTATTAATTCAAACTACACTCCTGCTGAAAAGATAACAAAGAAAGGTTCAAAATGCACCAGTTGAGAGTATTTTTCATCTACAACAACTTTTCGGTGCCCTTAAGCGGGAGCCCGGGACTCCACAATTTTTCATTGCTTCACTCGCACGCCACTTGTGTTTTGATTGACGTTTTTCCTTTTCATAAAAAGGTGCCAAAATTAGAAGAAAATTACAAACCTCTAAAATTTATTTTTTTTACAAAAAACGCAGAAAGCTCAGAATGCAAAAGAGGGTATTGTACCTTCCTGATGAGAGAATGTGAACGAAAGAACAATGGGGATGAGTTGCGTCCTGGGTTAGGCCATATTACGTTTAATTTAGTAATACACTGGTAGTCCACGATTTCATTGGTGTGTTTCACTTCCAAGCCTATAATCTTGCTGGTAACCTTGGTGATACGATCAATGTTTTCTGATTTTTCACGGTTAGATTGAAGCTTTGGGCTTCTGAAAACTGAAAAGCGTTTGTGTATAAATTCATTTTAAAACAGCAAATTACATTATTATAATTTAAATAACAGATTTGAAAATCCTCCAGTAATGCTTGCAAGCTATTTGAAAAAATGTATTCAAACATGGATGGACTCTTACAATCATTTACACTCTGTCAAGTTGAAACAAGCTCAATAAAACAAACTTGTTTAGACGGTTCTTCAAATTCAGTCCCAAGTAAAGATACCATTCATTGGTAAATGTTATCAATTCCAGAGTAATATTAGAATTTAAAAACAAATAAATTCAAAATTTAGCTCAATCTCAATCACATTATGGTGTTTCTGTTTCTTACAAGTCTACTTCTCAGTTTTCTAATCAATATTTCTTCTTGTACATTCTTGGAGTGCTTCTGATAATTTATTCTTCAAAACATTTTGACATTTGGCTCGTACAACTTCAAGCAGTCCAAAACTTGTGGTTGTCAATATTTAGTATTATCACTTTCTCTCCTTGGAACGATTATACGACCTTAACTCTCCTTCTTTCTTTTGACATTTACTCCTCTTCTTCCTCTTAAGCCTTACCCCTGACTTCCTCTTAACCTTTACTCCTCTTCTTCCTTTTGACCTTTACTCCTAATCTCCCTTTGACCTTTACACCAACTTCCTGTTGACCTTTACTCCCCAGCTTCCCCTTGACGTTTACTCCCCAACCTTGACCTTTACTCTCCATCTTCCTCTTGACCTTTACTCACCATCTTCCTCTTGACCTTTACTCCCATCTTCCTCTTGACCTTTACCCCAACCTCCTCTTGACCTTCAATAACATCCTGTTGAACTTTACCTCCAAACTTTTTTCCCAGACTTTTTTTCTCCCCAACTTGGCAGCATGATAAAGGTCTATTGCTCCAGAATGCACTTTTCTTTTTCTTCTTCTTCTATTTGTGTATTTAACGACACACTGTTGGTCCTTAAAGAACGATGAGTGCTTTCAAACGGAATGGGGAGGGAATCTCCCTTTGACCTTTACACCAACTTCCTGTTGATCTTTACTACCCATCTTCCTCTTGACCTTCACTCCCCCATCTTCCTCTAGACATTTACTTCCCATTTTCCTCTTAACCTTTACTCCCCAACTTCTTCTGATGCCTCCAATGGCGTAGCCGAGGGGAGCAACATGCGTCCCCCTGTCTTCACCCTGTCAGCCTCGGACACCATGAAATTTGCCATAATCAGAATTGTTAACTTGTACACTGTCCACCATCTCAGGACAAAGATAGTTGTAAAGGTATAGTTCTGGGCCCAAGTTCAAGGCACTTTCCACATAATTCTGCACTTACAGATCCCTACAAAGCATGTGGTTCTTTGACCACATTCAGTAAGAACAGCTTTTGCAATGTCATCTTACTGCCCCTTAGCTATTGATATCTACTGCCACATGTCCATATGGGAGACAATCCTTTACACTCCTCTAAAATAAATAACATTAATACAAGAGACTCAAAATCCATGCCTTACTTTTATTTAGTGCAGTATAGGCATTATCAGCATCATAATATGCATATTAAAGACAGAACAAATAGGGGATGGACTAGTTGTGTAGATGCACCATACCAGTAAGTTCACAGTGAGTCAATGAACTACAACTTCATTTAGATGATCTGTTAGAAAGAGCCAAGAACAAAATCTCAGGAAATGAATTGACTCTTTTCAAACTTTGCTTTTAAACTGAAGCAAAGTTGACAGGACAACTTGTTTTACATTTTCATTTACATAAGCGTTTAGGCTAACAAGTTTTTCTCAAACCCTAACCAAAACAGATTTGAATTAGTCGAGTAAGTGGTCAACCTTATCCTTAAAGACTGTGCCAATGCTTATGATTAATTCCGGGTCAGAATTGACCTGGATTCTGGGTCCCAGGGGCCATGGACCCATTTCTGGGTCAGGCTGACCCAGAAACTGGTTCAAATGGGATTTTACCTTGGATTCTTTGTCAGTTTGGCCCATTTCTTTTTGACACAGATTCAGGGTCAAACTGACTCAAAAATGGGCCAGGTTCCACTGGCCCCGGAATCCTGGTCAATTGTGACCCAGCTTATAGAGTGTTCTCAAAGCTTAAAAAAAATGAATTAGAGGTTTTCAGATCCCACTACAACAGTCAAAAGGCATATCAGAGTGGTGCACGAGATCACTTTACAATTGTTGTCTGCTGTGATGTGATCCATGCTGTTTTGGACACCCGAGAGGGCAGAGATGGCACCCGAGGCGAAGCCAAGGGTGCCATCGGCCCCCCAAGGGTGTCCAAAACAACATGGACCACATATCACAGCAGACAACAATTGTTTTGTTATACCATGGTATTATATTGCAGGATTGTTAAAAAGGCCCTTACCGACATAGTTTGCAGACGACAATATTCAATTCAACAAAAGTGTGTCAGTTACAAATTTTTTATCAACCAAAATGTATCAACTGGTCCCTATCGCGAGCATCATATCGAAAGTACAGTAGCGTGCATAGTACCAGTGGTTGCATAGTAACCTCTTTCTCAGGTAGCACCGCTAATGTGGTTGTACAGATCAATGGGGACGATGAAATAATGTTCTGAGAACGATGTAGGTAATGGACGCGGGCGACATGACCTACCTCTTTCTCGGGTGTATTGCAAACTTCAATATAGGTATCAATGGGGACGATGAAATGAATTTTCTGAGGACGATCTAGGTAATGGACCCTGACAACATCACTTTTTTGAGAAGACATGAAATTTTGCATTATGTCACGTGATTGGTTCTCGACCAATTAAAATTCACAATCTAATACCATGGTATAACAATTTGCCATGATACACTACAGACATTGCCTGGTGCCATAGGAATTTAAATTAAACTGTTCAGATCATTGTACCAGACATTGACTGTAACAAAACTCACAAATGGCTCATTGTTAATAATTTCAAAGGGGAAACAATGTTCACTGCTTATCATCTTACCTCTCCAATAAAATGAATTCCAGATCATGTTCCCAGCTTTTCTTGCCATCAACCAGCCATTTAACAGTGTTTTTGGATGGATCCTAGGTGTAGTAATTAGGGTGGTGGATTTGTTACTGCATAACCTGAAAGTATACAAGTGCACAATTCTTTTAAAATTCAACAAGATTTGGGGAAAGATTTTTTCCCAACCAAACAAAGCATACCCCATTGGCAATTTTAAATTAGATTTTCTTTAGGTGGATAATTGTGGAAAAGACTTTGAAATAAGTATTTCTTGTGCATTGTTTGAGCAATTTAGTACATTTTTAGAATTTAAAGTTAGCTTGTTTCTGGTGTTGGATTAAAAGTCACACATTAATGATTTTTTGTGTTTGTTGACTCTTAAGACAGATTGTGAAGGTCTGCTAACCAATTCATTGCACTTTGAGCTCAGTGTTCCTTTGGCAAGCGAAAAAACTGTGGGTCCAACTCAATCAATCCCTCTTTGAGTTATAGAAATTGATTAAGTGTCCGGTCAAGGTTTCAGAGGTTAACTTGAGTTGCCACAGTCACTTCTCAAAATTGTCAAGCATTCAGTGGGCGTAAAATTTCCTCGCTGGTGTGCAATCTATTGCTGGCTCTTAATTTCCTTTGCAAGGCTATAGACCTTTATCATGGTGCAGCCATCTTGTTTTTCTCACATTCAAACCAGTGTAACCAAACCAGGGCTGGAAGGGCAAATAGTCAGGTTCGTTTTTGAATGGTGAACATCAGCATACATTACTGTTATTGGATGCAGGGCACATGACCAAGATGGTGGCAGCATGATAAAGGTCTATTGCTCCAGAATGCGCTTCTTCTTCTTCTATTTGTGTATTTAACGACACACTGTTGGTCCTTAAAGAACGATGAGTGCTTTTAAACTGAAGGGGGAGGGAAGCCTAAAGTATACAATAATATGTCATTAAAAAATGTATGCTTTAAATGCATATTTGATTTATAAAAATGTTACACGGTTCTCTCACCAACTTTCAATCTGATAATATCCAAACTTTGTTGACACGTAGTCAATGTGTACGATAAATCATCAAATCGTCGATATTGCATAATGAAGAGACCAGAGATACATAATATTTGTCAACTAACCGCCCAATTTAAAATTAGTTCAACTAGCAGGACCTGCGCTATGCAGGGTTTCCACTAGTAACATAATGACTATAGAGTAAGGTAAAGGTAACCTAGCAGCAAGCCTACATTATCATAAAACATACTACCCATACTGCATAGGTCTGAGTGGCATAACATTTCAGTGCAAGGTAATAGTTAAACACAATTGAGTATAGTCCCATCTAATATAATCCCAAAACATCAGGGATGGTCTCTGACAGGATTCTTACCTGAAGAATTGTCATCCCACTTTGAGAACGTATCATCAAGAAGCTCATAGTCAAATGTCATGCAATACTTGTAATGCTCATGGGTAGTCATTCTCCATCAAACACTTATTGAAAACCATTTCTGCAACGTCTGCAAGAAAAGCATGATGCACGCATATCTATTGAAATACACTTTCAAAAGTTAAAGAAAAAACGGTCCATTATTTTTGCAATTTCACCCCATAAGTATCAGTGGATATAGACAGTGGCATAACCATACAATTTCATTGGGGCTATCTAATGCATCTTACCATTCAATTGTGTGTGTGTGGGTTTTTTTTCAAATCTCATTTAGGGAGGTGGACAGCGTTCTGAGCACTAAGCAGGATGCTCCAGCCCCCCCCCCCCCCCCCCACCCACCCCACCCCTCTGGTTACGATTAGTGTCTGTTTAGTAAAAAAAAATCACCAAGAGAAAAAAAGAAAAATGACAACATAACACACTGAGGATTTTCTTACCTGGCGTCATCTTCTTGATAATTTTCCTCATGATGGGTGTCATCCTCATCTTGGTCTTGGTATATCGATAGGCCCATACATGGCCAAGATGGTTCAGCACATTGCATGCAGCCAGTTCTTCTGATCAAAGTATAAAAAGTGCAACATTCCTGCAGAAAACAGTCAAGAAATTTTATTTAGGCCAGAAGCTATCAGCAAAATGGACAACTGCAAAACAAAAATGGAAATAAAACTGAAAAGTCTAGTATTACTATTACTTAGTACATGTAACCAACCGAGCCATCTGCCCCCGGGCCGATGTCATCTGCCATCGGCCTGGTGCAGAAGGCTCGGTCGGTTAGTAGACTTTTCACTTGTTCACTAGGATAGGAAAATAACACTGCAGGTTTGGGATTTTTGAAGGAAAATAAAGATAAAGTTTTTGTTTGTATTTATCCAAACTCAATGAATTAGAAATTACATGTTTACACATTATGCACCTAACACTTATAACAGGGTTGAAAACGAAGTCACTGACTGCCCGAAGAAACTTCTGTCATCAAAAGTCATTGAACAAACGCAAATTACAATCTACAGTCAGTGCGGTAACCCCAAACACTCACCGTTTCCGAAGTACCAGTCACAAAAACACGTCTTTTCGCAACTTCCTTGTCAACATTAACTTTACAAAATTAACTAAATTGACTCCCGAATCTTATAATTGAACTTTAATTACAATGTATCACGCAGCTTTCGTTGGACCATGAGGAATTTAGGCAAACAATCTCTCACAAATTATTAAGTTTGTTGTTGTGAGCAGACAATAACTTGTGATTGTCACAGCGCGCCTACTGGCTAGTTCTGCGCATGTGCACTGGATTGCGCAGAACAGTATGTGCAATGCATCATTACCGTGCAACACGCTTCGTTGATTTGGGGCCGGGCAGATAAATACGAACAGCATTTTGTTGATCGTCAAAAAAGTGTTTTACCATGGATATACCTCGCAATTTCTAAATGTTTTGTCAAATTTTGAGAGAATTTTTATCCACACATGAATCTTGATGATGATATATAGTTATTTTTAACACGGAGTTTGCAGCTCATTGGGGTAGATCATGAGGTAACAATGTGTGTGTGGGGGGGGGGAGGGGCGGACACGGGGGGATGGGGCAGGGAAAACTTTTGTGATTTTCTGGACGAGGGTGTGATAACAAAATAAACTTACTTTTCTAACAAGAAACGAATTTATGAAAAGACAAAACAAAATGGTCAATGTTTACCAACGAAACAAAACTTCTAAAAGCAGTTTATTTCCTATTTAATTTTATTAAAATATATTAATTAAATCATACTAAATTGCAATTTAGATGTGAAAATATAAATAGTACTTTTCCAATCATTTTGTTCAGAATTATTTTTGTTTTAACAGAATGACATAATCAAGGCACCCTCCAAGGCAAAATATTTTGGCATCAACTATTTTATTTATTATTTTTTTTTGCACAAGTCGAGTGTTTCTATTTGAATGACGATTAAGTTCTGGAATCTTCTCAAAAAGTTATCTTTAGGACTTTCCATTGGAAGTGCCCTTTGCAAAATGAAAATGGTTCGCCCCCCCCCCCCTCTCAATGATGAAATTGCCCTCCTGAAAATGTCAAACAATTACACAGTAAAGACCATGTCACCTTGTTTACAAATATGGTAACCTTGTGCATTCCCATGCATTTTCCGGCAGGTAAGATACTACACTGGTCATCTGAGAACTGTTTACTAGAATTAACACATAAAGTTAAGAATTTAAAAACAGCTGAACAAGTTTGGAGATGTGTCCCCTTTCTTCATATCAAAAGTTAGTTAACATCTCAAGATGAATTGTTACAGCCATTTAATTTTGTCTTCTAAGCTGTGTACAAATCTTGCCTGTGGGAAGTCCAGGTTCTGTTCGCGTGGTCTTTAATAACCCTTTATCAATACCTTGGTTTAAAAAATACTGGTTTTAAACTCAGACATTTAATTGGAAAGAAGCAGATCCCATTCATTTTTGTTCCCACAGACAAAATACTGTAATATAACCAAATCTAAGCACAGTAGAATAAAACAGTATCTCTCCTTTTTTTGTACTATAAAATTAAGTGTCCAATACCTTTTGTCTATCAAAGGCAAATAATGTGCGGAGCGCTGATGCATTATCAGTGTACAAAAATAAACTCTTGCTTTTGCAAAACTGTTTAGCCGTATTTCAGCCACAGGACGGTCCATAGAAAAACGACAATGACACTTATATCTTTACTTAGTAAGTATATCTTTACCTAGCTTTGTCAACTGAAATTTCATTGGTCACTATCATGAGTACATTTGATTTTGTCTATAATGGGCTATCTATGAAAACAAATACTTTTGTTCCAATTTTACTATCTCCAGAGATAAGTTCTATGCAACTGTCTATACATATGTATTACAATGTCAACGTTACTGTAAAAACAGAAATATTACCTATAACAGTGGAACCGCCCCTATTACCCTCAAAATACACAAATTGTAATAATAAATGAAGCTTTCTGGGCTGCCTATTGATGCATTATCATGATGATTCAAATTGGCATTGCTTATTGCAGAATTCTGTGTTCATGGCCAATAAATCTATGTGCTCCACAGAGCAACATAAGCGAAGAATTTTGCAGTAAAAAGCAGTGCCTTGAAATTTGGCCCTGTTGGCTGGGTGCAACTTGGTGGCATCTTATGCTGCTGTTTTGTGGCTTACATTTTTGAATGTATTCCCTAGGTATGATTCTAGGAAGTTCTCCACTTGCTTTTTACATGTTTTGCAAAGACTGAAAACCTCATAGGAATCACAAGTGAATGGGGGGGAAAAGGCAGTTTAGGTTGGCATGTATACACACAAACATGTACCACCGCTTGGGAGCTACAAGCAACAAAAAGCCAAAGCTTGTATTCACTTCTCTTGAGTATGGCTTGCCAGTAGGATTTGTAACAAAGTTTTAGTTATAAGCCTGACAAAATCGGTAAAAGGTTCAACTACTTGCAAGTGACATAACAATGAAAAGATAATTCTGATGGTATGTCACTCTTTTGTTTGACCTAAAAACTGTCATCCTGCTCTTGAAAATCACAACAGGCAAAAAATGTTTCTTGGAGACATTGCCAACAAAGAAAAACCTACAAAGAACCATTTTATTATGGCGTTAAAACCAATTCAATACCAAAAACTTCAAGGCAAACAAACATAAACCATCTACACTGAAGAAGTGCACCAACTTAAAAAATACAGACCACTTAAGTTAAAGTAATAATGAACTTTGTACAGGGATTTATAATACAGTAGTAGCGTGACTGGTCTGAACCATAGCTTTAGCCATGTATGGATGTTACTTGTCATCCATTTACAAGCAATTTTAAGTGAATTATTTAGACACCAAATTTCGTAATTTACAGCACATTTTGACACTCTGTTTCATACTCTGGGTAAAACTATGGTCTGAAGGCATGATGGTACATCAGGTTCCATTTGAAGGTGGCTTCTTTAGACGTCCAAGCATCCACGACAGCATTTGGTGACTGCGTCCCTCGCATAGGGGATATAGGACAGTGAATACCTAAAATGGAGAAACAAATAAATGAAAGAGAAACACTGTCGGGATATCTGGACAGGTCACTGCTCATTTGAACAGTTCTTTATACCTTCACCCTCTTCAACAAACACTAAAGTATTTTACATGTTTTTTATCCAAGACTGATGTGTGATATTAAGCACTTTATACTCAGTGCTTTGCAGAGTCCTGTGGAGTTTTGTCCACAGGACTCTGCAAAGCACTGAGTATAAAGTGCATATTACTTGGGTGGGATTCGAACCCACGACCCCTGCCATTCTAGAGCAGATGTATGGCCACTAGACCAGCGAGAGTGCCTGGTGACAAGAGGCCAGTTTGAATCTTGTAATTAGTAGCGGGTACCACAGTAATTTAACAGATGTAATAATTTCATTTTGGGGGGATAAAGGATATTATTTTGGTTTTGCAGATGTGCAATAAGCACTGCATGACTCAGGAAAGCACTGAGTATATATAGTGATTATTACACAGGCCTGATTGCTTCAAAGGGGAAGGGCACCAAGGCATTTTCTTCTTGATAAAGGGCACCACTATGCCGCCGTGAAGTATCAGGCCTGCTTATGTTCAATTTCTTCGATTACAGGTGCTGAGATGACAATTTGCAAACAACCTTTATAACTTATGACAGATGGTAGACAGAATTTAACAACTGAAGATCCCAAATTTTAGCTTTGAGAATGAAATGAAATAAACAAAAACTAGAAGGAATACATGCCCGTACACTCACCATATCAACGCCAGAAACTGCAGGACACAAAATACTATTGCCAGAATGGCTATCTGCCACTGAAATGAAACAACATAATCAGTAAATAGTTAATATACAGAGAAACCAATACAATATAAAATATATTTTTGATACAATTTGCTCACGACGTTTTGCACAATCATCATGGTTTATTCCCAAGCAAAGGATGTAAACACAATAGCAGACAATCAAGTAGAAAGACCACATTGAGTTATGAGCATTTTAAAGCAGATATGTTCTAAACTGGCAAACATTTTCACAAGTTTCACTAATTACCAAGATGTTCTGATTAAACTAAAAAACACACCAATCAATTACCAACCAGCTTTGGTGTGTCTGATCAGCAGAGTGTGGGTTTGAGTCCCGGTGTTGACGCTTGTGTCCTTAAGCAAGGCACCTAACCATTATTGCTTAGGTCCCGTGTGTTGTGTAATGCACATAAAAGAACCCAGTTGCGCTTATTGCTTAGAGAAGTAGTTTGTCCCAGTGTTGAGTATTACTGGCATGGTTGCGCTGCATCACTTTGTAAACCCTTACAAGGTGTTATATAATTGGATCTCAGAATCTAAAAACTGTTCATACCTGCCTTTACATTTCTGTGCCTCAGGATAGTTAACTTATCAATGGGGCATTATAAATGCTTTCTTATTATGATTATTTTGAAAAGTCCTGCCCCCATGGAAGCATCCTATGCAAGTACATACACGTGCAACTTACCCATAATGCTGCACACAAGGTCAATGCAAGGAATAAGAAGACCAGACATGTTGCAATCAAACGCTTCTCCTTGAACATATTTTTAAGCTGTTTGACAGGGCCCATCAAGAACATTGTGCTGAAATGTTAACCAAATCATACAAATACAGTCATTAAACCTTTACTCCCTCGGCCCACTTGCCTACAGTTGACCTCAATCCTCCACTATCCTCCTCTCCTGTTACTCCATACCAAATTGTTTGGACTTAAATCAGATTGGAATGCCTGACCCAGTGATAAGCAATTGTTATTTGGGCCTACAACCCTCAGTCCTTCTGAATCTTTCATTTTTTTGGCAAAGAGGATTTAGAAGGATTTGGGAGGGTAAGTGGTAATAATATACACAGGATGGGGCAATTATAAAAGAAACTCATAAACAATTGAAATGTCATTGCATTTTAGACATTCCTAATAAAAAAACTCACGGTTATTTGTTTTAAATCACAGTACGCATTAAATGTTAATGCTTATAAGTAACAAGTTGCGATCAATAATAGTCAATCAACTATCGAAATGAGTTAGTTAATGGGTAACAGCCTTGTCAATAAATTCCCTTTGGGAGAAGCTTTACTTTTGAATTCAACTTTCTTTTTAATATCTCTCTGAAGATACCTTACTGTTGGAGTTTGAATCATATTGTGTTATGTTAGAAACATCAGACATGTTCTCAGTCATGGATTGGTTAGTCTTCTGCCCCCTAGAGTCTAATATGATTGTATTTCACATTGTTCACAAAGAATACTCACAAGAAATAAAGAAGAAGCGAGAAACTATACAGTTGATGAGCATTATATATGGTAAGAAATTGTAACTTGAAGATAGTTTCAAAGCTTTCCTACACTCCAATACCCAGGCAATTTCTTCTCTTTAAACTTACAAACTCACAAAGTTAATTATTCCTAATGGAAACCTGTCTGGACTTAATAAATTTTCACAGAATTTCCCTGGAGTAAAATAATGTCTTTGGATAATATCATGCATGGATACTCTGGTACCACAGACTTCCACATAGTACCACACCTTCTAGGCTAGCACTGGGTGCATGGGTTCCTTCTGTTTGTACACTGTTCGGTATTGGAAACCCCATGGCTTGTGTACTGTGGACTGAGTCTCCACAGTCTCCTGAGAAACCCCGACTTCAACACTATCTTCAAGGGTGCAAATGTGAGACTAAATTGAAGGTACCTGAGTAAACTAAAGATAGTACCAAAGGTGTAGCAGACAGCAAAGAGAGTAAGCCCTGTGCCAAACGAGATGAAGAGAAACATGCTACCCTGCATACATGGATAACAAAAACAAACAGAGACAGGCTAATATCCTCATGCAACAGCCATTTAAGTGCTTTTTAATGTTAATTGGTAAATAGATGTGAAAGCAAGGCTTGCATACAAAATTATTAATCAGCTATATGGGCACATGGAAAACACTTCAACATTTTTCGACAGCAACATTTTTGAAGAGTCATAATTCCCATCTTCTAGTTTACAACAAGCATACCATACAAACAATCTGTGAAAAATGCATTGAATTTGATAATCATGTTTTAGAAAACACTGAAAATCTGTTGACACTTTTGTCAATTATTGTTTAACACACATTCATATTGGGCTTAATTCCATTTTGCAATTAAAATATGCAGTGGTTATTTAGGAGGTCTTCCAATGCCCTTTCCTCAATTTTGACAATATTTCAGATGGAAAAATTTCTGCGGAGGATTGTCACTGGTATGAACTTTATATCCAGTGAGATTTCAGAGGGAAATATTCCTCTTAAGGATTGGTACTTGTATGAACTTTATAATCAGTGAGCTTTTAGATAGAAATTCTTATTTGTTTCCCTGATCATTACCAAACTTTGTCTTCAAAATTACCAATTTGGAGCGGTTGGAGCAGCTATTTGTGCAAGGAAATAAATAGATAATAATTTATCAGATGTCAGTTATTGGAAAGAAATTGCAATGTCAAAACTTGCACATCAAAAATTTAAAAAAAAAAGTGTTTTAAGGTTACTATAAAATGCTCTCATTAGTGTGCAAGCATGCAAAAACAAATTTATTATTGTGGCAGCATTGCTACACGACTAAACTAAAAACAATTTCTCTGTCTGTTAGTGTCACACTCATAGTACATCAGTAAAGTTTAGTGCAAAAAGTACCATGTATTATTTCTAAAACAAATTTGCCTTGCAAGTCAAATGCTGCCAATTCAAATTGTTGTAAGCAATAGAAATGAGCAAACAAGAGTTAAGGCTGCTAATTCAAATCATAGTAAGCAATGAAACCAAGCCACCAGGAATCACCGCAGCTATTCCAAGCTGAACTACGCAACACAGTCAAACCACCAGGAAAAAATGCTGTTAACTCTTTACTTACCCTGACATTGCTGTGAGATTACCAAATGAGTAGAGTACAGCAAATAACTTGATGTTACTGGCCGTTGGGAATATCAGAGCTACAGTGGACTGTAATGTGGTGGAATGTTCACAATATCAGAACTCTATCAAGTTCACCTTTAGATCATTGGTGTACACTTAAATGGATTATCTTTATATGAATTCTTAATGCCATTCTCCCAATAGGCACTTTTGAAATTGTGCGAGTGACCTTGTATCATTGATGGTTTGGGAAAAACTGCAATGCTTGTATTGTAGAACAGTTCAGAATTATCATGTTGAGTCATTATAAAGAAAAATTGCAAAATGCTGTATGACTTTCATGTGAAGTTTGAATTGAGCAATCTCATTAAATCAAACCATGGATTTCTTTAAATTTCAATCAATAATCTACCTTCTTCACCAAAGAGCACTTTGAACAAATCGATACTCTCATCACATGTGTTTTCTCCCAAACATGCTTTGGATTTTCCTCTGACATCTTTGTTTATGAATTATGAAAGATGGGCGTATGTTTATTCATGATTTAAAAAAATATTATTATTAGCAAACATCTTCAGACTATCTCACCAGTACAGACAGGAGACATCCAAGCACAAAGCAGATGATGAATCCCTTCAGTCTTGTAGACCAACTCAACGAAGAACCCTCATAAATCTGGTTTAAAAAAAAAAAAATATGGAGACTTTATTTGCTAGATACATGTTTGTCACTGCAGGACAACTCCTTTTTTTCACTCTGTCTACATTTGAGCCAAAGATGCAATTTTGGCAGCTAACTTTTCTTTTCTTTTTGGTAATCGATGGGGTGTTGATTTGTCTGTAATTGTGAACATCTGAAATAACCTGGGCCCAATTTCATGGCACTGCTTATCACAGAATTCTGTGTTTATGGCGCAGTGTAAAGCGAAAGATTGCATGGGGGGTAAGTGCAAAATTCTGCGTTAAGCAGCGCCATGAAATTGGGACCTGATCATCTTGGCTGACATTTAAAAAGTTCCACGGAAATAAATGTGTTTATTCAGGATATCAGATACTGTTATCCAGAACCACGTTTTCACTTGGTATGACCCAAAAAAATATCCTATAATATTGTTCAGCACAAAGTAGAAACCTGCGCAACTTTAGAACTTGTCTGTGCAAGTTTATAACTTGCACATGTTTTGACTTTGCGATTAACACTACTATTACTCTTTTCGGTCATAATGAGAGATAATGTGGCAGTCAGAAGCGGCATCTTTTCTGTTGTTCCTAATTCTGTGAAACTACTTTACAGTACATGGACAGATACAAAAAATGAAAACAAAACAGAAGAGACCAAGTGAACTTGCTTTTTGTTGCAAGCATATTTTCTCGATTGTGACCTTTTATACATAATAGATGTACTGAAACGAGCAAAATATTGATTTGACTAATATACAATACAAAACAAATAGAAAGTGAAACTAAACACTTAGTTACATTGCATTTGTGAGTTGCTTAACTTTTATGGAGGAAGGCAGATAGGAAACTGTACAAGAAGAAGTTAGAGGGCTCATGTTACTGTAGTTGCGTTAGGCTAATCCAGTAGCTTTTGATAAGAGCTACGATGGACCAGGTGTTAAAATTTGGCAAATTTTTCACTAATCCAAGGAGTCGGTTTAGTACCATGTCGCCTGTATGTGAAATAGGCCGTATCCAAATTGATGGCTACGGTTATGGCTACCACTGTTGCTAAGAATGTCGCTTAGGTCATCCTATACTTCAACGCATGATGTGGTGATCCCAGTGTTACTGGACCCAACAACGCCTTTTTAAACATTTAGTAAATAAATAAATAAAGACAGAAGAAGAATTAGCAATGAATACATAATTCATATACAAAAAAAAACAGTTCAGTTCAAATTTTTTTGGGGAATTACACCTGTACTAGTGGACTTGGTTACGAGTTGACTTGGGTACAAGTTCACCTGGGTACGAGTTGACCTGGGTACGAGTTCACTCAGGTACGAATTCACTTGGGTACGAGTTCACTAGGGTACGAGTTGAATCGGCTACGAGATGACCCAAGTTCCATAGATCATGTCCAATGATTAAAAATGGCGTTGATGGGTCCAGTAACTCAGACTATGATGAGGCTATCTACATGTATGACGTGCTATATAGATTGTTATCTTTAGGAAGGACTACGTTAGGCTAGGCACAATGCAGTGGATAATGTCATTAGCACGTAGGGTTATAACCTAGCCCACCTTGTAGGCCTATGGCTCTTTAACATTGGTCTCATCATGTTTATAATCATAGTCACCATTACACTATGATGAGACCAATGTTAAAAGAGAGCCATAACAGCCCAACAAGCATGACAAGTAGGGCTAGGAACCATTATCCATTAACCCTTAACAAATAGTTAATTGGTCCCTTATCCATTACTCATTAAAATTAGTTGCGATAATCGTAACCCTCCATCCTCCCGACGGTCGGAGACCGGAGGGTTACGAACCAAGACTGATATTATCGATGGTATTGGCAGTTTTGACCAGTTTTTGCCAGACTCGTGATCAGATTCGTCCTTTTTTTCGACTTTCCAAAATCATGACAGACATTCTAAACACATGGAGTTGATCTTTATTGTATGACAATGTCATCTGGAACCCTTAAAACAACATCATGAAAATATTTGGCAGAAAAAACGACAAAAACTTACCAAAAGACTGACAGAATATATCCGTAATCCATAGCGGGGCCAACTAGTGATTTTGAACGTCGCACTTGCTTGGCAACAACCAATCAGCGTGACCCAACAAACACGCATCTGGACGAGCCATGGCTGTCGTATGCGTATCGGCCACTCCAGCTTGCATGTACATGCAAACTCACCGCCTGTGTGTGTAAGCACCGATCCCCCCCACCGGACCGAGTGCGCAGCATGCAGGCTGTGTACATGTACATGTACATGTACATGTACATGCAAGCTGGAATGGCCGATACGCATACGACAGCCATGGCTCGTCCAGATGCGTGTTTGGTTGGGTCACGCTGATTGGTTGTTGCCAAGCAAGTGCGACGTTCAAAATCACTAGTTGGCCCCGCTATGGATTATGGATATATTCGGTCAGTCTTTTGGTAAGTTTTTGTCGTTTTTTCTGCCAAATATTTTCATGATGTTGTTTTAAGGGTTCCAGATGACATTGTCATACAATAAAGATCAACTCCATGTGTTTAGAATGTCTGTCATGATTTTGAAAAGTGGAAAAAATGGACGAATCTGATCACGAGTCTGGCAAAAACTGGTCAAAACTGCTAGTTACACGGATAATATCAGTCTTGGTTCGTAACCCTCCGGTCTCCGACCGTCGGGAGGATGGAGGGTTACGATTATCGCAACTACATTAAAATATGAATTACTTTATGTTGTACTATACTTGAAAACATATGTTTGTGTATAAAAGTATAAACTAACAGTCAAATGTTGAACATAACAAAACATGCATGTGGAAGATAAATTTATTTTGCTGTTGCCAACTGGTCGACAAAAACACAAGTAAAGACGATTTCAATCAAGTTTCATTGATTGAAGATTGCACTGCCGGGACGGCTTTTGAGCTCGAGTACTGCTAAAATTAACTGGTAATCTAATTATAATTAATGGTATTGTCAATTGACGGTAAAATAATTACTGCAATGCAAGTGAACTGGCATGACTGGTGTGGTGGTGGTACAGCGGTAGTACACTGTTTAACTTTATCATGTACGTAGGCCCTACACACACTTGTCTGCTTTTTGCAGTCATGGCAGTACAGTTCTTGTGATCAATAAGATAATACGAATAATCCTAACAAACCTGTGTCACAATACCCTGCTCATCTTCTTCTTCTTCTTTTCCATTTAAGACTTTCTTCAGTTTATCCATTGTTTCTTTTTTAATAAAGTTTTAATATGTAGTAACTCTACTAACACTAACAGCAGGAACAACTTCTGGAACGATACGTATACATTTTTCGCATTATGAGATTTCCTACCTCAGAATAGTCAGACCACCGCCATAAAATGCATTTACAAAGGTTTATATTGGTCTGGGTACTATACTCAATTCATTACAAGGCTTTATAACTGTAATTCTGCAGTGCAGATAATGATATAAATCTTTTCGATTTATTGTCAGCCTTTATGAAGTTATCAATGTTAAGTTTGAACGGCAGCTAATAAAACAAATAATTTTCATTACTGATACAATACAAACAAATCGTTTCCGCTTTAAACTTCTTCAAATCATACACATATTATTTCAACACGAACTGCCTGTTTTAAAACATGTAAATGGCAACTATTGAGGGCGCCCTGCACAAAACACGGTCTCCCATTTACACACCCTCACAAGTGTATTAGTCATTATTTACACGGACAATGCGAGTAGGATATAAATTCAAAGAAGTTTTTTTCTGAGAAAAAATTACACACAATCAACCATCAACAGTTTTCTAAAAACTGTTGACTTTTTAAAGTTATTTGAAAAGAAATTGCTTTCAAATTAAATGAACAAAGACTAGTTTCAAATGACAAACAAAATTAAACCCTCTTTTCTTGGAAGCGTGCTCATTTATTTTCTTCATTAATAATTAATGAGGGGAAGGAAGTTTACATCAAAACATCGAGTGTACCAGCTCTTACTATTATACAATCATAGCCCAGAAAAAAATAAAAGATTAAAAGTACACTTTGACTTGTATAGTAGTTTTTGAAAATATTGGCCAAGAGTTAAGGATGGAAAATGAGAAGCAGCGGTTTAACAGTTATGAAGGAACACAATTACTTCGAAAAACAAGTGTTCAAATATTGAAATCAATGAAATGTACAAATCATCAGCATTATAAATGAAAGTGGGTTTGAGTTAAACTGTTTACATTTTAGGACTCTACTTTCAAATCTGTCGGTTCCCTACATTACACAATCAACAACTGTTTGCTCAAGACTTTAAACATTTGTAAGACATACAAATCAAAATGGGACACTTTGGAATGATGGGTGGCAGCAGACATACCAGGGAAATTTCCATTGTTGACATAGTTCTGAGCTTGCACAATTTTTCAAGAACAATGAATTTACCTGGTCAATCTAGCATCCTCAAAAGTCTCCCATTTTTTAATCTCTGAGAAAAATATTTTCAGTGACAAACCCCAACGTTTTGATAATAAATACCTGAAAACAAGTAACTTTGAACTAATGCCACATTTGGGTAGAACAACACACAATCTTTCCCCGAGCTTAACAAAATGTAACCTTGCACAGCTCATTCTTAAATAGGTAAAATTCTTTTAAGTTATGTGATTATCATCACAATCATAAATTTACTGGAAAAACTGCAGTATTAATTATATGGACACTCAAGCAGCTTGAAGCCAAGAAAATGTTAAATGAGTTCATTGTGAAGTAACACAGTATCTTGTTAACCATTGGGTTAAATTCAATTAGTGAATGTCATATTCACTCCAAAGTCTATAGTGCAGTTTATAGGCAAGTTAACCTTAATTAAACTTAAACAGCATTTGTGATTATTAAAAATATATGTTACGGATGTTCACACAATGCTTCACTGTGTTGATTAACCCAGAATCAAAGCCCATATTCACTTATGATTACTTTACCCGACAAAATTATTCATTGAAAGTTTCCCAAATTGCTTGTTCAACATACACTTAGATCATCATAAAAAAAATGCTCAAAATATTATCATAACTGTATATGGGCTTTGAATTTTAAAATACAAAAAAATGAGATCAACGAGGGGTGTATACTGCGGCAGTCCTTCTAAGTTTATACAATCTTGTATACACAAAATATAGATTTAGGAGTAAAGAACAGTACAGCTGGAACATGTTTGGATATTTTCTAAATAACAATTTCCTTTAGATCAAACTCTATGGTTTGATAACGTAAACAAGCTCAAAATACAGTGTCAACACAACATGCTCCCAAAAAATAGTTATAAGTATTTTAATTTATACAGAAGCCAAAGTTGTCATGATAGTTGCAGCTTTGTTGCAGTAATTTAGTTCAATTTTGGTTTCAAATTGTATAAACAAAAAACATCCATAAGAATTGTAGAATTTACATGAAAAAGAAAAAAATGTCTAGGAAATACCAAATAAAAACAGAAATCCTCTAAAGTACTACTTTTCACCTGGACTATTCTAAGTTGATTAATCATCACACGTTTATGTTTTTGGAAAGGATTGTGATGAATCTCCTGTTTGCCAATATAAATCATACAAATCTTATTAACGTCAGCTCAGAGCCGAAAGGACTTCTAAGACCTAGAAAGACCCAGTCAGCTCAAAGCAGAAAGGACTTCTAAGACACACACACAATGTGGTATAAATCCTGCTCCAAGCTGACTGGGTCTTTCTAGGTCTTAGAAGTCCTTTCTGCTTTGAGCAGATGATGTATTCCACCATTCTGAAGTACATTCTGGGACTAACTCAGTGATTTCTCCATCAGAGCTTTCTTGCTACAATAATACAACCAGGGCTAAGAGAGAAGCCTGGTTTATTTTACCATGGCAATTAACATAGAAGTAAATCAAAAAGAGCCATTGTTACACAGCATTTGGGGTTGAAATGCCAGCAATAAGGCGACTCCAAAGAAAGACTGTAATGGTACAAAACATGACAGGGTTTGCTGCCTGCTACGTTAGAACAGAAAATTGTATGTGCAATCTGAAATGGATAAAAGGCATGTAGTGCATGTTCAACCTCAGTGCCTCTACGAAGCATTTCAAATTCTGAATAGAGCTGTGACTTTAAGACGTTGGTTTCAAGTCCTGATACTTTCTTTAGGACTGTACTAAAGCCACACATGAAAGGGCTCTAGACTGTCAAATGGATCCAAACCAATCATCCATACCATCCTCAAATCTACCATGCATGGGAGTAGAGGAAGCATCTATTCTTCATCGCTGCCTTCATCATCGGTGGTATAATCAGAAACATCACTGTCTCCTTCCTCCTCTTTATCCTCATCATCAGATATGTCCCACTGAGGATGCATCTCTTCTACCTTCTTGGCCTCTTTTACATCCACCTTGGACAAAATCAGAGTTTTCTTAAGTAAAGCAGTTGATCATAATGCAATTGGCAGTCAAAATTATGTTTACATCTTTATGAAAATTAAAGCCAGAACTTAAACCAGCATCTAGAAAGTAGGGGCTAATCACAGGTTGAATCGTTTTAGCAATTCAAGCTCTCCGTATCCATAGTATGGAAGAGAGTAATGGATGAGTATTTTATGCTATACTTACTCTAATTGATTTGATGTAGTCAAGATCCAGATAGGAGTCTGAGCGAACACAGAGCTGGTATTGATACAGCCCTTTAACAGGTGCTGGGAACTTCAACTCAATCTAAAGCGGGAAAGAAAAGAGAGCACTGTAACAAGTCAACTCAATCTTTAAAAGGACTTTGTCTGAAAATAATTTGAATTTATTCTCACACTGATGTGTGGTAAGCGCTGTATACTCAGTGATTTCCTCCCGAGTAGCGAGGAAAAATCCACAGGCATCTTAGGTGAGATTCAAACCTATAACCTCCACATTCTATAGCATGTATCTAAACCAATTAGGCGTCCTGATGCAATCGATAAAAGTCAGATTTTGTCTCTGCTATGTGGCACTTTTTCTTATACTAACTTTTCTAAATATTTGTCCACAGAAGGAATATGGTCAACCTCAGCCACTTAATCAAGAGACTTTTCAATATTTGAATAAAAAACTTTTAGCTATTCTTGTACACAAGTATTTGATCTGATTCAACTGTTCTTAGATTTGTTTAAACTTACATCTTTTTCATCAACGAGGTCATAAACCATCTGTGGTAAGGTGATAACACGATGAGTCTTCCTATCAGCAAGGTAGATCCACCACCATTCCTGCTTCACCTGGTGGAAAATATTGCAATAATGTTAGTCCGAGAGAACCAAGACACTTCTTCACATTGTAGTAAACGCCGTCATGATCAACAGTAAGGCTTTGTTTGAACTGAGTGGGTTGGGCTATGTCTGTGGCTGTTGGTTGCAGCTATGTTGTAGTATTTGAAGACAGTCATTTAGACAAAGCCAAATATCACTGTTTTATTTTAACACAAGGCTTCAAATCCACCTCTCAGTTGATGTTTGCATTGGCACCAGACTACTTTTGACATATTCTCATTCTCATTAACACACAGCTGGTTCATATATAGTCAAGGTCCAGTTCCCAGTAATAAATGACAGAGAGCATGATGGAAAAGATGCAATATAAAATAGAATGTTGGGAGGAAAATTCAATCCTAAAACTTTTACTTCAATAGTGTCCAAGGTTTAAACACAAAACATCTGGGTAGTAAATGTAACTAGAATCATCACTCTAACACTTACAACACAAGTCCGATATACTCAACCAATTACAAACTTAATATTCTACAGAACACATTATGATGATGTCTTACCTCAGGGAAGTATGGACAATGGACGTCATGAGACGTCTTAGACGTTCCTTCTAAGACTTTCTCTTTCCTTGTGATCCCAGACTGTAACCTCTCCCACTCCTCTTCCTCTTGCTCTCCACCATCGCTGCTGTTATTCTCATCGCTGTCAATCCAACAGAGATGTACAAAGATGCTTTTAATCTTTTCTCTTGGTGAAAAATGATTCCCCTAATTTCAAAGTTTCAAACCCTCACCATCTAAAATGAATACTCGACCATGTCAGTCACTGTTGGTTTCCTTGAATCAGACATGTACTTCTGTGTAAATACACAATATGTAGTCATTCTTCTATGGAGTCAAGTCGTATTAATGAAACTCAAAAAACATTACGAGTGATTGGTGAATTTGCTGACCAAAGAAACTACATGAATATGTCTTTTTTCAGGCTCACCTTGAGTGTTTACTGTTATCCTCTTGTTCATTTTCACTTTCACTTCCACTTTCACCTGAGTCTTTGTTGGGATCCAGCTCCTGAACAGCCTGAATACAAAAACATTAAAATATTACCGTTTTGTGAATGCATCTTGATTGATTTTTTTACAAGTTATAAATAGGAAAGGTTTTGAAAAGAACAATTGTTATCAATTTACTTCACAGTAAAGATCATTAGCTTTTTTCCTTCAACCTGATTGTGTTTGAACATCTTTTCAATCATAGGAATAGAACCCAGAGAATTCTGTGTGAGTAGTTATCTGTGCATATCTGCTTTAAGGCAATTTGTGCACGCCGCCACTTTCGCTGTACGGCAAATTTCAGCTTTTAGTTGATCTGGTTAATTTTGCAATACAGGCATGTCACATGGTATTGATGTCTACAGTTGATATAAAGGGCCTGTACAGCAGACACAGACAATAATTGAGCTAAGCATTCTCTGTGTTGTATTTCTAGTCAGAATAGATACAGTATTACACATGACATAATTTTAAACTCTTCATTTTAAGACATAGTCACCAATGTGCATCTACATCTAACTAAATTAAACTTAACCCTATTTCCCAAGAGCGATTTACTAGGATCCTTCCTCACTCAACTCAATAAGCAAACTGCAACCCGTGTAAAGCATAATCAGTTTCCTACTACAGTCTCATACCTGCCAACCTTTGAAACCCAGAAATAGGGCTGATGTGAGGCATGACAATGGGTGACGATAAAAAAAAACAGGAAATCTATTTTGTACAAAGTCATTTAATCGTGAATCGCACGGCACACGTATCGGCTGAGAAAGGGGGGTGGGTAAAATTGTTTGCTGTGGGTACAATACCTTGATGCTGAGATGGAACTGGCTATTGAAAAAAACACGCCGTATCATGAAAGAAGCAAGGAATGAGAGAAGTCTACTAATTTCATCTTGCACATGGCAGGAGGCCAGGCAGCACTTTTTTTAGCCGCACTTTCGAGAGAATTTTTTAAAAAAATTTTTATTGTCGACTGAATTTTTGAATCAGAATTTTCAGAAAGCGGAATGCTCCGTTTTTCGGGTCATTTCAAGTCGGAAAACGAGGAAACTCCGGTAAAAATGGGGTAGTTGGCTAATGGTTAATGAACTATAATGTTGGAATGTACTGTGTGAGTGGATTGAGTTTTGAATCACAGTGTGATATTTGTTCCAGACACAACGTACCCCTTTAGTATTATTGCTAACATGGTTAGCAGCTCCTTTGCCATTGTGTTGAGGTGATTCCTCAGCTGCTTTATTTGCTGCTGCTGCTGCCTTCTTATTAGCTTGCTTCTTCTGGGCTTTGTGCTTAGCTCCTCCTCCTTTGCCCTTTTTTCTCCTGTGTTTCTCCCAAACATGAGTCTTGGGTTTATGTGGTGCTGGTGAATCAGTCTGATGAGAAATCAACATCAAACCAGTTTTTAGTTGTTAATGAAATTCCTGTTTCTGTTTTTATTCACTCAATTTGTCAGATACAATGAAATTTGTGAATTAAAACTAGCCGACTTGTTGAGGCACATGGAAGGAAGAGTGCATTACTATGAAGGTTACATTAACATCATCCTTTCTAATACTGAGCTGAAGTCAAGGCATCAATAGACATCAAAGTACTTAACCAAGCTGAGAAAAACAACCTTAGGGGTCATTCAAGGTTTCACAGTCACACAGTCAGTAGGACTGGGGTGATCAGAGACTGTGTATGACTTCAGGCAGCTTTTTAAAATATTGATACTGCAACTGTAGAATCGACGGGAGGACACAAAATATTTTGTACAAATTACTGAACAATCTACATTAGTATGCAATCACATTGATTATGCTGTGTGTGTGTGGGCGGGGGTTGGGGGTTGGGGGTTGGTGGTACTATAAAAGTTATAAAGTATATTGATACCGACATGATAAAATTTTTTGAGAAGTACTACTTTGGAGAGGGGTGTCTTCAAAAGACCTTATAAATAATGGAAAGTTTGGACAACCCCTTAGCAAGCTATACTAAGAAGAGGCATCTACGAAGGTCAAAGGTTTTTTTTTACAAGTACACTTGAAGGTAATCAGCTATTTCCTAGGCTTACAATTAGGCAGTTGATTTAGCGGCTACGGCTGTGGCTGGATCACCATCTTAATATTAGGCTGCCCTTAGCAACACTTTTAGCAACAGCCACAGCTGCCAATTCGGACATGGTATTAGGTTCTATATTTACTTTTTCTTCATCTAATGTGTCTTCCACAACAGCTTCTTCCACAGCATCTACTGGACCATTGCTCTCATCATCCAACACCTACATACAAAACAAGAAAAAATAGTCACTACTTCTTCAATCAGTTATTAATGTAGCACCATCTCAAAAGTCAAAATGTTGTTTCTTTTCTATTAGGAAGTATTCTCTTCAGGAAGAGTGCCAATGAGGTACTCATTCAACTCTTATTCCCTAGGCCTACTTGCCTACAGGTGACCTCAATCCTCCACTATCCTCTACTCTGTGGTCACTCAACATCAACATGTTTGGACTTGGGTAAGATTGGTATGCCTGGCCCATTGATAAGCAATTGTTGTTTGGGCCTACAGTCCTCAATCCTTCACAATCAGGCAACTTCATGAAGAGGATTGGAGGATTTTGGAGGATTAGAGTTCGTTAAAATTTTAAGAATCAAACAATCATGCGGTTACATCAAGTGTGCAATTATTCCAGATGAGAAAAATATGATTCAAATTAAGAGCAGTCAGTTAGGGAAAATGTAAGTATTTCCATGATAACCAACCTGAAATGTTCCTCTCCTCAGGGTGACCGTAGCTGTTACCAAAGACCCTGCAGTTATCGTCTTCTTGTCCTCATCAGCGAGTACTAAACAAATCATCAAATTATTGGTCAAATGAATCCAAAGGTAAATAAGTTGTGAAATGGCAGAGGGCAAAGGTGACACCTATTTGCTAAAGCCTATGCTAATTGTAAAAACAAATAACTCATGTCTTGTTGTGATAGTAGGTTTTTAGTAAAAAAGTGATCAGTAATAATTGATGTTATTACCTTCTAGCTCAACATCTGCATCCAATTTGGGCAGTGACTTCAAGACATTCAGAATGTCTTGATATTGCTTCTCATGAAGATGACGAAGAATGTTCCTTTAAGAAAAAGACAAGAAATGAATCAACCCGAAACCATTACTATAAAATAAAACCCAAGATCCTTCTTTGTAATTTTCCGCATTGAATTGAAATTAATTTTCACGCATAAATTGCCTGTCATAGGCCATAGTTGAATGATTCCAGTGATTATCATGAAGGTATGCATAAACTTAACTAAATGATTTAAATAAAGAATATTTGTGTCATTTGTTTGTTTACTCTGTACGATAAGCACTGTAAGCTTGATGCTTCTCCGAGTCATGCAGGGGAAAAAACCACAGACTACTTGGGTGGGATTCGAACCCACAACCCCTGCACAGAGTATGTAGAGCTTATCACAATTGTAAGAGTTAAAAATGACAACACAATGTATGCACGAATTGTAATGTTTATAATAAATCATATGGTTCAGCATTTTCTAGATAACCTGCAAACTATGAGTGATATTATCAATGAATCAGTGAATCAATGAATCAATGAATCAATGAATCAATGAATCAATGAATCAATGAATCAATGAATAAATCAATCATTCAATTTACAAGGTGCCAATCCAGTGGTCGAAGCTCATAGCGTCCTACAGTAAGCGCTCATAAAAAGTTAGAATTTAAAAGAACTTTGAAAGTGGCTACTGGAGGAGATTGTCTATTGTCCCAAGGAAGATGATTCCACATCCTTGGTGCAGCGATAGAAAAGGCACAATCCCCCCCCCAACAGTGTTGGCTTCTTAGAACGAGAAGGACTTAAATTTGGGAGCAGGTAAGCAGATTTCAGACAGGTTCTTTGCTGGACAAGTTTATTTCGTGTTGGTTATTATTTGTAATTATTCTTACCTTCTATCAACATCCTTCATTTTGACAAACTGGCTAATGGCTTTAATGTGGCGCTGGAAAGATAACAGACAGAGAAATGTTGCTGAAACTTTGGTGCTACATCAATAACATGCGTCTCCATTGTAAGCATAAGTACGAATATTACTCCGACATATTACTTAAATGTTAACAAAGGTCAATGAGTTGAACACAATACTACAATCATACTGTTGAGCATTAATTAGTTGCCGCAGGGATTTTTTTTTTGGTCTAGTCCTCCTGGTGGGATTCTTTTGGCGGAACTGCTGGCACAAAGAAACCCTGACTTGACAATGCCAAGAGAACAAAGATTCTCCTTATTGGATCATCAATTTTGTTTCTCAATCGAGAAAATGTCAAATCCTCTCACTGTGAATTGCAAAACATCGGCCGTTACCTACGGTATAGGAGTGGTACTACCAGCTCGATTACCGGCTCACTCCGACTTATCTCCATATAGCCGAAATACACTGAATGACCAATGGTGGTAGCCTCTCGATGTGGGTGAAGCAAAGTGTTAGACGGCGTGTGTGTGCGTCATCCGTTTTCAACTGGTTAATAGGTTTTTAGGGTCCGAGTTGACTGCTTGAGATTGAGAAAAGTAAACTGAAAGACATAACAAGCCAAAAGACTTAAATGAACCCAAACTGTACCTTTTTCCGCAGTGTATCTTCATTAAAATGTGGCAGTTGTAGTAGTGGTGTTTTGTCCCAGCAAGCTTGGACAATCATGGGGCTCTGACGCATGAGGAACTCAATGGATTCAAGACGAGGCTCTTTGGCCACTGATAAAAAAGAAAAGAATATGAAAATCATTTACTAAGGTCAACATGTAAACTGTAGTTGTAACAATAACAATGGATCCAATGCCTAGTTCTAAAGATCAGTTGGTATTGATTGGAAGCAGCATATAATTTAAGATGAATTTCTTAGCTCAGTTATTTATGACAGACAAGGACTTCCATAGAAATAGTCTGGCAGCGATTTGCACCTCATCACCTTGTATCCCTTTCAAGGTGGTAGTATATAATCTTGTTGCACCATTTCACAAGCCATTTTTTGAGAATCCTCACATTTTTGTAAAATTTGTTTCTTGTATTTACTAGAAAGTTTGTGTGATGTAGTTCTTTTTACTCCAGCGATCATCAATGCCCAAAGTGATAAAAATAATTATTATTGCACGCTTTTTCAAGGCAATTAGGCCCCTCAAAGCATCTTACAGTTTAAGTACCACTGTTCGTCAGACCCAAAGCATTCCTTAAATGATCTCAACTCCTTGGGAGGATGCAGCACCGGTAGCCAAATGGGCTCACAGGTTGCTAATCATTCACGCCAACAATCTCTACACTACAGGTACCCATTTACTCCTGGGTGAGAGAAGCAATTTTTGTGAAATGTAAAGGATTCAAACTGATGTGCAGGCTAACTATGCCACACAACACTCCTTCAAGAAGTATAACAATTAAAAGTTGTATTTGTTAACCTTCTTGATATGAGCATTCTTACCTCTGCCATAGTTTTTCCATGTGACAAGCTGAGAGGCAGTATTTATCATTTCTTGAATCAACTGTGGACATTTGCTGACGATGTACTTCTTGTCTGTTACCAATCATAGCAAAACATCAGGCCAAGATATTGTAAGCAATAAGGTTGTAAAGTAGATGTCACAGGTTTAAGTCCAAGTTCATTTATGGTACATATAATCAGTTAGTAGAGTGATCAGACAATAAACTACAAGTTGTAAGTCTGAGTTTCAGTTCATTAAGATTGTTATTTGTTTACTAAATGGCCCAATGACAGGGGCAATAGTGTTCAGGTATCAAGAGCTTCATCCAATACATTGTGTTAGTAGAGCACTGGTGCAGAATCAAGTTTCTTTTCAGGTGACTTACCAACATCCAGAGTTTCTGCTGGGAGTTCAGTCCTAGCTAAGTGAGCATAGAGAAGGATCCGTGCTTTACGACTGTATGGATATACAAAGGGTTTCTCCTTGCTCTTCTTCCCATACTCGCTGTCAAATTCACGCATCAGCTAAAGACATCACAAAACAGTTATGTCATATTTATAAATATATGTGCAGTGATCTCAAAATCTAATGCATACTCACGACTCACGAGCCTTATGGAGGAAAGTTTCATTAGTAAAGGGCACATCTGGGCACATCTGAAGGGTCGCCAAGAAAAAACATCAAGGGCCATAAATTCATCAATGTCATCTCTGAACACTTTAGGCCTTAAGGTTGGTCAACTTGAACTGTTAGGACCTTGACAGTTTTTATTCAACATAAGATCATGTGAGTTTTTATTAGATGGGACTGTAAGTGCTTACCGGAGGCAGTTCTTCATTGTCACTTGGTCTCAGTACAATCTCACTATTATGCTTCTCCTCAAACTCAAAAGATCCTGATAATATCATCAAAGCTCCTATAGAAAAATACAGACAACTCAAGTCATACAACAGAGCATTTTCAAAATGAAAATCTTGATTAAAAATCTAACACCGATGTAACAATTCATGACAAAATAGCAACTTACTTTTGAGATTCAGGCAGGGTGTCTTGTAGATGAAGTGAAGAAAGAGTTGAGATGTGTCAAGGAGTACTTCAACTGCACTGTAACGAATTGAGCGATACCACCATGTACCCTGAAAGAAAGTAACAATTTGACAAAAAGCATCACCAACAAGATTTAAGATTATATCCAGCTTGAGCGTAAAAAAACTCAACACAAACACATTGTACTGAAACTTTTTTGCCCAAATTAGGAAATTTTCTCAACAAAATGAGTCTTTTAATAAAAATCTAGAGGATTTATAAATTGAAACTCACCACAGCAATGGGTAAGATAACCATAATTGCCAATCCATAAGCACCAAGTACCTAATACCCACAGAACAAAAACAAGTCAAATTAGAACATGTACACAACAAAATTAGGGTAACAATGTCGGTAATCAAGGTTTGAATGTCTAGAATATTTGTTCCTTAACATAACAGTGTGGTGGAATAATAAGGATTGTGAATACATTACCAGAATGGAGTTATTTTGATCCACAACCCATGCTGGCAAAGCAATTCCAAAACTGGTAGCTGTAATCAAAAGATAAAATGCTTCAGGTATAGAGTACAAACAGAGAGTATGTGGCAAACATTGTATGATACAATTACAATGGGGATAAAAAGAAGTCTTTCTGAAAAGGCTACATTGAATCTACACATCCCAAATCCTTCCCTTTGTTTTGCCCATGCTTGAAGATGGATATGGTAATGGATATGAAGTCTTGTGGCTGAGCAGTATAGTGCACCATACTCAAGTTCTGTTGTTGTCAGAAGGTGGGTTCAGGACCCTGTCATAACACTTGTAACCTTGAGCAAGACACTTGACCACTAGTGCTTCTTCCTCCTTTGGATGGGACGTAAAGCCAAAGGTCTGGTGTGTTGTTAAGCAAATGAGTTTGCCCCTGTGTTTCTAGAATAACTGAATGAGGATTGCGCTGCATCACCTTGTAAACCTGAGGTGCTATGTAAATGGGTCTCACATTTCTCATAATTCAAACTTAGCATACTCGTTGTTGAATTAATAATTGCTTTGAGATGCATGTAGATAAAGCGCTATATAAGAAATAAGTATTATAGTTCTTTGCCAAGAATTATTATGAGTGAGGCAGGTTAAATTAAGTTCAATTCCACTCACCTGTAGGGCCATCTGGATTGCCATATTTCTCCCAGTTTTCTCTTGATTCGTCATCTGTTAATCTACATAAAGGAAGACGAAATTTTGTTCATTTCTATTGAATTCAACATGATAACCTACAATACCTTGGCTTGGTATACAAAAGGATCAATGTAAAGATAAGTTGTCAGTAGTGCCACAGTGATTTTATTGTGACGTCACATTTTGCTTTACCAGTAAGATTGAATCATAAACTAGGCATCTAAGATGATTCTTAGGAGCTTTTTGAAATGATGCCCCAGACTTGACGTAAGAAAACACCAACATTCATTTAAAGATGAGTTGTCCATATTGCCATAGCGATTTGAATTGTGACATCACCTTTTGCTTAGCCATTACAATAGATTCATTGGCCAACTCATTTGGAGATGAAATCTTGTAGAGCTTAATCAGAGTGTCCCAACAACGGTACACATTCATTTCATGTCAGCATCCATCAAGATACAAGTACACATAAACAGCTCTGCTGAAACGTGTTAAACAAAAGCCTTTGTAAAACATATAAATTAAAATAGGTTTGTTGCATTAATAAACTAGTGATGTAAGAAAGAAGAGAAGTGTCACTTTTGTTCCTTTCAAAACATGACTGATGGTACAGAGAGCTGGAACAATGACATAGACTGTACACGAGTGAAACCGGTAAATAAATAATGAATTAATAATTAAAGTATTAAGTGGTGCAATGATTTTGGATTTTTTTCTCTGGGGCGATGTACTAAAAGACACAGCACTGATAGTTTCACCTCTGGGCGATGACTTGCTGGATATAACACCTTCTTGAAAACTCTTTTGTTTAAAACAATCTGTTTTCCTAGGTCCACATACCATTTTATCTCAATAAATTAATATTCTTTTCTCAATTGATTAACTTTATCAACCCACAGTAGTTTTCTCACAGTTTACATAAATCCATAATGACAGAAATCAGTATGTATCTTACGCTGCATAAGCCTTGGCTATCCTCATGAACTCTACAGGATCTCCTCCTTTGTCAGGATGCTTCGTCTTAGTGAGGAGGCGGTACTTCCTCTTAATCTCTGCTTGGGTTACACCCTTAATACAAAAGGGAAATACATCTAGATTAAAACCCTCCTTCTATCAGTGTGTTTCTTAAGATGACCAACCCACATGCTGATGTATAGAGTACAGCCATTGCTCAAAGTGCATCAACTAGCGTGGTAAACTGGAGAAGCCACCAGCTTTGCTCCATTGTAATGGAATTTTTTGGCCACTGTTGGAAGAGATAAGGTTCTCAACACTGGTAAGTTTCTGCAGTGGCAATCTGTGGCTCTAATTGCCCATACATACAAATTAAATGACAGGAAAGTATGGCATGGGTTACCTCACCGTTGTGCATAGCATATGGAAGATTTTGCGAAATCTTGAAGTATGCACCTATAGGAAGGTTAACAGTTATCTCCATTGACCCATCCCAACAGCAGATACTAAAAACATGAACACCTTTCTATCAATATCAAGGTCATATCATGGTTCTTTCTCTGTACATTTCTTATTTTTTCCCATCACACACAACCACATACACCAACATTGTCCGTATTTATACTATATAAAACATTCTAGAATTGCAACAACTTGTACACAGAAAGTGTGTCGATGGAGGTCTCCAAAAAGCATAATGATCCAGTTTGTTTACATATTATGTGTACATCAGTTTGGAATGTGTGTTTAATGGCCAGATAAGAATGTGGGTGAACTCTAGATATTAGAGGAACGTGTCTCCCAAATTTCATTTCAATAGCCAAAAAGATCAGGATACAGACAATATTTTTTGTTTTCATAATTGGTAGCCTTCCAAATTCTGTCATCCATGATATAAATCATGTACATATGACAATGAAACAGATTTCTTTCTTTTTTTCAAGGGAGTGTTAATGCATTGCACATATGATGATAACAGTGGGACTTTTTTCTTCAAGATTGAGCATTGTGAACACTTACTCGGTCAAGTTCCAAGATGTCATACGGATCATATTCCACATGGTCTTTTTCCACTTGGGATGCCCGGACTGCAAGATATATGAATAACACCCAAGCTCCTAATAAAAAGCCCCACCTGTCAACCAACAAATAAAATTTAGTTCAAATGTAAGTTTCATATAACTCATAGTTGGTTTATGAACATGCCACTTTACCTGTAATCTCCATGCTAATGCAAAATGACAGAAAATCTAACAAGTTATTGACAGTTCAGCCAAAAACAAAAGTTCCCAAAAAAGCATTTTCAAAATTTGTTTGTCCACCACAAGGTGTGATTTTACAATCAAGTGATGACCCCAATGCTACTTACTTCAGAACATGACGTAGTTTCTGAGTGGGTTTCTTTGCCTGAAGTTTGGCTTTCTTGATCAGGCAGGGATGACATTGACATTGTTTCTTAAGCTTTTCTGGATCATCTGAAGGTCAACAAAATATTACATGAAACATTGAACAGATTAAAAAGAAAGGCTTAAAGGGGCCGTGTTTTCATGGTTAAAGCAGTAAATAGCATTGTCTTTGGACTGAGTTGACATTGGGTCAAGTTGAATGTGGACTAAGTTGACCTAGTGTAACTGTCCGCCCATAATGGCCATTGTCTGCCATCATTGGAGTCGTTAAATTGCATACTGTAACTTGTAAAAATATCATACGGTGCTGCTCATCTATCCGTGCAAATACATTCTAAAATAATATTAATATCCACTGCACAGCAACACACGGGGAATCAAGCTCAAAAAATGGCAAATCGAGGGTGATGACATCAGGTAAACTAAAATATTCTTATTCCTTCATGCAGGGGTGAGATGGGTTAAACAATTTTAATTGATTTATTTTTAAATTTAAAGTCTTGAAAGTTAAATTACAGTTTATTACCCCGACCCAACCAAGGGTTATGGGAGACAATTAGAGTCGTCACGAGTCCCATAGAGATATGTACAACAGCGCCCTCAATGAGGTCAAAACTACCGTAATTAAGTATACCAGGAAAACGGCTGTGCATACCCTCTATAAGACTATACCAGTATGTTGTATGTCACTACGAGTGATTGTTTATTGATATTAAAACCAGTTTCTGGAGGCAAAAAAAACATATGGAATTGTCAATATTTATTGGCAGATTAGCATGGTTGCTCAATCATTATACAAATTAAGGTTAACTGCTGCTTAGTATATTTTACCAATTGGACATTATCTGTCCTTCATTACGCCTGATAATGTCAAAATGTTTTAAAAAAAAGCGTTGCTGGGTCCACTGACTCGGACTAGGTCAAGAGTAAGAAAACATTTTATCATGCCGAACTCTGATTAAACTTGTCGCCATTTTATTTATTCATCAAAATAGGCCGGACCCAAATAAGAAAGTCGCATTTCATACTCACCTTTCTTCTGCTTAGAAGGCCACAAGTAATACGTAAGTGGGAAAAGAAACAACGCGTAGAAAGAAACTAGAAAATAGAGTGAAGTGCCACCCGACTCGTCGTACTCAAACTGGGCAGACATCTTGTTGTAGTTGTACGACAGCTGCGTGTTTGTGTTCGAAGAAAAGGATGGTACTTTGGTACGTAGGTGCGTGCAACAACCCAAGGGGACAGTACATGTATGTACATGTACATTACTATAGCTGATGCAGCAGACAGCACTAAGCGTTCATACTAATGTAAAGGAAATAATTACACGTTGATGTTAACAGCGCCCTCTTCCGTCAGAGAACGCAGTTAATTTGAAGTTACATAACGCAAGAACAGACGAATGCGTCGTTGTTGCTCTCATTTTCGGAACAATAACAGGTAATGTATGAAAATCATTCAAACTATTAAATGTTTCGGAAATCGGTTCGATCTCTTTCATAGTGATTATGAATGTTTGTCTGCGATTGAAGGGAAAGCCATAGTGATTCTGTCTTTTAAATTCCAAACATCAGTCCAACCATGGAGGTAGAAATTGGTCCAACATACCACATTAAACATTCATAATCATGGAGGAACGAATGATGGAATGGGGGATGGGGGGGGGGGTTGAGAGGGGCGGGGTTAAAGAGAGGGGGAGGTGATCTTCAGAGCATTTTTTCTGTTGTGTATTATGTATAAATTATACTCTATTTTCCCTTCTTCCATGGTAAAAATAAGAGAACTAATCATGCTGATAGAATAAAAATAAACTAACTATGGCCTCGGGACAGGATTATAGTACCGGCGTACTATATAGTAGTAAATCACAACTTAACGCAAATGAACTTGAAATGTCATTGCGGTAGTTTTGGCAACTGTTAACATGTGCAAATGCATTTCAATTTATTTTACAGAAGGTCTTACATGGTAACATTAAAATCGCAATACTAAATGTCAACAAACTGCCCCCAGTTAGGTTGCTACACACAGATTTGGGTCAACTTAACCCAAGTCATCTTGTACCCGTGTCAACTTGTACCCAAGTGCAAGTCAACTCATAAGCAGGTTAACTTGTGTGAACTTGGCCCTTGGGTGTGAGTTGACCTGTTTCCCTACACATGAAGTACCTATTTCATGTGGTGCATGCATACTCCTAGAACTATGAGGTTCGTTCCGCTATCGTCTCCACGAACGGGAGACGATAGCGGAACGAACCTCATAGTTCTAGGAGTAGTGCATGCAGTGGTTCATGCAGTGCCTGTTTTTTTATACTCAATGTTATACCATAGTTCTACCATGGTATGGTTATACTAGCTGGTCAGACTTAATGCATCTATCTTTGAATTGATCTATGATCATGTTTTAGACTAATCAGAATGGGAGGTCCTACAAAGAAACCCACAGATACGACGCAGACATCAACGAAAAGAAAAGCATCGAGTAAATCAGATGAAGAACCAAAAAAGAAGACAAAGAAGAGTACATCAGATGCTGATAAGAAGCCAACAGAAACAGCCAAGAAAGAAGCTAAGACAACTGCAGGTACAATCACACAAAGAAACATGTTCAGGCCTGGAATTACATGGAGGCTCTGGCCTCTTTTACCCTGATATTGGCTCTGGTGCCCCTTTAAAAGGTTGCCATAGACTTGAAGATTTTCCCGTGGAAGTGCCCTTTTGAAAATAAAAACAGCCTTGCCCTCACAAAGATTTGTTTTCATTTCTAAAACTTGTGAGCTGTAACAACAGGCTGAAATGGTGGTTAACTTTGACAAGAGTTTATCCTCCAGCTAGAACAGTCTGTACCTGCCATCAGACTGGCAAACATGTTTTTATATAGTAATGTGATGCAGGGTTCCTGTCTGGGCCTTCAAAAGGCTTAAGGGGAAACAACTGTTTTCAATTTTAATAGTTAGCCTTCAAAACTTCAGCCTTCAAACCCCTCATCATTTTCATTGACTCATTCCATCCTGATCATTCCTGCCAAATTAAACTAAAACCACTTTCAATTCTCATAAAAGGACCAAGTGCATTTGAGGAAGAGATTCGCCAGAGAGAGGATTATATGGCACCCATGCCAAAACGAAACAAAAAGGGAGATCTAATCTTTGAAGACTGCCCAGATATCTACCCCAATATGACACCAGCAGAGGTACTACAAGCAGGCAGCTTTGGTGGGACCTACTTTCGTCCTATCAAATCAAGTGTCACAGGTAATGTAATGTGAGGTGTTGAGGTGCATCCCCCCTACCCCCCGTATTACCTGATTATGGCATAAATCCCGAACACAGAAACCATTAAGCTTTCTGAGCAGTAGAATGTGAGGTAATGGGGGACTTTACAACACTTGGTGGCAGCAGACATAAAAAGTTAAATTCCTATTGTTTACAAAGATTTGAGCATGCACACATTTCCAAGAACGGTGGATTTAAGTCTGCTACCACATAGCATTCCACGTTGTCTCCCTTTGTGCACAAAAGTAATTCCCTCATTAATGATAAAACAATTCAAAAATAATAATAATAATAATTATTATTATTACGATATTGATTTTTCAAATCATGTGTTTCTTCCAGGTGAGAAATACTCTGGAGTATGGAAAGAACTGCCTAAGGATTGGTTGGAAGGTGTCAATATAGGAAGAAAGGTATCTTTAAAACTATGTCTGTCATTAAATTGTTACAGTTTATAGTAGTGCAACATTTTTAAATGGCCTCATATTTCGACCATAGCAGAGTCTTTCTCAAAGGTTAAATGACGGTATATATTAGTTAAATGACCAGTAATAGGTAGGCAGGGTACAAGGTTGTGGTGACGTGACTGGTGAATGTGAAATTAGAGACTGTTCAAGTCCTGCTTGTATGAACATGTGGGATCGTAAGTTTCCTACGTCCATTAGCTTTTTGTGTGAAGGAAACAAAATCACACTTGCCCAGTGTATTGTTAAATAGCCCTTCTGCTCAAATGCAAGAGGGTACATTTTGCGAGGGGTTAAACAATACCCCAAATTTTAAAAGAGTAATAAGTGAAATCTTCAGAGCAAATAATGGTATTACTTTAATGTGTTCAAAAGCTGATAAGAATCCTAACTGCTTTTCTAGAAAAATTGAGCCCTTATCTATAGTTGACTTCTATGGTAATATTCAGCCAATGTGTAGTGTTAATAAATTGTTTGCCACCTTGTGTAGGTATCATCAGCGATTTATAACACAGAAGTCAACACATATAAAGTCAAGTGTGGAGGAGACTTACAAATGTGGGAGAGCAGTGGTTGGATGCGTAAACAAGACCCTTACGGCTGGTTCCAATGGTATTGTAGGTAAGAATTCTATAGATGCTGTATAAGGAAGAAGAATAACTGTCAAGAAGATAGATTACAGAAATAAGAAATAACTACATGCGAAATTGCGATTCTGCAATATGTAAATGTCCAATGAGGAGCTTTTGTTATGGTTCTTGATCTTGTGATACATTCCAATTTTGTAAAAGACAGCATTGTATTCCTTTTCAACTCATTTTTGTCACAGTGTTAAAAAGAAACAAGCTGTGGGAAAGTGGGCACAGTTTATTCAGTTCTTTTTTATGCTCATAGCTATACAACTTTCAGTAACACAATCTGAACTCATGTGTTCTAATTCTGTTCACATTGAAATCCAGATTCTACCTGGGAAGACGCAGTGACGATGACGAACGACAGATTAGTCGATGGTCAAGATGTGCAGGGTTCAAAGGCCGCTGGAGGAACAACCTTATTGCAAAGTGTGTACGCAGCGGAAATGCCTATGACAACTTTGCTGTGTCCCCAGTAGTAAGGCAGACATTGCAACACTGGGGATATCGGTTAACAAAGGAGGATTTTGATAAAGGAGCAAAACGAGTCAAGTAGAGCTTGGTTTGGACAGTTGTTTTGTATTCCTTACACACGAGTGTATGAAGATTAGAATAAGAAATGTGTCCTTAACAGATTGGTGCCTATTATTTAGAAATGCAAGGTTTACAGTGTATAACATAGGGAACATAATACTGACTGACACCAGTCTTGTTGGCTTTCATTTACAAAGTCTGTGGAAATCATAATGAGGTTAATGGCCATGATAGTATGGTACCTAGCTATCATATGAGATGAATCTTCATAGGGATTATAACCATGGTCTGTGGGAACTTGACTGGTTGGGTTTCTGGTATCTTGTAGAAAACTGTTTAAAAGCAAAATACACAAAATGAAATGATGACTTAATGTGTGGACAGCGTTTTCAAGGATACCTTCTTGGAATACCTTCTCTCTTTTTTTTAGGAATCTATTTTGATGTACTGTAATCGATGTTTTATATGTCCCAAATATGTCCACAAGAAGCCTTTCATTCAAAAGTGTCCAAGTTAGTGTTTTTTGAAGTGTAAATGAAAGGACTTGTTTACGTCTTGCACAGTTATTTTAATATGATATTTAACAAGTTTGGCCTGTCAGGTAATTTATAGATTAACACTCCTTCATAAACTGAATTTGACTGGTATTGACTGGTAAAACAAAATCCAAAAGCTTTATTTTAAATAATCTGATGCGTTTAGTACCTGCCATATCTACAAAAGCTTTTCCATCTGAAATACTACTATTCAAGTTGGAGAATTTGTATTTGTTTCAATTGATCTCGATTGAAATGGACACATTTGCACAAAATAATCTTGAGAATATTTGAGCCTTTTGGCAAAGGTTTATGTACTGATGTATGTTGAGGAGCACTGGATTGGTGTCAGTGTTTACCTTTCCAAAAAAAAATTATGTACCATTAAAATGTGCTTTGTTTTAGAGTAGCAGATCAGAGGGAATATTTATGCCCTTTTGATTAAGTGAAACAACATGTGTGAAAAATGAAAAAAGAAATTTGTCTTTTTTTATATTTTGATTGTGAATTAAACAAACTGAACACAAGCTCGCCTGATGCACTTTGTCTTACTTATTTATCATAGCCTGGATTATTATTGAACTGAAAACCATTGTTACATAACGTTTTATGTGAAAAGATGACAATTTGATTGTTGTGGATCTTCAAGCTGTTCGGTTTTGCTTCAGAAATTGTTTTTCATCCAAAGTGGGACATCCCCCTTCGTTCCTGATGAGAACTGTTCTTTGATTATAAGAAAGGCGCCGGCCGACAAGATGTACGAAATGCTGGTTTCACCATGTTAGCACAATGTTAGTTGTTCCAAAGTACATTATGGTTGCTCTGCTTTATCAGATGTAAATAGGTCACGAAGCTCAATGTGAACAATCAAATTAACCAGCGAGCGCCAAGTTGATACTAGCACACATCAAATCACGCCCAGACACCACACAAGGGTTCAATAGCAATGACTATACACGAGTGAAAATAAGAGTTTACATTTTTTATTTTAATAAATGTTAATTTTTGCATCGGGGAAAATGAATATGGTTTGTGTTTTTTTTTACCCAAACACCGGTGTGTACATTTTTGATATTACGATGACAAAGTAGAGTTATCACAACAAATCAAATTTATTAGTTTGTTGGTTATAAGCTTCATGACAGTACCAATTGTAAATAGAGATATTTCCGTCTAAAATACTGCGTCAAAGTTGAGAAAATAGTATTTGAGGACGTCAAAAATCTCCTTTGCATAATCGTTTGCGGCAATCCAACTAAGCCCTATATGAACGTGCACAAAATCCCCAATACATAAACCGTGTTTGTTTTGGGTGTTTGGATGTTTTTGTGCACTGGGTTCTTTTTTTAAGTCTTTTTTCTTCAATCAAACGCGACCACTCCTTTTGTTATTCTATTTCATATTTTGTTTGTTTACGCGTTTGCTGAATTGTAAGAGAACAGGTAATTTTTCCTTTAGTTATACATATATATTGTTTTACACCAGCACCATTTGTATCATTATAGTGTCATAATATTAATAATATTCCACCTTTTACCGGTAACAATGAGATCTTCAACGAGGTACTTCACTTGGGGCCGTCATTGAAATCAACATTTAGGTGCGTCAAACAACTGTTCTTCAAATTAAAACGATCATGGATGACTCCCATGTGTAAACTGTGTCACGATATTATGATTCAATGAACCACGGTGAATGGTATCAACGATAATATTGTCTCCAGTGATGGTGTAATTATTGCCATATTGCGAAAACTGGTTGGCGGCATCTATCAATAGAGTTACTATGGTAACAGGAAGGAGGCAGGTCGATGATAGCGAAGTGTAAGGGCACGATGATATCCACTGGTTCAATTCCACTGGATGATGTTTCTAGGCTAATTCTTCAAATGAGCCACATTCTGGTGTTGTGGTCGTGTCCGAATTTTTATTTGCTCAGACCGCATCCACAACCACTCATCGAATCAGAGGAATGAATTATGTGACGTAGTTATGTTAATAATGCAGTTGCCACAGCCACCAGGGAGGAACAATCTGTAAATCAAGCGAAATGAGGTAAAAAAATATGTGGGCGATACTGAGGCGACGTCACACTGGATGTGGATGAGGAGAATCGCTCAGTGCATGCCTTCACGCCCAACAAGGAAAAGAATCATCTTTCTGCACTTCTCCGTAGTGTTAATAAAAATCAAGATAAGCTGATTGATTTAATTCAACCTGTTGATATTGTACAATTATCAATAATGAGTGACTTTTTAAGACACGATGCTGAAGAGGATGCTGTACTGTTTATCTACATGAATTCTCTTTTCTCGACAAGGAGGCGATTTCGTGAGCGATAATGGACGGAGATGAAGAAGTCATTCTCAAGCCACTCAGGGTGGCTCGTGGTAGAGGGCACAACACCCACAGGTAAAATTACGGTACATAAATCATAACAGGAAAATGCACGGCGAATTAAATGATTGTTTAGTATATAAGAAACCATTCGAATAAAAAAAGGGAACAAAAGAAAATCTGAAAGTGTTAATATACATATGTACATATTTTGCAAAGACGTTTAAAGGCATTTAGACCGGGTGTAATATGAAAAATATTGTACACGTTTCGAATACAATAAATTTAATTTCTAACTTCATATTTACCTACATATTTAACATAAGTAACTGTAATGGTCGGTGATTGATATCCAAGTTACATGCATCGACGGATGCAGAAAATATATGGACACTATGAACATTTTGACATCTAACGAGCAGGCTTAGAATAAACCTATGGCTATTTCTACATTCATGGACAAACTAAACTTAAGGAGCAAATAATGGGAAATCATCCTCTTATATTCTGAGAGCAATAACTACAAACAAAATGCGTTACAACATTGGTTTGTTGTTCCGTATTTTTCCCAAAAGCTTTTAATACAAGGTCAAGTTCAATCGTCATTTGCTCTCTATGGTAACAGTACCGCACCATCAACAATAGTGGGTCATCGGGTATTACCCACTATGGAGGGTTTGGACAAATTAGGAAACATTTTGTTTCTGTTTATTGTATATTATAAGTTCAAGCATGCAGGAAGGAAACAAACTATTTCCTTCCTCCATGGTTCAAGTTATACCATAATCGGGGGGTTGTAGGTAGGGGCGTGCGCACGTAAGAAGCAGAATAGTTGATAAACGAAGAAGGACTGGGTCAAGTCTAAATATGACGCAGTAGGCGCTTGGTACAAAGTGCATTTAGGTGTATAAATAGAGGTCGTCAGGTGGCCAGATATTTAGCCAGCAACCTTCATAACTAAACGCCTGAGTGAATAATTGTCAAGATCACCAACAAGGCACACATACCACAACGGTATGTCAGTACCCATGTTTAAACCAAATGAGCTTTCCATTCTCACAGGACGATAATAAAGGAAATCGCCCTGCCCCTGGTCTTTCCTGTTACAGTGACACAGAGGCATTGCTTGTGGCCGAGGCAGCGAAAGATCTACCACCCATCGCCTACGCAGCACCCGTTGAAGTCACCGATCTTCCTGGCGACGATCCCGATCCCTCGTCAAATAAACCATCAGTTGCTCAGACTTGGCGAACTGCCAGTGATTCTGTTAGTTCCAAAATAAGATCCAATTCTACCCCGTCCGAGGAAAGTATTGCAAGCCTAAATCGAGTGAATTTAAGACCAGCTAAAGTGGCAGCAGTCAGGTCTGTGAGAGTTGCCCCATCAACAGAAGACAGTGAGAATTCCCCGAGGAGTCCTAACAACGGGGCAGCATCCGTGTCATCATCAACCGTAAGTATGCCGACACGCAACGGCGGACTGGACCGTGAGGATACGGTGGAGATGGGTGCATGGCGGAGGCGACATGGAAGTGGAGATAGTGATGATGAATCTAATCGTAGGGCTCGTACGTATGCTCCTAACTGGCCTACAAAGGATGAACTGGATGCTGCAGACGGCCTTGGAGGTGGACTGACATCATCTGAAAGTGCCGAGGATCTTACTAGTCTCATCAGTATACACCAGGTACTAATGGCAATGCTTAGTAATTACTGGGATTTATTCTGTGATGTTCAAACAGTAACTAGAGTGTTTTTAAAAAGTAGTGTTTGGATTTAAATATAGTTCTGAGAACAAATGAATTTGTTGATCATTTAAACATCTTAAATCTAAGAAGATACATTCCAAAAGAAATGGTCATCCTCACTCGCACAAATTTTGATGTACAGTACCGCATTCTCATTTTCTCCACACAGTCAACCACTCCCAGTTTAGCCCATAGTCATAGTAGCTGCCTTAGGGAGGATACCTATCATGGCTTAGTGACGTTAATTGTTATTTTTGTCATTACCCTATGATCAGTAGCTTTATCCAAGATTAATCTTTAACAGGCCGGGGAAAAGGGGTATGGTGGAGTGACCTGACTCCCCCCTAAGAATAAGGATACATACTGCCTATAACACCAATCAGATGTAACCATGGTAACCATGATGACCCCACAGCAAAATCAAATTTGTGAACTAAAGAATGACTGCTCATCAGTGACTTTTAGCAGAATCAAACAAACAGACGTAAAGAAAACAAAGAGCTGGTGATCCATGAAGGTTGAACTTTTACTTTGCAATCACTGATCAAACTGCCACATAAAAGTTACATAATTGCTTAGGGTTTACAGTCTTCGTTATCAATGATTGATCTTGATAAATGATCCCATCATTGTGTAAATCCTCACTGCACAGGCCTAGGCCCCTATAACCTGAACCTGTGGAAAATGTGATTCATTCTGAACATGAATCATAGCCTTGGGTGTGGATGTGTTGGGGGAAAGGAAGCATACTGCTGTTTTTACCAGTCTACATCTTTGCACGTTTGCTGTTTTATATTAAGTGTGTACCAGTCAATACTTTTATTCTGGTAACCACCCAGTAAATCAATAGAATGCAATCAATATGGAATATGATAAACTAAATTATGTTGCCTGCATGTTTAAAACCTGATTTTATATTCCTTAAAATATGTGTGAATTGTAAATTCATGACATCCTGAGATTTGTTGAAACACTTGGACATGGGTCCAGATTCCATAATAATGAAAATGCTAGTATTCACAATCATATATAATAAGAAAAAAAGAAAATAATAAATCAAACAGAAACAACTAGGATTTGATATTTACTTTTCGGTTGTTTTTGTTCTTGATTTCAACTGTGTTTTTCACGCTCAATATAACTTATTCAGTTTGGGATTTTGTATTCCTGAGGTCAAGGTTACAAAAGTGTGTGTTTGACACTGACTCAGTGAGACGAAAACCAAAATTTGGCTGGAAACCAACAGTTCATATCCTGAACATACCTACATGTACAATAAGTAGTCAAATGAACATCTGCATAAAGTGACTGTGTGTGTGTACTGTGAATTCAGAAACTTGTTATGTAGCTGGGTTTCCTGCCATCAGTTTGGTTAATTCAAACAAAGAACCCAGTGGTGCTTGAATAAAAGGGCTTATTATTAGATTTAGTATTCAACTGTTAAAGGAAATAACTGCATTAAAAGGGCCATTAGGAAAATAATATTTTCAATGCAAGGCTTAATGTTAATTTTGGATTAGGTTGTTAGTTAAACTAATAAGACAAGGTAATACGTCACAGCTTGCACATTGTACTTGTTGTACATGATGAATTAATGTGAAGATGCCTATCACATTAACAGGTGCTGGTTCTCATTCAAAACCAAAGTCCATTTCCTATTAATCTGAGCATCGCAGATGGACATACACATGCAATAGAGAAAAGACTGCTATGGTTGTCCATTAGCACACTATGTAGGGTTGGGATGTTTGACCACTACTACTGTACAAACACACCCTTTATACAGAGATGAATTGCCTGAACTGAGGGTTACTTGATGGGGATTACAGTGTGAGAAGTGAGATGAAAAAGAGGTGGAGTAGTCTCAATTCAGTTTGTAATTGTTTGATCATCCATCGCCATCTTGCATACTATTGATGCCCTCAATCAAACTTGAAAGAACATCTAATATTCTGTCCAAATTATGAACTGAGGCTGCTAGTGTCAGCCACCAAGGGTTTAGATGAGACCAATTGCATTGTAGCTAGAAAACTTGCTCAAGTGTTTAACTTTAAAGGCTACATTGTAGTTTTATCACACGGATATCATTGCTGGCAGGTTTAAGTCACTAGTTAAATATTTGTATTGATCAAATTATCAAATCATCATTGATGGGGGCATTGGAGATCCCTATTACCAGCTTCTTTTAACAATCACTAAATAACAGTGATAACAAAACAAAAGAAAATTATACTTGAGACTCAATTTTTCCAACTTTTACGTGTACCATGTTGAGAAAAAGACTTACAGATTTTATTTTAAAACCCAATTTTGTGTAACTCAGTACAAAGGAAATATTTTTTTATTCTAAGAAATTAGAAGCACAAAGAAACATTCTTTGTTCAAAAATGAAAGTTGGACAAGTGGGGGTGTCTACCAAGGACTTTAACCAAAGGAATCCGGGTGTTTTTACAGAGTGTGGATGTCCTCACTTCGCTTTTCGTGTACAAAACCAATGGATACATGGCTTAAAAACACTAAGTCCAAACAACTGGAGAACAAAGAGAAGTCCTTGATTTATTGGGTTGACAAACATGCGTGTGTGTGTTTGTGTAGAATAACTGGCCCAGTGTTCAAGATTAATCTTGGATGCTACTGACCTACCATAGACTAATGAAAATCATTTACAGCATAAATATACCCACAACAATGTCATAATTTGTCATTCTTTGGTGCAGAGAAACTTCTCACAACTACACTCTCTTTGATTGGATGAACTAGTGACCGTTATGTTTGAAAATTCTTCTCCTCAGACAGCCAGAGATGGAGAAGTAGAGGTGATGCGGCGTTACTTGGAGCAGATCCGCTCCAACAAACGTCAGCGAGTTAACAAACTAGATGAGAATAATCTGAGTGCTCTCCACTATGCAGCACGCTACAACCATATCGAGTGTGTTAAATTGCTCATCAAACACCAAGCAGGTAAAGGACATACTTTTACTATTGGCCATGAAGATTCTCCACTCTAGTTTTCTATTTTTTTTTTTTACTAATAGGAGACTTTGGAACACTATGTGGTAGCAGACTTACCAGATAAATTTCCATTGTTTAGATCATTCTGAGCATCCACACATTTCTTTGGAAAATTGCTTAACCATCTGGATAGAAATGCATGCAAGTCTTGCCATATTCAAACAATCTTTGTTTGTCCCATGTAAATTGCTTTAACCGCTTGCCGACGGGATCCTTTTTTTTAATGTCCTGTCCCTTTGCAGGATTCTTTTGGCGGAAAATGTCCAATTCCACAACCTGGTTAGCAAAACATCGGCTGTTACCTATGGCATAGGAGTTGAACTAAACACAAAACCATGGCTCGATTGCCGGCTCACTCTGACTAACATCAATTGAGCCGAAATACAATGAATGAACAATGGTGCCAGCCTCTTGATGCTTCGTAATCCCCTTCTTGGAACAAAAGGACAAAGGTCTATAATCAGGAATTACACAAAATAGCCGCAAAATGTCAATTATTATATTCAAGACCCTTTTTGTCCTTGTGTGGGTGAAACAAAGTGTTAGACTGCGTGTGTGTGGTCTGTGCACGCTCCGCAGTTGAATGACCGGGCGACCTTTGCTACCGTGGTTAGAAGTTACATAATGGCGTCTTTACACAGCTTCCATTTCCAGGCAGAGGAAACATTTGTGTGTATTCATATCATCTGGTGTCAACTGGTTAAGGATACAAATTCATGCACTTGTTAACATTTCCCAATGTTCTAGTATTGCACCACACTATAACAGAATGTTTGTTCACTTCACAGACTGCATTTAGAGGTTGATTATTGTCCAGTGTCTTCTTGGCAACTTCAGTTTTTAAAGAGAGTTTTACTGTTTATGCCTGATATGAGAACTACCTTTCTATTGTTCTACACATTACAGACACATGATCATTCAGTAAAAATGGATTTGTGTATCCAATAGGGATTAAATTCTTCAAAGCTGCAGACAGGCATAGCAGCAACTCATGCTGTTGATATATAATCGCAATCCACCAATCATTATACAGTGAGATTAACTCGGCAGGATTAACTTTAATCCCTAGACCCAGGTAAAAAAGGTGACGATAATACGACACCTATCCACTTTGCTGCCCGCTGCAAGCGTCCTATTAATAAAGCAACGGCAGCTGCGGTATCTGATCAAGATAACGATGAAGACGATGATGATGATGATGCAGATGATACAGCAACTGGGATCATTACATTTCTGGAGTCTGCCGGTGCTGATGTCAATGCTCAAGATATCTATGGTCAAACTCCGCTGCATTTTGCTGCCATGAGGGGAAATGATATCGCTGCAAAGGAACTTCTTAGCTCCAAAAAGATTCTCTTTGAGGTATTTGTCAGTTTAAAGTGAAGATAAATTCTTCAATACATATACATGTGCAATACAAGTACTATGGTTTAAAATGTGCCAAATTAAAGTATTTGACTGACCTTTGACCCACAGGCTGTAGACAAGCAGTTAATGACACCTCTTCACATGGCCTGTACCCATGGCAACCTGGAAGTGGCCAAAATGCTGATCGACAAAGGAGCGCAACTCAGATGCTGTGATGAGGAGAACAATACCCCATTGTTAGTTGCCTGCACAGAAGGCCATATCAAAATCGTCCAACTGCTGTTTGTTGCTGGGGAGAATCAAGGAATATTGAGCCAGGTAAAAATCATGAAATAGCAGGCTAAGAGGTTGGAAGCAAATGATATGAAAAGCAAATTCTAACATCAATTGTCTTTGTAATCTGTTTGACTACACCTTTTTTATACAGCAGCCTGTATTCTTTCTTATACATTAGTCAGTTTACTTGTAATCAAAACAAGGCTATGAAGATGCTAAAGAAGATTGTTTGCTGTTTTTTTTTCATCACTTTTATGTGAACAGACAGTGTTAATATTAGTTTACACATTTAAATTTGACAGATGTTAACAGATCGTGATGTCGAATTGAACACACCAATTCATGTTGCCGTTGATAGTGGAAAACAGGAGATTGTGCAGATGTGTCTTGAGAAAGGTAAATAATAACTACCCCAATACCCCCTTGTACATGATTATAACCTGATGAATACTACCCCAATTGAACTTTGCAATACCACCTTGAACTATTGTGATTATAACAGGATGAATACTACCCCAATTGAACTTTGCAATACTCCCTTGTACTATTGTGATTATAACAAGATGAATACTACCCCCACTGAGATGGTAGGGTTCTGTATAGTGTAGGGTAACCTTAGTTTTCTCATCAGCAGAGGAGCCAGTCAGTTAGTCTTTACAATTCTTTTGGGTTGAGAAATTTGCTTGAGACCTGTAAAATCTCATTTGGGCAGTTTTCTTGAATGTCCCAAATTCTGTGCCTTGCGCTTTGTCTTCTCTGTAAAGCAGTCTCAGACAGTACAGTCACACTATTCTATCATTGTATTGATTTACAGGTGCCAATGTGAACACGTTTGATTATCAGCGTAATACGTGTATTCATGTAGCAGCAGCAGCTGGTCATCTTAACATTGTTAAACTGTTACTGCAGAGAGGAGCACGGATTGATGCCCTTAATTCAGAACGAGCAACAGCGCTACACCGTGCTTGTGCATTCAATCGCCAGCATGTCGTTGATTTCCTAATAAAAAGGTAAGTTTCTTTCTCATAACAAACTTGACACATCAGATCATCTTTATGAATACCTCTACAATTATAGCTAACATCGATTTACTTCAATCATTTGGTCACTTGTTATAGTGGAGCCAAGTTAGAGCGTCGTGACAAGGACAACTTTACCCCATTGCTAATAGCTGCAAGTAATGGACACAGTGCAACAATTTCTGAACTACTCAAACATGGTGCAAATCTTAGAGCTGTTGATAAACATGAGAAGAGTGCTGTCTATTGGGCTGCTCAAGAAAATGAAGTTAACGCATTAACGGTAAGTGGATGTAGTTAATTTTAATTTTGTTTAAAATCTTTCTTGTAATTGAACCAAGGGACCCTAAAAAGCAACCAGCACTAGGCTGAAGATACCTGTTTAGAGAAGACAATAAAGAAACGTTCAGTTTAAAAAAACAAAACATGCAATCGGGTAAGGACTGAAAGACCAATCCAAATGGAAGGCTCTGTTTTGAGGTTGGATTTGAACTGGGGTCTGAAGAGGTGAAAGGCATGGCAAGAGGGCCAACCTGATCCTGTAGAGCAAGGTTTGAACTAATATATTTGATGCCATTTTAAGGGAACAAGGCAACTGATTTTGTAACCAAGTCTTTGCTCTGGTCCCAGGTTCTGCTTGACCATCGTAGACACAAGGCAAAGAAGCTACTGATGGAAACAGATCGTTACAATAACACACCCTTACACACTGCTGCTGAGAAAGGTTACATCCAAATCGTGAAGGTAAGCAAGCCTTAAAAGCCTTAACTGATATATTGAGCATCTTTTTGTGGCCACACAATGAACTGTTTTGTATTTTCAAAATTACATATTGTGTATACCATAAGACGCTGGAGAAGTGTATACATGCAACTAGTGTCCAAGTCAGCAAACAGGTGATGTTGAAACACGCCATTGTGTAAAATCAGAATACCTGAACAAAGGTAGCCCAGACAGTTTGTATTGGATCAACACACTGTATCATTCACCAGGCAACACTTTGTTTCACCCACACAAAGAGGACAGATGGTGTTGAATATTTTGCTGATTTTCGCCCATGGGGTGGGGGCGGTATTTTGTAATCCTGATTACAGACCTCTGTCCTTTTGTTCCAAGAAAAGGATTACGAGATATTTAGACTAGAGGCTTCCTCAGTTGTTTATTCATTGTGTTTTGGCTCAATGGAGGGAAAATTAGAGTAAACCAGGGATCCAGCCTTGGTTCCTGATTTAGTACAATCCTCTGTAGCTCTCGACCAAGGTTTTGCATTTTACAGTGCGTGAATTTGACATTTTCTCGATAGAGAAAACAAAAATCCTGGTGCTATAAAGAGAATCTTTGGCTTGGCTTTGTCAAGTCAAAGTTTCTGTGTGCTGGTACTCGCAAAGAAAAGTGATTCCAAGAATTCTTAGAAAATAATTCTTTCAGGTTGGATGGAAACATATGGAAGATTCCTGGCAGCAACTGGTTAATTGTTTTAGGGGTACTCAGTTTGTGCTGATATTTTTGTGTACTTCCATGATAGATTCTACTGGATAGAGGAGCAAGTCTTGAAGCTAAGAATGAGGAGGAACAGACAGCGCTACATCTTGCTGCTAAGCATGGACGTGTCCAGTAAGCAAAAAAAGATGCATGGCACTTTGAAGCTGTTGTGCTGTCTTTCAATTTCATATTATTTTTAGTGATATTTTTATGGGTTATTAAAAACATCAGCTTGTCGGCCACAGAACGGACTAGTTTGCAAAGAAAGGGTTCAATTTGGTAGAGTTGATAGTTTTTTGTTGAAATATTTCATTTACACTCTGCTTGCTACAAGATTTATGTTGTTGTCTTGTTTGCATTTTTCTCCACTCTGCAGTCCCAGCTCAGACTGTTAACATGTCCCTCCCCTCTGTGCAACCCACTCTTGGTTAAAGTCTTATCTCTGATATGTTTTCTCTGTTTACAGCACTGTTAATGAGCTTGTGCGTCGAGACATTACCGGAATCAATGATGAAGATGAAAATTCCAACTCTCCATTACATCTAGCAGCTACAGAGGGTCATGCTAAGTGTGTACTTGCTCTCATTGAGGCTGGTGCTGATATTGAAGCAAGGTAATGGCAATCAGTCAATCCTGTCTTTTTGCTGAGTGGTTTAATACACTGCACTCCAAGATCATGTTTCAGTTCATAATAAGCACCCTTATTTTCTCAGGCTTCCAAGCTAAAATCATGAAGTTTTTTTAAGGCATTCTTTGTTTCATTAGTATAAATATATAATTATAATGATGGGCTACACAGTAACATGTTCAACTTCCCTTGGAATGGTATAGGAAATTCTGCTTCATTTACAAAATCTGAATCACCATAAAGTAGATGCTTTTTGTTGTTGAATAGGAACCAGTCATTGTGGACTCCTTTGGATTGTTCTGCTGCCAATGGATGGGTGAAGTGTGCCACGGCCCTACTGGAGAATGACAGCCCTGTGGATCCCACAGATAAATCTAAGGTAGCAAAGTTGCTTTAATGTAACAAGCTTGGAATCATTAATTGTGGTCATTTATCATGCCACTGTAAGGATTGCCAACTGATATCTTTTGTTCATGAATTTGAAAATGAGTAAATACGTTTTCACATTTGGTCAGGTAGTAGAAGGTGATTAGAAGCTTGTTGTTTATTGATTCACGTATCTGAACATAGAAGATAAACATTCTGTTTCCTTTCTTTTTTCTCCAGACGACCCCTCTTCATCTAGCTTGCAGGAATGGCCATGTTGAAATGGTGAAGCTACTTGCAAGTTGGGGATCAGACTTATCCCTTAAAGATGCTGATAATCGTAATTGCTTAGATTTGGCAGTCGACAAAGGACATCAGTATGTTAACAGTTTACTACTAATAACATTCAACTAAAAACGAAGTTTACACTACATTTTAAACTTCTTTTTTTCTGTGAATATCACTTCAACATATGTACTTTTAATCAGTGTTGCACAATTGCTACTGTTGTTTATGTTGATGTTTGAATCACTGCAACTGTTCTTACTCAACCATTTTATTTGTTTTCATTTGTAGAAATGTTGCCCTCGCCATTGTTAGTCTCAAGAACTGGCTTCATGCCATGTGCTCAGTTAGCCATGATAAATATACCAAGATGAGGATGACGCCCATGAGGAAACTCATTAAGAAGATGCCCGGTAAGAAATTATAGAGCTTCATTTTATCATTGTGTCTCCTTTTCCTCATACTAGACACACCCAAAAACCTGCCAATGTAACATTTCCCACTTTAATTTGTTTAAATAATTGATATGTGAGCATCTTGATTTTCTTGCAGACGTTGCAGAAGTGGTTTTCAATAAGTGTTTGATGGAGAATGAGTACCCACCTGAGCATTACAAGTATTGCATTACATTTGACTATGAGCTTCTTGATGATATGTTCTCCAAGTGGGATGACAATACTTCAGGTAAGAGAATTCTTGTTGCTACATGTAAGACACTCCACAAGCAACATTTACTTTGAAAAAAAAAATATCCTGACCTGACAGGCATCTCAAATTGCTCTTTACTTTTATGACAGGTATGTAGAGCTAAGTTTGAATTATGAGATCCATTTATACAGCACCTTGTTAGGGTTTCCAAGGTGATGAGGTGCAATCTGCAGCCAATTGTGCCAGAAACACCAGGGCAAACCCTTCTCTTCTTGAAATTCTTCTGGGTTCTTTTTTTTTATATGCGAAACAAAACAGGCAGAACCTTTGGCATATGCCCCATCCAAAGGACAGTGCATTTATGGTTAAGTGTCTTGCTCAAAGGCACCAAGTGCCATTGCTGGGAACCCAACCCACACTCTGACCTCTGACAACACCAGAAATTGAGTCCGTTGAGATAGACCACTCAACTACGACACCCTACAACTAAACAAAGTTGTGTTGTAACTTTTCTTGTAATCATTCCAGAAAAAGTTACCCTGTGAACATTTTCTGCGTTAATGTTTACATCTTTTTTAGAAAATCCAGTCTTTTTTTACTTTTTTAAAACACTTTAGCTCCTGTTTAACTACTACCTCTTTATGCTTTGCGAACAAAAAAATGTTAAAGTATTTTCATTAAGCAAGGTATAAACATTAATGGAAAAAGCCAGTTAAGATCCATTTCAATTCAATAAATTGATTAATATTGCCTCATTTATCTGTTAATTTTTAATTCTAAATAAATTCATTTCTTAATAAATGCTGTGCTAGGAAGTAAAAATCACCAGCACTCAGGTAACTGATGGTGATATTTCAGTTCATTTGTGCCTTGATTGGAGACTAATCAGTTGTTACCACTTATTATTCGTTAACATGTAAAAATAGTGACTATAAGAAGTCATCAACCATTCTAATGTGTCTCAAGCCAAAGTGATAAAGTAGTAGTTGCTTGCTTTGGTTGTTAAGTTTCTGTATTTCGTTGTTATCAACATTTGATGGATTTACATGCAGGAAGGTCATTTTTTGTGTAGTTTGTTGGATAGGATAACTCACACTGTAAGCATTGCCTGTACATTGCTGTGTTTCTCACTGTTGCGTTTGTATCTTGTGTTCAGTTGTTATTAACCCAAGTATTGATGTCATCCTTTATTCATGCAATTTGTCTATTATCTTGTTATACATTTCAAGAAAGTAGTACGAAAAAACCTAAGCAGACATAAACCAAAGCTGAAGGGAATTCAAAACAAGCAGTAGTGTAACTAAGGTTCAGGGCACCTGGGGGCAAGGTTGGACGTTGGTGCCCCTTCATTTGCTTTGTCTTTGAAAATCTTAGCATTGTTTTGAGATATTAGACCCATACCCTAACACATACGGCTTAGAAAAAGATTTTTTTATATGGATTTGGCGCCCCCCTAGGACAGCACCCTGGGCATGTTCCACCTCTTGCCCACCCCCTTGAACTACACCATTCTTTGTCTGGGTCACCTTTCAGTTTTAGTCTAGGTGTCATATGAACATGTATTTGTTCAACATTCAGTCATTTTGCTACATGTAACATGTAATTCCATTTCCAGAAACTGATTTTTCATCTCAAATCTGACTAACCAAAATAGCTATCGTGTCACTATAGCTTATTCTTCAGTTTGTCAGATTTGTGTCGATATCTTTGTACGTTTGCCCAATTTCAGATCTTGAGTGTTTGCAACACAGTATGTCAAATGCAACTTCAGAGTCTTCATGTGCAAAAACCTGCTCAATGTATGTTTTTATGGGATTCTGATAACTGCTTTATGAAGTGGGTGTGGTTTGTTGTTGATGTCCCGGCTACTAACATCAACTGTTGTAACTATTATCAAGGGGCTTCTTAGCACACAATCATCTGTTCATTTATTGTTTATAGTAACACAGGATGACTACTAGTTTGCAGATGAAATGCATGCTTAATTTGAGCAAACGGTAAAGAATATGAGTTTATTGTCAAAACAAAGACATGTATGTGTTTTTTTATAGGAGGGTAAGCAACTAGTTTCCTTCGTAATGAAAGTTAAAAAAACACATAACAATAAAGTGTAATGTGTACTCACAAGACATTATGTAGAAAAACTTGTTTGGAATTAAAGTGCTATTTATTTTATGTTCCCATTTTTGATGTGTTGATTAGACTGTACAAACTGTTACATGAAGGTAACTTAGGATTGATACAGTTTTTAATTTCACTGTAGTTGGTTGCTTAAGGTTTTTCTTATTGATCAAGTTTTAATACAATGTATTATTGGTAGGGTAATGATGGCGTGAGAAAAAGCACAACACTAAAGTAATTTATTAAAAGGACAGAGGAGTTAATTACTGATATCAATTGTTTGGCATGGCTAATTAAGTGACAATGTACCTGTTATGTGCAGTGCCCTTTCCCTGCTGCGTTGTTAATTGATTGCTTAACTTCAACATGCCCTTCATTTTCAGCTGCTTTCCCATTGTAGTCATCTTGTGATCATAAGCAGCAAATCTGTTGAGTAGAGGACAAGAATGTATTGTATAGTCATTATAAATCTATGTGTTCTTTCATAGTTGGTCAAGACATATTTGAGGCTTGGTCGTTGTTAGTTTTTGTGTGCGAGGATAACCCATTACTGACCATCCATTTGAGATCCAGTACCCACTAATCATTTATAAGACTCATCTTTGGTAAACCACTCAAAACTCATCTAAACTAGCAATATGTCTGGCTGGGTCGTCTTGATTATAGCAGGTCTGTGGCTGTGCATGGAAAGATAAACTCTCACCCAGATACTGCACATGCGCTTGCAGTCAAATCACAAAGAGTGATGTCTTTCTCAAACTATGGTGTGACCGCCGGCATGCACACGCATGTAGTAACTGGGTTACTCCATTTACTGCTATTATCATGACAACACAGCCCCTTTAACACCATTGGAAGCTTGTGCACTGACTGGATATTGATGCTGAAATGATCTTGTTTGTATCTAGACAATGTGTCTGAGAGGTCAGTGGGCTCTGATGACAACTCTCCTTTTCACGACAATGGAAAACTGGTTTCCTCTGTGACTCCTTACACAACAGATGCAGAAATGTTAAGGAAAAACCACCCCCTGACAATAATGGTATGTTCCTTGAATGCATTTGGCATCTTCTATAAAGGGTTGATAGACAAATTGCACCTTACAGGAAAATATGTTTTTGAGCAAACCAATTAATAAATTACAATACGATTGCCCTATGTACAATAAGCACTGTAGCCTATACTTGACGTATTCTGATCGCTTCTTGGTTGGAATTCAAACCTGTGACTTTCCTCAGTCTAGAGCAGTTGTCTTAACTGCTAGAATGACTGACCATGCCTGGTGACAAGAGGCCATTTCATCAACTAAACACATTAATTCTTTACAGTTTTTAATTGAATTGTATGGTTAAAAAACAAGCGACAAGACAGTTACAAAAAGAATACTCTTTCGTTTTCATTTGTGGCAGGTTAATTCCAGACGAGATGAGTTACTAGGCCATCCATTAGTCACCAGTCTACTCCAGCATAAGTGGGACGGCTATGGCAGATTCTTCTACTACATGTCACTGTTGTTTTACACTCTTTACCTCATCTTCTTGACTGGTATGGTTTTTGTTTGGTTAGGGGGTGTTTTTTGGACACATCTTTAACACTCATTTCATAAAGTTATCCTTTTTATTGTACAATCCTTCATTTCTAACTATGCAGTGCATGTGTGTGATATTTTTAGCCATTTAACGCATGGAGTTCAAGAAAAATTACATGCTCACCAGCAGTATTAATTTTTGAAATGTTTGGATTATTTTTTTTTTTAGAATATCATCGTCACAATGAAACCATGACTTAACCAGTAAAGACAACAAACGGTCTCACAAAATGCACCTGGATTTCTTTTTCCTTCTTGAAAAATGTGGATTTTGTTCACTGTGAATCGGTCAAACTTTGGCTGCAAGCCACGGCCGATAATCATCCATGGCATGCTGGAATCTCAGACTTACCTCCCATGTCAAATACAATGGTGGCAGCCTATGGATCTCTCAGAATCCTTGTTTGTCCAATAAAAGGGGATTACACAATCTCCTGAAAAAGCGAGATTTTGAGCATGAACTCCAGTACCCTTTGTCCCTCTTTGTTACGGGGAATACAATACAAGGGTAATAAGGTGAGTGAATGCACTGTGCACTTAACACAATTGAATGTCCAGGCGTGTTTACATGTCTGCCGAAAGCATCCCTAGACATTTTCTTATAAAGGGTTTATGTTTATCAGACTTCAGTTTGCATGTCCTTCAAAGTTGGTTAACAGTAAAGATGAATTGTGTGGTTTTTTTTATGAGGTAATTCTTTTGAAATGATTTGGTAACTTTTTTGTTAGTTTTGACGATAATCCCAAAAAAACTTTGCCTTGGAAAAAAAAAACCTTTTGTTTTTTATCTACAGGTTATGTAACGACAAACCCACCTCCTTTTTATTACAAGATTGAGAAAAACAAATCAATTACTTGGAATACGGATGGTCAGCAACGCTGGGAAATGGGTTTCAGTCCCGTCACTCATTTCGTATTTGGAACAGTTGGTGATTGGGTAATCATTGTATTATCAGGAATCAACATTTTCAAGGAGGTAAGGTTGAGTTATCTAAAAAAAAAAAATATACAAGAGAATTAATGTGTGCATTATAGTATAAAGGTACAAGATTTGATCTTTTTAACACTGAGGCAACCAAAAGTAGTGAGTTTATCTGTGTTATAAAATTAAGCCAAATAAACAGTACCTGCTTTTTTTAAGCTGTAACTTTGTCTTCCATTCATTTTATAGCTAGTCCAGATGTACCATCAGAAAATAAACTACATTGGCTTTGTGAATTTACTTGAATGGTGTATCTACACACTGTCCATCCTGTTTGTGTTACCACTATCCGGAGTTTCATACCCATACAGTGAAGGTGCAGACTGCAGTGTGTCCAGCACAAACTGTGTCATCCTGACTCTGGTAAGAGACCACACATTCTTGGCCAAGTCCCACAGGGCCCCCATCCCCTCAGCCCCCAGTCAATGTTGGTTCTCATTGCATGGTCCTGTGCTCCACCTTGAGGGGGGAGCAGGATGGATGGGGAGGGTATGTTTATTGTCAAGTGTACCATCCATTTTGGCCAGGATTCTTACAACATTGGCTGCAAAAAAAGAGTGCTCTGCTTACTCTTAATGAAATATAATAGCTATTTATCTGCTGATTTTTTTCAATGAAACAGATGCTTACTTTATTAATAGAAAAACAATGAGAGCATAATATTTGATTTGGGTATAAGTTTTGCGTGGTGGGAATATATTGTCATTTTTGGTGGGAACCTTGGAATTATTTTTACTGAGAACGAGTGCCAGTGGTTGGTGCTTTCCTACATGTTCTTAAAGATTAGTCAATAAGAGTGCTGAAGAAAACATAAACTTTTATTGAATTTGTACACATATAAGTTAGTCGATTTGTATTTGGATTTCTTGAACCAATGTTTTTCCCGAGTGCTTTTATAATGTGGAAACAATGCATTCAATAGTTGATGGAATTGTTTGGTTTCAGCCTTGGCAATGGCAGTGTGGCTCTGTGGCTGTCTTCCTAGCTTGGATTAATCTGATCCTGTTCCTGAGAAAGTTCCCACAGTTTGGCATTTACATTGTCATGTTTACAGGTTGGTACAGTAATATAGTGGAGGTTAACCTATTTGTTTTATTTTGGTTCAACAAAGAAGAGATGAAATTGTGTTATTTTTGGTACCCATATCACTGATCAGAGTGCAAGCAACTGAACAACCTAGCTCTACTGTGGAACTCTTGGTAACTCAACACCCAAACTGTTGGACTCTGATTATGGTGGTATGCCTGATCCCATGAGTGATTTACTAGGATCCTTCTTCACTCTAACAAGGAAGGTGGCATCAGTCAGGTGCCCATGTGGTTATGAATTTGAACTCATTCTAAATAAAATTGATGTTGATACTTCTGTACAGATGTGATGAAGACCTTTCTGCAATTTGCCATTGTGTTCTTTCTGTTCATCATTGCCTTTGGATTGGCTTTCTATGCCCTGCTCATGAACCAGGTACAAACTTTTACATTTTTAAATCTTGTAAATGTTGTTTGATACAAGATTGCAGATTTACCAAGAATGTAGAATCAAACGGAGTAATTAATACATGTATTTTTTTGCAGGAACCCTTTCATCGTGTTCACTACTCGTTGATCAAGACATTTGTGATGATGATAGGAGAGTTTGAATTTGATGGCATCTTCCACCAACTGGACTATCTTAAAGTTGGTGATGAAGGCAAGAGTGAGGAAGAGCTGTTCTTGGTGGAGGTTTATTACAAGGGAGTAACATACTTTGTCTTCACCATCTTTGTAATCCTACTGTCAATTATCGTCATGAACTTACTGGTGAGTAACTTTGTCATGTGATCTCTATGAATCCATTTAGAGTATAACATCACATGAATAATGTATTTACGTAGAGGCTGTTCTTGGTAGCATAGCTAAGGGTTAAGGGGCTTGGAGGCAAGGATAGAGAATGTGCTCCTTCACTTGCTTTGCCTTTGAAAATCTTAGCATTATTTTGAGATATTAGTAATAACCATCGGTATATATTAGTCACAATCCAGAGGGGCACATGTACTTACATGTCAAGGTGGATATCATCATCAAAAAAAGAAAACAAATAATTAGGGTTGTTTGCTTTCAGGATCAAGCAATGTACTCAAGTACACACAACACGACATGCACCCACAACCCATACCAGCCTTCAAAGCGCAACAACAAAAACCTTGGTTGGCTCAGTGCCCCCTGAGGCAAATTCAGGGCATGCCCCTTTGCCCCCCCCCCCACCATCCACATTACTGGCTGTGCTACTGATCCAATCTAATACAACAACAAAGTCAAAATCCAGTGGATAGAATTAGGATGTGTAATCATCAGAAACTCAGTCTAGAACAGGAATGTATACTCTTTCATCGTGTCATACATGTACATGTAGGTTGGTCTTGCTGTAGATGACATCAAAGGAGTCCAGGAACAAGCCAAGTTGCAACGCCTTGGTATGCAGGTCAGTGAACAGATCCTCAGGCCGTTTCTGAATTACATGTAGTGGCTACCTTGTCATCATGTATTGAAGCATAGACTGCCCTTGGCAACACCCTTAGCAACAGCCATAGCCATAGCAGCCAATTTGGATGCGGCCTCAATATACCCTTATTCAGTGGCAATTTTGATTTCTGTATCAGATTAACAATAGAAATTTGGTATCTGGCAACGTTTGATGCTCATGGAAAATAAACACTATTACGATGGCATTGGGCCAGTTGCTTCATTCCTTAAACCATCCCAGCTCCCTGGGATTATGCTGCCTGTGCTGCGAGAACCAATTCTGTCCTCATGGTACCTTTTTATCCCTGAGTGAAGAGAAGCATAAGTGTGCTTCCCAAGGACACAAGTGTAATGACTCGGATTCGAACCCACACACCAGTAAGCCGAGTTGTTTGTCCCTAGACTGCTTGGCCACAACAAGCCGTGATAATGAAATTTGTGTCCACAAAACTGACAACAGTAAGAAACTTTGAACTGATTTTGTGTGATGGTGAATACAATCCTGTTAGAGTAGGATTTACTGTTCATTTACATGAGAGTTGTGATCACTTTTTGTTACTCAATGTTTAGCTTATGTGATTATAACTCAACTATAACTGTATTGTATGTGTCGGACAGGTGAACCTAGCCATGGAGGTACAAGAAGCATTACCAATGTTTATGTGGAAACGTTCGATCATAAAGAAACTGACCATCCACCCAAACCAACAAAGCAGTACTCTATTGTCAAAGTTCTATCACTGGTACTCTGGACGAGAGGAGCTTATTGGTGATGCTATCAACACTGCGCTGAATCCACCCATGGTAGGATACACTCATCGTTAAGATCAATTACCAAGCAGAACTCCTATTCATTGATAAACTGTTAAACATCATTGTTTACTTGGGATGTATGTTTATATCCTATCCGTCATGTGACCTATTGTGGGTATTTAATGTAAACAAACACGCCATCTTCCAAAGGAAAGTGCGGTACAGTACATGATGATTGTTGCATTGTTTATGCGATCTCGAAATTTGTAAAAAATATTCCAGAGTTTGTCTGTAAGGACAGTAAGGACAGTTCCAGCAAGTCTTGGAAATTGTACAAGTAACCTATATTAATGTGCACGACGTGTAAACTAGTGCACGATGGAATGTTTGGGCAAGACGACCGCAATCACAGACTTTTCAACACAAGAATGTCAAAGTTTTGAAGCTGAATCATCCCAAGAAATTGCTTTCCAAAACTGTGTGATTCCTTTGCCTATTTTAAATTTTACAAGGCTATGTATAAATGCTCACTTTTTCAACGTTTTTTACCCTTATTTACAGTGATTTAGACCTACATTACAAACAAAATAACAGGCAGGTGGCTACATATCCGGTCGATGCCAATAGTGCATAACTCAAAATAAACCTCTTGTGTAGTGGAATACTGGTAGTTTATGAAACAGTAATGTGATTGATGTCAATGTCATAACATACAACTTTAATAAAATGACTTAGTAACTGTGTTATTATTACCAAAATCCGACCGTTGGTGTGACTCTGTCGGTCATGTTTTTTTTTCACGTAGTTTGCCATCAACTCAGATGACGTAGTACACACAATAGGTCACGTGATGACATATAAACATTGGTCGCGCAATCGGTCTTTTGGTACTACTCAGTAACGATATCAACTGTGCCTAGTTAAGAATCTTGGTTGTCTTACTACTCAGAGAGGACACCATTGGGTGTTGACCTGCCATTCATCTCCATCTTGTTGGTACATCCTCACTGGAAGATACATGTTTCAAATGGATATCATTTTGATCTACATGATTTAAAACCAATGGCCATTGATTCTTCCAAAAGCCAAGATTCTTTAACTCAACATCAAACCAGGTGGACTCATGCAATTCCAAGCATCTGCTTACTCAATGCAGCACCTCACCCATCAAAATCAGCAAGACATTGTCATAGATTTTGTACCACTACAGGAAAACAAGATGTGGTTATCATTTTATTTTCTTGCTCATTTGTTACAGACAGAGCTTGAGGAAATCAAACAGCAACAAGATGATCTGACAAGCACTGTGAAGAATGTAAAATATCGGCTGAAGATGCTAAGAGGTCAGAATGATCGTATTGAAGGAATGCTTGAAGCTCTCCTCAAGAAACAAGATGTAGACTGGCAAGAAGGAGAGGCTACAGAAGAAGTTGGGGAGTAAAAGTCAAGAGGAAATTGGGGGTAAGGGTCAAAATTCAATTTGATCGATTTTTTTATCAAGGGTCAGTTTACTGTTGAATGGTGGTTTATATCACATTCTTCACATTAATATATTTATAAGGAAACTACAAAATGTTCTTTTGTAAAAAGGACAAATGAGACTTCTTTCAAGAAGAAAATAGTGCATTGTTGAGGTGTTTAAGTTTGAAGGATTTTTAACACCAGAAGCTACTGTTTTAGTTTCCCAAACTCAAACATTAACTCTACAGTAGCCCCAAAACATTTATATTTACTTCATACACGTATGATTTTCCAATCATTTTCCAGGACCATTTTAAACGTGTTCCATCTCAACTTTGATTAAGACCAAATTTCAAAATTACATCAAATAATAAAAAAGATGTGTAAATATTTTTGATACCATTTTTAGCTTACAATAAATAAGTGTGGGTTCAAATATTCCTTACTGTGATGAACCCCCCAAAACAAAATGTCAACAACAAAAATCAATTTATCTAAAAAGAAAAGACATTTTATGTAGCTATGACTGAATATTTTTACTGGGATTAATATACTTGTACAAACATTTAAAAAATAGCAGAGATTTACCTTAATGTAAGATTCTTTTTCATAATTAACCTATACTTTAATAAGTATTGTATCCGGTTAATTCAACTTTAAATAAAATAGTTTTTCCAATTTAAAAAAAAATCAAGAGGTACATTACAATTAATTAAAAATCATATATTTCAATATTTGAACAGGTCTAACCATGAAAAGACTTTATAGACTACAGTTAGTAGATTAATTCTAAGGAGGATGTGACTTCAGTAATGATTACTCAAAATTGTTTAAATATGATAATCACTGTGTATAAATTGGATTATTCATTCAACCATTTGACTAGATCATTATTATACTTGCTTTACAAACACCAACCATGACTCCCTTGAGTGATTTACTAGGATCCTTCCTCACTCTTACAAAATCCAAGACCATAACGGTAACTCAACACCCAAACTGTTGGACTCTGATTATGATGGTATGCCTGATCCCATGGAAAGCATTTGACCAGTTTACTAGTGCAGTCCATAGTCCAACTGAATCAAACAAAACATGCAGTTGGATATTGAAGGGTTTGGGGGGTTAGGGTTAATCCAGACATTCCTTACTACTTTGGTGATTCATTTTATTCAGTCGGTTTATATAATTTACTTTGTCTTTCATTTGTGGAATGTAATGATTTGCATTTCTCCAATCAACATTCCGTCTAATAGAAATGATAGAAAAATATATATTACACAACTCATTTTGATAATCTTAGAAGCTGCATTGACTAGTCTAAGCACTTCTTCACAAACGTTATTTGAGTACAATTTGCTTTTGTTTTTGTAAAGAAAGTTTTTGGATTGTTTTCTATCTAGGCTATGCTTCATAGAATTGAATCTCTAAATTATACACATTGTATTCTAACATATTGTTAAGAAGTAACACAATGGAGGGAGCTATCAAATAATCAGACCTCAGAAATGTATTCAGGGACCAACTTCTTTATAAACTATTTGTTTTTGTATTGGGATGTCTATAACATAGATGCTCACAATATTTGATATGATGTATTCCTTTCATTTAACAAACTCGTGGAATGTAAAATTCATTTTTGCCACATTCAAAAAATACTAATTATGATGATATCCCACAGTTTATAGTTGTAGCATCGGGGATAAAAAATATACTTTTGTGTGATTTATAAGCACTGTACTTAGTGGGTAAAATGTCTCCTCTTAAGAATGTGGGGGTTGTGGGTTCGAATCCCACCTGAGTAGCATGCTTGTGATTTGTTTTTTCCCGCAGGACATGGAAAGTACTGTGTATACAGTGCTTATCACATGTAGGTGTGAGGGTAAAAACTAAAATTAACAACTGTAAATCACAGATTAGGCCTGTAAACAAACAGGAGTCATTCACATTGATACCAAAGTAGCTGTTTCCCATTCATACATACTCAAGATCATGGATATTATACAAATGTCTGAGTAATATATTTTTTCATAACTTTGTTGGTGTTATTCCTATAACATTCTGATTCTCTCAGTGTCTGTAAATACATATATTTCTTGCATAACAATCATGTGTTATCTGAAAGTATTTAATGTTCAAGCTGGGTTGCTTTATATTTGTTTTATAGCTTGTAAAACTGAATCATTGTTTTAGTAGTTGTTTGTATAATTTGCAGTAAATTAATAAGAAAATTAAATCCTAACATGATGAACATCTAACATTGGTTATCACCAGATGAGTTAATGTGTAGTTGTGATGATTTGTTACTGGAAAACCTGGTTGTTTTTCTTTGACATTCTTGGTTTGTGTGTCTTTTATTTGTTCTATTTTTACCTATAAATAATCGTTTGAACCTTTTGTTTTGATTGATAAACATGTGTTTTTTTCTGTTGGCAATTCTTGGTAAATATATTTTGTTATCTTTTATAAATAATTGCAATTTGAATCAATCGCTTATTCATGATTTGGTTGGATTTTATTTTTGTATTATCTTGTTTTCATGTAATAAAATATTCTTTAATTACAATATATATTAAATTCTGGATAATATTATTGTATAATCACTATTGTTTAAGTTCATTCATCATAGATTGTATTAAACATTTATATTCAGATATTTAGTAAATAGTTGTTGACCTTTTAAAAATGTATACTGTTTTAGTATTCGTAGAAGTTTCATATAATACACATATAATATGCCAACATTATCAAAGACCAGTTTGCACTTTGTGTGACCCTACGGAAGAATGAATCAATAATCCTGTGAAAATTTGAGCTCACTCGATCATCGGAGTTATGAGAAAATATTGAAAAATTCTGTCACTGTTTTCAAACCCCAGGTTTCAGACTCGGGAGATCAAAACTAATTAATTTTACTCATTTGTCAAAAATTTACAGCATTTCAGGCAAACATATTTCAAGGGAAGTTTTCCACCATGTCCAAGTATGTGTAAATCTGTGAACACCTATATTTCCAATCTTTCCAATATTATGCACATAAACTGTACATAGTTAACCTACTTTAGGGAGTGTGTTAAACCTTAAATACACCTTTTTGTTTTAGTGCTTTAAAAACCATTTACTTTGTTGTCTGAAGTTTGAAAGGATCAAAGTACAACTAAATAGTATTAAAGTTTTTCTAAAGAGGCTCCTGATACTGTCTAAAAAATCTGCTAGTTTCAAGGAACATTCTGTACATATAACTTCTTATAGAATGAGACATTTAAGTTTTTGAGATATCTTTCAACTTCCAGGTTACATGTGTAAGGTTATTATACATAACCAATAGGGAGATTTAGCTACAAGTGTTTACTTGAACAACAGCATGAACGTGTGAAACGTTTTTCATGGACGTCTTGTAAAAAATATGCTAACCTATCAAACTTCCCATTTTTCATGTCAATACACGCGAGCTGGAATAGGCAAAAAGTGATGACGTCATCTTGCAACAGCAGAAACCTTTCGCATTCACGTTAACGTTTTTTCTCATGTAACATGCAGCTAAACTTCCATAGTGTGTCATCATTTACTTATCATATTATATATGTCAAAGCACAGCAAATGTTATATTTCTCAGGTGACAGGTTCTGGTACCAACTTAAAAGCAGGTATTTTTACACTTTTATTAATTTAGGAACAATACCAGGCCGGATACTTTACAGAGGCAACAGAGACAATTGTCTCCGTTCCCCTGGTCATTGCCTAGGTGCCCCTTGAGTTGTTCCAGTACAAAGTATATTTTTCTTCATAGAGGTGCCCTTTACTAAGGGAAATGCCTTGCTCTTACAAGAATGAAGTACCAGGCCCACTACACTATGATAACCTGTAGGCTTAGATGTGTAACGTAAACCAACCAATTATTTTTATTTTCTAGTTGAAATTAATTTGGAGTGATTTAGTTGAAAATAAAATGCTCAAATAATCTTTATCAAGTGAAATGAGGTGTGATGCTTACTGGAAGGAACCGCATGGTTTTAATAACTAATTACGACGAAAGAAAATGATAAATTAATATAAAACTTTTTTTTAACTGAAACATTTTTTTGACAAAATGCTATAATTTTCACCTTTTGAAAGTTATATGGACTGAAGAACTTTAAAGGGATTACAAAAAAATGTTCACGGGGTACAGGGGTATTGCTTTTTATTTTGGAGGGGGGGAGAAGGGGCCATGTTTTTTAATGAATACATGTATCTGAGGGTTTTTTCGGGGGGGGGGGCACCTGAAAATGGTGAGGGGACTTGAACTTTGTGAATTCAGTGAGTTTTCAGATTCAAATAAATCTGTTAAAATAAATCGAAAATAAACTATGCTACACCCATGTACTATTTGCCTAGACCCAGTAACTGGGGGCGATGAACTCCTTTTTTTATTTTGTCATTAACGGTCGTACTAGGAGTAGGAGTAGTACTATTAGTAGTACGACCGATAATGTCAAAATCTCAAAATAGGAGTTCAGCGCCCCAGTTACTGGGTCTACTAGTCCTACTAAAATAAGTAGTAGTACTACTACTACTACTAGTAGTAGTACGTACTCTACTTACTAGCCTTAGCCTTGAAAGGCCTGGGTCTGTGAAGCATGTACTCATAATTTCAAAGAAGATTTTACAAACATTTTTTGATGTATTGACTTACGTTCTTTGCAATGATACTTTACAGAAGTAGTACTCATCTTTGTCACTGCTGGCTGAAGTCATGACAAAAATACACCGTGAAACTTTTAGTTAGTTACTTCCTGTCGCTTGAGGGCACTATTGCAGTTTAACGGTGATGAATTTAATGGGAAGTGTTGAAGCCTGTGGAGGCCGTGATCGCTGGTTGCCCTTCCTTCAGGGTATGAAGAGTTGTTGGGCGCAATGATGCTCTTTGATAATAACTTTGTCTTTTTGTGGTAATTTCAAAGCTCGGCGACAAGTTTGGTGAAAGGGGCAATATAAAGTAATTTTCAACAAAGTTTTGTTCATGCCTAAAATAGTCACAGCTTTCCCCCTTTGGGTCACACTAAACTGTCTTTCGATTACCTGGTCGCTGGTCGGAGTTTTTATTTTCTGCCACAAAAATCTTCAACATTTTGATTACAATGTAATTAATATGCCTAGAGATAAATATTTTTGGACAGGATGGCACAACCGTAAATTAAGTAGGCCCTATCGGGATAATTATGTATTGGGCCCTACCGAGTTGATACTGTCAGACTAAATACGCCCAATTCCACAGACAATTGAAATAATCAGTGTGAATAAACAGACACTCCCCGCTGCCTCGGCTAACACTTAACAGTATCGTTGATAAAAAATGACTAAATCTTTTCAAATAAAATGTTCACGTTTTAGTAGAGAGGGTAAACCATCAATCATTTGTTAATACTCACGCCGCAGACTGACAAAAACTCACCCAACAAGGAAATACTCGGACAGAATCGACGCCTCGCTCCACAATAATAAAATTATACTGAGCGCCTAAATATCCTATCGCTTGAGGGCGCTGCTAACGTTTAACAGTGCATCAAATTATTTCAGCAGACGACAATGTTAAACATTTTTATCAATATATAGTTTTGAAGTATAAATGACACTGAAACATCAATATGCTAGATACTAATACGCTGTACGTTTCCAAATGTTGGGGCATTCTAACAGTTCATCACTTTCAAGTTTTCATTAGCACAAAAACGTGAATTTACCGACTTTTTACAAAAGCAAAAAGGGGAAACACATTGCGTTTTTTTCGAGTCAGGTTAATTGCATTATGAAGTTGTTACTTATTGATTTAGGAGAGATTGTTGTATCAAGATGTAACAGTAAAAAGCGTAAGATATTAAATAAATGATACTCACTTTGTTTTAAAGGTTAACGTTGGCAATGCATTGAGAAATCCATGAGAAACGACAGTCGACACCACGTCCTTGAGACGCACCATAGAGTAAGTGGGCGGGGTTAGTAAACAAAAAAACTGGTAGCCGTGACCTGACTCGACCCTTAGGGCAAGTAAGGTCGCGGCTACCAGTTTATTCGATTAATAAGATATTTCTTGAGGGCGCTATTTCCGTTTAACGGGGCATCAAATTAATTATTGTCAAGTGCAGACGATACTGATTTTTTAAGATAACAATTTAATACTGTTTTCAATACTTTTACAATTAGATGAGTTGTGACAAGATATGTTTTTATGTTGTGTTTGCATCTTTTAAACCTTCATCATTATAATGTTTCAATATAGATAGGTTTACAGCAGCGGCGTAGCCAGGTTTTTTTCTACTGGGGGGGGGGGGCACGCGGGGGAGGGCACGTGGGGGAGGGGGCATTGCTTTTCAGTGGGGGCCCAGGTACCATGATTTTTAATGAATAGCATGTATCTACATTTTTATGGGGCACCTGTGGGGCACTGGAAATTTGTGGGGGAACGTGCCCCTCCTAGCCCCCACCCCTCCCCTTGGCTACGCCGCTGGTTTACAGAAGTCCCACTGATGCATCATAGGCTTATGGTTTTAATTATAGCTTGGCTATAGTTATTTCTATTTGGTGAGGCGATGGTGCGATCTATGAAGGGAGGGGCTTAGTACAATATTAATGCCTCATTATTATCTATAATTCGTTTCAGGATGTTTTCAAAGCAAAGTGACCATTAGTTAATGATACAACCAATCGCCAATCTCGTGGGGTAATATCGTCATCATAAAAGTCCGTAGTCTCCAGTACCAATCCTTAGGCTCGTACCGAATTCGCGGCCGTGAATCTGTTAATGCCGCGACCATAGCTTCCACAACGGGGTTGGTGTCTGTGGTTCCAACTCCACTGTAATAGCTCATGGTCTCAACCTGGGCATCGAACATCTCCTTCCCGTATGCCTGCCTTGTCACTTCGCTCATCTCATCCCACATCTTATTAGCAATTTGCCGGATCTTCTCCGGCGTGAAGATACCCGTTGCAGCAATAAAGTTTCCTGGTTCAATGATACTGACGTGTACTCCCCAACGACGCATCTCATACCGTAGACACTGAGTGAAGCCTTCCATAGCGTACTTGGACAGAACATAGCAGGAACGTCCGGAGTGACCTTGACGAGCAAGACCACTTGTCATCTGGACAATTCGACCTGTTAGGTCAGACATAAGACCGAAATCAAATCCTATAACTGTTTTCATTCTCACATATTTTTTGTAGTATTTTTGTTATTTAAAGGGTCTGCATACGTTTGGTAATGACTCTGAAAATTTATGGCAATAATAACTTACTTGGTAAGAAGTACAGCAGCTTTGGATAGTATAATGCATTTTGAGAAACGTTTCACTTCTAAGTACTGCAGCTAGCTATGGAAAAATACATCACTCTTTATCCCCCAAAATTTTGAATCTGAGAAGTGTTATGGCCGTAACGCTTCTCAGAATGTGTATTCCAATGACGGATACTTCTTCTGCGTGAACACAACCGCCCCAGATTTTGGGTGATATCTCAAAAACGCTGCCACCTTTTGAACTGAAATTTACACAGGTTAGTTTTATGACATAAATCTACAATTATATAGCATTAAGGCAAATATACGATTCCAAAAACCAAAGGTATACTTTGCATTTAAGTTAATCTTTACCCTTTGCTCTTCGGATGAGCGGAAGGAACGCCTTAACCACCCGGATCCCTCCCCATATGTTGACGTCAGCTACACGTTGGAACATCTCCAAACTGCACCACTCCACCTCCCCAAAGGTTGACAGACCAGCATTGTTGACGATACCCCATAATCCTGCATAAATTAAAGGGCAGAATGTTTTCAGTACTATGTGAAAATACAACAACAACAACAACAACAACAACAACAACAACAACAACAACAACAACAACAACAACAACAACAACAACAACAACAACAACAACAACAACAACAACAACAACAACAACAACAACAACAACAACAACAACAACAACAACAACAACAACAACAACAACAACATAATATGTTGTACCAAGCAAAAGGCCCACCCTCTCCAATTATTGGTGTTTCTTATGTGTTTATGTTATAATTACGTTCACTTAATGCGGAAGGCAAAAACATGTGTAAGGGCAAGATAATTATAATTTTACCTGTATCCTTTGGTAGTAAACTTGAAACAGTTCTCACACTTTCAGTGACTTCCTTTTCGTTACAAATATCCATCTGAATCACCTTCATACGTGGCCTTTTCGATCTTCCCTCATCTCGTTCCACTCGTTTAGCCCCCTCCATAAGCTTTAGAGCCCCCTCGCATTTGGAGTCCAAACACCCAGCGAACACGGTGAATCCAAGGTTATGAAGTCGGCTGGCCAGGGCGTTCCCGAAGCCCGTATCACACCCAGTAACTAGTACCGCTTTCCCCCATGGTTCCAAGCGTTTTCTTAAACAAAATGTTATCACCCGTTGCCCAAGCCAATATCCACTGACACAGGCTGTTAATACTGCCACAATGAACGCGAACATTTTTATTTATAAGGAAACTCTTCTCAGAACACAAACTACAACCAAACGTGATCGAGTTAAACCAGACAGCGGTACTTACATTTATTGTGTATACACATTGCATTAACACAGTCTGAACTTTGATCCATTTTTAAAATGTCAACATAGCACAACTCTCAATCTGGCATTCCCGATCATTTAGATAACACGCAGTATGGGGGTACCTATACTGTACTGAAAACTTGTAGGCCTAAACATGTTATCAAGCAATTCTAGTTTGTCCCCTTTCCGATCAGCTCATCATTTTCTCTGGATACATTGAGGTTTATTGAGAAGAGCAAAAAGCCAAATTATTCAAAAATGGTTTGATTTTGATCTTGCTTCAACAGCCATCAGTGTTTAATCCACAATATCAAATCCCCATGTTCAATGCATGTCATGCTGAAAAGATGAATATATGAGCCCAGCCAGGGGCGGATCCAGGATTTTCCAAACGGGGGGGGGGGGGGGGGGTGGAATTTACCGATCAAGCAGCAATGAAGATTGAAGGCAAGTTGTTTTTTTACCCGCCTCTTGTTGTTTGACATTACAGTGAATATTGTAGTATAATGTCGAAAGTTTATATCTCATTGCAAGTAGGCGGGATGGTATCTTGATTTTTTTTCCCGGAAGGACAAATAGGGGGCGTGCGCCCCTCACACCCCCTGGATCCGCCCCTGCCAGCAGTCCTTTCCCTCGTCATGGTTGCGATATGTCAATTAAGTGAGCACATTAAAGCTACTTGGTCCAATTTTTTTGCCGATTTGACCAATCACATTTTTAATTACTATATTATTTGTATAGATTCGAGAAGGTTATAAGCCTAGCTTTAATTTTACACATGTTTTGTGCATTTTTCGTGTCATTTTTATTGCGAACATTATTACACGTTTTTCGTTTTGAAAAAACATCATCTGTCAAAATTCGTTCGAAGGAAAAATACATTCTTTCGGCGATAGGGCAATGCAACTTCAAATGAGTTAATAAAATTGTCCAGAGTGTTATTGTTATAACTGTAGTAATTGGGTCGCTATGGATGCAACCACATTTCCCTGAAGGAAACATAAAGCACTTGTCGAATTCAAGTGTGTGTGGGGGGGGGGGGGGGCTGTATCTTACCATCTACACTGATTAGGCCGTTTCATAGCCCAACGCAGAGGTGGATACAAGTTTGGGGCGAAAGTTTCACCGGTCCCTGTTTTGAATCACCAATTGAGGTGGTCATCAACGTTGATGTGGACTACAGTCGTGAAGTTATTTACTTTTTGCAGACAAATCCCATTTTATCATTGCAGGATTCATCGTTCCAATCTTTGAAATGCAAGAACCTTTCTGCACAGTCTTCTCCAAGCATATCGTTGGGTTCAATCTCATTCCAGTTAGTGTAATTTGCAGCAGAACCATCCGTCCATTTGAAATCGCCCTCTCTACCTAGGTCATTGAATCCAATCCAGTAGCCTGGAGTGCCAGAAAGTTCAAACTCTTTGTAGACATACTCAGCAATAAAGTTATCTTCCTCATCACTGTGGATGGATACAAGATGCGCCATCTTCCCTGGGTGGGATAACGTGTGACAATATCGCTCAGCGTCCTTCCAATTCATTGCTATGTTGACCCATAGATAGCAGCGTTCCTCGAAGGTGACCCATGGTGGTGGACAAAATGTTCCGCAACGAGTGGCTTGAGACGCGTCAATGATGGACACAACCATCAACAGGAACACAAGACCAAACGCCATGCTGTGACTACCAACAACTCTTGTAAAAAAATAAAAAAAACGAAACAAACGACAACTCTTCGATCGAATAAAATGTACTTATGCGATGATGAACAATTATTTTGCAGGAGATACGACGGCTGATGAAACTCATTACGACGGTGGCAATGCAGCATGATTAATGGACGGGCCACTCGACCATGGACTAGCTTAGACCGGCACGCCTATTATCCACCTGTCTGGGGGTTGATGATAAACATCAAGTTATAACCAGAGTCTGATAAGCGCACGTATCTACCAATAAGTATGCACTCAATGTGCTTTTTGCATTACTTTTAAGACAAGTTTTTGAAGTTTTCGAATTATGAGACCCATTTAGGTAACACCTTGTAAGGGTTTACAATAAGTTACTGGAGAAATCCATTGCACTGAATTGATGCATAAAGTTGCCCACAACATTTCTCCACAACACGATTTAGGTGTAGCCACGCTACCCGGTACCGTAGGTAACTTATCTATTGTGACATGTTAAATTTTAAATCTTGTTGCATTTCAACCTTTATGAGACGTGATCAAAATAAGATACACAGTTAAAAAAAAATGTGTCTAGTTTTCACAGGTTGGTTTAATAATAAGACAGAACTCTCTACATGTGCCAGACTGGCAAAGTACAATGATTATCTAACAAACAAATTAGAAAACCAAACTGCGTTCATTTTGTGTTTGTGATGAAGGTACTTCACCCAATAAAAATTCCAACCTTTTTTCATCCAATACGAATCACTCACACTGTTGTGCATCGAACGCCCATCAGCTTGTGTTTGGGGAAAAAACATAACATAAAAACAAATTTCAAACCAGGCTTCTGTCGTTGTCACGTTCATTGACAATCATTTAGAAACTTCATACGGCTCATGTGTAATTTCCTCTCTTCACAGTAGACATGTTGACGCTAATTCTGATAACGAAATATTTGCTCTTACCAACAACAAGCTGTTTTGTTACCAAAAAGGTATTTTTTCATCGTGATGATAAAAAAGCAAACAAATCTGATGCCTTTAGCAATAAAATAGTATGAGCAAGGATTCCAGGTAAAGCCTTCCAAAACTAGTGCGTTCATTTAAAAATTTAACCTGCTCATACAAAATTAATCGTCATCAAAATGACCGTTTACTGTTGAGAGTCAATTATTGTTTCCTTGTGAGTTATCATCTCCAAACTTGATGACAATATTAACGAAACGTACAAAAACAAACTACAAAAAATAGTAATCTTTATATATCTATGGGAACTATTAAGTTGTCTTGTGTAATGGACTCGAGCTACAGAATAAAGAATAGAACGTTTTAAAAGAGAAAGGTGGTTGATAGCATGTTGTTGTGGATCTTGTTTTGTGAACTGCATTTTTCTGGTACAAAATAAAAAACCATTGCACTCATTTCGGATTTCAGTTTTCAAAACAGCAAACAAAAACATCCCAATAATTATTGGTGGTAAAGTGCACCTTCAGTTATAATTTTATAACTGACATTTTTCTTTTCTTTTTGCCACAAGCGTTTACAATGTTGTAGACAAAGTTACACTTTCGTTTCAAGTTACACTTTCGTTTCTAGTAGTGGTAAATATTAATCCAGTGGATAATAAGTGGATAATATGGTCCATTGTTCAAAATTTGCAGACAAACTGTTGATTTTCGTCACAGCTAACATCATTCCATTTTCGAGATGCGTACTGTTTGTACTTCTCTACACATTTCTCATGGTTGTTATTAGGCTCGCCTAGTGCCCAACCACTGTATACAGCAGCTGTCCCATCCACCCACTGATGCACACCCTTGCGTCCAATGTCATTGTAACCAATCCAATAAGCCCCACCCATATCTGCCGCCTTTGACTCGGACATCACAAAACTGCCGATGAAGTCATCTTCCTCCTTACTGTGAATGGATGCCAGATGAACCATCTTGCCTGGGTGGGATAACATCTGGCAGTATTTCTCAGCATCAATCCATGACTTCTGAACTTCAAGCAACTGGTAGCAATGTCCTTGAAAGCCATGCCATGGTGGTGGGCAGTAGGGCGTGGCACATACTGCATCCGTACCCCATCCAGTCATGGCCGATATTGTCATTAATGATACAAAGACATTGAGAAAACTCATTGTCCTATCCCAATATTTCTCTACCGTAGCGAGTTCTATTTGTCCAGCACAAAGAGCAATTTGGTCGGTAACTGATGAACATCCACTGATTGAAACGTCAGATGTTTCTTAGTGGGGTTTTATAGAAGTATCTAGCTCTACATGCACGAATATCTCAAACAAGTTGCAGGTAAGAGGTCGGCTTGACGTGTGATATTACTGTTCTTGAGATTACAGCATTTCTACTCTCCAGAAAACCCTATCTGCTCACTAGCCAACAGTTACTGAACAGGCGCGGCCCTGCCCAGATATTGCGCACGCGCAATAACAGCTCACCTGGCCCAGGCCGTCGTCAAGGATGCTATCAACCAAACAACGAAATGGACACAGAAATGGGTGTTTGTTTGTGACACTGGGCCTCAAACTTGAAAATATTTATATCCCGATACATAAACAGAATACTTCAGAACCCCCTTAAAAAAAAAACTATTCATCAACAGTTTAAAGCCTAAAATAAGCAAAATAAATCACAAGAACTGGACCGAAAATTTGTCATGTTAAACATTAAATTACATATGAAACGGATGCTCAAGTCATAACGTTCGTAATTTTTTTACCGGGGTTTTCCCCTAAATTGTTTTTACAAATCTACATTTATTAGAATGTTGAAGATACAAATTACATAAAAACAGCTTTACGAAACTTTTTAAAAGGGATTATTCAATAAAATTGCAAGCGTTTCCACGTTGATTCAATCAATACTGAATAGTATCGATTCTCTCACGTATCGTTAGTATTTGACATTGACACCCATAGCAACTTTGAACCTATCAATCTATCTTTTAAAAACCCTTTGTACGTTGGCGACTACTTTGACGGTTTCGTGTTGGGTGTCAACAATAATTATCTGATTTGGACATATTTGGGAAAACCCCAACTCTCAAGATTCACGTGACCTCAAAAATATACTTTGAAAAATATGAAATTTTGTGTAAAACACACCCCTTTTCGACTGCAAATATCTGAATTACGCCTGAACAATTTTAAAGAATAAACTGCTGGTTAATTATCCTTAAATAATTCCGCAAGGCCAAATTCTTTGATTGCTCGATCAGAAAACTGTTGGCATCAGAATTGATTCAGTGTCATTATGATTATTGTTCTTCATTCTGGTATGATAGCTTGACTAAAAACACTACAACTAAACTACAAACGTCTCAAAACAAGTTGCTTAGATTTGTTCTCAATCTGAAGCCTAGGACTCATTTAACAGTTGATCATTTTAAACAGGTTGGTTGGCTCCCAGTACAGAACCGGATTGATCAACTTTAATAATGCTGTATATTTCGTGTCTTGACTGATATGGCTCCAGACTATCTCAGCAATTTTTTTTTCAGTTGACAAGCAGTACCAATTTTTATAATACCCATCCTAACAACCTATCTTTTGTTATCCAACACCACCACAGTTATGGTCAACACTCCCTTCGGGTTACTGGGGCCAAGTTATGGAACAAACTTCCCACCACGTTACGCAACACTAATTCATCTCTAGGTAACTTTAAGAAAGCTGTCAAAAAAGTGCACTTTTTTGAAAAGCTGCAGCTTGACGAGGACGCTTTGTTTGCCTTTTTTATTTTTTATTAATGTTCAGTTTTATTGACCACTGTGACCAGAATATCCTTCCGGGGTGGATCCAGGAAATTTACGAGATGCACTTTCTTTATTAGAATCAATAACTTTCAATTATCACAGTTTGATCAAAGTACACTCGTGAATAATTTGGGCGATGACTGGAAAAATTAGTAAACAAAGAAAAAGCATCTCGTAAATTTATTTGATTAAATAGTTGATTTATTGATAGTTAAACATTGACATTTAAGGGAGAACGTGGCTTTTCTCCACTTCAAAGAGTGTGAGCTTCAAACAAGTTCACGTTGTCATAACTACAAAATAATTTCAATAGCGGGTAACATTCTGCCCTTGTTGTCTGAAGGAAAATGTCATTATAGTTCCAGTGTAGTCACTGACAACTGAATTACTGTCGTTTGTGCAATTCATTTTGTGGTTGATAACCCTGTGGCTGATGAACATAAAACAATCAACTTATTTCTTCGTATGTATCTGCTTTTTGGTACAATTAATAACTATTTTTTGAGTTCATAATTACTTTAAAGTTTGATACTTTCATGGCAAATTCTATTGACATATTCAAATTGAAATAATACAGCTTCTGTTTAATTACTCCTAATTATTTTACCAATAACTATATTTTTAAAACTAAAATTCGCCTTTGCTATTTTACATTACATTACAGTAAAGAAACAAAATATTTCACTATTTTGTTTGTCTGTCTTACTGTTTTTTTGGTTGACCGATAACAGTTAATTCCAAACAAGAACTAAAAGACGGACTGATGCAAGATACTTACATAATGGCACTAATTTTGTTATAATTCTCCATAAACGACTATTTTGATTTTTGCACCTCTGTTGTGCTTTGCATTGCTTTGTCATTTGAGACTGTATACTGTTAAATGCTGATTCTTTGACACGGTGCCCATGAAGGCTGAGAACCTCTGTATTTTAACAAAAACAAATCTATCAAAAGAAATACTGATGAGTTCTTTCTGACCTCAATCTTAAAAGTTGCATACTATGATATACGTTGCATAACACTTTGAATTACTTCTTATTCAGATAAATCTGAATGAGTTGCTGCTAGTAAGTTATTAGTAATATAAATTTCAATCACATCACTCTTAAGTTACATCTCTACTAATGAATTTTGACTTGAAAAGGCAATTTTGTTATAAAACTATTCTGAGCATTAAGGCCAAGATTTTATACTTCCAAATAAAAGTATAATTTTTCTGATAATTACAGCTGATTTTTATTATTTTGTCAGTTAATAAACAAGACACTGGCTCAATGTTTGTAGAAATTCTAATTTGCATTATTATATTTTATGTTTCTTGAATATATATATTTTTTTTATTGTTAAACTGCCCTGTGTAACAAGACTGTAAGATATAAAATTGCAGTCTACAAATTTGTTCTAACCTTATCAATACGACATTTGTCTGATTTAGTTTAACATAATTATTGAGAACATCTGCATTATTTACAAAGAACCCTTGCATGGGCAGCCATTGCTGAAGTCAAACATGCAAAACTATCAGCCAATGAGAGATCTTCCTTCAGCCTCAGTGAGGGCGCTGTTTTAGCTCATGACGTTACATGCAAGTTGACAATTACATTAGACAATTTTTAGTGGTTTTATCTTCACAAAAATATTCTTGTATACATGAAATTCTATATTTCTTTTAAACTCTGATTAATTTCGCTAACTCACATTATTTCAATGGAATGAATATTTAAAACGATCATTCAGATTACACCTAGTGTCATTATAAAAAATATGAATAGAAATATGGATAAAATAAGCAGGCTACAATGTTATCTAACAGCAATATATAAACACTGTTTATTTATTTCGCTCTTGTTTAGATATGATTGAAGAAAAATTACTGGTTTGTCTTCTAGCACTACTCTGAAGCAGCCAAAGATTTTCATTTCATGTTATTATTCCAGTTGGTACTATATGATTGTAAACAAGAATGGAAGAGTAAACGTACTACATTTTCTACTTTCCAGAATGAAATGAAACAAGGATTCAGATTACAAATCGTTCACCTTTTTGGGGGCCGTTAACAATCATGTACCATATCATATAAATTATTGTTTTAATCTTGATTTGTTATTTTGTTTAATTTGACACCTGTATATCATTGTTGTTTCCCTTAAAGATTTTGATACAGACCTCATTCCAGCTACTTCCAAGTTCCAGACGCCGAGCCATGGATGGATGATCACTCTCAACGTGTGCTACCCACCTCTCTGCCTTCAAGACGGCTTCTACGGTGCTCTCTCTGTCTCTGCTAGTGATGAGAGGTGAGAGTTTCAGAGTCTTGTTCAAGTGGAGTATGATGAGGTATGTTGTTACAAGCTGCTCAAAAAGCCGAGCCATGTCAGCCCCTGGAATAAAACAAGTGGTTAGACGAGACTGTTTATATTCTACGTCCCACGAGACTTGTATGCTCTTGTGGAAATGAAAATCAAAAACGCAACAATTAAATTTCCTAAGAAACTATTACAGAGCTGCATGAAGCCACTGCTTACAGATGAAACTCAAAACTACAGCACACTGATTTACCACAGGAATGCAAAAGGAGAGAACATTATACAGTGCTAGCTGGCCTCACAGTCACTTATCTTGTTTCTCTTGTATCTGGAATAAAACAAGCTGAATGGAGAATGATTCCTGCACATGACCATTTACAATAATGTCTGCTGCTATTTGGGGGGAGAAGCTTTTCTTGTCTTAGGTTGTCATGCAATCTTCTTTCCTCCCTTAAAAACTCTTTTCAGCTCCACCCTTCAAGTGGAGAACTAATTCACATCATACAACTGTCTTACTTACCGAGTGATTTTACACCAGCATCAACCAACATCTGTGAAATGTATGCACACCTCACCCCGACAACCCGCTCAAAAACAGACCCCAATGACCACCATCCAGCCTGAAAAAATAAGTGTTACTGTAGATTTAACAGAAGGTATAAACAGTTGGAATTTGTGTTTTGCCCATTCACCAAATTGTGTTAAAGCACTGTACACTCGGTACTTTCGTGAGTCTGGTGAAAAAAAATCCACAGGGATATATCTCGAACTGCCTCGAGCTAAGGGGCGAGCTCTCTGATCAAGTGGTGAGACATCTGCTCTAGAATGGACTCGAGAAAGTACTGAGTGTACAGTGCTTAACACACATCAGTGTATGGGTAAACACAAATAATATTAGTATTAAATGTTGGTATTAATAATAATTATTATAATAATCAGTTCTTAAGCGCCTATGTTTAAGACAGGTATGCCAAGTTTTTTAAATTTGGAGACCCATTTATACAGTACCTTGTAAGGGTTTACAAGGTGATGAGGTGCAATCTACAGCCAACCATGCTAGAAGCACCAGGGTAAACCCCTTCTCTTAACGATAAGTGTACTGGGTTCTTCATCGTCCATTACACAACACACAGGACCCACAGTTTCACCTCCCATCCAAAGGACAAAGCAATAATGTTTAAATGCTTTGCTTAAGGACACAAGTGTCAAGACTGGGATTGGAACCCACACTCTGCTAATCAGAAACACCAGAGTTTGAGTCCAGTGTGCTTGACCACTTGAGCCATGACGCGCATTTGCAACATGCGTTATTAAATGAAGTTCAGTATCCATGGCAACTTACCTCATTTTGTTGTTTGAGAAGAACCATGACTTCAGCGATGTTAGTTTTACCATCACTTATCCTGATATTGGTCTCAATGTTTTGATCTGCATATGTAATTAAAAAATTACAACATTAAAAACAACAAATATTATGGACAAAACAGAATTTCCAAAATGTAAAAGCCATATTTATAACATCTGGAATGTACAACATGTACAAGGATGAAAAACACCATGAGTGTTATCTTGAGTTATCTTGAGTTTATCCTGATATTGGTCTCAATGTTTTGATCTGCATATGTAATTAAAAAATTACAACATTAAAAACAACAAATATTATGGACAAAACAGAATTTCCAAAATGTAAAAGCCATATTTATAACATCTGGAATGTACAACATGTACAAGGATGAAAAACACCATGAGTGTTATCTTGAGTTTCAGTTATTTATTTGTGCTCTTTCAAAATATTGTCCAAAGTACAATATGGCCATTAACACACACCCAGATCTTTGTCATATGATTGATGGAACACACATCACATGTCATCCATTATTTTGCCATGTATTTACTGCCGCGTCGATAAAATCTTAATATTGGGCAGGCTCCCATTCAATATGAATAATAATTATTGGACACTTGACAGTGTCGTTTCCAAAATAATAGTTCCCCACCTGCTTGATCAAACGAGTTTTCAGAGTGTGGGGCGGATGAGTTTCTGTGTATATTTTGTGTTTGTTGTAAAAAAAAAATCTAATGACAATTATCTATGTGTGATTTATATAAAACAAATACTGAATGCATTTGGTTCATGCATTGTCGCAGAATATAATCACAAAGTGAAATCTGGCTTTTCTATTTTACTTGGCTTTACCTCGTGTCCATATTTGACCTACTGATTCACTATATTCTGCGACAATGCACTCATATGCATCCAATATTGGTGTATTATTGGTGCATATAATGTAAATAAAATCAACAGGTAATGTTTAAAACTGAAGCTCAATTGAATTTGTGTAGCTTAATGGTTTAAATGTTACAATCAATAATTTGAAACCATAACATTTACAAAATTGAAGAGAATGTGACTACTGATCTTACCTTTGTTGATAAAAGCGTGTGTGTCTCCTAAAGTGTCGCTCAACGGCTTAGACAACTCTCTTTCCTCAACACTTGTTTTGGGGGCTGTTTTGGGGGCAGGCTTTTTCCGAGCAGCTCTAAATGATACAAATTTAGCCATGATTGAATGTCTCAGTGGGACCTCATCAGATTGTTCCTCCACTGTAACTGGCACATCTACGAGACAAGGCTGTGATTTTAACATTGTTTTTGATCTTCGAGCAGCTTTGTGTGATTGAAAAGACTGCATAACGTTTGAAACCTCTGCAGATGATGATCTTTTTGTCTCTGCTTTCAAATTTACTCCATATGTGATCATACCAAGAAGATTCATACCAAGATTTTGTTTAGATCCAGGAGAAGTTGGAGAATAAGTTGGAGACCCTTGTGGGGGGAGCTGTGGTGGTGATGAAGATGGGGGGCTGCTAAGAAATTGCGGTCTACTATAGGAAATCCGGCTTGCTGGAAAAGATTTCAGCGGTAAATCATAACATGAAGCATTTTGACTATAAGGTTGTTCTGGTTGTGGAGGTCCACCAAACAAGTCGGCCTTCTCAGATGTCATAGCTCCTCCAAATCCAATTGATGCAGCTGGCGGTGGAGGTGGAGGTCCACCAAACAAACCGGCCTTCTCAGATGTCGTAGCTCCTACAAATCCAATTGATGCAGCTGGCGGTGGAGGTGTTGGTCCACCAAACAAACCGGCCTTCTCAGATGTCGTAGCTCCTACAAATCCAATTGATGCAGCTGGTGGTGGAGGTGGAGGTCCACCAAACAAACCGGCCTTCTCAGATGTCGTAGCTCCTACAAATCCAATTGATGCAGCTGGCGGTGGAGGTGTTGGTCCACCAAACAAACCGGCCTTCTCAGATGTCATAGCTCCTCCAAATCCAATTGATGCAGCTGGTGGTGGAGGTGGAGGTCCACCAAACAAACCGGCCTTCTCAGATGTCATAGCTCCTACAAGTCCAAATAACCCACATGCTGATGCTGGTGGTGGTGGTGGTGGTGGTGGTGGCGGTGGTGGAAGACTCTTAAATGAATCTGCCTGCTGAGATGACCCAAAGCCTCCAAATGCAGTAGACCCAGTTTGTTGTGCCCCTCGGGCCAGTGCAGGTCCTCCAAATAAACCTGCCTTAAAAGGTGGCCCGCCTCTACCAATTACAGATGGTCCACCTGGAGGTGGGAGTGGTAGTGATGAAGGTCCTGTATTCACAGATGACTCAACTCTTCCAAATGCAGAGGACCTTGCTGACATTTCTGAATATCCACTCAAACTGGCTTGTGATTGTGATGCAGGTCTTCCAAATAAACCTGCCTTCTCGGATGACCCAAATGTTACAGTTCCAGACAAATTAACTGGAAGTCCTGGGAGTGTAGGAGGTGGTCTTCGAAATGAGCGTCCCATCATAGGGTGTTTAAATGACATATTCATCGGGGGAGGTACTTCAATTGAAAATGGTTTACATATTTCAACTTCTGAACGTCCTGTCTGCATTGCTGAATCAGCAGGCTGCTGTCCCTCTTTGACGGACATAAACCCTTTTAATCCATCTGACCTAGCTTGTGGTGGTGGTGGATATCCTCCAAACAAGCTACTGCTTTTATCCACTTGTTGTAACACTTCAGCTGTACGATGTGGTTGTGATTGTTGTTGTTGTTGCTGCTGCATCTGCAGCATTTGCTGGTGCTGCTGCTGCTGCTGCTGCTGTTGTTGTTGTTGTTGTTGATGATGTTGTTGTTGATGTTCCCTCTGAAACAAAAATAAAACCAAGCGTAGTCACAAGCTTGTGGACTACATTGAAAGAAAAAAATTGCACATTTAAATTAGAAGCAGACAGTTCTAAAAACCACTTCATAAACAGCTTAACTCCTATTCCCTTGGGTGATTTACTAGGCTCCTTCCTCACTCTATACAGCCCCACATGGTAACTCAACACCCAAACTGTTGGGCTCTGATTATGGTGGTATGCCTGATCCCATGAGTGATTTACTAGGATCCTTCCTCACTCTAACAAAATCTAGCACCATATGGTAACTCAACACCTAAACTGTTGGACTCTGATTATGAGAATTTAAAGAATAATCCACTAACTGAGTGCAACAGAATTAAACAAAACATGCTGTTGGAGTTTGATACATTATTAAGGTTGGTTAGGGCTTACGCAGTCACAGAACCAGTATAATTTTAAAAAAGATACTTTTAACAAACTCTTTAATCTCACTCAAAACAAAGCTAAAGTTTTCATGGACTAGATCTTCTTAGTCCAACAAATAGTAGGGGGCGTGGATTTGAATCAGTCGAGACATTTGTGTCCTTTAACAAGGCAATTTATCAAAATTACAACTCTCCATCTAGGAGTAAAAATGGGTACCGGCGAGAGCTGGGGAGTAACCTGCAATGAACTGGCATCCTGTCCAGGGGGAATAGAAATATTCCCAGTCGTTTAATGCCAAGAAAACCAGATCTAAACACCGGCCTAATGAGCCACATTGGTTTGGGACTGACTTGATCTTACTACTAGTCCTAATAATGATCACAGGCAAAATCTGAATGGTTCTTAATTGTTAGAATTGGTCAGATTTGGTGCATATTTGATGTATGCAAAAACCATTGAAATCGATGCCAAAAAGTACAAAAATATTGGAGACTGATATCATCAATGTTTACCTCAAGCTTCTTGTTCTTCACGGAACTTGCTCTCCTCAATGTTTCTAAATGAGGAAAAAAAGTTATCATGTGTCCTCAGTTAAAACTGGAATTTCATCCTAGAGAGGGTTTGCTGCCAGATGTTGTCATTTGAATAGAGTCTGATCCAACAAAAAATGAAACTTCTCCTAAAAAGTGGTGATCGTACGTCTCCATTCATTGTATAGTCTTCACAAAGAGCTATTTACCAGAGCGCTAACACCTCATTCAAAATGCACAAGTTTTTTTACAAATCTATTTTTTGTAGAACTTGAACTTGTAGAAATGTAGATGTTCGTGTTGAAACTGATGCATGTACAACTGTGGTTTGCAATACCTGTGCAAAGTATGTACATTAGTAATTATGCATTCAGTTTACAGATTCTATAATGAACAGAAAATATTGACAGCACTGATATGCTAAATCTGTACAACAGTTGTGAAACATTTCAATGTGTAATGAATGTTAGCATTCTAGACAAAACATAGCACCATGATTCTCAATCATCAATAAGTGTCCTAAATCATTTTGCCTTAAAAGAAAACCCTGCACTAGAATTCCCATCAATCATTTGGGTGGTCAGGTTGGCAAAGTGGTATCTTTGCACACCTTCCACCTCTGGGACCCCGGTTTGAATCCTGCCGGGGCACTATGTGGATTGGGTTTTCAGTCCCTACCTAACTGCGTGGGTTTTCCCTGGAATATTTCTCTGGGGATTTCCTCCCACATCTAAAACTGAAACTTCCTTCCTTGTCTTCTCTCCATGGGGTTCTTGGCTAGTATAGTGATTTAGTTTGCTTTTCTGAGAGTCCTTGGCTTCACAACCAGAATTAATAAATGAAATGAAATGAAAAAATGAAATGAAAAAATCATACCTTCAACACTGTCAGGTTTTTGTTTTGGATGCATTCTCCCAGCAGTATGCTTACTGGTTAATTCTAGGCATTCCAATCCAGCACTGGGCTGTTGAACCTCACTCTCTTGAATGGCGGAATGTCGTGTGACATCTTCATCCCATGTAGGTCCCGCCTTCTTCTTTTTCTTCTTTTTTTCATCAAATGACATTTCTGGTTGGTTGCTTGAAGTCTGCATAAAAGACTTCTTCATCTCTTCCACGACCTGCTCTTCATGAGAAGGGACAAAGAGTAGTCAAATCATGCTCTAAATAAACTGAATTAAATAAAGAGCCAGTACAGATTTACACAGGGTCTTCTGAGAAATGTCTCTGGGAAACCCAGATCATTTTTTATGAATCAGAATTTATATCCTAAATAAAATAAGTAGCAGGCCCATGTTTTATTTGCAGTCTTATTTTAACAGGGTGGCCGTCTCAGTTAAAAACTGCGTTCCTTGAGGGCCCTGTATTTAAAACAATAAGATACTATAAAACAATAAATGAAAGTAAATGAGGCATGGGTCGTATTGAACTGCATTGAGTTGCTGCATAATGCCTAGGAGGTCTTTGTATCACTTCTTCTGATTAGCTTGATTTATTTGTGCTTGACTGATGTAAGAGAGCTATACCTGTACATTATATAAGCTGTTTACCGCTCCATAGATGTCACTGTCACAGGTGGCCATGATGTCCTTGTCATATTCATTCCCGTTTTGTAACATCTGCCCAACTACTGCTGTACCCCGTGAACTCAGGCCTATGGTGTTTCCTAACAATTCTAAAAAGAGAAGAAAAAAATGGATGAGGGTAAAATGTTTGTTCACAGGTTATGATCAGTCATGTCAGTGTCATGCTGAACATTCTATTATATTGAGGTCAAACTAGCACTTGTGCCCTTATCCACGTCATATCGGAGTGTCCTCTTTTGGTTGCGATCAGTTGACTGGCTGATGTGTATACATGCCCCAGAAAATCTATTCTGTAGTGTGCACAGGCATGCACCTACCATGCTACCCTTCCGTTACCCCCGTACAAAGAGGGTCAAAGGGTACTGGAATTCATGCTCAAAATCTCCCTTTCTTCAGGAGTTATTGTGTAATCGCTGATTCCAGACCTTTGTCCTTTTGTAGTACAATCAAGGATTATGAGTGAAAGATACAAAATTTAATAATTTCTCAAAAGAAGACGCAAAATCCCATTGCATTTTATGAGAATGTTTGTTGTCTTTGCTTTATTTAGTCAGGGTTTCATTTTGACAACAAGATTCTAAAAAAAACACCATAATTACAATGCTAAAAATGATATTTTTGAAATAAAAAACAAAAATTATCTTGAAAATATTTTTTTGTGTCACTCCTTAGAAAATTTTCTATCGAGATTTTTGGGAGTGACACAAAAAAAGTTTTCTTGAAATAAGATTTTTTTCTTATTTCAAGAATACCCTTCTTAGCCAAAAGTTCCGAAAAAAAAACACCGCACAGATGCCCGGAATTTTTTTTTTATTACCGACATGATGTGGTTAAGCAACCCACTTAACCATTATTGGTGAATTTATAGTGGAATTTTACTTTTTCTGTTTTTCATAATATTGCTTTTTATTTTGCTGTCAAGTGCTTTGAGGAATCTGTGATTCATATTGCGCTTTATAAAAGTTGTTTTTATTATTATTATTATTGCATCGTCCTTTGGATGGGACGTAAAGCCGTAAGTCCTGTGTATTGTGTAATGAACCATAAAGAAACCAGTACACTTAATGTTATTAAGAAAAGAGGTTTGCCCCAGTTTGTTCTTGCATGTGCTGGCAGCTGATTTTAACCCTTACAAGGTGAATAAAAATGGGTCTAACATTTCAGAATAGCTCTGTACACTTGTCAATAAATAAATTGCTGTACAAAAGTTGTGTCCTATTCTTCTTCTTATCATAATAATAATTTGGCAGCCGAAACAGGGGATTGCCAACAGTGGACCTTTGCCGACATCTGCTGGACAATACTGGGCTAAGGAATTTAGCCGAGGTAGCAACATACATGAGATGTATGGCGATCCATGTCAGCCCAAGAATGTCAGGACAAGTGGATGACTCGACATGAGGGAGTCAATCATTCACACAACTTGATTAAGATTGACATGACACACTCTTGAAGTTTTCAAGAGAGTCGGTACCAAAGATCATCTAGCACTGCAAGACACAAGATGAGTGACTCAGGCTGAAATGTGAAGTATGCACTGGATTCCATTTCAGTGAGCAACTCTTTTGATGCAGCAATTGATCGGTGCAGATATTGACCATTGTTATCAATGATATAACAAAACGTTTGCTTACTAAAATGGCGCCCATGCCGTACTCCTGGTCCCAACAATAGAAAGAGCTCCACTTGCCCATCTTGTGCCTTGCGGCACTATACAATCTTTGGTTGGTACACTTTCAAGGAAGTATCATTTCTCAAAACTGCATTTCAACTGCAGGATAATTCAACATACTTGCTATTCTGTGCGCATCACTCTCCATTTCTTGTCCACCTTTCTTGGCTGTACCTCCCACTGATAGCGCAGTGCTGCATCTGTCTCTTGCTCTCTCATCCTCTGCTTCCATTGGCATCTTATCAGACTCCGCTTTATCCTCTAAGACTTCCATCTCCTCATCCCAGAGTCCAAATCCCACATCATCATCAGACTCATATTCCTCTTCTATGGATGCAGACATAGCTGTAGTGTCACAATAAGTACAAATGGTAACATGCTATCCTTCATAGGGTCAGTAAATACATCAGAAAAGCAGATATGTGAAGGGTTTGTTCTGCATTATCTCTGTTTTTAAATGAACTTTTTGAGTCTTCTTTGTTCATCAGGAGCCTCACAATATTGATGAAAAATGTAGCCATATTTCCAAAACACAACAATACCTTTTAAAAAGGCATGCAAATTTGAAATTGCAAAAACAAGAGTACACTGCAAATCACACAAAACTTTGTACAGTGTTTTTCAGTTTTCTATGGCACCAAAAAAGAAAAAAAAACGGAGGAAATCAGATGATCAGCTCAATACAAGTTGCAACCCTGTTATGTATACATTGTTTGATTTCAACACAAGAAAACCCCTAAAGTTTTAACAGTGTTACTTACCAACTGCCATTTGTCCATATTCTGCTAATTCCTTTTTCATGTCTTTAGTCAATGCCTCACAAACATCATCGTCTTTATAAAAAGAAATTATACAATATGTATAATAAGCAATAGCTTGCGTAAGTAGTTAAAGAAGAGATTTTATCAGAAATGTTTGAATATTTGAGAAAATTGTGTAAATCCAGTTTGCTAAATGTTGTTAAAGCAAAAAAAAGAAGCATCTTGTTTCGTCCAGTTTTGTTTTTACTTTTCATTTTTTGCCACTTGTAAGCTGTGTCAAGATGGTCAACAAGAAATTGTAATATTAATAAGTGTCCAATTATTATAACAACCCGTGTTTTTATAACATACGTGTCGTTATGAGTTGTTATGAATACAATCATCAAGACATATTTAATCATTTTTCAAGAGCAAAACAGTGCTGAGGTTAGAAAAAAAATGCATATTCTTGAGGATACTTTTCAGAAACATTAAATGACCAATAATTTTTTTCCTTCTAATTCTTAATTCTTTCGCTCATTGTCGGTGGCTCAGATTCTTGTTATCACTGCTGGAAAACCACTACAGGCAGCGTGTTGTAAACACTGCATCAAATATTGATGTCACAGTGTACAAAACATTGCCATAGCAAAGAAATTAAGCATCATTTGTGATGAAAAGGTTCTCATAAAAAAAATTTTCTTCAGTTTCTAGCGGTACTAATATCAAAACACTCAATTTCTATATCAAATGACTAGAAAGTATATCCATTAAAACAATGAAATGGTACCAAGGAACAGGACAACAAGTTTAGTAAAACTGACCCTCTTCATTGTCTGAGCTTTCAAGGAAATCCAAATCACCTGAAATTAAACAGATACAGTATGTAAATGTTTTTATTTATTTTTTCACAAGTCACAATTGGTGATACAATCGTTTCTCTTTGTACAAAGAGGTTTTCTAAGTCGCAAATTCTTGGTGATGAGATGTCAATGTTTATCGAGGCAACAGGCTGACAAAATTAACCTTTGAAAACTAACATTCAAAACGTTAAACTTAAAGTAACATACCTGCACACAGGTAATTCAGGTGAGGCAATTCTTCATAACACTCCACGTTGCCATCGAGGTCCATATATAGGTCTTCTATAGTCTGAAAAAAGTTTAATGAATTTCCAATTACTAGGTGATCAGAAAAGTGGAAGAAAAACAAAATAGATATTTGTAGAGAAAAAACACAACAACACTGCCAATAAAACAATATTTTTTAAAAGCGTGATACAATATTATTAATATCCTGAAAATGAATGTGGAATCTGGCATCTATGAGTCAATGCTGAAGGAATCAAGACCCTAGTCTTGGACTCAAGGAAAGCCTGAGACTTAGAAGAATAAAATCTTAAAAATACCACAAAAACACTAAAGCTACCTTTAAGGTGACCATGTAAATCATCAACAGGAAAACTGTTGAAGTCTATGTGTGCCTATTGCCTTTGCATATCAACCATGGGTCTCTGTGATATTTGATACCAACATGACATCAAGGTCAGTTACATACCATCAGAGACACAGTGATCTAGCCATAGTCGCAAATTCAGGGCTTTAAATTTAGATACATCCTAGCTGAACATCGTCAACGTCAATCCATGGACACCAGTCTACTTCAAGAACATTTTCTCTTACACATACCCCCATATGTATCTATCAGATAGTATTTGAGTTGCAACCATGGCATGCACGAGGTCATGTGTTGTATCACATGCATATGTGTATGTACTGGTATGGATTCTGACATGGACTCAAACAAGGGACTCGGACTCAAAAGAGAGGGCTTGGACTCAGACTCAGACTCGAACAACAGAGACAAAGACTCAGACTCGGCTAGTGTAGACTCAACTCAAGCACTGCCAGGAGCTACCTTTTCAAGAATTGACTCCTCTATATTACTCATCTTGGATGGAGAAGACTACCAGCTCCACCTTGTCTTTTAATAAAATGACTCGTCTACAAATGACATAGCTTCAATACACATGCTGTGTAACGCTTCGATTCACCCACACAAGGACAAAAAAAGGTCATGCGTTTTTGTGGCATTTGAGAGGCGGTTTTGTGTAATCCACAATTATAGACCTTTGTCCTTTTGTTCTAAGAAGGGGACTACAAGGCATCGAGAGGCTTCCACCATTGTTCACTCGTATTTTGGCTCAATGGAGGTAAGTCAGAGTGGGCCGGCAATCGAGCCATGGTTCCGTGTTTAGTACCACTCCTATATCGTAGGTAATGGCCAATGTTTTGCAATTCATGCTGCGTGAATTTGACATTTTCTCGTTCAAGCAATAAAACAGATGATCAAACAAAGAAAATCTTCCTTCTCTTGGCATTGTCAAGTCACATTTTCTTTGTGCCAGAGGTACCCTCAAAGAAAAAAATTTGGGCAATTCCACCAAAAGAATCCTGCCAGGGGGACGGGACCAAAAAAGGAATCCCGGCGGCAACTGGTTAACAGTTTTGTAATGCTGAACACTGATGCTGATACTGACCTCAGTTTCTTCAGGTGCATCTTGGGAATGATCATGCTGCCAGTCTAAATATGTTAATGAATCAACTGCCTCCTTCTGCAAGAGATCCATGATGTTCACCTCTGACCTCACTTTCTCACCTTCAGTCTGACAAAAAAACAACAAAAACTTAGAAAATTGACAGACTCCATGCATTTATCTTTGGCCTTGTCAAATATTTTAAACAATACCATTGTGAGGACTTACAAAGATGAACTTCTCTGTACAACAACACGAATATATAGTATGGTTATAGATACTGTTTTGATTTGTCTGCAACTTCACTCAATTCAAGCCCAACATAACAACCACTTAGGTGTACAGCTACACTGAGTCTGTTTTATGTTTCAAGTTTTATGTTTTTCTTATCAATTTGATGGGAAGCCGCTGACAATTGGATGAGTGGATATGCAAACTATCAAAGTATGCAACATAATTTAATCAATGGCCAACCATAGACCAGGTGCTTAGGAAATGACTATAAATTATGACCTGTGTTATATGCAGTTCAGGTTTCAATAGCCATTCAAGATACATATGGAGTAAGCTATTAACATAAAACACAGTCCTGATGAGGACCGAACACATAATAGTAATAACTTTATCCTACAAGGTATTCAGAGTTATGATTTGAAGTATGAGACCTGTTCCTTTAGCACCATGTAATGGTTTACAAGGTGCTGTGGTGCAATCTGCAGCTGATCAAACCACAAACACCGGGGCAAACCCCTTCTCTTTTCAGTAAGTGCACTGGGTTCTTTTCAGTGCATTACACAACACACGGGACCTACGGCTTTACGCCTCATCTGAAGGACGCAGCAATAATGGTTAGGTGTCTTGCTTAAGGACACAAGTGTCACAACCGGGATTCGAACCCACACTCTGCTGATCAGAAACACCAGAGCTTGAGTCCGGTGTTCTTATCTGCTCGACCACGACACACTACCTGTCGTGTCCATGTGCAGGAGGCAGGAGGCAGCCCTGGCAATCAAGGCTAGTCCATATCCAGAAAGCTTTACTAACCTCATCTCTGACCTCAACAGCCACAAAGCTAGTAAATTGAGTAACAATGGAGTACTTTTTGCTCAAGCTGATGATGTACGTCTTCTGCTCAGCTTTCCTTGCCTCATGGTGGGTGTGGTCGGTTGCTAAGGAACCCTCCTCCCAATCACGAATGATGTTGCGGGCTGTCAACTGATGCAGAATCTAGAAACAGATAAAAAAATCAATTGCTTGATGGAAAACTACAAATAAAATCTGGATGTACACAAAATTAAAATAGATAAATCTGAGGGAGTTTATTTAATAACAATAATCTTACGACTGTGAAGTATTTGAAAAGTTGGCAAAGTGCTTACCTTTCCCTGTGTGATGCTAAGATCATGAGTTGATACCATTGCAGATACCTCCTTGCCATCAATAGTAGCTGTCAATGTAGCCTGAAAAAAAGCATGATTACATTCCTTTTACATTATCCTCTTCTAATTCATTCCTTAACTAGTTCGCTTCAAGGTTTTAAATCCTTCACCCGTTACACCTACTTGTGCGGGATTATTTTCAGTCAAGGGGCACCTTTTTTTCATGGCATTAAAATTTGTTTGTCTGTGAAACCCAGTTTGGATACGCATATAAAGATAATTCCTCGTAGACATTTACAGATTTTAACTGTTTGTATATTTTTACAGTCTTATTTTTGAAGCACAAACAGACTGTAAAGCTGTTATGTATAATGGGCAATCATCGAACAGACGACATCCCGGAGAGAGATGAAAGGCCTCATGACAATCTTTACAAAATCTTGGCAGGTATGTGAAATGAACGGGTCTTCGGTAAAGGCATTAGGCAAAAATCCATGCAGTGCCTTTTGTCAGGACCACCAAACCATGATCTGATGGACTCCTCGACTCCGTTGCCAGTGTAAACCCAATCTGCTTTAGTGTCTCACCACACATGGCCTGTTGACATGATCTTTGTGAGCACACAGAAACTTGAGTGTTAGTTTACAAGCCCACCACTGTATGTTGCATAAGAGTTGTGCATGTTATAGTGTCCTCTGAAGCGAACTGGTTAAGTTAATACACATGAAATATTAAGAGAATTTGATATCACATAGCCCAAATTGACCTGGTAACCCATGCTACATCAATCAAGAAAATTTCCCATATAAAAGAATACATAAATATAAAAAAAAACCACTTTGAAATGATGTACAATTTTAACTAAAGAATGTTAAAATATGTTAAAAGTTTTAAGGTGACATGAAGCTATAAACCTCTCAGTATTTATCTTACAAGAAAAAAACCCTCAAAAATTCCCTTTTTTAAACAAACTGGCATAGCTGGTATCAATACCTGAGTGCAATATGGTACAAAGCCATACACAACCTGGCGGGAACCACTGAATAATGAAGTGATATGATTGGGTGCTTGGATTGGAGTCGGAGCATCATCATCAAATTGACACCATTTGACGTTGACAGATGACAGGACAGGCTGCGAGGCTTTAACCAACTGTGACTTGACCTGTGAGAAGCAATCAACAATGTCAAATCAAACTGTGTTTAAACATGACTATATTTCTTTGGATCTGTTCGATAGATCCAGGTCCAAAGTCACAAATCTAATAGGCACAAACATTTTCTAAGCACAAAATAAAAACTTACTAAATAGACGAAACACCATAAAGGTTACATTGTTGGGACCCTTTGCCAAGCTAGTTTGTAATTTTTGCTTAGTAGCTTAAATGCAATTGGGCCCTGATCAATTGAACTGACTATGTCATAAGCCTGATATAATGAAATACTTCATCAACACATAAATTAAAACAATTTTCTTTGGCTATTGGAACAATCAGCCCCTTTTCCCCAAACAAAAGAGGGCGCTTGTTCACAAGAATGGAGAAACAATGGTATGGAAATGTAAATCCTACTTCATCGACAAATTCATTAAGCTTTGTCTATTAACATCACCCAAGTGGGTAGCGGCAACAAGACATGCATCTTGCTCTGCCGTGTGCCTCACACAAAAGACACTATGCAGCAATCCAAATGGCAGAAACTTGTTTACACTTTGTAATAGAATTTTGAAATCAATTTGGGTGAGAACAAAGAAAAATTTACTGGATTTGAACCTGCGACCACCAGCTAAGTGTACCAACGCTTTACCAACTATCCAGCCCTGATGTTGGCGGTCTCCCTATTTTGTCAATATCTTTGTTCTACCCAGTCAGTTTCCCTTGTGGTTTATTGCCAGAAATTTGACATGGCGGACTTTTGACAAACTTTAAGGAGCGTGAAAAGACCAGTTAATGCATAATGGGGTGGAGCTAATGGATCACTCTATTTAAGAGTTTATAAATTTAAGATTTAAATTCTTTAAAAGAGTATATCCAGCAGCCTTCTTCCAGCTTGCAACTGACTCGTCAAGAGGCTATCAGTTGAAGTTATTCAAGAACAGGTTCAACTCGAAAACCAGAAAGTTCTGGTCAACTACTGGAATGCTCTTCCACACAAAGCAGTTGATGCTACCAGTGTGAATATTTTCAAGGGTCAGTGTGACAAATTCTTGAAGAATATTTGGGGGGCTCTGTACAAGCTTATCCAAGCTTCCTTCCTTCCCCAGTAACCAGGACCACTGTCTCATCATAATAGTGTCTGTAGATTCAAGTAAGTTCAAGTAAGGCTGTGTGTGAATTGGTAGTTGTGGCTGTTGTTATGGGCTATCTCTTAATTTGGACATGGCCCAAGTTATTAAGCATCCCTATCCATATGCTACGGTAAAGCTACTACATCTTTTAAGTGAAGACACCCCATCTTAAGCTGATCAACTGTACACATACCTTGCCTTCCCATTTGGACTTGGTCTTGTTATCAAAATACTCAAAGGCACCAGCTCCAGTATTGGACATTGCACGTAGGAGGTACTTATTAGCTGTAGCACTATCAATCAAATAAACCATAACAAGAATTCAACTTCATATATATGACACCAAGTACAAAATAACAAGTATGGACCTTATGCATTGACGTCATCAACCCGCCATCTTAGAGGTAATACCATGATGAAACAATGGAAAGACATCTATGTATGTGCAGCAGTCAGGATGGGCCAATGAGTATCTAGCCGAGGGCGCCCTACTCAAATGATTTCATGAGCAAAAGGTCTATACTGGTTTTGGTTAGGGCTACACAACATGAGGTAATGTTACAGACATTTCTGTCAAACGGTGTACTTAATTTTACAATTTGTTCACATAACGTGACCAACTGGTCTAGAGCATCAAACTCAAGTTATGATCACAAAGAGATCAGAGTGTGGGTTGAACCCTGGTCGTGACACTTGTCCTTGAGTGAAACACTTAGCTATAATTGCTTCTCATCACCATGGGTGATGAGTATGATGAGCAACTTATGCTGATGGTGCAGCATACTCCTTAGGAGTTGAGATGGTTTCAGGAATGCTCAGGACCTGATGAACAGCGAATCTTTGAGAATCACGACTTAACAATTTCAGAGAGTAACATTTTAACCATCACTTTGTACAGATATTTAGTGATAGTGTTTTTTCTTAATGTAAGATCTGGATGAATATATACTAATTTGGATATTAAAGGAAGTTTCATCTGAAAGATTAGGTGAGAAACTCATGAAGAGTAGAGCAAAATTCACAATACCTGACACCAAATGTAAACACCCTTGTGTGACGACAGTTCTTTCGGACTGTTTCCAGTGTGGCTTCTTCATCACTGACATGACCATCAGAAATGAAGAAGACATTTCGCAGTTGTCCAGATTTCAGCATAAAGTATGCCTTGAGAGGGCGCCAGACATCCGTGTTGCCCATAGTGGCTGACAGACCTTGAATGAAGCTCTGAGCTGTTTTCATTGTCTCTTTGTTCATGACTTTGCTTTGCGGAAATAACTCTTCAAAATCTGAGGAAGGTAGATGAAATCCATATGCATTAATACAATCCAGGGATGTCAATAAATATACAGGAATAGAAACTATTATTCAGGCATGAAATTTGACCCTTAGAAATGAAGTAGGAAATACTGTTTGAGTACATGGGCCGACCTACACGTACGTATAGTACAAGCTTTTAAGGCTTTTTAATCAAAAATCAGATTAAAATAGGGAGAATATCATGCCTGTATTGTTATTAATATCAATTTCTTGTAATGAAATCAAGGATGCCTCAAAAGCCAACTTATTACTGAAACTAGAAAGCCTGAGGAAACTTGTAGACAAGGGTGCTTGCAATGAACCAGAACCATTGAGATAAATCCCCTACTATTCCACGATGAGTGTTCTGGGTTCTTTTACATGCAATTCCAATCTTAGTAAACAGGTACTACAGCTTTTTGTCCTATTCGAACGGCAAAGCAATTATGGTAAGAGTATCTTGCTCAAGGACAAAAGCATTGTGACTAACCAGGCCGGGATTCGAACCCACACTCTGTGAAAGAAAGACCTTGAACACGGTGCGCTAGACTGCTCAGCCATGACACTCCAATTGATCAGTTGATTCATTTGTTTTTATATCATATAAGTCAACATAACCTACAATTTGTGTTGACAAAATATTTGGATAAGTTATTAATGCTGAAATCAAGAAGGCAGAGTTTCCAATCTTGAGATATCACAAGTAAAAAGAAAAAAATACATATATATGTATCTTTCATTCTACATAAATAAATGAACTGCTTTTCTTTGTTAATTACCTGTTCCAAAAACAACGATATTGAACTTGCAGTTCTTTGTCAGATGATGAAGTATCAACATCACAAGTTTCTTAGCGTCTTGTAGGTTACTTCCTGCTCGCATTGAATTGGACAAGTCCAAAAGAATCACCACTTCAGATTGGCCAGAGCTGTTGGCATCAAACTCAGGGTAGAAGGTCAACATGCACGCTTGGCTGTCTTTCTCTGTAGGGTGTCTCTCCACCCACATTCGAGGAACGTGAATCTCCACCAACCCAATCAGAAGTTGGAATCCATCATCCAATCCACTACACTTCTCTGACAGGCAAACAGTCGCTTTAGTTGCAGTTTGCTGTCAGCAAATAAATTAATACACATTTTGAAAAGGAAAACAATGAGTATGTTTAAAGCTAAAAACCATCCAAAACATATACAATCATTTCAACTGTTTTATCTTCATTAACCAGTTGATGCAAGCTATTTCCATCCACGGTACTATTTTTGTGAATATCCAAGATATATTTTTTGTGGAATATTATTGTTGAAATGAAACCATGGCTTAACAAAGTAAAGCCACCAAACATGGTGGTCTTTGGCACTGGTATTTGCAGTTTTTTTGACAAAACTTGCATGGAAGCCCGTTTTTTTAAATGACTTAACCGACTATAAGCCACTGCTGATAGCTGCCCACAGCATGCTGGAATCTCACACTCTCACCTTGGTGCTGAGAACAATGGACACAATCATGGCAGCCATTCAGTCTATTGAAATCCTCGTATGTCAAACAAAGGAATGGAAGCCTGGAATTGGTGATTACACAAATAACCTTGGTAAAGGGTGAATTAATTCCTTGATTCTAGCACCTTTGTCTCTAACAATGAAGCATCACACTCTGAGCGCATTCATGATGCAAGCTACACAATGAAACTTCCAAGCGAGTCAAATAGCCATCTGCTGTTAAGCTTGCAATGCACAGAACATTCCGAGCAGGTTGCCATATCAACCACTCCACAGACACAGACAACATAAGTTCTTGTTTATGCACACCTTCCCCCACCCCCTCATCTTTGACCATATTTAGTTACCTTTTGTTTAATTGGATGAGTAGGAGACTCCAAGCTTCGAATGTCATAGGGCATCTCCACGGCAACATCAACAGATAAAGTTCTGAAATAAATCATGATAATGACAATGCAGTGAATAGACATTCCAAAAACAATTTCAACAGATGTTAATTTCTATGTCAAGCCACTAAAGTTCTGTTATTGTTTTTCTTTTTCTTCCAATAAATTTCAAGACTTGTGATGTCAAATGCCATTCCCAGACATTATCTCCCAAACAGAATTTCCTTCACCTTGTGCCTGAGTCAACTTTGACTGTTGCAACATCTGTCTGAGTCTCCTGAGACAAGGCTTCATCTTTCCTCCATGGTGCCACGCTCCCTGGTAATGTAAAGAGGATTTTATCGCCATCAACTGCTAGCTCAGCAACGTAGGTTATCTTGATCACCACAGTGGTGTTGGGTGGGAGATTGCCAACACTGACAGTGAAGACATCCTATGAAAAAAGTGTTTCAAGGTAAGTAATTTTTTTTCGTGTAAAGACTGTCAGTACCTGATTGACATTACAGTGATCAATGCAGTGGAAAAATGGGAGCAATACGGGCGATTCACAATACAGAGCACCCTCTACAGTTTGCCCATTTTTCGCAGTTTAGCATGGGAAAAAGTTCAACAAGGTTTTGGTTGTCATGCTGCTGCATCAACCAGTTGTTTATATTTGTTCATAGTTTGAACAAGATAAAGCAGCAAGGTTGCATTTCTTTGCTGCGTTTACGGCATAAGACGGTATCGACGAGTTTCATATTAATTCTGTAAGTCAGCTATTTCAATCAAGGTCTGTGCAGTACTGAGTTGTGAGCGTGATTATTTCAGTCGACAGCTTTTAAAGAAAATGGCCTCACCTGGGTTAGCTGTCTAGGGTGCACTGTAATGTAAATGGACCATATTCCGATTTGGAACACCCAGTAGACATCCCAGTAGGTGTTACAGTGCACACTTTTGTTCAATTAGTCATTTTTAAGAAGGTGAACTTAATTCAACCAGTAACAAATCAACTTAATTCCAGCCACAAATCACTTGACATTTGATTATCACCCATGATAAGCTCAGTGGCTCTGTTGTAGAATTATTCATACAATTCTATCATAAACTGATTTGTTCTCAATCACTTCAAGACTTCATCAGCAAGTCTAATATTTGACCTTTGAACTATGACCTACCGGTTTCTCCTCATCCATGAGGTATGCTCCGTGGCCTTTGCTGATTGCCTCTTTATACTCCCTATGTGCCGTTTCTTTTTCCTTCACTTCACCCACGATGTGTTTATCATTAATGAAGGCTTCAAAGCCGCATACTGCAGCTTGTTCATCAAGGGGAAACACGTACTTGGCTTCTATGGGAGAGTCGCTATCATTAGCATAGACTTGAAGAACAACAACCTGATGATGAGGCACACCACAGTTAAGATTGTTTGATCACAACACCATTATATTTTAATTAATGATATTGGAAAATCGTACAAACATCTGCAACATTTATCCAAACACATTTATCCAAATATTCTTCTTCCTTTTTGTTCCGTAAACTATTCACAGTTTCACTTCTGGAAAAACACACTGGGAAAGCACGGAGTATACAGCGTTGGTCAAACATTGGCGAAGAGCAAACTGAATCTTGTTATTGTTATTCACAAAAGTGAACTAACCTGAGCTGCCAAGTCCAGTAGCCTGGCTCTTACATGGACAGCTTTCAATGGTATAGGTTGATCAGTGTTAGAGAGAAGACCAGGCTTGATCTTGGTTAGAGGATTCTCTACACTTTGCACATCGCTGAGATCTATGGGTTGAATAGGAATAAGATCATCATTAAAACATGATGGTTGGTGAAGAAATGACTATAGACATATACCGGTGATGGCCAGTCTGTGTGTATGGCTCTACTAGACAAACTACAAGCCAGTCAGCAAACCAAAGTAAAAGCCAGTCAGCAAACCAAACTACAAGTCAGTCAACTAGTCAACATACAAGCGAGTCAGCAAGCCAAACTAGAAGCCAGTCAGCAAGCCAAATTACAAAACAATAAGCAAGCCAAACTATAAGACTGTCACCAGTCACCAGTCATTCAACAGTTCACTAAACAAATTAAAAGCCACCAACATCTGCAGGAAATGAACCCAGTTAGCCAGTCAGACAATTCGTACACCTAACTGTCACTTGTACCATCATGTAATTATCCCTTCAAGAGTTAACCAGTTGCCACCAGGAATCTTTTAGTTTTTCCCGTCCCCCCGGCGGGATTATTTTGTCGGAATTGCCAGAATAATGTTTCTTTGAGGGTACCGCTGGCACAAAGAAACCCTGACTTGACAAAGCCAAGAGAGCAAACATTCTCCTGCATCGTGTGTTTTGTTTTCTCTACCGAGAAAATATCAAATTCACATACCATAAATTGCAAACCATCGACCGTTACCTACGGCATAGGATTGGTACTAAACCTGGCACCACAGCTGGATTCCCGGTTCACTCTGACTTACCTCCACTGAGCCAAAAACCAATGAATAAACAATAGTGGAAGCCTCCTGATGTCTCGTAATCCTCTTCTTGGTACAAAAGGACTAAGGTCTGGAATCAGGGTTTACACAAAAAACATCTCTCAATAGCCAAAACACACCCAAAATATTGACGACCATGTTTTGTCTTTGTGTGGGTGAAACAAAGCGTTAGACAGCTCATATGCGGTCTGTGCACGCTCAGCAGTGGAATGACAGGGTGACTTTTGTTCCAGTATTGCGATTTTACACAATGGCATCTTTACACGGCTTCCGTTTCCAGGCAGGGGAAACATTTGCGTGTGTACACGTCATCCGGCGGCTACTGGTTAAAGAGTTCTTTTCATGGCCTTCACACAACAGTTGAAGAAATATTTACACGATGCTACCCCAAATTTCACCGTAACACAAAAAGTTTGTGATTATCTTGCTGAAAGCTCTTGTAAAAAATAAAAAAAGTGTAATAAACATTCAAACATACCAATGGCATTTGATAGCTCCTCTGCAATGTGATCCACATCAACATCTCCTATGACTTCTTCAGCGACTTCCTCATTGTCACATACAGGTAAGGTTGTTGGTTTATCATCAGGTAATACAAACTCAATCAAGTAACGAAGACGCTGTTGATTTGTATTGTACACAACATACTCATCGTCCTGTCAAATACAAGGACGACATATTGTGTGCGTGAATAACATACTATTAAAAGAAAACCCTACAACTATAAAAACCTACTATGCAAGTCTCATCGATCATGTGCATTTAAAAATCGAAACTCGGATAAGTCTGTGATTTTGTTCCCCCACACATTAAATATCACATACAAAGCTAATAAAGGTTCCTGGAAGTGAGAATGTGCAAGACTTTCACACTCAATACTAGCCACAAAATGTATACAAGATAACCCAAAGAAATTCTCATCTGTTTATGAGGGGGGGGGGGAAGGAAATCTGCAACAACATTGGGGAGTGATGTTTCCAATGATTTGAATGCTGGCCCACCTTAATAGAATTTTGATATTCAAATAATAAACCTGCAAATGAAAAGAAAAGCTAAAATTTTGAGGAGCACCGTTTAAATCCAACTCAAAGAACAAAAACTGCCCCTTGAGTCAACCCCACACACATGTAGACATCCGTCTTCTTTTGATACAAATCAAACTACCTTGAAGTCAGAATGGTTGGTGCTACTGTGCTTGACGCCATGGACACTGTTGAAACCCTCTGGTGGCTTAAGGAGATCTTTCTGATAAATCGTTGTGTCGTGACAGTTTCCTAGCGCTACTTGGTTTACTGCCATGAGACGAGTTCCTGTAGTGTGGCTAGCATGGGAGTACTTGCCACTTGTACTGTAACAACAACATAATATTTAACTGAAAATCAAAATATCTGTTGCAAGCTACTCACCAGCCTAATGACCTGTGGTCTAAATGCAAATATTTGTAATTTGACATATCAACCCAAGCAGAGTCTTTCTCAAAGGCTAAATGATAACATAACATAGTATACAACATAACATCATAATATGTACTCACAAAACTTAGCAACAGTATTAAGAGGATGTTTTGAATTGGAGAGCAATCTGTTGTGAATTAAATGAGTAATATAAGACAGGCGGTAGCAGCAGTTTCATTGTCAGAGCCAGGGCTGTTTCCTTGCCTTGTCTTTTAGCGTCCTTGCCATTCAAGAATTGGGCTTTTTGGCAGTCTGTGTACGCACAGCAAATAATAAACACAATTTAGGCCGCCATCATTGAATTTGATGGACTACCAACATATTAAAGAACCTCTGCTAGTAGGTTTGTACTTGTACTTTGTACTGAATTTGATTTCTGATAAGTATCATACTGCGAGAGGTAAGAGTGAAACTGTGTTATGTTAGTGGCTGTTTGAAAATTTTGGGTCGAAAAACATGAAATGGTGTTTGTTCACTTATCAAGAGCAATGATTAAAAATACTTAGTGTTTTTCAAAGGCAAGCCCCTAAAAGCCTTGGCTTATCCTGCACCTTGCTGCCAAGGTTACTTTCATTTTTGTTGCTGTTCATGCCTGTACTTAAATACTTTGTAAATCGCGCATGGAAATAAATATTCAGTTAAACTGAATGATATAAAGAGAATCAAGAAACAAATAAGAAAAGTAGACTGTTGATGTTATTCTAAGCAGCAGGTAGTTGGTTTAAATAAAAGATTGGAGATATTATTTGGTTTAATTTACCTAAAGCTATCAGCGAAATAGATTCCACTTCCCAGCATTCCAGCATCTGTCCTCTCACCTCCGAAATCATCCACGACTACCTTAGGTAGAACCAGACCCCTATTTAAAAAAAGAAAGGAAAAAACAAACCCACAAAAACTTAATCAACAATCACGAAACTTAGCTCAACACATTACAAATGAGAGGAAATCTCACAATGACTTTGGAAGGAATATTTGACAATGAGATTAAATATTGTTGTTTATGTATGGATGGTATGACAGTGTGGTAGTCCGGTATTTACTGATAAGTAAATTACATTCGGGATTGGCCAGACTATTAACAGACTGAGCCAAAGGAAAGGCCCATACACATCTGCCACAAACCATCCATTTCTGGGCAGTAAAGACAGTGGATAATAAACACCCTCTTTTGTGAAAGAAACCCTGCTAGAGTAAAAATAATACATGCAGTTCTTATATGGCGCTTTATCTCAGCTGCCAATGTAGAGCTACCTATGAGTTTTGAGACCCATGAATATAGCACCTTGTACAGGTTTACAAGGAGATCAGCGCAATCTGCAGCCAACCATGGCAGAAAAACCAGGGCAAACCCCCTTCTCTTAATGCTAATTGTACTGGGTTATTTTTACACAACACACAAGACCTACGGCTTAAGATCCCATGCGTAGGACACAGCATTTATAGCGTCTTGCTCAGTGACACAAGTGCCATAATTGAGAACTGAACCCACACTCTGAACACACCAGAACTTGAGTCCAGTGCACTAGACTGCTCCACCATTCCACTGAGGAGCAAGATGAGACCATTTACTGATATTAACAATTAAAATATATGACTGACTTACCTAGACAGAATACCAACAAAGTTAGCTGGCCGTGATGCATGGAACAGCAGCTGACTGTTATGAAGCTTAGCGTTGTAACTAGTCAACTCCAGAGGGCGTGTCACAGCAAAAATATTCAAAATCTTAACTGGCCACTTTTTCCTGGGAAGCAAGATCAATTTCAAATTTCAAGTGAGATTTTGGTTACATGATATTCACTTAAAATACTGAAAGGTAACAGGTGATTTAAACAAAAATGGAGCAATTTCCAAGATACTAACTGCAGAATCTGATTTTAAGAAGAAAAAAATCATAATCACATACAATCCACTTAATGTAGAGAACATTTACTGCAAAGTAGCCAATTTTCAAATACTAAGTTTATGATGAAAAGGTTCGCTAAAACTCATTGGAGTAGCCAAGGGACAGGGGGGCAAAGGGGGTCAGCCAGAATAATGCAACTGTAAATTTGAAGACTTAATCTCTGTACAGTCGACTTTTAAGAAGTTTGTAAACTTCACAGTATGGTGATGAGTGAATTTTTTTGCAAAGCAAAAAGTCAGAGACTAACCCTTGTGTAGAGAGTATGAGGTTCTTGATGTCATGGTAATCAGGATGATTGTCAGGTAGACAACTAATGTGACACCGCAGGGCTCTATACTTGGACTCTACACTGCTCCGCTTTGACCAGTTGGTTGTCTCACTCACACTTACAATATCTTTGATAAGCTAAATAAAAAAAAACCATTTAAGACAAAACCATACAATGGAAAAATTACATTATTTATTAAACATAGAAAACAAACCAACAAAAGCATTTTAAAAATATAAAAAGCCACAAAACTGAGATCACAATAAACTTTCCTGCTCAAAATTGTCAGACCATCAGGCTTATTTTTTATGGCCATAGTTTACAGCATGGCTTCATGCTTCTCATAATGATGTGATTTACTGTGTTTTTTCTCACTTGTATTATCAGTTGGAGAGTATCAATTAATGGTAATTTGTATCACCTGGCAGAGGTCTTGCTTCTTAGCAATTACACTCTTTGTCTTGAAGTCTTCTTTATGTTGCATCTTGTGTGGTATCTGACTGTAGAATTCCTGACTCAGTTCTTCGATGGATGACTCGGATCTACTGTCATCACTTTCTTTGGAATCCAAGGCCTTCTTAATTTGTAGAAGAATGCTCTCAGCTTTAGTCACCTGTTACATTAAATAATGTAATAATAATAATAATAATAATAATAAATTTGGAAGCTGCAAAGCTGAATTGCAAAGGACACAGCTACACGTGTTCGAGCTGATAGCATGCAAGGGTGCTTTTGGCAACCAACCACATCAACCCGTATATGACCACGGGTTATGGAGGGAGGAAAACTGGATGACCTGGAGAAAAACCCTCGTGGCACAGAAGAGAACCAACGCACAACTCTACTCATATATGGCCATAGCCGGACATTAAACCAGAGGCTGAGAGGCTAGCACTTTACACACACACCACCCATGCCACCCCGATGAAGAGTAAGTAATAATGGTAAAATGTCTTGCTTAAGGACAGAAGTGTCAAGACCAGGACTCGAACCCACACTCCGCTGATTAGAAACCCCAGAGCTTGAGTCCAGTGCGCTTGACCACATGGCCACGACACATCACTAACAAACCTTTTCAGCTGAGACAGTCTTGATGTCTACAGCTAAGACATCTTCAAGTTCACCTACGACCTCCTTCCACAGGCTTTCCACAAGTAATGCAACTTCTGGGCTCATCTCTCCTTCACAATCTCCTGAAATTGCTAGTTGGTTCTAAATACACCAACATAAAAAACAAACAATTCAAATTTAATAAGAACAAAAGTTGGTTAATCCTGATAAGTAATAAAGACCGGAGGCTTAAATCTAAGGTGTGTATGGCAGGGATCGATTCACTCTTCTCTTTTTCCAGTTAAAAATACATCAGACTGTTTAATAAATCTAGATACTTTTTAATAGATATTAAATATATTGGGGATTAAGAATACTATTTGTATTTTACCCAACACCGATGTGTGTTAAGCATTGTATACTCAGTGCTTTCCTGAGTCCTGTGGAAAAAGATCCACAGGCGGGTGGGATTCGAACCCACGACCTTATGCCATTCCAAAGTAGATGTCTCACCTCTAAGAGGTAGTTTGAATCCTATATTTTAGCAGCGGGTACTGAAACGATTTTGATTTATGTGAAATCCACATTGGGGATAAAGAATATGATTTGTGTTTTACCCATACACCAATGTGTGTTAAGCACTGAATATATAGTACTTTCCTGAGTCCTGTAAAAAAACACAGGATGAGCTCAAAACAAAATGGAAAAAAAACGTTACACCCTCCAGTTTGAAAAGCCTCACATATCAACTATTCAGGCATTTTTAGGCTCTTTGTAGTTTTCAAAAGCTATGAGATCGAAATGCAGCCACCAAACTGAACCTGGACTGAGATTTTCTGACTGAGAACCTGGACATCTCAATAATGGTGTAGCTAGGATTCGTGGCACCTGCAAACAATTTTAGAGGATGATACATCTTCACTCACTTTGCCTTTGAAAAACTTAAGCAATTTTTTGAGATATTAGTAAGAAATATAGGCTCATATGAGGGGCACTTCCATGTCAAGGTGTATATAATAAATCCTGATAATAATGAAATCTGAAATCACCTGTCTATACCGTGGAGATCCAATCCATCTTGATGGTAGCCTCTTACTCTTTTTCATGTTGAGTCGTTGATTATAGAGAAAGCTATACAATGCCACTGCAGACTCACTTGACTCACAATACATCACTTCTCGTATGCCAGAATCCTCGTTCTGTAGAAAAAACATCAACTTAGATTTTGTCTATATCTAAAAAAAAAAAACTTAAATAAATTATGACAGTTCAAATTTTGTATAATGAAGTACTTTCTCTACCATTTAAGTTTTTACTAATGTATAGATGCATTTGTGTAAAAAATTGTACTTTCTAAGGGACCTAAAAAATGTTGATGAGTCTGGACAACCCCAAATAACTTGGACTCTTTTTGTCCATTAGCTGGCACCCTTCAGTGGCATATGAGCCACAATGACCAACATTTTAACTACACATTTCAAACTCAACTGGGACTTAATCCTAGCAAAGAAATTTGTTTCTGCGAGTAATACACAAAACACAGACTGAGACAGGGTCTGTGAAAAACAGACATGGTGAAAAATGAGGTGCCTGCTCCTTCCCCCACCAGCCACCGGCTATATTATTATTGAGTTCATGGGTGTGCTGCATTTCCCCAGCTACCTACCATCACATCATGTAGATTCCCTCTATGGACGAACACCCTGAATCTGTACTTCACTTCATCACTGTGAATTTCTGTTGAATGTCCATCAAACACATCATCAGGAATGACATGCAACTCAAGCTGGTAGAAAGACCTCTCTTGGCTTCGGATTTCTTTCTTCTGGAAACAACATATATGACCAATAAAGCAAAAGCTCAAATGTTGACTAACCAATTCGATGCGGAGGACCTAGCAGGCTGAACTCTTAGAAACTAGCAATTGTGTAAACATAATTTGCCAAGCCATTCCATTCCCCATATAAAGACGGACAAATGGTACTGGAGTTTATACTCTAAATCTGCCTTTTTGTGGAGGTTTTTGAGTAATCCAGGATTCCAGACCTTTGACCTTTCATTTTCAAGAAGAGGATAACAAGACATCAAGAGGCTGCCACCATTTTTTATTCATTGATTTTGGCTTCATGGGAGGTAAGTCCGTGTGAACCAAGATCTTGTATTCTCAAAAGAGAACATTACACAAATACTGATGCTTTTTTGTGAGAACCTATGTTTGCTTTTTGTTAGGGTTTCATTGGGACGATATTCTCAAAAAACAAATTATTCTGGGAATTCCTCAAAATAATTTCGCACAGAGGCAAGGTGGAGACTTCTGAATACTGAAGTGAATTGGTTAAAAAAGTATTGCACATGTTGGCAGGCACCAGATGTTCTCCATTCTGCCCATTTGTATACCAGTGTCCCTGAAAATCATCCCCTTGTAAAGGAGCCTCCATTTATTCCTACAGTCTTGTCTAAGAAAACAGAGATCTTTGCACATTAAGTGTATATAAAATTATTTTGGTGTCAATTGCAACAAATTTTATTTACCTCCAAAAGAACACTTTTAGCTACTTCATAGTTGTCCTCAAGGAAAGCAGGTGAATTGACGCTTCCCAACTGCCAGACTCTAAGCAATAAATTGGAAATCAGTTCCAATGAAAATGAATACAGATAAAATTAAAATATGTAGCTTGTTGTACATGTACTTTAACAAGTTTGGTAAAGTATTAATCCAAGACAGTCATACTCACTTGAACTTGTTGATGTTAAAAAATGATATTTTGACTGGCTTCTTTGTTTCTTGATGTGTCTTGGTTGCTGTTGATTGATAAAAAAAAAAACAGAACATGAAGTCTCAAAGATTTGAAAAGAGAAATTGATAATAGACTATTTTGACAGTATGACCAAACAAGCATTCTAAAGTATTCCACTGATCTCAGGCAAAATTGTGAATAAAAAATATTGTCAAGCAATTTTCTCACTTGTAATTTTCCCTGAGCCAAACTGCATGTTTGCAGTAGTGCCAACTAATAGGAAGTCATCCTGGTCCAGCAAGCGTCCCTCTTCTACACATTTCTCTATGAAGCCGACTCCAACAATGGGAACCCCTTGCTTCTGGGCAGTGCGACCTTTGTAAGAGTCGGCTGTCTTGGCTCCATTGCTGGCAACTAAGAAGGATGTCTGCAAATACAGAAGATTTTGAAAAATGATTCAGATTACAGGGGATCAATTCAATGGGTGAAAAGCAAAGAAGTCTCCCTCCCTTCAAGAGAATGTGTTTTTAAGAGCCAGTTAAAATAGCTACAACAAATAGAAAAAGAAACTTGTTTGGGAGACTGTTGGATGCATTGTCATGAATGGGTGGCTAGTTTGGGAAAATAGTGTGTTATCATAGCAGGTTCTGTCATCTGTTTTTGTAAAACAGCAAGGATTAAAAAAAAAAAATTATTTGCCAAATACGACTGTTTCTTGATCTCTACAGATAGCAACTGAAGGTGCTTGTACTTTCAGCCCCTACTTGACTGACTGGCTTTCTCTGTTTGGGGGTTCCTCCCACATCTTAAACTGACATTTCTTCATAATCTTCAGGTATCTTCAGACCTATGGGTCACAGTGCTTGTCACCTTTGAGGATCCCTTGGTCTCACTACCAGAAAGATATAAGAATAAACAAATAATTAAAGCTGTTCACAAGCACTAAATAAGATATTACTCTTACCTTCTTGGTGAGAATATATGAGATGACTCCTCCATTATCTGTGACTGCTTTCCTAAGCTGTTGTTTCTTCTTATAAGGGACTTGAGTGCAGTCTAAATCCAGAACAAACTGACACTGACTGAATAAACCCATCTACGACAAAAACATAATAAAAGAAATGCACAAAATTACACAGGTTTTTTTCAGTTTTCTGCATACCAAGTGAACCATTTCTGTAAACTACATCTTGTACTTAAATAAATCAAAATCTAGTTCTTGCTGATTACTGCAAAACCACACATGACACCTGAATAAACACTTTCACAGTACCATCTTGTAATTGATTGGCGTGTTGTGGCCAAGTGGTTAAGGGCACGGAACTCAAGCTCTGGTGTTTCTGTCAAGCGAAGTATGGGTTCGAGTCATGGTCTAGACACTTAAGCAAGACACTTAACCATTATTGCTTCATCCTTCGGATGGGACGTAAAGCTGTAGGTCCTGTATGTCATATTAAGATCTATCAAAGCATGTAAAAGAACCCAGAACACTTATCGCAAAGACAAAGGGTTCATTCACCCGGTGTTTCTGGCATGGTTGGCTACAATTGGACCCCTCATTGAGATACTGCACAGGCTTTGATGAGAACTGTCATAGATGCAGATGTAGATGTAGCTGTAGATTTGTTCATTTTGAACATTCGTTGCTGTTTGTGAGTCGGAGTTTGATTCGCACAAGGCAAGTAGTATTCAAAATGAACAAATTTACTGCTTGTCTTCAAGAAGTTGGTGCATGCTTATATTAATTATTAATATTTGTTATTACCATGAAGAAAGTGTTTAAATTGGATCTCATAATTTTACTTTTTTAACCTTCATTTGCAGCTGACCCTGATGATAGTATGTCATTTAGTGAGTGCATTCGATTAGCTTACACGAGTATACTGGGGAGTTACACTCGTGGTAGCTAATCAAATGCTGCCGTGTTTTAGCTTGACATTCTGGGAAAGGGAAGGTCAAATGTTGTTGCGTTGAGGCGGGACTTTAAAAAGTGTAAACAGAGTTGTCTTAATTAAAGTAAAGGTAGGCCTATGTCTTGGAGTTGGCAAAGGTACGAGTTGTATCATAGATGGTAACACTAACAGTACTGTGCATTAATTTGTTTGTACGGAAAAGTTTCCATATCCGACTGCCACTTTCTAAGGGATTTAAAAACATGTTTATTGGATGTTGTTCTTTATTTCCCTTTTTTTAATATTCCTCTCGAGAAATTAGTAGCTAAAACGCTAAACATAGACCTTGAAAAAAGAAAATTCAAGCGGACATTTCATCGGTTGGCACTTTTGCGCATTCATGCCCAAAAGAACTAAATTGACGTTTAATGAGTAGCGTTGTCAAGCCCAACGTAGATGTGAATGTGGATTTTCTTTCATGATTTCGACACTTTGTACTTATTCAAAGTGCCTGTTCCTCTCTGTATACATTCTGTCAACCTCTCTGGACAGGTAAGGATATAATTTGACCTAAATTAAGGGAGATAAAGTGGCAGCCGGATACAGCATTTTTGCCGTTTATACTCCAGTCGAATTCAACTGATTGTTCCCCGCCATCTTGGTATGGTGCGCCTGCACTGCAGCCGGAAGTACGTCATTACACCTGGGCATCCACTAGAGACCCGCTCGCGAGCCCAGGCTTTGGTGGCATACACCGGGGGCAGACATGAGTGTCACGTGATGGCTAATCGAACGCTCTAGGGTAAGTTTTACTTACACGTGTAAGCTAATCGAACGCACCAAGTGTGTGGTTGCAGAGGAATAGGGTACTCAGGTACTCATGGTACTCTGGCATCTGGACTCCCTCTAATTCACCATTCCAGAGCATGGCACTGACTTTTAAGTATTCTGTATTTAGTATTTATGGGGGCTATCGTTAATAAGTTTGCACTAAAAAAATGGGTTAAGTTTTACACAGCAAGCAACATCATCAATCAACCTTTTAAAGTTTTTTATTAAAAATACTACTTTAGCTTAGGCCACTATAATAAATATTATTGTTAATTTATGTTACCTTGTCAGCTTGTGTTGGTTGTATTATTCGTGTCAGCTTCAGTTCGGGTTGTCCAATCGACCAAGCCAGATGTAGAAACCAGGATTACAACAGCAACAAGTGTAAACTGGTGGAAGGAGGAAACACACTGCTGAAAAACTAAGATTTTGATGTGAAATGAAAGGCAACTCTTATGGTCTAATTTTAGACATTACGCTCACCTGTTGTATTGTCCGTAAATTTAGAACTAGACAGGCATAAGTTCACTACATTTAAGTAGTATGTTCAGATATGATTTTTACAACAAGTAATAAAAGCATTGAAACTCGCTTCTTAGTTCCAAAATAGGTTTGAATATAATATTAATATATACAATTGTAAAAACATATAATTAACACGAACTAAAAGGAAAGTATTTTGGAGAAATTCTGGCAGTTTAAAATGCCACGACAGACTGAATTAACTTTAAGTCTATTTTATTATTGTAGACCGTGTTTTGGTAAGGGCGCCCTCTTTCGACTGTTTGCTGGTTTGGCACCCAATCCCAAAAGAACACATAAAATTGCAAACGTGTGTCTTTTTCTCATAGGGTTGCATAAAATTCTAGACTTTTTTCCACAGGCACAGACTGCTTAAATGCAGAGCCCCTTTAATTTCATCTTGAGTGAGGCGCGTTGTGGCGAGGTGTGTCGATATTTATGTCGATTTCAACTGAAAAAAATGTCAACAACGTTGTGAATTTTGATGATCTGTTGTATTTCCTGATAGGTAATGTATCTACTTAACTGTTTTTGATTATTTGGTACAATCTACTGATGTTTCTTAAAGTAAATTAACAGTGTACAGAACGTATGTCAATGATTCTGTACATGTACTCTAGTAGTAGTAGCACTTAGCAGTAGAGTAATTTAGCTTCAGATCATAAATCAATCATATGGTTATTTATAATGTTTATAAACTTCAAATCAATCATCTGGTGCTGATTTCCTGGTTGTGCTGCTGCTAGCCCCATACATTGTGCCAATACGCTGGACTACCTCCGTTTCTTGGCCCAACGAACCATGTCATGTTCTCCAAAACCAGACATCAACTTTCGAATCAAGACTTACTTTTTTTGGCAAATTTATCCCTCATCGGTCATCAAATTTATCCCTCATCCCTGATCGGTCGGTCATTGCTGTGCTTTTCCATTGCTGTCAGAGTCTGGAGAAGATTTATGCAAGCCCCCCCCCCCCTTCATGGGCTTATACCAGCACGGAGATTTGTCATAAAATTCGGCAATTTGCTCTGATTTTCCACACAAAATTGCCAAAAATGACAAGGACATGACAAAATAGCTGGAAAATCGCTACTCCTAGAACTATGAGGTTCGTTCCGCTATCGTCTCCACGAACCTCATAGAGTGACATGTACAAAATCCTATTCGAAACTTTCTGCCCTTCACGTTTACATGGCTACAGTTCTTTTTTGAAATCAGATCTCGCCAAAACTAGGCTCTATGTGTTCTTTCAACTCTCATCGAGCGTTGCACGGGTCCAGAAGATCCACTCCGCAAACTAAAAGTTGTTAAAAATTGATAACTTCTCACCGTAACTCAGATCCCATTCAAAAAGTATTGCAACAAATATGGCAACCGGAGTTGCAAAATTAACTGGTACGCGGAACCAGCCCATAGGACCAGCGCACCGCATAGCAGCACACCAGTTAATTTTGCAACTCTGGTCGCCATATTCGTTGCAATACTGTTTGAATGGGATCTGAATTACGGTGAGAATTTATCACTTCTAACAACTTTTAGTTTGCGGAGTGGATTTTCTGGACCCGTGCAACGCTCGATGAGAGTTGAAAGAACACATAGAGCCTAGTTTTGGCGAGATCTGATTTAAAAAAAGAACTGTAGCCATGTAAACGTGAAGGGCAGAAAGTTTCGAATAGGATTTTGTACATGTCACTCTATGAGGTTCGTGGAGACGATAGCGGAACGAACCTCATAGTTCTAGGAGTAGAAAATCGCCTACTGGCTTCTCAAGATATCCAAGATGAAATAATAAGCTTGCATTTAATTGTACTCACGATCATTTCTGTCCTCCAAATCAATGTTTTTAGGGGACTAAAACTGTCTTATCAATGACCATTTTGTTTCATTTCAAAAGACGTGTAAACACTCCGCGGATACCCTGTTGCAGGATACCAGCTGTGCTGAGACCCAGTCATGAGCAATGTAACTTCTTAGCACATCTGGTATCCTGCGTTGACTGCGTAAAACAATATTTATCTCAGTGCATCAGCGAACAGGCAACTGGTATCCTGCGTTGACTGCGTAAAACAATATTTATCTCAGTGCATCAGCGAACAGGCAACTGGTATCCTGCGTTGACTGCACGTCTGCATTCTGGTTGAGAGTTCATCTTTCCATGCACAGCCACAGGGCTGTTATAATCATGATGACACAGCCTTTTTAATGGAGCTAAACTCAATCATAATAATTATGAGAATAACTTTACATGGATAACGATGTTTAACTTACCACCAGATGGACAAGTTTCGCCCTTTTTCTTAGCAGTTTAATTACAGAGTACTAAATTTCTGTAGACACCTCTGCGCTTTGTTTTGCACTGGTCCAATTACATCATAGAATTGCCCACATTAGGCGCAGGGTTCACAAGATTGTCAAGGCTGATTTGTAATAGTGGTGCTATATCTATGGTCATCTCATATTGCTTTATTTGTGTTTATTTTTAATCTCATTTAGCCTTTATGAAAGACCCTGCTAGTGCTAGGGTCGAAAAATGAGGCCATTAACAATTTTTGGTATGTTTTTTAGACAGGTAGTGTACAATTTTGAAATATGAGACCCATAATATATTGCACATTGTAAGGGATGACAAGGTGATAGGGTGCAATCTGCAGCCAACGTTGCCAGAAACACCAGGGCAAACCCCTTCTCTTAACGATAAGTGTACTGGTGGGTTCTTTTAAGTGCTCTACACAATACAAACGACCTACGGCTTTGCCTGTCATTCAAATGACAAAGCAGTAATGGTTAAGTACCTTGCTTTAGGATGAGACCAGGACTCGAACCCACACTCTGCTGATCAGAAACACCAGAGCTTGACTATCAGTGCGCTAGACTTAAGAACCTTGCTTTAGGACAAGACCAGGACTCGAACCCACACTCTGCTGATCAGAAACACCAGAGCTTGACTACAGTGCGCAAGACCACATGTATTTGATGTATGTTTTTGGGTAACGCAGTAAGATATAGATTACACGTATGTATAAGGAATTACATAAATATCAATTAATCCACTGGAATATGTTCATCACTGAAAAGGATGCTTGTTTACAGAATACAAAATGCAGGATGAAACACGAGACAGTAACCACTTTTCAAATCGGGAGTTAACATGGTTAATGACTGACGAACTTGAGAAATCTTTAAAGTCAATGAAAAGCCCAGATCAATCGTCTTAAATTTGTGTTCATTAACATATCAGAAAAGTCTTCACCTTCACCCTCACCTACCGTTTTCGAGCCAAGTGGCCATCAAGGCTGCAGTTTGCTCTTTTTTGGGGCCACAGATATAATTGGCTTCATTCCAAGACTTCCAACTTTGCTGTTTTCTTTCTCACTGTGTAGGAAGGTGTACATACAATTAATTTCACTCCCATTTTCTGTATTTCAAAAAATTCAAAGACGCATTTCAAGGAATACGTAGCAGCATCTTATTCATCTCTTGTTTACATTCACACGGCCTTGGCAGCCACCTAGTTTACTTCAAAATACTACATGTATAAAAGAACTATTTCAAGGTCACTCAGTTTGAAATAATGTTAATCCTTTTAAAGTTTTCCTTGCTCTGAATAGTTGATATTTAAAATGCCACATACAGGCATGCAAAATTAAATGCACAAATTTGTAACTGTTGTTCTTCGCAGTCTCCTAAAAAATGAGAGCATCAAGTATTAAAGGAATAGAATAAATGTACGTAAGCCATTGATAAGCTTTCCCTTAAAAAAATGGTTGTATGAAGTACTGTTAGTGTAAATATTCAAGCGTTTTGAGTTATTTGCCTAATTGGTGTGTGTATGTTCATATAAACTCTTTTACCCTATGGTTAATCAAGCATGTATAATTTGAGTATTATTAAGGCTGATAAATTGCTGCCATGGTAAAAGAGAAACACTTTGTGTTTTTGAAATGGTGCGTTCTGCTGGTTTTCAGTAATTTATTACACCCTACAATAGCATGAAATTGTGACTGAGGGATTTTAAACAATTAGGACGTACATACTGTGCATGTAGATGTACATGTAGGGTGACATAATTTAAATTATTCTTCCTTGATCTATACAGAAAGGATACGTTGAGTGGAAATACTGTCACAAAAACATTGACAATTTTACCCCCCCCCCCCCCATTAGGTGTGTGGTGATTCTTTGGTAAAGGGGGCAGAAGGGTTGATTTGCCCGAACTTTTCCTTTTAATAACATTTAAAACTGGCATCAAGGCGCTTAGACCAAGAAAGAGAGAGAGAGACCCCCTTCTACCCCAAAACAAACAAACAAACAAACAAACAAACAAACAAACAAACAAACAAACAAACAAACAAACAAACAAACAAACAACCCAACAAACAAACAAACAAACAACCCAACAAACAAACAAACAATAAAACAAACAAACAAACAAACAATAAAACAGACAACCCAACAAAAAAAATAAGCATACAAGCAACCCAACAAACAAAAAATAAACAAAGACAAATTTACCTTCCGTGATTATTATCTGTCGATGTCAGTTGCAAGTTCTTTTTACATTCAGAACCACACTGTTGCACTTTATAATATCAAGTCGTTTTTTTTTTACAGATCAATGAAAGGAACTGCAGTAAAATAAAATGTTTTGGTGAACAGGCAAAAACAAACAAAACAAAAGAATAAAAACAAAAAGTGTCCATACCATCTTTCTTTCAATGCTTATAAAATATGTCTGCAAAATTATATGGTAAATTTCAAGGTCCTATATTTGTCTCACTTAATAAACAATGTAAAAAATAACTATACTTAGGAGTTTCCATAGTAACGAACCCAAGCATGATGAACACAGAATACTGCAGAGATTTGCATTTCCTAATGATCTGATAAAATGTTGCCATGGTAATATGGAGGTTCTTTCAGAAAACACCAGACACCAGACACTCAATATTTTGTACATATACTGTTTGACAGCTCTAATAGCATAAAATTGCTATCAATGTTTAGTTTTCCATCTGAGTTTAAGGATACAGTCACCTGGTTGCCATGACATCCTTATAATTGCATCAATGAAGAAAGAATAAAACTTGGGAGCTTAATTGTAAACCTAGTAAGTCATACCTGCATATAGGATGACATCTTGGATGTGTACATATTACCATGGCTACCTGAATCATGCTGTAAATGTTGATGCATTTTTGTCTCCATTGGATGACTTGTCTATGCAGCATTTGACCATGGAGCTATGAGGGTTGCCACACCTTACGTAAATGTAACTGTGGTAGTTAAATGGAATCTTTGTCATTTTGTTGTAGGAAGGAACAAAGGAGTCATTTATCATGCTGATTTAGATTTCTGATGACTTAATTTAAAACGGTTTACATCAAAATGAACAGAGCAATTTGTGGTCGATTACAAAAAGGGTTTCAGAGAAAAGTGCTTTTAGAATTTCTAATATTGACCCAATTCACCTGACGCCGTCATCATAATAATCCTGGTTGCGCCATTTTGGAATTCAATGCTACTGTGCATATACATGGTGCGCATTTAAGGCGACGCGACGTTTACAGGTATACCTTTTGATGTCCAAAACGGTGAGGGTGGCACAGTCGCCGCGTATGATGTGCGTGCAAAGAGTCAATAGGCAGTACTGAAAGTGCAGAGAGAAGTACGTTGAAAAATGGTTGGACATTAAATTGACAGTTTTCATACATAAAACCCAATGGACTAGGCACATTAAAGAGGTATGTGGAGGGAAACACAATGTGATGCAAATCGTTGCAGTATAGTGATGTAGGCAAGGAAGCATAAAAACTCTTTATGCATGAATAGATAGTTGAGGGGAAGTTAATGGCCATGAATACTCAAATTGTCATTGAAAATGACGTATTGATTTTTACTAATAATTGATTTTAAAGTGGCAGTGTCAACTAAAAAATAGAAATTGTCAACAGTGGAGGAAGCTTAGGAATGATGTTGTTCAATAAACTACCAGCATTTTGTGTTGCTGTTAATCTTTATCAAAACATGAGCCAATTTTTTAATAATCTGCTTGTAATTTGAATGAAATACTTTACCTGTTGCTACATGTTAGTGGCATGCTTTTTTAATGTGGTTCACTTATGTGCATTTAAAAATTTTGTACTGGCATTTTTGAAGGCTTTTTTTTGTCAGGGGATGGAATGTGTACATATGGGGAATGGACGAGGTTTAAGTGTGTGTTTAGTTATAACATGGCATGTCAGAGTACTGATTGCTCTACGAAAACAAAATACTTAGTTGCTTACAGAATAACTTCTCTGCATGATTAATATTTATTCAAAGACCTAAGCAAAAGACTTGAAAGACAATAATAATTGCAACATATGTTTTACTATATTTGTTGAAAGAATTAATGCTAATTTATACGGTAAGACTATAAAAAAATTAACATCCTTATGCAAAATTTTTAAGAGCCATACACTGCATTTATCTGTTTATGTACCTTGGTGATATTAATAGATTGCTGTGGCATAATGTCAGGTAAATTGTACGCTGGAAGACGTGTATACACGCCAATATTGTCCTGCCAGAGATCGGATGACACGTAGACACTCCATTATGTAAAATTGGAATACTGGAACGTTAACCCAGGACATTCCATTGTGGAGCATGCACAGTGCATGTACTTGTTATGCAATGCTTCAAATGTGAATTTGAATACATGGAATTTATGCTCTAAATCTCACCTTTTTCTGGGGTTAATGTGTTATCCCAGAATCGAGACCTTTGTCCTTTTGTTATACAAAGAGGATTACCAGATATCGATAGGCTGTCACAATTTTGTATCATTGTATTCGGCTCAGTGGGAGGTAAGTCCGAGTAAACCGAGATTCCAGCATAGATTCTGACCATGGGGCCGAATATTGGTCATGACTTATGATTAAGGTTTTGCGATTCACGCTGAACTGATCTGATGTTTTCTCAAAAGAAAACAGTAAATCTCTGTGCTTTGGATGAGAGTATTTGTCGTCTTTGGTTTGTTTAGTCAGGGTTTCTTTTTGCCATTGATATTCTCAAAAACAAATAAATTACGTCCGTTCTGGGTCATGGAAACATTTCAACGTTAAGTGGTTAATATCCATGAATTTAATGTCTGCTTGACTTTGGTAAAGCTCTTTGTGTATGGATGCACGCAATCAAATGTTTCAAGTATTTCATTTGTGAAGCAAACAATTGTGTTATCAATCACACTCAATTGAGGACTTTGGAATGATCATTTTAACCAGGGCCTAACTTCATTAAGCCAGTCATTCACAAACAAATTTTGCTCATCTTTTAAGCTGTTTAAAAACATATCATCTTGTATCTCAACCAAGTTTTGCTTAAAAGCAGACTGATTTTAGAGTCATATTTCCTGTTCAGCAGCTTTACTAAAACAAATCCAAGTCTGGATGTTCATTAATCTTAAATCTTGGAAGAAAACACTGAACATATTTTTCATTTAAACCAATACTTGTTACTATGTTTTGTTAGCGCTAAAGTCCCCCAGACTTGATTTCACAAAGCACTAATATTTATCTTAAGATGAGTTGTCAATAATACTATAGTGATTTATTATGTGACATCACACTTTACTTAGCATCTAACATTGATCATAAGATCAAGTTTAGCTCTTTGTGAAATCGGCCCGTTGTTTTTTTTTTTCAAAATGGAGATATATTTGCAAACTGTTATAGCAAAAACATTATTGTGTTCAACTAAATCACAAATGATAGTCTTTTTTCAAATTTCTTAACCTCTATTACACAGAGAGAAAATGGCAAGATGACCTGTCCCTAGCAGTAGACAACATCAAAACCATGTTTTCAGTTCGGATTGTGACAGTCAACTACTATCAGGCTCAGCCAATCAGGGACCTTGATGTTGCTTTCTCTGATTTCCGAGGCTCAGAGGTCAAGCATGTCCCAGTGCTTCGTATATTTGGAGCAACTCCCGCTGGTAAGATTACATTTCAGAGAATTTAAGTAAATAGCCACTTTTGTGTGAACCCCCCCACCCCCCACCCCTGTAAGAAATCAATTAAATTTGTCTTGTTTATTGTTTTTATGGTTTGTTCACATTCATACTGGGAATTTGTGTCTCTATGCTTGTTTATTTCCTTTTGCACGTAATGTTCTTGGGAAATGTTCCAACACCAACAGTTGAGAGACACTTCCTTAAAAGATCACTTCCCTAAACCTTTCCAGCTCACTGGATCTGTTGTGCCATAGTAAATCCATCAGTGCAATGAGCAAGATGTACATGACAGCTCAAATGTGAAAAAACATGTATTGTATTATCATGCAAACATTTCCCAAACACAAATAGTCTGTGTCAACCTGATTCATAATTTATAGCTCCTTATCAAACATTCGTACTTCTGTCAAAAATACTTTATCAGGAGAAAAATAGAGTGTGTGTGGTGAAATTTGAAGGTTCCCTATGTACTTCCGTTTGTCAGCAAAATTTTAAAAACAAAGATTTGAACCAGTGCATTTGTTGTTTATATATATGCCTCTATATTCTTTTTATTGACCTTATATAAAAAATCATAAACCCAGTGTCTTGGCTAGAGACCCTCCTATGACTACAAAATACTCCAGTCTATGGTCACTCAGCATCTAAATATTTAGACTAGGATAAGATTGGTGTGCCTGGCCCAGTGATAAGCATTTATTATTTTGGCCTTCTGTAGGCCAACCATATCTCATCGTTCGTTTGATTCTTTGGGTATTCACACTGGAGTGTCACTATCCAGCCACTTGACTGTGTCCTTATCCAGATCGCTTAGTCCCTTAGCACCATTGGGTGACTTGTAGATTGGACATGACTCAACAATGGGTTCAATTTCTGTGTCGATCATAACTGCAGAGAGCAGAGACACAAGATGGTTACCTTCACGTGGTGACCTTGTTATGATTGCAAGCAACAGTCAACCAAAGCCAACAACCCAAATCTGTCCCGCTAACCACAAAGGAAAGTCACGACTACTACCATATCTTACAAAGTAGGACAACTTCTTGAATAGGATTTTGGAGGATTTGGGACTGTTGAGTAAATGATTTAAAAGATTCACCTCCTATTTAAATATTGTCAAAGTAATGGGAATTTAGGATTTTATCTCATCTAGGGTCTCCTTTCTTAATGTAATTAACAAGAGTGATATAAAGACTGTTGAGACTAATTACGCATAATTCTTGTTTTCTAATCCTAGGGCAAAAGACATGTCTCCACATTCATGGGGTGTTTCCATACATCTATATTGGATGTGGTCCTCAAGACTTCACCACTGACAAGGAACTTCTCCAGTTTGCCACCAGTCTAGATCTTGCCTTACAGGTGTCTATGGGAAAGGCGTCTGGTAACACACATCATGTGTTCAAAGCTATATGTGTACAAGCAGTGTAAGTTGAAGGAAGAATTCATTGCTTTCGTATTTCTGTTTCTATATTGGCTTAAAATTCAAATGGATGTGGATATCTTGGTTGGAAGATTTAAATATAAATGATATAGAACTAGCCAATGTTCTTATTGTCAATTTTGTCAAGGAGATACAGTGAACAACTTGCAATCTTCCAAGCCACAAAATGATTGTTGAAAATTTGGCAAGCTTTGTAGACAGTTGTGAGAATTTCCTTTGCACTTATACTGTTTGTTTTTGTTTACTTCACAGGCCGATGTACGGATATCACAGTAGATCCCGGAGGTTTATCAAAGTATATTTCTATAATCCGTTCATGGTGAAAAGGTGAAGTATTACATTATATCAATAAATAAACAAACATCCACTGCGGTTTTATAGTTAAACTACATGTATGCCAGCCTACAATATGATTTCATGTGATGAATGGATATACGCAGTGCACAGTCAACCCTCCTACTGCCTGACTATTCATTATCATCCACTGTGGTTTTGAATGATGGATAAATTATGTCAGCCTGGAGTATGATATCATGTGAATGTATCTTCATAGCACACACATACACACAGTTAGTTCTGTGCCCATGCACAACCTGTACAGTTGAATGGTATGCAAATATTGAGTGGCTCAGAGTGGAATGGGAGGAATATTATCGCAATGTAAAATTTTTACTGTTCCATATCATGAGGCGAAGCCAAGTGAAATGGAACTGTCAAAATTTTACCGAACAAGGCAAATAGGACTTTTTGATCATGTGATGTAAGTTCCACCCACCAAATGACAAGGATATGAGAGTTAGATCATTTCAAATGGTTCGTCAACTCGCTAGAAAATGTTCTGTTTTAAGGTTACATGTACATGTATAGATCCCAGACAATAAATGTTGAATTGATTTGACTGACAGGGCCGTGGAGCTGTTGCAGAGTGGTGCTGTTATGAACAAAGTATTTCAACCTCACGAAGCTCACATTCCGTACATCCTACAAGTAAGACATGCTTTACATTTCTAAATCACCCCCAACTTGTACCTTGATCAAAAGTTCTTGCAGCATTTTTTCAGTTATGTTGTAGAGTTAGTGCTTACCCTTTATGCACTAATCTATAAGCTGCAATTATTGTAACGTTCTAAAATTGAGTTTACATACTATATACATGTATAGTCAACTGCGATACAATTTGTTGGACAAATTCGTGTACTGTACCTCACATTATGAAAATCCATATGAAAAAGATTGGCAATATAAATCTAGTTCCTAGACTATACTTTTCTGTAAATAATTGCCTGATTTAAGAGAACTTTCGTTTATGATTGACAGTTCCTGATTGATTACAATCTCTTTGGGATGAATCTGATTCATCTAGCTGCAGTCAAGTTCCGTTGTGGTCAGGAACAAAGTGGTAAGTTGGAATTCCTTCATGTCTGAGTGATTTTCTTTTATCATTTAATTTCCTTGATGATGCAGTCATTTATAAACAACTTTATAAAGCAAAGATTAAGTCATATTTTGATGTTTTATAATCAGAAGTGAATAGTGAGGTAAGCTCACAAGACACACTGCCAATCAGCATCAGGTCAGCCCAGTCTTGTCACTCTATCAGCTCCCAAAAATGGAACAAGGACAACATGACGAGGTACTTACCATAGTTTGCATTGGTTGTTTTAACTTATTGAACCAATTCACCTGGCGTCATCATCTCAATAATCTTGTCAAACCACCGGTTCCTTTCAGAACCACCACAACTCAGAGAGAAATTTTTCATGTACATGGTGTCTCCACAAATCTCACCAGATTGTATTCTCACCATGCAAAGTTTCAAATCATATCAATAATCTTGGTTGTCCCATATTGTAGTCAATGTCCCTGTGTGGTTTACATTGTAGCATGCATTTTTCACACAGTTTGACTCAAAAAATGACGAGCGTGGCAGACAGTAGCTGCATGTGATATTGAAGCTAGGGGTTAATAGTTGAACTTCACAGAAGTTCATAGTCTAATTAATAAAATGACATCAGTCAATCATAATTCCATACATACATACATACAAGTAGATGTTAGATCTGCCTGTGTTTTATCTTGTAAAGGAAAATACATGTACTTGATTCAAAGTATAAACATTTGTTGTAGAACAATTTTGAGGTTCTGCAGCAAGCATGTCTGCTTGCAAACATTATTACGGTCTCTTTTGTTTATCTGTTTTGTTGAAGTGCTTTACTACTAGATGCTGACATTCAGAGGCAAAGTGTCTGTGAACTGGAGGTGGATGCTGTTGCCATGGATATCTTAAATCGTCATGAACTACAAGGTAATTACAAGGTATTGTATTTTATTTGTTTGCATTTGCAAAACATTTTTAAGGGAAAAAACAACTGTGTTTCTCTTGTTTGGTTTTGCATTTAGGAAATACTGAAATGAACCCTGGACTCCTTGCCATTTATAATGAGGAGAGGGAGAGGAGAGAGGTCAAAGGTCAACTAGATGACCTCCACCCACCATCATCACCAGGTATGATTTTTCATTAACAGTCCAATTGCCAAGCGGTATGTGTAATGGCATCAACACTATGATCCACAGCTTAAAGAGTTGAAAAAGACCTGGAACTCAAAATTTCAGCTTACTTTTAATATGCAGTTTTGGAAAGAAAAAAAGTGAAAAGACTTTAAAAGGTTGTTTTAACCTACCTAAGTCAAGTACCTCCTAAAAGTTGTTTTACTTCTTGATAATCTTAAGTGGATTTTACACACGTTGCCAGAAATGAATTTGTTTATTCAACAAGTCGTACTACAAGTTGTATTATTATTATTTTTGACATTTAGTATTGTTTTCTCTGACAGAACGAGGGGTTATAGGGGACACAGACAGTGAATTGCATGGCAAAGCCAGACTAAGTGACATCATTGACAAGCAACTCAGTGAATTGTAAGTACAGGTACCAGGCCGTGAATATTTTGTCATGAATATTTTGTATTGAATCATGAAGTCAAAGGTGGTAAATACAATGAGTTTAGAGATGTACCATCACATGTCCATAATGAGTTATGAAATATATTGCAAATTATTTTAATTGTAAAAGTTTGTGTACTGTTTGAAAAGGCTGGCTGTTAAAACCTAGATTCTTCCAGAACCAACACATATGAAAATAATAAGTAATTCTGCTGTTAGCGTCCATTATCTTTGACTGGTTTCAATGTTAATGGTGTTTAATCCATGTTTCTTGCCTGTTAGGAGAGCAATGGTTGGAGAAGACGAAGATGAAGATGATGATAGTGAACTTCATGACACTATGGCGGAGCCATTACTGACTGCTAGTCAAATCATTGAACATGATTCCCAATATACAGGTACTTAAATGATGATTGTACAGTGTAGATCATAATTGTGTATAATTCATCAAAGCTAATAAAAACCAGGTTGAAAGTACTTTATGATACTTGAATTAGCTCAATGAAAGATTCAGTAAAGGCAGAGGTCTGGATGGTTGGGGAGTTTGGGGGGTGGTTGCAGACCATGTAAAGCTATAAAAGATGTCGTAAAGATGTTTTATTTCTGCTGTAGAAGCAAAGCAGGAACAAAAGGATATTTTTAACTTGAAAAAAACAATTGGTCGGAGTGACTATGAACATTATATTAATGCTATAAAAGGATTATTATATCAACTATCAAAAAGGGCCATAAAAATGTTATTTTTTACTGTATAAGCAAAGCAGGAAGCACAGAGTAAAATAAACCTTTAATATCCTGCAGGCCTGAGGCGAGGGTGGGGGGGGGGGGGGGTTACTGTAACTGTATATTAAAACTATAAAAGATTGATTATACTGACTATAACAGGTGTCATATAATTGATATTATTTTTACAGTTAGAAAAGCAGGATTTTATTGGCATACATAAATACTAAATACTGATGCACACAAACTGAAGCTAAAAACTACTTTTTGATGGGGGGATGATAAAATGTAGTACCCTTTGTTTGATCTTAAAAGCTTAATAATAATATGTGGGAGAATTGGTATTTGTTCATCTGTCAAATTGTTTGTTACTTCTGTTCAGAAGATGAGAGTTCTCTTGTGACACCAGAAGCTTCTCAGCCAATTATCGATAAGGAATTAGTAGAGTCACTTGTAGAAGCTTCTCAGCAAAGCAGTCAATTCTCTCAGATGGCAGGTATGTAAGATTATATACCCTGTGCAAGTAGTGCGACTTTTGGAACGTTTGGGAATGTTGTATTTGATGACATTTAGCATGTGAAGGATAATGTTTGACTATGCATTAGAATTGTACAGACTATTACGACAGTTTCTATGACTGTCTATTCACAACAGAAATCAAAATGTCCTTGTCTCTTCTTTTGAGTTGAGTAACGGGATTTCAATTCCATTGAAGTCGAAGTCAGGGTCTTGAAATATTTGGTTGGAACCAAGAAGAGAGAATTTGACTTTAAAGTGATGCTTAATTTGAACATTTTAGTGTGGTTAAAAATGAGTTGTCCATCCTGCAAGAACTTGGAACATTGTGACCAATGTAATTCTCTCTTGAAAGAGTCTTACTTGACCTGTACCTCTACTCGTTTATAAAATTCTATACCTGTACTTACATGTATATGCATGGTTATGTACTAAACTACAACTCTGTTGACTGTGATGAGTACCTTATTGTTTGCTTTTATCAGATGAAGATGGAGAGTTGGTTCAGCTTCTTGTAGACCTAGCTCAAGGTAAAGAATCACCTGAAGATGGAAGCATTCTCTCCAGTCAACAGACGGAAGATGGGAAGGAAGGATGGTCGAATGATGATGAAGCAGATGAGGATGTGAAGGAGTCTTTAGAGATGTCTCAAGCATGGGATGGAGACTCGGATGATGAGACACCTACTCAACAAAGGTACATACAGAATATCTCTCCATCTGCATAAATTACCTCAATTGTAACAACAGTTCCTAGGTAAAGGATAAATGCTGTAGGTTTATCAACCATAGGGTTATGAAAGTAAAATTCTTAATGATGTTATGGCTTCATAGTAAATGCAACTTGTGGCTCCTTTTTGTTCTCAGCTTTGTTACTTGCAATTTACAGGCAATCTCCAAGAGAAAAAAACATTCACTTTTCAATTTTCACATTCTAAATAATAGGAATAGTACGGCACTATTAAAAATATTTTGTGCCACCAAAGTGCGCTTTTTGCTCGCTGTGCAGTTAGTTGCCTGTAAGTTGCCTGTAAAACTTGCCTTGTGTGACCATTGAGCAAGGCCCTCAAAATTAGATTTCATTCAGGGAATTACAGTTTTTTTTATTAGATATATTTGATGATATACATTGGAAATGGTTTATTTGTTGTGTTTTCAATATTATGTCACATTGAAGTTGTTGTCCAAGCATGTTCTCAAGTAAGCAGGGTAAATGGATTCAGGTAGCCTGTCTAACATTCCGATTTTCGCTTTTTATTTAGCCAAACAACTCATGATGTATCATCTAGTGAAGACAATACTCAGGGCAGCCAGGTTATCATTCCACAGTTAGATGGCAGCTCAGATGACAAACCAGGTAGACTAATATTCACTTGCAAATCTTTTTACAACAGCAAACAAATTCAAGTTGATTTTCCTCGTTCACTAGGATTATAACAACTTTCTGTGCTGCCTATTATCTGCCATTATTATTATCATTATTATGACAAGTTCAACAATTTTATGATGGATTAACTCAACCGCAGCACACCAGACCTTATGGTTTCCGTTCAACCCAACATTGAAACATCAATTCACTCGATCATTTTAAACCAAATTTAGAAATATATGTTCTTGGCAAACCCAATTAATGTAAGGAGCTGTCTCCGTAATGAATAGTAGTGTATTCTGAGGAAAATGTGTTTTTTGTATCTTGGTAATTTTAACTATTTCCTTCCTTCTGAAGTAAATCAATTGCATGGGTGGATACGAATCAAACACTTTTTCTATGTGAATGTTTCCTTCAAATTTTCAAATTAAAGACTCAGTTCAAAGACATTTTCAGCATTTGTCAGGTATTTTTATTTTCTTTATTTCAGCTTATCAAAGTAAGAAGAAAACACTTGGCGTGAGAAGACAATCCCCTAACATTGCCCCAAATTTGCCTCCTAGTCTGCTGGGGAAATTGACAGAGTTTGCTGCTCAGAGTGGTCCATCAAGCCATAAAAGACTGATAATGACGAGCCCTGTCAAAGCTACACAGAACATTGCCAGTGATCAAGCCAATAGAGAAGTACAGAAATCCATCTTTGAAAAAGTTAAGAGTTCTGATTACAATCCGAGGAAGAAAATAATGGCAAAAACACAGGTTGTGCAAATGATTAGCTGTCAGGTAAAGGCTCCACATTCTCAGAGTCAAAAGATAAAGCCCAGTCAACAAAACAAATTGATTGGGATTCAACCGTCAGTTAGTCCAACACATCAAGCAGTGCCTGGATCAGGCAACATGTTGAAAACCATTCTAGAAAACAAGCTACCATCAGTAACTTTGCCTTCATTCAGTGGCCTTAATCCATCATGCCAAAGCAAATCAGGACCAGGAAACGCATCAAAAAGAGTTGTGTTTCATTCACCAGATCAAAAATTGAACAAATATTCATTAGCCTGCTCCTCACACCCACCAAACTTGGAGAAGGACTTTGAAAAGGTTCCATCAACTTCAAAGGAATTCCGTTTAACGGTGTGCAAGGAGCTGCAAAATGTTTGTAAACTCTCTCTTGATAAGGTTAAACAAGACCCAATGTGGAACCCAGTTGTAATGCTCATCAAGTGCCCCATAGAGACTGATGTAAAGGGGAAAATTAGCTTTTCAGGAACTAGTCTGCCTCGTAAGCAGTTGGAACGTATCAGACAGGATAATCTAAAAGCTCACCCTGGAAGACGGAACATCTTCTCCAGAAAGATTAAGCCGCCTAAGCGATTCATGGATGAGCAATTCTGGATGAGTCAGGCTGTGAAAATAGCCAAGCATAAACATGAGTCTTTAACTAAATTGGAAAGTTGCCCTGTTGTTAAACAAAAGCAGGTTCAGGATAGAAATGACAAACCGATAGAAGGGAAAACTTCACAAAAGAAAGAGACAAGTAGGTCATTTGACTTGGCCATGGAGCCGCCATTTTTGGAATCAGTTGGTAAACACACACAATTGAAGCCGAGCTCATTGTTGTCTGTTCAGTCGGAAGAATTAAAGGATCATCAAGACATGCCTGTCTTGGAGAAAGTGAAAAGCACAAATGATTTATTTATAAGACAGTACAGCAAAAAATCGTGCCATCTGACAAAGACAAAGGCTATTCTTCAACAGAAATATAGTAAAACTTTAAGAATGTCAGATAAGAAAAGTAAATTGAGTCGTAGTGCCTCACAATTCAAACATCGCAAACCAAGAGATGACAAGACTTATGAAATGCTGTCACAAACATTTGACAAACTGGGCTTATCGAGTGAACAAATGGTGAATGAACCAACACCAGGGTTCACACTGAAGGAAGAATCTACAGCAAAAAACACTGACCCCAAAATAATTACATCAACAGCTGGGAGTAGTTTGATTTCATTTTTATCAGAAAGCTCTCCAAGCTTTAACAGGAATATTGAGCAAAGTGATGTTCAGTCAACTAGCATGCAATCAATTCAAAGCCCAAGCAACAATACCAGTGCACTTGTCACTCCTTCTGGAAATAGTCATCAGTCTAAGAAGAAAAGTACAGGGATAAGGAAACGACACGGCAGCGGTAACAGTGATGATTGGGCAAAAACAAAAGGCAGCCAAAAGTGTCAGAGCCATAAGCGAAAACGAAGTCTAGATGAGACCAACAAAGAGGAATTTGTAGATAAAACATATGGCTTTCGCAAGAGGGAAAGAATCAGTTATGATGATGGTGACTTTCCAGATGTTGGTTTTGACATTTTGTGTTGGTCTGATGAAGAGGACGTAGCGGATTCTGCTTTTCCAAACACTACAGTTGACCCAATGTCTGAGCTGAAACAAGCTGGAAGTGTCACTGAATCAAGTAACAAAACAACTGAAGCTGGCAAAGGAGTCCCATGGAGCCCTCAGAGAAAAAGAGGGAGACCTGCGGGAAGCAAAAACAAAAAACCTAAATTGTTAAAATCTGGATCTCATTCTGCAAAGAAGGAAGACAAACAGAGTAGTCCCTCAAGAGCTAAGCCTCGATTGTCTTTTACTGTTGACTCCATGCTGCATAATGGTGGAAGTATAAAGAGCTTGTCTAAAACAGAAACAACTGAGAGGCAACCAGTAAAAAACCCAGATCAGTCAATTATTTCTACAAGTCACGGCTCATTATATGGACCTATTACCTGCAGGACTACTATAGCAAGGCCAAGAATCAACCAGCCAAGTTTACTCCACTCTCATAACAATGTCTCAATGAGTGAACAAGTTAATGGGTCATGTCCAAGGGCTGCGAATAACCAACCTGCAGTAAATGGTCATTTTACTAGTTACCAAGACAGCAACTCTGAAGCTACTTTATATCGGGATGCAATGTGGAACTTAGGGTACTTCTCACCACGTAAAACAAAGAAGGAAGGCTCTCCTCCAAGATGCTGGTCACCGAGTGAAGAAGTGGGAACATCAGTTAAATCTCAACATGCTTCAGGGAGGAGAGAAGGGTTCCAACAGAATCTTACTCATACTCAAAGGCGTGAAAATGGAGAACCGTTAAACATCACGGGTCACAACCAGGGCGACAAAATGGAGACTTTAGTGAACAGGTTCTCAGGCTCAACAAGCAAAGATGAGAAGTCCCGACTAGTGGGAGAGAATAGGACAAATATGCAGCTGATAGCAGGTGTCGATTCTGATACCTCTAGAAATGGAAATGGTTCAATGTCGGAACAAATGTCCAATACTGGATTGTTAAGAAAAGACAGTGTGACAGGAATCACAAGTAGAAAGTTTAACGAGGCAAAACACAAAAACAGCTTTGGTGACACTGAGGGTAGTGTTGCACATGGCAAGCAGACCAAAGCTACTCCCTTGGTTGATCAAACAAATGTTGCCAAGTCAAAGCGCTATTTTGAAAGTGATGATGACTCCAGCCAAAGCGATGATCAGTCAAGTAACCAAACACAGCAAGATGATGCAGATATAAGTGCGGATGCAGAGAGCATTACCTCAGTCCAATCTTTATCCAAGTTTTCACTCTCAGACAAGTTCCCTACAAGAAAAACATCTGAAGAACTCAGAGATAACAGTTCCAGAGAAGATGGAAAAACAGTCTCTACTTCTGACATTGCCACCCACAAAGAGAAAACAAGCAACTCTGAATCTGAAGGTTTAAGTCAGTCTGGACTGCTTGACAGTACACAAGGTGCACTTGAAGCTGCACCATCATCAGATTTACCATCAGCTCAGAATTTTCTCAGCATGTTGGGTGACGATACAGACCTTGATAGCAGTATTTCTATATGTGTAGATGGAAAAACAGCCTCTACTTCTAACATTGCCACCCACAAAGAGAAAAGCAACTCTAAATCTAAAGATCTAAATCAGTCTGTCTTGCTTGACAATACACAAGGTGAACTTGAAGCTGCACCATCATCAAATTTACCATCAGCTCAGAGATTTATCAGCATGTTGGCTGGCGATATGGATCTTGAAAGCAGTATTTCTACATGTGTAGGTGATGTCTTAACACCTCCACTGATCGTAGATACTGGCACAGATACATCATTAAGCCCTTCCCCTGCGCCTGCACAAAGTGTGTCTCAAAAGGACAATTCTAATGAAAACATCACTCGGAAGACACAGGATGGATACTCGGAGGATATTACTAGCAGTAGCCTAAAGTCAGGCAGTTTGCAAGATTCACCAACTAAAAGATCCAGAGAATCTGCTGTAGTAGCTAATTCACTGTCTGGCACTAAAACAATAAAATATGGAGAGAGGTCATCAGATGAAGAGAGTTTCTCAAAGAAGACGAAGGACAGTCACCATGATGAAAAGGCTAAAACTCAGTCCGACTCAACAGACATATCTTGCCAAAGGTTTTCTCCAAAAGAATCAGCCATGTTATCTTGCCCTAGTATTTATGCTCCTCGAGTTAAGTATGAGGACATTTCATCAGATGATGAAAGTCAACCAATCAAGGTCCATTATGATAGCATCAGTAGCATTCACACTAAGCCTGATAAAGACGCTCCTTTTGAAAGATTTTCCTCTATAAGGTCCGAGTCTGATCACTCTCCTCAAGTTAAGGATGAAAAACTATCATCAGATGAGGAGACCTTTGGTGGCGAAGGTACTGACTGTGCCAGAAGCCAAGACTCACTGTCTTATATCACACCAGGTCAGAGGAAACGCATACCCTCCAGTGATAGTGATGGTCCAGCAGAAAGTGATGATAGTGATATTTACGGAGCCTCTCATGGGTCTAGTAGCACAGGTGCATCCTTGTCACTCGATATGTCTCAGATCATTAACTGTATACCCTCCATCTCGCCAACTAGAGAAGTGTTTGAATTTTCAAGTGGTAGCCCCTTGACTCAAGGAAGACAATCCAGACAAAGTGGGTCACTGAGAACTTCTCAGGTAGATGAGACAGGATGCACAGAGGGGGAAAGTGACTCAAGTCAGACCTCCTGTAAAAGCTCAAGCATTTTGAACATAACTGATGTGTCTTATAAAAAGATACAAGAGGAAAGCACTGGAAGAAACACAGACTCTGATTATTCTGAAAACGGCAAGTTTCAAAAGGAAAGAGCAAGCACATCATCTTGGAGCAGCTCTAGTGAAAGCACTTCATGCATTTCAAAAGGGAAGACTTGTGTGAAACTGAACTCAGAGGACAATGTGAGTGACAATAATGACTCTTTCTCTCAGCTTGTTTGCCCAGAGACTCCATCACCACATGGTACACAGCATGTAAGTAGCCAGCCCAACCCAATCCCAGATTCTCAGCCAGATGCTTATGGGAAGACAATTCCAATACCTCATGGTAAAAGCTCTACTTTACAATGTCAAGTAAAGCTTTCATCAAGTACAAAGTGTAAGATTGATCGAGATATTGCTGAAGGATTATTGAGAATCATCCGCAAAGATAAATTCAGTGAAGGACCTTCAAACTATGATAGAACAAATATCAACGTGCCAATCCCTGATTCATATCATGAAAGGTCAAACATGAAAGAATCAAATCTTGAAGACTCCAGCTTCAACATCTCAGAGGATTTAGGAGAGGAACCTTTGAACCTAGTTCTTAAACCCAGAGGCAACCTGGTTCCATCCTTGCAGGGGCTTGGTAAGAGGAAAAACAGTAGAGAGAGTGAGTTAGATGAAGAAGTGGAACCAATGGAAATTGACACATCACAGGATGGAAGCGTGTGTCGTCCAGACTCATCTGAATTTGGTTCCTCAAATCCAATGGCCATGTCCACCTGTATTGATTCAGAGAGCTCTGTACATGGACAATCAGTTTCATCTCAAGATGATTGTCTTCTTGCTACACGAACTTCAACCATGAAACAGTCCCAAAGCCTTGGGGATAAGAGATCAAAGGAATCTAGTAATAAAGATCAGACACAATTTAGCAGTCAAGTCTCCAAGGCTATGGTAAATGAAGCAGTTGAGCTGTCTGCAAGTACCGACCACCCCAGCCACCCATCAGACACACAGGATGAAGCTCTAGCTCATTTAAAAGGAAGTCAACAAAGTGACATACAAGAGCAAGATGAAATCAGCTTAGAGAAGGTTCAAGACCCAACCCCTTACAGTCCTCAATGCAGCTCACAACTAGTACAAGATCCTCTCCAATCACCAGCTGAATCCTCTCCTCCAACAACCTCAACAGATGTTGATAGGATCCCATCATTTCTGAGAGATACTACAACAAAGGGGGACAACAGATTATCAGAGAAGCCTAGTAAGGTGTGGACACCCCTTCATCCTCCTCCAAGCACTGATGAGATACAAGCATCGCTGCAAGAGTATGGCCTCCCTCAGTTACGTCACAAGAAGGCATTTTGTGGGAATCCAAATGATGTCCATCATTCCAGGTATGTGATTTGTAATAATCTCTTGAACACTTAAGTCCTCAAACCACCTGCAACCGCCCTGCCTGTTAATTCTCAAATCGTCCTCAACTGCCCTCAAAGTTTGACAAGTTGTATCTTGAGTTTTGCACATGCAATCAAAATGTACCAGACAGCCATAGATAGAGTGCAATTTTAAGATTACAATGGTCTAAAAATAGCAGATGGTCCCCATATGAAGACTGATGTTGACCACATCCAAATATTCAAAGGTTGGAAATACTATCACGAACGCACGCACCCCCATGTGTGACACGTGTAGTTGTATCAACGTGTGTACAAACTGAACTTGTAACAAACAAAAATAATCACAACGAAATTCATCTAAGGATTTCTAGGTATAGTAGAAAATCTTATGAATTTCTGTGCCGGGTTCAAGGAGTCAATGTTTGATTGTGCCGAAGTACTAAAGGGTTAAACTTTTGTATCTTTTTTAAATAACTGATCAAAGTAAGTTCTTTTTTATTAAGGCAGAGATATACCTCTTCATTCTTAGTGATTTAGTTGCAATCAAAAATTCTTTTATACGATTAAGAAGTTGTTTTGCTATCAGTCTAGATGTTTCTATTTAAAGTTGCACAGTTGCTTTGTTTGAGGTCAACATTAAAGTACAGTATTGAAGCAGAATTTTATTTGAAATACACATTTTTCTTTTTCTTCAGTAAACCAGGTGTCCATGATGAAGGTCATTTGCAATCCAGTCTGCCATCCTCTCTACCTGAAGCTGAAAGTAAACTTTCCCAGACAGGCCTCAACCAATGGCAAGCCAACCTGATGGCCTTGAAGCCACACCCCTTATTGTTGCCAAGCAACATTGCCCCTGAATGTGGATTAAAAGCGGCTCTGCTGGGAGATGTGGATACCGTGATTACACCATGTAGGTCACCTCCCTCTGTTACACAGGCTCAGGAGTGGTTGGAGGATAAGAAAAATAAGACTGATAAATGTAAAAAAGATGAGAAAGATACAACTGACAAAGACAATGATAAAACAAACCAAACTGTGACCAAAACGTCTCAGCTTAAAGAGGGTGAGGAGCATTTGGTAGCAACCACGAAGGAAGATGTTCATGGTGCTATTCTTAACACAGAGGCAAATGAATCACAAAACAAGCCATCAACCTCGCAAGGGCAAACACCAAAGATAAATCTACCCCTCTGGATTAATAACAGCACACCATCCTCTAAAGTAGTTTCCTCACCAAAGGAAGGCACATCTCGATTGAGTCCGACCCCGTGGAATAAAAACAGCTCTCTATCCCATCGAGACACACCATTAGTTGGTAGGGAGAGCAGCCAACCACAGCACAGCACTCCATTACACTTTCACACACAGTCAAAAGGAACTCCTCTTCCTGTCACCCCTATCAGTGGATGGAAGAAGCCACGTGACCCAATGTCAGCTGGACCGTCTTGTGAGAGACAATCCTCTTCATCAAGTATGAGACAGTCATTACTTTTCACACCTAGAGAGGTAAGTGGTTCATTTGTTAAGAATTTATCTGATTGCCCAATTATTAATATGGACAAATTTCTGTAATTTCAGTATTGCGCATATTTCTATACACTAAAAAAGACCAGCAGTATTAACTATAAATTACTTTACAATGGTTGTAATATATATTTTTTTAATGTAACCATCAGGCTTCAAGAGACGGAATGCATGACAAGGACTGGTCTCAAATAGAAGGTGCCACGCCCAGTAACACTTGTGGCTTCAAGTTAGGAGATGTTAATATGCAGGATGCCAAGGCTATACATGAGGTATCAATCAAAATTCAGTCTTGATGGAATAACCACAGTACCATTATATCATCGTGTTAATTCAGTGTTGTCTTGAATCGTTTTTGTATAATGTGAAAGCTGTTGTTTACAACTAAGACTTGTGAAGCCAACAGATGTAATTTTCACTTGGTGTGGACATTACAAGTTGAACAGACTAGTTTTATGGAAGTTTATGTTGTTTGCAAGAAAGGTCATTTAGTTTATTCAACTTTGGATCCGTGCATGAATACTCATATCAATTGTTTAATGTAGATTCTGTTATTTCTGCTGGTTTTTACTACCAGTCCCATCTGTGACAATTCTCGCAGGTGACTTTGTATTGATACAGTATACTGAATCCTTACACTCTTGATGATTGTATTATGACTTTTGTTCGGTCTTTGACAGTTTTCTGTTACACCATGACATCATTTTTATTCACTTTATAATCACAAAATGCTATTTCTTGTAACATCTCCTGTGTCTCTGTTTGATGATGTGATTTAAGGTTCAGCATCTGGGTATTATGAGCCTGGAGTTGCACATCAAGACAAGACGGGACTACCACCCAGACCCAGACTCAGATCCAATCAGAGCATTGTTCTATAGTATCCAACAAGATACACCTCTACAGCATGACGTAGCAAGCCAAGGAGGCAGTGAACAGAATGATGGTGGTAGGCAGTGTTTACTCTTAACTCTCAATGCATGATGTTCACTGGCTTTCTAGTGACATTCACCAGGCCTGGAATTACACAGAGGCCATGTCCTCTGTTGCCCTGGTGTTGGCTTTGTTCAAAAGGTTCCCAAAGACTTTAAGATTTTCCAATGGAAGTGCCCTTTGCAAACGAAAACAGCCTTGCCCTCTCAAAGATGAAATTACAGGCCTGATTTATTGCAAGGGTTGAGCAGCTGAGTCCCTTGCCTTCAAGACAAACCAGATCTCCTTGAGCAAACAAAATATTTCAGTTTGGGTGACAGATTATTAAAGAGTTTGTCAACTCTTAGTAGACAGTGGAAATGTCTAAAAGCTCAGTACTTACTTCACGCGAATTGCCAAAGCGAATCAAGTTTTCTTGGGTTGCCGTTAGAAAACAGCGTCACATTATTTCGCTTCACGTTCGCTTTTGCGGGAAGTATGAAATTTTTTTTGTGTGTATCACAAGAGAAAACAGTTTCCACGAATTTATTATTTAAAGAACCAGAGGGGAAAACCACTAATTATTTTCAAAATGATATTTGATATTTCTTTTTATCAGATCTAAATATGTGTCACGGTGTTATCATGGTTGATGATAGTAACCATAGCAGTACAGGGCCATCAACATCATCTCATCTACCATTGTCTTTAGCTCATAGTGGTATGAATGATATCAAAATCACATCAGTAGCATCTGAGAATGACCTCCTGGATGAGATTCTATGTGTTATCAGGAAGTAAGTCTCAGTCAGTTTTCTTTTTGCGAAATTAAGTGTGTTAGTACATGTTTTGGTAATGACTTTTGGTAAAGAATGCTTTGAATGCTGTGGTTTTGTGGTTCAGAGTAGACTTTGCAAGTCTTGCATACAATCTAACTTCCAAGAACCTTTTTAAAACCTTTTACATGTTATGTATAAGTTTTGTGTGTGCAGGAAACAAAATTATGCTTATCTACATGTCCAAATGTTCATATTATGTGAATGAACTTTGTACGTTCTATGGTGAACTTAGGGATGAACCTTGGCCAGGATTATTGAGGCTGTTATGCTGTGGGTTTATATTGCCTTTGTGTATGAAAAAATAAGAAGAACAATTCTGAATGTCTGTAAATGTAGACAAAGTTCATGTACAAAGCTGTCCTGTGAATGACACTTCAGCAAGACTTAAATTGTGATCATTGCAGGGTAATGAAATGAGATGTTTCCTTGTAGATATGATCCAGATATCTTGGTTGGTTATGAGATACAGCAGCATTCTTGGGGCTACCTCTTGGAGAGAGCAGCCTTTCTTGACGTTGATCTTTGTACTCAAATCTCAAGACTACCTGGTGAGAACTCTTTCACTCAGTTATGTTTTGTTGTTGTTGTAATTGTTTTCAAATTGTTATGATATAAACTAAAGACTGAGTGTATTTGGATTGTTTCAGAGTTTAAGAAGGAGAGCCATTTTGCATCTGAGCGTGACGCCTACGGAGCTGACCACCAATCAGAAATCAACATTGCCGGTCGTATCACGCTTAATCTCTGGCGACTCATGAGACACGAGGTATAAACTCAACACTTACATTTCAAAGAAACTCATAAGGATGTTTAACAGAAACATTGCAGTGTTCATTTGACTTTCATTCACATGTAGTTGGTGTTTGAAAATTCATGAGAGGCTTTTTCCCCACCTTTTTGTAAATCAGTTTTTGGTTAATTTGTATTCAGCTATAATGTTAGTATTATATACAGGCTCTGTGTTTTGTTAAAACTGATGTTTTAACAGCTCAAAGTTGAGACGTCTTCATTTGTGTATTTCTATTCCTCAGGTGGCCTTAACCAACTACACGTTTGAGAATATTGCATTCCATGTTTTACATCAGCGCATTCCTCAGTTCTCATATCGTACACTGACTGACTGGTTTGATCACAAGAATCCACAACTCTACAGGTCGGTTGATTTCTCTAAAAAATGTACAAATCCTTGCCCCAAAGAAAAATTAATTTGAAGTTTTTAATCCAAGTTTCTACCTTGTTTTTTAAATTCAATGCTCAAGTGTTGAGCAATTTTCAGCTATTTTAAGTTATGGTTTTGAAACCACACTTACTAAAGATTGTTTGAAAATTATGAAATATGGAATGGAATTTGTGTGTATCCTTTACATTCTTCTTTGGTGTTTGTTTAAAAGGACTGTTCTTGATAAGTATGTAGTGATGTTTTTTACATGATAGTAGCTAATGATTTGTTGTAATTAGGTGGCGTGTAATGGAGTATTACACAGTCCGTGTGCGTGGCTCTCTAAAGCTTCTTCATCAGTTAGATCTGATTGGACGAACCAGTGAACTCGCTCGTGTCTTTGGGATTCAGTTTTACTCTGTCCTGTCCAGAGGATCTCAGGTAATAGAGTACATCTGATTTGACTTTAATAATCGTCGTCTACTCACTTCATGCTAGGACTATAACTTTTCTCAATCTTAGATATTAAATGTTTACAACTGTTTCAAAGAAAGAAGCAAAATGTTTGTTAAGTGTTACAATCTGAGATGTGTACTTTGTTGACAGTATCGTGTGGAGTCTATGATGTTGAGAACAGCCAAACCACAGAATTATGTTGCCATGTCACCCAGTGCACAGCAAAGATCTAGGTATATTCAACTTTCCTTTTGGACTACATAATCATCATCAAAACTGCAAAAGATCCCAAGAAATAATGAGTTTGTTTATCAATCTAAATGCAGAGTTAACATAAAGTAATGATGTTTTCAGACACCATAAAGGATTATTCCACATTTTAAACTTTCCTAAAAAGTGTTTTGAACGAGAAATTGGATTGAACTGAAAAATGTTGAAATACCATCACTTCAACATGCCTCCTAAAATTTGGATCCTAGTTTCGTAAGCAAAGACTGTCGCTCCTGTGTACATAAGGAATAATTTTAACAGGGAAATTATGATACTTTTCTTGCAGAATGAAAGCTCCAGAGTGCATTCCTTTAGTCATGGAACCTGAATCACGTTTCTACCAGGATCCGGTTATCGTTCTAGACTTCCAGTCTCTGTATCCTTCGATGATGATTGCATATAATTACTGCTACTCAACATGTCTTGGCCGCTTAGAACACATTGCAAAGTGAGACCAATAGTTAACTACAACTCATTACTGTTGCATTAAACCATTGGTTACCATTGATTAGCCATTGGTTACCATTTGTGAACCATTGATTACCATTGGTGGCCATTGGTTAACCGTTATCATACTCAACAATCACCGAAGATTATTTTTCAATTGTGAATGCAAAAGTATCACTGCATTTTGGCTTCTCTAAGCTGAATTATGCTTTTGAAATGTGGTTAGCGCAATTATATTTTGAGTTTTCAAATGCTATCAATTATAAACAAAACAAATTAAGTTTTCCAATTTGTTTATCATTTAGTAAATGTTACTTTCATGTTACATTCATTTAGCATTAAATGAGCAAATTTGGTTGTAAGTTTGTGATGTTATTATTTTCAGTGGTGGGGCATATGCAATGGGATGTGGCACCCTGTCTGTTCCCGTAACTCAGTTCAAAAAACTACTACAGTCAGGCGGTCTTCATATATCCCCTAATGGCATTGTGTTTATCAAGTCTCACATCAGACGTGGCGTTCTCCCTACGTAAGTCTGTACTCCTTCTATAATATATTGAATTCAAGCTAATTAATGTGTTAGTACTATGTATAGATTTCAAAAGTGACCATTTCTAAAAGAATCCAAACTGCTTATTAAACAATGGAGTCACATTACCTGCATGTGTTCCATTGATTACTGATCTTTTTATTTTTAAAGGCCTTTCAAGTAAGCAACTTTTGCACTTTTTTTTAATTTGTCTGTTTTTTTAACTGATGTTTTGTCAAAAGTATTACCTTTCCAAACCCTCCACCTCTCACTGTACTGTTGACTGGACTACCTCCCTTTCTTTTAAATTGTTTCTGTTTCCTTTGCAGTTTTCCATATTGAACTAGCCAAGTTGTTGCATCTATTGTTTTAAGTTTTAAGCCCACTGTTTTCAAAATTTGTTTCAGGATGCTAGAACAGATTCTAAGTCTTCGTCTCATTGTTAAGAAAGCGCTGAAGGACTTTAAGGATGACAAGGTATTCAAAAATGTCTTCATTTGTTTTAGAATAGACCTCATGCACATACAGTTAGGTGTCCTCGTGTAGGAGGTTGCTCATTGGCCCATCCTGTGGGCCGTGCATACATAGCTGTGCACTTTCCAATGTTTCATCACCATTGACCTCTAAGATGGCGGCGGAATGACATCAATGCGTAAGGTCCATATAATTATGGTAGCACATTTTTCAAATGGGTAGATAGCTTGTAGTAAACACTTAATACTAAATTACTTTCTAGAATGATTAACTTTGTTTTCCTTTTTTCTCTCAGACATTGCATCGTATGTTGAACAGTCGTCAGCTGGCCCTTAAACTCATCGCTAATGTCACCTATGGGTATACATCAGCTAACTTCTCTGGACGGATGCCATGCATTGAGGTAGAATACAGATTCTTTTCATTTCCTTGGTAAAAAAAACTACCCCCACTATCGTCCATGTCTATTTCATTTTCACCTACTATTGATTGCTTCAGTTTTGGACGACGACATTTTGTCAGACTTGCTGATTATTTCTTGTAGGTTGGTGACAGTGTTGTTCGAAAGGGGCGTGAGACGTTGGAGAGAGCCATTCATCTTGTAGAGACGACCAAGAAATGGGGAGCCAGAGTAGTGTATGGGGACACAGACAGGTTGGTTTCCCATAAACGATTTTATAACATTCTAAAAGTTATAAGCAATTCTCTTAAAGTCACAATGGACCTTATTTGCTATTTTAAAAGCTTATTGTGTTAATTCTTTCAGTGTTTGTACTCGTTGAAGTAGCCTGTAAGCTTTTGCTGTAAGAATGGGGATTTCCATGGAATGTTTTACATTAAAGAAAAACTTTTAGTAACTTTAAGTTTGATGAAAACAGGGTCTTTCTCAAAGGCAAGTGATAGAGTATATAGTAACAGAGTCACTTGTCTGTTTTCCCCCTGTAATATAAGTTGAAGAAACACGTTTATTCTTATCTGTATAAAGACTGAGGATTTACAGTGAATTTCTCTTGTAAGTAGTTTTCTTCTCAAAGACTTGGCATTGATTTTATGGCAAAGGAATCTCTTGTCTTGTTCTTCTCTCTCCAGTATGTTTGTGTTAGTTGAAGGGGCCAGTAAGGAGCGAGCCTTTGAAGTTGGACGTGAAATCCGAGATGCTGTGACTGCAGCAAATCCTAAACCTGTCAAACTAAAACTGGAAAAGGTGACTTGAAATATCAGTGAATTTATTTCATATCATGCAATCCACTTTCTTCTCTTAATCGAAGTGATGCTGTATTCTACAAGTCAATGAAACACAAACAATTTTACAATTTGGAACGGAAGTTGGTTCATGACAACCATGGCTTTATGGACCCTTACCGAAAGCAGAATGACTATCGTGGGCATCATTATTTTGTTCTCTTTTGTTATTGTTCTGCAGGTTTACCATCCATGTGTCTTACAATCAAAGAAGCGTTATGTTGGCTATAGCTACGAGTCACCTGACCAATCAGAGCCAGACTTTGATGCTAAGGGAATTGAAACAGTGCGTCGTGATTCTTGCCCTGCCGTCGGCAAGGTAACCAATGATTTGACTAGATTTGTTAGATTTCCAGAGAATGACAAATTTACTGAAGCAGGCTTTGATAACTGTTATAAGTGCATTCAGGTTGGTTTAATGGTTTCTTCCCTGCCTTTCAACGCTGTGGACCCCAGTACGAATCCCACTTCAGACCGGAGCTTTTTATACGGATTGGTTTTTCAGTCCCTACCTGATTGCATGGGTTTTCCCAAACTAGGGTTTTCCTCCCACATCTAAAACTGAGATTTCTTCACAACTTTTCTTCACAGGTATCTTCAGGCCTACGGGTTACAGTGTGAGGCACCAGAAAGAAATGCAAATAATATTAAGTACTCTATCAGTTAAGCTTTCATACCCTATGATTTGTCAAACTTTTGTGTCTACATCTTTTAAAAATGAATTAAGATATGATTTGTTGAAGATTAGTTTTGTGTAAATTTGATTATATTGTTCTTAGATACTTGAGAAAGCTCTCAAGACTCTCTTCACCACACATGATGTCTCACAAGTCAAGAAGTACGTTCAGAAGCAGTTCATGAAGATCCTTGATGGCCAAGCAACATTGCAAGACCTCATCTTTGCTAAGGAGTACCGTGGCCAGCAGTCCTACCGCCCAGGGGCATGTGTACCATCCCTTGAAATCACCAGGTACATATGATTTGCTTGATAGGAAGTTTCAAAATTTGAAGAAGGAATTCTGATTTTAAACACAATGCCAATGTCATTAAGGCTTAAAGATTAAGTTGCAATCTGCCTGACTGGTCACATTACATGTAGCACTCATATCTGCATTACAATAACATTCATTATTTACTGCATTGCAAGCAAACATATCCCAACAAATTGTATACAGCTGGAAAGAATACATTTTGTTTTTTGATTTGATGTATAATTTGCCATGTTTTCCATCTGATACCGGTATAGATGAGAGTATAAAGAAAGAAAGACACTAACTTATTGTTCATGTACAGGTTTGCCAGTAGTTGGGCAGTTACGACGTTTGTATGTTCTATGGGAAATCCCATAGTTAGGCAGATGTGAATAATAGTTGTTTTTTATTTGTTTCTCCTTTGGAATAGGCGTCTGCTTGCTGTTGATAGACGTGCAGAGCCTCGTGTTGGTCAGAGAGTGCCTTATGTTGTTGTGTATGGCAGTCCTGGATTGCCTCTCATTCAGCTTGTACGCACTCCAAGTCAAGTACTTGAGGTAAAATCAATGAGGAGTAAACATGGTTGAAAACAAAAATTGCCCAGTGACCAATGTGTGTTTAAACCACTACATGTGGTTTGCAGCAGTTTCAATGACTGTTCTTTATTCGTCAGGAAATTCGGAACATACCTATCACTTTGCTACACTAAGTTTTCTGATTTCAAACTCGACAAACACTTATTATAACTTGTCTTGTTACTGTTATATATCTTTTATAAAGCCCACTACAATTTTGAGTTATTTGTTAGGATACAAAAAATTGATTATCGTCAGAATATGTTGTTTTTATTTTCTAAGGATCCGAGCCTAAGATTGAACACAACCTACTACTTGACACGTCAACTGGTACCCTCCCTAAATAGGGTATTTGGATTGCTTGGAGTGGACACTATGCAGTGGTATCAGGAGTTACCACGGTGGCAAAGGGTGACATCACACCATCAGCTTGGCACACCAGGGAAAAAGGTTAAACCTTGTTTTAATTTTTTAAAATGACATCTTCGAAAATGACTTGGTATGTTGGCCTATAGGAAAAAGACAGAAAGCGAATACCTCAAAACAGCCATAGTGGGGCCTCATCTTATTAAGGATTGGCTCATTTGAAACAGACAAACCCATTATCCAATGACGATTCACAGGAGAACAGCCCCACTCACAGTACAACACAGATGAAAACTATAATCTGCAGGTAGATCACCCTCTATAGTTCACATTGGGAAATGTTGGCTTCTTTATCAAAGTTATTTTAGTCTGGAGATTATTCTAAGTTAGTACAATCTACATGAAATTTGTGAGGGAAGTGAAAAATACCTCGTTTGGTTTAATTTCCTCTGGATTAGTACACAAATATTGGATGCGTATGAGAGCACAATTGCAGAATATAATGACAAGGTGAAATCTGGACTATTCCATTCACAAGGCGAAGCCGAGTGAAATGGAAAAAAAAGATTTCACTGGGTGATTATATTCTGCAACAATGCTTGAACGAAATGCATTCAATATTTGTTTTAAATATAACTTGCACATAGATTCTTATCCGTTGAAAATTGTTTCTCAATAACCAAAAAATAGACACAGAAACTTGTCTACCCCACACTCTAAAAATTCTTAAAACCCCTTCTAAACAACGTGAACATGAACGGTTCCATGAAGACACCAACCTTATCCGCCTTGACACAACCTTGCCTCGTTTGGACAAACGAGCAGGAAACTATTAGTTTGGAAACAATATTGCGAATTGTCCATCAATTAGCCACATTGGACGGGTGCCTGCATCCAATATTAAATTTTGGAGTGTCGCAGCAGTAAATACATGGCTAAATAGTGATGACACATGACGCGTGTTCCATCAATCAAATGACAAGAATCTGTGTGTATGTGATATAATTCTAATTATTTAACAGTCCACATGATTTTATTAACCTTTGAAAGTATTTTATGGTCATACTTGAAACTGTTTTCAATTTTCAGGGTACGATATCGCAATACTTTGTCAGTTTGAATTGCGTCATCTGTGAGAAAGTCACCCAGACAAGTATCTGTGATGAGTGTAAGAGTAATAGTCAAGTAACATCTACTGCCCTCATGAGTCGAATTCAACAATGGCAGAAAGCGCAGCAAGACATTGCTAAGGTAACTCTTGATTAGTTATTGCCCTCTATCTGACGGTTGTTAGATAATTAAGATAAATCTTGTTTACCAGCCAATCTTTTTATTTGCATGTTCTGGGTTTGTCCCAGTCTTGTCGATCCAAAGTCACATTGAAATGATATGCAATATTATACAAACAATCAATATTTATTAGTGCAATGGTGAGAATATTTTCATGAGTTGAAATATGGAATGTTGTGTTCAGCGAGACTAAGCTGAGTTGATTGGAACATATGACATTGTCAGCAAATGAAATGAATGAAAATATTCTCTCCATTGCACGAATGCAAAACATTCATTTGTATATTTGATTGGATGATAAAACTGTAGGAATAACCAAAATGTACAAGATTGTATTCTTGGGCCCAGTATGGGGGTATTTTTGTACTGGTATATATAACACAGGGTGTGGTCTAACGTGCAATAGTAAAAACGGATGGAACCAAAATGCACAGCTTATGACGTAGGCCATGTAATGGTTTGATTAATGAACGCTGTGTGACCTACAATTCCCCATTCAAATGACAAGGGTCTACTTGGGTTTTAGATAAGGGTATAAGTTTGCATAAAAACTGATTTGTTCTTTTGTTTGTTTGTTTGTTGTATATATAGATTTGTTCAAGTTGCTGCAATTTTAGTGAGCAGGACACACACAGCTGCATTTCTCTGGACTGTCCTGTAATGTTCAAGACCAACAAACAACTACAACAGCTTGGGCAAGTACCTTACTACCTACAGCTTCTAGAAGACCTGTAAGGATTGGCTGATTATCATGAAGACATATTCTTCTCTGTCCAATCAGATGAGTTATACTGTATCACCTTGAGCTTTTAATACACTCTTTGGGGTTGGTTGATTTCATTAAGAGATCTAATGATTCAGTAGGTTTTATTCATTCTAGACATGGCTTATGTAAGTATTTTTTTCATCTTGAATGACCTAGTGCCTCAAAGAGGCTTGCCACCATTGGTTTAATTTTGTAAGATAGATTTCGTCTTGTTTTCTTTGAGAGTTGTTCTGTTTTTGCTGAAATATGGTCAAACTGTATTTGGGTAAAGTAAACAGGTAAATATTGTGACCTTTTGTTTTATCCTGCAAAATGCTTTCTATTACCATGCAAACGAATGCAAATTTTATGCAAATGAAACTTTTAATTGTCAAAAGTGCTGTCATGCTTTGCCACTTTCGCGCATAATCATGAAAATCAGTGGAACTTATAGGATAAGCATAAGTACAAACTATGTAGGCTATTTATTGTACCTTTCTCAGTTTTTAAATAGGGTTTTTTGGGGAAAATAAACTTGTAGTTAATGCAAATTAGATTAAATGTTTTCAATTTGGATATTATACAAACAGTGCCTATAGTTATGGAAAGAGGAGGTTGTGTGATGGAGTTTGTGAGTACTCTTGTACATCAACGTTTTTTAAACACACTTAATGTAGCTGTGTTGTGTGAATATGTAAACTATTAAAGGTCACTTCTTCATATATTCTTTGTCGTAATTGTTTAACATGAAAATGTCTCAAAGACACAAATAATAGATATTGATAATGTTTTAGTTTTTACAATTCTGCATCATGTAATAACAAACCTTATTGTAATAGTTGTGTCGTCGTGGACAGAACAAAAGTATACACATGTACATGGAATTAAAATATTTTATCAATATATTTCTGTACTTTGGAATGAATTTAATGTACTGAATACATCATTTAAAGATTACATCATTTAAAGGGTAGATTACAAACAGGTTTTCTCACAAATGGTTTCATTACATATCAGTTGGTACATTGATTTCAGTTGGGCAGCTGTGTTGAGAAGACGGGGTTTGCCAGTACCATTTAACAGTTACCACTGGATGATGTGTATACACGCCAATATTTTCCCTGCCAGAAATTGGATGACATGATCTTTGTATTTTTGTGTGAATTCGGAAGACCGGAATGAATGTTGCCCGTACAATCCATTTCGGAATGTGCACAGCGCATGCACTCACCATGCAATGCTGTTTTACCTACACAGAGGACATCTGGTACTGGAAATAATGCTGAAATTCTCCCTTTATACCTTTGTCCTTATGTTGTAAGAAGAGGATTAGTAGACATCGAGAGGCTTCCGCCATTGTATATCGTTGTATTTCAGCTCAGTCATGTCAATAGAGGAAAGTCGGAGTGAACCGAGATTCCAGCTTTGGTTCCGGCAGTGGGACTAGTTCTCGGCCGTGAATCACAGAGGTTTGGCGATTCATGCTGAATGAATCAGATATTTTCTCGAAAGAGAAACAAAATATCCTCGTGCTTCAATGAGAATCTTTGTTCGTTTGGCTTCGTTAGGTCAGAGTTTCTTTCTTGCCAGCAGTATTCTCAAAGAAAAATGATTCCAGCTGTTCCGAGAAATTAATCATGAGGTGGCATGGACAATTTTGAGAATCCCAGCGATAAGTGGTTAAAAATGCAAGAGTAAATATTTGTTTTAGTAATTTATTATCTGTGGTTAAGGGTTAAATTTGATGGTGTTTTTTGATGACTTTTGCATAATTGTAATGTATTGTTAGCTCACGAAAGGCTTACAACATTCCATCAACAAAAGAGAAACAGTGTAGCTGGTTACATAGGGCATGTTATGTAAAGGGCGAATTAATGTGCACATTAACTGATGACATCATAATTGTTTACTGATTTGTAGTCCAATTTTTATACTCTGAAAACTATGTCTCATTGAGATGTGTGTTTTCTGTAGAAATATATTTGATACTGTCAGCTGACTTTTTTACCAGTAGAATTATGTGTACATGTACTTTACAAATGGATACATTTATATTTTCACCTTTTTGTATTTACACCAAATGTACATGGTAGTGGGATTTAATTTATTGTACTTGGTTTGGGTTGTCTTTTTATCCGGATATATTTCAATATTTCATAATGAGTTGAATGTTTTGTGGAATGGACCTTCAGGTAATTGTGCTGTTGGTACAGACTCATCTTCATATGATCAATTTGCATTGAAAGTTTCCTCTTCGTTAAGCAGTGATTTTATATTTATGAAAAGAAAGTCATTGAACCTATAATGTGTTGCAGCTTAATACAAGTTGGGATAACTTGACCTAAGCAATGAATTAATTTACAAATCACAAAATTAAATAATTTTTTAACAATGATTTTGCATTTTCAATACTATTTCCTATTTTCTTGTCACTGCTTCATTGTTCGTTGTGCACTTTTAAAATTACCATAACCAAAATATAGAGTTACAAAATAGTGAATTTGTTCTTCAGATTTAATTGTATTCATCAATACAGATGAATTGCAAACTAAATGTGCATGGTTGTACATGCTTCTGCATTCAAATGAATGACTTGGAACAAAAGGGTGATATGTCCTCATTTGCTATCACCATAGAGTGATCTGTAGACACCCAAACCAAGTGTGTGTGATGTTATTTGTGTTAAATAGCCTTCAATAATAATGGAGTGGGACAATGTGTGAGTCATTTATTTATTACCCCGAAAACAACTGTAGCAATGTGGACAAGTGGCATTGGGAAGCAGTATGCCAATTTGAGCAAGTATTCTGTTATAATCTCACTTTGAGCCTAACAGATCACCAAAGCTACCTATGTGTCACAGATTTTTGAGCAGGACTTTTAAAAACTGTCTTTAAAATAACTATAAAAAGTCTGAATCAGCATATGAATAATAATTCTGAACCAATATATGCAAAAGTCCTGAAATATGTTGCTGTAATTTTGTTGTATGTTAAACAATGCATTGTTTTAATAAGACAAAATATAATGTGAACCTTCTTCAGGTATGTATGGAATTACCCTGCCTCTTCACGGTTTAAGTATCAATCTTCTCAGTTTTAGATAATTACTATTTGTTTCATGCACTTATTTGTGTCGGTTAGTTCTTCACTGAGTTTAGTTGAATTGAATTTTGTAGGGGATATCTTGGTAGTATATTTGTGATATAACAAGTATTTTGGAACAGTTCATGTTTAGCTTGTCTCATTAGTAATCCATCAAGGTCACTTAGTACAGACTTGTACCATTGTTATTTACTTCATTGCTCATTTATATAATTACCCCCACCCCCAAAAAAAATAATAAAAAATTGTGAACGTAGACCAAACATAATTTTTTTTATCCATACATATTTTAGACAATGCAATTTTATTATTGAATTCAACTTACTGCTAACCTTAACCCGCCCATTTATGACATCATAGTCAGTTTATCTTTCGTTTTCAGTTTTTATACAAAGTTAATTTGCAAACAATTAAAGAAAGGAATGTTCAAAGTTGCTTTTTGGAAGAAGGTTATGAGAAAGATCTGGGCCATTACAACCAACATAAATGATCCCTGAACAAAATACAAAATAAAGTTATGATCTTTCAAACTCAAGTAACTTTGTCATGTTGTTATAGACCATTCCGGCCTGTCAATCAAACTGTGTGCATTGACCAATTGGATCACGCCTTTTGGTCATGTGACCTCGGGCTTGTTGCTGAAGCCGGAACGGTCTATTCTAAACCACACCACAAGGATGACTCATGAAGGACATTCTTACTGTTTGTTATTGTTTTATTTCATCTGTAATAAGAAATTTGTCAAAGAAATTAAACTGTACATTCCAAACTAATAATATAGAAAAACATAAAGAAATGTAGACATTAAAAAGTGTTCAATTATATCATTGGAAGAGACTTTTCTCTCACAGCAGCCATCTTGGATTTCTTATTTACAAGGCTGTGGGAATCAAAGTGAGGCTCATGGTTAAAGCTGGTGCCCATCAAACATTCTGCAGGATGATTTGTAATTAGTAGTCTAAATACCAGATAAAAATGGATGGTTTGTTACAGGAGCATATTTGCACTTCTAGAAGAGTTTGATTTATAATTGATGAACAAATTATAAAAGGGTTTTAATTTAAATAAAAACTGATTCTTTATAATGATGCATTTAAATTTGAAAATATAGACTTTCGCATCATATTACATTGAAAAATGTGAACAAGTATGGATCGTTGTCCCCATTGTTTCATTGAAATTGATTATCTTGCACAGGTAATTGTTTTTCCTTATAACCCATAAGATATTGTATATTGACACTAACAGAGCAGGAAATAACCTTTTACAATTTTGATGACATAACAATTGTATCAAATAAAAGTCTATTATGTTACAAAAATAAACAAATCTGTAGTACACATTTTGAAGTCATTGGGGAAACCGAAAAAAATGATACCTTATCATAAAATATTTATCTAAAAAAAAAACTAAAGAAAAATTATCATCCAAATACTGTACTTAAACATTTTAAAACCAATATTGTTGCCAATCTTTTAAGTTTTTACATCAAGTTGCCAATTCCCAACAAATCCAAACATCAAAATTCAAAGAAAGTTAAAACCTAAACATAAACATACGGATACCTGAAGTATTAGTAGTAGTTGTTGATACAAGCACTTGGAAGTACTTGAGGAACTCTAGTGTTTATTTCTATAATTGTGTAAAGTTTTATTGATTAACTGTGTGCTTCATGCCAAAGTTAATGGTCTCTCATGTCAATCACCAGAGTGCATTCTCACTTTTGTTGGCTCTTGCAAGCTCCAACAGTGCCTGCGTACAAAATATATAGCAACAAATTTTCAGATATTTATTTACGCCCAGGTTGTGGTCATTCTTTTTAGAGTTCTATGGTGGAATGGTAGATAAGTCCCTGAAAAATTGTTCTGCTGAAATCGCTGCTTTGAGTACAACACACACACACACACACACACACACACACACACACACACATCACCACCAGTACATTATATATCCTTTAATAAAAATGAGAAAGAAATAACAAATAACAAAAATATCGTCAAGAGATACGAGTCATTGGGCCACTCGGGTTTTCTCCAGTTGTAACTTTGGTATTTTAGTTTGCCATCAAGACGAAGTGCTACTTGCAAACATTTACTGGTTGTAGATTACTTTAGACAATAGTTGATAAAAGTAATTATGTTGGTGAATCTTCAGAAGTTGCCCATCTTGCCTCACTGAATAAATGTCAAAATTGCTGAAGTCATCACATGTGCAAGGTGTATACATAGTCGCAATGACTTTGGCTAACAATCTGGGAGGTAATTCATATGGCAAGATACATTATTTCAGAGTGTACTTACAGACATCTTTGCCTTCTCCTTGGCCCGATATTCCTCTGCCTTGGTAGCAGCTTTGTTTTCCCAATGCTCCCGTCTCTGCTCCTTCTTCTGCCTCTGCGCATCCACCTGTGACTGAATGTCGGTCCTGTTGGTCAAGAAAGAAGGAAACATCTGATGGAGTTAAAGCCATATCATTATCTCTTGAAAGAGAATATAGTAGGGTAGTCTTTTCTTTAAAAAAACCTGTGTGATTAAACCAAGGCCCTAAGCATATAGACTTTCTTCTCTTTGATCACAAAAGCAATTTAAAAGTGTGTTTGATGTCCATTAGGATACCATTTGTGAAATGTTGAAGTTTTCGAAGCTCGCAGGTGTGTTTGTCTCTATGACTTACTTTCCCCCATACAGGAATGACTCTCTCGTCTCGGGGCTGTTTCCTCTCCTTTGTCTTTGCTCTGCCCGTAGCAATCTCTTTTCAATCTTCGCCTCGTGGCCAGTAGCCTTTGGTACTAGTTCTTCCATTACCTGCGGACAAACAAGTTAATTTAATTTAAGATTCATTTGAAAGATTTAATTGAAGCAAACAAAATTTGTTACTTAATTGTTTTCACTTTCATCACAACCACTGTCTCTTATCATAGTTTCAGTAATCCAAGATATGCTCATTCAGTATTACACTTTGTACTTCAACAGAACCTCACAGTCTTGAGCTGTCTGGATTTGTCTTTGGAAGAGAGCATTCAAATTTCGCTTACCATTTTATCATGTTCTCTGAATTTTTTTCGCTCTTTTTTGAGTTGCTTCATTTTTTGCTCTTGTTTATTCTCGTACTCTGCTTGTGACAATGATGGCTGAAAGTCAAGAGTAGGATCAATGAAAACAAAAATGATTTATTCTGAAATGTTCTAATTCCTGAATCCCTAATACAAAAGAAAACAAAAATTTTACCAGTTATTTTACACTGTACCACGTTGATATAAAATTGCCACCATCAATAACCCTTACTCTCCCAAATCCTATATCCTCTTTGCCAAAATGAAGGAATTCAGCTCAGAAGGACTGAGGACTGCAGGCCCAAATAACGATTGCTTATAGCTGGGTTGGGCATTCTAAGACCAAACATGGTGTGAAGTGACACAGAATCAGGAGAGGAGGATATTGGAGGAGGTCACCTGTAGGCAAGTGGGCCAAGGGAGTAAGGGTTGAAGTTTATAAGAAATTTAGAGGGAAAAACACACAAATTACAATAATTTCATTTCTTACTGGCCGCATAGGTCCTTGTACTGGCCTTGAAGGCCCTTGGACAGGTCGGCTTGGACCCTGTATGGGTCGACTTGGTCCAATCTGACCACTGTTATCATCTGCTGATCGAGATGCTGCTGATTTGCCAAAGGTTGAGAATGTCTTAGGTTTCATGAGACCGTCGGCCACCGGGGTCATGTGATCCCCACTGCGTGTTGTATTATGTCTATCATCGTAGCTGGCAATATCAAGCTTCTTTGTGGGTGTGTGACGCTCTGCAAACTAAAGGAAAATCAGAAATGGTTTTTGATATATAAGTGAAATAATGCAAATAATTTGCTCAAATTAAGTGCTTGCTGTGCTGAACATCCTTGGGCTGTCTGGTGTAAAACTGGGTGTTTAGGTTGAGGTAAGAGAAGGTTCACACAAGAGTAATGGTAACTGCAATTCTAAAGAACCAACTAGAACATAATCACATACCTTCCATTTATATTTGGTAAGAGATGCTCTGGCATCCTCGTGATCTATTCCTCTGTAAAACTTCTGCAATGGAGGAAAGAAAGACATAAAAGACACATTAAATATCACACTCATTGGCGGGAAAATGAAATCATTTTAAAGAATGTAACAAGTAAGGAATAGAATTGTATTTGTATAAGGCATGACATTAAAATGGTTATCTATATACTAACTTTTGCAAGCTTTCCTGCGTTCCATCTCTTCACAAATTTCTTGAAATAGTTCTTGGCCTTTGCACCTGTAAGCTGATCAAAGTACTTGCCCTTCTGTATGGAGACACACACAAATTACACATGCATTCATAAACAAGAAATGATGACCGGGTATTTATTTTTGGCTTATACTTTTTTAGGGGAAAATGTCATAATTGTTACCTCTTCAACAAGCCATAATCTGAACTCTGTGCTCTTGTGGTAAAAATCATCCTTGGAGATCTTATCTGCACAAAAAAAAAAATAAAGCACAAGTAATTTGGGTTTGATTGAGCAGAACATATGCATTGTACTGTATGACACAATCAGTTCATTAATTGTAAACTTGACAAATCGGTCACAATGATTCAAGCACCTTTTTTCCTGGTTGTGTTTTTAGGTTTTTTAGTGCACTTCCAAAGGAAAAATACTATCGAATTACACAGAAGAATTCCTTCATGGGCAAGTGCTCAATTCTAATAACACTTTTACTAGATACTTTACCCCAATAAAAAAGTACTGTTTGCAGTAAGATTTTCATTCTCACTTGTTTCTTTCTTTTTCTTCTTCTCTCGTTCTCGTTTCTTCTCCCGTTTCCGCTGCTTCTTAGTTGCCGAATCCACTTTCTGCTTCTTAAAGTGAATCTTAGATTCTGACTCAGATTCTGCATGGGAACAGTTTGAAATAAATTTATCAGGATGAATTTAGAAATGGCCAAGCAACAATCGTGATATATGATAGTATGCCATAAACTGTGACACCTTAAAGTGCATAGTAGTGGTGTAATCAGAGACCGGGGGAGGGGGGCAGGCAGGGGAGGGGCATGCGGGGGAAAGGCAGGGGGCATGTGGGGGGAAGGCAGGGGGGCATGGGGGGGCTTTCCCTCAAGCCCTCTAAAACGAATTTTCCTAGTATATTTTACTTTACATTACAAACATGGAAAACAGCATGAGTTGTCACAATGAATGAAATGTATCTTCATAACTCTTGTCAGATATGCCAAGAATAAATCACCTGAAGATGAACTACTTGATGTGCTGTCCTCACTACTACTGCTGCTTACATGACGCTTACAAGATCTTCCTTCTTCCTTCGAATTTTTTCCCCTAAACATTCCAAAGGTTTAAAAATGATTAAGAAAATCAAAATATTGGATGCCATTGAAATTTTCACAAAATCCTCACACCTACTGTGTCCCACAAATCTTAATTGACCTAAAACAGTTTGAACAAATTTAAATTAAAGACCTAAGAAGTCAGGTCTAGTCTACTACTAGACTACTAGTACTACAGTTGAACTTGTATTTGTAGGCCTACTTGTAGGTCCCATTAAATAAAACTCTAATCCTCCACATTTGGCAAATTTGTCGACAGCACGCACACACTCCGTAAAGTTGGTTTTATGTATTGCGTCCCCAATATGCAAAATAGTGTCAGTCCCCTCAGCCAATCGAAAAGATAGAACCACTATGTTTCTATGTTTAAGACTAACTAAGAGTAGTATAGACCATGTTACCTGTGACATCACATGTTTACAAAAGAGCCACAGAACCTGGACTTCCTGCAGGCAGGATTTGTACACGGCTCAATGGGAAAATACTTTAAATCTTTCATTTTATGGAGATTGCACTGTCCGATTGTCATCAACTTTGGATATGAAGGAAAGGGGCACATCTCACAACTAGTTCAGCTTTCATTTTAATAGCCATTGAATTTATGTGGAAATTATGATACAAAATGTAAAATTTCTCATATGTCCCATGCAGTATCTTGCCTGCCAGTAATTGCCCTGGAATGTACAAGGTCACTCTTTTGTAAACAAGGGTCACATGGTCTATAGTAGCCCTACTGTACTATTTAGTAAGACTAGACTAGCACAACTAGAGAAAAACCCAACCTAGTCCAAATAGTGATACTTTCCCATTCATTCAGTTTGAGTTGACTTGGGACCAAGTACAGTACACTCTTAGTCTTAGTAAGAGTGCAATGAAAAGTTTCTATATTCGACTGCCACTTTCTAAGGGATTTTTTAATGGATGTTGGGCTTTATTTCCCTTTTTTAATAAAACGCTAAATATTTACCTTAAAAAAAAAAATCAAGCGGACATTTCATCGCGCGGCCGGAACTTTCGCGCATTCATGCCCAAACAAACTTAAATGGAGTTTAGTGAGCAGTGTTGTCAAGCCCACCACCGTAGACGTGAAAATGGTTTATTAAACTTATTTTATACGTGAAAATGGCTTATTTTATAAGTTATTTTTCATGATTTCGACACCTTTTTTTGGGTAACCAATCAAACAAAGTGCCTGTTGCTCATTGTATATATTCTGTCAGCCTTTCTGGACAAGTAAGGATATAATTTGACCTAAATTAAGCATAGAGCAAGGACCTTGCTCTATGAATTTAGGGAGAAAAAGTGGCAGCCAGATACGGCATTTTTGTCTGTCCGGAAATTGGGCACGTAGGCGTAGCCTAATTTTTGACATGTTATTTGGTTTATTGTGTATCAAAAGACAGAAAACGAAACTGAGCTTACTTCCTTTACCTTGAACTACTTCCCATGATTGTATAATATGCAGTTTTGTAGCTTCTGAAGTTCTATTTGGATAAAAATTTCTAGTTGACTTCAAAAATTTCAATAATCCGCCTTTTGCTACAGCGCCCTCTTATGGTAAACATTGTTACATTATTTCCTCTAACCTTAGACTAGTTTCCAGACCCTATATCGTTCTCGGTCTGGACGAGAACGATGTAGGGACCGGGAACTAGTTTACCTCTAACCTGTCAGGGGTTGGTTTGGGTATGTGACATAATGACCACGACGCGTACCCAGAACATTTAGTGCCACTCGTTTCCCTTCAATGCAACGGCACGCCCGGAGGTATTCGGGGGGCTTGAGCGCCCCCGGGTCCCCGAAAAAAAGAGGGGGCGATGAAAAAGGAGAGAGAGAAACGGAGGGGGATGAGTACAGTTGAAAAAGGTTGGATTTCTTTTCATTTTGTCCCTCAATTTATTTTTTTTTCTCCCCAAATTATTTTATATGGTGTCTCATGAAATCTCACTATATAATCGTTTAAAGAAATAGAAAAGAAAAAAGAGTACAATGATATGGGTTTGCCGCCCACTTGTTCATGAAATTTGCCACCCATCGAGGGAAAGTAGGTAGCATCACCCCTGATCTTTTCAACAACTTTTCAACAACTATTTATTTGAAGCAAAGGATTTTGCCGATAAGTCAATCCAAGTTCATTTTATCAAGAGGGAGCTCGAGTATCTGAAAAATCTCAACCCAGACTTGGCGTTTATGACCCTCCGTGGGAGGTAACCGAGTTCCTAATGGGAAGATACATTATTATACAACCATACATACAACCCGGAACTACATAAAAACATACACATAAATACTCAGCTTCGTTGATTTGTGAGAGTAAAATTTGATTTGAGCCATCACCCCCCCCCCGACAAAATTCTGTGTGCGCCGTTCGATGGGTTTCTACTTACTGTACCATGACAGCATTGTTGATGTTGATGACTGGGTGTTGATGACTGCAGTGGGTGTTGATGTTGATGAGTGGGTGTTGATGACTGGGTGTTGATGTTGGTGAGTGGATGTTGATGTTGATGACTGGGTGTTGATGACTGGGTGTTGATGTTGATGAGTGGGTTTTGATGTTGATGACTGGGTGTTGATGACTGGGTGTTGATGTTGATGAGTGGGTGTTGATATGATAGTGTGGCAGGAGGTTCTGTCCCCCTTGAGATTCTGATCTGCTAATCGTATGGGATATGCATGTCATGGAGGAAGGAATAGTGAATGGATAATGGTTTTTATTTCACATAAAAACAATATTATTTCCAAATTGCGGTGAGGTCGGATATGTAAAAAGAAGTGGTGTGTATTAAAAAACAAACTGTCGACCCCCCCCCCGCTCCTTCTCCTGCCCTTTCATGCAAGCATGTAAATGCGTGATTTATGTTACCAGGGATCAGAGAACGGGGTGGGACAATGTTGACATCTCAAGTACATTGGAGCTGAGCAAACAATAATATAATGTAAACAAAATAATGTCTGGCTAACCGGGAACCCATCCCCAAGCCACATCCACCTCCTGCAAAAGTGGTCCATTCCAGACCCTAACGCTAACCCTAACCCGAACACTGACCTATTACCCTAACCCTAAAAGTATGGAGGGCTATTTGTGTCACGTCATCGAAGCGGCCCTCTCTATTCATCTAGACCACTGCAACAACCAATATAAGTCACAAAAAGTGTTCCGCAGGACCCTAACCCTAACCTTATCCCTATTTACAGTAACCCTACCCTAACCCTAATAATGTAATAGCCAATAAGGAGTCTTAAAAGGGTTGCGCGTAACCTAATATTATAAAAGACCGATTACGCTCCTCAAGTCACGTGACCTGTAGTGGGTATTAAACGTCAACAAACACGACGTCCGCCACAGGAAAGTGCGGTACGATACATGATGATTGTTGCATTTGTTTATTCGATCAAGGCTTTTCGCGGTTTGTTTATCAATAAAAGAAAATCAATGTTACAATATATAAGTTTGATAAAAGGGCATAGTAACTGTTATTGTTACAAAGCCGATTGTTGGTGTGACCATGGAGGTAATGACAAAGCAGTGTACTATACATGTACATGTACATGTACATGTAATTTGCACATACAGTACATGTAGTTTGCCATCAGCTGAGGTGACGTATACCCTACTACATACAGCCCACGTGGTGGCATGTAAACATTGGTCACTCAATGGGGTTGCTCGCCTACATAATAGCCAATAAGAAACCGCGTAACTAATAATATTTTAATTTTATTATAATGATCACGGTCACCCCCTCACGTGTGTGTGTGCTTATCATCACCACCATGCCAAGCCCCGTCCGTCCACCCCGCCCCCCCCCCCCCGCCGGGCCGCGGCCGCCTGTCACTTTTGCATTGTTTGCACATCACACACCCACCAGATGCAGCGGCTGTACGCCGCGTGAAGGATTGCACTTTGTACATGTATACGGGGTCGAGAGGGCCCAGCGCCTAGGGCACATGTGCGCATTGTGTCTACAGCTCAGACTTGAGATGTCTCTCCCAGGCATGAATTATTGGTAATACTATTGACTGTATCCAAAGGTAAGTGTTTAAAATAAATAATAAAAAAAATCATGGAAGAAGGGAATGGAGTTCAAACGAACGAGCCTTACCACGGATCAACCACTGTGAAATGAAGTAGTGATTTTCATGAGTTGATCACATTTGACAGTGTTTTATACTTACACAGGCCAGTGTGACTCTTTATGTGACCAATTTAATAAATGTAAATAAAGAATAAAATCCAATAAGATAACACACCCAAAATCCAAGTGCACAACATCATTGTTAAGTAAATTATGGCAAATTTACTGAAGTTTATCAGTGACAATCATTGATATTTTTGAAACAAAATGTGGGTTCAAAAATGCTGTTGAAACTTCCCACCTTTCATATTTGAAGGTAGGAGCAGATAAAGTTAATTTAAAATGGTTCAGATGCATTAACGGTGTTTATGTAAATATATTATTGAGCAGTCATCTTTTCTCTTTTTTAGGTGAAAAATGAAAAAAAATTGTTTTTTTTGTGACACTGCACCTTTGACCAGTTCTGGATCACTCAACATTGAAGCAATGTTAAATCATACTTTTTAGTGCACTCAATACATACATTTTTCTCTGTCGAAAAATGTAAAAACTATTTGATGAAATAGCTGTTGATAAAGCTACTTGTGTTTTCAAGATGGAGGACTACATGTGCATTGATGCATGACAACTTTATGAATTGGAGTGAGGGTTTGCAATAAAGGGCGCTCTACTGATCCGAAAAAGAAGCAACTGATCCAGAACTGGTCAAACATATTTCAGTTCTTTTCTTAAAGCCTCTTTCAAGATGTACATATTTTTTATCATTTGATACTTGGTGACTTTAATGGCATGTTTTTGTAAAGTAATCAACATCCTTTAAAAATTTGTTGAAAAAGCTGCGATGGCACAGCGTTAATTCATAAAAGTGATCCAGAACTGGTCAAATGACTGTACTAGTCGTAGTACTGTAGTTAGTACTTGTGTGTGTACTACCCTCCTAGTCCTAGGCAAGATACTGCACTGGTGATATGAGAAGTTTTACATTTTGAGTCATTAAATATTTATAAGTTAAAAAAAATCTCACAGTTTGTTTGGACATGATTGCATAAGACTTCCAGCCGCCCAATAAATAAAATGGCTGCTTAAATCTTCTTCTTGTAATAAGAGAAATAAAGTCAAACATCCAATAAAAAAACCCAAACAATCCCTTAGCTTAGACAGTAGATATGGAAATTTTTCTGAGCCTAAACCTTTAGAAGACTTTGAAGACCAGAACAGAGGAAAACTGAAGCACGATTTTTTCAGCAAAACAATTTGAAATTTGCATGTCATATTTTATTTATAAATACAGCCAACGACCAACAGTAACATAAACAACACTCAACAGTCTTACTACAAACAAGTCTACAAGAGTTTGGAGTAAAATGGCAGATTCAAGTGCAAGAGGATCAACAGCTTCAATCAAAAGAGGAAAGATTGGAATTATTGGCAGGTATGTCAGGAAATATGGCTGTGGCATGATGAGGATGCATTCATTCAGTATTTTGATAATTTCCCATGAAGGCATATAGTTTACTTTTAATAATGCAGGTATTCCGCCTAGCCTTCCCAAATATAGAAGTGGCCCAAGCCCAACTATAGCTAGGATCAGCCCAATTATAGTTGGGTTCAGCCCAACTATAGTTGGGATTGACCCAACTATACTTGGAGCAGTTTGATAGTTGTGGCACAACACAGGCACATTTGTTGGTTTTGCTCTTTGATAGAATAATCAAAGTCCCAACCCATAGTGTTTTACTTGGCGAGTCAGTTAGACTAGTCTTAAATTAGACCATGGCTGTTTATTTAGTGAGCGATAGATCCAAGCAGCAACAACTCAAATAAAAGGAGCTTGATAAAAGGAGCATGGTCGTAGTTTCTCAAACAGATTTAAATGTTTTCATTCTCCAACTAGGCAGTCCAGTTTGTCTTTCAAGTTGGTTGAACCCGAGAGCATACAAACAGTCCTATTAAGGCCGTGCTGAACCATTTCTCCTTCATGGCTGAATTGTTTGGTAATTGTTCTTTTTCCTACTTTTCTAGTGGTCTGATTGGAAGGAGTTGGGCCTTGATTTTTGTTGGCGCTGGTTAAAATGTCACTATATATGACATTGAACAATCACAGGTAAGCTTATGCTTTGTTTTTCTCCCTAAGTGTCCATCAAGAAAAAAATCAAGGATTACTCATTTCAGTAAAACAAAATAACAATTTGACAGTTAAACTTCAGGAATTTTCTTGATCTGAACTAATTTGTCTCCCTCCTTCCATGCTTCTTCACCAGATTCACCAACTTCATGGTTCTTCATACTAATAGATTGATTATCTTTCAGTTGACCAATGCCCTCACTGACATTGAAAAGCAGCTAGAGGAACTAAAGAAATCTGGTCTGCTAAGAGGATCACTGTCTCCTGAGCAACAGAGGGCGCTAATCAGTGTCACCATGGAGATGAAGGATGCAGTCACTGGTGCCTTGCATGTGCGGGTTGGTTCACAGTTATATCAACATTGGATTATTTTTGTCATGATATCATAACAAGAATACAATGTGGTCTTTAACACAGAAAACATTTCTTTCAGTGATTGGTAACACACTATTTTGATCACGATTTGCACCCTAACATGAGTTGGTTGGAATTGTTTCTTGTCAGGAATGTGTGCCAGAGAATGAAGATCTCAAAAGGAAAGTCTTTATGGAGATGGAACAGTACGCTGATGATTCTACTGTCCTTTGTAGTTCTGTATCCTGTATAATGCCATCTAAATTCAATGATCAACTCAAACGCTGCAACCAATGCATTGTGGCCCATCCAGTAAGTATGGACTGGTCTGTATCAAATAAGAATGAGACACTAGTTTATAAGCTTTTGGTCATAAAGGAGATTAAATATTTCAAAGTTGAATTAAAAGTTTCCTTTCAGAGCCTGTAATTGTGAGCAGGACATAGCTTGCGAGGTCTTCCCTATCTCTTTGTTCAGCATTGAAAGGCAACTGTTAATTTCATGTCATTATGACAGAGTCCAAAATGAGTTTACATGCTTCTATTTTAAAGTAGTGTTCATTTTGTCGTTTCTTTGATATACAGTGTAACCCGCCGTACTATTGCCCTCTAGTGGAGATCATACCCAACGCTTGGACTGACCAGTCCATTGTGTCCAGCACCCGGTCACTACTTGAGGAAGTTGGTCAGGTTCCTGTGACTGTCAAGAAAGAGATTGATGGGTTTGCAGCAAACCGTATGCAGTATGCCATTATTAACGAAGCATGTAGGCTAGTGTCTGTAAGTATCCAGGGCATGGTTTCATAAGACACTATGTAGATGAGTTGCCAACATTGCCATAAGGATTTGTATTTTCACAATTTGCTTTATAGCAAATGATTAAGATTGATATACACCTTTAGATCAATCTTGGCTACTTGTGAAGTCGACCTCTGGTGCTACAGCTTTGGTGTGATGATTCACAAAAGGAGATGTTTTTTAATTTTAAAGCTTGCACTTTTATGGATCACAAAATCATGTGTCTTATACAACTTGTTGCTCTGAAATAATATTCCAGAAACCTTAATCAGGCGATGTAACGCCAACTACACCTGCTGTACCATCCTGATCAATTTCTACCCTACCCTGATGGTTGTTCATAATAGCAATTATGATTATAAATCCTGGGTACAAAATGATGTCAACTTTGGGAAAATCTACTGCTATAATTGTAACTGGAAATAATAAAAATTCACCTTATTTGCCACTCATTTTATGATTAGATTTATTTGAAAATCAAAGGCACTCATCCGTTATAATGTCACATTTTCTGTGTGCAGGATGGTGTGATGTCATCAGAAGATGTGGACAAGATTTTCACAGCTGGATACGGATTGCGGTATGCGTTCTGTGGACCTTTTGAAGTCATTCATCTCAATGCCGAGGGTAAGAATTATCAACAACAAAAACACCAAACCAATTTTGTTGGCCTCCTTGTGAAAATATACAAAAAGTCTACAAAATTTGTTAAGGCTTTTTGTCTTCAAATTCTGACATTGAGAAATGTTTTACTTGTTTAGGTACAGCCAACTACATGGAACGTTACGGTCCCACTATCAACCGAGTGACTTCATCGTTCGGGCCACATCCAACCTTCAAGGAAGAAGGAAGTGATGCTATATTTGCAGAAAGTGCTGCAAGATTTCCTCTTGATCAACTGCAGGAAAGAAGACAATGGCGTGATAGAAGGCTGGTGGCCTTAGCTAAACTCAAACATGACATGAACGCTAAAGAGTGACTCTTGGTGATTTTCATACAAAATATTGAATATTTGGCTGTGAGAAGTATTACATGTTGAGTCTTTACTCTGGAACAAACAAAAATATAACAAATTTTTTATAAAAGTAAAAATTTAAAAGAAATGTTGAGTGCAGTGTGGTAACAGTGACAAAGCCAGGACACCTTCACTAGGGGGGGGGTGTGGTTTAGGGAGAGCATTGCTTTTCAATTGGGGGGAGGGCCATGTTTTTAGTGTATTAAATGAATTACATGTATCCACATTTTTTTTATGGGGGAGGGGGTTACGCTGCTGTGCGATAACCTGTTTAAAACCATAACCTATTTTAAGTTTGTGCAGGTTTTGAGTTTGCACTCAACAAAAATACTCAAAGGAATTTAACTGTTTTGGAATAGTAATCTTGATTGTTACTGCAAAAAACTAGAGTGATGAGGCTAAAGTACAAACATGTGGTGATTGGTTAATAGGATACATTTCGCTGTGAAAAAATGGCATAAAACTGAAAATATATTAAGATCTTATCACAAAAGATGTAATTTAAGAATAATTTATAATTTGTATCATCTAAATTGGGTCATTCCTTGCCAACTAAATTCGGTTTAAAAAACCATTTCTTGAAAGGAATGTTTCAATTTTTCACACTTTGTAAGAAATGTTGATAAATAAAGACTAAAAAGAGCATGGGGGTTGTGTTTAATCCAATAAAAGACTACATTTTTAAATCAACCTTCCAGTGTTTGCATTTATTGTAATATGTTAAACTACAAATTAAGGTTCAAGGATCATTTGGATATATCACTTTATTTCACTAAGTTTACCTTACTTTTATATGACACTTTTCCACGCACGGTAACCCCCAATAGGCTAAAATCCACTCTTGGTCACGGGATTATTGCACTAATTATACAGGCACATTAATAACTAACGGTGTCCTTAAATAGCGCCCGCGTTATTGTCTCAGGGCAGTTAGTTTACGTAACGGTGTCCTTGAATAGCGCCCGCTATAGTCTACAGGCTGGTTAGTTTACTTAACGGTCTCCTTAAATAGCGCCCTCTTGCATTTACTTACGCAATGTGTCGATTGACCTTTGACACATTACCGTCATGCTCTGTCCACAGAAAATTGGATATTGACCTTTGACATAGTCCCATCATGCAAAGCGCGTCCGAATGACGTCATATATTTTTTATAGCCGAACGTGAGAGGGCGGTATTTAACACCACCGTTAATTTTTTATTTTCAGACGATGTCTGCAAAAAACACCACCATTTTCCACTGTAGATCGTCAAAATGAAGTGAGTAACTAGAGAGTTGTTCGAAGGCAATCTCCTCACATCACTACACCATACATACAGAGGGGTTGCAGTTTAAATTTGATGTTTGTTCGTATTTTGTTCAATTTTAGGCAGGAGTTGTGGCATTTCAGCATGTTCAGTGGGACGGGAGTGAGTGGGACTACAAAATTCATGCCGGACATGGGATGGTATTTCTATTAGACCCAGTAACTGGGGCGCTGTACTCCTTTTTTATAAATTTTGACATTGTCGGCTAGTACGACCGATAATGTCAAAATTTTAAAAAAGGGAGTACAGCGCCCCAGTTACTGGGTCTAGGATGGTATCTGATTCGCAAGAATCGATGGCAAGGTTACAAAGGTAGGCCTAAACAAAATAATAACTTATGTACTACTATTGTTAATGTAGTTGTTCAAGTTCCTTCTAAGTTCTATTTTTGTTCTAACTATCTCGGCATCCTGCTGAGAATATGATCCTAGGGCAATAATGCAGTGTCCGGCTTTATCTCTCTAGTCTACTCTTCTTATCTTAGTCTTAATTTGGGTAAATTTAAATTATATCCTTACTACGCTAGTACCAGCCTGTCCAGAAAGGTTGATAGAAATTAGAATGTATACAGAGAGGAACAGGCACTTTGAACGATAACAAAGTGTTGAAATAATGAAAAATAAAGCCATGTTCACGTCTACGGTGGTCTGCCAACGCTACGCCAAACACCATTTATTTTAGTTCCATTTGGCATGAACTTTGTTCTGGTCATGTAATGAAATGTCCGCCTGATTTTCTTTTTTAAGGCCAATACATGTAATTACCATTTTTTGCTACCAACTCCTCGAGAGGAATATTTTAAAAAGGGAAATGAAGCCCAATATCGATTATTTATTTAAAAAATCCTTAGAAAGTGGCAGTCAGATATGGAAACTTTTCAAAAGTCCATTCTCTTAAGACTCTAACCTAACTACTGGACTATTATTTATTTTTATAATCTATTTGCCAGACACAAATACTTTTTTTTGAGTAGGTAAATTCACATTTTTTTGTTTTGCATGTAATTGCTAGTGCTTTTTGCTCTGCAATAATATATGGTCTGATTTCTTACCTCAATTTTTCTTAATGTTACCCTTACAGGTTAATGGTATCGTCCAGGTACTGTCCAAAGACAGCATGGCGAACAGGACTAGTTTTTAGTACTTTGTAAAAAAGAAAAATTATTTTTTAAGTTAAAAACACAAATCTTTCAACAGATTGAAGGTTATTTGGATGTTTATTACTATTAGTCCTTTACACAAATTTTATTTCAACAATGGTTTTTAATTCATTGCATTTCAAATGTGTTGTCGGCATTTGTCGTCAGGGGTCGTCGTTGACCGCTTTTAGCGTGACCACAAGTAACTGGGTTGCAGTACTCTTTTTTAAAAATGTTTTACTTGGTCGTACTAGGTTTTGGGCCTAAAAACATTGATTTGGAGTACAGAAAGTGATCGCGAGTACAATTTAATGGCAATGCCTGTGTTAGTGTTACTTCTAGCCCCATAAATAGTGCCAGGTCTGATACTTTACAGAGGCAATTTCCTCCATTGCTCCATGTCATTGCCTTAGTGCCTTTGAAATGTTCCAATAGAAATGTATTATTTCTTCATAGAGGTGCCCTTTACCTTGGAGAAAATGCCTTGGTGCCCTTGCCCTTCCAAGAATGAAGCATACAAGCCTGTAGTGTCAATACGCTTGACTACCTCCACTCCTTGGCCCTACGACCCTTAGCACCCCAAATGTGACATCATTATGTGTCGTCAACGCTGAACTAAGAGGTCGTGATGACCTCGCAAGCTATGTTCTGCTAACAATTACAGACTCTGAAAGGTAACTTTTAATTCCATGTCAATATTACAGAGTCCAATATCAGTTGTGTTCATTTTGTTGTTTCTTTGATATACAGTGTAACCCGCCGTACTATTGCCCTCTAGTGGAGATCATACCCAACGCTTGGACTGACCAGTCCATTGTGTCCCGCACCCGGTCACTACTTGAGGAAGTTGGTCAGGTTCCTGTGACTGTCAAGAAAGAGATTGATGGGTTTGCTTTGAACCGTATGCAGTTTGCCCTCGTCAATGAAGCATGGAGGTTGGTGTCTGTAAGTATCCAGAGCGTGGTTTCAAAAGACACTATGTAGATGAGTTGCCAATATTGCCATAAGGATTTGTATTTTCACAATTTGCCCAGTAATTAAGCTTAAAATTCATCTTAATATCAATCTTAGCTATTTGTGAAGTCGACCCCTGGTGCTTCATGGGTTACAGCTTTGGTGTGATGATTCAAAAAATTGATATTTTTTTATTTTAAAGCTTGCACTTTTATGGATTACAAAGTCATGTGTCTGATACAACTTGTTGCTCTGAAATAATCTTCCATATACCTTAATCGGGCGATGTAATGCCAACTACACCTGCTGTACCATCCTGATCAATTTCTACCCTACCCTGATGTTTGTTCATAATAGCAATTGTGATTATAAATCCTGGGTACAAAATGATGTCAACTTTGGGAAAATCTACTATAATAGACCGATTGTGCGACCTGCGTCACGTGACCACTTTTGGGTTTAAAATGTAAACACACACGACATCCTCCATAGGTAAGGGTGATACAGTACATGATGATTAATGCATTTAGTTTATTCGATCGAGACTTTTCTTGCTCAAAATCTGTGAAAGATATTCCAGAGTTTGTACCAGAGACCTTCAAGTGGCTGAATAAAGCCAGTAAGGACAGTTCCAGCAAGTCTTGAAAATTATAAAAGTACCGTATAAATGTGCACGATGTGTACAGCGCACGACAGAACGTTAGGCCAGACGACCGCGATCACCACACACTTTTCTACACAAAAATTTCAAAGTTTTGAAGCTGAAATCCTCCAAAGAAATTGCTTTCCAAAACTGTGTGATTCCTTTGCCTATTTGAAATTCTGCAAGGCTAGGTATTAATGCTCACTTTTCCAACATTGTTTATCCTTTTTTTACAGTGATTTAGGCCAACATTACAAACAAAATAACAGACGAGTAGTCCATGGCTAAAAAAAACTTTTTAGTAGAATCCTGTTAAATTATGAAACAGAGATGTGATTTAAATTAATGCCACAACATACTACTTTAAATAAAGGGGCTGATTAACTAATTTATCACTTAACAAAAGTAAAATCTACTGTTTTCGAACTCACTCTGTGTCATGGCCTATCTCTTTACACGTATTTTGCCATCAGCTATACGGCGTTATACCAAATAGGGGGTTACGTGACCACATGTCAACATTGTCGCGCAATCGGTCTATTGTAACTGGAAATGATAAAAAAATCACCTTACTTGCCACTCATTTTATGATTAGATTTATTTGAAAATCAAAGGCACTCATCCGTTATAATGTCACATTTTCTGTGTGCAGGATGGTGTGATGTCATCAGAAGATGTGGACAAGATTTTCACAGCTGGATACGGATTGCGGTATGCGTTCTGTGGACCTTTTGAAGTCATTCATCTCAATGCCGAGGGTAAGAATTATCAACAACAAAAACACCAAACCAATTTTGTTGGCCTCCTTGTAAAAATATATACCAGTACAAAAAGTCTACAAATTTGTTGAGCCTTTTTGTCTTCAAATTCTGACATTGAGAAATGTTTTACTTGTTTAGGTACAGCCAATTACATGGAACGTTACGGTCCCACTATCAACCGAGTGACTTCATCGTTCGGGCCACCTCCAACCTTCAAGGAAGAAGGAAGTGATGCTATATTTGCAGAAAGTGCTGCAAGATTTCCACTTAATCAACTGCAGGAGAGACGTCAATGGTGTGATAGAAGGCTGGTGGCCTTAGCTAAACTCAAGCATGACACGAATGCTTAATAGTGACTCGTGATTTTCATACAAAATATTGAATATTTGGCTGTGAAGTATGACATGTTGAGTTTTTACTCTGAAACAACCAGAAATATAACGTATCTTTTATAAAAAGTACAAATTTAATAGAGATTGAGTGCAGTGTGGTAACAGCGGCATAGCCAGGATGTTTTCATTGGAGGGGGGTGGGTTGGGTGGCGGGCAGGGGCCATGTTTTTTTTATTATTTACCTGTATCCACATTTCATAAGGGGTAACTGGGGGGGGGGGGTACGCTGCTGTATGGTAACCTGTTTAAACCATAACCTGTTTTTAATTTGCACAGGTTATAAGTTTGCATAACAAAAATACCTAAAGGAATTTGTATCCAAACATGGATTAGTAATCTTGATTGTTACGGCACAAAACTAGAGTGATGGGGCTCTATAAATACACAGTGAATTGATTAGTTGGATATATTTCGCTGTGAAAAGCATGGCAAAAAACTGAAAATATGTTAAGATCTTATCACAAAAGACGAACGAATAATTTTTAATTTGTATTACCGGTATCTGAAATAGGTCATACTCATAGTACCTTGCCAAGTAAAATTGGTTTAAAAACCTTTCTTTAAAGGAATGTTCCAAATTTGTTTACACTTTACAAGAAATGTTCATAATTATAAGATTAAGATAAGAGTCAGGGATGGAAATATTTGTGTGTTTTCAAATAAAAGAATACATTTTTAAATCAACATGCAATTGTGTTACTGAGTGTTAGTGTTTAGCATTTAATAAATTTATTGTAATGTCTAGGGAGGGTTATTCTGCTTAGTGCTTCAAAAGGTTCACGAATCACTTGGATAAATCACTTGGATTTCACTAAATTTTACCTTACATTTTAATGCCATTTTTCCACGCACGTTCACCCCAAACGATGCTAAAATCCACTCTTTTGGTAAGGGGATTATACACCAAGCATGAATTAAATGTAAGCAGACAAAATATTAAGTTACTAACGGTGTCCTTAAATAGCGCCCGCGTTAGTCTACAGGCGGTTAATTTACTTAACGGTCTCTTTAAATAGCGCCCTCTTGCATTTACTTATACGAAGTGTCCATTGACCTTTGACACATTCCCGTCATGCTCTGGGTGTAATACATAACACAGGAAAGTGGGGGATTGACCCTTGACATAGTCCCATCATGCAAAGCCCGTCTGAATGACGTCATATTTTTATAGCCAAACGAAAGAGGGCGGTATTTTACACCGCCGTTAATTTTCTTTCTGACGATGTCTGCAAATAAATACCACCGTTAAATCAGCATAGCGCCCTCTTGTGTAGGTGCAATTCTAGACGAAGACTAGTCTGGTTCCCTGACCAAAGATTCCTTGACTGCTATTGATCGACAGTGAATAGTCGGAGGGCCAGGGAACCAGACTAACAGGAAAGTGGGGGATTGACCCTTGACATAGTCCCATCATTCAAAGCCTGTCTGAATGACGTCATATTTTTATAGCCAAACGTAAGAGGGCAGTATTTTACACCACCGTTAATTTTCTTTCTGACGATGTCTGCAAAAAATAACACCGTTAAATCAGCATAGCGCCCTCCTGTGTACGTGCAATGCCAGACGAAAACTGCCTTTTCCTCCGTAGATCGTCAAAATGAAGTGAGTAACTGGAATTTGTTCGAATCCAATCTCTCCACATCACCATAAAGAGGAGAAAATGTCTTTTTGTAATAACACCAGTTCATATTTCAGTTCTTAAATTTGATGTTTGTTTGTATTTTGTTCAAATTTAGGCAGGAGTTGTGCCATTTCAGTGGGTACAAAATTCATGCCGGACATGGCATCCGATTCGCAAGAATCGATGGCAAGGTAAGCAAAATAAATTATCCAGTTGTTTAATTCCTTTCATTTTTATATTTTTTGTAAACTACCTCTGTCCTGCTGAGAATAAGACCTGGGTCTTAATGCGATTTGCCCAACTGTCCCAGTAAGGAAAAGTCTATTCTCTTAAGTTACTGTAACGGTTGTTACACACTTAAAGATTCGATGAACTTCTTAATAATGTCATGATTTGCGGACTCTCTAACTCTCCAGTATTAACATTTATTTATCAACAATAATCCTCAATTATTAGAATTTACATCATTACTGATTGGCAGCCATCTTGATTATATATATTTCCCAGCAAGCAATTGGTCAGGGTCTAGCCCCATACATTGTGCCAATACGCTGGACTCCCTCCGCTTCTTGGCCCAACGAACCCTATCCTCTAGGACCAGACATCAAATTTGAAATCGAAACTTACTTTTTTTGGCAATTTTAACCCTCAGTGATCGGTCGGTCATTACTGTCAGAGTCTTTAAAAGATTTCCGCCGCCCTCCCCGTGCGATAACTCCTAGGCTTTTGGTGGAATTTTATGACAAATCTCCGTACAGAAGTCCATGTGAACGACGGTGTAGAGGAGCCATGATGGTTGCCGTTGCGCTAGTCTCTTTCGTGTCGCTATGTGTGTGTAGTCGTTCGTCGTCCGTTGCCGAACGCCCGTTGCCGAACGCCCCTTACCCCCGTCCCCCACCTCCCACTAAAAGTAAAAAGGGTCACATTCGTCACTAAAATTGCAGGCTGGCCTTGTCCAAGGCGACTGAATGTCGCCCGGCTGCAAACGATGTGGATAGTTTTACAGCGGCTGTCCCAAGTGTAATGCACGCAATTAGTCAGCACATCCAAGAACGTTTACCACTGCTCGAAACCTAGACGTCACCACTTTCAGGTAAACGTCGCAAGAAGACTGCTGGAATAAAGACTAGCGCAATATTACGACGAGTTATAGCGCCCTCACTCGCTGAACAGCGCAACGGCAACCATCATGGCTCCTCCACACCGTCGTTCACATGGACTTCTGTACGGAGATTTGTCATAAAATTCCACCTAAAGCCTAGGAGTTATCGCACGGGGAGGGCGGCGGAAATCTTTTAAAGACTCTGACAGTAATGACCGACCGATCACTGAGGGTTAAAATTGCCAAAAAAAGTAAGTTTCGATTTCAAATTTGATGTCTGGTCCTAGAGGATAGGGTTCGTTGGGCCAAGAAGCGGAGGGAGTCCAGCGTATTGGCACAATGTATGGGGCTAGTCAGGGTCATGACATCATCCACAATGGTTGCGTACTAGTACTTGTAGTCGATGTCATGACATACAGAATTAAGACATACAGATCACGATCATTATATACAAAGCAATGTCAGTCCCGTTACATTACGACTATCTGCTAGATACTTTTTTTTAAGAGTTGGTAAATTCACCTTTTTTTAAAATTTAAGGCCGAATTTGTACGATCCTCGATATAGCGATTTTGGCTTTGCTCTGCTCTGCTCTGCACCAGGGCCCAATTTCATATAGCCCCACTACTGTGGCAAGGATTTTTGACATCGGTTGAATCCTTAGCCACACGTCCGAGCCTATCTTTTGTGTACTCCTAGAACTATGAGGTTCGTTCTGCTATCGTCTCCACGAACCTCATACATAGAGTGACATGTACAAAATCCTATTCGAAACTTTCTGCCCTTCACATTTACATGGCTTCAGTTCTTTTTTGTAATCAGATCTCGCCAAGACTAGGCTCTATGTGTTCTTTCAACTCTCATCGAGCGTTGCACGGGTCCAGAAATCCACTCCGCAAACTAAAAGTTGTTAAAAAGGGATAAATTCTCACCGTAACTCAGATCCCATTCAAACAGTATTGCAACAAATATGGCGACCAGAGTTGCAAAATTAACTGGTATGCTGCTATGCGGTGCGCTGGTCCTATGGGCTGGTTCCGCGTACCGGTTAATTTTGCAACTCCGGTAGCCATATTTGTTGCAATACTGTTTGAATGGGATCTGAGTTACGGTGAGAATTTATCACTTTTTAACAACTTTTAGTTTGTGGAGTGGATTTTCTGGACCCGTGCAACGCTCGATGAGAGTTGAAAGATCACATAGAGCCTAGTTTTGCCGAGATCTGATTTCAAAAAAGAACTGTAGCCATGTAAACGTGAAGGGCAGAAAGTTTCGAATAGGATTTTGTACATGTCACTCTATGAGGTTCGTGGAGACGATAGCGGAACGAACCTCATAGTTCTAGGAGTATCTTTTGTGCAGCTCATCCCCCAAGCCACCGCACCGAAACCTAACGGGTGCGGCGCTGGATTTCAACCAACTGGATTTTAATGTGTCCACGTACCTCTAGTCTTAGCTTCCCTCCGGTACTTCGGCTGTTGAAGTTACTAACCTTATTAAGGGTAAATAATCATTTAAATTTTGCTCAAAATTACTCCACACAAATAGATATCGGCTAGCCTAGCCCCATACATTGTGCCAATACGCTTACTCCTAGAACTATGACGAGGTTCGTTCCGCTATCGTCTTCACGAACCTTATTATAGAGTGACATGTACAAAATCCTATTCTAAACTTTCTGCCCTTCACGTTTACATGGCTACAGTTCTTTTTTGAAATTAGATCTCGCCAAAACTAGGCTCTATGTGTTCTTTCAACTCTCATCGAGCGTTGCGCTGGTCCAGAAAATCCACTCCGCAAACTAAAAGTTGTTAAAAAGTGATAAATTCTCACCGTAACTCAGATCCCATTCAAACAGTATTGCAACAAATATGGCAAGCGGAGTTGCAAAATTAACTGGTACACGAAACCAGCCCATAGGACCAGCGCACAGCATACCAGCATACCAGTTAATTTTGCAACTCCGGTCGCCATATTTGAGGTTCGTGGAGACGATAGCGGAACGAACCTCATAGTTCTAGGAGTACCAATACGCTGGACTCCCTCCGCTTCTTGGCCCAATGAACCCTGTCCTCTAAAACCAGACATCAACTTTCGAATCGAGACTTACTTTTTTTGGCAAATTTATCCCTCAATGATCGATCGGTCGTTGCTGTCAAACATGTCAGACTCACAGGCAGAGTCTGGAGAATATTTCCGCACGATCCCCCGTGCGATAAATCCTAGGCTTTTGCTGGAATTGTATGTCAAATCTCAGTGATATAAGCCCATGTCAACGACCGCGGAGGAGCCATGATGGTTGCTGTTCAGCGCAGGTTATATTCCTGCACTAGTCTTTATTCCAGCAGTCTTCTTGCGGTGTTTACATTGTCTGTTAGCGTTCGGCTACGGACGACGGCACGACGAACAAATACACACACATAGCGACATGAAAAAGACTAGTGCAGGAATACAACCCGCGCACTGAACAGCAACCATCATGGCTCCAGCATATTGGCACATTGTATGGGGCTACGGCTAGCCCCATACATTGTGCCAATACGCTGGACTCCCTCCGCTTCTTGGCCCAACGAACCCTATCCTCTAGGACCAGACATCAAATTTGAAATCGAAACTTACTTTTTTGGGCAAATTTTACCCTCAGTGATCGGTCAGTCATTACCGTCAGAGTCTTGAAAAGATTTCCGCCGCCCTCCCCATGCAATAACTCCTAGGCTTTTGGTGGAATTTTATGACAAATCTCTGTACAGAACTCCATGTGAACGACGGTGTGGAGGAGCCATGATGGTTGCCATTGCTGTTCAGCGAGTGAGGGTGCTATAACTCGTCGTAATATTGCGCTAGTCTTTATTCCAGCAGTCTTCTTGCGACGTTTACCTGAAAGTGATGACGTCTAGGTTTCGAGCAGTGGTAAACGTTCTTGGATGTGCTGACTAATTGCGTGCATTACACTCGGGACAGCCGCTGTAAAACTATCCACATCGTTTGCAGCCGGGCAACATTCAGTCGCCTTGGACAAGGCCAGCCTGCAATTTTAGTGACGAATGTGACCCTTTTTAGTGGGAGGTGGGGGACTGGGGTAAGGGGCGTTCGGCAATGGGTGTTCGGCAACGGGCGACAGGACGACGAACGACTACACACACATAGCGACACGAAAAAGACTAGCGCAAGGTTACGATGATTCATAGTGCCCTCACTCGCTGAACAGCGCAACGGCAACCATCATGGCTCCTCCCCACCGTCGTTCACATGGACATCTGTACGGAGATTTGTCATAAAATTCCACCAAAAGCCTAGGAGTTATCGCACGGGGAGGGTGGCGGAAATCTTTTCAAGACTCTGACAGTAATGACCGAGAGTAGAGTATATCTTTCTAACATATGATTGGTTCAGTTGTCGGTTTTAAGGTTTTAGAATTTTGTTGTCGGCATTATCGGCGTGTTGTTGGCTTTTAGTAGGACCGACCAGGGCCACTCCTACCCTAGAACTATGAAGTACGAGGTTCGTTCTGCTATCGTCTCCATGAACCTCATAGAGTGACAAACATGTTCAAAAACCTATTTCGAAACTTTCTGCCCTTCACATTTACATGCCATCGTCTCCACAAACCTCATAGAGTGACAAACATGTACAAAAACCTATTTCGAAACTTTCTGCCGTTCACATTTACATGGCTGCCTAGACCCAGTAACTGGGGTGCTGTACTCCTTTTTTGAGATTTTGCCATTATCGTTCGTACTACTACGCAGTAGCTTCACATTTGCACAAAAACATGGGTGGAAAAACAGGTTAATTTCACTGAAAAATAATTTCCCTTTTGGAAATTAAGTATTTTGTGAGAAAAATGACGACCAGACCTATTATTTAATACATTCTGGCAAAGAAATCATGTTTCAAGGTAGTTTTCGCTTGCTGAATTAAGTCGTCGTGGAGTTGTCTTGAGTTGTCTTGAGTTGTCGTGGAGTTGTCTTGAGTTGTCTTGAGTTGTCATGGAGTTGTCATGGAGTTGTCATGGAGTTGTCTTATGTTTTTGAGTTGACGCTAAATAGTACAACCCAACAGAATTGCTTGAAAATCGCCTACTGGCTTCTCCAAGTATTAAGATGAAATAAAATGCTTTTAGTTGTACTCGCAATCATTTTCGGTCCTCCAAATCGATAATTTTTAGCCCACTATCAAATTTGCCGTTAGAATCCCCATTTTGAACGTGATACTCAACGACTGTTTCATTATGTGTATAAACGCTGCGAGGATTGCGTGTTCGCTGAGGCCCTGACTTTCATATTGTTTTCCGTGCAGTCAACGCATGATACCAGGCTGTATAGTGTCAACGTTCGCTGATGCCCTGACATGCATATTGATTTGCGCAGTCAATGCAGGATACCAGCTGTGTAGTGCAACGACCCCCGTACACAATGGCTTGGCTATATTATATTAGCGGACTGGGGTGCTAGTACGACCGATAATGTCAAAACCTCAAAAAAGGAGTACAGCACCCCAGTTACTGTGTCAAATGGCTGCCTACAGTTCTTTTTTGAAACCATATACAAATATGGTGGTGGAGTTGCACGACATAGAAGCCTACATATTGTGTAGTTTTTCATAAACATGCTGCAATTGCCAGGGAACTTGCTCCACTGACCATGCTTTTGAGGGTTTTCGCGTGGCACCAGCGATAACAATGCTGTGTAAACGTCTAGCAGTTTGTGCACCAGCGATGTCCCGAGCATGCACAGATCCGTCTTCTTAAGTAAAGGCATTTTGTCATAATGCACTGGTATACTTCAACAATAGAGGGCGCACTCTCCCATTTATTCGTGTTGTGTTGAAAGCGCCCTCTATCGTTCAATGTTTTTTGTATTTAATGAAACACACAAAGTAGCGAGATAACGAAGACTATCGGCCTGCAAATTATTGGAAACGATGCGAATGCTTACAAGTCACACGGAAATTACATTCTGCATTGCGTACATTTGAGTGCAGTTTTTGACGGTTATCTGCACCGTAAAAATGTAACCATGTAACCGGACGATCGGCTGGTTAACCGTGTAACCGGCACAGGCTTAATCCTGTGTTGACTGTAAATAAGTATTGTACTATTTACTTCAATGTCTCAAAGCAATGACAACAGCGTCTGTGAATCAAAATAGGGAAATGATGGATTGATGTCAGTAGGCAGTCATAGTTCTCTATGCCCCCCAAGTCTTATGATGTTGAGCATGTCAAAGAGAAGATTGGGACTGTTATTTTCCTAGTGCTACAGCTTGGGCGCCTCAACAGACGCTGTTGTCATAAATAAGTATTGTACTATTTACTTCAACGTCTCGAAGCAAGGACAACAGCGTCTGTGAATCAAAATAGGGAAATGATGGATTGATGTCAGTAGGCAGTCATAGTTCTCTAGACTGCGTAAAACAATATGTAACTCAGTGCATCAGCGAACAGGTAGCTAAGATGTTACATTGCTCATGATTGGTTCTTAGCACAGCTGATATACTGCATTGACTGCGTAAAACAATATGTAACTCAGGGCATCAGCATACAGGCTATCTGTGTAGTGTTTACGCCTCTTTTGTAGTTAAAAGCCTAAAAGTTGGGCTTAAAAAGTGACAGACTGCAAGGTTTTTAGTGCCTAAAAAACATTGATTTTGAGGACAGAAAAAGATCATGAGTACAATTAAATGCCAGTTATATCATCTTTGATATCTTGAGAAGACAGTAAATTAATCTTAATTTATAATCACGCTTTTAATTGTTTTTGTTTAGGTTTAATTGTGTTCAGCGCCTTAGAGCATGCCTCCATGAGTAGGGCGCTCTATAAATCTTGGTATTATTATTATTATTATTAGGCGATTTTCCAGCTATTTTGTCACGTACTTATGGCGTGTCGTGGCCGAGTGGTTAGTGCGTCAGACTCAAGCTCCGGTGGCTGAGTCATCGGTGTGTGGGTTCGAGCCCCTGTCATGACGCCTGTGTCCTTGAGCAAGGCACTGAACCATAATTGCTCCGTAAAAGTTTGGGAGGTAGAGCCTTCTGCTCTACCAGCCAGGCTTCTGATAGATGATACCTAAGCCTACATCCTTACGGACTGTAAAGGGGGTTACCCTGTTTCAGCCCCAGGAGTAGGTGGCAACGGCCCCTGGATAAAACAGTTGATTTGTAGCCCACACCTCGAGTAGCTTACTGGCCTTGTGTGTCTGGCGACTTCCATAAATAAAAAACTTGTCATTTTGGGCAATTTTGTGCGGAAAAACATACCAAATAGCTGTCAGCTAGTCATCTGCGAGGTTTCCCTGGGGTGCTAGTAAGACCGATAAATGTCAAAATCTCAAAAAAGGAGTACAGCTCCCCAGTTACTGGGTCTAGACTAGAAGGTGTAGAAACAAAGTCTGCTGCATCAGACCGCATGTGCATCAGAAAAAAATGGTTTATGAACAAAGGCAGTTGAATGCATTGGGACGTAATTGCTGATCCTCCATAAAATTGCATGATAATGAATCAGCAACCTCATTTCTTCCTCGCTCACCACAATTATGAGTTGAGTAACCCAGAATTTTAGGTAAAGTAGTGCTTAATCCTCAGAGTCAGGGTTACAATAGTGATTGGATTGGCTGATTAGTTAATGCTTGACATTGGATCACTCCAACAGTTTTGGTGTTGAGTTAATACCACTATGGTGTTGGATTTTGTTTAAGTGAGGAAGGATCCTAGTTAATAATTTCAAGCGAGTTATGAATAAAAAGTATATGTTGAAAGTGTTGACAACATATCGACCTGCTTACAATTTCTCTATCTTCTAAAACAGGTGTTTAGCTTTGTCAGCAACAAATGCCTGGCCTCTTTCATGATGAAGCGTAACCCCAGGAAGATCAACTGGACAGTCCTCTACCGTCGCAAACACAAGAAGGGAACTCAAGAAGAGGTGTCCAAGAAGAGGACGAGACGAGCCACAAAGTTCCATCGTGCCATCGTTGGTGTCTCCCTGGAGCAGATCAATGCCAAGAGAAACCAGAAGCCTGAGGTGCGCAAGGCTCAGAGAGAACAGGCCATCAAGTAAGGACATAAGGACAGGGCAGCGGGTTGGTGGGGGGGGGGTAGGTTATGGCCAAATGGAGTAGGACATCCAGTAGGTACACTGGGGTGCAGTCATTGAAAGTTACACCTTTGTTCATTAGTTTATAATACAATATAGTCTTAACTGACTGAATTGGCGATTAAAGAAATATTAAATTTCCAAAGCTGTAAGTGTTCCGTCCTGTACTCCAGCCCCAATTTGAGTGTTACAGTTGGAACGACTCAACTATAGCTGGGATCCAAAGATCTTTCGCTGTGCAGAATACCTTTGCTCCTTTGGTTCAAAGTTGCGTAAAGGCATCACAAACTGACCTCCGTTTCCAGGCAGGGGAAACATTTGTGTGTATTCATGTCATCCGGTTTCAACTGGTTACTAGCACAGACAGATGCATCAAAAGAAACTCGGTTAATCTTTTCTCTTTGTAAAGATGATGTGCACTGTGGAGTTTATCCTAAAACCAAAACCTGAATGTGCACATGGCATTCTGTTTTGCTATCTTTGTTTAGGAGCTGATGTCACAGGTCATATTATCCGCAAAAGCTGTGAAGTGTGAGTGTGTGACGTCACTCCCAAACCAAATTCTTACAAAACAGGATGGGCTGTGTTGTCTTAATGTGGCCAGATGGTCCATTTTAAAAATTATTTTTCATGTTAAATTTGCAGAGCGGCAAAGGAGAAGGCTAAAGCAAGCAGTGCTTCAAAGAAGGCAACACAGGTGAAGGTAAGGCAAAAGAACTACTCAACACCTGACAAACATGAGTAGATGGCTGCTTCTTGTTGCTTTTAACAGTCCTGTTACTTTATTCTTGGTAAAGGGCACTGCTTTAAGGGAGGTTTAAATTTGTATGGAACATTTCAAAGAGGCACCAACTGTACACACATGTTTGTCCACCCCGTAAATCAAGGACTTCTCTGTGTTCTCACTTTGTTTAGACTCAGGTTTTTTTTTTGCGACGTTCCAATTGATTTTGTACACCAAAGCGAAGCAAGGACATTCTTGGTCTGTTAAAACACCTGAATCCCTTTTGTTAAAGTCCTTGGTTTCAATGGGTAGACCCCCCTCTCCTGTCACAAACAAATGTACAATGCAACAATCAAAATGAAAGCAGCACCTTTTACATTTTGCAATGTTTTGGACTTTTTTAATTGACCTCTTGCACTCACGTCACATGCGGCGACTACCACGCTCACCATTTTGGAAGTCAATAGGTATACTTGTAAACGCTGCATCGCTAAAAATGCACGCCACACAGTGACATTTACTTCCAAAATGACGCAATAAAAATTATTGTGATGATGATGTCAGGTTAACCAGTTGCCGCCAGGGATTTTTCCCTTCCACCCTGACAGGATTATTTTGCCGGAGTTGCCGGAATCATTTTTCTTTGAGGGCACAAAGAAACCCTGACTTGACAATGCCAAGAGAAGAAAGATTCTCTTTGTTGGGTTATCCATTTATTTGCTCGACCGAGAAAATATAGAATTCACACAGTGCGAATTGCAAAACATCGGCCATACCTACAGCATAGGAGTAACACTAAACACAGAACCATGGCTCGATTGCCGACTCACTCTGACTTACCTCCATTCAGTCGAAATACAACGAATGAACAATGCTGAAAGCCTCTCGATGCCACGTAATCCCCTTCTCGAAACAAAAGGAAAAAGGTCTATAATCGGGGATTACACAAAAATCGCCTCTGAATGGCCACCAAATACGAGGCAAATGCACGACCTTTTTTGTCCTTGTGTGGGTGAAATGAAGCATTACACGGCGTGTGTATGGTCTACACATAAAGGTGTCGGAAGACGACCTCCGTTTCCAGGCAGGGGAAACATTTGTGTGTATTCCCGTCATCGACGCCAACTGGTTAAATGGGTCAAAAGATGCAATAGTTTGCGAAAGGGATAAAGACAAGTACTTTGGTTTTACCATGGACTTGTTTTGTTTTGCAGTGATTTATTAATACATTAACTGGCAGAGGTTGTTGGATTGGGTTACTTGCACCTTGTTGCCCTTGTGCATTATTAGAATGCATTCCATTCCATTACAATCTTATCATTATTTTGACTGTCTCAGTTGATTTCACACTGTATGCATGTTATGATTTTCCCTGCCGTGACGTTGTATTTTGTTATGCTCTTTTCTTTTTCACAGACGCAGGCCAAGCCAGTGAAGCAAAAGGCAGCCCAGATGCCCAAGGTCAAAGCGCCACGTGTGTCTGGCAAAAGATAAACCGTAACGTCAGATAATCATTCAATATTAATCAGTATCAAATCCTGGTAACCTGTTTTCCTTCACTCTCAAGAAGCTCATTCATTGTTGGTGTGTACAAATATGAATAAAATGTCAGTTCACGGTTGAAAAACGGACAAAGCAGGTGTAATCAAGTTTATTTCGTGTCTTGGTTTTAATTAAGGACTCAATTTGTTGGACCCCCCCCCCCCCCCAATTTTCTATTTGACATTTTTTTTTTTTAAGCACATCGCTAACTTATGGACCAGTTTGAAGACCTTTTACTTGAGTGAGCAGTTAAAGCAAATCTTAATGTCTTTATTAATTTCCAAGTTTGGGCCAACACCCCGTCAGATGCAACGTGAACTTGAACTGGTTGCTTCAACCTGCAGCAGATGTTTTGTGTACCTCTCGCAGCTGTTTCTTTTTTGTTTGAGAAACCTCCAAGTTTACAAAATAAATGTCTTTTTAATTGTAGTCTTCTTTGCAACATATGATTCAATATGTTTATCTCATCCTCAGCAGAAAGCATTTTGTTGCTTCTGAGGCTAAAATATAATGGATAACAAATTAAGCAGCACACTCTAGTATCATTTAATAAAAGCAAAGGCAGTTTTATTCAATTACTGAAACAAATACTTGTTGGAAATTTTAATTTGTTACAGTTTACATTGTGCATTTATGTAATTCACAGTGATTCAAAGTCAAAGTAGGGAGAAACAAAATGTGTTTTTTTTTAAAGCAAGGTACAGCATAGGAACTTGGGAAGCAGAATTGAATGTAGTTAACCAAAATGTCCACGACCTATTACCCCAGGCAATTTATTTTAGACTGCCCTATACAAAAATTGTCTGTCCTCTTTTGTGATTGTTATACCTGGCCCCTATGTGAGCTATAATCGATTTAGCTTAGTCTCTACAGCTCGGTACAACTAGGGGAAGGACTCTGGAAGCCTGGGGAACAAGTATTTGTAAAACCAATTCTCATCAAGACCACATGAAGGTTCGACGTTGAAATGTTAATTTTTTGTCTTTATAACCAATGTTGTCCTTACAATAATTAAGTAGTAAAATAAAGTATGGAAAGTGGTCGTGAGATCAATCCAAAAATATGTCAAGATTGTGAAGAAAAAAACACAACATAATTGAGTAAGATTTATCAAGGATCAACTTTCCCATGTGGCCTAAAACTGGCAACAAAATTTAAGTGATCAAAACTGAAACCTAAATTCCAAGATGAACTTGGTTGATGATAAAGTGGAATTGTGCACACAACCATTAAATGCTTCAAGTCATCTAAATAGCTTCAATATGTGATTTTCTTAGTATTTTGAGTACATGATCCTTACACACTGATATTTATTGAAATTTTACATTATTTACAAAATGCAAGAGCCTTACAGGACTTGCATAAATGGTGGGATTTTTTCTTTCAAATTTATAAAAAATATACAAATTGTAAACTAAAATGGTTTTCACCCCTGAAAGTTGAAAGACGGTTAAGCAATGTAACTGACAACTCGGCAAAGCAGTGCATAAAATTCACCCTTTGTTTACAAAATCATAAGCATTTCTGTTGAATGTATTTGTGGAACAAAATTATCTTAAACCGCAACCAAAGAAACATAGCAAACTAAATACAAAAATGTAAGTAAACATAAAATATTAAAAACTCAGAACTAGGTTTTACAACACAACAATGTTACATCTTGGTTATACATATTGGTTTGGTAGTTATAATAATAATTAGTTATAACTGGGGTTTGAGATGTTTTACTGTCATTCTTCATTTGATGGAGGGAATCAATTGCTTACCCTTATCCATGAGTTGTGAAAGAAAGTAAGATTTAGTGTGTCACTAAATGGCAAGTGAAAACTGATGTCTCCAACTTTTCAGTTGTCGCGAAATTCAGCAATGAAACCCTGTCGGATTTGTATTCAATGAATTTAAGCCTATGATCTGAAAATGAAAACTTAAATGACAGATAGTTTATCAACCAAATGTCTTGAAGACTATCTGCACAGGTGGTTATTTGTAAGAGTGCATTACATAATACAGACATTTGGTAAAATACCAGAGTTTGCTAAAATACAAAAGATGTATTCCAGTTTGAAGTTAGTCATCCTTTGCATAAGTTGGGCACCCAAGTTTTTTCACCCCGCCAATACTATTATACTATTAATCTGTGCAGACAAACCAGACTACAGTTGAGCCCAGTTGGGTACCCATGTTGTAACAAAGGTCCAAGCTACAACATTGATGTGTGTGTGTTTGTGTGTGTTTGTGTGTGTTCCACACTTTGTATATATTGAAGTTATGCTGTATCACTTGGTAAAGTACCACAAACAGCTTCTCCATCATTGACATCAAAAGTTGGATTTACTAGTAAGATTATCACAGACATTGCAACTGTAAAGCAGGCATAGATGTAGAACAACAAGCGGTCAGTCACTGTGGCCACCAGGGCCCATTCTCTATGCACTCTGCTGTTGCGGTCAGTCTTTTTCTGCACTGAACGGATCTGTCTGAGGATTCCATAGACGTTGGATTCCATCTTGGTTAGTCTGAGGTTATCTGATTCCCCAAGATTCTCTACAAAGTGGTCTAGCTCAGCTTGGGCATTGTGGCCATTACTACAGCCTCCTTGCATGCTATCATTATTCAACCTTGATGAGTCTTGAATTAGTGGTGTATAAGATGTGCCATACCTGAGGAAGTAGCAAAAGAAATAAGGTCAGTTTTTATCATTTAAGATTACAAGCCATTTCCACAGGATATTGAATGAATGTTGTATTCTGAAGTAAACTTGTACATTTTGAAAAACCTTACAAAAGTATCTCTAACTATACCATAAATCATAATGTATACTTGTTTTAAAAGTTGGCAAGATTGTGATTAAGGTTGGGTTCAAATTGTGCAGATCAAAAAAGACAATGACTTCGGTTTCCGAAATTACGTTTTAAAAATATTCTCGAACAACTTGAACACCATGGCCCAATATTATAGTGCTGCCTACCGCACAATTCGTTGCTTGCAGTCCCTGTAAAGCATGTTGTTCTATGGCCAATAAGTGCATAATTCTTTGGTAAGCAGTTCCATTTAATTGGGGCCAGTTTGGTTGAAAGGTGCATGTACACTTAAAGGGGGCTTTCCCCTTTCTTTTTAACAATTCACACAGGCCCTTTTCAAAGCCATGTCTTTGGCTTGAGCTCCAGCCCAGGTACTGTCTGCCCGTTTGATGCCCTGTAAAGAAAGTGCATGTTTTCTTAATAAAACTGACGGAGCCTAAGCCCAAGCCCAAACCCAAGCAATTGTTTCGAAAGGTCCATAGAATCAACTACTAATACAATTTTTCACCTTGCATTGAACCATCTTTGTTTCCTGAGCATTGCCAGTCGTGCTTGGTCAATCTTGGGCTCATTGGGTCTGGTTAGGAAGTATTCACCCTTACAATCCATACACATGATCCTAGCCATGTACTTGAGCACCAACGTCCGGAGCCATTGAGGCACCTCAATACTACCATCCTCCCCACGATGGAAAATGTTTAGAACTGTTATGTTCATCGCTGTGGAGATTGCTATGAGGAACATGATGCTCAGGTAGTATTCACCTGTAGTTGATGATATGCAAACAAGATTAAAATTTCATCATGATGGGAACGAATTTGATTGTGAGGTGGAGCATGCTTGGAAGAAATACAGCTGCAAGAAGATTGTTTCCTGCAAGGTCACAGCTTCAGCTATCAATAAGGTTTTGAAAAGATTATCAAGTTTTTCTGTATTGTTTCTCTCTCAGGAGACAAAGCTAATAAACATTTGTTTATATCCCCTGCAAAAAGGACGGAGAACCTAGTACACTGAAATGTGTGTAATACAAGTACAAAATGTCCAAGTCGACACAAAGAAGATTTATTCAATAAATTTTAATGAGAGGAATTCTTACTGATAAGTGGAAGTCCTTCTGATGTCTTAGGAATAGTCTCAGCCACCAGAAGTAGGAAGACTGTCATTGACAAGATAAGAGTGATGCTGAGATTTGCCTTGACCACACCCACATTATAAGGCATTAGGAAACCAACCATAGACAATGCAGACAGTAGAACAATCGGCATCACCAATTTGTACATGTAGTACAGAGGCTTCCTGCGTATGCCGACGAAAAGTGTCACATCCACATACTTAGTTGGGCAACAAGTGTAGCTCTCAAGATGCCTCTTGAAACAGGCATACATCAAGTCCCATTGCTCATTCTGTAAATACAGAGATTTGTCTGGTCCTGCTGTAGAATTACGTAGGTCCACGTGGTTCCAGTCATACGTCCAAAGTCCAAATTTTAGTCGGCAGTTCTGCTCGTCGAAAGGGAAGAAACGAATCTTGATGTGGCATGTGCTACGTTGTATGTGAGGTTTTGTCTTCATCTGTACCAGCCCATCGTATCTCAGTACAACATTTGTGCCTGTGATTCCAGCATAGGCAGAGTTTGTGTCCGCTCTGTAAAAAAATGAAGACATTAATTAATTAAAAGTGTGATTCTTCAAAATAATTGTAAACTTTGATGGGTGGTAATCAAATGACCAAACCAAAGTATTTTTCCAAAACAACCCCAATACTTCTTTACTGCTTAAATAAGAAAACAAATGCTTGCAAATCTAAAGTATTACTATTAACTAGTCTTTTGTTGCTGACAGTAATGTTGGAGTGGCTGTCCAGTACACAGTGAAAGCTTCAGGAGGGTGAGTCTTTGAAAAAATTGCAGCAGCTTAGCCACGATTTTTTCAATGGGGGGGGGGGGGGGGGCCGGGGCGATGTTTTTTAAAGAATTACATGTACACGTATCTGAATTTTTTCATGGGGGGCACTGAGAATGTATGGGGGGGCACGTGCCCCCAGAGCCCCCCCCCCTGCTTTCGCCGCTGAATATTTGCACCAAAATTGTGGTTGTCACTTATTTATCTTATTGTATTTTTGGGGGGAGTGGGGGTAGGGTTCCTAATATTTATCAGGGGTGTACTCCTTTACCTACACCACTATTCTTTGAAAGATCAAAACAGAATCATTTCTTCTTTTCTTTAACTATCCTGGATCTAACTCTGTTGCTGTAAAGTTTATAAACAAACCCTACGTGTCATAAAGTGTTGTGTCTGGGAGCCAGACATCATAAGCAGGGACTCTTAGCTCTCTCAATCCTCCATAGTCATCAGGATCCCAATGTATCCAGTGATCTCTCCAGCTTTGCTCTATTATGATGTTCATCTTCATTATCTGATTCCGCTCGTCCTGTTCAACAAATTTATGAAAATCAGATATCGTGTTAATGTTTTCATCTACTCAAACCAATATCTTAATAGTGAGGCTGTAAAAGTAAAGTCTAACCTATTTTTGTTTTAATGGGAATTGGTCTTTATAAATGCTACCAGTCACGATACAGAGCTCACGAATGTGACAGTGAAAGTGTGAAAAAAACTTACATGACTGAAACTCTAACTTCATAATATGAATGGTATTTTCTCTAGATTTTTCTACTTTTATTAGTCTTAATAATCTCTTTCTCTTATAGACTAGAGTGTTGGGATCAGAATATGTCTATTCTATGATTACGAAACTAGGCAGTGCCCCACCACACTGAAAAGACCATTTCTTAAAATGTCAGTCATGAGTCAGTCGGTCAGTACTATTTTGTACTTTATATATACTAGTACGTACTAGACTAGTAATGTTGAAAATAAAAACTTACAATGTCAACAATCTGCTTTAGTTTCATGGTGAACTGTACGACGACCTGATCTGAGTTATTCTTAAGTGGTCGTAGCTGGTTGTTGTAGTAGGGCCTCTTTAGAAAGAGTTGCTGATACAGACGCTGCTCATCTCCTAAAAAGGGGGCTCCACCTGAACCGATATAATTAATCATAGACATATAAATTACTAAGAATAAGATAAAATCATGGTTCAACAGGTTGCTCAGTGTTAACAGTTGAGTTCAGTTAGGCACTACTTTGCTTACACTCCGATTAGCAATATCAATAGCATGATTAGGTAATGACTAGTAATGTACTACTGCTAGTACGCTAGTGACAGTCAAGTACTTTTTTTAGTAGTGGACTATAGTATAATAAAATTAGTTATGTATTGTAATTGATATTCCCGTGGCTAAACCGACAAAGCAGCAATGAGAAACATGTGACGAATGCCAGTTACATAACCAAACAGCCAAATGACCATTTGGTGTTATTTTAATGCACACATACCTAATTTCAGAGAGATTTGACGAGGAAATCAAATGGTTTCGTATCAAAACAAGCCCATTAACACGTAGTCTATGAAGTTTCTGACCGCCCCGTTACCGCCATTTTTAGTAAATGTGTCCCTACATGATTGACACAATATAGTTTCGTAGTTGTGAGCCTGTCAATGTTATTTTTCCTTAAAAATATGTTTTACTATTTGATAAATAGGTTTTATACGTGTTAAACGATTTGCATTGCCAAATTATGAAATTGAGTCATTTAAGTTTGAGTTTTTCAATTTATTAACTGGCGTAGGGATACAAAAGTTATAGCGGGCTCGGCTTTTACTCTTGAGGGCGCTAATTAAGACGCCATTAAAAAATTTGATAGATTCTAAAAGGTAACCAGTACCCGCCACCTCGCTTTATGTCATCAGTGTAGATTTGCGTTAGGTCAAGCGAGGTTGCAGCTAACAGTTACCCTTTAGAATGTACATTGTAAGCCTTACTTTACAAACAGAGAGGGCGCTATGTAACACCACCGTTAAAAATACAAGAATCGGCACATTGTATGTTGTCCGTTCGTCGGTGGAAAAGATTTTTGTTGCTGGGAGCTTGTTAAAAAGAAATGAAATTCTACCAGGAGCAGGAGGTTGACAGCATAAAATAAGAGATAAATGTAAGTACAATGTGTGTAAAATAGGTGACAAACTGTATTTCTCTTGTACTTTGTGACTGAGAATGTCCGCATGCAGGGCAGCTTCTGTGAACGTCTGCAAACTCCCGCGTAAATTTAAATTCGTCTGACCATAATGAATCTGATACACTAACATAAGGTAATTTTGGCGTTCAAAGTTTGAGAGTTTGCAGTAGACCTTATTTGTAGGTTTCAATAAGCACATAATTTACGTTCCACGTTCCAAGTTTTCTGTATCAATTAGGCTAAATCTGATTCTAGAGCTTTGACTTTGTAATTGTATTGTGGACTGTCAAAACACTAAAAAAAAACCAGCGATAAGTGAATTAGGCCTAGCTGTATGATGAATGCTGTGTGAGTGATCTGTGATTGGTAGTGATGTAGCCAATGCTGTGATTGGTCAATATGTTTTGGGGCGGGGCTTAATGAATCGGTCTATGTGTACAAGTACAGTACATGTATGGCTAGGCTACTGGCCATACCTCATGTATACTGTACTTGTACATAGACCGATCTATTAAGCCCCACCCCGAAACATATTGACAAATCACAACATTGGCTACATCACTACCAATCACTACCAATCACAGCATTGGCTACATCACAATCATATACACGTGGGCAGCACTATGTGTGCCTCTCTTCAGTGTCAAATCACTGCACAACATGAACGCCCTCTATAAGTATGCGCACGCATGTTTACTTTTCCCAATTATTTATGATAATTATTATCAAGTCGGACTCTTGTTGGACTTTTCGGTGGCGTAGCCAAGGAAGTGATTGGTCAACACGTAATGGGTGGGGGCTTAATGGATCGGTCTAATTGGGCAGGAGATTCTGCCCCCCCCCGACAATATATTCCCCCGACCGGATTGCCTGGAATGTCTAGGAAACTGTGTCTCAGAGAGACAGATCCTCCTAGAATTATAAGCTGCCCTCTAGGTCATTCCGTCCGCCCTGTAGTTGTGCCATGGAGGTCTATTTTTTTTAGTTTCCAATGCCTGTAGGCTTTGTACACAGGAAATGTTGGTCTCCACCGGAGAATGTCTCCCCGGAAATTATGTCCGTCACATACGATTAACTTTGCGTAATTCACGCATAGGTAGCGAGGAATTTTTACGTTTTTGCATGCCTAGGACTACGAGCCCTATATCTAAAAAGTAGCCATTGTAGATTTCTAGTACGTACATGCATAGAGCAAGGGTACATGTATAGCTAGCTATTTATGCGTGGATAACTCTGTTTATAAGGAAAAAACAAGGGTCGTTATAAACAAGGGTCGTTATAGGCGAATTGGCAGTAGCATGAAATTGGACCATGGGTCCCAATTTCATGCCGCTGCTTACTGCGGTAAGCAGTCGTATGAATATCCCTGCGCGTGGAACGTAGATCTTAGATACCCAGAAGTAGCAAAGTAAAATTTAAAATGAAAGGGGAAATAAATCAACCCAAAGTATAAATGCACCTCTCTTTGAAAAAATAAGCTAGAACCAATAAGTTTCTTGAGTGTTTTGAGCGAGTTTGATTTTGGGACAAAATCCCCGGCCTGTAGATGGGGGCATAAAATCCCACAGGGGGTAGGGGCATACGTTCCTTTGGGGTTTTCTGTCCGGCTGGACCGTTGTGCGGGGTAGGAGCCTACATATTTATCTATGACACCTATAATATGACACAAGCGTTGCAAAATTCAATACACGGTTGCTGAATAATAACTGTGTCCTTCCCATTCTTGTCCTTGAATGTGAACAATGACAATGCAAGCGAGATGTAGACTTTTTCTACATCGACGCACAAGTAAATACAATTATCAGTCGGATGTCATAGGCCTAATGGACGATGAATTAAATAAACAAATGGCCATGGGAATTTTACGAAAAAGACAAAAAAAACCAGGAATGTATAGTTTTAGAATATAAGCAGCATCACGTATGCGTATTTGATGAAATGTTACCAATTAGTGGATAGTTTTAGTTGTAATACTGTGTTTAATACAATTGGGTAGAATTTTTAATGTGTTATATACTGCCCTCTGTTGGCTACATGTCATGCTTAGGAGGGGCAGGTAGAAAACAATCATGTGGGGTAGATTCGAGACTGGAGCACTGAAACTGTTTTGAAACATTACATTGTTTACGTTCTCAAAAACGTAAGCATTAGTACACGCTGCAAATTCCCCTCAACCTGGTCAAAACATCAGTAACATGATTTTATATTAATTTTTAACTGCCGGTAAAGCCAAAATTTGGCCTTCGTTTTCCAATGCACTAAACAAAATACGTATACATTCTGTAGCTGTACACATCCAAACTTATAGCACTATGTCAATATTATATATTTTTCTCGTATATTATATACGGTTGTCCGAAATCATTGAAGTAATCTATTGGCAACACCTTCATAATAAATAAACATGAAGTATATTCAGGCACGGTCATTATAAATGTGGGTCATTGCAACTGGAGTAAACAACCCCTCTCCTTTATTTCTTATTTCTTTTTAAAAATAAATGGATGTTCCTGTGTGTGACTATTTTGACTGCATTATTGTAATGATGTATCCTGCCTCGCTAGGTCCGCTGTATTCTCATTCACGCATGACGTTCTACATGATCGGCAGTTGTCAGACGGACACGCATTAAGTTGTCACGCGGTACCAAAATGAAGTCAATTTGATTAAGGTGCAATTACTGCACAATTGGCTTCCTGGTGGGTTTTCTGATAGGGACACAAATCATTCAAGTAATGAATGATTCGGAGACTAGGCATCGGAGCGTGAATTTCAAACAGGCGGTTCACAGCTAAACGACTTGTAGGAGACTAATAGACGACCTTTTTATGGCTAATTGATAAAAAACAGAATGTGCTTTGTGATATTGGCCTGTGTGATGCAAAATGAATTTAACATCGAGCAGATGTCATAGTATGCGAAATAATATACATGCATGCACACAATCTGCAAAAATGGCTTGACCTTGGAGGCTTTCCTTCCGCCATGGTTGAACTCATCCTCGAAATTGTCCAAACTGCAATATGTAGGCCCTATAGACTGAGCAAAGGATGATATTTCTGTCATTGGTGGTGCTGTGCAAAATGAAATCATTTCATTGGAAGATTGTAGACTGTTCTGGTCATTTTAAATCAAATGCAATAATCCCGCACTGTTTGAAAACCATTTCACGCCACCCGCAGGATGAACTTTTGTAAAGTGTTTGAGATGGTCAAGAGCCTGATGGTCCTTTGATACCTATAGCTTGAGATGATGCATATTTCAATCTCCGTAGACTGACACCTTACACGTAGTCACACCATGCATTGTGCGAATTGCAGGCAAAACGTATCAATAATACATCAGTTATGGCGCTCATGGGCGATAAGACTTAGCATATACACCTGCGCTCACATCAACCATAGGATTTTAAGATTTTGATTTTGTTTTTTTACTTCAACAACGAGTTGAAAATACGTGATCATAAATATGGATGTGGTTAAACGTGGACCGTGATGCAGGGCGAATATTAAAACTGTTTTCTCGGTCGAGTTTAATTCAGAATAGTTTTAAGATAGTGTAATATACGCTTATAGTAACAATAAACGTTATTTTTAAAATATATTTAACCTTTAAGATCTTGGGGAAAAACTGATAGGTCCGATGAAAAGTAATAAAACAACAGTAATAAAAATGATAATACGGGATGTTGGAATGCTTCATTGACAAAAAAAAGTTAAGGGAATAAAATAAAAAAATAAATCAAAACATTTTCCTGACACAATACTATTTGTCAAAAAGGTGTACAGCTCATTGCACCATTCAATATGCTTTGTCCTTTTCAATCGTGACTATACTGATTATCAGTTATCAATAACACACGGTTTCTCAATTCAACCTGTAGAGAAAATATACACAAACCTGAAAACAGTGCTTTTAAGTTACATTTTAAAAAGAGGAAATTACATGCACAGTCTTGATTAGTAGACCTGTTTCGGCACACATTATCAACGTTGTGGTGACTCTGCTTTATGGCTGGGGCTATAGCTGTTCTCTCCCTAGAGGAATATTTGAAAAGAAAGTGGGTCTTTGATCTTTTGTCTCATAAACATTAAGACCCAGGCATCAATTCCAATCATCGGGTATAAGGAAGATTAAAAGATTGCCCTGGATGTCCCAGCAGTAATTTGCGACGGTTTGCATCGGCCATCATTTGGGGTGGGTTTCTTCTTATAAGATTCACGATGAACATCTCTTCAGTTTTCACTCATTCTGGGGGTAAATGGGTGATAAAAATCATGATTTATTTGTTGAGACGTCGTAATGGACTGTACCGCCGGCAAATCTTTCGTGATTACTGACTATCACTTTCGATAAATCAGTAGCTTAAGATGTAAGACGCCGTCGTCGTTTGTCCTTGTTTTGTTTTTACCGATACTCAATTTCTATACTTAATGAACTTCGGGCGTAGTTTCTTTATTCAAAGCATAGTTTCTTTATTCAAACAAACGAGACAGCTTTGAAACTATTGTTTTTTGCCTAGCCCTGTAAGTCTATAACGAAAACAATAATAGATTTGTTTTGTCGGTTGCATGCTCTCAATTTATGCTATTTTTCTGCCTTAAACTGTGCGTCATTTATTAGAATACTGTAATGAAACATCAGACATAAACTGAATAGTTATTGTTCGAAAGTTTTTTTATGAAGAAAGAAGTGCTCACATTCGTTTCCTTTTTTATATATTCTTAATAGCGGTAATGGATTGTATTAGGTAGGCACGCATACAAACAATGTTGTAATTTTGCATTTATAACCATCAAGGGAAATTAATTGTGTAGAAAAGTCCAACGCCTCCGATAAGTAATGAAATTTTCATAAAAAACAGTCGTTAAGTTGGTCTGCACTTAAAAGATTTGCCATACTTTTACTGTTTAATTTTATTAACCATGCTGAACCAACGTGGCACTAAGGAAAATTCTGTAGTCGTTACGGCTTTCAAAATGAATTCCCAAACCGAATGCTGTGGAGCCTGGACAACATGCCGCCGCGGTCGAAAGACACTGAAGTGGGTAACCTAATGTTCCTTTCATTGAAAGCGCCTACGCTCAAAGAAAACAGCAAATTTATGTCAACAGCTTTTTGTGATTCACTCAGATTTTATTCCTCTGAGAAATTACACATTAACTGTGTTTTGTTGTTGTGGAATAAGCGGGCAGGGACATTTTCAAAGATGAGCTGTACATCAGCGATGCGGAATTCTCAGGGTATTTTCTCTTCGTAAAAGCAGTAGTAACAATGCCGATTATATAGGCCAATGAGCAAGGCAAGGAACTTTTACAAAAATATATATATTGATCCACGATTTCGGTTTCCGTAAAGATCAATCTGTCTATGTCGATATGATGGACATTAAGTTTTGATAGTTCTTTGAAAATCGCATACCCACAAGCAACATCTCTGGGGTACATTATTTCCTCTCTGTTCTCACCCACCCTGTTAAAATAAACAGCTTTAGATTGATAGGTGCACACTGTATTTTCTTATTTGATGAGCTATAGTAGAAAAACTTCCACCATTGAATTAAGAATTTTTCAAATGGAGAAATGTATTATGAGTCACATACGCAATTTTCTTTCACTAGCATTCTCATTTCTAAATACCAAAAATAGTCGTGCGTCATCACCCTGTGTCTAGATCTAATATTCTCGTAAAAGAAAAATGGCAGGTCATTATTAACATTTTGCCATTTTCATTTAGATAAGTGCATCAGTGGCGACAAGGAAGACAATGAAACAATTGCAGCGGCTGGAGTGAAGGCCACAATCCAATAGCAAGGGGATTACACATCACCATTATCATAGGTAGGTGTGCTGATGCACTTTTTTTCCTACTATTACACAGATAGCTAACGGGGTTTAGGGCGTTCAGGGACAACTATAGAGTCTTGCCTCATCGATTGTCAAATGTTCAGTCACTGCACTTTGAAACATAAAAAAACGCGCAGGTGCTCATGGTACAGAGGTAATTTTACATTTAAAGCATAATGAAATGAAACTCATGTCAAAGTTTAAAGATCAAACACGACTCAGATAAAGGATTTCGAAGGATGGAAAAAAGTGTCTGGATTTTCAACGGGAAAGGTTTTCCCAAGGCCCCACATTCCAAATCCAATGTCTGTGTTTCTAGATCAGCCCCTGCCCATTCCACTCGTGATTACGCACGACTAGTCTTCGATCTAGAGCTCAACCTTTTCTAGTCTGCATAAGTGCTCGTTTTGCTAAACTAAAAGCTCACGTGCACTTTTGATAGAGAAGTACGAGAATTCCGTTTCAAGGATGATGAACGTAATGACATCAAGAGTGCTTGTACTCGTATTTATCATAATGCACGAGTTTACGGGCAGAGGGTGGGCCGATATGCCGGGTCGCCTCCAAAGATAAATTTGTGTGTTTGAAATCGATATCTTGTGAATGTGTTCACCAGGCATGCACAATCAGCTATGCATTAAAGATATATGCAAGCATGTATGAAAATCACGAATAAGAATGACTAGTGGAATATCAAATAGGCCATTCATTAAAAAAGAACACATGCATGAGTGTCATAACCAGTTTTCATTTCAGTATCCCCCTATGTGTCTTTACTGTGAATGAACTCGTGGTTGAACCAGTCACAATCTGACTCCTGTATCTTGCACATGGCTGTAAGCATTTGCCCTGCCTGGTGCAGCAAATGAAGCGAGCAATTGGTAGATACTGTAGCAGAGCAATGGTGTGGAATGAACAGCGACCCTATTCGCCTCATCACATGCCCAGATTTAGTCTCATCAGCGATAGTGGATATGTTTTCTTAACATTTTCTTGGGCTTCTATTGGTTTAGATGTACTTTCAGTGGACTTTAAAGGCGATTTGATATACTTGATGAACCATGGCATAAATACCGTCATTATAATGTCATTGTATCTCTGCGTAAATAATACCAAACCAGGCCTCATTGACTGCTGGGCACGTACATGTACACGCCTTAAAGCAACACTCTTCAAGTTCAATCGATTTACTGTGGACATATTTCCCTTTCTATATAAAAGCATATGTTGACCTTTCCACGGTGTAAAACACTGCATAATCATGTTTGCTTTCTGATCGATTAACATAGCAAGGGGAAGGTCCCCATTTAACTAAACATAAATCTGAATCATCTGTACTGTACTTTGGATCTCATACCGCCTGTAAATAGCATTGGTTTATTATTTACAATTTGCTCTCAACATCATTATTGTTACTGTGGTGTAAATGAAAGTATAGTGTGACCTTTAAGTGTACAGGTCGTAATGTTAACCATCTATTTGGTTGTAATTGAATTTGATCCAATGGTCCGTCTTTGCCCTTGCCCTCACGCCATAAACACGTCAGACCTTGCTGTGGGTAATATCAATGGCTTTAGGCCAGAACTCAACATCCAATCTATACCAATGGTCACCTCACGCATAATAATATAAATCATCTGATTCTTGCAAGAGCTTGACAGGAACATTCTAAGAAATAAACCATAAAATGTCATATCACATTAGCGACCATAATTATATAGACACTCTAACATTAACCTTTATATGCCTACCAGATGCGTTTTGACTCAATGGTGGTGATGTGAGGAAGAGGGGGAGGGGGGGGGGAAGGAGGGTGAACCGGTAAAGTTTTTCCACAAAAGGCTTTGCTTCCCAAATCGTGTTTCCACAAAAACAAAAATAAAAACACTACATTAGTGTGTGGTTTTTGACGTCTTTAAAAAGGGCCCAACCGGTAGAGTCTACCATTACGGAATGATCGTGTTATACAAACTTACATTAAGCAATGGCCATGGCACTATAAACATAAATATTTCGTGTAAAATCTGACCTTCCAGCCAGCACAAATTCGGTCAGTTCAATATTTGATGTCACTTCTGCAATCATCACATGGGGGAATGAAAAACATTAAGTAAACAGTATGATGGAATAGTAAACAATGTGTGACGTGAAGAATTGCGATCCTCCAGTTGAAAACAACTTGTTAACCTAATAGGAAATTACTAATGCCGAATTATTATGGAAAAAGGTTGTTTCTATAGTGCCGTATTACAAACACATCTTCCAGATGTCCACCTATAGAAAACAAACCCCCATTATTAGTAGATCTCTTTCACTTGCACCGACTCACACTTCAGCGATGACTTTCTCTATAATAATGTATGAACCGTGCGATGTAATAACCTGTTATTTCTGGCCCCAGTGTTAATATTGCCCAGCGGTTGTGTCATTACCACAACTAGAGTAGAGAGTGTCCCCTGCCCAGGAAATTAAAGCAAAGTCTCATTTCGTTTCCTGACAGTTGAAACTAATAGTCACTATAATACAAGAACCAGTGCCTGTTATTGTGGAGACAGGGAGAGAGTTTGTGTCCCTTAAGCCGTGAAACATGAAGAAGCTCTAGAAGAGACAGGGTTTTAATGTTGCTTGAGTGTTGAGTTACAGTCTAGCCACGAGTGTTTTCAAAGCAGAGGGACATCAACCGCGGTAACAGGTTCTGATACCCTTGCCGATGAAAGATACCAGATATGTTTTTAATACAGACGAAACAGGCAGGATGAAGATCAATTTCAAAGAAGACGACGAACTTCTTTTAAAACCCAGCTTTGCATTTGCGCTAAGCTTGGCTATAATCATGGACGGACCCCTCCGAAAGATGACAGCATTTTGTTTAGCTCATGGTCTGCTAGGTGGTTATTATGAAATGGTGGTTTTACTGCTAAATCCTAGGGGGGATAATAAAACTTAGATCAAACCATGCATGCGCATTCACCTCGTGTATCTTTGTATGCATACATTTAAACTCATTTGAGCGATCTCTAATATTAATAATCAAAATCTTTTTAATAATAGAACAAAGAGAAAACGTCTTTAAAACGAGTACAATTCAGACGTGCACATGCATTATTTATCTTCTTTTTTAAGCCTATAGCCTACATACTGTCAGCTCAAAATTAGAAACATCCCTGAAGTCGAAGAAAACTAGGTATCTCCCAATGACAACAGTGGCCGATTGTTAATAATCTCGCCTGTCAAACTCCTTGTACATCATCAAGTGATTTCACATTTTGAACCTTGAAATTGGCATCAGGCTTGAGGCGGCCGTCTAAACCCTGCCCTTCAAGATAAATTTACAAGCAATATTAACCGTGAACGACGAGTTGTGTCTGGCGAGACTTGAGTGTTGCTCAAGTGTCTATCTTATACTTCCAACTGCTAAAAGGTTACTTGGTCTATTGAGGATCTCTTACAAGTCTTGTTTGACAACTCACTGGATTGTGGACCAGAAAACGAACAACAGGCTAAAGGTCCATCTTATAGTTGTGGCCATTTTATGTCAACTCTTGTACACCATGACAAAAAAAATCAGAATTTTCACAATTAATTGTATTGTGGGTACTATTAATGTTCATCCATTCCAATAATTGAAATCGAGGCTGGAAGTAAACAAAGTATGTACCCATCCTGTGAACTGATTATAAGGCAGTATATCCGTTAATGTTATTTGAAACAGGACATGAGACACAAACGCATGTGAAGCACACTGTTTACTGCAGCGTCTTCGTTGTTGAGATTCATGGTCTATACAACAACAGGTTAATTGAAAAGTCATGCCATTTCATATAACAATGACTGAACAAGGCGCCATGCTTTGCAGTACAATTCTTTCTTCTTTTAAGTGATGACCTTTGTGTGTATATAGTTACCATGAAACAAAAATTAAAACGCCGTGTATTCCTTTAAGGACACCGGCGGGGAAATTGTTATAAATGGCATTCTCAAAGAATTAGGCAGAGCGGAGGGGAAAATAATGTGAACAGGGAACATGAAGCGCTGAGGGAAGGTCGGACGCGCTCGGCAAAAAGAGTCAAAATGAAAATAATAATAACCTTGGGCAACTGTGATAGATTCCGAATCAAAGATGATAATAAAATTAGCGGCGGAATCAGGTCTGGGCCACCGTAGTTATAGCTGCGAAAGGGTCAGATGCAATAGCGTCGATTGGGATTAAATCCATCGCTGACCATGCCTTAATAATAACTGATGTCAAAATAGTCAAGACGTGGGCTCCTTGCAGGGCAGAAATAGTATGCGCATAGAAAATAGACCGATAGCAATGTTAAACTTCAACAAGGCATGTCTTTTTATCAGAACACACTTCAATACCAAATATCCCACCTTGGTATATGCAAAACTGACGATTTGTTGTTTCAACCCATCGGTACACCTCAAAACCCCACAAAAAACACCATACCAAATAAATGTTGATGGACAAAACGGAAACTTGTATGAGTTTTTTCCTGTTGACTTGTGAACAATATTTGTAAGTAAGCTGGAACTAAGAATACAGATCCATTTCGATGATGGTTGTGAACACAAAGTTTATGCGAACACAATGTTTACGTTGCCCTCATTTTGAAAAGCAGCACATGCAGTCTTTAATATATAATTGTCTTCTCGGTGTGGTGAGACTATAAGTATTTCCCAAGGTATTATATGGTGCCTCGTTCATTAAAAAATACAACCATTAGAAAGGTTAATCATCTTTGATAAATCCCAAGACATCAAATGGCTCACAGACACGATGGATGTGGAAATATAACAGGAAATATCAAATGAAAGGCAAATAGGGATAAATTATCTCGCCTGATATTAAATCATTACAGAATAAAAAGTTTGGCAAAATACAATGTAATATTCACGGTCGTAAATTGGCCTTTTACCTATTTACACAGATGCATGAATTTGTATGATGTTGGATATGTAGGCCACGATGCACGTTTTTCTGAATGCCAAGATATCAGCAGTTGCGGCAATATAAATGAGTTCATTTGCATTTCTTCAATTTCGCGTTCTATTTTGACTTTGCAGTTCATAAATTATACTGCAATAAATCAGCCTTCAGCAAACATGCTCCAACATGTTTCATCTAAGGTTTTATTAAAAACATGTATTATGACAAAAACGGTTTCGTGTAAATACATCTAGCCGAGTTATAATAGGTCAGAACAGACGTGTCACCATACATAAAATATCATTTCTATGCAAATTAGATCAGTGTTTGTGCACGCTATGTTATGATACCAAGTTCGCATATATCGCTCGACTAATCAAACGAAATCTCACCATGCTCATTGTTTGTCCAATTTCCCCCAAGACGAGATTTCAATGACGAGAGTTATTGAGTGATGGAATGCCGCGGGCTAAACAATACTGCAATGGATCGGGCCATGTGCATGTTGTATTGATACAATCAAAATATTAATTATGCTGATTTTTGTATTACGCGATTATAGTGATATTGTGTATACGATAAAGGCATGTGTAATTTACTGTGGCTAGGAATATGCATGTGAAAGTAGGTATGGCAACATTAACAATTCATAAAAACGCAATTAATTGCATTTGTTAATAATTGATACTTTTATTATTAAAGCCTTGGCCTGTTTACTGGTTTGTTGTCACATGGTTGCCGATTGGTTTACACACCAGATACTAAATTGATTCATCACTGATTGATTGTATGATTGATTCATGATAGAGGATCGATGAATCGATCGATGGTTTATGTTATAAATATATAATATCTGAAAATTAACGCTATTTATAATCACAGTCTGTATAGTGGGTGCTTGAGCAACTCAAAAATTACAGAGGCACAGTGACATCTCCTTTGTTTTCTAAAACAGCGGGTTCTCAGCCTTTTGTTTATACTGGGTTACTTGCAACGAGACTTGGTGAATTTGAACGAAATTTGTTATAGCTTGGCCTGACCCTTAAAAGCCTTCTTATAACAGCTTCTGCTTGGTATTCTGTGCACATACAAAATCAGAATGATAAAATATTTTGAGATTAGCACAATCGCAAAACATGTGTCTTGCGGTGTGAAAATTTACTTTGGAGATGTCATAAAATAATATATTCTGCAGTCTGTACAGGTAAACCAGGCAATACAAATTGTGTTCATTATAGAAATGTTGATATTATGTTATTTCTCCAGAGGATGAACCTTTCCTGTAAATGAAATCCAATGTCATTATACAATTCATATTTTAAGTCAGTTTGAATTGGTTTACGCAAAACCAACTCGCTATACACAAAGCCACATCACCCTCCCCACATTTTGCGACTCTTTTCTATTTCTGAGTAGGATTACTTAAACGCCATTGTGTAATGCTTAATAGGATTGGACCGATGTGGTTCGATAAGCAGATTGAGGTAAATTTTGACAAGTTTAATATCAAGAAAGTTGATTATTGCCGTCGCTGAGGTGATGGCGATCCCCAAAAATAACGACAAGATAAAAAGGGAAAGCGTAATCACAAGGAAAATCTGAAAAATGTAATTTCTGTTCGCGTGTTTGAAGAAAATACATGCATGATTCGCCTTGACTTGACAGCGACAAAGTATCTACGACACGCTCTTTGAAATTGACGAATTCAGCGCCGGGTAAATTTTGAGACGTGTTTAAAAATTAACCCAAGTTCCCCCGAGGCAAAGAGTGCCGATCGTGCGAACACCGCGCCGAGAGATACTGAGACAAAATACAATTTGATCAGGGTGAGGACATTATCTTGTATCGCTTACTGTTTTCGTCAATGAAATGTTCAAATCTGCTTTTAATTCCCCTTTTATCTGGACACGCACGCCTTTTAGCGTTTGGCAAAAACGTATATAGTCCCTATATAAAGCAGTTTAAGCATAGTTATCGTCAAGTTCGTGATAGTACCAAACACAGTCTGCCTGAGGTGATTCTACTCTTAAGATATCAAACTAAATTCGTAAATGAATTGATGAACACAATCCTTCATTAGGACGAGATAAGCGTCGTTTGTCAAAATGCATCAGCTACGATTCCCCCCGTTTATCATCCAACTGTTATCCTATAATAAGTTTATTTCTTCACACACTCCGTGAACTCGAAGTATCTCCCCTGATAGCTAGTTATCTAAAACGATTATCAATCTAACCGTTTTAGTTTTATGTCTTCATTATTGTTAGTTAACAGTGAGATAACAAAATGTTTGGCTGCTTAGTGGATGGTCAAAACGGTTTATAGTCTGCAGTAAAGAATGCACTTTACTCTCATTAATCTGCGCAGACGTTAAGTTGTTTGGATACCCTCATTTCTCTTAAAATGAACTCGTGGTGGAAAGTTTATGTCACTGTCGAGTAGTTCATGTCAAAACTTGTTTAATGTGTAAGTATTGACAACACATCTACTTATAAGGTATTTGTGGGGAAAACAACTCAAAAGTCTGCATTATAACCTAAAAATGTTGGTCAAAATCTATTCTTCTAAAAACTCATAAGAATCTAGAAATGTACACGTGCTGTGCACTAGCTGACACATTGTCACACATTATACCTTACACAAAAATGAATGTTGGCACTTTTTAAACACTGATTTACCTTGTGTGCAGTTCATGCAAAGCCAATCCTGTGGTGAATAGTCCGAGTAGCAAGACGCACATGACATACAATTGTTTCCATCTAACGTTCGCACAGTATGGATCGGGCATTCTCCGTTTTCAGTCAAGGGCACCACCAGGGCAGAAGTCATTCGAGATAAGACAATAATCATCATTAGGAAAGATAATAGCATTGTTCTTAGGGTACAGGTGGCCATCTTCACACTCCTCTTGGGTGAGTGGTGTGACGGCGGGCAGTGCATGGTGGATCTTAGCTGATGAGGATGACACGTCCTGCTGCTGCTGACACACGGCAGTGATATCAGGTACTCTGACGTGGTCATGGCCGCTTCGTCGCGTTGCTTTGTCCCCAAGGGCCTCCCTCCTCCTCCCTGCAATACATCATTAGAAATAAGCCTCATTAATTCATATGATAGGCGAGCCTTGTATATAGTGGACTGATTAAAAGAATGCACTCTGCATATCAAAACAACTAAGAAGAAGCGCTCTGCCCATAAAAAATGATGGGCCATTTGGAAATAGTCTGCTGGACACAGTCGAATACCCGATAAGGTCACCAATATACCGTTAGTCTAGCACCAAGGCCGTACTATGTGACAACATCAACAATCGATGACACACTTCTGCCTGATTGATAACTTATTGTATGTGAACAAATGCAGACCTGTTGTGAACGTTTGATGAAAATAATATTCATCTTACGGTCATTTGGTAACAACAATTAGTCTGGTCACAGTCAAGTGAACGATAAGGTCACTGTTTAGCCACCAGTCTGGATACGAGGCCACACCATGTGCCAGTATCAACAAACGGCAATGGCTAGCATAACAACCGCGGCCGTAATGTCATCTTGTTATTAATAAATTGCTGGCTAAATAGTATCGACTGGGAACAAAAACCGAGGGAAAAGATCATGTGACATTGATATAAATATACTGGTTGCATTGTACGGCAAAATTGACGACAATAAACTTACGAGACAGTTTTATGTCCCTTGTCTATTAAAAGCCGTTCTTGTGGATACCAGTTGGGCGGCTCCTCTGGTTCAATCACAACTAAATATGTTGGTTAACAAATTAACGGTTCTTATTCTAAAAACTATAGTAGTAGGCCTATTAACAAATATTCCTTTTTCAAAACAAACATTTTACCACCTCTTTAAGGTGGGTCCATTACTCAAGAAACCCAATATTGTTAAAGAAGTGTTTCATTTTCGAGGTAAATCCGTCTGAAGGTAAATGTCAGATGTGTAACTAGACCTATCGATCTTTCTACATGCACCACGTACATATCAGATGATATGTACACAATTACCTTGTGACCAAAATATTGCAGTGACGGTAATCATAGATTGTATTGTATTTTAACATATGTTAGTTATTGGGACTGTTTTCTTCTCGCGATTCTCATCCGTCATAACGTAACCTCCAAGTGTTGTCTTTCTTTTATAGCGAAAACAGATGCCAGTGTATTTTTATTTCCCCATGGTATACTGATGACACAGCTGATATTCGTCGTGATGCTCCGATACAGCCTATGCATTTAGTGTTTCAAGCTGCCAAAGTGTAGAAAGCCTGTAGACTTACACTCTAAAAAGTCCTGGGTCAGAGTTGACCCGCATTCTGGGTCCTAGGGGCCCTGACCCATTTTTGGGTCAGGCTGACCCGAACACTGGTTAAAAAAAAGGGGTTTTGACTCGGATTATTTGTCAGCTTGACCCATTTCTGGGTCATTTCGACACACATTCCGGGTCATACTGACCCACAAATGGGTCAGACCCCAAGGGACCCGGAATCAATTCTGACCTGCTTTTAGGGTGTATACAAGACCCAAGGTTTTATTCTTAGTGAACTAAATTGTGATATTAAAGGTTTCTCAAAAGTAGTTGTTCGAATACCGACGTTAGTTGAACCTTAATTTGGGTTAGAAATTACATTGAAGTAGGCCTACTTCATGTTGTCAATGTCATAATTAAGAAGAACGACTATCTGCAAAAGCCTGTTAAGAAAAGATAAGATATTATTCCAGTGACCTATCATTACTTATATAATCCCAACACCCACCGCTTTCCATCGGTATGGTTTACTTTAACCGTGTCCGTTATTTTACCTTTAATTAAAGATTACCTTCTAATGAATTTTTGATCTACATTATATGAGGTCCATTAGCGGCCGTGTTATGAAGAGACGCCTTTGTTTGTGTATTTGATCTGGATATGTACTACTGCCTGTAAACGATTCCATCTCCATTAGGCCTTGTTTATTTACTTTGGGACCGATCCCGGCCCTGTCCCTTTATTGTAACGAGGTTGCACCAAAAACAAGAACATTCAGCCATAAATTTATGTCGATGCTCTTATGTTGCATCATGGATGCTCCTGACATCGCTGCTGCAATGTTGTTGACGTAGTATCAGTAGGCCTTATTATGTGAACGACGACTTGATGCACAACTTCTTGTTTTGGCTGTGGCAGCCACACCTAAGTTAAAATTAATGTTCTGTCTTTTGTCGTTTCATGACAATAGCCCCCTCATTATGTCCTTTGTGCCACTTACCATGTTGCACAAAATATACAACCATTTTTAGCCTGTTTCTCTCACTCCTGCCTACTTGTTACACTTCCTTAAGGTTCTAAATTTTGGTTAAAGACGTGCATTCTCAATCTATGAGTTCTTGACCTGGGTGCGAATCCCACTCGGTTCTGTCTGTCGATGTGAGTGCATAGGTCTACTTCAAGTTGAATTTACCCAGTGTTTCAGTGCATTACCCTTGAATATTTTGTCTGTATTATTCTATCACACTAGAGCTCTCGTGTTCAGCCACGGTCCTCTTACTTTTCAGGCCTTTCTTCAAGCTTGCGAACTCCGGTGTTCCAAATACCCTTTTGTGCAGCCCTGATTTCATTATGAAAACTAGAACATGAGGAAGAGCACCACGCACCCCGCCAAGCTTTTATCCAGATTGGATTGGGATCTTCAACACAAATCGAATCGATCTGTCCTTGTCACAAGCCCAACACATCCAGCATGTCCATTATTATACACACACTGCTCAACGAACAAGTAATTTTGAATCCAAATGGGCCAACCCTCTTCCCAACTTGGAATGGCGAGCTTCCTGCAAACTTTATACAGAAATGTAGGCAAACTATTGAGATAATATGCATGCACGGTCTTCATTAGAAGATCGTACCGTCATGCAGAAACTTTCCTCTTATTTTCATTAAATATCGGTTGTCTATCCATTCGATGTAACATCGACTTCCAAGTAAAGAAAATTCTACTTAATATTTCTATACAGTGGTTTTAGAAGCGATAGTTAATACTTCCTGTCATCAGTTGTAACAAGAACATCAAAGTGATAACATTGAAGACATTGTAATCTCCATTACATTCTAACTGCAAAGGATTGGACCACATCTGTTCAATCTCCATCCATTTCCTTTACTCTAACGACAACATGCACTCGTCGATGATTACCTATAATTATCTAAGTACTAAAGTGCAGCTGGGATTGCTGTATACTCCCATTAAACATTTCCCGTAGAAACACAGACCTTTAAGAAAGCGCAAGCACTCCAACTCCCATCCAGTTAGCTCTGTTCTCGTCTCACACTGTGTTTTCTTTGCTTCTCAATGCACAACATATAGAACGGCCACTGCCTGCTTTCCACAAATGCAAATGCCGCCTTGACGAAGCAGCTCACGTTGCTTGATGACTTTTCAAAATCTCCTGCCGATGTTTTCTTTCTTTGAAAGGGCAAATGCGGATGATTCTTCCCCGTTCTGCTCACGTCTTCAAACCCTCCCGCCACCGTAGGAGCATGCAGGCAAGCATGACGGAGGGAGATAATGAATTCTCCGTCCTCCGGGCTGTCTCACCGAGAACTGTGAGTGAAAGTCCCCCATGAAATGGGATGAAGGGTCTCTGTGGATGAGCCGTGTATGTGACCGGCAATACAACGGCTCCCAAGGACCGCAGGGGTGTCAACGTGGTGGTAAACTCCAGCGGACAGCGTCATTGACATTCTCGCTTACTCGTCAATGTTAATGATTATATTGCGCGGATATTAATATTCATTTTCTGATATTAATAATACAGGCACCACGAGGTAATGCGATACCGCAGGCTGCAATTCATATACTCCTATAGAAGAACCAAAGAAGCAGCTCTTGGTGAATGCATGTACGAGGCTAACGAGTGAAATTTGATAGCCACTATTAATATCAATTGCTTGAATTTGTATCTTTTGGGTATGAACATGTCTAATAAGGCAGACTAGCCTCCTGGAAAACGTATACAATGCGGCACTGACTTCGCAAATTGGTTTCAGATGCGGATTATGTGAAAATAAATCTGTAAGTTGACACTTCGCATCGTGGATGGGAATCAAGACCAATGCAAATACAGCGTGTGATTATTTTCCCTTCTTCAGAATACAGCGTACAAAGGCAGTCCATTATTATGCACGCTCAGTCTCCCTACAATTTTCATGTTAACTTCACCTGATTATGCTTTACCCCTGCCTAACATTTTGCATTTGCCCTTGACTCTTACACGTTAGTGCCACCTGTAAGCTGGCTAGGAAAACATAGTACACCATTATGTCCAAGTTATTGCATTACTTTAAAGGTAAACAGTCTTTGAAACTTCTCTCATTATGTTATTTAAAAAGTGTGGAAGTAGCCTAATGTTTAACACTATAGATTGCATCTTAATAAAATAGTTTATCGATCAATATTTCTATACAACCTTCAGTGAAGAGAATGTATCAAAACTTCCTTTAAAGATGACAAAAGACAGGGTACCACACCCCTTTGTGATAGGAAGAGTAGGTATAGATCTCACTATTTTGTTCTAGTAAACAAGTCTGTGGTGTTGCTTTCCACAATCCGCTAATATCAAAGCCTACGTGACCATGGATCCATGTCATTGCTGGTGGCTGGGAATAGCGTTTTTAAGGAAACGAGGACAGTGCTTGAAGAAGAATCCTGGATTGAATTTCACCGCAAAGTCAATGACGAAACTAAAATTCTGTCGCATTTCGTATCCATTTACCACCCTGATGTACAGTAGACGTGCTTGCCCTTGAGGCAAATTACTAAACAAATCTCCCATAAACAGGTTATAAAGGGGACCCAGTATACAAGTATGTTCCTTTCTTATTATAATAGTGGTTGGACAGAGCAAAATATTGTCAACAAAATAACTCGTATGCATCTCTTATTAAAAGAGCGGAGCGAAATGATTGACTGATAACGCCGCCATGATATCTCCTTGAGATGCATGGTTTCTGGGATTATTGATTGGAAGAGGTGAGAAGAAATGTTCATGTCATTGGCATTGCTTGGTAAAAGAGTATGGCGTGAGAAAGCCAGACAGTTATGTTGCTATGGTGTTTTGTGCTTTATCAAAAGGGACTTGGACTTTGTATTTACGGATGGTCGATGCCGCAATCTTTAAAAACATCATGTTTATTTTGTGATTTCAAAATAATTTCGTAGATTTGAACAATGAGATGTGTTTTGGTTGTCGTATGTTGAGAGGCATTGGATTGTACTATATTGATTCTTATGAATTAATTCAATGCGGGATGGTTGCTCTCTTGTCCACGGCATTTCCTTTTGTATAACAAAACACAAATCTGCAAAATTATTTAGTGACTTAAAGGACTTTGCACAGTGAATGTATTCAAAGTATTCTTCAGCATAATAATATGAGCATATTGAGTTTCAATTTGTGACATTTCAAGCCGCGAATCCCATTTGAATATCGCCTGAATGGAGCTTTACTGTTTTGTAAAATTATTTTACTAAACAAGCATAGGGAAAATGCTCTAAGGGTTTATTAAGAGATTCAGCCAGACCATTGTCGCTTTTTGAAGTCTGTAAAAAACAGCAGTTACACATTTTGTGACATTGTTATACTTAAAAAAGGATCCGGTGAGATTATTATTCCCACTGATTGTAGAAATTGTCATCTGTGTGGATTGGTTTTACACTAAACATAAATGTCCCCGTGAAATAATGCTATTGATTTTCCTCTAAACTGAATAACTTAATTCTTTCTAGTATATCATAATGTGGCTTTTTAGCTGTAGGTATTCTGCAGCACCGAATGTTTTATTACCGATGAGATGGGTTTATACTTCTGGACTTTTATTGATTTTGGTTAAGGTAATGTCGCTTCACTCAGTCTCCTTTATAAAAGGGAAAATAATCAGTTACCTCTGGCAATTCATTCACTATCATTTTCCAATTTACCAAACTTAACTCTCGACCAACGATTGTCTTGTAATTACAGAGGAGACTCTTCACTCATTGAAATTGAACCAAAATTGTATTGATTTTGATTAAGACTAATGGGTAAGCCTCAATTCATTTCCCCCTTCCTTATAAACCATGAACTGGAATCTGAAAAGCTGCAAATACCCCCTGGCTATTCCCTTTCTAATAATCACCCCATACCCCGGGATAGTAAGCAGGGGGCAGCTAGATTCACCCCTTCGCCTTCCCCTACGCACAGTCGATGAACAGGTCTTTAATGGACGTGTGTACCTGACCACAAAGCGATTAGAAGGAGAAACCCATACCGTACCAATCGTCTGAATTACGGGCTCCGGTGAGGAATGTAATGAAGTTAACCGAAATAGATCCTCGGCAGCAACCGTAAAGCGATCGCGCGGCAACTGGAGACGTTACAACCTGACGTCTTACCTATATTTTGTTTAATGTGTGTGTTTTTGTTATATAGAAAATTTAAACGTTATTCAACACATGTTTCTATTGATATTACTTAAATGCTGGTTGGGTTAATATTAAGGAAAATAATGTTGACAAATTCCTTGTAACTCCGACCCATTACCGTTTGTAAGACGATATTATCTAACATTTTACACAATCGGAGTGTTATGTTTTAAATCACAACACGAGTGTTAAATTATCATGGACTCAGTTCGCTGTGGATAGCATAAATACAAATTTTGTGTATCTTTGGATACCCCCAATTTGCTTCAGACTAACATCATACAATCAAGTTCTTACACCTTCAAAGAGAGAGAGACATTGCAACTAAGATGATAACTTTAAAGCGATCACTGCGCCGAAGAAATTATACATGCGCCCTCAACGATTCAGTGCCGATGAGACGAGGTCATGTGTTGTTACGATTTTGAAGTGTCAGTCGTCGATTTCAGCTCTCCATCCACCCTCCAACATATGCCATTATGCATGATGTGAAACAACTCCAACATGTTCAAGGGTATAGCACTCTAGCCTCTTAGACAAGGAGATTATAAAATTATACCCCTCACCTCTCGGGTGTTTTAGTCTCCTCCGGGCTGTCGAGTCTTAATGACGCCACAAGGCAAAAGACCGTCCACTCACGCTCAAGATAGAAGAAAAAAGTCAGTCAAGCATTCTAGATGTGTGAAGAATAGAGAGATTTATAGAGAACATGCATCGGTGAACATCCATATGTTTTGACACCTTGGTTATATGGTTCGTGCGCTGAAAACTACACATTTCCATTGGGGACGAAGCCCTGTTTTATCTCGGTTGTGATTTAGAACCCATACTGCTTGCATATTTCTGCCTAAAGATCCTGTGACATTTTGTTTTCATAACATTTTTTGTCATAATAAACAACGTAAGGCAACGTAAAGGTCAATTTCTTCAAAGAAAATCTGCTGCAAAAATAAAATGCATAAAAATAGCCATTTAAATTACTTATTATCCAAACACTGCAGGCAACACCTCGACCCCACAACGATCGCCTTGTTCGCTCCCTTGCTTCTCTGTTATCTTTTCCGCTGTTAATTTCCTGAAAATTGTCAGCACGGCTTACGAAGATTCATTTTAATCACCAAATCTCAGCAAATCCATGTATATACTTACGCTGCAGTGGACATTAGATGGAGGGCTAGTTGCATGTTATGACAACTTCGTAGTCAGATAAGAAATTGGTTTCAAAATATCACGCTTTATATATCGGTACAAATGAAGCGGTGTGGATGGAAATATTAATATGCAGTTTGTCATCGGGTCCAGTCCCTTTTTATGATTAACTGAAGCAAGTTACTCCTTCACTGCCAATCCATGTATGTCACTGGTCCACTCATGTTGTGTTTCATGTCATGTGACATTGTTTTTCAGCGCAACCTGGCGGTTGCCCTGAATGCTTTATGCAGACCAGCTTTGGGGTACTGGTCTGTGGTCATAGTTAAGGGAATGCTCGTCACAACATGCTCGTTATATCGACAGTAGATCCAGTTCTCTTCCGTTTTAATCAATGGATATAAAGCATTTGAGATACACGTTTAAAAGGCTCGTCGGCCACGTTTTCCGTCTACGATTAAATTTTCATTGCAATTTGTACACTTTCTTGCCACCAATCTTGTTTTGTTTTGGGTAGGATATATAGGGCTATCATTAATATCAACGATCAAAGTACAACATGTAGTTCGCGCGTATTTTGAAAGTAGCTCTCTGTGCGTGTAGTTTCCCTCTTTTGTCAGTGAATTATTAATAGAAAACTTTCCCATTACCTGGGATGAAGGGATGGCTTTTATTCCGCCGATTTCTCCTCCTAAAAATCGATCAACTATCATGGTGACATAGCGACTCAATACAAGCCGCGGTGCGCTGCCGTACACTAATCCAAGCATTCAGCACTATATCGCGACCCGGACGGCGATTCAATTTAAAGAAGCTCTTTCAAGCGATCGTCTGCTTGAAAGCCGACACCGTTGAATGATTGAGCCTCACTCTCACTGACCAAGACGGTGAAAATAGCGCTGGATGCAGAGTCGATATTTATATTAAACTTGAAGAAAGTTCGGGGAAGTTCCAATCTCGCGTATTTGCCTACGAGTGAATCTGTGGTTTTGCGAGTGACTTATGCACGTCACAACCATGCATTTAACACATCGTTGCTTCATGGGCAGATTCGTTTCATCTATGCACAACAAAAAGGCTAATAGCTTCACAGTACACACCCAACTCTAAACCAACCCACACAAACCACAACCGTGCTGAACTAAAGATACTATAACTTTTGCATTAACTGTAAAATTGTATATTTTTTTGTTGGGCATGACACGCCGTCAAAATGATAAGCTTGAGAGCTAGTTAGGGGCTTTCGTTGCCAAAACCCATCTCATGCACCCTCTCGTTCATAGTAATAACAGCTAAAAAAAAACTAAGTTTAATCTTGTTTGTTTTCTTAACCACTTTTCTATCCATCCTGGAGTAATCCTCCATAAGAATAGCACCTGCAATACTGAGATAATAAACAGATTTACAGATGTAGCGTTATGTATAAGCTTAAGTTGTCATGGTAACTGCATCACAATCGCTCCTGTTATCTTTCGTTATCATGTTTTCACAGCGGAAACAACGGAGCTCAATAAACAGCACAAAGCCCTTCATCTTCTTGGAGACAAGATATATATAGGTCTTTTCTCTCCAAGCGTTGCGTTCGGTAGCACGGACGTCTTGTCGTCAGTGCATTAAATGAAAGATGCGTTTCCATGGTGATTAGCCATCGCGTAATGCGCTCTTTTCATCGGCGATCAGCGAGAGCTTAACTACCAATTTCCCAGATGTAATTTCTTTTCAAGGCTTTGAACCGTTTTCCTTCTGCTAAGAATCACTTCGTCAAATTCATTTTAGTTTTTCTCTTGCTTAATTTTGTCTACACGAGGACTTAGTAATTGCTCAAGTGCTACTGTCCATCTGCATAAAGAACATCGCTATACACACGCGAATTCAATCAAGGCGTCTATGCCAACCAACAAATTAGGAAAAGTGTAAGCTAGGTTCGGTTCGGATGCAGAGCAGTGGTTCGCGACCGAGATTTTCATTTTAGTCAAATAATATGTTGACATTTCGTTCAGTTTTATTATTTTGTAAATCAGAATCGACTTGCAAATCATCAGTGACTATATGAACTATGAAGTGATGATCGACTTTATTCATTCTCATTTCGAAGAAAAACTTCTCATATCGGATTGTTATAAAATTGAGGTCCACGGGGCCTCGTTTATGATCGCCTCTCCATTCACAATCTCACTGCCATGAAACAGCCTCTGGGCGTCCGTGACCAAGAAGCTCCCCAATATTTCTACTTGTCACAATTCTATTTCAAATTCACCTTAAATGATCTCGGGGTATGCCCCACTACGCCCCAAGCTTTTGTCAATAATTCCAATTATTGTGTGGCTTCTATTTTTATTTCCTCCACGATGTCGTCACCAGTGACCCTCAGTGAGAAGGGTAATATTTGTAGTTGTCATGGTAACTTAATGCTTTAAAAATATATATATCGAACAGGGGCGTCTAGAAACTAAAGACAAGGCACAGGTGTGACTGTCTTGATATTTCAATCGAAAAAACATTAGAAGAATGCTTGTGATTAGAATGCATTATCGACCTTGCTATTTGTTACGGTTTCACAAGAGTGCAATTAAAGTTCGCCTTAATTAGAGTTCTTTATTGAATGATTGCAATTCCCATGATTAATTTATTGGCAATGTGTAAAACAATGCATGTAAGTAATTATGCATAAATGCAAATAAAGTTAATAATTGATAAATGAATAAGTAAAGGTCAACCTCATCTCATTTTTTCTCCGATTGCCCGAGGCATTCGATCGTACACCGCCGTCCTTCACAAGCGATGCTGGTCGTACTATAGTTGTATCCAAATGTTTACGGCAAAATTGTCAGATGAAGAGTTAACTAGCAAAGCAAGTCATCTGTGAGTTACATTACAATACATGTGCAAACAGCTTGGAAGAAGTGACCTAGTTGAATCGTGACTTGTACTTTTCCTCATGCGTGTAAAGGGTCAACCTTGTTTTAAGTAACTATTCTCGTTGTAATGTGTATTTTAGGCTAAAATTGATACTCATCGACCCAAGTCAAGAACACGTGGTAAAAAAAATAGATGAAAATAGACCCAAGAGCTCGGTTTCACTAAAACACCACACGAAGGTCGTCAATACTTCCTTTAAATAGTGATTTGTATTTTGGCATCACACTTTGCTCAGCAATTAAGATTGATACACATCTTTAGATCAATCTTAGCAATTTGTGAAATCAAGCCGAACATTTAGCTACTGACCAAACCCAATACGATGATTGCCAACATGGCACCACGAAGACAATACATAGGTTTTATTTTTACGTTCATTTACCCCACCCTGGCAATTAACACAACATTATTGCCAGATTGTGTGGTACCTACCTTCAAGCTACCATTGAACCTTCAGAATGGCACCAACACCTCAGCTCATTAACAGACAGCGTCTTCAGTTTTTCTTGCTTGTCAACTTGGGTTCCTCTTCAACGCGTAGAAACATTTGCACATTGCTGTAATAACAGATGTCGTTTACATGAGTGGTAAATTTGTTACTGGAAATTGTAGCAAACCCCTAATAGGATGAATGAATTCGAATCTTACGACCAATGAGCTAAGTAAGTTAAATCGATTAACAAGGTACAATTAGACATCTTTGAAACCGACGCCAGCAAGTCATATTTACGGAGTAGTTTAACATTGTTGTGAAACGCTTGACGTAAAAAATAGGTCTGAGGACGAGTCACTGTTGGACCCTTGAAGATGAAATAAGGTTGTACGTTGCCAGGGCGACTGAATCACTGAAGAGGGAGGAAATAGCGGCGTGCCATCGGCTGCACAATACGTTCCTATTCAGATAAATCGTGTCTCATGAAAGGCTTTGCCACGAACAACCCGCGCGAATCCCAGCATTTCTACAGGCAAAGTCACTACGCTAAGCATGCTGCGCGCACACAAATCAAAACGCACAAGATAGCACGAGTGCACCAATCGATGACGTCATATTGATTTTTGGCGGCACTATTTTGACGCCCGTGGCGGGAACGGAAGTCGTAACCTTCTGCGCAGACGACAAGCACGCGTGGATTGGTAATCTGTTCCCTGGTTACGACTATAAAATAGCCAGGAAATTTGGGGAAAAGGGATTTCCAGGGGCTAAGCTTTGATTACAACAGCATTCACTTACAGGGTTTATAATTGGTTAACATCCTTGGGTTTAAAGTAGACAATATTAGTACATTATAAAAAGGAAATGTCATTACCGGTCAATTAAATATCTCATTTTTGATATGTCCTATTGCCAACTAGCAATAGCAAATCGTATAATGGACAGATCTTTGGAAATACTTGATATGTGTAAAGACAATGATTATGATTAGGAAACCATTGGTGGTGCCAAGTGGTTTAATTGTATCGCCTCAATCTCGCCATGACCGGATCCTCTTTCAGGAGGGAGGGTCATAAGTTAGAATATTGTCTTGAGCAAATAATACTAAGTGAAGAAAGCATGTAATCATGGTTGTGATGTGGTCTGTGTTCAAACCCTCCTACAGACAGCCTATCCTATACCCTGGACAACCCAGATTATATCGGTTGTAGTGGAGTTACCGAGGCGCAAACAACAATTTGCTCGCTGACTCGATAGGTAACCGTGGTACCACCAGCTCCAATCGAAGACATTCATCATGGTCACACAACATCATCAAGCTCAAATCTCCATCTCTAGCCTAGCTAGGCATCTAGCGTGGCAACCTTGACAATATGATCGAACCATCACTTGGTGATGTTGTTGGTGATAAAGAAGCATCCAGGTTCTGTTATCGAGCAGCACTGGGCAGAAAGAGAAGCCGACAATACCCTCCTGGTTCCGGTACAGGTGGCCATACATGATGGATGACGAGATTCAGATCGGTTTACTGCTACGATGATCAACCACGGCAGGTGTTCCACTCTCAATATCAATAATCAGAAATAACACACAAGAAACATACGAACTATACAGCAAAACACATCTCCATCAAGAGATCGCATGTTTGTAGTAAATATTTCAGTCCCCTATCTCCCATTACAAGTTTACCTTTGCTACTGTTACTTTTCATCGCATTCATTTCTTTTTCAATCCGTCTGTGCCGAATGCCTTAATATAAAAAACATTCTTCGAGGTCAATTAGAAATAAGAAAAAAATGAAATCATGAAGAAGAACCTTGTGGGAAAACTAAAACCTTGATGTTTTAAGGATAAACATATATTATTAAAGATTCTTCGAAATGTCAGATTCTAAATTTAGAAAGACAGAGATGAAAACTGAAAAACAGTTCAATTCAGTAGGAACATGATCGGTCAAAACTGCGCTTGAAATTATCAGCATCATCTTTCATGTCAATGAATTATTCATTAGCTTTAATGGTTGGGTTTTGCTGAAAACCATTCTGACAGTATTCAGTAAATAATCTTCTCTAATTATAACTGGAAGAGCAGATAATGTGATGTTTTTCTCTCTCTAGAAGGTACATGCGGGCATGGCTGAAACAAACATTAGCCCATATGAGCGCATCCATTAGGTAAAATCATCCACGAAGCTACGACTGAACTAAACAAACATTTAGAGCAATTTCACTCATAATCCTTTGTGATTCCTGAGCCACTTTTGCCAGCAGCCAATGCACTCTCAGCCTTATAGCATAAATCTTTCTTCTTGTTAGCCTATAAAAGCCAGTCTCCCCATAGGGGCTGGAATTGGAGCTTGCACAGTCCATGTCAATATTGAAACAGCCACATTGCTGGCGTCAGAACACGCGGGAATCTCAAATGATAAACACAAAGACATCGTCTTCATTAGATTCCTAAGAGATGAGAACAGTCTCTGGAACTTGCACTTAAACAAACAGTGATTCTGTCTGCGTGTTTGTTATGATTATCACAGGTTTAATCTGACAAAGTTCCAAGAGAACTCTATGTTGTACTTTTAACATCATATTGTTTTGTCTTTTCCAGGTTGTATGGATGCGTATCTACCTGAAACACTATAAATAAAATGTTATTAAAAATTCTGTAATTTTGGATTTGTCTCAGCTTCAAAGGCTATCTAGCCCCACCCACAACCAACCAATCATTAAATTGATTGTAAAGTATAAATCTTGTGTAAGGTTAGCTAATCACCAAGAGTTTTGTTTCGTGGCGTGCAAAGTCAAATAGAGAAATAGATGTACCGCTATTGTGACCACGATTTCAATATTCCAACGATAACAGCTTTATTGATTTATATAAAATGTCTTACTTTTTGATAAGAAACTAAGACAAAATTATCAGCAAAGATTAACATTACATTATAAATGTGTAATTATCAGAGTTACTTGTTGATTACATGTTATACAATTAGTCAGCCTGAGAATTGCCAATAACATGCTCTGATAACTAACGACCGACAAATAAATGAGCACCCTGAGTTTCCTGGGATTCCATAATGGTTGCATTATCATTAAAGTCAATGTCAGTGTTGTAACCCGGTAGAAACAGTGAGCACTGTCACAGGTGTGGCGCCCTCACTGGATAATATCAATCCAGGTTTCTCCTGGCTATAGATTAAAAGACATTGGTTTGCTAGTTCTGACGATTCCATTTCGATACAATTCAAATGAATTTTTAAGGTCACATTTAACATGTGCTCCATATCTGATTAGCAACAGCACAAAAAAAACCAACAACCATGTATAATCTAAACCTCATTAAAACATAAATGTTTATTTGAAATAATAAAATCTAAATTCTATAATAAGTATGATAATGATTTTTGTAGTTTGATGTAATACTTAAACAATTTAGTGTGTAATTTCTGTAAAGGGCAAAGCTAATATTAATTATCTTGCCTGTCAAAGCCAACACCTCTTCAAAAAGAAAGATTACGTTATGTAACAGTAAGAGCAAATTATTTTGTATTAAACATACCTAAAATTGAATTCCTACTACTTAAACACATGGATAATTGTTGGTCACAAAGAAAATACCCTGATACATGTGATGAATCTGACAATCAAAATAAATTGATATCCTGTTGGTAAGTAATAGCATCATATGCACGCACATTTGTAGTATGCCGCTTACTTCCGGTTCCAAAGCTGGCATTTTTTTGTGTGTAATTTAACACAACAATCTTGTTGTTTACGTGAAGACACATTTCTTAAAACAGAAAAGTACATTATCACGATTTAGTGTCTACACAACACATGTGTTAAATACAACCACCTAGCTTCGTTATTTTGTGCTTAAATCGTTATGGAAAATGTTGGCCTATGCATTTGCAATGGGGCTTGTGATGTTTGGAGCCGGTATGTGTGAAGTAGGTGTGGTTTATGCTGTAATGACATCAGACTTACCAACAGGATACTCCTTGCAGTCTGTCATGCTGCATACCATGAATATTTTAACCTAAAAAGTACTGCATAAATATGTATCCACTTGTATAATCTTATACATGACATTGAAATGGCTACTAATAATTTTAGCCTATTCGGAGTATCCGCTTTTCAATACCCACAATGAATGTGGTTACTCTTTGGCATTCATGTCATGTTTGAGTTTAGCTAAAGCCACCAGCCTTCTATCACGCCATTGACGTCTTTCCTGCAGTTGATCAAGTGGAAATCTTGCTGCACTTTCTGCAAATATAGCATCACTTCCTTCTTCCTTGAAGGTTGGAGGTGGCCCAAATGATGAAGTCACTCTGTTAAGAGTAGGACCGTAACGCTCCATGTAACTGGCTGTACCTGTAAATGACAATGCCATTAAACAATCATTCTTCATTGCTATTTTATGTTGAGACAGGCTAACTCTTTTCTAATTCAATATTTCCCCCTTGTCTCAGATACATAATTTGCTGATAACTGTTCATTTCACAATAATATAACATAACAATGTAACTTTGCATTACATTTGGCCCATGAGTAATTACTAATTCTAAATTATATCCAACAATTTTATAGTTAATCATCTTCAAAGTCCAACTACAATTCTAGTGGCCTTCTTTTCAGAGACCATTCAGGCAGAGTACATAGTTCCCTTCCAGAGAGAGCCATGTGTATAGATTGGCCGTACAAGTTTAGCTGGTCTTTTTAGTTGGAATGAAATGGTTTAATCATTTTTTAAATTTTGAACTATATCCTTACCTTCAGCATTGAGATGAATGACTTCAAATGGTCCACAGAATGCATACCGCATTCCTAATCCAGCTGTAAAAACCTTATCCACATCTTCCGTTGACATCACACCATCCTGTGCACAGAGAGTTATGACAATGTGATTGGTAAGAAGGTTTTTTTTCTTTCTACTCTCAAATCATTCATAGAGCTGTGCTTAAAACAACTGAGCTGGATATAATTTCATAAAGCTGGAAAATGGTGCTTAGCAAATTGTTCTGCTAATGACAATTTAGCAGGAAACCATTCACAAACACTATACATGACAAGGTATTTTGGCTAAGCAAGAGTTCTCTATGCTTTATTAAAGTGTGCCCTGGCTATGGCATGGCTAGATCCCTGCATTGTTACTGGAGCAATTAGCCAAGGATACATACAAGACTTATAATTGAAATTGGGATCAGAGATAGTGGCTACCCATTTGGACACCAACTATGACAGAGATACAGTAGTACTTACAGACACCAACCTCCATGCTTCATTGACGAGGGCAAACTGCATACGGTTCAAAGCAAACCCATCAATCTCTTTCTTGACAGTCACAGGAACCTGACCAACTTCCTCAAGTAGTGACCGGGTGCGGGACACAATGGACTGGTCAGTCCAAGCGTTGGGTATGATCTCCACTAGAGGGCAATAGTACGGCGGGTTACACTGTATATCAAAGAAACAACAAAATTAACACTACTTTAAAATATTTATTCTCTTTTATGACCAAAAGCTTATAAAGTAGTGTCCCATATTCCTTGTTTGATACAGACCAGTCCATACTTACTGGATGGGCCACAATGCATTGGTTGCGGCGTTTGAGTTGATCAGTGAATTTAGATGGCACTATACAGGATACAGAACTACAAAGGACAGTAGAATCATCAGCGTACTGTTCCATCTCCATAAAGACTTTCCTTTTGAGATCTTCATTCTCTGGCACACATTCCTGACAAAAAACAATTCCAACCAACTCATGTTAGGGTGCAAATCGTGATCAAAATAGTGTGTTACCAATCACTGAAAGAAATGTTTTCCGTGTTAAAGACCACATCGTATTCTTGTTATGATATCATGACAAAAATAATCCAATGTTGATATAACTGTGATCCAACCTGCACATGCAAGGCACCAGTGACTGCATCCTTCATCTCCATGGTGACACTGATTAGCGCCCTCTGTTGCTCAGGAGACAGTGATCCTCTTAGCAAACCAGATTTCTTTAGTTCCTCTAGCTGCTTTTCAATGTCAGTGAGGGCATTGGTCAACTGAAAGATAATCAATCTATTAGTATGAAGAACCATTAAGTTGGTGAATCTGGTGAAGAAGCATGGAAGGAGGGAGACAAATTAGTTCAGATCAAGAAAATTCCTGAAGTTTAACTGTCAAATTGTTATTTTGTTTTACTGAAATGAGTAATCCTTGATTTTTTTCTTGATGGACACTAAGGGAGAAAAACAAAGAATAAGCTTACCTGTGATTGTTCAATGTCATATATAGTGACATTGTAACCAGCGCCGACAAAAATCAAGGCCCAACTCCTTCCAATTAGACCACTAAAAAAGTAGGGAAGAAGAGTTGGCAAATGATAACACACATCACACATAATCATGAATCAGGGATGGGGATGTGTGGGTGTGTGCAGGGAGGGGAGGGAGGATGGGGGTCACAAACTCAGATGACTTTACCATACCCCTTTGAGATGATTGATTTGGGCATGTTGTGCTCCGTGGTAGCCGCGTCCGTCACAATTCAGCTTCTAAGCTGCCAGTAAGGATGATTGTCCTCACATATTATTATAGTTATTATTATTGTGTTCCTTCCTGAACATGTCGGTTCATGACTCCCCTGAGTACATTATTGAATTGATCTCACAATGCTCAGATTGTGCAATTCATGTTTGAGTTTTATAATGTCTTTACTAACCTGCCAATGATTCCAACTTTTCCTTTTCCTGTTGAGGCTGCCATGTTTTATTCAAATCTGTTGAGATAAGATCATATCAAACACGGTATCAGACTGTGTACAAGTCAAGCATGTCTGTGACCTATGGTTGCACCAACAACCTAAAGGAATTCTAGGCAATTAAGGTAGTAGTCAAATGGAATCGCACTGTAGTAAATGAAAAGCAATTGCATTATAAATCGTTGTGTGCCCGGCAAAAGGGCGTAAGGCCTTATGCCCTTTTGCCGGGAACATAAAGTAGTTTGTTCCAGTGACGAAAGGACGTAAGCAACAAAATGGCTCCTGACATGAAAAATATATCATTTTTGTTAGTTTTTTTTTGCTAGAATTACCCTGAAGACATGCTTCCCCATTCCCCATGCAGAATTAAACCTTTCCAGAATGACTTTTGCATGGCAACATGTTTAACAAACTTTCCCACTCATAATTCTTGAAACACAAATTTTAACATAAATTGCTTACGTCCTTTTGCCGGGAACTTTCCCTTACGTCCTTTTGCGGGCACACGACGAATTGATAAACCATATAGCAAGGAACAGACATTAAGTACAACTATGTGATTGTACATCATTGTTTTAAGAAGAGTAAACTAGTTCCCATTCTCTAGTTTTCAAAACACATACAGTAGATAGAATCGGTAAATCTGGTCATGTTTTAGAGAAAATGCACATTCACAATAGGCTTATTTTGATGGTGGCAATTGAAATAAGCAACCAATACCATAGAGATTTTGGGGTCTTCGAATCCTAAATTCTAGTATTTTTTAGTAACCAAGCATGGCCTAATCAAAGAGTGTTCACTTTTTCTATGGCCAAGGAAAATATGGGAATTGGATTAATTGAATAATATTAGTATTCGGCAGTATTTTAACAATAAACCATCAATATTAGTATTAAGTACTATGAATGATTATATTTATATTATAACACAAGTTAAAAACAGTCACGTCACTGTTTTCCATGCTAAGACTTAATTATGAGCAAGTGGTACAGAGATAGATGAATACAAATATTTTCAGAAAATGGATATCCTCAATGTAAATAATCTTACCAGGTAAGACTGTAGACACGAAATTATTTACTGTGCAATGCAAATGTCGACTATTTCAGGGGAGGTAACTGATTACGATTGTTTGTTAGCTTCGCTTGGCACCACACCTCCTTTGCGGTTGGTGGTTCGGGGGTGCGGGGCCGGGAGAGAACAGCTCAGGTGACCTAACTACTCTAAAAAAAAAAAAAAAAAAGGAGACCGTTAAAGTCAAATGGCGCCCTCTTGCGTTTGTAAATATCTTTTTAATAGACTGGTCCCTTTTCTCTTATGTTATCGGTCCCCTGTCTTACTCTTGTCATGCGCACGCTTTACTGCTTGCCATTTCCGGTTAATGAAAAACCGTGGATGAAAGTGTTTTTAATCGCACTTTAAACGCAGTTATAATTTAATTTAAATTGTGTATTGTAAAGTATTATTAGGCAAACGTTTTTGAGATATCTAGCTATCCCGTTGCTTTTGCAATGTACTATTTGTCTCGATTGGGTGATTATTTTGATGCTGCAGACGACATGGAAGTAACCACTAAAGTAGAATAGCGCCACCTCGTGTTCGTTGATTTGCATGTTGACTAAAATCTTGACGTGAGGGTTTAGAATCGTGCTATTTCTACAATTAGCGCATAATCAGGATGTTAAAAGAGTAGAACTATCCTTTGATTAACGTTTTCTAAACTGTGAACTGTTAAAGCTCTCATGAAATATAAGCAATCGAATTACTGTAGTGTATGCTATGCCCCCCCCCCCCCACCGTTCAGAATAACTTTTTGTATACATAGCAACCAAATTGTAGTCTGGCAACAGACGTCACCAATGCTGTATCTTTTTAGCAACACAAATTGTTGTACTCCAGACTAATTGCAAAATGGCGAGTGGAAAGCAGCTTCAACTTCGAGTGGTTGGATTATTACCTGATCCCAGCTTTCACCAGGCAAGATCATGTGCTCAGGTTTGTTCAGAGTTTCCAATATAGCGTATTTACATCTCTATCGAAATAACTGTTTCCTGTTTGTTGGCCGTACATTACGTGTGGTCTTAAATTGTAATTTACTTCGGTCGTACTATTTACTTTTTAGCGTCAACTCGACGATTTCACGACAACTCAAGTAAGTCAAGACAACTCAAGACAACTCCACGACAACTTGGAAATTAAGTCTATTTTTTGAGAAAAAATGATGACCAGACTTATTACATAATAATTCTGGCAAAGAAATAGTGTTTCAAAGTAGTTTTCGCTTGCTAAATTAAGTTGTCTTGGAGTTGTCTTGAGTTGTGAAATCGTCGAGTTGACGCTTAAATTAAGTACGACCCATTTACTTTGTTGTGGCTTCATTCAGTTCAGTTCCACTTTTTTTGTAGGCCTACTCCGTACTCGATCTACCATGTCTACAGCATTAAAAATCAAAAGTCCTTTTGTATGAATTTAAAAATATTTGGCCTTAAAAAAAAATAGGCCGAGTCCTAGTCTTAAATTTGTTAGGAAAACGTTTATTTTGGGTGTTTGATTATTTGTTTTTGCCTCATTCAATTTTCTGATTATTAATTAACAATAGATAGGCCTAGGCCTAATTACCAGTTTTGTTTTAGTTTTCAGTCCTAAAAAAGATGCCATATCCGACTGCCACTTTTCACTCATTACCCCAAACCCCCGACCCCCCCAAAAAAAAACAACAGTATCTTAATAAAAAATATGCACATGTTATGTTTTGGTCATACTAGTATAATAATATGACGAGTAAAAAAGTGTCATTCGGATTCGGCATCTTTTTCTTGCCCATTAATTATGAGACTTCAAATAAGGACATTTGCACTGAGGCCGAGTCAACAAAAACGTCACTTAAATTTACTCTTTATTGTTAGTGATTGTCATATTTTTGCTACTCATTACATGTGTTGGTCAAAATGTAGCCTGTTTCTATTACCATGGCATTACATTAGACACTCTCCTGATCTCCATTAACAGTTTCTGTAATCTCTATTTACAGTTTCTGTAAATTTCTTTTCTATTTGTGAAGGTAGGCCTAAATAAGAAAGAGAAATAATTAATATAGGCCCCTAATTCTTATCAACATTGAAGTTCAACAGTGTTGCTTACTTTTCTTAAATACATTGAAAGTTGTCTTTTACTAACAAATTTTAGTGAAATCTTTAGTGAAAGTTATAATATCATGGCAACTGATCCTGAAGTGATAGGGCTGCTAAATCTTACCTGACAGTGCTTAGTTTCTTACGATCATGATCGGTAGCCTACTTAATGTTTTAGTCATACATGTACTTAATTGTTCATGTGAAAAAGATGATGTTACAATTGTATATTTATTTTGACAGGATCTTTATCAAAACAACCCTGACAAGTTTGCAACACCAGAGATCCAGGGTCTGCTAGAGTTTGAATGGGAGATGTATCTGAGAGATGAAAGGAAATCCCTGCGAGGAGAGACTTGGGTATTTGAAGATAAAGCCATTGCATATCTAGATGGTGATCTGATAGGTAAGTCTCACTAAACATTGCTATAGATTGTGTAGCATTTGTTTGTATCATTCATTACTCCGAAACAGTAAGTCTAAAAGATTACGCATAATTATTTGTTGTGGATTCACATCTGATTGGCCTACATATATTGAATTCAATGTGACACTCCTAAGTATAAGTTGTCAGACATGCTAAAGTATGTAAACAACTGGGGGTTCTTTGGTGTTTTTCTTCTAAAATGTAAATGTTGGACTCTGCTTTCTGCTCTAAAATAGGTGGGCCAACAGATTTAGAGAATTGGGCAACACAGCACTGGAGCTTCAATTCTTATCGTCCAAAAGAATTGTTACTGGCATATGCTGAGGAATCATACAAAGACTACCTCAGTGGTACTGGGGTAAGTAAAGATTTATTACCCATGGGATTATTCTGCTTATTGCATTCAAGTTCTCAAGGTTGAGTGAGGTTGTTTTTCCCAAATTAGACTGGGACCATTTCATCAAGCCTGTAAGAAGACATCTATTCCATAGCTGCTGCTCACCGTTGGCAAAGCAAACTGCATGCCAACTTGCCAGCGGCTCTTGCAAGAAAAAGAGTTTTTATGCAAAATTGCAAATTCCTTGCCAATGAGCTCATGCACTGTGAAGTCTTCTTGATCATTTATGAAATACTCTTTTGCATATGCACATAATTATAATATAGTAAGCACACAAATTTGCTTACTGGTAAGCAATGTGTATGAATAACAAACATTTTTTAAACCTGCAGGTTGAAGAGAGAATGTGCAATAAAATAAATCATACGGTACATTTCACCTTTAAACCAGACCTTTATTTCCTACAGTTAATACAGATTCAATGTTTATGTTTGCTTTAACAGCACACTTTTGTTTTTCTGGATATTTCCATCAATGAGGAACCATGTCAGAGATTACTATTTGAGGTAAGTACCTTATTACACCTTAATAAAATCAATCAGAATTTTGAACTGTGGCTTTAAGGCAATGCATTCATTCTCCATTTCTGATAGGATTTAGCCTTTGAGAAAGACAGGGTCGAAATGGGGTCTGCTTGGGTCATATTGTGAGGCCAATCTGCCATTACTACTTCCTGCATTTATACCGGGGGTCATTTGGGTTGATAAGAATTTGTCCGTGACATTAAAACGATACAATGTTAGTAAGTTCAGTGGCTGTTTTCTGATACTCAGTTTGGTAATTTGTCACATGCATGATGAGCTTTTCATTCACATTTATCCCGGATAACTTTGATCTTTTTTCTTTATAATAAAATAGTTGTACACAGACAAATGCCCAAGAACCTGCGAGAACTTCCGAGCTTTGTGTACTGGTGAGAAAGGACATAAGACAGATGAGACACTTATGAAGTATCATTACAAGGACAGTATCATTCACAGAATAGTACCCAATGGTTGGCTGCAGGGTGGAGGTAAGATGATCTCAATTTATAAATTTGATTTGTAAATTTGATTTATAAATTTTTAACTGAGGGGGCTAGGGTGGACAAGGTACATATAGCTGCATGCCAGTCTGCAAGGCCTTGCAGACTTGCAGACCTCTTACAAGGGGTATACAATGTATACTTGTTATAATATTTATTTATTTTGCGCTTTTTCAAGCTAAGTGCATTACATTATTATAACAGTTGTTTATTGGGCCTTAAACATTCCTGAAACCATCTCAAGTCCTTAGGAGTATGCAACACCGGAAATCAAATGGGCACACAGGTTGCCTACCATTCACATCAAGAATCTCTACCCTCACAGGTACCCATTTACTCCTGAGTGATGACACGCAATTATAGTTAAGTACCATACTCAAGGACACAGTGTCATGACCAGGATTTGAACTCACACTCTGATGACTCAGCCACTAGAACTTGAGCTCGATGCACTAGACCGCTCGGCCACAATACACCACAATTAAGCTGCCTTTATGTTTGTGCGTGAAAAAATGTGTTAGGTTAAGGAATTGCCTACCATTCACATCAAGAATCTCTACCCTCACAGGTACCCATTTACTCCTGAGTGATGACACGCAATTATAGTTAAGTACCATACTCAAGGACACAGTGTCATGACCAGGATTTGAACTCACACTCTGATGACTCAGCCACTAGAACTTGAGCTCGATGCACTAGACCGCTCGGCCACAATACACCACAATTAAGCTGCCTTTATGTTTGTGCGTGAAAAAATGTGTTAGGTTAAGGAATTGCTGTTAACAACTGCAAAGACTTGTGATTCTGATATTGAGAAAAACCAGCGGTGGGTAAGCTCATTTTATAATAGCAAAACTACTTGTTGTTGAATTGCAGATATCCTGTTCGGTAAAGGTGATGGTGGAGAGGCTATTTATGGACAGTTTTTTGAAGGTAAATTACTCAATTTGTGGTTGAAACAACAACAAATCCCAAGATTTAATTATGTCTTTATGTGTACCTTACTGTTTTTGTCATGGTGCCTTTGATAATACTGGTGTGAAGATTGAGGGCCAATTGATTCACTTTTGTGTATGTTCTTTATCATTATAGATGAGAACTACTCAGTCAAGCACACTTCACGAGGTATACTAGGTATGGCCAATCAAGGAAGACATACCAATGGCTCTCAGTACTACGTCACGTTCCAACCAGCTCCTTGGATGGACACTAAATATGTAGCATTCGGGTAAGTACAGTTCATATCATTATCAGAAAAAGAATAGATAACAACATTGAGGTTTTGAATTGGTTGTAGATGTTGACTTATGTTTCTGATTGACATCCAGGGGGAAAAAAAACTCCAGCAATCCCTGCTACAAATGCTTTATGAGAATTATTTCAGAGTTCTAATTATATCTAATTGTTGTGGCTTTATTATGTCTCCAGGAAGCTGATCGAAGGTACGCATTTACTGGACTTCCTAGAGCAACAAGAGACTTATAACGAGCGTCCCAAGAAAGAATGCAAAGTTGTTGATTGTGGAGTATTTCAACCGTGATCTTGACGTATAGTCCCTATGTACATATTCTTTGACAAGTAAACCGACCAAAGCTTTTTATAAAATCATCAAATTGTAATCTTTTTTTTTATTTTATCGTTAGAATTTATTTTTCAACCCAGTCTATGTACCTTAAAAAAACACTGCGAAATGAAATTTTGGTTATACAGTAAATGCTTTTTGAAATAATAGACCTCATGCATTGACGTATGGAAAAGCACATTAATATATGCGTGGCATACATGATCAGCCAATGAGCTGCCTTCTTTTGACCTCTAGCTGAGTGCGCCCAGCTCAAATAACATCATGTGCATATTAAAGGGTCTGCTGCAGGCCTGATACTTCATTGGTGTAAGTTTTTCATCAGTAAAGTCACCTCTGTGATGGAAAAGTAAATTTCTAATAGAACATTTCAAAGTGCACCAAGGCATTGACCAGGGGCATGGAGGCGATTGTCTTTGTTGCCTTCTCTCCATATATCAGGCCTGTGATTTAATTTTTTTAATTTTATATAAAGACAAGGTACCTTTCCCAACAAAACAAAAGACTTGATAATTAAATAACTGAAATGGGCATGTCTTAAAATATGTCAGCTTTCAAGCAACCCTGTAATTAAGTGAAACCGCAGTTTCCTAAATATTTAACGAACAAACTTTGAGTACATTTTGTCCCATTTTACATTGATTAACATCCATTCCCAAGATTTCAAATTGTATCTTCATTGAATATTTTCATTGACTGCAGCCTAGTACATTGTAATCAACCACAGCATTGGCTGAAATGACATTGGCCAAACTTTACAACTTTCCATGTCAATATTGTGCTAAATGCTTTGAAAGATTTACAACCCACTTTTGTTTAAAAGAGATTATCATCGTTGTAAATAGTTTGTTTTGAGTTCATAATTAACTTCAAAGACAATTTAACTATGATGTGTACAGTTTAAAATAAACACGTTGGTTTGGAAGAAACTCAGTTTTCCTCGTTTATCAAATTTTCTTTAAATATATTGGATTATCAAGGTTTCATTGTAGTTGACTTCACTTCGTTTGTATTTACTATTATAAATATCCATATTCATTTGGACAACGGTGATCACACACATGAAGGAATTTATACACGCATTTTCCAATCAATGTACAATATCAGTTAAAGCAATTTTAATTTTCTGTCATTGATTCATTACATATACATGAAGATATATCGAACAAAAATCCAAAACAAATTGCTTATAAGAGATCTGGATAGAAAATTGTAATTTCAGTAAATGTGTTTCGAGGAAAGTTGTTTGGCCGAGATGGGCCCATGGTTTTATGTGTTTTCTTTTTTCTTTTTTCTAGGTTTAATTTATTAAGGTTTGCAGTAACGCCATGTAAATTAAAATAATTTGTGAGTTGTGGTTCTGTGACATCATCTTCTACCTGGACAAATTGAGAAGGCAAAATCAAACTGCAGTGTTAGCTGAATTTATTAAAAATAAAAACATTCACTTGAAATGTCCAGCAGATAGTCAACAGCAAAAGTAAACAAAAGGATAATTTCCTCATTCTAGGCTACTGTTAATACAACTGTAAAAGAATTGCTCACAAAAACATCATTTGATCAAAATTATTCACAAAACTGTCGTCTAATGATTTTGATCCTCAAAGATATCTGTGTAGGAAAAACTGATAGAAAATAAACAGTATAAACTAATTATACAATACATGTATTTTTGATCATCAACTTTTAAAAGGCGTGTTTTTTTCACCAGGCAGAATGCCTTCATAGACAGCCTTTGTTTCTCAGTCTTCACACATCATGTGACAAATTACTGCATTGACACACAGTCAAGCTAGGGGAGCCTGGTGAATGCTTTTTGCAGATGATTTCAAATTAGATAACGCTGTAGATAATTTGTAGGTTTTTCCTGTAATGTCCAGCATTTTGATTGACATACTATGCGAACTGAGGGATTGCTTCAGAAAGAGAAGTACATATTTAGGGTACAAATTTGTAAATGTGGGGTGTGGGGAGTATGGACACTTTTGCCATAACATTGGTTAATGCATTTTACAATAGACTCAAAACGATACACAAATAAAGTCCAATATGTACACGCTTGAATCTAAATGAAAATTGCATTTGAACTTACTCTTGAGGCTTCATTTCCAATATACAGAATGAAGTATTTAATTTACAATTTAATCATTTATTTCGCATCAACCTTTTCAATGACCTTCACTCTACTAAAATCCAGACATGAAAGCTTGACGAATCTGACGATGGGAACTGATGAAATTCCAGCCTACTGCCTATTTCATTTATGTATACTTTTTTGGTGTCATTACAACTAAATTCATCTTAATAATCATTTCTATACAAAGGTGAAAAATACAGCCAGTATAATCAGAAGCTTGCTTAAATACATGTATGCTAAAACAGAAATTCAACTTGTCATAAAAGTAAATTTTCTAATTTTATTCTAGATGCATAAAATGTCAAAAACATATAGTACACAATTAAATGCAGTCCATTATAAAATATCATACTCCTCAGGCGCTATTTTTTTAAATATTTTTTTCTTCAAGCGTTAGCAGTTTTTGGTATAATACTGGTGATATTAAAAGAATATTAAGCCATCACAGAGTGATTGTGCCCCCATGCACACCCACAGAGGGAGCTACTGTATAAATTTCACCTAGCATGCATCGTCTTTCGCTCGGCCCGTCAGTCTCCCTTTGGTTTTTAAGGTGAGCTGTGGAATGAGAGAAGCATTGTCCAAGGAATAATGTAGACCTGTTTACATGCACTGATCTGCGAACGCCAGAGCCTGATTTAATGGTTCTAAATGGCCCCAGACAATCACTGTAATTGGTTTAGTACTATGGTATGATTTTAGCTTTGAATTATTTAGCTGGTTAATGCTATTTAAGCTTGATCAGCAGCTGTTCTGTCCTCCTTGCCATAAAATAGTAGCAAACCAACATGCTTTTCTAACAGTCTCATGTGATATTGCTATCAAAGTCCCCATGCATCTAGAACTAAAGTTTATAATAAAATGAGCCTCTGGTGGACATGTACAGGCTTTTATAATTCATTGATGAATGAATGTCATGAATCGTTTGCATCTTTGAAACTAAGGCAATTTGAACTACAACAAATACAGGGGTTGTTAATCTTGTAGCTATCTTTAGAAAGAACAAATAACAAGCAAGCTCAACTTGAGTTATGTTATATATGATGCATTTAATTTCTGTTAACCAACGGTTAAACTAAACTACATGTAAACCAATTATAGTACAGTATTCTTGAGAGTAAACCAGTCGATTACAGAAGAAAAAAAAAATCAGAACATAGACTATACATCATCTTCCTACTCATGTGAGATTTTCACAATGGGTGGAAAATACATGTAAAAACAATTTAACAGATAAAATAATTAATATAATTTTAACTATCTAGTTAATTCAAAGTCTGAATAGAAGGGGTCATTGTTGATAAAAATTTGTTTGCAAAAGAATGTATGTTTACTGATGTGTACAAATGTACACTGTGCATGTGTAAAATGTATGGTAAGATTATGGATGCATTCGTTATACCAACACATTCATTAACACTATAATCACTTGTTTCTAAACTATTTTCAAATCATCATAAATCATAACTGCCACAGTTTGTTCCATAAACCGCAAAACTTTAATTAAACATGTTAAACATCAGTTTGTAATTTCATTACAGACTTCAAAAGGAGGAGTATGTCTTATCTTAGAGGTGTCCGCTCATTGCTGGACAATTCCGTGCATTGAATTCTTACCACTGACCTAAATCTAGAAAAACCTTTCATGAACAAGGAGATCTGCAAATAATCACCATGTGCGCTCAATAGCTGACTTACCAGGTAAATTTTCATTGTTTGCGTAGTTACGAGCATGCACACATTTCCTAGAACAATGGATTTACCTGGTAAGTCTGCTGTCACCTTGTGTCCTTAAAAGTCTCTCATTAAGAGGCCCATCCCAGCATTATAATGCTGTCAATGCTGTCAATGGTATTTGTTTTGTTAATTATAACCACCTGACCTTTGCAGACCTCACTGTTTAATGCATCACATTTAGATTAGGTCAAATAGGAAATAAGCTGAATTCTGAAAGTTTAAGTTTATTTCAATAAGCTTTTGTCTTTGATTTGTAGTGTTTTTCAACCAAACATTGTTAAAATGTCATGATGAAAATCTATTTGACAAGCGATGGGTTTTGTAATTAATTTTTTTTAAATCTGTACAAATCAACAAAAACTTCAAACTAAAAAAAATATATAAAGAGTGTAAACCAAGAAAGAAGACGGGGAAAAAACTATGGATGGCAAAAAAGAATTTATAGTATTTATATAAGCTGTGTTTTTGACATTTTTCAAAACGAGATATTCTATGTGCATATTCCTGCATGTGATTTTAAAAGTTTCCATGACAATGTACTTAACATTTGTAATAAACATGTTAATATAAGTAAACCTTTTTTTTACACAAGGAATCAATTTGGATTTACTTTTATATTAAGGAAAATAAGCTGAATATATTTGCCACATGTACAATGCAGGTGCTTGATACAATGTTGTTAGTTTCATTGTGCTTTGTTTTTACAATTTTTAACTGCATGTTATCTACAGAAACTTATGTGAAAACTTACACATGTTTTTCAGAATCAGAATAGTTTTTAAAGAATGATGTACACTGTAGGGGTATTTAAAAAATGTGCAGTTTACTTTGATTTGTTTTGTATTTTCCATAAGTCAAAAGCTCATTGCTTCAAAATCTCTCAAATGATGAATACATTATGACAATGAAGAATAATGATTATTATAGACAATACCTAATGTGTTTAGGAGATGAGTGTTGATGTCATCAGCTTTATAGCAAAAAATTGTCAAAAAATCATTTATTTTTGAAATATTGAATGAGTATTTGTAGTTAGAAGGCGGCAGTGCACGAGACCTTTAGCCAAAAATTTGGGAGTAGGGCTGGCAAGGAAAAGGACCGTCCCATGTGTAGAACAGTTTAAATAACTATCATGTGTATAGGGAATATGACAAACATGGCTGCAGCATAAAGGTCTACATGTACTTGCTACAAAAAGGCATTTATTTATTTGATTAACCAAGGAGTGCTAAAATGTGTTCACCCTCACCACATCCCCAAAATCTAGTTAACAATCAAAATACAGGTTTGTCAATGACTATACTGTACAAGTGTACATTGTTGTCCTCAATTTATGGACGACATGTTGGGAGAAAATCCCAGACAAATAATTGTTGTATCTCTACGATACTTCATACAAAAAGAAACTGATGATACAACCTGCACATACACAAGTCCTACAAACTCTTGGGGTGGACGTTATGCAGCCCAGTCAAGTTTTTCTATGTGGTGCGTATTTTCCCTGCCACGTAGTTTTTATCTATGACTGGCTCCTGAAGAAACATGTGTAGGCAGCGCTCGCTTTGAGCGAGAGGATGGCCTGAAATTCTGAATCGTGCAAAGAAAAGTGCAAAATTATTTATCATTCCTTTAAGAATTTCAGAAGCTGTCTGCAGAGTTGTCATGGTTTGCCTTTATTTAAACAATCGTAGGCAAACATGATATGTGCTACAAAACTAACAAATGCAGCTCAACTTGTCTGTTTTTTATTTTATAAGTCAAAGTTCCACTGTTTAGTATATCAGTTTATCTATGTAAGTTGATGAAAGTGATTTCCATAAAGACTAAGCATGATTGAATCTCATTTTTTTAATAGAAGCATAAAGTACTCACTTGTTTATAAATGATTCAAGGCCTTGACGTCGATTCTCAATGAAGCCATCTTCAAAAATACCATCATCATTTCTAAAAGGCAACTGTAACTTCAATGCTTTACCAGGTAATGGTGGAACTACAATCTAAGAAAAGGAAACAGTGCAATTTTAATTTAAGTCATTCTTCCAATAAGCAAATCTCAAATTGAAAAACGATATGAAATCATTCAACACTAAGGGAAAAAGAGCAAGTACTACATTTCTTTTCAAAAGAGACTTTGGAGAATTTGACTGTGTGGGACTCAAACCACAATACATTTAACCTAGAGGCTTGAATAGATTTGTAGATTAAAAATGTGCAGAACTATAATGCAATCCTAATGATAAAACTCACCTAAAAGTTATTCTTTTGTTCACTCAGTCTCGTAGTTGAACTTAAGCTATTACAAGTAATTATGAGCGGACATTCTAGCAACACAATGTGCCTAAGAGCATATTATTAACTTAACACACCTCTGGAATATCTTATTTTAGACAAGAAGTTAAAATAACAAGCCAGTGAACTAGACACTAAGCTTCTACTTAAATGAAACACACAAGCCATACCTTGCTGTCTCTTTCTAGCTCATTCCTAAGCCACTCAAAATCACTGTATCTCCGTCGAACAGAGGATTCTTTCAGCTTGAAAACAGGAAGGTTGGTCTGTGGGAAAAGAGCATCAATTGTGTCAATGTTCATGTAGCAGCATGAATTTTTTACAAAGCAAACAATATTTTTATCATTTTATTGCCGAAACATTTCTCCAAGGTACTTACGCTTAAGTCTTCAACCACAAAAGACGAGTAAATACTACGCGGATAGCCAGTCAATGCAGGATACCAGCTGTGCTATGTAAGATGTTACATTGCTCATGATTGGTTTTTAGCACAGCATAGTATCCTGTGTTGACTGCGTAAAACAATATGTAACTCAGGGCATCAGCAAACAGACTTGAACGTAAACGCTGGGCTTAAAAAATGACAGACTGCAAGGGTTTTAGTCCCCCAAAAAGCATCGATTTTGAGGACAAAAAATGATCACGAGAACAATTAAATGCCAATTATATCATCAGTGATATCTTGAGAAGCCAGTAGGCGATTTTCAAGCGATTTTTGTCATGTCCTTGTCTTTTTGGCCAATTTTGTGCAAAAAAATGTAGCAATAGCCCATTTGCATTAACTCTAGAAAATATCCCTGGGGCGCTAGTACGATCGATAATGTCAAAATCTCAAAAAAAAAGAGTTCAGCGCCCCAGTTACTGGGCCTAGGCATAACGCTATGTCATGATCAATCAATTTTATTGGAAACCATTCAAGAATTTGTTTCCTACTTCTGATTCACTTAACTGACTCTCATCGCATCGCTTGTCATCATTAGCCCCATAAATAGTGCAATCACGCTGGAATACCTCCACTTCTTGGCCCCCAGATACCCAACTTTGTCCCTCAATGATCGCTCGATTGTTCATTGCCATGTTTGCCAGAGAGTCTGGAGTACATTTTTAGATTTGCCATGCCCATATGCAATAAAGTCTTTTGGTGGAATGTTATGAACTAGACCCAGTAACTGGGGCGCTGTACTCCTTTTTTGAAATTTTTGACATTATCTGTCGTACTAGCGCCCCAGTCCGTGGTATATATGGAAAGTGCTCCGATTCGGAGTCCGAAGCGGTTTTTTTCTGAATCAGTTACAAAATTGTCAAAATTGCAACAAGGACTCGACAGAATTGCTTGAAAATCGCCTACTGGCTTCTCCAAGTATCTACGGTGAAATAAAATGCAGTTAATTGTACTCACGATCATTTTTGGTCCTCCAAATCGATGATTTTTAGCCCACTATCACGCATATATCAAATTTGCCGTTAGAATCGCCATTTTGAATGTGATACTCAACGACCGTTTCCTTATGTCTAAAACGCTGCGAGGATTGCGTGTTCGCTGAGGCCCTGACTTTCATATTGTTTACCGCCCAGTCAACGCAGGATACCAGGCTGTGTGTAGCGCCAATGTTCACTGATGCCCTGACATTCATATTGATTTGCGTAGTCAATGCAGGATACCAGCTGTGTAGCCTGGTATCCTGCGTTGACTGCGCAAATCAATATGAATGTCAGGGCATCAGCGAACATTGGCGCTACACACAGCCTGGTATCCTGCGTTGACTGCGCGGAAAACAATATGAAAGTCAGGGCCTCATCGAACACGCAATCCTCGCAGCGTTTTAGACATAAGGAAACGGTCGTTGAGTATCACATTCAAAATGGCGATTCTAACGGCAAATTTGATATAATATGCGTGATAGTGGGCTAAAAATCATCGATTTGGAGGACCAAAAATGATCGTGAGTACAATTAACTGCATTTTATTTCACCGTAGATACTTGGAGAAGCCAGTAGGCGATTTTCAAGCAATTCTGTCGAGTCCTTGTTGCAATTTTGACAATTTTGTAACTGATTCAGAAAAAAACCGCTTCGGACTCCGAATCGGAGCACTTTCCATATATACCACGGACTGGGGCGCTAGTACGACAGATAATGTCAAAAATTTCAAAAAAGGAGTACAGCGCCCCAGTTACTGGGTCTAGTTATGAACAATCTCAGGGCTGATACTAAAACTAAAAGGGCCACACAAGTAGTTTTACAACTGTTGTAGTGAATCAAATTTCATCACTCAGACTCAGAGAACATAACCAACCCATCATCAAGCAATGTGAGAATACAGAATAGCAGTTAGCAGTGTCCGGAAAATGGGCACCACCCATTGGCACTGCACTACACACTCTGGTCAAAGTCAAAGACTAAAAACAACACCCACCTTCATCCGGACTTCATAATCAGTATATCTCTTCTTTCCAATACCGTGTGTCTCTGGATTTAACAAATCTATCTCAAGGAAGTTTGCCGGTACCGCGTACGCGTCGTCTAGGGTCTGTTTCTTCGCCCCAAGGCGCCGTGTATCGGCATTTGCTGCGGCTGCGGCTGCTGCCTTCTCGCTTTCGTCCGCCATGCTGAAAATTAAAGTGCGATGAACTTCATTTGCTGAAACGCAACGCACAAGTCTAGTAGTGGTGTTCTCCATTTTTCAGTATAGGGGTGTTAGTCAAAGTATTAGGCAAAAAAAGGTGAACAGGGTGAAAATATAGGATTGGACTAGCCATAAAATACTAAAATTATTGTTCTGAAATTTATTTTATAAGAATTTGATTAATTATTGACTGTTTATACTTAAATGGATAGTAGTAACGCATTTTCCATATTATTTACAAAAAGACACCCATTTCAAGAAGTTGACTGCTCCAAATTGTTCAACCTTTTGACCTTTCATTATCTTTGACCACATAATATAATGCGTGTATTTTCGTGTGCTAACCGGTGAAATATTTGGGCTTAATTTTCTTCTTCTTATGCGGTCTTTTTTATAAGATATATGACTCATGAATAAGGCATTAATGATTTGTTCGTTAGAGGAGGAGTTTTCTCTAGTAAAGGTGAGGCATTACTTTTAAAAAGGTAAAGAAAATGTTGAATTAGTTTTGTAGATTCACTTGTGACTTAGTTCTTTAGTTGAAGTTGAATACATCATTCGGTGCAGTGATGTATCAATCATGTGTACATCCCCCACATCCCCTGCCAAATTGTAAGTGCAATTTACTGTCCCGAAGCGAAGTCATACTTTTTTGAGTAATTAATAGGTCAATAACATTAACATATATGATTCAGATTTTATAACTTTTTATAAGAAGTCATTTAAGATTGTTGGAAGGATTTGATTTAAAGGCACTGGATTGGTAAACAGGTAAACATGGTAAAGCTGAGTGATGATAGCTGATAGTGATAACGGCCGTGATAACTATACATAGAGCAAGGAAAAGTTAGTTAGTGATTACTGATAAAAGTGCAGTGTGAGTGTTTTAACTTTGATTCAATAGACCCAGTAACTGGGGTGCTGTACTCCTTTTTTGAGATTTTGACATTATCAGTCGTACTAGCGCCCATCATGATATATGTAGCAACTGGACCGCGGAGCAGATTTAAAATGAATCTGTGATATCCTGTTCAAAAAAATTGCCAAAGACTCAACAAAATCGCTGGAAAATCACCTACTGGCTTCTAAAGATCTCAAAGATAAAACAGATAAAATAAAATGCATTTAATTGCACTCACGATTGTTTTCTGTCCTCCAAATCAATGATTTTTTAGGCCAACCAAAAGTGCAGTCGTTACAATCTGCATTTTACTACTATATGACATCAACTACTGTTTCCTAACAAAAAGGATTGCGTGTTCGCTGATGCCCTGACTTGCATTGTTTTGCCCAGTCAAGACAGGACACCAGTCCCCCTACCCACACGCAATCCACACTGTATAGAACAGAAGTTCCATTGGTCATGATTGGCCGAGCGCACGCTCTACACAGCTGGTATCGTGCGTTGACTGCGCAAAACAATATGCAAGTCAGGGCATCAGCGAACACGCAATCCTTTTTGTTAGAAAACAGTAGTTGATGTCATGTTCGTTGCTACATATCACGCTGGGGTGCTAGTATGACTGATAATGTCAAAATCTATATAATAAAAAAAGGTGTACAGTGCCCCAGTTACTGTGTCATGAAAAAACAAACCTGTGAAAGTTTGGGCTCAATCCGTCATCTGGGTCAGGAGAAAATAGTGAAAAACTGTGCACACTTTTCAGCCTATTGTAAACACATTGTCTTTAATTTTGATTGTTACAACCAAAATCAGCTTAGGTTTTCAGATACAGTTTTCTTGAATATGACAGCGTTTTGGAGGGAAATATTTCACAGAAAAATTTGTTCTAGTATTGACTAGTAAGCTTTCAGATTAAAACTAAACAATGTTTTTTATCCTTACCAATCCTTTTATTAGGGCCTACGTGTATTGTTATGAACAGGGAGATTTTGTGCAAGTTCGTTTGCAATTGTACTTATTTCAATTGGGTGTTGCTGTTGATTGATGGGTGATTATTTTCACCCATATTGTACTTGAAGTAAACTAGTAATGGTATTTCAGATCGTACATCATGTACCAATCCTGTTTCTAGTGTGATGGTTGTGAAAATCATAACCTTCAATCTGAACAAACAAAGGGTTAACAGAGGGTTAACGACTGTCGGGAGGGTCAAGGGGTACGGTTATTGCCGCTATCATGTGTCATACCTAAGTACCCAAATCATAAATTGAAGTTAGCACGATAGGTTTTTATAGTTTTGACTAAACATGGTTTTGTATGCATGGAGTACTTAGTTGAGATGATGGTTTAGGACTAGGCTAGTTACACAGCTGCAGCCACAGCTATTACAGGCATTACCAACACTGATATGACAGTTGTGGTTTACATTGCACAATGTACTAGCCAACGTACTATCAGTGTCATTGACACAATTAGTTTAAATAATGACTCAGGTCTGCATTTTTTTTCAATTTTCCTACAGGTACATGAACATCTAACGAAATTAGTTTTTAAGCTAATTTGAAGTGGCTAGTAAGCTGAACAATTTTGATATGTTGAGTGTCAATCCAGTAGCAACATAATAGAATAGCGAAAGAGGGCCGAGGTCAACATGCTTAACGTAAAGGAAGTTATCTTGCAGCCCTTGGCTACTCCGGTACTTTGCAGACGATTGTTTCAAAAAACTAGGCTTCCACACCGGACTGCGAACATCTGTACTGGCTGCCGACTAAAAAGTACAACAACAAATCCCTCAAGATCAGCAAGTGAGTCTTGGTTATTGTTTTTCACTTTCCTGAAGTAGCCACAAAGCTATTTCATGTGGTTATTGATAATAATTAGCATTGGGTCATCGTTATAAATTTGAAGTTTTCATATTAACTAAATTGTTTTTATTTTGAACAGCATCCACATACTTCAGTGAGACGATATCATCTGAAAACATAACCTACACTCAACACCTTAGCAGTAAGACAAGCCGAGTGAAAAGGCAAGAAAGACCAGGTCCCCTGTCTGCATATGACAGTTTGATACAACAGGGTGAACTCAATGATGATCCTCATCAGAGGACGATAGTGAAAAGTCTACAAGATTTATTTGACAATATATCAGGATATCGGCCAGCAGAGCCTAGCCTCTTTAAGAAGGTACATATTTATTGTACTAAAACGACTTGAATGGGAACCATGTAAAGCCTTCCATTGCTGAGAAATGTATTGTTTGATTGTTTTTGTTGTTTAGGAATTCAACTTTCAAGTAATAGACTTCAGCCCAATTGTTTCTCTTCAATAAGCAACACAGGACTATCTGTTGTGTTTATCATGTCGTAATGACAGTCAGCAGCTGAGCACAGTAAGAGGAGGGAACTTTAACTTCATAGAAGTAAATGTCAATCATTTGTCTTGGTTGTATAGTTATTAGGAAAAGCTCCTGGTCCTGGACCCAAAGGTTTATATCTGCATGGCAGTGTAGGATCAGGCAAGACAATGCTAATGGACCTGTTCTATCAAGATGTAAAAGTCGACCGTAAGCAGAGGGCTCACTTCAACTCCTTCATGCTAGATGTTCACTCTAGTAAGTAAACCTCTGAAGCATAGAACAATCTTAAAAATACAGACTTGGAACTTAATACTTCAATTTCAACTCAAGTGTACTCATTAGTACATAGAAGGCTGCTACTTCGATGTGTAACTCTTGATTACAAAATTAGAAATTAAAAAGGCTTTAATCAAATATCTATTTTAGTGTTGACCTTTATTCCATTTTTGGACCAATTGATTAATTTTCTTCATACTGCAATATATTCACCATATATTTCTTATCTTCATCTCCAAGGAATTCATGAGGTGAAGAGGCAGATCCCCAGGAATCATGATAGTCACAAGCCTCGTCCCTTTGACCCCATCTCACCTGTAGCTAAGGATATCAGTAGTGAAACATGGCTACTCTGCTTTGATGAGTTCCAGGTAAGGCTTTTGTATACCTTTGTTACAAGGTAACCTTTGTGAAACTCCCTGTTGATTAAAATTTGCTTGCTTGGCATTAAGAACACGATCCAGTTTCTGATTGCTATCAGGTCTTCATACATGCAGTGTTGCTTTTTTTTTTTAAGAGAGAGACAGGCATTTAACTTTTTCAATTATTTGTGTGTGTGCATCGTTTAGTGTGATTTTGTGTTCCTATTGTGTGAATTAAATTGTATTGAATTTACTTACTGTATTTTGTTCCCTTCATTGAATAAAATTTAATATGTTTTTCTTTTGTAACACGGACAATTACATTTTAATATTTAAGTTAAATGGTGTTATTGGGCTTCTTTCATACTGTAACGGTTTTTTTTTTCATTTAGAAACGTTTATGAATGTTGTCATGCGACATAAGTTTATGACTTGTGTTGTGCAATGAATTTTTTAAGCTATGACTATTGGTAACTTATTTTTAAGCTATGACTATTGGTAACTTATAGTGATATATTTTGTGCAATGTATCCTTTATTTCTGTAGAAAATTATACATACGCATTTGATAATGTATTGACACTCTTGCGTATACATTGCTAGTGATCTTGAAACTGATTACGTAAATTTTAGTTACTCTTTTAAAATTTAAACGGTGTACAACTTCATACATTGTTTTGTTAGTTTCATATTGTTGCTGTTGATAATAGCAATTGTTCAAGTGAACTTCATTTAATAAGAGGTCTCCTGTACTCGATGTTTACAGGTGACTGATATAGCAGATGCCATGATCCTAAAGAGATTGTTTACTGAGTTGTTTGACAATGGAGTTGTTGTTGTGGCAACATCTAACAGAGAGCCGGATGACTTGTACAAGAATGGACTTCAACGCAGTAATTTTGTTCCTTTTATTGAAGTATTAAAGGTAATCAGTTAGCTTTATGAGGACGGAGGGTGTTGATTGACTTGCAGCTTTCACTAAAATTGTTTCACTGAAGTTTGATAACTTTGCTGTGCTATCAATAGTCTTGATAAAGGTTTTATTCACTGATTGACATTTTCTTAATATCTTACTAGCTATAGGCATTTATTAGGCACTTTTAAACCAATTATATCAAAGCGCCTCCCACTATTACTACCCCTGATCATAGAGCCTTAAGCATTCCTGAAACCATCTCATCTCTTGAAGAGTATGCAACACTGGAAGCCAAGTGGATGCACAGGTTGCTAATTTTCACATCAACAATCGCTACCCTCGCAGGTACCCATTTACTCCTGGTTGATGAGAAGCAATTATAGAACGTGTCTTGTCCAAGGACACAAGTGTCATGACCAGGATTCTTACCCACACTCTGATGACTCAGCCATCAGAACATGACTCCAGTGCACTAGACCACTCATCCAGGACGTGCTCCATATATTTATTAGATGTATATTTATATTAAGTTTTTGTACTTGTGTTTATTTCAGAGACATTGTAACAGGCTACAATTAGACTCGGGCATTGATTATCGAAAATTAGGTAAGTTTGCATTCCCTGATAACAGTGTACTTTTTCCATGCAGTCAGATACTTTTGAATCCAAGATATGGAAGAACAACCATCATTTAGCTGCGTACCATTAACTTCATGTTGATAAGTAAAAGTAAAGTGCTTTTTACAGAAACAAACACACATTTTAGCTTTAAGTTTATTGCCAAGACAAGGACAGACTATTAAGCATTTATTGACTGGATGTATATTGTTTATGTGTTTCAGATGCCATTGAAAGAGGCCAAGTATTCTTTGTAAAGAGTAAGTGCAATGCTGATGAGGAAATGGACAGAATATTTGAAAGCTTGGCACAGAGAGAGGATGCTGGTAAGTCATGTCAGAAAACAAAATAAATTATGGAACTAAAATAGTCTCGTGCACCGGACATAAGTTTTGGTGGCAAAAACAATGGGGGTGTGGGTTTGAATCCTGGTCATGATACTTGTGCGTTCAGTGTTGTTGACTTGAGTCTGTGACTTTGACTTGAGTTGGACTCGAGCCATCTATTTTTGTGACTTGTGATTTGACTTGACTTGACTTGAGGGCACAATGATACAAGATTTTACTTGACTTGAGAAAAAAATGACTTGGTGACAACACTGTGTCTTGAGCAAGACACTTAACTACAATTGCTTCTCTTCACCCTGGAGTAAATGGGTACCTACCAGAGCAAAGATGGTTCTTGTGATTTGTTTAGCATGATGCACTATATACTTGGCATCACAGACTGCATACTCTCCAGGGAGCTGGTTGCAGGAATAAATTAAATGGTCCAATGATGAGTAATAATTTTCATGCACCATGAGCCTCAAAATTGTCAGATTCCGGTGCTATATAATGTCCATGATTATTCTAGTCATTTACTGTTTGGTCTCAGGTCAATGTTGGCATTAGCCCGAATCATGTTTCTTGTCTCTTTGTTTCAGTTACACACAGTAGAACCATCCACCTCATGGGCAGGGAATTGAGAATACCGATAGCATGTGGTCGAATTGCAAGCTTTTCATTCACTGATCTGTGTGAAAAGGTAAGATCTATTTCAGATTCTTTGTTAAACCCCATTCAGGATAGCCATGTGAATGATTAAGAAAAGAGCTGGAAAACATTGCTGAAGCATTTCTTGTGTATTTATTTCTTAGAAGTTGTCATGGGCCCTATTTTAGAAATGTGTACTGAAAGTTATTAAATGTAAGGATTAAATCATTACAATGTTACCTAGGAAATGTACATATGTTTCCGTGAAATTTGCAACATGTAAACCAGGAAAAGGCTAGATTGTATAGGGAAATGTAAAGTCATTCTGCATTCTACATAAATTTGAAGAATAAATGGAGAAGGTGCAAAGTACAAGTAATGTGTTCCACATACAATAAATCAATAGTACTCCTGTGTACTGAAGGAATAAGTTTGCTGTAGTGAATGAAATAGGTTTGATGTGGTGAAGGAAAAGTTGTAATGAATTAATAGGTTCAATGTAAGGAAGAATAGGTACAATATATGAAATATTAGGTTTGACCTGTTGAAGAAGTAGATTCAATGTAAATGGAGGGAGTAGGTTTGAAGAATTGAAGGAAAATGTACACTGTAATGAAGGAACAGGTTTGACCTGTTGAAGGAGTAGGTTCAATGTAATGTGAGGAAGTAGGTTTGAAGGAATGAAGGAAAATGTGCAATGTAATGAAGGAATGGGTTTGACCTGTTGAAGGAGTAGGTTCAATGTAATGTGAGGGAGTAGGTTTGAAGGAATGAAGGAAAATGTGCAATGTAATGAAGGAATGGGTTTGACCTGTTGAAGGAGTAGGTTCAATGTAATGTGAGGGAGTAGGTTTGAAGGAATGAAGGAAAATGCACACTGTAATGAAGGAATGGGTTTGACCTGTTGAAGGAGTAGGTTCAATGTAATGTGAGGGAGTAGGTTTGAAGGAATGAAGGAAAATGCACACTGTAATGAAGGAATGGGTTTGACCTGTTGAAGGAGTAGGTTCAATGTAATGTGAGGGAGTAGGTTTGAAGGAATGAAGGAAAATGTGCACTGTAATGAAGGAATGGGTTTGACCTGTTGAAGGAGTAGGTTCAGTGTAATGTGAGGGAGTAGGTTTGAAGAATTAAAGGAAAATGCACACTGTAATGAAGGAATGGGTTTGACCTGTTGAAGGAGTAGGTTCAATGTAATGTGAGGGAGTAGGTTTGAAGAATTGAAGGAAAATGCACACTGTAATGAAGGAATGGGTTTGACCTGTTGAAGGAGCAGGTTCAATGTAATGTGAGGGAGTAGGTTTGAAGAATTGAAGGAAAATGCACACTGTAATGAAGGAATGGGTTTGACCTGTTGAAGGAGTAGGTTCAATGTAATGTGAGGGAGTAGGTTTGAAGAATTGAAGGAAAATGCACACTGTAATGAAGGAATGGGTTTGACCTGTTGAAGGAGCAGGTTCAATGTAATGTGAGGGAGTAGGTTTGAAGAATTGAAGGAAAATGCACACTGTAATGAAGGAATGGGTTTGACCTGTTGAAGGAATAGGTTCAGTGTAATGTGAGGGAGTAGGTTTGAAGAATTGAAGGAAAATGGACACTGTAATGAAGGAATGGGTTTGACCTGTTGAAGGAGTAGGTTCAGTGTAATGTGAGGGAGTAGGTTTGAAGAATTGAAGGAAAATGTGCACTGTAATGAAGGAATGGGTTTGACCTGTTGAAGGAATAGTTTTAATGCGATGTGTACACAACCACTTTAGTGATTGTAGAAGCTGAAATAGTTGTGGCACAGACTGCTAGCCTCCAGTCAGAATAGTGATTTTAGTTTTGAGACTGGCTGATCATCTAGAAGCAATGCCAGATACCCGTCAGGTAGCGTAAAACATACAGGGGAAAAGACCGCCCTAACCGCTAATAGGATACCACTGCAAAATGCATAAATCTTCACAAAGACAACTGTGCTTTTTTACTGTGTAAAGCCGTTAGGGGCTGCTGACTACCTGGCTATTGGGCGTGAATTTGATACAGTCTTCATACGAGACATCCCCCAGATGTCTTTGAACATGAAGACAGCTGCCAGACGATTCATCACATTGGTTGACAATTTCTACGACAACAAGGTAATTTACATGTAACATTGCTTTTTTATTATGAATTTGAATTGGCTGAATTTTTCCTCCAATAAAATGTTATTGTGTTCACTCGATTACTTTTTTGATAAAGATTGCAGTTGATCAGATATGGGAAAGGTGGCCCGCAAAAATCAATTCAAAAGATAGAGTCGTGCTCATTAGCAAAAGTTTTTGATGGAAACAAGTCTTCTGTTCATTCAATATTGTATTATGTGTGGTCTATTCCTTAGGTGAGACTTGTGTGTTCGTCTGATGCAGAACCAGAGCAACTGTTTGCTACAAGTAATTTGACCCAACGTGACCTTGACGATCGCAGGATGCTCATGGATGACCTCAATATAAGTATGGTGAGTATTTTTGTATGGATTCCACTTTCATAGCTGTATGTTACACTCTTTGCCAGAAGAGGGCTCCCTTCAGATTGATTTTTCTAAAAATATATCTTACAACAACCACAAGAGGGCTCCCTTAAAATCCCCTGTCCAAACCATTGACCAGAGCAAGTTGCATTTGTTTACAGGATGTCAGTAGTTCAGCAGCAAGTATATTTACTGGTGAGGAAGAACTCTTTGCCTTTGAGAGAACAATTTCAAGATTAACTGAGATGCAAACAGAGGAATACTGGAAGAGTAACATGGAGACAGACCAAGCTGTGAAGAAAGAAGAGTTATGATAAAAGCTGTAAATTCTCCCCAATTTTAGTTTTGTTTCCTTATGTGTTTTAGCATTTTTATGATCACTAATGAATAAGAATTGCCACCAGGAATTGTTTTGATTATCCTACTTTCATACTAGGATTTGTCTGAAACATTTAAAATGATTGAAATTATCTCATTATTTAAATAGCTAATTAAATTGGGAAAAATTTAACTCCTATTTCCTCTTGATCTTCAGTGCTGCAGTAGGGTAAGCCAGGTATGCATTGTGAGATGTGAGTATATATATTCTATAGCCCAATGCACCCCTGGCTCATACCAAACTTGACACATTTTGCTCATTATCAATTACAATTTCCCTTTAGTTGAGTTGCTTTGAGAAAGTGTTTCCTTTAAGACAATTTTCTTTTTCAATTTGTCTTTCATGCTCGGTCCCAACAAAACCTTTAAATTGCTTCTTCTAAAACTAAATTTTTAAAATCCCTTCAAACCCTAACAGCCTGAAGACAAGCTAAGCATTGAAGAAATACTTTGAACACACGATGAGAAATACGGCAAAAATGTGCACTGATGTTGAACCTTTTAAGAAATTTCCATATTTTACTGTAAAAATTCACACTTTGTGCTTGCATTGAAATAACCTTCTGATGCAGTTTGTGAATAAAAAAAATTTCAACAACAAAAGTATATGTATTATAAATTGAGAGTTTTGAATGAAGATGTTTTTAAATAACTCTGTTTTTATTTATTGCAATAAAGTTTGGGCAGACAAATGGCCAATAGACTTATTTTTTTTTAATTAACGTTGTTTCCTACACCAAAAAAACTAATTGCCAAAAAGAGGTTAAAGCTGAAAACAAAACATTCGCTAAGAACAGCTACTCTTGGAAAACTTATCAAAATGACTCTGAAAACATGAATTAAATCTTAGTAACATACAAAGTCTTTATTTAGAAATCTTTCAATATCAAATCTAAAAGGCACTGTTGGTTGTCCAAAAGCCGGCCCTCGAGGGAACCCACTTTTTTCCCCATATCACTGAGTAACGAACACATCGTTAAAATATTGAATAACTTCATCTTTATTGTATAAAACCTATTTACACTATTATTCACATTAATCTGTTCATCTAATTAAGGTTTTAACCTGGAAATTATGTCGCTTAATACTGTGCAGTTTAGATTGTTTCTACGAAAAAAGGGGAAAAGGAAAACAGAAAGAGAATGCTCGCAATAAGTTGAGGCCAAAAAATCATGTTATGAATACGTGAACACGTTTGAATCTTATACCAACATTTCTAATGTGAGTTATCATTATTGGCGCTATTTTGTTTGACTTGTGTACGATCTCGTGTACATTATAGCAATGAAGTCACTTGTCTGCCACATTGTTAGGAATTAGTGGTATATTTAACAATACATGTGTTGCTCACAACCAACATTGATTCTCACTGAAGTGTGGACTGGAACCCCAACCCGTATTAATAAAATGATATAATCTGAGCGTCCAACTTTTAACATTTTTGAAAACATCGCTGAAAAAGCTAAACAAATGTGATGACTATAAGGTGCAGCTGCTTTATAAATCAGAAACACCAGCTTATACTAATGGCAAGAAGACTCGTCTACGTCATGGATAATCTAACCTGCAGTTTGAAATATTCTATTAATTTATACTTAATTATTTTCAACAGTGTGTCTTTATAGTAACAGTCTAATTGGGGCAACACTGTCTCGTTGTGATAAAGATAGAAAAGGAATATTTAAAAATCAGTGCATATATAATTATTGTCATGTCCAGTGAGTTAAGATTGTGGGCTTAAATGCGAGCAAATGCAAAAAGGTTGACTAGAAAAATACACATTTTAAAATCTATTCCTTATAAATATCATTGTTTTGAATGTAAAAACCCGTCCGCTTTACAATCGAATTATTATAACAGCAACCCATTTTTAACATAATCTTTGGAATCGTAATAATGTTTAAGGCACTTAACTTTGGCTTTAAATGATATACGTGTAATATGCCTATACGAATGCTTTCAGAATTCGTGGGCTTTATACAAGTCACACAGCAGTCTACTCATAGGCATGGAACCAATGGTCTGGCGGAAGAATAAGGTCTCGAGAGTGCTTGGTCTGACGGCTCTTAGGGTCGGTAGGAGCAACAGAAGCTTCCCGAAGCGGAAGGGTTGGGTCGGGTGTCGGAGTGTAATGTATTTGCTGAGGGTCAGTTGCGACTGGTCTTGGAGACTAGCAACGGAGGAGGTCTCATGGACACCAGAGACGTCTGTGTAAAGAACATGAACAATTATTGAGGACATGAAATATTTCCCTGTCTGTATCTATTTAAAATACGCCTTTAACGTGTCTGTTCAACGAGCGAATGAATAACACTCTGACCACTCACCTGTCTTGAAGACGACGATTCCCTTGAGGCATGCATATTCAGTAGCGTCTACCTCTAACTGTCTCAGCTTTAAAATGATTTCTTCAAGCACTCTTAGCTCGCTGGAGATTGCTGCAAACTTTTCAGCCGGTGTGTTTTCTGGTTGCATACCTAAAGAAATTGGTGTTACTTGTTATTTTCAGTCTAGAAGGAGAAATCGTGTTGTTTCTGACGTTTTTTGGGGAACCATGGATTGGTAAATCTGTATCAAAATTGAATGTAAAATGTACCTGTTGCATTCATTAAAGCTGTAGCGTCCATTGTCATATGCCACTGTGCTGCACCAAGTATGAAGAGTTCCCTCCACCCTTCCTCTAATAACAGCAACTGTAAAACAAACCAATAACATGACTTAACCATCGACCAAAAGTATAACTTTCTGACAAGACCATTAATGGAAAAACACAACATCAATTTTCATTTCCCTCATTAAAAGAAAATATACCGTGGATGGACCGTTTTGTGATTATAGAATTAACCGTTCACCAACCCAGCTCAGGTGTTTTTAGGCATCAATTAAAAATAAAGCACGTGTAATTATAGCAACGAATGACCTACATGTAATTAGGACTATGTGAAATGGATGTTCTCACGTCTGTTCAACGATGGTGTCCACTGATTTATGTTAGTCTCAGTGTATATTGGTAATTTCTCACGGTGGTATTAATTACACAACATATGTCATTAGCTGCAATGACACGTGTAAATGTCCACAGTATAAAAGATCTTATTACCGATGTGTAATTAGTTTGTGTACAGGACATTTATTGATAATGGTATCCATTAACTTTCTTGTAAAAGTTTTATGGCGTATACCCATATGTATAAGAACTATCTGACATCAATTGGTTAATCATTTTCTGTCCATTTGGGCGAGATTTCCTTGACCGTGGACGATGCTGAAATCTGTTTAAGTAAAAACGTCAAGCCCCGAAACACAATATAAAATCAATTGTACGTTTTGTATCTTACCTGATCTCTGAGAGGTAGCGATACAAATGCAGGTACATTTTTGGCCCACTTGACACTCATAAATAACAGTCTGGCGGCCGTCTCACATACCGTCTCCACACTCGTATGAATTGGTCGGATGTAGTCTCGGGGATAGTGCTGAAAAAGAAAAAAATCGACTAAAATAAATGTTTTGATCAGTTTAAGGAAAAATTGTGGAATATGTTTTAAACCTTTACAAATTGAATAAGAGTATTATTGAACTTGAACCAATTGCATTTTGCCCATCATAAATTTGCTACAAACTTGTTCACATTGGGCAGTTTCTTCATTGCGGTAGGCTATGGTTCTCACTGAACATGATTCCTTGCGGCCTCATTTTCGTTCATACATCTGTGTATGGTAGTTTGCTGACATTGACATTTAAACTTGTAAGCTTACCTTTGGCGTTGGGTAGCACGGGAATGGTCCGGCTGGCAGGGCATACTCTGGCGTGCTGACAAGGAGTGTACCGTACGCCTCCACTCCACCTAGCGGACTGATCACGGTCTGTGCGTGGGGAGAATAAGCAGTTACCAACGGACCTGAGACATCGTTGACGGCAGCTGCTGACTCCTTTAGATATAATGCCATTTGTTTCCTAATAGTTGAGTTTCGTGGCCCTCTCTCATGTTGAACGGCTGTTAAGACAAATTTAAATCATTGTGATAATTTGTAGTGTCATGCCTTTGTGTATTGTCATGATTTGACACTATAAAAAGCAGTTTTACAGAGTCGAGTTGACCCTAAAATAATATTGACTTACAGAAGAGACGATGTGGCAGCCTGATAAAATGTTAGTTCAACATTACGTAAACACCATTATGACATAAAAAAATACTACATGATGAAATAAATCTCTTTGCCTATGAAAATTCATAAATAAAAAAAAGAAACCAGCTTAAGTCACTTGTTGAGGTATGCCAGTCTTTGGTTAAGGACCAGGTCTCTTTGAAGGGTGCCTTTGGGGAGCATTGTCCCAGTCAGTACAGGACTGTTTATGCAGCTGGCATGGGCCTCTCATGCGCCCGTCTTCCTTTTCACGAAGCCCGGGGAGCGCTGCACAAAAGACGGGTAGATTTTTTGTCCCTTTTCGACGCAGAAAAATCGAAAAGTTGACAACATTGTGTTGATTTTTACCCCATGATACAGTTTGTAGGTGCAAAGGGAATAATACTTCTGAACATTTTGTCTTCAGTTACTTAACCTAGTTCTTACTTCCATTGAGTTAGTGTTTCACTAAACATAACAATAACAACAGGTGAAGAAAACACAAAACTTCATGCAGCTTCATAGCAGTAATGGTTACTATAAATAGTGGATGTAAATCGTTTTCCGTACAGAGTCTTTTTAATGTGGATAAACGTAAATTTTGTAGTTAACTTTACGATACTATTTTTCTTTCTCTTCGTACGCGGCTTATTTTGCATTTACCTATTATTATTAAACCACTCCCGTCCCTGCCAGCGCTCTCTTATGGAACATTTACAATTCGTCATGAAATGCAAGTGTATTCTATTTATACCGGTAAATGAAAATTTGGAAACCTTAAGGTGAAACTTACCATCTTTGTTCATGTCCACTTGGATACATTTTTTGAGGCGACATGCCCTGCACTGGTTCCGATGGGTCTTGTCGATGGGGCACGGTCCACCACTACGGTTCTTACAGGCATAGGTTCGATTACGCCGAATGCTTCGCTTGAAGAACCCACTGCAGCCGTCACAGGCGTACACACCGTAGTGCTTGCCGGAACTACGGTCACCACACACCTTGCATGGGATGTCTAGTATACGACCTGGGGAAAACAAATTCAACATTCAGAAAATAGACATTCCCATTAAAAAACAAAGAAGAAAAAAGGACAAAGACCTAACCATTGCAACTAAATGACGAAGGGTCGTGTTTGCCGCGTAAAAAGACTCCTCCCCAAATTCTCATTTATTAAAAAAATCGTTCAATTATTTGCTGGCTTTTGACATCAAAGTCATTGTAGCTCCATCATTAAAGACAAATTAGTTTAGAAAATACAAATTAGTTATGAAAAGAAAAGGGAAAGTGGTTTCCAGTATATACGTCTTAATCAAATTTCCTAATATAAGGATTGCTTTTAAGCACAGGGGCGCGCTCCGGGATACAAGATCATTGCCTTTGCCTCGCATGGTTGTAAATGTTTACACAAACTTGTGAGGAAAAGATCCTCATAAATTATATATTAATAAACTATTTCGATTGCAAAGTTGTACAATATTTTGTTAATCTGTAATCATCTTATCTTACGGCATATAAAACAATGTGCCGTCGGACTCTCACCCCCCAAGAAAAAGGATAAATTGATAGTAAAATAGTAAAATAAAATTAGTAGCAGCAATTTCCTTTACATCATTACAGTCCCATTTTGAGAATGTTGAAGTCATTTATCAACATGAGCCCCCGGTGGTCAGCCTAATTGGGCCCTCATCATCGCCCTATCAAAACCCTCTCGACAAGTACCCTCCACTCACACGCTTTCATCTATGAGGTAACCTTGCGCGTCAGTTAAGATAGACACCGGCAAGCCAGGCAGGCCTGCGATCAGTCGAGTGGTCGGGCCTTGAGCCACTGGGCACCCGTGAATGATTATCACCCGTTCCTTTATAATAAGTTTACACCATTTCGATATTTTGACACTATATTGTCACTCAAAATAACTGATGGGCAAGATTTCGGAATTTATTGTTTATGGCCCAAAGAATTCATCGAATAAACACTTAATTTTGTTTCTTCTAATGTATGTGTATTGTTTTGACTTTTTAACGAATTCCATGATAAATACATTGTGGAAGAGCTATATTGCTCTAGAGAGCCCATCGAAGCCATGGACGAATTGGAACCCCAAAACATGAAGGGTTTCGACGGACGGGTTTCATGTAACCCTGTCCTAGAGTATAGGGCCCACAACTTTGGAGAGGTCCATCTGACCTTCTTTCATCTGTCTTTTTAGTGGAGGTCCTCAACTCAATTGCTTAATCGAGTTCACTACAAAATATCACCCCTCCTTAAGATAAGTTAATAGATTGACCATTGCTGACATGGAGAGTTGGGGTCTCAAAGACGAAGCTAGCCCATCTTTTCAAATGTAATAAGACGGGCAGGGCTAACTATCCTACTTATACAACCGCGATTTATCTTAAGAGCTATTGAAGGGTTGTTGCTAATGAATGAAAAAATAAAAGCAGGACACCTGTTTTGGACTAGAATTTTCCTTTCCTGTTCATTCTGCTCTAACTATTATAAACCTGCACATGAATATTTTGTAAATAACATTTTAGAGATACAATCCAATTAAATTCCGGTTGACACTATGAAACATTTTGTAAACATTCCCCCTTTTCAATACTTGTAAACACGTCCATGTTGTTAAAGGTCTGTTACAAAATGTTATGGACCAATACCATAATATAACTGCTTTATATATTGGACACTAGAGACTCCAAAATTTCTAGTTATAGCATATTGACCTGTTATGTGAGGGAACGTATTAAAAAATATAAAAATGCTCAATTCCGAAGGCGGTTGCAATTGATTGATTGGTTTTTCCCCTTCATGTTTATCATATTGATACGGGACTTTGCAACCGCTGACTTCGTATGTTTTCTGACGACTAAACAACCTACACCTTATTTAAGTAATCTGCAAAAGAAACATTAAAAGCGGCCTCTCTTGTGAAAGCACAATTCAGTTTTCATATGTGTTAATGTCGTCCTATCATGAAGGTTAAAACACACATAAATCTTATATTTTGAATTTAAGTATGTGAGGTGAACCGGTTGTATATGAATGTCATTATGAACCTCCCATAATGAATTGGATTAAAAAAACTTCCCGAAATTCTGAAAAGAAATACAGTTCACTTTATTTTTTGTCTTTAATAACAGCACATCGGAAAATACCGTTTTGAAAATACTTTGTTATTATTTGTGATTTTTTCTTCTGATTTTCTATGGCCATGAATTAATGTATTGACAAGGTAGCACACATGTTCGCATAACAAAGCAAAACAAATCAGTTTCGATTTCTACGCTTGTCTACGTTACATGTAATATTACGGTATAACCGTTCTAAATATAACCTTTCTGTCCGTTGCCTAAATTAACCTTGGGTCTTAAGATTAGAACATAATTAGCAATCTGAGTTTGGCAGAGAGTTAAACACTCGACAAGAAACAGACGAGGAAAAAAGACTGGATTAGACTTAAGATTAACCATAAAGAAGAAAGATTTGGACGGTACGTGCACAGAGTAAAGGCGATTTACCGTTAAAAAGCTTTCATAAATAACGTGTGCCCAGTTTAGTCGAAACTCCCACAAAAGCCGTGTTGAGGGCCGAATCATTCGCCTGGATTTGAGCGCCTTTTGCCTTGCCCAGCGTGGTTCAAAAGCCCCTCCATTGTTCCGCGGACACTTAGGGATTTCAGCAAGTCAGTGTGGCAGTAATTCCAGGCATTCTTACAAGTTGTATTCCTATTATTTTTCAGGCGTTGACTTCATCTTAGAAGTTATTAATGACGGGTTTAGTGTCTGAGTATGAAATCCGATTTTTGTTAGGACTCTTTTTCCTGGGCTGCGTGTTGTTTCTTTGATGGACGGCATGTTGTGGGGATATAAAGTCGCGCCATTCTTCTCTACGGGACACACACTATTTCTCAATTTTAAAACTCTGTATCCATGGAGATTTTTAACTTCATCACTAGGATCTCAAATTGAAGGCTATATTCAACCAGAATATCCCTTTAATCCATCGTGAAAAGATGGAATAACAAGTTAATTTTTAATATAAAGATTTTATGACTCAGTGATTTTTTGTTGAAACCCCCCCCCCAAAAAAAAAAAAAAAAAAAAAAAAAATCGATAATCTTCCAGAGAGATTAGACTGAAACTGTGGTCTTAAATTTCTGTCCAATGCTGTGATAATCTAAGTAAAACATTAAATAAAAGCATGGTCCTCGTTTCTCGTGATTATCTCCCACGCGGACACGATCAATTTAATTTCTGAATGTACTAATAGAATGGATTGTACAAGTTTAACTAAAGGTTCGCAATGTGTTATATATTTTTTTTAATTTACATTGATTCATGAAAAACAGAAAGCCCGCCGTGATAAAACTGTTTTTTCATTGATTACTTTCTCCAGTTAACTAAAAATCTTTCCACAGCAATATATTACAAACGTTCTGCAAACTTTAAGAAAGAGCTTACTATACAAACTTGAAACGAGACATCGGGACTACTGGATTTAACCAACACTTTTTTACTGGGTGCCGTTTGTGTTATGTTAATTGATACAGAAGTTAACACATTTATACGCACCAACCAAATTCGTGTCTGACTCGCGGTTTTTTAACTGACGTCTATTTTCCGTGGGGCCCGGGTTTCAAAGAGTCGCCTTGAAATCTCAAGATTGCCCTTTTCAGTTTTTAATTGTTACTCTCAAGATTTTGCACATCAAAACGTCTATGCAAGAGGCTAACAATGAGTTGGTTTAACAATTAAAGAAAAAAACACTTCGCCAAGCCATCTGATCTGGAATGACTGACAGCTTAGCTTCTGAATCGGAAACTACTTTTCCAGGACTGAATTCTTCTCGAGTAGTTTATTATTCTGGTCCTCAAGCAACAGCAATAAAGAAAAACTTATTTCCTCAAAAAGCACAATTAAGTTTTGTTCAAAGTGTGGAAGGCTGAAATACTAAATTGAAACATGCATAAAAGTAAGGTGTTGCTGTTTTTGTTCTCCAAAAACAATGATTGTGCAGTTTTGATTAGTTTTGATTTCTTCCTAAAAATTGTGAATGTTTCATAGTGTCCTAATTTTGAATGTGACCAAAAGCTGATTTTATGAGCAGTACCTTAATGTACGTGCCTGCAGCAACAGATGTCAGATCCTATTTAAGAGTGGTCATTAAAGTCACAACAGAAGTATGGCATTCTGATTGAGTCGGACCGTAATGGCTAATGCGTTGACTAATGACCAACACGTCACCTTTTGACGGATTGTAAACGCTGGGAATTAACTCTTTGCCAAAGAAATGTTTCGTCTTCTGCTTTTCTTAGAGGATGATAGAGCGGGGTAGCCTTCCCCGAGGGAGGGGATCTTTTTTTTAAGACGGTGGAGGATTTGTGTTTTTCGGACGTGGGAGATGGGAGGGGGAGACATGAAGGATGTCGACTAGAAAATGTAATATATTTTTCTTTAGTTAAGATACACTCTGATTTATACACATATTTAGAGACTTTAAATGCCGGTATGAAACTTAAGGTTAGAATCTGTCGCCTAAAAATCGAATACATTTATTTATACTTTGTGACTTGCTTTCTGGCGCTTCAATTGAATATCAAGAGCCAAATCGAGCATCAAAGGTCGACTAATCGTCAAACCTGTCAGATGAAAAACTGCTACAACTTTTCATTTGATAACATTCTCACATTAAATTAATTGAGTATATTCAAATGTACTTTTCCATCCAAACTGCTGGGTTACTCACGCTACTACAGCTAGAAGTACGGGAAACGTCATTAACAAGTGAATTTATCATGTGAAACATTATTTGAAGTGTTGAGGTATTACTCTTGAAAGTAGACATGTACAGGGCTGACTTACAACATCATGTATACAAAAACTGATGGTGTGATAACTATTAGTGCAGGCTATGAGATCAATGAACAAAACTATTGATTACCGGGTACTTCTTTTTTAAATAGCCTATCTTTTTAAAAATTGTGCACGCCTCCTGTTAATTGGAAATACAGTCGTTTGTTGTAAGCACATTCTGGTTACGCAGATATCTTTTAAATCCATAAAAGGAAAAAGAAACCTAGGCTGGAACTGTAGTGACTGGGAACCAAAGTAAACCGCAGGAGTTATGCAGGTGCAAAAACAGCTACTGGTGTTACGCGAGGTTGTTACCGCTGCGTGGGTGACTACCGGTCTTACGCACTGCCCAGCCGGTCTTAAGCACGGCTCGCTACCGTGTTACACGCTATAGCATTCTGTGTAATATATCGCGCATAGTGTTTACCACACCTTTAAAAAAGGTTTTGCCTAAAATTCTAAGCAGAATAACTGCAATAACACTCAATGTGATAACCTGATAACAATATCCATGGTTCGGAAAACGTTTAATGTGTTTTACTGAGTACGGTACTTATTATTATCGTAATACTGATCAAACCAAACAATATTTTAATTTTATTAATGCACATTCGTTGACATTCAAATAAAAGTCATAGTAAAAGCAGTTAAGATTTCATATTTTAACATTTTCAAAAATAATAATAATATACTTACTTGATGTAGACGTGACTTTGGCGTTCATCGCCCGTTGAGCAGCATTTACCATGTCCATGGTTCGACCAGGGTGAGATGTGCTCATAATTTGCGTGGAACGATCCGTACAAACTGCCATTATATAAACAACACAACTACACAACGCGTCTAAAATCAAAGATGGTCCAGCAGGGATACTTGTGGTTGTTATGCCCAAAGTTTTCGAGAACTATTGGTGTCTAGTGGTCCTGAACTCCAGTCAAATCCATCAAGTTATTGGGGTCGCCTTTTACTTATTCATAACACAGGGCCATTCGACAGGGCCACCCTGTCAGTCACGTGGGCCACTGAGGGGCCAAGTTAAGGACGAATCATACCCCCTATTTGGATTAGCATGACAATACAATGGCGGATAATTCTATTTGGGGGCTTTTGTTATTGCAGCTCAGTCCCCCCCAAAAAAACGAAATCTCTGGATGATGATTGGACAATGGCGAAGCCATGTATGTTTATATTATAGAAACATTGGCTGAATGCATGAGCAGGATAGGATCATGATTCTGACCGGATGGTTGGCAGTCAGTCCGATCCTCCGTTCCGTACGATGCCCGTATGCTCCTATGAAGCGTCCCCAGGCGTATAGGTCACAACCCCATCAAACAAATAGACGCGACCTATGTAACAACAGAGCAATTTCCTGCTAAAAATGATACTGTTATACAGTGAAATTCACTCCATTGTCGTGCGATTACAATAACTTTGTACCGTGTATTGACCAATGGAATGAAGCGAGCGAGTCCACTGAGATAGCAGATACCCTTCCGTCCCCTTTGGAAAGCCTTTCGGAATGCCAATAATTACAAATAACGTTTAATTAGTGTTTGTGTTTTTGCTAATATCACTCTGAATGAAATTACAACATTTAGTGATATTTAGAAAAAGTAAATTAAGAAATTGTGATTTTGTAATGACAGTTGGATTCGTTAAAGACAACTTCTCAGAGCACATGACTACGCACGTCAACCTACGTTCATTAATAAATCATCTGCTTACAAGTAACATCGGGGAATTTCCAATGGTCGGACCAAGAGGTTTGAACCACTCTTGATGAGACATTTGTTAATTGGAGAAAACCTAATAAAGTTAATATGCAAAAATACATTTTCGAAGGAATGTCCTGAGAAGCTATACTGGTGTGTATTATTAGGTTTCAGTATTTAGTTTATATATTCCTTGGTTCAATCCACACCTGAAACACCAAAAATAAACAAATGAGGTGCCAAGGGAATAGAAAGGCAACAATTTATTTATTTTATTAGCACTTTAACTTTAAGAGTCCAAAACGCTGTGACTAAAAGTCAATTGGCCCGTCACGTAGAAAAACAAGACAACAAAAGTGAGCCCATTTTGCTCAGGGATTGAAGAGCGATCAACGAGGGAATGGTAAATTTGGTCTGTCATGTGAAATTGCTTTGCCTGCAGCTAGGGTGTTGAATGTGGCTTGCTATAGGTGTCCGTCTCCTCATGAGAGGGGGTCATTGTAAATGGTATGGCAACTCAAGGGATGCTTCATTGTAAATTGTCACTTTGTCTCCAGTGTCACCAATTAATTACTCTTGTGTTGTAGAACTATAGATCCATTAGTTCGGGATGTTTTGGTGTCTAAATGATGAGATAAAGAGTCTATACTAGAGGCTACTGACCCTCTCCATTTTTCAGATTTAAAGGGTCTCACCATTGCATCTCATACCTCCTTCAAAGTTTATTGTAACCCGAAACAAAATAATTAAGATAGCGATGTGTGTTTTAAGGTCAGTATTTTTTTCATGAAGTCTTGCATACTCTGGATGATGTAATAAACCTTCCCATGACTTTTCCAAAGTATAGCTATCATTTTGTTTCGACAACCTGTGAAGTCACCTCCTTACAATGGTGGCAAACACCTGGCAAAACTCCCCCATTGTCTCTGGGTGGACACCTCGAGGCATAGGGTATGGGTGTGAAGCTCTTCCTGGATAGGGCACACTTGGCTTGTTTGCTGTGTTCTTGATCTATCTGCTGCGGTGGTGGTGGTTAGCCCTTGTTGCACCGCTTTACCAGTCGGTTTGTCTCTTTTGTCTGTCTATTTGTACCAGTGGTAGGTTTGTTTGTCTGGTCTAAGATTTAGCGGATGGGAGGTTAGTTCTTGTGATTTTTTTTCTAAAAGGAAGATTACTTTATGCGTCCCAGGATTGATTCTTATTCGGTTACAATGGTCGGATTTACATAAATGCATTAGCAGATCCGGACGGTGTGACGAAGGGGTGGGATGGGGGGGGGGGGGCAAATCTGGCGTGTGCCTTTCTCGCTAAACACGTATGTACATTGCCGTTCATGTTTTTTCTATTTATTACTTACAGTTTGTACATCTTCTTTTCGAAACCCTTCATCCACTTATCCCGCCTTTCTAAAAATTAAGCGTATATAGCTGCAGGTGGATAGGAACTAGACATTCCGTGAGTTTAAATAAAGAAAGGGGTTTTATTATACAACTTTCCTCGTATTACCCCTGAGTGGGGAAAACTAAGGGAACACATGGAAGTAAATTTTGTATCCCGTAATCTTGTAGATGTTGAAAACTGCATGCAGAGCAAGCAACTGCCTTTAAAAAGTTATGTTAAATAGTGAAATGAGATTCCGCGTACTTTGGATCATGTACATGTATGTGTAGCAGGCAATGTGTGTAAATCCGTTACTTGGTTTGAACTCATGGTGCTTGGCTAATTAACAACTGTACAAACCAGATGTAATAATTAGGTTATTACTATTCTCATGCAAATCTAGGCCTATTTCAAGTCTTATTCAAGCAATAAGTCAAAGTAGGTAGGCTCTGTAAATCGCAGTCTCAGACTAAAGCTGGACACGAATTGCACGGACTCGCCAAACAGTCGCCGACCGATTGAGCTCCATACTGGAAACCCTTTATAGTATCTGACAACTGATGACATGAAAAGACCCTAGACTTTTCCCTGCAGACAGATCGTGTCATGTTAAATTTGAATCGTGCTCATCCATTCGGGATGTCAGAAAGTGGCACTCTCCTTGGTGTAGTTAATCGCCCAATTACTACCTAATGAGCACGTGTTACTCCTAATCACCAAGAGGTGTTGTCAAAATACACCTACCTAAGTGGAAGATTTTTACATTGACTACCTTTTATAAAGGATGTTTTATAAGATTCAGAGACGGTTTATTTGACCAGACACATTCTTTGTATAGGTCTTCTTGCATACTGTGATCGAAAGTAAGTTTCTGGAAGATCCAAATGGTTCCTAATTTGTTTGACGAAGCAGAAACTCAGTCCATGGACCTGTGTGGTGGTAGGAATGACTGTTGTATTTGTTATGAACTGACTATTAATATACTAGGTTGAAAATCTATGCCTTGACTGACCAAGATCGTCATCCAAGAAAAACGTAAGATGAATAGTCGTCAAAATGTATACGTTTCTTGTTAGATTAAATTTGGACCAGGAAACGTATTTTTGGACGAATGCTGTTGCGGCCGTCTGGTTCTTGTTCAAGAAAAAAAATCAATTACTATAACAATCACTGGCCTCAAATGACGTCACATGTCAACAATTTCGAGCATTTCTAATTTCTGTGCAGTACCTCGTAACTGGATGGGACCTTAAAGCACTAATAATCCACTTCAGAAGGCTTATGAGAACGACAAGCAAACTGTCTGTTAGCATGGCTTAACTTCCAGACGCTATTCACTCAGTGAAGACATCATTCTCATGTGGCTTCGACAAAAAAGAACAAAAGCTAAAAGTCCGGTTTTTAATCTTCGAATCTTTTGGTGTTTGCTTTCGTCCAACCCCCAGGGATTACTCCATAAAAGACGAGCAGTTGATCTCTCGAACCATCTTCATCTGATATTATTTGTGATGACAAAAGGCTCAAAACATGTGTCATTTCTTGTTCTTTTCTTGTGTCTTAAATATCCACCTTATTTGCAAAGTGTCCCTTGAAAATGGTCAAAATGACTTAAAGAATTGATGTTCAATCTTTTTAGGGTTTGATCATTAAATTCATTATGTACATCGTCGCTAAACATCATCAATCTTATACACTGCTCTTTGTTTCCCCCAACCTACCCAAGACAGTTATATCTTGCTTGTCCCCAACGAAAACACTCAATCCCCCTCCCCCAAATATCCAGGAAGAAGCAAAACTGTCATAAGCCAGAGCAAAGTATGCGAATCTTGTCTAAAACTCACTCTTAGCAGATTTAAACACGACCATTCCAAACTGAGTGTTGTCTTTAACAAGTCATTCTTACATATTCACTCGGCAAAGGTGTAATCCCCGCGGAAGGTCAGACAGTCTGATTGTTACCCCTCTCCGAATCGGGAACTTAATTATCAAGAGTAAATACCACAGACAGAGTTAAACCCTAAAAGGTGTCAGTACTTTGGAGTATAACAACGCGTAGAATGCTAGCATTTAGTGAAGTCCTGTGATGGTATACTCGCCAGAGGCATGGTTTGTTGGATTTTTTGAAATAGTTCTTTGACATGATTTGTGACAGCTCTTCTTCATGATCTCACAGCATAGGCCTAAAGTGAACTCACGAAAACTCAAGGTCATGGTGTAACAAAACTGGCAGAAAATGGTGTCCTATATTGGGTTGTTCGTCATGTTGCGATTTGTTTAATTATTGCTTATAAATAACAACAAATGCTGTTTCTTCCCTAAAACACTTAAAGGGCAGGTATGACAGAAACACAAAATGACGAATCGTACCCGAGACCCTTTCATAGCAAGTCTTCGTAGCCGTGCCACTATCAATGCAGCTCTTGATAATGGTTTACAACGTGTGAACACTCGATGCAGACTTGTTACACCTTTTTACATCCATTATGGCGACTATACTGCTAACCGTGTCTGATGAATCCATGGTAGTATTAAACTTGACAAGATAAGACTATTAGTCTTAAAGGATGTGTGCATCAACGGTAATTAACTTTTAAAGTGAAGTATCTTCTTAACAGTTCCATTCCTGACACTTTTTCTCTCTTCATTTTGTTTTGGAAAATGAAGTAAAGTTTATAAAAAAGCTGAAAAGAAATCAATTTTTGCATTAAACAAGACAATAAAATAAAACTGCTACGTTTGTAGTCTGCAGCTTTGGAACTGATGCGAAAAACAAATTAACGAATTTTTACGTAAAATCTTACTTTTAAACTTGCTATTACTATTAATTGTCCAGAAAACTATCTTAAATCTACCATGTGCGATGAGTTTTTCCTCTGACATTGGTTTGTACTTCGATTTAGCTTTAAATTAAAATAGGCATCACACAGTGTGCACCAAAACAAAAATGACAGAACGTAAACCGTTTTTCGCTATTTTCTTAAAACGCATCCACCTGTAAGTTTGATTTAATTTTCACAGGTTGATCGAATGCTATGTAAATATTTGGGGATCGGTTTGACTCAGTGGTTTCTTTCCCTGCCTTTCACCTCTGTGAAACCCAGTTCGAATCCCAACTCAGACAGGAGCCTTGCATGTGGATTGGGTTTTCAGTCCCTGCCTTTGGGTGGGTTTTCCTCCCACATCTAAAAGTGAACATTTCTTCTCGTTTCATATTCATCGGTGTTGTGCTGTTGGATGTGTAATAAAATAAATAATAAATAAATAAATAAGTAAATAAATAAGTAAAAAACTAAAGGATTTCAATTAGCGAAATAATCCCGACAATAATCCTGCATAAATTTACCCCAGTCTTTTGCCCTGGTGGCAATAATTTACTTTGTACATCTGGGTGAGAAGTCAACTGTTCTTGATGTATTTAAAATTGACGTTTTTGATGGGTTACATAATAGCACTGGGAGAGAAAACAATCTTGTTAAATATGGAGTGAGTCAAAACAATTGTTTTGATGATGGAAGATAATGGGATGAACATTAGTTCACACGGGGCACATTTTCTTCCCATAAAGGCGTGGTTGTAAGACCTATTTCGTTATGATTTTCCAGTCTTTTTAGCCCACGTTAGTTTGAGGTTCTGCTGTCGGTTTTGTTCGTGGGCTTCTTCATATTGCATCAGCAATTAAATACAGTTACAGTTTTGAAATAACTCCCAAAGTGTTGGCAACCAACGAACCAATAGCAGAGTGTATTTATTGTTGTGTGTTTTCCACGAGTCATTCAAACATCACCTCCCGCGGGTAGGGCAACAAAACATCGGCTTTGAGAAAATTCGCGACAAATTCTCGACCTATTGCCTTGGCAAATTATTATAATCACAAAGTCAGTCGGTGACAAGAATGCATTTGTATCCAATTTATGTAACTCGTATTCATTGTACACAAAACAAACTCCTCACGCGCAGTGAGGAAGAATTCGCAGAGCGTAAAACTTGACAAATGTACCAGAGTGGAAGTAAAAACTGGCGTTAGATTTGAATGCCTAAAGACCAACCGCGGTGCTCGTCTGGGCTGGCTATTGACACTTATGATGTAGTTATTAAAACCATTCTTGTGCTCGTTTTTCGCCCTGTTGACAAATATAAAGAGTAACGGGCCGGTACCCCCGTCGCGATGTCGTCAGGAGATGGCTTGGCCGTCCGTGAGCCCGACGCCTCGGCCAAGTTCACACTGAGGTCTGCGTGACGAGCTGGAAATGCATTGATGAGCCAAGGACTTCTGACAAACGGGAAAAATAAACGATTAACTTCAGTCCCGGGCGCATTGATGTGTTATTTAATCTGGACTTAACTGGTTACACAGAAGATGACCTTCTGGGTTTTTTCCCTTCTTTTTGTCGATCGTTCGGGTTTTATTCTCTTGCTCTGGTTTGTTGTTCAGCAAGGGGGAGGAGAAACCAAAGAACAACACCCCGGCGAGGAGAGAAAACAAGCCTTGTCCTCGGCCTTGTCGCTTGGCCAGTGTGGCTTGGTGTGTTGTTGTTTGTCGCTGGTCCTCTCTTCGTGGTCTCAAACCTCTCATCGTAACTTGTTCTTCTCATTCAGGTCACTTCCCGTCGCTGTTTTTCACGACTGATTGAATCTTCCTGTTTTTCTGCGCCTTTGTTAAGCGCTACCGTTAGAACAATCCCTGCGATAAGAACCCCATCTACCCCAGACTTCGTGTTCACTTTCAAACTTCGGTGGGAAGAACACGGCATCCTCTCAGGCAATGCCGGTCTTCCTTGTTGAAGTTCCGAAGCATTCGCAATAAAAACATGTGTACTTGAACAACCAATTTAAAATAAACACAAACAACATCAACCAAACCAATTATCTTCGTTATGTTTTGTTAATCTACAAAGTCATTATATGGTGAAAAGGGACTTTGCTTTGGACAAAGCAATGCAAGGATTTCGTCCCGGGGCCCATGGATGTATTATGTCAATTGTCAAGTGGGAGGACCTCGAAACACCACCGAAGAACACATTTGATGGGTCATTAATCATTCAGTTGTACAGGCCTTTAAAACATAATTTATATCTCAAAAAAGAAGTCTTTTTAAAGCAAATTCGATCAAAATGTCAAAATTACTCTGTGTAAATCCGATGATGACATTAACTAGAACAACTCAGAGTGTGGTATATTTTTATTGGCAATAATTTTAATTAACATAAATTTTAATTAAAATTATCTTGAATAAGCGTGGGCATTACTTACCCGTGTTTATGGAAGCTAAAACATGAAGAGTATGTACCAATTAATTCCCAGACTTAGTGGTATCTTTACAAACTTGAACGCTGTGCGTCCTATATTGACCAGACGTGATACACATAGCTAACTATGTACACTGTAAGTTTTTCAGAGACAGTCTTTTATTATTAATTAGTCCCATCATTAAATTATGTAGACATGATTGTGTTAAGCTGAAATCTGTGCAATATTGAAACCTCAACTGTCTGACCTCTACCCGCTCAATAATGGATGAACACTGAATTTGAATTTTATGGCAATGATACCATGAACAGCTTCGTCTTGTTTATCTAAGACGGCTGTATATTACGCAGCGAAGCGCGTAACCTCCCAAATATGACGGGAAGTCTGCATCGTGCAGCCCCCATCCCAGCCAGCCAGACCGGCTCGCCCGCTAATGCCTCCGAGCCCCGGTCAAACATCAACGCAGATTTCAATTGTTTTGAATTCGAATTGTTAATACTCAGCCCAATGTCCAGGAAGCTAGCCCCAACGAACTGATTAGTATTGCATTGACTTATTCGATTGTAATTTACCTTTGCTTTTTGTTCTGTGATTATTAAATGGCCGGAAAGGGGGAGGCGGCGTCTTGCCCTATGCACGGTCCAATGAGGCTCGTCTTAGTTACTATTTAATCAGGCGACCGTAAAACGGAAATTGAGTTTTGTGGCATTTTCAGCCCCTTCACTGTTGACCGCAATGTTGTGGCAGATCATGATATGGCGCAATAGGGTCTCCGTTTAAACAATACTACATTACCGCAATAGTATTTTGTTTATTGATTTTAACAAAAATCCCAGTATAAAACTTGCATTATTTGATTAATTTTTGGCGTCGACCAGACACGTCACGGATATGTTTTGCCAGATTTCAGTCGTGGTTCGGCGAATTTTGCCGGAGCTGATGTAAACATGTTTTGTCAGGAGACCAAAGAGCCTTCAGGAAAAATGTATTTCATTTTCTAGTTATTTGTTTAACTGTTGCTTAACCCCTGTTGGAATTCCAAAGCTTTTATATTAGTTTGTAACTTTTGAAACAGTAATTCTCTTAAATGAAGACAACAAATTAATTGTATTCGGAAATGTAATTCCGTACAGCAGAACCTGACTAACATCTCTGGGGAAGAGATCTAAGTATAAGTTTTATTTCATAGTTGGAAAGCTATCACCGTGGATTTAGGCAAAATGTCTTTTTACTATATCGGTTAGAGCAAGCTCGTGTTTCCTAGCTTGTAATTGAAAGTTGAAAGTTTAGGGGAAGGGAAGAGTAAACAAAGAAAACACAATCAGTTCCTCAAAAATCCAAAAAGTGTTTTCGTTTTTAAATTGACAGTAGGCTTATGAATTTCTCTTCTTAATGACACGACGTATCACTGACAACTTTGTGAACCTAAATTATCAATCGAAAACTAGAGTTTGGCATGCCGGTCTCACGGTTATCGAGTCATGCCTCCATGTTGAGGGGTTCGAGCTGGAACGTGGGTACAAGATTGTAACTTCCAAACTGCATTGGAAGAACCGTCGATTTAATTGAATTGAATTCTCATTCTTTACTTGAGTCCATTTTGTTGCTGTCCTTTCAATCAACTCTTTTCGTTTACCACAGCTACATCGATGATTGATCACATCCTTTTTCCTAATTGACTTGAATTGCCTCGTAACTATGACAACCAGCAACGCTGTCAATCTTCCTCCACAAAAAACGGGAAAAGTCTGCGGGCGGGAAATGCTGGAAACTCACTGTGAAGCTATGGGATTGCTTCGTGAGTCACACAGCGTCACTTTATAATCCATGTATTGTGCTGATATTAACTAGTTTGCATGTCAAAGAAAGTCAGGGTTAAGTTGCTTACAAATACCCCCTTATCACCCAGAAGTCGAGCTGGCATAATTTGTTTGTCAAAATTGTTCACTCTTTCTGTAGTTGAAAGCTCAGCGGAAGTTGGGATTTTGAGTGTGGTTGGTAGACCTTCTGTAAAGAAGTTGTAGAATTCTAAACAGTAACTATAGGTGGGCAGTATACAACATTGACCTAATAATATTATAGTTTGTACCTTAGTGTAATGGGATGAATATTGAACTTTATGCTATGCCATAGTATGAAGTCATCATCTCAGCTCACAGATCACAATGAGCCAGACCATTTCCTCATTCAGTTTAGTTTTGTCCATCAGTTAAGTTCCATATATTGATGTTTTTAAATATAAATGTATAGCCTGATTTTAAGGGTCATTAGTCCATAAAGTGCAGTGTTTTTGTTTGTTTGTTCTCCATAACCCAACGTGCGTATAAACTAGGCTAACATCCTACACATCAATCTGATAAGATCATCAGATGTTTATGTGGTCATTTTCCTCCACACCATCGATTGAGATTGAATCAAACTTGAAAATTGGGCAATTGTAGAAATCAAATGTCAACTGGTTGATTATTGTCCCCTCGGGAGAAGCATACAGGTGTTGGGATCTGTCCTCCATGACCCCTGCTTCAAACCCGCCGACACAAACAAGCCGTTTTCCAGGCCCATAAGTTATCATAATACGAGCCTTTCACCACGGCTCTGCCATCAAGTTCCTAAGTCTCACTGAATACCGGGGACATTAACTCGAAGCATGCACGAACCGACCGCCATATAGTGCCGACATTGACTCCCATTCTGCTCGACTTGGTGCATTGTCCCCCCCCCCCCCCTTAAAAAACTCAACCCCTCGGAAAAATCCCCATACGGTAGAGTCGGATAGAGTTTATTTGGCTTACGGATCAGACCTAATTCTAATCCTTTCTCACAATTTCACTCCATCATTCATTCATTCGGAATTATTATTCGCCGTGAATTTCGGGATATCCACACCGGTCAGACTCCACTGGGACCCGGGCTGTGTCGCTGCCAGCGTCCCGCCTAAGCACAAACGAAATAACTTTTCAAAGTCTCCCGGTGCTATTATCAAAGCATTGCAAAGGACCATTGGAACAAACTTACAGTAAATTGGTGTTAGGTATCAGATAATAAACTACAATCCAGAAGAAACTGATATCGGGATCAAAGCTGGCTGGTCCAAAGGAAACAAACAAGGTGTTTTACAAGAACTTTTCGGTGGAAACAAGCAAGAAAGGACTTAACTTTCCTTGCCTGTTCTCTAATATTTCCAGCAGGTAAATTTCATTACAGTGAACTCAGCGAAAAGGTTAAGAGATTTATGCATGTCCGTGGGAGGGTTGTAAAGTATTCGTTTTTAAAAGTCTATATATTGCACATTTTAACCGAAATACCAATAGAATGCACAAAACCATGATACTCTTTGTGCGGCTATATAGGTTATTTTACGTAACAGTTTATATAGTTGTGACTTTTTAAAATTGCTTATCAATATAGCAATTCACAAAATCAATACCAAAATTCCACATTCTTTCGTTCATTTTCAATCATAGACATTCTTTATTTTCTAACAGTACCATTTTTACGCGATTTAGACAATCCAAAAGAGTCACAATCTACTGTTTTTAAGACTCGCCGTTTTAGGTCATGAACCCACTCTATACAGGTCATACCCATCAGTCATGTTGCTTCCAAACTCGGTTCGTTGACCAACTGAAAACTGGTCGACTCTTTGTTTGTCAAATCATATTGTGATCTACTTTTTCCAAAAGTGAGACAGTCATGCAATTCCCATTTAAAAACCTCTTTTCAACAAGACCTAATTTAAAATGCAAACACACTGACACAAAATAACTTCACCTAAAAAACCGCAGCTGCCAGACCTTTCACACCTGAAACTATTGCTATAAAATCTTGGAACAAATTTTGCTAAGTGGGTTTAACAAAGCCCCGATTTGACTCAATGGCAAATTGCGGTCATTACATTCCAAAATGGACTCCTACATACATTATTAATACCACGGACTTCCATGGTTTGACAAGGGAAACGAAGAAGGCTACTTAATAGCCACACAAATGTCGATCAGGAGATTTTTAAAAACCTGTCAGAATGTGGTAAAAGGTCATCATATAATTAGGAGATGAGAGTCCCTCAAAAGTGCAATGACTGGACGACCAAAGAAACTTTACTCCTTATTGTCGTTGGCGGCGCTCTAAATAAAAGCTTTTTAAGTCATCGATGCCGTCAGCCAAGAACCTACAAACTGGCATTTCATAGGTCCACAGTATATGCATATTTAAACACTCAATCTAGTCATTTTTAATATTAAAGAGAAGATGTGCATCATTGAGGCAAAACACTGTATGAATTTAAAGAACAAAAATTTACTGCAACATTTTCAAAAACAAATTTGGTACATCGATAGAGTTTTGCCATAATATTACAATGAACACGTATAACAATAACACTGTGAATTTGTAGGTTTGTTGTAATGTAAATGCACTGGCACGTTGTTCAATATCATAAATAACTTGTTTTGGTTTAAATCACAAATTTAGCCTTTGAAGTTACTTGATGTAAATGTGTAAACCAATTCGTTACCCTTCACACAACTAATTACTAATGACCAACCCAAATACTGGAGACAGTTTAACGTTATTATATCTCATACATGCAGTCTTACCATAGGGATTCAATTCTGAAATGAACTGTCTTGAAAATAGAACTAGAAGTGATGGAATAGGAATGGCTATGATTGGGTTGAATTGAATCATTTATGAGCAACACAGCCGAGTCGAGTAAAAACACTTAACTGTAAAACTTGAGTTGAGAAATGCCCTATGACCTGCAGGCTATATAGTTAAACTAAACAACACCGTTTTGAACACTATCGGGCGACAGAGTGTTTAAATCATGTTATTTTTAAATCATGAACCCTCTTTTTGGCGATTTCACGCCAGCGTTCTATCGAGGTGAGAACAGTCAATAGAAGAACCAGACGGTAGACGCCCAGTGTCTGTAACCAACTTGTCCCATCGCACTCTGGCAGTGCAGAATCAAAAGGGAGCAATCTAATAATTCACCCATCACTAGGTGGGACGGCATTTGTTACTTAGCGTCTGCTTAAGAAGATTGAAACTGCTACAGCTTCAGCCACACCGCTTTTAGGCTTTCATGACTTCTAAACCGACTCCAACTTTACCACAAAGTGTGAAGTTATGGGTTGTGGACGTTTAACTGGCGAGAGAGAGCTCTCTATTTTGGAGCTGGAACTCTTTTCACCTGGTGCGCTTTTCGTTTAGCTAGATAAATAGCTTCGTGGCATTTCTGGGTCCAAAGTGCCCGTGGTGTTTTTAACGGGTCGCTCTCTGTAATATAGCATACGCACGAGAAAAAAACTGCTCCCGGTTTTCTCTTTTTTGTTGTCACAATCGACTTGGTGTGTTGGTGTGATTGGCACCTCTATTTTATTTCCACACAAAGATTTTGATTTTTAAGACGTTAAAAAGTTTTGAAAGATTCGGTGTCGGAGTGAAAAAGCCGCGAGGATGTCAAAAAAATGGCAAATTGAAAAGATTTTATACAAAAAGTGAACGCTGTTTGGTTTTAAGTTCGCCCCTTGCGGGTTGTAAGGTACACGCACAAGTCAAACTCTACCTGGGGGTTTGTGGCCAATCTTTTGGCTCTCTCTCCCCCCGCCGCACGGTGTGTGCAGGTGGCTACGGCAAATAACAAAACAAGTCGGGATAAAAACCGCCCACGGGACTTCTTAGCAAGAGTTTGAGATCAAGCCACGGCGGCCGAGCTGCTAAGGAGAAAAGTAAAGAAAGCAAAATAAAAGAACTATGAGCAATTGCATGCAACGGTTGGCTATCAAGACCTTGTATTGGTTTTATAGTCTAACAACACCTGGTATATATCCCTCTATAGTCTATGGTTGAAAATCCTAACTGATGAGGGCAGACCGGCATACTAGGTAGATGTACTGTGGTCTCTGGAGGGAGTTGAGCGAAGTAGAGGGGAGAGAGGGCCTGGGATTGGGATAAGCTGACCCCGCGGTCATTTTTGCAGAAGTTAATTGGCCAAGATTGGTCTCCCTTGAGGAGCTGAGGCCCTTAATGCCTATGGCATGGGATTACCCGCACCTTCTTCTGAGGATTCGCTTGGGAGGGAAAAAATCCTCAGAAATCACAATGAAGACTTACAGAGTCTTAAGAAGGGTTTCTAAGAGCTTGACAGACCAGAGAGAAGTCGTGATAATATGCGCCCTCAACGGTCATATAACTGAAAAAAAGATATAAGACAGCCTTACTGTTCTACCCAAAGAGAGCAAACGGTAAAAATGATAATGAATAGATGGCTTATAGACTATACAGAATAATTATGAACTTCAATGTTAACTTGCTTGCCTGCTGCCACAAGGGGGCGCTGTTGGAGAATACCTTCACAGAATTTCGCGAAGGCCTGCCATTAAAAATGAAAGCGACACACTAAACAATGCAATAAATCTTTTTTTTTTTTTGGGGGGGGGGGGGGGGGCTAAAAAATCGCTTTATCGACATGAAACTAACTGCTAACTAGAAGCCGAATCCTTAAACATAAAATAGAGTAACGCCCCCTCCAAAATGTAGAAATGCATAATGTAAAAAGAGTGAACAAACAAACCGAATGGAACATGTCGCCCCACAATATCAGATTGTCTGTGTAAAATATTTGAAATCAACTTTACAATGTCTACGTGTATGAAGCTTGATTATTTCAAGGGTGACTGAACACCTCCGATCCTATGTAAACACTACGCGTCATGTTATCCATCTCTTCAGAATATCGTATTTGATGAGAAGCCGAGAGTGAAGAATCTCAAGAGACCTCGTAGCATCTTCAAGAAAGATTTATTTACCCTCACCTCCACTCAAGGATACCTGAGTCCTCGTCCAATGGATCGTGCAACACCTGTTGAGCTTGTACGGGTTCACAAGACAAAGAACTCACAAAACGCCCTACTTACAAGGCGGAAAAATCGTAAATCTGTAAGACACCAAATAATTATTATTACTTTCAAATTTTTGATGTTCTTTAGTTGAACGAGTCTCCCAAGTCAGTGACCGTGCTGATTTCCCTTTGAACTCTATTCTTTTGAGACAACGCTTCAGGTCTGTTGCTTTTCCCACTTTCGCTGGTTACTTCTCAGCCTTTTTAAGATGGGTAAACAATTTGTTTACATTCTTTGTTTATTCACCAGTTTACAGTCCCGCGGTTCTTATAAGTGTGTGATGGAATAAACCATGGTTAGATTGATTTCAGTTTTTGAGTTTTGAATTGCAGGTGGTTTGATTCATAATAGATGATCTTCTGTTGCCAAGAACCTCCAAGACCACAACAAGCCTTATTTTGTCGAATTCCCATTAAGCAAGAGAATTCTTTTCCGCTACATCAGTCTCGAAACAAAATTAACCGGATTTTCCTGTAAACCGATCTTAGTGGACGACCACCTATCACCTAAAAACCTTAATAACATCACAAAGTACCAGTTTCCTGCCTGAGCTATTTCTCTTTAACACCCAAATAAAGTGTTCGTCCATTAACCCCACTCCATTTATCAAAATGCCTTTTCTACTTTCTCTTTGTTTGAAACACGCATCTCAACCACTTGCAGATGTTTTTACCTATGTACCGCGACCCTTTTGTGAAGTACCCCCTCTCGATCGGTAAGGTACAGAAGCCTTTAAGGACTGGATTAAAAGTCATGTCTAGATCTCTTTAAGAGGTTCTGTTCTCTCACACGATTTATCACCATCATCCTCTACAGTCTTACAACACCCAACCCCATCTCAACTCTCTGTGGGACCAACACTAAGCTCTTGGTTGCAATGGGGCAGTCGACTCCACTTTTAGTCCAGGTGCTTTTCTCCCTGGGCAATCCTATCACAGCCTATTGGATTGACCAAGGGGATTACATGATACCAAGGGGCGGTAGATTAAAGAGGAGGCCGCCCAAGTGAAGACTTCTTGTCTTCTTGTTGAAATTCTGAAGTGGGATTTGAAATCACTCGAGTCAAGGGGTGACAAACTAATATCTTTAGGGACAAACTATTGACTCATTGGTAATATGTGAATCATGACGTCAATATACACCAGGAATGCCGAGAAATACAATCGATATACGTTGGAAGTGCAAACTGTAGGCCCAGCGGGTCCACAAGACTTAAATAGCGGTCTAGAGAATTTAAACAATCGTTATCATTTTTATTTGAAAATTGGTTTATAACTAAATAGCACTAGCCATTTAAAAGTCTTATCAATGGCAATCAAATTTCTTTGACAGAGTAGGTATGAACAACTTTGCTTGATTTATACGGTAGCAACCAGCCAGGTACTGAGTTTCCAAGGTATATTCATTATAGATGTTTAATTGAAGATCCAAAGTAAAAATAACAGAAATCTACATTGACCCCACTGGTGTTTATTTTCAATAGGTTTGTTCCATTTTATTTTCCAATGGCAATCTGACAACACCGATCAATTAATGCACTGCATTGACCGTCCGAACTGCGCCTCTGACCGTTATTTTATTTTGAAATAGCGCCCTCTGTTGATTTTCACTGTTAAATTTCCCCACGCAGTGGTATACACGTCATTAGTTTGGGAATGAGGCCATTCATTCAATTCCTAAACACAACAAAAATGTCAGGAATAACCAGCCTGTGACATTTTCGAAAAGAGGAGAAAGTGAGAAACAGCTCATGTTTCTTATATAACGTGTTTATTTTAATTTGATTACCCCACCTTTTCAGGAAAACCTGTCATCACATTTTAATAATTATAGAAAGCATGTTTTTTGAACTAGCTTTACTGACCAGTAGCTACCTACCATTGATCATGCCTCTAGTTCAAAAACAATTTCTTTTAAAGATCGTGTAGTGGGCACTCTATTCTATCATAAAAAATGTTTTAATTTTGATTGAATATGTCTTGAAAACAGTAACTGTTTTCTTTCAAAAATCATTGTCTCTATAAACTCTTCCACATTTCTTGTTGGTTACGTTTTCTGTATAGTATAAGACTTAAATGGAAATAGGATTCATTCAAATCTCCCGAATCTGTCCTGATCATCACTCACTGCATCAGTGAAAGACTTCTCCCTAATTGTTATACAAGAGGCAATGCATCTGGCAACATAATAAACAAGACATAATGAACAGAAGTGCTGCTGTAAGAAAACATTTTAGAAATCATCCTCCAATGCACCTCTTAATAGATGTGGAACTGGCATTGTTGTATCAACATGTCAAGTGGATATTTTTCACTTAATGATAGTCGCTACTCTGATTCAATAACACAGTCATTAGAAGAATACAGAGCTGTCATTACACAACCAATCCCCTTGCTTCGTCAGCTTTCTCTGCCTCTAGTGCTTCCTTGATAACAGTTTCCCTCTCCATGAAGTATTTCTTAAACCATTCAATGTGGTCATGTTTCTGCTGCACTGTGAGGTATGGATTCTTACTCAACCCAACACAAACTAGATCCATAAAGTTAATAATTGGTTCAATCTGAGGAAGATCTTCAAGAAGATGGTCAAAGAAAACGTGCTCATGGAAACCAATCATTTGCTCCTCCTCAAGACCTGAAATACAGATGAGAAAAAAACACAAAAAAACAAGTAGTTATGAGTTATGAGCTTTAACATCAAGTCATACAAATTGTAGCATCATTGCAAATCTAGTGTTTTACTGTAGCACAACCACTGTAAGATCTATCAATCAGCCAATTCACATGTATTATGCTGTGACAATTGAAAATACTCATACTTTGAATAATAACCTTGTTCTTTCATTTTATCATTTTAGAAAGATAATGATGATGTAGAATTTTGATCTCATTCCTAGGCATAGCTAGATCCATTACGGTTAATGTGATATTTCAAATAACTTTTCACAAAATGAATCAACATGGTACTGAAACACCAGAGGGTAAACCCACCTTGTTCATTGTTGATTGGATAATGCCATAATTTCCCCTCTTCTGTCCATTTGATCGTTTCCTCAAATCCATGGTTTATTGTTGAGTGCGACAATGCCCTCAGCCTTTTCATTTCCTCCTTATCCCAGAGTGTAAGGACACCAGTCTCTGTGTCAACTAATGCTGTTAATATAAAAGATACACAAATAAATATATAAAGAGTACAACTGTTGTCAATAGGATGGCAGCACAGGAAAAGTTGAATTTAAAGTTACATTCTTCGTTGTTGAACTGTTTGAAATTGTTATCTTTAGGGTTTGTGGTATTGTGAAGTGTGATTCTTTAGTATCTTGCTTTACTGTGGGGAAGCATCACTGTACAAATACCAACCTTGTATTTCAGGAGCTTTATCAGAAGGTACTTTGAATAAGTTCAGTCTCTGACGATCAAATAACGTTCTCCTACGGAAAGACAAGAAAATTACACACTCGTTTATTGTGTCATTGATTTTGTATTCATCAATACTTTGAAGAGTTTAACTGTTTGTATGTCTACAAGAGGGATTAATACTGCTTGTACAACTTTGTAGACTAAAACAAGCTGTCAGATGTCCCATGTTGTTTTTCCCCCATTATATATATGTGTAACTGTAAGCTCTTACGTCTGTTGTCGTTTATATGGCTCTGGTTTTTCACTTTGTCTTGATTCTTCTCCAAACTGGTTCCCCAACATCTCTGTTAGTGCTCTCTCATCACTCGCTGTATGTTCAATTTTCTTTCGTAGAGTTGATTGCTTCTGGACTTTGATACCCGATAGAATTGAACTGTACAGGAAGAGAAAAAAAAATCGTCTGTGAATGGTAAGTGCCACAACTATAATGTCTTGGGACAGAAAAATGTAGCATTACAGTAGACTAACCAGGTATGTGTTATTTATTTATGCCCATGGTACTATGCTGTGACAAGTAGATTAGTGGCTGCCTAAAGTGAAGCTAGATGAAACTCATTCCCCAATGCAGAAGGGGTAATATCATATCACTAAGCTCAAAAAATTCCAAAAAAAAATCTTTCAGATACTTGTAAATGTAGTGTCATCAGGGCTATTTCATCAAGTAAAAAAAATATATCACACTTTCAGGTTCAATCTAAAGCATATTAAAAGCTCTCTTTAAAACCATGACAAAAATAATTTCAATAAAGTGAATGTTATTTCTTTTTTTTTAAATTTTTTTATGGAAGTTGCCAGACACACAAGGTCAGTAAGCCACTCTAGGTGTGGGCTACAAATCAACTGTTTTCCAAGAGGCCATTGCCACCTACTCCTGGGGCTGAAACAGGGTAACCCCCTTTACAGTCCGTAAGGATGTAGGCTTGGGTATCATCCATCAGAAGCCTGGCTGGTAGAGCAGAAGGCTATACCTCCCCAACTTTTATGAAGCAATCATTGTTATCTGCCTTGCTCAAGGACACAAGTGTCAAGACCGGGACTCGAACCCACACTCCGATGACTCAGCCACCAGAGCTCGAGTCCGACGCACTAACCACTCGGCCATGACACACCTTAGTAAAGGAATGGAGTTTGGCAACTTGTAAATGATTAATGACCTGATGTATCATGTACTGGGGACTGCCCCCCCACCAGTAAACTCAATTTATTACAAACAACATACCTAACTGCATCTAGGTCCCCTTGTTGACCAGCTGCAGTTGCCTCATCATGCCTTCGTAGCTGTTTCAGTAAATCTGACTCAACAACTTCCTTCTCAGGGAAAATCTCAGCTACTTTGGTAACATTCTCCAGCACCATTTTCTGAATGATCTCTGGACTGAGAAGGCCGAGGGGAAAAGACACACACAAATTATTTTGAAAGTACACCATAATTTTGCAAGTGAAATGTTCTGCAAAGACATCAGCATGTAAGGCCCTTGATATGAGAGAGCTGATTGGCAGCACTGAAGTTCTTGATATAAAACTAAAAACAACAATAAATAAAATGTAAACTGTCTAACATTGAGAGACTTTGTAATGATACGTGGCAGAAGACTTAACAGTTAATTTTCCATTGTTTAGATAGTTCTGAGCAGGAGAACATTTCCAAGAACAACGAATTTACCTTTTACCTGGGAAGTCTGCTGTCACACAGTGTCCCCAAAAATCTCCCATTCCATTCCTAAAATGCAATAGCTGATGTTACCTTTGAATGTCATCCCTTGAGCTGTCTACTTCATCAGCTTTCTTCTTCAGCTGAAGGAAATCAGCTGCAGCTGACCTTAACCTTGGTGACCTCCCAACCTTTGAATCTAGATTCTTCATGACTTTTAACCCTGTGAGGGTGCTGAGGAGTTTGTCAGCTGAAGGACGACTCTTTGGTTGGGTCTTTGGCGACTCATTATTGTTTTCCTCATTTTCCTTTGGTGAGTCAAACCTGCCAGTTGTCGTATGTACACATCTGGAGATATTAAATCTTGCCCAAATTAAAGACCTGAAAAAAGAACAAAGTTACAAACGCTACAAATACATTATATTTTTCACATAATAAAATCCGTTGGGAAAATGGTCTTACGTCATGTACGTTTAATGACAAAATTGTAAAATTTGTAAGCAGTCCATTAAAAACTTTCCCAGACTCATGCATAGCTGTACTGCACCTGGTTGTGAAAATCGTAACCCTTGATTCTCCCCACAGCTGTAGACCAGTGGATTGAGGGTAACGTTTATCACAACTGTACTGCCTGCACCCCCAAGCCAAGTTCCCAACCTTCCCCATCATCCTTTTTTTATATACATTCTTTAGATCCACCTAGGCCCAGGTGATCTACCAAAGTTTCACGGCTTCCTACTCATATAGAGTCATATTATAAGAAGTATAACAAGGGCTACTCCATTGTTTTATCATCGTTTTATCTAGCCATTAGCGCCCCCGCCCCAAAGAAGAAGAAAACAAAATTTTTGTTTCTGGAATGCAACTGTGACTCGTGAGGTTGTTGATGTTACGCCGACAAGTATAACTATAACTAGACCCAGTAACTGGGGCGCTGTACTCCTTTTTTTTTTTATTTGACATTGTCGGTCGGTAGCTAGTACTACTAGCTAGTAGTAGTACGACCGACAATGTCAAATTTTATTTTTAAAAAAAGGAGTACAGCGCCCCAGTTACTGGGTCTAAACTATAAGTTATAACCTAGCCCCACTAGTGTGGCAAGGATTTTTGACACCGATGTCAAAAATCCTTGCCACACTAGGTGGGGCTAACTAGTATCTACCTCCATGGTATAACCTAGTCATAGTAAAATAAGTCACAGTAGGAGTAGTCATACTGTGACCTAGCCCCACTGGTGTGGCAAGGATTTTTGACATCGGTTGAATCCTTAAGGATTCAACCGATGTCAAAAATCCTTGCCACACCAGTGGGGCTAACTGTGACCACTACTAGATTTAGAGTAGTCACTTCCGTAGCGGCGCAAAATTAAGGCAAAGTAAGCAGAGGCTCCCCGGCCGGCTGCGCGGCCGTCTGCGGAGGCTCCTCGGTCCTACTCCGATCCGTGGCACTGCACTGCATGCAGCCGAGGCTCCCACTCCGCCGGTCGGGGCCGGCTGGAGGGTTACAAATACAATACAAATCAAGGCAACTATCCAGAGTAAGTTTTCACAAGTTCGGGGTGTTTATTAAAAATAACACTTACTCATGTTTAACACCGTATATCAGAGGAATTCTCCTCCAAATTCTGCTCATTGCTGGCTTTTTAAGTTTTAATTAAAGTTTTTCTGGGTGCAGTGCTACTGACTGTCTCGACCGCACTGCTACACAAAAAATTACTAATCTTGACAGATACCAGACCGTCACTGTACAAACTCCACAGCAAAAAACAATCAGTGTACCCTTCATGGCCCGAACCAGACTAGATAGTAGTCTTTATTCCACCTTTTTTATTCTTAAAAATTATTTTCAACAAAATAATATTAAAAAATATATAAAAAGATGTTGTTCAAATAATTCATATGGAGCAAAAGTTTTTATTTGTGTAATAAATTAGCATAAGTATTATATAAAACTAGTTTTGGAGAAATATATTTTAAAACAAAATGAAAGAGGCTAAACATGGCGACGTCCTTCTGTCCTTAAATAGGAAAGTAAAAGTAAAACTGAAACTACGTCTGTCACAAAACCATGTCGAAACTACTTTTGTTTCAAGTTGTTTTAGTTGTAATACATCTTGGATTTACAGAGGAAGACCTTATTCGCACTTCGGACAGTTTTAATACGCCTGGTACAATTTATGGAGGAAGTTATGTTGTTCGAAATGGTACGGAAAACAACAGGAAAACAACGCCCAGGAAAACATATGCGGGTCAGCGCGCACAAAAACAGGATGGGCTGAAAATCCTAAACTCTGACTCCGAGTTTGACTCTGAGCTGCCAGATACAGAGTCTGAATCAAGAGATTTCATCCCAGTTTTAGACGCAGATTGTCTGCAGCTGTTACAGGAATATGCAGTTGTATCGTCACATGTTGTCTACTGTACTCTCGCATTTTCCAAACCACTGCTTTTTTGTGAAACTTGTGTCGACGAATTTATAGAAGCTGATCGAAAATTCAAGGAGATAGAAAAGGTGAGAAATAGGGAAGTGCAGTGGGTGCCTTGTTGTGTCTTAGATACTTCTATTCTAAGTTTCATTATCATAAGATGTAGATAGATGAGCTTGAGTTGTTTTGTTTTGTTAATGTTAGTTCTCTGATTTGTGTCAAAATTAAATTATGACAGTTACGTTAAAAGTTTTGTGATTGATATTGTAATTTAAATGTCTGGACATACATAAAATATTTCATTTGTAGAGAAAACATATTCCTTCGCTTTCAGTATTATCTGCTAGATTGTTTCCATGCACTTTTGGCAAATATGCTTGATTTGTTCCCAATCTTTGTGCCTTTTGTCTACTCAACAATCCAGCTCAAAACATGTGATGAACCATTGCTGAGATCTGATCGAGTACAAATACTTAGAGAGACTCATGAGTTTTTAAGAGAACTATGGGACAAGGGCAGCTGTAAAAGTAAGAATAATTTAACTTAGTGATTTTTTCACACGTGTCTTCACGTGTCTTCACACGTATTAATGATTCCTTGGATCATACTGTTCTGTTACTGTGAGTGTCTTTGGTCGGACACTCTGTTTTATTTTTATTACATGTGTCAGTTAAAATTTTACGAGATTGTTCTTTTTAGCACTGATGTCAAAAATAAAAAGACTATTCTTCTTTATCATCCATTTAAGTGGCATAGAAAATTGAAAACACTGTACAAAGTTGTGTGGTACTGTGGCAGTTTCCTCTTTTTTGGTATGAACAAAGTTTCTTTTCTGAATAAAGATGTGATTTGGAAATGCACAACATTGATTGTAATTTGTTGTCTTATTAAATCATAGACTGCTTCAAGGACATGGGCTCATGTGAGAAGAAGAAGCAACCATTTGGGTGCAAAGTGACAGACGATGTTGTAAAATTCCAACAACACATCAACAAAACACTTGCCTGCTTTGATGAAGCATCAGCTGTAAGTTTCTTAGATGAGTGAGATTCTTATATTATTGATGTTTCCCAAGCTCTATAATCTGTGTTTTTAATAACAAACTCAACCTAAATGAGACTAACCACTGGTATTTTTTATTTATTTTTTTAAATAATTATTTGATTATCACACAAACTAATTAACCAGTTGCTACCAGGATTCTTCAATTTTTTTCCCGTCCAGCCTGATGGGATTATTTTCTTGGAATTACCGGAATCATTTTTCTTCGAGAGTACCGCTGGCACAAAGAAACCTTGACTTGACAAAGCCAAGAGAACAATTCTCTTTATTGCTTTGTGATTTTTGTTTTGCAGCGTGATTTGCAAAACCTTGGCTGAGTACCATGGCCGAAGATAAGTACTAAATTTGGAATCAAGGCTAGATCCCTGGTTCACTATGACTTACCTTAATTTATCCAGAATACAAAGAATGAACAATGGTGGAAGCCTCTCTGTGGCACGTAATCCTCTTAGAACAAAAGGACAAAGGTCTGGATGCGAGGAATACACAGTAACACCTGCGCAATAGCCAAAAATTTGTAAAATATTGAGTACCATGTGTCCTGTTTGTGTGGGTGAAATGAAGTGTTACATGGCTTGTGTGTGCTCTGTACATACTCAGCAGTGGAATGTCCTGGCAACCTTTGTTCCAGTATACTGATTTTACACAATAGCAGGTTTTAACGTTGCCAGTTGCTGGCTCAAAATACATTTTCGTGAATACATGTCAGCCAGTGCCAACTGGTTAAACTTGAATGATGTATTGTTTTTCGTAGTTTTTTGTAGTTTTGCATAATTTTGTTCACAAGTGTATATCTTGAACTAGTTGTCATCTTGTCAGATGAAAGTATCGAAATGATAATTGTTTCACTTTATCTTTTGTCAACAGGATGGTGAGAATGTTTGCACTAATTGTTCTGTTGTATACCGGAGTCTTGGCAAATTCTTCCACTCCATGGGTGGTGTTGAAGATATCTGCATAGATTGTGTTGAACAGGTAAGCAAGAAACATGGTCTTTTTATTTAAACTTTCTCCGCATAGACAGATAAAAACAACGAAATGAACACCTTTCTTTGATTTTTTCCAGATGAACAGTACAAGAAAGGTATGGAGTACTATTTACAACTGCACCAATGCAAAGAGAGACGTTGTGTCTGTTGTTTCCATCAGCATGTTCTTCTGCTCTCTCCCTATCTTCTTCTACTTTGGATCAAAAGTTCATACCACCAAAACTGAACTCAAGTTGATGAAATGTGAGTATTTGAGAAAAAATTCCCCCATCTACTCATGTATTTCATTTGCCATCAATAACAACCCCTAATCTCAGAGCTTGTGTTGCTAAAGAAACTTTTTGCCCACCCAGTTAATAACATCTAATGTTACATTAATATATCAAATTGTCATATTACCTTTTTCAACATGTTAGATTTTTAAGTTGGATCTGACAGTTAATTCGAGACTGAAAGTGCTTACTAACAATTCCTTTATCCTATACCATTCCTTGCAGAGAAATGTTATACAAATGTTGAGCGGCTCAGTCTAGTCAGATTGCAATGGGAGGAATATTATCGCAAGGTAAAATTTTGACTGTTTCATGATGCAAAAATGGAACAATCAAAATTTTACCAAGCGGTAAAATTCCTCCCGTTTCACGAATTAAAGCCACTCAATATTTGTTTTACATAACTGACATACATGTATAGATCCTTGTCATTTGAATTTTTTTCACAATAAACACAAAATCAAGAAAAGACAGTTCATCATCCACCCAACACTGAAAATTCTAAAACCCCTTCTACCTAAAGAACGTGGACAACTCCATGTAGACACCAACCTTGTGGCACATATGCGCTATATTTTTCCGTACTCCACGTGTACATGATAATGAATTTATCTTCAAGCAAACATTACTTGCAGTTTAAATACACATAGGTAGAACAGTACAATAGACCGATCCATTAAGCCTCACCCCCTTACGTGTTGACTAATCACAGCCTTGGCTACGCCACCAAAGTCCGACAAAAGTCAGACGCGATAAAATCCTATTAGAAAATGTAAACCTGTATGTGCATACTATTAGCGTGTGCTCATGTTGTGCAGTGTGGCATTGAAGAGACGCACATTGTGCTGCCCACGTGTACAGTGGTGATATAGCCAGTGCTGTGATTGGTCAATATGTTTAGGGGCTTAATGGTTCGGTCTATACGTGGGGTGTCGCACAATATTACCACCTTTTGCACAGGTGCTCTTTTGTTTGAACAGCTGCGCTCTACTGCTCAAAAACATTGGAACAAGAATGATCCTCACTGTTGAATGGGAAATTCTATTCCCCATGGGTGAATAGGACTTTTTGATTGCCGGTGCGAATGGGAGTAATAATGAATGTCACGTTGTGTACGTTCCACCAATTAGTTTACAAGGATGTGTGTATGTCAGTTATCTAACAGCTATTTCCTTTAAGGCATAGTGGTTTGTATCGCTATTATTTATAAACAACTTTCCCTTAACTTTTCCATTATTTTTTAAGAATTATTTTGTTGTTTTAAAATGTAATTTCATGTAATGCCAGATTTTCATCTTTGAGAAATAATAACACTCTCAGATGAAGTATTCACAATACTATCAATATAATTATCACAAATTATTAAAAATTGCTAAATATTTTTACATGTTGTTCTGGAATTTGTGACATCTCTTGATCATGGTTAATGCTTTTTTTCTCCAATCTGCAGTAAATCGAATGAACAAGCCACATGCACATACAAGGCAGAGCCTACCAACACTACCAGAACATGGTGATAACTTTTTAACGAATGACAGAATGTAACTATACTCAAAGGAGTTTTATCATTCCCTACGTTTTGGTGTTTTAAGAAAGATATTTGGAAAAATGTTTAACTGCATGCACATAGTTCAATGCACACCAAGAAAATTGGTTAAGTTACACAGAAAAAGCGGATTGGTTAACTTAATTTTTTTCTCAAGTTAGCTATAGTCTCGAACACTATAAAAGCAAAGCAACTTTTCATTTTTGGCGATATAAATATTAGTAGGAATTGAAACTTTGCATGGTGGAAATACAATCTAGAGGAAAAACCACAGCTCATAAGAGAGATTTATGTACCGCATAAACCTTACTAGAATGATATCAAGATTAATACATATATACATATATATATATATTTACTTCTGTGTTTTGAAGAAAATGAAACAAGATTTCTTTGGATGGTTTGCTCTGTAACCATTTCTAAATCAATGCTTTGTTCAACGGCAAAATTAGTGAAAAGTTAAGTTTTGTGAGGATATATTTTTATTTCAGCGTAATTAACAGTACTAAAATAACTTGCATCCAAATTTGATCTTTATGTACATATGTAATTTTGTTTTATTTCACACATTCTTGTATATGCAAAATTTACAAATTTGTACAGGCATATAAAATAAACAGTGATTACTGATATGAAAACACAATTGCAATACAGAACTATTTTGATATTATTAACATGTGTTTGCCTCTGAAACCTACCAAAGGTGTTATATTGTTGATACCATTGATTTCTCTTTCAGTCTCATTGCATTTTTTTTTATGTAGCCCATAAGGAAAAACCTATCTACCATTGAATGCCATGAAAAGTGTATCCACTAAAATATCACTCTGTCTCAACATTGTCATCAAATTACGTCTGCCAAATATTAAAAGATTAAACAATTATTTATGAATAACATTCACCAAAAATTCTCAAAATTCTCAATTTCAAAAAAATATACACTTGCTGTACATGTACTCTATATACATTTATGTTATGGAACAAGTTCATTTCAAATTTTGAATTCTACTTTATTAGACTGATTCTTTAGTATTTTAATATAGGACGCAGTTGTATTCATTTCTGAAAGGGGAAACAGTGATAATTGATAACCAAATTTTGAAAAAAGTTATTTCATACTAGGGATCAGTCTTCAATTTTTATTTTCTACAAACTCTGATTACAGACGTGGAAAAACAACTGATTTATAACTGTTTTATGGTAGAAATTTTCAAGAAACAAAGCATGATGTCTAGAGACAATAACACGTCAACTGATGATTTAGTTTAACATGACAGGATCTGTTTACAAACCTAAAATCACATTATTATACAAGTTCATCGAATATTCTAGTACAGTATGAAACGGTCAAGACATTAAGTGTTTAAATTTCATTGATTACCCTTTCTTGCATCATTCATTCATGTTAATTTTTGACTGCAATTGCTAAATCAAAGTTCACCACAATTTTATTTTAAAACATTTTCACATTAACCAAGTTGCTAAACCTATACTCTTGGATAACTTAACAAAATAAAAATACATGTACAATACATTACTTTATTAGAAGAGTAAACAGATGACAAAAACTTGCATAGAAAAGTAGAAAACAAGAAACTTAAAGCATGAAAACTTGAAGCATAAAAACAAAATTATAATCAGCTTATTAAAACATGAACGTTGGTCATTAACATTTAAGATTGATTACAAACTCTTTTGATTTTACATAGCCCTTGTAGATAATGAACAACTGCCAAACATAGATGAGCTTTGGTCCATACTGAGAGAGAAAAATTAATCATGACATGTAATCACACATCTCTGCAGATATACCACAAGGGCAAAGTACTGATTTGTTCTTTTGCTTTTACAAACAAATGACAAGACGCACTTGAAGCTTCAATTCAACACGGGGCATGAACCTAAACAATCTCCAAATTGTTTTTGACAATCAGTCAGACGGTTAGAAAAGGTGCACAGGTTCATCCTTGGTAGAATACTTTGTCAGCAAAGCAAAAGCAATCCCGCCAGTTTGACCTTTGATTTCACCATCGTTCAATTAGCATCTTCTGAGTGTCTGCTCTTTTTCAATCGAGCCTCCAGCCTGAAATAAATTACAAGAGCGTGATGAAATTACAATGGTGCAAAAACTGTTATTGGTCTTACATTTTGACCCTACAAGTTAACAAGTCTTTCTCAAAGGCAAAATGACAACACAACAAAAGCAATTATTAGGTGGAAAGGTCGCTATGGAGTTAAAATCAAAGAGTAGAGATGAGACAGAAAAATGACATTAACATCAACCTTCTTCGATGGAGAGTTCTGCAGTTGAGTTTCAACTTACCGATGTCTGCTTTTGTTTTTCCTTTTCTTGTGGCCATGTGAGCTGCGGTGTGTCTTGCCCACGTGATTTGAGGCATTTCCTCCAGCACTGTTCATGTGTTTCTCTGAGTCACCTTCATTCTTGCCATCCATTTCTGACTTGGAGGAGGATGCTGAGGCATCCCGACTACTCTGCATCTCATGCAATTCTCCTGGCAAGGAGACGAGTTGAGAAAATGAACAAAATATAATGAAATACAAAATCTAGGAAGTCAAAACTTCAGCAAATAAGGCAGGAATACGGAACAGTTTGTTAGTTAGTCATGCAAATAACACTTGAAGGACGAAGGCGAAAAGAAAAACAAGGATAACACAGTCAATGTTGTTTCGAGGAACTACAAAGAATATGACTCAAGTATTGAGTTGTATGTATATCGACCATGTAATTTGTGACAACACATGTTTACAAAAGAGCCACAGAGCCTGGACTTTCTGCAGGCAATATTTGGATGAAAAATTTAAAATGTTCTTATAACCAGTAAAGTACCTTGCCTGCCAGGAAATGCCCTGGAATGCTCAAAGGTCACTCATTATTAAACAAGATGAAATGGTCAATATGCAACAAGTTTGAAAATAAACACTTTAGGAATCTATATGCAAACATGGAAACATATGTGAATGGCCAATTTACAAATTTAATAGGAAATTCACAAATGTTCAGCTGCTCATTTTAGAACATCATCTAACAGAGATATCAACATGCAAAACTAATGAAGTTTACAAGTAACATGTACATCAATAACAGAGTCATCTAGAGTCGGTAAGACCTGATGGCAAAAATAAATGCATCTGCTACAAAACTCAACATGCAACAAAACTTTCAAGAAACTAACAACACAACAGGAAATATGTGAGTCATCTCACCATCAGTGGGAGTAGAAAGAGAAGAGGTAGATTGGGAAGATGACTGTGAAGGTTGAGTGGACGATGGCTCTATATGGGGGTCATCAAATGGCAAAGTTCATGTTACAGATTGCTCATTAATTGCATGGTTTAAAACTTGTTGGATAATGATTCAACTTTCTCTATCACATAAGATTAAGATGACAGTTCGTTTTCTTCTGTACAATATGGCTCATTACTTAGTAGATTTTCGAGTGAACTTACTTTTGTCTGGCATTTGCTGTGAATCTGACAAACCGAGGCAGCCCTGTTGGTATTAAAAATTTAAAAATCCTGTAAAATAAATCTTCACTTTTTATCTTGATCCAAAAGTAGAATATTTCAAAGTTAGTTCCTAAGTCAATGGCTTTTCTTGAACCATAGACAAGGTCAATCATGTATTTTGTGTTGACTTAATTCTACAAAATGTATGTCCCTCCCAAATTAGCTTACATTTGCAATAAGAGGAAGAAAACAAGTGTTTTCCATAAGACTTACATGTGATGTAATGGATGACTTTGAGAAGAGTCTATCAGCTTCTTTGAACTTCCGATTTCTTTTGTCTGTCTTACTGTTTGTGTTTCTAAATCATAATGAAAAAATACATAAAGATGAGATAACAATATATTAAGTACTTTCTAATTTCCTTTTCCTCTCACACTTGACTACATAGAAGCTCAATTGATGCCGATTGTATAGCATATCCACATATAAACACATAATGCTTAAACAATGAAAAATCAACAGCAAATTATCTTCCAAGTGATTTTGTCAATGTCATCTTGCTGTTGAATGAAATTACTCAAAAATTGAAGACATTCGTAGGGAAAAGGAGATTATCTTCAGAGCAAATTTGTTCCAATTTTCTGATAAATAGCAATATAATCTGGTGTATGATCATGCATTTCCTTTAAGTTAGGTGTCCCTTACTTATTAGTGAGGTAGCGATCCCATCCTCTAATGATATTGCCATAGAGGGCAGTATCTTCAAGGTAACTTCCCTCAAAAGCGTATATTTGTCTCTCGAGGTTAGCAAGTGTCTCCTGTCAATTAAAACAAATAAATAATACATAAATTATTCAATAATCAAACTAGTAACTTAACCTTTAAGTAAATAATCATAAACAAAAAGTATTTCGTTGGATCGGTTGAATGCTTTTAGCATTTGAATTAAGAAAAAAACAAGAAATTGTAAGACACAACTCCAAAAATTGTTTGGACTTTTTATCAAATCCATCTTTTGTAAAAAATTGTTGTAAAAATACCTATTTATCACCTGATCACCAACATGGTATAACATTTTCAAACCAAACAACTTAGTGTGCCAATAATTCATTTATATAATTTTTTTTAGTCAAGAAAACATTTTAAATTTAAATAATGATATTGAAAATATCACTTTTTATCAGCAAGTTGTTTTGGTCACCAACTGAGGGCGCTATTTAGAATATCAGTCAAATTTTTCTATAATTTATATTCATATTTTATTTGATTTTCTTTCCTTAAACTGGAACTCATCTTACATTTAGAACTATAAATCAATAGTTTTGACCTAACCTTATCGTTTGTATGATATTAGAATATTACAATAACCTCTGATAACAACATTTTATGAGATTTTATAATTGATCGACGTCACCACACACATTTTGCACTGTAAAATTACCCGCCATAATTCCGTACACAAAATATCAATTTCACAAGTAAGCAGTACACAAAGAACAGTAAAAGTTTCGTTTGAATAAATGTAAGTTACAAGGAACACACAGAACCCGGTTCATACCGCAATTTCGGCTCTCCTCTTCACCAATTCGGCTAATTCTGCTCTCGTATCGGTTTGCACCGGCAAAGCTTTGGACGACATTTTGCCCGGGTACCCGGATGAAGCTTCTATGTGAATGTCACTGATTGGGCAATCGACCAATTTTCTGGACGGAACCTTTTTTCTAAGCCAATCAGAAATATTTTTACTTTATATAGGCCAAGGCAAAATTTGCGATTAGGACAAGATGGCGGCGCCCATTTCAAAACAGTTTACACGTGTGTTAACAATATGGAGGTAATATCGCTTTTAATTCGTATGGCTGTGTTGATAATTTTATTTGAAGATATGAGTTTAATCGTTCGTCACCTATGGAGACCCATTTCAGACAGTTTGGGGGTATTTTGTATTCTTTGTGAATTCCTTTTTCTGTAATGTCCGGAAACGAGACAAAAATATAGTATTATTTTGCATGTTTTGTGGTGATTTTAACCCTCAACTGGTTTGTAAATTAATGATAAATAATGTAAAGTATTTGAAAAAGCACTCATCAGTTTTTAATTTTTGACATTTTCGGAAAGAAATTTCCAATTTCCATACGACATTTATTGATTGAATTTATATGTATGTAGTAATGCCAATGGTAGTTGCAATGTATTGTAAGTAAGTTTAAGTATACTTATCATCTATACTGTTAGTACCTCCATGGTTAGTGTTACATTACAATTACAATTACATACAAGTGGTAGAAGTGCAAACTACAAACAATGTGAAGCTTCGGAGAATGACAGACTACAATTTTTGTTTTAGCTGTTTTGGCAGGGTTATGGCACTCCAGCAGCCGAATTAACAACTAACATGACTAATGTAATTTTTTTTCCAAGATTTTTTATTTTTTATTTTGTTGTTGTCTTCTGTTCTTCAAATCTTTATCGCGAAAATCCGTTTATATAACTATTAACACACTTTGCATTCCTTTCTTCAATCAGATTGATAAGTACTCCAATTATTTTTATCATCATTCACTGATGTTATTACAATGACATCACGTTGACATCAGCAGTTGTCGTTATAACCTTATCAATATTAATTTGTCAATTTTGTGGACCTCCATATCTGAAAAATAAAAACAGTAGCATAATTTATCTCTATTGAAAAGTCTTTGCTAGGTAACAAAATGGTCCTGTTTGAGTGAATTTTTTGTGATGTCATCTGGAGGTCATTAAATTCAAGCCATCATTTGGTTCATTTAGAAATGAACAAAAACAAATAAAGTACATGTATCAATAGGCCAATCAGCGAAACCAAGTTGTTCGGTGCCAATATTATCCAAATATTATTAACGTCGCTGTACATATAAACCAACGGTGAGGGCAGCACATGACTATAACAGTTTAAAATGTGCTGTGATGAGCCAGTTGCAGGCACGGTGCCCCCCCCCCCCCCACGGTAGAGGGAGGCTAGTTTGTTTACTGCCAAACCCTTTGGACTTAACACATGTCTTTTTTTTAAGGCAAAGGGCAGATGTCCTTCTCAGCATTATTAAAAAGAGACAAACATGCCATATTGAAGCTTGTGACTAACGTTACTTAAACCACTTACGTCATGTTCTCGTCATCGGGTATTAAGTTACCGGTACATTAAAGTATTGTAAGGTTATTGTTTCAAAAATGTTTAATCTTCATAACTCTTGAACCAAAACATTTGAATTTCTGATCTTTTTGACATACTGAAGGTCATTACTCATTTAACATTTCTAACCTAAACATGACCCCATTTTGACCTTTCCTTGTGGTACAAATCTAAAGTTCAAATAAAAACGAAAAGTGTCAACTTTGGGATATAAAACACAACAACTTTTAGCTCAATTTACGTGTCCTATATAAAGTAACCGGAACAGCTCAGTGTCAATTCACAGAACGAACATTTGACATTAATTATACACTTCTTAATTATACTTCTTCTTTATTAAGTTATGTTAGCTTTTTGTTTCTTCATCCATCAGATTTACTGTCTTCCAGAGACAATGTTCGACACAAACCAAGCCAATCAAGCCCAAGCGCCGGACAAAGTCAAAAGTACAGCCAAGTCAGCTCACAGAGTTAGAAGTAGAACAGCCTCTCCAACAATTCACGTCAGCTTTTGCAGAAACAAAAGAGGTTGTTCAACATCAGCAGCCAGCCAATACTGATCAAGCAACAGAGTATCTCAACAACAAACTCAGAGAAGCTGTCACACCTCTATGGAAACTTGCATATGAGAAGCAACTAGACTTGAAACAGCTAAGGAATTCTAGTGTACTGTTGAAATTCACAAATGAGCTGATAAAACAAGAAGCTGCTGTTGGTTCAACAGAAACTCTTGACAGAACAAAGAACTTTGAAGGATTGTGTTGCCATCTTGAGAGAATAAAGCCATCAGTAAGTGCTATTTATGTTTTATAGAATGTTATTTTACAAAGAAACTTGTATAGTTACGTGGTTATGTCTACATTTAGAATTGACGGCCCAACCTTTATACTACTTACAATTACATGGACTTGGAGCCCATAATAATGTGATGAACATTAGGATTGTCTGCTCTGTGTTTATTCAGTATTAGTACAATGTATTTTAATGTGTACTTTGTAGTTTGCTTAATTTGGCATCTGTCTTTCAAATTTATGTAAAAAATGTTCTTCAAATACAGTTATTCCAACAAAGAAATTTGCAACCATTAAATTTCTTTACATGACAGACGGAGCATTAACAGGGAAGTGTTTGAGTGTTACAGATCCGTAAAAAACATATTGTGTACTTTCTTAGATCCTCTGTATCTTAATACTGCATTGGTATCTTCACCATTTATGCACTCTCTTTTCAATTTGTTGTATTTCTTCAGCCTGTTGTTGATGGTTACCGAAACAAATCAGTATTCAATGTAGGCACTGGTGCAGATGGGAGTAGGAAAACAGTCGGCCTCTTCATTGGAGAATGGAAAAGTAATTTTCTTATTTGAATTTTTTTTTGGCTTTTATTGTTTTTATCATATTGTGCTTTGATCACAAGAAGCATAAGTAGGTCTTCAAATGCTAATATCAAGGTTATTTTTGTTTCAGAAAAAAATGTTGTATGCCTCCCTTCAGGCCCATGCAAAAACATCAACCAAGCTCATAAAAATGTTGAAAAGGTAATATTTGATTTAGTAGGATTAAAGAAATAGTTATTTCTGGAAAGGCTCCTTATAGAATTTAGTTACTGAGTTATTATCACCATTTTCACTATCATCATTGCCGTTTTTTTATCATCACCAACATTGTCATCATCATTGTCATCACTATGACCATCACTATGTCAACAAGTAATTTATCCTGTATTTTACAATCTTTTAGGCTTACAAGCAGTTCCTTCTGCAGTCCCCACTAGATGTGTCCCACAGTTTTGAAGACAGTGGGAACTGGCGTGAGATGGTTGTGCGATCCAACCATGTTGGTGATGTAATGGCTGTTGTCAGCTTCGTCCAGAATGAATTAAGTGACATGGAGAAGGAGGATGCAATTCTCTCCTTGCAGGATTTCTTTGCTTATGGAGAAGGCAAGGATTGTCGGCTCAGCTCGCTCTACTTTCAATCCAGGTCAGTATAGGCTTATTAATCATTGGGTTTTAGGAGAAGGGAATATTTGATCATAAACAGGAAACATTACCTCACATTAAACAAAACTGTCTTTCTAATGTCAACGTATATTTGGTTTGCGATGACATCATGTGTATATATCTACTTTGCTATTTACAGTAGATTGTTCTTGTGAGAACTTGTCCTGCTAATTATCTTCTAGTAGATATATACACATTACAGCAGAATGAATATACATTGATACCTCATCATACAATGCCTCAAAATCCATATTTTCTAAATGTCATTAGCCGTTCAGCAAGTGCCCCTTGTATAATGACTAACGACATACCACAAAGTGATATGCACCTTTACCGAATTATTTATTTATTCAGTACATGCATACACGTATATGCAATTGTAAATCAGTCATGCTGCTGGCCAAACAAGGTCAACATCACACACTTAACAATGGTAGTGTGAAAAAAACGATGCTATTTTCATATCCCGTGGGCAGCTTCGCAACATTTCTGATTGCTTGAAATTTCTGAGGGTTATTAGATTCTCCCGAAATGTCATTGAGTTTATGAGCAGCAATATCTTAGCTTTTTTTGAGACAATCTATCATCCTTTCCCCTGTGCTTTCATCGATGATCGAGGAAAGTTGCCTCTCACTTTGGTCATTGGTATGATGTCATCTGCGAGCATTCCTATTGGTCAACTCCACTACAGCTACTGAATTATGCGTGAAAATAGAGAAACAAAAGAAAAACATAGGGCTTTTATGGCTAGTCGGTTAAGGTGCTTGTGGCTTCCTTTTTCGTGTTGGTCTCTTTTTGCGATAGATGTATGGAGTGCCACATACATCATGACTAAAGGCTATCATGTCATTACTTATGTGTCCTCTTTCCTGAAATCAACAGCACTACAACAACAGCAACCAATGATGAGGCCCCGTATCACCTCCTTCTAGGCAAGAAATATCTCCATGAGACTCTCTTTGACCTGCAGTTTCGCATCTCCCCTGATTCCTTCTTCCAAGTCAACACTGCTGCTGCAGAGGTTCTCTATTCCACAGTCATGAACCTCAGCAACCTGGGACGAAACACAACAGTGTTGGATCTATGCTGTGGGACAGGCACCATTGGGCTAGTTATGGCAGATAAAGTTAGAGAGGTTGTGGGGATAGAAGTGATACAACAAGCAGTGGAGGATGCAAGAATCAATGCTGAGATTAATGGTATGTAGTGATAGCATTAGTGTCTGTTTGGTTCGTTTTCGTGGTGACGTTGTGTTGTCACACCTGCAATCATTGTCTATTTCTGCATTCAAAGCAGTCTTCATCTTGTGGTTAATACTTCAGCTTCTATAGGATTTATTCAAGAATAAAAGTGTTCTACTGATATGATAGCACTGCATTTATGAGGTTAGACCCGGTTTAAAAAAACAATTCTGATTTGGTTTTATCACATGATGAGATCTTATAAAATCAGAATGATTCAACTCACCATATCACATTTAATTTGTTTAAAAGATTTGTGCTCATGGATAATGCATTATAAGCTCATGAGTGCCTGAATCATTGTACAACATTGATCATTATAAATTCTAACTTGTATTTCTTTTCTTGAAACAGCTATATCCAATGCGACATTTGTATGTGGCTCAGTGGAAGAAGTTTTGCCTGACATCCTCCCAACACTAGAGGGCACTAGTGACCTATTAGTGGTAGCAAATCCAGCCAGAGCTGGACTACGTAAGTGCATGTATTACTATTTAATATTTTTTAGGAATATTTATTGTTGATGCATTCTTAAAGACTTCTTTAAAGATTTCTCAGTGTGTGTACTTTCTCAGGAATTTGAAGAACTTTTGTTTATGCTTGTTTGTTTTCAGATCCGAGGGTAGTAAGAATCATCAGGAACAGTCCATCCATCAAGAAGCTGGTTTATGTATGCTGTAAGCCAGAGGGAACAGCAGCTACAAACTTTATAGAGTCAGTACTGATAATCATCGAACTTTACAATTTCTTTAAACCAACCTTTTGTCATTACATGTAAGGTGTACTTTGACAATTGATTAGATTGGATTTAATTGGATTGGACTGGACTTGACAGTCACAACATGAGCTGAAATCATATTTAAAAGTTGTTGGTCATCTGTTTACATCCATTACATGGCTTGTTCTAAAAAAACACCAGAACCAATCCTTGGAAAACAACAATTTAATTCATTATGTCTTTGTTGTTGTTGTATGTTGAAATTAATCTTCAGCAGCAGATGATCTGTAACATGAACACCAGTATCTTTAAATTATCATGCTTTCTCATGTGTCGGTTTTTGTTCTGTTTGATGGACACCCTTATCTACAACAGAGACTGTGTCTAACTCTCTACTTGTGTTGTTACTCCCATTTAGCCTGTGTTGTCCCCCTACCACCAGACTGTATGGCAATCCATTCACCTCCACCAAAGCTGTACCAGTGGACCTCTTCCCACACACCCATCACTGTGAACTCGTTCTCCTCTTTGAAAGGCCATAAGGTAAAAAGTCAGCAATAAAAGAAGTAATAATGATGGAACCAGGATTTAGTGTATGAGCATTTGTGCAAGTTGGCTCCCTACATATTTCTATGAATGTTTCAGGTTTTTACTCCATTCAGGCTTCTAAAGGATTTCAGATATTGTGTTACTATGGAATATAATTATCATATTCGGGGCCAAAATACTTTATATCTTGGTAGAGTTTATGAGAGAAATCGGAAATGGTCTCATCTAATGAGACATTATGTCTCAAAGAAAAGAACACCTTCAAAAAATGGTAGAATACTACAGTTGTAAAGGCTTAGTGTATGACAACTAAAGATCTGTAATGCTCATCGAAGAAAGTCAAATTATATCTGAGAAGAAATCACACACAAGATATTCAATAACAATTCTCTTTCAAGCTTTTTAATGTTATCAACATTTATTTACTCACAATAAATTAACAACTTTAAGGATCCTTCTCCATAAATTAAATAATCCACAAATTAAATAATCCACATGAAGTAGTATATTTACATCTGAAGTCATGCACCATATTTACACTTGTTTTTTCAGTAAAAATATAATACATCATCTACATCACGGTCGATGTTCTAACTTAATACTTACAACAAACAAGTAATATTTTCATGCTAGGCCTACCACTAAATTAAAGACTCAGACCTTTGGTCAAGTCTGTCTGGACAGGAATTTGTGATAACTGTTGTCTTGATAATGTAAGATTTACATTTCAAGAGAATTGGACGAAATTGTTGAATACTCATTCAATTTAAAAAGAAAATGCTTGAAGCATTTTAAACATGATTAAAAACTTACCTACTGTTTTTTTTTATAATTTCTTATATTTACTAGCACTATTTTCAAGCGTCTGATTTTTTTTCTTCTAAGGATTGTCCTCTACCCAAATCTATCTGAATCAAAATGGGATGGGTCTCATGTCAAAAGAGACTAGTGCCTTTAAAACTTTGCATTATTTCTGTTATAGTTGAGTTCAGGAAACAAGCATGATAAGTAAAATTACTTGTCAATGGCATGAAAGCAACTTTCACAAATTTAGTTTTCATTATTGAAATAAATAAATCAAAATAATTTACGATGTGAAGATATTGTATAGATAAATAAACAAATAAATAAAAGAAGCAATATAGTACTGAACAATGTTATTGAATATTATTTCATCGGTGTAGGGTAAAACCAAAATAATAATCTATATCCATGATGCAATTTGTACATCTTTTAAAAGGTTACTCAACTTATTGTGTTCTGGATGTCCATTGATATTTTTCAATTACCTTATATGCTGTGACAGCATATGATTTGATGGCATCTCATATTACATAAAAGATTTACCCATTTCCTCCTGTGTTTTTACAATATAAGATTTCCCAATGTTTTCTGCAAGTTTCAAGTATTGTTTCCCCTGATTTTTTTTTATTGTTTTGTTTGTGTTAACTAATCACCTACGTATGTATGAACCCCATTATTCACCTGGGTTGTGTTTTGATATTTCAAAAATCACCTTGTCATACAGTACTGTATCTTGACAGCAGATATTAATGTGATTTAATGAGAAACTACAGTCTCACAGGGATGTTATCTCCTACAAACTTTAACAAATCCACTTTGAGGAAACACAAGAAGCACCCTATTTGCCAGTGACTGATCTAGCAGTCTATTCAATCGGAGTGTTGATAATTGTATACAGCGCCCTCTGTAGTTGGCTGTAAGTCTTTCCTGGCTGAGGAGTTCTAATTGAATGTCTGTCAGTCGAATTGACATTACGTCAGTCAGTGTTTGCCGCCTAGCTACTCTGAAACATGTCACTGAGGAGACGCTCAATTGGGATGTTGCCAATTGTCTCCTTGAAGAACAGCCTCTCGATGAGCTTGCTGCTGACTTTCCGGAGGGCGGGCAAGATGAGAAGGAGGCGACCAAAACGAACACTTCTACCAGGATAGGAATGGCGGATGTAGTCACTTAACATAACCTGGGCTTGGTCCTGTAAAGCTTCAACCTGGTGGGGTTCTCTGATGCCATGTGTCTCTGTTCAAACAAATAAAATGAAGAAGTAAAGTTATTGGGATTGGGAGTGAAGTTATTGTCGTTTCAGGGTGCTTTTAGATGTGTTTTGTTCTTCTAAGTGTGAGATTAGTGGTATACAGTAAGAGGTTTGCAGTAAGTTATAATTGTTACTAAGAGGCTCTGATGGACACAGCTTTATTGTGGTCTGACTGACCTGGTCTGAAGAGTGCCACTGCCTTGAGGCAAGCAAACTCGGTAAAGTCCACATCAAGAGCCCGTAGTCTGGCCACCACATCCTGCATGTATCGAATCTGGGATGTCAACCTAGCAAGTTCATCACTGGACATTTTCTTGTCTTCTCTTGGGAGATACTTGAGAAGGGTTTCCATCTCTAGAGGGACGGACCACTGACAGATGCCGAGGAGGAAGAGGTCTCGCCAACCTTCTTCAAGAAGAATCACCTGGTAGAGAAAGATAGATGTAATTAGTGTGAGGACTTATTTGATAACTAGGATTTACATCTGTGTTGTACATATTCTTTTTCAGTCATTAAAACAAAGTCTCATAATGTTTTTAATTTGCTTGGACATCTCCCATGTAATGTGAAACTCATAGAAATTATTTATGCTTGCTTTTGAAATGATGTGCTATTTCTACATGTTTATTGTGGCACAGGTCAAAACTATACAGAGGTCTTTCTGGACTAATTGGAATACGTCTATCGATATAAGTGTTGTATTGATACACAAGAGCAGAAAACAGCGGGAAAGTAGGCCAAGTTGACAAGTGAGAAAATGAGTCAAGCGAAATCTCTGAAGCTTTTATAATTCTCTGTGTTTTCTGTTTGTTGAGTCTTTGAGAGGGTTTAAGCTGATCGCACACACTTCACTGTTAAGATGTGTCTCGACTCTGTTACACTTCGTGACACGACTACCTAACTCTTAACACTTTGCATGTATACACCCATCCACTTGAGTGATAATCATTAACCAAATGGCTGGAACAATTGGTATTTATGAATGTAGTATGTAACAATTTTACTGTTGTGGTGTTGTGATGAATGCAAACTTGGATGACTTTTATTTTGTTACGCGTGTGAATTAGCCTCGATATTGCAGGCAGTGAGTCATATGTTGATACCGGCTTGTTCAGTTGTTTTTCCTGCGAGCTTTTGTTACTTTCCCTGGTCATTTATAACCACCATAAGTTGACAGTTTAGACATGAGCGTCAGTTGGTTTGGTAGCCACGCGTTCCTGTTTTAGATCCTAACATTGTCGAACACAGGTTCGAAGTTTAACAAACAACAAACAGTAAGTTCAGTTGTTATTAATTATTGTTGTGGCATTTCTGTTGGTCTGGCCAATGAGAAAGAGCTGGGGTGATTCTACTTGTTTTGCAGCTCTATGAATTCGGCCCTGTATTTAGAAACTGTAAAGTCTAATCTATTAACCATGTACCTGATCACGATATGGCAACAGCAGGTAGCACGGGATATTCTTGGACCACTTGACGGAGGTGAAGAGCAGGCGTGCCGCAACTTCGGGCATACTCTCGGGGCTACCTGTGGTACAAAGAGGCAAAGTTCGCCGTCAAGTTGGGTTTCAAGCATTTCTTTTCTTCTATCACTATGAATAACCCAATTACATTTTACGAGCATTAATTTTTGAAATGTTTAATTCACAGCCGTTATCTAAAGTCCTCTGCTTGAGGGATGGGGGCGGGGTTGTGTGCTTTGTAATAAATCATTGTTGTACCTGTCATGGCCGTGTGGAACCCTGCATGAGGTCCACCCTCCATTTCTGCCTTGACTTTGGCAGTCAGGTCTAGGGCCATTGGGCTGACATTGTACTGCTCAGCTGTCAGGAGACTGTGGTAGAATGTCCCGTAGAACATAGAGGATGACACATAGGAGACCACCGCCACGGGGGTGCTACTTGTGCTGGTTGTCATGCCGTGCACATGACGGTGTGACGGCGGGTGCGTGGCGTGGACGTGGTGATGGGCGGACGGGGGGTCTGGGCTCACAGACCCAGTACTGCCGTCGTCCGCCGAAGGTTTGGCTTTTGGTTTACGGGGGCCTCGCTCGTGTTGAACGGCTGTATAATGAATAGAACAAAGAAAAATTAGATAAATAAATACTTCATGTTCAAATAAGATAAGAGAAAATAGTGTCTGTGAATTGTTCAGGCTGTGAAAAATATAAGTTTTTAATAATTTTGTTCTATAATTTTACTTAACCCATTTTTATAGTATTACATTTGAGTCATTGAAGCCGAAACCATCGCGGTTTTTGTTGATATTATTTTGCTTGGTTACTTCTTGTTGTTGTGATGAAGATGTTTTCTTAGCTGACATTAAAAATCAAAGTTGTGACTGAATTCTTCGCCATTGTGTGTTTGCAATGTACAATGAAAACATTCAAACAAACAATCTTTGTTAATGCCTCTTTTCAAGCCTAGACATTCTGACAAAAACCCAGCTTGTCGGTTTGTTGAGAATCAATCAAAGCCGTTTGGCCGATGTTACACCGATTTGTTCCGAACAATGTTGAGCACGTGTCACGTGTTTGTTCATCTGTTCGTCCTTGTTGTTAAGCCGGGCTCAGGAATGTTTTTTGAACAATTTCGGAGTGTGCTTCCGACTGTGGGAATTTTATTCACAGGAGAAATTTGTTGTTTTTTGCATACCCATGGAAGCACCTGTCAAGTATAAATATATGGCATCCCTCATAGAAATCCAGATGATACAAAAAACAAACAAATATAAATAGAATAAACAAAAACTTTGAGGAGTGATGAAGCAGGACTTTGTTCTTTTCGACAATAAATCCATAGTCCCTGTTTTTGAAGAATTTACTCTTTTTCGGTTGTGGTTTTATTTGGGCTGTATAATCTGTAAATCCATAGTCCCTGTTTTTGAAGAATTTACTCTTTTTCGGTTGTGGTTTTATTTGGGCTGTATATCTCGTAAACTCTTCGGCTCTTCTCAGCTCAAAGGGAGCCGGTCAGTCAGTGACTTGACGCCCAAACCAGCTCCCCACGCCCTTTCTCTTTCTAATCATTTCATGATGGGCCTTGGTTGGAAACCCAGTTGGAGCTTACTTCGGAATTGGAAACATTCATTTGTGCAATTTCCGCCGAAAAGTTGAAGACATGTTGAACAAGCTCAAATTCATTTATTCAATGTTTAAGGCCGATAGAAAATCAAATTCGATTTATCCGTAATTGGAAGATCCCAAACCTACACACTCCGTGTGACTATAAGCCTTGCTGCATTTTGGAGTTATCTTTTTGCAATATGATTCCATTTTGAAATCAATATTTGTGCTACTTTATTCCATTCCAAATTCTAGAAACACAAATGAGCCCGAGGCATTGTCCGACATTCTGTGAGTGATTTACAGAAACCTGTCCATATCAATTAAATTGTGCGTGAAAAATGTACTTTGCTAGCGCCGTCTTGCTTTTTTTTTCTTTCCCCCAGATAAATGCCCGAAATAACCCTCAGAACACGCGGTTAGCTTCGGGGCTAAAATAACCATCCCACACTAATAAGGGATGAACACTCTTCGTATTTAGAATTAAAGCTTGTGTTGATTCTCTGAGCTTTACCGTGAGGTGGTAAGACAGCGCGGGCGGCCCCTAGGGCCTGGGCCCTGTGTGTGGTTAGCCTTTTTGCGCTAGACATGTTGTGCCGTCAACCTGGGCAGGTGTGTTCACGATCCAACACCTTCTGACAATCTTGGAGGTGATGTCAAAAGCGCTCTGTGTTTTTGTAATGTATGTCTCTGTCTGAGGCCAGTTCAGTTCTTAAGTAATCTGAAACATCATTGATGAAGTTGGCGTACTATAATGACTCATTTGTACTGGTATTTTGGGTGGTCATTGGTGTTGTATTGAATTAGAAAGTTTGGCACAAATAGCTGTCTTTTACTGTCTTCGCGTGAATGTTGCCCAGCAATAAATGGCGCCAAAAGTAAGGAACCTTCTCTATATACGAGGAAAGTTTGTGGCGTAATTTTTTAAGCAGTCAAGATCGTTATTTACCAACTCAATAAATTGTCATTAGATCTCGATCCTATACGCATGGTTTAACATCATAGGATCGGAAACAGCATGATGCCTGGTATAATAGTACCGCGAAATAGAGCTTTGATTCCCACCAAAAACCGCTCAATAGTCAACAAGGACATATAAATAATCTCATGTTTTGACAAAGATCGTCTTGTAATTGACGCGGCGGTTCGAAGTCGTCCTATCCGCATACTGTTCTTGACCGTGTCTGAGCCACTCTTGCCCGCCGTTATTTTGACAGCCAGCACCGGTGATCCATTTCAGCGGCTTGATCGTACCGTCGCTCGTGTAAATCGTCCCTTGGGTATCGCTCTAAATTAAACTTCTATCATTGGATTACTTCATCATTATTGACTTATTATTAAATTAGCTCTCTGTCATGGAAACGATTTTCATGCCGCATGCTTTCAGGCATGATTTCTTTCCGCTTAAAGGTCTTTTTCATTCCTTCTTATTGGATTATTTTTCATTACAAGCCTCTTATTATTACTCTAGTTTGTGACAAAATGTAAGAAAAGAGAAAACGAGACGGGTAACAACATGAGATTCATGTTGACACCGAGCCTGAAGATCAAATTCTCATTGTAAAGACGAGGCCCTTCTCTTCTATAGGCAAATGTGTAAACTGGGGTGCCACGCCTTTAAAGTCCTGTTCTAAGTCGGCCTAGTTGGTTTAATTACTTTGTACGTGTATACCTAATTGTATGATTCAACTCAAAATTTAAGTATAAGACTTTGGACAAGTTTTCAATAATGTAAGAGTGTGTCGGGGTGGTGCGTGTTCCCGTGCTCGGGAGACAGGAGTCACAACTTACGCTGGCTAGCCGCCCACCCAAGCGTGGCCAAGCAGCCACAGTGCACTCATGCGGACAATATCGTTTGCCGCCTGTCTCAACAGTCTGGCTTTTAAGAAAAATACCGCAGTGCATGATGGAGGACTGTGCGTATCTCTTTTGGCGGGAGATGAAGTGGGTGGGCAGGGAGATTACACGCGCAATTATTTAGCGGTTGTGTGGACGTGTGTGCTACATCAGCATCTGTCTTACGCGATGTAAGCACCGCACCCCCTAGAGCAATCCAAGGGGTAGAAGAGGGGGTTATGGCGCATCTTCAACCCTCAGGTATAGTTTGGTCGTCACCGCTCTAGACTAAAAAGGCTTTGCACTTTTTTGGGAGGGTTGCAGTAAGTGTGCCAAGACTAGCCCTGGAAGAACTAACTACCAGAAAATCAATGCAGTAATTAATGTGAAATCTGGACGTCGCCTGATGAGCGGCATTACTGCCCGTGTCCGAGCCACTTTGTCGCGGTGTCGATCCGCTCATCGGCAAGTGCAGTCCTACTATAAGGGCATGTGCACTATAATATTGAAGTATTCGTGAGATTTGCTGAGATTTTACGGCATTTCCCCGACGTGATCTTTGAAGTGTTATTGAAAGTTTACACCATGCATGGAACTGTTGTTGATTTTGTTGTATTTTAATTGGACTTTATTTTATTTTAGAGTAAATTTACCACGTTTGTTCGAAATGCATGAAGGCTGCCTGAAAAGCATATTACAAAAAAACGTTTTTATTAAAAATAAAGTTTGACTGATTCAACTTCAATTGTGCCATTATCAAAGTTGTACCATACAGTACTGTTCTCTTCAAAGAACAACATCGACCCAATTAATCCCATCAACAAGTATTGTTCACTTCATGAATAATTTATCAGTCACGGCAGAAGTTTTGATGAAGCTGCCTCAAAATTGGGTTGTTTGTACCACCGCGTCTCTCATTTTTAACGAGTAATAATAATAGTAATAAAAAAGAACAATTGATGGTAAATATATCCTTACTTCCATCCCAATAGGCCCATGCCCATTGAGTTGGCTTTGAATTTTGGAGTGGTGCTCGAAAGCCTGGACCGCCGCACGTGCAATACAAAGTGACATATTAAAAGGACGCACTTGTACGCCCATCGTTGACACAGCCTAGCCGTTCCCACATGAATGTCATCGGAAAGAGTTTTTATACACTTACACTCTATTCTTGAAGTAGAACAATAGATAGAGTGAGTGGGATTTAATATTCATTTATCCCATTGTGTGAATTGACTTTAAAATTATGAACGAGTTCCTTGTGGAGAAATAACAGTTTAAAACATTCCTTAAGGTCTGTCATGATATAAACTTTGTGCATTAAAGTTCACGTTGTGGTACCGCAGTTCCGACTTACAGAGTCCTAATATAAATGTTTATATACTTGGTTCTTAAAGGAAGTACCGGTACCGGTACAGCTAGAGTTTTAATCTATCTGAACATTCTTTTAGGACCATTAATTGATTGATTATTTTTACTGATGCTTTTTAAGGGAAGCGGTTGCACTTTTTCAATTTTTCCCGACAGCAACAGCTGCGGGCACAAAAATACAAAGTTTAAAGAGATGAATGTTTTGTTTGTGTCGATGTTGTTGTTTTGTTTTGTTTGGGGTTTTTTGTGGGGGAGGGGCAAGGAGGAATTTGGCTGCTAGTGTTGGGTCGGCGGCTCTTTGCATGGGGTGTTCACATTCGTGGGGGGTGGGGGGGGGTGAAGATAATGTTTTGTCAAACACATTTCCGCAGGCACTTGTTGGCTATACAGTATTCACCGTTCAACTTTCTGAGGGCTCTAGTTCAACACATGTCTTTTGGAATACATTCGGGTTGTTATTATTTCTGACGCCTGCTGTTGTATACTGATGGGGAATAGTTTTGGGTTTGACATTCGGCTGATCCGAAAGTGATTGTCTTAAAACAAAAGTGGGCAGGGAAAAGCACAATATAGCCTAGGGACATGAACATTGAATAATTCTGTAAAGTACAGTCTGGCTTTCGTAGCGATCTGTTTTGTGTATTGAAGAATTTGGGTCACAGTTTGTCAACGTATGGTTTTAATTTACGAGCTTTGCCGTTCATTATTGGGTCTCGCTTGGATAAACTTCTCATTGTGAAAGCACCAAACAACACGTGTCAATGTTAGGTGGGGAGGGGGCCTTTGTACCCGTTTACTCCACTTGCACAACTGTTTCGTTGTAGTGTCACTTAACCATCAAATTTGATTAAAAAAACAATTAATGGTATGTCCATTTCATTCTAGAGGTAATCTACTCTTAAAATGAGAATTCTACTTCTCAAATGCCTATCATTTTATAAGTTCAACGAGTTTAAAAAGTACGTTAGCAAACAGTGAGTTCCGATTACTCATATTTCTATAATATGAGATATTTATTATATAAATCATACCATAAAATAATCTAAATAACATCGTTCTGCCACGTTACGTTTTATGAGTCTCGATGAATATTGTTCAATACTAAGATTAATTTTGTTCTCTATTTCTTCGACAGGAAATCCAAATTATTCTTTCCGAAATTCATTTCTGATTATTTCCCAAAAATACTGTTGAAGCGTATAATTTTCGGCATAATATAGTAAACTGCATGCGTGATCTCGCTCTCTTCACTCCACGCACAGCCATAGAATAATCCTGACATTTCGTTGGTTTTTCAGGTAATTTTGTTATTCTTGAACCGCGTGCTCCACGCCATACAGCCAAGGCCATTCATACTTCAAAGACGAAGTCAAAATTTTATATTATTTTTTTGTCCATAAATTCAGTGCTTCCCGCCCAAAGCTAATTTCGAGGAATACTCTGTCTTCACACCTTGGTGTGAAACAGCGGTCTCTCCCTCTGACCGTTGCGTCTCGCGTTCGCCTGCTGCAAACGTAGAGTCGACTTTTATTAAAAATTGGAAGCCCTACCGAGTCGACCAGATACGGTGTTCGTAAGTCCCCGACCGCACTTGACAAAAAAAAATAAATAGATAAATAACTAGAGCCAACAAGCAGATATTTACTAAGCTTATATTTTGTCGTAAGCAGTTGTATACAGACTACCAGTTATCGGAATTTGTGTAGGCTTTTCGCATTGTAGTTTGATTGGTAACCAACAAACTGCCTACCAGTGTCAGAGTGCATTAAGATACGTAATCCGTGGTGAGGTGTCTCAAGGTTTGGCTTGCAACCCATCAAAACATTGAAGATTTGTGCTAAGCATTTGTTGTTATGATTAAGCGAACTATTGAATGAAATTGCCAGACGAGGATTCCTCTGGTGATTTATCTGCTGAGACAAAACAGTGTGACAATCGCCGATATAGAATATTGCTTGCTTATGTGGTTATCATCTACTGCTTGCAAAACATGGTACAATCTGAGCAATACTGCATAATCGACTTGTCAATAGTGTGAAAAGTGCAGGAACTTGCTATTTATTTTTGCCGATGTTAATATTAAGCGCGATGTGTGATGGTGCGAATTCAGTGATGTGGATGATAATGTGCATGATTACGGAGTAGATACAGGCGGGGATTTGGACGAAGGTGACGGGGAAGGGCCCGCATGTCAGACGGTTGCAAAGTTAATTGAATATTTTTTCGCGAAGAATTTAGTTTAATACTGCTCCTATCGATTTTCACTAAGTTGAAGTCGGAAAATCAGCGTGTTTTACCGATAATGATAGTCGGTTTTCTTCAAAATCTTCAAAATGAAATCCTTTCTCATAAGTATGTCATTTTATGTACAATATTATTTTGTTTCGGTATTCAGTTGGAAGGCGCCATATTCTTTATGGTTCTTGATGCGTGCGTTAATTAGTTTATAAAGAAAAGCAGACTTTAATTTCAATTCAATTGTTTTTTCACATGACTCAGCCAAAACATATCAAAATACAATTAATAACAGTTCCAGACTCACCGTCCTTGTTCATATGAGCATCAAAGCATTTCTGTAGCCGGCACGCCCTGCACTGGTTGCGATGGGTCTTGTCAATGGGGCAACAGCCCCCACCTTTTCCCTGTTGTTTGCACGTGTATACACGGTTCCGATGGATGGATCGCTTGAAGAACCCACTACAGCCGTCACAGGCGTACACACCGTAGTGCTTGCCGGAACTACGGTCACCACACACCTTGCATGGGATGTCTAGAAGACGGTCCCCTAGAGGAGAAGAATTTAAATAGAACGTTTAAAGATAAAATAACATACGTTGATGACATCAAACTTCATCATCTGTCCTGGTATAACAAGTTTGACTTTTTTTTGTAATTCGTAGGTTTGTTTATTATACAGAAGAAGAAAACGAACATACAGATGCCGAAAAGGATAATGACACAAAGTTGTACCGTCGATTTTGATCGAGGCACATGACTGTTTCAAAGCCATTCTGGACTCATAGCAAAAACATAAGAAAACTCATGTTTGACAAAGTGTGAACTTAAGGTTGGGTCTCATGGTTTATGCAATGCGAACCTTTTCTCCATTCGATGCCACGTCTATCACATATAACTTCTTCTCTACGGCTGGTACACAGCAAACGGGCTGGTACTCCAACCGGCTTCCGACTTAATACTTGCTCAAAACTTTCTTCGCAAGTGAGCTTCATCCTTGTTCTTGGTCTACAAAGTCGATCTAAGAGTGGAGTCCCCAGCGGAGAAATGATTGCCGAATGAATCTGTGGTCGATTTATATCAACTCTGGATGGTTATTGTTTTATGTGTTTTCATAAGAGCCCTATGGTATGTACATGTACATAGAGACAAGCAACGTGAAACAATTTCGCGTGCGTATCGCGTGGAGGTCGCGAGTCGGCAATAGTCCACGCGTGGCAGGATCCCGTGAGAAAGCACTGCCACGGGCTCGGTATAGCACTGCAGGTATTGTTCTCAATTTAAACCTGCCCCAGTTATCTTTTGTACCAACCTTTGATTATCTCAAGGCTGATCCAGAATGTACAAAAAATGGTCGTCTGTTTCCTCTTATGGAATGAGTACAGTTTTTGTACCAGGTCCTAAATGGAGCCAAAGATTGGTAAGGGAAGGTGCCTGGCGCGTGCCGGTTTGTTATCTCTCAGACCGGTGTGTTATTACTATTAGCAGTCCGTGAATCGAGTATCACTGAGCCCCGTACCCGACCGGTAGAGAGCCTGTATTGACGCGTGAATAGCCCCAACTCAGACAGATTTACAATAGCTACTTTGTAAGCATTGTATAAATTGTTTTTCTTGAGAGTGGATTTTGCTTTGCAGAGCATGAACTTATTATTAAGTTAGTAAAATATATCGAAGTTTTCTTTAGTTTGTTTAAACAAAGTTGTGGGACTTCAAGGCGATCGTTCGTTACAGACATAAAGCCAATGAGCAAAATAAAACCACACTTTTAAAGTAAACATACTATGTAGTCTGTTCAGAAATTACCAAGGAACAACTTTCAAACGGAAACAGGTGGACCACTTTGGACTACTTGTAACTTTCCCGCTGCATTACTGTAACCCCAAACTCAGTTTTCAAAATTGATAAACACCATTTATGTAGTTGAAAGTTTCAATTGTTTATACATTTGAGGGTGATTTAGGAAAGGGTAGTTGTGACTGTGACTCAGTCTGCAAAAGTTTCGGCTGCCAAACTATCGATGGGATTGTTGAAAAAAACAAAAAACAACACCACAAACCATTTATAAAATGGATTTTCCCGATAGGTGTTTATGCTTTCCCTTTGTGCAGGCTTAATTTCCTGTAATTTCGTCATAATTTCTATTATTAAGCCAGTGACATATGGAGTCAATGCCATGATGAAGCTATTAATGCGACTGTTGTTTTCCCACGAGTGAATACATGCTGACAAATAATCCCTTAATCGAGTGACAATTGCCCAAGCACTGTGTGAATTCCAAACCGAGTCACCCAAATTCACTTCACTTCTTTACATTATGAATCGATTTCTGGTGTATTTTCAGATTTTAATCCTGTCCTGGGAAATGTATACCGCTCTCGTCTCCACACAGTGTTTTAGTCAAAAGACAATAGTTGTCAAACTGCATTCATATTTCCCATGAATGCACCAAACAGATGGTTCAAGTTGTTTCTGTTGCGATCAGTTTTTTCTATTCCATTTTTTGATCCGTCCCGAGTATGGGAAATGTACCAACTCAGCGAATTTAAATAGTGCTGTCTGCAAGGGCGCGGCAAGATTTACGCAGCTGTTTGAATTCCAGGGGGGTAAAATTCGGACCAGCCTCATTTTGCGATTTTAACAACCAGGAGTGAAAATGCAACTTTGTTTTGTCAGATAATATTGTTGTACAATCGTGAAAACTTCGAATATTCCTTTCCCATAGGTATTGAACAAACCAAAATATATAACAAAATGGTATTGAGACTCAGTGAAATAATTCAGTATATTTCACCTTCGGTTCAAACCATCTCGCCCTGTAGCCTATTCGTATGTGATTTGATAATAATTATAAAGAATAAGAAAAACTTACACTTTATAAAAATAAACATACTTCTTGAAAAACCTTCAGTGCACCTTCAAGATAGGTTTAACCCCATGTACTTGGTGTCAATCATTGAACGTTTGTTCAAGACGTTCACGCCAATCAAACATGCCCCTCTAATTTTAGAACAGCCAAATAAAAGATATCTTATGGAAAGGTGTTTCTGCCTGTATGTTGAGCCGTTTTGTCTTGTTATTATTCCCCAGTATATAAACAGGTCAGGGTGCGAACATTGTGGTTTTCCCACGATCCGTCAGATGTTCACGCATCCGAGCGCGTAATGCGGGCGGGCCAGCCTGCCGCATTTCGACACTGTCACAATGCCGTCCGGTCAGGCACCAAAATGGTTGCTGGGGGTGGGGCTGATGAGCCTAAGATTAGACAGTTCTCGCTTTTACGAGAAAAAAGCAAAAACAGACAACGTATGAATGTAATTCACATTAAGGGGTTAAGGGCCAGTTTTTGAAAGAAATACTTTTACCCAAATGAAATTTACATCTGCACTTGCATTATTAAACATGCAGAAAACAAATCTCACAAATTTGTAATTTTAAAATTGGATAACACGCACGAAATGTCACGTCAACTGATCCAAAGACGTCTAGAAAATAATTGTCCGTGAGAAATTTCTTCGTGGGTCATTGTGAGCGCAGTTTTTGTGCGGCCTCGGCAAGGAATTGGCACCTTTGGACCCACGAGGCCTACAGCTCCGAAGGCCATCTCTTGTTGTCTCACCAGAAATCAAACCCCCCAAAACCTTGTAATCTGGATCATGAGTAAACAGGGAGTATAACAGGTGTTTGTTGCTTACAAAAAGCAACGATTTGTTATTGTTAAATAGTTAAATGTTATACGTGAGCTCCGTCAAATCACTCTTCCTATTTATGAGGTTTCTCATTGGTCGATCGGAGTAGTTGAGAGATTAATGTTTTTCTTTGGAGTTCCTTCCTGTAGGTCTTTAACGAAGAGTTTGCTATTGGCCAGACGTAACTGGTATCCGATTCCATGTCTCCATGTGGTTATTCTTGTAAGAACAATCAAGTATTGTTTAAACGAGTCTGTCCATTGGTTTGCAGTCTATGCAGGTGGTTTGATTTTATCTGTTTTCATTGGTTCAATGCAAGTTTCGTCTTCATTTTCAATTTTATACAATTCGGTTACAAGGATTCCTATTGGCCAGTTTAGGAGAGTAATTGAGTCACCTATTGTTGGTACTTGGATGCTAATTCTTCTTAAAATTATTGATCATTCATTTTTACAATAATAATCTTCTTAAGCCTCGTTACAGAATAACACATCATCATCGATTACAACTTTCAAGGGAATTTGTACAAAAAATCGTTGTATTTATTTAACTTTTGTAATGGATTAATGATCGAAGATGGATTGCCGATCAGTGGGTGTGTTTTCGTTGCATGCTTCTGCTATATAATCAATTACTTTGAGTTAAAAAACGTGACCAGAAGGTCAAGTACTGACAATGTAAAGTTGGTATAAAATACTTGATAAGATTTGTGCACTAGGCACGTGCACACCGCAACGGTCACCACACTAAGGCAATAGATGCTTCAAGTGGACCTGCTGCAGTCGCTCATCTTCAATACGCTATCCTGACCCTTTCACTTTCTAAACAGCTGCCTGTAGTAAACTGCTGCCATGCATTGAGGGCAAGTTATAAAAGCCTTGAGAACTGTTTCTATTCGGTTGGTTTTCTTGCCTATAGTCATGTGTCATTGGGAATATGGTGGTGAATCTATTGTGAACGAAAAGGTGGTATGATTTTAAAAATTGAAGAGGCGCATGGCGGTGGGTTTGTGAACAAAAAAACTTCTGTCTCTCATCTGATTTTTAGTCGTGAATTTTAATCTCCATCCCTGGATAAAGTTCCAGTTCTGAAGAACATAGTTGAAGGGAACCGAAAGTCGCTAGAATGGCCACTTTCTTTATACAATATGAGCAAGTTTCAGTTATTGTCATTTTGTGGTTTGGAAAAGTCCGTGTGAGCTTGCGTGCTCTCTTTGATGCTGTTGTGTATTGCGTATTTAACTTGTCGTCTTGATCCAACATGATCTCATACTTGCTCTCTTTGACTCACTTCTGTCTTGAAATCATCTGTAAAGTTGATTATAGCTTTTGATATGTTTGTATCATTTTGGTATTTAAATATTGATTATTTGTTTGCTCATTGAAACAATAATAGTTAGTTGCTGAAGTTTTCCCACGATGGGAATCAATCGACTTTGGGAATTCCACTCCAGGCAGGTGTCATAGTAACACAAAGACCATCATCTGTTTTATCATAGTCACTTCATCTTTGCGCTTTTGTCTTTCGTCACGTGATCTTATGGTCCTAACTTTTCCCAACACTGTTTTATGTGCAGTTATATTGACGGCCGTTTCATGTGTGTTTCCTGTGAATCGATATTTCTGTATGATCGACGTCTCTGGGGAGAAAGTGATTACGAGCAGAGGAAATCAAAATGTTTTGCCATTCATTTATGCATAACTACACATCGGTTTTCTCAGTATATGACTGCTGAATGAGACTTTTTTTGTTTTTAACGAAACTCTGATTATTTTTGTATCCATCAAATCATTTGAATTTTCACAAAGATCATTGATTATAGATCATGTCAACTTGTTTACAAAAAGAATGACTTTGTACATTTCAGGGCATGTCCTAGCAGGCAAGATTCTGGTCATAGTATGAGAAATTATATTTTTGTGTCGTAATTACCACATACAATCAGGAATTGTAAAATTAACAGCTTAGCAAGTTTTGAGGCGTATCTCCTTCCTTTAGATCAAAAGTTGATAACAACCATATAAGTTGCAATATTCAATGTAAGAGTGTTTGTTTTCCTCGCAGCTAAGTACAAATTCTTCCTATATACAGGAATTCTTGGCTCTTTTGTTAACTTATGATGTCACATATTACATGGTCTGTCTTTCTTGATCTTACCATAATGACATCAACACATAAACAAGTACGCATTAATAACCCACATTTTTGGATTTTAATCAATCGACTTTGTTATCAAAGTGGCGCTAATGCGACGTCAGGGAAATATTTGTAATAATCCTAGCTGCCTTTGTGTGTGTGAAAGTTTCGTTTGGAAACTGTATAATTGATTTGTAAACGGGATTGACATTGATAGCCATGACAATAAATTCCTGGAGCAGACAAACACAAAACGTGACGCTGATTTGAAGGTCTTAGTCCGGCTAGGTGTTAAGAGGGTGTGCATTGGCATTCTGCTGCTAAACTTTCCCACGGTTACCACTGGAGCCAATACCCGTCTAGTCACCCAGTTTCCCCTGTAGCTATTGGTTGCCTCTTGAGCCAACCACGCCCACTTTCATTCATACTTTTTTTAGTGATTAATTGATAATTTTGTCCTTTACGTGGCCGTCTGTTTGGTGAGCATGCGCAGAAGGCCAGTCGACAAGTTCACAAGCAATTTTTATTCAAAGCGACAAGTTATTAAGAAGTGTACAAACACATTATAAGCGTTGCTCTAATGTTATACCCAGCTCAATAAAGAAGTATCTCTAAATCTGTGTTTACTTCAGCTCAGTGGTCTCAGTCTCAATTCAAGAATAATTTACATATCATACACTTTTGAGGCAATTTGCTAACCATTATTAACAGTGCCCAGTATCGGCTGGAAAGAGTAATGGACTGTTGATGAATTGCCGAAGAGAAAGTTATTGCGTTGGTCGAGTTGGCAAAATTATCCTTCAGCAGAGACGCGTAATACTCGCCTTGTAATTCAAAGTTTGATACACTACGTGCTTTATGATAAATAATGGCCATCTGATTGTTGGACACCAGTTCTAGTGTTCAACTAAGGTTGGCAGTTTGTCCGAAAAACCCTCTCATCTTAAGATGGAAACTAAACTGCAAGAACACATGCACTTATCAATTTTACAGTGAAATAAAATGGACAGACTATTGTATACCGTGAAGAAACTGAGCCAAATAGTTCTTAACAAATAATCGATGGTTGTATTATTACGATATTGATACCAATTTTTATCAGAAACTGCAGTAACTGGGTGCCAGTTCAAGAGAAATGGAGAAGTTTTCAATTACGACATTTTTTTAGAAGTACACATTTTGGGTTAAGTAAAATCTCTTCATTTTGTACAAACATAAAACAAACTGTAAGTTTATTGACATAGGACAATTCCGTTATATTTAAAACGTATAGTAAAATGCATGTAGGTCTATGCACTGCATTTAAAACACGATCTGCCTTCCTGTGGGCAGATATTTCGATGGGTGTGGAGGATGAGTGTTAAGATTTTGTAACAAAAATTAATTGGAGTAAACCAAACTACTTCAACAAGTTACGTGACGTCATTAATAACCTTTTTAAAATTTTGCAAAATTTCTTGGTTGATCCTAATTAGACTTTCAAAACTATCTCGATTGCAGTTAATAAACCAAAAGCCGATTTTAATTTCTTCGGTTCTAAAATGAAAAACACACAACATTATTTTGAGCGTAATGGACACATTATAGGTGCCATATTCGCCACATCCAGGGTTACCGGGATGTTAACGTGTCGTTCGGGCGATGGGAGGCCGTGCACCTGGCTGCAATTTCAGGCCCATAAAACCGCGTCAACTCGCCTTGTCTTCACTCTCGCGTAGATGTTAAGAATCCAGTGACGCGGTCCCACTCGTAAATCCTCACGAGGTGGCAAACATTTCTTATGTAATTTTCAATAGTACAGTTAAGTGCTTGAAATTTGGGAATTATTTATATCAGCCCTAATGCAGACAAAGGCAAGTAGCCGACAAAAGATGTATATAACAAACACAATTTTACTTGTGACAAAAGTCATTACAATGTATCTAATTGCTGTGAGATCCCCATATACACGCGCAGCTCAGGTGTTTGTGGGGAATCCCATAATGTCGGTTAGGAATAAAACACATGGTTATTATTCAGATTAAAATATAGAGGCATGACAATTCGAAGACTGTTGTTTTTCCTTCTCGCGTTTTCTTATTACTTTCCACAGCCCATTCTTCATCTTTGTGAACCATTAATTTTGTATTGTCGGCCATTTGGAATTCATTACCATTACCAATGAATGTAAAGGTTTTTTTTTTTTTGTGAATCAAAATACGCCTACCAGTATTTTAGTGTCATGTGGGTTGATTCTCTTCCTTCTATTATCCTATGGTGTCTGGAAGATTCGGGTAAAAAAAAGCGGATTGAACCAAAATAACCGATATTCGAATCTTAACCCAATTACGAATCCAACTAATCAAGCCACGGTTAGAAACCTCTGTGCCAATGCTGGCCAGCCAAATATTATTCAAAGACCATTTTGAGGCAGGAGTCGAAACTGTCAGCCCATGCTTGTCATATAAGCACTTTAGTCGTTCGTTTTCAGTTAAACTATCCTACCCTTTTCTTTCTTTTTTCGTTCATGTAAATTATTAAACAAAAGAAAGAGACAATAGAAAATAGTGTCAACCCTAAGTTTCATGCGTTTCCTTGTAGCCAGTGGGATGCTTGGATGTTTGTACAATAGTCTATACACTATTGCTGAGTATTGCTGTTCACTTACCTGATTTAGGTACAGTGTGCAGTGAGCTCATCACCCCACCACACGCCGAAGATGACACCAGATCAGTCATGGCCATGGAGTGATTCAATGATGAACTGTTTCTTCTTTTATCAGAAAAGAACACCTATACTCTACTCTAGAGTAATTCAACGTCGGAAGTCCTTCGAAATTCTTTTTTAAAAGCAAAATAAAATATTCTTTATTTGAAAATCAGAGATGCTCAACAATTCAAAACCAGGTATACTCAATGCTGTGTACTTCTCCTTATAACACTTCGTCGCTCTCTGTGATACTTCATTGGTACGCTCGGAAATTTGCTTCACAAATGACAAACTTTCCGGAGATTTTGAAGTAAAGAGCCTGTGAATCGCCCAGATGTTGGCCAGCTGATAGTGCGTAGGGCACGGCGCTGATTGGCCGATCGCACGCGCCTAGCTAATACTTGATGCCGGACTTTTTGATGTCGATGATGACGATGATGCTGTAGTGATACACGTTTCCTGAATAGGCCTCCATCCTTGCTGAATTACATCATCCATGCAAATGATATGCGTCAATATTCCATATACAAGACCTTAAAGGAACAGCCAATCAAATCCAAATTGTGTTTCGGATTTTTGATTTACCTGATGTAAAGAAATAACAGTAACAGATTGCCTGAATGGGTTAGTTCTTTTAAAGCGCATAAGATAAACGATAAAAAGCTCAAACAAGTATCTTAGATTCTACAAGAGATTTATACATCGTATCTTTGAATGAAGTTTCATAGCACCGGCTGTTACGAAATTGTAATTAAAATGTATGGTGAATTATTGTCGGCATTGTGGTAAAAAAATGTTATTATTGTTTGTTGGGATGTTTGATTGTTTTTTTTCTGTTGGGGTTTTAAGAAAAGGAGAAGCCCCCTATGCTTTCATTACGATGGCTAACTTACTGAAAGCAACTTCCCTCCATTGTTTAATGAATGTGTTTCGGAGATAGTAAGTGAGTTGGTCATGGTTAATTTTGTGTTTCGAGTCTTGGGGAAAATTGTGTTTAATTGTTAAATCAATGCAGACCCCGTGTGATTGGAAAATCTCAGTGAATTTGAGCTCATCTCGTTTGTTTCGTCACAAAGCATGCAAGGACCAGACATTATAGTTTTATAAACGACTGTCGCAAACAAGAAAATGTGTAAATAATGGTGTAAACGCTTCAGTATATGCAAAGCTAATGATCGATAGCTATTAAGGTAATACCATAATTATGCTACGCTCTCTCTCTCGCTGCGTGTAATATCCATTTACTTTGAGCCTGTGACGTCATTTTAATCTCTGCATAAACTACACGGATCGAAACAATTGAGTAATTGGTGTTTTAGAGTACACCTGCACAATCTAATTCTAGACTAATCCAAAAATATAATATTTTAACCATACGTCAAACTTGCAAACTCCACTACATTGACCTAACTTTTTAGCACTTGGTTTTAAAGTTTGCTTTTCATCGATCTGTAGACAGCTTGGCATGAATTGTGGGCTGCTTTGGTATGTTTAAGTACCTTATAAATAATTCTTCCACGTAAATGTGCGAATAGTATATATATATTTGGGTGGTTTTTTTTGCCAGTTATGTTAATTTTGTTCGCATTTATTCGAGTAAAACTCGTAATCAAATTAAATTTAAAATACAATACGATTTTCATCAGCGATACTGAAGCTTTACTGATGTTACGTCATTCTTGTCTATGCATACCCCTCAATCACTTGCTTGAATACATAATGTTGTATAATCTGACGTCATGGTGAAAATTAGCATGTTATTTGTTAATATTGTCGGTGTAAATCTAAAATGCTACCGTATTTATTTGCTTCATACCTTTAACATGTTCCAATTAAAAAAATAAATCAAAAGTTTCGAGAAATTACAGTAACAATTTAATAAAACATCAAACATTAGAATATTGATGTGTGTCATAACTTAAAGAAATGTTACTCTGAGCTTGAACTGCACTTATGGCCATCCAGGTATTTTGAAATGTATTTATAAATGTATTGTTTAATTTCAACGAGTCATCAAAACACACGACTATAATTTATCGTTTTTTAAGAAACTTCATTTGATTATTGAGGACAACAACTGACAATGTTTTGGATCACCGTCCATGTGTCTGTATGGAATCCGAATGTTACACTGTGTTATGATGTACATTGTTATTCTAACTTATCGAAAAAAATCTATTAATTAACAGTTTACCCGATCAATATCGTCGCAGTCGGTTTCACTAATGTTGCATTAATCAGTCCTTAAGACGACGTCATGATTAATTAGCTTTTTGGCTGTGTGGTAATATACGGCATTGGAACATAACAATTGCCAATCTAGCCGGGCTAAGGGAGGTACCACTCGATAAAATAATTACAAAAGTTCATTCGTACAGCTTCTTTGCTGTTGAACAAACATCACACCTCCCATAGAAAAAGGCAATTGAAGGTTCGCCCTCTCTTTTGTATCTTTTGATCTAAGAATAGCTTAAATTTCACTAATAAATGTAATTCCCCATAGTTATTATTATAACAGAAAAAAGACTTAAACTTCTCTGATAAAGTTGTAATTTCCACCTTAATTAAATTGCCAAACTTATCAATTTACTTCTTACCTATAAATGTAACAAAAGAACAACACCCCAAATCTGTAAAAAAAAGTTGCCTATTATTTCCCCCAGTAATATAATAAAGCCGCCCGTAAAAAGTTAGCTGCGGCAACTGAAATAATTAATTAGCAACATAGAGCGCTATATAAAAACGATTGGGGCGCAATTTTTGGGCACTAAATAAATCGACAAACATCTACAACAGAAGGGGGCGCTATTTATCGTCACCGTTAAATTACAAGTTTTAACCTCGTTTCTTTGGGATGCGCGCCGTCGTCCCCTAATGTATTCCCAGTTAAAAAGGTTGTTTATTAGAGAGGGCGCTATTTACCACCACCGTTAAATTGCAAGTTTTAACCTCGTTCTTTTGGGATGCATACCGTCGTCCCCTAATGCGTATCCAATTGAACGAGGTTGTTTATTAGAGAGGGCGCTATTTACCACCACCGTTAAATTGCAAGTTTCAACCTCGTTTTTGGGGGATGCATACCGTCGTCCCCTAATGCGTATCCAATTGAACGAGGTTGTTTATTAGAGAGGGCGCTATTTACCACCACTGTTAAATTGCAAGTTTCAACCTCGTTTTTGGGGGATGCATACCGTCGTCCCCTAATGTGTTTCCAATTGAATGAGGCTGTTTATTAGGGATGGCGCTATTTACCACCACCGTTAAATTGCAAGTTTCAACCTCGTTCTTTTGGGATGCATACCGTCGTCCCCTCACGTGTTTAAATGGCATTTTATCTCTTTGTGTGATCATTCGAACGCTTAAATTACGGAAGACATCATCAATATCTAAGCAAAACCATTAAATGATTTGATACACGTTTATAACAAATTAAACAATAGTTATGAATGATTTAAAATTATATTTAACAGTGGCTGCTCGTAAAAACGAAGCCAAACCCGTAAACAAAGTGCGCGCGCAACTTGTGGAGAGGGTCACGTGGTGACAGAACTTTGGCATTGAAGTAAAAAGTAGCAGACGACATTTGCAAATTCGAACTTTTTCCATATAGTAAGGCGCTAGTTTTACTACCGAGTCAAATAACTTAGACAATTGAACATTTTTTTTGTTGAGAAAGGAGAGTTGGCCATGTTATGCGTTGTCTATGTTATCGTCTGAATCACAAATTACTCAAACTCGCGAAAAACAAAAAGATAAACTCTGCCACGGCCAGCAAGCAAGCAAGTACCAAGCAGACGATAATACGCATTATTGACACTGGCAGATTTGATAGAAGTGAGAAGTGAATACAAAGTGTTTGGACGAAGTAAGTAAGTTATCTTAAAACAATATTCTGAATTTTGGAGGGAATTTAACTAAAAGTAACGAAAGCAGGTCTCGTTTTTTGGGGAGGAGGCAAGTGGGGAAAACATTCAATAAAAATGGGGGGGGGGGGGCTATTTTCAATGTATTGTTATTGAATTCAAATGATTCAGTTGTGCATTTTTCAATCTCATTTGGGGGGGCAAGGGTTCTGAGCGGGGGATCCATCCTCCTGCCCCAACACTGTTTATTATGCCACTGCCAACTAACCCGCAGCAGTAAAACAAATGCATTTTTAATTGGTTTATTGTTCCATGTGGATAATGTGGCCTTTTTGTAGGCCAACATAACCATCCCCCATAGACAAGGCAAAGTGTAAAATTGTTTATTAAAAAGTTATTTTTGTTTTAAAACATTTGAGCCTGTCGAGGTTTTTTTTAACAGGGTGGTAACCGGTAGCCTAAGTGCTAAACGTAATCGCAATGCTACTGCTATTCTAAACATAGTAAATTAAAATAAGGTCTAAACCACAAACTTCTTTTTTTTAAAGCTTGGTCTGATAATTTTGTATGTGCTGTAGCCTTCCTAAAAAGTGCAGCCTTACATGCGTGAGGATAAGATGCACTGTGTGTTGCGCATGCGTCCAAACAAGCATAGCCAGAGAGAAGCAGACACTAATGCAAAAATGTGTACAGGTTTGCAAGCCTTGTCGTATGTAGGCCTTACAATTATAATTTATGCGCAGTCTAGTTTTTAATGAAGGTGGTAAGAACAATGGTTTTACAGAACCAGAATCGTGGAATGCTGCAAACTGCAGCATCATAATTGTTGTAAGTTGAGCATATTTCAACTTGACATTTTTGTTCACACTATTTTTTCTTCAAATGAATCGACCATCTTCCTCATGTTAATTATTATCCAAGTCATAGTTAAAGTGTGTTATAATTTTGCATGGCCTTTACTGTATTGATATCTATGTATTGATATCTATTTTAGAGTCCTGTGGACCAGTTTAAACTCGCTATGAAAGAAAATGTTAAGATACTTTCACGTCATAAATTAGTTCTATTGCAGTCAGTGTCCTATTATTGAGAGAAGTTACTCATCAAAGCATATGTTTTCCCAAAGAAATTAATTGACAATACAAATTTGTAGAACATAGTGTCATTGTTCTGCAATGCTTCTGAAAATATTTGTACAGTAACCAATTAATATTTTGGACGCGTAAGTGAGGCGTAAATAATCAGAATGTATACTCAAATTATTTAATCAATGAAAAGTATAAAATAAACAATGCACTGTTATATCTCGAGTGTGGACTCTGTAGTTACATGTGACATGAAATATTTCCATATAAAGCTACAAAAGGCTGGAGTTTTGTATCATGATGTCTTACTTGCTGAAGACTTTCTTAAAACTCAATGACCTCAATAAGCGATTTTGAGAAATGGTGGACACATTACTAGGGAACTGTTTGCTTTGGGTAAATTTGTCTGCATTGACCCCTTACAGGCACATCACTCGAGGCGACTGTGCCACGCTCACCATTTTGGAAGTCAATAGATAAACATGTAAATGCTGTGTCGCACAAACCAAACAATGCACTCCTACCTGGGCCTGTAGTGTTTGCCATACCTTAAAAGGGTAATTACAATATCATTGCTTAGGCCTACCAGTCCTAAAAGAAGAAAAAAAATCTGTACTTCATTTTTCATGAATTAAGTGTACATCTAAAATGATTGTAATTTATATGAATTTAAGAAAAATCTGTACAGCACAACAAATGTTACTTTAAGGTATGCAACGATTCATTGAAGTAATAATCAAAACATTTTCGTTTAAATGCAGACACTGGGTAGCAAATTACCATTTCCTACCAAAATTGGAGGCCATACTTGGCATCTGTTTTGGAAGACTAAAGCAACTTTGAAGCCACACATGGGCAAAATACTTGTAGTTTGATACCTGGAGCCCACATTTACAACTTTCATTGGCTCATGTCATTACAAAAACAATTATCATGACCAATTTGCCAAACAGACTTGTAACAAAAGTTTTGTACTGTTATTGCAAGAGATGAGTGTAAGCTGGTGGAGTGTCGTGGCTGAGCAGATAAGAACACCGGACTAAAGCTCTGGTGTTTCCGATCAGCAGAGTGTGGGTTCGAGTCACGGTCGTGACACTTGTCTTTAAGCAAGACACTAAACCATTATTGCTGCGTCCTTCGGATGGGACAAGAAGCCATAGGTCCCGTGTGTTGTGTAATGCACGTATAAGAATGCAGTGCACTCATCGCAAAGAGAAGGGGTTTGCCCCGGTGTTTTGGTTTGATCGATTGCAGATTGCGCCACAGCACCTTGTAAACCATTACATGGTGCTATGGAAAGGAACAGGTCTCATACCTTCAAAAACGTAACTCATTATACTTTGCAGGAAAAAATACTGAGCACTTTGAGACGCCCATCGGGTGTGATAAAGCGCCAATAAGAACTGTGTATATAAGAACTGCGTATTAAAGCATCATAGGTTTACAGTCCCAAAAAGGGGATGGAGAAAGAGACAAACACATCACACAAGTGAAACACTTGTTGTAGGCAACAACATCAGTCTTATCTTATTTATCTTTTCACATGTTCTTATGATGACAAAGATATTTGCCATTACAGCTTTTCCTTCTTGATGTACAACAAATTTAGTATTATATATATACACACAATGTGGCTTCAATAAAAAAGTCTTTGTAGAGGTACCCATAGGAATTTCTATTCCAAATAAATCAGTCCCATAATTTGATTTGTCCGTCCCATCCACAAGTGATGACTTTTGAGGTTTCATGTGGATGCCAGATGCATCCTATGCACACAGCGTCATGGGCCTTGATGCGGCTGTACAGTTTGGTTGATTTCCAATCCCAGATATTCAGTTTCCCATCAGCGTCTCCCGACACAACATAACTAGAAGGACAAATGTAACAATGGAATGTTAGACAGAGAGATGATGGGCAACGGATAATTTGTTTAACACAAATTTGTGTCTCTCTATGGAAGTCAAAATGGAGCTAAAAATACAAAACAGTTTAAAGGCAAAGTATACCTTTGGTTTTTGGAACCGTGCATTTGCCTTAATGCTATATAGTTGTAGATATATGCCATAAAACTAACCTGTGTAAATTTCAGTTCAAAAGGTGGCATCGTTTTTGAGATATCACCAAAAATCTGGAGCGGTTGTGTTCACGCAGAAGAAGTATCCGTCATTGGAATACACATTCTGAGAAGCGTTACGGCCATAACGCTTCTCAGATGCAAATTTTGGGGGGATAAAAAGTGATGTATTTTTCCATAACTACGGTACTTCGAAGTGAAACTTTTCTCAAAATGCATTATACTATCCAAAGCTGCTGTACTTCTTACCAAGTGAGTCATTATTGCCATAAATTTTCAGAGTCATTACCAAACATATACAGACCCTTTAAATGATTCAGTTTAGAAATAAGGTTTATTTTAAGTTTAATTGAAAGTTGATTTTTAACTTGTGGATTTGTATGCAACTTAATCTTATTGCCTACTGTGTAGTTTGGAGTTCTTTTGCTTGTGTTATCTCCTCTAATTTGAAAGGTTTTTAACCGTCCTTTATTTTTGAACTGTTCCTTTTTACAAAGACTTGTGACTGCTGCCACTTTATTGAAATACTTCCATACCTCATATCAGGTGAAAAGTCCATCTGACAAGCATATCCAGCCACCATGTGTCCCTTAAATAGTTTCTTCTTATTGAGCCGAAAGCGATTATGGGCACCATAAATGAGGATCTGGTTGTCCATGGACTGGCAACCAAGCCATTTACCTTAGAAACAAAAATTACAAAGTATTTGTAATAGCAATTCTAACTTTGTATGTAAACGGCATAATTCTTTGACAAAACATAAAATAACAAAGCTATGTTTTTACACTTCTATCATGAATGTTAAATCAATTCAAAACCAGCTCATATGGGCGAGAAATTTTGACACTTAGCTTTATAATCACCTACCATTTTGGCTCAATGTAACACTCGGCATTGAATGCATACTGGGGTCTGCAATGTATTTGTAATCAACAGGGATATCCCATTCCCAGACCCTCATGCTTTTATCATCAGATGTTGACACAAATCGTCGATTCTGGTCCACAAATGTAATGGTGTTGACTGCACCAAGATGTCTGTCATACTCTTGCACTATTTCATTCTCACGCATATCCCACTGTTTGCAATAAAAACATAAATAAAAATCGGTTAACTTAAATCAAACTTGAATCTCAGGTGTACTGAAAGAAAAGTCAGAGCAAAGAAATTACCTTTTAAACAAAACAATGGATGATGTGCATCCTAATATCAGAATGAAAAATCAAAACGGCACACCTGCCCTTTGGTATGCAAATTAAAAACAAAATTGCATAAATTTAGGCAAGAATTGTCATTGCAGGTCACAACATTTTATTTTTGAAAGATGTGATCTGTGACTTATTCAAAACAGAATGTGATTTCAAACTGTATGGTGGAAAAACTGACTGAGCCATGATTTCGTTCAGTTTAGTTATTCAATTATTCTTTAACGATGCTAGGTCTGATTTTTGGCCGATTTGACCTAAATTCTAAATAGCTATTTTCATAGATTCAAGAAAGTTATAAGCTTTCATTTAAGGTATTGCACCAATGATAAGGTACCCAGCAATATAATTACAAATTAAAAATGAATTATTGTCGGGATCCCTACAATATCTCACAACCAACAGCCATGTAAAAACAGTTTTGCATGTCACATGTACGTTGTGCATTGTCCATGGCATATGCGAAAGTTTTTGTATGTTTTTATTTTTGCAAGAGCCTCATCTGTAAAAAAAGTATTAAGAAAATAACTTATTTTGAGGAAAATCGGGCCATGCAACTTTAACCCTCCAACTGGAGGGTGTCTGTAGTCAATATCATCCACTGTGGTTGTGAATGATAGATCAACTATGTCAACCTGCAATCCGATACCGTGTGGTGAATGCATCTAAACAGCACAAACATACAAAACCTGTGCTGTTGAATTTTTTTAAATGGCTAGTCAACTCAATTTACAAAGAGTATGAGGGTTAAGAACAAATTAAGTCAGTAGTACACAATTAATTTCTAAAAGGAGATTCCATAAAGAAATCAAGTTGATGATAAAATTCCAATGCACCAATCAATATCTGTTTAGCTCAAAAAGTATTTTTAACTGCTTACTTGTACAATCTTTTTGTCTGACATTCCAGCAAGAAAGAGATGTTGTTTATCTTCATCTGGATGATACTTGACACAATATGGCACTTTGCGATTTGTGTAACGACCCAAACACTGACCTGCATAATTACAAAGTAAACAAGAACTACTAAGATTGCAAGGAAATGTCACCTGAAATTTAACAAGTCAACAAACATGAAAATGTAGTGAACAGCATCTAAATAAAACAAAAATTGTGATGAATGAATTTGATGAATGCTAACAAACCTTTATGGCATGTTTTGGACTACAAATAACATGGTGAGTTGTATCCAAAGCTCTAGTGTAGTGCTACAGACACTAAGAGACCATCTACCTGAATCCCACATTATGACAACGTTGACCTATTTATTTTAATAACAGCACAAGCAAGTACAAACTTTCTACACACATTTTCAGTTTTTCTTATCACAAATACAACACAGTTATTTTGCAAGTAATATCTCAGATTAAAAGACTTTTTACCTGTTTCTGTGTCCCACACTTTTAGGTAGCGATCATACGAGGCACTGATAAACTTTGACCCATCGTTACTGAAGCAGGCATCCCGGACGGCTTGTTTGTGCCCGTTGAAGGTACGTATTAACTTTCTCTCATGGTAGACATCCCATAACTGCATTAAATTAATTCAAGGAATAAAACAGATTGAACCCATGAGCTGTGGTATATGACTTTCATTGAGGTACCACAAGGAAACATTTACATAATCCATAAATATAAGTGAAGCTTTGTTTTAGAAATACACACTTAGTCCTGAGGGCACATTATTCACTACCCCCCAATCATATAGGTGGTGCTCCACTACTGAAAATAGAAATTTACAGGAAAAGGAATAGTAGACTGAGGAAAAATTTCCATGCAAAATGTGTACCCCCCTAAATGGTACCATACTTTTCAAAAGCGGAATTTACAAATAATTTAAAGTAAAATTAGAGATTTTTTTTTACATAACAAAAACAAGGTGTTCGTGAATGATGTCATGAAAGTTTAAATTTATACAATGATGACCCCATTATACATTAGAACCTGAATTGATGTCTTTTTAATAGTTTTTGGCTTCAACATCCAGTTTTAATCAAAGGACAAGGTCAAATTTAGGTCATCTTTGTTTGACTCTTGCTCATTTTCAAAGACTTGTCCGATGATATATAGATAGTAAAAATCCAATGTGTGGTATAGAAGTTATTTTTTTAAAAATTAATCTTTTAATTATTGTAATTCAACATTCGATGATGTCATCATGACATCATTCAGTTTGTGCTGCCCTCGTGTTTATGCCATAGAGAATAGTTTGAATGAATACAACAGTGACAGCGTAACACAATGGTCTTTCCGGGCAAGGAACGTAACATGTGCTTTGCCGATCGCGCAAAAAACAACACCTTCTTTTTACCACAATTTCCGAATGCAACGGTCGATTTTGTTCAAATTTTTCAATTAGTCTTTTATTGATACTATGTATCAGTAAAAAATTCAGGTCCAAATTAGGTTCAAGAAATTTTGAAATTGAAATTTAACACTATTTTAAATTTGTCAGTGTAGAATACTGTGAAGTTTGATGACGTCACCAATGTTATATTTAAAAAGGTCATGAACAAAATGTAATTTCATGCACTGAAACCAGGTCCAAATTTCATTTCAAAATTGAATGCAGAGCTGAAATTATGGCTTTTTAATATTTTTTCGCGTCAACTTCCGGTTTGAACAGGAAGACAAGGTCAAATTGGGGTCACATCTGTGAGGTGCTTATGTATTTTTTAAGACCTTTCGGATGATGTATAGATTGTGAAAATCCATTGTGTGGTTCAAGGGTTTTGATTTTTTCAAATATCAAACTTTGATATAGCATCATTTAAGTTCTGATGTCATCATGATGTAACAACTTTTAGATACATATACATGATAAGGTCTTTATACTTTTAGTTTTAAGAATTTGTGAAATTGGTATGATTTGTCATAATTGGTATGACTTCCTGTGTAAAGAAGAGTTATCGGGAAGAAGGAGAAGTAGAAAACAAAACAAAAACGAACACCTAAAAATCTAGTGGCTGAACACCTAAAAATCAACATTTTAAATACCTTGATTTTGCTGTCCATCCCACATGACAATAACAAGTGGCCAGACTGTGGGAATAGCCTGATGGCTGCCACGCCCTTTGTGTGCCCCGCCCATGTGTGAATGTGTTTTTTAGGAAGGTAGCACTTATCAGGTGGTTCTGTTGTTCTAAGATCAACATCAATGTCTTGAGGGATATGTAGATATGAACGGCCTTGGTAATCATACATATCTTTAACTTTGATAGAAAAGAGAGAGATTGGAATAAAAAGTTAGTTTACTGTCAAGCAAGCACAAGTTTTTAAAAAGAAGTTCCATCACAAAAATATTAAGTTTGCTTATGTTATGAAAGTTAATCCTTCTAATTGGTAGATCTAATCAAAGTTGAATACACAATTGGTTAAATGTCTTATATTCTGACCCCCAGAAATTTTGAAAAGAAAAGCAAATACCACAAGAACAACATAGATCTTACAATGTAAAATACACACATAAACATTTTTTTGTATAAAAATGCAGTGTAGCAGGCAGCCCTGCCAAGTTGTTACATAGTCACAATGCTGATCTGAGTGACAAAGTTACTATAAATTAAATTCTTAAGTTTTATTTTGTATATAATTGATGAAGTAAAATTAATCACAACTTACTGTGTAGCGTTGTCTTCTCTTCTGCTGGTTTTTCATCAACCTTCTTGCCCTTTTTGTTCCTTTTGGATAAGATTTCATCCAATTCCACTTGTTCTTCCTGGAAAATTAAATATACAATGTGTATTCCACAGAATTAAGTATTCAGCTGAACAACATTTGTGCTTTATCATGAACACAATAAGGCAGTTTAACTAACCGTATTAAAAGTAATCTCAAAGACCATTCTGTATTCCTGTGAAGTTTCAGTAAACATGTAATTTTAAATCTCATATTTCTAAATGTTTTTGTTTTTATCCTTTTTTTGTACCTCTGATGGTTTTGCTACTGTCTCCTCATCAACATATTTCCCCCAAGGTCCTTCAAAGCTATCGATCTGCGATGCATCATTTTTCTGAATTCTTTTCCTCTTGTCTCCTGGCCGTGCCTGTTTCTTTTCAAATACTGTCTTGGCTGAAAACAAAAGAAAGTGACTAGTAGTAATTGAATTAATAAAAATGTACTCTATAAAAAACATGTACAAACATCATTAAGTAACTAGAATTTAAGACTGCATTGGGATTTCCCTTTTTTAGCATAGAAACCACAATCCAAAGCTTAAGATAACAGTACAATCATTTAATAACTACCTTCAACAGCATTCTCTGTATCAGGTGTCCCAACGTATTTGGTTTCCCCAGTGTCCATACTGCTTGGGTCTACAGCAAAACCTTAAATGACAAATTGATAGCATTTAAAAAGAGTTTAATTTTTTAAAAAGAATTGCACAACAACACATAAGTCATTAGTTTAAAAATAAAAATAAATAAATAAATGAAAACTAATTTTTTAAACATAGGCCTAATTACACATACTTCGGCAATGCAGGCACTAGTGATTCTCTTTGCACCTCACAAATCCTGAGCATAGTCGTACAATAATGCCAATCAATACAGGCTATTTCAATAAAAATACAAATCATTTCATTGCAAAGATTGCTATACAGATAGGGATTAGTTTTCTGAAACTGGGCAAAATTTGAAAGAATATTGCCCGGGCTGCAGAAAAATAGCATGCGCAAGCTAACTTGTTAATTGTTGCATAGGTAAGATATTAGCCTAACAATAACAAACACAACAAGACAGAATTTTACTTATAATTAGGATAAAGAATCAACAAGAGGTATGTTAAATGTACTGCTCTGGTGTGTTCATGATTATGGCCAAAATTATTCTTACCATAGCTAGTAAATGTCCTTCTTTGGTTTTCAAACTGGAAGTTGTTAAAATGTGCGTCCTCAGTGTAGCCAGCTAACATGTTCTTCTTAGCAGCTTGTTGTTGTGTCTTGAAGGGGTTAGCTGGACCAACCTGGCAAATTAGTCAAATGTGTATCAGTTTGTAAATCACAAATATAATTATTTCCACATGTACATGATGTGCATTTATTCTTCCTCAACTCAATCTAACAATATGAGAATAAATGAAAATACTTGTGTTACTGAAATTAAAAACTTGTCAAATGTCACTTCAAGGTTTGTCATCAAAAAGGTTGAATTTAAGAAAAGGGACTTTTTCAGAAAAAAATTCAAATCTCTCTTTGAAAGTTAACATTGCTCTCAACGCAGCGAAAAATAAACAGATAACTGAATTCTACAATACAAGAAAAGTTCAACAATTTCTCAGACTTGGAAAAGAAGACAACGCTGACAAATAAACTTTTGATACCTGTGGTGCAAACAGCTGATCATACTGCGGGTTGAAACTTAACTGCTTTGTTGATGGGTCAAGAGGTTGTATGGTTCCTACTGCTTCCTAACAATAATATAAAACAGGAAGAACTGAAATCAATCAAACAATACAACAACTAAACATTTGTTTTACTTAGATTAGTTGAGAGTTTCTGTTCACTAATTAATGAATTTTATTTAATCAAACTGTTTGAAAATATTACTCTTAAATTATAATGACCTATTTGAAGGGTAGAAATTTTATTACCATCATAGAGATTGGATTTTGTTGCTGCGCATGTGTATTTTGCCCAATATCCATAATCTTATTTTGGTAAATAAGCTATTTTTTGGTCATAATGAGTGATGAAGCTGTTTTCTTGATGTTATATCGCAGAATATAACCACCTGAAACCAGGTGAAATCTGGACTATTTCATTTCACGAGGCAAAGCTGAGTGAAATTGAAAAGCCAGATTTCACCAAGTGATTATATTCTGCGATAATGCACAAATGACATACATTCAATGTCTGTTTTATATAACTAACACATAGATCCTTGTCATTTAATTTTTTTTCACAATAAACACAAAATAGACACGGTTCTTATAATCCACCCTGCACTCTAAAAATAGAAAATAGAAAAACTTCTAAACAACAAGGACAACTTCATGTCTACAGAGTGACATGTTCCTTGCTTTATGGTGAAACCAACCTTCCTAGTGACGCACGCATGATAACGAATTTATCTTCAAGCAAACAGCAAACGTGACGTGCAATATGCGGACTAACTGTTGAGTGGAATGATTTTTCCCCATGGGCAAATAGGCCTTTTTGATCACCGATGCGGATAGACTAGGCTAGGGCAGGGGAGTACTAATAAAGTGAATGTCATATGATGTAAGTTCCACCAATCAAATGGCAAGGATCTGTATGTGAGTTATTTAATCTAATAGTAACTAGACTAGTGTAGTTAGCAGGATTCCTGGTCATGTCGCCCCCTCGCAAAGTCGCCCCTCGCATTGTCGCCCCTGACACAGTTGCCCCCCGACAAAGTCGCCCCCTCAATTTCAAAGTCCCCCCCCCCCCCGACAAAGCCGCCCCCGGCAATGTCGCCCCCTGACAAGGTCGCCCCCCGATGGTGTTGCCCCCCGACGGTGTATAGACGGTGTTGCCCCCTGACAAAGTTCAACTGTTAAATACAGGCACAATATTGTTTGCTATATTATGACATAAACTATTATTTATGATACTTGTAAATTGTGTGACATGTGTCATTTAATTCACTTAAGGTTCCCTTATTTAGCTTTTTTTATCGTGGCTTTCGTTATTACTTAATATCCTGCAACCCAAGCTGGTTTGTATGAAATAGCTATGAATACCAAGGCACTATAAAACAGACACAAACATTCTTAAATTGAAGAAGTTCTGATGGAAATTTGACATTTTATGTTTTGGCCACAAATTTGGACTCCCATATCCATATCCACATAAACCTGGCCTTGTTTACAAGAACCAAACAGCAATTAAAATACTCTACTTTTTCCTACGGTTAATAATGTAAAATACAAAAAGGGGTGACATTGTCGGAGGGCGACACCATTGGGGGGCGACATTGCCGGGGGGGGGGGGGACATTGTCGGGGGCGACACTGTTGGGGGCGACATTGCCGGGGGGGGCGACATTGCCGGGGGGCGACATTGTCGGGGGGCGACATTGTTGGGGGCGACATTGCCAGGGGGGCAACATTGTCGGGGGGCGACTTTGAAATTAAGGGGCGACTTTGTCGGGGGGCGACTGTGTCAGGGGGCGAGAATGCGGGCGGCGACCTTGCGAGGGGGCGACATGACTGTCATCGGTTAGCAGAACTACCGTTTAGCAGCAGTGCATATGATAAAGCACTAGTACTAGTAAGTATTTTGCACTTGCGTGTGCCAATGCAATGCAAAGCTGGTCAGACAGTGTCATAATATAAATTTTAATACCTTATTTTCGACTGCGGGCGCTGCATTGAGTTGCAATCTAGACTGAAGTGCTAGGACATTGTTTCCTGTGTCTAGAGGTTTTAGATGAGCTGTAGCATCCCCACAGACTTCCTCTGATTCGCTACCATTATCACTTTCGTCGCTACTTCCATACGCTTGTAAAGCGTTGATTGCCGCCATGTTGATCTCTGACCGAGTGAGCGAAGCGATTTTATGTTAAACGTATCGAGTACGAGTCGCCTGTAAAGATGCGTAGGTCACGTATGATTTGAACCCTATAACCTATCCCGTTACATACGAATGTATTTAAAGGGGCGATTTCCATTCGTTGGTACGACCATGGATGTAGAAATCCATGGTACGACTGGGGGGAGTGGGAGTGTGAAAAAATTTAAAAAATTAAATAAAAAACATTAGTGACGAAAATTATTGGAAAATTATATTACTCATTTATATGTTATCAAGATGTAAACATTCACACCAAAATAATGTGATAGGGGACATGACAAAATAATGCATCTAAATCATAACACACCATGAACCTCCATAGACACACACATTTAATACTAAAATGTATTAAAACAACATAATTTTTGCATGATTTTTGTAATCCAGCCAAGGCGTGGATAATTAGTTTTCAAGTGATACACATGGAATTAATAAAACCAAAAAGTTAAGTCCACCTCCCTTTTTATCATATGAAATTAGGAAAAAGCCGAATTTGAAACGTGCAATTTACTGGGGGAAATCCCATGACATCACAGGGCGGTGCCCTTTAAAAGTCGGCTCTTCGGCGGATCGTCGTCGTCGCAGCAGACAAGATGGCGAACACAATTGTGGAATATATGCACGAACACGGAGGATACAGATGCGGATATTGTGGCAACCCCGACTCAAATTTCTCCCATGGTTAGTGTTATAAAGATCGGTGATTAAGTGAAGATACATTGTATGATTAAAATTTTCAATGTCATTACAGTTTCTCATAAAAAATTGTGTTAAAAAAAATAATTTTGAACTGACATGACAGCCCGAATTTCAATGTCCACGGTACTAACTACTATTGCGTCGAGTCCGCTCGCCGGACCAGGTCACCAGATGGTTCACGGTCTTGATCTTCTTGCCGCACCTCATCGGTCTTACATGGTCTTTTTGTTTTAGAATTTAAATTTTTTGTTTATCATATTTATTATGAAATATATTTCTTTTTTATTTAGGGATGTGGGCACATTCTCTGAATTGTCAGGACTATCAAGACCTTATTGATAGAGGATGGAGAAGGTTAGTGAACATTAATAATAATAGTGTGTTAACTTAAATTTGTATATATCTTTTGTGCTGAAAACTCACCTGTTTAACTAGTTCCTTCAGTAAAGTGCTTTGGGACGTATGAGTGATGCACTGTATAATGACTGTTAGTTATCAATATCATTACTATTTTCTTTTCTCATACGGTATGATTTTCCATGGTTTTTCTTTAAAAAAATACCCACTGTAAGTGTAATTTTAAAATCAGTTTTGCCAATGGCATTAATTTGACAGTTTTCGTGAAACCATGAAACAATTGTTAATGTTACTGCTCTGTCTCAACTCTTGTGAAGGATCTGCCCAATGGTTATAAACAAAAAAATATTATTAGGAAGAAAGCTAATAAGTAGAATTTCCAAAACAGAAAATTTTCAACCTCAGCCTCTCTCTCTCTTCTCAGGAGTGGGAGTTACCTCTACAAGCCTTTGATGGAGAAGATGTGTTGCCCATGCTTTACCATCAGATGTGCTGCACTGGAGTTTAAACCCAGTAAATCTCAAAAGAAAGTCATCAAGAGAACTATAAGGTATGTGAACTTGTTATCATTTATAGCTCTATGAATTGATCTTGTTAAAAAAGTTCTTGGCTACCTGTACTTTATCAAGAAAGTCGCATGCCTTGATAAAAGATGTACTTTGTTTTGCATTTGTTTGGTTAGGTACCTTGTGTCTGGAGAGCAACCTCACAGCAACAAACAACGTTCTGAAGATGCCACCAAAGTTGAAGACGACAAAGTACCAACTGGAACATCTGAACATCCTGCTCAGGAGAGGGAACTACGGAAGAGGATGACATCTGCAGAAGCAGCAATGGCTTCAACATCAGTAACTTCAGCAGCTCAAACATCATTAAATTATTCATCAGAATCAATCCCAAAAGGTGTTACTCAAAGTACTGAGAGGACAAAAGGACAGAAGATGGAAGATCACAAAATAGTTCAAGACATAAAGTGTGACATTATGAAGGAGAAAGGAAGAGGTAGTTTATCAGTGAAAAGAGAGCCAAGACCAGGTGAGGTAGAGTTACCCTGCCAATGTTCTATAAAAGATCAAATAAATTTAAACAAGTGTTTGATGCAGGTGATACATGAATCTTCTGTAGTTGATCCATTGTTGACCTGGTGCCTGAAACACTTGTATTGTTGCTTCACTGTGCAAAGTTTCTTTTATGTTATAGATGACACCTTCTCTTGCCCCCACCCCACCCCACCCCCAATAAACAGTTAACCATTTCTTACTTCCAACATCTAGGCTTAATGACTGTTCTGGTACAACTATAAAGAGTATTATAACACACCTCTCCCTGGTTCTTTATCCTGATTGGCTGAAACACGGTCACGTGGGGTGAACTAATATAGCCTATTGCATGAAATCTGCACCACCATGAACTTGATGTGCGCCAATGCACCGCACGCGCTTCATTTGGGGGAAATAGTTCGCAAAGCGGGAAATAGTTTCAAAAACCCAAAAACTATTGACTGGTAAACAGCGCCCTCAAAGGGTTTACAATGCTCATAACAGTTTACCGTTGTAAAACTGCGTCCTGAAAGTATTTTTTTTCACATGACATTTTGGACTGAGGTGTATGGACTGGCATTATTCGGGCAATAGTGCACGTCTATGCACCCCTTGGGCCTGTGAGTGACCAGAAGACGGCCTTCGGCCTCGGGAAATAGGACCCTCTCTTGGTCACTCACAGGCCCTCGGGGTGCATAGACGGGCACTATTGTCCTCATTGCCAGTCCATATGTGTATAATTTTTACTGCATAATTAGAGAATTGACTATCACATCTACAGGTGTTGGTGCAGACCAGACGAAGCCCCAGTGCAAAAAGGCCAAGGAACTCAGGCGTCAGAGGAGATTGGAACGTTTGTCTCACGGTGGTGCCGAAGCAGAACCTGTTGACAAGAAGCAACCAAATGAGCCAAAATCGTTGGAGGAGCTAATTGAGGAAGCTGAAAAAGCTTCACATAGTCATAAGCACAAACTTGAGGTATGATGATAGATAAACCTTAATATTGTTTGACCACTTTTGTCCTGTCAAGCAACCATAAAGGTATGCATCAAATCGTACTTGGGGAGTGCACTTCTCATTAATAATTTCACAATGTATTCTTTGATAAACAAAAATAATGTGAATTTTTTGATGTACTTTATGTCTCTAAACTTTGTATGGATTGTTTTCATTATATTTTTAAATATAAATCCCCATGCTGCCGCTTCCAAAGTTATATCCATAGTAAGTAAGAGCTAGCTCTGTGGTTGTATTGTATATAAATGGGGTGTGATCCCTGGCTACAAGGTAGTTAGCGGTGAATGGCTTCTGACTGGCACCCCCAAAACAAAGATATCGACAAAATAGCGAGACCGCCAACGTTAGGGCTGGATAGGTCAGTTGGTAGAGCCTCAGTACGTTAAGCCAATGGTCGCAGGTTCAAATCCTGCTCCAGTCAATTTTTCTTTGTTCACCTCAAAATTTATTCAAAAAATTTACCTAGTCAGTTTCCCTTGTGGTTTATTGTTTGATATATTTTTAAATAAGTAAAGTGAAAAATCATATTGTCCCTATGATGATGACACTTCTCTACTTTAAACAGGTAAGGTATGTGCGGTCCAGCCCCATGAGTTCTAAGTTTGAGCAAACTTTCAAGGAGAGTTACAGTATCTACCACAAGTACCAAACCACAATACACAAAGACCCTCCCAGCAAGCCGTCTGAGAAACAGGTATTATAATGTGTTTCAGGGTGGTTAGACAGATAAGTTGTGCACTAACATCTCTTCTAAATGTTGATCCTCTTCCCTGTCTGTAGGAGTAAAAATAAAAGTCAAAGGTCATATTGTGTTGACAATGGCATGAGCAATGTAAGTCTCCTGCCACCAATGGTACAAAGAATTCAAAATACAAATATGTCACATAATATTTTAAACCATGCCATACCTCTCTTTTGTTAATGATGCCTCCTTCAATTCATTGGAAGGAAACGCATTTAAGACCCAAATGCTTTGGTTGTTTTTATCAGCAACATTTGTTTTCAAATGTCTATTTAACTGTAAATCACTTTCCATGGATATCCAGCCACCCTGCACATTATAGTACCTTTTTTCCGGACAGAACCACTTAATGGGAAAAGTGTTCAACTGTATTGACCTTTGCTTTTGTTTTTCCTCCCATCCATTCTCAACTCTTTTTACGTAACCCTGACACTACTCACTTCTGTATCACCATGTCTGTATGTCTGACCATCCTGTCTATATGTGTACTGTAATGGCTTGACCACCCATGTCTGTCTTTGTCCGTCAATGTGTATTTCCCTATCTTTTTAACAAAACTACTAAGAACAGTTCAAACTAGTGCGATCGCATCCAGCCAGCAGGGAATTTCAGGAAACCTTCAAGGAATCTCACCTCATTTTTGCCAAGTATCAAACTACTATTCATAAAGAACCTGACGATGAATGCAGGGAAATAGATGTAAGTTGCACTTCAAAATCTTCGAACTGTCAACATGAGAACTTTAGGTATTCAAAAATTAAAAGGAATAGTTAATTTCTTCATAATGAGAGAAGACAATACACATCAAAAGGGTATCTGGCAAAGTAAGTACTCTTATAGCATGTGTATCTCAAAGTTAAATTGAACATACCAGGCATGTTTTACACATCATAAGTCTGCGCTAGAGTAGAGAACTAACAGAACTGAACACAGTCTATTAATGTCTTCTTCTCCCTCAGTTCAAGAGATTCCTGGTTGATTCCCCACTAAGAGAGGAACATCCCCCTGGGGCTCCAGAGTGTGGATATGGTTCCTTCCATGAACACTTCATCCTTGATGGTAAAATCATTGCAGTTGGTGTCATAGATATTCTCCCCAGCTGTGTGTCATCTGTGTACTTCTTTTATGATCCTGAGTACAGTTTCCTATCACTTGGAACCTACTCAGCACTCAGGTAAGCTCAACATCCGAGGTAAATGTTGTTCCATAACAATTCGTGTGAACTACACTTGTGGAGTAGAGAGAAGTAAATATGTTTGATGTATAAATCAAGTATTTACCACTGAGTACAAGAACTCTTTTTAAGATACATGTATGAACAGTCTGTTGTTAAATCTTTTAGAAACTATGCTTTAAAAATGATAAAATATTACTGATAACAATACTTCTTTTTTATGTAGGGAACTTGAGTTTACCAGATTACTACATCTGCAAGCACCAAAGATAATCCACTACTACATGGGTTTCTACATTCACTCATGCGTCAAAATGAGATACAAGGTAAATTATCATCAGGCCCATTCAAATATATAGCCTTGTGTTCAGCTAAAATGTATCTCATGATGTAATACTGTTTATTTTTCTGTGTCATAAAAAGATCCAGAATCTAGTTATGTTTGTAGACAGTTTAAACACTTAATCAGCAGCCAAACTTTTTATATAAATCTTAAAGCCGTAAAATGTTATGATGTTATTTGTGTATTTTTATCAGGGTCATTACAAGCCATCATTTCTGCTATGTCCTGAAGTGTACACCTGGCATCCCATTGAGCAATGTTGTCCCAAGCTAGAAGCCAGCAAGTATGCTAGACTAGATGAAACTGATGCAGGTAGGTCGACATCCCAGACTACACTACAAAGCTTAAAGCGATATTATGAGTTTTAGGTAAAACCTGCTAGGTTCAGAACTTTTAGGCCAACAGATACTGTTTTGCATTTACACTTCAAAGTCTGTAAGCAGTGTGCATGTAAATTGATGTAAATTTAAAGTGTCTTTAGTTTGTTTCTGCATGTATATATTTTGCTTTGTATTTAAATGCATTTTACTTACAGATTACAGTTTGCTCGGTTTTAATAACATTTTGACTTGTACAGACTTTATTCTTGATTTTTTTCTGTTAAACTACAGTTGACACACCTGTTAAGCTTGAACATGTCAGGGTGCTCCATATGCAGATGATCATGCAATATCCTAACTACCGAACATTTGTCCCCGATGCTAATGATGAAGAGGAGGTCAAGGAATATGCTCAATTTGTCGGCAAAACCTGTGCAGGGAGAATGCTACTGTACAGACAATGACAATTAAAGGCAGGTTTCAAATGAATTACCATTCTTAACACCAATAGTAACTTGGGGGATTGACAATAACAGTGCGCCAGCCAAAGTTTGCCCAAGAGAGCCCATTTTAAAAAATGGCAGTCAATTGGAAACTTAACGTTTTCACAACTGGATCCACAAAAACTTGGCAGCACTCTGTATTGTGAATTGCCAAAAGTTCACCTCAAATCAACATGACAACACAACTTATCTTCTTGGGCGAACATGTTGCTCAACCAATCCACAGAAATGGCCAGAAATCAACAGAAAGTGATGGAGTGAGTTTTACAGACGATCTTATTATTAGCAATATGGACGTAGATTAGCCAGCAATGAAGATGCAAAGGAGACAAAGGAAAACACATCACAAAAAATGAAATAAGTGTGTGAAATATTCTGGAATAGGTATGTCGTAAGAATACATACCTGTTATGGACAGGAATGATAAAACAATGTTGAGGGAACTTCTTAAAAAGGAATTGGCTGAGATGAAGGAGTTATCAACCAAGAATTATTTGTGTGTGAGGAACAATTAGTAAAGATGCACTATAATCCACCTGGAAGGATTGCTTTGAAGAAATATATTGAAGTTAAGTGACGAATAGAACCATAATATTGAATGTGTAAAACATACTAGTCTTAAAGCATTAACTAGTCTTATTTTCTGGACACCAAGAAGAGCCTACACACAGCTGTTGAATTTTTTATATAGGAAAAGTGGAAGTTTAGAACAACACTCTAATCAGTGAATTACAAATTACATGGTCATACCATATATGCAACAACTTGGCTAGAGAAAAGAACCCAAAAGGAAGAGACTCTGTTGCCTCACCTGGAGACTTGCTCCTGTAAATTAATTTGACTTATCTCTGGTTTGATTTAGGGAAAAATAAAATCAGATGTTCCTTCCTAAATGTGTCTGACTTGGGTGTCAGAAAACGTCTGATGTGTATAGGATGATTACATACCAGGTATATCGAGACTGTAATGTGATGTCAGCAGTCAATTGTATTGAACCTTCAACATAAAGTGAATCGTCATTAGCCATTCTGCAAGATACGACAATGATAATCTCTGTCATAGTCCATAGAAATTAAATAGCACCCTCTGTTGACAAAGATTTACAAGAGAGTTTGATTTTCTGCAGTTTTTAAATAAACGAGTCGCATTTAGAAACTTAGGTTTGTGGTGACACAATGTAAATATCTCTCTAATATGGTGTGTTGATTCTGAAAGAAACTGGTGGTTTAAAAACAAGTTGCATCTTGTTTTATCTGCAGTTTCGGTGTTAATTTTTTAATTTAAGTAACACAATTTTAAGATGTACGTGAGTTGTTGGCTAACACAGCTGTACAGAAAAAAGTTAAACTTTGTCTTTGCTTGTTTCTTGTTTTGTTATAAATTTTATTAAACATGAGAGTTTGTGTACTTTTACTTTCTGTTTTGTTTTTGGCATTTTTGTTTTTCTGTATTTCTTTTGACACAACAGTGACAGCAAATTTTTTTGGTTTCAATATAACTTGGCTGGCAGTATCCTGGTATTGCATGGTAAAAGTATCTCTGAGAAAAAGGACAGATCAAATACCTAAAGATATTTGTTGTTTGCTTTGTTTGGATAAATCCACATTATGTTCTGTCTAAATTAGGAAACTGTTTGACAGACCTACTCTATGGTGCATTGGCGCCCTCTTGTGATTTACTCATTGTAGTTCTGGAGAACCAGTACAATGAGTGAGGGATGAACATTATCCACTGCTTGAACTCTGCTATGAATACCAATGTCAAATCTCCATTTAATTTGTATGGTTTTAAAATTCTTGTTTGACTTGTCTTTAAGGTGTTCTATACTTTTTGCTAAGTTTTAGAGTGAACTTTCTTCTCTTGGGGTCAAATGAATATGTCAATGCTAAATGTACAGCTGGTGATCTGCATACCCGGTGCCCTTGCATGTCTGTGCCCAGAGTAGAGAGTGTCTTGTGAAAAAAATACTGTGAGCTTCACATTGTCTAAATTCTGATGGTAGGTTGGAGGATGTCTTTGTAGTGGCCCAACTGCTCATGGACCAATTGCTGGTATCATTTGTAAGACAGGTGCAATAATATCGGTTGACATGGTTGAAATGATTACATTCTTGTTTTATTAATGAATCACTCTGTACACCAGCTTTCCTTTGTTGGCATCTGATGGCATTTCTTTGTCTGCTTATATGGACAACGTTGGATAATTGTCTACATTCTGTGTGAAGTTTCTGTTTGAGTGCAATTATTGCACAATTACTTTTTTGACTTTTGAATGTTTTTGACCTCATTGTAAATAGCTGTTGCTTCAGCTGTGGAATAGTCCAGATAAAACCCATAAATGAAATTTAATATTTATCAGTTTATTCATCTGCGCATAACTTAAACTACCCCCCATACATACAAAAACTTAAGTTACTTGCACAATGCACATAGGGTTAGCTTGTGCATACACCAAAAAACATTTAATTTAGGGAATTGGGTTGTTTTGTTATTTTCAACATTGGCCCACATTTTCCAGTGGCTCTTAAAAAAATATCTTGAAAGCTAAGGAGTAATGGAAAGTTTATGTGGCAGTATCTACTCGTTGATTTGATGCCTTAACTTTATTTTCATTTATAGAGAAACTCAATTGGACAGATTTGTTTGTTGCTCACTTCATCTTGCCAAGTTACTCAAGTCAAAATCTTTGCCTTAACCCTTGCAACATTTTTTATTGGTATTTCCTCCAAATGTTCTTGCAAAGTTAGAACGTAAATCTGAATAGACATAAGGAAGGAATAATAATCCATTGAGATCATTGATAAGAACATTTTTATTAGGAGAGGAAGGAGGTCAAAAGAACATTGGTGGATAAAATTTTGGGCAAGAAATTAAGTTTCCATAGCCTGAGGGTGTTTCATGTATCCTAGTTTCTCAGGTGTTGAGAAATTTGGTTCATTGGTGTAAGAAATATTATTTATGGGGTATTCAATAATAGCTTGGTTGGGTTGGTGAAGTCAGTGTCCATTGTGATATTATGTGGTGAATGCATCTTGACTATCTACAGTTGGTTTTGTGCACATTTTCCCAGCCATCCCTAGAGAGTAGTTATTGAACTACTACAAATTAGAAGGGTTTACTCTGAAATTAAGGCCATGTCCTAATGAAGTGACTTCGGCTGCGGCTATGGCTGTTCGCTACAATGAAAACATTGAAGACTAGGACTTTTTGTCATTCTGGCTGTAGCCACTGCCGAAGCCATCAATTCGGACATGGCTTAACACTAAGCTCTTGTAAATGTTTGCCCTTTTCCTTCAATCAAAAAATAAAATAAAAGTGACAACAAACACTTTCAAAAAATGTTCATGCAAGACGCTTACTATTTAAATGTTTTTATTTTATTTTATTATCCAAGCAAACAAACAAACCAACACTCTAAGACTGTTTGACAGTCGTAATATAAACAGGCCCAACATTCTCTTTCTTTATCAAACCTTATCACACAAATACTATACAGGAGGGACATTTATACATTTGAAAGGAAGCTCTCTCATCTTTGGCAACAGACACATACAAGGAACCAAAAACTATCTGAATATAAAGACCAACTTTTAAAAAAAAATACTTTTCTCAAATTTTGAAACGTCTTCATCAATTTGAAGGGTGTGTTCACCATTGATAATTTCCCAAGGGATAATTTTAAAACTATAATCTCAAAATCTAATTGGCTAAAAGATGGTAATGGTACCAAACTTCCTGACAAGTTGATCTTCCTGACAGTGACAGGTCATTCTCATGAATTCATGAAAATTCTACAACCTGAAATGAATCACCAACTGAAAAGAAAATATGTGTAACTGTTTTTTGGAAGAGATGAAAAGTAAAATATATCAAGTCTGCTGAGTAAGATATTTTGTTATATGTGAATATTTAGGATATTTAACTGTTGTTAGCGTTGTTTGAATGCATTAGATTCCAGAAGATGACTAGTTGGTTCAAAATTGAGACAAATTTGCCAAGAGCAATACTGGCCTGTGTCCCAGAAAGTTAGGTAACTAAAATGTATATACAACTTAAGACTTCTTTCTCTTAACTTAAAGTCTTGTGTCTGAAATCAAATACTTTATGTACACACACTAAATATTAATTGAAATATTTCTATCATAACTATTTAACATTTTGATGAACATCATTTTAACTAATGAAACTTGAGGGACTGTTTGTCATAATATTACATTGATAATGATTGCCCGCAAGGGCTTATCATTGATACCACAAGATCCAATGCTTAACAAGTATTCAACTGGTTTCAACCATTTTTATAACTGTAAATGCTTAACACTTAACATGTGGAGAGTTTTAAACTATTGCCTGATTGCTTTGATGATCTTATAGATAACAACACTCTCAAGAACATACCAAAATGACATTCATTCAAGGAAGATGCATTGATTTGCATTGCATTGCAATCTCAGAGAAATTGTTAGTTTCCCTTTAAATAGACTATATGTAGCTAGTTTGCTCCGCCATCATTCTGCTAAGTTTCAGGCTGAGAAAACCTTAACTTCCTTCATACCTTTTTTCATGAGCCATTAAAAAAAGCCGGGCCCTTTACAGCTTTATGTTCCAGCAATGGAAGGAAAATTTGGCCCTTTGTTTCTGCACTCAAACAAAATTTCAAAGTTGTTTTCTTCTAAAAATTTTGCCAGATGAAATCATTATTGTATTTACTATGTAATGTTGCTTTCTATTTCAACTGATAGTTCCATTTTCTTTTTTTTTTACTATTTTAATTTACATCAATACATGACTTTATTATTGTTGTCAGTAAGTTTTTTTATCAACCAATCACATTAAGTGTTTTTTTTTTTAGATTACGAAAGAAGAAAAAACTTCACTCTGGATTGCAAGGAAATACCAAGCTCAAACATTTATTTGGAAAACAATTTAATGAAATAACACATAAAACACTAAACAGTTAAGAATAGCTAATTAAACTTGAATTATTTAACAACGTATGCATCCAATATTATCCATCAGTTCTCTTTCCTCATAACCTTTTACATCACAAACTCCCCTCTCACACTGCTTATAATTAACATAAATATGCGGACGTAATTACGATATCTTGGTTAAGTAAAAAACAAAATTACATTTGTCTTGCATTTGCATTCTTTGTAAATCGATATTTCATTTCTGAATCATGTATCCATTAAATAACCGTTTCTATGTACAACTGCTGTACAATACAAGGCAACAAGTTCCAAAAACACTTCTCTTAAATCTATTACTTCTGTTATAGTTTCTCTGAAACTTAAGTATTTATACAGGAGTATGCCACACTTTGCATCCAAGCTTATAACTTTGTCTTTTAAATTTACAAATGATACTCAGTTACAGTTTAATTGAAACGTCAAGATTACTTGTTTCTGGCAAAATCACAAATTACAATAAGCTTTTCCTCTAAAACAAATTGAACCAATCATTCAATAGACTTGCAAGATTTCAAGATTATTTTTCACTGCTATACATTTGACATTTTGTGATGCAAGTCACATATTTTTTAGAACACTTATTTGTTATTTAATTTTTTTTCTAAAAATAACACAATATTTGGTATGCATGTACACATATCAGCCTTAAATGATAATTTTCGATCCTTTTATAACTTGCCTTTGAACAATTAAAGATTTTTCCTTTTAAATTCTTCACATCTTGGTTTTTAAAAATAGTCGCTTTTTATTAATTTAGTATACATTTACAGCACTCTCCTCAGAGAGTAAAACTATTACAAACAGGTATTGTACATTCATTAACATTAAACATGGCACATTAAGTTCTTTGCAATCTCTTAAAAGTATTTATTCCATATGCCACTTTTTGGTCTAAAATCAATTTAAATCACAACTTTTTCCCAACAGAAACAAACAATCTAATTCTTTAGTTGTTGATTTTAGATTTTGTTGATATGGAACCAAAAATCAGGGCCAAATTTCGTAATTTCGCCGTATTCTTGTTAAGTTTATTTATACTTTAAAACATGGTTCAAAAGCGAATATTGAATATGAAGCCAGCATAAGAATCAATGTTGAAGCAGGTTTCTGCTTGTTAAAATAAATAAAATAAGTAAACATCAGATTTTAACTCTAGAATGATTTCTGAAATTGGCCCCAAGATAGCATTTTAATAAATCAGATCAACAATAAAAACGCATGGTACTGTTGGAAAATGACTGATCACTCTACCAAAAAGTGACAAATGTTTGACCAAAATATTTAATTGAGACTGAGACACAGCAACAACCCTTCAGAGATGTGACAGGCACAATGGGTGAATTCCTGTGTATTTACATACAAATTATCCATTTTGAATTGAATGCACTCTCCAATGTCTGCCGTATCTTGAAAAGGCAATCATCCTCACAAACCTTTTAAGCCAGGGAAAAATTAAAGGGCCTACTCTACTCATTTTGAAAGTCACTTAGTGGTCGCTTTGAATTCTTCGGAATGTCTTCTTAAAATTCCATACAAAATGCTGTTCCATTAAATATTAATAAATAATGTATATATTATTTTTCCCTACTGCCTGATTCTAATCTACATCTACTTCTGCAGCTTATGCTTAACTACATTGTACAGCTGTACTTTTGTTAATTACAGTAACAAAATCATGGGCAAGGCATTTGTAAACACTACTTATTATGTCCACTACGTATTATTATATGTAATGTGTTGAGATATTTTAATATATACCAGGAGAACCTTACCAAATTTCTTGAATATCTTTTTTGATTCTCTTTGAAGTCTACTTCCAGAGTAACATAGAACATGTGGATCAACAACACATAATCCAATTGCCCGATTCCGGACCCTGCCTCGCTTGATGTGAGTCTATAAACAAAGCCATGATAGTTAAGTAGCTAACCATTTTTAGAAATTGAAACAAACCCTGGGATGGTCACTGCCGTGACATTCCTTCTAGGTTAGCAAAAGAAAACTGACACCAAACTTTTACACTTGGATTTTTTGGGACCATGCATACACCCCTCTGGAATGTTCCCAACTTTCATTTCTTGTTTCATATATATTCAGATAACATGTGTGCTTGCTGTTACCTGTTCAGTTTTTGACACAACTCGTGAGCAAATCCCTAACAAACAAACAAACAAAGATTGTATTCAATTTGTATACAAATTAAACTAACAATTTGACTTTATTTCAATGTGTTAAATACCCTTTAAATCCAGGCTACGTACATATAGATTTGATTTGTTCATGTTTATCATATTATACTTGCATAAAAACTGTATAAATAAATGTTACCAATAACTTAATGTGCTGTTTGGCTGGTAACACTACTTTGTCCTCAGTAGGGTCTCCAAACATCTTCTTTTCTGTCCTCGTCTCCTGGAAGAGGTTGCATACTGGCTGCTACTTGGGCATGGTGTAGTGCCATTGGGATGGGCATTGCAGCTGGTGTATCAAGTGAATTTATACTACTAGGTACACCAATGGAGCTGTGATGCATGGACATTGTGGTTAGATTAGGAGTCCGTGAGGGGTCATAGGTCATGAGGGTGGACATTTCTTGTGTTACGGGGTGATGAGCTATTGTTTGGGATGGCATATCCCTTGGTTTGATGTCTTCCTTGGGTTTCGTCTCTGATCTGGTGGTGCAAGGTGGGAGCACATGTGGGGTACTTTCAAAGAAGTTCTGTGGCTGGTGCGATGTGGGCGAGGTCATATACAGATGGGGATATAACTGGTAGGGTGGGGAACTGGGTAAATATGGTGGGGATGTCAATGTGACTGGGGTAGAGGGAGCACCTCCAAAGATATCAGGAAAAGCACTGGGTGTCATGGGAAGAAAGCGTGATGTGTCGATACTTGGTGAAAGCACCGACATTGAAGAGGATGAAGGAAAATTCAAGCCCGATGTTACATTGGGATAGATAAATCTTGGATCAGTTCCCCTGGGGCTAGGGAACCGTGGATCTGGTGCTGACAGAATGTGTGTCAGAGAGTTGTCAGTCGCGGTTACCGTTGTCAACTGCGTCAGTTGAGACATACTTTCAGTGACATCCATCTTGATGTTGGTGAGATCTGCAGCTGTTGTTCGGACCGGGTTGGCAGTCGTTGCTTGCGGCTGCGGATTGAAGAACTCTGTTTGTTGGTAGGAGTAGGGCCATGAAGTTGTTGACTGGCGATTGATCATCGGTGGCTGCTGCTGTTGGCTCTCTTCTGTAAAAATAAATATTAAACAATTTGTCTTGTTTTCTTTTGTAAGTTTCACTCGGTGTACTTAAACCAAAAATGATAACAAAGACCTAAGCTCTGCAAAATGTTGAACATCTTATGCAATGTCATGGAGCTCTTGCAACACATTTCAATACTCTTTCAAAAATAGCCAAGATACTCAGTCTCCTGTTACACCTGTAAACACAACACCCAGAGAAACCGAAACAGTTGACACCAAAAAAGCAAAATGAGGTCAAAGCCATTGCCATTTCATTGTGAACCCTGACCTTTTTACCATTGTGCCGAAAAATCTCCAAACAACCATCACAACAGCGTCCTTTAAAATTTCCCTAATAAGGTGCTGAATCAACCATAACAAAGAAGACTTGACAAGTTTGTTGACTTTAAAAAACTTTACATGAGCTGCAAGTTGTTTGTCATAAGATTAAATTCCACATAAGTGACTAAAGTTTACGAAGTGTCTCAAATAAAGAAGGCTTTTCTTCTGGTTGTAATTTTGCATACAATGCTTAACTACAAGTAAATAAAATTTATATTCCTCCTCGTCAACTTTGATCTAACCTCCCTAAACCTTTTAATAACTCTCCTGGCCCAAGCAGCTGAAATCACAAATAAGTTCAAAACTTGTTGGCATACAGTAGTTGTAACTTATTGTCCTATTGAAGAGGAAACATATTATGATTCATAAACAAACATGAAGCTTCACCCAGGTTTGACTTTCACCTTCATATTCCTTTACTATACACAACGTTGGAATACTTAGGCCACCATACACAATGCATTTGGTTTTCCATTGCAAAAAGGATTAGCTTAGTTTCAAGAATAGGTAATGAGGGTAAATGACAATTTATAAATTGGTTAGATATTTTCTGGATCGTGGACAGTGTTAGAGGTTTAGTTATGACAAATATCATCAACAAGACCTTGAATGAGACCTCTGACTGAAATTATGATATGAATATCATCAGTATGGTACGATCATACATACATATAAACCTGACACCAGACGTTCAATCAGTGAGTCACATAAGCATGATTGGACCATAGCCAACTATTGCAACATCCTCTATTTACTGAACAATAGCCCATTGTTCAGACTTTTCTAGAAAAAGGACATAATTTGCCATCAAATTTGAAGGTAAAATGACATGTCACATGATGTGTTGTAAAGAAATGTATTGCAATTATTATTGAAATGATTGAATTTTACAAAAAAATATTGGTTGAGGATTTGTTCTGTACTTGCAAGTTCTCTAAAAAAATTGCAAGCTGGCTTTGGAAGTGACAATTCATATGGAAACACAATGGCCCTTCCCCTCCAAATTCTTAACAAATACTTGATTTATTTTATATATACTGTGCTTTTAACAAGTGAATGACTTTGCATAAAGCTTCCTTTTTCATTTGTTTAAAGATATGAAAGAAATGCTTGTACGTTCTTCACATTCTTGAATTATTAAGTATGAATACAATAGTCACCCGTTTCTATTTCAGCATGAAGTTTTCATAGTAACATAAACACAATCTAGCCAAAAAAATTAAATGAATTTACTAATATGGAGAGGGGATTATATATTTTGTTTAATAGTTCTATGCTTAGTCTGTTGATGTGGGCTTAACCTTGGCCTCTACATCCCCTTTGGAATTCCAGTGGCCTGAGGGGTTGTGTCAACACCAGTAATGCACTTCAGAAAACAGACAATGCAACTGACTATAATTTTATACGGAGCAAAGAGAACCACCCCAAACACACACATATATTTGTTTATTGGGCAAAGGGAGGACCTCCATTGTCTCCCTGATTGATCCGCTGTTGTATCATGGGATTTGAACACTGTGCCATACCGAGGTCTGCCTTGTGAATTACAACCTTTGTTAAAAAGTATCTGTTCCAATGTGTACACATATTCAGACACATACACAGATGTACAATGCCATCAGCATCTTGTTACAATACAGCAAATGTGGCATCATGCTTGACAATTTCCTCATTTCATATGTGCCATTCCCCCCCCCCCCCCCCCCCCGTCTGAACCCCACCTCTGAACGTTTTTATATTTTTCATTGTGAAAAGAACCCTCTCACCCCAAATTTACCTTTTTCTGCTTTCATTTAAGTTATTACGAAAAAAAGTTTAAGATTTTGCTGATGTGTTTAAACAAAATTGAATCTTGAAAAACAACAAATGTTGTTAAAAACATCTTTGAACACTATCACAATCTGACCTCAAAATATTTTTTTATTACATTTTATGCTCCACACATTACACGGTTACTTAACTGTTATTCAAAATAAATTTTTGAAAGGTTTTGAAATTGTTTGTGTTTAGTTGAGGTCAGATTAAATGGTGCAAACTAAATAATCAATCTTAACATCTGCCCTAGATTTAAGGTTTCATCCTGTGCTCATATTTCCTTTGTTTGTTTGTTTGGCATACATTAACTTAATTTATCTTGATATGCAGTGGCATTGTCCATCAGTCTAGTACATGCACATGTACATTGTCAGCTATTTTGATAGCAGTGATGACAACTGGTCAACACAAGACAACTGGTCATTAATATTCTATGGTCATTTCCAGGGTCAGGAGTTCAGCAGATTCTCTAGCAAATGGCTTGAATTGGGTCATCTAGAGTTGACCTGACCTTGAATGTGCTAGAGGAGCCTCCAGCCTACTCTTTATTTAATAAAGAGGAGAATTGCTTGGACCTGCCAATTATAAAATTGCTAGAGGCAAAGAGTTATTTTTCTTATTATAATACACAGGAAACTGGAGAATAGGAGAGAACTCCCTAGAGAAAGGGAAGTTAATTTAGTGTAACAAGATTTCCATATCTGGAAACAATACAGACTTGGAAGCATGTGAGGACAGAAAAGTAATTAGTCAAGGGGAGCCTACATTAACAGAAAAAGCTGTTGGTAGAGCGGAGAAAAAATGTGAATGAGGTCCATACAGACATTTTGTCATGCCTGATTTCCTTTGGCACAATGAACACTTTTCCTTTGTTTAAGTGAATTTATTATTTTTTTCTTCGCCAAACTGTCAGATACCACCAAGCTTAATTGTATTCCCTTAACCAGTTGACGCCGGATGGCGTGTATACATGCAATTATATTTTGAGCCTGCAAACTGATGACGTGTTTTGTATTTTTGTAGGAAACTTTAAAGCCAGGGACACAGGTTGCCCGGTAATACAGGTTTTTTTTGTTTTGTTTTTTTTGTTTTTTTTATAAACAAAGTTGACTTCTCTTTTTAATGTGCTTGAACCATACGTGAATCCATTTCTGAAAACATAGTTTGGGCTGATAAAAAATATACTTTTCAGAACATTTCCTCAAATTATTTACAGTTAGAAAGTTTGATAAACAGGAAAACACGGGTAGGTCAGTAAAAAGCTATAAATAGGTCACTCCCATTGAGAGACGTCATCATTCCGTTCTTGCTTCAAAACTTATAGACTGGTTCCATTCAATTATTGCGCGTTTTCATTGTCCCCAAAATCATTATTACTGAATTCACTTCACTCTGTAACTTAAAATGTTGTTTCAACTTTACTTGCCATTACTTGTTTTTTTGAAAAAGTGAATGACACACATTTGCACAATGTGTAATACAGGATGTTTTTTTCACCATTGATGTGTACAAGTTGTCATTCAAAAAATCATTTCCTAAAAGAAATTGCCTATGTAACTTCTCGATTGTGATTGTAGTAGAATCCTGGCTTGTTATATACTCAAGAGGAAACCACAAAGCTACCAGAAGCAATAAATAGGGTCTATAAAACAACTGTTTTTCTGGAGAGATAATAAAATCTTAAATTGGCAATCTTGGTAGTTATCCACTTGCATTATCATGATGTGCCAGCTTTGGATGCTCAACAAGTTAAAGCATAGGCAAATAGGACACAATAATGTACACTCTTGCCTAATTCCCTGACTGATGTAACAACTATTTTGTATCATCTCTCACTTGGGGGATTTTGCAACAGGAAAAAAAAGGTTTGTTCTAGGAATAGCTGTGTGTTGGCAACAATTTTTGCTGTGTGAGTTAGTGGTTCAGGAAGGCAAAAACACACGTATGTTGTACAGGAAAAGTTGAATAGGATATCCTACGTCCTTGTTTGCAAGAAATATCAAGGCCTGCTGACTGAGGATAAATAATTGTTGTTCCAGTTTGTACCTGGCATTAGCCATGGTACCCCAATGTTTGTGGATAAATTAAGGACAACGATGATGAAACTGACGTTTGTGAATGAAAAAATAAATTTCAATGTAAACTGATTCAACAAGAATTAAAAAAGAGGCAGCCATCTTATTTTTAACTCACAAATCTATGGAAAATAAAAACTAGGCTCTTATAAAAAGACTTTTTAGAGTTTTGATATACAACCATTTTAGAGATGAAGGGTCCTAAAGCTACTATAATGCAAAAATAAATTCTTAAAAATACACAAACGACTACTTTTCACTTGACTTTGGCGAGTTGCTGATTAATTACGATGTAAGTAAAGCTCTCTCAAAAACTGCATGAGACATTAGCAATTATTAAAAATCAAGCCCAGAGTCAGAGGTTAATGTTGTGAAACTTAAATCCCCCTTTCCCATGTGAATTTGAAGCTGAGACACTGATTCTTTAGAACAAGTTTCTTTAAATACAAACACCTAGGGAGAAAAGTCCCCTGAACCTACTCAAACTTATAACGGAAAACAAACTGTCAGCGAAAAAGGTATTTGAAAGAATTTTTAAATTGGTGAAGTATTCATTTTGTTAAGCTTGAAACTTTAAATTATTTAAGCATGCATTTGAAACTGTTGGATAGTTGAGGTTGTGAAAGTCAAACAAAAGAGATTGAAAAGAAATTCAGTTTCAATAACCAAGAATAAGGTGTTTCACTTCCTGAGTTATTAATAACCTCCTTTCCCAGTAAGAGAAAAAAACCCAAATCACTTGATCACGTACCTTGTGTAACCAAGTAGTTATTGGTGGTGTTAAGGACTTGAGGGCGGATGCTACGGGTTTGGCATTGCTGCATTGGTTGCACTTTGGCGGGGGAGAACCCTTGAAGCTCACCAATACGATTAGGGAAAGGCAGGCTAGGGTTGTGGATTGGCTGGGGCATACGAGGTTCCTCTAGCTTTGGTCTATGTCCTGTAGATTGATAGAGAGGGGAAAAGAGGGAAAGAAATATTATTATAAAGTGATGGTGGTAGCAAATTGCTGTCCAACAAAAAGTCTAGTAGTGAAATATATAGGTGTTGGTAGTTTTTATTTAAGCTGTGGCAGGATCTTCCAAAACAAATATCAAATTCTTGGAATTATTACAGTACCATGGGGTTTATGTGGATGTAAAAAGTTGTCTTGAATCTTGTATGTCTCAACCATCACAGTATTCTAAAGGTAGCTTACTTGATCAATTATCCCCAGAACTCTTAACTCTTTTATAGTTGGGTGATGTAGGAAGAGTTAAGTATAGGTATACCAGCATCATTAAAATGTACCCCCAAAAAACAAGTATATAAATAAATAAATAAATAAATAAAAAATTTAATAAATTAATAATTAACAAAATAATCAGATAAATATATTAATAAATAAATAAATAGATATAAATAAATTAATTAACAATATAAGTAATAATAAAAAATAAATAATGATTTTGTATGCTTAATCTCTTTAATGTATAAACAATACCAATTCACATTCACTTTCACAAGTATGTTCAGCCTTATACATGTTTATTTGTTTGTTTTCTTCGAACTGATGTTTGCCATGTCTTCATTCCTCCATGATTAGGACAAACAAAACATTTCCATTTAAGTGGCTAAAGCACAGCATTCAACAAATTTGTGTCATCCTACTGTCTGACTGGATAGTAGTTGTTATAAATTACCTAGTGTTGGATGCTAACCTTGGGTTCTGTTTGGTTCACAGTGCATTGTCCTGAAACAAAATCTCCATCAATGGATTCCAAGAAACTCAACCCCCAACCCATCCACTTAAATTTGATTACAGATTGTATCACAACCACTTTATCTTTTGTCACCATCTAGCCCCAATGTCAGAGACTTTTTTAATCCTGATTGCTCAAAAGCTATGCTTGTCCAGGGGATAGATTACTACTCTGTGGATTAATACATTGTTAAGTCCACAACCACAAACTTCCTGTTGCATACAGGTATTTATTGTTACCATAAAGGTAAAGTCACTTTTGTGATGTCTTGAAATACCTTGATTACATCATGTGTGGTTTAAAGGCACATTCCATTTGCAAACATTACACTCTTTGAATAGTATGAACAAAGGCAATCTCTGTCAGTTCTACATTGTATCTGTTTCCAAAAGATGTAGGTTAAATAAAACTGTATATATTGATGATTCAAACTCTCCCTCGTAATTGAAAGTGTAAAGTGCACTGGCCAATGATCAGTTCAGTCCTCCCCCTTTATTGTTCTTTGTGGGTCAATGTACCTGGCTTGTAGTATGTTAGAGGACTTTGTTGGAAGATGTTTCATAATTATGTAATATTTTCTTTGAAATCTTAAATAACATGTCAATTAGAAACGCAAGATACTGTAGTTCATATGCAGCTCCTTTAATGATATCTTTTACTGTCTATTCCTATACTCGTACTCAAACTTAAAACCACTTTGATAACATTATACGCATCTACCTTGATCTGTACATGGCTTTTACCATCACATATCTGTGCAACTGGAAGAAATTATCTAAAATTCTTTCAAAATGTTGTCTTCCTCCTTGTCCCCACCCTTCCTTTACACTTCCTTTTCTTCAAACTGCAAATTGTAAATTAATTTGTTTTTCCCTTTCCACTTCCATCCTTTCTTATCTAATCATTTTCCAGCACCATGTCATCCCAACTCCCAAACCTTGGTGATTTTGTGAATCACAAGGAAATACACTCACTAAATATTACTAAAATAATGCCTTAAAAGTGTTCTTAAAGCACAGACCCTTAAACAAGATCCATATGTAGATCTGGCCAAGTTCCTATGTCATTGATCACTTCTGAGAAATCCTGCCCACAAAAGGAGGTCACAATATGCAAATGAGTAGCCCAACCCACACAATACCTGTCATCCCATTGGCCAAACAATGCTGATCGTGTTCTGACTGGCCATAATGTTTACCAAGGATGTAAAGCAAAAGATGATTGGTCAGAGGTGATCTAATGTGTTGTCTGATTGGATAATGAAGTTATTCATTGATACAACATGGCAAAAGGCATTACATAAATTGACCAGGAATGAACCTTTAATTTATTTGTACACTTGTTGGTAGGAAGATAATGGGTATGAGTCACAGGAAGTAAGAGCGGTAGTTTATTCTCTTGCTTTTATACAGAAGTCCAATTTCCAAGATGTCTTGTTAAGGGCATATGAAATTCCTTTTTCGCTTGTGGTGTTTTTCCCTCCCAAATTTCTATCAATTTGACCATGGCAGAAAATTTGTTCATGTAGTATTTGGAAATGTGGAAATTTAATCACAAGAGAATTCTAGAGGAACTTCAAGTTTACATACTGGTAAAAATGAAATAAAAAAAAAAGAATATTAAAAAAAATATATGATTAATGTATTACATTTTGCTGACAACTGCAAATACATCATAGAATTTTAATGTAGGATTACTTGCACGTCTCACATGAAGCCTTTAAGTAAATTGATGTCCTCTGGCCATTATTGGAACACTCATCCCAAAGCATTGATTCATCCATCCATTGAGTCAACAAACTTTATACTAATGAGGAGATCCCACAGTTTTAGTGAGCATTGAGGGACAACGTTTTGCTTCTGGATGCAGAGCATGAATACAATCCAAGCAGGATCTTTTAGAATGTCACCCCCAAAATAAATACAGAAGTACACAAATAAGTACAATAAATAAATCAGAGAGAGGCTAAACTCAGGGTTGATAAACTTTCTCTACACATCCAGTAGGTGTGAACTGAAATATTGTGGATTTAAAATTTCACCAGTTGTGAAGTTGATTCAGTATGAGTACGGTATCACCTTTGATTCATTAAAAATTCTGAGATAGATGATGCATGCTCATTGGTGAAGAGCCACTCAAGCCACTCCTTCTCCTCGCTACTTTGATTGAGCCAGGGATTAGAGGGTGTGTAGTCAATTTCACAAAAATGTCAATGTGTGACTTGTAACCTTGCTTGTCTAACTAAACTTGCATGTCTAACTAGTTACTACTGCAATAGAGCTAAACAATCTGGCCATGCTGCTGAATAAAACATCATTAAATGTTTGACTTTAATCTACTTGAATGATAATTGTTTGTTAACACTTCATATCTACCGGATATGTTAACAGTGCCTAATGGTAAAAATGTTTTTAGAGCTTTGAGCCCCGTATCTTAGAGCCACCATCACTTTGCAATGCTACAGTGTATGTGTTGTTTGAACAAATATAACATCTAAACAGCGTGAACAGATTTGTGTTGGTTAAGCATGTATACCTGACACTTATATTATAGTTTCAAAACTAGTATACCAAATTATCTGTATTTAGTGCAAGATGATTCAATGCATAATCAAGAATTGATCATTTCACAAACATACACAATCTATCATGCACACACTGATACACATTACAAAAACAGATGCCCATTTAAAGGTACGCTGTAAGCCACTGTTTGATTTTCAACCCACCAGTATACAAAAATGACATTTTAAAAGTAAAAAAGTATCCTCCAAATATTTATAAGGGCTACATTGTGTTCCATAGAAAGGTTTCCCAGACAAAAATTCAGTCATTGTCCTTTAAATTTGAATTGCTGGTTGTGCTCTTAAAGTACTACACATTTTGTACACACCCTTAAAGGGGGACATTAATGTGAGTAACATTCACACACTGAGTCACAGGCCTTGCGTTTTGTCAGTCCAGGCCCTGTGATATAAAGAGCATCAGACTGTATATATTTAAACATCTTGTTACTGAAAATAAAGCCTTTGACTAACCACTAGCTGCTGTTTGTGTGAATCATGATTTGTCATGTAGAGAGAACTATTCCCAGTTACAAGAGGATAAATCAATGCTTAATGATGACAACTTGAGCATCTTAGATGGTTTCATGTGTGAGTGAGTGGTCACCTCACTGAGGAGAGCTATGGGCAAATAACTCAAGGGTCAACATAAGAGGAGCATATGCCCCCTTCATTGATCAGCACATAAATAATCATAGGAATACCTTTTTGGGTCCATATACCAGTATTGACTGCAACACATCCTCTGGTTTGCTCTATTTCTTTCGTTAATTTTGTTTATCTTATGTCAATTTTAACTCAACAGTTATGAGAGGACAACATTTAAAAAGTAGTTCATATTATTTTCATAGTTACTATTGAATTCTAAACGTTTTCATAACAATTGATAACAATTGGATGACTATTACTAATAACATTTTAAGGTTGATGGATCAAAGCAAATGGCAGCCTAATATGTTGCAATCCACACCAGGTGATAAAGATGTTAAATATTCACCACAGAATGAATCACCAAGAAAATGGCGGGAAAAGCGGCCAGTCACCTTTTTGTCCAATAGAAGACACTTTGTCCTTCAGCAATACTTGTGGTTTATGTGGGAAGGTTCTTCCACACTAGGACCCTTTTGCTTCAGTAATATTAAATGATGGATAACATATTCTTGCAAATTTCTCCAGCATATTTCTTTCAAACCTATATCTGATGTTCTAGATATTAGAACCTGAATTTGATTCAACCAAAGACTTTTGAAGTCAACTGCACTTATAGTCTCTCTTTCCAAGTGATGAACGCACAGAAATGTGTATTTTTGCATGGATTCTATCCAACTGTGGACAGCTTAAACTTAAAAGCAATTGATAGTTCTGTGTGCTATCTCTAAATGACTAGTTCAGTAATTAATTGTATCACTAGGTAGGCTTATAAATTCATGCATTTCCTCCCTTGAAACTAGAGCATTGCTGAAATGATTACTGAAGCTGTCAGAAATCAACATGGAAATCCCTTACGGCTGCTAGGAATTGCCAAGGATTTCCTCCTTTGTCTTGGGACATACTGGTTTTGAGCAACGAATAGAATATTATATTCAGTTATGCCTGGGGTCCATTTTTAGCTATGAATGAAAGTGAAAGTTTGAATAACTGAAGGGGGCACCAAGCTGGCTGTAATAGTAACTGCACAGTTGTTTTTATTCTTTTCTTGTGGTGGTTTTTATTATTTCCCCATCACAAGTGTAAGTTGGACACAAAAGCTTCAGAGACTGTGGTTTCATCTGCAGTACACTGTACACTTTAAATTTACCAAACAGTACTACTTGATTACCAGTTTGGTTTCAGAGCGACTATTTTGTTGTGTGTATTTGACAAATTATAACAGGGTTTTCTTCAATGGTTTCGCTAACTGAACATCAAATATATAATGGCTTAGGATTGGTTCGATTGTTGTCCTGTTATAGTTGGCTATCACAATTTTTTGGCTGAGATGGTTGTTTATTCAGAGTTTTTGAATCCTGGTCAACAAAAATGTTTTTTAACCAAAATCCAGCCTACAAGAAAGGACCACTAGAAAATTTAGCAAAATATGACTTCGCAAGGGAATCAAATTATACATATATGTACTTACGTCTAGGTTCCCGGGGTCCATCAACTGTTACTTTTATTGCACGATTATAGGTGGCAATCTGAGGTGGGCTTGTTCCAATAATAATGGATAATGTCAAACTTTTCCCTGTAAAATAATAACAAAACATGGTAATAATTTTCAGGCTTGCAATTAAATCCAAAGTTATACAGCATTTTGAACTTTTTTCTTCCTTTTTTTTGTCAGTGTGAAAATCAGTCAGTTGTTAGGTTTGTTAAGATTTTAAGGATAGTTCAAATGATAAGCAACATTATAAACTCATAAATTGTTTTCATTCATGCTTTTCAAAAATGTTCACCAGTAAAACGAGGCTATTTTTGTGTTGTTTGATAGGCTGTCTTGCTGTGGGGTGCAAGAATACATTCCTAACAAGTTTGTGGTTGGACTTTGATGATCTCAGGATCACTCAGTTTAGTCTGAGGGTCACTCAATGTACAGTAAAAGGTTTTGTTATGGGGGAGGGGGTCTTTGGATCAATAGTCTGTAGAAAATGAATAGGCTACATAATGTGTAGTTTAATATCCTTTTAGTCCCCCTTGTTTTCTCAAATGTATTTTGTATATATTGCTTGTATCCAGTTAAGGTACTTTTGTCATTTCCTCCAAAATTAAAATTTTATTTGGACAGTAAAATTATTTATCTGTTCGTTCAGAAATATCCAGCCATCCTTGCATTCCTGTAAATCTGGCTGTTGAATGAAAAGGTGCATCATTTTGCCATGCAAAAAATTTACCCAATATACCTAAATAGCTGGAGTTTATGAGCTTTGCATTCTCAACCCCCATATTTGACTCTATTTTCAGATCCATTATGCAGCTAACCTTGCACTTCCGCCCCCAAGAAAGAGACTTTCAACCGCAATGCAGTGCAGCCTCTGCAACAAGCCCCAGGGGTAAGATAGCCCTATTGGCGTTCAATAAAGTAAGAAAATTCTATGCATATTTTGGCTATTTTTCTCAGAATCTGGGCTCAGCTTGTGACCTGCATTTTTTTGGTAGAACCAGTAACAGGGGAGCTCTCTTGTGGCCCGAGAGTAGGTTTAAGGACTACAAGGGTAGAATCTATACCAGACAGGTCTGTGCCATTTTGCAGACTTTTGATGCCGTTGAGTATACTTATGAGCTTTTCAAAGAAAAACTATCTTTTTGGTTCTGTGTTCATTTTGATGTACCTCATTCAAATATTAGTAATTTTCCAAAATGATTTCTGTACTAACAAGGTAAAGGGAGAGGAAAGTAGCCTGGTACTGTCTCATGGCTTGTTTTGTGTTTGTGCATTTATCATAATTAGATTAAATTTATTTGTTTTTTTCAATACAAGTGTTGCATTTAGTGTCTTGTTGTAGCATCCTAAAAAAAAAGGTAAATACAAGTGGAAGGGATGGGAACTGCATTGCATGCGATGACCTTTTCAACTAAGATACCCAGTTTGAGTAAAGGGGGATCCCCTCCTAAATCCCACACTCATAATCACAAGTTTGTAATTCAACAGTTACCATTGGCCTACTTTGAGGATTGCATCATGTGCAGAACAATGTTAGTTCCTTGTCTGCATGCTTCCGAGTAAAATCACAAGAGAGAAAACCAAGTAAAATCACAAGAGAGAAAATTTTGTTCAGGATATCAAGGGAAGCAAAAAATGTGCGTATAAAGTGTTTATCCAAGTGTTTTAAGGCCTGTTAAAACTAAGGGTAGAATTTTAGAATTATAAAATTGTCTTCCTTTTTTTCCGTTCAAAAATAAGTTGAGCAGAAAAAATGTTTGGTATATGAACACATCTGCCAGCTGTGCTCATTTGCATGCTTATTTTAATTTATTATCTGGTTAATTAATTAATGAATAAAAACTAGTTGCAGCATTGAGAATGATACTCCTTCAAACTGAACTAGTAGAAAAAGTTGGATCAGTTGTTCAAACAGAAGTAACATATTAAAATGGAATTCATCTAATCTCCATTCATTGATACAGCTCACTGAAGTTCTTAGGGTCATGTAAGGCATGTAAGGCATGTATTGCAAGGTTTCTCAATTTGGGGAGTTGAGGGAGGGATAGGTTTTTAGGTGTGTCTCAACCCCCTGGCTTTAAAATCCTCACACAAAAGTTACCAAAAAAGTGTGCAAAAAAGTGTACAAAATATGTACAGAAGTCCATACAAGTCTTAATAGGAATTAATAATGAGTGTTTACTTTGAATCGAAAAACAAAGTTGGGGTTATTTGCAAATCAAGAAGACACTGCCTTCAAATTTGAACTACAAATTATGATGTGTCTACTCTATAGTTTATTGTATACAACAGTCCATTTAATTGGTGCTTTCCTTACATGCTCCAGTAAGTCTAACACTCTGTTAGTCAAGTTCTTCATAGTTGTGGTCTGTGTGGTCAACTTGCTGGCTGCAGCATTGTCCAAACATAAGGTCAAAAGAGCTGGTCAGATGACATGTTCACATGGTAACAAGCCTTTTGTACATGGTCTTGCTGGTGTTAATTGGTCAGATGGTCTTGAGGTCAATTACTGAATTTCAAGCAAAATGGTCTGTTTCACCCCCCTCCCAAAATATATATATACCCCTGTATATATATATATATATAGGACCGCCCACCAACAATAAGGGCTGGTTAGCTCAGTTGGTAGAGTGCTCGTACGGTATTCGAGAGGTCGCGGGTTCGAGTCCGGCATCAGCCAAATTTTCTTTGCTCACCCCAATTAATTTATATATATATATATATATATATATATATATATATATATATATATATATATATATATATATATATATATATATATATATTATATATATATACATACATATATATATGAAATAATAATAATAATAAAAGCAACCGAGATCTTTATCATAAATAACAATTTATTTAAACAACTGTGGGAAAAATTTATGGAAGAAATGGTATAAACCCACTCCTCCCTGAATAACACAAAACAAAACAAACAGATATTTGTCAACAAATTAAGTATGCTTCAATCTGACATGGACAGCTTTAAATAAGGTGTATATTGCTGTGATCACTGATTCTTTGTGATAATCTTAACCGGAACCAACTGGTGATATTTACAAACAGATAAGGTGAGAGGAAGAAATACAGAAACGCAAGCAAACTTGGCCATCAACCAAAATCAAAATAAATATTATAAAGGAAGCTTGTTTATCTTTTTTTTTTAAATACCTGATTGTATTGGTCAGTGAAAACAACTTCACCCATTGGCCCCAAAATGAAATGTAAAATTATTCATTCATTTGATGAGTTTCAGTGATTTACCTGTTAATGGATCCTTTTCCTGGAAAGTTATCAAGTGATCTGACATATGAAACATGTCTTTCGGTTGTTATCATACTGTTTTATTAACTTAAATTGCAGGGATCTATACCCAAATTCAAATTACAGGATTATTATATCTGTTTCTGTATGCTGTATGTCCTTTAACCATTAAGAGGCATTGTTTGTAAACAAACACTGGTCACAAAGGGCTTCAAACTTTTAAGCAACAAGTCGAGATAATTTCTAATGAGGCAGACTGAATGAAATGGCCTACGCTTAGTATACTGATAAATACTTTGCGAAGTCCAAAGGTTGTATTGACTTGTAGCAAGGCTAAGCTAAATGGCAACTTGCCATAGGCTTAAGAATCTCATTTATCAACAGACTTCTGTTAAATTACAGAAGATGTTTGGAAATAAAACAGCCAAAACAAAATGGAGACCAACAAAAACAATGACATTTTTAGGGCACTTTGTACAGATATAACAAACAAAAATATGCATTAGTGATATGTTTGGTTGCACCACATGCTGACATAGTATAGACCGTGTCCAGTAGTGCAACAAACCTCAATTTTCTTTGCCAAAAACAAGAGGGGTTTGAGAGGAAACATATTTCAAGTTCACTCAAAAATGTGAATAGTTGCTGTGTTAATTTGTGTCTGTAAACACAAGTATCAACCATTTTTTATGAACAGAAATCAATGTATTTATATTATTAAGTATAGATAGTTCCAAAAACCTTGCCACCTTCTGTATTTTATTTATATAAATTAACAGAGCATGTCCCCCTTTGCAACTACAACAGATAAAGCTGTTATTAATTTAACAGCATCCTGGGTGGAGGTCTTTGGTTTGTGTAAATGAGAAAGATCCTGGGTGTTGGTGGAGAGGTTTCTTAGAATATCTGTGGGAGTGGAAACCTGAAACGAAGTCTAGACAAGATTATAGTGTATACCAAGCCATGAAAACGGTAAAATTATGCACAGGAAGGTCCAAAAGAAGCTGTTAGTGTTAAGAAATATTCCTGTAATAAATGAACCGCATAAATGCCGGCCTCAACACTCATAGTGCAGTTTAAAGTTGATGAAATTACAAAAACCATCTGATATGTTGAAGGGGAGTATTAACTTTATCATGTTGAATTTCTGCATTGATAAAAAATATTCTCCTTTTTTAGGCTGGCGATCGAATGTATTATTTTAACACATAACAGTCAGGCCCAGTTCAAGGTTGAAACATTTCCAATTAAGAACGTGTGAAAACATACACCCGTGACAACACACCACGGCACCAAACGGAATATCCTGACAAAGGAGCGATCGGCCCCATCGGTATATATACACCCGTGTTCGCCTTACTCGACCCGGACCTTCGTTCCAAGGGTAACCTTTAAATGTACCAATCTTACGGGCATTTGTAAATGGGTTTCCTTAGATAGACTTAGGATAGAACAAAAACCGTTTGTGTTTTTTTCCCTTAAAGGAATCAGTCAATGTAAACAATGTAAAGGTAAAAAATGTAAGATGAATGGGTTGAATGCGAGCGGGTCGCTCACGAGGACCTTGGCCTAGGTGACAGACGGTTTGATCGGCCAATATGAGGGTTTGCGAGAGCCGGTAACCACACGTACGGATCGGCCTACAACAGTTTTCATAAATTCTTTCACCTGCCGGATTTACTTTGTTCTTGTAACAAAAGTAAGAAGTTGAAAGAGTAAAATTGACTGCCAGGGATTGTTATCTTATTCATGCTGTTTTCGGGGATTAGTTTGAGCAAGGAGCAAATATTAATTGACCGCAATTCATTTCGCTTTTTTGACTTAAGTCGGCACGCGAGCACACGATGTATAAGTCAACCAAAACATCTACCAACAAAAGAATACACTTACTACAGAAAGAGACGTTCGTGTTGTAAAACCCATCAAGAAGTCGATAAAAAAAACTTGTTCAACCTGTCCGTCTTGAAAGCTACACAAAATTGGAAGTTGTACACTTTTTTTATCGGAAATATATTAGTACACGTCATGTGAACCCAAAATACACAGGACAACACTTCATCACGATAATGAAACTTCTTATATCACAATCCACCTACGCAACTTTCGAACGAAAAAATAATTGTAACCTTGGCCATGCCGTGGCCATACCTCGTCCGAGGAAATCATACCGACAGCTCAGGACGAGTGTCGTGGGGGATATACAACAGACCACCCGTCAAGATGGCCCGATGTCTCACCCCACACCTCACTGTCACGACACGCTGAATTACGCAGGACGTTCGAAAAATGATCGCGAAAGTATTTTCATTTTAAAACTACGCATTGTGTTTGTTCTTTCCTTAAGCCTAAAACTTTCAAAACGCAGAAAGAAACAGGATAAATAGATCAATATACAGCCATTATTCTTCTGTTATATTATATCGTGCACTTTGTTTCTTTAACGGTTTCCTTTGACTGTTTCCTTTGACAACTTTCAAATCTTCTTTTCGCATTTCATTTCGTAGAACTCAGAAAAGAAAACTAAAATTAAAAAGGAGACTATAAAGCACCGACAAGTAAATACAGAGGGTTAAAAAGATATATTGTATAGGGATTTTCCAGTGTGTACCTTTCTCTTGAATGTTTGAACTCTGTGCTGTTATAACTCCCTTGTTTCGTTTTTACTCATGAGTTAAACATGTTTTGCAATTAGACGCTGCATGGAGCCGAGTGTGCAAATTATTGCAATTGAACTTTTTACAAAATGTTTAAAACACTCATTTTTTTTAAATATCATTTTTTGCGTCACACTGATCAATTTTTAAAGCATTTTTTAGCGTGAAAAATGCGGACTACAATTCAAATAGGGTGCAAATAGTATTAAATGTATCACAAAAGCATTTTGGGGAAAAACGTAACCAGGTAAAACCTTGAGTCAAGGACAGGGTACCTACGTGCAAACGAAATCCGCTTTTTATCCAACCTGCATTGTCGTCTTCATCAAATTCAATGGCTCAGCGTGTTACTAATTCCCAAGGTCTACTGGCCTCTTTTTCTGCCTATACTTGTTTTGTCTGTACAAGTTGTTAAAGTAAGAGTCCTTAGTGGTTTTAAGCACATACACAACTTTTGATAAGAATAGATACCGTAATACAGGGTTTTCTTTAATATAAAAAAAAAAAATATGGATCATGCATAAACAAATTGACTTTTTGTGTTGCTAATTTGTTTTAAATTACATAATATTTTGTCATTATACCTGCATGTGATTGGTTTGAATACTATTTTATGTTTGGAAAACTAGAACTTAATAGCTTTTAGCCTTCCTTTGCGGATAAGAGTATGAGTAAATGATTATGTAGTAAATTTTTGTTGTGGTTTACAAATTGCGTCGGCGATACTATTACTATTAGTAGGACTTGCATCTGTAGTACTGGGTTTATTTTATCAAAGGTTTCATCAGAAAACCCATGCCCATTCGGCCTACGCTTTGAGTTGCTTGAGTATACATACAATGTGCAATCAGAGATCGTGGATCGGTATGTGGAGTTCTAGGCACTGTAGTGTGTTGTAGTTCGCAGAACCAGCTGTGCGCTGAGTTTTATGAATGAATCATGTAGTCGTCATGAATGAAATTATGAATGAAAATCACTCAAACAAAACGGACAAATATGACCAATCGCATATACAACGCTATTCCTTTTCAAGGTGCATATCAGACTGAATTGTCATAATATATGAACATGCCGTATATAATAATCATCACAAATCTTACGAATTTTAATGAGCAGATAAACAAATTCTAGTCAGATGGTGACATTTTGTGAGGGGTTGGTAAGCGGGGTCGTTACTACCGTTGCAGACACATAATATTGGTACCGTCTCTTCGCAACAGTGGCACGCACCAGCAACTTCCGCTGTATACACCGACCGGAACTACACACAGCCGCCATGAACGGTCGCGCACACAGCTCTTCCAAGAAATCATCTAATGCGGATGACATTGCTGCGAGTGGGCGACACAGTTCAGGGGGGACGCACCTTCATTGACACACATACCGGCTTATTTTACCGTCTGACTAAAGCACACAGCCAATTATTATCGAGTGTAGATTATTCAGATCTTCACACAAGAGGGTAAAATACTTATTGCGTGCTGCCAATTGTTCTTTTGGAATGTGGGTGATTTCTTATCACGAAAATCCTTTCAAGTAATTATGGTATGGTGCTGTTGTAACTTTCACAAGCCATGAATCTCATTCCGATGAATCATTCATTGGCTTCTGATTTACTGATTCATCATGAAGGATCAATTTACATTGAGCGTATACATACATAGGTTATACTTGTGTTAAAACAGAGTACGAAATGAGTGCATATTTTGTTTTATCAGTTTTAATAATGAAATGATTGACTTAATTCTTTACAAAGACTTTATTTCAATCTTTAAGGGACCAACACATTCCTAATGACACACATAAAATGGATTTTTATTCACTTGCACCCATTTTGATCAATATAAAATCCTTAAGTGCGCGCACGTGTTCCATTGTTGTATTTACACCTGCTCTAAAAATTTACCACGTGGATGGGTGGTCTCAAGACCGCGAAATTACAAGTGACCCCTAAATCTATGAAGAATTTGGTATGGTGACCTTTTAATGTATTATGTAAATGCTTTTTAAATTATTATTTTCTTTTAATATTATTATTATTGCTATTATTAGTATTATTATTATTATTATAAATATTATTATTATTATTAATACAATTTTGTGAATGAACTAATTCCTGAACCTTACCTCTACCGGATCGTCCAACAAAACGGAGATCGTTGAAACGAGCCACATTGTTCTTCATCACTGCTGTGGCATTACGAAGCTCGGCGCAGTGGTTCTCATCGTTGCCGGCCGCTATGGTAACAACTGTCCCATCCTTAATTTCTCCAAGAGACACAACTTTGAAAGCCACCGGTAAACTCTTGTTACACCTCCAGTGCGACGGCAGCACCGAGCACACGAAATTGGGGCTCTCCGTTCTCACAAGCTCACCGGGGAAATCGGCTAAGGCATCGGCAAGAGATCTTTCTCCGCTTGGGCCCTTCAAGACCGGCTTTCTCCCACCACCGGCCGGGTCGGCCATTTTGTGGGGGTGATAATAATGGTTATTACGATGGTTGTCCTTGCTGATCAGTGGACCACTCAGCGGCGAGAGATGCCGATCCTCTTGCGTGATATGCATTTGGTACAGTTGGTTTTTTGACACGTTGTGGATATGGGCTGAAAAGAATGACAAAAAAATTAGCGGCGACCGCTCAGCGGAAGCTCACTATACGCCAGACTGGTAGAATTGATATTCAAACCACACCTCACATGAAACCACATGAAACAACCCGCTCAGAATACCCAATGAGAATTGGTGATCCACTAGTATAATGCACTTGCGGTGAAAATGGTAGCAACTCAAAAGTTTTCAAGGCGATGTTGAGTTTACAAACACCAAGTTGGACTTTGATGTCTGAGAGCAAAATATCACACTTATATGAGAAGATTGAGAAAAATCAGTCAGACACCAGTGATCGTTTCCAGTGAAATGAAGACATCATTATACTGCGTCATGAGAAAAAGGATTCGTTGAGTGTTGCATACTATGAAGCAGTTCACACTACGCATTTCATGGGATGTGTGTATGAGTCACGTACAGCTAATGTGAATGAACTCTGTTGTGTATTGTCCATTGACTGTTTTGAAGCGCGGGGAGGAGACAAGTGTCTATCCGCTTGCCGATCAAGCCATATACCCACCCATTATGAATAATTCAGTGATCACTCCAACGCCAGCTTCCGGTTAAAATTTATGAATGACTGAGGCGTACGTGTCCTCGACAGTGTGTGTAGGCTGTACACTGCACGTGTAATTGTACGATGTACATGTACATGTACATGTACATGTACATGTACATGTACATGTACATTTTTGTACATGTACAATGTACATGTACAGTACTGCGCTGCACTGTATAAACACACCACGTGTACATCATCGTACCTTTTTTTATGATCCATTTTTGTTTACTTATCACATGTATAACTCGCATATCCAATATCATAATTTTTTTAAGTAGGTTTAGAGAGAATGGTGTCATCAGATTTTCAGGACTTGTCTTTATCTGACAGAAACAATTCCCATCATAAAAGTTGATCTTCCAAGTCGTACTGCTTAAACACATGAATGTCATATCGCTATCTTCTCAGTCGCCCCAACCACTTGTGTCTAGCATACCCTGAGTTACTAAGTTTATCTCCATGCTTTTTGTTACAAACTCCTGACAATCAACAATCACATTGGCCGTATTCTTAATCACCATTTAAAGACAAAGTACAGGATTGATGACTATCGAAAGTGATTGGTTTCAATCTGAAAGCTCACTGAATATATATTATAGTCATACCAGTAGGCTACTAATCCTCCAGAGAAATATTTCCGTCTGAAATACTGTCAATGTGAAGAAATTGGCTCTATTCGAAGACCCGCCCCCAAAAAGAAAAACAAACGAATAAGCAAATTTATAAATAAATAATAAATACATGAAAAATAAAATCAACAATATAAATAAATAAATAAAAAATCATAAACAAGTTTATTTGCTACTCTTGTTACCATAAGCGAAATAAGACCGATATGAACGTGAAAAAAACTTCCTGACAAAATTAACCCTGTTTATTAGTTGTTTTCAATAGAACCTCCCAATTTGATGAAATTTGTACAGGTTTGTTTGATGGTGTATTTATTGAAAAGTAGGGGATCGAAATAAATAATATACCCTTCCAAAAACCAAGACGTTATATCAACAGAATATTATTTCCTTTGGATAATCGTGACTTATGGATGTTGTATTTTCTTCTTGTAAGTATTGTATAACCTTATTGTTTATTTGGTTTGAGGTGAAACAATACATCTTATATCCGCACACGCTTGTGACAAGCGGTGACTTCCTTCCTTTCTCGTTCAACAAGGAGGAATGTATCCCCCGTGTTCTATGCTTCGGGTGTTAGGTTCGTCGGGATTTCCGTGGTGTTTTTTTCACTTTCCAGCAGTCAACCTACACCCAGTCTACACCCACTGCGTCGGTTCCGAGTTCCGCCACCCCATCCAGCGCTTTGTGATGGAAAAAGATATGGTTTCCTTTAGGCCTAAAAAATGAATCATTCCCAACATTAGAATATGATTGATTGTACCGTTTCACTGTTTCGAAATAGATAACATAAAAGCCAACTTACACACGCCATTATCCTTACATCGATGCAGCACCGTAACTGGGGTAAAATTTTAGGGGGCACTTTGGCCAATTAAAACTGTAGTTCCCGTTTGCATTTTTCCTAAACAAGCCCCTTTTCAGTGTTTTCTGTGGTGTTGACGTAAAACAAAATACATTATGTGTGTAAATAGTTAAAAATGGTTGTTCTAAAAACATTGAAATTACTACGTAAATGCTTATAAAATGTAACATTTTATTCTGGTAATTTTTAATCTCAAAAGGCCAGATTTCAAATGTATAAAAGTGTTTGCAACTTTTCGTGTGAAAAACCCGCAAAAAGGATGGTTTTTAATAGATGCTGTTTTTGCATTGATCATTGTGCTCACGATAATTTGAAACCTCCAAAACGAATCCTTGTGGGTCTTACTTGTGTATAATGCCCAAGTAAAAGCAGCGAAATACACATCCTGCTCAGATTAGACCCAATGAAAAGACGTTTGTTTTTTTCAGATATTGTAACAATATTTGGTATTGTGCATTGTGTGCATTGTTCATTAAAAAATCGTTAAGAGTACTAACTGAAAGACCACAGCATGCATTACAATCTGTCTTCAAACTTGTTTGTATTTTCACCGTCGTTATCTTCTCGCAAAATATTAATGTAAAATGGTTACCAATTGGAACCATTTTCATAGAGCTGCTTAAGCTAAAAAAACAACAACAAAAAAGTAACGAAGCACGAAACAATTTTGCTTATTCTCAGAGTAAGGTTACCAGCCAAAATGCCATTCCATATTGTATCATGTTGCTAGTGGGACTGATTTTCTGCAGATAGTTACTAATCTCTGGAATGTTAAAGACCATGAAAATTGATCCCAATTTAAGAATTTAATTCATTAAAGTTATATACACCCAATTCAAACACCCCGACAATCGGACTTCCTCTGCATTCTGCCAACATAAGAATCACAGAAATATTCTAACCATTCTGCCTCGCTATTCACCCCCTCCAAGTCCTTCGATTCTAATTGTTTTCACCAAAGTTTGATTTCTTAGTATTTTTACCAAGAAAAAGGAAAGTACATTAAACCCCCGTTTTATAAGCTGCTCTGAAAATCCCACCTAGCCACCTCGCTCTCATTATTTTATTACTCTATTTTTATGGTATATTTTAGGAATTCAATAAAAAACATTTCCCTTGAAAATAAAAGCAAAACAAAAACACCCTATTTACCTTTGAAACCCACTCTGTCCATCCATCTTAAGACGCGCGTGGTGGTGCGGTTCTCCGAAACCTACAGAAATTTCCCCTATCCATAGAATGGATACAGGAGATACAGTATTATCGCGCCCATAATATTAAGCCTACTCCTGCAAGCACGAAATATAATACGTCAGACCCACGCAAATAATATGCAAATGAATATAAATTTAGTGCCGCGTTATTTTCTTCTGCAGAAAGAGCGAGACTCGATATTATTCATATTGTTTCACAATAATAGCTTCCTGAATTCCATATTCGAGGAACTGCTTTTATTACAGGTGTTTTGATTCAAACAAGTAATTAAAATCAATGAAATATTAAAAGGTTATTCTAAAAATAGACTGTTTCCCGTGAATAATGCATTGGAGACTGTACTGCAAAGTGACAACAGTCACTTTTTTGCTGATATTGCGATGCATTTTTAGTATTTGTTGACGTTCAGTTTCTCATAATTTGAAGGAAAAACAGCCAATGACCAGTGTAAGATCCAAATATTTATTGTTTTGTGTCACTCTGTTTAAATTTAATTTTGTTTACAAATCGGATTTATTTTTTATTTTTTTTTAGTTCTAATGAACACAATGTGTATCCATGATTGCAGCAAGCATCAAACAATACAAGGTGTTAAGTCAGGTTTTTCTTTTTTTGTGTTTTTGTTTTTTGGAGTTCGTGTCGAAAAAAACTTTGATTAATTGGGGATTTTTTCCCAAAAGCAAACTTGTACTCTACACACTTGTACTTTACAGACAAAATGTGCTCTTTACAAATAGCATTTTCTCCCAGCATTGTTATTAGTGTACTGTGTTTATGGTATTGTGTACTTCAACTCAATGTTTTGTTTGATCCGTTTTCAAAATTGTTGCATTGAAGGTAATACGAAGGAACCAGGTCAAGTCAAGGCTCCCTCCCCCTCCCACCAGACGGCTTACGCACGCGACGTTTGCATTTAAATTGCATGGCTCGGTTTTCGCTGAAATATGCTTTTTTTTTTCAATGTTTTTTTTCTTGGGCTGTTTCAAAACGAAAAACATACAAAAACCTTTGCATGTGCCACGGCCAATGCACATTATAAACATGTTACATGTAAAATTGTTTATACATGGCTGATTGACGTTAATTAACTACAATCATTGGCGTTTTTGTTTGTTTGTTTGTTTGTTTTTGTTGTTTTTTTTGCGTGCAATAGCTGAAATAAAATTACGGCTTATAACTTTCTCGAACCCAATAATTTAAAGTTGTAATCTAAATTTTCGGGTCATATCGGACCTAGCATCTTTAAAATCCCGGCCTAAACGTATATTGTATGTTTTAGTCTTCAAAAACATTAATTTTGTTCTGCATTTTTTCTTCAGGGTAATTTTGTTTTTCGGTGTTCAAAATTTGGCATTTTACTTCTTAATTTTGTAAAGATCAACACAAGCTGGGGTTCAAGGTGGCGCCCTTCGGTGTACACATTCGGTAGTTCATTTAAATTAACAAGACCATTTTTTTCTTCATCTTTTATTTTTAAGAATACATATTTATTCATTGCTTTAGAGCTTCTTTTTAAAGAATAGGTTTTTGAAGTTGCATCTTTTGGATGCAGTTTGCAAACTTGACGCGGAGTTCTTGTCTTGCATGCGTCAGTCGTTGATTTCTGCAAATTACCAAACAGCCGTCGAATTTTATTCAGTTCAAAATGGCGGCGTTTTTAACAAATTAGATGTTTCCTTTTACAGACGTGTTTTTGTGCAATTTGCCAAAATGACAAAGCCGAAGGTGAAACAAAAGAAGACGGATAAAAGCAAAGAATCTCCAGCATCAAGTACTGGTACAGAACAAAAGGTAAGTTCTTGTTAAAAGGTGAATTTTCGTACTCGCACGCAGTGGTGTGACACTGACACTGACACTGACAGTAGTCGGTACATGTAATGTACATAATGTACATGTACATGTACGTTGTACACACAGAGTACACACCACCACTGGGCGTGTAGACGACATATTGCTTGAAAAAAGGGAAGCTAGAATTGTACAATGACAGTCACTTGTTAATCTTATATGCTATAGAATTGTACACCTGAAGAATACTGTAATCTTGCGTTTTAACTTAAAATTTAAGTTGTAGAAACTTGTTATTCATACATTCTCCAAAGACCAAATAATGGAGGTCTTGCGCATGGAAAAGTAATTAATTATTAACATTTATAAATAACCCAACTCAGACTTGTTCATTAAGTACATTGATTTGGCATTTTTATTATTTGGCCATTGTACACGTGGAGTTCTCATGGTAGATCGTGAGAGTCATGGGAAGAAGAATACGTGGTACCAGACAAGCTCAAGTATATTAGTACTTAGCCCCGTAAATAGTGCCAATAGTACGCTAGACTACCTCCGCTTCTTGGCCATATGAATGCAATTGTCTTTTTTGGCAAATTTTTCCATCAATGACCTCTTTATCATTACACCAGAGTCTTTTGGTGGAATTTTATGAAAAATCTTGGCGCTGATACAAACACATTTCAACATCGTCGGAGCCATGATGGTTGCTGTTGCGCATATGCGCTGTACAACGAGAAAGGGCGCTATAAATCGTCGTACTCTTGCTCTAGTCTTCATTTCAGCAGTCTTCTTGCGACGTTTACCTCGAAGATGCTGATAAACGTTTTTTGATGTGCTGACTGATTGTGACCATCCTTGTACAGCCGTTTTTTTCTACTGTTTTAATCTAAACACCTTGTTTGAGATCAAATGAACATTGTGATCAAATGATAAGAAAATTTAATTTTCTTACCCCGAGAGAAACGAGCGAGTGACACCGTCTGTTTGCATTCGGCGATGACAACACAATGAACGACTACACACACATAGTGACACGAAAAAGACTAGAGCAGGAGTACGACGAGTCATAGCGCTGTACAGCGCACATGCGCAACAGCAACCGTCATGGCTGTGTCAGCGCTGAGATTTGCCATAAAATTCCACCCAAATAAGTCATTACACCTTGGATCTTATTTACTTGAGACTCTGGCACAATGATAAAGAGATCATCGATGGAAAAGTTTTGGCAAAAAGTGTACACATGTAAGTTTCGATTCGAAAGTTGATTCCTGATTTTGAACAATTGCGTTCGTAGGGCCAAGAAGCGGAAGTAGTCCAACGTATTGGCACTATTAATGGGGCTAAGTACTAATATACTATTTCAACTTATATAACTTACCTTACTGTCAACTGTAACTGTAGTGTTGGTATAAATGAGTGTTAACAATATACATATAAAGTGTTAAATAATAATAATAAACTGTATACAGTATGCAACTGAACTATTCTGAGGTAGTCTTGGACCTCATATTGTTTTTTTCAAAATTTGGTCATTAATATTTGGCCATTATAGAGTCCGAGAAAAGGTGAAATATGCTTCAAGTTATAGTACCACACTTTGCTCAAAGCAAGGTGGTACTATAACTTGAAGCATACACAATGGCTTAAAAATATCTGGGGAAAAGGGGGGTCACATAAAACCTGAGTGAATATAATCAGTAAATTAAATTAGGTTGTAAAGTTTAATTTTTTAATCATGAAAATAAGTAAAACATCTCTTCCTTTTTTTTACTAATTTTTTTCAGTCATATTTAAAAAAAATTCTCAAGACATCGCTTCATGCCATTTTGTACACAATGCACACACGGTCCCATCGTTTTCGTTCCAATAAACAGGCTGCTAGTCTTCGTTATCTCGCTATTTTGCATGCTACAATACAGGCAAGAAGAAGAACCAACGAACGCTAGGGGTCACTTTTATAACAATGCAACAGAATTAGAGCATACGCCCTCTATTGGCAAGTGCATTACGCGATGACATACAAAAATGCTGGTAATCTACTTGATAACTAAAGACTGGTTATCTGCCCAAAATCTGTCACTGGTGTGCACATTAAAGCCGTGTACAGCATGGGTCCTCGCTGGTTCGCGCCATGGACAGCAGCATGGTTGGTGACGTACAGTTATTGGAAACTTTTGTCTTTAGCCTCATTTACTAAAAAACTACTACAATATGTAGGTTTTATTTTAATGAAATGATAACACATAAGATTACCCTGGACAGATGAAAGGATCATCACTTCGATCTTGACACCAGATAAGGTGCACAGTTAGATAAGACACAGTGATGTTTCAGTACCTTTAAAAGGTAAATAAGCGGCGTCTTATGCGCAGGAAAATAGTATTATGCCTTGTTATGTGTTTATAAGCAACATTTTCCTGGACACAGAAATGGAGGCCTGATAAAGCACGTCCTTTTGTCAGACAAACAGGATTCCAGGTTGCCGTGTCCGATTATTGGCAGAGGCTTACGGCCAAGGGTTTGGCCGAGTCATGGTGACCAAAGACCATGTTTTCTTGAAGAGAATTTAAAGAAATTTCAATGAATTTTGTTAGAATGATCGATGTCTTTACTTGGTTTAGTCATGGTTTCATTGTGACATCGATATTCTCAAAGAGTAATTATTCTCGAAATTCTGATGTTAATCCTGCCGTAAAAATTTGGAAATCCCGGACACACATGTGGTTAACTGGTATTTTTTGTCAATGCCAAAATTGCAAAATAAAAGTGTTGTACAAAATTGCACCTCTGTCACTAAGACTCTTCAATTTTTTGTCTGTTGAAATTTGACAATTTCAAGCTGTTGTATGCAAAATTTTCATTTAGTGCATTATTTTCATTGTATCTACAGAGCAGTCATACTCCCCCTGCAGCAAGCCCAGATGTAGGTTTACACCAACTTGGGGCAAACCATCATGGCAAGACCTCAACCCAAAAGGTTACATTTGCTGCTGAAATACAAAGCATGATGTAAGTACAGACACCTCATTTAATTTATACTCATTTTAAAGCAGAGCTAAACCTCATTTTGTCTATGAACTGAATCATAACTGTACTTGTTTTAATGATTAGATCTGGAAAATGATTTGCTATAGAAAAAAATGAAACAAAAATCTTAAAATCTTAAAGTAGCTCAGATTCCAAAGGAATCATCATCCCGTGCACTGGATGGTTTGTGTACATTGGCTATTTATATCATCGTAACCATCCTTGACTATGTTATGTTTAAATACAAATTCTGTAAGATTGTACATCTACGTTTAAACGGAACATGTGACTTCCGTTTAAACGTTTAAACGCTTCTAGCAATGAATCCAACTTGAGAATGGGGACAACGGTGCAGGTGCTAGGTACCCGCGATCGTGATCTATTAACTATGTTCTTTTGTTTTAGTTTTGTTATATCGAGCTCGAATTAAAACGCATTAAATAAATAGGAGACAACATACAGTACATTTTTTCAGACATCATTTTATTAAATATTTATCAGGAAACTGTCAGGAAATATATCATCGTACCGACTGACCCTTCTTCAAATGGGAAAAAAACCATTGGATTTCGATTCAGAATTTGAAGTGTGAAATGCAAAACCTATCAAAAGATTGGCAGGCATGAAATGGGTCCGCTTTTTCCCCTCTGGTCAGATCTTGCACGTGTTTTTGTCTGCAGCGCAACTTGATCGCGCGGACATTGTAAACTTTGCACCTTTGTCATGTGCAATGCGTTTGAATTTATTAGCAAGGAAGTAGAGCGCAACCACTGCATTGTTTGCGCGATCAAGTGGCAGATGTTTTGCGCCCGCTGACTGCACAGCTACAGACCACGTGTCTAGTCAGTGAATGTGTTTTTGGTCTGTTGCGTGCGTGGTGCAACAACGGAACACTGACGGGTCTAGATTAATGTTGAGTTGTCGCAAGCAAGTTGGTCAATGTGTCCCACTTCATTGAGTTTTTTTTTTTTGCCGTCGCCGTGTTCGCGTTTAGCAAGTTTTTAATCCAAATCAATTGCTGTTTATCGGACATTATATTGAATAAAATCATAAGTGACACCGAAGTAGCATTAAACGATGGAAATCAGCGATGGCACTGTTGTGGAGGGAGATCGAGATTAGACCTGTCGAATTAGACAGGTAAACTTTTCCACGTTTTTTGGCAGTGCCCACTCGCCCACAAGAAAACAACATCGGCAGAAGCAAAGTATTTCCTCAAAAAAAACTTGGAATGCAACAATGTATTACATGTAATTGTATTACAACACACTATTGTTTTGTGTTTAGGGTGCTTGCTGATCATTGCTCAATTATCATTGGTACAAAACAGCAGGGAAATAATTCTTCACAATCACAGGCACTCCGAAAAGGAAGGTCCAATTTTTTTTCCTGTTGGTTCCGTTTAAACGTTTATGAAATTCAGGAATGTTTAAATGTTAGTTTTCCGTTTAATTGTTTAAATGTTTAAACCTCCCAACCTTGAAATTCTGTCACAAGATAATGTGGCCACACAGCTTTGTTCTACGTATATTAAATGATTAGACAGTAGTGCATTTTATGGCCATAATTGATGAAATTTGTTTGTATTTTGATAGGATTGATTTATCTTGAGGATTATTAAGTTTTGAATACACAATACAGAATTTTTAAAAATAGTTTATGGAGACACTTTGATGCTCCAATAGCACATATTTAGGAACTTGTGTATTTTGACCTCAGCCAGGTGGATAACTTTGCTTAGAACTGCAAGTTTTATTACACCCTACCATTTAAAGAAAATCAATGGTTATGGGGCTAATTTTGGGTTTTTAACAACCTTTCACACATGGTACTTAAAAACGAGTAAAAACTAAGGGAAAGTCCCCCATTTTAGAGTTTTTATTTTCCAGGGTAAGAAGTCAACAAAAATGTGCTGATAAGTGGCCTGTTATACAATCCATTTCACATACAGAACACCAAAGAAAAACTTTTATGAGTGAGGATGAGGGATGAGTGATATTGAAAGTTCAATTGTTGTCTGTGAGATCCGAACAATCTTGTGAGATTATAATTTCTGGTTCATTTACATGTATTTGCAATGCTGAATCGTTGAACCTGTTCAACCTGTTCAGAATTATCATATGAAATTCAATAGTGTTAAATGACCAATGTGTTGTCTTGTAGCAGCCTAAACTTAAAAGTTGTTTCAACATCCAGGGTGAGTGCATGAAAGTCTCGACAAGTGACACATTCTATGTATTTTGAATGTTTGAAGCAGAATTATGTCATTGGTTAAGGCACATGTTTGATTTATCTTTGAGTGGCTTCCACATTTTTTTTTTAATTTAACTCAAATCAGTAGCCTACCTTTCGTTTTACACATAATTATTCCCCTAAATTGTTGTGTTATCAGAAATCATAGGCATAAATAATGTAATATACAAAAGGCAATTTCAGATGTTACCATCTTCATTTCATAACCAACAATGACCGGCACAACCCATTTAAGCTAATAAAACTCATTATATAACTGCCACACATATCCTAGGCATTCGATTGGTGGAACCTACATCACATGACATTCAATATTATTCCCATCAGCGTCTGTGATCCAAAAGTCCTATTTGCCCTCGGGGAATAGTATTTACTATTGAACAGTTAGGATCATCCTCGTTCCCAATGATTTTGAGTGATAGAGCGCCGCTGCTAAAACAAAGAAGCACCTGTGCAAAAGGTTGTAAAGCTGCGGGCGTCAAGTTTGCTTGAAGATAAATTCGTTGTCACGCTCATGTGGAGTACGGAAAATAGCGCGTCTGTGTTTCAGAATTTTCAGAGTGGTGGGTGGTTCAGGAACCGTATTTATTTGATTTTGTGTTTATTGTAAAAAAATCAAATGACAAGGATCTATAGTCAGTTATACAAAACAAATATAATATTCCTCCCATTGCACTCTGAGCCACTCAATATTTGTATTAGGACATGAACATGGTAATAGCTAAGCTAGTAGTTACATTTTACTCACAGTGAATCTGTTCATTGTTAATTGGCCTTCACTTCCACTGATTCAGCATGTAACGTTGATGAAGTCTGAAGACACTAATTTGAATTGCTTGTTTTTTCAATTGTCCCTCCAATTCTGCAATATTGTTCCATTCTCAATAGAGGAAGCAATTTATTCTCAATTGTAAAGATGAGCTAAATTTCAGTCCTGATTTCTCTGATCTAGACTTTTACTGATGAGCTGTGATTATCAGGAACTAAAAACCAAGTAATTTCTCACTGGAGGAAACAAATCATCTCACCTTTTTGTACAGCATGATTCTTAGCAATTTTTGTAGCGGAGAGCTGATATAGATAAAGTTGAGACCTTCAATTATAAAGTTTTCCTGTGTGGAAACAAAGACCTTTCGTTGAGCTTGTCTTCTTTTCTCATTTTGTCCCCAAAATGAGCATAAACCACAGACTCCGAACAGCTGGTCACAGTAACAACATCATTGGTGAGACATTAAATGATTATGTTTGCTTGCCAGGAATTGAATCCCCACTTCTCTGCATCAATCCTTGGGACTCTGGCCAATGCAAACAACAATCCTTGGCTACTGCTCAATAGTCTGTTGTAACTTACATAGCCTGAACCAGGCAAAATAAGAAACCATGGGATTAGATACATCCCTTGTAACCAATACATTACTTAACAAAATAACGAATTCCATTTCTTTTTTCAATTGGGTGTTTTTTTTTTGTCTTTTGGAGGGTGTGGTATGAAGGATTTACATGTAGATGCAATTTTAAATTCTGAACAATTCTGAGTTTACACAGTAACTAAGTGTAATACTATTTGTTTTCCAATGGTCAATTAATTGTCCTCAAGCAACGGCAACAGCGTGTGAAGCAAAGAAAGCACAAAGTACGACCAACGGATAAATGTCAATCAACATGCGATAAGTCATAGTTCTCTATACAACATACAATAAAAAGGAATTTTCTATGATCAATTTATTATCTCTATAAGCTTTGTCTTGGATTCATTGCATTGTTTAACCATAACCTCGTCATATGGAATTTTTGAGAGGAAGCATTTTGTGTTTGTTCAGTAATAATGTTCAGTAAACAATGTGGTTGTATCAGTGAGCTGTATTTCACCTGATGTGTCACAGGTATGCTTTCTTAATAAGATTAATGTCTCAAATGCCAAAGGTGAAACTAAGCACTGCAATCTGGACTTGGGTGTATGTATCCTTTGTAAGTCCAGGCTATATGATGAAAAGAGAGTAGCTTAGGGTTGAGGGCCTCCTGTGGACTAGGTGCTCATTCCAAGTCACGTTTGTGGAATTACAGGTGCTGAGGTTGTTTGTGAAGTGGTAAATGATGCTTGAAATGTTATTGGCAAGATACCCAGCTGATGACAAAAGTTGTACAGGTTGGGGGATACAAGGCTCTACTACTGAGGGAAGGGTCAAGTGTTCACATCAGTCAAGGTATGACTGGTTAAGATTGGAGAACTTTGAAGAAATGGCAAAATGCTTCTTGCAAAGAGGGAAGGTTTTCACGAATGGAAAGTGTTGAGATTCAAAGAAATAGAAGTTTGTGACATGAATCACTAATTGTTATGCCAACTCATTGGGCAAGTTTGAATAATCACCCCACTAGGCCTGTTAGCTTTGGGTTTGTCTGGATTTTGAGGCAGATAGAACCATTTTATGTTGATAAATGCATGCAAAGGAAATGACAAAGTTTATAGTTCTTCTTCACAGTGAAACAGTGTCTTGTTGAATAAGTAGGGTTTTGGATCTGTGCAAAGCAAACAAGAGGCGATGGTTAATGCTTTGAAAGATCTAAATAATTATGTACATTGTACATGTATGCGTTTTAAAAATATACAATGCACAATTGGCGAGTCTTGAAAACCTTTATGTATGTAAATATGCAGTGTAAATACAGGACCTTACTTCATCCACAACTAGCAATACTTTGAACTTTATCCATGTAACCTTCTAGTACCAGTGGTAGCTTTCATGCTAGTGCTATATGTACTAGACACACACAATATGAAATTGGGCTTTGTTTGTTTACAACTTGGGGAACTGTTTACCAGCTTGGTGATCCAAATTCATTAGGGACCAAGGTAGCACAATACACCACTTTGTACCGCCTACACTTAACATCCAATTTGCAGGCCCATTATTTCTGCTCTGTTGAAAGATGAGATACATATAAGTTAGAGAACAACTTGACCACCATGATTTGACCGCAGACAATATGTCAACACCCTGGTCAGATAAATGTCCTTAGCAATGTAAATGGTCAGTGTGGCCTAAGTCAACCTAACCCCAAAGTTGTCAACATTACATTGAAAAGGATGCCAAATTGTTGATTGAACATAAAATTTTGGTCTACATTTAGAATACTACTCTTTAAATGTAAAAGTGAAAAACCAATCGCTTTGTCCTCCATATCACTCTTGCAAGGACCCATAAGGTGGACAACTCTTTTTATAGTGAAAGATGGGTATTTTCAACTTGAACCATTAAGTTCAAGCTCCAATTTCACTCAAAAAGGATGATTCACAATGAGTTTCACTCTCAAAACAGCCAAACTGACACCAAAACACTGTAAAATAATATAATACACTATAAAGAAATAGTTATTATTTTGTTTTGGTTTAGATTTCACATCAACAAAGAAAAATCTGGATTCCTGTTTGTATTAACTCGGTATGTGTCATGGTGTATGGAATTGTAATTATACTGAGAATATTGGTGTTATCAAGAGAAACCTTGAACTTAACGGAGGTAATATGAGCACTTTAGTACTTTACCATGGAAGAGTTGCTCAACCCTTTCGTGCAACAGAATTACGTGACTGCATCTCACATGAACACAATCAATGACTCCCAAAGGACACCACCAAATTAGTTTTGACAAACAGTAATAGGTTATGTACAACAACAACAGGATGTCCAGTAAGATCTAATACCAGTTGTGCTCTTTTGTTTGAAGAAGTCAAACACACCTTGGTCATTGAACCCCTCCAATAGGGGGAGCTTGTACATAAGTTCCAAGAAATTCATTTGTGGTTAAACAATTTCTTTTTATAGTCTGAAATATGATTTTTGTGGAGATCCTGAATGACGTATTGAGACGTGATTGTCCCAAGGTTAGAGGTAGTACTAGTAGACAAGAGTCTGCTTAGTGGAAGTAGGACAGAGGTGAAGCAGGGAGTGATCATGTACATGTAACTCATAGTAATTCAGGTGGATTAATTTCAGCATTAGGATATATTGTATCCGATATGGGAACTGACGGCTACTTCCTACTTAAAACCATAGATCCTTTGCTAGGACCATGGCACAGACTTCAAGAAGCTGTCCCACAATTATATTTTCCATTACTTTAAAGTATTGCAGCCAAATACATTTAATTTTCTTCTGTTTTTTAAAAGTGTTTTTCAAAAATGTGTTTTTCAATTGTATTTTCTAATAATAATAATAATAATAACAATAATAGTGTACATTTATAATGCGCCATGTCTGTCATAAATGACACTCCTGGTGCCGATTTATCAAATCTGGTGGAGATTGTTACAAATGTTTTTATGAGACGAAGCAACCATAATACAACACCTTGAAAGGGATACAAGGTGGGGTGGTGCATATTGCTGCCAGACCATGCCAGAAACACTGGGGCAAACCCCTTCTCTTTACGATAAGTGTACTGGGTTCTTTTACATACATTACACAACACACCGGACCAACGGCTTTATGTCCCATCTGAAGGACGAAGCAATAATGGTTAAGTGTCTTGCTTAAGGACACAAGTGTCACGACCAGGACTCATACCCACACTCTGCTGATCAGAAACACCAGAGCTTGAGTCAGGTGCTCTTAACCGCTCGGCCACCACACTGAGAAAAAGTATTTAAAAGAGCTGTCCCTTTAAAGCCAGGAATGGTTACAAATTGTTTAGGGCACGGACACTTTGGCTGTGGAGCATGCACAAATTTTGGAGGGTACCAAGGCACCAAAGCCAAAAAGTGAAAATAGATAAGACACAAAGGCCATTAAATTAGGCCTGTGTGTTTACGGTTATTTTTGTAAACATGTAATCGTTTCTGAAACCGCCTTCATGGTTACCCGTTTAACTGTCAGTTTCAGAAACAAAATTAGAGGTAAAAAAGATGTACGTGATTGCTTGATCAAAACTTTGCATCTTCACAATATTTTGACTACGAGCAATCACCCTGCAAAAAATAAAGGCATTTGTAACTGGTTTTTGTATGCTATGAGCTGTATTAATCACAAACAGAGGGCGTATGCTATTATTCTATCGCATTGTTCTGAAAGTGCCCTCTGGTGTTCACCCTTTTTTGCCTTTATTGTAGTATGCCAAGTAACGAGATATCGAAGACTATCAGCATGTAAATTATTGGACCGATGTGACTCACATGGATGTGTATTGTGCATTGTGTACATCATGATCACAGTGTTGTGGTGGGTATTCTGCGTTTTGCGGCACTTTCGAGTGAAGTTTTTTACAGCTATCCGCACCATAAAAATGTAAATGTGTACAATCGTTCCGTTAACCGTATAACCAGGTTTAGTAAAACTTCTATTGAAAGGCACGTTGGCCAATGGAGGAAAAAGGGCACAGCAATTATTGCCGTAAAGAAGGTGTTTTTTCAAGGGGCACCACGGCCAGTTACAAGGGCATCGACAGCATGTGTAATTCCAGGCCTGATTGATAACATCTTGCACGCACAAAAAAACCCAATATGCACTGTATGATAAAGTTTATAACACAGAATGCATGCTTTTTGTAAGGGGAAGGGAAAGGGCCGGCTTAGTAAAGGGCCGGCTTTATGTAGTTGATTTTTACCAACAGTTTTCAAGGGGCACTAAGACAGTGATCAGGGGCAAGCAAGCAATAGACCGATCCATTAAGTCCCGCCCACTGTGCACACGCGCCATATGCACCAACATGTTTGTCGGACTTTTGGTCGCCAATCACGTCTGTGATTGGTCAATACAGCAAGGGCAGGGCTTAATGGATCGGTCTATTGCCTGCATTACCCCCTTGAAGTTCCAAGACTCCTTGAATTACCAAGGCTTGCTCATTACCATAAAACTTCTCTATAGTATACTAAATAAAACGTCATTTTCTTGGCCAAAGATGCCCATGACGAAATAAAATAATTTTTTTGTAGTACATAAATATATAAACAGTGTCCACTGATTAGAGACATTTAATTAAGAATCATACTTAACTTAGTTAAAGAATGCTTTTGCTGAAGTGCAGGTCTCATAGACAAGTTACCGAAGTGCATTGTCACAATTAGTAAAGACATCTTCATTTTACACCCATACTATAAAATAACTTTATGCTCACATGACTAGAGCATTTTAATTTGATTTCGCTGGTGACCCATTTCCTCATTGACCTTGATTGATTTTCCAAAGGAATACCTATTTGTATACTTAATAACTCTCTTAACTCTCTTCACTTTATGGAAAAATTCTCTTAATGTTTTATTCAGTATTATTAAAAAGCAACACAAGAAAAGTGAAATGTACAATTGTATGATTGCACATGTACAGTATGTAAGAATTAGCTAATAAGTGTAAACTTGACAAAATTAGGTAATTTGTCAAATAAATTTTTTATCAAATGATCCATGTAGTTCAACCATCAATTTACAATGTATTCAATTATTAGAACTCCTTCAATTTAAACTAGTTTAGTCAAGATATTGTCACTTTGATTGACTAAACTTGTAAAAAAATATCATAGGTTTGTCCAACCAACCAACCATTCGAAACCCAAGAACAAGACCAGCATTTTTGTGGTTGGACTTCCTTCCTGTGGAAAAATTGCAATGGTTCGGTTTTACCTCCATTTTAGTCTCCTGGGGTCAAAGGTTAATACCAATACATTTAGGTCTAGCTGAGAAATGTATTTCTCTTCAAGGGACTCAATATGGATCCCCTGGGTTTGCTCACTGAGTTGTAGCTATGTGGAATATTCAGTATTTAGTTTCTGTTTTGAAACAATAAGATTAATTTCCCTGTTTCATTTGTTATTTGAGGAAATTTCCCATGATGGAGTGAAAACATATAATTGTCCATAGTAAAGATATCTAATTCTGCCTTTACAGTCTACATGTACAACAAATATAATAAGGAAAAGCCTTTTACATAAATAGGGAAAAGCATACAATTTTGAAGAAAGCTTTTGTTCTATAATAATGACAACATATTAAATTAAAATGAACACACGTATACAAAACAAAACAAAAATAGTGACCATTTTCGTAAATGCACATTGCAATAATGATTGTCTTGTGTCTTTAAAAAGTTTCAAATATTAAATTAATGCTGGTAGGACAGCAAAGGATACTTTTTAACTTTAAAACAAAATAGTTAGCTGGACTGTAGCTAAAGTACTCGATATAATTTGTAAGTGGTTTCTTTGTATTACTGTTCCGTCATACTTTGTCTCAGTGACTCATATCATAGCAGGAACTTCCTTTGTGTAGTTCTAACAGTGTCACATGACTGTTACAGCTGATGTTCACACCAGGAAATGGTTGTAAGACAAGATGGCAGCTCCCATTGTAACCAATTGCAACTCAGAATGTAATGGTCTTATCATCTGATTGGTTGTTAGTTACATCATTGTCTGCTGAGTTGTCAGTCTGATGATCTAAAAAAGAGAACAACTATTTGAAATCTTATTTATTTGTAGAAACTTTGTACATTACTCATCACCAGCTGTCTTGATAATTTATTTGTTAAATAGAGAATGTTTTAAAATAAATGAATTGCCTTAATTTTTCACTGCTAATCATCAGCTGACTTTGTGTTGCTGTATGTGCAGGAAAAGAGAACAAAAATATGAAATTCTGAGGAAATTCCTGATTTTTGAAATGATTTATTTTTCTTCAGAAGAGGATGTTAATTCAAAAACTATGGGGAATCACCCAAAGTCCTTTTTAGTTTATAACTTAAATGTGTCCTTCAAAGCCAATGAGTACAAATTAAAAGTCCATAGATCATTATTACCACGCTCAGGTCATTGAAAGAAGCAGTGGTAAAGTCATATACATGTATAATGTTATCAAAGTTGTGCCTGGAAATCACATTTTTGACAGTTATGATTTACTTGACCAGAAAACCACACTTCTGTAAATTATTCAACATCGCCAACATAAGTGGGTGGTCTATACCATTTTTAAAGTCTTGTTTTGTATTTAAGCCAGAAAGTTGTTTTAGTTGAGGATGTGTTTGTAGGTGGGCCCAAATGTCAAAGGTGTCATGTTGGAATATAAAAATGAGTGATTGTTATTGGGTTGCTACAGGTGGTCCAAATGTTTGATTTTTAATTTTTGTTTGTTTGGAGATCATAGTTTAATACCTGTAACATCTATTTCATCACACATCGGTGTAAGGGGGAAAAACACACCCAAAAAATCTTCATCTATTTCAAACTGCTATTGCTGTAAAGGTTGGTAACACTAACATCTTACCTAATGTAGTATAACAATTTAAAACAAAAAACAAAACAAAAAAACGCTATGATCCCCACGACCTCTGATCTCCTCTTCCCCAAAAAGACCAGGGCCAAGATTCATAGAGCTGCTTAAGCAGAAAATATTTCTTAACAAATTTCTGCTAAGCGCAATTTAGCAGGAAATCAGTCACAAATTGTATGTGAAATGGTATTTTGGCTGATAACCTATTTCTGGTAACCCAAATTGTTTTTTGATGAGCTACTTTTTTTGCTTGAGCAGCTCTATGAAGTTGGGCCAAGAAAATTGAACAGAAGGAAGCTAATCTTATCAAGGTTTTTAATGAACAGAAATATATTCAAATGAAAGATTCCCTGTTACACATACTTCTATTTTATGATTTTATTTTGCATTTTTTTCACTTTATAAAACATAATAAAACACCTGGAGTACAGACATTTCTGCTAGGATAAAACATCTTTTCTGATTTAGATAGAGGCTCTATCGGATGTTATTTTTCTAGCATTACATTTACACGTAAGTATTCATTTCTTGGAAGTTCCCTTTACCGCACCTCTCAAGGGTTATGTTTCTGCAGTTACCCTTAGCCATGTAAATGTTCCTTCAGGAGTACGTTAATGTGTAAATTACAATGTACAACTTGCACTCTGAGTCACTTGCTCAATATATGACTCATGTTGTAAACACTCATTGTTTGTCACATGGCTGTGCTCTGTAATGGTGACCCTGTTTCTCAGGGCAAATCAATTAGAAAAGTCCTGACATCTAAGTAGTACATGTAATCTTCACATGTACACCCTTACTATTACTAGATATTTACACAGACCACATTTTAATTGTACTGTATTTTCTATACCTATTTGGAATGGGAATGACATGTAGAAATTAATGTTTCCAATGTATTGTTTGGTTTGAATGTACAGTGTAAGCTGGAGTGTCCCTCACTATTAGCTTACAAAAAAACAAAATGTTATATAAATAAAATCATCCACATTCCATATCAGGCTGTCATTCAGACTTTGCTGTGGAAGTTATAAGCTTTGTGTTGCCATAGGCAACCAGTATAACCACAAAATGTTGGCCCATCAAGATTGAATGCCGTTTGCCTCAGGTGTCCTGCTTTGGTAAAAATAAACCCCCTTTTGTCTGAATTTGGTAAGATTAGGTTTCTATATCCAAGAACCCAGTTGGACATCTCTGCAGGTAGTTTATTAGATGGGCAGAAATAAAATAAAACACATTGTGATTGAAGTTTGCACACAGGTATCTTTGTTAAGTAATCAAGTTGCTGAATAACCAACCTCCTATGAAATTGATCTAGACTGGGATTGCGCATACAAAATGCACTGTAAACATGTTCAATGTATAAAGTAGGTCGGTTATAATGGGGGTTCAAAATGTGTACATAGCTCAATGTGTAGAATCACAGCTTAAGTGCATAAATCATAAAGGCAAGATTAAAGGTACCAGGTGTGTGTTCATTATATACAGGGACAAAAGTCACACTGGATATAATACTTGTTACACAGTTTTTCAAAATTAATGGTGATAAAACCAAAATAATAGTTTGAATAATTTAGATGTACAGGTATACTTTTGTTTGTGTGTTGACAAGTTGTTTGTCATGATGTTTAAGGGCCTAAACTTTTCTTTTCTTTGATTTTTTTGTCACCTCCCATGCTTAGTGAGTGGAGTAAGTTTATTTGTTTGTTTTGCTTCATCACATGAAGTGTAAACGTGGTTAAGTTAACAGTCAGTGGCATATTAAAGGTAGTAAAGTTCTTTTATCCTAGCTAGAAGTAGTAGTTTATTTCAATTTAGTAAGGTGAAGTTTCTAATCTGTACTATGTGTGGAAATCTCCTTTTTTTATGTTTTTTTTTAGTTAAACAATTTTCCTTGTGAAATATGAAGAGACAAAGGTTACACAATGAAAGTCCTTGTCTGTCTGTTCTTGCTTTAAATGTTTACGTGATTTGTAGCATGTCATCTTGCATATAAAACCACAAGGAAAATGTAGGATGTGAGCCACGTTTGATTTTGACAATTGAATAACTGTGTGACTGCCCTGAAATACACTAATAAAGGACACCAGATATTTTGCAATTTCACAATAGTTGAAAGAAATTATTTTCTGTATTATGAGTCACAACCTTATGTGTGTGAGAAGGAAATGTGACAGCTTTTCCTACCTGGAAAAAGTATAGAAAAGTATAAAACTTTGACTTATTTAGAAGTGTTACTTTTTGAATAAGGGAGTTTATTCACATTATTTTGTACACCAAGCACACAGGAAAGCATTCGTCTTTAACAAATTTATGAAAATATCAGCAATTCTAATGGTTTTCTTTTTTAGACCAAAACTCACAGTCACACTCTTTATTTTTACTTTTTCTTTTTCCATGAGACATACAAAATGTCATCATAAAAACAATACATTGAAAAGATTAAACACCATACATTTCAGTTAAGAAATATTGCACTGAAAATAACTACTAATAAAGGTAATAAACAAGGTGTTCAGCTGAAGCCCAACACTGATAATAAATCAGAACTAAAAAAATAAAATAAAGTGATTTGATGAGAATTATAAAATTGACAAGTTTAGTTGTTGGACTATTTCATGTTCAAAGACAAAGAAAAAGTACCTTAGAGATATGCATGTTTGCACAATATGTGCAATATTATCATCTAAATCAAGTTAAATAGGCTATAAGATTTGTGTTTGAAAGCTAACTTCTACTAAATATTGAGTAAAGAGAATGGATTGTAATACTGATATGTTTATAAAATCTATATGATTAGTATTACTGGTACTGTATGTGAAAAATTGTACTATATACAAGAACTATTTGTACATACATGTACATACTACATGTATAAATAAATCATTATCTCAAGCAAGAAAGTACTTCACAAAAAATATTCAGGAAGATAATGAACCCTTAATCTGTTTTAACACCCAAAAAATGTTTTACATTAAAATTCAACCTTTTACAGAGTTGAGGATTATATATACCCTACCTTTAAGATGCTAGTCACATCTGCTTACATGTCTCTTCCAGGGTTCCTCTGAGCTTTCTTAGAAACTCTCCGCCCCATCTGGGCTGTCCTGTATTGAATATCAGTTGTTGGCCAACAGAGGAAGGAATTAGGTCTACATGAACGGGCAGAGACTCCCTGAGGTTGAGTTCGGGTGGACGAACTTGGTGAACTGGTGAACTCTGTATCAACCCTATGGAGTTGATGAGGGCCTGGTTGGTTGGTTTCTGCCTCATTGGATCAGTGTAGAGAGAGCTTTTTACATGGTTGAACAAGAGAGTGGTTTTGAAGCTCTAGTTTTTCTATAGTGAAATGGATTGGTTTAATCATGGAGGTAGAAATAATGGCCTTCAATTCTACCTTTTCATCTTGACGGGCCATTTTGACTTCACAATGCACTTCTCTATGGGTCAGACTGTGGCTTGTAATGAGATGGTCTTTTGCTCATCAAAAATGTGTTTTTTCTTCCAATAATAATGATACAAAATAGCACATTAAAAAACATGATTCTGTAATTCGGAACCACATTAATTTACTTGAATATTGTAACTGGCTCACTACATGTATGTGACTAACAAACAGAAATCCCATGGATTTACATGGTGGTGGAAGATGGAAATTATTAATAAAATATCATCGAGAAAGGATTATACACTGATTGAATGAATGATAATGGTGGTCCTGAGCATTGATGACATACTGTATATAAACACATAGACATAGACCTGTACATATTTGTTTATGTAGAATGGAATGCTCACTCACTGTCGTTCCATGAGTCTTTTGGATATTTAACCAGTTAAAACTGGATGACGTAAATACACGCAAATGTTTCCCCTGTCTTGAAACGAAAGCCGTGTAAAAACACTATTATGTAATTTTGGACCACTGGAGGAAAGGTCGCCCGGTCATGCGTACACAGACCACACACACGCCGTCTAACGCTTTGATTCACCCACATAAGGACAAAAAAAGTCTTAAATATACCTGTACTCAAACTTTGTGGCCATTGAGAGGCGTTTTTTGTGTAATTCTGGATTATAGGCCTTTGTCCTTTTGTTCCATGAAGGGGAATTCGAGGCATCGAGTGGCTTCCACCATTTTTCATTCATTGTATTTCGGCAATCGAGCTGTGGTTCCATGTTTAGTACCACTCCTATGTTGTAGGTAATGGCCGATGTTTTGCAATTCACGGTGCGGGAATTTGACATTTCTTGGTTGAGAAACACAACGGACGATCCAATAAAGATAATCTCTGTTCTCTTGGCATTGTCAAGTCAGGGTCTCTTTGTGCCAGCTGTACCCTTAAAGAAAAAAGATTCCGTCAATGCCACCAAGAGAATCCTGTCAGGGGGACGGGACAAAAAAAAAAAAAAGAATCACGCCAGCAACTCAACTGGTTAAATCAACTTTTCAAGAGTAAATAGTGTTCAGCCTCATCCCTATCAGTTGATAATCCACATACCATGTAAAAGAGTTTTTTTATTGTATGAATAGTAATAATTTGCCAGTGAGAAAAAAGTAAGACCTCATGCTGGCATTTTTTAAATGGCAAGGACTCGGTGAACAATCTTGACCACTTCTATACAGTTTTGTAGAGAATGAAGATGCGGAGTTACATGTAGTCCCCTTCCAATTCCTCCATGTCAGGACTCGGGACCCATATGGCATCCTGTATTGACCATAGCTTGGCCAGGCACACAGTCCATTGTTTACCAATGTAGCGTGAAATCTACTTTCCATGAATGGCTATTAGCAAGGCGACAATGAACAACTTCCGTTTTCTTGTCTGTATATGGACTATTGGATGTATCACAAGCCTGGTATGGTTGTTTCCTTTCCAGTATATTATGGGACCTATTGTGGGGGTAATGGTGTTATGGGGACACTGTATCCTGTCTGTCAGCAAGGATACTCATATATCAAATTATCAGTGTTATTTTTGTCTAGAGATACATTTGTAGAGCTAGTTCTGTGAACCAGACTTGAACTTCATTGAGTCTTCTGCAGGAATTATCCTCTTGTAGCAGCTGAAACTTGACTCTAAACAACATGTACATACATATGGTAACTGGAAGACAAAGGATACAAAAGACTGCCATGATGTCTTGCCCATTTCTAAAATTATAAGCAACAACAGTAACCAATTCCTTGGGATACAAAGTTGCGGGGTTGGCAGATTGTTCTTTTCAAATAAAAAGTAAGATGTACATATGCAGTTATTATTAGTTATCCCACAAATGTGAGTGGAAGACAGAAAAATTTAGCATTTCTGAATACCACATGCATCATGGCCAAATGACGCAGAAGGAGCTTTGTTTTTCTGCATAACAAATTTATCTTTCAGCAAACTTGTAACATAGAAAACTAACTACACACACACACAAAAAGATTGATATTAAATTCTTTCTAAGGTTTTAACTTCATTCGAAATTACTACTAGTTGAGAAAGTTTTCAAAATTAACCACAAAATTCATATTTGAATATTATATTCTTGAAAAGTTAGTATGGTCACTGCTTTGCTAGTAAACGTTTAGAATTTAAGTTTAAAGTTTAACTTGATTTTACAACCCTTAAACACATTGCAGTGTGTGCATTTTCATTTTGTGCTCAATTCACAATGGCAGATGGGGGGGGGGGGGGGCCCCGGGGTTTAAGCACCATTCAAATTGTAAAAAAAGTCAAGATAACCCTATGTTAGTGTCATGATTGAAATACAGTTGTAAATTCTTTGTACTGATAACCCAAAAAGTGCACTTTGAAAAGTTGCCGAAGCATGTTGGAGGCAGGACAATAACTATAGATTAGTCAAGGGTTTGTATAGACCTCCTGGCAGGCAACATGAGGTTATAGCTTTTTAGATTCTAAAGATTCCCTTCAGGTTGTAATTATGAAGAGAAAAAAAAGAGCTTCCGGACTCATGAAAAAGGTAAATGATAAATGAGTAGTAGTTTAAACCACAGAGTTTGAAAAAAGTGTACAGTGAGGGATAAATTCTATATGTGAAAGCTTTACAAATAATGATGCCAAAGATGCTCTGATATTTTTGTGTTTTCACTGTTGTACAGTTTTTCCTTGCGTGCTCCAATTATGCTCCTCTTTTATTAGATAGCTGCACCATGGATCAAAGGACCTGATCCATAGTTTCACCATACACTAATAAATATATATATTTTTTAATCACCAACTTGTGACGCTAAGTTAGGATCATACAATTGATGTTCTTGAAATCTTATTTGTTTTTTCCCAAAATTTATGACTGCATCTCTTGACAGTCGCTTTTAATTCTCAGAATATTTTCAGAAGAAAAAGTTCCCTTTCCATTGTCCTGTGCAAGTTGAAGTGCTTAGAATTTGTATTTATGTTTCATCCAGCAGTGAATCTGTTCTCTAATGTGTTTAGAGATTGAGTGCTGTGGGATTTGGTTGGTTTAACTATGGACTGAAATCTATGTAGCTTGATTTATCTTAAACTGAATATTTTTACAACAGAGTTCGGGAAATTTTGTTCTATTACCCAAGGAAATATATTGTCAATAAATAAATAAATATATCACTCGCTAGAAAGTTTGTGTTGACAAGTTTGTAAACATCGATTTTGATCACATACACAGACTGGCGATCTTGACCAAATACACAGAAACGAGTGAGCATGAAATATATGAGCAGGTGACATTTCCTCTTTGGACAAGTCATTGAATATATTGTGTTAAAAGTTTCTTAAGTAGTTCTAAACAAAATCCTTATGTACATGTATTTGGAAACGAAAGTTATTTTAGTGAGCAGCTGCTTTTTTATTCATACACCTTCGTGCTTTGAAATGAGAGAATTTGGACTTTTAAGATTAATGTTTCGCATGTTTACACAACTGGTGCCATATTACAATTCATACCTGTGGGTTGCCACTGTGTGGGTTGAAATATCAACAAATACATGTCATGTTGTTGTTCCGTTAAAGCAAATTATTTGTCCAATTATATTTTGTTGTAATAGCACAGTTACACATGTAGTTCATCAATAGTGTATGCCCTTCATGTTGACTGGGCTTGTCAATGTTACTGTTTTTTCTGTAACTTCTCTTCCCCTAAAGGTGATCCCTGTCCTGTTGCTTTCCAGGTTATATCTATAGAGCTATATATATATTATAGCTCTATGTTTGTATCGTATACTTAGGGTGTGATCCCAGGCTACACGGCAGTTTCAGGTTGAATGGCTTCTGACTGGCACCCCCCCCCCCCCCCCCGAACAAAGGTATTGACAATACAGAGACTGCCAACATCAGGGCTCGGTAGAGCGCCGTTATTATGATGGTCACTGGTTCAAATCCTGCTTCAGTCATTTTTCCTTTGTTCACCCCAAAATTGAACTATAATTTACCCAGTCAGTTTCCCTTGTGGTTTACTGCTTAGTATTTGAAATTTAAAAGTTGCATCCCCTTAGGGTGATCCATGTCCGGCCGCTTTATATCCATAAAGCTATATAAATTGTAGCAATATGGTTGTATTATAAAGCTATATAAATTGTAGCAATATGGTTGTATCATATGTATATAAGCCTGCCTACTTGGGGTGTGATCCATGGCTACATGACCTTTTCAGGTTGAATGGCTTCTGACTGGCAGCCCCCCCCCCCCCAACAAAGCTATTGACAAAATAGGGAAACTGGCAACATTAGGGCTGGATAGCTCAGTTGATCGCTCAGTTGATCGCTCAGTTGATCTGGGGGTCGCTGGTTCAAGTCCCGTAACAGTCAATTTTTCTTTGTTTGCCCCAAAACTTCTCTTAAAGGAATGTATCAACAAAAACTGTAAAGTTTCACTGCAAAAAATAATTTTTGTGCTTAAACAGCATATATGTATCAGCTGCATGATTTTTGTTTTTATACATTGGAAACATTTTGAAGGCAACTTGAATTGTCTACAATCGTGATAAAGAACACGAGGGTCCATAAGGTATAAAGGGTTTGTTCCTCAACCTTTCTGAAATCAGAATTTTAACAATATTGCTTCTTTCAATAAAACAAGATCACTAATAAACAATCCATTCCAGCACAGCCAGCAACTCGGGTATATGTATATTACGGGTATTTATACTGGGGACGCAAAGGGCAGACATGCATATCTGAACTTTATTTGAACTGCCAACTAAAATGGGGCAGCTTGTTTGATCGGAAGTGTTTCTTCATTCTGTACACCCCAGTTGTTGGTATAGTTGGAATAATGTTTGTACATAGTCAGCAGTGCTCGGGTCATTGGCCCCTGGTTCAACTTCAAAGTCTGTTGTGTCCTGTCCAATACTGTAACTGATGATGATTTCTTTTTATTGATTGACCCAAATTTGACACCAGATCATGGCAGCTGTGCAATTATGTGTGGAGTTGTGTATCACTGTTGGATATGGAATATTAAGGTATTGGTCTACGTGTTGTTTCAAATGGGGAGGGTGGGGGAAGATGGGGGATGATATATTCATGCACTTTTCAACCTTCAAGTCAACAAAGCATAAAGACTACTTTTTCCCTATCATTACAACTCTGCCAGAGCAGCAAATCTTTGTTGACGATGGCAATTAATGTGTGTAACTACTGCATGTAGTTTATCAGCTGTCGCATACAATTAATTTGTATGTTTAAATGTTTGACAAATGTAGTATGTGTGCCTTTGTGCTGATGGACAGCTTTGTGCATTTTTGTTCAGGAATAGGCACCAGTAATATTCACTATTGAAAGTAAGGCCTGTTTCATACCTATGCAGAGGTGTGCAGCATGATATTACTAATGCTCATGGAAGTGATGTCACGTGGCGATTCATAAGGAGGGTGGGGGAAGTCCCCAATCCCACCCTTATAACTCTGCCTCCGAATGTAATGCATCAAATTTGCATGATTGCCAAGTGTGTTCCCACCCACTGAGCTCCTACTGTTCAATATATTATTGATAATTCTGAACTGCCCACAGACAGCCCCTACTCAGTAGCCTCATTCATGCATATTCATTACACAACCAGGTTGTTCAGCCAATGAAGATTGGCAGCTCATTGATGTCATACCATTAGTGATCTCATTGTCTGATTTTTATCCCTTACTCATAAAAGTCTCAATTAACACTAATATAATAGACCTGAAAGAGTTGACACTCGGCACTTACATGTATAGAGTGGCAGGCATATATTGAGGGCCAAGGAGGAAATACGTTAGGGACTTTGGATGACTTGGAATAGAATTATAATCCTGCTGGAAGTGATACATATACCTTAGTAGCTCAAGTTGACGTGATCAAGCTTTAATACAAATTTAAGACATGATGAAGCAAGAGTCAGCGAATTGCGAAAGTGGAGCAAATTTTTTTGCATCAGCATCACAATTTTAAAACAGCGTGTACAGAATGGTTGGGTCGCCAAAATTCGCTTCGCATTTCCTTTCGCGTGAAGTATGAACCGGGCTTTAGTCAGAATATTTGAAAAATTACAAAGAAAAATTAGCCTCATCCATCTATATCTAAATGTTGTAAGAAAAGTTGTGCTTGTCAAAAAGTTGTCGATCACAAGAATGTAGTTATGCAAGCATGACAGGTTCCAAGAGATGAAAAATCTGACGTTTTCTGTTAGCAAAATCACTCAAAAAGGATACTCGGTATCAGTTATATTTAGTATCTGGCTGAAGTAGCAGCAGTAGTAGGACCAAGATGTTAAAGGAGGAGACTAGGGACAATAGTAAGAACGAGACGTTAAAAGGAAAAGACTAGCATTAGCAACAATAGGACAATGAGACGTTAAAGGAGGGGATTAGTGACAATACCAAGAATGAGACATCATAGGAGGAGACTAGCGACAATAGTAAGAATGAGATATTGAAGGAACGGTCTAGCAACAATAGTAAGAAAGAGATGTAAAAGGAGGAGCCTAGTGACAGCAGTAAGAATGAGATGTTAATGAAAGAGACTAGCAACAATAGTAAGAATGAGATGTTAAAAGGGAAAGACTAGTGACAATAGTCAAAACGAGATCCTAAAGGAATAGGCTAGCAGCAATAGTAAGAATGAGACATTAAAGGAAAAGAAGTAATAAAAGTAAGAACGAGACATTAATGGAAGAGAATTGTGACAATAGTAAGATTGTGCTGTTGAAGGAGGAGAATAGTGACAAGTAATAAAGAGACAGTATTGGAAGAGACTGGTGACAATAGTAAGAAGAGATGTTAAAGGAAAAGACTAGTGGCATTAGTAAGAACGAGACGTTAATGGAAGAGACTAGTGACAATAGTAAGATCGTGATGTTAAATGAAAAGACTAGTGACAATAGTAAGATTGTGATGTTAAAGGAGGAGACTAGTGATAATAGTAAGAACGAGACGTTAATGGAAGAGACTAGTGACAATAGTAAGATCGTGACATTAATGGAGGAGATCACACTTTTTGTACCTCAGCCAGACGCGTTTGTGATAAAAAAATACAAAAATAAATTAAAAACGTTTGAAAACTTTGAATAATTAACATAATTATCTAGGTTTTGGTTTTATTCTGTATAAACTTATATTCCAATGCCAATTTCTCTAAAATAGACTTGGACTTGTCTGAGTGGAAGTGACTAAATGACAGAAGTACGTATGTGCCTAAAAAGACAATTTTGGAATTCAACTAAATTGCTGACTCAAGACATAAGGCTCTGTGACAAAACAGGAGTAAATCTGTCCCGTCCAGGGGCCCTAGGGAATAGCTTTTGCAGGTTGAGTCCAAGGTACAAATGATGTAGCACGAGTCGGACAATCAGCAATTTGTACCCTAAAAATGGATCTTGGTCCAACCACTAGAAGGTTAATTTAAGCCCTGTGCTTTGTTGAGTCACACCATTTAGGTGGGTTGAATGGGCACCCACTGTCTTGCCCCGATTGGGCAACTCGTCCTAGAATAATCAAGGGATTTAAGGAGACAGGTACCTACGTCAGTTGGGGATGATCAGTATAATTATCCCAATGGTGTTTGTCCTGTTTGTGGTTTCTGTTTGCTTGTCTATATCTGGTGGAATCAATACTTGTGTCCTCTCCGCCCACCCCTCCGTTATTCCTGCCCACTTCTTGGCAATGAATCCAATTTCAGTACGCTTTGTAATCTCACTTTTTATATGGAAACCTAGACTGTGAATCAGCCTGGGATGATCTTTAATAATCAGTAGCATTTAAAGTGTGAATTATTTAGATTAACTAGGCCTATCCTTGTTAATGTTCTATCAGTCTGGAACTACTTTTTAGTTTTTGCAAGTTGTACCTTTAAAACTTTGGTTGCAGTTGAGATTGTTGAGATTTGTTGAGAAAGTTTACTGAAAGCATTGTTTGTTAACTTGTTGCAATAGAACTTGGATTCTACTGTGAAAGATTATGATTTTAAATTCTACAGGACAATTGTACTTTTTTTAACAAGAATTGTCCTGGATTACTCTCTTTCACTTGCAAAACTGATTTTTTTTTCTTCTTTGTCTAATGTAAGTCAGACCTGGAGGTCGGCCAGGGATGATCTCTGATCAGGCGTTTCATTCGCTTCCTTGTTTCACCTGGGAGAGGATTTAGGAAAGAGTTGAATGGACAGTGTTGGTCTGATAAGATTTTTTTCTTATCCTTCATACGTAAATCGGCAATGCTGACGTAATTGTTCAAATTGTTTTGTCCTGTGTGTGGTTTCCTGTAAGCTCATGGGATACCGTTTGAAGTAGATGTGATCCCTTCTTCCATCTTACCTGTGGTTGGGGTTAGAAAGGGATATGGGGTAGACACCCATTCCGAAGGGGTAGGGGAACACTCCTGTGTAGCCTTATCTTTCATACATTGTGTTTATCGGAGAAAGTCACGATACATCCATCTCCTGAAACTCCCTTTGTTTTCAGAGTGAAGATCTTTCAAACTTCTCTTCTCCGTATCTCCAATCCACCGCTTTCATACACTCTGAAAGGGAAGGTGACTCTTCCAGTCGATTCGCTTTCTAAGATGGACAATTTGAATGTTGCCTGGTATAGGTAATGGGACAGAAGACTCAGCCACCGTCCTCTGTTTTGAAGTGATAAGGCAATACCTTGCAGTCTAGCTGTACTGTAACAAATACAGGTGTGGATTTCACAAAGCGCTAGGACTAGTTTTATCTAAAATTAGGACAAGTAACTAGTCCTAACTTACAGGACTAATCATAAGTTTGGACTAGTCCTAAGTTAGGACTAGTTTTGTGAAATCCACCCCAGATAAGGTAAAAAAAAGTGAAATTATACCCCCAACCTTAATGTAATACTTTAATGGAGTGTACAGTTATTGGAGCAATACAATTTTATTTACATGAAGTTAATACATTATATTTGGGATGTTCTAGTCCCCTTGGATTTGAAAATGAATGCACAGAGGGAGGAATCAAATGATACCAGTAACTCTATGCAACAGCTTATGGATACATTTCCAATCAAACATTCGTTACATTTTGTAAATAACCCTGGTACTACATGGTATTAGCTAACCGTCATTTAAAAATCAGTGAAATCTTTGTGTAGATAGAAGGGTACTTCGTACATAAAGTGAACCCTTTTCATTAAGGATGCTATTTCAGTTACATTTTTCAACTGACAATTCGTTGAATTTGTTTTTCAAAATGTTTAAGATTGTGCACCACTATGCCATGATGATTCCCAGAAATCTGGACATTAAAATTCTTGACTACCAAGTTACTTTGTTTTAAAACTCCCACAATCAACTTACTTTTGCAACTTTGTATTATACCTGTATAATGGCTATCAATCATAATTCTTGTGTGGACTGGTTGTTGTAGAAGAGGCCCTCTATTGACAGGCTTTGTTAGTTAACAGAAAAGTACACTGCTGTTTTTTCACAATGGGAAACATGGATCTCTTTACTCTAAATTGAAAGTACTACTTAATGTTTCAACAATATTTTTTAAACTAAGTACAAAATTAGTGATAGTGGCTTATATTCCTCTTCTTGTGCTGATTAGTTAATTAGTGGACATTAAAGCTTTTTGATGATAGGGATGAAGGCTAGGTAGAGGGTGCAAAGTTTAACAACCCAGGCAGTAATTAGTATATCTACTTGTTTGTCAAGCTTGATCCATTAATCATGTCTTGAATGAATAATCAATCACCTTCCGCTAGTTGATTATCTGACCTACATGACTCCTGCTAAACCAAGCTTCTCTAAAACAAGTGTCTCCCTAGCAGAGCAGTTGTGGTTTGGAGAATTGGAACAGCAGTTTTTTCCCCAACTTTTTGTGAGCAATTTGGTAAATGTTCATTATACCTAACCAGATAAGGGGTTATTCTTCATCTATAATAATTATGATTAATTCTTTGCCAAATCCTCATTTTGTATTATTACCATATAACTAAACCTAGTTTAGGTACATGTCAATCAATCATGTAAAAAAAAAAAACATTTGTAGAATGAGTCAAGACTATTAATGCCACCTCCCTCCTCTTTGGTTGTCTGACCCCCTATTGTTTTTCTCCGCCCACACCCCCTCCATAACAAGTTTAACAACAAAATTGCTGCTCCTGCCCACTTCATCAAGACCCAGCTCATCACTCAATCACTACCACAATTACTACTAGTCAGACTGGTCAGAATTTTTATATAATATAATATTTTTTTTCCTCTGGCACCACAAGATGTAAAATACACTACAACTTAAGTGAAAAATTTGAAATTTATGGTGTTTAATAACAGTCAGCATTTCATTGAGATTCTCTGCATGGGGCCATAGACTGGGCAGACCCTTTACACCAAAAGGCCTTAATCAGATGGATTTACAAGGGGGGGGGGGAGTTGTCCATCATAAATTTGGTTTTAGTGGTTTTGCCATATAATTGCAGTGGTTAGGGGTTTGGTGGGCATTCAAAAAAAAAATGACAGACTCCAGGCTACTTAAGTATTAATTGATTTGGATGAGGTTTGATGGAGGGGTTGAAAGACCTGAAGTTCGTTGCATGTTGTTTCCATATGAAGTTCCCTTGTCATTTTCTAGGAAAGAGTCAAACTGCTGGCTGATTTGGATTGGCCAGTGTCTAATTCTGAAGAAAAAATTTCCTGGCCAAATGGAGACTTTGGAACTGGATGTGTTATCACTTTATTTGTGTTTGGTTTTTATAAGTACATCAAATTCTGGTCAGATTGTACACCACTGAGCTAGGAAGCTACATTTAGTGTATGAAGCACATGTTATTGCATAAATTGTCATAATTTACGTATTTGTACAAAGGATTATACTAATACATTTCATTGCACTAATTCCTACCAAAGAACACAAATTTTTCAAATTAAGTTAAGGCCCTATATACTAAATTACACATAGCAAATATAAATAAGAGCAATTTTCCAACTTTAACAGTTTCCTTTCACTTTCCCACTCTTTTTTTCACAGTTTTGCTTTCCCTTTCATCAAAGACTTTTATAATTTCAAATATATTTGGGAATCTCCATGAAAATTATTCAGTCAACTGCTTGTACGTTCAACCTTTGTTTGTGGCTGGTCGTATTGTACTGTCTGGTGTCTTACACTGGAAAACAAAACCACATCCCTGTTGTAGGTAAGCAGACACTGTTTGAGTTGTAGTGTTAACCACAACATTCAGACAACCTTCAACATAACACATAGAAGACCACATATGACTTAATCACTGTCTATACTACCAGGATCACGTTTGATTAACCGGGTCAATTTCATTGCACTTTTCCCCCTCAATTTCTCATGAAATGGGAAAAGTTCTCGATTTTTTTGTTGCTTTTTGTGTCCTTGGATTGGAAGCGTTGGATGGATTTCTTGTGGTTGGAGTTCGAGGGCACGGAGGTCTGCGATTGCTATCATTGCGTCCCTGGGACTATATAGACTTCTAAAAATATCAGGGGTGCAGTTGTATGGCGTGGCCGGTGCACGTCATGTCAGGGATATGCGATTTATCGAGGTCAAAGAGTCGTATATTCGTGATCGTATATTGAGCCACAAAGTCTGTGCATAGTTTGCTGACTGTTATTGAACCCCCCTTGGGTTTATTATGAAAAATCTTGTGTCTGTGATATATCTTTAACAGGACTTTTAACTGTCCATGTAGTTGGGCTTTCATCTTAAATTGCAATTTTTAATGTAGCTTTTGATGATTATAACTTGTATCGCCAAGCTACTAATATGCACAGCTTTGCCAACAATTGCTCATGACTTGTTAAATGTAATTAGTTTGTTACCTAGGCAGTTGAATGTAGTGGTTTGGAGAGGTCATCTCAAGGATCAAACCGCAATTGACTCCTGTCAGTTTCATATATCTCATCTCAGTAACATGGGTTTTATCTTACAGTTCTTTTATTTCTTAGAGTAAGAACTATTATTTAAAAAAATTTAAAATTACACAAACTTAGTTTTAATCTAATATCCATAGCATACCATGATGCTCTTGAATTGAAAAGTTAGTGTCATCAATAGAGAAAAGGGGGAAAATAGACTTTGTGACAGCGCCCTCTGTTGTTGCTTGTAGGAGTTGCTCTTCATTCTTGCCTAGCAGTGAAAGTTGCATGAAAACATAATTTTTTTACAGAATTGTCCTTTCACTTTGATACAGGATCGACACGTTCATGTGCATGTAGCCTGGTTCGTGACAATGAAATCATTCTACCTGAATAGCAAAGATTTCACCCAAAACAAGTTTTAAAGATAAACATTAGGCCTACAAAAAACACAATCTGAATTTTACAATGACATTTAATACACTGATGTATGCTGGAACTTTAACCAAATTATTTTAATTCTTAAATGGTACATGAATATAAATCTTAATACTGACTAATTCTTATAGCATGGATGCATACAGATACCTAAAGACTAATAAAAAAAAAGTTCATTGATATACCCAAGTCATACTGGCAATTACCCTTTGATCAGCAATTCAACATTATTATTGCAAGGCTAATTATAGTTGATGCATCATAAACTATATGTCCCCATCATTTAAACACATGTTTGATTGTTTTCCCAGTCGAAACTTGTTTGTGATATTTTGAGTAAGGATGTGCGCACACTGGTAATACAATGCTGTCAGGATGTTTTCTTGCCACTCTAATACAGGAGTTGTTTTGTCCATGAAAGCCAATGACACACACCTCTGGAATGGGCAAGCTGTACTTGTGGTTTTTCCTAGAAATATGGATGTACATGCAGAAAAGACCCCTCTGTTTTGAATACAATCTCCCAAACCAGACATGCAGATCAAACCTTTGTAAGATGTTTACTGGAGCTCATTTTTGGTTGGATGAAGCTGAATTCTGATGTCCAGGGTAGTGTTATGTCTGATTGTTTCATTTGGGTTCACTTGTCTAGCCTTTTCTGGCAGCAGGGGTGAACTTTGGTTCATCCAGAACATGAAAAACATCTCCTGGAATTACGTAATGAATATGCATTACACTACACAGAAGCAGCGTTTTGACCAATAGAAAAGGTGTTTTTGTGGGAGCCGGGATCGCTGGATAAAGAAGTGACCAATCAGGAGAAGGTTGATGACACCTGGTTGTCAATCATTTACCAAAGGGCCAATCATAGCTCAAGATTGGGTATGGATGATAAAGCATATGATTGACATTGGAGCATAAATCTGTTTAAGATGTTTCGCTCAGACATGGAAAAGTTGAAACATTTGTAAGGAATGATGGAAACCAAAAAACAAATGCCAAAAAAGAAATCTGTGAAATGTTGTTTTAATTAAAAAAATTAGGCCCTTATGTGCAAGCATCATGTACATATATTAAATTTATTTGTTATGATATAGGCCTTTATATTGATGCCCAATTTTTAATATAGTAACGGACATTTAATATGATGCAGGTTTAAACCATATACAATCTTTTAAAAAGTACAGTAAGGGGTGACAACTACATGTACTTGCACTGCCAGTGTACCACTGCTGGCCACACTCCCATCACTACTCATTCAGCTTTTTTTCCCTAAGCATATAAAATCTTTTCAAAAGGAATGTACAAATTTGAGGTCCCCATTGTCCAGGCTCATGTTGGGTGTTTGCATGCTTATGTGCACAATACAACCTTCAACACTAAACTGGTGTCAGTTACCATGGCATGACTTCACCCTAAATAATCTCTTAATTAATCAAGAACAGTTCTCCTCAGGCGAAAAATTGATTATAATTAAAGTTGTCCTCTAAAACCTCAAAGTTAGTCTCAAAACATAGTATTAGATTGTTGTACAATGATTTTAAAGTGGGTCCCTAAAAACATCTGCCAGAATTAGCATGGAATACTTAGCGTAAAAGAAAAATTATACAAAAGTCAGAAGGAAATTGTGATTCTGTGGCACGGAATGACTAGTTAGCAGCAGGCGCCAGTGGTTTTTCTTTGACAGGTGTCAGTGGCACGAGTTGAATGGGTAGAAATGAAGGGTGTTGTTAATGGGGTATGTACAAAAAATGGAGTTATCGACAGCTGTGGTTGAAAGCTACATGTAGTGCGTAGTCTGACTGGCAACACTATTGAATTAGGTCCCATAAGAAAAAACTTCTTTCCAAAAATATCACGACAAAAGTCTTTTATTAAGGCAATAACCCTTTATATGCATTGTAATTTATCTCAATTCTGTCAATATTATTATATGTACATGTGTGTTTTAAATCCTTTATTCCTACAGTCATAAAAAGATGTTGTGTTCTATTTAAGAAATTCCTAGAATATTTGACGGTCAAAAATGGCTAAAATTCATTACCAACTTTCTTAAATACCTGCACGGTTGCCTTTGTGCTGAATGAGACAATGACTTTTTCGAAGAATACCTGATTGTAACCAGATTTAACAGTGTCAAACTGTGTTTCTTTGAGAACTATTCAGATGCTACACGTTTTTGTGAGTTTAGCTGGTCTGGCATTTAGTCTGATTGTAAATAACAAGATGAGCCTTGAGCTATAGTAGTGATTATTTGTGGGGGAAAAGTTACAGTTTTTTTAATTGTGAGAAATGATTGACAGGGCATTGACGGGAAATGGTGTAAGGTGTGCAGACTTATGCCTTGTCTGTCAATACATGGTCAATTGGCTGACAGCCCCTTGAGTAGTGTTACCAGCTGGGAGGAGTAAGTTAGACAAGTTCAGGGTTGGATTTGTATTGCAAGGGTAGCTTTGAATGTAAATAATTTAATCCTCCATGGCTTAATTAAAGCATGGTCTGTTGAAGCACTGACCGAAGAATGCAGTGACACTCTTGTTTTGTGTAAAACTCGAACGAGCAAACAAGTGTTTTTCAGCCGAAGCAAAAATAAGAGGTTGGAAGGAAAGTGGGGGTGACAAGGGGAAAGGGCTGACCACTGCGTTGTGTTCTCATACTTAATGTTAAATGGACAAACATTTGCTTTCATTGCATTTCAGTTGATCAGTCTTGTTACACTTGCTCAACATTCCTGGCACATGAATGTGAAGGTCACATTTGTCTGCCAAGTATTTTGGAAGTTTTGTGACTTAATCAACATTATTTTGAAGAGTGTTGCCTGCTAACTTTGTAATGACTGTGTGAAGGTCATTGACTCATGCATTTATTTAAGCAGTGTTGTTTCTATCAATCACCAATCAATCTTGACCAATTAATAAAGTTTGTTCAGAACACAATCTTCCATACATTCCAAGCTAACCAAATCTGGACAGCTTCACTTCTCAGGTCTAAAGGGAAAAAGTTGCTGAAAATATTTTGTCCAGTGAGTGACAATTGAAGCGCTATATTAATCAATGTAATTACGTAGTGTGGAAGTTGTCTGATTGACAAGAAATTGGCTAATAACAGTGTATTAGAGAAGGGACTATCCCTCGTTAAGCAGACACTGCACAGCCTAGGTTTCATTTTGTTGCTTTCATCAGTCAGGTTCAAGTTCATATTTCAGTCATTACTCTAAGGATTTGCTTTTTGAAAAATAACCAGTAATTTCCTAGGCTGACCCTGCCAACCTCTCTCCCCCCTCACATATACATACACACCCCTCAAGAAGAAAGAGTGACCTGACTGGATGTCAGGTGAGGGCGCTGCTCTTGATTTATAAACCACAAACTCCTTAGAAGTTCTGAATAGTTGGGGTACATGTCGGGGGCAGTCTGACAAATGTTGCATAAATTGCTCTTAAAGAAGAATGTGAAAACTGTTTTGTGATTTTCGAGAAATGTTATGTTGAACATTATGTTGTCTCAATGTCAACATGAAAACAATTGCATTAGCCCAGCAGGTGTCCAAGGCAATTGATCCCCCTTCTATAACCCAATTACCTAGATGGGTTCATATCAGGGCCTCGCTGCACTTTTCCCCTGGTTCCATTTACAAGTTCATCCTCATTAACTTATTGCATGCCAGGAGCAGGGCGAGACAAACACAGGGTGTGCACTCCCACCCTCCCATGCGCCTCCTTGTGCAGGAGTTTGGTCCAATTAAACCATTTCCTCTTCTTGTCATGCCAATTATCCTGGCTGCAAGAACAAAACAAATTTAAGAAAGGACAATTAATTTATCTTAGGTTCATAAAAAAGAAGGAAACCTGTGCATAAACACTTGATCTAGAATTAGAAGTGAGACACTCACCCAAATTTGCCTTGTGCCTTCCTTCAAGTCTTTTGGTTGGTATGTGATGAATTCTCATTGTCAGGAATCCTGCCAAATAAGGATTCAACGTAATTTGTGTCTACCTGCATATTGTGTATGAACTCAGTGTCAACTAATACACTGAAGTATAGCAAATCAAAATAAGAATACTAAAATTAATTGAAAAAATACAACTACAACAAGAGGTGTTCGGGTGAAGCCCAACCGCACACCTAAAAATCAGTATTTTGGTGGACTGTAAAGTAAAACAACTATTGTCCGTTTAATAGAAAAGTAGCATGATTAGTCTTTTATAATACAGATATCAGTGTAAACTTTGATGGTAACATTTTGTCTCCTAAGTTTCCTGTTTTGACAAACATGTAATTGATTTTAATCATGTAGCTTATTTTGATTTCGCACGGGATATTTTTTATCAAAAGCTCTTTAAGATTTTTGTGATCACAGGCACTACTTGCATTTTGTCTTTAATCATCACATTAAAACCTTTTGTTGACATTAAACACCATCAACTAGCAGTTGAAGAATGACTTGATTGTACAAAAAGTGAGGAAATCCAGTGTGATTTCCAGTGTGTCCCTTTAAGTATCACACTACATCATTCATACTTGACAATATTCAGCACCCTGATGCCCAACAACATGTAGTTTCATCCCTTTAAAGAGGGAAATTAGCCATTAAACATTAAGCACCGAGTCCCATTCTCTCCTAATTCCTTCCCCGTCGGCTCATTGTGGAAGGGGTTTTACCGCTGATTACTAAGGCGACTCTCCATCAAGAGGAAGTCCTAGGGACGATTGTTCCCCCACAGGATGTTTTGGGGGGCCTCCCACCCTTCAAGGTTGGCCCCAATCCAGTCAGACTTCCTTCCCCTTTGCATGAGCAGAGACTTTGCACTTTGCCAAGATCTAACTAATTGTTTCGGGTAATTGGATTGGCCGTGTGCGTGATAATGTGTACCGCCCTGACCAAGGTGGCTGTGTGTGTAGCTTGCCGCAGCTAAGATGCAAACTAAGATTGATGAGAGCGGAATTGTGAACCAATATATTTCCTAACAACCCAGAATTAATACCCACACACTTTCCTTCTTTCATTTGAAAAGTTTTTAATATTGCTTTAAAGTAAAACATTTTTTTATTTTTTTAAATTTATTTTTTACTTACATTTTTAAATGTGTATTTACCATACACATAACAAACCTGAAACCATTTTATTCTAAGTTATCTGTTTGTTTTTAATTAAATTACAAGGAAAATATTAATCTACATTCATTATTTTTAAATTTTGCACTGTTTTTAGAAAAAATACATGAGCTTATTGGTTGTAGTAGCTTCAACATTTGTAAACTCACTGTAAATGCTTCCATTCTTTGCACAAATCAAGATACACGTATATGTAATAAAACCAACCTGTGAAAATGCCTGTGCATTTCGTTGTTTCATTTGCGAGAAAACGGTTAAAAATGCATTCAGCGTTTTTGTACTCCTTCCTTTAGGACGAGTTTTCATCTCATTAAGACGAAAACTAATTTTTGATCTTATTTCATTTATTATTTAAAAACGATAACACTTCAGGCAGAAATATTTCAAGGAAAGTTTTCTACCGTCATTATCTTTATACCATATAAGGTATATGTAAATCTGTTAACATTTATGTTTTTCTTCTTACCAATGTTGAGCTGGTGCTGTAATCTAGAAAAAGATAAATTGAACTTCAAGGTGGAGTGGAGTTTTTTTGTTTTCTGAAGTCATACAACTGTCAAGCTAACCGCTGAAGACATCTATCTTGGGCAAGAGTTAAAAAGCCACATTGGAAAGAAAAATGATTGATTGCTGTAGTGGCTCCTTGTAGTGTTTGATTTGTACACCACATCAATTAAAAGTCCCTAATGAATTTCCTTTTTTACAAGTTTGTTTTTTAATTGTCTTTTCCTTTTTGGAGATAAATAATTGTACTGCAGGTGGTTAAGTTGAGATTTGGGGCTTGGCTGATATGTACAATCTGTCAGATTGCTACTGTTATCTTTTGTGGGTAATGTGAGAAGCTATTCTGGTAAAATGGTACGCCTTTTGGTAAAAGGTCATTAAGTACATTAATTAAAAGATAACTAAAGCAAGGACCCTTTTAACTGAAGGAATGACATTGATAACAGTTATATAACCCTTTTCTATGATTGTGCCCACTCCTCAAAGCTGAGGTTGGCAAATAACTTTTGTAGTTTTCAGCTCCAAGTAATACGTTTTTTTCAGTCAGTCCCAATTTTAATAATCTGTATTTTCATCAGTTTGAGTCATTTTTACCTTTTTAAACACACAATCTGTTTGTCATAATATAACGTTGTTGGAAGTGGTAGATTCTTTTATTTATTTATATCCACTCCTGTGTCCTCAATCAGTGGATGTTATAAAGGTTGCGTGAGCATGAAGGCCTTGGATTTGTAATAGGAAAATAGAAAACTTATCTCTTTCATAAATTGCAAAGATCAAGGCCATATTCGGGAACTGTACAGGTGAAGCCAATTGAAAATGTGATTCCCAAAGAGCTTTAACGTCCATGTCACTAAAGTGCATTAAACTTGTGCTGAACCATACAGAGTGGGGATAGATTTCATTGTTGCAAGGTTTTATTCAGAGGTTTTAACCCTAGTTCCCCATAAACGCCCACTTCTTTTTTGAACGTGACAGGTTTTTGAAAAGTTAGTTTTAAAGGTAAGGTATTGTCTTATACTCTTATCCCCCCCCAAAAAAAAAGATAAATAGATACAAAATAAGTAAAAATAAAAATAAATTTACATTTTTTTAATAGGCATATAGGTTTCCTGGCCAATTTCATCAAAAAACTCATTCAATTTGACACCTTATTTATTCAATTTCATTTGTAAATGAACGCTCCATTACCTCAGCATTCAAAGTCAAATGGCGTAAGAATAAACTACTGCTAGTAAACTTGCGGGTACAACCATGTGTTTAAATCTTTTTTGTGAGGAGTGTTGGCTCTGAAAAGAGCCGAAGTCAACTCTAATGGAGTAATTCATTTTGCCTTGGAGGTATGATACCCCACCCCAAAGATTTAATTGAGTCCAATCTTCTAGTTTCAATGAAGAAATCATGAAACTGACTTCATCAAGTCAGGTGGTCAGGTTTTTTGTTGTTGTCATATGCTAACTCCATTCAATCTTTATAACTCCATTTAATCTTTATAAAAATAAGACCCAAGTTTCGAGGGACTGTTTTTTCCTTTCATGACAGTATTTGAGGTGAAAAATTTCTCAAGACTATAGTTATTAATATAAAAAGAGTACTTTTACCAATGTTTGATTTGTTTTTCTATTACCAATCATGTATTGTACATGGAAAGTTAAGCATCAACTTTGAGCAAGTTTCGTCAATTTGCATTTTTAACCATGCATACTTGGTTTGTTTTTCCCTTGAACGCGTCTAGTGGATCAACTACTCAAAGTAGTCAATGTATTTTGTTTAGCAGGCGATAGGATGAATGTAACAATAACAAAACAAATTGTAGGCACCTCATTTTCATTTGAATTTTCTTATATTTTCTATTTTCTCTAGTGCAACTATTTATAAATTATCTCACTGCAAAGATAAAATATTGTCATACCTACCGTTAGTCGAACCATGCAGCGTTCGGGTGACATCTAGATCGACTATGGTTCAGTCTGGTCAACTCTAGTCACCCACCCAAACTTACTCTTTATTGCTCTTTGCCGTAGGTTTCTGACAATGACACTCAGGTATAATCAACAGAGGGCAGTGTTTAAATTGCATGAAACAATACTTATAAGACCATGTTGAAGGTCGTGATAAGAATCATGATGTGGGTGGAGTATCCCAAAGACTATAGTTGGACAGACAAAATCTAACTGGGGACAACTGATAAAACTATGGTTTGGTTGGTGGGACTTAGATTGGTTAAAAGGTGCGCTGAATTCAAACAATTGTCCCACCCCATTATCCTCCACAACAAGTTTCTCAAAGAAACTTCTTTGGACTCACCAATTAAATTTCTCAAAGAAACTTCTTTGGGCTAACAAATTAATCTTATGGAAGATGAAATTTATGTGTGACAAAAATAATTAATCAGGGAATTGACAAATTGGATTAGACATTATATACATGGAGCAATACCCGGTGAACATGCTCATGTAACAACCAAGTGGTTAAGTACATGTAACTAAATTACGTGTATTTTCACAAGCACTTGGCTTATCCAAAGGTTGATGGATCCATTCCAAAGAGTCAATTGCTTTCTTGCTATAATGTTGAGCACATTAAGCCCTTAGCTGAATGGTTACAACACAGTTGCTCAGAGCATTATCGGCATTAATCCCAAAGCTTCCTAAGTTAATGAAAAAATGTATCAATTTTATTTGTCTGGGTCTTTCTGCCTCTTGGAAATAAATGTTTAGCATAATAATAATAGAATACAAAATGCCTAGACACATAGATCTGAATAGAATATTTTGAAGTTCCTCCCAATTTCGGTGAGTAAAAGATCCCAATTGTAACATTGAACAGCAATGATAACCACCCCCTCCCACATTCAAATGAACCCCACTCTTAGGTCCTGTGCACTTTGTGTTCTGTTTGTATCTATCCATCTGACAGTTTTCTTCAGATGAATCCAACAAATGCAGGTGACAAGTTTTTGGTGGAGGCTCCTTGTGTGGTCGAAACTTTGGAATTAAGTGGCATTTCCTTCCCTGATCCCTTCCTGTTTGGAGGGATTCATTGCCAGAATTCTCTAATTGAAGTTGCCAGATTAGGTGCAACTGTCATATCTTTAGATCTCATTTATGTGTTGCTTACGCAATCGAAAGAAGTTCTGGAAAAGCTCTTGCCTCATCCAATTAAGGGTTGGTTCTGTCATTAGGTTAAGTCTCACCCGAATTCATTGTAACAGTATTTCCTTTTCTCTCTCCACATTTCTCCCACTCCTTATTTGTTGTCATTTTCAATCTGTTCAATTCGTCACTTTTGTTCTTGGAACCGTTCGATCTTTTCCGTTCCTAACTCTCATTTCCTCTTCCTCTCCATCTCACCTTCCATCTTCCATTCATCTATTTTTCATACATTACTTCTTCATACTTTTTGGGTGATTCTCAACCTGTTCAATATGTCACTTTTCGTCTTAAAATTGTTCAATCCGTCTCACTTTTAATCTGTATTTCCCCATCCTTGCCATCTCACCTTCCTCTTCCTCTTCTCAATGTCCATTTTTAATCACTCGATTCGTGTTCACCCCTATACCTCTCGACCCTCCACTCCATACTTATACTCTTCCTGTCTTTTCTTGTTTTTTTTCTGATCTTGCTCTACTTGTGTCTTCCTCTTTGCATCTCTTGCCTATCATCCAGGTATGCTCTTGGAGATTGCCGTCGTCCTTTACTAGAGTCAGCTGAGATTGTGGAAGACATTGTACATTGCCAAATGACAAGTTTGGTAAGAATGTTTTAGGGTTCAGCGATGTTACACCCAGAAATAGCTAAATTGGTGGGGAAAAAATCATTTTAAAATGGAAGGATTTGTAATTTTTTTATTTAAATAAATTGCAACTAATTTTAAATGCTGATGAAAACATAATTGTGCCTAAACACAATATGTATATCAATGAAGAGGACCATTAAGTTCGCTGCCATTTTAAGTCTCTCTTTCTAATCAATTGTTGGTTGGCATTGAATCGTTTTTTGTTTGTGGGAAAGCCTTATTTGATTGAAAATATATTAGAACACCAAAAAACTCTTATTGTAAACCCTGATATTAAAGTTCATGATAATTGTTGAACACATATGGGGCAAATTCTAAGCTGGCAAAAAAGCCAGTCTTTCTTGGCGCTCCACTGAGGGATCCATGCTCTAATATAATTTCTTTATCAAAACCATCCACTACTAACTACAGGAAGAGAATAATATAAAAACTGGAATGTTTTATGTTTAGAAACATACAACTCATATAAGTTTGTTAATGGTGTCAATCATCATGGAGATCTATGTTACGTCAGAGGTTTGCTCAATTTAGAAGCACATACAAGTAAAATCTTCAACAACTGGGATGGTTAGTGAATAGGGCTTTAAAAGCATTGTGAGTCCTAGTACACCCAGGTACAATTTCATCACATTGTTTAGCACTAATTGCTCAACAACAAGAAATAATTTCCATTGATGAAGTTTTTTTTTGTGGGTTTATTTTAAAGTTTTGTCAGCCAGCTGCTTTTTAAAAATAGTTTTATCTTTGTGAAAACTCTTTATACAATTGATGTCTGATGCAGTCCATAGTGGAGCGATGCTTATTCATTTCAGCTGTTTTCTCTAATATTGGGTCTTGGCAAGGTTCTTGCATGCTGAGTTTCTATCGTCATGCCCCTTTTTTAGAATTTAGATCTGATCCATCAAGCTCGTCATCCTTAACTGTCTGGCCCTGGGCAGTTCTGGTTGTGGAGGTGTTTTTTAAAATGGGGGAACAGTCTATGTTTGTACAGATGACTAAGGAATGAAACAATGATAAAAATCTGCAGAAATCAAGAGGGACAAATTTGTCAATACTTTTTGTTCAATAAGTAAAAATATATTTTTTTCGTTCTTTAAATTGAGTGGAGTCATTTACTTTTTAGGGGCTTCAAGAATCAGACACGCTTAAGCCTTACCTCCCAATCTGGATTAGCTTTCCTCCTAATCATGGTAACGGTTTATAGTTAATAAATTTAAAGTTGTTTTATAGTGAAGTACACGTACCTCTGTGAATGTAACCTCTGAGATATCTAACTAATCTCTGTTTCTCACGTCCATGTACACAATGTACACAATACATGCACCTGGAATAAGTACCAATTTATTTTATCCACTTGATGTCAAAATTACTTGATCTTCCTTGTACTACTTTCCCTCTGTTTCATGTGTTTGCATAAACAAGATGAAGTCAGAATTAATGACAGCAAGTTAGAAATACCAGTGCAACACAATGTTCCCCATCAAGGGTTGAGTCAAAACATTGAAAAAATTGCTAGAAAAGGGCTCACAGCATAAAAACATGTACATAATTTTACATCTCTTTAAAAAGAGGCAGTGGTGCCCTTGTCTCCCAGACTGTACACCTCCCTATCTTCACTAGGATCTATAAGCCCGTCATCCTCACCTTTCTCTATCTACCTGATCTTGGAACCATCATCATCACTTCATCAAAGGCAACCCCTTACAGGTGTATATCTAACTTCCCTATCAACCACACATCACACAGTACAGTGTCAGGATTCTGCATTGTCATTGAAAATCGCTGGCTGCACATTATGATCTGTCATGAGCCCCCTAATATATGCCAGACCCCCCCAGTTACCCAAGGAGTAGTTGACGTGAGACGAACCCACCCACCCTTAACCCCAGGTGGACAGTGTTAATAGATCGCTGTAACACCGTCTGCTCAGGAAACAAATAACATAGTCCAACCTGCACAGGTCTTAATAATCTGCATCAAAAACTGACACCCCAAATACGGGAATGATTACCCCCAACAGATCCCAATCAGCTCCTTAGGGGGTCCATCGAGGTCCCAAATATACCCCAAAAAGACGTCAGTACAACTGTCAGCCAATCACATGTATAATTGATTGATTAATCGGGTGGTATAAGACAATTTTCATGTGATGTTTGTGGAGCGATCTTGCCGTATTGAGACAAACAGGAAATGGGTTGTTCGCTGGATCTTGTTAGCCTGTTTCCTGCCATCTGTCCCCATGGTGGGTTATCTCCGATCGTGATGACGTCAGTCATGATGTCATACGTAAGCATGTGAAGGCAAAACACCTTAATTTAATTAGCGTGTCAAAAAGGGTTGTCCCATCGGTAGTGTAAATGTAAGCACATCTGTTTATACCACTGTATAATTTGGATCAGACTGTTGTGACTTTGTAATATCCAGTGATATTGGGAATCAATAATTTGGGGTGTTCCAAACATTGGGAGAACAAACTGCAATGAGAAGTCCTTGATTTGCTGGGTCACAAACGTGTGTGTTTGTGGGTAGGTATACACATTCAAACCGGGGACCTATAACAAAAGGGACAATAGGGTCCCTGGTTGGTTGAAGGTCCCCTGGTGGAAAGTGTGCATAAAACCAATAGGAGCTGTTGCCAAAGAGTACAAACAAAATAGGGAGAATAAGAGGTCCCTGATTGTAGGTGTTTACACACTTGCATTTGTGTGTATGCAGAAAATTCATATTGATCTGATCTGTATGTACATGCATGCTAATTCCAACCCTACCACACCATCTTTCATCTTCTAAAATCTTGCAATGTGTTTTTATTAGAAATCACAGACACAATGCTTGAATCACTTAGGCAAAACATTTTATTGGGGATGTGGTTACCAAACAAATTTAACTTTTGTTTTGATCTTCCAAGTTCCTGTTGTTCTACATGTACATGTACATATATGTTCAATATTATAATGACATGTTGCATCCGCTAAAAAAAATCACATTGTCAATTTTATCTCACTTCCCAACTTTTAGGTTAATTTTTCTCATTGCTATACCACCTGCCAGTTGTGATGTTACATTTCTTGCATCCCCCCCCCCCCCCGCCCCAATCATTATAAAATTAGAATAAAATTAAGCTATTATTACCCTACCTTTCTAAAATAGTTGAAAGTTGCGAGGTATTTATTGTTGATATCCATTTATTTATGTATTTACCTGCTGGAGTCTGTAGACATCGTCTCGTTGGGTCTTATGACTCTGACAGACCCAAAAAGGCCGTTGTGGTTTTTGTGGAAATTCTGTTTTGAAATGTCCATTTCATTTCCTGCGTCACTGGCTATTTTATCATCGACCTTTGTGGGAAACTTGAGCGAGAAACTGACACAGCTCAAAACTGAACCTGTCCCTTGATGATTAATAGAGATTTATTTTGTTGGCCTGAAATCAAACAACTGGTATAAAAATAAAAAAATGTTGATTGGAGTAGCAGATAAGATACCACAAAATGATTTGACAAAAATCATGCTAAATTTGTATATTTTTTTTGCGTAAAGTTATAAATTTAAAGTGTTATGTATTGGTGAGCACACAAAAGCCAAGTTGTCATTTTGTTATCTATCAAACTGCATGCATTTGGTAAATAAAGATGCATCTACATGTATGTTTACCTTCCACAATCAGCTCTAGCTCTCATAGTGTGAAGGAATCAGTTAAGAATAATGAGTAATAATGTGGTCTTTTCTGACTCACTCTGATTGAGTAGTTACTCCAAATAAAGAGCACAAAGTAGTATGATGCTAAACCTATCTTGGCATACTTTCTCTTATATTATTTGGTTTGGTTTGTGATGTAAGTTATTATGTTAATAATGATAATGATAATGATAATGATAATGATAATGATAATGATAATGATAATGATAATGATAATGATAATGATAATGATAATGATAATGATAATGATAATGATAATGATAATGATAATGATAATGATAATGATAATGATAATGATAATGGTAATGGTAATGGTAATGGTAATGGTAATGGTAATGGTAATGGTAATGGTAATGGTAATGGTAATGGTAATGGTAATGGTAATGGTAATGGTAATGATAATGATAATGATAATGATAAATTATGTTGCTCAATACGCATGCATATTGAAGCCAGTTCTCTTCTAGACTTCCCAGTTTTTAATGGGCTTTGACATTTATAGTACTTGTGAGCTACTAAATACTGTAATTGATCCATTATGTTTAAAAGAGCCAAAGGTTCACAAAGATCACTTTCCCAGTCTTCATGTATGTTTCCACTTTAGAGTCACTTTAACAACAGAGACATTGCTACTGACACCCCAGGTTTTCTTGTTTTTGTTCGCAAATCTCTTTGATATTTGCGCGATCTAGAAATGTACAACTAGGACCATGCTACTTCATTAACATAGAGGAATGTCTTTCCTGGTGTGAAATGATCAGAACACTTCATTAATATACAAACTAAATTATTAATGATCAATTCTCTTCAACCCACAGTTGCAGCGTGCAGCAGATGTTTGCAACATGCGCAATGCCCGTTTTATTAGCATTGAGGACTTTATCTTCCTGATGCGCAATGACAGAGACAAGCTTCGTCGCCTCATCTTCTTCCTTAACAACAAGGATCAGAGGCAGAAGTTAGCCAAGGTGATGGGTACAATTGGAGACGATGATGAACCAGGAGAGATAGGTAAGACCAGTGTAAGACGTTGCAGACAGAGTCCCTTTGGCTGGGTTGGGAACTAGTCACTTTATTATCTCAGTGCAAAGCAATTGCATTCAATTAAATTCAGTTAAGTGGTGAATCAAATGTATGTCATATCATTGGGTGTGTAGTTTGAATGATATAATTGTATCTGTTGCAAGGAAATACATATCTGATCTTAAATTACATTACTCAACCATTAACTGTAAAATGTTTTTCTGCAAAGCAGCTGCATGAAATTGGCATCTGGTTTCCTTTCCTGGATCAGATACAGTCTGTTCTCAGCTCATGCTTGAAATTTCAGTCAATCCAATTTCATCAGGATATAATTAATAATCTCAAGTAATTTTGTTAATTTATTTTGCCTTGACTTCATCCATCATTCTCAGATCAGAGGGCATTCTGCAGACGACGCAAAATCTCTTACGATTTCCTGAGCACACTTGACCAATCAGGAGAGTTGATTTCACTGATTGACAGCGATGAGATTGATCCAGTCAGAATGGAGAGATTGGAACGGGCGGAACTGAAGACCAAGTACATGGACAGCACCACGTACAAAGAGTACACAGAGGCACGGCAAGTCAGCTTTGGTGAGTTATAGCTTGCTTACCAGTTACCCTTAAATCTTATGTCTAATATTCCTGATAATAATGAGAATATTCATCAAACATTAGAGAGTAGTGCTGTGATGTTTACACAGGTAAAAGGTTTAAATGATAACACCTCAATATCCGTTTTAAAATTTATTAAACGCTTAATTGACACCCAAATCTCAGAAAAGGGGTCAACCTTTTTCACTGATATCTTAAGGTTTGCTACATTTTGTATTTGTTTTGTTATGGTATCGCACTTCATGTTATCCTGGAATTACCGACTGTAATGATCCAAAAGAGTACAATCTAACTTGTGTTTATATACAAAAATAAGTTAATAGTTGGTTGATGATTTCTACATGCCGTAGGACCAGATGCCAACTTGCCATTTGCTGGTTCTATCTATTTACTATTGCAGATCAGGAACATAAGCAGGCCACCCTGGCTGCTATCATGTGGCTGTAATATGCATAGTAATGTATACCAAAAGTAAAATGAACCATAGAAAGCAAGTGTACAGAATTTGTTACAAATCATTTTTTCATGTGGCTTCATTATCACAAATTTTAGTGAGGGTTTTAAATTCTAGATTGTGAAGTATTACATCTCTTGCCTGGTACCGATTACAGTCAAATTCTCCACAAGCACCCTGCAAGATTTTGCTTATAAATGTCATCACTCCTAATTGGTAAAATTGGCTATAGCCAGGCCTTGATCTTAAAAAAAAAACAGGGGCAGGCCTTTGCTGGCCAAATCAGAGAAATTGTACAAGGGCATGCTGGCCAAGTTGGTAGTGACAGTGCAATTTTTCTGAAGGGCATGCTGGCCAGTTCGACAGGGCATGAGGCCAATGGCCTCGGTTAAGATCAAGGCTTGCTTTAGCCATATCCATTTGCCACTGTCCTTCAGCAACTATTAACAGTAGTACTAATCTAGCCATGGAAGGTAACCTAAAACTTTTTTGAAGACATGGTATCACAAGTCATATCCAAACATTCTCCAGGCAATATTCTTGTTTAAAGCTTTTATGACATTGTTTGTTCCTAGCAGCTAAGAAGGGTTCTAAGTTCAAGGAATGGTTGGATTATTCAACTCTGGAGCCAAAGCCCAACCCATTTGCTCTAGAGATTCTGCAGTATCTAGCATATGAAGCAGTAGCTCAGGTTGGTATTTGAATGATCTATACATCTTTGTGTGTCCATTTACTAATATTAACCTGTTAACACCCATCTGCTCTGTTTATGATCACAACCTAAGTTTTAAAAGATTGTTTGAGATTTTTTTCAAAAGCGTTTTTCATTTGTTTGAACAAAGCATTGTTTTCTATGCTTCTCAAGAAAGACATTGCATATTGTCTGATCAGAGAAAAAAGGTCATGATTGTTTTTTAGAAGGTTTGTTATTAATATTATTGTTATTACTATTTTTATTAGTTCACAATATCACAGCATGCAAAAGAAAGATCCCATTTTTCCTTTGTGACGGTAACTCCTTGAGTCGGGCTACATCCTGTAGCCTTAGATCTTGAGGGTCTTTCGCAGGATCCTAGCTGTTCCCAAAAGTGCCGCCTTCTGCAGCAGATCTACCCTTACAGTTTTGCCTATTTGGTCTAGATGCTTCTTCAGTGCCTTCGGAATGGTGCAAAGTGCTCCAACCACCACAGGGACTCCTTTAACTTTTACCTGCCAAATCTCACGAAGTTCCTTGGCCAAGTCTTGATACTTCTGGATCTTTTCCATCTCCTTAGAAGCTACCCTTATATCACCCGGCACATTATTATTATTATTATTATTTTCTGGTAATGAAACCAAGAATTCCTCAAAAGCAAACTTAATCACTGTAGCTCGGAAGCCTGAGGAAACCTGTAGATAAGGATGCATGCTATCTGAACCAGAAACACAGGGGTAAGCCCCTACTCTTTCACGATAAGTGTTCTGGGTTCTTTTACGTGCACTACCCATCCTAGTTCATGGGACCTACGGCTTAACGTCCCATCCGAAGGACAAAGCAATTATGGTAAAGTGTCTTGCTCAATGACACAAGTGTCGTGACGCCAGGCCGGGATTCAAACCCACATTCTGTAAACTACAGAACTCAAGTTCGACGGACTAGACCACTCGGCCATGACACTCACACAATTCACATAACACAAGTGGCCAAGTGCAAAACTGTTTTGTGAGTTCATCCTAAAATGATTCAGAAAGATGGAATTTTGTTGTGGTTACATTTTTCTTATATCATTTAATCACATTGACACCACAGTATTAATACTTAACTCTTAGACTCCGGAATTTGTGCGTGTATGGATATAATAGACCGATTGCACGACCAATGTTTACATGTCATCACGTGACCTATTGTGGGTACTACGTCATCTGAGCTGATGGCAAACTACGTGCAAATACATGCCATGACCGACAAAGTCACACCTAAATTCAGCTTTTGGTAATAATAACAGTTACTAAGCCATTTTATTAAAGTTGTTCGTTGTGACATTGATATTAACTACATTACTGTTTCATAACCTACCAGTATTCTACTACAAAAGAGGTATATTTTGAATTATGCACTACCGGCGTCGGACGACTATGTAGCCACCTGCCTGTTATTTTGTTTGCAATGTAGGCCTAAATCACTGTAAAAAAGGGTAAAGAACGTGGGAAAAGTGAGCATTCATACCTAGCCTTGTGAAATTTCAAATAGGCAAAGGAATCACACAGTTTTGGAAAGAAATTTCTATGGATGATTCAGCTTCAAAATCGTGCACTACACATCGTCCACATTATACATTACTTGTACAATTTCCAAGACTTGCTGGAACTTACTGGCTTTATTCAGTCACTCAAAGGTCTCTGGTATAAACTCTGGAATATTTTTCACAAAGAAAAGCCTCAATCAAATAAACAAATGCAACAATTATCATGTAACGTACTGCACTTTCCTATGGAGGACGCCGTGTTTGCTTACATTTAATACCCACAATAGGTCACGTAATGCGGGTTGCGCAATCGGTCAATTGTTTATGTTTTGTGCATTGTGAGGTGAAGACATCTAGGCCAATAAAACCTATTCGGCAATCTGAGGTGCATGCATGAGGTCATACATGTCCTTAACGGAGTGAAAGAGTTAAATCCTAAATGAGGCTAGGCATGGGGAAAAACTCAACACTATTGTAGCTTTTTTAACTCTTCATAATTATTAAAAACAAATTTGTTCTGTAAATTGTTTTTTATATTGAATTTCTTATTTGACAGATAATGGAGCTAGCCTTTCTATCCCGTAGAGACATGCAAGCATCCGCATGGGACCCCCTCACTAAAACCTCTGCTCCTCTTTGCTCCAATAACCTTCCCTCTCCGGGTCTCTTCCTCAACAAATCCACCAAGCCTTCTCCTGCTTCAACACCGCTGCAATCACCAACTTCATCACCTACATCCCCAAACAGCAAGATGGTATCACCCTTTTTGTCCTCCAGTGCTGGTGGTGCTGCACTGAATGCCTCCCTGAACAGCAGTTCTTCAGACAGCTCATTCCATGCACAGGGGGATTCAAAAGCTGGAGGGCATGGTGTTTCCAAGTCAAAATCAAAGAGGAAAAAAAAGGTAAACCATATTAATCAGGACATATCAGCCCTATAATTATGGTTCTCTGAATGTTGTACAAAATTACAATGTATAGTTTCTTAAAGACAGAATTTCATTTTTAAATAACTTTGAAAGACTGTGTTTCAGCCAAAAAAGGAACAGTCTTTCCCACATTTGTCCACTCAAATTTGCCAAGTGTTAGAATTGTATTTCAAAGTTGTTTAGCCAAAATTGTATTGCTTCAATTTGAAAATTGTCTTAGTTTTCGTGCTTTGACATTGAATTAGGAAATCCCTACTTGTGTTTGTTATTTTAGTTTCTGTGATCTCAACTCCTCCAACCTTGGAATACCATTCCCAATTATCCCTTACTTCAGAGAATTGTATTTCCACTAAGAAAATTGTTTTCTTCTGGACATACCCTAAATACAAAAAAAAACCCATATATTTGTGTATTTTGATCAAAAGGGAAACTTAACTTTCAGGTAACAAAATTTACACTTGCATTTACAGCCCAGTGGGTCTTCATTATTAGCCTTAGTTCAGTACCGTGCAATCAGACCTATGCACATCAGAGAAGCCTACAGGAGATTTCAGGAAAACTCTACATCAATGGCACCATTTTGTGTAAGTTAATCTTTGTTTTGTTTTTAAGTTCATATGAACGTCATCAGCAAATTAGCCATTTACGAGTTAGATTTGTACGAGATACAATGGCATTCTTAGTCACAAGGTACCACTATACAATTGTTGTCTGCTGTGATGTGGTCCATGCTGTTTTGTACACCTGAGGGGGCAGATGGCACCCGAGGCGAAGCCGAGGGTGCCATCGGCCCCCTAGGGTGTCCAAAACAGCATGGACCACATATCACAGCAGACAACAATTGTTTTGTTATACCATGGTATTTGATTGCAGAATTGTTAAAAAGGCCCTTACCGACAAAGTTTGCAGACGACAATATTCCATTCAACAAAAGTGCGTTGGTTACAAATTTTTTATCAACCAAAATGTATCAACTGGTCCCTATATCGCGAGCATCATATTGAAAGTACAGTAGCGTGCATAGTACCAGTGGTTGCATAGTAACCTCTTTCTCAGGTAGTACCGCTAATGTGGTTGTACAGATCAATGGGGACGATGAAATAATGTTCTGAGAACGATCTAGGTAATGGACGCGGGCGACATGACCTACCTCTTTCTCGGGTGTATTGCTAACTTCAATATACGTATCAATGGGGACGATGAAATGAATTTTCTGAGGACGATCTAGGTAATGGACCCTGACAACATCACTTTTTTGAGAAGACATGGAACTTTGTATTATGTCACGTGATTGGTTCTCGACCAATAAGAATTCACAATCTAACACCATGGTATAACAATTAGATTTGACTTCCTCAATTCCCCTTTTCACCTTCTATTGTTATTTCATTCTCATATGGAATATATACAGTATATGGAATGTTTAAATGTATGGAAATAAATGTTGTTTTGAATTGAATTAAAATTGAACTATAGAGACACTTGCTTTGGCGCATGAGAGACTGTGAACACTCGTACACAATTATGATTGTGTATGGCACAATGGTACCGGGGTTTGCTCATCTGGAGGTTGCTATACAAAAGCTTTCCCTGAACCATTTGACATAGCAATTGTCTCAATAGTCTAAGGAATTTATGCAGTAACTTGTAACTAAGCAAGTCAATGCACCAGACATTATTCAAATCTAACTCGCCAATTGCTTATCAGCCAGTTGCCACCAAGATTTATTTTGTCGGAATTGCCGGAATCATTTTTCTTTTAGAGTACCACTGGCACAAAGAAACCCTGGCTTGACAAAAAAATTCTCTTTTTTGCATTGTGCATGTTTACTGTACTGAGAAAATGTCAAATTCATGCAGCGTGAACTGCAAAACATCGGGTTAGTACTTAACCCGGAATCATGGCTTGATTTCCGGCTTGCTCTGATTTACCTCCAGTGAGCTAAACGACAATAAATAAACAACGGTGGAATCATCTCGACGTCTTCTGATTTTACACAATGGCATCTCTACACTGTTTCCAGGCAGTGGAAACATTTGTGTGTACACAGGTCATTCGGCGCCAACTGGTTAAAAGATTTGTTGATTATTACTGCTCATCCTATTCCACTGAATATTTAGGTATGTTTTGTTTTTGTTCTCAATTTTTTGCAGAAATATGCGAGTCATCCTGAGAAGACAAAATATTTGGTTTGCTGACAGTGTCATGGATGATTCTTTCTTCAGAACTATTGAGGCCGACATTGTCCAACAAGATGAATACATTAAAAGTTTGACCTTCAAGGTAGTTCTTCATGAAAATACAACTTTTTATACAAAAAAGATAACAGTACAAGAATCCTTAACTGAAATTGTGTACATGGATTTGTCATGTAGTGAAGCTGATTGTGCGATATTTCGTGTAAAAAGGATATCTGATGTGAATTACTTCATCAATACTAACTGTTAGAAGGCTCAACAGAAAAAACTCTGTCATAAATAACAACCAACGTTTTGAAAGTGCGTAGAGATGAGAAGTGTACAATGTATGTAGGAGCATAAATTTACACAAAAACACAAATAAACAAGTAGGAAATTAAAAGTTAATTTCAGTTAAAACCATATTTTATTTAGCCTGTTCTACGCATAACTTAAATTATGGTATGGCATAAAAAAAACTATTGTGTAACTCAAATAAAAAAAACAAACAATTGTTGGAAAAAACTATGTGCCAACAAAACCTCGACAAAAACAGTACAACTTGTTTCCTTCACTTTGCAGTCATATAAAAATGTAAATAATGTTGTATGTAGTTTTTTTAAAGGAAATACTACATATATTAATATGAAGACCTGTATTATAAATATAATTAAATGGATGGCATCCCAAGATAATATTCACAATTATTACACATCAAATGCAGTTTTATAATTCAATATGTAACAACGTTTGATGGAATTTCATTTAACAACATTTTTATCAAAAAGAAAAATACTTTTACACTAATTACACAATTTATTCTGACTTTATCAAGATTAATTTTGGAATGGAAAGTAGTACATAACAGCCATGGTATTTTTTCTACGTTTATCTGTTTTCTGTTATTTTTACCCTCAGAAATTATTAAATAGCCTAAAAAGCCTATCAAAACCTACACCATATTATGTACATGTATGGGTCAGCCATTATACATTAATAGAAAATGTTCTATTTTTCCCCCAAGGGTCAAATATCATGCCTGCACATAAGAAAACAACCTCTGATAAGCTTATGGTTTAGAGTAACCTTGTACAGATACTAGTATTAGTATAACACATAAAAATACATTGTTATTTTGTTTTAAAAGTGGTGACCCTAACTGTCAAACAATGTATATTTCACTTCATTTGAATTGGTGCCCCTTTGATGGGTGAAGATACTGCAGTGGTTGTAAGTTTCAGATTGTCCAAAACATAATTGCGTGGCTTACAGTACCGATTGCAACTTGAATGAGGTCCAGCAATTGGTCTTTGAGATTGGCCTGTTGGAGGAATGTATTCTGGAGTTACTCCTATCAAGGAATATGTCCACTGCATGTCCGCAGTCTGAAAACAAAAGAAAAGAACAGAAAGAAGAATATACATTAGAAGAAATATTACTAAATACTTCGTTACAATAGTTTCAATGTATTATTTTTAAGGTTGAATGAACCAAGTTTCAACTTCAGACCATTTTAAAATTGTAATTTTCAACAATTTCAGACAATTTAAATTTTGGCAAATTTTTAAAAATGGGCCTTTTTGTGCCAAGATTTTCGGTAAAAAAAACTGCAAGGGGTTAAACTTGTACTTTGGAGCGATTTCGGACCATATTAATTTTGGCCCAATTTTTAAAAATGGGCCTTTTTGGGCCAAGATTTTCGGTAAAAAAAACTGCAAGGGGTTAAACTTGTATTTACGAGCGATTTCGGACCATATTAATTTTGGCCCAAATATTAAAAATGGGTGTTTTTGGGCCAAGATTTTTGGTAAAAAAAAACTGCAAGGCGTTAAACTTGTACTTTGGAGCGATTTCGGACCATATTAATTTTGGCCCAATTTTTAAAAATGGGCCTTTTTGAGCCAAGATTTTCGGCAAAAAAAACTGCAAGGGGTTAAACTTGTACTTTGGAGCGATTTCGGACCATATTAATTTTGGCCTAGATATTAAAAATGGGTCTTTTTGGGCCAAGATTTTCGCTAAAAAAAACTGCAAGGGGTTAAACTTGTACTTTGGAGCGATTTCGGACCATATTAATTTTGGCCCAATTTTTAAAAATGGGCCTTTTTTGGCCAAGATTTTTGGTAAAAAAAACTGCAAGGGGTTAAACTTGTACTTTGGAGCGATTTCGGACCACATTAATTTTGGCCCAATTTTTAAAAATGGGCCTTTTTAGGCCAAGATTTTCGGTAAAAAAAACTGCAAGGGGTTAAACTTGTACTTTGGAGTGATTTCTGACCATATTAATTTTGGCCCAATTTTTAAAAATGGGCCTTTTTGGGCCAAGATTTTCGGTAAAGAAAACTGCAATGGGATTTAACTTGTACTGTGGAGCGATTTCGGACCATATTAATTTTGGCCCAAATATTAAAAATAGGTCTTTTTGGGCCAAGATTTTCGGTAAAAAAAACTGCAAGGGGTTAAACTTGTACTTTGGAGCAATTTTGGACCATATTAATTTTGGCCCAATTTTAAAAATGGGCCTTTTGGGGCCAAGATTTTTGGTAAAAAAAACCGTAAGGGGTTAAACTTGTACTTTGGAGCGATTTCGGACCATATTAATTTTGGCCCAATTTTTAAAAATGGGCCTTTTTGGGCCAAGATTTTCGCTAAAAAAAACTGCAAGGGGTTAAACTTGTACTTTGGAGCGATTTCGGACCATATTAATTTTGGCCCAAATATTAAAAATAGGTCTTTTTGGGCCAAGATTTTCGGTAAAAAAAACTGCAAGGGGTTAAACTTGTACTTTGGAGCGATTTCGGACCGTATTAATTTTGGCCCAATTTTTAATAATGGGCCTTTTGGGCCAAGATTTTCGGTAAAAAAAATGCAAGGGGTTAAACTTGTACTTTGGAGCGATTTCGGACCGTATTAATTTTGGCCCAATTTTTAAAAATGGGCCTTTTTGAGCCAAGATTTTCGGCAAAAAAAACTGCAAGGGGTTAAACTTGTACTTTGGAGCGATTTTGGACCATATTAATTTTGGCCCAATTTATAAAAATGGGCCTTTTTGGGCCAAGATTTTCGGCAAAAAAACTGCAAGGGGTTAAACTTGTACTTCGAGCGATTTCGAACCATATTAATTTTGGCCCAATTTATAAAAATGGGCCTTTTTGGGCCGAGATTTTCGGCAAAAAAAACTGCAAGGGGTTAAACTTGTACTTTGGAGCGATTTCGGACCATATTAATTTTGGCCCAAATATTAAAAATGGGCCTTTTTGGGCCAAGATTTTCGGTAAAGAAAACTGCAAGGGTTTAAACTTGTACTTTGGAGCGATTTCGGACCGTATAAATTTTGGCCCAATTTTTAAAAATGGGCCTTTTTGGGCCAAGATTTTCGGCAAAAAAAACTGCAAGGGGTTAAACTTGTACTTTGGAGCGATTTCTGACCATATTAATTTTGGCCCATTTTTTAAAAATGGGCCTTTTTGGGCCAAGATTTTCGGTAAAAAAAACTGCAAGGGGTTAAACTTGTACTTTGGAGCGATTTCGGACCACATTAATTTTGGCCCAAATATTAAAAATGGGTCTTTTTGGGCCAAGATTTTCGATAACAAAAACTGCAAGGGGTTAAACTTGTACTTTGGAGCGATTTCGGACCATATTAATTTTGGCCCAAATATTAAAAATGGGTCTTTTTGGGCCAAGATTATTGGTAAAAAAAATTAGCAAGGGGTTAAACTTGTACTTTGGAGCAATTTTGGACCATATTAATTTTGGCCCAATTTTTAAAAATGGGCCTTTTTGGGCCAACATTTTCGGTAAAAAAAACTGCAAGGGGTTAAACTTGTACTTTGGAGCAATTTCGGACCGTATAAATTTTGGCCCAATTTTTAAAAATGGGCCTTTTTGGGCCAAGATTTTCGGTAAAAAAAACTGCAAGGGGTTAAACTTGTACTTTGGAGCGATTTCGGACCATAATAATTTTGGCCCAATTTTTAAAAATGGGCCTTTTTTGGCCAAGATTTTTGGTAAAAAAAACTGCAAGGGGTTAAACTTGTACTTTGGAGCGATTTCTGACCATATTAATTTTGGCCCATTTTTTAAAAATGGGCCTTTTTGGGCCAAGATTCGGTAAAAAAAACTGCAAGGGGTTAAACTTGTACTTTGGAGCGATTTCGGACCATATTAATTTTGGCCCAAATATTAAAAATGGGTCTTTTTGGGCCAAGATTTTCGATAAATAAAACTGCAAGGGGTTAAACTTGTACTTTGGAGCGATTTCGGACCATATTAATTTTGGCCCAAATATTAAAAATGGGTCTTTTTGGGCCAAGATTATTGGTAAAAAAAATTAGCAAGGGGTTAAACTTGTACTTTGGAGCAATTTTGGACCATATTAATTTTTGCCCAATTTTTAAAAATGGGCCTTTTTGGGCCAACATTTTCGGTAAAAAAAACTGCAAGGGGTTAAACTTGTACTTTGGAGCAATTTCGGACCATATTAATTTTGGCCCAATTTTTAAAAATGGGCCTTTTTGGGCCAAGATTTTCGGTAAAAAAAACTGCAAGGGGTTAAACTTGTACTTTGGAGCCATTTCGGACCATATTAATTTTGGCCCAAATTTTAAAAATGGGCCTTTTTGGGCCAAGATTTTCGGTAAAAAAAACTGCAAGGGGTTAAACTTGTACTTTGGAGCGATTTCGGACCATATTAGTTTTGGCCCAAATTTAAAAAATGGGTCTTTTTGGTCCAAGATTTTCGGAAAAAAAACCTGCAAGGGGTTAAACTTGTACTTTGGAGCGATTTTGGACCATATTAATTTTGGCCCAATTTATAAAAATGGGCCTTTTTGGGCCAAGATTTTCGGCAAAAAAAACTGCAAGGGGTTAAACTTGTACTTCGAGCGATTTCGAACCATATTATTTTTGGCCCAATTTTTAAAAATGGGCCTTTTTGGGCCAAGATTTTTGGTAAAAAAAACTGCAAGGGGTTAAACTTGTACTTTGGAGCGATTTCAGACCATATTAATTTTGGCCCAAATTTTAAAAATGGGCCTTTTTGGGCCAAGATTTTCGCTAAAAAAAACTGCAAGGGGTTAATCTTGTACTTTTGAGCGATTTCGGACCATATTAATTTTGGCCCAGTTTATAAAAATGGGCCTTTTTGGGCCGAGATTTTCGGCAAAAAAAACTGCAAGGGGTTAAACTTGTACTTTGGAGCGATTTCGGACCATATTAATTTTGGCCCAAATATTAAAAATGGGTGTTTTTGGGCCAAGATTTTCGGTAAAAAAAACTGCAAGGGGTTAAACTTGTACTTTGGAGCGATTTCGGACCATATTAATTTTGGCCCAAATATTAAAAATAGGTCTTTTTGGGCCAAGATTTTCGGTAAAAAAAACTGCAAGGGGTTAAACTTGTACTTTTGAGCGATTTCAGACCATATTAATTTTGGCCCAATTTTTAAAAATGGGCCTTTTTGGGCCAAGATTTTCGGTAAAAAGAACTACAAGGGGTTAAACTTGTACTTTGGAGCGATTTCGGACCATATTAATTTTGGCCCAAATATTAAAAATAGGTCTTTTTGGGCCAAGATTTTCGGTAAAAACTGCAAAGGGGTTAAACTTGTACTTTGGAGCGATTTCAGACCATATTAATTTTGGCCCAATTTTTAAAAATGGGCCTTTTTGGGCCAAGATTTTCGGTAAAGAAAACTGCAAGGGGATTTAACTTGTACTGTGGAGCGATTTCGGACCATATTAATTTTGGCCCAAATATTAAAAATAGGTCTTTTTGGGCCAAGATTTTCGGTAAAAAAAACTGCAAGGGGTTAAACTTGTACTTTGGAGCAATTTTGGACCATATTAATTTTGGCCCAATTTTAAAAATGGGCCTTTTTGGGCCAAGATTTTTGGTAAAAAAAACCGTAAGGGGTTAAACTTGTACTTTGGAGCGATTTCGGACCATATTAATTTTGGTCCAATTTTTAAAAATGGGCCTTTTTGGGCCAAGATTTTCGGTAAAAAAACTGCAAGGGGTTAAACTTGTACTTTGGAGCGATTTCGGACCGTATTAATTTTGGCCCAATTTTTAAAAATGGGCCTTCTTGAGCCAAGATTTTCGGCAAAAAAAAACTGCAAGGGGTTAAACTTGTACTTTGGAGCGATTTCGGACCATATTAATTTTGGCCTAGATATTAAAAATGGGTCTTTTTGGGCCAAGATTTTCGCTAAAAAAAACTGCAAGGGGTTAAACTTGTACTTTGGAGCGATTTCGGACCATATTAATTTTGGCCCAATTTTTAAAAATGGGCCTTTTTTGGCCAAGATTTTTGGTAAAAAAAACTGCAAGGGGTTAAACTTGTACTTTGGAGCGATTTCGGACCACATTAATTTTGGCCCAATTTTTAAAAATGGGCCTTTTTAGGCCAAGATTTTCGGTAAAAAAAACTGCAAGGGGTTAAACTTGTACTTTGGAGTGATTTCTGACCATATTAATTTTGGCCCAATTTTTAAAAATGGGCCTTTTTGGGCCAAGATTTTCGGTAAAGAAAACTGCAATGGGATTTAACTTGTACTGTGGAGCGATTTCGGACCATATTAATTTTGGCCCAAATATTAAAAATAGGTCTTTTTGGGCCAAGATTTTCGGTAAAAAAAAACTGCAAGGGGTTAAACTTGTACTTTGGAGCAATTTTGGACCATATTAATTTTGGCCCAATTTTTAAAAATGGGCCTTTTTGGGCCAAGATTTTTCGTAAAAAAAACTGCAAGGGGTTAAACTTGTACTTTGGAGCGATTTCGAACCATATTAATTTTGGCCCAATTTTTAAAAATGGGCCTTCTTTGGGCCAAGATTTTCGCTAAAAAAACTGCAAGGGGTTAAACTTGTACTTTGGAGCGATTTCGGACCGTATAAATTTTGGCCCAATTTTTAAAAATGGGCCTTTTTGGGCCAAGATTTTCGGCAAAAAAAACTGCAAGGGGTTAAACTTGTACTTTGGAGCGATTTCGGACCATATTAATTTTGGCCTAGATATTAAAAATGGGTCTTTTTGGGCCAAGATTTTTCGGTAAAAAAAACTGCAAGGGGTTAAACTTGTACTTTGGAGCGATTTCGGACCATAATAATTTTGGCCCAATTTTTAAAAATGGGTCTTTTTTGGCCAAGATTTTTGGTAAAAAAAACTGCAAGGGGTTAAACTTGTACTTTGGAGCGATTTCTGACCATATTAATTTTGGCCCATTTTTTAAAAATGGGCCTTTTTGGGCCAAGATTTTCGGTAAAAAAAACTGCAAGGGGTTAAACTTGTACTTTGGAGCGATTTCGGACCATATTAATTTTGGCCCAAATATTAAAAATGGGTGTTTTTGGGCCAAGATTTTCGGTAAAAAAAACTGCAAGGGGTTAAACTTGAACTTTGGAGCGATTTCGGACCATATTAATTTTGGCCCAAATATTAAAAATGGGCCTTTTTGGGCCAAGATTTTCGGCAAAAAAAACTGCAAGGGGTTAAACTTGTACTTCGAGCGATTTCGAACCATATTATTTTTGGCCCAATTTTTAAAAATGGGCCTTTTTGGGCCAAGATTTTTGGTAAAAAAAACTGCAAGGGGTTAAACTTGTACTTTGGAGCGATTTCAGACCATATTAATTTTGGACCAAATTTTAAAAATGGGCCTTTTTGGGCCAAGATTTTCGCTAAAAAAAACTGCAAGGGGTTAATCTTGTACTTTGGAGCGATTTCGGACCATATTAATTTTGGCCCAATTTATAAAAATGGGCCTTTTTCGGCCGAGATTTTCGGCAAAAAAAACTGCAAGGGGTTAAACTTGTACTTTGGAGCGATTTCGGACCATATTAATTTTGGCCCAAATATTAAAAATGGGTGTTTTTGGGCCAAGATTTTCGGTAAAAAAAACTGCAAGGGGTTAAACTTGAACTTTGGAGCGATTTCGGACCATATTAATTTTGGCCCAAATATTAAAAATAGGTCTTTTTGGGCCAAGGTTCGGTAAAAAAAACTGCAAGGGGTTAAACTTGTACTTTTGAGCGATTTCAGACCATATTAATTTTGGCCCAATTTTTAAAAATGGGCCTTTTTGGGCCAAGATTTTCGGTAAAAAAAACTACAAGGGGTTAAACTTGTACTTTGGAGCGATTTCGGACCATATTAATTTTGGCCCAAATATTAAAAATAGGTCTTTTTGGGCCAAGATTTTCGGTAAAAACTGCAAAGGGGTTAAACTTGTACTTTGGAGCGATTTCAGACCATATTAATTTTGGCCCAATTTTTAAAAATGGGCCTTTTTGGGCCAAGATTTTCGGTAAAGAAAACTGCAAGGGGTTAAACTTGTACTTTGGAGCGATTTCGGACCATATTAATTTTGGCCCAAATATTAAAAATGGGTGTTTTTGGGCCAAGATTTTCAGTAAATAAAACTGCAAGGGGTTAAACTTGTACTTTGGAGCGATTTCGGACCATATTAATTTTGGCCCAAATATTAAAAATGGGTCTTTTTGGGCCAAGATTTTCGATAACAAAAACTGCAAGGGGTTAAACTTGTACTTTGGAGCGATTTCGGACCATATTAATTTTGGCCCAAATATTAAAAATGGGCCTTTTTGGGCCAAGATTTTCGGCAAAAAAAACTGCAAGGGGTTAAACTTGTACTTTGGAGCGATTTCGGACCATATTAATTTTGGCCCAATTTTTAAAAATGGGCCTTTTTGGGCCAAGATTTTCGGTAAAAAAAACTGCAAGGGGTTAAACTTGTACTTTGGAGCCATTTCGGACCATATTAATTTTGGCCCAAATATTAAAAATGGGTGTTTTTGGGCCAAAATTTTTGGTAAAAAAAACTGCAAGGGGTTAAACTTGTACTTTGGAGCGATTTCGGACCATATTAATTTTGGCCCAAATATTAAAAATGGGTCTTTTTGGGCCAAGATTTTCGATAACAAAAACTGCAAGGGGTTAAACTTGTACTTTGGAGCGATTTCGGACCATATTAATTTTGGCCCAAATATTAAAAATGGGCCTTTTTGGGCCAAGATTTTCGGCAAAAAAAACTGCAAGGGGTTAAACTTGTACTTTGGAGCCATTTCGGACCATATTAATTTTGGCCCAATTTTTAAAAATGGGCCTTTTTGGGCCAAGATTTTCGGTAAAAAAAACTGCAAGGGGTTAAACTTGTACTTTGGAGCCATTTCGGACCATATTAATTTTGGCCCAAATATTAAAAATGGGTGTTTTTGGGCCAAAATTTTTGGTAAAAAAAACTGCAAGGGGTTAAACTTGTACTTTGGAGCGATTTCGGACCATATTAATTTTGGCCCAAATATTAAAAATGGGTCTTTTTGGGCCAAGATTTTCGATAACAAAAACTGCAAGGGGTTAAACTTGTACTTTGGAGCGATTTCGGACCATATTAATTTTGGCCCAAATATTAAAAATGGGCCTTTTTGGGCCAAGATTTTCGGCAAAAAAAACTGCAAGGGGTTAAACTTGTACTTTGGAGCGATTTCGGACCATATTAATTTTGGCCCAATTTTTAAAAATGGGCCTTTTTGGGCCAAGATTTTCGGTAAAAAAAACTGCAAGGGGTTAAACTTGTACTTTGGAGCCATTTCGGACCATATTAATTTTGGCCCAAATATTAAAAATGGGTGTTTTTGGGCCAAAATTTTTGGTAAAAAAAACTGCAAGGGGTTAAACTTGAACTTTGGAGCGATTTCGGACCATATTAATTTTGGCCCAATTTTTTAAAATGGGCCTTTTGGGGCCAAGATTTTTGGAAAAAAAAACTGCAAGGGGTTAAACTTGTACTTTGGAGCGATTTCGGACCATATTAATTTTGGCTCAAATATTAAAAATGGGCCTTTTTGGGCCAAGATTTTTGGAAAAAAAAACTGCAAGGGGTTAAACTTGTACTTTGGAGCGATTTCGGACCATATTAATTTTGGCCCAAATTTTAAAAATGGGTCTTTGTGGTCCAAGATTTTCGGGAAAAAAAAACCTGCAAGGGGTTAAACTTGTACTTTGGAGCGATTTCGGACCATATTAATTTTGGCCCAATTTATAAAAATGGGCCTTTTTGGGCCAAGATTTTCGGCAAAAACAACTGCAAGGGGTTAAACTTGTACTTTGGAGCGATTTCGGACCATATTAATTTTGGCCCAATTTTTAAAAATGGGCCTTTTTGGGCCAAGATTTTCGGTAAAAAAAAACTGCAAGGGGTTAAACTTGTACTCTGGAGCGATTTCGGACCATATAAATTTTGGCCCAATTTATAAAAATGGGCCTTTTTGGGCCAAGATTTTCGGCAAAAAAAACTGCAAGGGGTTAAACTTGTACTCTGGAGCGATTTCGGACCATATAAATTTTGGCTCAATTTATAAAAATGGGCCTTTTTGGGCCAAGATTTTCGGCAAAAAAAACTGCAAGGGGTTAAACTTGTACTTTGGAGCGATTTCGGACCACATTAATTTTGGCCCAATTTTTAAAAATGGGCCTTCTTTGGGCCAGGAGTTTTGTTAAAAGAAAGGAGACAACGTGGTTAGTTTACCCCTCCCCCCCCCCCCCCCCACTGAAAAAAAAAAAAAAAAAAAAAAAAAAAAGGCGTTTGGGATAGAAAAAATTGAAAAGACTTATCGTATACCTGTATGACCAGTTTCCCTTGATAGTTTTTCCCGTAGATTCTTGGCCGAAATCCAACTGTTATTAAGGTTCCATTAGTCCCAATAGCTTTGAGTTCCCCGGTCTGTGGGCTGACAGAGAACTCTTGGTCACTTCCAGCAACAAAGTATGCTGTAAAGGCAACAGGGTGTCTATGAAGTAAATAAAAAACAAAATGTCTTTATTCTAATTTATGGGACCCAACATTTTAAAGGCATTGTGTAGGACTGAATAATGAAAAATACATATATTTATACATAAACTTAATCTGTTCCAGTGTACTATTTGACTTTTCATATTTTTTACAGTTCAAAATATAATTTCTATCTGAACATTGTTGGTTCTTTCTCTAATTTACAATTATTGCATAAAAAATGGAATAGTATAAAATGTAATTTGTGTAAATGAAATAAAGAATGCTGTTGAAAATCGCAAATTGTAGTTCTATCATTTATTGGTAACCTTCAATATTTCTTAACTGGCTGAAGGGGTAGGTCTTGCCAACATGTTTTTTGTTAGTAGACAGTTCAACAAGTACTTATACAACATGACCGACACATTTTGCCAGTGTTTTGAAACGGAACTACTATCCAGCTGTTATAAACCACAAAGCTGTCATGTAAGAGAGCTGGCTCAAATTGAAATTGACAGACCTATTTATTCTGCCAACTGATATTAATCCTAGCAGGATATGTCTAGATCTTATTAATGTTATCTAGGAAACATGGAAGAGGAAAGTATGCCACACCAGGGAATAAGAAATTTGATGGCTTTATATATTTGAACTCTAGCACCTATTCAGACCAATTCTTTGGGTTTCAAACTGTAATTAGTTCAAATTCTGTCCTGACAATAACTCTTAATAATATTCCAAGTCCAAATTGATTCCTTTATTAGAAAGAGGCAGATTTTCAATCTGGTCCATTAGCTCAAGTGGTTAGCACATGGAGTACAACTGGTATAGAACTGGTTCAAATCTTGTCTGTACCATCACTCTTTTTATTATTATTAAGTCCAAATTTATTACTTAGATTTCACAATTTCACACAAATCCAAAAGCTCTACCAGTTCAAAACCTATCTTGGCCCTAACTCTTGTCATTCTCCCCTCCCCAAGAACAAATTTATTCTATGTATATTAGAAACGAGCACATGTCCATGTTAATCCAATAGCTGAAGGGCATGGATTTGAAATCAGTTGCTCAACTGTGAAGACCGGGTGTCGGCAAGCAACAGACCCCGGTTCAATTATATATATTAGAAACAAGAAAAATCCCCTGTTGATCCAATAGCTCAAGTCGTAAGAGCATGGATTTGAAATGGTCTGAGACCAGTTCAAATCCTGTCATGACTTCTTCTTATTTTTGTAAGTCCAAATTTGTTCTTTATATATTAGAAATGAGAAAAATTTCCTGTTGAGCCAATAGCTCAAGTGGTAAGGGCACGGATTTGAAAAGGTCTGAGACTCCTTTAAATCCTGTCCTGACTTCCTGTTTTTTTTCTAAGTCCAATTTATTTCTATATATATTAGAAACGAGCTAATCCAATAGCTCAAGGGCATGGATTTGAATTTGTCTGAGACCGGTTCAAATCCAGTCCTGGTCGCAAGTCTTGTTATTTTATCAAGTCCAAATTTATTCTATATATAATAGAAATGAGAAAAAAATTCATCATCAAATAGCTCATGTGGTTAGGGCTTAAACTTGAAATGGTCTGAGACCAGTTAAAATCCTTTTCAGTCATCTTGTTATTTTTCTAAGTCCAAATTTATTCTATATATTTAAGAAATGAGAAAAAATGCCTGTTGTTCCAATAGCTCAAGTGGTTAGGGCATGGATTTGAAATGGTCTGAAACTGATTCAAATCCTATCATAACTTCTTCTTATTTTTTTCCAAATTTATTCTATATAAATATATATTAGAAACAATAAAAAAAAAAATCCTGTTGATCCATTAGCTGAAGTGGTTAGGGCATGGATTTGAAGTGATCTCAGACTGATTCAAATCCTGTCATAACTTCTTCTTATTTTTTTTAAGTCCAAATTTATTCTATATATGTTAGAAACAAGAAAAAAAATCCTGTTGATCCAATAGCCCAAGTGGTTAGGGCACGGATTTGAGGTGGTTTGAGACCAGTTCAATTCCTGTCATAACTTCTTATTTTTTAAGTCCAAATTTATTCTATATATTTATTAGAAACAAGAAAAAAAATCATGTTGATCCAATAGCTCAAGTGGTTAGGGCCTGTATTTCAAATGCTCTCAGACTGATTCAAATCCTGTGCTGACTTCTTGGTATTTTTGTAAGTCAAAAAATATTCTATATATATTAGAAACAAGAAAGAAATTCCTGTTAATCCAATAACCCAAGTGGTTAGGGCATGGATTTTAAATGGTTTGAGACAGGTTCAATTCCTGTCCTGTCTTTGTCTTATTTTTCTAAGTCCAATATTGTTCTATATATATTAGAAACAAGAAAATTTTCCTGTTGATCCAATAGCTCAAGTGGTTAGGGCATGAATTTGAAATAGATTGAGACTGGTTCAAATCCTGTCCTGTCTTCTTGTTATTTTTCCCAAGTCCAAATTTGTTCTATATATATTTGAAAGGAAAAAAATTCATGTCGATCCAGTAGCTCAAGTGGTAAGGGCATGGATTTGAAATTGTCTGAGACTGGTTCAATTCCTGTCCTGTCTTTTTGTTATTTTTGTAAGTCCAAATTTATTCTATATATATTAAAAACAAAACAAATTTCCTGTGGATCCAATAGCCCAAGTGGTAAGGGCATGGATGTGAAATGGTCTGAGACCAGTTCAATTTCTGTCCTGTCTTCTTGTTTTTTACCAAGTCCAAATTTGTTCTATATATATTAGAAACAAGGAAAATTTCCTGTTGATCCAATAGCTCAAGTGGTAAGGGCATAGATTTGAAATGGTCTGAGACCAGTTCAATTCCTGTCCTGTCTTCTTGTTTTTTACCAAGTCCAAATTTGTTCTATATATATTAGAAAGGAGAAACATTTCCTGTTGAAGAAATAGCTCAAGTGGTAAGGGCATAGATTTGAAATGGTCTGAGACTGGTTCAAATCCTGTCCTGTCTTTTTGTTATTATTTTAAGTCCAATTTTCTTCTATATATATTAGAAACGAGAAAATTTTTTGTGTTGATCCAATAGCTCAAGTGGTAAGGGCTTGGATTTGAAATAGATTGAGACTGGTTCAAATCCTGTCCTGTCTTCTTGTTATTTTTCTAAGTCCAAATTTATTCTATATATATTAGAAACAAGAAAAATTTTTCCTGTTGATCCAATAGCTCAAGTGGTAAGGGCATAGATTTGAAATGGTCTGAGACCGGTTCAAATCCTGTCCTGTCTTCTTGTTATTTTTCTAAGTCCAAATTTATTCTATATATATTAGAAACGAGAAAAATTTTCCTGTTGATCCAATAGCTCAAGTGGTAAGGGCTTGGATTTGAAATAGATTGAGACTGGTTCAAATCCTGTCCTGTCTTCTTGTTATTTTTCTAAGTCCAAATTTATTCTATATATATTAGAAACGAGAAAAATTTTCCTGTTGATCCAATAGCTCAAGTGGTAAGGGCTTGGATTTGAAATAGATTGAGACTGGTTCAAATCCTGTCCTGTCTTCTTGTTCTTTTTCTAAGTCCAAATTTATTCTATATATATTAGAAACGAGGAAAATTTCCTGTTGATCCAATAGCTCAAGTGGTAAGGGCACGGATTTGAAATGGTCTGAGAGCGGTTCAATTCCTGTCCTGTCTTCTTGTTATTTTTCTAAGTCCAAATTTATTCTATATATATTAGAAACGAGAAAAATTTCCTGTTGATCCAATAGCTCAAGTGGTAAGGGCTTGGATTTGAAACGATCTAGTACTGGTTCAAATCCTGTACTGGCCAGCATGTCTATTTTATTTTCTAAGTACAAATTTATTCTATATATATTAGAAACGAACACATTTGTTTGGGGGGACCCGTTTGCTCAACTGTGAAGACCGGGTGTCGGCAAGCGACAGACCCCGGTTCAATTCCCACCCCTGCCGCCGAACCTGAGGTCCGAGCTTAGATAACTAGAAAAAGAAAAAGAAAAAGAAAAAGCTCCTTTTGCTAAAATTTTATTTAATTTAATTTAACTCGTTTTAATAAAAAAGGCCAGAGTTGCACACAGTGGGAATTGAACCCAGGACCATAGCATCCAGAGTCTCTGAGTCCTTCCACTGGACCACCAACTCATCTTAAGAAACTTGCATCTGACGTTAATTAAAACCCTTAGAATGGACACAGGCAATTGAAAAGAAGAAAATGCAGAATGGGAATTGAACCCAGGACCATAGGGTCCAAAGTCACTGAGTCCTTCCACTGGACCACCAACTCAACTTAAGAAACTGGCATCTGACGTTAATTAAAACCCTTAGAATGGAACCTGGCAATGAAAAAGAAAAATATACAGAGTGGGAATTGAACCCAGGACTAAAGGGTCTAGAGTCACTGAGTCCTTCCACTGGACCACCAACTCATCTTAAGAAACTTGTATCTGACGTTAATTAAAACCCTTAGAATGGAACCTGGCAATGAAGAAGAAAAAAATCCAGAGTGGGAATTGAACCCAGGACTATAGGGTCTAGAGTCACTGAATCCTTCCACTGGACCACCAACTCAGCTTCAAAAGCTTGCATCTGACGTTAATTAAAACCCTTAGAATGGAACCTGGCAATGAAAAATTGAACCCAGGACCATAGCAATTAGAGTCATATAAACTTTCCACTGGTACACCATCCCTTCTCAACAATCTTGAGATTGACGTTAACTATAATTCTTAGAACGAACATGGGCAATGAAAAAAAAGTGGGAAATGAACCAGGGACCAAAGGGTCTAGTGTCATTAAATCCTTCCACTGGACCACCAACTCTTCACAATAATGTTGTGTTTAAAGTACAACTAAGACTCTTAGAATAGAGACTGGCAATTATAAAAAAAAAAGAAAAAAAAGTGGGTATTGAACCAAGGACCAAAGGGTCCAGAGTCATTGAGTCCTTCCGCTGGACTACCAACTCTTCACAATAATGTTGTGTTTAAAGTACAACTAAGACCCCTAGAATAAATACTGTTTATGAAAAAATAAATATAGGGTGGAAATTGAACCAAGGATCATTGGGTCAATGTTGTGAAAAATCCGAACTGAGTAAAGTAAGTCCTGAAAACTAGAAATTGAGACCAGACTAAAGTAATATTTTGAAGCAAGGAATCACTTGTACATAATGCATGTGAAGAAGAGTCATGTCAATATAAGGTAAGTTTACATCAGTCACGCAATGTACATTGAATTTATAAAGGACATACATTACATCTGATCACTGACACTGTGAACAAACATTACTTCTGTTTGTTACATTTTGTGTTACCATTTTTATACTTTGATCACACTGTTAGCTTTTCTAGGCCAAATGTATGCTATTTCCTTGAAAAGTAGTTCTTTAAATCATAATTAGTATTGTTGTTACGTAAAAGAAAAACAATAAAACACCAAATCCTAATTATCCACCGCAAACATTCCAATCTGACAAAAGAAAATCATTGACAAACAAATGAAGTTATTACTTTAAAACTTAAATTGATTTTTCTTTGCTGTTTGCAGCACTTCGTCCTTACATTTACCTCAGCTTTAATTGTACGAAACAAACATTACATGTACAGAACCATACCTGCCATGGAGGGCACTTATTCACAAGTAGCTCCCCAAATTTTGCAGAATTTTTGTTAGAAATAAATGCAACAACTCCTATGTTTTCCACACTAATGCTGGAAATAGTCTTTTTACTTGTTCTGACACCTCATCTTCCGCAACCACAGCAACCCAACTTTACAATATTTGTCTAAGATTCAACTTACGCAATAAAACTCATTATTGCTTGGTAATTTTTCTCCGTAATTTACACTGTGAATGAAAGTATTTACGATGACTGTTTTAAGCAATATCATTTACTTGAGGGCAAAGGTTTATTCTTTTTCCAATTTTTTACAGGGTGGTCAAAAAAAGGTGGTGAAAAAGTTAAACAGTTATGACAACATTTATACCAGGTCTGCTGAAAAACATGGGCGGGTGATGTCAAACATGCCCAGACTAGTACATGCAGGAAAGGAACTGATGCTGATTTGAAGGAAATTGATCTCCCTGCATAGACTCTTCGTCACGTGTTGACAATTAAGGTGCGTGCAGATATTGAGCTCCTTTCTGATACACCTAACAGTCCTCAGATTTGTGATTTAAAGAAATCATCTCCAGATGGTGTTTATTACGGCACTCAAAATTCTTAGACTAAGCATCTAAGTCCAGAAAACGAGATTTTTTTTTAAAGGATAGTCAATGTTAAAAGATGATTTCACTTTTAAAACCAGCTCGATGAGATAAGCCTCAGATCTTAAAGGAAGTCTTACCTTGCTTGACTGGTAAGTCTAAATCCAACTGATGCTTCCTTGTTCAGTCCAATGGACTCAATAGTAATAACATCATCCACCGTTGGCTCAGTAGATGTAAAGCGTACTGGGTAACGCCAAACTCCGCCTGTAGCTGCAGTAACACACAGTTGCACATCATGGCTGTTCAAATAAGAGTTAACAAACTAATTACTTTGGTGCAAGGTTCTGAAATAGTACTTTGTATAAATAAAAATTACAATTTGCAGCCATTCCGATATGTTGAAAATAAAACGCTTAATAGGAAGTCAGCATACTTTTTTGAAGAAAAAAATACAAACCTTTATTAAATAAAATTAGTGAATGTGGCAATCAAGAGATCAAAAGAATAAACCTTTAATAAGTGAAAAACCACCTTTATTTTAAAGAACAGACTACTTACGTCATGACTTTGAATGGTGCATAGACGACATTGAAGAGGAGCGTAACGATACCAGACAGTCTATCTCTTTGTTTACGGACAAGAGTAAGAGACACAGCATGCTCCAAGTGAGCCTGGGCTTCATCGTTGCCATAAATCAATTCAAAGGAAAACTCACTGGCCACTGTGTTTCCTGAAATTGTTTTAATGAAGTTGAAAGTTCTTATCTGAACAATATTTCCAAGAGAAAATATCTGCGGTCAATTTCTTGACAATGTTTACCACAGAATTCTGCACTTCCAGTGCCCTATAAAGCACATGATTCTATGGGCCATGAGCGCAGAATTCTGCAGTAAGCAGAGCCATAACATTGGGCCCAGATGCTACAATTCTCTCGAGAAATGCACTTACGTTCTGAAGAAAACCCAGGAATTTCTTATGACTTTGTTTGAGGGAAAAACTTTAAAAAAAAAAAAATCAAGCAAACAAGGCCAAGTCATTTAGTTTTAAAATGTATAGAGGAAGCCCTAAATCAGAACAAAATGAATGTCCTCAAAATCTGGCGAGGCTGTTGATTTAAAAAAAAATACATAAATAAAAATGTATTGACTAATGGTTTTAGCTATTTAAAAACGTATATTTTTGGGCCAAATGTTTTAAAAGGCATTTTGTGCCAAGAGCTTTTCAAACGATTTTAAACAATTTTATTCTTTGGACAATTTAGGGGGAAAAGGTACCTCTTCCACAAATTGTTTAGCTTAAAAACAAGTAATTTCTGGAGATTTCAAACCACTTTATTTATGGCCAAAATCAACAACTTGTTTATTCTTATAAATATCTTTGTTTTAAAAACCTGCACTGTGTTATACTTCTATTCTAAGTGATTGCAGATCATTTTATTCATGAGCTAAATTTTAAAAGTGGTAAACTTTTAGCCACAGTTTGAGGTAAATATTGCTGTTAGGTTGAAGTAGGCTTTTCTGTACTGAATTTTTAGCTAACATTAGTACACAGACATGGAGCAAACTGACCAAAGGAAACTCAATCTTGAGTAAAGCTCAAATTAGTTAAGTGTTTAAAAGCACTGCTGTGGTGACTTTATCAGAAAAAAGATTTGAAACTTCTCTACATACCTTCGCCAACCACCACACCATCTGTTGTATTAGCCCTCTCAAGTCCTTTAGGCGTCAGAGCTCTCGTTTTCACTGTACGTTGGTAGCTACTGGCAGAGCTTGGTACAGCACCAGTTAGTGAGACTTCCAAGCGTTCTTCAATGCGGCTACGTGCCTGGCAACTGACAACTGCTCCCCTGTCAATAACAGGTTGTGATTCTGGAATACCATGGATAGGATACAGCCAGCGGATATCTCGAAGACCTCCTTGTGGGTCACGACGGTCATAATCCCTGTGATGGAATAAAGATCGAGTTGAAAGAATGTGATACACAACACCGACAACAATACTCCTGAATCACCTCTTGAGAACAAAAGGTTATTGAAGATACTTGGCAAGATTTGACAAACATACTGATGTCCTTTTTCTCTTTTTTCTTTTTTGGGGGGCGTCTATTGCTCACCTTGCTATATAAAATACAGCTAAATTAAAACAGATAAACCCTTATTCAGTACGGTTATCTCCTCACATAAACTCCAACTCATACTAAGTAAGCACCCTTACTGCACACTGATTATTATGGTATGCCTAGTACATTTAAACCGTTTGACAGTGCATTCCTAAGAGCTTTCACATTCAGATGTAATTATAGCAGAAAAATAAAACAAGCAATTCCCTATTAAAATAAATTTCTGAATTTAAACAGTTGGCACGGGATGTTGGTATATGAACACACCATTGTGTATAATCAGAATACCAAAACAAAGGTTCCCAAAAATTTTATTTCAAAACGTGTACAGAGCATACACTCGCTGTGATTAGCTTTGTTTCACCCACACAAAGATGACAGATGGAGAGAAATATTTTGCCGATTATTGCTTATTGTGCGGGAGGGGGGGGGGAGGCTTCTAACACTATGCATTTGTTGTATTTCGGCTCAATGCAGGTAAGCCGTGGCACATGACTGAGGTTTTTCAATTCACAGTGCATGAATTTGACATTTTCTCGATAGAGAAACCCAAAATGTCTGTGCCTCACAGAGAATCTTTGTTAATCTTGGCGTTGTCAAATCAAGTTTTCTTTGTGCAAGCGATAGTCTCAAAGAAAAATGATTCAGTCATTTCCAAGAAAATAATCCCGTCAAGCTGGACGGGCAAAATGGAAGATTCCCAATGGGAACTGGTTCGAACCTATTAGAAACAAGAACTACAAATCAATATCCACTCACCTTCTTGCGTACGGATGATCAGGATCCTTGCATGGCTCATACTCCCAGCTGGTCCCATCTTCTCTCTTTACTGATACTACACACAGGGCCTCATGGAGGTTCATATTGTCAGGAGCAAAGGTGAGAGGGATGTCCAGGGTGGATTTAGGAGCCATAAGGATCCCCATAGTGTGTTTGAGAAGCAGACAGAATGCTGACTCACTCTGGATATTGTAACGCTCGAGTCTATTGTGGGCTCTGTCTAGGAGATCTGTGTTATCTGTTCAGACAGTGTAAGTAAAATGAAATTTACTATCATGAACAGCTTACAAAGGAAGATTCACATGAATGGTGGTTTGCAAAATGGAATGTCCTTCTTAGTGGAATCCTGTTCAAGGTGTGACCTAATTCCCCTGTAAGCCACGCCCAATTCACACAAATTGGCTCCATTGGTTACCAGAAGCAAATAGGAAATGCATTGAGCTATTATTTCTTCAAGAATTTATACACGAAAAGTTTAATTATTGGACTAGTTTTTTCTTCAAATACTCAAGATGTTCTCAGAGGTATAAGTTTCGGTCATAAGAAATGCCTTTGAACATGAAAAGCGACCTTTTGCGTGAAATTGTTTTGGTGAAATTACACACAAACATATGCCAGCTTTGAAGTCAGAAGTAGCCAAACACTTTGGGCGTGCAGCGGATGCACAGGATAGACATTATACCTTATAGAAACAATGGATGTTCCCAACATTCTCTAAGAGAGCATTCCAAAAAGAAACAAGAATAGGTTAAGTTTTGAGAAACTCTGTTCTAGTCAAGGATAAACTTACCAGAGAGTATGACATCAACCAGCACGGCCTCATTCAATGGATTCCGAAATGGTATGATGAGTGATGTATTGGATCCAAGCGTTGCACTCACACTGACCGGGTCGAGGGGAGTAGGGGTCAAGCCGGTGCCTGATGCCATGAAGACCCAATCACCAAGCTGCTCACATGAGAAGGAGATCTTAGCTAGGTGATTGCTCTGGCCTAGGGAGGATGGCATGAACTGAAGAGGTACCTCTTGGGTGGAATGTGGTGCAAGAATGATCTTCAATAAAAAGAAATGAACAACATAAAGACATGATGCAAACTTCACAGAGCTCCAACATGCCAAAATAAAGAACTTTAATTAACTAGATGGTAATGATAACAAATGTTTTTATAACCCCTTGACATTGTGGAACGATCTCCTAGTGTGACCCATCAATAATCAACCCACCAATAATCAACCCACCATTGTTTCACTTAAGATCTTACATTTTATAGGTCATCAGACATAAGTCTGGAGATTAAGTCTTATAACCAATAGTGCTGCATCGGCATCAAGTGTTATTCAAGGTATAATAAAGGTTGATAAAATAATTCTAAAGCAAACAAATTTTAGACAAACTTTTTTTTCTTCAGTTTGATAAGTAAAGGTAAGCAAGACTAAATTCACTGATTTCAAAATGGTCTAGAAATCACCTTGGTTTCCCCTTCAACCTCAAGAGTAAAGTTGTTAGTGTTGGAGCAGCTAGGGGTTAGCTCCAGTGTCTCCTCTGTAGGATTACTCAAGGTGATAAATTGACGACTCCATTTACCTAACTCACAGTCCATGTGAGGAAGGACTGCAGGGGAGGGGGGCTCTGCTGTCAGATTCAGGGTGTACCAGAACTCACCAACAGTCTCATTTTGGAATATCAAACTGGAAACAGATAAAACATATTTTGCTTTGAATATACTAGTTGATATCAATGCACAACAGAAACTTTGATCTGGAGTTGAAGTGAAATCTTTGGACTAGTTATGTTTACCTATATAATAAGTAGGCAGATTTTCCAAATGATATTAGCAGGCCTCGTTCTGCCGTGATGCCCTGCCAAGTTGGCCACAGGGCCACTTCAAAAAATCACTGCCAACTTGGACAGTATGCCTTTTCGACAGATTGTCCAGCCAGAAACGCATACCATATTGCAGCGTCGTCACGATGTACACAATCATGTCTCCACACACATCACAAGACACACACGCGGTTACAACTTCCGTTGTTTCCAATAAATGGGTTGATAGACTTTGTTGTATCGCTACTTTGCATTCTTTATCATAGGTAAGCACCATCGAACTCTAGAGGGCACTTTCATAACAATGTGATAAAATGAGGGCACACGCCCTCTATTGGAAAAGTATAAAAATGCATTACATGACAACACCAAAAACGTCTTGATAACGAACAATAGATATGTGCTCATGTTGGTGGTGCACAAACTAAATCTGTATAAAGCATGGATCGTCCCTTGTTCACAGGTTGAAGTCTTGGAAAGCATGGTCGTGGACGGATAGCTCCTTGGAAAATTTAGCTTGTTCCGTTGTAAAAACTAAGCACCTTGTAGGACCTAGGTTTTTTTTAAAAAAACAAAACAATAACATGTAGGATACCCTCGACGAACGAAAGGACAATTTCACAGTATAAATGTAAAATGTTCTTCCCTTGATTATTTTTGATTTTTGTGGGGCGATAGCTCGATGTCAAAATGCAATGATGAAGATGCAATGTTTTGATCACTCTATTAGTATTAGTATTGTGTGCCGTTGAGTAAACTGTCAAAAAATTGTTGTAGGTGTACAAGTGAGGAGTTTCTGGTGGGGAAAAAGGGGATTAATTGTTTTGGCCTTGGTGCCCCCTGGAATTTTGACGAAGCCAAGGCCAAATTGGCCTGTCCCTTTTCTCCTAAAGGAGTCTCAAACCATTTTAAATAGTTAAAAAATACATATAAGTTTGATAAGTTGATAACAATTACTTTGACTTTGTATCAGTAGCATCTTACCTTCCTTGTGATTTTCCAACAATTGCCGGTGCATATACTAACTGATACATCTTCTTCTGACCAGGAGTTAACATCACATCTTCATCTCCTCTCAGACCGTCTCCTTCAATCACCGTTGTAAATGTCAGATCATTAATCGTTGGATTGAAGATCTCTACCTCCATCACAACAGCTGACTGAGCAGCACAGATGACATTAATGTCTCTCTCGGGGGGTGGGGGGCTGCAGCGTACCTCAATTGAATACCACACACGGTAACCTGGCTTGGTTTGATGGACTTGGACTGATGTTGTGCTTGATGTAGACTTGCCACTAGTTGGACGTGTACCTGACTCTGGACGGGAAGTGTTGCCACTGTCATCTTTGTTTGGCTCATCCCTAATTGACAATGGTTAAGAAAAGAGGATTTAATCAGTATTTATGATGTAAGATGTACAACACATAAAGCTTAACATACCATAACATAAACTTTCCCATAAAAAGACAAAATGTATAAAAAAGCATACGCTATGATAAAAGAAGACGACTTACTTCAGATTATCTGTACCACCCGCTATGAATGACAAGATGCCTCTGAATGTCCCACGCTTCCATGGTGATACTGTCATGATGTAATCAGCCTCTTTGCCTGGTAAAACAGTCACACTTGGCACTGTACCGCTCACTATTGAGAGGTCTGAGACAGCACGGTAGGTCAGCTTCTGAGCCGTTACATTGGGAACGCGGATTACACGTTTCATTCTACAAGTATAATATAATTAATAATTAATTTATAATGTGCCAATTCCAACTTGAAATCTGTTCAAGGGCGCATGACAATATCATACAAATAAAATCGATAAAAACTAAATACTATTACATTAAATAAGACAGAAAGAGAACAAAACAAAAACAGACAAATAACATAAATTATGTTACAAATTAAAAATTTGCAAGTCAGTAAAAATAGAAATACACTCCGCCAAAATGATTGAAAAATGCATTTGTTCTATTAAAAATTAAACTTGACTTGACAGTACTTACGATTTCCGAGCCTCACATTCCAGAACCACATTGTCTAGTGCAAGAGGTTTTTGCCCCTCTCCCTTCAGTCTGAAATGATGCTCTGTTCCATCCTCACCATTCGTCAACACCAGTTTTCCCTGGAGACAAAAACATGTACACAATGTCTCAATAGCCAAGAATTATTTTAATTTTATGATCACTAGTACTAGTTGTGGTCTTCGGGCAATACTGTCCCTTGAATGCAACCACATGGTTTTAAATTTATGATAGCCTGTTTGCATACTGCGTACAGTTCAAGTATAAAATGCTATCTGCACCATTTCGCATTAAACACATCTTAGGTAAGGCCTTTTAAATTTCCCCTTGAATGACTTTAACCTTTATACATGAAATAGTTGTTATTTTGAATGCAAAATGATCACTAGACAAATAAATGAAGAAATTAACAAACACCATAACAACTGTGTAAATGACTAAAACTGTCATTTTTCTTCAAACAGTAACAAGATTCACATGTTTGTAATATTGAAGTGATTGCCAAAAAATTGAGAGCCAATGGAGGATGATGAGCTAAAGCTCCTTTCTACATAGGAAGGCACATTTGAAGAATAGTTTCGAATGTGACTGCAAAGGTAAAGTTTGAATCACACGACTTGGATGGGAAGGTGAGGCTAGGCCAGTGGGTTATGACAACACTTGAATCCCTGTGATACATGTGTAGCAGGTTTATATGCATGGCTAGGTGCATAAGCTAAGGTTGTTTAGTGCATGACAGGGTATCAAACTTTTAGTCTAACTATGAGCCTCATTGGTATGAGTGTAAAAGCCAAAATGTCAGCTGCGAGTTGGAGCAATGTAATTAAGGTGAGTGTGGAGCGTGCATGTCAGTGCCTTACCATGTAATCATGCTTGAAGTGGGTTTTACCACCCAGTCGAGCAGGCTTGTTAAAATATAATGCATACAAGTATTTAAAAGCAGTTTAAAAAGAAAATTGTGAGAATTAAAAAGAATATGTGCAGACTTTGAAAAGAAGCAAAACTGCTGTGCTGTGTTTAATTAGAATGAAGTAAATTAAAAAAAAACCGAAATGTTAAAGCTGCTGACTAGTTTTCTTTGAAAGAAAATCATGAGAAACTTTTGTGGTAAGACATAACTAAATAATTACAGTGTAACTTTAAAGAACATTATTTTTAATTACCAAACAGCCAAACCACAGGATTTATTTCTGCTCTTGATTACATATGCTTATTAACTTACCGAGACAAGAGACTCGAAGGCTGGTCTGAACATGAGAGGAAACTGTGTGGTCTGCATTGCCTTGGCAAGGATGAAGGGAGGTCCATAGAAACCGTGACCTTCGATGGATGCTGTCAGTGGCCAATCCACACTAGTCTGGTTCACCTAGTAAATGCAAAGGTAAAAACAGCAAATTGTCAAATTATACTTCTTGAGTTGTTTACACACTGTACATTGCCAAATGTAACTGGACCTACTGATGATATAGATGGGGCTTGTAGAGGTCAAGGTCTCCTAAAGCAATGCAATAATCACCAAATGAAAATTAGGCTCGCACTAGAAATATCAGCAAAACTGCAACTACAGATCTGCAAAATTCGTTTAATTGTAAATCAATTAACATTATTTTCTTGATGTATAAAATCCCATCATATTTTGTTTTTGGACTACACCAAGTAGAAACATTCGCTGTTTTTCAGTTCGTACAGATCGTACAGATTTTTTGTGCGTTTCCTCTAAACAAACAAAATCATTTTTCACTGTTTCCTCTTCCATCTCATCAATTAGTTAGCAATTTTAACAATTCCCTTTTTTTGGATGGTGGCCTGTTTCTGCTAAAACAAAATCTTTCTGTGCAGCAAACTGTTATACTAAAATGTTTATGAAACTTGGCACACTTAATGCCAGTTTATAGTCAGTAAAAAGATGATAATCATTAAACATTGCTGATCAACAATGTCTTCAGTAACTAGTCACTGATGCTTCAGCGAAAAGTATAAACTGTGACTTCTTTTATGATCGCACATGAAGTTTTTAGTCACACATCCATCGAATGATCGACTATAAACCGGCCTTAATATTTCTTCCCATTATTTTCTTCTTTTAGTAATAGCACAACATATCATACTTACTATTGGTATTTCTTGTGATACTGACTGATGTACAGGTGCCATAAACTCAATCTGTGCTGCAGTTCCTTCTGGATTAACTGTACACTCTATCAGGTACACACGGATATCATTAGCTGAGCGTAGGACAACACGACAGGGGTAGTGACCTGCACTTTTAGGGCTGAACCTGATTGGAAGGCTGACTGTCCCATCATCAAGAATAACTCCTAGATTACAAAGAGTTATACACCAAGTATTAAATAAAGGACTGCTTCAAATCCCCACATATAAGTAAACTACAGCAAACAGACGTGGAGTACGCTTATTAGTATTTTCTTTCAATGAAACTATACATAACAATGTTAAACAAAAATCTTAAGGGAAGAAAACAATCAACGTTTAATCACAGTTAACTTGCAACTTGCTTTTAGCCATTTTGCAGTTTTACAGCAATCACTGACAGCAGTTTTTAGAACAGTTTTTTTTTGCATTGAAAAAACATTTGTGAAAATGTATATAGTTCAGAATGTCAGAGATCTTTCAAAATATACTGAAGTTTACCATAATTAAAAGGTATCCTGTTTGCTCTAGAAAAGAGCCTTCATAACATTATAACCCTACTATTCAAAACTAATTTACAGATGCCTCAAACAGAGACGTTAACTATTTAACATTCACCCCTGTTACCAAATAGACCTGCAAATTACTAAATGTTACCACTATTGAAATATATCCTATACATGCTCTAAATGAAAAGGGCCTACATAATATTATAACCTAAACTGAGCAAAAATAATTAACAGGTGTCTTAATTTTCTAACACTCACCCCTGTTACCAACAAGACCTGCAGGTGAGGTGTCGACAGTGTGACCATTCATGACAATTTCAGCTGATGACTTTGGTTTCAAGGTCAAAGGTGAAGGTACAAACATTGTTGGGGTCGTCTCAAAATACTTGGAGTTGACCTCGACATTAAAAGTGGTCCCCTCTGGCTTGTCCATTTTGCCGTTAGGATTGGCACTTGTTTTACCTGCAGGATAAGATTTCCAAAAGTTGTAATTTTGAAGTATATATTAGTTGCTTAAAAAATTACTCAATTTAACCACTTTCCTATTCTCAGTGATTAAGATATGATTATTTAACAATTCTCACAATCGACTATTAACAAGACATATTTCTTTCTATATGTCTAGTAAATCCTAATTCATTAACATAAACGATAAACTTTTTAACACTGAAGTTATTTTTCAGGATGTTTGATAACGTCAAATCATAGCATCAAAAATGCCACTTTATCTTCAAATTGAAGAATGAGAAAAGGGAACTTTAAAAAATGTTTTGCAGAATTCACCATACCTGTAAGAACCAACTCATCAGTCAATCCCAAAGCAGCAATGGCTGCTGTGACTGAGCCACTAGCGAGTGTCCCTGTCACCTGTCTACGTCTTATCTCAGTTTGTGACATCCTCTGTTGAGCAGCTATGACCAAAGCCTTCTCTCTAGCAGCATTGGTAATGGGTATAACTAGCTCTTCATGGAGAACAGTGTTACTGTCACAACGCCAGTAGATGATGCGGTCATCACCACCATACACACCACGACCATTACCTTTGAGAAGGGGGCAAAAATTATTGCTAAATTTTGCTTTTGAAAAGATGGCTGAACTAGCTATGGAAGAACTTGTTCATAAAGAATTTGTAGGATACAATGCAAGTGGTCTACAATCAGTATTTAGAAACCTGTGTTTTTTAGTCTCACAACTTGTAAAAGTTTTTTGTATTTCCAAGTTATAGAAAACCATAACATGTAATGCAGAGAGGCGATTCAAGCCTGGGGATGTTAAACCCTTGAATTGGCAGTTGGGAGTAGTCACTACAGAATGCAGCATTTTAAAAAAATACAACAAAAACATTTAACCACTTCGCACCAGGATTTTTGAAATTTTTGAGAATATCAATGTCATAATGAAACTCTGACCAAACAAAGTAAAGACAACAAGGGTTCTCATAAAATGCACCAGGCATTTTTGTTCACTTTTGAGAAGATATGAAATGTGTTTACCGTCAATCGGTCAAACCTTGGCTGTAAGCCACGGCCATACAATGATAAAGAATGGTGGCAGCATAATGATCTCTCCAAATCCTTGTTTGTATAACAAAAGGTCTGGAATCAGGAATTACACAATAACCACCAGCAAAAGGGAGACCTTGATTATAAATTCCAGTACTCCTTGTCCCTCTTTGTACGGAGGAAACAAAGTGTTGCACATTGAGTGCATGCCTGTGCATACTACACAATGGAATGTCCTGGTGTGTTAACGTTCTGGTATTCCGGTTGAGTATACAAAAGCGATTTTACCCGACTTCGTTTGTGTGCCAAAAAAATGTGTGCATTCATAAACGTCTCCCGGTCATAACTGGTTAAATGGTTTTATTTATTATTTGTTACAGTAATAATGTATTAACTATTTAGTTAATAAATACCTGCAGCTGCAGCACTGCTGATCCTGACACTGTGCTTCGTAGGCATGTAAGGTAGTGAAGATGGCATTGGTAATCCAGCTACAGCCTCAATGGAGTACAGAAACTCTCCAATAGACTCACTGACAAACAGGATAGAGCACTGCCTCTTGCCAGTATGGAAGGGAAGGAAATCAATAGCAATGACTGCTGAGCTGTGACTGTCTAACTGGAGGGATTGACGGGCACAGTAGAAGGCACTCAACTGGTTACTGTTGTCCTCTGGTTGGATTCAAAATATAACACAAAACTCTTTATTAAAAAGACTCTTGATAGCATGTACTTTTCATCACAGTAATAAATAAACCCTTTCTGTGGGAAAATTACTGTTATAATAAACTGGCCTCTTTTGTATATTAACAAATATAGTATTCATTTTTGTTAGTGTGAGAATAGCGAAGGGTCTATATGAATTACAGGAAAACAAATAAAAAGTCAAACTGACACCACAGATTACAACCAACAGCTAATACAACATGACAATAGATGTAGCATCAAGGGTCCATTTAACTGATTCAAGTATTTAATTTTATTGATCTACTGAAATTGTTGCATTGTAACTTATAGAAACTCTGCATTAAAGACACAATTTTTCTATTTTTAACTATTTCAAGTTATTGTGGACACCACTGTGGATACTACTCAGAAAACAAAACTTGTGAGTACTCAGCTCCCTCTTCCTCCATTTTAAAAATGCTTTGTATTCATAATTGCACGAGGTCTAATGGAGAGCCTTATGTGTGGTCATGTGAATGTGTTTTGAATTGAATACTACAAAATTATGTGTATCATCAACTCACGTTCCAGCATTTCTGTTCGTGGGCTCATGTCGTCCTGCTTTGGTGGTGTAGGGGTCCTCTCTTTTTTTTGTCCATGATCCGTCTTAGATCGTACTTTCTTAGGGGCTCCTTGTTTAGAGTTTAATAATCCAGCCTTCTGGGTTTTAGCATCAGTGCCAGGGAAGGATGTCTTGGGTTCAACTAGGACGATACGGAACTCCCCTCCCTCGTCAAATGGATTAGTAACTTCCAGTTCCACCTTGTGCAGTTCATAACAAGGTGATTCACACTTGACGGTTGTCTGTAATTAATTTTAACAACACAGCTTAGCTTGTTATTAAGAAAATCTAAATATCACACATGTCCTATGCAAAATGTCATTAACCAGTTGCCACCAGGTTTCTTTTATTTTTTCCTGTCCCCCTGGCGAGATTATTTTGTTAAAATTGCCGGTATCATATTTCTTTAAGAGTACTGCTGGCACAAAGAAACACAGACTTGACAAAGCCAAGAAAACAAAGATTCTCACAACTGTCAAATTCAGGCACTGTAAATTGCAAAACATCAGCTGTTACCTAGAGTATTGGACTGGTACTAAACCCAGAACCATGGCTTGATTCCTGGCTCACTCTGACTTACCGCCATCGAGCCAAAATACAATGACGGCTCATTCTGACTTACTGCCACGAGCCAAAATACAATGAATAAACAATGAAATTGAAATGAAGCATTAGACGGCGTGTGCGTGGTATGTGCACGCCCAGCAATGGAATGTCTTGGCGACTAGTTCCGGTTTCTTTGTTCTGGTTAATAATGATCAGTGCTACTGTAACGTCAATCAGTTTTTTGGAATTAAAAACATATATACATGATTTAAGATGGCTGGAAGACAAGTTTGGAAATGCTCACTGGCAAATAAATTCCGAACAGGTATCAGACTTACAGATGGTGTGATATTATCAATTGAAGTCCTCAGGTTGAATACCAAGGTAGTTCCACATGCAGAACCAGCCCTCCTTCCAACAAGTACCAGCACCCCCTCTGCAGGGCGTAGGAACCTACTAGTGAACTCCACAGCCAGGTCATGTTTGCCTTTTGGTGCAATAACGACTGTGTTGCCTTTTGGGAGAGTGAAGTCACGAGCATCTCGGCCAGCGATCATTGCATGATAGGTCAGGGGTTTGCTACTCGGATTGGTCAAACGAACCTTCAAGTAAAAAATGGAAAATCATTTTTCATCTTTTGAATTAAAAAAAATTTACTGAGGCAAAATTTAAATTTTGTTCACACTTTGGAAACAACTTATGCATGCATTAAATAAATCTTTCAGTTGGATTTCAAAGGATTTGATGCATAGTAAATAAGAACACGTACCGTAATTTTTGGCCCAAAAGCCGCTCGGCCCATTAGCCGCTGCGCCCAAGAATTTACAAAGCAAGATTCAGTTGTCGACACATAAGCCGCTATACCCTATAAGCCACAGTATTTTTTCAGAAAAAGACCGAAAATAAAGGCCATTGAGCATGGTTTAATTTCAGGTGAACAAAAGCGTGACCGCATTTACTGTAGTCAACACAGAAACAGTGGCCAAATCCAGATCTGAATTTTCCATTAAATACTTTTGAGCTTAACTGTAATGTCATTTACAAGCAATTTACAAGCCCAGCCAGCGTGCGTACCTCATGTTGCGGTCTTCCGATCGTGCACGTTGCAGCGACCGTCATACAAGCAAGAATTTACAGCAACATAACGTTTCCAGAAGTTTCCTCCGCTACCGGCAGAGGGCGCGCTACATTTTTATAGCGCCCTCCAGTGGCAGCTTACGGCAAAGATTGCGGCAAAGACCGGTAAAGTCCGTCAATGAATGCAAAACGATCGATAACATCCGACATTTGCGACTTCCTGTTTACATGCCTGTAGTGTATTGACGCACTGGTTTACAACTGCATAATCAGCAATGCACAGGTCAGCGTGTGGATACCAATTTATCCGATTGAACACCGATGTGTTTCAGCAGCGCTAGCTCGGTCGGCTTAACATGTTTTGATTGGAATTGGATATCAACATTTGTCATAGCTGAACTAAAGGCTTATATGTTTTCTGATTAGGTTTTTTTGTCACATTGCCATTTTCATTGGCGTCATTTGTTTGTGCGAGTGCAGTAATTTTTCGGCTTACATTACTGACACGTTGGCCCATAAGCCGCCCGGCCCATAAGCCACGTGAAACTTTTTGCGGGCGAAAAAACAACCAGCAAGCCGCGGTTTATAGGCCGAAAATTACGGTACTTCAAAGCAACAGACTCACCTGTCGAGCAACACATGCATGCAAGGATCCAATAAACTCAACAGTGGTCTTTGGTGTATACTGAGGCAATCGCTGATACAGATGAACACATAGTAACAGTAGGGAGATAGGATTGGGATCAGTGATGTCTATAGCCTGGATATCGTAGTCCAGTCCGATGTATCTAAAAGCGTTGACCACCTTGAGGGCATTATGAAGACACTGTTCAGCTGTGGCTGGCTGGGTGTACATACTCTGCAGATGGGTCTTAATCTACAAGTAGAGGAAAGTGATGTAGATTTTTAGAGTTTGCTCTGTGGGGATAGATATTAATTAATTCTTGTTGCACACCATGGATTGATATTTTCTCCTGACAACGACTAGAGTGCATGTGTTTGTCACAACATTCTGAAAAAATCAAATGGCATATTTTCAAAACCATAATTTCTTAATAAGTGATTATTACATGGTGTTATCATAAAAAATCACCTTAAAAATGACAAGTGAGTTCAATAATAATGTATACATGGAAAATAAGAAAAATCTTAGTTGGATTATCATCTCAAAAAGAAGACAGTTAAAAGTAACAAAGCAGCTTTGATGTTTCATTGAATTAATTAAGAACTTCAGAAAAGTTATTGTCTTCCACATCTTTTTACTTGCTACTTTTACTACTTACAAGGAATGGAACGTGAGCAGCCAGGACAGCTGCTAGCACCAACCCATCCAAGAGATCATAGTCAAAGTTGACCACCCATCGAGATGGAGGAATACCACCTGATGTAAATGATAGAAACACAGGTTAAATATTTTTAAAAACATGAAGTCTATATTCCAGGCAGTGCTAAAACTTGATTTTTTCCCACAAGCACAAGAAGCAAAGCTAAGTAGCCTAAAAAATATTATTTTTGCTCAAAGAATATCTTTATCAAACCTATAAATATATTCAGTTGGAAATTGAATGACAGCCTTAATTTTAGTACTCAATGCCAATTGAGACTCCTTTATGACAAGCAATCTTATTACAACACACATGGAACAAAAGTGTTTTCTTAGAACTAAGGAAGTGTAGGTTTTGAGGCATTGCATGGTGAGGTATCAATGTATATTTGTTTTGCGGTAACACCATGTGATTATATCTACTTTAAACAGCAAAGTAGATAAAATCACATGGTGTTACCACAAACCAAATATACATTGATCTAAGGCAGGTTAAGTATTTTCTTCAACCCAGCATCACACCGTATACAGCAAAATTACAGCATCATATATACCATTGTTGTTAAGTCTTACACACATTTTTGCACAGGGTGTTAACAATAAGCAGATGTATTTCATGAGAATTTGATATGGTTTAATGAATGCTTAATAGAAGCATTTAAGGACTGAGCAATGTTAATACATGACTTATAATGAGCATAGGTAAGACATGATTATGCCAGCATTGATACATTTTCTGATTTTTCAACCTTTACAAATCAACTGCAGTTTGAAATGGAAAATATACGGAAGACAGTTATTTTCAGCCACCCATCACCTTTGGTGAGTACTCTTGTAGAACCATGTCAATAGCTTTACTTAACAAATCCCATGAAAATTTAAGACATACTTTCATGTAACAGGAAAGCGTGTTAAGTGCTAATTTGTAGATGTTGCTGTAGAAAACTGTTGCAACAGAGCCAGCACATGTTGAAATAGTATAACAGCCAAGAAAGAATTTTCTTAAAAAAGAACCCTGGTGCCCTAAAAATGCTAACACAAAAAAGCAGTATAATCTTAATACTATATTGTAAAAGAAGAAACAAGGTTGATTGACACATGATTGAAGTGAAGTGAAGTGAAGTGTAGTAAAGTCAAATGTTGATTGAAAAGCTATTGTCAGCATCAAGTGAGAATTAAGGCAGTGGTGTAAATATATTAAGCATCACAAACATGAACAACAAACTAAACAGCTAGTGCAAATTTTTTGCATCTTGATCTTGAAATTTGTTGGATCTCTACAGTACTACAAAGTAAAAAATAAATCCAGAACTTGTTTTCTAGACATAACACGAAAACATAACAACTTACTAGTGAGGGTAAGCAGGGGGTACCTCTTATAAACTTTCGATATATTTGAACAGCCCTATGTAATATTTTGTGGGGTAATTTTTTTTATATAACACACAGGGATTTTAAAGCAGCTAAAAGCGTTTTGATTAAGCACTTGTCCGCTAAAGGAAAATGATAAGTTACCTCTTGGAGTCTCAAAAAAATATGAAGATTCTGTCAAAGACAAAAGTTAATGAGAAGAAAAAAAACTAGAAATGAGAAAGGGTATGAGTGAAGAGAAATACAAAACTGAAGGCTACCGAAGAAATAAACATGAACATTTCATTCTTAGTTTTCATAAATTAAAATGCCCTGCAACATATTTCATATAACTTTAGTGTAGATACTTTTAGGGTAATTCAATTCTTTCATGATGACCATCTGGGTTGTTTCCTAAAAGGTGTGCACTTCAAACAAAGTTGTTTAAAATAAAACTCAAACATAATCTTAATTTTACTGTGTCTTTTTGCAAGGAAGTTTTAGTATACCATTTTATTATAAAATGAATCATCTGGTAATGACCCATTTCTGCTTCCACAGCCTTAAAGATTATAAACCTAAAATGTGTAGAAGTAAGGAGTTTGTCAAAGGCAGAATAACACAGCAACAATGAACATACAGAATGAACTGAACTACACACCAAACAAAAATACATCAAACAAATACGTGTGTAACAAATATAACTTGGAGATACCTTTGTCACAGTCCTTCCATATTGTGTGTCTTTGTTGCTCATAGTGATGGTTGAGCCAAGCCACCAGGATACGTTCCCCTACGCTGTAGATGTTACTACATTGCGGATCTGGATTGATGCTGGGTAGACTGGTTGAACTACCAGAGGACGACAGCGTCTTGAACTGACGAGGCGTGATTCTGGCTAACACTAATGCCTGAAGAAAGATTTAAACATTCTTATTGCTAAATTGCTACAACACTCAACCCTGAATGAAACCTAACCAGTCAAACTCATTCTGCAGGAAGACTTCAACCACCCTATGTTTTGATCCATCATACACTCATTCCAGTGAACATTTCTGAAATTGACACTTTACCATATAGCCTAAAAGACCTAAAATCACACTTTAAGTAACTGCATGAGCCAAGTTATTTGTGAGGTCAAGAAACTTTTACACTGGTTTGAATGACATTTTCATTTGACAAAGATCAACCATTATGCACAAGTTGTCTGAGTTTAATTGATGTAAAAATTAACCTTACACTGATGACTTGCCCAAGGTTAAAACAGTCGAGCTTTACAAAAAATAACTAACACAATAAAATGTTATAAGAAAGGCTGACAGAAAATAGCTAACAGTCACTGAATATTGTCAGATATTGCAAGCCTTTGGTGTGAATTACAAGACACATCACATCAACTTTACTTTAAGTTAAATATCAATGCATGTTGCAAAATCCTGTAGAAGTACATTACTGACATAAATCTTTGAAATCTCATCTTGAGCTCACCTTCAGTGTCTGGAGCAGTAGATCCGTCCAGGCTCTCTTAGAAACAGACTCAAAGAGGATCTCATCTAGAGGAGCCTCCTGGATGCGGATCGCTACAATGCTCTTACCCTGCTGCTGAGCTTTCTTCCTCTCACGGATCTGCTCTTGGAGTTTTACCCAGCGCTGGTAATCCTGGGGTTCAAACAAGTACTCTGGCTTGATGTTGGCCACAGAGGCACCTTGGCTCCTGCAAAGAAAAGGTTGACCAGAGAAGTTTAAGATTGAGACATTTTCAGTTTAATCAACATTTATAACCAACTCAACTAAACATTGTGAAGATAACATAATGAAACAAATTGAACATTGGAATTTCCAAATTACTCATAATTCTTTCTTCATCACAATGTTAAACAAAAATAGTATTTATTTTCTTTCAACTCTACACCACTTCTACACATATTTTGAACCATCTCATCTGAGATATTTCCATTTCCCTTTCATGAACTTCCTTTGTTCATGTTGAAAAAGGACTGTAAACTTCATGCTATAAGTAAAATTGCGTGTGCAATGCTCCATCAAATTTTAAAAAGTCCCAACTTTAACGCAATAGACATAAATACTTTCAATCATACCTCAAAAATGTCAGCAGCGTAGAGTGCTGCCAGTGAAGTTGGAGCACTCTCTCTGTGGGGTCAGCTGGCAGAGCTTGATTAATGGGGATTCCAGGTACCAGACGCCCGCTCATGTGTGCCATTAGATCATAAATGGTTTTACTTTGAGTGCGTTTGGAGTTATTGGTGGCTGGGCTCCCTTGGGAAGACTTCTCAGGTGCTGAGTTCTTGGCAACTCCACTGAAATGGACAAGACAAATACACAAATTTGACTTACAATACATTTTTGTGCTGTACTATGATGAATTAACAATAAAGTCATTTACACTTTTCTTTTTTGAATATTGTTAATCTTTAATCGTCCATTTTTCATTGTTCACCCCAAAATTGATTTAAAATTTACCCAGTCAGTTTCCCTTATTGTTTATTGCTTGATATTGTTAATTTTTAACCATATTACAAGACTTTTAATTTCTTAGTGTTTTTACCTTCTTAGCCCCTCAGGCACAGACACAGGGTAAGGGCCACCAGACCATCCATGCAGTGTGATCCATCTCTGTACTGCCATTAAGACCTCCTGATGAAATACCCCTTCCTCTGTATCCTCATTGGGGAAGGCTGCTGAGCCTAGGGAGCGAGAGGCTAGACCCATTCGGCTATCAGGGTCAATAATGGAGCGATCAGCTATTGCATGGTTGACAGCTCCATCACGAGGAGTGCTTCGGTAGGTGGATTCTACACAGGTGAAAAAATTGTTGAATTTTCATTTTGAGTTTATATTTTTTTATTTAGAGTATTTTGTTCAATGCAAAAGAAAGTTTAACAATGACCCTAAAAGGAAGTCAAACCTTGTACCTTGAACGCCTTGAGTAAATATTAAATATTAACAGAAGCAACCATAGTAGAGTTGTCGGTGGATAGTGATGATACAGCGATTGAGTAATAGTGAGCAACAATTGCTGGTCCTTCATGGAGTTCAGTGTAAAGCTGGCTCCTGCATAAAGCACTAAAACTTTACAAAAAATAGAATTCTGTATTAAACTCAAGGAAACTTGTCTTGAATTTACCTGTGATACTCTCAGTAGACTCCTCATATGTTGAAGTTGTAGCTCCAAAGCGTGAACTTGTACTTGTACTTCTCTGGGTGGACGGTCTACTTGGAGATTCCACTGGAATCATAACTGCTTCTCCAACATTCCCATTACTGTCTTTGGATGTAACTGATGAATTACGACCTCGCAGGGTTTGGCCTTGCTCAGTGACGATCTGGAAGTCAGTACGATGTTGAGCAACGAAGGGGTAGGCAGTAAGGAGACAGTTATCTGCTGTGGCTGTCACTGGGATAGAGAAACTAAAAAAAAAAAAAAAAAAAAAAATAGGGGTAATTAGTTGCTTTCATACTTTACCAAATTTCACTTCAGCCTTTGGAAAAAAAGAAGTTTTACAGAACATGATCGACCCTGCACTAACGTCACATGCTGCTCCTGTCTGTCCATAATTTGCCATTACCCTGCATAGAAACGCACAAGCAGACCAACTTCCAAAATTGCAAAACCAAGACTATTATGGTGATGATGTTAGCTGAATTGGGTTAATATAATACAGTCTCACCTTCCAACAAGATCAAAATTTTACAAAAATTGGCAGAAGAAAACTAACATGTATCAAAGTGTGCTAAAGAAACACCTATTGTTTGATTGATGAAATGGGATTTATATCAAATGTTGTGAGGTCTCATTCTTTAACTCTTGCAGGTTTTATACAAAGATCAGTATTAAATTAATATTAAATTTGGAAAACATAGCTGACCTGTTTCCCTGGGTGTCGACAAACTTGACGGGCTGAGTGAAGGACACAGGTCTAGGCGAACAGAAAGTCACTTTACACTTCAGGATAAAAGGTTCCTCATCCCCTTCATCTCCACAGCATGGCTGGATCTTCTGACCATCAGGGAATGTTACACTAAGGACAGACATCTTACTGCCATCATCAAGCTCAACATCTGGTAGTTCAACATCAATGACCGTTACCCTAATTTGATAAACATGAAAATATTTTATAACCATGTCTAAATGAAACAGAATGTAAGCAAAAGGTAAAGGCTTATTACGGTACCACTAACTCTGGTGCCAACTGGTTATGTGGTATAATACGGTCTCATAAAATGAATGGATGGTTTTAACTGTGTAATACTAATAATAAATTATTGTTATACATTACAAGTAAATGAGGGGATCTAACCAAATCAACCGAAATAAGCAGCTGGAAGACGATGGGTTAGGATGGTTACTCTATATCTATGTGATCACAAGGCGACTTAGCTAACAAGAAATACTAGGAAGAAATATTTAAAAATCTTACTTTCTGAAACCAGCAGCCTGGATGGTGAAGTCTGCTGACACTTTGGTTGCCAAGGGAACTGGGGTCAGTACAATAGCCAGAGGGTCAAAGGTTAGCTGGGGTGACTTGAGGATACCAAAGAGATGGAGATGAAGGTAGGGTCTTGATGTGTCATCGTTCAGGATGATGGGAACTTTAGCATGGAATTCTCCTGGCTCCTCTGTGAGTTGAGAATTTGGCAATGGAAAAAAAATGAGAATGAGTTCATTATGCAACACCTTGTTTTAAGGAAAGGTTCGACATTGGCAATAAATTGTTTGTGTACTTTTGCAATTATTTTCGCATATTTTCATTAAAAAAATGCATACACATTCTTTCAACATGACCAGCTAACTAAAGTAGGGTATGTAATCTTCAGATGAAATGAACTTTTACTCACCTGGACAGAACATGACTCCAAGTGGGTACGTCTCCCCTGGAGCCAAAGTATCTTTGACAGTTGCTCCCCCCTCCTTGAAGGACAAGAAAGGCATCCCATTGGGCATCAAGAACCTGAAAATACCCTCCTCCATAGCTTTACCACATGCACTAAGATCCAAACTCCATCCAAGGTATTTGTCACTGTTATTCACTAACAAGGAACCCTGAGTCTGAGACGGTGAGCCAGCAATTCCAAAATCCAAGTAGCCAGATGGTAGGGAGAAGTCAAGATTGGAGTGTGATAACTGGAGGGGTTGACGGAGAGCAGTTGCAACAATGCGGCGGCGTGGTGTGGCAACAGTGACAACTACTGGACGTGGGGTGATAATGTGGTTGATGCTCTTGGTGGATGGAGCTGGGGTTGGAGGGAATGGGGTAGACTCCGGACTTGGGGCATCAGTTTGGTTGATAGAGACAGGCATTGTGAAGTCATAAGATGCTACCTCGGTGGGTTGGAAGTGTAGCTGACACTGAATGGTCTGCATTCCTCCGACAGTGACCTTGAAGACACCTGGGTTCATAGTGTCCTCAGATTCTAAAAACACATATAACAATGTTGAACGCAATTATATCCTCTTGTTTATACTTGAAGGAAAATACCTCGCCAAATGTGCACTCCAAGTCAGCTTTGTATGTTACATATGTATTTATACGCAAAGGCATTTTATTAGAAATGGCTTGCAGCTTCAAATTTATGGATAGTGTGAGACAACTGCTTTCTACTGCTTTCTACTTTTTTTTGTATTTACTATGGTCGCAAAAAATATACAACTGTGGATGAACTCTTTAAAAAGATAACCATGGGAGTCTGTTGGTTTTACCTTCCATGACATCAGCATCAAACTTGAGAGAGAAATCTCTGTAGCGTGACAGGTCAAATACAACCTTTGACCTCGTTCTGGCTTTGTTGATCAGCTTAAATGGTATAGTCAGGTTGGAAGCACAATAGACGCCACCAAGTTGAAATGTGGGCTGAAAATACCAAGAGTATGTAAGAATGCAAACTACTAACTATCAAGAGTTACAGGCAATTTCAAATAGATATTGGCAAGGTCACAATTATTGTGTAAACAACTGCTGTACAATAAAGAATACTACATTATATGGTTGTATTTGAAAATACAATTTGAAAATATGCCCTAATTAACTATTTCTTTTAAAGCATCAACAACCTCAAAAACCATGCAAATGAACTGCACCAAAATGGTACATTGCAAACTACTGTATATTCATCAGCAGAAACGGCCTAGTATATAAATAAAGTAACTACCTTAGTACACTTACTTTAGGGGCAATTTAACAGATGTGAGATGAAAAATTTGAAAAGCATTTTTGACACTTCAAAAGAGTGGTTTGATGGTATAAAGTTCAACTCACCACATCAATGTCTACCATCGGTGGTTCCACTGTGCCTCCCATTCTCAGTTCGATAGTTTTCCAGCCTCTAATGGCTACCTCTAGTCTTGTATCAAACTTCATGACAGCACTAGGGGTCAGATATATCCCTAGCTCTGTGGTGCCACCGACTGGGACAACACCCTGCACTGGAGAAACATTGAGGCCTGGGACTGGATTGGGATCCACCACCTATAATAAATACCCCCAAAAAATAAAAAAAATACAATGGCAGTAGAAACTGAGTATTTGAAAATTGTGTAACATTTCTAAAATACTGATGACCTTTTGTACATTTCTGTGAAGTTAGTAACATAACTTGAATCAAAATAATTTGAAAAGATTGTACATATTATATTCACTACAAAGAGTCTTTTACCTGAAAGTAGGCATGGTTCTGGCTTGCATTGTGAAGTACAGCGGACCTGGAAGTTGTTAAATGAAGAGGGACCTGACCAAACAACACTCGTCTTTCCATGAACATCACCTGGGTTGGACCAAGCTGTTGAGCAGAAACAATTTGTAAAATTGCAAAAGCATAAAATGATATAGAAATAAACAATTCACTTTTCAAAGCTCAGCACAAAATGATGCTTAGCAATATGTTGGGTCAAAAAGTTTATATAGAAAGTTTTAGCTAACCAAACTTTGGAACTAACCAAACTTAACAATGGAACTCTTACAAGCAAATTTCATTGTCTCTGCAATAACAATTGCGAACATAAACTAGAGACAGAATGTTGCAAAAGAAAAACAAAGATAAAATATCAGTAATACTGTGAGAGATGTCCACTGAAAGAGATTTAAATTACAAAGCTACGGTGGAAAACATGCCCTGTTTTTAGAAATGCATTGTCTTTTTGGGTTTCCTAAATATGAATTGTATGTTTACTTACATCAGCAAAGCATTTGAGTTTCAGTGTGTCCCCACCGTGCACTTGAAGAGCAAATTCTCCATCCTCAGGAGCATGGTAAGATGGATGAAATACAACCTCACACTCCAGATCCTTCATAGGGTCTACTGTACCTGAAGCGGGTCTGATGGAGAAGGCTGTACCCCTCTCACCAAGGATAGGTTGCCAGGTGAACTCTGCTGGGTAATTCCGCTCATTGCGCAGACTGATGACATCTCGTAGACCTGTACAATGCAATGACAATTAGGATGAAAAGAACTAATATTAAAACAACTGAAATTACTCTTGAGGCGAGTCTGAAGACATTTTTAATTATTCAATATTATTTCAGTAATTTTAGGGATTATAGAAGCTGTTCAAAACCTAGTACAGACACCTAATGTTCCCATACAAATGTATTCGATGAGTAAGCTTATAAGAAACTCTCCTGAAAAGTTTGAACATTTTTTAAGTCAGAAAAAAGGAAATGTTTTAAAATAAAATAAAAACAACCTTTAAATCCAATTAGATTTCAAGTTATAAATACAATAATGTCAAGGACAAATGAGCTGTCAATACTGTATACAAAATTGCCTACCTGCTTCAGCTGGCAATCCAGGGGCTGGGTGCAACTCTAATCTCGCTGATGACAGCTCCAATGCTACTGTCACTACATCAGCATATACTATCACATGCTCCTTGTTGATTTTATTGACTGTATATGTCACATTCCTGAAAGAGGAAAGTTGATAGCTTTAAAATTACATTGCAATAAATTAAATGACTACATTGAATGAAGGTTAAAACTGGATCCAAACTGTAGTCCCATGACAGATGGCATTAAAAGATCACACATTTCACCACTTTCGCTTAAAATAAACTAATAAAAAAACGAGGTGGGAAACTTCTATAGTTTAGACTTACCTTTGAAAACGTCCTTTAGTGTTGGATTCAAAGATGAGAGGAAGAGCTGCCTTGCAGTTAGGTGGGACCACTTGAGACAAGGGACTGGTTTGTCTCAACTCACGACAATCAATCTAAACACCAAATTAAACATGATGTTCAATGTACAACTTACTTAACATGGCAGAACTTTAGCAAAACATCAAGCCTTAATCATTAAACATACTGCACTATCACGAGTGCTTTTAAGGAATGCTTGAAGTATGCCTAATGACATCCATCTCACTGTAATTTAAGAAAATCTGCACATTATTTTTATTATTTAATTATTTGGATACACTTACATCAACTTCCACATGGATAAACTGATCAAGGTTATTGATGATGTTGAGTTTCTGCACACTTGTTGATTTAAGACACACCTGACCAAAGTCTAAGGTTGGGGGACCTAAAAAACAAAGACAATTTTAAAGTATAAAAGAGAGAAACATTTTTTAATCAAGGAGCAATTCCTCAATTACAACAATGCATAAATGGTCCAAAATTTTACATAAATAGTCTCCAAGGATTCCTTTAAGTAAATCCTATTAATAAAAGTACAGTTTCCTAAATGCACAAAGTCCTCTTAAAAAGTATCGTCAAAGATTTTTTCTTTCCAGCAACTATTTTCATTTCCAAAGGATCCAAACTTCACCAGCTCACTTCAGATGGCATGTATACACACCAATCTTTTCCTTGGCAGATTAATTGTGACATGATAACACGCTTTTGTGTGCATTCGGAATACTGGAACAAAACATGGACATTTCATTGTGGAGCAAGCACAGTGCATGCATTCACCATGCAATGCTTCATTTCCCCCATACAAAGAGGCACAGATTATAATGGCATTCTTGCTCAAAATCTCCCTTTTTCCAGAGGTTGTTGTGTAATCCCCAATTCTAGACCTTTGTCCTTTTGTCATACAAAGAGGATTACTAGAGATCAATAGGCTGTCACCACTGTTTATCATAGTATTCAGCTTAATGGGAGGCAAGTCCGTGATTCCAGCATGAATCGAGATTCCAGCATATGTTTTCGTACAAGGTTTTTAAATCTCATACTTTCTCAAAAGAGAACAATAAATCCTGGTGTTTTTTATGAGAACCTTTGTCGTCTTTGATTTGTCTCATCAGTGTTTCTTTGTAACAACAATATTCTCAAAACAAATTATTCCGGGAGTTCCGAAAGAATAATACCGCAGGGGAGGCACATGAAATATTTGTTTAATACCAGCGTGAAGTGGTCAAGATGAACATTAACACAAAGATAATGGATAAAGAAAGAGAAGTGAGCCTTACCTATGACCACCTGGTGTAGTTGTTGAGGAGTAAGGATCTTTTTACAATCAGCCTTCTCCTGAGACGTCATCGGGATGGCATTAAGTCCACGGCTAATTGGACGAGATGTAGAGTTCAGCTCCTTCTCTGCTAAATGCTTGGAGCTCAACATCCGACGGTTTTTGTCTCTTGGACTTGGTGCTGTTGAGTTAAAACACAAAATATTAACATTCTCACTAAATGACACACACAAATTCCTGTCAACTGATTGGTGGAACACGTGTCACATATCATCCATTATTTTGCCATGTATTCACTGCCACGACATTCCAAAATTTATTGGATGCTTCAAAGGGTCATTTTCAAGTTAATTGTTCCAAGCCCATTTGTCCAAATGAGACAAGGGCTCATTATGAGGGTGGAAAAGGCTGGTGTCTACATGGAGTTGTCCACGTTGTTTAAAAATTTTCTTAAAATAATTTTCAGAGTGTGGGGTTGACAAGTTTCCGGGTCTATTTTGTGTTTATTTTGAAAAAATTTAAAACGACAAAGATCTATGTTTGAGTATATAAAACAAATATTGATCACATTTCGTTCGTTAAATGGAATAGTAAAGATTTTACCTAGTGATGATATTCTACGACAATGCACTCAATCACATCCAATATTTGCATATCATTTAAAAGCAAATTGATTTATGGAATTTGTGAAAATTTATCAAAGCCATTTTCCATTTTCTAATCACAATCGGTGAAGAAGAAAAATACAACTTTGAGCATTTCAATTTGGCTGAAGATTATAAATAGAAACTAGTTAAGTCTGCAATCACAAAATCTTTACTAGTAACTGATGTAAGTAGAACAAAACAGTAATTATGGAAAAATCACAAGTTACACTTACTCTTTGTCAGTGGTTTGACTTCATCTACTTTAAGTTTAGGAGGCCTCAATCCTGACGCTGGCTTGAGACCAATATTTTTGTCATTATCCAGTTCTGCAAACTCCCTGGAGATTAAAAACAGACAATTTAAAAGTTTTGGTTCTGGGAATGCCCTGTATTTTCCAACCCTCTAAAAACATGGTGATGTTTAAATGCAAGTCTAAAGTGATAGACAAATAATTCTTAGGACAGACCATGACAGTCTGTAACGGACAAGGCAGTTGGCTTTGAGTGAATGATGGCAGGCTTTGGCATAAGTTTGTCCAAGAACTTAAAAAACAATTTCTTTCAGAAATTGTCATATTGGTTTTTCTAAACAATATTATGGTAATTAGAAGAAGGCACAAAGATAATGTATTCAAACTTGCTACTTTTGTGGGTTCATTTATTATCTTAGTTGTCTTGGAGCATGTCAAAATGTGGATGAAGAAGCAATTTTTCAAAACATCGCTAGATGAATAGAAAAAATATTGTGAGCAAATATAAAAGATAATGATTGGCAACTTTAAAAGCTTTGTCCCTCAGAAAACTTCCAAGTAATGGCAAAGCAAAACACCTCATGGTTCAAACATGCTTTTGATTCAAAATAGTGTGTGTAGAAACGAGTGCTGAAGAGGAAAATATGGTGATTTCTATACAAGTCTAAAGTGAAAGACAATGGTTCTTAGGACAGACCATATTAGGCTATAATGGACAAGGAATTTGGCTTTGAGTAAATGGGTGATTTTGGCATAAGTTTGCCAAGAATTTCTAATGACACACAATAACTGAAGATCTGAGATAAAAGTGAAGTAATTTGATTGTAAAACAGCATCAAATATCAATAATCTGAAAGCAGATGTACACAATGTGGTATCAAATGTATGAATACTTTTGATGCTTTTTTTCGTGGATGATGGTGAATAGAATAAATCATGATGAGAATTATGAACAATGGGCTATGATGCAGAATTTGAAAGTATTATCGACCTGCAACGAACTATTTCTTGGATTCTCTGCCATCTGAAAATGTTAACAAATAATCAAACTTATCACATTTGAAATACCATTTTGTGAAAATGTTTTACACTCTGAAGGTTAATGAAGAAAATTTAGCAAATCTGTAAATCTAACAAATTCAGGCTTGAAATTCTAATCTTAAAGGGACAAGACTCCCTTTTTGAAGTTACTCCTTTTCTTAGGTTAAAATCACTTCCAGTAGTGTAAAAGAGCATCCACAGGAAATTTTTACGGAGCACAAAGGCCATGATCTGGGCAAAGAAGGCCATCATTGGCACCTGTGTAATATAAGTTGTGTGACTTTCTTACACAGAACTTATTCAATACACATACAATAAATATTGATTCGATGAATAAACTCTTACTTGGCTTTTGTCTTTCCAATCCTGTGTTGTCGACTCTCTTTCAGATAGTTGTGATACATGTTCTTGTGTTTCTGTATAGCAGCAAGTTCATTATCATCATATGCATAGTCTGGATCAACATAGGTGTGGCGTTCTGTCTTGGTGAAGATGGTCCTGTGGTAGATATAAAGACAGTCATTAGCAATAAATCATGAATTACAAGTCTTCGTGATTGTGTAGAACTTTGCTAGCTACAACAGCAAGGAATACTGATAAAGATATAGAATACGAAATAAGTAACTTCTTGAATTTGTTGTTTGCAGTTTTGATCATTCCGTGTTTGGAGTTATTGAGAAGTTTCAAAAATAACAATGACACCTAATATTATTTATCTTAAATTACAAATATTTCAGTCTATTCTGGAATGCACTAAGATAACAACAGATGAAGAAATGCAAAAAAGATTTCTCACACATGACTTACTTGTACTGATCCCGTCGGTAGCTAGGCCTGATGCTACGAGCTCGATCGTTAGGGTATGCCACTAGAGCTTTACTGTCTGGAACATTGCCAGCTGACTTTGTGGCATGAAGTCCCCTAGTCTTAGGTGCTCCAACCATAGCTGCTCTGGGCTCATAAGGCTTAGCATTGTCAACAGTGACATCCACAAACTGGCCAACCTCACCAACAACACGAGGAGTAATACCTGAAGTGGTAGACAGCATTAGAATGGGTTTTTTATTTCCCAATTTGGAATCAATCAAAATAGACAACTATAAGACAGCAGTTATAAAAATTTAAGGTAAAAAATAAAAATGTCAGTTATCAATAGCTTTTCTCCATGCATGATTTCCTTTTCACTGCAGGCTTAACATACCTTCTGAAACAAACTATGTGATTGTCCAAATATAAATCAACTTGTGCAAAACATTTAACTGCACTTTAGATATTATGATTTACCTTGTGGAATGTTCAAACAGTGATAGATTTAAATTGAGAATGGTCTGTTTATGAGGCAATGATTAAATACAAAATATGACAAGAGCTTTCACCTCTTTTAGTACGATTAATGTACGCATCAGTCAAGCAACAAACGTCCTACCTGGGTTGAATTTAGGTTCTCTCTTCTTTGACTCAGCATTACTTAATCCATGCAAAGATATGTGTAAGGCATAGATTGCTTCCAGGTGTGTAGCCATTGGATTGGCTTCTTCCCCTTCATCAGCTACTGATCCTAAAACATCCATCACTTGGATCTTCTTGAAGGAGCCATACTGATTAGGCTTGAAGGAGAAGATAAGGTCTTGAGACTCGCCTGGTTTCAGCTTCCCAAATGATGGATAAATACAGAACTGAGCCACTTGTTGACAGATGAAAGAAACTGGAAGGTGGGTGGCATCATTGCGAAGGGTGCATAAGGTGTCAACATGCTCACCAACTGGACAATCACCAAAGTCAAAGTGTTTTGTTGGGGAGAGGCTCAGGAGAACTGGTAAGGCTGTGCCAGTAAGGGCAACTTCTACCTTAGTACCTTTTGGGGGAAAATGAAAAAATTGTGAAAATTAAATTAAACTTGTCACCAAAACACAATGCAATGCTTTATATAAAACCTGAGGCAGGATTTCACTTATAAAAGAAGGAAAACGATGAAAAGAAAAAAACAACTTATAAATCTGGTCACAACATTGAGAATTATACCTTCATTGCCATTCTGTTTTTCGCCTGCTTTGTCAGTACCAAACCCCTTGCTGCTCCCAATCACTACAATCTGCATGAACAAAGCAAAGTCCTGCCTGGGAGGAGGGGTGGCTGTCCCTTTCCACCCCTGTCTTGCTGAGTTGTAGCGGGGGCTGAAACGGAAGAAAACTGGGGCACGCTGATAGGGTGCAAGATGTCCTTGGGATGGAATTGCTGTGACCATTGAGGTCAGTTCATTTGTGCTAGTACGCACTCTATCCATGTCTTTGGTAGCAAGCGTTGCAACTGTTGACTTAGTGAAATCAGTTCCCTTGATAAAAGAAATTACAATAAAAATATGGTTGGCTTTCTTTTTTCACAAAAATCTTTAAAATGCAGCAACAGAATATGCGACTGCAAAATCTGCAAGAAGATTTAAAAGTTTCCATAAGAGAAGAAAACAAAAAATGCCCAAACAGACCCAAGTTTTCATTTTGTAAAATTATATCATATTGTTAAGTACAATAAAACATCTATATCACAACTGAACCATTAAAGGTTAAGTTTTAATATATACTTACAGCCTCCATGCCCTCAGCATCTTCCTCGAGTACTGTAACAAAGCTGACTGGATCAGGGCCATTGTTATAAAGCATAGCCATCTGGGTTTTGTCTGTGCCATAGTAAGTACAGCCAAATGGGATGCAGTCGATCTGATCCTCAGAGTCAGGAGAGTACAGCTCAAGGCAACGCTCAACAACATTAGCTTGGATCTGAAGAGTGGCTGGCTGCTGGGCTTCCAGTTGAACCCTAAGGGCAGAGACAGGGAAGAGGTATGTGTATTGGAAATAAGGCCAATGCTGCTGACAAGATATGATGAGTATGTGTAGAAAAAGCTTGCCAATTATTGATTTTTAAAGCAACTAACTTGTAGTTTTACAGTGCAACAAAATATTCATCCAACAGAGGTTTCTGATTCAGATCATCTTTTTTTAACCAATGCTTTCCAGGCATGGTAAACAAATTGCACAAACTTATACACAGATGTCAACTTAAAAGATAGTTTTGTTTTGTTTTTTGTTTTGCGTGTTAAATATTTTACAAAGGTTTTTGCAAAATTTCATTTTACAAAGGCTTTTGCAAATTTTTTTCAAAGAAACCAAAATAAAAATCTGTACTTACGGCACTTCTTCATTCAAAACTCCAGCATTTTTAGTAACAAACTCAACCTATAAAAAAGAACAAGTATATATATTTAAATTTATCAAATTTAGTTACCTGCAAATTGACACATAGATTATATAAATATTTAAAAATACAAGACATACAGATTCAATACAATGCATTCATATTATCAAAGCACATGGACATCCAGTAGAACATAAAAGTACTCAGCTGATGTGGGGTATATACACTGTTATTCAGTGGACATAATTGTTAGGTTTCTTATGTTCATATGTAGAGGCATCATATATTCTTTATGATTACCATAAAATTATGTGTCACCAAGACGTCCACTGCATAAAAAAGCCTGGTGCTTTACAAACCTACCTTAATGACCTGTGCAGTCTTGGGCTTCAGGGTACCAGCTGTAGGGAAGATGGTGATCGGCTGGAGACCAGTGTAGTTAATATTGAAGTTTCCTGGCAAGGAGCCATGGTTGTACAGAGAAACTTGAGTAGATAGTACTTTGCTATTTCGAACTACTGTGCCAAAATTGGCTGGCCCTTCCAAGTCAAGAAGGGGTTGTGGACTGTACCTGTAGAACAAAGAAATAAAAACATTAAAAATATTTCTTGTGGTAAACTTAAAAAATTTGTTTTCCAAACTAAATTTTGATTGACAAAAAATATGAAATAAACATTCAGTTATGTTTTTCACATTTTCTTTTCTCCACGATGTTTTTTAGCCTTGCTAGTGCTGCTAATGTTAAATTTAAGCGGGAATGAAGTTGTATAAACAACTGTACTAAATTACTTGGAATTATGATAAAAATGCTAATCACAATTCATAAGTACTCAACTCTTATAATCGCTTGATAAAGTGAGAACATTTTCCTGACGTCTATTTAACATTTTATTAACGCTTATTGAAAATGCAATTTATGATGTTTTCAAAAAATCCAAATTTTAAAACTTAATCCAACAAAGAAAAGTATGCTGCCAGCTGAGTGTCAGATCATACCCCTGATCACACAGCTGTTTATATATATCCAAAAGCATTGAAAATGGTTCGGGCTAGAAAATACTAGCAATAAGGGAGCTCAAACAGTTTTGCAATGGTCACTTACACACAGAGGGGTATCTCAACTACATCTTCATCTACAAGAAGGATAAGGCCATCCTGGCAATCCTGAGGTTCTTCAGTAAAGAATTCAATGGTAGCTGTCACCTCAAGGCCTGGTGCTACTGGTTTGTCTGGGTTCTTCACAATCAACTTGAATTTCTGTAAACAAATATAGGCAGCATTTTAGTTTTCTTAAAAGATATGGTTTCTCTTAGTCTCCACTTTCTTAAAAGATATGGTTTCTCTTAGTCTCCACTTTCTTATAGATTTGGTTATTCAAATAAAACCAAACTGTTAAGACAGATTATAAAAACCCAATTGAACTATAATAGCATTAAGTTTTTTTTAAAGTAGCCTGGCGGGCTAGGAAACTGTGTTTTTTGCTAGCCCACAGAAACTTACAGTAGCCTAGATTAATAAGGTATATTTGTGGCATGTACAGTATGTTTGATGAGTGTATAATAATGGTCTACCGTAGTCTGGTAGTCTCGCTCAAGGCTTTCACATTATGTTTACACGACCGGCTCACAAATTCACACACACAACGAGAGATGCAATCAATGTTCTAATTACTAAATGTTTTGAAACAAGATTTTTTGTTGGCACATGTGCAATGCCTAAGGTAGTTTATTTGTTTCCCCTATACAGGACAAGTGTACATGCAAATAGTATTTGGTCTTTATCGCACTAGGAAAAACATTTTGGACGCAACATCGTTTTATGGCATGGTTCTCAGTATACATCAGTTGTTAATTCTATAGTTGCGTTATGCATGTGACTGACTAATAGTGACTAGCTTTAGCAGCTACTTGTGTGTATTTGTACCTATGTGATTTTTATGGTGTGGTAGGTAAATAAGTGCATGCGTTTTTTGGTTATGGTTAAATAAAGTTAAATTCACAACACATAGAGGTAAAGTTTTAAAAAGTTCTCCTTTTACGCACATTTTTTAAGTAGCCTACCGGGTAAGTGGTTTTTACTAGCCCGCAGCAGTTTTTAGTAGACATTGTACACTGGGCTAGCCTTAAGGTAGAGCCCTGTTTTATGGGGACGTTTGATTTAAATTTTATTTAGGTGTTCGGTGTTACAAGCCGAAAAACCTATTGTTATTGTTCTAGGTTTTTTTTATGCGCTTTCTTCTTTCTCAATGAACCTTCTCTCGCAATTTTAAACGAAAGTAAAGCTTGTATGAACTTGAAACTTGTCATGAACATCAACCTTGGTTAGTAGACGACATCGCAACTTTTTTGGAATGATGACGTCATTGATGATGTCATTACGCTAAATAAACGTTAAATAATTTGAAAATTCATATCTTCAGAACCACAAACGGTACGTTCAAGATTCTTCCACAACATGAAACCTCTTGTAATGATCTACAAATGTCGTGCACAACTTGACCTCATTTGACCTTCACTTCCGGTCGAAACCGGAAGATCAAAATTTCAAAAATTCATAATTCAAGAACCGCTTATCATAGCGTCAAAATTTAAATGTCAGTTTGAAGACCGTAAAGCCTGCTCAAACTTTTGCACAGACATAATACCAATTTGACACTGTCTTCTGGTCATAAAAGATGACATCATTGATGGCGTCATTGTATTAAATCATTGTTTAATATTTCAAAAATTCATATCTGAAGAACCGTATATGTCACATACAAGATCTTTGCACCATATGAAAGCTTCTCGATTACTCTACAAATTTTGCACGTGTGACCCCATTTGACCTTGACTTCCGGTCGGAACCGGAAGTTGAAATTTAATTTATCAAAAAGAAGATTTTTCAATAAAACAGAATACATTGATAATCATTACTTTATCTGAAAGCCCTTAAACCATTCTGAAAATCGTGTTGAGGATGTGACCCCATTTGACCCTGACTTCCCGTTATAACGGAAGTTGAATTTTGACAGATAGTAAATTCATAATTCATCAACTAAACGTGGTACAGACTTGAAACTTACTGTTACCTTAGACGTTACTGTGTAGATGAAACTGAATTTTTTCCCGGATGATGACGTCATTGATGACGTCATGACATTAAATCAATGGTTAATATTTTAAAAATCATATCAGGGGAATAATAAAAATTACACATGAGATTTTTGCACCATATGCAAGCCCTTGAAATACTGTACAACTATCGCAGAGTGTGACCCTATTTGACCTTTAGAGCCGGTCGAAACCGGAAGTTGAAGCTTCACATTTCAAAAATGTTTTTTTTTTGCTTCCAAAAAGAGTACTTAAATCCCTTTAACCATTCTACGAATCTTACAAAAGTCATGACCCAATTTGACCTTTACTTTTGGTTGAAACCAGAAGTTCAACTATAATTAAAAAAAAAGAATCTTATTTGAAGAACCGCAATTGTGGTATGTTGTGAATTCATGTGGATTCATCTTCTGAAACCTGTTGAACTACCGAACACCGTGAGTTTGTGCACAAACTCGCAATGTCTAGTTACTTTTGTTCCCCTTCCTGAATCCATCAAAATCAACCAGGATTTTGACAATTTTGGAGGATTAAGGAACGTTTGACATTAACAGGAAAAAAAATGGGGATCTCGAGATACTCTAAACAATATGTGATGATATACAGAAGTATAGATGATAGGTAGGAGTAAAACATTTCTTGCTGGACAGTATCCAAAGAAAACATAACATATTTTTAGTTAGGCCTATTTATTTTTAACATTTTATATGAAAGTTTTTAGGAGTTGCTTCTTTTTGCCAATTTAGAAGAGAAGTTGTAACCAACCATTTCACAACAGTTACACTTTTACTAAAGAATAACCGTAAACACACAAACTTACACAAATGCCAAAAACTGAGCTCTGCATACTTGTCATTGTTTTGTAAGTTTTTGTAAAAACAAAGCCTCTGTGCCATTTTCTTTTTTAAAATTTGGCCTGGGGCATCCTTCCCATCTGCATTCAGTGCCCTTCAAAAGTTGCTTCTATTGAAGGGCAAAGTGGCCTTGCCCCAATATATTAAAAATATATTGCCCTGTAAATCCAGGCCAGTGGCTATGACTTCTGACTGTAGCCCCCTGACAAAGATACTGTCAAAATAGGGAGACCGCTAGACAGCTCAGTTAGTAGAGCACTGGCACGTAAACATGAAGGTCACAGGTTCAAATCTTTGTTCCCCGTAAAAATTTAAGAAAATAAAAGAAAACGGTACAGAAATGTTGGGGTCGGAATTTGTTTACGTAAAAGAACAAAGTCTACAATTTTTTTTTTTCAGAAAAAAATTAATTAATGGAAAAAATACAAAATCTGACCACCACTTTCTCACTTATTACAACCAAAATTATTGTCTTATTTACCCAAAATAAGATTATGTTTTGATCAAAACAAATGAAAATGTTGTGGTCATACTTGACACCTTACTAAATTAATATCCATCTTCTATTGTTGATTTCATTGGCAAAAGAGTTTAAATGAGAACAAAACAAATTAATTTACTTTCATTATTTATTCATCAAAACACTTGAATGTTTTCTATGTCTTGATTGTCATGAAAATCTCCAATGGAGTAGCTCAATACTTTCACTCTAACTCAGAACTTTCACCAGACCGAACACATTTTTAAAAGACCTAAAATATTACTTTCTTTTTATGTTTACTGAACTTTAAGGAGGTTTGCATTTTTGGGGGGTGAACTTTTTGTAATTATTTTATTTAATCGTCTGCTAATTCTCAATTTTTTTTGTGACTATTAAATTTCTATCTTTAAAATGTTGCCTACTTTCTTCTTGGACTATCATTTGTATTTTCTTAACCTCAATGATGTTTCGAAATAATTGACTAAACTGGAAATAAATGAACTGGAAATAAATTAACTGGATTTTGGTGAATAATATTTTTTTTTTTTTTAATGTTTGAACTGTAAAATGTTTCCTAATAATGTTTATTGCGTTTTCTTTTGTTTCCTATTTCTTCTTTTTAATATTATTTTTATTTTAAATAAAGTGACAGCACATGTTTATTAATCTCTCTTGAAGATGTGGTGGCCCTGAGAAGGGCCGTTTGGTTTAGGTTTATCTGGACCCAGCTAGACTTGCCCAGTGAGATGGCTGCAAGTGGACAGCAGCCCGGAAGTAGTCATTTCTCCATTGCAGTAGTTGTCCCATTGCAGTAGTTGTCCGCTATCTCTCCTGCGAACGCCTTGATTAAAGGCTACATGGATTGACCGGCTACATTACACAGGCTTGTCCGAGCGCAAGTGGGCGCCCTCTATTTTATTTTGTTTTTAAATTTTCTTTCTCGCTATTTCTCCCGCGAGTGCCTTGATTAAAGGCTACATTACACAGGCTTGTCCGAGTGCTGAGCTTCCAATCACCGCTACCTCGCTTTTAAATCGGTGGTCAAGTTGACTTAACTGAAGGTACGAGATTGCGAAAGCACGAGTTGGCGAAGGTACGAGTTGACTTAACTGAAGGTACGACTTGGCGAAGGTACGAGTCGGCGAAGGTACGAGTTGACCTGTTAGCCTAAAAAATACTTTAGTAAATCTTCAAATGTATGTTTTGAAATACACTAGACTGCAGTACTTGTTCTAAAGATGCTAAAATTACTGGTCCAGTGTGTATTTTCAAAACTTTGTGTAATAGTTAATCCCTTTTATGCACCAACTGTGGTTTTAAATGTAATTATCTCAAGTCCCTTATTGTGGTCTTACTTAATTAGCCCCAAGTTAGGATAAAGGCTTTATTCCAAAATGTTTCCCTTTTGTATTCAACATGGTTCAATAGCCTTTGTTGTCATTTGCAACCCCACTTCTTTTGTATTTTTTAGTAGTACTCTGTGGTTTCTTTTCAATACTAGGAATGAGAAGCTGGAGTAAAATCCTAATCTAATGCATGGGGTTTAGAAAACATTATCAAGTTGCTATGTAGCAAAAGCAAGAGTAAATTATACAGAAAAACAGAGAACAATCTTGTGTTTTGCTAATTGTTCAGACTCACAAATTGTTGGTGGTTGCTTTTTACAGTTGGTTGTTTTACAGTTACACTAAAGGGATAGGCCTAATTACATTTCTCAAACATTAATAGACTTTATGCATCCACCGCTGTCTTTGAGGTCAAATGCAGCATCAAACGTGCGTTGTAGCTTTTTTGACCTCAGCCCGTTCTGTACTAAATGCTCATAGTGACGTCATATGCATAAGGTCTATTCCACACTATTCTAAAGAAGTAATTAATCAAGGTAATGTGTAAAGAAAACATTTAAACTAAATGTTTGTATTTTTGTATATTTTTAATTTTTCATTTAAATTCTTGTAACAATATTTTGCTGTAAATTTATACTTATGTTTTATGTCAGTCTACCAGTCTACATGGGCTCCTAGGCTTGGCCAAGGTAGGCCTAGGTTGGGTGTGTGTAGGTTGGAATAGGGTTTGTACTTTTTTGTGGAGATTTAATTCTACTTTTTGTATCTGACTATAAACATGATAAATATAAACAATTAATAGTAGCCTATAGCCTAATTCTGTAATTAGGTTTTTAAACAATACAATAGTTAATAATATGCCCTAATGAAAAAAACTGTCATATATTTATCAAGAAATTCGCTGCATGAAAAAATAGGCTAATATTATTTATTATAAAAAAAACAGAAAACAAAGAAAAACCACTCGACTCCCTTCCTTGACCTTGAGAAAGGAACAATTTACAAAGTGAAATAAACATATTTTATGAAGTGCAAATAGGCCCTACGACAAAGCCCAAAGTTGGGCTCATACTTCATGTACTTCAGGTTAACAAAAAGGAGGCCATTTACAAGGTTTACACTTTTTACAGTAAAAATGAACGCAAATGAACTTACATTTGTATTTGGTCCGTGGAATTTTATTTGCTTGCTGCACTTGCTGATGTTTTGCACTGTGACAGTTTGAGCGTGGACGACGTTAGCTTCTGCATCCAAAAACTCTATCACTGGAGGGATAATTCTTACCCCTGAAATGTCTCCTGCCATAATGAACACAAAAACTAAAAACTAAGTTATAAAAAACAACTTTTTTGCGGAAAATTACGCTGACGTTTCACTGCAGGCGGTTTCACAAACAGCTGCCATGTTGTTGCTCAAAAAGTTGTTGCCAAGCACGGTTTGTCGTTTATCGTCTGCTGCCCGCTGGAGCTTGCTGACGATGACGTGCAGACGATAATAAAAAAAAGGTTTTTTTTTTATTCTCGTATGCGCCTGCGCAGACATACGAAAAATTTTGGCAGCGCCCTCTCGTGTTCTACCATCCATAGCAACAATATAAACATCGACGAGATCGCTCGACATGCTCGAGATATTATTAGAGAGCACATCAGCTAGCTAGCTAGTTTTCGTCAGATCGTAAAAAACTCTACTCAACATTCAAGGCAAGCTACAGCATTTACCGGCAATTACATCGCATTCATATTACTAACTATTAGACTTTACAATATCAATTGACTAATCAGAAGTTTTCCAATAAAAATGGGACAGGATTACTACGGTATTCTTGGTCTAACGAGGTCGGCAATAGATGCAGATATCAAGAAGGCGTAAGTGTACACATCTGATCTGTATTTTTAGGCCTAGCCCTACATGTTGCTTTACCTACTTCATCTTTGTATTTAATTTAATTTTCTTTAATTTTATAAAAAAAAATAAGGCTTCTTGTTTTTTGGACATAGCATTTATTATTTACTTTTTGACTAGTGTGAGTGTCATTTTGTCAGTCAAAAATACAATTTTGACGTTACAGAATACAGTTTAATCATGAATTTATTTTGAAAGGCCTATAATTTAGTATTTATAATATTTTTAGTCATTTGTATTTTTTAAATTATCTTAATGAATTAGCATAATTAATGCCAGTTATTTCTTCGTAAAGGCAAGGTAGTTTTTCCTTGTTATAATCAATAAAGGGCATCTCTAAATGGGAGAAATGTATTGTTTCAAAGAGTACAACTTCAAAAAGCAAATGACCAAGCAACGACGTCACAGAGATTATTGTGTCTGTACACAACTATTGTACTAGTACTACTAGGCAATGTCTGTAACTAAGTCAGAATATGACTCCAAGGATCAGGGTTGCTTCGCGCAGTGGGTGTCACAATCAGGATAAGAACCCACACTCAGATGACTCAACCATAATTTCTTGAATTTAATGAGCTAGACCACTGGGCCACATAATAAACAGGCACAAGCATAATGACTGAAAAGGCATTTTCGTCTTTATTTTGTGTCAATTTTTTTTATAAATATTTACTGATTTGTTTCTGAGTCAGGTGAGAAAAACCAGGCACCCTCAGGTGGGAATCAAACCTACAACATTCTGAACTATAGAGCACATGCTTCAAAAACAAGACCAGAGCATTTGCCCCTTGATGAGAAGCCAAATTAATTACTGCAATTAGCAGGAAGGACTGATTAATAACAATGGAAAATAAGTGTGGATACATGCACACAACTGAATATAAATTTTTACATTTTCTGTTCTTTTTCCTTTACAGATATCGGAAACTCTCTTTGAAATATCATCCCGATAAGAACCAAGAATCAGGTGCCCCAGAGAAGTTCAAGCAAGTGTCTGAGGCATACGATGTGCTATGTGATCGTAAGTTGCAATTTTTAGCACAGGATTCAATCCTACTGAAAGTAGTGGACAGAACCTCATGTCTTGTCATTATGGACATTTTTTAGTCACGGTTTTGTAGTAAGTTCTACAGAAAGGTCTACAATTGCCGTTGTTTGCTAAAGTTTAGCTCTGCAATACATGAAGATAAAAGGTTCATCAAACTCAAGCAAAGAGTAGATTAACCCAGCTAGGTGCAGCTACAGTTGGTAACATTTCGCAGTGAGTTTACCAACCATTTTAACCATTCAACTGCATACATTTGTAGGTTGTGTATGGTGGCACAACTGTGTACAGACCAAATGATATCATATTACAGGCTGGCATTATTCATTTATCCTTCAAAACACAGTGGATTATCTTGAATGGTCAGACAGTAGGAAGGTTAATAAAATTAAAAATACAAGCAAAGGTCCATCTCTATTCCCAGCTAGACTTAAATTTGGAATTGTTTTTTAAAGTATGACTTTTAAAAAATTATTTTAAAACTTACTGCACTTAAAAAATGTTCCGTAGTAAGTCAATTTCTCAAGATTGAATATTTGCAAAAGTTCTTAAGAATTTTGTTGTATCTCTGAATGCATTTTACTCTATAGCAAGGAAAAAGGCAGTATATGACCAGTTTGGTGAGGAAGGATTGAAGAATGGTGTACCCGAGGGTAAGATGGAGAGTGGAGCATGGACCCATGGATATACATTTCATGGTGATGCCAATAAGGTGTTCAGAGAATTCTTTGGTGGGGACAATCCATTCAGTGGTAAGTAAAACAGTGGCATTCTATGCATTTTGAAAAATTATATACTTTCAAAGCAAATTATTTGCACAGGTATTGAAGTATGTGTACTCCTCAATGATATGCTATAATTTTGAAATGGCTACAAGTCCACAAGATCATCTTAACTTTAAATTATGGGAGCATTTCTACTGAAGTCCCCTCCTCCTCGCACCATGTTTTAATATTAAGTAGATATGTTAGAGCTGTTTTACTGTGCATTGTTTTTACCTGATTCTCTTGTTATTTGTATAACAAATATAAAAAGCATGTAAATAAGAAAAGCATGCAAAAACAAAACATGACCTTATATAAGGTTATATAAGTTATTCGTCAACTTACTGTGAATCAATCCATACTTTGTCTTGTCAGAATTCTTTGATGAAAGCGATGGAGACCCAAGTATGGGCTTTGGTGGTCTTAGAGGACGTGGGAGGAAGAAGCAAGATGCATCTATTGAGAGAGATTTGACTCTGTCTCTTGAGGAGATCTTCCATGGATGCACAAAGAAGATGAAGATCTCTAGAAGAGTAAGTTCAACAATTTGTTATCAATTCAGATTTATTTTCATGCTTTGAACTTTCATTAGAGGTAACTAAGGCAACTTTGCTCCTATGCTTTCCCTTTGTGTTCCTTAAAATATTGCCCTTGCCACCAAACAAGATGCCTAGTTCTTTTGCACATTTTAGTTAGTAAAGATTTGACAAAACCTTTATTAATGTGTTAATAAACAGTTTTACTTTGGCAGAATTAGATGTAAGAGAGAACATCCTTTATAAGTATCCATTTAGTCCAGATTAATGTGTTGTTGAACTGCACTTGGTTCATAAAGGCAAGTAATCAAATAAAATCATTCAAGATCTTTAATGCCATTACAATCTGATGACTCAGAATACTTTTAATTAAAAGTAAATCCTTTGTATCGTCAGGTGATGAATGAAGATGGTCACACCTCAAGCATCCGTGATAAGATCCTGACCATCACCGTCAAGAAAGGCTGGCGTGAAGGCACTCGCATCACATTCCCAAAAGAAGGCGACCAAGGACCCAACAATGTACCCGCTGATATTGTCTTTATCGTCAGGGATAAACCTCATCCTCGCTTCAAACGAGATGGCAATGACCTTGTCTTTACAGCAAGAGTCCTCCTGGGGAAAGCCTTGACTGGGTGTAGTGTTGAGGTGCCAACGTTAGATGGACGTCTTCTAAATATTCCAATCAATGACATTATCAGGTTGGTACCCTCGACTTTTTTTTACAAACATTTTCTGTGAAGTTAAGTATTTCTTTGTCCTGTGAAAAGTATAAAAAAAACGAAGATCATTTGATTTGTACCAGGTTAGAAAAAGCTGCATTGATATTGGAAATTTTTTTTGTTTACGTTTTTTTTTTAATTCTTTAAACCGCATCCTTTTTGGTGGCTGAGGTTGTTGCTAAGGGCAGCCTATGCTCCAACAAGTTTTGACCAGCCATAGCCTCGGCCCTCAATTCAGCCATGGCCTAAGACACCGCGTTCAATTTATGTTAATAAAACTTTGAATATTCATGAGAACCCATGTGGTGTCAGCCATCATTGTTGATGTGCAATAAATGTAAATTTATAAGCCATCTAAAAGTTTTAGAACTGCATCTCTTATAAAAGACTCTTGTAAACTTAAAAATTAATCCTTTGATTTGATTATGATTGTTTTATTTTATTCCAGCCCCGGTTATGAGAAGATTGTCCCAGGTGAAGGCATGCCGCTATCCAAAGCCCCTGAGCATAAAGGAAATCTTGTCATCCGATTTGACATCGAGTTTCCCAAACAGCTTATACCTGAAAAGAAACATCTTGTTAAGGAAGCACTACTGTAACAAAAATAGTAGGAAATATAATAAACATCTTTTTCCACAGAAGGGCTTCAAGAAATTAGGAATTTTCAAGGTATTGATTGATTCATGTATACATTTCCGTTTGGTACAAGAAATCACAGAATGATGAATTGCCTTTAATTTCAGTCAAAAATTGCAAGATAACTTGGAGTACCATATAAATCTTCTTGAGGATTTCCCAAACTGGATTCAGCTCCAGGCAATATTACAACACTAATTTTTGTCAGCAGTGCAGATTTTGGGGGAGGATTAAAATGGAATAGGGTTGACTAAATTCCACAGAATTATTCAAATTAATACATGCAGCCAATACAACCAAAGAAATTAAAGTTATATTGGTTAATATTGGTTATATTATTATAATCTTTCTGCAAATCATTTCCTTACTTCACAGGCCTTGAAGAGGCATGGCCACATTCTCTGAATAAAGGAGAATTCCTTTAGACCATTGAAATTTCTATGGGAAAATTTTAGTGACACCAATGCCAGGACCAGGGGTAACTGTTATTTGTAAAACCAATACTGTATTTCACTAAATTTAAATAGCCCTGTCTTCTGACTACTGCCCATCAATCTTCCAAACATTAACTGCCTTATTTGAGGGTTAATTTGTTTGAAATGTGTGACATAGCACTTTTTGTTGAATATTGTTATTAATCTTATATTTTATATTTCATTTAATTCATTTGTCTTCAACCCAATGGAAAATGACAGTTGACAAACCAAATCTTAAATTTTCCAGATTGTAAATACTCAATGTACTTCAGATTTCTTTAATCAAGAATCCGTCCTTTTCAAAAGCCATGTATATTGTACATACTGAATGTAAAATATTTTTGTTTGTTGGAATAAATACACAAACTGTAGAAAGTATTATATTGAGTTGAGTTAATAAATTGTTTGACATTGTCAACAAGGGCCCGCTTCTGTGAGGTGAAAACCTAAAGCCAGGAACTACCAATTGATTTGGTCAGCAGCGAAAATAATGGCATTTTTTCTGGGGGCCCCTTTACAGTTACACCATTTTTATATGAATGTTTTTTTCATCGATAGTGATTAAAAAACCCTCCTCGTTGTTAGATTACACAAATCCTGAGAGGGCTGATCAGGCTTATTCTTGCCAGAAGTTCTTTTACAGAAACCCACAGCTCACAACTGTTGACTGATGTACATGTAGTATATAGTAACTTTCAAACATAATGCTGGAAAAACATCTTTAAAAAGATGAACCCTGTATGAACCCCCTCCCAACTACCAACCTCCATTTAAATAGCAGTGAAATCGAAAGCCACAGTATACAAATGGACCAATTTCATGAAGCTGTTAGGCAGAAAATACTGCTTAGCAAAATTCTTTGCTAAGTAAAAACTTAGTGGTGCACCAGTCACAACAAAGTAAACATAGCATTTTGGCTGGTAACCTGTTTTTGCCAAGCATAATTTGTCTGTGCATAGCAAGTTTTTGTGCTCAACAAGCTTTATGAAATTAAGCCCAGGCCTGAAACTTACTTCTTTTATAAAGGCAAGGCACTTTTTCCTTGGTAAAGGGCACCACTATTAAGAAAATGTATTTTCTGCTAAAGCTTTTCAAAGGACACAAAGGCAATAACCAGGGGGCAACGAGGCACTTGCATCAGTTACCACACTAGAAGAATCAGGTAGCGTGTCATGGTCGAGTGGTCTAGCACACAGAACTCAAGTTCTATTGGCTGAGTCAGTGTAGTGTGGGTCCGAGTCCCAGGTGTGACACTTGTGACCTTTGAGCAAGACACTTAACTATAATTGCTTCTCTTCACCCAGGAGTAAATGGATACCTGCAAAGGTAGGGATTGTTGGTATGAATGATTAGCATTTTGTGCGCCCAGTTGGCTGCTGTTGCTGCATACTCCTAAGGAGTCGAGATGGTGTAAGGAATACTTTGGGCCCGATGAACAAGGGTAATAATGTAAGGTGCTGAGTGGCCTACTTGGCTTGAAAAAGTGCATTATAAATACATGCCATTACTATTAACAGGCCTGCAGGCATCAATACCCACAGAACTGCACCACGTCTTCATGAAAAATAAATTATCAGAAAACTGTATGTTAAATCTCAATCCTTCAGTCTCTTCTGAGATCAAGACAAAAAATAACCCAATCAAACAAAACAATATTAGGAATTACAAAATCTAATATTCGCATATTTCATTCTTGTCCTCATTAAATTGTACACAATTAAAATTTGAATTTTATTGTAAAAATATATTATAAACTTTTCATCAATATTTTCCATTATTAGAAATTCCTATTTTTTGTGACAATGATTAGCAAGAGGTTGGTTAGCCAAAGCTTACTTGCTTCATGTGGTGCTCCTGGAAAAGACTCCTGCAAATGGCAATTTTATATTAATTTTTTATCATCTGCCCTTCATCCCCTCCCCCTCCCCCAACACACTTAACTGCCCATGTTACATAATACATGTTAGTTAATTTTTGAGGTAATGAATGTTGTTTTTAGAGATAACATTTCCTTTAAAAAAGGTACACATTGGTTACAGCCTGATGTTTTACAGTTTGCAGCATGTATATAAAACCCCAGTTAGAATCACTTGGTCCAAGAATAGTTTATATGAAAAATAAGTGCGTTCACCATTCAGAAATCACTAACTGTTTTGCCATACATTCTGTCAAGTAAATCTTCCTTAATACCACTATAAAAGGAATGGAATCGATTTAAATTCTCATATCAGTATATCAACCTTTGAATATAATTGTAAATGTGTTCGAATACTTGCCTCAGTATCTAATTAAGAGTAAGGGCCTTGTCATACAATGCAATTTTGACAAACAACCAACTGCACTGCATGCAAAAGGAACACTTTGGTAACATTTTCCAACAGTGTCAAACTGTCCTAAAGAAAAGTTATGCGTAAATTGAATGATTGGACATTGCATGTAAATTGACTCATGTAACATACACCTAAGGGGAGGCTTACATGTATTTATTTTGCAGCGTATTTGATGATAAATTAGAAACAATTTAAATCACAGTTGAAATCCACATTATTTTAGGACAAATTCCTCGAAAAACTAGGAATACAAATAAAAGCATAACATCTAACTATCTGAATACATAACAACAGCCCCTTTTCAACTGAGAACCTACCTACAAGCTGTCCTACTTGCTGTATTTCCTGGGGGACTAATTCCAAAACATGAAGTTTGATGCTAATGGTTCAGAAGGACCTTGCTCTATGACCACCACCTGATTAAATAATGAATAATGCATAACGTTAAATTAGTTCCCTGATGCAGATATTTATTTCAGACTAGTGTCCAATGAATTACCTTGTTCTTTTTATGTCTATGAGCTCTGACCAATGAATATCATTTGTACATGCAACATATTCATATAATTGGTCAGAACAATGTAGTCTAATCATACTGCGTTACCTCTTAATGAAGTTTTAAAATAACTAGTGCTATGTTTTAATCCACATTGCTCAATTGTTTTAGACCCACTCGAGTTGACGAACAGCGCAAAATATTGTCATCCCAAACAGTCCAAGCATGGCTGGATATCCATAGGCTCCACGTAGACGCTTCTTTGGATCTTGATTGAACAAAATGCAGAATAAAGTAAAATGTCATTCAAATTTAATGCCTGGTTTAACACTTTTGAAGATTGTAATTGTGAAGATTTTAACTGAAGATTGTAATTGAATTACTTGATGACTGGAGAGGGGAGGTATGTGATGATAGTTCTTGCTTTTCGCTCAAAAATAGAACCACCCATAAGCCATGCACATCCTATAACTGACACATCATCAGCAAAATGCTATAAGGTCCTAAATTGCAATTTCACGTAGTGATCAAATGAGCATTAAAAGAAAAATTTGCATAAATTTGAAAAAATAAATCGAAACCCACAAATAAATGTTGGGCTAACTACCTTATAGTCATGAGCCAACGAGTGGGTAGCAATGCAATGCTTGAGTCTCCCAAACTTTAGTCTTTGCAAGCTGATAATGCATGAAAAAACATTTTCTCACTGTATTTTTCTTTATGGTTAGAAATCTTTTCTTTTCTAAATCTTCCTCATGTTATCAACATCATTTCTAAATAAAAAAAACAGGAAAACTTACAAAATACATAAGTTTTGTGAGCAATGGGAAGGCAGGGCTACTTGCCTCGCATAGTTTATATGCATTCAATTCATACATCTTTACCAAGAAAAAGGCTCACGCTGCATAAATCAAGTCTGATTTTAAAGAGTTTTTATAAATCACAACAGAATCTTCATCCAGCTACCACAACCCGTAAAGGCATTTCTAATATGGACAATGACTGAAATCTTGTTCAAACAAAACTCAGTTTACCTCCGGTGTAGTAACCATGGGCGAAGCTGAACCGACTCAAGATCCATACTGCCCCACATGCAGCTGAGGCTTGCTAAAATAACAAGAGTGTGATAATAAAGATGCATTCATAATCAACATATGACAAGTTAGCCTATGCCTCAGGGTAAGGATTAGTCTATAGCCATTTTTCGTGGGTTCATGCACTAACCAAGGAGGTACCTTCAAGCACTAAGAAATGCTCCTCGTCATTACCTAGATGTATGATAAAGATTTCAAGCTCCTAAATTGAGATGTATAATACATCGAGGTTGTAGAAGAGTACATCATTCCAATACTCTACTTTTCAACAATCATATCAGGAAACTAACCAATGAAAATTTCATTAAATTAGGGGGTCCTCATTTTGAGAACACTACAAATCAAAATAATGTAATTACTAAGATACTAATAATAATCAGTTCTTGTATAGTGCTTGATCCATGGGCATCTCAAAGAGCTTATTATATTAGACTAAGTTTTTGAATTATGAGACCCATTTATATACAAGGTGATTATGCCAGAAATACTTGGGCAAACCCCTTCTCTAAGCAATAAGTGAACTGGGATTATTTACGTGCATTACACAACACATGGGACCTACCTCGTTACGCCCCATCTGAAGGACAGAGCAATAATGGTGTCTTGCTAATAATGACACATGTCAAGACCGGGACTTGAACCTACAATCTACTGATCAGAAACACCGGAGCTTCATTCCCAAGTGCTAGATCGCTCCACCACGACAAGCCATTTCTAAGAAAAGTCTTGTAATTGCTTATTTCACGACACTGGTCCAATATTTTATACAGTCAAATCTTCCAAAAGTATTTTGGCACTGACTACACTTGACTACTTACCGGAAATCTAAGCCCAGACATTGCGAGAAAAAACAGGAATGGTGGATATGACTCCAAACTGCAATGGAAAAATAAAACACAACCAGGAATAACTTTTTGACACTTGACCGACAGTCTTTACTAATCAAGAAAAGAAAGCAATTCATGAGGGCAATGGTATTTAACCAACAACCTTTATTGGGACACTGCAATTTTTTTTATTTGGCAAAGCATGTAGAAACATTAACAAGTTGCCGCCAGGATTCCTTTTTTTTTGTCCCGTCCCCCTGGCGAGATTCTTTTGGCAGAATTGCTGGAATCTTTTTTCTTTGAGGGTACCGCTGGCACAAAGAAACTCAGACTTGACAATGCCAAGGGAACAAAGATTCTCTTTGTTGGGTCATCAGTTTTGTTGAGAAAATGTCAATCTCACACAACAAGAATTGCAAAACATCGAACGTTACCTACGGCATAGGAGTGGCACTAAACATGGGACCATGGCTCGATTGCGGGCTCACTCTGACTTACCTCCATTCAGCTGAAATACAATGAATGAACAATGGTGGAAGACTCTCGATGCTTCGCAATCCCCTTCTTGGAACAAAAGGACAATGGTCTATAATCGGGAATTACACAAAAAGCGCCTTGCACAACCTTTTTTTGTCCTTGTGTGGGTGAATCGAAATATTAGACGGTGTGTGCATGGTCTGTGCACACTCCGCAGTTGAATGACTGGGAGACATTTGCTCCGGTGGTCCGAAATTACATAATGGCGTCGCAAGATGGCATCTGTTTCCAGGCAGGGGAAACATTTGCGTGTAAACAGGACATCCGGCACCAACTTGTTAAATGGTTGTATCAAAATATTTTAAAGTGAAGTTTAAGGCCTCAGCACTGCACGAAAATGAAGTCAGGGCCCCAATTTCATAGAACTGCTCAAAAGCAGAAAATATTGCTGAACAATTTTCTGCTACGCAAAAATAAGCAGGACACCAGTAACAGAAAGTACATGTGAAATGGTATCTCAGCTGGTAACCTTATTTTGGTTAAGCATAATTTTGTCAAGCTTAGCTACTTCTTGTGCTTAAACAGCTCTATGAAATTGTGCCAAGCTAGTCATTTGCAAAAACCAGCATCCAGCTCAAGTTACACATGTTGCTTGAAATTGTCTTCAACAGGTGAGGACTTTTTGGAATGACATTTCCCATTTGTATACTCTAATGCTGTAAATGGGTTGCAAGGCACATTGAATAACCATTTTGAAATATGTATGATATACTTAATTTAATGTGTTCCTTCACTTTAGCTTAAAACTCACGTGTTTTGATGAGCTCTCTGTACACAGTTAAACATTGGCTGAGAATCACTGTACATAGCTGGGTACTGTTCAGTAACAAATAAAGAAAATAAGCCTCTGTAAGATCTGCTCAAAGCCAGTAAAATATTCTCTAAAAATAACACAAGATACATGTAGTAAAACCAAAGTATACAATTTTTACCAAAAAGATACACTATTTGAGTAAGCATAAAATTGCATACAGTGTAAGCTTGAAAGTTTAAATTGTTAAATTATTTGTATACATTTTTATTTTTAGATGTTTGGGATTTAGCTCTTGTTTAAAATGCTCACTGTGTTTGTTTGCTCAATAATTGTAATGGTTTTACAGCAAAACCATTAAAATAGAAAGGCTCAAGTTCTAATGACTGAACCACTCAAAGTTTCAAAACCAACTCTGAACAAAATAAAGGAACAATATACATATTTTGATTCATTTTTGTATTTAACTGTTTTTCCCAGGAGGACCTATAAAACACTTGAGTACCCACCTCTACTCCATATTTCTTTCTAGCCATACCAACTTTAATACCCAAGTAGTACAACATAACATAACTGGCTGAGCCCACCAGGACAACATATCCATACTCCTTTGGAAGGGTTGACAGTACACCAGACATCTTGATAGGTGGCCTTTCAATTCAAACAACTTCAAATGAAAGTCAACTTTCTCTTCTATCAAACAATTTTCCTGTAGAAGTAAATAATTTAAATAGCAATGATGACAATAACAAGTTCATACTTTTTTAATAAGGGAATAAATGAGTGGCGACGAGTTCTTAAACGGCCGTTTAAAACCGGCAGGGTCGTGGCCGTGCGATAAAGGCCCGAGCCGAAGGCGAGGGCCTTTATCGCACCGCCACGACCCTGTAAGGTTTTAAACGGCCGTTTAAGAACGAGTCACCACTCTTTTATTCCCATTCATAAATGCCCTTTTGTTAACAAGTATTGAAAAATATGGAAAATTGGTTTAAAAAAAGGTTTTGGATGGTTTCGTTCATTTGTCAGTTTGCAACTCATGTTCAGGGGCCCTGCTTTGCTTGTGCGTCTGGTTGTCGCCTCCCCTATGTGTGATTTGCACAATTTAGAGTTTCAAAACACGAAACCAGACTAAAGAACAGCAGTATCTGACTGTTGGTCGTCGCGGCTGCAAGGCTTTAGAAATACATTGTTTTCACAGTAAAATAAGAGGAACTGTATTAAAACTGACAACTGCTGAAGAATGGAGAAAGAATTTAAGAAATGGTAATGTTGATCTGATTGGTGAGTGCGATTATTTACAACAGTTTGGATTTGTTTTACCGTTGGAAGCTTGTTCCGTGTATCGATACAGTGTGGGCCCTCTGTAGTGTTAACGTTATGCAGTGCAGCGTCGTTGTTTCAAACTTTCAGTGTACAAAACTTCATGTATCATGGCAGACTGTCACATATGTAGGTGATTTTTCTTTTTCTTGCTTCTATAAAGCTGTAATTTCATCACCTGTGCACTGCTGGAACCTAGGCCCATTTGAATTTGATGTTGACTGATCTCGGTCTGCTTTCTCCTCTCTGACATTGTTCTGCCTCTTCAACAATAACTTCCTCATCAGTTATATCGTCAATATCAAATTGAAGGTCAAAATTACATTGCAAGTTGTCACACATTTTAACTTAAATCCAATAAGTAAGTGTCAAAAAACTTTTATCGTGCACAAACAAACCAGCAAATGTGAGCAGACGATATTTTCTGTACACTTTTGACAGTTCTTCAGCCTCGTCCAAAACATTGCTTTTTAAGTGTTTTTATTAAAGCTCCATTTCATTTCCTTATCAACATTTTCTCTTTAAAATATAATGATTTGACCTCATACATTTGTTGTATATTTGTGAAAGTAACCATCTTTAAGAAATATTTATTTATTATTTTCAAAAAAAATAAAGTTATCCAAAATAATAAGTTAAAGGATAACAAAATCTCAAGTTTTGTTATTCATGTTCAGGGGCCAATCACAATCCAACTGGTTTTAAACAGCCCCAGCTGTGTCTTTATCAGCCGTTTAAAGTCACTTAGAAATGGTCATGTGACCACTTCTTAGCCAATAGAATTGTCTAAACTGTCTGGGGTATTTATGAATGCTTATTATAAACCTTCAAACACATTTTATGTCATAAGAAAATTAAAGGCGGGTTTGTACTCCAGACTGTCTGGCAATGACCGACCGACCGAAAATTTGGGCACAAAAATATAAGTCTCCATTCGAATGTTCATATCATGTTTTGGGGGGGACATCGGCATAGGGCCAAGGTGCAGAGGTAGTCCAATATATTGGCACTATTTATGGGGCTATAACCTTACATTTTAAATGTTATAAAAAAAAAAACCACTTATTTTTTCAGTAAAAACAATAGCATTATCTTTTTCTTTTGAAATATCCTTGGAATTTGCACGCCTTTCAAAGTTTGCGCCAAACAGCTCCAAACAAACACAAACTTTTTATCCATGATTCATAAATACCCCAGACAGTTTAGACAATTCTATTGGCTAAGAAGTGGTCACATGACCATTTCTAAGTGACTTTAAACGGCTGATAAAGACACAGCTGGGGCTGTTTAAAACCAGTTGGATTGTGATTGGCCCCTGAACATGAATAACAAAACTTGAGATTTTGTTATCCTTTAACTTATTATTTTGGATAACTTTATTTTTTTTGAAAATAATAAATAAATATTTCTTAAAGATGGTTACTTTCACAAATATACAACAAATGTATGAGGTCAAATCATTATATTTTAAAGAGAAAATGTTGATAAGGAAATGAAATAAAAACACTTAAAAAGCAATGTTTTGGACGAGGCTGAAGAACTGTCAAAAGTGTACAGAAAATATCGTCTGCTCACATTTGCTGGTTTGTTTGTGCACGATAAAAGTTTTTTGACACTTACTTATTGGATTTAAGTTAAAATGTGTGACAACTTGCAATGTAATTTTGACCTTCAATTTGATATTGACGATATAACTGATGAGGAAGTTATTGTTGAAGAGGCAGACCAATGTCAGAGAGGAGAAAGCAGACCGAGATCAGTCAACATCAAATTCAAATGGGCCTAGGTTCCAGCAGTGCACAGGTGATGAAATTACAGCTTTATAGAAGCAAGAAAAAGAAAAATCACCTATATATGTGACAGTCTGCCATTATACATGAAGTTTTGTACACTGAAAGTTTGAAACAGCGACGCTGCACTGCATAACGTTAACACTACAGAGGGCCCACACTGTATCGATACACGGAACAAGCTTCCAACGGTAAAACAAATCCAAACTGTTGTAAATAATCGCACTCACCAATCAGATCAACATTACCATTTCTTAAATTCTTTCTCCATTCTTCAGCAGTTGTCAGTTTTAATACAGTTCCTCTTATTTTACTGTGAAAACAATGTATTTCTAAAGCCTTGCCGCCGCGACGACCAACAGTCAGATACTGCTGTTCTTTAGTCTGGTTTCGTGTTTTGAAACTCTAAATTGTGCAAATCACACATAGGGGAGGCGACAACCAGACGCACAAGCAAAGCAGGGCCCCTGAACATGAGTTGCAAACTGACAAATGAACGAAACCATCCAAAACCTTTTTTTAAACCAATTTTCTATGGCGTGTCAAACGTTGCAATATTCAATAATGTACACATGTATGTGCGATGTTTCTCATTATATGCGACGATTGTCATACATGTTTGATATTCGTCTTATGTATGCAACATTTAAAATATATATGCAATAATCTGTTATGTTTATGCAATAATCTTAAGTACATATGCGATAATTTGTAATATATACGTGATACTTTGTAATATTTATTTGATAATTTTCAAATATATATTTTATAATTTTTTTATATGCGATAATTTTAAAATATTTATGCGATAATTTTCAATATATATGCGACAGTTTTCAATACAAATAGTTTACATGCGCGATGTTTTGTGATAAGCAATTATTTTCGCACGGATGCAATCTTCAATTGTGTGCGATGTTACACCAATTTATATATTCGATGTTCGTGATATGTGTGCGATAATGGAATTGTGGGATATAGTATGGCTTCCTGTCCCCCGATACCCGTGTACGTCATGCTTTAGACCGTGCCAGACTACTATGAATGGTATAGTATGGTTCACTGGGATTGGCGCACGGGTTTGTCTTGCGTGTGGTCAGGGAACGAGACTTGTATGGGGGGAAAATATTAGACTGGTTCCCGGTCCCGACATCGTTTTCGTTCTGACTGAATAGGGACCGATAGCGGGTAATGAAAATTAGCATATACCTGGCAAATTTCTGCCAGGTACATGCTAATTAGAATTAGCATATATGTCTACGTAATCCCATAATGCAATGCAGCCTTACACAAAACTTGATGGACACAGAATCTCCATCGTGCATACCATGGAGGTAGAACTTACGCTAACGGTTAAGATGTTCTTCTAAAGTTAGCTTGCATTTTGATGCTGAAGGTTGGTTCACTATGTCCGGCTGAAGGGTTACGATGCACACGTGTGCTAGTGTAAGGCTAGATTCTTAATGGTCAACAGATGGCTCACATAAACATACCTTCAAGAGGCTCACCCCATTTCGCAGTAAACACTATACCACACACATTCCTAGGCTATGAGCCCAAGGTCCTTATTTCCAAGTGACCACTCTCCCTGACCACTACGTCATCTTAGCCTTGTTCACAGAAATGATGTCATTGTACTTAGACACTAAGTCACTAGACATGTTATTTCTGTATGACATCATTTTAAAAGTTAGAAATCCCCAAACCTAGAAAACTATATAAACCCTTTCCCCTTTCATTTTAAGTAGAGTATACAAAGATTTGTGTGTTCGTCTTCGTCGGGATTTGCTTCCCCAAACCTACGAGCTAGGTCTTGCCATTGAGAAACTCCTCCATGGTCTATCACACTTTTGTAGTTTGAAGTCAATAAAATACTTTTGACCCTATCAACTTGTGTCAGTGTAATTGTTATCGTCTATACTGTCCAGCTATTAACTCGAAAGTTCACTACCGCTCGCCCCTCTCTGATTGCGTGGGTTAAGACAACAACATCATCATTAACACATAGACACACAATATATGTGTAATTTTATGTGTTACAGTAGATGTTGGTTCACTATGTCCGGATGAAGGGTTACGATGCACACGTGTGCTAGTGTCAAATGACAACATGCACACGTCACGAGTGTAGCCAACGTCATAGGCTAAAACTAGCACACGTGTGCATCGTAACCCTTCACCTGGACATAGTGAACCAACCTTCAGCATCAAAATGCAAGCTAACTTTAGAAGAACATCTTAACCGTTAGCGTAAGTTCTACCTCCTATGCACGATGGAGATTCTGTGTCCATCAAGTTTTGTGTAAGGCTGCATTGCATTATGGGATTACGTAGACATATATAATGCTAACTCTAATTAGCATGTACCTGGCAGAAATTTGCCAGGTATATGCTAATTTTCATTACCCGCTATCGGTCCCTACAGTCAGAACGAAAACGATGTCGGGACCGGGAACCAGTCTAATATTTTCCCCTCATACAAGTCTCGTTCCCTGACCACACGCAAGACAAACCCGTGCGCCAATCCCAGTGAACCATACTATACCATTCATAGTAGTCTGGCACGGTCTAAAGCATGACGTACACGGGTATCGGGGGACAGGAAGCCATACTATATCCCACAATTCCATTATCGCACACATATCACGAACATCGAATATATAAATTGGTGTAACATCGCACACAATTGAAGATTGCATCCGTACGAAAATAATTGCTTATCACAAAACATCGCGCATGTAAACGATTTGTATTGAAAAGTGTCGCATATATATTGAAAATTATCGCATAAATATATTTAAAATTATCGCATATAAAAAATTGTCGAATATGTTTAAAAATTATCAAATGAATATTACAAAGTATCACACACATATTACAAATGATCGCATATATACTGAAGATTATTGCATGAACATTGCAGATTATTGCATATATATTTTCAACATTGCATACATATGACGACTATCGCACATGTATGACAATCGTCGCATATAATGAAAAACATCGCACACACATGTGTACATTATCGAATATTGCAACGTTTGACACGCCATAATTTTCCATATTTTTCAATACTTGTTAACAAAAGGGCATTTATGAATGGGAATAAAAGAGTGGTGACTCGTTCTTAAACGGCCGTTTAAAACCTTACAGGGTCGTGGCCGTGCGATAAAGGCCCTCGCCTTCGGCTCGGGCCTTTATCGCACGGCCACGACCCTGCCGGTTTTAAACGGCCGTTTAAGAACTCGTCGCCACTCATTTATTCCCTTATTATGATAAAATTGGTTGGGCTTTCCATAGTTTTTAAATGGGACGTTTGAGATTCAATTCAATTTAATTTAATCAATTCAATTCAATTTATTTATTCATCATGTTACATACATGAGATTTGTTATCCTTTGCACCGCAGTAAAACTACACATATTGTGGAGATGTTGCCATTATTCAAAAAGAAGAACACAGCTCTGTCATGTAACATTATTTTGGGATTTATGATGCAATACAACCCAAAGTTTCAGTTCACAACCATGGCAATGTGTCAGTCATGGGTAGACCCAGTAACCGGGGCGCTGTACTCCTTTTTAAAGATTTTGACATTATCTGTCATACGACAGATAATGTCAAAATCTCTAACGACAGCTAATGTCAAAATCTCAAAGAAGGAGTACAGCGCCCCAGCTACTGGGTTTAAGTCATGGGCATTATTTAGAAAATAAAGAACTTACCAGATGAAAAAGTAAAAATTAGTTGTTGATTTTGTGTCAAACAGAAACAAAAGTTTCACAACAACTTGCAAAATGACGGCCTCTCCAACAAAACAAATAGGTAGGCCAGCCCTACAGAATATAATGAATACCCCGTTGCACCTACTTTACCCAGAAATGTATGTTTTATGTGAATAATTGTACATACCGTAGTTACCTTCCAAGTTCCAGCCAACAGACACACACAACACTCTACTAGTACTACGATACAAAAGTCAATCAACAAAGTTTTATTTAGACAGAGATCTCTGGGCTGAGAGTGAGAGAGTGCAAGAGACTGCAGACGACAAGTCAGGGTATCAGAGTGTATACCGACTGTAATTGGGCGAGTCCATATTTTATTAGGTATGTCTTAATATTTCAGAAGAATAGATAGTAAAGATGCCTCATTAGTTTTTTACCCCAAAGTATTTAATTATATTTTGAATTTTTTTAATCAAAATGTAGGAAAGTTAGTTATCATTTTTGGTTTCACAATAAATTGTTATTGTTTTTTTTGTACAGAATATATAACAAGTACCCTTACAAAAACGTAAAATAACCCGTGAAGAGCTGGTGGTGGTGCCACTTTTCTCCCACACAAAATGAAAACCAAAATGGCCGGTCTCGACGAGGTGCTTCGAACTTTTGCTTTGCAAAAAATGCAGGAACTCAAGGAAAAACAAGGAATCGAGTAAGTCGAAGCAAAGTTTTACCGTTGTATAAGTGTAGATTTAAATCGATCCATAATATAGGTGCTTGGGGAGGGAGAGTTTCGCCCTGGTGGGGTGTGCTGTGGCAGTGTTGGGGTGGGGGACTGCACCCGGGTGGAGTGTGGGTTTGTTGGTTGGGGGTGCATGATGTCACCAAACCATGTGTTTGTTTGTTGTTTTTTTGTATTTTGTCATTGAAGTTATGAATATACATTCTAGATTTTATTAACTACCGTGTTTACTGTAGATTAAAAAAACATAACTGTCCCTAATGGGGCGCTGAACTCCTTTTTTGAGATTTTGACATAAAATCAGTCGGATAACTAGGTAACTAGTACTACCAGTACCAGTACCAGGCAGTACTACCAGCGCCCCAGTCCATTATATGTGTGGGCGCTCTGACGAAGCAGATTTTTTCTGAATCTGTTAAAAAAATTGTTAAAATTACGACAAAGACTCAACAGAATTGCTTGAAAATTGCCTACTGGCTTCTCAAGATATCAAAGATGAAATAAAATGCATTTAATTGTACTCACGATCATTTTCTGTCCTCCAAATCGATGATTTTTTAGGCCAACTAAAAGTGCAGTCATTATGATCTGCATTTTACTACTACGTGACATCAACTACTGTTTCCCAGCAAAAAGGATTGTGTGTTTGCTGATGCCCTGACTTGCATATTGTTTTGCGCAGTCAAGAGAGGGTACCAGTCCCCTACGCCAACACGCAATCTGCTCTGTACATAGAAGTTTCATTGCATAGAGCGTGCTTGGCCAGCCGAGCGTACGCTGTATGCAGCTTGTATCCTGCGTTGACTGTGCAAAACAATATGCAAGTCAGGGGATCAGCAAACACCAATCCTTTTTGTTTGGACACAGTAGTTGATGTAGATTTGTAAAAAATCTGCATTGTCAGAGTGCCCACACATATACCGGACTGGGGCGCTAGTATGACCGAGTATGTCAAAAACTCAACAACAAAAAAGGAGTTCAGCACCCCAGTTACTGGGTCTAAACTGTCCCTGTCCTCTCCCTCACTCCCTTATGGCCAAAAAATAAAAATAAATAGCGTTTGTTGAGCATGCCATGAGTGCAATCTTGCTCGGAATTTGCTTAGTTTGGAGAAGGAGGTAGAGCTGCTGACTCATGAGATTTTTGTCTTGGTTTTCATCCACAATTTGAGCATTCAACTTCAATGTTGAAAACTTAACTCAATTTCATTTAATTAAATCCCAGTCAAACAAATCACGATGCTATTGCTAGCTCAGGTTGAGGGCTCAATCTCAACAAGGTTGAACAAAACTCTTAGATTGTGCTCGACATATTTTTAGTTTTTTTATTCTATGGCAGCCCCTGTGTTTAATTTACCTTTTTGAGTATTATTCTTTTAATTATAGGGATACAGCTGAAGACATTATCATACAAAACAGCAAAAATGGTGTCCAACAGGCAACTGAAAACAAAGAAACCAAAGGAAATCCTGAAGGTGAAACACAAATCTATGAACAAACAGACCACATGCCATCCCAAGAAACTGTTGTTAGTGAGTATCCACAAATAACGCCTTTAGAAAAAGAGTCGGACATCAACAAAATAGAAACAGATGCAAAAGTGAAGGAACCAAATCTGAAGAAAGCAGACGCCACCAGTAAAGACAGCAAAGATAAGAAAATAACCATCAAGCTCTTTACAAAGACAATTGAACCTGAAGTACATCTAACAAAGCAGGAAAAAGATGATATAGCTGAGGAAAAGGAAAAAGATGACGACCATGAAGGCAGTAGTTCAGGTGACAGTGATAATGAGGATGAGACAGAAACGAAAGACGGAAAACCCTGGAGGAAGGTGTATGAAGAGGGAGAGTTGTCTGCATCCAGTGAGAGTGATGAGGAAGAAGGAGAAGGGGATATGAAGAGTAACAAAGAAGATGACAAGGACTCGGACTCAAGTGGAGAAATCAAAGATGAGAACACAAAGAAATCAAAGAAACACAAGAAACACAAGCATAAGAAACATAAGCACAAGGAGAAAGTCAAGGACAAGGAATCAACAAAAGATAAGGAAAAACACAAGGAAAGGAGCAAGAAAGAGAAGAAAAAAGACAAAGACAGAAAAGAGCACAAGGACAAAAACAAGAAATCAAAGTCGAAAGATAAAGAAGATGCACAGGACAAGGAAGAAGGTGCAGAAGTGGAGAACTTAGAGCCAGAGAAAAAACACAAACATGATAAAAAACATAAAAGTAAACACAAAGATAAAGGGGATGAAAAAGATGAAAAGAGTAAGAGCAGCAGTAAGAGGAAGCCTAAGTCACGTTCCAGGTCTCAATCCCCATCTGTATATAAGTCATCATCTCACAAGAAGCGACGTCATTCATCAAGATCCCGATCCAAGTCACCAAGAGATCGCAAACACAAATCAAACTCAAGAGACACAGATTATTATGGGAAAAGGACACATGAGGGTTATTACTCAAATCGTGACTCAAAGCAGAGAAAGCGATCTCGCTCAGGATCTCCGTACAAGGAAGACGAGTTTAGAATTGACAAAGCTAAATTGCTTGAGATTGCTAAAGCCAATGCCTATGCCAAGATGCAGAGTGGGGAGTTTCCGCCGTACATGAAGCTGACTCCAAAAAGTGTTGTAACAAGAATTGATAAAAAAGGTAAGTTTCTGGCAGTTGCAATAATCGTAATCTCCCCCCCCCACCCCAAGACAGTCCCAGACTGTAGGGCTACACAACACTGTATGACCCCAAAAATGGATTACCTCACCTTAATTCCTCAACAAGTAAAACACTTGTAAACATTGTATGGAAAAGGTGTTGGGACAACTCATTGACAGAACTCTTGAAGTGTCATCCAGTTTGTTAAGATCCTGAGATAATTTTTTCAGGATGAAGACATCCGAAAGACAAATTAAAATACATTTGCATCTGTTATACAATATTTAAAATCACAGATAATCCTGTCGTGAAAAAGTCTTTTAAACTCAAATATCTTGCAGAGGGGAGAAGTGTTGAAGAATTAACGGCTGTTTGTAAGGAGATCTCTAGCAAGCAGAAGGACTACTCTGACTCGGATGATTCACCTGTTAACAGACCTGTTGGGTCAGATGAAGAGAACGATGAACCATTCATCAGGCATCCCTTTAAAGTCAGGGAAGCACCTTTGGGGATTGTAATGAATATCAAGGTAGGCTCGCGCATGACATATTTTAATATGTTGCTCATATTACAATACACTATGGAGCATGACTTTGAATCAGTCTATTGTTTGGTACAGTTTTTCAGAAAATATATAGATTTGTAATTTCAATACAATTTTTTCAACAAAAGAATGCACAGCGAGATACAAACTCTCAATATCCAAGTTTTACAGAAAACAAAGTACAACCGCTGCACAAGGAAAAACAGCTAAAATCTGAAGAACAAATTTGGTTAACTTGTCCGTGTTGAACAAAATAGCAAAAACTTTGTCCCAGATGATGAGCATATACATACTAATAGGCACTTTTAAACATTGTATTAAAACGCATTACACTATTACTGTCCCTGTTCATTGGGCCTTAATCATTCCTGAAACCATCTTAACTCCTTTAGAGTATGCAGCACCGACAGCCAAATTGGTGCACAAGTTTCTAATCATTAACATCAACAATCTTTACCCTCATAGGTACCCATTTACTCCTGGGTAATGAGGAGCAATTGTATTTAAATGTCTTGCCCAGAACACAATGTGTCATGAATGAGGTTTGAAACCCACACTCCGCTGACTCAACCACAGAACTTAAATTCAATGCTCTAGACTTCTCAGCCATGACAGGCTATTAAATAATGAAAACAGTTTCCATTACAGAAGGTCTGCTGTTAAATCCTTTCAAGCAAATTTAAAACAAAAAATCTTCTCCAGAATGCTGTCCAGAAGCCGATCCAAGACAAAGAGATGCTCCGACTGACATTCCCTGTCTCCAGCGGCTCCCAACATCGCAAGAAAGAGGACGAGTTGGGAGTCAATCCCTATGGAGATTGGATAGCTGTGGAGAAGAAACCCAAAATGATGGACCCTGTAGCTAAACCAACCACTAAGATAATACCCATCCCTGGAACCACTACACTGACATCTGCAGAGGCAACAGCAGAAGCTGTGGGTGCAACATTAGCAGCCACTGGTAGGTCTCGCTCACTATGTAGTTTTTTTTATTTAAAAAAAGCTGTAGCAAGTTCTGGTTTTATTTTTCACAGATGCATTTCTGAGATTAAAAAAGCTTGTAATGTAACTATCGATTGAAATGGTCAAGTACAGTATTTTTCTACCACTTTAAATGACATTGATGATGCAGTTGAACTGCCACGTCGTCATTTATTACAACAATGAATTTATACTTCATTTACACACACAGAAACCTCAATGAAACCAGTTGTTACACCAGTTGTAGCTGCACCTGCAGTAGCTCCTGATGCAGCTGCAGCTGCGATGCCACCACCACTCACCACTAATGTACCAACTGCAGTTGCTGCAGTCCCTGCTACAACATCTGCTGCTACAGCACCCGTCATTAAAATACCAACAGCTCCTTTAACCTTTGCTGGAATAATAGCTGGAGCTTTGCCATCCACTAGTGCCATTGCTGCAGCCTCTGCCATTCCTGCTGCAGCCGCTGCTGCTGAATATGCAGCTGTGACTGCTGCAGCTGCTGTTCAAAAGGCAGCAGAGGTACAAGCAGCACAGTTGCCAGTGCCTATAGGAGTAGCAGCAGCACCTCCAGTCCAACCAAAGAAAGTGGAACAAGTGTTTGAGGAAGTTCCAATTCAGGTAATTGTAACATGCTTCACATACACGGACTAGGCCATTTCACATTGTGTGCAAAAAAAAGAAAAATACTAATTTTCCATTGTGAGCCAATTTTTGTATGGGATGAAAATAAGTAAGGTCAAAACTGCCTTCTTGTAATAACAAAATGGGCAAATATAAGGCTTTTTCCTGCACTAGAGCTACTAACCCATGTTGTCATTTTAACAGAAAGTAGACATTGGAGCAATGGTATCGGCAAGACTTAAGGCAGCAAGACGGCTTGAGAGTAATCCTAATGATGTGGAGGCTTTATCAGTCATGCATAAGGCTCAGACACAGGTACAAACTAAATCATGCTCTTAATGAATTGCTCATAAGGAATAGCAATGTTACCTGCTGGCATTATCAGGAAGGAAGTTTCACATCCATCCTTTTCTCATCCACTCGTCTGTAAATCTGTCAGTGCAACAAAGTCGTATAAATTTATTAAAGTTAATAATAATAATAATACTTTGTTCTTATATAGCGCACATATCCTAGTAGCTAGATCAAGGTGCTTTAAAACTACCTGTTCATCAGGCATACTTGGACCATTCCTCAAACTTTCTCAACTCCCTGGGGAGCAAACAACCACAAGCTGCTTAAATTAGCGCTTTAGGGTTAATCCACCTTAATACTTTCTTAGCCCTCTCAGGTTCCCATTTATACACCTGGGTTAAGAGAAGCAATTGTGGTTCAATGCCTTGTTCAAGGACATTTGTGTCATGACCAAGAATCAAATTCGACGATAAAGCCATTAGAACTTTATTCCGATGCACTACACTGCTCGGCCAAGACACGCCATGTTGTGACAAATTGTTTAAAGTAAAACATGTTCTGAGATTTTCTAAATAAGCAGTTTCACATTCTTTTGAGAAAATGGGGCTTTTCTGCGAGACGGATTTAGCAAGTGTGCAGTAACAAAGAGGTACATTGCATGAAAATGTAAAAACTAGGTTATCTGAATTTAGACTTAACACCATGCACAAAATTTGTTTTGCACAGATTCGTAACTGGACAATGGGTAAACAGAAACCAGGAATGTTTACTGGTGATACTGGATTGCGGACACTCCGCCCTGAGCAACTGGCCAACTCGGACCCCAGAGCTCAGGCTTGGGCAAAGAAGGTTAGCTACACGTTTGGCTTTGAATTCTTATTAATCTTTGTGTTCCAACCTCTGCTACATCCTTAAAACAAGCATTTTTCTGTTTTCATTCACTGAAATCAATGTTAAACTCAGGGAGATTAAAATCCAATTTTCATTTTGTTTTTATTTTCAATTTCCAGAGGGGGAAGTCCATTTCAAATTCTACAAACACTATCTCTCAATTTTCTCCAGTGTCTGTCAAGTGATAAAAAAAACCTACATTAAAACTTTTCAACTTTTTTCTTGGCTTGAAATTTCTCCACTTTCTCCAGTGTTATGCTATCAGTTAGATTTAGATAAATTAGAAGGCCTTGTGTGTATGAACCCTAACAGGTTTCCAGTTCAATTTGAGCAGGGGACTGGCCAACTAGTCCTGGAAGGCTGGTGATCATATGTCTCCATACAAAGTGTTCTTAATTTAGCGTAGTAATGTGGGAGATGGATCAAGAAATTGTGAAGATTTTATGCTGTTTTGGTTCAAAACTGTAAAAGTGATAGACAAGGTTGATACGTTATCTTTATCATTCCGTTTATTGTCATTAAAATGAAACTAACAACTCCAAATGCACTTTTTGAATCAAGCAACTTTTAAAACTCCATATTCACTCAAATGCCACTGACCCACTCAAGTTTAAAAAACTATGGTACAGAACTCATTTTTCATTCTTAACTTTGCTGTCTTTTGACTTAAAATCCTCCCTTACCTTGTTTATGTGGGAGAACGTTGCCGTACTAGAGCAATGTTTCTGTCTTCCTTGTACTTGGCCTCCCCTGCTCAAATTGTATGTTTCTTGTCTCAAGAGTGCTGCCAAAGTACCTCTACTGCTAATTCCCACTTCATATAAGGTACTGTACCATCCCTTTGTTCGTAATTTTATAGACAAATCATCTTGAAATGTAATGCTACATAGATTACAGTTAATTTTCCATTTTTACTATGGCTGTGTCCGAATTAATGGCTTCGACAGTGGTTATGGCTGGATTGCTGAAAAGTCCTATTTTTCGATGTTGTTGTTGCAGCCAACAGCCACAGCTGTAGCCAAAGTCGCTTGATTCAGACACTGCCTAAGGTACTGAACTCCTGATGGGGGCTTATTTTCCATAGAAAGGCACTAACCTTGGTTTCCTACTGCCTGCTAATGATTTTATACAGGTAGGGAACTAGACATTTGACTTATAGTTTGGCTGTGACGGCTCACTTTATGAGGCGAACACCCGATTTTAGAGAAATTGTTGCAATACCCTATTCATCACCCCTGGAACCCACAATAAATCCACCCGATGTACACATGCACCCATGACAGGAGTGGTCTCTTCCACTCCTGCCATGGGTGTGGGCAGCACTCTTGACAACACTGGAAACTTGTTACAGGCAAACGTTACCAAGCACATTGCAGCTCTCTCTGGAAGATCCATCTGACTTGAAATAAACTCTGCGATGAAGAGATCGGATTGATAATGTACAACGCGGTATGGGTAGGTAAGAGGTAATTTAAGCATACAAGTGTCCACTAGATGCAAGATCCAAGAACTGAACAACAGAATGTTTTGTTTCCCCCTTTTGTCTTGGCAAAATGGGAAGTTCACTTGTGTGCTTAAAATAACTCTTATACGAATCAAATAGCATACAAATACTGACTGCTCCAAGTTCTATTATTTAAAATACAACTCCCAAGGTGATCCCTGGAGCATTTTATTTTTCCCGAACGTGATCACTGATGAAGTTGTAGTTTTAAGCATAGCACAAGTAAAAGCAGTCAATACTTGTTTTATAACACCCCCATACATAGATTCTGCCTAGACAGCTAGGTACTAAGAAGCTGCCAATGCTACGAGTACAGTACATTGGTTGTTACGGGTACAGTACATTAGTTGCTAAGGGTATAGTTCACGTGGCTTTCTCGTAAAAATATGACAGATCATGTGATGTGCTCTAAACCAATGACAAGGCAGAATCTATTTATGGGTGTTTTCAATATTTAATTATTAGCAACAATTAATGGCATTACTATGCTCAATGCAAATACATCAGTTTAGTTTAGTTTCCAGTTGTAACGTTCTAAACTGTTAGTCATCATCAGACGTCGTAGGCTACTGCCCGTTGGCGCAACAACCGTCCACTTCACAGGGGTGATTTATTAGCAATGATAAATGTGAAATATTGTGCGAAGAGTCTCATGAAAGCAAGCTTGTAAAGCAGAGACCCTTACAACTTCTGTACATACAAAGTATGTTAGTTAGGTAGAGTCAACTTGGTCTCTAGATGAAAAAAAGATGCTAAAATTTTTTTAAAAAGTTGAAGCTGCTGTCTTTGGCAAAGAACAGGACGACCATTATTCTAACTGTGCAACACATTTGCGAAAGGCAAGTGTGGTAGTTTCTTGGATACATCTTAAAAGACAACACGGCCAATCCATTTGGATAATTCTTAGAGCTGGTCAGTGGACGTGGTTTATGAACCACCAGCAGAATAATCAACCTTAAAAACTATTCCGTTAAACAAATGTTTGTAACTTGCGATGTTGTATTTTTAAAACTCATTTTAACACATTGTTTTCCATTGTCGCCCCTTACCTTTCCCCAACTTTGAACCTTGCTGGTATTGCTACAGGACATGTTCCACAACCAGACTCCATTGAAGGGAGGCGTAGGGGCCATGCTGATGGCTAAGATGGGCTGGAAGCAAGGAGAAGGTCTAGGGAAGAATAATGAAGGAGTCTTGGAACCACTGGCACTGGATGTCAAAACAGACAGAAAAGGTACTGTGGTGTATTTAGGAAATGCTGGATTTTATAACTGTTTCATTTAATATTATGTTGAGGTTTTTTTATGAGCAAGGCATTATAGCTAGTGAAACATTGGTGAAGAAATCTAAAACAATAAAGTTATCTTTCTGCACACTTACTCAACAATTCAAAACCAGGCAACTGTATTGTTTTTGAGTGGTATGACAAATAAATTGTGCTGATACATATTTTGTTTGAATCAGTATCGTTATTTGTATGTAAAGCGCAAGATTAAGATTGTTAAAAATACTTTATTTAAATTCAGTATTTCCTCTGCAAATCAACCTGACCATTTAACCAGTTGTCGCTGGGAATTTTCCATTGTCCCCCGTCCAGCCTGACGGGATTATTTTCTCGGATTTGCTGGAATCATTTTTCCTAGTGATTACCGCTGGCACAAAGAAACCTTGACTTGACAAAGCCAGGAGAACAAAGGTTCTCTATATAGCACTAGGATTTTGTTTTCTCAATTGAAAAAATGTCAAATACATGCACCGTGAATTGTAAAACCTCGGCCGTGAGCTACCGCTCCACAGTACCTTTTCTGTGAGCTACCGCTGAGGATTGGTACTAAATCCGGAACTAAGGCTGGATCCGTGGTTCACTCAGACTTACCTCCATGGAGCCAAAATACAATTAAGCCTCTTGATGTCTCAAAATCCTCTTCTTTGAACATAAGTACAAAGGTCTGGAATCAGGATTACAAAATAACCCCCACATAATGGTTGAAAATCGGCGAAATATTAAAGACCATGTTTCCTCTTGTGGGTGAAATGAAGTGTTACATGACGTGTGCGTGCACTGTGCTAGCTCTGACCTTTGTTCTGGTTTTCCAATTTTACACAATAGCGTGTTTAAACATCCCCCGTTTTGTGGCTCGGATAATATTTTTGTGTATACACAACATCTGGCAACAACTGGTTAAAAAACTAAATCATAAAGTACAATATAAATTTGACCTTTACAATAGAAGAGTAAAGTGCTTACCTTATTGAGACGATGTCTGTATGGTAAACTGTGAAGGTTGCAATTCAGAACAGTGGTAATTATTCAATGAATATTGGTCACTTAATGCTTACTGTATACTTCTCAATTCAGGTCTTGTAGCTGAAGATGAGCAACGTCGCAAGAAGAACCAAGTCCCTAAGGCTGTCTTCAAGGATTTATCAGGAAAGCATCCCGTCTCTGCACTCATGGAGATCTGCAACAAGCGAAAGTGGCCACCACCCTCTTTTGACCTGGTGCAAGACAAGGGACCAGCCCACAAGAAGAGCTTCATCTTCAAGGTAAGTTCCAGATCATGTGGTAGTGGAGTTGGTCTTATCCGCATCGTCATTAATTATTGTATATACTTCTTGTAATAAAACCCGATATTACTCAAAGGTAAGCATAATTTTAGCTTTCAAGAAAATCTGTGGAAGTGCAGAGAAGGGGTCAGGTTTGACAGCAAGACCTTCTGATGCCTTGAAGATTTTTAAGTGGGTAGTAGTCTAAAAACAAAGATAGATGGTACTTTAACGTAAGGCTATCAACATAACTTTATTGATGTTTGTTCATTGTTACTCCAGGTGCGCATCAACAATGAGGAGTACCAACCCAGTGTGTCATGCCCCAACAAAAAACAAGCCAAGGCACAGGCAGCTGCTGTTGCTCTGCAGAAAATGGGACTCATTCCACCAGATAGCACAACGATATGAAATAAATAAAGACTTTTTAAAAGTATACCTGTGAACTTAAGGATTGATGGAGAGGGATCGTATAAGCATTCCTTGATTTGACTTAATTCTTGGATTGAAAAACATGGTTTTTAAAACCCAGTGTTGGGATGCAAAACATGAAATGTATTGTACACCTTAAGGGATAACGCTACAAAATGGACAGTGGAAAATATACTTAAAACTTGCTCAACATATTAGTTGCAAGCTTGCACAATATTGTTCATATTTGTGAGAATACACCAATTTTGTCAAATAAGCCAGTCAGACCTTTGATAAATAAAGAGAATACAAAACTATTTAAAACAAATTGCATTTTTGTTTGATATTCTTTTATACATGAAAAGGGGGATGGGGGAATTTTTATTTGCACAGAATAACTTTAAAAAAAACACTAGACAGTCTTTCAAGAAATTTTATTTGTTGTTGGGATAAAAACATTGATTCAAGACCCTGTTCAGTAAATTTTTAAATAAAATAAGTTTTATTGTCTACTCAAATACTATCAGTAAAGCAGGATTGCAGTTCTGGCACAGGACTGTGGTCAGAAAAATGTTTACATTGGAAAAAGTTCTCATGCAAAGCTTCTATCCCACCACTGTTTCATATGTATGATAGATGATGAGGTAAGAAATAAATACATTCTTCATTTGAAAGAACACTCTATCGATGTGTATCTTGTTTTTTATGTCCCACATATTATGTCATGTTGTTTAGATCAATTTGAAGTAGCATCAATTTAGAAATTTGATTGTTTCACCAAAAATGTTCAGTTAAAATTTTTTTTTAACTGTAGAGAAGTAATTTAACTCTCCGAGTCGCATAAATAGAATTCTACAATATACAAAAGTACACACACTCTATAATATTTGACTGCTTTCAGCAGACATCATTAAATAGTTCAAAAGCTAATTCCTGATTGAAGTATGAAAGGTATGGAGGTTTTCCATACAGCCTAATAAACAAGTACTTGCTTCACTCCGTCAATGCATTTTTAGTAAGCTAGGGCTGTTATTTTGTATGCAAAAGACCTTTTAAAATGTGTCATGTACACACAGCAGTTGCCCTTCAGCCCAAATATTTTTAAGTGAAAAACAGTAGCATTCAACTAACAAATAAAACAAGGTATGTCACAATATTTGAATTTCACTTCACCTGACGTCGTCACATGACAAGTCGTCACTCATGTGACCCTTTTTGTGAGCCAGATTCCCGATGTGTGATATTGTGTAGCGTGCTCTTTAGGCAACGTGTGCAGTTAGATGCACACCATATCTTTGCATCCATTTTAACTCCCAAAATGTCAGACCCTGGGAAGACGGAAGCTGTGTGTGATGCCAGTACAAAGGGTCTATATAAAACAACCACTGTGTGGATTCTGTGATGTTGAGTATTAGTGACTTCTACTGTATTGTGAAGACCATTCATCAAACTGCCATCAGTAGCATTGGAGCCCAGCAGAACGGCTCCTTTGTGACCTTGAAAGCAGTAAAAGCACACAGTGCCAGCACCAGTGCCAGCATTACACGTCTCAAATCTAAATTTTCATAGCCACTGATACAATCCAGCTTCACAGTTTAATTCCTTCACAACACGAACACATCTGTCCTCTCCCCTTACAGCCAGAAAATTTGAAAAAGTATCCGATTCTCTTTTCAATTTTTCCAGGTTCTCTTCACTGTTTAGAAATACCTGACTGAAAACAAGTGTTGGTTCATGACTGCTGAAGTTTCCGCCAAAGTCTCCATTCTGAGATTCCTGTAGCAGCTGACATAGGTTGAAGACATTGTGTGGAAGAAGTGGACCAGTCACTTCAAGGCTGTAGGATTCCTTGAGTGTGTTACCAACAGCCTGCTTCATCACACTCGGTCTCCACTAAAAACAAAATCAATTAAAAAATGTATCAATTTAATTGTAGGATCTGACAAAAATCTTCAAACCATTCCCCAGTCTAAAATAAATGGCTTTGAATAAGTACATAATACATCAATGATGCTTGGCATGCTTGGCATGAGGCTAGGCCTGCTAATCTTATCTAGAGATTTGACAGCTGAGTTAGTGTATGCAAGAAAATGATGGTGGACAGTTCCTAGTCAAAGCGCCTAGGAAGTAGGGACTGAAGTAGCAACTTCTCATTGGCTTCAAAATACATATAAAAACTTTAAATGAAACATACATGTACATGTAAATAACAATTTTGTAAAGAATTACACAAAAACTAAGAAAAAATATATACAGGGTACATTTACCTTCTGGCTGTTTAGTGTTGACCCTTGGAATGCAACTGGAGCAAGGAGAGTTGGTGGAATTCCTGCTGTAGCACCAGTGGTAGCTACTGTTGTCTTTGTGTTCAGTAGGAAGTTGTACAGTGCCTGGGTATCTGATGACTGAATGACAACTGTAGACTGGGGCCGGTTGTCTACTTTCATTAAATTATCGCGTTGGCTGTTGATTTTTATTAAGAAAAAAACAAGTTGTACCTACAACTATAAAAAATTAAAAAATCCTCAGTATCAATACATTGGGTAAAAATTTATATATCCTATAGCATTGTTCACTAATGGCCATAACAATTTTGGCACTAAAAAACCCTCAAAACTTGAACAAATTTTGTACACACTGTACATTGATACATATCACTAGGGAACTCCGTATTGGCCTTGTAGTCTGGTATTGTTTATGAAAGGTGACTGCTGCGTGAATATTTATGATATGGAAAGGATACAAGTTGACTTTACTCGGTTCCAGTGTGGGGAAACTCTGCTTGTCAAGACCCATGCTCTGAAGCCAAGACGAAGCAGCACCATCATCTTGACTTATCACCAACTCATCATCATCTCCATCTTGCTCTTCATCATCTACTCTTAGAAGATTATCCAAATCTGTTTCACTGCAAAGGAAAATTATTACAAATACTAAGAAAATAAGCAATTTCTGAATGAGCTGAAGTTAAACACAATCATCCAAATCAAAACTACCCCAAATCCATCTGAGTCTAATGGCTTATTTTGTTTCATTTTGAAGTTTATTGTACGGCATAGTACATAATCCATAAGATTGCGTATACAATTAATTCTACTTGATTCCTTCCAACGAACTACCACTGGGGTAGCCTTCAATATGTACCCCAATTTTGTTGTGTCAAGTTTTTCTCCTTCCACGCAAGAAGAATGTTGGAATGCATCTTTGTATTCATCCTCAAGATCTTGACCTGTAGATTTCTCTTGTTGGGCATCCATCTTCAGCAAAGGCATACTGAATTCAATACCTGCAGTAAAAATATTATAATAAAATAATAATTATCAAAAGGAAAGGGAACAGAAGGGAGAACAAAATATAAGAAAAGTGAATTTTGTAATTACAAGTGTGGTATGCATGTCATTTAAAAAAAACCAGACAAATGTGATAGTAACATTTGAATGAAATCTGTGAGGAAGGAACAGTAACTATAAATCATCATCCTTTAGAATGAATGCTGAATTTCTCTATAAAACGCTCTCTTTCAAATCTTATGAATGAGGAAAACATAACGGTCATTTTGAAAATGAAATGTCTGCTCCGCATTTACCTTCTTCTCTGAAGGCTTCTCTCAATCCTTTAGTGGTAGGAGTAAACAGTGCATGAAGGTGCTTGATTCCACCTACCCCAGCTGCCCTGAATAATACTGTATACTGATGGGCTAACAGGTAAAAGTAAGGGCAGTGACCAGACCTCAATAGATAGAACACTGACCGAAAACTCTCAGACCTTCATAAAATGGCAAATATACAAGTGTTATTAGAATTTGATGTAAATGAAATGTTTCAATAATGTACCTTTATCTGTGAAAGAAACTGTATATATACATTGCCATTGCAACAGCATAACATAAACGTCACATTATCTCTCTAAAATACCCCCAGGTATATATATATATGTATATCTGGGAATATTTTTGAGAGATAATGTGAGGTTTGTGTTATGTTGTTGCGATGGCACAAGATATCTATAATGACTCAATTTAATGAAGTACACATGTACAGTACACACTTTTTCCATTGGTTCTAAGAACCTGAAAGTATTTGAAGTTAAGAGTATGGGAGACACTTCTCTTTGGACTCACCAACTTGCCATCAGTTCTTTCTGTATGGATTCATCACTAGCTGCAAAGGAATTGCTGACAAGAACATAAAAAAACACATTACAAATGGTTCTGTAAAATTATAAAATGGAAACTGAAAAACATGATGACTGATGTCAAACTCTGTGACTTTAGCTCACCTGGTGGCTTTTGAGCGCAGCACAATTCTTGGGAATAGTTTCATCCATGGTAAATGAGGATGGCTCCACATCATGACAGACTGCTGAAGTCTAGCTTTCCATTGACTGTGTGCTTCCCTGACATTCTGAAACTAATAGAGTACAGCTTCATTCAACAAAACACACATTTTTAACATCAATAATAAAAATGCAGGTAGCAAACTACCTTTACATGTGCACACTCTTTTCAGATAAGGTGTACATTTAGGTTCTGTATACAGGAGATTTTTGAAGGCATGACCACACAAACACACACACACTTGTAATGTTTGTTGACCCGGTAAATTGAGGCTTCTCTTTGTTCTCTCATTGTTTTTTTAGCGACGTCCCTATTGGTTTTGTACTCCAAAGCGAAGCGAGAACGTCTGATCCTCGCTCTGTCAAAACACCCAGATCCCTTATGTTAAAGTCCTTGGTATCAACAGACAAACACATTCATACATATACATGAAGACCCCAAATGCAAATGCCTGACCCTATAAAAAAAACTACCCAAAGAAATTGATGCTTTCACAAAAGGAACAAATGTGCCAATTAAGACTTCCATACCTCTGTTTTGCTGTCCTGTTGGACACTCATATCTTCACATCTGACAAAGGAACAGAGACCTGTAGCCTCTTCAGTAGTCTTCAGAGGAGCGCTCCAACTGAAGGGGTAGGGAGAGGTAAATCGGACCCTGGATTTAATGCTCCAATCTAGTGGCAAGAATTCAGAAGTCTGAAAAGTAAAGGAGAATGCAAGGTTACAAAAATTATTCAAAAGTGAAAAACAGGAACTGGCCAGATGCAAGCCTAATACTTTACGAAGGCAATGCCTCCATGCCCCTGGCCTTGGCTCCCCTTGAAATGTTCCAGTATAAATTTAAATTTCCCTCATAGAGTGCCCTTTGCTACGAAACTGCATTGCCCTTATTAATGAAGACAGGAATGTGGAACAAGTTAAAGATGTCTTCATGGAATGGAATTATGGGAGCACCCGGAAAACTGACATGGAGGGCGCTCGATTTATTTTTAATATTAAAAGATTGACTGAGATATATGTTTATTAAACTGAAAATTATAGGGGGCATGTTTATACCTGTCACATATATATTGTCCTTTGAAGCAAACTGATTGTGAGTGGTAAATAAACTGAACTAAACTGAATGAAGATTAAGCACTGTACTCAGAAGTTCAATTTACATTGTGATTGCATGGGTGAGTTTTTGATAAGCAGTCAGTGTACTCACACATAGACTGGACATAGTTTGTTCATCAGTGTTGGATTTCTCATTTAGCTTTTGTGTCTCAACAGAGCTGTCGACTCTCAATGCTTGCTGGTACTCCGCTGTGTCTTTTTTATGAGTTTCTTCAGGAAAAACAAGCTGAGATACACAAATGAATGTCAGAGCAAAACAAACAAATAGGGCATTTTGTGTAAAGTTTTGCTGAGCTAGTCAAACTAAACTGACTATGCTTGGGACATGGTTAGCAATACCCAACCAATACACCTAACTACTGCAGGTTATAAGCGAGCCCCTAAGCATGACTGCCTCATTCATAAAGCCTCCTATGATACTATCATGGTATCATGATAGAGCATTCACTCTTTAAGTGAGGCGGATTGCATCATCATGATACGTGAGCATCCCGCTTATAAGCTACAGTGATAAGTGATTGCTTGGCTTACAAGCTATGGTGGCTAGTCGAATCTGGTGCCATATCACATTAGAGACCATCGGTTAGGGTGTATTGATATTTTGATGGACCCTGAAGTTTCCAGGTTTAAAACATCCTGCTTGAGAGTTAGTTTCAGAAACTTTGCTGTATGATTAAATTATGATTGTATTAAAGGCTTGAAAGGCTTGAATGAAATAATATCAAACCTTATCATTCTCAGAGTCTAAAGCCTGAAACAAACTGACGCCTTCTGCACCACTCTCTTCCTCTCTTGAGTCCCCTCTTTTCAAGTCATTTCCCTGCTCATTAGCCTCATCATCATCATTGCTTTGTTGTGAGACTCTGCGCCTTGTTGAAGGTGCACCATCCTGTCCAAATGGGTTCCTCCTCTTTCCACGCCTATTTTTACTTTCTTCATCACTGCTTGAGAATCTGTTCCTTGGTACTGTTTTGTTTGTAAGAGCCTGGATGCTACCTAGACTGCTGGCCCGTTGTTTCTTCAGACGGACTTTCATAATGTCAGATGGTTTTTTCCATGCTGGAGAGTTGGTAACATTGGTGTGGTCGGCCATAATGATGATAACAAAACTACAGTAAACATCAAACATATATGCTCAATGTTAATCATAAATAAGCCATCTAGTACTATGGGCAAGATGGTTAACAGCATTGTAAAACAAAAATACATAGAGTCACCCAAAACCTGACAAAGTTTTGATCATGTATCATGAGACATTTTTTTAGACAGGCAACAAATAGTTTACCCAATCAATACCCATTCTACCTTGGAAATTTCAATGAAATTGCGAGCCTGAGCGTACAAGTTTGTATCGGGTCATGTGACATGAAATTTGTCTGCAATACATCTTGCGAACGATGCACCTGGATTCAAAAAAATTGTAAAAACTATTCTCTCGGCGCGCATTTATGACGGACAAAATATTTTGAAGCTATGGGACAACCTATGAAAGCTGAAGAGGCCAGTGAAGCCAGCTCGCGTAACCAACCTCATCAGTCATATTATATAGTGACTGGCAGTCGGATTTGGCAACCTTTCCAATATAGCAATACCCTCGGACAAGGGCGTCAATCGCTATCGAAAAGTGGGGGGGGGGACGTGTGCGCAAGCCTTGGAAGATCGTCTTTACATACACGCAACCCACACCATACACGCAACACAACCATTATTTTAATATTAATTTGCATTGCGTATTTAGTTCCTTAATTTTGTATCCACCGTTGACAAGTTCGATCTTAAAACAACAGCACAAGAATCCTAAAATGGGTTTTGGGACCGGATCCAGGTTTCCCCTTACTCTTACCTCTCAAATGAATGTGAAAGGCCGCGTTCATGTCTGGAACGATACTCGCCAACAGACCGATTGTGCGACCCGCATCACGTGACCTTGTGGGTGTTAGATGTAAACAAACACAAAGGCTTCTAACGAGTGGGGGACATGTCCCCCCGTCCCCCACCAATCAACGCCCTTGCCCTCGGAAATATTGTCAGAATGTTGACCTATTTCCTTCCTCCATGGTACGGTAGTGAACAGTGCAGTGCTAACTGTTTAGTGTTAGTGTTAAGTGCTAGTGCTACTGCAGTCCGACCTAGTGAATGAGTGAGTTATCAATCAAACTCAAAGTCAAAGTCAAACACAAAGACGTCGACTGTCATGAACTGTGCCAGTGACAGTAAAAACAGTTATTTGTAGCAGCAAAAAAATGCTGAAAATATTGCAGTTTCATTCTGATATCTCCAAACGTACAACTTCAACAAACAGGTGATAAAATTTGAAACTTTACCTGGTATTTTGTGCCAATTTGCTATTCATATATCGCGGCTGTCTGATGTCTAGTATCCAGACTCTGCTCAATTGCACTCGTACACTATAATAAACAACACCATATGTTTCTCAAAACAAAATTCAAGGAAAATTCAATTCTCAATCGGTGATACACGTAAAGAAAATTATTCACGATTTTTTAACAATTAGTTGTAAATTTCACATGTTAAGAAATGCTTTGTGTAACTAGACAGTGTATTATTTACAATTTAACTTAAAATAAACACACAGATTACTATGTACATCTTGTTGGAGCGATTTGTATGAAAATAAGCCTTATTGCGTCACCCCTCATCTCCTATACCTACCCATTTAAGAGTGGATGAATCCAACTTGTCAAGCGGTAGGTTAAAACCAATCAAGTTGCTCAATTTCCAAGAGTTTTTTTTCAGCGCAGTTTTCGGAATTTCGTCTGGTTGTTTTTTGTTGTTTTTGAAAGTTTTATTGTGGCAGTGCAAGTCACAAGGTAAGTTTTGTTTTGTTTAATTAGCTGAACTACTTATTTGTCACTCACTAAATACTTGGTTAGTATTACTATTACTATTATTACTAATATTAGCGCTTCACACGACATTAAACATGTTCAACTAACTCAGAACTAGCCTCATCAAATTTCAATACGTACGCGCAACCCAAAGCCGAACACCATGATTTACAATTACAATTACATGAATTACAACACACAATTTTTACACATGCTTGGTGTCACCTTTTTAATAATATCACTCAACTCGTTAGTAAACAAGTAAAATGAATAATAATAGCCTACCTAAACCTTTGGGTTTATAAATACCACCCTAATGTATGTAATTTAATTAAGCAAATTTCTTTTCGGATTAGGAAACCAGAATAATGTATCGATAAATGAGAATTCGGGCTCACAACCACACTATCAATGATTGAGGGCGCTGTTGCTTAATAACATTAACAGGGCGCTTACTAAACTTACCTTGACAAAGTTGCATATTTTGCTTTTATTTTTGGTGACTGTCTCATGTTAGTGTCATTGTGTTTCCCCTGATTCACTTCAGCAGGTAGCCTTTATTACTTCACCTTAAACATGATTTTATTGTGTTTTATCAGTTTTCATTTTAGCTTTTCTAAATGATGTTATTTCATACCCGACATAGACCCAGTATTAGGGCGCTGAACTCCTTTTTTGAGATTTTGACATTATTGCTAGTGGTACAACCGATAATGTCAAAATCTCAAAAAAGGAGTTCAGCGCCCCAGTTACTGGACAGTTCAAGCAAAGGTATGGCTACCAATCAACGTTTGCTGCTATTACTTTATAAACTTATCTTACAAGTTATTTAAAGTTAATTTAAAGTTACTATACATGTTTTTTCATCAAATAATTAGAAAATCCTGGCTCCTGTATCCTGTTTTTTTCATCAGTAAGAAAATCCTAGATCCAGTAACTGGGGCAATGTACTCCTTTTTTTATCGGTCGCACTAGCTAGTACGACTGATAAAATGTCAAAAATCTCAAAAAGGAGTACAGCGCCCAAGTTACTGGGTCTAAAATCCTAGCTTCTATACCAGTTTTTTCTTTTTTATCAGTTGGAGAGCCACAAAAAAGTCAGGACACATTTTTTCTATCAAGTAATAAACCATAAGGGAAACTGACTCGGTAAAATTTATGTCAATTTCGGGGTGAACAAAGAAAAATTGACTAGAAAGGGATTTGAGCCTGGGACCTCCGGATTGGTGTGCCGGCGCCCTACCAACTGAGCTTGTTGTATTGGTGGTCTCCCTATTTTGTTCATATCTAGTAATTTTTTCTTTGTTCAACCCCAAATTGACATTTGTTTTCAGATAGCTTTGATTTTTATAAGTTTAGTATGCCTTTGTCGTAATACTTTTTAAGAAGAGTTTCAACATTAATTTTGTTTATTTTGCTAATATTATTACAATAAAAACAAATATCATATTTGTTAATGTTTTATTATTGGTCAGACATTACTGTTGTTCAACATAAAACTTTAAGTACAGGATTTATTTTTTACTTAAAGTTTTATAAGTAAATCCTTTTATTATTGTCTTTAACTTAGATGATAGGAAGAAACTATTACTAGTAAGCTTGCGGGTACAACCATGTAAAAATAACTCTTTTGTGAGATGTGTTGGCTCTGAAAAGAGCCGGTGTGGTCTCGACGTTTCAAACAGTATACTCTGATCGTCTTCTGATCGTCTTCATTCTCCTGAAGACGATCAGAGTATACTGTTCGAAACGTCGAGACCACACCGGCTCTTTTCAGAGCCAACACATCTCACAAAAAGAGTTATTTTTACATGGTTGTACCCGCAAGCTTACTAGTAATAGTTTCTTCCTATTTCCCACACCATGCAAAGCTTCAAACATCACCAACTTAGATGATATTTATGGTATACAATTCATAGTAAAATGACTTTCACTCAGCACAAATTTGTTTACTCCTTAGACCTTCTTAATTCCAAACCTCTACAATTGTTTTCCTTTACAGAAAGGAGGGAAGTGTGTCTTAAAATGAAGTTCTCAATCTTGTCTCTACTCACTCGCCCCTCTATCTCTGTTTCTCACAGGTGAGTAATTTCTTGTTCATCTGATTGTTCAGTATCATTAATATATCCTGGATTTGAAACCCCAAACCCATCTTCATTTTTGCGGCTACCAATGCTTTCATTATCATCATCAAAACCCTCGGTCTCTGTCTCATCTATCGACCACTCTTGACAGGGAATGCCAGATTCTTCACTGATCTCATCCTTGTCAGAGACAGATTCGGAAGCTGGGATTTTGCTGCTTGCTGTTTTGCCATCAAAAGATGACATTTCCAAGCAGGCAGAAATCTTTTTGAATTCATCATATTGTTGAATTGATGGACAATCATCATCGTCAAAATGAGGGGCTTTAACACTGGCATCAACATTATATTCATTCTCGTGATCTGTTTTGTGTTCATTTTTGATAACATCTTTGTTTTTGGTGACATTATCTTCCAAACATGATCCAATTTCTGAAATACCAAAAGGAGAATCATGTTCTGTACACACTTGGACATTGTTTTCATTCCCTTTATTATAATCATTGATATCCCTGCATTCATCTAATTGTCTTTTTATTATTTCCTCATCACATGGGGAATTTCTTTGTTGACCCCTCTCACAACTACTTTCACCATCCACTCCCTCTGCCTCTTGGTTTTGGACAGTCTCACCCTTGACCTCATGACAGTTCTCACTTTCTAACTCACATTCTTCCCTCATAAAAAATATTGGATTAACTCTTCCTCCATCTTCCACATTAAATTGATTAAGACCAAATTCGAACTCCTCCATGTTCTCCCCTTCTGCTTCGATAGCTCGTTTTTGTCGTTCCTTCTTTGCTCGCTGGAGGAAGTAGATAACTATTACTAACAATGCACCTGTCATCATTACGGAACCGGCGGAATAAAAGGAATAATCGTAGCTTCCAAGTGCATCATAAAACCAACCTTATAGAAGAAGCATAACATTAAAGAAAATTAATAATATCGTTAATCATGAAAATTGGGGTGGGGCCGTAATTAAGAACTAAACTCGTCAGGTGAACACAAACATGTTTAGAGCCACTTTATGAAATTAAAAAGTAAATATACAAAAGAGATTAAGTCATTTCTTTGTCTGAAAAATTTATACGAACCTGCTAATGCACCACCAGTGATTTCACCAACCCCCCAAGCAAGCAGAAGTAGAGCTGTCACTGTAGTAATTTGTGAAGGTTTTATTGCAACAATTCGAGGAAGCAGCATAATGGTCACAGAGGCGGCACCACTGGAAAGCCCATGAATCACTGCCACAAATGCCAAAATGCTGAAAATCGTCAAAAGTGGAGTGATGAATGTTGCTGCAGCACAGATTGTCAGGGAGACAGAGTAGCCGATTTCAGGCTTGAGAAATCCCTTATCCACAATCCAGCCGATGTTAATTCTACCCATGGAGCTTCCACCACCCATCAGGGTCAATAGCAAGGCAGACTGGGTTGATTCGATACCGACAGACTCGGCACGAGATACAAGGTGATACGTAGTTGATGCCCATCCGAAACCGTGCGCCAGAGCCACAAGGAGCATGAGAACAAAACTAGTGTTGCGAAGAAGTTTAGAAGACTTTCTTAAGAAATACGTTACTTCACTGGACTTTTCTTTTACAAGGTTGAAAAAGAATGCTGAGAAGGGTAGTGGATGGATAGGACTATCAGAGTCTTCTTGCTCTCGGATCTGATCATCGTTTGGATTTTTGATGGCTGTTAAGATGAATGGGTTCCAGTAATTGTTCTCAATTATGGGGAAATCTTCTTCTGAAGATTCAGACTCCATGCTTTCAATCCTGCTGGTATCTTCAGAGTCATCCATCGTTGTTATAGAGACAACACCCGAGTCAGCCTCAAATATTGACCCATCAGCAAGATTTGTACTCGGTCTATGTGGGTAAAGTGTAAAATTGTCCCGTCCAAAAACTGATGGATTACAAAATGAAACACCTTTTTCAAATGTCTTTGCCTTCTCAAAATCCTTGGCAGTGCCTTCATCATTTGGAGCTTTCACTTCGTTTGGAACATCTTTCCTCATGGACTGATGTGTGTTTTTCGGAGTTGGATTTTTAAATTTTAGAGGCCGAAAGAGGGCGCCTGCGGGTATGGCATGAAGTGACAATGCTGCTACAATCATGAGGGATCCCCTCCAACCATACTGATCGACGAGATAGGTGTAAAGTGGTGGGAATACTAGCTGGCCTATACTGACTCCAGCTGACGCTATGCCAAATGCCAGGGTCAAACGCTTGTTGAAATACTGTCCCAGAGCTGCGAAGGTCGAGTTGACGCACATGCTCATCCCAAATGCTGTTGAGAATCAAAGAGGATCATCCTTACATTAATAAGCCCAGTGACAGCAAAGTTAGCCCTTACCAAGCTTTTTAAATTTCCACATTTTAACATGACCCATGAGGAATTTGACTTTAATCTCTCCCCCCCCCCCCCCCCCCACAACCTCCTGGCCATTATTATTTACGGACCAATTGAACTTTCCTAAGGCCTGGAACGTTTTTTGATTGTTTGTTTGTTTTACACCATCCCTACTTTCTCTTCACAATGAAAGGTTTTGATAGTTTCGTCCTCAGTAAAAAAAAAAGGAAATTCCGTAGACATTTTTGAGCAAAAAACACGGCTTATGCAAATACAGCCAAATTGTGAAAATCTTTGTATTTTGTAAGACGCAGATCCAGATGATTTCTTTTAAAAGAGGCCATAAATTGAATTGCACTCACCCGTGAAAAATCCCAGAGTGATGATTAGGAAAAGGATGTCAGTCGATCGGGAAGATATCAGCATCCCGAGTGATGCCACAAAGCCACCAAGCATTGCTGCAGAACGAGGACCATACCTCGTACACATTGACCCGGCTAAAGGACCTTGAATCGAAAGAAATGAGTGAACGGTTTTACCTCAATTTCAGTTTAGTTCTCTATTTTTTTTGTGTTTAATCTGTTATGCCCTGTCATTCGCTTCACTGAGATATCCACTTCCCTGCCCCATCTCATTGATGACACGTTCAACAACTAATTCACATAAAGTAAACAGTTCTGACAATTGATTTCACTTTATTTGCCTAAAACTGAGGGGAAAAATCTCACATAACATGCATAATGGGGGCATGTATTGAAATGGAAGGAAAGGAATGCTTAGCTTAACCAAAATATAATGCATTATAAGGAGTTTTGGAACGCTGTTTGACACCAATCATTAATATTGATGCTGTGAAATAGTTTGAGAAAATTTTTCAGAAAAAAACTGTTGCACAAACTATTGTTTACAATGCTCTGAAAGTGATAGTATTGAATATAAAAAAAACAATAGTAGGCTACTTGATGGATGCAAAATACTCACTCAAAACACCAAGCATGAATGAACAAATAGAGATGACGAGACTTGTTTCAGCAGCACTGCCATCAAAATGCTCCATCCATATATACACATACACTGACACCGAAGCAATGAATCCAAGTGCCGTTAATTGCATAATAAATCCGCCCAGAAGGACCATCCAAGCCCAGCCCGAGTCCAGTGCCTCTGGTTTGGTCTTTGGGCCCGCAGACTTGGAATCTTCTTTCTTCTTATTTGTTTCAATTTTGTTGGCCAATTCATTTTCATCCTCTGTTTCTGATTTGCATGTACAATTTTCTGTTTCTTTCATTGTCTTGTTTTCTTTTTGAAAGAAGCCTACTTGTCCAAGGCAGCAAGCATACTAAGTCTGTATGTTCATTGTTCGAGTCAGAAGTTGAAATTGACAATATTTTTTAAGCCTGTGGAAGCATTGTATCCAGAAGTTCAATAACAAAACAATTGAGCCAGAATTTTCTAGTTCCAATTAAGTATCTGTTATTAATAATGTGTGATAACATCTATGGTGAGGGAGTTTGTTTATTGGTTTAACTTTTTGAAAAAGCTAGTTAAATATATTTGGGTCCGTGGTGTAATGTGTATGTCCTGCAGGACTAAAACTCGAACTCTGCACTACTATAAATTCACAGTATAAACAGAACTCTCGTTAAAACCAGCTTGAACTGGTTCCATCACCAACGAGACTCTCTTCCTGGGATATAACTGTTTTGAAATTGTCCCCATGTTTATTAGCCAGAAGACGCTTATCTTGTGGCATTATGCGAGGTTAACAAACAGTTGAATGAGCCATTAACCTTGATGGACTTTGCATCGGCAATATTTAAACATCTGCTGTGAAAGTTAACAATACTGTGTCAATACTAATCTACTTATTGCTAAAATCTCGCATTATAATATCTCACAATTGAAATGTAAACCGGGTTGTTTTAAGCCACTATAAAGTACAAAAAAAAACACACTTTTTTAGTATTTTTTTATTTTGTTAATTTTTTATTCTCTATTTTCTTTTGACACAATATATTTAGGTATTAAAACTAATTCCATCCGCAGAACGAAAGGGTTTCGTATAGTGGATGTGTTATATATTTGTATATATTGAAACAAAATGAGCATACGTTAAAAATAGAACTTAAACTACTCTTTTGTAAATATTTAGTTTCTACGACGCAATTACTAAACTGATTAATATATCTACTTTCCTTTAGGCACATAGATCATGTTTACAAAATTCGAGATGGCCATGAGACACTTTGACGCTGAAATTGTCAAGTATAACGTCAGGCAACGAACTGCACATTGTTTCAGAATAAAGTAAGTCAGCTATTCTTTTTATACGTACAACCTGTCATACAATATGCACTATGTAGTTAATCAAAACTAATAAGAGCAGACTGTGTATTTATAATTTGGTATAATTTCTATATTCATTACACTTAAGGATAGTAAGTGTAATAACAACTGATACAAAAGGCTGATTAGTGCACTCTAAAAACTACCAGAACTATCAGAATTGACACGAACTCCGGGTCCCATGGGGCTTGACCCATTTCTTTGTCAGGCTTGAAATGAATTCTGCGTCAATTTGACCCAGTTTTGGGTTATTTTGACACAGATTCCAAGTCATACTGACCCAGAAATGGGTCAGCCCCATAGAGACCCAGAAGTCGGGTCAATTCTGACCCGGTAAATTTTAGAGTGTGATAACATTGAAGGAAATGCCCACTGCTACCATTTTATGAAAAACATACTTTGTATATCTTTGCGGTTCTTAACTAAAGCTCACAAGTGAAATTGATTTGTGCTTTGTTCACATTATTTTCATTGTCATCTGTCAGAAACTTATCTAAATGATATGCCGCTCTCCGGAGAGTAGGCCTACATGAGGCTGTCAATGCCTGAATCGTCACTTAGTTCAGAATTGGATTTGGTTGAAGATTGTGACAGATGTTCATAATTTTTCTCGTCTTGACAACTTTTGTTGTCAGCAAAAGCATTTTCTGAACACATTTCGACGGTCACCTCTTTAACACACATGGTTTTATTGGCATCGTCTTGCTCTTCAGATTCATTGGAACTGTAATTAGAACAAATTATTTCAACTTGTATCACCTCTTCCTCGGGCATTATGTTGCTTTTCAGATACTTACTTTCATTATTATCACCCGTATTTCCACGCTCAGACAAAACTCCTCTACTTATTTCATTTCCATACTCTAGATTCCCCAAATCCATATGTTCTGTTATAAAGAAAATCGGATTAACTTCACCCCCATCCTCGAAACTTGCTTTGGTACTTTTGGCATCGAACTTGTTCAACCCAGCTTCGGCCATGTCAACTTTGTCATCTGAAGCTGGTGAGTGATGTCTTCCTTCAATCACTCTTTGTAGGAAGTAACCAAAAAGTGTCAGCAATGCTGCAATGGCCATCATGGATCCCGCGGCATAAAATGAGCAGTCGTAACTCCCAAGAGAATCATAAAAATACCCTATGTAATCAAAATAAAAGTAAATTTCTTTTGAAATAAAAATTAATGAAAGAGGAAACGTGCCCATTTTTAATTATAGCATAACAGCGAAACAAATGGCAAGATTTTGAAATACTCATCAACCCCATCAGGTATACATAAATAAATACCTTTGTTGTGATTTCTTGTGAGAGCTCAAAACTTTATCCAAGTTAAAATCCTAACAAGTGTTTATCATAACAATTACTGATGGCTCAAAAATAAAGCCCAATAAGGAATGTTGCTTTTTGTTATTTTAAAAATTTAAAACTAAAAGGCCTGCATAAATCAGCTTAATACCAAATAAGAATTTTGCACAAACCTGCCATAAAGCCACCAGTTATTTCGCCAATACCCCAAGCAAGGAGCACCAATGCCGTTGATGCCGTGGTTTCCTCTGGTTTCACAAAAATTCGAGAGAGCAGCATGATCGCCACCATTGCTGCCCCACTAGACATCCCTTGAATTACATATATCACTGCTAACAGCCAGTATGATACAACATTCGGTATCACATAAGTGGCTAGAGAGCAGATGACTAAAGCCAAGCAGTAACTGAATTCAACTCGAAGGAAATTTTTGTCCATGATCCAGCCGATGTTGATTCTGCCAATTAAGCTGCCAACTCCGACAAATGTTAGAAGCAATGCAGATGCATCGGTTCCAATCCCAACAGACTCAGCTCGTGCAACCGTGTGATACGTAGTCGAAGACCATCCATAACCATGCAACGTAGAAGCTATCATTTCTATAACAAAATTGGGATTGCAAAGTAGACTTGAAAGATAAAAGTATTTGTTTATGAGTTTCAGAGATTTATTGAGAGTTATCTTTACTCGACTGCAAAGAGGAACAGATTTAGATATTTGGTCGAAGGATTCCTGCATGGCGTTGTCAAACTGCTCCTCAAGAGACTGTTCTAATTTTGTTATGATGAAGGTGTTCCAGTATCTATTCTCCAAAGTAGAAAATCCTACTTCTAAACTAGAGACCAACGAGTGGGAGTCATTCTTATTATCATCCTGGACATCACTTGTTGTCATAGAAACTACATCTGTCTCTCCCTTAATGGATCCATGTGCAAAGGGTGTTTCGCGCGAGGAAAGAATGAAATTGTCAAAATTGTTTTGCGATGAATAATCATCAGTTCCTGCCTCATCTTTTCCCTCGTTGTTATTTAAATGTCCTAAGTTGGTCACTTCAAGTTTGGTATCATCGGATTTAGTCGGAATTTTGTTCTTAGATGATCCTTTACTTTTTCTGGTCTTCAGTGGTCGGATGAGGGCGCCAGCAGCAACCACGTGAAACGTCATAGCGGCTACAATCATCATAGACCCTCTCCATCCGTATTGGTCAATGAGGTAGTTATAGAGAGGAGGAAATGCCAGTTGCCCAATACCAACACCAGTTGCTGCCAAGCCAAACGCCAATTTTAACCGTTTATTGAAGTACATTCCAACTGAGACAAAAACTGGGTTGAAGGAAAGGCTTATTCCAAATCCTGTTTGGACCAAAACAAAATCGTATTTTTGTAAATAGTGTGTGGGCTGTACTTTATAAACAGGAAGCACAAGTCCTGTTCAACATAATTCTTGAAGAAAGGTTAAATACTTTCCCATGAGTGTATAAGAAAAAATGAATAACAAAGTTTTCTAGATATAGGATTATTATAAATTAGGCATGATTTGTTTGCAGTAATGGTAGCCCAGACAGAGAAATTAAACCGAAGTCACCCCTACACCGCACAGTTTGAAATTGAAAGATATAATTTGAATGGAGGCGATTGATTGATTAGTTCACTGTACCATACATGTATAAAGAATGTGCAAGTAATTGTCACTCACCAGTAAAAATACCAAGACTAAAGATGAGGAATAAGATGTCCGTAGCCTGTGAGGAAATGAGCATGCCTGTTGTTGTTAGAACGCCACCCACCATTGCCGTTGCACGGGCACCAAATTTGGAACAAGACGCCCCTGCCACCGGACCTGTTAAGTCATCAGATTGTTAGGCCTATGCAGTTTTTTTAACACCCTGAATAGTTGGCCAGGCAATAAAATTCGCAGGAACGAGATAGTTTTAATATAAATATAAAATCTCACCAAATTGCCAATGGCATGAAATAATTTTTGGCAGAACCCGCCTTTGATGTGATGATCAGTGCTTAACCAACTTTGTGCCAAGCAAGAATGAAATTATTTTAGACCTCGAGATGCTATCAGCCTGATCAACACTTTTGTGATTCTGAATCATATAAGAAGAAAAAAAATTAAGGAGACGTTCAAAACAGTAAATTTTAAGACAAAAAATAATGAAAAACATAAAAATAATGTTAAGTAATTAAAAAAAAAAAAAAATCACTCACTCATGACGCCCATTACGAAGGAACAAAGTGAAACAATAAGGCTCGTCTCAGCAGCACTTCCATCAAAGTGCTCCATCCACACATAAACGTACACGGAAACGGATGCTAGAAACCCTATTAACAGAGCTTCTGTGAAGAAACCGCCAGCAAGAACCATCCATGCCCACCCTGAATCGGGTGACTCCAGTGGCTCTTCCAGTGAAACCGAATTCAAAGATGTTTTTTTTACAACTTCTGTGTCGCTTTCAGTGGCCATTTTTGTCTTTGTGTAGGCTTTCTTGTTTGATGAAGTCAACCCTTTTACTTCCAGTTTTCTAACAAGTATTGCAGTAGGCTTTATTACTGAAAACACCTGATGTAAATGAAGATGCATGAGCGAGACATACTTTATATTTAAAAAATGATTTCAGTTGAGCTTCTTCCAATGGTTGGGGCTTATAGTTAATACATGGGATCCAGATTTGTCTGGTTCAGACTCGCACATAAAGATTTTTGTTTGTCTAAAGGATTATAGTGTGTTTTATCTTGTTTTCTTTATTTATTGTCTGCAATTTTCCCACCCTAGCCTAAGAACCCTTGGAAACGTGACTGTGTTCTAATTTCGATGACCTCTTTAACAACGTTTATTCACTACGTGTCTAGTATTACTTCAATCACTTTATTGTAGAGTGGCCATTGGTTCAAGGTTTGACATGACTTGAACGTTTTTATGATAGGTTCACAGACATAAAATGAGAAAGGAACGAATTAAAAATATGGGGCATTTTCAAAACTAAGCTGAAAAGATTGAGCGACCGATGTCACTCCACTGTTAATTAACCGCCCATTGATGACAGGCACATAAATTCATAGTCCTGTATTAAGTACAACCCCCACTCATTTGAATTAGTTGTGTGCCTTTTGCCTTTTTGTGTCAATGTGGATGGTATAATGTCGATTATGGTAATATGTGTATATTTAATTTATCATTCAATATTTAACACAACATTAGTTTTTTATATTAAAGCACACATACAAGTATGCTGGATTAACAATTAAGCAGTCAAGTGGAAAGAAGTGAAAACGAGATCTAGGCAGATCAGAAAGCAGTCAGACGGGGGGGGGGGGTCTGGTTTAACCACATATTAACTCATTGAACAGCTGATTAAAATTTGAAATTCATTGTCTGAACAGGTTAAGAGCTTCCCTGAATCAAAACAACAAGATTTTTCACACCAACGTCATGCTTGGTTGTAATTCGGAATATGATGGGAACTTGTCGTTTTGGATTTTTGTTACTTAAAGATGGAGTTATCAACTTCTGCTGATAATCATGGCTGTACCTTGTAGCACACTTTTTGTTTAAATACATCGAAACTGGCAATGAAAGGCTCATAAATCAGCTTATCAACTATTACTAATTGATTGCATAGTTGTGTATACTTATGGGTTTTTTTTCTTCTTGCGTATACTTGTGTTTTTCGCGCAAACAATGCAAGTCGACCCTCAGTTAAAGCAAACAGTCATTAAGCCGGCGAGACCGCAGGTGCGCCTTGAAAACTAAGTGTCAGTATCCCAAAAAACATTAATAATTATAATGATTAAAATCATCAGCAGCTTTGATCTTGTAAAATCGTTTTCAGATAATCTTTTCTGACGAATAAATTCACAAAAACCAATGAATTATTGCTGTTACAGCATACTTAATACCCGTCAAACGAGGGCACACTCCATAATATCAGACTCCATGTTTTCAGCGAGCTCCATGTCAACATAAAGTCCTGGTGGTAGGCCACCTACTATAAACCATGTACCTGAAACTGTAGTGGTACATAAAGATTTTTGTTTGTCTTAAGGATTATAGTGTGTTTTATCTTGTTTTATTTATTTATTGTCTGCAATTTTCCCACCCTAGCCTAAGAACCCTTGGAAACGTGACTGTGTTCTAATTTCGATGACCTCTTTAACAACGTTTATTCACTACGTGTCTAGTATTACTTCAATCACTTTATTGTAGAGTGGCCATTGGTTCAAGGTTTGACATGACTTGAACGTTTTTATGATAGGTTCACAGACAAAATGAGGAAGGAACGAATTAAAAATATGGGGCATTTTCAAAACTAAGCTGAAAAGATTGAGCGACCGATGTCACTCCACTGTTAATTAACCGCCCATTGATGACAGGCACATAAATTCATAGTCCTGTATTAAGTACAACCCCCACTCATTTGAATTAGTTGTGTGCCTTTTGCCTTCTTGTGTCAATGTGGATGGTATAATGTCGATTTTGGTAATATGCGTATATTTAATTTATCATTCAATATTTAACACAACATTAGTTTTTTATATTTAAGCACACATACAAGTATGCTGGATTAACAATTAAGCAGTCAAGTGGAAAGAAGTGAAAACGAGAGAGGCAGATCAGAAAGCAGTCAGACGGGGGGGGGGGGGGGGGGGGGTCTGGTTTAACCACATATTAACTCATTGAACAGCTGATTAAAATTTGAAATTCATTGTCTGAACAGGTTAAAAGCTTCCCTGAATCAAAACAACAAGATTTTTCACACCAACGTCATGCTTGGTTGTAATTCGGAATATGATGGGAACTTGTCGTTTTGGATTTTTGTTACTTAAAGATGGAGTTATCAACTTCTGCTGATAATCATGGCTGTACCTTGTAGCACACTTTTTGTTTAAATACATCGAAACTGGCAATGAAAGGCTCATAAATCAGCTTATCAACTATTACTATGATTGCGTAGTTGTGTATACTTATGGGGTTTTTTTCTTCTTGCGTATACTTGTGTTTTTCGCGCAAACAATGCAAGTCGACCCTCAGTTAAAGCAAACAGTCATTAAGCCGGTGAGACCACGGGTGCGCCTTGAAAACTAAGTGTCAGTATCCAAAAAAACATTAATAATTATAATGATTAAAATCATCAGCAGCTTTGATCTTGTAAAATCGTTTTCAGATAATCTTTTCTGACGAATAAATTCACAAAAACCAATGAATTATTGCTGTTACAGCATACTTAATATCCGTCAAACGAGGGCACACTCCATAATATCAGACTCCATGTTTTCAGCTAGCTCCATGTCAACATAAAGTCCTGGTGGTAGGCCACCTACTATAAACTACATGTACCTGAAACTGTAGTGGTACACAAAGATTTTAGTTTGTCTTAAGGATTATAGTGTGTTTTATCTTGTTTTATTTATTTATTGTCTGCAGTTTCCCCCACCCTAGCCTAAGAACGCTTGGAAATGAAACTGTGTTCTAATTTCGATGACCTCTTTAACAACGTTTATTCACTACATGGATAGTATTACTTCAATCACTTCTTGTAGAGTGGCCATTGGTTCAAGGTTTGACTGACTTGAACGTTTTTATGATAGGTTCACAGACATAAAATGAGAAAGGAACGAATTAAAAATATGGGGCATTTTCAAAACTATAAGCTGAAAAGATTGAGCGACCGATGTCACTCCACTGTTAATTAACCGCCCATTGATGACAGGCACATAAATTCATAGTCCTGTATTAAGTACAACCCCCACTCATTTGAATTAGTTGTGTGCCTTTTGCCTTCTTGTGTCAATGTGGATGGTATAATGTCGATTATGGTAATATGTGTATATTTAATTTATCATTCAATATTTAACTCAACATTGGTTTTTTATATAAAAGCAAAGCTATACTTATGATCGTAAAATTGTCACAACAAGATATGATGCACATAATGTGTTAATAATAATAATTGGGATCGTCAAACATATTAACTCAAAAATTGTTAATGGCCTCGCGTTTCGACCCCAGCAGAGTTTTTCTTAAAGGCTAAACACATACAAGTATATACTGGATTAACAAAAGCAGTCAAGTGGAAAGAAGTAGAGGGAGGCACAAAGCAGTCGGGGGGGGGGGGGGGGGGGTCTGGTTTAACTGCATATTAACTCATTGAACAGCTGATTAAAATTTGAAATTCATTGTCTGAACAGGTTAAGAGCTTCCCTGAACCAAAACAATAAGATTTTTCACACCAACGTCATGCTTGGTTGTAAATTCGGAATATGATGGGAACTTGTCATTAATTTTTGGATAGCATAATTAATATCCGTCAAACGAGGGCGCACTCCATAATGTAAGCCTCCATGTGTTCAGCTAGCTCCATGTCAACATAAAGTCATGTGGTAGGCCACCTACACTAGTTCTACGTAGCTCTATGGTTCTACTAATACTATGAACTACATGTACCTGAAACTGTAGTGGTATTTTGTACTATAGTGGTAGTGCTGGCTGTTCAAGCAAACTTGTATATTCTTTGGAGTTAAAATGTTTGAAATTCTCGTGAAATTTGAGGGAGAGAGTGTCTCCATATTGGTAGATGCATCGTGGACGGTAGACCGACTGAAGAGAGAGTTTGCCCAATGCCTGGTGGTGGGAGATTCTGAATCTGAGTCCTCAGTCTCTGAATCTGATGATATTGCTAGTGCTAGTAATAGAGGCAGAGCTCTTGACCATTCTGAGGTTGAGGTCATATTTTGTGGTAAAAATCTGTCTGATGGGATGAAATTACAGGTATTCAGGAATGCTCATTGACTATCAAGTACATGTTATTGTAATGATATCTTTAACTAATTGGCTTTTTTCGATTATGTTATTCTTGTATTTAATTTAATTTCTTGGGGTTGGGCTACTATTGTCATCATGATATTGATTGTATTTGTTGTATAAGACTTAAGCCTTAAATTAATAAAGTAATTAATAGTAATAGTATAATTAAGTCGATGGCTCTATTTTAACATTAGATTTTCTTACATTGTGGTCCATTACACTAAGAGCCATGTGCATACCCCTACCACTTGAAAGAGGTCATTAATAATATGAGGCCATGGAAATGAAAGTTTCAGATTTGCGTATGGACATTTTTCAAATTGCACACAGCTTTTTTTCATTATTCATTATTTCGAATGAAAATTGCAGGCGGTATGCGTACTTCTTCTACACGCGAGACCATTCTTGCAGCCATAATTGAAACAGCAGATTTCATTGGTTGACCTATGAGTTCACCAGAGCTAGCTCTGACCAATGATATGACGGGAGAAAAATTGCACTCGGTTTGCAGTGCACAAATTTTGTATTGCGCTCTGCAAACTGAGTGTCATTTCTCATGAAGTGGATGCTAGACTTGTACTTGTAGGCAAGTTGACTGATAGTCGTAAGCCGTTTACGCTATGACCAGATGGCATGGCACAACACACGAGCATCAGAGTGGGACTATGTAAAACAATAGACCGATTGCACCACCTACGTCACATGACCTGTTGTGGGTATTAAATGTAAACGAATACGATGTCCTCCATAGGAAAGTGTGATACAGTACGCTGATTGTTGCATTTGTATATTCAATCAAGGCTTTTCTTTCTCAAACTCTGAAAAATATTCCAGAGTTTGTACCAGAGACCTTCGAGTGGCTGAATAAAGCCAGCAAGGACAGTTTCAGCAAGTGTTTGAAATTCTACAAGGAACGTTGTGTTCACGATGTGGTAGTAATGCTACTACTACGTACTACTACGTACTACATGTACTACTAGTTGCACGGTGGAACGTTTTGGCCAGACGGCTGCGATCACATACTTTTCAACACAAGAATTTCACAATTTTGAAGCTGAATCAGCCAAAGAAAAGGCTTCTCCAAACTGTTTGATTCCTTTGTCTATTTGAAATTCTGCAAGGCTAGGTATAAATGCTCACTTTTTGAACATTCTTTACTTTCTTGTTTTACAGTGATTTACACTACAAACAAAATCACAGGCGGCTACATCGTCGGTAGTGCGTAACTCAAAATAAACCTCTTTATGTAGTAGACTCTTTTGGTCACAGCATGTTATTTGCACGTAGTTTGCCATCAGCTCAGATAACCAACTCACTACAGGTCACGTAATGACATACGTAAACATTGGTCATGTAATCGGTCTACTGACGACTTGTCTACAAAACATACAAGTTTAAGTGGATGCTTCATCAGACCAAGATTTGAAGTCGTATCATTGTGTGTAGAGATCCATCGGACAGCGACAACTGCATGGGGGTAGGCCAACATAAACTGCATAAATATACCCTTTTACCACTGATGGTTTGGAACTTGAAAATGTGTGATTTTGTGTAAATATTAAAATTTTTCGGCAGCGCGTTTTAGTGCATGTTGGCAGTGGACACAAATCTTAAACTTTCATTCCCGTGGCCTAATAACTAATCACACATGTGATGATAAGATGATTGTGTCCCTGTGGCATACATGATGTATTTCTTCGCTTGGACCAGAGGGAATTGGTGATTGGCCCCTTTTGCCACAGTTGGAAGCACTAGCTTTTCTAGCCTCGTATTACTCTATGTCCATATGAAATGCTCAATTCTCCATTGCATCCACAGACATTTGTGACCAGTTGCACATACATGTAAATACCTGCCAGGCTGACCCTATATCATTACGATTATACATCATTAGCACTATGGTTAATAAGGAGGAATGAATTTAATATGTTTGTTACCACATGTCATGAAGCACATTTGTCTCTCAGAAAAAGATTTTGAAGCCTGTTGTTATTAACCTAATCAGGCTGCCACCAAATGTTACACTTTTCCCTTACCAACTGACTATGCTCTCAATATTCTAGCCAAGAAACCCAATGAGATATTTGACTGTACAACTCACCCAAAAAATACGTTTAACATAATTTACCACCAGGAATGCGAGCTGCAGGAGACAAGTACATTGTTTGCAACAAGGAGGAGAGGTAATAGACTAGAACCAAACAGCAGCCAAGATTTAGGAAAGTCAAACACTGATAATATACAGAACCAGGGAGCAGCATTACATGGGATTTATACCTCACTAGAAACTCATCTTGTGGATTTAGAACCACAGAATGAGCAAGGGAATGAGGATGATGCCAGAGATGGTAGCCAGCTTGCTATGGCACAACAATCATGTGATGGTGAGTTGACAATTATTCTTGGACTGACTATGCAATCTGTGTATTTTCCATAAAGATAATCTAAACCCTAACCAAACCCATCAAAATTCAATTTTAGGTTTTGCTTGATTTGTTAACTGTATTCATGAAGCTTTAGTTCCTTTACCCCTTTTGCTGTTTCAACAGACTACCATTACTACTACTACCACTACCACTGTATTGGAATATAGAAAACAAGGGTTTGGTTGTGGTTCAGGTGGTTGGGGGTTTACAGGCATGGTGCTTTATTGTAAGAATGGCAAGGCAGTTTTCTGTGGTAAAGGACATCTCTATGAATACAATTTTAGTTTCTATTAGAGCGTTTCAAAAGGAAATAAGGCAATGACCAGGGGCATGGAAAAGTAACAGGCCTTGGTTTTATAGATGAACCCACATCTATGCATTTTTGGATATAAGATATAAGGCAGCTATGCCTACAGCTATGACTATGAAGTATAGGATGTCCATACAAACACCCTTAGCAACATCCATAGCCATGGCCATAGCCACCAATTCGGATTCAACCTTAGCCCTGCATTACAGGAAACTATTTGTAGTCAAGCTGCCCAGAATGGGAACTATAAAACTGCTGCTTTTCAACCTCCAGGTTCACTTTTAGTTTCAGCCACAAGGAAGAAGCCAAAGCTGTATGTATATTGCAAGACTCCTTGTCAATCTATAAAGCCAGGGAAGCTTCGTGTATGCTGCAGTACATGCAAGGGAGGAATCTTCATAGTCCAACAGGTAAAGTATGAGCTATGAGATTGCAACGTTTGGGATTTAATTTGATTAACTCAAACCAAGCATTTGCTGAAGTTTTTTGACAGAGAAGTAAATTGTCCCTCAAAGAGGAGCCAGAATTTTTTTAATGTGACATTTAAGTAAATACACAATCTTTAGGTGAACAGTGTGAGTTTGCATTTTGTCTTGACTTTCTGATACTCATTCATGGAGTCAAGTTACCAATGGAGGTGGGTGTACATACCATCAGATGTGCAATTTTACTGTACAATGATCAAATCGGTCTCCCAATAAAACTGAACTAGAAGCTGCAAGATTTGTTTGCCAGTCTTAATCAATCAAAAAGGTATTTCTTAAAACTGGTGAATGTAATGCTCTTTTGATTCTCAGGATCCAACTTGCTGGGATGATGTTTCGAAGCCTTATAGGATCTTTGGAAGATGTCAAACTGAGAGATGTTCAGGAACGATGGCAGTATGTCACTAATTAAACAGTAATCGGTTCATTTACTTATTGTTTATTAAAACTAGGGAAGACAGGTTGAAATTTATAGGTTTTTTACATGAGAAAATAAAGGAGTTTCAGAAATTATTTAGGAACTCACACTCACAGTTGGGATTAGTTAGTTTGCGAAATCCTTGATGGATTATATGTGAACAGTTTTAAGACACTGGAGGACACCATTATTGATTCAAATGAAAAATATCAGGTACTTCTGACGTAACCAGACATTGGTAAAATAACTTCTTCTTTTTCAGTTCTTTATTCCATAATTTGTTGAATGATCAGCTCATATGCACAATAACATGTATTTATGTTTTATCTACTTGTGTAAAGTGAAAGGCATTGTACATGAGAATCAATGCACAGATTGGTTAAATGACAAGATAAAATCTATTCTTAATTTGCAGGAATTTTACTTTAAGTGTGGCAGTCACCCAACCGCAGATAATGACAGGGCTGCTGCTTTACATCTGATCAAGTCCAACACGAGAGATGTAGTTTGTCTAACATGTGGAGATATCCGGTAAATAACTGCAAATATTGATCAACTAACACTTTTGCTAGAAACCATCCCATATCATTCCAAATGCTCCATCTAATAGTAATTCAACAATTAAAGGTACAATATAGGATTGGTACTCATAAAAACAATTTTTTTATTAGTGTTGGTGTGAAAGCTTACTGATTATGAAGTTTATACCAGTAGCAATCTTCCATAGCAATTCTGTCTGAAATAGTGTCAAAGTTGAGAAAAGAGAAATTGAAGAACCCGATTTTAGTTTCAGTTGTAACAGTCAAAATTAAGATCAATGTGTTTATATCCTGAAAAGTGTGCACGGTTTTTCACTATTTTCTCCTGGCTGGGGCGACAGATTGGTGCCCAAATTTTCACAGGTTTTTTTCACACAAAGTAAGAACACTGCACCTTTAAACATATGGCACATGATTGGTAATGTTTCCATCTGAAACACCGCCCCCAAATACTAGTTTTTTCACAGGACTCGGGGAAAGTACAGAGTATACTGAAATTCATAATCAGCAAACTTTCAGACTGATACTAATTTTTACAAAACTAATGAATACCAATCCTGTATGCTACCTTTAGCTCACATCGGTGTATGGGTAAAACACAAATAATATTCTTTATTCCCGATGCATATTTAATAATATATATTAAATACTCGGTGCTTGTTGTGATTTACCAAATACTATGTTATCACACAAGCGCGAGTGGAATACGGGAAAATATAGCGAATCTGAGTCCCATATCCCACGAGACTGAAGTCAACTGGAAGATAATACAACTTTGAGGGTTGTTTGATGAAGAGCAAAACGTGCCATGCGCACAATTTAGAATGTCGTTTTGCACTGTCCCTATATACGAAGCGTGAAGCATGATACTCCAAATATGCAGAATGCAATATAGACTACTGGGAGTATGATGTGGTTTATTATCACACTCCCGTTGAGCAATCTGATTGGAGGATTAGCGCGTACTGGAAGATAATAGTGGATAAAATCCCTAGCAAATCATAAACTGTTATTCGTTATTGGTTTGTACTAGTCATTATACTAGACATTATTCAAATGTACTTCAGAAATGGCTTATTGAAAGTCTTGTTCTAGCAACTCTTCATTTAACACAAATTCCTAACAATCTAAATTATTTATCATTTTGTTTGCCATCCCAATTAGTGATCCAGTGCTAGTCTTCCCGTGTTCTGGTGGACACACCATCTGCCTGGATTGCTTTACCTCATATTGTCAGGTGCGACTTGATGAAAGGCAGTTTATTCTGGCTGATGAGGAATTTGGCTATACTCTGCCATGCCCAGGTAAGAAACCAATGTCACCCAAGTGAGAATCCATCTCATAAAACAACATGATTATTATTGAGTGTTACTTTTATGCAAAAGGAAAACTATTTTATGAGTTACCAGCTATATGCCCAGGGCCCCAGTGCATTTAGCTGTTTAGCGTAAGTAGTGCTTATTTTAGCAACTTTTTTCTGGTAATCAAAATTTGGCAGCGAACCAGCCACACTTAATTTATTGTTCATGGAATGATATTCTAACTGGGTACTCTTTTTTGCTAAGCAAATTTATCAACTGTGTGAAATTGACCCAAGTTTAGAATCCATAACAAATACACCATAGTTGTTACGGATTCTTTTGTCCCATTAATAGTAATCCCATGTTCAATTTAAAACTCAATTTGTTTTCCACAGTATCAAATATCCGTTTAAATTTAATGGGAGAATAACAGTTTAGAAATTGACAAAGCACCAAATAAGTATTGAAAATAGCTTAATAGTTAACAAGCATTTCATTCCTGACAGCAAGAATGAGGAACAAGATACAGCTTTTTCCATTTAATTCACTAAAATAGATGAGATTTTAAAAGCGAGGTACCCCCTGCAAATGGACAAAATTACCTCTTATGAGTATATTGGAAAGTCATGTGTGCCATACATGCACTCTTTGTTTGCATGCACAGACTCTTCCATTCTTGGAATGGGAGACTTTTGAGGACACTAGGTGGCAGCAGACTCACCAGGTATAAAATCAATTGTATTTTGAAATGTGCACATGCTCAGAACTACGCAAGTAATGGAAATTATCTGGTAAGTCTGCTGCCACCTAGTGTTCCAACGTCTTCCATTACGCCCCACACACCAACAGGACTGTATACATATAAAACATTTGCATTCAGGGAATAAAACAAAACAAATTTGTGAATAATGATTCATAAATTGATAAATGTGGGCAGCATTGGACTCAGCAGGGTAGTACTTGTATATTTTGTTCATTTATACAGTTCTAAAACATTCAAAAATTATTGGATTTCTTACAGTTGGATGTCCAGCATCGCTGGTTAAAGAAACACATCACTTCAGAGTGCTTGGAAATGAACAGGTATTCATAAATACCTAAGACAATTTAGGCATTCCTATTGGTTGAAAGGTGGCTACATGACTGTGTTTACCTGGTATTAAATGGCTGATAAAGACACAGCTCTGGGTTTTTTCCCAACATTTTATTTAACAATAAAAGGGCATTTCTGAATGGGAAAAAAAGAGTGGTGACTCAGTCTTCATTAGCCATTTAAAACCTTACAGTGTCGCGGCCATGTGACATATCACACACTGACGGTTTTAAACAGCAGATTAAGACTTCGTCGTCACTCTTTTATTTCCTTAACAAAGAAGTGACCAGTACATCGTGTACTGTAGATCAGCAGCACTACCAGATAATTTATAGAATTTAAACTGTACCTGATCTATTCAAAAACCCTTTAAGTCGCGCAATAAAAATGATCGTAACAATTTCTTAAATTGGAAATTTGAAGTGCCTCTATCTATTTTGACAGTTACATGTAACTTCGTTTGAAATTCTGTATCGTTCCTTTCAAAAAATTATTTATTTATGTTGGAACTTATACTTGTGATGAGTATTTTTGTCTTGTGCAAAAAGACAATCCACAAGCTTAGCCCACATATTTTTGGTTTCCCTATCTTCCTGATTTTGTAGTACGCCAGGTACCAACGGTTTGGGGCGGAGGAGTGTCTGCTTCAAAATGGTGGTGTGCTGTGTCCTTCACCAGGTTGTGGGGCTGGACTACTACCAGACCTTGGATCACGGAGAGTGGAATGTGTCCAACAGGCTGGGCAAGGGTGTGGGGTAAGAATTTGACATCGGTAATTGATGCACACTATGAATTTTATTCTTGAAGGGCATGAGTGCGTATGCCTAAAAAAAGGTCTTTACTAATGTTAATCCAGGGCCTAATTGTGTATCTGATTCCCTGACTGTAGATTAGTTATAGAATAAGGATAATAATCTCTTGGAAAGCCCCAGTCTATTATGAACATGGCCTCATTTTGCCGCCAGTAACTTTTTGTGTTGGGTGTTTAGCACTGTCCTGCTGTAAATTAGTAAATTTTAACAGTTATAATCCACTTTTTCTTTCTCTCTATTCATGACTAGTTTGTCTTTTGTCGTGAGTGTCGAAATGCATACCACAACAGTGACTGTGACACATCAGTGACACAAACTGTGACAGATGGAGGTAGGGAAGCATACACAGTCAGCAGTGAGAGGGCTGCCCAGGCATTATGGGAGAATGACCAAAGCAAAGAGACAATCCGACAACTAACAAAGCAATGCCCAAAGTGTAAGGCACCAACAGAGAAAAATGGTAGGTAGAAGAATTAGGGTTATCGGTCTAGGCCCTTTTTGAAACCTCGGCTTTGGCTTCAGCTTAGGCTCCGTCCATCTGTTTAAAGCCCTGTACCAAAAGCACACGTTTTCAAAATAATGAACAGAACCTAAGCCGTGGGGCTGAAGACGAAGCCTGGGTTTCAAAAATGGTCATAGGCAGAAAAGTTAACCGGTGACAACCACATATGAAAAAGAAGTGTTGCTAAAAAATCAGTTGTTTGGGGGAAAAAAAAATCGGTTTTCTAGGTTGGTCCAGGTTGGCTTAGTGGTATCTTGCCCTGCCTTTCACCTCTGTGGACCCTGGTTTGAATCCTGCATCTGATTGGAACCTCGCATGTGGATTGTTTTTTTTTTTAGTCCCTTCCTGATTGTGTTGGTTGCCCTAATTAAAGGTGTATCTCCCACATCTAAAACTTGGCATTTCTTCATAGTCTTCTCTACACAAGTATCTTCAGGCCTACGGGTTACAGTGCTAGTCACTTTTGGTGATCTCTTGGTCTATTACCAAAAAGATTAATATATAAATAAATTAATAATACATGTATAGATTCTATAGATGTTGTTATCACCTTATATTTTTTTCTGTCCTGTCTTAAAAGTACTGTGCTAATTTTACTTAGCAATCCAGTATTCAGGTACAGGGCCCAATTTCATGGCATGGCTTACCGTGGAATTCTGCACTTACGCCCTGCTGCGGCCCATAGAAATATGCACGTTACTGTTCGCTGTAAGTACAGAATTATTTAGTAACCAACGCCATAAAGTTAGGCCAAGGTTATTTAGGCTTGTATTTAATTTCTAAAAAACCATTCATGTTACAATTTAGCATTTCATAAAGCATTGATATTATTACTGTTCTGTAGGAGGCTGTATGCACATGGTATGCCCAATTCAGCAGTGCAAGTTTGAATGGTGCTGGGTATGCAGTATTGAGTGGAACCACCAATGCATGGCCGATCATTGGTTTGATGTTAACTGACCATCTCATAACGTGGCAATGTCAGCATGTATATCAGGAACAGTTCAGGATAGTAACAATACCAAAAGGTAATCAATCCTTCACAACAGAAAGCATTATTTTACCCCCCACAAAATATAGTTTTCCATTGTCTAGAATCAGCTATTGAAATCGGTCACAGATGATGATTTGTATCCAGCACTTTATACATCTTAAACATGTTGAAGAATAACATCACATCAGAAAGATAATCACCGCATATTCTGGTACCATCACTTATTCTTATTCCTGACAGTATATTTTATATTTGATCAGAGAGGATTTATTCTAGTGGTAACAAGCTGCTAAGTTATCTTGCTTTAGATGTTTCATTCTAATGAGTAAAAAAGCACTAATATTTTTACCGAGGGATCTTATTAGGAAAGGATTATTAAAGAAGATTATCTCACTCTCCAAGTGTGATTTAGTGGAAAGATTCTGTACAGGAACCTTTAGAATTTGTTGTTACAAGTATCTGTAATGGTATTCTCAATGCTTCAACTAGCTTGCCTTAGATACTCCAGTTGTGACAACCCATTGAATTTATCCAGCTTTTTCTTGTATCATCACACAATTGAAGGTGTTGTCACTAGCATTAGTTGTGACTTTGGATAGGGATATAGAGGCCCATGTATTAACTGTAATATTACACAAAAAGCATCCGGTGCACTTGACCTGAAAGATTAGGGGCCCAGAATTCCTAAACTGTTTACCGATGTTCTAGTTAAAGCGTACAGCATTGGTAATTGTCAAAAACACTTTCCACACTTTATGTGATCCAACATACACATGAAATAACAAACCTGTGAAAGTTAAACCTCAATCAGTCATCGGAGTCACAAGAAAATACTGAAAAAACTCTGTATATGTTTTCACAATTTTAAACATCGGGTTTTGGACACGCGAGATAAAAACTAAATGTTCTTTTAATTTCTGAAAAATTACAGCATTTCAAGCAAAATTATTTTAAGGGAGGTTGTCCACAATGACCATCTTTATATCATGTGCAAATTCAGGAACATTTATATTTTCACTCTTACAAATTGTGCATACCCTTTTAGTAAGCAAGGAATGAAGTACGCATGCGCATTTCTTATTGGAATATGAAACGGCTCAGTTTGTTTAGGCTTAACATCTGACTTCAGTAGGGATAAAAGCAACAGTCATGAAATGACGATTTTTTCTTCCTCTTTTTTTTCGTCAAATGAGGTTAGTTAAGAAAAAAATTCCAGTATTATGGTCCAATGCAAATGCACAGAATTTCGACGACATTGTAATGAAATCAGCCTCCTGGCTCAATGGGAGACTTTGGAATGATAGGTGGCAGGAGACTAACCAGGTAAGTCGTCATTGTTCATGTAGTTATGAGTATGCGCACATATCCGAGAACAACTGATATAAACCTGGTAAATCTGCTGCCATCTAGCGTCTGCAAAAGTCTCCCATTTATATCCAAATATATCCAAATGTTTTAGGCTTAGATTCTTACTTTAGAAGGATAAAAGCATCAGCAATACATGTTTTCTTGTCAGGAAATTAGGGTTAATTAAGAAAAATTTCAATTTTGTGGTCCATTGCAAATGCACAGAATTTTGACAAAATTGTCGTCCCACTCATTTAACCTTACACTGTTGTGATTAAGTTGTCAATAAAATGAGGTTTGTTCATGCAATGATTATGTCTCTTTTTCACCAAGTCAATTAATGAGTAAGGACAAAGTAAATGTCCACCACCAACTTCCACATTAATCTTTAGATTTTGGGGTGGACACGCGGGAAAAAACAGTAAATACAAATGTTGACAGACAAATGGCGTTAAGACTGAACAGTCAACCTCCAAAATAAATAATATTTCATATAAGCAAGTGTATTTTGGTAAATGAAACATTTATTATATTTCAACAAACAGCCGATATAATTTTTTTTATCAATACACATTTTACATATAGTACCTATTACCAAAGCACTATTATGTATTAAGTATTTGCAAAACCAATAAATACATTTGTAAAATAACAACATAAATATAATATGCAAAAAATATAGTTGGCTGTGATCAGCAAAACACAAGCTCAAAATTAGAGACCGCTGTCTTATAAAAAAGCAAGAGTATTTAGGTACAACATTCCACTTTTTAACAAATTATTTCCTAAAATTTACCAGTCACTTGTCCAGGTGGTTTCAAATGCCATCTCTATGTTCCTTTTCCTAATTGACAAGCTGTAACAAGTGAATATAAGTACATGTGTATAACTGGCCCGATAGTAAGCAGTTTGCATAAAATACTTCTTTCGACATTATTTGAAGCTACATTGGTAAAATAAAGAGTAAATACATTATTTTAGGAATGTATGCACAAATGAAAACATACAAAACGAAATTAAAAGTTCCAATATGCAACAAAATTACACCAAAAACATTTTTTTTTTTGCCATGCACCAATATTAGAGTTTACAAAGATAAATAATCAAGTTTCACAAAATTATATTTCTAACGTCCACCGTATACTTTAAGTAATGCCTCCACACCTCCAAGGTTAGTTCACACGCTTATCTTACATAAATCTACATCTGTTTGTCAACAAAATTTACATCAGTCTGAGTTTGTGAAACTCGCATTTTATACAAATGAGATATGTACACTATTAGAAATGATTGTGGTTGGATGAACGATATCAGTAATACCAATCATTCCTCCCACTTTATTCCTCCCACCTTCACAACTGTTTAAAGGATGAAAAAGCACTGGTTGATAAAATATATCAGTTAGTTCAAACTTTTTGTTTTCAAGAAACTTAACGTCTTAGTTTCACCAAATGTGAGCACAAGTTTTTGTAGATCTATGGTTAGATTTAATGTAAGTAACAAACCGCAGCTCACTGGGCTAGATATTTCAGTTGGGAGAGCACTGGCATGAAAACCTGAAGGCCACATGTTCAAATTCCACTTTTGTCAATTTGTCTTTGTTCATCCCAAAATTAATGTAAACAAGTAAAAAACAAAGCAGGTCTGTGATATGTCAGAAGTCGACAAATTAAAAGTTAATCGATTTCTTCCAAACGGATCAACACTTTTAAAAACATATTGAGTTAAAGGGAAATATAAGAGAGGAAATCAGCTAAAATAAACATTGCATAAAAACTCACTAAAATTCAACTGGCAGTCAGTTCAAAAGATTTATAAGTACATGTACATGTATTTGTCTAAGCAAAGTTGTTCTTTGACATAATATTTTTCTAAATTTTGGGGTGAACAAAGACGAATTGACTGGAGCGGGATCTGAAGCAGCGACCCCCAGATTAACATAACGGCGCTCTACCAACTGAGCTATCCAGCCCTAATGTTGGTGGTCTCCCTATTTTGTCAAACTTTGTTCGGAGGGTGCCAGTCAGATGCCATTCAACCTGAAATTGCCATGTAGCCAGGGATCACACACAAGAACATGTAGGCCTACATGTATATGCTACAACCATATAGCTATAGCTCAAAGGATATAATCACAGTCAGTTTCCCATGTGGTTTATTTTATAATATTTTTTTATATTTTATGCCAAGCTACACCAAGCTTTTTAAAAACTTTAAAATAAGCTTCTAAATGTTAATTTTCTAACACACGATATACCAATGTCAAATCCGAAACTAATACTAAAGGAGGAAAATAAAACCAATGAAAATCAATAGTGCAATTTCTTAAAAAAATAATTGATTGCAATTTAAATCATTTTAACAACCCTTCCCTTACATTGGTTGCAAGGATATACTCGAAGCCAGGACTCGAGCTCTTTGAACGCTACAGACTTTCATGTATGTTTGTGTTTTTTCCTGACCATCATTTCTAAATATTGTCATTATCTTAGTAGAATAATACTTTCAAATGTCAACTGCTGTCAGTGGTTGTAGTTTTTGAACTTGTAAAGATAATTATGAAGTCTGTCACTTTTTGTATAGTGAGGGTACATAAAAGGGTTTCAGGCTCTTTTAAAGGAAATACATATGAGCTTTGAAAATTAGTAATACCATGGAAATACTTTATTTGATGTTTGGCTTTAAGCTTTGCAATATGTTGGTTTCATGTGCATACCAGCTTTCTTAAATTGATACATTGTGCATGTGTTCACGCATTTACGTGTGGTATGTGGGTGCACGCGGTATCAACATCTGCCAAAATTTTAAAAACGCACAAAGAAAAACAGTTGATTTGATACACATTAAGCACAGTGCATACCACAGAAAATAATACCTAGGGGCATACAGACTTTTACACAAAAATACTTGTTTACGGGCCATTTATTCGCTTCATGTAGTTCACAGAGACAGTCTTTATGTCACATGTTAATACATCCCCACATGACCAGTCTTGACCAATCAGAGTGTATAAACTCCCCACAGTGTTGAATCGATTACCATATTAATAGTATAAATTGTCGCAATACACAATCTAGTGTCTTGCAAAGTTGTTTCCCTTTGTGCATCATAGACAATATGTCAACATCCTTTGCAACATAAATATATATTCTTTGTCAGTAATTTGTAAGATTAAGATCACCTTTGAAAAGTAAAGCTTAATTGCCTCCCTGTGTGTATAAGTAATAATATTTATATAAAGGTTTTCTCAAAGCTTCTCAGCACCAAACTCAAATTTGTACCGTAAATAATGCATGTCAATTTCCATCTTTGGAAATAATTTCTTCAGAGCAATCTCCTGGTGGTGCACTTTATTGTGAACTCAACAGTTTTTTTTACCATGAACTTACATTTCAGGTGAAAATATTGTTTACTTCCACGTTTCTCTCAGTAAAATATCTCGTTCTTCATCTCCTCTGCTCAAGGCACTTGCTTACAAGGTAACTCCAAATTTATCTAGTATGCATCATGTACAAAAGCCAAGATACTTGCCTTTACTGTCAAGTCAAGAAGGACATATCCACCAAGTTTAACAAATTCTACTTCAACTCACTCTAACAGCTTTCTAAAAACTAGTTTCAGATGAAGCACTCCCAGTGCGTGGTCTGAAGTTTTCATCCAACAAAAGTGTTGTCCTGACCATTCCACTAACCACTGTGACTGCTGTAGAAGTTTCCACCTGTTGACTTGGTTCAACTCCATTTCTCTCAGGCCCGGGCTCCAGCAAACCATCATCAATGTTCTCAGCTTCAGCAGCACCATCAGAGGCAGTTGTCTTATCTACTTCTTTTGTAGATCCTTCACTCTGACTTTGTAAACCCTGTTCATCTGGTTGAACATCAGAGATACTTCCACTGACTGCATTTTCACTAGCCATTTTTTCACTGTCTTTCTTTTCATCGTCAACTGTTACTTGTGTTGAAGTAACCATTCCATTACTTTTGCTGTCACCTGTGTGTTCTTTGGCATCCTGATCACAATCCATATCTGAACCAGAGTCACTCGGACTGTCAGGTTTCGGACCCTGCAAGACGGTTTCTAAAAGATCCTCATGATCTCTCTTCCATTCTTGAATACCTTCTGATGTTAGAGATACCTTGGCCAGAATGGCTTCAAGCTGATCCAGCTCTGTTTTCTTGGCCTTTGGGAGAAAAACAGTCATCTAAATTAAGCTCCGTAAAATGTTAGACCCAAAATACTTCCAATGACCTACAAAAGACAAGGCAGTCTAAACTGTTGTTAATAATGGCATCAAACTATTATAAAGGTGAAATAGGAAAAATTTGGTCAAATAACATACGTAATACTGGCCTCCTTGTGCACAAGAAATCAGATTTATCATTAACTATTACTATCGGAATAGTCTCCTGCCCAACTGGCCCTTGCCACAGGAGACTACGAAGACCAAGTCCACAGTACACAAGCCATGGGGTTTCCCGATACTACCAGCTGTACAAACAAGAAACCCATGCACCTAATACTAGCCTGAAAGGTTTGGTACTTTGTGGCAGTCTGTGGTACCTGTGCATAGGAGTGTTGATATTTTATCTGAAAGAACTATAAATGTATTTGTTTTGGTTTCAAGGAAATCAATGAAGGAATCTGTACCTTTAAAGTCCTCTGGAGAGCACGTCGCTGTAACGCTATCTTATTCTTCTTGGGATCCTTATCCAGCACAGTGTGAATTCTCTTTAGAGATGACTTATCCTTGTTAGTATATCTTTTACTGGTCCTCACTGCTGTTCTCTCAAAGCCCACAACACATCCATTCGTATCCATGATAGTCTTATAGCTATCAAGGAGTGGGTCATTCCTGTTCAGAGGGGTTGTAGACTGGGAGGGTCCAGGGGTGGCTGATTCGGTGACAGACATGCTTGCAGATTGAGCAGCTGGGGGTGAACTTACAGAAACATCTATGGGGAGCAAAGAAACAAGAATCTAATGATGTCGATAGCTGGACTTGCATTGAAGTAATTTTTAAATAAGTGGGAAATCTTGCCTGTTTTGTGTATAGTCTGAGAATCTGGTGATTTTTTAGTTAAAGACAGGGAAACCCTTTCATTTGAAGTTGCCAGACATGCTTTGCATCATACTTAAGTTTGCTGTACACATTAAAAAAAAATCAAAATTCATATAATTTATTTGTACATCATAGCTCAATATAAAAAATAAATACAGTGTTTAGTTTAAATAGTTCTGCCTTGTGGCTATCATGCAATGATAATGGTAAGTTTAGACCTGATAACTGGACCAACTTTAAATATATTCCCATATTACAAAATAAAAATAGTAATAAATAATAACTCAAAATTGGACGTGCATTGAAATAAGCATCCAGGTACACAAAGGAAAAGGAAAATGTAGTCTAAAATGCAACAAGCTACCAGCAATTTTAAAAACTAGTTCAAATGCAGTCAAAAGAAGAACTAAATACACAAACAATTGACCCCTTGCACACACGTCACACACGGCGACTGTGCCACGCTCACCATTTTGGAAGTCAATAGGTATACATGTAAACACCGCATCGCCTACAATGCCCACCACACTGTAAAATACACAGAGACATTGACTTCCGAAATGGCGCAACCAGGATTATTGTGATGATGGCGTCAGGTGAATTGGGTCAATAGATTTGTTTAAAATAAAGACTCATTTCAACTAAACAAAAATTTAACTGTTAATAATTTGTCAACTCTGAGTCTAAAAAATAAATCATTACAGCAAAAAAGAATTGAGAATACCAAGCATTAATTCTAAAATGCAAATGATAATTGAACCTAAACATGAAATACAAATACAATAAAACACCAAAGGGTTCAGCTACATATTTTGACATTAACAAGCAATGCTATTGCATAATTGTTTATCATAACACTATTTCCCAGATAATCAAACACTACGTAATTACAGCAGGTCCTACTATGGCCATCATCTACCAATGTGTTATGCTTGCCCTAACAACAGTTTTTTAAACCATTGGAAGAAATCCCTTCAACAACATAAATGGGTAGTTTCTTCGCCATTTTCCTGTACTTAGGAAAGCAACCTTTTAAGTAACAAAAAATGTAAAAAGGAAATAGTGTTGAAATATTTATTAATAAGCTTTTCTTCTGCTTTGAAAATTGCTGGCTATTTTTTATTTTATTTTCACCACTCATGGTTAGCAATATTATGCAGTTTTGGCAGATTGCTTAAAGGGATAACAAATATCAGTCAAACTTGTGTTTAAACACTTTTTGCTGAATTTAGGCCGAGTGTTCCATTAAAACAGATGCAAATTTTCTTCAGCATATAATGAAATGCAGTAAATGTCTCGTAGTTCACAGCACTTCATTTTTCAATTTTTTTTCCAATTATTTTTATTGCGACTGAGGTTTGACTAATAAATTCATTATCCCTTTTGTTTACATCTAAACAACGTACCTTGAAGCCCCCGCGGAACATGGTGATGAAGTTCAAAAGCAGGAAACGTCCAAAAAATACAAATGCTTCTTAAATTTGGGTTCTCTGTAAGAGGTGACCATTTTAAGCAACATATACACAACGAAGGATTTATTGACGTTTTAACATTTAAATAAATCAACTTGTAAATTTCTGTCCATGATACAGTTGATTAAAATCCAAGTACATGTGAGAATGTACATTCCTTAGTTGTTCCAAAATGATTAATTTTAACACATTTTAACTTTTTTGTATTGCTGCTTCTTTATCAAAAATTCTAAAGTGAATTAATTGCATAAAATATAGCCCATATCTTTACTAAGCAACCAATACATAATAACTTGTTTGTCTAGTTTCATCTTTGTGTATATAATTGCTTGGGGGACCACTCATGGACCAAAATCAGGAAAAGTGGGTGCATGCCTTTTGGTGGGGTAGGGGAGGGAAGGGAGGAAGGAGCTGCAGTGGGGGAGTGCTTGTTCCAATTTGGCCAAACTTTTTAACACTAGGTGCCACAGCAGACATTAGGTGTGTGTTTACTGCACAAGTACAAAGGTTAGGAAAACCTGTGTGTGACATACTGTTCAAGCATTTATTAGTAAATGATGCATCTACAGCTATGAGCACAAAGTCATAAAGTGTCATTGAAAAGAATGTTCTCACACTATTATGAACTTTCAAAAGCTCTTGGTGATTCATGGATCCCAAAGAATCATTGGAAAGCTGTCTTCATACTGAATTCAAAACACAAATTCCATGTGTAAAAAAGGGTTATTGATATGCCTGGTCCGAATCAAGTGATTTCAGCTTTGGCTATGGCTGCTGGCTGCTGGCTGTAACATTATCCTTGAAGAATAGGACTATTTGGCATTCTGGCCATAGCCACTGCCAAAGCCATCAATTTGGACATGGCCTCAGACTAAGCCTGAACTAGGCATCTTTGTTATGGTCATCAGCTACAATGACACTATTAAAGTGAAGGCAGATAGAGAGATCTAACCATAGCCACAGCCAAAGTCACTGAGACAGACAAAGCCAAAGCGTTGAGGTTTGGTAATGGCACTTTATAGGAATTGCAGTAGGTTGGGTGAAGTTAAAGTGCATTGTGCGATAAAAACCAACAAATTTTATCAAGATGTATAAAGGGGAGGAACTGAGTTCAATGTTAACTGAATGCTGTAAATGGAATCAAAACTTCACACTGTGCACCTGTAAATATACATTAAACCTCAAAGGGCAGCATTAATGGAGTTACAACATTAGTTCTGTGAAGAGTACATTCATTTCAACCTGAATAGATAACTTGTGAAATTCCATCACCTTTGGTATTCAACCTTCCAGAAACACAGTCAGCACTTTAAGAGATGTCAACTTTTGCATCAGGGATGAAGAATATTATCTGTATTTTTAACCATACACCAAAGTGTGTGAAGCACTGTATACTCAGTACTTTCCCGAGTCCTGTGAAAAGGACTCATGGAGTATACAGGGCTTAACACACATCGGTGTATGGGTGAAAACACTAACAATACTCACAGTACAGCAGTAACGTATTCTTGTCATGTTCTTGTGTATTAAAGCATGCATCTTTAATCCTTTTGGTATACAAAGTCATAATTTTCTTAAAAAAAAAACAATTTCCTGAAGAAACTGGTATCAACATTGAATAAGATAAACTTTCAAACTTGATTGCTAATGTTTGATTGGTCATGATCAACTTATAAATAAAACTGACAAACAGCCTACTTAGATGACAAATATAAGGGACACCAATAGGTTAATAAATAAGTAACATTAGTTTGAGGTAAGTCCAACGCTACCACTGTTAACTCAGCAATAATAGTAAATTCAACATGCAGATAACTCACATCCAACAGTTAAGATACAATGACAGGAAATGGGATAAATGTGGTGTACGGAAACTGGACATTGTGTCAATAAAATACCATGCTTTGTTTCATCACAGCATCCACTTATCACATGCAGTGGTACAACAGTGTAAAACCTTCCAATTTTAATGACATCCATTTCACAGAAGCAAAACATTCTATGAAACTAATTACATTCCTTGCCGTTGAACAGGCATTATGAATCGACTCTTTCAAATAATTAAAAATAAAGAATGATTGGTTTAAGGCATCAAACACCCCTCAACCCTTAAAATGTATCTGTCTTTCTTTTACCGTAAACACAAAGTGTTTATTTGATAACTTTAGGGCACAATTGTTTATTGTGAAAGTAGAAGTTAACCTTGTGTGAAACACCAAAGGAAACAGTTAGTTTTCCACTTTCTGTATGTAAACTCATTGTTTAAGTATTAAAGATCAGCAGAAACAGAGTGTTAACAAAAACATTAGTGATGGTTCATGGATGATGCTATGAAGATTGGTCCATGTATGGAAAATTGAAAATTACAAAATGATGATTTGAAACAAAACAGTTCCTGTATTTCATTGGGAAAAAAATGAAAGCACTTTTAAAATTTTGTCTTTGAAGATCAACCCTCAGAAAATGGCGAATAAATTTGTTGCTGAGGTTCAGATTTAATGGGAGACTTTTTTTCTTTTTTTGGGGGGGGGGCTAGATGGCGGCAGACTTACCAGGTAAATGCATGCTCAAAAGAGACAGGTAAACAAGAATAATTTAGCCGATGTCTGCTGCCCTCTAGTGACCCAAGGTCTCCTAGTATTTCTTTTAGTATTGATCAAAGTAACCTTATAAAATTTCTGTTATAAAGGTAAAATATAGGATTGGTAAAGTTGATAGTACAGTGTTCTTACTTTTTGTGATTCAATGTATATATAAAAAAAACTGGGAAAGTTTGGGCTTAATCCGTCTTCCGAGTCAGGAGAAAAGAGTGACAAACCGTGCACACTTTTCAGCATGTAAACACATTGTCCTTAATTTTGATTGTTACAACCGAAATTAAAATCGCGGTATTCAAATTCTATTTTCTCGACTTTGACAGTATTTCAGACAGAAATATTTCTATGGAAGATTGGTCCTGGTACGAACTTCATAATCATTAAGTTTTTAGACTGATACTAATAAAAAAATATTGAAGAATACCAATCCTGTATTCTACCTTTAATCATTAATATTTTGTGTATACAAAGGCAATGTAGTTTAAGGTAACATTTTCATAGTTCCCACTACAGTTTTGACTTTGAGGAAATGTTTCAATATCAATTGCTTTCAATTTTTCCCCACCAATAACACAGTAAAAATGGTCACCTCTTAGTCTTACCATATGGGTTTGAGTTCCTTCGCTTTGAATTTTCCTTAAGGGCTTCCAGTTCTGATGGTTCAAAGCTTAAGCTCCCACGACTGTGCCTCCGAAGTGCCCCCAGCATACGTTGCATGATTTTGGGGCTACCTTTGGGAGAATTACTGGCACTTGAGCTGGTCAATGGATCTTTTTTAGTGGCTCTTTTTTGGAAGAGTTTTGGGGAGGATGTTGGAGTACCTGGTTCAATCTTGGGTGAGGTTGGAGACTTTTGTTGTTTCGGTGTCCGTTGGGGAGATCCTGTCTCACTCGATGTGTCTTCTGATTTGTCGCTGGATGAAGGAGACAAGGGAGCTGATTGGTCACTCTTCTTGTCCTTTTCTTCATCATCACTTTCACTATGGTAACCATCAACACCTAATGAAAAATAAGAACAAGACTCAACAAATTTGTGGTAGGTGTAGTTTCAAATATGAAACTACTGTATTAATACAAAAATATTGTTAAAAAATAAAAAGGAGAAGTCTGACTCTCAACCTGTAAATTAATAACAATAAAAACACAGCTCTTATTATAGTAATAACAGTTAGTTCTTATATAGCACATTTAACAATAACATATCAATATGCATTACATTAGTGCCTTGGTCATTGGGCCAATAACATCCCTGTAAACTTTCTCAGCTCCCTGGGAGTATACAGCCCTGGCTACCAGGGCACTCCGAAGGCTTTTTCAAACACAATATCGACATCTACCCGTGCAGATGCCCATTTATACAATGTGGGTGAAGAGGAATGATAGCAAAGCATCTTGCTCAATAACACAAGTGTCATGACCTAATACAGTAGTTACAACTGGACTGTTATCAATGCAGTAAAAGTAAATGGCCTCTTACTTTGCATCATGTCCCCCATGTCCAAGGAGTCCTGTGATTTGAAAATGACAGACTGCCGCATGTTTTTCTCCTCTTTGAACATGATTGATGCCAGACGTAGTCTATCGATCCATTTCTTCCGATCCTCAGCATGCTTCCCAGCCAAATAGATTGTATTGGTACCCTTGTGAGTAGTCTTGAATGCACTGTTTACAAAAATAAGTAAAAACACGTGGAAGTAGAATATAGACCTCATGTACATGACATCATTTAAGAAGGGTGAACTCAGCTAGAGGTCAAAAGAAGTTTGCTCATTGGCCCGTCGTGCATACATAGCTGTGCATTTTCCATTGTTTTATCATCATTTTACCTCTAAGATGGCGGTGTGATGATGTCAGTGCATAAGGTCTGTTGAATGTTTTATGGGCAGTTGTCTTTTTGCGTACAATGACACAACTCACACAGCGCCCTCACTGAGATCAAAAGAAGGTGCCTCATAAGTCCACTGTTGAATTAGGCGCATACGTGCCTGTAAATCCATTGTCTTTCATCATGGTAGATTATGCTTAGGAAAATTTTGGTATTGAAAATGCAGTCAGCATTTTACAAAGTGGGCAACACTGCATTAACGGCCAGTGGTACAATAAGTTCACATGATTGTGCATTTATAGCCCAGAAGACTTTTCTTTGCCATTGCTTTCATTTATCCATCATCATTGTCCGTGGTTACCTTACAGGCCGGATCCTGTAAGAAGTTTGGCAGTTTTTCCTTAGTAAGTTCACATTTATGAGGGAAACGTAAATTCTATTGGAACAGTTCAGGGGGCAGGAAGGCAATGACCAGGTGGCATGGAGACAGTTGCCTCTGTGCAGTATCAGACCTCATATCAAACTTGTAAACATGTAAACTAATTAATAGTGTATGCTAACCAGTGACCTGATTAAATAACAATATCTCTTACTGATCCTTTTTGGCTTCAGGAGCTTCTAAGATTTGATAGCCTGGCAGACAGAGTAGTCCTTTTGCTTTTATATCCTACACAGAAAAAATCAAAGATATATTGTTAAAGGGTCTGTATACGTTTGGTAATGACTCTGAAAATTTATGGCAATAATAACTCACTTGGTAAGAAGTACAGCAGCTTTGGATAGTATAATGCATTTTGAGAAACATTTCACTTAGAAGTACTGCAGTTATGGAAAAAATACATCACTTTTTATCCCCCAAAAATGTTAATCTGAGAAGCGTTATGGCCGTAACGCTTCTCAGAATGTGTATTCCAATGACGGACACTTCTTCTGCGTGAACGCAACTGCTCCAAATTTTTGGTGATATCTCAAAAACGCTACCACCTTTTGAACTGAAATTTACACAGGTTAGTTTTATGGCATATATCTACAATTCTATAGCATAAAGGCAAATGTACGGTTCCAAAAACCAAAGGTATACTTTGCCTTTAAAGATAAATCATTCAATCCCTTCAATATCATTACTTGACATTGTTCAGTTCAGGGATTGAAAAAAAACTTTCAATTTAGCTTACCACCCTCTTTCAGTACCTTGGTGCAGGACAAGCACAACATTTGTAGATACATTTGTCGGATATTAGATTGTAAAATAATCATTTGTGTAGTTTTGTATTCTGTTGGTAAAGTCAAAATGTCACATGAGCATACTTCGGCTGAACACACAAAGTTTTCACTTTTTGCTTCAAAGGTTGAATAAGTCTGCATGTAATTTTACTGAAAATCTCTCAATTCATTATTCAAAGGCATTTCTTATGACAAAAACTTGTCATTTTGACAAGAACCCGAGTCTTTGTTGAACATGTGTAAAAGCCAAGTCCAATGATTATTTTTTTTCTTACATAAATCTTCAAGAAAAAGTAGCTCAATGCATTTCCTGTAGGCGCCTGGTAATCATTGGAGCTAGTTTGTGTGAAGTGGGCATGGCTTATGGTTGTATTACGTCACAATGAGGAATAAGATAGGGATTCATTCCTTCAAACATTATGGTTTTCTGTACAAGACATTTTTAGGCAAATAATGATACACTGTTAACAATTCCAAGCATGATTTTGTGACAAGACAAATTGTTATCCTGTGGTTTTAAAAGCAAACAAAAAACTTTGACCTTTGCTCTTTGACCAACCTTTTTGTTCTTGTAGTAATACAAAACAAACTCTCGGAGGACAAACCACATCTCTACCCAGTTTGATCGAAACTTGGATGCTGTCTTCTTCAGAAGCCATCCTTGGCACTCCCCTGGGCCTAAGTCAACACATGAAACGTCTCTTGTCACCTTGTATTTGCGTTTTGTTTTCTTTGGTCTTAGTTTCACACCAGTCTGTTTTGGAATCGATCAAGAGAGAGGGACAATATAAATGCAGCAAATGTGCTATCAACTGTAATCAATACAAAATATTTTGTCTTACAGTTTACTTAGGTAAATTGGTATAAAAACTGTTATAAACTGATGTTAAACTTACTGTTGGTGATGGGATAGATGACAGAGATGATGCACTTGATTGTTTTCTCAATTCAAGAAAGCTGCAGGCATAACAAAAACAAAAAAGAACAACTCGCAAATATGTTGAATTGCTGGAACTATCAGGCATAGAATTTTATCTTTGAGAGGGCACGGCCATTTTCTTTTTGAAAAGGGCACTTCATTGGAATATCTTGAAGTCTATGGGAAACTTTGGAAAGGGTAACAAGGCTGAGACCAGGATAACAGAGGCCAGGGCCTCTATGGCCTCCATGTAGTTCCAGGCCTGTTTCTTATGAATATTGTATTAAAAAAACAAAAAATAGTATACGGTAAATGGTTGTTCATATCCATTGAGAACACCCGTGTTCCTGTATCAACACTAACATTTGTAGCAGGGTCCAATGTATCATTTTTGGCACTCATTTTTTTCAATAATTTTGTAAATTAGGGAATTAAATATATTTTTCTTTAAAGTATCAGATTCTTTCGTTTGAACATTTAATCAAGCCCTTTATTTGTTTTACTTACGTTACTGATTTGGGTGAAGTAGGTGGTTTCTCTACAACCACATAATCACCAGATTCAAATGTTGTAAGTTTCGTGGAGCTGGTAGTATCCTCAGAATGGCCGGCTTTTTCCAAGGCTGCAACATTGTTGTTAGTGTTCTTAGCCTCTGAGTTTTCAGAACTGGGTTCTGTGGTAGTCTCTGGTGTTGAATGTGTTTCTTCTTGACCAGATTCCTCTTCAGTTTTTTGGTTTGGTTCTGGGTGTTGTTTGCTGTCCTCTGGGACTGGACTATCTTTTACCTCTTGGGAGCTATTATTGTCTACTTTTGAGACAGCAGTTGAAGGAGGAGAGTTTTCTTGGTTTGAATCCCTTTCTTCTGAAATTGTAACCTTTCTTGCAAGGCAAGAGTCATTGGGGCTTGGTGTGTCAAGTTGGCTGATTGTTCGGTTGAGAGTTCTGTCGCCATGTGGTGAGGGTGTAGTTTGAGTGCTTGCAGTTGGTGGGCTTCCTGCGATTGGTGAGAAGCTGGGTCTAGTAGAAATCCCTGATGCCTTCATTAATGCCACTGCAAGCAAAGGACATGAGAACAATAATGGAATGTATTTGTGTTTTATCCATACATCGATGTGTGTTAAGAACTGTATACTCAGTACTTTCCCTGAGTCCTGTGAAAAAAATCCACAGGCATACTACATATGATGGAATGGTTGTAAACACATTTAATTAACTTATCTCTGGATTTACACAATTTTAGTACAATCCTGATACAGTCAAAACATTTTGAGACGGCAAATTCACAACATTCTAAAAAGACAAGGGCCACTTTCCCCCTTTTCTCCCACTTACCAACGTAAATTGTTCACTTACTTTCAGCCTCTAAATCTTCAGTATTGATAGGAAGTGATCTTGGTCTACCCTCTGATGTCACTGTTCCTTTACTCCCTTTCCTCTGGAGAGCCTCTCCCATTGTCCCTCGTCGTTGCCGTTTGATTCTCTCAGCCTCTTGAATGAGTGATTCTGGATCAGATTGAGTCTCATGGGTGTCTGATGGGGGCTCAGGATCGCTATTACTGCAGAGTGTGGCAATACCATGACAAAAAAATGGTTTTGTTTTGTAAGTGTGAGGACTTCAGTACACAATATATTTGCATTGCAGAATACATATCACCTGCAATTATGAGAAACATTTAGTAAATAAATCTGCCATAATTTGTTCTAAAAACTCAGATTTTCACAATTAATTAGATACAGATTTTGAAAAACCTTTGAAAATAATTTGAAAAAAATATCAAGCAAACAGGTGAAGTGCAGAAGAGCATTAAGCACATGGGACTTATTTTATCAACATACCTTGACCTCAAAATATGAAAATGCACAAATGCTGAAACTTTAGTTATCTGAAACATAACCACTTTATCCCTTAATCATTAATATAATTTATGGTTCATCAAAAATATCTAATATCAGTGGCCTTAAGGCTAAATACAATCAAATTCATATTTGAAATATTACAAATCGTTACACAAGAAGCTTAATATTCTAGCCCTTGCTAGGGTGGAAACGTAAGGCCTTTAAATTCATTTTTATTTATACCACAGGTCAAGTTGGTTGTAACCAGTTTGCAACAGCTATTTCTTTTCTCTTTTCAATTAGTATTCCAAGTCAAAGTGAGAAATTCTATTTAGGTTGGATAATTTTTGTTTTACCTTCTTGCTTTAGTAGCCAGTAAATCATTAGGTGATGTTGGCATGAGAAAGTCCTCATTCACAACAGGTGATCTCATGTTGGTAAAACTGTCATTCCGCCTTAGTTGAGGCGTACCAAAGATTGCAGTATATGGTGAGCTACTGGGTCTGAGTATCTGGCCAGGGGACCCAAGGTTGCAGGGGCGTTTCCGTAGGGTCAGGCAGACCCCCATAGAGTCAGCCCTTAGAGCCTCTATGACTTTACGGTGCTCCCAACTCACCTGTGGGAGGAACAAATAATGTGTCAACAGTCTTTGGTAAATTCTATTTTGGATTCAGCTGTGAGCTAGTAATCTGGTAGGACAACATCTGCCATCATCTCTTGAACCTCTTTCTGTTTAATGCTCTATCTTCTCCTTAAGCCTCTGCTACAGGTACTTCCATGGGATGTGCACAGGTCTCTCACTCGTCCCTTCTGGTATGCACCTTCACTCACAGCACCCGCTTTGCCACATCTCATCCCTTCACTGCACAGCTGTGTATTGAGAGAGTTGCAATATGGATGGACCAGTTTTCTGTGGTCACATGGTTGCTGGATGCCATTTTCAATCCAAACATAGCACAACCCAAAGTGCAGTCTAGTCTGGCACCCTGTGTGCGCATATGCATTTTTTTTTACCGAAAAGGGCTTTTAAATGGAAGTTGTAACCCTTTCAATACACAGCTCTGCTTCATGTATCTGTTCCAAAGGCCAATACTGTGAGATATTCAAACAGCTTTTTCCCCCGTACTGCTGCACTTTGGAACTCCCCGCTACCTGTATCTTGTTTTCCACCATCTTGCAATCTTCCAGTTTAAGAGGAATGTGAACAGATACCTTTTTAAATGGTTTTCAACACATGCAACTTAAACACCATTAAAATACATATTAGTCTGTTGAAGTCAAAATAAGCCACTAGTGTAAAGACCCAAAGGCTGTTGAGAACTTGCACTTCAGATTTTCCCTCCAACTGAAATGCACATGCATCAATGTTTTATTACAAGATGCTTTTTCCTCTCATAAGAGGGTGAATGGGCAAACAAAATTCAGAATCATTGTGTTTACTTCTGCCATTTTTATCAGGTATTATCTGGGGACATTCTCATGCTTACCACAGTTTGTTCATTTACTCTTAGCAGTTCATCACCAGAGCCCACTTTCCTGCTTAAGTTTGCTGCTGACTAAAAGTGAGAACCACAATTAAGTATTAAACAATTGATATTTACCAAACAACATTCAAATACTCCATGAGTTTTCAAAAAGTTATTGAAAATAGTTAAGAAAAAAATGTTTACCCCCCCCCCCACACACACACCAATAAAAGTTACTGCAAGACTACATTAATTCAAGTTACGAGCAATGACAAAAACTTTGTCTGAGGCTCAATGTAATTCATCCTTGTCAAAGGTTTGTACTCTGTTTTGAATGGGAGACTTTATTTGGACACCGGGTGGCAGAAGACTTAGTAAATCCAATTTCTTGAGTTATGCGGATGCTCAGAACAATGTAAACAATGAAAATGTACCGGGTATGTCAGCTGCCACCTAGCGTTCCAAAGTCTCCTCATGGACTTGCACTATTGGGGAACTTTATACAACGTGACTTGCTCAATGCCAACCATTTCATTGGCTCCAATTGACATTTATTTTCAAGTGATAAATCCCAAGCTTCATTTACTAATGATAATACAAGACAACTTCCTGAATTTACCTTGTCCTTGGTGCCAGTTATGTAATGAATTCCATCAATAGTGGACGTCTTGATAAATAACCCCTGAAATTAAGGAAATAACACACAGTCAGGAAATCATTGACCTTCAGAATTACTGTACTTTGAGTCTGACTGATGGAAAGTCAATCACGGAACAGTGTCTTGGAACTGCTAGGGATATTAAAGCTATCTCACTCAAATGTAAAACAAAATTAAGCAACCAAAATCTACGAATGACATCTCCGGATGAATGATCTTCTAATTTCTACTGGTACTATTGAGAATCCATGAAACCAATGCATGCTGTAAAAACAGAAACTGGAGTCTTTCTTAAAATATATGTAACCTGCTACGCCAAAATCAGCACTTCTTGGAAATAGTCAAATGACATTATGAGTAAGACAACTTCAACATCAGCATTGATATCAATTTCAGGCACGCAACTTTTCAGCGGATCAGCTGATTTCCTCTTTTTTTTGTGCTTTTAGTGTCATAGAAAATTGAAAAACACTGAGCAAAGTTATGTGTTTGACTTTTTCCTTGATTTTTTCCTTGATTTCCAAGTTGCATGCCTGCGATGTGATGTTTTAAACATTCTTTATGTTGAGAAGTACCTAATTAGATGGTATTTGAAAGCTCTTATTCTCATTTGTTTGAAGAGCAATTAAACCTGGTTTTGAATTTTGGCAGGAAGTGCCTGGTTTTGGCATGGAGCATCACATGTCCTATATAGTTCTTTTTCATGCTGCTACCAAGTTTGTCACGTTCTCAGTGTGCAATCATGATCATGAAAACTAACTCTCAGCCTCAGTTTGGTTCAATGATTGAAATGAGAGTAAACAAAATGGCTGCTGCAACTGTGATACTTGGGAGTAGGGATGCAGTTTTTAAGAAAATAAATGTGTACTCTCTTCAGAGATGCATCACCTGTGTGACCCCAAGTCTTATCAGCATGTACTGATAAAAAGCCACTCAAGGTAAGAGGCTATAGAAAGGAGGAAGAGAAGAAAACAAAATAGTAGATAATCAAACAACGGAACAAGGCCATCCCTACCAAATCTTAACAAGTGTGACCATTTAAGTTGCATGTAAGTAGGTCAATCTTGCAGTGTTTTGGCTGCCAGGGGCCTTTTGGTACAAGCCATTTGCTGCCACTATAGTCTCTCAAGGTTAACCCAGCCAGAAATCTTCAACAGATGAACTATTATGAACGTTAAAGATCAAACAGTATGTTAATCACAAACACTGGAAGCAGCACTCCTGAATGTCTCAGGCAGTGTTTACCTGTTTTGTAATTGGGATTGCTTACCAGTTCCTCCTCAACCTGTTTCTTTCTGATGCGGACTTCTTCAATTGTTGTTGGTTGTATCACCAGAGGATCTGTTGATTGCCTGATTAAGTTCTCTGTAATTGCAGCAAACTCTCTTGCCTGATTTTGTATGGGAAAAGAAATCAAGAAGTCTGATATTGACAATCATATACTCTTTATGTTACCTCATTTGTGTTATCTGCAAAAAATTGTCTTCTTCCCCAATTTCTTGGAAAAGATTCAAAGGGATACTTTGGAAAGCTAGGTGGCAGCAGACCTACATGTACCAGGTAAATTTTCACTGTTATCATACTTCTGAGCATGCACACATTTATGAGAACAATGACATTACCTGTTAAGTCTGCTGCCACCTAGTGTCCCCAAAAGTCTCCCATTGTAATGTATTTAGACTTGTCAATAAATAACAAAGAAAACTAATCAATTTTGTTTGAGTGAATAGTGACATATTAACTACCCTATCACAGGAAAGGTACGATGTAGCGCATATACGGTTCTTCCCATAAATGTTTATTTTAATAGATGTACATGTAATAATTGCAACACGGATTAAGAATGTTACTTTCTTTTTTAATAATAGTGGTTTCTTATATAGGGCTCAACTCTGGCACTCAATGATGCTCATGAGGCTCCAACATTACCCAACACCTGGTCACTGGGCCATTTGTTTTATTCCTTAAACCATCTCAGATCCCTTGGGAGTGTACAGCCTGTGCTGCCGAGTCTGTAGCGCACCAAGCTAAATCCAGGTACCCATTTAGCCCTGGGTTAATAAAAGCAGTTGTATTTAAGTGTCTTGCTCAATGACACAAGTGTCATGACCGGGATTCGAACCCACACACTGATGACTCAGCCACTAAACCGATTGGCCATGACACACCAATACTTTTATCCAACACCGATCATTGATAAGCACTATATACTCAGTGCTTTGCCGAGTCCTGCCGAAAAAAAAATTCCACAGGCATACTACTCAAATGAGATTGGTACAATGCTTGAAATGCAAGTACAAAAATTGCACAGCGGTAGGTATTGATACAACTTGCAAGGGTGTTTTAGTTTGTGTCTCTGGGTACCTCTTATATCCACTTTACTCACAATTGCCATGATTTCAGGTCGAGCATCCATCAGATTGGGCTGCTGCTGTACAGCTTGTGTCATGTCCAAGGCGTATTGTAAAATTTCTTTGCTAAACTCCTGGAAATCCTTCTCTGAATTGTTTGAAAATGGTGGTCTGAAAATGAAAAATATTTCCTAACCATTTAAACATTTGTAAAAGGGAAGGCTCATTCATTCTAACAATTTGGTTTTAAATAGGAAAAGCCTTTTAAACTTACAATTGCTTGTGTTTGAGAGGGAAAAATAAATTGTAAAAATTGTAATGTTCATTTTGCATTTTGATGTTTACAAAAAAGGTTGTAGATGTCAATTTTCTTTTTGGTTCTTAACCAATATGGTATGGTTTAAGAATACTTCATAAGTAATTTCATTTCGGCCATGTTTTTTTTCTGTATGAAAATCTAAAATGAGGCAGGCTTGATTGAACCGTAGACTGGTAACCAGCATTCATGGATAAAGAAACATAGTTTTCTGTTAGATATACAAGAAGCTTGACCATTCGTAGACCTCATACATGTACCTGTCCAGCCATGAGATAAGTGTCTTAGCAGCTGATATCGTCTCAGACACTCTCAGTAGGATTGTTGATGGTGGTGAGTACAATCTATCCCCTGCATGGCTCCCTGACTGAGTACTCTGCTGGAGCAGGTTAGCTAGATTGCTTGCATTGGTGTTAAGTTTCAGGGCCACTGACTGAAGGGTCTCACTTGGATGTCCGTAATGCTGGAATAAATCAAGTGAATTTTTACAATGATTTGGATTGCATCAGTTACAAGATACAGATCCTTGTGGCAGCAGATAAACTTGGTAATAATGTAATTTTGAGCCTGCACATACATTCCCATTGTTCCATCCCTGTGGTGATTTCCTTCGTTCTTTTCTTTGTCCCTGTACTTAACATCCTTCCCTTAGACTTTGTACACAAAATTCCTTGCGAAACATCCCTCTCTTTAGAATTCCCCTGTGGAGACCTGTTGTTCGATTCTTGAAAGGGCAAGGGCACCAATGCATTTTTTTCTTGATAATGGAATTCTATGAGGAAATTGTCATTTCTATTGGAACATTTCAAGGGCACCAAGGCATTGACCAGGGGCATGGTTGCCTCCATTGAGTATCAGGACTGCTTCTGTCTCCATTAGGTAGTGAATTTTATTAAAACACTCTTTCAGGAACAAAACATTTGCCAGGCCTTTCTGAAACATGGTACTAGCCTGGGGTGTCTGGGCTTCTTTTAGACGAAATGCTTTCAATTTTGGCATCCTACTTTTGTTATTTACATTGAAAATACTGGAAGTGAACAACTTGGATGCCATGTTTTGAAATTTGGACGTCATATTCCCATCCTTATACTTTACTTGAAAAGTCCTCTGCTTAAATACAGAAATGAAACCAAAATCTTCATTATATTTACCACCACTGATAGTAGGTCAACAGCTTCCAGCATCAGTTCCTTATGTCCCATCTTGGTAATATTCAAGGTGTCTAGTTCCTCTATCGTCATTTTGAGCAGACGATCACCAGTTACCTGATGTTCGATGAAGTTCGGGATATACTGCTCCAAGGAACTGTCAAGTCCTAGAAAATGATACAAAAGTAGAATGAACAAAAAATAATAAAAATGGACAAGATTTTTAGTGTACTGCAGTTGTATTGTTAAAATACTTCTTGTGTATAAAATGTCAAGTGACATTTAGGTGAGATATTGTGACTGGTTTGCTTAATCTCTATGAATCAAGAAAAGTTACAGCATTGGAAATGTGCATACAACCTATGTTCACCCTCTTTAAATCAAGATATGAACTTAATCAACACTCGGTTAATCAATTATCACTTACATACAGCACAAAACAATATGTTAAAATTTATAAAGAGAGATTTGTAATCCTTTCTATTTAGATAATTCTGGACCAAAAAATTAAGAAGTGACATGAAATAGGAGATTGGCAGCATCATACACCTATATTGAAAATCAACCAAACTAATTTTGTATGACTAGTAAACAATAGACCTTACTTACCAAAACTTAAAACTCCATACCTAACTTATTATCTAAACACTCAATAGCAATTAAAACTTTCGGGGTCTAAATATATTGCTTTAAATAAACAGACCATGGATATTGACATGTGATACTCTAAGTACACTTAATTCATTATATTAGATACACTTCACTTTCAGGTAAATATTTGATGACCAGGCACTGTATATTTTAACTACAGTATTGCAATAACAAATACACTACTTATTATAAGAATAACTACTATAATTCCTACATGTTAGCACAAACAGACTTTTTATTACATATGCACTTCCTCTTTCAAATCAAAGTTGTTTATGTTTTCTATCTTTATAAACGTGTAGAGTTCCAACATACCCAAAAGTATTCAACGACTTTGCCGAATAAAACATATTTGTGACTACACAATGGATGGCCGTGAACTTTCAGTACACATACAGTAAAAGTTTCTCCCACAAAAATGTATTTCATTCAACAAACTCCCTGAAGCATATCTTAACCTACACAACTGAAGGGAAAGTTGGCTGGCAAAAGATTAATCTATAATCCTCAAACAGTTGTTCAATGTTGTATAAACATCAAGTTATGTTGGATGTGGTTCAATTTATAGCAGATGTGTTTCTCTTCCTGATGGAGCATTACCAGGGAGTTCAGTAACATGTACTTTTACTTATCAATTTAAACCAGTTAAAGGAATTATGTATCCCTCCTCATCCCCCACCCAGCTCTAATAGAAATGGTTAACAGCTTCTACAGCTAATTATACAAGACTTCTTCCAGGCATAAGTCACTTTAGGTGCAGTGAAAAAGTTCATTGGTGTTAAACATGGTGCAAACAGTTGACTGCTTGCAGAAAGTTTGCTGGTTAATTTGTTTTAGTGTTACCAGAAAGAAGTATGATCTCTTATACCATTTTAGAGAAGTTGAAACTATGTGTAACATTGGTTTTATGAACATCTTCATTTGAAAATTAATCCCAGCTAGTTAAATGGTCCATTTCAGTCTCAGGTTGTCTGAATGATAACTTCTTAATCTGTTTGGAACCATGACTATGAAAGATTTAATTATAATAATTATAATAGTAATAATAAACAAGGTTGTTATAAAGCACACTTAACCTACAAAATAGATCAAGGTGCTTGACGCAAACACAAACAGTCAGTAACTAATGAGCTCTAAATAGTTCCATCTTCAACAGTTTCTTGAACATAATAATTGAGTTGGATTGACGAACTTGGATGGGGAGCTTGTTCCCCAGGTAAGGGCCACTGCAACCAAATATGGCTTAATATACGGTTTGAAATTAACAAAACATAACATTGATTATTTTGATGTGTTTGTTATGCGTTAATACACTTTAATTGAGCCCCGAAAATGTATGTCATTTGATTGCGCAATGATTCGTGACGTAGACTGTGGTCAAAAGTTTCAAAGACAGCTCTGGTGCCGAGTGGTCAACAATGCAATGTGTGTTATTGTCACACACATGGCCCTGGTCAGCCGGTCAACTGTCTACGTCACAGATTTTATGTTAATGAGGAAGGGTGGATGGAGCGCGGCAATCCCCTAATTTTAGAAACTGTTATTTCTACGGTAAATAGGCATGTAAAAAATGTTTTAAAAATAATAATATACTATGATAGGCATACTTCCTTTTTTAACCAATAAAAAACATTAATTCATGGGACCTTTAATGATTTATTCGTGAAAAATATTTAATGTAACAAAACTAGTATATTGACCATTTCCCGGTGGTGATAACAGCTATGTAACAAACAAGTAATGCACAGGAACAGCTACAGTTCCTTTTTAACTTGAAAGTTTACACAGGTATGACATTGCTGTATATACACAGGATGTATGGTTCAGAGACAATTATGGTGAAGACTCTCCAAGGTTCCCTTAAACAAAGAAACACAGTATGAGTGACACAGTATATTTTTATACTTCAAAGTCAGGAAACCACACAAGGAAAGAGAGGAAGTAATTTTGTCTTTAATATTTGAGGGCTTAAAAAGCTCTTGAATCTTTTTGATGAGTGATCATGACTAGCCATTAATTTGTGTCTGATGGTAATTACTTCCCGACTTGCATGCATTATATGCTAAAATGTCAACACGAATTATACTGCTGGTTAACAAATTGATTTATACAACAACCTATGCAGAAAAAAAGTACATTTTTTCATCGAATTTCATAACTCGCCCAAAACGAATAAAAAAGCTAGATGGCTTTCCATTGTCATTGTACAATTTGCATACAATGCGGCTTTTATTTTAAGGATACTGGAATTGAACCATATTACTTGGCTTAAAGGATAAGTTGTGCTTAAATACAAGAGGAACAATAACTTCTGGGTTTGATGACAATTCATTTAATTATTGAAAGAGTTTATCGTTGATTTATTGTTTTTTAAAAGGGAATTTTCCAGTTAAGTTCAATCAAGAATGCAGTATTTATTCTTGTTTAAAATGAAAGAATAATCAGTTACACTTTCATTTTCTCGCAAAGTTTCATTTCCCAAAAACATACTTTCTATTCAACGAATCAGAGTTGTTTATTTGAACATACAAATTTGTTGTGGTACTGTTGATAAAGTTAGTTAGAAACTCTCCAAAAGTTAAACTAACAGCAAATAAAATTTGAAGAAAATTCAGTAACATTAGGATATATAAAAAATTATGTTGGTTTTGAGGCATTTCATGGTGAGGTACTAGTATACAGCGACCCATATCCATGACTCATGAAAAAAAACTGTTGGGAAGTGTTGGTAATTTATTTTCAACACGGACGACATTCGTCCGCAGGCTAACTATAACGGTGATCGATAGACACAAAAGTCAGTTCAGTTCAATGCAGTTACTCAGTCATAGTTATACTTGTAAATAAGTTTAATAACAAATATTTTACCCCTGGCCTAGCCTGGGTGTTATTGTTAAGAACAATCAGTATGTAATATTTTCTTTGAGTCGCCTGCCTAAAAGTTTCCAGACCACTGATCTACAACTTGTCAATTTGATACACTAAGGTTGTTGGGGGACGCGGTGGATGCCGCGTCTGAGGCCCGGGCACAGTCACTGAACCCCGGCCTGCAACCAGCTGTTCTACGCTGGCGGTTTCTCGATCCCATGAGCATGGTGAGCAGCAGTGCTTCGTAAAATCATTTCGCCGCTCAAATCAAAGCTCCAAAAGTTATCAGAAATATACAGCACTGTGATATTTACCTTTAATCCATTTCCCAATCTCCTGTGGAGTCCACGATGTGATGTGTAAGGACGACATTCTTGTTGGTGTTTCGGTGCAGAAATGCACCACTGACTACCACACGGAATGAATAAAAACAGGAAGTAAATTAAATGGCAGATTGTATTCCTTCCCAGGGTTTTTTCAGACATCGTTCTCAAATTATAGATAGACTGGTGCGTTTTCATAACGTCCGTTCCATAACGTATATTACAATGTTTTGGGTTCAGGGAACATACTGACTGCACTTATTCGTGTGGTGTTGTGCTGTTGTTATCCTGAGTTTTACTCGAATGATTTTTTAATTTAGCTTGTAAATTGAGGGGATCCAACGAGCAAGAAAAATGTCAAGACAAAGCGGTCGGTCTAGTGATTCAAGAAAAGTGGTAATTGTTAATATATTAAAGCTTAAAACTTACTAAAAGATAATAGACAAGCGCAAACATGATTGCCGTTTTTGCAGACCGATGCGTGACAAGAGCGCCACCGCCTGTCCATACATTCATATTTATGCCACTCTGCCTGTAAATAATGCTGTATTACTCTACTGTAGTGTAGTAGTAGTACTAGTAGTGTGTATACTATTACTACTACTACACTAGTACTACTACTTAGACCCAGTAACTGGGGCGCTGTACTTCTTTTTTGAGATTTTGACATTATCTGTCGTACTAGCGCCCCAGTAAAGAATATGTAGTAACTGCGACGGTCAGGAGGATTTAAATCACCTCTGTTAAAAAAAATGCCTTAGACTCAAAAGAATTGCTCAAAATTCGCCTACTGTCTTCTCCAAGTGTTTATGGTGTAATAAAATGCATTTAATTGTACTCACGATCATTTTCTGTCCTCCAAATCGATGATTTTTAGGGCCTCTGACAACCCTGCCGTTACAATCGCCATTTTGATTACCAATGTTACGACTATTTTCTGACTTGAAAAAAGTCGTATTAACGCTGCAGGGATCACGTGTTCGCTGATGCCCGGACTTGAATATAGTTTTGCGCAGTCAACGCAGGATACCAGCTGTGTACTCCTAGAACTATGAGGTTTGTTCCGCTATCGTCTCCACGAGCCTCATAGAGTGACATGTACAAAATCCTATTCGAAACTTTCTGCCCTTCACATTTACATGGCTACAGTTCTTTTTTGAAATCAGATCTCGCCAAAACTAGGCTCTATGTGTTCTTTCAACTCTCATCGAGCGTTGCACTGGTCCAGAAAATCCACTCCGCAAACTAAAAGTTGTTAAAAAGTGATAAATTCTCACCGTAATTCTGACCCCATTCAAACAGTATTGCAACAAATATGGCGACCGGAGTTGCAAAATTAACTGGTATGCTGCTATGCGGTGCGCTGGTCCTATGGGCTGGTTCCGCGTACCAGTTAATTTAAAAAATTTTAAAATTAACTGGTACGCGGAACCAGCCCATAGGACCAGCGCACCGCATAGCAGCATACCAGTTAATTTTGCAACGACTTTTTTCAAGTCAGAAAATAGTCGTAACATTAGTAATCAAAATGGCGATTGTAACGGCAGGGTTGTCAGAGGCCCTAAAAATCATCGATTTGGAGGACAGAAAATGATCGTGAGTACAATTAAATGCATTTTATTACACCATAAACACTTGGAGAAGACAGTAGGCAAATTTTGAGCGATTCTGTTGAGTCTAAGGCATTTTTTTTAACAGAGGTGATTTAAATCCTCCTGACCGTCGCAGTTACTACATATTCTTTACTGGGGCGCTAGTACGACAGATAATGTCAAAATCTCAAAAAAGGAGTACAGCGCCCCAGTTACTGGGTCTAACTACTACTATACTGGCAAAAATGCTGAATCCGGCTGCCACTTTATCTCCCTTAATGTAGGTCAAGTTATATCCTTTATTCCTTACGTATCCAGAAAAGTTGACAGAATATTAGACCCAGTAACTGGGGCACTGTACTCCTTTTTTAAAAATTTTGACATTGTCGGTCGTACCTAGCGCCCCAGAAAAGTATGTGTAAGTTGGTTTGAAAAGCTGTTATGGCGAAGAGGATTTAAAACACCTCTAAAAAAGTTGCCAAAATTACAACAAAAACTCAACAGAATTGCTGGAAAATCGCCTACTGGCTTCTCAAGATATCAAAGATGAAATGGAATGCATTTAATTGTACTTACGATCACTTTCTGTCCTCCAAATCGATGATTTTTTAGCCCACTAAAACCACTCAAATGCAGCCGTTACAATCTCCATTTTACTACTGATACTGCGATATTCAACGACTGTTTCCTTATACGAGGATTGCGTGTTCGCTAATGCCCTGACTTGCACATTGTCTTGTGCAGTCAACGCAGGATACCAGCTATGTAGTGCAACGACTCCCCCCCCCCCCCCCCCCCCCCGGCTACTGAAAGTCCCATTTGGTCATGATTGGCCGAGCGCGCATGCTGTACAGCTGGTATCCCGCGTTGACTGCACAAGACAATGTGCAAGTCAGGGCATCAGCGAACACGCAATCCGCGTAGTGTTAATACGACATATAAACATGTAAGGAAACAGTCGTTGAGTATCGCATGACTAGCAGTAGTAAAATGGCGATTTTAATGGCTGCATTTTGAGTGGTTTTAGTGGGCTAAAAAATCATCGATTTGGAGGACAAAAAGTGATCGTAAGTACAATTAAATGCATTTTATTTCATCTTTGATATCTTGAGAAGCCAGTAGGCGATTTTCCAGCAATTCTGTTGAGTTTTTGTCGTAATTTTTACCACTTTTTTAGAGGTGTTTTAAATCCTCTTCGCCATAACAGCTTTTCAAACCAACTTACACATACTTTTCTGGGGCGTTAGTACGACCGACAATGTCAAAATTTTAAAAAAGGAGTACAGCGCCCCAGTTACTGGGTCTAACAGAATATATAGACCCAGTAACTATTTTTCAGAGCCAACACGTCTTCCCAGAAGAGATGAACAAATGTGCATTGATAAGTATTGTTTCACGATTGAAATGAAAGCTGTAAACTTTAAACGAATTGAACTTCTGTAGTTCATGTATAGACCATGTAACCTTTGTTTACTACAAGAGTGACCTTGTAGTTGTTTCATTCCAGGGCCTTTCTGGCAGGTAAGATACTACACAAGTCATAGGCCTATGGCAAAAAAGTTTACATTTTGTGTCATATTTTCCACATAAATTCAAGAGTCATTAAAATAACAGCTGAACTAGTTTTGAGATGTGCCCCCTCCCTTCATATCAAAAGTTGACAAAAATCAAACACTGCAGTCTCCATAAAATATTAGATTTAATATTTGCTTCCATTGAGCTGTCTATAAATCGTGCCTGCAAGAAGGCCACACTGTGTGGCTCTTTTGTAACAAGGTGATGTCACAGGTCACATGGTCTATATTTATTAACTGATGTTTGTTTTTTCTCAAAGTTGCTTTGTTTTATTCATTTGTGGTCAGAGCCAAGAGCTGTTTACGCTGACATACGGATCTCTTGTCTCTCAGCTGGTCAAAGATTATGAAAGTGACGAGGAAGTCAACAAACAGCTGGACAAAATGTACAGTACTACAACTATTTTCTTCAAATTTATTAAAGTCATGTACCTATATAATAGGTCATCTCACCCCCTAGCAAGCTCGCCCCCAACAAGTTCACCCCAAACGATGAAGTCCCCAAACAAACTGGCCCTTGGTATTAACAATCTCTCCCCAGACGTTGTCGCCCCCAGCAAGTTGAAGCTCGCCCCCTATTAAATATGAAGAGCTCTATTAAATATGAAGAGCTCCTCCATCACCACTAACCAATTATTGCATGTCTCTAATAGAGGCAGCTTATTGTGAAGAGATTCAGTGAAAGGATTAAAGAAAAAATCTGACACTAAAAGGCTGACCAGCTTTTTACTCATTTTTGTTTTTAATTAACTTTCATTATTCCTTGACTAATACATATTTATTTAACCATTCAATAACTTCTTCCAAAATAATTCCACTTTACTACACTTTCAGAAGAAATGTCATAATCTGTCCGAGTTTTCCTTTCAAAAAAGCACATTCCTGTATCCTTTCTTCCAAATTAGTTCAGGCTAAATTAGATTTTAAAAATCGGTTGGGGCAAGCTTGCCTGGGCTGACTCTGTCAGGGTGCAAGATGACCAGCAAGATAACCAGCATTCTATGAAACACCCCCCCCCCCAACTCACTCATGAGTATAGTTTCGTCAAGGTAAGAGGATTGATGAGAGGTGGTCCAGACAATTGATAGTTACCTTTACTTTTACATTTGTAAACACTACAGCAGTCCACCTATGTTTTTTTTTTCCTAAACTTGCTAATTTTGCTGATTATGACATTATTAATTTAGCATATTTATATGTCGTATGGGAAACAGGATTAGAGGATACCACAAGACTGATTAATTTGGTGTGTATGAAACCCTTTTTTAATCATCCTAGCTTTCAGAGAGATCAAAAACTGATTATAAAAGATTATAATAATAGCATTGATAATAACCTCTTCTTGATATATTTTTTAATGTAGGGGTTACAATATAGGAATTCGTCTTGTGGAGGACTTCTTAGCTCGTTCAGGGGAGAGAAGGTGCAATGACTTTAGAGAAACCGCAGATATAATAGCAAAGGTAAGTTGAACACAGAGTGTAGAGATTGCCTTCCCCTACTGTTGTAGAGAACAGGTGCGCGACCAATGTTTACATGTCATCATGTGACCTGTAGTGGGTGCTACGTCATCTCAGCTGATGGCAAACTATGTTCAAATACATACTGTGACCGACAGAGTCACACTTACAGTCAGCTTTTGGTAATAATAACAGTTACTAAGCCCTTTTATTAAAGTTGTATGTTTTGACATTGATTTTGATCACATTACTGTTTCATAAGCTACGAGTATTCTCCTACAAAAGAGGTTTATTTTGAGTTATGCACTACCAACGTCGGACAACGATGTAGCCACCCGCCTGTGATTTAATTTGTAATGTAAATCACTGTAAAACAAAAAAGTAAAGAACGTTCAAAAAGTGAGCATTTATACCTAGCCTTGCAGAATTTCGAATAGATAAAGGAATCAAACAGTTTTGGAAAGCCTTTTCTTTGCATGATTTCCGCTGTAAAATTTTGAAATTCTTGTGTTGAAAAGTGTGGGATCGCAGACAGGGGGTCTAATGGGTTAGGATCGACCGGGATGGTGAGGAGAACTGAGCCGTCCCCCCATGAGAAGTCCCAGATGGTCAGCGTCTCCAACAGCCTCTCCTAACCAAAGTCCTACTGTCCGGCTTCTTGTGCCGACCCCTGTTTTGAACTGTGGGCAGAGGTGTGCAAGGCGAGTTTCTGGCGCCTGAAAGCCAGATTGCTCCGGGTAGGTGGGGCTCATTAGACATCGTAGACAGCCCACCTAAGAGATGGTAAACTTTGATTCCAAACCCGGGCAGGTGGGGCTCGCAGCCGAGGGCGTCCAAAACTGCGCTACAAAGACTACCTAAAGCCACACCTCAAGGCTGCAAATTTACCCATAGATTCCTGGGAGACCATAGCCACGTGCAGACCAGGCTGGCGCCATGCTGTTAAGCAAGGTGCACTGGTAGCCGAATCTCAACGCAACTAGCAAGCAGAGACAAGGCGGCTGAGAAGGCATCAACAACCTCTCCCAGACCAGTCACGCCCCTCCTTCCAATGCGACTGCGGAAGGAGAATTTCCAGCCGTATAGGCCTGCACTCTCACCAGCGCAGTTGCAACTTCAGACCCACCTGACTTTCAAGACGCCGACATCATACTCGAAACCGAGTGACAGCTGATGATGATGATGCAGTTGTCAGGCCCAAACATTCTGTCATGCAACTAGTAGTATTACGTAGCAGTAGTAGTACTACCACATCGTGAACATAGTGTTCCTTGTAGAATTTCCAAGACTTGCTGGAACTGTCCTTACTGGCTTTATTCAGCCACTTAAAGGTCTCTGGTACAAACTCCGGAAAAACTTTCCCAGATTTTGAGAAAGAAAAGCCTCGATCTAATAAACAAATGCAACAATAATCATGTACTGTACCTCACTTTCCTATGGAGGACGTTGTGTTTGTTTATGTTTAATACCCACTACAGGTTACGTGACATGCAGAGCGCAGTCGGTCTATTTTTAAATGTTATATTCCAGAGCAAACTAAATTAAATAGTGAGAGTCGTTTTCAGCAATTACTCTTAATTCTAAAGCTTTTTTAGCTTCGAAGCTTGTTCAATAAGTATTAGTGTGGTAAAATATAAAGGCTTAAGGTACACACATATTTTGTTTCCTAGTAATTGTTGGTTTCTATTCGTTAGATGTTGTCTTGTTTTGTTTTCTTTTCAGTCTGGCTTCAAAATGTTCCTAGGTATCATTCCTACTGTATCCAACTGGAGTGCTGCAGGGGATGAGTTCTCTCTAATTCTTGATAATAACCCACTCACTGACTTTGTAGAACTACCAGAAGAACGCAGTCAACTCAACTATTCAAATATCCTTTGTGGAGTCATCAGGGGAGCATTAGAAACAGTAAGATTAAAACTTTGAATCGCAGGTCTTCTTTTCCCTTTTGAAAATATCTGAGGCCAAATTGAGGCTTGATGCAGAATTTGTCATGTTCTTGTGTATGGAAGCAATGCTTTTCAGTTATAATGTTAACTGGAAACTCAGAAAAAGTGTTTTAACCCTCCTACTTTTCATAACATTTGCCAGTGAGTTGACAAACCATTCAAAACCATTCACCTACACAAGTTGTGCAAGAACTGCACTGGCTGTGTACTTTGTAGATGCATTCACTGCATGATATCATTGCAGGCGGGTTCATTGCATCGTCATTCAAAATCATGTGGATGACATTAAATGGTCAGGCAATGGGAGGGTCAATCCAGAATTCTGCCTTACAAGTAGATGACCTGTTTACACGCAAAGATTGTCCCAGCCAGCAAACAAAGCTTATGTAAACACGCCATCAGGTAAAATCGGAATACTGGAACGAAAGTCGCCCAAACATTTTGTTTTGGAGCATGCATAGAGAATGCACTCGCCATGCAATGGTTCATTTCACCTTAATATCGCTTAATATCGCTATGGCTAGATCTCATCTGCCTATGCTTGCATCATGTCCATGCAGCCAGTGGCTACAAAAATAGCCAAAGCTGAACAGTTGGACCCAGTTTCTCTCTTTCACTCTACTGAACATGTGATATATAACTGCCTGACTGACAATTGATTATTCTGATTGCTACAATACAGGTCCAGATGGACGTCAATGTTCGATTTGTTCAAGATATCCTCAAAGGAGACAACCAGACAGAAATCAAGGTCAAGTTTATCAAGAGGTTAGAAGATGCTGTGCCAGCTGGAGAGGAGTGAACAAACTATTGAGTGTTAAATTATTGTTTTATGTATATACAGCTTGAACCGAAAGATATTGACAATCATTATGCAGTGTCAATGAAAGAATTCCCTACATTGATCACAGGAAACAAAATATGAAACTAATTTTCCATCCTCAGTGGCCATTTGTCAAGCAAAAGACTATTGAAATCTTTATACATGATGTTCTAGTTCATTCATAGATGAGGGCCCAATATCATGGCACTGCTTAACAAAGAATTCTGCACTTATGGTACCCTGTAAAGTGTTTATTTCTCTGGGCCAAGCAGGGTGTAAGTGCAGAATTCCAGGGTAAGCAGTCCACGAAACAGGGCCCAGATTGTGTACATAGAAGGGATCAGTCTATTTCACCCTTGGTTTGTTTAAGTTGTATTGATATCTGTACAGTTTTATTCCTTTACATCTACATTGTACCCGTCAAGGTGACGTTGTAAACTTAAAACAGCAATGGGTATTAGTTAGTCTAAGTCTGAACTGCACACTCTTTGAGTTTATATCAATGCTATTTCTTTTTATCCATTGACTTAGACTAGCCATTGCCTCCCCCTGCTTCTCTTCCCCTTGAAGCACCTTGTGATTGTTAAGTTCTCACAATGTTTTTTCCTCATTACATGTCCCAGAAGTTGCAATTGTCTCTTTCTTATTGTTACCAGCAGTTCCCTTTCAGTTACCACCTTCCTCTAAACTTCATTTGTCACATGCTCTGTCCATGAAAATCTCAACATTCATCGGTAAAACCACATCTCAGCTGCTTCGAGTCTCTTCTCCATCTGTGCCGATATTGTCCAACTTTCTTTGTCATATAAAAAAAGTGGACATTATATAACAAACCAACTCTCTTTTCTTTGTTTCTGTTGGCATCTTCTGACCCTTTAATATTTTATTCAGTTTTTGAAAAGATTCCTTCGCTATTCCTTCGCTATGTGTCTCCGTGTCTCCGCTATCTGTGTCGCACTTCCCATCCTCTGCAACCACACTACGTAGATATTTGAATTTCTGCACTTTCTTGATATTGACTTACCAATTTGCAAGTTGTACTTAGGGCCGTCCCCTTTGCTCACCAATACACTCTGTCTTTTTACAATTGAAGGTTAATAATTTCCGCTTGCTCTTCCTGACTACCTTGTCTAACAAATTTGTGTAACTTTTCTTCTGAATTTGCCATTAATACTGTATCATCTGCATAAGGTATGTTGTTAATGTTATGTCCGCCAACAATTCCTTGTAGGCCCTCTAATTCCCTTAGAATCATTTTGTTGTACAAGTTAAATGGATCCGGTGAAAACACACATCCCTGTTGCACTCCTCATTTTATTTTGGTGTACTCGCTTAAATCATTATCTATTCGCATACATGCTGTTTGTTCCCAATACAAGTTGCAAATTATTTGTACATCTCTCCTGTGTATATCCAGATTCCCCAACATTCCAATCAGTTTTTTGTGTTGCATTTTTTCAAAGGCCTTTGCGTAATCAATGAAACACATGTACAGGTCTGTGTGCATTTCGATTGCTCGATTCAGCATTTTGGTCATCAATATTGATTGTAATGATTTCATTCGTCCAAAAACCAATGATGTAACCTACCTTCAAGTCTATATCAAACATGTTGACAGATAAGCAATGGGTTGATCATGAAAGTCAGATTATAAATAGTCTTATTTGACAAATTTATTGTTAAAAAAAAAGGACACATGACCGCATGACTGTAGCGGTTTCACTGTTGATGAATTGTTCTTTAAAAAATGGTATTCGAACTACATGTGTCAGTACTATATCACAAAAAGTTGAAGTAAAAAATTATAAGGTCTAAGTTCTGGAAATGCCAATATTAACCCTAGTGTTAGGTTTGGACCATAGAGTTATATGTAAGAATAAGTGGGAACACTCGCAATGTTACGCACGGAACTCCGCTGACCCACCATGGGCAAAATTCCCTATCGGTCAATAGCATACGAATGTCCACATACAAAATGTTTGCCGTGTAAACTGATGAGTGACCAGTGTAAATGAATGGTCTGCGCCATTTTTTAAATGATAAAAAAATTTCCTTGTCGGGCCGTGTCGCATGTTTTTGGACATTTCTTTGTTTTCAAAGAAAAGAAAATGTGAACAGTCTTAATCTCAAAAATGTTTTAAAAAAGAATCCTACATTTAAAAAAAAAAATTATATTATCTATGTCTGCAGTTTTTTGCTGGTCATTTGCTTTTCCAGCACTAATACTAAACAACGTTGCTCCAGCAAACATCAGCTTCCATTCAGAATGTAAATTGTCTTAAAGTGATGACTTATTGTAAGCCAAAGCCAATGCTGCTGGTTACCGTAGTATTAACAGATAATGGGCAGGGTTCTGGTACTTTTCTTCAACTTTGTGTCACTTTTTAAAGCCAACAATTGTGTCTGTGATGTTTCTTTAAAAGAAAATTAAACAAAACTTTAAAGGCATTTTCACATTTGTATACATTTCAATAAGTAATTTTGACTGGATATATCAAGCCTAATTATGTTTATATTATTTCAGGGCTGTGTTATTTACCCCATCCCAAAGAATGATAGGGTGAAAAATAAAATAAAATAAAATAAAAAGTAAATTATACACAACTTGTTATTTTTATTACATGTTAATTAATTGAATTTTGTGAAATGTAACATTGTCCCTTGTCTTTGTGATGGGACTTATGATAAATTATTTTTATCCATTCATACATATGTGAAATTCTCCTCATTTATTAAGATAAAGACAAATTTGAACCCCATTTTGATGGTCAAGACCAATAAAAATGTAATTTTACAGCCTCTTTTCCTGATCGGTTTTAGGGATGATGAAGGCATCTTGACGGTGTAGGTTATATACCGCCCTCTTCCCTGGCGTAAGTTTTGGCATTTTTATGCAAAAGATTGTTGTACCCAGCCAATCACATGCACCGTTATCGTATGGGTATCCCATAATAGTTGACAATACAACTTGATTGGCTAAAACACAAAGTGGAAAATTTCCAGGCCGGAAGTGCCAGCCCGTCTTAGTCTGGTGCCGAGGTTTTTCTATCAATGCTTGCGTGTGTTATCACGAGAGTCGGGGTTACCTGCAAACCGGAAATGCTGCGCGCGGCCTTTCTGAACCTTTCTTCAGCCACGAGTCAGCTCAACTCGCCAATCTCCGTCAAAAGTATCAAAAAACATCCTGAAATTTGTAAAATGCACTGTAACGACACAGAAATCATAGTAAACGGTAAGTTTTTTTGCATTCACAGTGTTTAAAAGAAACTATGTGCTCAGTTTGGGAAGTTGGTTTTGTACAAATTTGTAAATTTATTTTTTTTGTAAAATTGTCACTTTTTCAGAACGTCTGCTCAGTTTATATCAATACACACTGTATTGAGCTCGGCCGGCCATCCGCCACATTTTTATTTCCTTCTAAAATAAATGAATTATTATTAGCAGTGTTTTAACAACATATACCCCATTGTAAATGAGTCAATGCATCGAATAAACTAATAAAAAAAATAAAAAACGATATTCAAGCTGGCAGTCCAGAGTTTGGGAAGAAGAATCGAACCCCCCCCCCCCTAAAAAATAAAATAAAAATAAGGGTCAAATTGCAAAGGCTATCGCAAATACTGCTTGCCTAATTTTGCACAAAAGGCACTGAGGGAAGGAAAAAGGAATGCTGGTTGTATCTTTTTCTTTCCCACAGTGCCTTTCGACCCTTGTGCTAAAACAACCAGGCAGTATTTTCAAGAAACCTTATTACACAGCAGTGAAATTCTTTACCAAGTTTTACCTTCACATATTAATTGGTAATATTTCACATGATTTGTGTAATGTTATGTTAGGCTTAGACCCAGTAACTGGGGCGCTGTACTCCTTTTTTGAAATTTTTGACATTATCTGTCGTACTAGCGCCCCAGTCCGTGGTATATATGGAAAGTGCTCCGATTCGGAGTCCGAAGCGGTTTTTTTCTGAATCAGTTACAAAATTGTCAAAATTGCAACAAGGACTCGACAGAATTGCTTGAAAATCGCCTACTGGCTTCTCCAAGTATCTACGGTGAAATAAAATGCAGTTAATTGTACTCACGATCATTTTTGGTCCTCCAAATCGATGATTTTTAGCCCACTATCACGCATATATCAAATTTGCCGTTAGAATCGCCATTTTGAATGTGATACTCAACGACCGTTTCCTTATGTCTAAAACGCTGCGAGGATTGCGTGTTCGCTGAGGCCCTGACTTTCATATTGTTTTCCGCGCAGTCAACGCAGGATACCAGGCTGTGTGTAGCGCCAATGTTCACTGATGCCCTGACATTCATATTGATTTGCGCAGTCAATGCAGGATACCAGCTGTGTAGCCTGGTATCCTGCGTTGACTGCGCAAATCAATATGAATGTCAGGGCATCAGCGAACATTGGCGCTACACACAGCCTGGTATCCTGCGTTGACTGCGCGGAAAACAATATGAAAGTCAGGGCCTCAGCGAACACGCAATCCTCGCAGCGTTTTAGACATAAGGAAACGGTCGTTGAGTATCACATTCAAAATGGCGATTCTAACGGCAAATTTGATATATGCGTGATAGTGGGCTAAAAATCATCGATTTGGAGGACCAAAAATGATCGTGAGTACAATTAACTGCATTTTATTTCACCGTAGATACTTGGAGAAGCCAGTAGGCGATTTTCAAGCAATTCTGTCGAGTCCTTGTTGCAATTTTGACAATTTTGTAACTGATTCAGAAAAAAACTGCTTCGGACTCCGAATCGGAGCACTTTCCATATATACCACGGACTGGGGCGCTAGTACGACAGATAATGTCAAAAATTTCAAAAAAGGAGTACAGCGCCCCAGTTACTGGGTCTATGTTAGGCTTATGCTTATTCGTCGTAGTGGGCTGCTTTTGCAGCACTGTACACTATCACTATCGAGTCCTGGTCGTGACACTTGTGTCCGTAAGTAGGCTGTTCCATCAATTGGCGTTACATGTCAGACAAAAAATATCCACACACACAGCGATCACGAAAAAAAAAAACATTTTCAAAACATAAATAAGAAAATAATAAGAAATCAATGGAACCGTGGTCTTAATTCTGGTGGCAACCACTGCTCAAAAAACACTATCTATCTCCATAACCAAAACTCTGATTACAAAATTTCAGCAGAAATATACTCTTCATAGTATATGCTATGATACTGGTAAGTTTTGTGAGGGGAAAGTGTTTAATTCATATCCACTGAAACTGCCTACCTTAAGCAAGACACTTGACCATTATTGCTTCGTCCTTCGGATGGGTCGTAAAGCCGTTGGTCCCGTTTGTTGTGTAATGCACGTAAAAGAACCCAGTGACACTTATCGCAAAGAGAAGGGGTTCGCCCTGGTGTTCCTGGTTTGATCGGCTGCAGATTGCGCCACAGCACCTTGTGAACTGTTACATGGTGCTATGTAAAGGAACAGGTCTCATTCTTCAAAAACGTAACTCCGCATACTTTGCAGGAAAAAAAATTAAAATTACTGATCTGTAAAGCGTTGTGATACCATGAGTAAGAACGCTATATAAGTGCCTTGATTATTATTATTATTATTATTATTATTATTATCATCACTAAACTGCTACAACACTCTGGGGACTCCATGCTGGCACCAGCCTAACCCAGATGAGTGGCCATTGATAGGGACACACATTGTAAAATCATGTCCTAACATTGAATTCAGTGGGGGGGGGGGGGAAGGATGGATACAGTTAAAAATAAAGCGTGCCATAAATGTTGGGACCTTCTCATTCATGAACGAGCTGCACAAGTGAGCAGAGCTCCTTTGAATTTAAATACAACTTGTGTGCACAACCGTCTGCGTACACACTCTGTATACAGTGAGTCACGCACATACGGTATGTCGCTGTCAAAACACACAGTACATGTATATGTACAGTACATGTATACAAAACAGTGCAAACAAACCAGTTGATGAGCGATTCATTCTTTTCGCAAGTTTAATTTTAAAACTACAAATATTGATTGATATTTAAGTAGAACATAAGTTTTTCCCAAAATATATGAACTTTTTGGCAGTGTATCAAAATACTTGCATTTTGATACTTTGCAAAAACTTGGTTCTTTTGGTATCTATATGTGACAACACCCACATGTGTTAATTTTTGAGCAATTGAGCAATGGGGATAACTAACATCATGTCTGTGTTGTCACCTATAGATACCAAGAGAATCAATGCAACACCCCCAGTTTTTGCAGTGCACGCTTGTACTATTAAAGTACCCTACAAGCGGTGGAAAGTTTTTCACTAGTGTGCAGCCAATCAGCGTTGTTTTTCTGTGCTTTTCTACCAGTAGTTAGTGACGAGAGGTATCAATATGGTGTGCTGCCCATAAGGTTTATTGCTGATCGCGCTACGACGAAATAGCGCAAAGCATGATGGGAAGACAAAGGGGGCAGTAGCAACTGTGCAGCAAGAAACATGATCCCTTTCCTATCCCATCATGCCTCAGCGCAGGATGCAACCTGTTGAAATCAACCGATCGACAATAGACCTTATGGTAGCAAGGTTGCCCTAGCCCACATTGATGATAATTTTGCGATTTCAACTGGGTAAACAAGATACTGTTTTTTGTCAACGAATTAAAAAGTTGTCACCTTTTTCACAAAATGCATTCCATCAAAAAATCTTGCATTTTGGCAAATTGATGTTTTAACAAAGATGTTGTCATTGGCATAAACATTTTCCCCAAGTTTCAAACAGTAAATTGCCATAGCTTATTTATTAGGCCTGCACTACACAAGGATAATATCACCAGAACTACAGTTTTTAGTTTTCACAAACAAGAAATTCAGGGATTTGCCATTTTTTACATTGAATTAGTGCATAGCGTTGGCATGGTGCCAAAAACAAGGGCTTCAAGAAGACATAATTGTGCGACCTAGATTTAAAGATGCATTGTCCGATTTTGGGCCAAAGGCTAAAAAAATCAATTTCCTTGAGCAAACGAATTTAAAAAGTTTATGTTTGTGTAACGAAAAATGTAAAAAACAAAATAATTCTGATATCAGGAACTCCAGATAGAACACTTTAAAGTTTCCACGGGCATGTACCGACTTCAATTTGATCGGTTTCCCAGCAGCCAATCAGGAGAATCTGCAAGATAATAAATATTCATGATTCTTGTGACCTTATTTAATATGAACCGGTCGCGGCAGGTCCCCTGCGATGCTCTCAGCTGCTAGCGGCCCACACGGCTCGCTGTGCGCGTACATACAATGTACGTGGTGTATGTACAGTATACATACATTGAGTCCGTGGTCGGAGTGATAAACTACCACAGCTCTGTGCTGCAAACACACCGGGCGGGTTAGTTGGAGCAGGCCGTGGCCACTGGTCAATTGACGATCACATGGACAATCGATTAATGTAGGCTCCTACTGTACATGTACATGTACAGTGTAGGGTTTTCTCATTACATCGTGTACAATGTGCACCACACACAACCAACCGGTCGATCGCCGTTCCGAAATAACGTTGCTTGAATATAAACATGAATATGCATACCCTGTGCTGCTGCAATATGCAAATGATGTACGTCATCACTCTGAGAATTAAAAGGCTGGGCCAGCCTTTTATTCATTTACATTTTTAATTAACTGCCACTAATCCTAGATGGATTTTTTCATTCAAAGTACCAAATGAAAGCTCATAACTTTTTATACCCCGTGATACAAGCAATTTTAAAGTTGAATCAAATTTTGACCCCAAAATCAGCCTGAAATTGGACAATGCATATAAGTATGCATTTTCACTAAATGAAAATTGGTTTGTACACGATGTGCTGCAGGCAGACCTGATTAGGGCAGTCTTCACAACGAAAAAATTGCATTAAATAGATAATTACTCATAAATTAAACTTACTAAGATAGATTTAACAACAAATTTGTATCATTTAAGATCTCCACTTTTATGGTTCAAAGTTTAACTGGCAGACAGTCTGTGAAACAACCATTTCAAAAATAGTTTAATTTTAAACATGGTTTTATCCAATTATGAAAGTTTGGCTGGAGTGGTTCAATTGCATTTCCTAAAAATTGTGACGAAGTGGTGTTGGTCATTTTTTGGCAAGCTGCTTTAGCAGAATGCGAGCCTATATAACACCGATTTCGTTCGTTCGTTCGTCCGGCTGTTAAAATTAGTACATGTTAAAGTTTTAGCATCAAGCATTAAGATTTTTTTCGGTAGTTGTTTTTAAAAGCCCTAAGTGAAACCATTATAAAGTGACAGCCATGTATTGTGTTTCTCAACCATTCTTTGTAGAGAAATGTTAGAGATTTGTGAATTTTAATTTTTTTTCCCCCTTTTTTTTTCACAATGTTAAACGTTGCCCTGAGGACTTTAAGTACATTATAGATTAAATTTTGATGTTTTAGAACTAAATTTGAACTGACCTGATAACACAATAGACATGTACAGTTAAACAAAAACAAGTTGACTGAGCTGAAACAATGAAAATCTTAAATGGTCAAACTCCTAATTGCAATGATGAACTTACTTGAAACAAATATTGCTACTGACACACAGATTCATTTGTAAAGAAAAAACTCGTGAGAATGTTATTAGTTCCAGTTGAGTGACCTAAAACAATGACAACTTTGAATGACCATAACTCCTTTTTGCAATGATGTACTGACTTGAAACTAGAATCAATTATTCCTACTGACATGCAGATTTGTATGAAAAGTTAAAACTCCTGATTATTATGGCGTGTCAATCGTTGCAATATTCGATAATGTACACATGTGTGTGCGATGTTTTTCATTATATGCGACGATTGTCATACATGTGCGATATTCGTCATATGTATGCAATGTTGAAAATATATATGCAATAATCTGCAATGTTCATGCAATAATCTTCAGTGGCCTTTTGTCTTAATCCTGGAGGTTTGCCATCTATCTTCTAATTAAGCAACTTCACATCTCCTTCATGTGAGGAGCACAAACTGCATCGACAGGAAGGTGAACTCTTATGGTTGATGATATTTTGTTTCCTTTAATTTAAGATTCACATTAATCTACAAAACCACTCATTCACTGCCAGTCATTTTCAATTTTGTACTACTACTTGGCTTGTTTTAGTATTTAATACTTAAATAAAAGTTTGTATTTGCCAATGGCAACGATTTCCAAGAAATGGAGAGGGATACAAAATTTGTAAGAGACCTAAAACTCGTCCCTATAAACTTGATTGGTTTAATGATAAATCTGTCGAACTCAATTTGTTCGTTTTTATTTCTATCAAAATTACTTGAATGCAGAAAAGTACCAAACAAAGTGCAAATGCTGGTTTTCAAGAAGTTATACATTCCATATTTGGATGATATCTAAAATTATGTTTCAATCTTTCAAACTATTCATTACCAAAAGATCTACTCATCCACAATGTAGATGTCTTTTACATTTAAAAAAAGTTGCAGCAACATTAATTTAAAAGGTGATCTTATTAACATTTTTGTCACAAGAAAAAGAAGATTGGAGATATTTGTAGGAAATATTTGACTTATTGACATTGAAATAATTGTTTGAATTTGTTTGAATACAGAAAAGCATGCCATCCTCCAATGAGAGCCACTTTTTTACAATGTGGATTTCTGAGACTAGAAAGTGCAATATCATCAGCCCAGTGTTTTCCCTCACATCAGCATAGGTGTCTGGATGATGATATAAATGTAAGTATATACTTTTATATCATCGATGTATAGTGTGCTGTTTTTGCAGCACTGTACACTTAACACTAACCTGCTTTAACACTCTAGTGACTCCATGCTTGCACCATCAGCCTAACCCAGATGAGTGGTTATTGATAGAGACACACATTGTTGTTATATTAATCATGTAACATTGAACTCAAAAGAGTTTGAGAAACCCTAACCCCAAAGCGACAGCCATTGGTGTCCGTTGTGACCAAAAGCATAATAAAACCTGGGTAAATAAGATATCATTTTTTTGTCTAGGAATTAAAATTGGTGGTCTTCATCTTTTACAATTCTTAGAACTGCAAATGTTTCTCAAGTCTATGTTGCCCAATCTTCTGTCAGTTTTTTCAGCCTTTTCAATAATATGTGCATGACAACTCCAGTGACATCTGGGGAATGGGTATGCAGCTTTCAAATAGGTACTTGTTTGAGGCTTCTTTGTTTGACCAGTTGCTGTCGGGAATCTTCCATTTTGTCCAGTCCAGCCTAACGCAATTATTTTCTCAGAATGCCAAGAGAACAAAGATTCTTTTTGAAGCACCGGTAATTTTGGTTTCACTATTACGAAAATGTCAAATTCACTGTATGGGTAAAAAAACATCAGAGAAATATTCAGGACCATCTGCTCTATTTGTGTTGAATTGCAAAACCTTGGCCGTGAGCTTCAGCCAATGATTGCACTTTAATTCAGAACCAAGGCTGGAAACTTGGTTCACTCATACCGGTACTTACCTCCATTGAGCCAAAATACAATGAATGAACAATGGTGGAAGCCTCTCGATGTCTCGTAATCCTCTTCTTGGAACGAAAAAACAAAGGTCTGGAACCAGGGATTACACAGTAACCCCTGCAAATGGCAGAAAATCAGAGAAATATTCAGGACCATCTGTTCTCTTTGTGTTGGTGAAACGAAGTGTTCAAAGGCTTGTGCATGCTCTGTGCTCAGGTGACCTCTGTTCCGGGTTTGAATTTCACACAAAAATACAAAACTCATTTCACCCATTTGCCGGCATGGAAAATATTGCTGTGTGTACCTGGCATCCAGCGCCAATTGGTTAATGGTCAGACCTGTGGGAAAACTCATTTCAAACTCTTTAAACCACTTTTTTTGTTGACACCTCCATTCTAAGGTTAATCCATCCACACATATGCCTGTTGAATTTTTTTCACAGGACTCGGGAAAGTTCTGAGTATACAGTGCTTAACACAATTCGGTGTATGGGTAAAAAAAAAAAATTCTTTATCCCCGATGCAAAATTAACATCTATTATAATTGTTGCTGTACCCGCTGCTGATATGATTCAAAATGCCTCTAGCTGCCGGGCAATCTCGGTAGTCTAGTTGGTAAGGCATCAGCTCCTAGAATGGCTGGGGTGGTGGGTTTGAATCCCATCGAGGAATATGCTTATGGAATTTTTGGCACAGGACTCGGGGAAAGTTCTGAGTATACAGTGCTTAACACACATGGGTGTATGGGTAAAAAAAATATATATACATATTCTTTATCCCTGATGCAAAATTAACATCTATTACAATTGACTATAGTAAAACCTAAATTTTTTCAATTGTTTGCATTTAGAAAGGCATGCTCTTCTCCATCAAGATTCACCCGCCAACAATGTAAATGGATTGAGAACTACAAGTGCACATCATCAGCCACATGTTTAAGCATCAACAGCGTAGATTTCCGAGGCTGATAAAAAGTAAGTAAACATTGTCGTCGTATAGCGGGCTGTTTTTGCAGCGCTGTACATGTAATATTAATGTACACTTTACACTTAAAAGTCACAACATTCAGGGGACTCCATGCTGGCATCAGACTAACCCAATGAGTGGCTATAGTGATTACAAATTGATACAATTCATTAAATAAAATTATGTAAATTATCTTTATACAACTTGATGTTGTGCTTAGTTTATTCTGCCCTTTCAATACTTTTGGATAAGCTACAAGTAATCTCCATCTAGACATCTTTTGTACAAGAAAGGCCACTTCACCAGTTGCCTCCGGGAATCTTCAATTTTTTCCCATCCAGCATATGGAAACGTTGTCTCATCTTGTAAAATGGCCCGGCGTACATAGGCCCATGTACCAATTTTCCACTTTTTATCCTTTTTTTAAAAAGTGCATTTTGTTTACAGCTTTGTCTCTGGCAGTCACTGAACAAATATTCCTTATATCTCAAATCCTAAAAATAATATCGTCAGGGGTCTTACTTTTGTCGGAAAATTTATTTAAAATCTTCAAATTCATGTCTTTTTTGCGTGGGAGACTTAAGAAAATAGCGAGTCGTCCCTTTCGCAAGCCATCACCCGTGTTATTGTGGACTGGTTGTTTTGTCTCGAGTGGCTTATGAATAAGCTGATCATAAGCATGCATTTGATGTAACATTCTCTTTGATTGGTTGCTAACTTTCGTGGGAAAAGGGGACTTTGTAAAAACCATCCAACTGAATTTAGGCTCTTAAAATGACCTTTTATCTAAACGTCCTGGGTGTTCACGCTGCCAAACCGACGAGTCGTGACGTCACGCATAATATTCTGAACCTTTCGTCAAAGAACTCTGCAACGCATTTTACTTTTATTTTTTGGGGGGGGAGATGTGAACTGATATTTGTTGGTAAAACATTAAGTCAGTTCGTATTTTGTTGTCCTTAGTTTTTTAATTTGAGTTATTTTAGTAAAATCTAGCAATGGACCGTACCATTAAAGTTGAGGGTACAACGGTAACGTACAATCCCCGCCACACTAGAACACGAACGAACAATGAACAGCTACACCGAAGTCTTAAGTATTCTCCGACATCATTGATTCTTCAAACATTTATAGTTTTCTGCTGCAGAATAGTTATTATAAACAACAGTAAAATTGAGGTAAGCGTGTATGTGTTATTGTTTAGAAAATTGGTCTACAACATCTTGAGTGACTAGGCGCTGTGTATTTACCCTTTCAGAGAATGGAGTTGCCTTTCAGTGAATTGTGACCCTGTGTGTGCGGCCTCTCCACACAGTGCAGCTTGTCGAAATCTTTAACGAGACAAAAGGGGCAAAACGTTTCCATATGCTGACGGTATTATTTTGTCGTAATTGCTGGAATCATTTTTTCTTTGAGAGAACTGCTGCCACAAAGAAACCCTGACTTGACAAAGCCAAGAAAACAAAGATTCTCTTTATTGCATCGTGCGTTTTGCTTTCTCGACCGAGAAAATGTCAAATTCACGCACCATGAATCGCAAACCATCAGCTGTCACCCACGGTATAGGATTGGTACTAAACCCAGAACAATGGCTTGATTCCCGGCTCACTCTGACTTACCTATAAATAAACAATGGTGGAAGCCTCTCAGTGTCTCGTATTTCTCTTTTTGGAACAAAAGGACAGAGGTCTGGAATCTGGGATTACACAAAAACCACTTATCAATGGCCAGAATACGGCAAAATATTCAAGACCTTGATAATTTCAAATAGTGTACTTTGTTTTTAATTTAGAATTGTTTGGAAATTTAAACCGTGCTGCTGTGCCTATACCTCCATGTTTCAGAGCTATGACACTCCCCCCCCCCAATAAACCCATAACAAGGCATACAAAATACCTCACTCCCAATGATGATTATGAACACGAACCTTGTTCCATACTTTTCAACTGTCATGTTTTTTTCCCCCTGTAAGCAATGTCATTCAACTCCAACAATTCAACCAATCAACAAAGGTGAAGCATAAGACCTGCATCAGCCTGGTATGCCAATGCTGTCCTGTCAAACAGGTAATATTCATAAATAACATTGAAAGTTGCTCCTAAGTTGGAGTTGGAAGAAACTTTCAAGTTGTATAGCTTTCAAAACTTACTAGCAAATGGTATTGTAATTTGGGTAAAATTCTTTTCATTTATTATACTTTTGTGGAAAGGTGCACTCCATCCAGTTACTCTACAAGGTATGAAAATCTGTAAAGAGAAACAACACATATTACATAGCAATGTCTCTTAAAAATTAGTGACTCTGATAAAAAAGAAACTTTACTCCAGTATAGTGTTTTTAAAAAAGCTTTTTACTTTTTCATAAGCTTCTTAAAATTTGGTTTCTGCGTCATTTAATTGGTTTGTGGTTACAAATTTTTACTAGTTCCCCCCGCGAATCTTCCTTTTTTTTCTTGCCAGCCTGACAGGATTATTTTTTTGAAATTGCCAGAATTATTTTTAGTGAATAGTTTTTGTTTAAAAGGAAACATTTTTCAGCGAAAGTATTTGACTAAATTATTTTATTTTATTAAATTTATAGAAAGGTATGCCATTCTCAATCCGATCTACGCATAACCAAAATAGATGTGTCGGACCTAAAGTGCATATCATCAGCCCAGTGTTTACCTGTCAACAATGAAGATGCCAGTGGCTGATTAAAAATTGTAAGTTAATTCTTTTCGTCGTATAGTGGGCTGTTTTTGCAGCACTGTACACATACTAACTCACTAACAAATCACAACACTCTGGGGACTCCATGCAGGCACTAGCCTAACCCAGATGAGTGGCCATTGTTAGGGACACACATTGTAAAAAACATGTTGTAACATTGAATTCAGGGGGAGTGGACGCAGTTAAAATTGGTACCTTCTCATTCACGAACGAGCTGCACAAGTGAGCAGAGCTCCTTCAAATACAAATTGTGTGCACAACCGTCCGCGTACATTTCAAACTTACTAATAAAAAGGAAATTGTTAAAACAACTATAAATCTTTGCGTATAACATATTATATCTTTACCAGGGGCAGATTTAGGGGTAGGCACAGTGGGGCACGTGCCCCCTTAATTTCGCCGGCTGAAAAAAAAGATGAAATAAAAGTCAAAGTAGGTAAACAAAAATGATGTGTAAAATGCTTCTAAAATGTCCTAGATTTCACCAGAGAGCAACTAAAAAAAAATCGTTCCAATGCCTAAATGCTATAATTTCATCAGTGCTGGATTGCCGTTTCTATATACATTTCAATACAAGCTGTGTGTGGCACACCAGATGTCAACACTCATTTTTTGTGAAGCACTAAGCATAGAGTAAGCAATGTCAGGGATAATAAATGTTGGTGCTATCCCATCCAGTGACGCTCGGTCTGATTGGCTTTTTGTAATTTGAAATTTGTATTAGTGATTATACAAATTCAAATGTGTAAAACTGTGCTGGATTGTTCCCGCAGGGGTACTTTGACCGGGGGTGTGGTGGGGGAATAATGCGACGAGAGGGGTTGACTTTTTTTGACTATGTGGGTCAGTAATGAACATTGTTTTCGAGAAAAAGGATATTTTTTCAGATCCTTACGGTATAGCAATAGCTAGCTTTCGGAAGTCTCTGTTGCTTCCTCATCAGTTGCATGTGGGTTGATTATAATAGAATAATCAGGTAATTCTCTTGGTACATCTGGGTAGATGTAGGGGTGCAACGGGCAAGGGGAATAACATAGCCGTGAGTATGTTTGTGTGTTTGAGTAATAGAGCTCTTTCTCCGTTGTAGGATTGTTTAGAGTAAGGCAATCAGGTCGTCTAGTGTTTCTTGTATAGTAGAATCGTTCGTTTGGGAAGGTTGATCGAGCTCATGGTTTGATCCGATTGGATCTGTGGGTAGTTTGGCTCTTATAATCAGTTCCCGTATGTTTTTTTCTTTTTTGAACGCAATGAATGGTGGAGTCGGAAAAATTTCCGAAAGGGTGTCATCGCTTTGAATGAGTGGCCATAATTTGTTGATTGCCCGTGATATATCCTTTTTGAAAAGTGCCGGGTTGTAAGTAGTTGTGAAGACGAGAGGTATTTGGAGAGTATGTGGTACTTCCGGTGTTTTGTGAATCAAATTGGCTCGGTTGTGGTGTGAAACTTTTTCAGTTTGTGTGTTCACATCCGTTTTGGTATATCCTCTTGTTATGAGTTTTCTTTTGAAAGTGTCGACCTTTGTAATGAAATCTTCCTCGTTATTGGTGTTTCTTGCATAGCGGAGAGTTTCTCCATAAATGAATGCGCTGAACACATGTGGGGGGTGTGAGGAGGATTTGTGTAGGTATTGGTATGTTTCCGTGGACTTGGTATAGACTTTGGTGTCTAGTATACCTGTTTCCCGAAAACGTTTACCTTTGAAGATGGTTAGGTCAAGGAAATTGATTGAGGAATTGGATAACTCAAAAGTGAATTTGAGAGTAGGGTGCAATTGATTCATTGTGTTTATCAGGCGTTTGAAATCTTCTTCTTTGCCACTATAAATGATGAGAATGTCATCTCTATAGCGCCACCAGGTTAGGATATTCTCAGCTTGTTGGATAATTCGATTTTCGAGATCGTGGAGGGTTATGTCACAAATTTCTGGGCTGGCTGTGGAACCCATGGCGCAACCGATTTTCTGAAGGAAAAATTTATTTCCAAAATGGAAACAGTTTCTTCCAATTATAAGGTTCAGAAGTGTTCGGATGTGTGAGGAGTGTGGTTTGTTAATGGCATATTGGTGATTTGTGCGATCGAGTGCGTCGCAAACACAATTGATTGCCTCAGTTTGGCGGACATTTGTGTACATTGAAACAACGTCAATACTTGTGATGAGTACATCTTGTGGGAAAGGTGTTTCTTCCAGTTTGCGTAGTATGTCTGTGGTGTCACGGACATATGTTGGTTGTGCAGTTACTATCGGAAGAAGGAAGTAATCCACAAATTCGGATATTTTTGCCGTGGGGCTTGTGCAACCACTGATAATGGGTCTACCAATGAAAGATTCTCCAGGGGGTGGAGTTTTGTGGATTTTTGGTAGAAAGTACATGGTGGGACAAGTCACGTTTTGTGTGATTGGGTCGAGGTACTCAAAAGTATGACGGTTGATTACGTTTTGGTTAACCATTTTTGTGAGAGCGTTATGAACCAGCTGGGTTGTTTCTTGTGTGATATCTTGTTCTAGCTCTATGTAGTGCTGAGAATCAAGATGGCGGTAGCCAACGTTGAGGTAGTCGGTGTAGTTCATAATGCAGATTCCTCTGCCTTTGTCATATGGTTTGATCACGATTTGTTTGTTGTTTTTCAACTGGTTTAGAGCTGATAGATCTTGCTTTGAGAAGTTCTTCCTCTGATTTCTCAAACGGATGTGGGCAAGTTCGTATTTAATGGCTTCCAAATAGTTCTCAAGTGTGAGATTACATGTAGATTTGGGATGCCAGGTAGATGGTGGTTTGAAGGGTTTCGTTGTGGAAGATTTGTTGTGCATTAAAAATGCAATTCTCATTCTTCGATTGAATTTGTTTATATCACTCAAAAGAGAACGGCGGGTAGGTTTAGCCAGGGTTGGAACAAAGTTTAAACCTTTACCTAATATGATTTTCTGGTGTGTAGAAAGGTCAATATTAGAAAGGTTTGTTATGTAATGTTCACTTTGATGGGCTAAATCAGTTAAAAGACTAAGTTGTCTTTGTTGGATTGTGATGAGCAATGGCGGGAAAAGTGTTTTACTTTTCTGTGATTTTTTGCATGTGATTTTCCTTTATTGTATTTGCGATTTACCATTATAGCTGTTGCAAAGTTTGTTTAAGGTAAAATAATAATATTTGCTATAAGTGAAGCTTAATATTATTACGAGTCAAGTAATGGTAATAAATCTCTTTTTGGAAATGGTGGTGGTCTTGAAAAAGACCGGTTGTGTTGTAAAGGAAAATCAGTGATTTTCGGGACGTTTTCTCTTCTGTCCTTTGGTAGGTTGTGGCCTTGTAAAGAAGTTGAAGAGGTTGTTTGCCGTTTGTCTTTCTTCTGGGTCTTGGAAGTGTTGTTCAAGTTCGCTGTCTGCCTTGGTCTTGGATGAGTCTAGCCGGTCTTGGATGTCCTTCTTGAACTTCAAGTATTGGTCAAGTGTTAGCTCGGCAAACAAAACACACACCTTTATTATCCTGCAGAGCTCCTTCAAATACAAATTGTGTGCACAACCGTCCGCGTACATTTCAAACTTACTAATAAAAAGGAAATTGTTAAAACAACTATAAATCTTTGCGTATAACATATTATATCTTTACCAGGGGCAGATTTAGGGGTAGGCACAGTGGGGCACGTGCCCCCTTAATTTCGCCGGCTGAAAAAAAAGATGAAATAAAAGTCAAAGTAGGTAAACAAAAATGATGTGTAAAATGCTTCTAAAATGTCCTAGATTTCACCAGAGAGCAACTAAAAAAAAATCGTTCCAATGCCTACATGTAAATGCTATAATTTCATCAGTGCTGGATTGCCGTTTCTACATACACTTCAATACAAGCTGTGTGTGGCACACCAGATGTCAACACTCATTTTTTGTGAAGCACTAAGCATAGAGCAAGCAATGTCACAACAATCGGTCTTCAGAAATAACTTTTGATTGATTGATTGATTTCTTGTTTTATTCCGAAAGGAACATCCCCCATCCCCCTTGGGAAGGGTTACAACATTACATTAAAAAAATACAAATAAAGTTTATCATGACGGAAGAGTTAGCAAAGAGCATTAATCTTAAACTAAGTATTGCAGACATACAAATATACTAAACTTAAACAATACAATACATAATACTTTTTCCTGAGAGGTCATTAAAGAAACAAATTTGTCTCTTTTCGATAAAATGCTAAATTCTGGATTGCTTTTACAAATAGTATCGTACATGGTTTTTCCCAAAGAATTATACATCGGACAAGAACATACAAAATGCATTTCCATTTCCACGTCTTCCATACAGTGTGGACAAATACGTTAATTAAATTACAAGCCTATGTATATTCCAGTTTCTACAATTTATGAGCTGATAATGTCTGTATTGAGAGTTTTTAAAAAAACATAAATAAGGTTCCATTTCGTATCTTAATTTATTTTTTTTACTACACATTGCTTCAGGAGCATTCCATTTATTCATGTCAAAGGTTTTCCTTAATTTAAGGAGCACAGACGTCCTCCTCATATTTCCCAACTCCATCCATGTCTTCTTTAAGGCATAGTATCATCATGTAGCCTATCTAACCTGCTACCACGTAAATTCATTACGTCACTCTTCTACAAATTTATCACAAAGATCATGCTGACTATACATGCTGACTATGGAACCCTGACAAACTCAAGGGAGCATTCCACTTAATCATGTCAAAGGTTTTCCCTAACTTAAGGAGCAAAGATGTCCTCATATTTCCCAACTCCATCCATGTCTTCTTTAAGGCATACAAAATCGAATGAGCCAGTTTTTCAGTTAACTTCAGCCAGTTTTTCGGCATTGTTCTATGTAAAGATGAAAGCTTCCCAGTTCCCCCAACACAGCATCGTTTGAAGTACGTCTATTTACATTCAAACTATATTTACACCAGTTCATCTTGGAAGGGGGCTTCACCTAGCTCAGTTTTTAGATCATTTGGAATTAGAGAAAATAGAAGCAAGCTTAATACTGCACCTTGCTGAACACACCCATGTTACATTAAAAAGATTGAGTAACACCATATTGTAACTTCACACAGCTGTTTATAGATTTATACATACTTTCAAGATATCGATTGACTTTGTACTGAGACCAAAATGCATTAATTTCAGCCACAATAAGGTACGATCAACATAACCCAATGGGTTTTTTTTAAATCAAAGAAACAATCATATAATTTCTTCTTTTGACTGTAAATTTTTTGGGCAATATCGTGTTTAGAACAAACATTGTCAATTGTACTATACCCCGATTTAAATCTTGTTTGATTATCAATTAAACAGCATTTCCCAATGATCGAAACATTTTTTGAAAACAATCTGAACAAGTTTACCAAGAGAACTAAATAAATTAACACCTCTAGAGTTACCAAGATCATTCTGGGGACCCTTTTTATGAATAGGCCAAATTAATCCCTCTGATCATGAGACCGGTATCATTTCTGCCCTGATCATCATGACCAGGTTATTTGTTAGATTTGAGACTTTTAACAAGTTGCCGCCGGGATTCTATTTTTGTTGTCCTGTCCCCCTGGCGGAATTTTGTTGGCAGAATTGCAGGAATCTTTTTTCTTTGAGGGTATCGCTGGCACAAAGAAACTCTGACTTGGCAGTGCCTGCTTCTATCATGTAAAAGTGTATTTTGAGCTGTTTTTCGCCTGCCGCTAGAGGCCGCTATTGTACATTATGACATCATCGGTACTATTTTTCAAAGCGGAACCTTGCTGAACAATAACATTGTTGAAAGCCCCCAAATGTGTGTGGTGGCTGTCTGTACCCTGAAAACTTGCCTACCCTGAGGCAAACGTTTGCCATAAGCGTGACCACAGTTACAATGTAAATTAACAAATAAGACCCCATTTAACAGCTAGCGAGAGTCACACATGTAAGACTCAACTTCCCGCCCAATAAAAAATACTAAGGGCAGATATGGAAGACTCAACTTCCCGCCCAATAAAAAATACTAAGGGCAGATATGGAAGACTCAACTTCCCGCCCAATAAAAATACCAAGGGCAGATATGGAAGACTCAACTTCCCGCCCAATAAAAATACCAGGGGCAGCCATGGAAGACTCAACTTCCCACCCAATAAAAATACCAAGGGCAGCCATGGAAGACTCATGCGTCAGATTATGCGTCTTTTAAAAGTTTTAGTGTGACAACAACTCCAGAAATTAAAAACAATTAATTTATGAGGGAGACAAATTCGCCAAATGGAGCCTTACAAATTTAAAGCAAACTGTTGCAGCTTTCGAAAGATTCGAAAGAAGAAAATTCACATCATCCAAACTCCAACCAAACCTCCGGAAATCCCAAGCGAAACGTTGCGTCCTTAGACTAGCAGTTGCAACACAGTTCACAATTCAAAAGAACGCAGTCTGTTTGCTGAATTAATTCCCTTAGAAATGCTTTCACCGTTGCAGGTTTTGCCAAAACCCCAAAGTAAATATAAAATCACTTGAATCACTCATATAGAAAACAATTAAAACGTCTTAAGACTGTAATGAAAATCGACAAAAAATTTTAATGTCTAATCACAAAAATTTTAATGTCTAATCACTTTGGTTGACTGTGACAAAGTGTGGATTTCCCGCAAAAAAGACACAACCTTTACGTTAACCGCAAAGCTGATTGGTTAAAAGTTATACGTATAAGTATACCGTCCGATCATTTGTAATGTAATACAAAATTGTAACATTCACTGAGTCATCACTTTGTGCGCGTACTTATACAAAGCTGCCGGCCGACCATGAACTTGAACCTGATATTTCGAGGTCACCATATAAGCAGCGCATACCCGTGACCCAGAAAACCACATTCAAAAGCCCCAGGCAAGCCATTTCAAAGTGTGCATGTGTAGCAGCCATGTAAAAGAAAGCCAACGGGAAACATGTCGGACGGTAAGATACAAGTATGTACATGTTCACTGAGCATAAGGCATTTTATCATTTATTGAAGATAAAGGAAAGAATAAAAAGAAAAATATAATAGAATTTTTTTTTTTTTAACTTTGCTTGTGTTGTTCAAGAGATATTTTTATAAGGTCTAAAATCATATTTTGATGACGTCATGATGGCGTAACACTTTCCAAAAGCATTGTCCATCATATATGGGACATACCTAACATAATAAAACAAAAGTTTTGAACTTTGCTTGTGTCGTTTAAGAGATATTTATAAAAGGTCCAAAATCATATTTTGATGACGTCATGATGACGTAACACTTTCCAAAAGAATTGTGCATGATATATGAGACATACCTAACATAATAAAAAAGAATTTTCAACTTTGCTTGTGTTGTTAAAGAGATATTGCTAAAAGGTCCAAAATCATATTTGGAACACGCCACGATGACGTCACACTTTTCAATAGTATTATGCATGATTATGAGACATACCTAACATAATAAAAAAGAAAATTTGTAACTTTGCTTGTGTTGTTCAAGAGATATCACTAAAATGTGTAAAATTTCAAAAATCGATATAAATATGCCAATTATGTCATCATGACGTAACTTCAATTTTTACCTTTAACGCATTGCTGTCTACCTGCATACCAAATTTCAACCCAATCGCACTTCCCATTCTGTAGATATAGAGCATTAAAATGTGCAACTTTATGATGACGTCACACAACCCATAATGACGTTATCATGGCGTCACACTTAGACACATATCTATGCTGTAGGGACTATGCCTATGCCAACTTTGAATGATGTCCGACAAAGATTAGTGCCAAAAGTGGTGGGTAGAAAAACCATGTACTACCTCTATGGGGTTTTGTGACACAAAGAAGAGGAAGAAGAAGAAGCAGAAAAGAAAAAATCAGAACAAAAAGAAAGGCTTTTCCGCTCTTTGCGGAAAAGCCAAAAACTTTGCCTAAATATATGATAAATAGGATGACAATACACCAGTGGAGTACATTTTAACACACACATTTTTCTGTGGTTCCTTCTGCAGGGCCCAGACCCAATACTTCAAGATATGTAGTTGTGTTTGTGGGGTTCCTTTATTTTCATCTATTACGAGTATCGGCACCTTTACCATACCTAGGGTCTGCCTTGACAATAAACCCAAAATCGATAAGCATACATTTTTTTCACACTTGTAATTAATGTACCAAAATTTCACAAGTTGCATCTGTGACTTTGGGCCCACAAATTTCCTGAAGTTAAAAGTGAACAAAGTGGCTTTAATTACAAGATAATAAATAATGCCCCAAAGCAAGCAATCATGTCCTGCAGTAAAAATCCAGAAAGCACCCCTATTATTGAGCTTAGAGCTCATACATAAGAAACTTCAGAAGACGGCAAGAGTAATAAAAAAATGAAATTCTCTTGATACTCGATACTGTGCTCGAAAGTAGCCAGAAATAGCCTCTCAAAGCATTTTCTGGGCCCTTAAGCAAGCCCTGGACCCCAGACCCTACACCATAAAGGCTTTGTGCTTCAAATTTACTGACAAATCCTGTATCCACTTCTGAGATGGGACCAATCAATAATTTGGAGCTTCCTACGGGCTTATTTTCATTGCCTCTCAGTATAACACCTCATCCAAAGATAATCATTAAAAATAAGTTAGGTCACTTGCATTTATACTTTGGGCTTACTGAAAATGTTCAACTTGTAGATTAGCCCTCAACGTTTGCATCCACCCTATCTGAAAAATTCTGTCAACCATAAAAGTTCCCATTGCTTTACTGGGATGAAATTTTGCTTTAGTTATTATTATGTTATTTCCATAACCATAGACTCCGCAGAGAGACTAAGACATACTTGTGATTCCAGTATTTATTCAAGGCTTATATATAACTAACAGATAGTTTTACATTCGGATGTTCGTGTGTGAGCCAGGCGGCATCAACTAGACAATATGACGTCACAACAATACTTTATTAGAACGTACTTAAAGGTGCAACCGCACTATATTAAAGGAACTAAGAACAATACACAACAATCCTCCCCTTTTAGATTAAAGGCAGGGTATTCTTTTTGGCTAACTCTGAAAAACTTCAAACTGCTAAGAGAAAACTTGTTCAACTTCTTTTTAACACATTTCAAACTTCAACGTCTTAAACCTTAAGAAACTGTAACTCAATCAATCACTGGCATCTTGTATCAGTTCCTTGTAAATCAAATATCAGTTAAATGTACTGTATCAACTACTCAATACCACCATATAGTATAGAACTTATCATGTGATCAATAATTGCGTGACAATTCTAGCTCGAATGATAAAAATCCTGTAATAAACAGTTATGGTTTGGTAAGTACATAATCATCGTATCGCACTGGCATTTGTCGAACTCGTACCGACTTTCTCAAAGGCACTGCATTAGTACCGGTAGATGGATTTTCCACTGCTGCTATTTCTGTGTTAGGCTCTGTCATCACATCAGGTAATGAAGAAACACATGGGATTGGCGTTTTTATCTGAGCTTTATTTGTCTCCAATTCTGGTGGCAAGAGAATCGGCTCTGACTCTTCAAATGTCTCTTTCACACTTGGCGGTGCTGGATCACTCTGATGTAATCTGGGGTTACACAACCGAGTGTGGTCAATATGTCGGCGAACAATCCTTCCATCATCAAGTCTCACTTCAAAGATTGATTCATCTTGACTTTCCTTGCCAAGTTGGGGCGAAGTAGATCAAGTTTGGTGCGTAGCTGGCGTCGGTAGAGCAGCTCACTGGGACTCTTCCCTGTGGTTGCCTGGGGTGTAACTCTATAAAGAAGGAGAAGCTTCTGAATCCTGCTATCTAAAGCTCCCTCCTTCATCTTCTTCACACCTCTCTTCACGGTCTGGACTGCTCGTTCTGCCAATCCATTGCTAGATGGATGTTTCGGAGCTGTTTGGAGATGCTGGACTCCATTATTTGTCAAGAATTGGTAAAACTCTTCCGAGACAAACTGAGTGCCATTGTCACTCACAATGGTTTCAGGAATTCCATGAGTTGCAAAAATCCTGCGAAGGGCTCTGACAGTTGATGTTGTGGTAGCATTGTTCAATCTCACAGCTTCAATCCACTTGCTGTGGGCATCTGTTACGATGAGTACATCTTGTCCTTCGATTGAGGCATAATCTATATATGCAGTCTTAACCAGGGCTGATCTGGAAACTCCCATGGATGAATGGGCGTTTGCTGCGGCTTATTCTGATGCTCTTGGCAGGCTGTACAGCTCTGAACTTTCTTCTCCAACATTTTATCAATGGCTGGCCACCACAGGTATGATCTGGCTAGGGCTTTCATTTTTACAATGCCTGGATGTGTGGAATGAAGTTCATCAATGAGGCAATTTCTCAGAACTTGATGCTGTGGGATGACTACACGGTGTCTTCACATGACCACACCATCTTCTGTGCTTAATTCCTCCCTCTTCTGTGAATAGGGTATGAACTCGTCTCCCAGGTTCTTCTGGCTTGGCCATCCGCGAATTATGCAGGCTCTCACCGCAGCTAGTACGGTATCCTTGTCTGTTAGACACTTGACTTCTTGTGCGTCAACTGGTCGTGAGTCTACCTCTGTTAGTAGATTGGCTTGAAATTTTGTTGGTTCCTTGGCTATGTCATCGTGCACCCACAAGTCGTCTTTCTCTTCTGTGACTGGCAGGTGTGATAATAAGGCGTCAGCATTGCAGTGCTTTTTGCCTTCTTTGTGGATGATGTCGTATTGGTAAGCCGACAGTATTTGGTGCCAGCGAGTGACACATGCAGGTGACATGGGACTGGATAGCTTTTGGTCACTAAACATGGAGATCAGAGGCTTGTGATCTGTCACAATGGTGAACTTGCGACCATGTAAGAACTTGTGAAATTTCTTAAGACCGAATATGATGGAGAGTCCTTCCTTCTTGTATTGGGCGTAATTCTTCTCACTTGAAGTTAAGGTTCTTGAGGCGAAGGATATCGGTCTTTCACTCCCATCAGGCATGGCATGGCTGATTACTGCACCAAGTCCATAAGGACTAGCACCTGTTTGCAGGAACAGTGGCTTCTCGGGGTCAAGGTGAACCAGGAGGCTTTCACTCTGAAGAAACTTCTTCGATTCGGCAAAGGCAGTTTTCTGCTCTGGTCCCCACTTGAAATTAGGCTCCTCAGTTCTACTGAATTTCGATGTCTTCTTAGTTGATTTGAACTCTGCCTTTAACAACTCGGTTAGAGGCGCAGTGTGCTTCGACAAATCTAGAATAAACTTCCGATAATAACCTAACAGTCCGAGGTATGCTTGAAGTTCTTCCTGGTTACGTGGCTCAGGGGCTTCCTGTATGGCTTTTATCTTGGATGTCAGGGGGCGCAAACCATCTTTGTCTAGATGATGTCCAAGAAAATCTACTGACTCTCTGAAGAATTCACATTTTGACTTCTTCAGCTTCATCCCGTTTTCTTCCAACCTGTCCAAGACGGCTGTCAGGATAGCAAGATGCTCTTTGTCGTCTCGACCGCTGATGATGATGTCATCAAGATATGGCCGGCACATTGGAATATCTCCCAGAACCGACTCGATAGTTCGCTGGAAAATCCCTGGGGCTGATGCCAGTCCGAATGGCAATCTGGCATACTGGAATAAACCTCTGTGAGTAATTATCGTTGTGTATTTTCTGGCGGCGTTGTCCAACTCTATCTGGTGATATGCATGAGACAAATCCAGTTTCGAGAACCGTTGTCCTCCTTGCAAATCTTGCATCAGATCTTCTAGTGTTGGTATCGGGTACTGTACTAGACAAAGAATCTTGTTGGCTGTAAGTTTGTAGTTTCCACAAACTCGAACGCTTCCATCTGCCATATGCGACTACTAAAGGGCAGGCATAGTCCGCAAATTTTACTGGTTCAATGACTCCTGATTCAAGCATGTCATCGAGGCTTTTGTCAATCTTTGACTTGGAAGTGTATGGAACCGGGGCAGCTTTGTAAAACAACAAAGTTTCTTCAACAGGGTACACCTTGGCTTGGAAACCTTTCAGTTTTCCCGGTACGTCCATGTTGAACATGTCGGCGTGTTTTTCCACCATTTGAGCTAGTTGGCGCTGTGTGCTGTCTTCGCTTACCAACTTATGGTTCTGACTATTGGGCACTAGGAATACCTCATCTAAGGATATTGGTAGTCTTTCAATCCACTCTCTCCCTATCAGACTAACTCCTTCCTTCACAACAAGCAGGGGTAGGTGCATGACTGGTTGTGATGCAAGCTTAACAGAAACTATGGCTTCACCTACGACAGGCACGTGGTTTCCTGTATATGTCTTAAGTCCAGCTTTGCAAGACTGCAGATCACTCATTTTTCCGAGCTTACTGTAGGTTTTAGATGAAATAATGGTCCAGGGGCTTCCTGTATCCAACTCCATGTTGACTTCTTGACCATTTATTTTCATCATTAAGCAATAGGGTTTTGACTTCGTCAGCATGTTGAGAGTGCAACCCTCCAAATGGCTTAAAGCGGCTAGCTCCATATCATCCACCTGGTCTTCATCTTCATGCAAGTGATAAGCTTTTGATTTAGCTTTTCTCCTGCTGTTGTACGCAGCAACTTTTTCACATTGGCTTTTCGTATGGCCTGTACATTGGCACTTGTGACATTGTTCTGTTTTAAATCGGCAATTTTTGGGGGCATGTGCTCCTCCGCAACGCCAACATTTGCGAGGGCTGGCTTCATTGCTGTCTCTACTGTCTTTACTTGTGACCTCAGTACTATTACGTCTGTGCGGGGGTTGGTCACCCTGAGACAATTGGCATTAGACTTGGCGTGTGGCTTGTTTGGCTTTGGCTTTCTCTGCCACTGCATTTTGTTGACTGTGGTACTCTCAGTTGGATTATTTATCTTCTTGATTTGTTCTACCCCCTTGTTAGCCATTTCCATAGCTGTGGCTAACTGTAGTGCTCTCTCAAACGTCAAACTGGCTTCACCGAGAAGTTTTCTTTGAATAGCTGGCTCGCGACATCCAACCACCAAACGATCTCTCAGCATATTATTCAGCTCCTTGAAATTGCAATTTTCACTCAGCTTATGAAGACCAGCAACAAATTCTGCAACTGTTTCATTTGGCTTTTGAGAGCGAGTATAAAAGCGATAGCGCAGTACAGTTTCACTTGGCTTTGGAGCGAAGTGGCGTTTCAACAAGTCAATGCATTCATTAAATGACTTGTCTGTTGGCTTATGGGGCTGCAGTAAGGCTCTCAGCGTATGGTAACCCTTACTCCCCAGGCTTGTCAACAACACTGACCGCTTCTTTTCATCGGTTGTCACACTATTGGCTTGAAACCATGCTTCTAGCAACTCAATCCATTCTTCGATTTGTACTGAATCGAACGGGGGTATGACACCTATAGTACCAATTACCGGGCTTGCCATTTTAAGGAAATAAAGATATCAGCAATAACACAATCAATATTTTACAAATAAAATACTGGCATTTCAAGAACACTTTAGATCAGTCATTTCTGGCACAGGAAGTTGATTCAGTTTGAATGTGAACAATCAAGCAATCATGTATAAGGGCATGTACAGAGAATGTACACAATAATCATTCAATAACACCATGCAAAGAAATAAGTTTTTGTGTCCTTGACAGGCAATGACAAATGTTTCATCAAACCTTTCAAGGTTTACTGGCAAAACGACTCTGACAAAATCACCTGGTGGCATTAACTAAATACGCAAGAATTCTCAACGCATTTCTTTAGTTTAACGTTAACTTAGCGTGATTAACGTTAATGTTAGTCACTTGTCATCCCAGTTTATCGATTGAAAAAGGACCTCATTTTACTCGCAAAATCCTTGTAATCGTTCCGTGATATAGCTTTCACGATCCTTCATTTAACACAGCATTTAGTTCTGAGTTAATTCAGTTAATTTCCTGTAAGGCACTCAATATTTGGTGTAAAACTTTCCCGTTTTCAAATGCATACTGTTCAAAAGTTTAACGTTACATACGTTTACATGGCTGGGCGAAAACTTTAAGGAGAACGCCATCTTTGCAGTAAGGCTGTTCCCGCCGTTACCATCGTCGTCTTTGACTGACTGAATTTGACCAATCCGGTCATCGGGATTGTCCAGTTGCACAAGTTACTCTGATTGGTCGCCGCACCCTCTGGAAATCCTGGCTACACCACTATACTTGCGTCCGTCACGGAGCTGTGTGAGTCATTGATGTGATGACAGCATTCTTGCATATTAAATAGCGTCATCTCGTTGCGGGCTTGAGAGCTGCCAGGGCTAGCTGCTGCATGTAGCTAGACTACCGTTGTGTGGTGCCTGGGCCCGGGCTGGGTATTGCATACATCACTTTGACGTAGCTTTTTTTTGCTGCTTCGGAGACTTGCAGTCCCTCACTACTAGTCATTTTGGAATCCCATCCTCGTCGCCATAATTGTTGTGTTCTATCCAAAATGGAAACGGAGACTGGAAGTAACTTTTAGTATTTTTATTGTCCCAACTCTGATCCAACGAAGTGGATCAAACTCCATTGTGACAACAACTGAATCAACTAACATTACGTCACATCATGTCGGTTGCGCGTGCACAAGTCTTAAAGGCGCACATGCTACTTAAAGCGACTACACTACACTCGTTGTACTTGACCATATAGCCAAGTTGGTCCTGAACTGAAATTCTTCACAAGAACAGTGTCTTGTGGATGAAGATTTTTTGACTTCGATTTCTTTCCCGAGTCCTTCATTTGACTTTGCTTCATCTTGACTTTTCTGGTCAAGTTTGGCCGAAGGAGATCCAGCTTTGTGCGCAGTTTTCTTCGGTAGAGTAGTTCACTGGGGCTTTTTCTAGTGGTTAGCCTGAGGCATAACTCTATACCATAGAAGAAACTTCAGGATTCTGCTTTCCACGTCTCCTTCTTTAATTTTCTTCACTCCCGATTTCACTGTCTGAACTGCTCGCTCAGCCAATCCATTACTGGATGGATGCTTCGGGGCCGTCTGGAGGTGTTGCACTCCATTACTGGTTAAGAAGTGGCAAAACTCTTCCAAAACAAACTGGGTCCCATTATCACTGACAATGGTCTCGGGAATACCATGAGTTGCGAATACTTTTCGTAGAACTCTTGACTGTCGCTGTTGTGGTAGCAGCATTTACTTTTACTGCTTCTATCCACTTGCTGTGGGCATCTACAATGATCAAAACATCTTGACCATCTTCTGAGGCATAGTCAATATGAAGCCTCAACCAGGGCTGATCTGGAAATTCCCATGGGTAGGTGTTTGCTGAGGTTGATTCTGATGTTCTTGGCATGTTTTCACTTTCTTCTCCAACATCTTATCAATTGCTATGGCCACCACGGGTAAGATCTGGCAAGGGCTTTCATCTTGACAATACCTGGGTGTGTTGCATGAAGTTCATCTACCAGACGACTTCTCAATGCTTCATGCTGGGGAATCACCACGCGGTGTCCCCAAAGGACAACACCATCCTCTGTACTCAACTCGTATCTCTTTTGTGCATACGGAGCAAACTCTTCTCCTACATTCTTTTGGTCTGGCCATCCATGTGTGATGTAGTACCTCACTTTAGCCAGTACAGGATCTCTTCCCGTTAGATCAGTGATCTCCTGTGCTTCTACTGGTCTAGAATCTACGTCTGTGAGCAGGTTGGCCTGGCATTCTGTTGAAACATTGACTAGATCATCGTACAGCCAATGGCATTCCTTGTCATCTACGACAGGTAGGCGGGACAGGGCGTCTGCATTGCTGTGTCTCTTTCCTTCTTTATGCACAATGTCATACTGGTATGCAGATAATATCTGGTGCCAGCGAGTGACTCGGGCTGATGCCATCAGGCTAGAAGGCTTCTGATCTCCAAATAAAGAGACAAGTGGCTTGTGGTCGGTCACAATTGAGAAGTGTCTACCATAAAGGTATTTGTGCAACTTCTTGATACCAAATATGATGGAGAGTCCCTCCTTTTCATACTGTGCATAGTTTTTCTCACTTGATGTCAATGTTCTCGAAGCGAAGGAGATTCCATTGTTCTCTGAAAAATGGCAGGGGCTGATTCCAAGCCAAAGGGCAATTGGGCATACTGGAAAAGTCCTCGGTGAGTATGTGTCGTTGTGTACTTTCGGGCTGACTCTTCCAACTCAATCTGATGATATGCATGTGACAGATCAAGTTTCGAAAACCTTTTTCCTCCTTGTAAATCTTGCATCAGGTCTTCCATTGTCGGTAGAGGATACTGTTCAAGATGAAGAACTTTGTTGGCTGTGAGTTTGTATTTTCCACACACCCTCACGCTTCCATCTGGCTTATTTGCCACTACTATTGGGCAAGCATAGTCAGCAAATTTTACTGGTTCGATGACTCCATTTTTCAGAAGTTCGTCCAAGCTCTTGTCAATCTTTTGCTTGACAGTATATGGTACTGGGGCAGCTTTGTAGAATAGAAGCTTCTCCTCCACTGGATATACCTTGGCCTGGTATCCCTCCAGCTTACCGTGTACTTCCGTGTTGAATACTTCAGCATGTTTTTGCACAATTTTTGCTAAGTTCACTTTTGTGATGTCTGATGAGCCTTCTAATTTATGGCTCTGCTGTTTTTGTTTGTTTGCTTGTTTGTTTTTTTTGTGTGGCGACGAGGATTGTCATGGCATCAGACATGGCGGGCATTAGGTTGGGGTGAAGTGGTCGCTGAACATGAGCATTAGACGTTGGGGCAAAATGGCATGACAACACGCTTTTTCATGTCACCAACTCGGGGCGAAGTGGTGTTTGACTCGGAAAATCCTCGAAGTGTTCCCAAATACAATCTTGAAATCGGTCAATATTTCTTCGAACATACCCAAATACATTCATGGTTCTACTTTCATCTGCATCTCCACATTTCAGCGGCAATTTAGTATAGAATCTCCGAAAACAATCCTTACACTTTTTATTGTTCATCATGGCGAAAACATAATTCATGTAGTTTTTCATTTTTTTCAGTTGTCAATAATCATAACATATGGCATGTGTGGGGATGGGGCGATATCTACCCAGGCAATGCAGGCATCACAGGCTCTTCCATCGCCGGCGGTGTTCTACTAGCTTGACCAATCAGAATGTCAGGATTGTCTAGAGCGGCAAACTTTTCTGGCGGCAAAGTCACTTACTTGAATCAGGCTTACACGCACAGAATTGACGCATAAACAACGTTTATGTAACGAGTCACATTGTGTAGACACGGGGTTTAGGAACATCAATGTAACAGCCTGTTCAGTTCGATGTGTGTACTACAACATGGCAATGGCATCGTGTGTAGTTAACCTGCATTGGCATGGCTGAATAGTAAAACGCTACTCTCTGGAACTCCATGTCGTCTTTCTCTCTAACTATCCCATCCTCGTCGCCATTATTATGTTATTTCCATAACCACAGACTCCGCAGAGAGACTAAGACATACTTGTGATTCCAGTATTTATTCAAGGCTTATATATGTGACCCTTAGAAAGAATACAGACTAAACGGCAAGTTTTCTGTTTCTTTAGCTGGTTTATTGAATCTGTTGGGTGAAGACAGCAAATAGTGACACATCATGAGGGTCTTCAACCCAGAACAGAATAAGACAAAATAACAACTAACATATTAAAAATAGTTAACACTAAAATAATGTAATGAACAATAGCCGCGGTTGGCGCCAAAACTCAAGACGCGGCAGACATCTTTGATTTTAGGAAAACGAATGAGGAAGTCTAACAAACATAAGTCATTTCCAATCTTAAAAGCAGTGATTGAACAAACTAACAATTTCCTCACTGGCACAATCATTACTTAAAGGTAATAATGACAAGGAAAATATCTAAAATATAAATGTCGCTAGTTAGTGGTTGCTAACGCTGTTTCGTCTTACCAAAATATCCATCAAAGCTAGTAGACCATAATCTAGACCAAATGTAACTTAAGGATATTATTGCCTTTACTAAATACTAATTGATCTAAGGAATAACTATGAAATATTAAGCATTAATAAATAAACAAAGTATATCTTTATCTGTTGGGTGAAGACAGCAAACAGTGACACGTCATGAGGGTCTTCAACCCAGAACAGAATAAGACAAGAAGGGAAGCTGCCAGTGGGCGCTAGCCATGCGATTTAAATAATAAACAGATGATTACGCAACTTATACAAAAATAAGGTGGGGGTACGCATCGTACTCGTCACATATATAACTAACGGATAGTTTGACATCCGGAGGTTCGTGTGTGAGCCAGGCGGCATCAACTAGACTTGTGATCGTTATCTCAGAGAACACAATCTGACATCACAACAATACTTTATCAGAACGTACTTAAAGGTTCAACCGCACTTTATTAAAGGAACTATAAGAACAATACACAACAGTTATTAACTAGGCAAAGTTTAAGGCATTACAGTTTTTTTTGGCCTGAACAACATAAATTGTTTCCATTGCGATAACTGCAGTTAAATTTCATGGATTATTGTAAAACTAGCTAGGTAGTTTGTGGAATCCCCAAGAAGTTTATTGAGTATTAGAGATACATGTAATGTGCCAAGGTGATTAGGGCAAATACAGGGTTGTTGTGAGATATTACAAGGGTTTTTACACATTTGGAGCACTAACTCATTGAATCAGAATTCAGATTTATTGTTTTGAAGTTTTGTGGTTGGGTCCCAAAGGTCAAAGTTAAAATCTAGAGATTGTCATTAAATCTAGAGATGGTCATCTTCTGTCGTATGGCATGTTGCAGCTTATAGTGACAAGTCCAGTTCCGAGAGCCAGGTAAGGGCATCATCTGTCACTAGATGGATGTTGTTGATGCCTCCTCTAAACTTGGTCAGCACACAGTCATTTATGATATGCAGGATGGTTTGGTCTGGGTGACCGCATTCACATGCTGGGCTGTCTCGGAACTTCCATTTGTGGAGATTGTGCGCTGACCTTGCATGAAGAGTACGGATTCTGTTTAGAGTGGACCATTGTCTTCTGCCTAGGTTGAAACCAGGTGGTGCGGCTGTTGGGTCAGGCACTAAGTCTTTATTGGCGTAATCCATGTTTTCCCATATACTGCGCCAAGCCGTCTTTGGGTCGTACTGCATTGACTAGGTTGTCCGCGGTGACCCAGAAGGGTTTGCGGGATTTGAGTCGCAGTCTTGGGAGATTTTCTTGGTCTTCATGGATCGGTAGGTCAGGATTGTCTTCAGTGCGAACAAACTCCCGCAGGGTCTTTGACTTCCGTCGAAGGTTAGGAGGTGTTATGTTGGCCAGTACAGGAAGCCAGTGTAGTGGAGTAGATCTCAAAGTTCCACTAACTATCCGCATTGAAGAGTTTAGGATTGTGTCGACGTGTTTGGTGTGGCAGCTCTCACCCCAAACGGGGGAGCAGTACTCAGCTGTGGAGTATACAAGGGCAAGGCTTGCTGTTCTGAGGGTGCTTGCACTTGCGCCCCAGCTAGACCCTGCCAGTTTCTGAATGACGTTTACTCTGTGCTTGATCTTGTCAGCCACCCTTCTCAGATGTTCACAGTATGTGAGACTACGGTCTAGGGTCACTCCAAGGTATTTCGGGTACTTCTCACTCCTTACCGGTTTACCACAGAAAGACACTTGAAGTTCACTATTGGCTAGACGGTTGCTGAGATGGAAGGCAGTGACTGTAGTCTTAGATGGATTGGGGCGCAGCCGCCAGTATTTGAAGTATTCCTCCATCACATGTAGGTCATCTGTCAGGGTGCTGCTAATATCATCAAGGTTACGTGCTTGGGTGGCAAGTGCGAGGTCATCTGCATACGCAAATTTCCTTGAGATGGTGCATGGCATGTCGCTCACATAGATGTTGAAGAGCATTGGAGCCAGAACAGAACCCTGAGGTAATCCGTCATTTAGTCTCCTTGTGGTACTCGTTTGTTCACCAAGTGACACTTTGTATCTTCGGTTGCTGAGGATCGATGAGAGAACTCTGAGAGTAGCTTGGCACTTGAAGATCTTGGCAGCTTTCAGGAGAAGTCCATGGCGCCACACAGTGTCATATGCTGCCGAGAGGTCTATGAGGGCAACACCTGTCTTATGGGAGCGCTGGAAGCCTGTCTCGATGTAGGTGGTGAGTGCAAGAACCTGGTCAGTGCAGCTTCTGCCGGGTCTGAAACCAGCTTGTTCCTTGGGAAGTATCGGCTCGACGAGTGGTGACATCCTCGTCATCATCAGTCGCTCAAATAGTTTGTAGGATGTACATAGGAGCGAGATGGGTCGATAGCTAGCTGGGTCATCAGCCTGTTTTCCTGGTTTGAGGATGGCGATTACTTTGCTCTCTCTCCAGATTGAAGGTAATATCCCAGTAGAGTGTATTGAAGTGAAGAGAGATGCCAGCCATTCACGTCCCAGAGGTCCAAGGTTTTTCAGGAATTCAGGATAAATTCCATCTACCCCAGCAGCTTTCCTTGTTAGAGATGGTCATGAAATGTAATTATGTAACTGTTGTCGTCACAATAACTCTAAAGTAAGTCTTCATAGATTGTCATGTAGGTTTCTTAAAGTGCCATATGAGTTGGTAATTATGGTTTTATAAAAGATATAAATGATTTTCATAAAGTTCAGAGTTTGATAGTGGAACCTTGAACAAGCACTGAATTTTAGGGCTACATGTAAAAGTCAGTTTAGGAGCTAAAACAAAAGAAAGGTTGCCTTCACAACACTCAACGAGCAGATCCAGGATTTTCAGATAAAGGGGGCACAAACTTGAGGGCTAATTTCCAAGTTGAACAATTACATATGGAAAAAAAATGGTAATTATGTTTAACCAGAAATAGTTGTCATAGTAATAACTCAAGATAGACTTCAAGGATTGTCTTGTTGGGAAATGTCAAGTAGGGTTTTGAAAATTGATCGTCATCATGTTGATAGGGTATATTGATAGTGGAACCTTGAAGAAACCTTTTGATTTTGATGGCTATATGTAACAAGTAATGCTAATTAAGAAGCTTAATAATTTGATTGTCATCACTAAACATAAACTATGTGGTTGCTTTGTTTGTGGACCCTGAAAACTTGTTAGAAAATGTATTTACGGGCTACAAGTGCAAGATAGAATAGATATTTAGATTTAATTGATTGTCATGTTGATTTTGTGTTCCAGTGACATGGTAATCAAAGGTACATATGGCGGCCTCAATTTCTAAAAAGTACCATATTTACCACTTAAAAATTTTATCAGTATACTTTTAAGAACATTTTCGTCAAGAAATGTGAGGCAAATGCCCAGTAATTAACAAGAAATCGTTGAATATAAGAGGTCAAAGGTTATTGTATATGCTACTCCAGTCGTTTTTGCAAGCCGGCTGAATCTAGCCATGAATTACCAATTCCCGGCTGCAAATTTCAGCCGCAAATTCGCGAGGGTGGCCAGAAATGTGAGGCAAATGCCCTGTAATTAACAAGAAATCGTTGAATATAAGAGGTCAAAGGTTATTGTATATGCTACTCCAGTCGTTTTTGCAAGCCGGCTGAATCTAGCCACGAATTACCAATTCCCGGCTGCAAATTTCAGCCGCAAATTCGCGAGGGTGGCCAGACGGCCGCGAATTCCCCAAACCAATGTTATGGTCTGTTGACTTCCTATAGACCCCGCGGATAGTGACTGAGCCATGGTCCAGGACTCTCATAATATGAATTTTGAAATGCAGTTCCATCATCGCTATTAATAACTTAAAAATTTGAATATATGTCCACTTCTGTTATTTATTCACGGACAATTGCAAACAATAGGAATTTAAATTGTTCCAGTAATAAGATTTTTAAATGGATGGAAAACTAGCTGAATTATCAGGTGGGTTATCTGGTTATCTGTTTCAAATTTTTGAAGCAGATAAGTCACATGCACATCACATGACGCTGCCGGCGTCCTGAATCTTGAAATCCTCTCATTTGTCTGTGAGATGTCAGAATGTGTCTATTTTCGGTGTCTTTCTTTGATTGGTCCTCGGGTATTCTTTTTCACTTGGTGTTGTAAATTTGTGTGCCTTAACATGATGCCCCTCATAAATTTAGTATTTTTAGCGCACGGTCAAGCAGTCGTTTTATGCATTGTGTATGAATTTCAGTGCCCGCTATCTCATGTATAACATCAATAATGCTGAATTCAACACACAACAGTCTTATGTTTCTTTTTCGCTTGGTTTTGTAAATTGGTGTCTTAACATAATGCCCCCACAAATTCAGTGTTTCTAGCGCACAGTCATTATATGCATTGTGTATGAATTTAAATGCGCACTGTCTCATGTAACATCAATAACGCGGACAGGGCCTCATACCAGATAAAATCAAACCAGATAATCACAGCGTGTTTGCTGATGACTCATGCGTTACATAATGCGCGCTTTATGACATTTCTCATAGTCATAATTCACAAAATAAATTCCGTCTTCACAGGGCCAGGGTAAGAAAGAGGGTTCACGTTAGTCGTTACATCAGAGAGGATGACATGACTTAGTTTAGTCACAGTAACTCGGACTAATATCAGAAAAACATAATTAAATATAATTTGTTCTATCACGCTAAATGATGTGCAACTCCAGTGTTAAAAAAGGTTACTTTTTTACTAAAAAATTTATAACCCATGGTCCCAGTTACTCGGACTAGATTGACTCATTGTTCATAGTGAGCATGGTTAGGGAGCCCTAGCCTAGGGGAAGACAGTAACAGTAAGACCATGGTAAGACTAACATCATGTGAGAAGACTACAGTCTTAAAAAAATAACCAGCTAACTTTAAGCCCTTGGTTAAGATGTCGTATCCGACCTTCACTATTCAAACAAAATAGACCAATTGCGTGACCAATGTTAACATGTCATCACGTGACCTATTGTGTGTACTACATCATCTGAGCTGATGGCAAACTATGTGAAAATACATGCCGTGACAGACAGAGTCACAGCAAAATTCGGCTTTTGGTAATAATAACGCAGTTACTAAGCCATTTTATTAAAGTTGTATGTTGTGACATTGATGTCAATCAAAGTACTGTTTCATAAACTACAAGTATTCTACCACAAGTATTCTAAGAGCTTTATTTTGAGTTATGCACTACTGGCGTTGGATGACTATGTAGCCACCCGCCTGTTACTTTGTTTGCAATGTAGGCCTAAATCACTGTAAAAAAGGAACGTTGGAAGAGTGAGCATTTATACCTAGACTTGCAAAATTTCAAATAGGCAAAGGAATCGCACAGTTTTGAAAAGCAATTTTATTGGATGATTCAGTTTCAAAATTTTGAAATTCTGGTGTTAAAAAGTGTGTGATCTCAGTCGTCTGGACCAAACATTCCATCGTGCACTGCCACTAGTACACATCATGCACATTTATACGTTACTTTTACAATTTTCAAGACTTGCTGGAACTGCCTTTACTGGCTTTATTCAGCCACTCGAAGGTCTCTGGTACAAACTCTTGAATATGTTTTCACAGAATTTGAGAAAGAAAAGCCTCAATCGAATAAACAAACGCAACAACTATCATGAACCTTACTGCACTTTCCTATGGAAGACGTCGTGTCTGTATCGACAGTAAGTCAAAGGACACGGGTTGCACAATCGGTCTATTGTCACATTTTAGTTGTATGGAATATAATAAGTGGTCGAAAATTTAAAATTCATAAAAAAATCATGTGATGACGTGTCATGACATTACTTCCCTTTTTTGCATAAATTGTCATTGTCTAACTTCGTCAAACATGCAGTTCAGTAAATACATGACTTTAAAATGTGCACTTTTACTGTATTAAAACGTATTACAACATGGCCCGTGATGTCATCAATCTACAACCTCACACATTTTATGTAGTATGCACATAGGTCATTGTGTATTCTAATTTTGAAATGATCACCACAGACTTCAAGTAAAAGTGTTTTTTAACTGTATTAAAACTTTAAAAATTAAAAATTTACAAAATAAATTTTAAATTAAAGGCACTTCCAGTTTCAACCGGAAGTGATAGTCACATGATTTCATGCACACAACAAAAAATGAAGACCTATCTTTTGTTTATTTAATCCTACAAAAACCAACCTTCATTCTTGATTTTTGAAATATTAAAAATATTAAGGGTTTTTGTAATGTAATGACGATATCATTCCTGAAAAAGATGCGGTTTCATCTACACACCCAGATCTAAGTACATGGTAATTTTCAAGTCTGTATAAGATTTTCTTTTTGAGAAATCTTGCACAGAAGGTTCGGTGAGAAGAAAACGAAGAAATAAGAAAAAATAAAAACAGAACAGTAACAATAGGTTTTCGGATGTGCAATAGACTAATATTACCTGCAGGTATGCAAGCCCTCGCATAACAAGAGATGCAGGCAAAACCAAATTTTAAAAAGGTTCCATTGTACACCACTAAATGGATATTTTCATAAAATCATAACACATATGATTACCAAGGACGAACGAAAGGATTGTTTTACACTATAAAGTTTTTAGACAGTGATTTTCACTTTGATCTCAAGCTACACCAGATAAAGTGCACCATTAGATAATACGTAGTGATGTTTTTATCACCTTTGAAAGTCGGATAAGCAGCGTCTTATACGCAGGAAATTACAGTAAGGCTAGAAAAAATAAATTACTGGGATAAAAAGACTGCTAGAGAAGAATATCATGCCTGAATAACTTAAGTTATACAACTTGTGTGATAGCTTGGTATTGAACCCCCTGTATACGCCTATGAAACTTTAGGGCTACATATTTTGTCCATCATCTAGTATAAAAAATGACAATCCATACAAACAAACCAATTTAAAAGCAATCTTACTAGTTTTCTGAAGAAAACCAGATTTAAATGTAAGGGTATCATGACTGAGTAACTCAAGTTCAACTTAATGGATTTTCATGAAACTTGGATGGTACCTTTGTAGTGTTTACCTGAAGAAGTCTGAGGGTTAAATGTCAAAGTTTGTGGTTCCCAGTGATGGAGTTATCTCCCTTTTTACATTCACAATTTCAACTCGCATTCTCACTAATTATTTTGTCATTCTGTAGCTCTCTACTGATTCTCATTGTATCTTTAGGAACTATCCCATATGAAATAGTATTTAGGGTTTTACACAAAATTAGGAATGACTGTCATCAAGTTAATATGGAGCTTGATGGTGGAACATTGAACAAGCATTTTTAGGGTTTCAGGGCTACATATAAATGTTTGGGTAATGAGGGAGCTAGCTACACTCAAGTTAGATTTCAGGAGTGTCAGAGAGACTTTGTGGTTAATTTTTTAGCAGATCCCCAAAGAAGTCTTTTGAGAGCTACAAGTATATCTTAATGGGCTACAATTATAAATTTGAGGAAACCTAGGTGGGAACAGTAGTGGAACCCATATTTTTGGGTTATGGATGGGACAACAATGGGAGTGTGCTGCACAATGGACAGTTAGGATAGCATTTAATTCAACAATGCTCAACAGTAAAAATATTCCATTATTTTCTACTCACTTGGACAAAGTAAATATGAACAAACTTTTACGATGGTATCCTTTGAAGATAAGGTTTGGATAACTTTTTCAGTTATAATAATAACAATAATAATAAATTGTTCTTATAAAGCGCATTTATACACATAGTCTCAATGCGCTGTACAGAGAAAATAAATATAAACATAATTAAACAAGGGCAAACAGATGGGTTTTGAGCAGGGATTTAAATCCGTCCATAGTTTGTGCGTCCTTTATGTTTTGGGGGAGTTTATTCCACAGAGCTGGGGATGCTGTCGAAAAAGCACGCTGGCCGGCCTTGTCGATGACGATGAACAGGAGAGTAGGGATTGTGACTGAGAGCGGAGTTTTCGTCGAGGTTCATATTTCTGAATCAGACCTAGTAAATATGTTGGTGCGTGACTATGGATGCAGCTATATGTGAGCAGAAGTGTTTTGTACATGATGCGTTGTTTAACCGGAAGCCAGTGCAGATCGCGTAAAATTGATTTGCGAGACCATTCGGGCTGCTGAGTTTTGAACTCGCTGTAATTTGGAGATAGTTACGTCGGGTAGGCCAAGAAGGAGACTGTTGCAAAAATCGAGGTGGCATGTGATGAAAGCATGAACTAGCTTTTCTGTAGTGGGTACATCTAGGAATTTGCGAATTTTTCCAATCTTGTGTAAAGCGAGGTATGCTGATTTGCAGATTCTATTTATATGGGCGTCCATCTGGAGATTGGCCTGAACAATGACCCCTAGATCCTGCACTTTCTGACTGGGTTCTATTGAAAAGTTGCCAAAGGAAATTGATGTGAGGCGAGAATGGTTTCTGAAACGAGATGTAATGTGCATAACCTCTGTCTTGTCATCATTCAATTTCAAATGATTATCAGAATTATGTGAAGACATGCGTAGTTTTCTTTGGAATTTTATTTTATTTTACTTTATTCTATCAATAATAATTTCAACAATTTGTTTGTCTTATTTTTGCATGGAAAGGACATGAGATCTACTGATGTAATAGTTGTTGGCTGTTACTCTTGTATAATGGGCAGTTTTTCAACACTTGACGAAAATCATTTTAAATTGTCTCCCAAATTGTTAGGACTCCATTCAAGGCTAAAGCCTAACCAATGATTAGCAAGATTCTCTTGATTCTGATGAAGTCAATATTTTACTCCAGGAACTATTCAACCCGAACAATTTATGACAATTATGTATGCTTCTTAAATCATCTTTCAAAACAAAGTGACTTACTTTCCCTCCAGATTCTTATACAGTAAATTTAAAGATGCAAAAATATTTTACTTTATTTGTTAACAGAAAGGCATTGCCATTCTCCATTGAGATCTACCCATCAACAATGGAGATGTCTGAGACATAGTTCACATCATCAACCAGGTGTCATGAAGTGTCAGCAGTGTAGAGTTCCAGGGCTGATGTTAAATGCAAGTCATCCTCGCCACCTGTATAGTGGGCTGTTTTTGCAGCACTGTACATCTTCACATAACACTCTTGTATGCCACAACACTCTGGGGACTCCATGCTGGCATCAGCCTAACCCAGATGAGTAACTATTTTACAGATTTATTACAAACTTTTAAGTATCTCATTGATATTTCAAACGTTTTAATTCATTAATAAAATTGTTTAATAGAATTATGTGCATACTGCTATAAAAGGTTATCCGACAATTGTGAGTTCTGACAACTATAGCACTTCTGCGTTCGTTACATGTGGGATACACAAATAAAAAAAAACAATTGTATTTCAAGAGTGCATTTGTGATATTTAATGTATCAATCCCTCCAGCTTCAAACAAACAAAACAAGAACAGAACAATAGCTACATTTCAATTCAATTCAATTTAAGGCTTCTACCTCAATTGGTTGTTTTGCTTCTGATTTTTCAACTGGTTTGCAACATTTTAAATCAACTTAAAGTGACATAAATTTCAGAATCTTTCAGAATTTAAATTTCGCCTTGAAAAGTGCTCTGCTGATAAATATTAACAGTTACTGACTTTTTGATTTTACAGCTATTCAAATATGTTGCAGTAGAAGCATACGTTTATGAATTGCATTCAGTACAAACTAAAGGATTAAGGAGTGCAGTATAAGATGAAAGTTTTTTCAAATGACCCTGTCAGTCTAAGTACAGCATTCTTTGGGGGGGGGGGTCTCCAGAGTAGCACACCATCCATTAATTCCTCCAGCCAAGGGTACAGAACATGCAAGTGTTTAAAACATTTAGATTTTTTTTAAATAAACCTTTCACAGTCGGAGACAGTTGATGCCCCATAACCCAGTTCAGCCAAATATCTCCACTGACATCATCAAGGTTTGTGGTGTTAAAGATGTCAATGCGTGGGAACACCAAATGTATTTAAGGCGTCGTGCTAGTTGAGGGATCATGGATGAACAACTAATATTGATTTTGTCCCCTGTTGTAAGATTCTAGATGTGTTTTAATTATGTAAACTTCATTATTCTTGTAACTATTCTTCAAAAAAAAAGTGCACTATTCCAAGCATACGCTAACTATGAACTTGTACACAAGAAAGAGATCTAGGCTATATGCTTTTTGCTATAAAGTAGAAGCAGTGGTGGTTCGGAGGTTAAATTGTTGTGTGCAATTTTTATTGTTGTGCGGTGGTTCTTTAGTTGAGCGATGGTACGATTTGTAGATGATGGCTCGATATGTAATGCAATGGCTCGATTGGTAGTGCGGAGTTTCGAACATAGAAAAAAATATATAGACCTTATCAATAGATATGATGAAGAAAATGGCAATTCCAAACTTAAAAGGGACTTGGACACATGCGACCAGGGCATGTGGAGTCCTACTTCCGGCCAGGGTAACAGCTGGTTGTTGATCTTAAAGGTGCATCAGGCTGCTCCTTCTTGGTGCATGGTGCTGGTGTTATCACAAATGGTTGACAAACGGGAGTAGTTCCTAATTTCACTGTGAATTAGGGACCACGTTATTAGGAGTAGAGGACTGCCCTGGTTCTCAGGGTGGCGGACCGGACCCTTCCGAAAGGGAGGTGCAATGGCCTTGACGATCTCCGAAAGCGCGTGGGGCTGGTATCCTGGGACCTGCACGTGGTGGCCCTGCTTTAGACTAACCTTACCGGGATTAAATTAGCAAAATTATGCGCAGCCTGTGAATGGTGCACTTTACAATTTAACTTTGATTATTGTTGTTGATAATTGTATAGTATGTAAAGACTATAAATACACAGTTTGTAAAAAGTATGAGATAACAATTTGCATATCTTTCTTTAATTGGAATGTTTTTGTTTGTTTATTTACTGATAAAAAAAATACACCATTGTTATTAAATAATATATTAATGGCAAATTACAACTTTCCTCTATAGTTTAACAATAAAGAAAACTTGTAACCTTACTCTTGTAGTTATTAAAAGTAGATACTGTTTTACTATGATTTAAATTTAAGTTTAAAAGAAGAGTTGCTGGAGAATAAAACGGAAAACGAGTATTCAACTGTTCTTTATTATTGTTGTCCACATTCATATTAAGTAACATTATAAAATAAAATAATGTAAAGTTTTTGCACAAAAACTGTGGTAAAAAGGTCTGTTTTTAAAATTTTGGCAAAAAATGAAATGGTCCGAAATCGCTCAAAAGTACAAGTTTAACCCCTTGCAGTTTTTTTCACCAAAAATCTTGGCCCAAAAAGGCCCATTTTTAAAAATTGGCCAAAAAATGAAATGGTCCGAAATGGCTCAAAAGTACAAGTTTAACCCCTTGCAGTTTTTTCACCGAAAATCTTGGCCCAAAAAGGCCCATTTTTAAAATTTGGCCAAAAAATGAGATGGTCCGAAATGGCTCAAAAGTACAAGTTTAACCCCTTGCAGTTTTTTTCACCAAAAATCTTGGCCCAAAAAGGCCCATTTTTAAAAATTGGCCAAAAAATGAAATGGTCCGAAATGGCTCAAAAGTACAAGTTTAACCCCTTGCAGTTTTTTTTCACCGAAAATCTTGGCCCAAAAAGGCCCATTTTTAAAATTTGGCCAAAAAATGAGATGGTCCGAAATCGCTCAAAAGTACAAGTTTAACCCCTTGCAGTTTTTTTCACCAAAAATCTTGGCCCAAAAAGGCCCATTTTTAAAATTTGGCCAAAAAATGAAATGGTCTGAAATGGCTCAAAAGTACAAGTTTAACCCCTTGCAGTTTTTTTCACCGAAAATCTTGGCCCAAAAAGGCCCATTTTTAAAATTTGGCCAAAAAATTAATTGGTCCGAAATGGCTCAAAAGTACAAGTTTAACCCCTTGCAGTTTTTTTCACTAAAAATCTTGGCCCAAAAAGGCCCATTTTTAAAATTTGGCCAAAAAATGAGATGGTCCGAAATGGCTCAAAAGCACAAGTTTAACCCCTTGCAGTTTTTTTCAACAAAAATCTTGGCCCAAATAGGCCCATTTTTAAAATTTGGCCAAAAAATGAGATGGACCGAAATCGCTCAAAAGTACAAGTTTAACCCCTTGCAGTTTTTTTCAACAAAAATCTTGGCCCAAAAAGGCCCATTTTTAAAAATTGGCCAAAAACTGAGATGGTCCGAAATGGCTCAAAAGTACAAGTTTAACCCCTTGCAGTTTTTTTCACCGAAAACCTTGGCCCAAAAAGGCCCATTTATAAAATTTGGCCAAAAAATTAAATGGTCCGAAATGGCTCAAAAGTACAAGTTTAACCCCTTGCAGTTTTTTCAACAAAAAATCTTGGCCCAAAAAGGCCCATTTTTAAAATTTGGCCAAAAAATGAAATGGTCCGAAATGGCTCAAAAGTACAAGTTTAACCCCTTGCAGTTTTTTTTCAACAAAAATCTTGGCCCAAAAAGGCCCATTTTTAAAATTTGGCAAAAAAATGAAATGGTCCGAAATCGCTCAAAAGTACAAGTTTAACCCCTTGCAGTTATTTTCAACAAAAATCTTGGCCCCAAAAAGGCCCATTTTTAAAATTTTGACCAAAAATAAAAATGGTCCGAAATGGCTCAAAAGTACAAGTTTAACCCCTTGCAGTTTTTTTCACCGAAAACCTTGGCCCAAAAAGGCCCATTTATAAAATTTGGCCAAAAAATTAAATGGTCCGAAATGGCTCAAAAGTACAAGTTTAACCCCTTGCAGTTTTTTCAACAAAAAATCTTGGCCCAAAAAGGCCCATTTTTAAAATTTGGCCAAAAAATGAGATGGTCCGAAATGGCTCAAAAGTACAAGTTTAACCCCTTGCAGTTTTATTTCAACAAAAATCTTGGCCCAAAAAGGCCCATTTTAAAAATTTGGCCAAAAAATGAGATGGTCCGAAATGGCTCAAAAGTACACGCTTAACCCCTTGCAGTTTTTTTCACCAAAAATCTTGGCCCAAAAAGGCCCATTTTTAAAATTTGGCCAAAAAATGAGATGGTCCGAAATGGCTCAAAAGTACAAGTTTAACCCCTTGCAGTTTTTTTCACCGAAAATCTTGGCCCAAAAAGGCCCATTTTTAAAATTTGGCCAAAAAAATGAAATGGTCCGAAATGGCTCAAAAGTACAAGTTTAACCCCTTGCAGTTTTTTTCACCGAAAATCTTGGCCCAAAAAGGCCCATTTTTAAAATTTGGCCAAAAAATGAAATGGTCCGAAATGGCTGAAAAGTACAAGTTTAACCCCTTGCAGTTTTTTTCACCGAAAATCTTGGCCCAAAAAGGCCCATTTTTAAAATTTGGCCAAAAAATGAAATGGCTGAAAAGTACAAGTTTAACCCCTTGCAGTTTTTTTCACCGAAAATCTTGGCCCAAAAAGGCCCATTTTTAAAATTTGGCCAAAAAATGAAATGGTCCAAAATGGCTCAAAAGTACAAGTTTAACCCCTTGCAGTTTTTTTCACCAAAAATCTTGGCCCAAAAAGGCCCGTTTTTAAAAATTTGGCAAAAAAAATGAAAGGGTAAGAAATGGCTCAAAAGTACAAGTTTAACACCTTGCAGTTTTTTTCAACAAAAATCTTGGCCCAAAAAGGCCCATTTTTAAAATTTGGCCAAAAAATGAGATGGTCCGAAATGGCTCAAAAGCACAAGTTTAACCCCTTGCAGTTTTTTTCACCGAAAATCTTGGCCCAAAAAGGCCCATTTTTAAATTTGGCCAAAAAATGAGATGGTCCGAAATGGCTCAAAAGTACAAGTTTAACCCCTTGCAGTTTTTTTCACCAAAAATCTTGGCCCAAAAAGGCCCATTTTTTAAAATTGGCCAAAAAATGAGATGGTCCGAAATTGCTCAAAAGTACAAGTTTAACCCCTGGCAGTTTTTTTCACCAAAAATCTTGGCCCAAAAAGGCCCATTTTTAAAATTTGGCCAAAAAATGAAATGGTCCGAAATGGCTCAAAAGTACAAGTTTAACCCCTTGCAGTTTTTTTCACCAAAAATCTTGGCCCAAAAAGGCCCATTTTTAAAAATTGGCCAAAAAAATGAAAGGGTCCGAAATGGCTCAAAAGTACAAGTTTAACCCCTTGCAGTTTTTTTCAACAAAACTCTTGGCCCAAAAAGGCCCATTTTTAAAATTTGGCCAAAAAATGAAATGGTCCGAAATGGCTCAAAAGCACAAGTTTAACCCCTTGCAGTTTTTTTCACCGAAAATCTTGGCCCAAAAAGGCCCATTTTTAAAATTTGGCCAAAAAATAAAATGGTCCGAAATGGCTCAAAAGTACAAGTTTAACCCCTTGCAGTTTTTTTCAACAAAAATCTTGGCCCAAAAAGGCCCATTTTTAAAATTTGGCCAAAAAATGAAATGGTCCGAAATGGCTCAAAAGTACAAGTTTAACCCCTTGCAGTTATTTTCAACAAAAATCTTGGCCCCAAAAAGGCCCATTTTTAAAATTTTGACCAAAAATAAAAATGGTCCGAAATGGCTCAAAAGTACAAGTTTAACCCCTTGCAGTTTTTTTCACCAAAAATCTTGGCCCAAAAAGGCCCATTTTTAAAATTTGGCCAAAAAATGAAATGGTCCGAAATGGCTCAAAAGTACAAGTTTAACCCCTTGCAGTTTTTTTCAACAAAAATCTTAGCCCAAAAAGGCCCATTTTTAAAATTTGGCCAAAAAATGAAATGGTCCGAAATCGCTCAAAAGTACAAGTTTAACCCGTTGTAGTTTTTTTCACCAAAAATCTTGGCCCAAAAAGGCCCATTTTTAAAATTTGGCCAAAAAATGAAATGGTCCGAAATGGCTCAAAAGTACAAGTTTAACCCCTTGCAGTTTTTTTCACTAAAAATCTTGGCCCAAAAAGGCCCATTTTAAAAAATTGGCCAAAAAATGAGACAGCCCAAAATTGCTCAAAAGTACAAGTTTAACCCCTTGTAGTTTTTTTCACCAAAAATCTTGGCCCAAAAAGGCCCATTTTTAAAATTTGGCCAAAAAATGAAATGGTCCAAAATGGCTCAAAAGTACAAGTTTAACCCCTCCAGTTTTTTTCACTAAAAATCTTGGCCCAAAAAGGCCCATTTTAAAAAATTTGCCAAAAAATGAGACAGCCCAAAATTGCTCAAAAGTACAAGTTTAACCCCTTGCAGTTTTTTTCACCGAAAATCTTGGCCCAAAAAGGCCCATTCTTAAAAATTGGCCAAAAAATGAAATGGTCCGAAATCACTCAAAAGCACAAATTAAACCCCATGCAGTTTTTTACAACAAAAATCTTGGCCCAAAAAGGCCCATTTACAAAAAATAATGTGGTTAGAAATCACTTTAAAATATAGGTCTAACCTCCTTGCAGTTTTACAAAAGGCAAGTATTCCTTCATGGCTTGCATATTATGGTGCTTACCACTGTGTTGACAAGACTGAGTTCTCTTGGATGATTGATGGACATTCCAGTTATTCCTGAATCAATGGTTGACATGGTTGGATGAGTGGTTTTCTGTAACAGCAGACACAAAGAAACTGAAATGAATACCAGACATTCTCAGTCAAGACGATAATGTAACACAGCATGGTCCTTTTATATGGTCCTGCTTACCATGGGATTCAGCACTTATGGCCCACTGTAAAGCGCTGAGTACACTGTAAAGTGTGTGAATCTGTGGGTCATAAGAGCAGAATTACGCAGTAAAGCAATGCCATAAAGTTGGGCCAAAGTTAGTCCATTGTTTTTGATTGATAATGTAACACAGCAAGGCCCAATTTCTTGGCCCTGCTGACCATGGGATTCAGCGCTTACGGCTCACTGCAATCCACATGGATATATGGGCCGTATAAGCAGAAATACTTCGTAAGCCGTGCATTGAAATTGGGTTCAGAGGTTTTGATCCACAGTCCAACCCCCCATGGGTACAGAATTACATGGTAAATACTGCCATGAAATTGGGTCCAGAGATTTTGATCCACAGACCAACCCCCAATGGGTACAGAACTACATGGTAAATACTGCCATGAAATTGGGTCCAGAGGTTTTGATCCACAGACCAACCCCAATGGGTACAGAATTACATGGTAAATACTGCCATGAAATTGGGTCCAGAGGTTTTGATCAACAGACATCTTTCTCCTGGTTTTGTTTCCTTCAAAATTATTCCAAATATCAGCTATAGAGTCAATATTGGAATTAAAGCCAATATGTACAGTACAGATAAAAGATGCCTCGAACAACAATTAGTTTTTACAAAGTACTTTCATTACATAATTAGGAATATTTTAATTTTAATAGTTCACACTATTGCAATTTTCAAGCAGTCTGAAAGAAAGACTTCTAACTTTGGACCCAAGTCAATATACCAATCCATTAGGCCCCACCCACCTTAGCAACTGCCTAGCAACATCACATGGCATGACTTTCTTGCCACGATCGCTGCGGTGGTTCGGTTGCGGCCACACACACGTATCCGATACACACACGTACCTGGTTTTCGTGAACGGTATGGATTAATCATTGAGTTTCATGGCCTTTTGATCAGTGCCTTTAGTCCCAGGAACACTGTTAAACCACTTTTACACAACTGTACAGGGACCACTACTGTGGGATTTCCACCAACAGAAATATGAAAAAATTAAAACAAAACAAAATTATGAACAGTTGTGTGTGCTCTTGTGTGTCAGAACAATGGTGTTGGTTTATTTACTTTTCTAATGAGATTTTTAATGTGTCGGCCATTTGTCGGACGCTCAGTGGCGTTGTCAAGGCTGTAATTGGTCAATACGTTAGTAGGCGGGGCTTAATGGATCGGTCTTTTCAGGGGGGGGCGGACACGAAAAAGAAAAGGGCGCCATCAACGTTGATACTCGTCTCATTCGTGAGCCTGCCTTACACCAATGCACACACACACACGGACGTACGCACGCAGTCAGGGCTCTGTCAAAAGCGAGCATACCCAGGCTGTGTGTGTGTAGCCGTTATTGACATCGTGCAATACACGGTTCGTCACCCTGACTGCTTGGTATACCATACCAACACACACAGATTCCGGACGCCGACTGGTCTACACATGAAACCGATAACGGAATTTACTATTTAATTCAAACGTTACATTTTGAAAATCATAAAAATCGATTGGGTAGAATGGGTGGATTTTTAAAAAAAGCTTCACAATGTTAGAAAACCATATATTAAAAGAAGAACTTGAAAAATCTCAGGGGTAGAATGGGCCAATTTGTCACTTTCGTCACGTTTTGTGACACTGTTTTAGGGGTGTCGGAATTTTCGTTCAAAGCAACATTACACATTGACTAACGGTATGATGATGTTGCCCGGCTACGTGCCTGGTGTTGGAGGGACGGATGCATTTTCCAATTTTTTTTTATTGATTTTTGACAAATTTTTGCATTTACTTCCACTCCAAAAGTATTACAAATAAACTATGCATATATAATTGGTCAAATACTGCCTTACTTTTATCTAATTAAATCCATTCGTGTTAGAGCAGAAATTATTTACCCCTTTTTTTTAAATGGTACGTTCACACAGCGCCGCGGAAAGAATTGCGCAATATCGTGTCCGCCCCCCCTTGGTCTTTTTGTACTCTGTACCATTTTATAATTTATTTGCCCTTGCCTATGACCATTCAAATGGTTTAAATTAAACTCAAATATTAACACAACAAGAGTTGGTGGTCTAGTGGAAGATCTCCAATACTGTGTTCATTTAAGAGGTCTAAATTAACACCCAACACACAGATACTAAGAAAAGTTGGTGGTCCAGGGGAAGGGTTCAGGGGAAGGGTTCCATGACTCTGTATGCTATGGTTCTGGGTTGAATTCCCACTGTGTTCTTTTCCTTTTACATTGCCTGTGCCCATTCTGAGGGTTTTAATCAACATCAGATGCAAGTTTCTTAAGAGTTGGTGGTCCAGAGGGCGGACTTTGGACCCTACGGTCCTCCATTTAATTCCCACTCTCTAACTTTCCTTTTTCGTTGCCTGTGTTCATCCTAAGTTAATTAACGTTAGATGCAAGTTTCTTAAAACGAGTTGGTGGTCCAGTGGAAGGACTCAATAGATCTGGGTGCTATGGTCCTGGGTTCAATTCCTACTCTGTTCTTTTCCTTTTTCATTGCCTGTGTTCATTCTAAGGGTTTTAATTAACGTCAGATGCAAGTTTCTTAAAAAGAGTTGGTGGCCTTGTGAAAGGACTCAATGACTCTCTGTATCTTTTCCTTTTCATTGCCTGTGTCCATTCTAAGGGTTTTAATTAATGTCAGACACAAGTTTGTAATGAAGAGTTGGTGGTCCAGTGGAAGGACTCAGTAACTCTGGACTGTACAGTTCTGGGTTCAATTCCCACTATGTAACTTTTCTTTTTCATTGCCTGTGTCATTTCCAAGGGTTTTAATTAACCTCAGATGCAAGTTTCTCAAGAAGGGTTGGTGGTCCAATGGAAGGACTCAATGACTCTGGATGCAATGGTCCTGGGTTCAACTCCCACTCTGTAACTTTTCTTTTTCATTGCCTGTGTCCATTCTAAGGGTTTTAATTAACGTCAGATACAAGTTTCTCAAGAAGAGTTGGTGGTCCAGTGGAAGGACTTAGTGACTCTCGACCCTATGGTCCTGGGTTCAATTCCCACACTGTGTAACTTTTCTTTTTCATTGCCTGTGTCCATTCTAAGGGTTTTAATTAACGTCAGATGCAAGTTTCTTAAGATGAGTTGGTGGTCCAGTGGAAGGACTCAATGACTCTGGATGCTATGGTCCTGGGTTCAATTCCCACAGTGTACAACTCTGGCCTTTTTATTAAAACGAGTTAAATTAAATTAAATAAAATTTTAGCAAAAGGAGCTTTTTCTTTTTCTTTTTCTTTTTCTAGTTAACTAAGCTCGGACCTCAGGTTCAGCGGCAGGGGTGGGAATTGAACCGGGGACAGTAGCTTGCCGACACCCGGTCTTCCCAGTTGAGCAAACGGGTCCCCCCGAGTAAATGTGTTCGTTTCTAATATATATAGAATAAATTTGTACTTAGAAATTTTTTCACACTTGGCTCAGTGCATTATGTATACAGCAGGCAAAGGAGTCTGATGACTAGATATTGGGACCAGGCAAGGTAATGCCTATGGGGGAAGTTTGTACTTAGTAATTTTCAATCACTCAGCTCAATGGAGTGTGATGACTGGGCATTGGATAGAGACTAGGTAGTGTCTTCTAAGGGGAAGTTTGGACTTAGTAATTTTTACTGACTCAGCTCAATGGTAACCTATGGGGGAAGTTTGTACTTAGTAAATATTGGGTAGGGAATAGGCAGTGTCTTCTACGGGGAAGTTTGTACTTGGTAATTTTCAATCACTCAGCTCAATGGTAACCCATGGGGAAGTTTGTACTTAGTAAATATTGGGTAGGGAATAGGCAGTGTCTTCTACGGGGAAGTTTGTACTTAGTAATTTTCACTCACTCAGCTCAATGGAGTGTGATGACTGGACATTATACAGGGACTAGGTAGTGTTTTCTGAGGGGAAGTTTGTACTTGGTAATTTTCACTCACTCAGCTCAATGGTAACCAATGGGGGAAGTTTGTACTTAGTAAATATTGGGTAGGGAATAGGTAGTGTCTTCTAAGGGGAAGTTTGTACTTGGTAATTTTCACTCACTCGGCTCAATGGTAACCAATGGGGTGAGATGACTGGACATGAAACAGGGACTAGGTAGTGTTTTCTAAGGGGAAGTTTGTACTTAGTAGTTTTCACTCACTCAGCTCAATAGCAACCAATAGAACGTGATGGCTGGACCTCGGGTTGGGACTAGGCAGTGTTTTCTAAGTGGAAGTTTGTACTTGGTAAATTTTGCTCATAGCTCAATATCATTACACAGGCCAACATTGTAAGTGAATGAGTTTGATATCTGGACATCAGGTACTAGGTATGGTCTTCAAAGATGAAGTTTGCACTTGGTAAATTTCTGGACATGATGGGTCATGGACACAGGCAACTTAAATTGGTTTACTAGACTTTCAACACAAGGCATATAGAAAAAGAGATAGTTGTTTATTTACAAAAACATGTACAAAATTTAACAAGTTACATTCCATAGTTCTGATAACGGATACATTTAGGCCAGTAATTGCAAGAATACTAAAATACTGGGAGAAAAATAACTTTTTGTTGTCTTTTCCCATATAAAATGAAAACATCCCCCAATTTTAGTTGAGACAAGTTCTGACAGTACTTAAGGGGAATGTACATCATTGTTTCTTTCCCATTCTCTAGTTATAAAATGAACACACCAAAAAACCAAAGTGAGAAAATTTCATCCTGGTCACATTTTTGTGAAAAAATAAAAACACAACTTTTTCCAGAGATCTTGTGCATCTTCATATCAGGCTTATTTTGATTGTTCAAATCAAAATAAGCAAGTGATTTATAGGGTCTTTAAATGCTATTTTCTTGACTTTGAAAGAATTTCAGATGGAACACCAGAGTACTGTACTTGTATCAATCTTTAAACCAGTGAGCTTTCCGATTAAAATGTTTAATTCTTTTTCATTTTTACCCATCCTGGTAATGCCAAGGGCTATGACATCATCGACAAGTTTTCACAACCGTTTAAGCGTACTTGTATATTTTAATAAATTTGTAAATTTCTCTTGAGATGAACTAATTCTAGTTGTCCAAAATGATCAAAGTACTACAGTGAATAGAATTTATTTAGATGTACTTTTTATATTAATGAACACATTATAGTCATCCAGAATGGTCAAAATTAACAAGGTAGTACAGTGAATAGAATTTTTCCAGAGCATGAACTTTCCCCAATACTTTTCAATATTCCTTTTCAGTCATGTCTCAATAAGAACAGAATAATTTGTCTCCCTGCCATTTGTGCTCCCTGTACTGCTATAACAATAATGACAATTATGGATGGCCCTTTATTTATGTCAGTCTTACCAGCTCCATTAAAACTTTTAGACTTTCCTTGACTTAATGATTAATGTACATGTAGTTGATGTCAGATGAGCAGCTTTCTGAAAGACAAGAAAGATTGGCATAATTAATAAATCATGAAAATAATGCTCAAAATGTTTTGCCCTGACTAGAAACTGCACTGTAATCTTTCTTAAAAAAATATTGTTTCAAGCAATCCCCCAAAACTCTGCAGAGAAAGCAGTTACTTCATCAAAAGATTCATCTCAATAGTTCCTATTTTTGTTTTTGAAAGTAATGCATGGCTTACACAAAGCAAACTCAAACTAAATACTACTTGGACCAGTGGTGCACCCAGGGGAGGTTCAGGGACTCAAGCCCCCTCCATGGGCTTGCTGATAATTAATAAATGTCAAAGAGTTTTTTAAAAAAAGGCGGGGAAATATTGTCACCAAAAGGAACATTTAGGGCATTGAAAGTGGGGTTGGCACACCTCAATAACCTGCTCTGTATCATTGTTTCATTTTGAAGCCCCCCTCCATTCCCGTCCAAAGGCAGAACATATTTCCCATCTCTCTTCTGAGGTATTTTCTGGATGTGCCACTGACTTGAGCCCACCATCAAATTAAGCTGCCAATAAGAAATTATTTAAAGATGCCTGCAAGCTTAGCCCATGTCATGTTATTTTTCTTTTTCTTTTTTTGTTGGAAATGTAACTGGTTTAATGAGGAAATTCATTTTAATCCTCTAGTTTTCAATTAGCACTTTATCCGAGATAAGTGATTAATATAGTAAAAAAAATCCAACCAAAAAATGAAAATAGTCTCATGTCAATGTTTATGAGCATATTTTTTAAACAACCTTACTTAAGATGCAACAATAAAAATAAACAATGAAGATTTTGGAAGTATTGAAATCTTATTTTCTTCACTACAACAGTATTTCAGGAAGAAATAACTCTCTTAAAATTGATGTCATTCACCTGATAAAGCCAAACAATTTCTTTGCTTCAAACTGTCTAGGAAATGCAGCGTTCCACTTCAATTAGACTGATTTTGAAAAGGTAGGCTGGTCCAATGTTTGTAAGGTTGCTACATATACCTAATCATTTAAATCTCAAAGGTTTTCCCTTATTTTGAAGAGGGGAATAATTAGTTCAATCACTAAATCTGACCCTTTAAAAGAAAAGATGAGTTGTGGTCCCCACAAAAATCCTGAATAAATACACAGCTTACCTCTTATTCGAATTCCTTTGAAGATGAACACGCTCAAAATTGTGAAAGAAAATATTTTGCTTTTGTCTTGAGTGGCCTCCTGAAATAAAAGACCAAAGATCCAAATTGTTATGGAAACAATGCTCAACATTTTCTTTAGACGCTTATGGTCAGACTGGTGGTATAAGTTATAATCCAAGAATTCATGCTAGTCGTCAACGGACTGTGATAGTTAAAACATTTTGGTAAATTTGCAAAGAACACCCCTCCTACAATGAAAGAAAAAAGGGACATCACTCTTTGAGTTTTTGGACCATAGCTACATGGTAATCAATGGCATGTGATACACACACTGGGATCAGGCAAGGAAAATCCATCAGAGATAGTTTGTACCAATTTTCACGATCTTAGCTGTTGTGTATTTTAATACTTTAACTGGAAACTGAGAATGGACTAAAACACATTTTGTAATAGGAATGCTCTTACTTAGACAGGACACAGGCAAACTAAACTGGATTACTCAACAATGATTTTCAAGTTTATGTGAACAAAAACATTAATGGCTCTGTATGATTACATTTTATAATATAATACATTTACATTTTATAATATTTTATAAATATTCGATCAAATATCTACTAGGAAGAAAATAATAATTTTTTCTTTCCTCTAAAGTCAAGAATTGTTAAAAATAAACTGATTTTTTTTTCCTGAAAAAAAAAATCTGCTCTTTCAGTATTAAATGTATTTATCTTATTTTTTTTTTTTAATTTTTAAACATTAAATAAATTTATTAGTTACCATATGTGGTAGATTTGTAACCATAATAGTTTTTGAATATACCAACGAATACATTTTGATAACATATACATGTACCGTTAAATGTTTTTCAACCCATATTTCACATTGGAAAAGCGCGGTGCATAAACAGGTTGCTTTTGACTCCCAAAATGAAATAGCAGTAGCAAAAGTTAGATGGTGACGTCATGTCACGTGAGAAGGGTCTGGCCCCCCAAAAAATACTAGCTCTAGAACCGTGCATGCAACCATCTGGATTAGGCTGGTGCCTGCATAGAGTTCCCAAACTGATATGTGATAAGTCCTTGTCAAATCAGTTCTTGTTAGATTCAGAAAGTGTCTAAAATATACATGTAATAATGTTTAGGTAGTTGTAATTGGACATTCCAGAACAAGTTTTAAATTTTAAGACTTTGGATTCTCAGTTATAATATAAAATATTACATCAAAAAAATATATTGTTTTTCTCTACATTGAAGACCAATGTCTAAATCTAGCTTGATTTTGTGAGAACATTGCCACAACAGTGTATAGTGCTGCGAACAGCTCACTAAACTTACTTTTACATCAGCCTCAGACATCTACATTATTGGCGGATAAACAGTGGCCTGAAGATGTGTACATAACAAACGAGTCTGTGTCATTGGAGAATGGAGCCTCTTTCTATATGCAAATGAGAGAATATAATTTTATCTATAAATATAATACAAAATGCACAAATCTGGCCACAAAAAAAAAAGCTTTTTCGCCTGATACGAAATCAAATTTAGTAACCAAAGAAATCTGCAATGTCAACATTTTCTGAATATAGATCAAACAAAAATTTGAAGATGGCTTTACGGTTTCCCCAAAAAATAAAGGGGTTTGCATGCAAAATGTTGAGTGAATCTTGATGCGGCCTACTTAGTCTGAATCTTGTTCACTGAACTTTAAGTCTCACAGCTTATATTCCATAAAATTATAGGAATTCCTGATTTCCTTGACATCAATGCAATTTTCTAATTCAAAATAATGTGCATCTTGCTGGTCATGTTAATCAGTGATGTGGCCAACCGTAGTCAACTACAACTCCACATGTCACAATGACCACTCAAATTCACAAGTCATCTAAAAGGTTGATTGACTACTAACCATGAGTCTAGTGAAGAGGATCAATTAAGTCTTATACTTGAGTTATTGTGATGACAATCTTGACAAATAACTCACTATAAAATGATCTATAAAAACTAGATTTTTACCTAGCTAGGTTTTGCTGCACATTAACATGTACTCTTCAAATGACTGAAGACATGGGTCATATGTTAGTAATTGGTAGAATTGAAAAGATATGTAAACACTTCCTTTATTATAACGTTTGGTTTCTTGTCATTGGATATTCCATAAAAAAGTTAAGAACTTTGATCATTTTAAATCAGCACAATTTTTGGACTGTGTAATGGGCACTTTCTATAATGCATTTGTATTGGTAACAACACAACACAGACCTTTCACTGACATTTGGGAATGTTCAAGTTATGACCAAAGTAAAATTTGAGAAGTCAGCTTTGGACTTCTGTTTACCTTGACTAGTCATTGCTTCTAGAGTTTTTAAGTGCAATTTTAAAAAAGAAGAAATTATTTCCAGCTTAAAATGCATGACATGACACATTTCATTTAGGGCACTGGAAGGGTTTATGTCCTACCTAGATAAAGGACCACAGAAGGAGTTACAACATTCTTACTTCTGAAACATTGCCGTTAATACCCTGCAGTCCTATGCTAACTTTTTTACAGCCGCTGGAATAACAACATCTTGGGTAATCTGCGTGCGCAGAACCCCAAGACATTGGTTATTTGGAATAAAAGCACACAGTAAATAGTTTTCATTTTTTTAAAGTTGTGGTTTGGAGTTGGCCACGTCATTGATTAACATAAATAAAAAGAAAACATGACCAGCAAAATGCGAATTTTTTCAAACCAGAATTTCCATGAAAATTGCATTGATGTCAATTTAAACAAAAATAAAAAAAAATTGTGATTGTATGCATCTTGAAAAACCATGGTGTATTTATACTTGACTGCACATACAACATCTTATTTGATGCAAAATATTAACTCCATCATTCAACAAAGGGCGCATTCTTCAACATAGCACACAAAAAAGCTACAGTTTACCAGCATAAAATGCATTCTGCACAATACAGATGGATCATGCCACCCAGTCATCTCTTTTGATACAGCCCAGCAGGTTCAAACTCCTTTCAAGGTCCTTTCTCTTTGGTACTAATAAACTTTCATCAAAATGATTCTTTTTATAATTATGAACAGTGTCCAGTTCCATCTTAAATTTGCAATAAAACAATATACGACAATGATACAAAAGAATTTACTTACTTTTACATCAGCTCAGCTTCCAGACGTCTACACTGTTGACAGGCATTAACACTGGGCTGAATGCACTTCCAGGTCTCAGACATCCACTTTACTAATGGCATTCCTATATACAAACAAATTCAAATAAATGTTTCACTGTCAAAATCGATTATTTTCTGTAAAAAATCTTCACTCCTTGTTTTCTTAGACCTCAAGTGCTGATCAGATTTGGTTTTAAAAAATGCAACAAGTTATTTACTAATGTTTTTGTTTCTATTTAAATATTTAAAAAACACAATACTTTGTGTTAATTTTTATCTTTTGTTTTTTAACTAATTGCTCTCATAGATCAGTAACTATTTAAGTGGTGTTTCAACTGCTGGCATTGCCTGTAACCAGTCGGCGCCAGATGACCTGTTTACATGCAAATGTTTCCCCTGCCTGGGAACAGAAGATGGCATTTTGTAAAGACGGCATTATGTAAAGACAGCATTTTGTAATTTTGGACCATCAGAGCGCGGTCATTCCACTGCGGACACTTAGCACAGACCAAACACACATGCCGTCTAATGCTTCGTGTCACCCACACAAGGACTAAAAAGATCTTGAATATATTGGCATTTTGTGGCTATTCAGAGGCATTTTTTGTGTAATCCTTGATTACAGACCTTTGTCTTTTTGTTCCAAGAAGAGGATTACAAGGCATAGAGAGGCTTCCATCATTGTTCACTCATTGTTTTTCAGCTAAATGGAGGTAAGTCACGATTCTGTGTACCACTCCTATGCGGTAGGTAACAGCCGATGTTTTGCAATTCATGGTGTGAATTTGCCTTTTTCTCGGTCAAGAAACAATACGGACAACCAGTAAAAAGATTCTTTAATCTCTTGGTACTGTCAAGTCAGGTTTTTTTTTGTGCCAGCAGTACCCTCAAAGAAGAAAGATTCCAGCTATTCCGCCAAAAGAATCCCACCAGGGACAAAAAATAAAAAGAATCCCGGCGGCAACTGGTTAAATAAGAAAAATGCAAACACAAACTCTGTGCACGCTCAGAATGTCCGGGCAACCTTTGTTCCGGTATTCCGTTTTTACACAATGCCCATTTCCTCGCTCCAAAAATATTTCAGTGGATTCATGTCAGCCGGCGCCAACTGGTTAACAGGAATCAATATTTGCATTTGAAATTAAGATTTTTCAATTAGCCAATTAGCTCAATTCGAAATAACAGCAAACAAATTTTGACTCTCCAGCATTTGGCAAAGGTAAAAAGTTGTACTCGTTTCTCCTCACATAATATTATATGACATCATTGTGTAGCTGCAAAAACACTGGATCTTAATTTTGTAATAGTATTTGAGAGTGACTTCATACAAAAACAAATCATTTAAGAACCAAATGTTTTGTGTGTAGATGCAAGACAGTTTTAGAGAGCAACAATGTTTGTGCACTTTCAAAATGGCGTGTTGCATATTAAGCTAATTCTGGAATATTTTCTTTCTACTGGTACGACAACATTATCATTTTTATCCAATCAAATTAATAAAAAATTGAGATTGGAAATTGAATCCTTTAACCCCCCCCCCCCTCCACCCCACTACAATTATTGAAAATCAATGTCCTTGTAAATATCAGAGTTACATAATGATACACAAAATGCATTGACTATTATTGGCAGTGAGTGAGTGGTTTTGGTCGGGACATGCAAATATTTAACTCTAATTTTACTTTGAATTTACTTAAATGTTTCCCCCTGGAAACAGAAGCCGTGTAAAGACGCCATTAAATAATTTTGGACCACCGAAGCAAAGGTCACCTGGGGTGGATTTCACAAAGGGGTAGGATTAGTCTTAACTTGAGTTAGGATGAGTAACTAGTCCTAACTTATATGACTTGCCATAAGTTAAGACTAGTACTAAGTCAGGACTAGTTTTGTGAAATCCACAGACCACACATACGCTGTCTAATGCCTCGATTCACCCACAAAAGGACAAAAAAAGGTCTTGAATATACTCAAATTTTGTGGCCATTGAGAGGCGGTTATGTTTAATTCCCGATTATAGACATTTGTCCTTTTGTTCCAAGAAGGGGATTACGAGGCATTGAGAGGCTGCAACCATTGTTCATTCATTGTATTTTGGATCAATGGAGGCAAGTCAGAGTGGACCGTCAATCAAGCCATTGTTCTGTGTTTAGTACCACTCCTATGCCATAGGTAATAGCCGATGTTTTGCGAGTCAAGGTGCGGGAAATTTGACATTTTCTTGGTCGAGAAACAAAAAACGGCGATCCAATAAAGAGAATCTTTGTTCCCTTGGCATTGTCAAGTCAGGGTTTCTTTGTGCCAGCAGTGCCCTCAAAGAAAAAAATTCCAGCAATCCTGCCAAAAGAATCCAACCAGGGGGACAGGGCAACAACAAAAAAGAATCCCGGCAGCAACTGGTTAAGAAAAAATGTATGTATACATATATCATTAACCATAGGGGGTTAATTTTTATGAATGCAGTTTGTGTTCCTCACATGGCATACCTCTAGGATGCAAGAAGACCACTGCTGTGAGGTGAAGATGTCTTGGTTGGTTACACTACAGTATCAATCTGTGAAAGAAATGAATCAACATTTTATCTTCTGGGTGATTTAGAGTATAGGGAATTTGGTAAGGGGCATGGATGGAGCTGAAAAGGTGATTTAGGAAGACCTATAATACAATTGAAGTATGCTTTGGGAAACATGCATATTTGGGCAGGAAAAGGAAAAAGATGCTCTAAATAGGGTTTAATTTCGGGAATATGCCAATATGTAAGTAATTGGTAGAACTGGAAAGAGATGTAAATTCATAATCAGTACTTTTTATAATGCATCTATATTGGTAACAACTGCAGCTGCAGTGCTTTTCATCAAATGGGAGACTTTCGAGACAATAGCGGGTGTCCCACAGGCCGGTCCTTTTCCATTGTTTTCATCACTGAGAACAACGGAAAAGGACTGGTCTGTGGGACGCCCGCTATCGTCTAAAAAGTCTCCCATTGCACAGGACCCCAAGCCATTGGTTATTTTGAATGAAAGCACACCAGTAAATAAGTTTTAGTCTTCAAATATCATCAACCATAGGGGTTTAATTTACCTTCGTATGGATGCTGTTTGTGTTTCTCACATGAAGAAGATGTGAAGTTGCTCAATCAGAAGGATAGATGGCATACCTCCAGGATATCAGACAAAAGACCACTGCTGTGAAGTGAAGTGTGAAAAGGAAACAAAATATCATCAAACAGGGGGTCGACTAGGAAATGAAACCTAAGTGAGGAACAAAAAACGATATGATTCAAAACCACAAGGGTCGCAGGTATGGGATGACTTTCTTAGTGATAGTACTCATTAGCAACACCTCTTAAATTTTCCTTCTCTTTTTCCCAGATACCACAATGTTGTTTTTTATTTAAAACAAATCAAATAAAACAAACAAATACTGTGCAAAACATTGCCTTAAAACCAAGTACGAGCAGAGAACCGGAAACAAGTTTGTTCATTTTTAGCCTTCCCTTTCAAAAACACAATGGTACTATACATTATTATTGCTAATCTCAAAAGTAAACCAATGTAAAACAGCATAATGTTCATGTGTGGTACAGGTATGGATTCCTACATGTAAACGCAAACAGCTGCACTTTAAGTTGTCACACAATGCGTTTTTATGGTTTAAAAGTAGTTTAAAATGTATTCATCTTCAACAAATGCTTTGTAAAATATGTCTTTTAAACTTTGCCACACACATGAATTAAAACATTTTTTATATTTTAAATTGTTTTAAACCTGCTGCTAGAGGGTTCTTAGGTATTTTATTACGTCATAGGTAACATTTTTTTAAATTAGACGCTAATGACACAATAAAAGCAATACATAGAAGTGGTTGGAAGTAAAAAAGTATTAAAACTGCACAAAACAGGCACTGTGTCTGGTATAGAATTTAGTTAACCATTGGGTCTTGGCCCCGATCAAAAAAGCCCAAATTACAGATTGTTTACTGGAAGGATCAATTAAATGGGCCCTATTAATTATTTGTATCAGTTACAACACAACACATGACGTTCGTTGGCGCACTCAGGGACCCCCCCCCCCCCCTACTCCTAGAACTATGAGGTTCGTTCCGCTATCGTCTCCACGAGCCTCATAGAGTGATATGTACAAAATCCTATTCGAAACTTTCTGCCCTTCACGTTTACATGGCTACAGTTCTTTTTTGAAATCAGATCTCGCCAAAACTAGGCTCTATGTGTTCTTTCAACTCTGATCGAGCGTTGCACTGGTCCAGAAAATCCACTCCGCAAACTAAAAGTTGTTAAAAAGTGATAAATTCTCACCGTAATTTAGATCCCATTCAAACAGTATTGCAACAAATATGGCGACCGGAGTTGCAAAATTAACTGGTATGCTGCTATGCGGTGCGCTGGTCCTATGGGCTGGTTCCGCGTACCAGTTAATTTAAAAATTTTTAAATTAGCTGGTACGCGGAACCAGCCCATAGGACCAGCGCACGGCATAGCAGCATACCAGTTAATTTTGCAACTCCGGTCGCCATATTTGTTGCAATACTGTTTGAATGGGATCTAAATTACGGTGAGAATTTATCACTTTTTAACAACTTTTAGTTTGCGGAGTGGATTTTCTGGACCAGTGCAACGCTCGATCAGAGTTGAAAGAACACATAGAGCCTAGTTTTGGCGAGATCTGATTTCAAAAAAGAACTGTAGCCATGTAAACGTGAAGGGCAGAAAGTTTCGAATAGGATTTTGTACATATCACTCTATGAGGCTCGTGGAGACGATAGCGGAACGAACCTCATAGTTCTAGGAGTACCCCCCCCCCCCCATGCTTCTGGCCCTAACTCTAGCCTTGGTAGGACGTCAGTCTCCGTTGCACATTGACTGACGTCATGGATATAAATTTATATTCCTTGTGTCCCATACTTGCAGACCGGCGGTTTCATAAATCTGGAATATGTTTTGAGCTCACATTATTAATGAAAATAATATAATGAAAATTGGACCAAAATCTGAAATCGGGAAAAACTTCAATTGCACTTCAGTTAAAATGAACAACACGCATGCGCGGAATATGATACCTAGCAACAACTAAAGAGGGCGCCGTCTAGTTATTACCTTGCGCGTGTGATTGCCCTTTGAGCTAGCTACACAGCGACTGGCGGGCAGAAATTGTTGGTCGCTAATTTCTTCTGCGCAAGTTTCAAATTTTCGCGTTGCCCTCGACATTGCACACAATGCATTTTTGGGCGCAAGTTGTCACAATGTATTTTATTTTAATAATTACTCATTTTCTTTTCTGTTGATGTAAATGATTACGAGTAACAATAATTCAGAATGATATGGCGTAAAGAACGCAAATTTACACACTTCCCCAGGTGTATGTGAATATTTACTATTAACAAGAATTTAAAAGATTGTGGCCAAGGCAGCGCAGAATGACACCACATTATGTTAATGTGAAAGTTTTGTTATAGTTATGTGCCCCAAGTTTTGTATATATTTAAGAAACTCTGATTGGTTAAGTTTGAATCATCAAAATAATGGTTCTTTTGTGATTGAGATATATGGGAACTTTGGGGTAGTCACGAGGGGTATAGGTAATTTTCCCGGGGTTGTTGAGGCGGATTTGCCCGAGCATTTTCTGGGTGTCATTTTGTTCGTCCGAGATTCCCGAGGAGAGAACACTTATGTTAGCCTCGATGTTTTTGAGTTATTGAGAACTCGACACGACTTCCAAGTCATTTTCTGGAGTTATTGAGAACTCTACCTGATTTTCAGACAGAGTTTGCAAGTGTTGTAAACAATTAAGTGCTGTAAAGTGACACACCTGAAAACCTCAAGCAACATGCCGGGTACTTTTACCAACGTTTACGAATAAAACCAGGATCGTCAGAGCATCCTGTAAGTAGTTATTTATGATTATCTGTACAAAATGTAAAAGCTTTTGGAGTTAAAGGATTTAGTTGTTTTATTACAAGTTGAGTTTTACTCTCTACAAGGGTGGATATTATTCAAAGGATTTTCCAATGAAGAGTACCATTTATTAATTAACTCCTAGAAACTTATGGAGGCGAGAGAAGTTTGAAACCATTCTAATTTGTCAACTAAATAGGGTTTTTTAGAACGATTTTCATCCAAGCACAAAACAGCCGTGGATATTCTGATGAGCATCAATATTTGAGGTTTCTATAAGTCTAAGCCGTTTATATTACATGTTGTTGCAGAGTTAAGCAAACCATTGGTATTGTGTTTATTGATAATTTTCAGGGTTTTTCTGTGAGGGAAAATACACACATGTACTCCCGCTGAGGTGCACTGAGGGACAACAGTGAAAGGGTCTATCTAAGGCGAGGCTGGAGACAGATCGGAGGGGCTACCACCGTTAGACCAGGAATACCCAACCTCCTTTAAACGCTGGACCGTAGAACGGGTCTACAGCTCTAAATGATTAAGTCATAGCCAGGCACAACTCATGAAAGCTGGCCACTCTGTATGCAACTTTCGCCAGGATTTGGCTGTAAATAATTATGTACAGTTGTAAATAAAGTTGTATAATTGTAAATATAAATAGAACTTGTTTTTGCAGTAGTTTCTGTGTGTTGCTAGCAACAACTACCGAAGGTTATGTCCGCCGGGTTGGAAAAAAACCTGCGGATGTGACACCAAGGGCGTCGATCGCTACCGAAAAGTGGGGGGGACGAACAGCGGCTCAGAAGCAAAGGCACTTTCTTATGGGGTTGTGGAAGCCCAAAAGTGCCGATTGACATTATCATATGAAAGTAAAAGCACCTTGACATGGGTCTCACGAACATGCTGGGGTTCGTGAAGTTTTGCAGTGATTTGAAGGTTTAAAATGCCCCTCAGATACCTAGCATTAAACGACTCATATTCGAAATGCAATCTTTGAAAACTAAGTTTTATGCGAATCCCCTGTTGGAGTGAATATAGACAATTTTTAGTGGGGGTCTACGTTTTAAATGTTTTCAGGGCTAAGGAGGACCATCAAGTTGCCGAAAACAGAAATTTGATTTCAAAATTCAAACTTTGAAACCTTTGGACTCGGGACAAATCCCCTACTGATGGAGTTTATATGGGCAACACTTCTTATGAGGGTCTGGGGGCTTTTAATGTTTTCAGAGCGTAGATTTCTGCACGTTGACGAGAATATTAAATTTGGCAATTCAAAGTGTGACTTCTCAAACTACAAGGATTAAACTAAAATTTCTAGTCAGCAAATCCAGTCGGCAAATCACTAGGCTTGCCAAATGGATATGTATTCAGTCTGAGCCCTTACTCGGGTAAGTGTGGTGCTGATTTTGCCGACTATGGCTCTAAATGCTGACTAAGGAAAAAATATTGGGGTGTCACCCCCACACACCCCGGTCGCTACGTCGCTGGGGACGAAAAACATTACTAGAATAAAAAATCCTACCTGAAAATTTTCACTCTCTCGAAATAATAATAGTGGCTCTGCAGGTTGTGCTCGTAAGCCATACAGGCAGAAAATGTATAACGGGCGCGTTCATGTCTGGAACAAATCTCGCAAATTGTCTGCATTGATTAGGGCCGGAAACAAGCTTGGCCGGAAATAGGCCCAAACAGCATTCTGCGCGTGGTCCATCTTTGTACGCACCGCCGACAGGGCAATGTTTAACAAACACAAAATTATTTCACCCGATACCATTCGAACATTATCAGTTTTTTGAAGAAAAATGTATGAAAAACCTGAAACAACTCACGTTTGCTTCCCCGAAATGTTGTATATTGTTACTTTCATTTAGCATATGTCCATTTTTATTTATTTATTTATGTATTTTTTTTTTTTGGGGGGGTCAAAAAGTGGGGGGAAATTTGATATGCTATCCCCCCAGTCTAAAAAGTGAGGGGGGGATATGTCCCTCCCCCCCCCCCCCCCCCCCCCGTCCCCTACCAATCGACGCCCCTGTGTGACACAAGTGCATGTAGAAACTTCACACGGAAAGTACATTATGTACCGAATGATTTGTACAAGTTCGTGTTTAATTTTCACCGAAAGTGAACTCAGATATTTAAAAGATATTCAAGGACTGAAGGAGTAGTTTGAAGTACTGGCTGACTGGGAATATATGAAAAGACTTTCAGCTTCCGCTTCCAACATCAGGTAAAAAGGAAAAAACAACTCTTGTAATTTTGTTCGCATTGTAGAGAAGCTTTATACCCACATGACCCAGGACGTTAGTTGCAGCGTAACGGAGACTGTTGTCCTACCTAACTCTTGACCAAAACAGCCTAACAATTTATTACATTTTTTGCTTACCAACTAAATTAGTAATACATGTAGTAGGGAATTTAGGTATAGTAACAGCATCTACCCCATGTGCCACTGGACATACATAGGCCTGTAATAAAATAAATGTGGTGAGGTTGTCCGAGGTCAAGGCAATGTATACACCTGCTTGACCAGCAGGCGTTTAAGCAAACTTACCAAAAGCAAAGCACAATTGCATTTTACGAAAATTAAAAAAAAAACAGTTTTCCCAGACTGGACATAATTTTTTTTAAACTGTGAATACAAGAACACTAACCGTAACTAATGGTTTCTTTTTTCCCTCCTGTTCATCGGTTATTTTGCAGGATGTTTTTCGATATTTTTATGGTGGGCGACTCCACACGGACTCGTGAGTGTAGCGAAAATGTTCAAAAGGCCGCCCATCACGTGTTCGTTGCCACAACACCTGACTTCATTAACACATCCGAGCATGGGGGTACTTACAGGCACCAGACTACGCTCACCTTTCAGCACTGGTTCCATTGTTTCTACGTACGTGGAAATGTCGTTTGCAGAGAACCAGCTGCTCTTGCTTTTGATTTTTTTAATTTTTTAATTTTATTTGTTATTATTATTATTATTTGGAGGGAGGGGCTGGAATCTCCTAATGTTGGAAGGGATTCCACAACTCTATGCCGAATTGACGGTTTTTAAATCTTTTGTAGAAATATCACCTCCTATGCTACACCGTCTCTTACAGTATTTTGATTTGATAAAAAGGAAGCCTGCCCTCTGTTGATATCAATTATTTCCGATTTCAAGTGAGGGCGGGCTACAACATGGCAGCCTCCAAGATACCTCAAGCCTTGACACTCAAGCAGGTAAATTTTAGTTGCTATGATCGTAACCCTCCATTCTCCCAACCTCCCAACCGTCGGGAGGATGGAGTGCTACGATCATCGCAACTAATACATTTTAATAATTTGTATTCAAAGAATTTGAACAGTTCTTTTATCCGACGGCAACTTTTAACCTCACTCACTAGTCACTGCTCAGTGTCAACGCCCAGCAGCGGGCTAGGTACTGTCTGCCTGTGTAGGTACAGCTACTACTACTACTACATACTACACTAGCAGACTGTAGTACAAAAACTAGTGTCTTAGTAGTTAGTACTAACTGTAGAACCATCTATGACATAATTAAACTAAATATTTTTTTCAATATTTCAGTTTAAATGTAAACAAGCATGGATGTACAGTAACAGTATGTTGCCTTTTATACTGATGGTAATTAAATATATCGTTTCAAATCAAACTGCCGTAACAATAAATCGTAATTAACTTAACCGTATTATCGAACTATCAGAATTAATTTGAATTTGATCAATTTATTTGCGTACAAAAATAAACTTAATAAAGAGGATGTTTCAAGAGATGAACTGTTGGAAATGTTTAGAATTGTTCAAACTGCCTGTTCCTAGCTGGATACATTCTTCAACCCTTCTAGATAGGTAAGGATCAAAGTCTACTGAAGTTCCATGGATATAGAGTGACAGCCGGATATGGCATTTTAGCCAAACTGTTAAGTTTGCTGTTAAACTTCTGGCTGGCAGTAAACAGTCATAAGATAAATGTGTTATAAAACATCATCATATTTATTTGGAAAAGCAAAAGGTCATATTGGCAGTTGGTTGTCTTTTTTACGCAGATGGAAAATGACCATTAATAGATTTCCTAGTGTTTGCTCAGGATAGTTTTTAGTATTTAAAAAAAATAATAACTGAACTATAAAACTAAAGTTCTACATGTTCTATGGTCTTAAATAACCCACTTTTGATTTTGTTGATAGTTTCTACTGAGGCAACAAGTGTTAAGTCTATACCGGGATGTTCATCGAGCACTGAGAAGAGTACCTGATGACAAAGATAGAGCGGAGCTTAGAGTATGGGCGAGGGAGGAATTCAAAAGAAACAAGGGCCAACGTGAGGAGGTAACTGAAAGAGAACCAGCACCTCCCCCCCCACCAATACACACACAACTGAGACATCATCATTTGTTAGATAGATGTTAATATTTGCATCAGGGGAATAAATATAAATTTCAATTTACCTTACAACGATGTGTGATAAGCACTGTGTACCAACGAGCACGCCCGGTGACGAGGGGCCAGATTTGAACTGGCCCCTTGTCACCGGGCGTGCTCAGTGGTCTAGTGGTTAAGACATCTGCTTTAGTCATGCGGGAGTCGTGGGTTCGAATTCCACCCGAGTTGCCTGTGGATTTTTTTTTCAAAGGACTCAAAAGCATTGAGTATACAGTGCTTATCCCACATCGGTGTAAGGCAAATTGAAATTTATCATTGTGTCGTATTGACAGAGATCAATATAAATTGAAATTTTGAACATTTAAATAACAAAACAAAAATGTGTTTTTTGTTTACAGATGGCAATCAGGATGTTACTGACCCAAGGAAAGAGGACTCTTAGAGAGATAGAGAGTACAGTGACCCTGGCTAGGTGACACATCTCTGCCTCCTAAAATCACATGTAGGTACTGAACCGGCTTCAGTTGTCACCACCATTTAAACTGATGACTTACACATATGTCCAGTCCATACAGTTTGGACTTAAATCCTGTGGAAGATCTTGAAATGTTATCATTAAATGGATTGGGAGTAAACGGAGTGTACACAAAATGCATTCTTACATGAACTTTGTATCACCCCAGACTCATTTACAGGGTAAAGCAAATAAACCTTTAAATAGTTTCATTGCATCCTTTTAAATAAGAACACATTAAGCAACTTTTCAGTACATTATTTCAGATTCTAGAAATTTGTCAATTGTTTTCTTCAAAGAGACACTATATTGGATAAAATAACTCTCACAATAGACATTCTTTTATTTAAGACATTACCAATAACAGCTATATTAATACTAAGCTGTTTTGCTTGGGGTAAGGAGCATGTGAATTGCATTCAAAGAGTGGAATGATTCTGGCCAACAGATCTGTTCCTATTTTTTTTTAGGAACTTTTCAAAATATGCTAAGTATTTTAAGATGTAAAAACAGCAATATCAGACTTATTTTAATCTGATAGTATGTGCTAGCAATATATTAGCAGTAATAACCAATTAAAGTTTCAAAACAAAGAACTTGAGTGTAAGTATTGAAGTTTTTACAATTTTATACCTTACAATTTTTTTACAATAATTCAGTTGGAAAAAATCATTTTGTGCCTACTGTATATTTTTAAATAATTTTTATTTTATTTTAATATTAGTCCACAAATATAGGTCACTTGCGGACATGGCTGGATTCCTTCTGTGATGTCATAATTATGTAATGTATTCATAAGCCACCCCAGAGTACAATTGTTCTGGGATGGGGTCCACCAAAGGAATCACAAAAGTGTTTTCTTTCTATTAAAAAATTCACTCATGAATATGTAATATGTAATGCATGTGACATCACAGAAGGAATCCAGCCATTACAGCAAGTTACCTATTTCTGTGGGCGTTCCTGAAGGCTATTATTTTTTATGAAAATAAATAAGGTTAAACTGTACAGGAAGGTACAAAAAGATATTTTTCAAACTGAACTATTGTACAATAATTATAAGGTGTAAAAAAAAAAAATATTAATACTTAGTAATTCCTCAAACCTTTAATATAATTTTGGCAACAATTTGTGAGAAAATGTGAGCAGTTTTTTGTTTATCCTTAAAAAATACAGTTGAAAAATTGCAGGAAACGAACTTATAGTTAACTGTTTGTTATAAATAACATATGTAACAGACAAATCATCTTGAATATAATAAATAATAAAATAGTCTGAGCTTTTATTATATATATTTGTCAGGCAGCCACATAACAAAGTTAAAGTCAATATGAGGGAGGGAGATCCAAAATGGAGATGAGAAAATATGTCTGTAAAAATGTAACTTACAATTAAGCCACTATCCATATTAAGCCATATTGTTTACTACGTGGTAAACTCATAAAATAGAAAAGACAGGTGCAGCAAAGACAACTTTGAAAATCAAAAAACAAACACTGATACTTTTTACAATGATTTTTGCTTATAGAATGATAAATGCTTGCCTCAATTTTGAGTATGTGAATTTTTCAAAACCTTTAATGAATGTGCATCACATTCACATGTGTAATTTCTAATTCAATGATTTTTTTAACAAGCACTTATTATCTAAAAATACAGCAGGACCGCAGCTTTTTGGCAAAAATATCTCGCCCAGTAACAATTAATACTCTTCTCTTTCAGTCGTTGTCATAATTACATCTCTAAAACTAATTTTGCAGCAAATAAATCCTACTTTTCCATTTCCATAAACTTTTATATGAATAAACAAAATTAAATATGGCTGACAATACAAAAACAATTGATTGTCGTAACACTCTCAGATTGTTAAGTTGAATATGATGCATGTAACAGCTCATTCATGCATTCATGTTATTCATGCTACAACAAAAAAACATCCAATAACAGCTGTTGATAGTCAGGATGTTTGCCTTAATCCTCGCTGACAGCATCATAATTGTACACAGTTACTCCGAGTATAGTTATTGTATCATTGTGAAGGATTGGCCATCATACATTAGATGGTAGAGTAAAAACCACACCATGCACCGACTAAAGTCAATATTTCCACTGACCATAGATGTTTACATAAACACCATGTCGTATTACTTGAACCACACACGAATAGAAACATTTGTTATCCACATCTCATGTCTCTTGGCCGCATATTTTCACATCACAATATTCCCACCTGGTTTTCTTGAGCGTGGTAAAACACCATGGTCTCTCCTTCTTTCCTGATGGGTTACGACAGTAGTTATGGTCCCCCAATCCTTGTTTTTCATTCCGCTCTGCCTCCACTTTCCAGTGTTCCTGCTTGTGTGGCCATTGTGAGTTCCATTTCTGACAAGTGGTCCCAGAGACGGTGAAGTCACGATTCCCTCTGTACTCGCGTCCATCCCCTTTCTTGCTTGGCGTACACTCCTCTATCAAGGGGGAAAGGGAAGGAAACATCATTTTAAAATAACAGAAAATTTCATCTAACGTTTTCTTCAAAGTTTCATTTGCATGTGTAAGGTTGAAAAGATTTTATTTGCACTTGGGACATTTTGAATAACTCATTTCATTTAAATAATGGAGCGTCTCAAAAGCAGGGGCACATTCTAGACATGAAGGAATATTCCCGAAGGCATACGCCTGCAATCCACAGTGGACCACAAGAACGTTCTGCTGGACTGCGACATTGTGCCGAACTATGGGAACATTCCAACACACACGTAAATATATGCGCATTAACATTTTGAATGTTCCGGCGGTCCAACGGACCTGTCCATGTACACTCGCTGGAATACTTAATCAATCCAATTAGAATGTTTCTACTGTTCGGATTTTTGAGACGCTCCCTACCTCACTTCTACTGTCCTAAGCCAAATCATTTCAATTCTTCCATGTCAAGTAACATTCATTACAACTGTTTAAGACACTTTTAAATGTTTTAAACATATAACCCACTTCATGGAAAGAAGTTCAGGAACCTAGTTCTTCTTATCCCCGCATCATCCAACCATTTGTCTACCATACTACACAAATTATTCGTACATTTTATTGCTTTCATTTTCACACATTATTAACATTTGAAATGAAGTAGGGTACATACCATCTGATTCTTCTGCCATTTTCCTGTGGTTGCATTGATACATGGCATTGACCTGAGCTACATCCAGCGCACTCAGTCCCTCCTGTTGACCCATCTGGAACCCATGCCTGCGGCCAATTTTCTTAATCTTGATTGTAGGCAGACCGGTAGCAGTGAAGGCATTGGGAGGGTAATGCATGATACTCTCATAGTCATAGGGGAAGCCCAGACTGGTTATATTGATAGGGTCAATCATGCCAAAGTTCTCCTCAGTGCCCGGTACGATGTTGTGATACACAATTTTGACGTACTTGTCCCTATCACGACGGCTCTGATTAAACAGTAATATAAAAATCTGTGAAGGATGAAGTCTTATGAAATCATCTTTAAACAATTAGGAGACAAGAAAAGGAAAGCCATTGTGCATTGTACAAATCCTAGTTCATCGTTTTGAATCAAACCTCACTATGATGTCATACATTAACTTTAACCTATCAGAGTCTACCCACAAGTTCTGTTTGATTTTTAATTAAAATAATAGCCAAGTCATTGGTAATTTTTGTATGACATCATGCAACAGTTTAAACACAGTCCACTGGCGGTGTAGTTGAATGTGATTGAATTTTACTTATTTTGGATAGTACTAAGGAAAAAAGTGATGTTAGGGTTTCATCATCATAAAAAGCAAGTAACTTTCTTGATTATACCTGTTCATGCCAGAAGCCCACAGCGTGGCCTATTTCATGGATGACTGTACCTAAGACTGCACACCCTGGCCCCATGGAGATGATCTGCTGCCCTCCTTGACGCCCAACAAAAGACCAACAGCTGTGGAAAGATCAAAATGATCTACAAGGATTTGTGCCTCCATCATTTTACAATAACTTGAGTAGAGTGCAGTTATAATGCTTGACCAAAAATTTCCACTGTATACTTCATTGGAGTTGTTGCCTAGCAGTATCAGGGGGTTCTAGTCCCCTTCCGAGCAAGAAACTTAAATTTCTACAAAGTTTTCTAAGCAATTGTCTGTAAAAAATCAAATGAATTGAACAAAATGAGTATGGTTGTTGACATTGGGGGAATGAGAAGGGGTTTGAATCCCACACTGAGTCGGTAAAGTACAATATCATTCAAATTTCCTTTATAAATATATGTAAAAAAAAGAGAAAAAAATCCTTACCCAGGAAAGTAAGCAAAACGTATATAGTCTCTGTCCTTGGGTCTTTGATGTCTAAAGTGAATGCATGTATGTCTTTCCCAGTGCTTCATAGCAGCACGAATCAATCTAGCTGTAGGTTGAGCTGATGAAGAATGTATCAAAGATAGCAATTAATTGTATGGTAAAACACTTGACATTTTCAGAGTCAAATTTCATACAAATTATTTCTTTAATAACAAAAATTGAAGAAAAAAAACAGTCACAAGATTGTGTATAGCTGATGACCATATTGAATTAAAAATGTCCTGATCTCAGAAGATTATTGAGTTATCATTTACAGTTATGTGTAAAAATGTTTCAATGCCAAAGTGGATTGAATATATTCCCTGAAATATACAGAGCTTTCATTCAGAAAGAAATACAATGATTTTAATGTTTTATTATACTTTTCTATTTTAATATTAATTAATAAATGTCTGTTATTGCCGAGTACCTTTGAAAAACTTTTTCTTTCATTAAAAGTTTTCTTCAAGATAAACAATATAAAAATAAACTTAAAATTGTAAAAAAAAAAAAAAAAAAAAAAAAAAAAAACTATTTCTCAAAACACAATTCAAAGTCATATCGTGAGAATGTTAAGTACAAGTCTTGGATTAATGGCTAAAAAGTTCAAAATAGTGAATTAAAATAAACATAATTGAATCAAAGTTCAATTGAATCTAGCCTCTTTGAGTTTCATCCCAAAATTCATTGAAAAACACACTCGTTTTTTACATGTATAACACTTATCTAGAAAGCAACTTTGAACAATTGTGTTTCTCTCCTGTTATTTTCTTACCGAAGTCGTTGTCGATTGTGTAGGGAATAACCCCATCCGTCCACCGCTGGTTCATGGGTCGGACGGCAGCCCTCGCCCTACGGGAGCGCTGCTCAGCCTTCACGGCATGGTGGCCGTGTTGTTTGGCACGATGAATCATGCTTGCCACGCCCAAACTGCGTCGTGTACCGGGATCTAACACGATATCTCCCTCGAAGAATGGGGTTACGAACGCTTGTTGAGCTAAGGAAATAAACCAGTGGTTTCCTTTTTAGTCCAACAACGTCTTAATAGGAAATACTTGATTTTTAGAAATATCCTGAAGCTAAAGATAAGCGACAGTTTTTGAGAAACGAAATGTGATGTTAGGGCTACTGTCACCGGTTTAAAGAATATATTAACATAGCAATATGTTACAACAAGAACAATTTTTCGATAGTTGTCTCTCACTAAAAATGTTTTAGCTGTTATTTTTTTCCTTCTTTTTTTTAATGGATTCGTAATAATGTAGTGGTGGAATTATGGCGTCGGTTGTGTCCGCCATTTTTACAACCACGTGCCGGTGCCGCGATTGGATACCAGCAACATAAATTATTCAATTTAAAAATTGAGGCATTACACTTACTTCCACCGGAGGGGCCTGGTACTTCAACTGTACATAAATCAGCTAGCGGCGCTGGGCACAGACCTGACAGAAACAAATTGAAATTGAAATTAATTTCACAAACATAACACAACGTTTAACAACGCAAATTGGATCCTAAAAAAATCATTCCGGTACATTTGTACTTTTTGGCAAGATTTAGTTTGCAGAGTTATCGGAAGCTACCCTCTTATTTTCTCAATTGTCGATGTAAAGAAGTTTGGTATGTCCTTCTCAAGCTGTGAGAGACCTTGACGTCGTGGCCCGATTTGACCGTTAGGTCAAACTAGTTTCCTGACCCAAAATAAAAACAAATTATCACAGAACCCCACTGTCTGGTAGGTTTTTTTTTTTTTAACAAAATCCAATAGAAACACGGTGAATTCTTTGATCCTTTAAACTCTTCAATTATTCATTCATTTAAACGTGTTTTAGTTTGGCTAAAATTCAAGAAAGTTATACGTGCAATATTCAGCTACCACAACATTTCACTTAAAAATATTGTTTTAAAATGAGACTGTTCTCCATGTGTGTTTACGTACGATATTATTAATGAAAACAAATTTCAACACTGCTTTATAAATAAAAATGTTCCGACAATAGTCAACGAATCCTTGGAAAAAACACAGAATGTTGCACTCTTGATCACCACAAATGAAGATCTATAGAGGTTTTGAACAGATTGGTGTATAGCCAGTCATTCGATGATTACTTTAGTTCTTTGAAGAACATTCTTAGTTCTTTCAAGAACATCTTCAAAAGCATCTTGAGAAATCAAAGATGCGTGCGTGCCAAGGTTAGCAAGGCCAAGTTCATCACGTTTTCTTTATTATTTCTGTATATGCAGCGTTGGTTTATTTGTCAAGTGTCACCTTGTCAGTTATAAAGGAGAAACAGTTCATGAACTCATTTGATATAAACATTTTCCGCATGATTTCTGTTTATAAGCGTCAAGAACGTTTCACACAGGGTCGAACATGACAGATGCGTGGGTGGAAATTCTTCAGTTTGTGCGTGTAGTCCAATCTCAAAGCAAGTTCACTTAAATTTGAATAAAACCAAATATTTTGTACGATAAGGAGTATTCTAATATTATTCATTTAAAATATTTTGTGTCAAAGTAGGCCGATTACGAAATTATTAACACTTTTTGTTGGTCTGGATAAAAACTGGTAACCTACGGCAACTACTTTCTGAAACAGTTTCAAATTATGTTCGTATTTGTCTGGCTGGCCACACAAATGGCAACCGATGCCTTTAAAAAAACGGGATTTTTAAATATTTTGCTGACCCAATGAAAGAACAGGAAAAACAACTCGAATAAATATAAAGTTATTGAGGGTACAAAATGATTAATTATTCTTCACAGAAATTCAAGTATCACTTACTTTGTGAGCAAAATAAACATCGAGTTGGATTGGATTGCAGATAATTCAGCAAATTAACTGTAGTTTATCATCAAGAAAGTATTTTAAGTAAAACCAGTTTAACTCACCCTGATTTATCTGCCATGGTCTTTCTTGACCAGGCTGCTCCGTCTCACCGGTCCTCCCGTCCATAAGCGCTTCTGGCTCTCTTGAAAAAGTGTTTGTGCTCGCTTCAAAAACATTCCCCGGACCGATACTACGTTCTCGGCCATTCCGACTGCAGGGTCGTGCAGTTGTTTTTTCAATAACGAGTGTTATTATTACGAAAGCAACTGCTACTGATAATTTTGAAGATGAAAAAGGTGAGAGTAATTTTAAAAACGAACAAATCTTTTCCATGATTAAAAAAACAACAACGCTTGGACCGAGGAAGCAAGAAGCACGAAGTTGTTCTCTGCTTTGTAACTAAAAAGTATAGCAGTTTCTCTGCAGCTGGGGATAAAATTTATGACTTTTTATTCCTCTCTATAATTCCTTGCCGTAGAGACGTGAATTCTGTATCAATATATCAGTCGTCAGAAGCCAAGCGTACGTAGACGTCCCAGCACGATGGGAAAACTACAACTTGTTTTCTTAAACAGAAGCAAACCTTTTTTCAAGATTGTTCATTCCTTAAACCTATCCTGCTGAACTGTTACACTTCACTCCAGTGAAAAAGTTGTATTTTCTCTGAGTAGCCGACTTATGAATGAGTTGATGGCTCACTATAAACCAGAGTCAATAACCGGATGTTTGTGGTCCTTATGCTTATTGGTCCTGTCTTCCAATGTGCTTGACTTGATTCGATGACAAGGTTGGTATTTATGTCCAATGTCACCCACCCATCCCTCTCTTTACCCTTCAGTACTCCCCAGCGGTATACGTTATATTTTGACAGCCAATGACCTTACTATTTACACCCATTGTCACTGCTGTCAATTCAATAAGTTTTTACAAACCACATCACCTCTCTAAAAAGTACCTCGACTTTAATTTCCTTAAAGCTTCTAAAAATTAACCAAATCAAATTTCAATCTTTATAAAAAAAGTGTTAAAATAATATTTACAATAAAACGAGATACGTGTTTATTTTTTAAGATTGTTAAATAAATTGTCTTGCTCTATTTTGGGTTGAACCATTTTTTTATGGGGGTAATGAATGTTATCCTACAGATGGTCTCAGGTGTGCACGAATGAAAGGTCATTTTATTGTTTGCACTTTAATACAAGTCTTGATCTAATGGTCCTAAAATACCCTTTTGGTTTTGTTTGGAATTGGCACCATGCTAAGACTGAATTACATAGCTTTGTATTGACATTAGCAGCTTGGTTATTCATCAATCATGGGTCACATTGCTGCCTGTAATCTCAGTTGAACCTGTAACAGTGATTACATAAATACCCATAATCAATGGATCCTTTCACAATGAAATGTTCACCTTCATAACGAACCCAGCGGCTAGGCAGAAAACGACATGGACACAGTATAGTGTAACTGGGGGCGGGGGGAGGGGGGTGCACGTCCCCCAACTGATGCCCCTCCCCCACGTTTGGAATCTGAACTTTTGAGATCAAAATATTACCAGTTTAAAAGGATACATTTCATAAGCTCTTATGTAGTAATTTCAATGTTTTTAAAACTATTTCTTTTTTTCCATTCCCACAAAGACAATGTATTTGTTTTTACCTCCACGTCAGACTATCTTGTAAAATGGCATAACAAGAGCACTGCAAAGGGCTTGTATAGGAAAAATGCCAACGGAAAGTGACGCATCCCCTTGTGTCCCCCTAAAATGTTATCCTAGTTTTGTCGCTGCGTAGACACAAAACAATGTACAAATTTGCGGGTATTCAACATGATACTGCTGGTTAAACAGCTTTAAAACACATAGTTTTCCTGTAAATTTTTGATCAAGTATTATGTTCAATTCAACTGGTCCAAAAACTTTCTCTTGGACTATGTATAACTCTAATAAATTTCCTTACTATGATGTTTCAAATCTCCTTGAACATATTACGTGTCCATAGGTTATTAAGATCTGTACTTAATATACTTATTTCCATTATGTTCATGGCCAATCGAAGCCAACCACCCAGTAGTTTATAATATGGCCCCACCACAGGCCTCAGGGTCAAGTCATACAATTAGATTTGACAAATTTACTGGATACATTGTCAATACTGGCAGGGGGGGGGCATTGGTCTGTCACTGGTCTAGAGGCTTGCTCTTTCGGTTTAGTCCTGCTGTGAGAAGCCATAGGATGTCATTGACGTCAATGCAACAGTGTTGGAAATAATCTAAGGTTCATTTACATGCAATGGTAGCAAACACAGTTTAGATTTGAGTGAACATGTCTAAATGTATACATGATACATCAGAGTGCACTTTCTTTGTAACTCAAAATCCAAGGCTAGTAACTGTTGTTACACAATTTCCAGTTGGGTTGGGGGACGAGTTCAGAAAGGGTTGGGCTGGGGTTATTTCTTTCCAACAAAAACAGGATATGCATCAGTAAATCAAACATTCAAGAGCTACAAAATAGATTTTAAATAACCTGTTCACAGTTTGGGAGTTTAATGGCAGCAACTTGTTCATAGGGAGTAAACATAATCATATTACCAGATGTTTTGTCAAGAAAACAATGCTGTACCTACATACTGCCATGTAGTATGTGGGTTTTCAATTGCTTCTGAGTGGTAGATGGATAAACCTGTTACAAAGCTTAAGGAATGTCTATGCAGGGTCACGTGGATTATTATTCTTTTTATGGCTTCATATTATTGGCAAAAGCAATGTTACCACCGCATGCACAACCAGTCCACTCAAGGACAGGTCATTTAAAAGAAAAATAACAACTCTGTTGTAAACATAATTCTGTAACTAGTTTCAATGATCTTGCTTTGAATCAACTCGCAAAACAAAATTCTTCAGGTCTTTGACGAACCTTTTCCACTGCTAATTTCTTGTATCAAAGTTGTTGAACTTAATGTATAATTATCTTGCATTGTAGAGTTGATATTTGGCGATTTTTGTTTTATTTTATGAAACAATATTCTCCCCACCATACTGATTAACATCCAGTAATTAGTGTACTAGGTTTTTTGCCACTCTAAATCAAGTGAGCTTTAAGTGATTGAAGTTAATTTGCATTCTTTTTGTTATAAATATTAAACCTAGCTTATAAAACAAGACAACAATATTGTCTGCTTGTAAAGCGAAAGTATCGGCCAATTTTGAAGCTTGATCAAAATGAACCTTGTTGTAAAGGAATAACTTGTATACAGTTATCCCATGTTGGTCTGTCCCTTATGCAGGGCCAAGAGTCATTGCTGACAAAACGGTCTGAAACTAGGATCTTAATTTCAGGAGGTATGTTGAATTGATAGCATTTCCACCTATGGGTAGCCCCTGGAGCTATAGCTTGCAAGGTGCTTCTTGGAACAGTATCCTCAGCACTAGAGAAGTAGGTCAGAGAGCAGGATTTCTTTGTATCTGAAGAACATGACACTTTTTTCACCAGGCAGACATAAAAAGGTCTGAATTCAGATTAAAGTCTGAAATTTCTCATCCTTGTTTAATTGTAACCAATAGTGAACTGTCCCACTACAGCAAACCTCTACTCTATCCCTAGAACTGAGTACTTGATAAAATATGCATGGCCAGCGCTTCATCATCCTGCAATGTCAATCCTGTATCAAACTCCCCCTCCTCCATTATCCCAACACTGTCTTTCCCTTTCTGTATCTTCCTTTTCTTTTTGCTGCTGTTTTTCCCCTCTTTTTCAGACTTTGCTTTCCTCTTTGTTGATGTGTCCTCTGAAACGGTGTCTTCCTTCTTTGCCTTCTTCTTAAGTTTCTTCACAGGTTTCTTAACATCTTTTTCGTCATCGTCTGTGTCGCTCTCCTCATTTGCATAGTTATCAGGGTCAGGTAGTGTGTCAGGGTCAAAGGCCTCAAAGTCATTGCCAAGATCAAGAACGGCACCTACATCCTCATTCTAGTAAAAATGTAAAAAGTTGGTCGGTTGTTTAAAGTCATTAAAGAAAAGACCAAGGAGGTCTCTCTGGCCACAATATTACAAGTTGAAATAATAAAATTAAGAACTTACATCATCCGAGTCTTCTTGCTTTCTTCGTCTGGACAATTTTCTCTTTTCTTCTTTAGCTTTCAGTCTCTCAGCCTGAACAAGAACAATAAATCAATAACAATAAGACGTGTTACACTACTGATTCTACCATAACTCTTAAGAGAGATTTCTTTTATATGGTGTCAATGCAAACCTTACTAAATTGTATTTACATAGCGTCAAGCACCTTCAGGAAAAAGTCTCTAAGCGCGCAAAAGAAGAGCAGAACAAAGAGAAAAATTACAATGTTTTGAGAATAATCTTGAGATGTGCGACAGTATAAGCCTGCTTGATGTAAAGAGGGAGATTGTTTCATAAATGAGGTCCAGCAAACTGAAAACAACATTCTCTGTATGATTTGGTGGCAATATTCCAGTTGGAATAATGAGGATGTCTTTGTTTTCAGAATGAAGGTTTCTTGTTAGTTGAGCAGATCACTCTTTTCTTTTTGTTTCTTTCTAACCATCTTCACATAATATTTATCTCAGTTTTTGCTTTTCTTGTTATTTCCATTTTCAGTAGCTGTCTGTTCTGTTTGTCCCTTTGTTTGTAGTTTTTGTTTGGTCTTTCGATTAGGATTATTTAGTGAAACTCCATATTTTTCTTTAATTTATTTTCAAAGGCAAGCCGCTACAAGCCCTGGCTTATCCTGGACCTTGCCTCCATGCAGTTTCTTCTCACCTTATTATTGCATAACTCTGTTTGCACTTCACTACGTGAATTGCGTATGAAAATAAATATACAATTGAATAAATTTGAACTGGAAGTACATGGGACCAATTCCATGGTGAGATTGAAATGTAAGGAGGAGAATCTAAAAGATAATGTGAGAATGAACAAGAAGGCAAAGGAGTGATTGCATAGCTGGAGTAATGGGTTCATGTTTTCTTAACCAAGTAACCAGACGAGCTGGTGAGTTTTGAATGACTCAAAGTTTTCTGAGTTGTGAGTCAAGCAATCTATAAGCGAGACCTTTGCAGTAATCAAGGGAACAAATTACAAAAGCATAGATGTGCATGTTTGACCATATGCTCCGAGGACATTTTTCAATAGGGACAAAAGGTCCTCGCTAGTCAGTTCTTTGTTTTCATGGGTCCTCGGACGCCATTTGTGTACAAAACCAAAGGGGGTTGCTTCAGTACAGGAATAATAGAATTAACAATAGAAGTCCTCGGACATAATGGTGATGCACGAATGGGTGAGCTTTTCTATTTAATCTTTTTTTTCAATGTCTTGTATTGTTGGTTAATCAAATCAACTAATGAATAAAGTATTCTAAGATAAATTTAATTTCTAATACATAGCACTATTCCTCTACAGCAAGCAGTAACTTTTTGACAATTAAATATACAGACTAGTTCTCAATCTCCTTTAGCCTTGTAGCTGTTTACCCACCCATCTCACGGTAACCTAGTCTCACCTTGTGTTTAGCCCTGATGCGTTCTCGGTACACTTGCTTATCACGCTGGTCCTCCTCGCGCATCCATTCCTTGGCTTTCTCAATATCAATACCGCCCTCTGTTGTGTCGACGGTGTTAGGGAGTGGCGGCCACTGCTTGATAATCTATAGACAGAATGATTTCATCATCAAGTAAAAAGGGAACATATCAACTGTATTTAGAACAACTAAATGTACACCAGATCGAACCCTAATTTTATCAGGCAGTGAGTTTATGTAAGCAGGCTTCAAATTAACCCACAGCACCCACAGTAATTGCCTAAGTGCCATGTGCTTTTGCTGTGGTGCCCTTTGCAAATTTTCAATACAACTTTACACTTTCCTCAAAGAAGTGCCCCTCACCAGGAAAAAATGACTGTGCCCATTCAAGAGCGAAGTTCAAGGCCTGTGGTAGAAATGTGTTTTTGGTCAGGGTTACCAAAATGTCTTGTTTGTCCTTTCCTGTGGTACACTTTTACTCAACGAGGTACAACAGTGACATTTTCTGAGTATGTTAGTTTCCATCAAATAGGTTGAATTAATTACTGAAGTAGCAAAACCTTTTCAGGAGAACCACTTAATTAATGAAAATTCTACTTTCTGTATTAAAAGGAAAAACAAATACACAAATTTATTTGTGATAATTACATTATAAGAAATTATACTAATGAGAACACAGCGTGCCACAAAACTACTATGGCTAGACATCAAGACAAATTTAAATTTGCATAAATTATTAAAAATAAGTTCATAATGAATGATTCATTACCTCTCCTTCCTCATCAAACACTTTCTTGGTGTTGACAGCTATTTTCATACGTTGTAACTTCTTGGCCTTGGCTACTTTTGTCAGCTTTTTAGGTTTGGCCTGTTTCTTAGCACCCTCTATAGTTTCAGTTGTGGGATCTCGTAGTTTCTGTCCAGTAAAAAGTGGGAACAATTTAAATATTTAAATGTTTCAAAACGTCTGTGTAAATATAATGTTTACTTTTCTGCGCAGTATAAATCATCAGGACTTTTATTAAGCAACAGTGGCTTTTAATTGCTTCAACAGACCTTCACGATACACTGTTTAGTATCTTTTCCTTCCTAAAAACGTTACATTGATAACAATCAATTTTGGGAGAACAAAGACAAATTTACGGGATTTGCGACCTCCAGGTTCATGTACCAGTGCTCTCCCAACTGAGCTATCAAGCCCAATGTTGGTGGTCTCCCTATTCTGTCAATGTCTTTGTTTGGGGGCCCAGTCAGTAGTTATACAACCTTATACTACCGGATGCAGGGGTAAGAGTTATTGCTGACAAAAAGGTCTGAAACTAGAACCCAAATTTAAAAAGGTATGTTGAAATGATGGCATTTCCACCTTGTAGTAACTAACAAGCTTTTAGAAGCAGTATCCCCAGTACTTGAGATCGAAATAGATCTGAAGAAAACAACAGCTACTTTTTTCATCAGGCAGACATAAAAAAATCTGAATTCAGACACAAGTCTAAAATTTCTCTTCCCTGTATATGGCCAGGGATCACGTCCCGTTTATGATATAAACGTGGAGGTAAGGGGGATCACCACAAGAGGATGCAACTTCTTATAAGTCACTTTTGGGTAAACAAAGAAAAATTTACTAGACCAGGAATTTGACCTGGGACCTCTGTATAATAATCATACAGACTTTAGAACAAAAAATGGGTTGAAATGTGGAAAAAAGATTTTTTTTACCCACCAATAACAACATCTCTGTTTCTTTATTCCTCCAAGAGACCTCCGATAAACCTGATACTTTCATTGACTGAATTAAGATATTGTATCTTGTAAATTTGTTTTTAAAAGAAAAGAAAAATAAGTACGAACCGGTTTCTCAAGTTTAATGCCAAACACATCTTTCTTCTTGACCACAAGGAAATTCTCTTCTTCATCTTGATCATCTTCTTCTTGGAAGCCTGCTAGGTTCTCATTCTCCCGAGAAACATCATCAGAATCCTCATCAGAGCTTGATTCTGACTGATCAGAATCTTCACCACCAGTTTGAGACTTTGAGAGTGACTGGCTTCCAATTCTTGTTGTTCTCTGCACATCTGGTGTTCTGCTAGTTTTTCCTTCACTTTGGGATTTTTTGGAAGTTCTTGATTTTGAGAGGGTTGCTGACTTCATTTCATCATCATCTTCATCATCTCTATCATCTAGGAAGTCTCCTCGTCTTTGCTTTTCCATCTCGTCCCCTTTTGCCCCACTCTTCATCCTACCCAGTCCATCCCCCTCCTCCTCATCTTTTCTTGACTTCACAGTAAGATTAGCCCCACCCTTCATCCTCTGCGGAACCGTTGACTTGAGTTTTGCAACAATGCTGTCGAGACCATCATCCATCCCTCCCATCTCCTCCAGCTCCTCTTCCATCGCCAGATCTAAACCTCTCCTATGCTGTTTCAGAACTGACAAAATACAAGGAGCTCATTAATAATAGAGAGTGACACTAAATCTTAATTTTAAAAGCTCAAGTGCTCATACACACCCCTTGGCAAATAACATCAACCATTGATGTGCCAGATGGGGGCAGCATGTGTGCGAAAACCAGTGATGTCCATGTTATTTATTCAACAAAAATTGCTATAACAGAAGATAAAAACTAGATGTTACATGCAGTGCAATGAGAACATACTGCACTGACCGCTGTTTTTGTACAAAGATCTATCTATACTTGGCACTATACAAGTATCCAATATAATATTTGCTTTACCTGTTTTTGCAGAGGATTCCAAAGGGATTTGCCCATCTAGCCCTTGCAGATTCTTCTTTTTCTGTTTCTGCATTTCCTGTTCTTCTTTCCTCTTGGCAGCTCGCTGCAGGAACCGAACTCTCGGTGGGATGGCAAGACCCAAGGAACTGAAAGGAAACATACTCCACTAATTACGAGAAAGTCTGTGGAAAGCCTGATGTAACTCTCTCTTGGAGGGTTGTGAGGGCTTTAAAAACAACCCATGGTATACGGGTGGTATAACAACTCACATTGTTATACCATGGTATTAGATTGTGAAATGTTTTTTGGTCGAGAACCAATCACGTGACATAATACAAAATGTCTTCTCAAAAAAGTGATGTTGTCGGGGTCCATTACCTAGATCGTCCTCAGAAAATTCATTTCATCGTCCCCATTGATATGTATATCGAAGTTAGCAATACACCGAGAAAGAGGTAGGTCATGTCACCCGCGTCCATTACCTAGATCGTTCTCAGAACATTATTTCATCGTGCCCATTAATCTGTACAACCACATTAGCGGTACTACCTGAGAAAGAGGTTACTATGTAACCACTGGTACTATGCATGCTACTGTACTTTTGATATGATGCTCGCGATATAGGGACCAGTTGATACATTTTTTGTTGATAAAAAAATTGTAACCGATGCACTTTTGTTGACTTGAATATTGTCGTCTGCAAACTATGTCAGTTTAGGGCCTTTTTAACAATCCTGCAATCTAATACCATGGTATAACAAAACAATTGTTGTCTGCTGTGATATGTGGTCCATGCTGTTTTGGACACCCTCAGGGGCTGATGGCACCCTCGGCTTTGCCTCGGGTGCCATCTGCCCCCTCGGGTGTCCAAAACAGCATGAACCACATATCACAGCAGACAACAATTGTATACTGAGACACGTGTGCTGCTCTAAAGGGAGACTTTTGGGACACTAGGTGGCAGCAGACTTACCAGGTTAATCCATTGCTCTCAGAAATGTGTGCATGCTTTTAACTACATCAACAGTGACAACTTACCTGGTAAGTCTGCTGCCACCTACCCTTCCAAACTCTCCCATTGTCTTCCAGGAAGGCAAATAATTCACAGAATCTGCTATAATTTAATGAGCAAAAAATATCAACGAGCGCCTCCCAATCCACATATTTGTCTTCTTATGAAAAAAACTGACAGTAAATCTTTGTCACATGAATACACATTGTGTTTAATAGATGCACACATAGGCACAGATGTCATTGGCAAATGATACAACAGAGTAGGGCCTAAATGGAATGGCTCTGGTATAGTTACAGTAATGTAAGCTAAATTTGATGTAAGCGTATTTCACAGTCTAGCTAGGATTTTTTGCTATTTGTCTTTTAGTCTCACTTTGGTGCTGTGGGTTAAAATAGAAGATTATGTCGGTGGCTGCATTGTGATAAGGGTCTATTGACCCCTTTCACTGACGTCACAAGCAGCTACTGTCTCTTCACAGTCTGCAATTGTAGGAGTGAGGTTGCATGTAAAGATATGGGGTGCGTCTACGCGCGCATCGCCTAAAATGCACCCTGCACAGAAACACATGGGGAATCTGACTCCCAAAAAGGCGCCACCAAGATTTATCGTTGGTGATGACCTCAGGTGTATTGGGTCAGTAGTGCAGCTTCTTTTTAAGACATGTTGAAAAAAACAACACTGTAGCAGAAATACATACTTATAATTTGATCGAAGCAATTCACATTGCAGATGGGGTACTTACAAGGAATAGTTCTCCAGTTGAAGCTTGGAGACATCAAATACTTTCTTGTTCTTCATGAGATAGACTGACTTGACGTAGTTAATGAAGCAACGTTGAGCGGATTGTTTGAGGTCATTACTGCCGGCACAGAGCGACTGTAACTTGCCTTGAATGCTCAGCTTACGATTTGGATTCACACTGGGGTTAAAGAGATGGTACAACATTGATAAGAACAGGATGTCACAAGAAAAGACAATCATGGCGGCAGATTCATAATTTTGTTTAGTATTTTTTTATATTACTGATGTCACATGCTGTAACTGTCTGCCCACGGTCTGCCACAAGGGAAACTGACTGGGTAGTTTCCCGACTGGGTAGTTTCCCTTGTGGTTTGTTACTTTATATATGTTGCTCCGTCACATTGTTTGGGGCAAGATTTTGTACAGCAACCTCCACATGGGCAAACCCAGGTACCATTGTGCCATATACATTCATTCAGAATTGTGTACGGGTATTCGCCATCTCTTGCGTAACAACCCAAAAGCTTGCCTTAAACTATGTGGCAAAGCACCTGTCTTTCATCTGAGGAATTCAAATTTAAGCAGTCAGACATATTGTACAAATCCGGTGCAAATTGCTTATTTTTATATAACCCATGTTAAGTTTAATTCTACAAGTGTGGTTCTTGAGAAGCTGATGGACCCAGGAAGAACAGTATTACGGACACAGCAGTGATAAAAGTAAACTGCTTACTTGATTTTCTGAATGGGTATTTTTCTTTCTGTCAGCTGTTTGCTCATCTCTTCTTCCTCTGAGGGCAGAAGGATCAGAAGAGACTCTCCTCCTTGTTCGTATCGTGCTGTCCTGCCGACTCGATGGATGTAGGTACTTGCATCCTCAGGGCAGTCCACTTGTACTACCCAATTGACCGCTGGGAAATCTATGCATTTCAAAATGGATTGATTAGGGATGAATAAAAAACTTGGGACAAAGTGGTCTAGTAGTATGACATATGTTCTTGAATGGCAAACGTCGATGGTTCGAAGCCCATCCGAGTAATATGTCTGTGTGGTATGTTTTTTCTGCAGATCTTGAGGAAAGTACTGAGTACTGACATTTGGTATTTAACAAAAGTCAACCTTTTCAAACAATGAAACAGTACATGATCTACAGTGTGCATCATTTTCTTAATGTCCACTTGATTGGAACAATAAGAATCTTTCTGCTGTTAAATTGACTAAATTTAGTTAGGTTATTTGTGAAGATGACAAGGGAGTATGGATAAAAGAACATCTCATGGTTCTTACCGAGTCCTCTTGCAGCTATATCTGTAGCAAAGAGTACAGCATGTTGTAGATTACAGAACTCATTGTATATCGCTACCCTCCTCAGCTGATGCAGTGTTCCATAGAGAGCCATGACAGTGACACCAGGGTGAAGAGCACAGAATACTTCAAATGTGTATTTCACCTTTGGAGAAAATCATCACCAAAAATGTTGCACTATAAACCATATCTATGGCATGGGTCATGGGTTCATGCCGGTGGATTTTTTTCCACAGGATTTGGGACAGCACTGAATATACAGTGCTCATCACACATTGGTGTAGGGTAAAACAAAATAGTATACAAATATTGACTACTTCGAGTGGCGGAGTAAAACTAGTCACTCGAGGTGATCCTGGAGCAGCCTATCTTCCCAAGGCGGAGCCGAGGGAAGATAGGCGGCTCCGGGGATCATCTCGAGTGACTAGTTTTACTAGCCACGAGATAAAGCAGTCACTATTTTTTATATAACACCTCAATGTCATCCATTTTTATGGGAATATTCGTTAAACAACTGTGCGTATGTCTACAATATAAAATCTGACAGGAAATCTTGACAAAAAGAAAGAGGGGTACCAGACTAATATTACTGCCTTCGTTCTCATATTGTATTTCAAATGCACGTATTATTTGATCGTTTCACCGGGTTCGAGGTTGTCACACAGCTCATTTAAATCAACGCTTGAAGTTAATGCAGTCAGGGTACCAGGGTATCCAATCGATAGTACATCGGTTGCTAGGCTATCATTGGACAGTACCATTTAATAGTTCTTTTGGGGCGGTGTGCATTGCAAGAGTAAAAATACACAACACCATGTGACACACTTTCGGCCAATCAACGTATAGAATCAAAGGAAGAGGTGTTATAATATTCTTTATCCCTGATGCATTTTACTATAAACTATGTTACTCAAGACACAATATTGCTTCAGTATTGCATGGTTTCAACATAGCCAATCTAGAACAATAAATAAACTAGACAATAATGCAAAATAGAAAGTGCTTTATGGTCAAGCAGTCTAATGAGTAAGACTCAACTCATTGCAGCTGAGAGATAGTGGATCCAATCTAGTAGAACTGCTTAGCACACAAACCTTTTTGGTGAACAGAACAATTTCCATATCAGAAACCATGCCATGTATATTGTTTGTAACAAGCTCCTCATTTAGTTTGTGTTTAAAATATCAGTTTGCTGAGCAGTCTTCCTGCTTAGCAAGTCCTTAAACTTAGATTGTGTCTTAATTAGCAGCTGCGGCTGCAGCTTGATCATCACATTAACAACCTTTGAAGCATAGGATGCAGCCTCAGTCTCCCGTGCAGTCTTACCTGTTTACAGCTAGCCATGAAGACAAGGATCTTGTGCTTGGTGTGGTTACGAATGAACGAATAGAGAAGATCCATTTTCTGCTCCAGTTCACAAACTATGTAACTCTGCAAAGTCATGCAATATAAACATGTACATTAGTTATTCTATTGCTAAAGTTACCTGGTAGCAATCTTATCACAAAAGTGACCTGAATTAGGGAATCAGTAAAAAATAGCCAGATCAGCAAGATCTGGATGTGTATGAACCAAACTCACAGCTAGAAAAAAAGTCAGAGGTTCAACACCCTACTGAATCGCCTGTGGATTTATTTTCCAAGGACCCAGAAAGCACTCGGTCTACATTGCTTTAAACCATTTTGGTGAAGCTAAGGTTAACACTATTATTATGCATTTCTGAAAATGAAATCAGGGAACCCTAAAAAGTGCCTGAAGACACCTGTGAAGAGAAGACATTGAAGAAATCTCAGTTTTAGATGTGGGAGAAAAACAACAACTGGGGGAAACCAAGCAATGATGTAGGGAATTAAAATCTAATCCACATGAACGGCTGGATCCAAAGTGGGATTCCAGCTGCAGTCCACAGATGTGAAAGGCAGGGAAGAAACAACTAAGCCAACCTTAATTGCCCCAATCTTTCAACATCTTTTACAATAAATAAACTATTTCAAACAAAGTTGCAAACTCTTTCCAAAGAATCTCCTTGACTTTTCATTCCATAAATTTACCTGTTCTAGCTGTGTGGGTGTGCTGTACTCATGATGTTGATGAACAGCGATGTACTTTGGATCCTTTAAGCTTAACCTGGCCAAGTCACGAACAGATCTAAAACAATCAAACAATTAAATCATGAGATTTGTATAGATTAATTTTAGTGAATGATTTTAGTTTACATCCAACAGCGAACAATGGCCCCAAAACAGTAGATGGGACTTTCTCCAAACCTTGACTCAGGCTTCCACTCTGGGATCCATTTTATGCTGGATCCTGTAAAATGTACACTTCTTCAAAAATGATGATGGAGCATCAGCCAAAACCAGAGCCCGAGCCAGATCTGGAACCCAAGCCAGAGCCAGAGCCTAAAACAGAGTTGGAGTCCAAGCCAGAGCCGGAACCCAAGCCAGAGCCGGTGCCCAGGCCAGAGCCGGTGCCCAGGCCATAGCCCGAACCCAAGCCAAAGCCAGCCAGTGTTCAAGCCAGAACAGGAACCCAAGCCAGAGCTGGTGCCCAAGCCAGAGCCGGAGCCCAAGCCAGAGCCAGAACCCAAGCCGAGGTTTGACAAAGGCCCCTGATACTTTGTTCTACTGGAATTTTCTACTGGAACATTTCAAGGGGCATCATGGCAATGACCAGGGGCATGGAGACAATAGACCTTTATCATGCTGCCACCATCTTGGTCATATTCCCTTTATCCAATAACAGTAATAGATGCTAATATTCATTGCACAAAAAGGAACCAGACTATTTGCCCTTCCAGCCTCGGTTTGGTTACATTGGTTTGAATGGGAGAAAATCAAGATGGCCGCACCATGACAAAAGTCTATTGCCTTTATTGACTCCATGAAGTATCAGGCCAGTAGCTGGGGTACTTGCTGTGTGAACCAGCAACTAAAAGTCAAACCATTTCATTTTAACGATTCATCAAACATTAATCAACCTTTCACTTAAGACCCACAGCTTAACATACGTACATATGTTAAAACCGACTGTTAAAAAATGTATTTGAAACTCATGTGATGGTATTGAATGAGGGATAATATGTTATTCTTACTTGGTCTGTGTGGCAGAGAAGAGCATGGTTTGCCTCTCAGTAGGCAGATTATCCAAGATGGCATTCATGGTCTTCTCAAAGCCAAGATCTAAGATGCGATCAGCCTCATCAAGAACTGAGCATAGGATAAAAGTAAAAAAAGGGGTCAAAGAATTATACTTTGTGTATGAGAGAGCTCTTCATTATTATGCAGCCCATGAATGTTCAACAGTTTTCAAAGCAAACAACAGAGGGCACTTTTGATCATCCTAAAAAAAATTGCATTCTGGAATGAGTAGACTTCATATCCTTCAAAGAGCCATTGAGGTAACAGTTCTTCAGTGCATCTACTGATCAACACAGGGTAATTTAGAAGTTTTGTAATAAGATCTTTACCAAGGTTATACATGTATGTATCCTTTACACACTAGTCAGTCTATATAAACAATATCTAACCTTACAGGTGTAACCTGTACTCCCAAATGCTGAGAAGCAAGATAGGGTTAAAAGTTCTCAAAATTACAGTTACCAAGCTCCCTGTGATTTCTGCATACAAAATACTGTATGTTGTTTGATTCTTTCTTTGCTTAGTGCATTTCTTTCATGTCTGTAGGACAGAAAATGGTTACGTAGAAGACATTTTTCGTTTTGCGTTCAATTTGTTTGGCTCAACTTGTTTGACAAACAATTATCTTGAGTATGAGTTTAGATGCTGAATTGATTATAAAAAAACAATTGAAATCTATTTCTCCCCTTGCTAATGCTACTCAATTCACTGAAAGAAATTCGACGATGATTTCCATTGATTTACACTGAGAAAAGGCAATAGTTAAAGTCATCAAGTGGTTCAGGGACTTTGGATTCTTGTTTTTGAGTCAAACACACTGAACTCTCTGGGCATTCCATTGAGAAATAGTCCGGGAAACGATTTTAAAAATTTTAACACCCCTGATGATTATCGTGTAAACAACTCCCACCCTCAAGATTGTTTTCCATGAAAGGTTGTTTATACCCGAACTACGTCAATGAGACTAATTGCCAACTATTATCATCTGATTGGACAATGTACTTGTTAATTATGTATATAGCCTTCAAGTACAATCAAGCTTTGATGATCCAATTCTAACAATGTAGTCCAATCATTTTATAATTGAAACCTTGTCGAACCCTGTGTAATATTTGCATTTACAAGACTCTACTTTCGCTTTTGAGATCAATGATGAGCAGTAGCAGTAGTAACAAAGTAATTTCAAATGTATCCAATAATGTATCCAATTTACTCTTGTTTACACCTGCTCTAGAATGCGGGGAGCTAGGGTTCGAATCCCACCTCAGTAGTATTCCTGTGCATCTATTTCATGCAGGACTCATAGGGCTGTGGGTTGCATATGTGAGTTTGGGCTGGTGAATTCGGGGTGTGGGTGTTGTTGGTGTTGCGATGTTGGGATGTTGGTGTGGGTTGTGGGCTGTGGATATGAGTTAGGGGTGTGGGTTGTGGATTTGAGTTTGGGCTATGGGTTGTGGATTTGAGTATGGGGTGTTGGCTGGGGTTATTGGTTGGAATTATTCGTTGGGTTGTGGGATCAGAGTTGTGGGGGTTGTGGGTTGGGCATGAGACTCTTACCCAGTAACTGTAGATTGGAACACTCCAGGCTCACAGTCTGGTCAAGGTGCTGCAGAAATCTACCAGGGGTACACACGACTATGTTTGTACGGGTAATTCTTTCCATCTCACTCTTCACATCCTAAAAATAGTCAGGGAGTAAAAATTCAATCAGAGGCTTTATATATTCTTTGTCCTTTATCACATTGTGCCAGCTTGATTTTATTCGGGACAGACATGTAGTGAAAGACAGCACTGATGTTTGAATGGTAAATTGATTTGTTAATGTTCCATAAAATATACAATTCTAACCCCACTGAGGCTGGAGGCATTAGTCTGGTTCCTTCGTATATATCAGAATTAAAAGTCACGTCTGAACAGGGAATCTAACACAACTGACATTGGCTTGACATTGGATCTTTGAACTACATGTTTCATTTTCAACCTAAAGACACATTTGAAGTGTCTTTAGAGTAGTAAGCCTTCAACTCTCTGTTACCTACAAGTCCAAACTTATTAATAATCTGTGACTGGAAGCACAATAGTCAGGAACCTTTTATGCATGAAGTGAAATACTATAGTAAACAAGTATAGGGAATCATAACACTCCAGGGCCCACTTTAAATAGATCTGGAGGTCAGCTGTCTTAAACTTCAGGCAGTGTGCTTAGGATTATCTTAAGAGATAAGAAGACTTGATCTATCTAATCACATAGTATTAATTAGCCTTGTGTGATAGGATTGGCAGTGGCAGGTCGGAGGTCAGACTGCGTGGCCAGGATGGGTTACATCAATCTGTCATATGGACAAGGGGTGTTGTTACCAGGAGTCTGGGAGGGGCTCATGATCCACTTTCTGGAAGGGCAAACTTAATTCTAGGAATTAACTTTAATGCATGTAACCTTCCTCCATGGTGTCAATTTCTTCAAAACAATGCAAGCCCATGACCTCGCTTCACCAGGTCTTGGAGACTTATAACTAGAGCTGGCGTATCCATACACTGTGTGTTCCACCATATCTTTTCCCTGATAGTTTTACATTTTCTATTTTTGAAATGAACCAGAGCTTTTGCGGTTGAGCAGGTCACTAACCAATAGACCGATTGCGCGACCTACGTCACGTGACCCCTGTTGGGTAAAAAATGTAAACACACACGTATTCCTCCATAGGAAAGGGTGGTACAGTACACGATGATTAATGCATTTAGTTTATTCGATCGAGGCTTTTCTTGCTCGAAATCTGTGAAACATATTCCAGAGTTTGTACCAAAGAACCCCCTTCAAGTAGCTGAATAAAGCCAGTAAGGACAGTTCCAGCAAGTCTTGAAAATTGTAAAAGTACCGTATAAATGTGCACGATGTGTACAGCGCACGACGGAACGTTACGCCAGACGACCGCATCACCACACACTTTTCAACACAAAAATTTCAAAGTTTTGGAGCTGAAATCCTCCAAAAAAATTGCTTTCCAAAACTGTGTGATTCCTTTGCCTATTTGAAATTCTGCAAGGCTAGGTATTAATGCTCACTTTTCCAACGTTGTTTATCCTTTTTTGTAGTGATTTAGGCCAACATTACAAACAAAATAACAGACGGGTGGCTACATAATAGTCGTCCGACGCCGGTAGTGCATGGCTAAAAAAAAACTCTTTTCAGAAGAATTCTGTTAAATTATGAAACAGAGATGTGATTTAAATTAATGCCACACCATACTACTTTAAATAAAGGGGCTGATTAACTAGTTCATCGCTGAACGAAAGTATAATCGACTGTTTTCGAACTCACTCTGTGTCACAACCTATCTCTTTACACGTGTTTTTTCACCAGCTGTATGACGACATACCCGATAGGGGGTCACGTGACCGCATGTAAACATTGTCGCGCAATCGGTCTATCGGTTATAGATCTGAAGGATTCAGCTGAACTTTTACTTCTGTGGAAGACAGTCATGTTGAAGTTTTTCAAACACAATCGACTCTACAAAAACTACCACCACATGGTAACTCAAGACCCATACCAGTGATACCAGTGGACCATGCTAACATTTGTGTGACTTCATGGTTACTACATGTATACAGTAACGAATCCATCAAATTCACGCAAAAGCAGGGGACGCATTCACAAGGACTCAATGGAGTTCTTTAATAGGTTGCATACAGTATTTACATGTCATAGCTATACAGCAAATCATACTTGGGCTGGTATATCTGCAGTACATCTATCTTTTTTATGCGCTTCACAAAATGTGTCTGTAAAGCCAAGGTTTTGCAGTTTTTTTAAACCGGGCTTAATTGAAGGTCTCATGGACGCACATTAAAAAAAAGTATGCATCATAAAAATTGGACTAAAAGCAAAAGGCAAGGACGAGTCAAATCCATGGATTTAACAGCTAAATGAAAAATAATTGCAAGGCTGCTTGAGTTGATTAATAAAAAATATTTTTAATGGCCATAAGCAAGTAACTAAAAATAAGTAAAATGGCCCAATTGTATGACACTCAGCGGGCTACAGCAAATATTATAATTCTTTAGTTGTTCCCAACATAACAAATTTCTGGGCACACTGCCAATTCTTGGTTGTTGAAATTACACCCATCACTTTTGTGTAACAGTTTTGTCGCCTGTGTTACACCAGCAAGCTTTCCCATCCATTCATGTACATGTACATGTATCGTATGCTGGTCATCACAAAGTGTGTGCACACATTCTGATGACATCAGCTGGACATGGTCTATCCTGTCAACCAGTTGGCGCCAGGATTCTTTTTTTTTTGTCCCTTCCCCATAGCAGGATTCTTTTGCCAGAATTGCCAGAATAATTTTTCTTTGAGGGTTCCGCTGGCACAAAAAAACCCTGACTTGACAATTCCAAGAGAAGAAAGATTCTCGTTATTGGATCGTCCATTTTGTTTCTTGACCAAGAAAATGTCAAATTCACGTACCATGAATTGCAAAACATCGGCCATTACCTACAACATAGGAATAGTATTAAACACGGAACCATGGCTTGATTGCTGGCTCATTCCGACTTACCTCCATTGAGCCAAAATAATGAACAATGGTGGAAGCCTCTCCATGCCTCATAATCCTCTTTTTTTAAACAAAAGGCCAAAGGTCTCTAACCGGGGATTACACAAAAATCACCTCTCAATAGCCAGAAAATGCCAATATATTCAAGACCTTTTTTTGACCTTTTCATATTTATTCAAGGAGTTGGACAACTGGAGAGTTGACTTTTAACACATTTTTAACGAATCAAATCCTCGCAAGGTAAATTTCTTTCTTAAGAAATGTTTAAACCGAACATTCCCACAAAGGATTCGATGTAGTGACCATTCTTTGTGTAAGTCACCACCTGATGTCCACAGTGTGGAATGCCCTTCATAAATTTAAATTATTCTAAATATTGAGCCCTTCAATGTTAATCTGCATTACACACATATCTACATCCGCCTTAGAGCAAGAACAAGTAAAATATCTACAAACTCCTGCATGTCATGATGTATTGACTTATCAACAGGGTAGAGTAATTTAAGGTATTGTTGTTTTGAATCCAGGGTCATGTATAACGGTCCTTGGTGAGACAGGAAGGTTGCCAGTTACCTGAGAGAATGAGGGAGAGACGGATCCTCATTATTTCTCCAATACCTACAAGGTCTTCATTAGACCTTGATACTTGACTTCAACAGGAATTGATCAAATTTAGCAAATGGATAATGCATAAACAAGAACCTGAAAACAACATGATGAACGACACAGGAAAAAACAGCAGTTTTTTTTGTTATAATACTCTTCAGTTTTCAAATCCATTTTGTTTGTATCGATGTCTGATTACATTTCCCTGTATTTCTATGACCTCGATAATAAAAAAAAAAAAATTATTTCCAGAAATAATTTTGTAACAAATTAGCCTTTACAAATTGCTCACGAACCTAGATAAATTTTAATAATAAATTCATTTGGTTTAAAGCTATCGATGACATGAAGAAGAGTGGGAAAGTTTTATTTCTTTACAACAATTTTCATTTTTTCTATGTTCTATTTTTGAGCTTACATGAACATTTAGCTGTGAAAGGTGTTTTTCTATGCTGAGAGCCTTGCTCAATACACAGCTGGTCAGGTACTTTACTCGTGTAAAAAAGGGGCACTTTTACCATTGTATAGGGCAACTCTACGAGGGAAATTTAAATTTCTTCTTGAACACTCCAAGGGGCACCAAGGCAAATTGCAGGCCTGGAATTTCATCTTCGAGCGGGCAAGGCAATTTTCATTTTGAAAAAGGTTATTCCCATTGGAAAATCTACTGGGAAACTTTTGAAGGGGCACCAAGGCTAAAACCAGGGCAATGGAGGATGGTCTCTACGTAATTCCAGGCTTAAATTTGGAAATCAATGTCCAAATTTGATGTGATCTGAAAATGGTGTGTCCTAGATGCCTCAGCCGCTTCCAGAGTGGTACAGTAGCTATGGCTGCGGCTGTTTCTATGGGCATCCAATGCTTCAACACATGTTAACGTGGTGATCAAGCCACAGCCACTAATTCAGAAACAGACTTACTTACAATTTTGCTTTTACCAGCGGCGGCGCTACGGGGGGGGGGGGGGCAATGCCCCCCAAGTAATTTATTTGCCCCCCCAAATTCCCGCCTCATTTTTTCGCCTATGCCCGAAATTGAGTTTAACATGTAAGTGAGAGATAAAGAAAAGAGTCCAAATTTAATACGGTTACGAAAAGATGCCCAGACATTCTCTACTTAACACTAGGACTGGACTTTAAGAGCTCCAGGAGGTTTTCATGATTACTTTAATCCCAACCCATCAACATCTCATGCTTGATTCTGTTGGACTGAGGACTGCACTGGTAGACTGAATATATGCTTTACATGAGATCAGTCATACCACCATATTTAGAGTCCAACAGTTTTAATGTTGAGTTACCATTATGGTGTTGGATTTTGTTATATTTGGGAAGGATTCTGATAAATCACTCAATGGAGTCGGGGTGAAAAGAAAATGCATCCACCAATTGAAGAACTTTTGCCTACAACCACTGACAAGGAAATAACATACATGTACTCATTTCAATTGGACAAACAAATGTGTCATTAGGTGGATACAGCCAACTGCATGTACCGTAATTTTCAGAATATTAGCTGCGGCTTATGAATTGATGCTCATGCGGACAGTGAGCTTCGCAACCTATATTCTGGGCAGTTTATACAGCGATATGTTAAGTAAGGCCTGCACTAAACGTTGCACTTTTGCTATGCCGAACTCAAATAATTAGAAAATGATGAATTAAATTTGACAACAGGGCGACGTTTAGCACAAACTTTTGATTTTAGTCTGCACTGCCATGTAGCACAGCAGGCTCTACTGCTTGACGTGGTGACAAACGTTGCGCTTTTGCAGTGTCACATCAATCTCAATTCTCAATCATGCCATGCTCATTGGGAATAGGCACGCACAAAGCTTTTACCAATTCAGTTTCAAACATTGAAATTATCACAATCCTCGCATAAATGACTGTGGGGGGAAAATTACTGGAACATGCACCCGTCCTGCACTGAACAAAATGTTTAACATTGTGAACATGTGAACATGTCAGTACCGGAGCTGGAAGTTTGCTAGTACAAGCTGGGAAACAACTCCAGTGCTGCGGCTTACAAAAAGGACAGCTAATAATCCAAATATTACGGCACTTGAGAAAGGCATACAAAACAGTGCAGCTAATACACCACATGTGAAATTTTTGTCAAAGATTTTCAGGTGCTGCGGCTTATAATCCAGGCGGCTAATATTCTGAAAATTGTAGTAATTGAGCTCTTTAAATATGGTTCCTAAATTGTACTAGTATTAACGTTCGTTAAAAGCAGACAACACTTAGTCGTCTACAATTTCCCAACAATTCATCCCTTAAAAAGCTTTACTCATTTAAGGAGAACAAAGGGGTTTAATGTTTCTAGTCCATCCCATCAAGCGAGACATCCATCAAATCTTCAAATGGCTTACTGTGACCAAGGCCATTTGCATATTGTGACCTTACGCAAAAGGTCATGTGGTAAATTACATCCATTAGCCTGGACTTACAAAAAGATATTACTGAAATAAAAAAAATCTGCTGTGGTTCTTTGTGTTTCCTACAGGGTGGCCCTGAGCAAAAGCTGACTACGGTAGGCGTGATGACTGGAATGAAGGCTAATTAAAGTTTATGGTGCAGGGAGAAAAATACGATGTCCTTCGGAATATTAAGCAAGGATTTGGCTAAAGCCACGGTCCGTGGCTACTCTCAGTTTTAACTAGGCAGTATGCAAGACTGTCAATTTACTGCTTTTAAATATTAAGTACTTTAAATATTTGTTTATTTGAAGAGCCATTGGCGATTGACACTCTTCGTTAAGTTTCCTTTTATAGACAGCTTCAAACAGCAAAACTTACTGGATTTTCCAGGTCTCTATAATTCATTGAGTGTTTTGTTTGTTTTTTAATTAAATGAAATAACTGCGGGGTTTGGGGACCAAAATTTACAAACACAAACAACATTTCTGTGAAAAATCAGAAAAAGAAAATTTAAAATTTCAAAACAAGGCATCAAATAAACCTTGGCAACTTCTGGCAAAACAAAAAAAAACTGTTTCTAGGGGTAAGCTTTCTATAAAAAGTCAAGTATACTTTTTTTTTTCCTTTTCTTCTGGATCTGGATAATTTGACTCTAATAAAGCGGATACCCACATCACATTCGAGTTTGACTTGACCTTTGACTGGTTAATAAAAACATTTCATGGTTTATTCAAGTGGTCAAACAACATAAAAAGAGGTGCAAAGACTGGAATAATCAATTCATTATTAATTTCAATGGAAGCTTATTGTATTACTTTAATAATTAGTAGTAATTGTGAAAATGGCAGTGAAATTGTTTTAATCTATTCCATGTGGTATCTTACCCCAGCTCTACAAAGACATAAAGAGTATTGCCAATAGAGGGCAGTATAATGTATAGCCTGTAGATTTGGGCTCAACATAGTGTAGTATTCAAACAAGCTAAAAGAAATGTGTGACATTTAATGCACATACTTTATGGGGTCAAGTAGCATCTTACAAATGAATTAAATGAGTTATTACGGCTTTTAAAAGAACCGGTTCTATGAAAGCCTTGGGAGTTCCTCCATTCCACAAGTACTTTTTCCCTGTGCTGTTGGCTTTTATTAGCCAGTCAAATATTCAAGTTCTGATCATTTACTTAGTTTTTAAAAAGTTTATCCTAACATTAACTACAGACTAAAAAATGTCAACGTAGCCATTAATCTTAATCTTATTTAAATTGATTTGATTTCAAGAGGTCAGAGTCATAGCTGACAAAAAGTCTGAAACTCAGATCCGAATTTTAGGAGTTATCCTGAAATGACGGCATTTCCACTGTTTGGTATGTTCTCTGGATTATAGACTGCAAGGAGCTTCTGGGAATAGCATCCTCAGCACTAGAAGATAGATGCTAGAGGAGTGTATCAAACAGTGTGATTTATTTCTACATGAAGAAAACAAAACCAGGCAGACATAAAAAGGTCTGAATTCAGATCAAGTCTGAAACTTCTCAGCATGATATCGGCATTGACAACGTGAACCAAAGAATTTTGAGGATCAACATGAACTTACAAATGCTTGAGCAAATAAAAGTACAAGTGTAGATACACAGTTATTACTGTTGGTTAACTGCAATAATATTAATCTCTGTTCTCTTAAGTAAAGAAAAAAAACCATGTTGAGTAATACAGGTCTTTATAACCAGCTTAAAATTCATAACTGAACTCCCTTATTTATTTATGTACTCAATTACTTATTGATAGATAGATTTATTGATTTATTGATTAACTATCTTTACAACGACTGACCCTGTCTTCGCACAGGAGGCCAGTTTTATCAAGTACCTAAGATAAACTTAGCAATAAAAATAAAGAAAACTTAAAACATGTATTCATAAATACCCCAGACAGTTGATCCATTCTGATTGGTCGAGAGCATGTCACATGGGGGTGTTTAAATGGCTGATAAAGACATGGCCGAGAGTGTTTATAACCAGTCAGAAATTAAACTTACGCGGGCGCTAATTTATTTGTAGGGCAATCAATACATACATGTACCACCCGTACACAATGTTAAAATCTAGCATGTGCGCATGCGCGCAATCGTTGAGCGCCGCATGCAATTTTAACCCTTTGTGAAATGAAGCCTGAGGACATGACAGGAATTGAAAAATAAAATTTAAAAAAAAAGGTTTCACAAATTTTCCTACATTATTACGCTTTTTAACAAAAAGAGCATTTATGCATGAAAAAAAAAGATTAGTGCCTCAGTCTTAAATGGCTGTTTAACCAGGTTTTTTTTCCTGTTGCCCTGACGGGATTCTTTTGGCAGAATTGGCGGAATTGCCGGAATCATTTTTCTTTGAGGGTACTACTGCAAAAAGAAACCCCGACTTGACAATGCCAAGAGAACAAAGATACTCTTCATTGGAACGTCCGCTTTGTTTTCTAGACTGAGAAATGTCTAATTCAGGTACCGTGAATTGCAAAACATCGCCCGTTACCTACGGCATGGGAGTGGTACTAAACATGGAACCATAGCTCGGTTCCCGACTCACTCTGACTTACCTCCACTGAGCCAAAAAACAATGAATAAACAATGATGGAAGCCTCTTGATGTCTCGTAATCCTCTTCTTGGAACAAAAGGACAAAGGTCTGTGATCGGGGATTACACAAAAACCACCTCTCAACAGCGAGAAAACACCAAAATATTGAAGACCTTTTTTGGTCTTTGTGTAGGTGAAATGAAGCTTTAGATGTGTGTGCACGCTCAGCAGTGGAAATGTCCAGGTGACCTTCGCTCCGGTATTCCACATGGAATTTTGACTGATCCTCGAGTGTTTTAAATAGCATTTGGCCAGCAGACCACTGGGATAAAGGGAGAAAGCTGTTCGACAAAACATTCTGTAACCAGGAACAATAGACCCTTCCCATGAAATATGTAAATTGCACATTACGCGTGCGCACTAACACTACTGGTGGGCAAAATGAGGGAACATCCCGCCTTTTTGTGTGGGGCTAATGGTGGCGTGATGCACTCATTATGACTACAAAATACAGTGTTTTAAGACCCCTTTTATGTTATCGGCCAAAATAGCACTGAGGGAGGACAAAGGATTAGCCACAATTCTTGTGTAATGAAGTAACTTTTCCAGGATATGGTGTGGAAACCACAATACAAGGACAACAGAATACCAAATAAAGCTATCAACTGCCCAGTTTCTACATTCATCTCCAACTCATCCTACTTGCATTTCATCTGATAAAAGTGTCACCTCCTGCGTGTTTGTTAAGTTGGACTTATCTAGTAGTCTAGGGTTACCAAGGTTAACACACCCACTATGAAGACTCCAAACTTCCTCCTTTGTAAACAGGATGGCTTCCACTAATCAAACAGGGCCCATAATCAAGGCATTCCAGCCAAAGAAAGGGCCCAACAAATGCCCAAGGTTAATCCACTAGTGTGTAATTGATAAAAGTTACATAATTGACATGCCTAGGTAATGACTGCTCAACACAAGGCAGAGTGCTCTTTGTCCCGTTAAAAAAAATCCTACGCACCTGTCAACTTTTACACAGAGAAAGAGCGGGACTGCATTGGGTGTTGCTGGCCGAGCCTGTACACTAAGCTGGCTCCAAGGACATTTCCACCACCTTGTTAGAACTTTTTTGGAATTGTAAAATGATTGAGTCATTATATATTGGGGTTATTAGTCACCATTTGAAACCTCTCTGACAAGATGTCCTTGATGAAATCAGGACATCAACCAGTCCTCTGACAATCTTCATCTTTCCCTTAATGACTTGACCCAACTGTGTTACCAAAAATGAACAGCTCCAAGGTTGCACAGTATGCTCTAATTAACTGCTTAGTCATTCTACATAGAACAAAAATATTGGCTATCTGCTTCATCTTTCAATAGAAAAGTACACAGTTTTAGTTTGTTTTAGGACTTTGTGTGTAACTCCTCAGGTACAATGCACTTTAGGTTGGAGCCTTCTCTTATCCAAGTGTAACTCAAAATCCAATAAACTCTGGTACATCAACCAGACCACATGCTAATTCAGAGCAAAATCAATCAGTCAATCAATAACAGTCAAAACCAGCAATAGGATTGGGATTCAAAGAATTAAATTTACCCAGTCAGTATCCTTTGAGGTTTATTACATGATATTTGAAATAAAAAGTTGCATCCCCTTATAAGGTGATCCCTGTACTCCTGCTTTCCCGGTTGTATCTTAATTTTGGTTGTGATCCTTGGTTGCACAGCAGTTTAAGGTTGAACGGCTTCTGACTGGCACCCCGAACAAAGATATTGACAAATAAGGGAAACCACCAACATTAGGACTATATGTAGCTCAGTTGGTAGAGCGCTGGCACATTTATCCGGAGGTCGCAGGTTCAAATCCCATTCTTGTCAATTTTTTTCTTTGTTCACACAAAAATTTAAAAGAAATGGCTACATAAATCTTTATAGCATTTAATGAAACTCTTGTATTGTGGATGGAAATATTGAACAGTTAACTTTTGGTATTTGCCCCAAACCAACAAGAGTTGTATACCTGCTGTTATTATAGAGTTTGCAGGAAACTGCACCAGTACGCCTTGAGCCAAAGACCGCCTGCATTCTAGAGAGGGTATTAAAGCCACTCAACCAAGGAGCTTTACTAGTGACTAAGGTAAGGTACGTGTACAAGCTTGAATCCTAGAGCAGTTTTCATTTCAATGGATAAAGTAATTGTGTCAGGTGAACTGTACAAATATACAATTATAATGCAAACTATAATACCATTTGTGATTTCTATTCAGTGCAATCATGTATATAGGATTATCTTCTACTATTCATGTTCACATTATTTCTGGTATAAGGTTAAAAGAGTAAACAGACTGAATTTTGGACTTCTCATTCTTCAGGGATACAATGAACATTTAGCTTCGAGGTTCTTCCTCGCCCTCCTGCCATATGAAGTAATAAACAGTAACTGCTACAAAACTTGTTACAAGTCGTTTACCAATTTTGGGATGAACAAAGACAAATTGACTGGAGTGGGATTTGAACCTGTGACCACCGACTAAACACACCGATGCTCTACCAACTGAGCTATCCAGCCCTAATGTTGGTGGTCTCCCTATTTTGTCAATATCTTTGTTCTTCTACCATTTCAATGTTGTGCAAACACACTTCACAAAGACACAGGCTTTTAAAAGATTTGACAAATTATTTCCTACTTCATCCTAAAGATAAAACTGACTGGTAAACATACTAGTTTCCAACTGGAAATGGGATCACATTATACACCACAGCACTGAACTGATGGTTTGAAGTGAACTGTCTTACTAATTGCTTCATTGACAAAATAGCATTGTGTTGTGTTGTTAATCATGAACAGTACCAGTACCATAGATTACAATGCTTCATCTATCCCATAGTAATGTACCACGCTCTGACTGTTATTTCTAAACCATTAAGATTGACATCAAGGCCAACTCTACAAGGCCATTGGAATTCAGCACAGGAAAATATCCACTTACTAAATTATTAAATTGCCATTATAACTGATTGACAATATAGTGGAATAGTACCATCGACCTTCCTCGATGAGCTGTATTTTGTTCAAAATATGATAAAAAGATGTATAAATACAAGTATAATTGGGGCCCTTTCATTTACATTTTTGCAAATTAAACATCAGACATTAAGCAGTTGAATAAAATGTTGTTTGTTGTTATGACACAAGAAGTAACTACATCTGTTCATAATCACTGTGTTACGGCAATCAGTTTATGATCCAGTCAAAGAGTACTTTCCAAGTTTCCATACTAAGTTGATTCACCAGGGATCGATTTCACATAGCACTAATAAGATTCACCTTAAAATGAGTCGTCAGTATCACCATAGTGATTTGTATTGTGACATCACACTTTGCTCAGCAATTAAGATTAATATGCATCTTGAGATCAATCTTTGTGAAATTACGCCAAGGGGCCAATTCTACACACTGATCCGAGCAGCTCGTTAATGGTGGTTTACACAACCACAGCTATGCCCGCTGTACGCACGCTCAATACGACAATAGTGCCTCAGCCGCGCATATGTACCAATCAGCATGGAGGATTCACTATGCGTGTGAGTCAATGGACCATGGTGCTCGGATTAGTGTATAGAGCTGCTTACGCACAAAAAGTAGCTAAGCACAATAAAATTATGCCTACCAGAATAAGGTTACCAGCCAAAATACTGTGTCACATGTGCCATCCGTGACTGGTGTTCTGTTTATTTTTGCTTAGCAGACAATGTTTTATACATATTTTCTGCATATGAAGCTTTGTGAAATTAGCCCCTGATTATCAATGGAAGACTAGCAGCATTTTCTACGAAAACTTGACCAACAGCCTGCAGCTTATTGCTCAATCCAGATCCCTGTGATCATTGCAGTTAACAAATACACCTCCATGCTGTGATTAAGTGACCTCTATCTATCGACTGGACATAGTGTGCGCATCAGCGTAGCAAGTATTTTTGCAACAAACAGTTTATAATTATGGTACCTTTGTAAAAACATCTTGAAACAAGCCTACCCATCTTGTCAAATGCGTATCAGAAGTGCGAAAGGTACAATATTGGTGCTTAAAGATGCTTCGCTGACTTTTTTATTTATTTGACAATGAAAAACTGATATAAAAATCAGAAATGGGAAAGGTACAATATTGACGCTTAAAGACGCTTCGCTGATTTTTTTTTTATTTGACAATAAAAACCTGATTTAAATATTAGATTGCTTTTTTCCATTTAGTCAAGGAAGCTATAAACTTTCATTTGTGATATTGAATGAAAAAATCCATAAATGATTTTAACATTGGTAAGTTAAAAGAAAAAAATGGGGTGATCAATTTTAACAAGTTACTCATCTTGAAAAATATGGAATGTGGACTGTCTCCAAATATTAAAAACACATTTATTTCTACGTATATAAGCATACAGAAATCTGGTAAACTGGCGATTTTCTTTTTCTTTTTTAAGTCCAATAAAATGTTAACTTTCAAGAGTTGCAATTGTAAAATAGGATTTTAGAAACCGTGTCGCACTCAATCATTACTCTCTCCAAACCAATAACTGTGATTCATGTGCAGTTCAGCTGCAGGAAAAACAAAGAGAATATCCGAGGAACTTTGCTAATCGTCCCCTAGACATCCTGTATGCAGATTAGCACCAAGGCTACATTGTCCAAGCCAACACTAATTATCTCCACAGCAAACAAAGGTGAGACTGCTGTAGGAGGTGAAGATAATTCTGTTGTCTAATAATAAAGGGTTCCACAGAAAGCTGATTGAAGGCCATAACTCGTCCTTGAAATGTAATGAGTCCCACTAATTCAATATACATGTACAAACATCATCCCGCTGGGATAGGAAACACGTTGGACAACATGGGAGACCAGTGCACTTTTATTCTGTTGATGGTATGATTTGTTTCCAAGGAAGCAAGCAAGACAATAAGAGGATAGATGCAATTAAGCTTGGCTCAAGGATTGACCGAAGGGAAAGTGAAGAAATAGGATGGCGAGGACTGGAGGCAGGGAGAGGAAAGGTGCATGTTAATAGGTACACTGGTCAGTCATGGTAGGATCACCCCCATCCCATCTAATTTATATAGGCCTTCATTATATAAACTCAGTTGGCAGAAAAAGGATGAAAACTTAAAAACCAATTTCCTAGACCTCCATCAACAAAAATCTAATTATACATAAAAATTCATAGAAAAACAAATGGCAAGTTATTGCACGAGAACTAAATCAAACACCTGCTAATAACACCCCCCGCCCCAACCCAAATCTCAAAACACATGATGAAAAAAAAACTTTCAACTCTATAAATTTAACATCTGCTTGCTCTATGGTACATATACAGTGTTTGCCTGCCCCGCAGCTTCTTGTGGCCATTTTGTTAACTTTGGCCAATATTATAGTCACTTTAGTGCTAAAATTGTTCTAAAAGGAAGCAACAAAAAAAAGTTGATTTTTTTGGGGGGAGGAGGGTGAGGATCTAACTCTGCCAAGATCTTAATCATTTCAAGAATACATGGCACAAGTATGCCTAAATTTGGTGGACTGTGTTGATTTGGGTTCAATCCCATCTATCCATTGATTCACAAGTACCACCTGTGTAACTCCACCATAAATCATGTACACTTCACACACACAAAATTGTTAAGCTCATAAGTAGCGGTGGGGGAGATACAGTGGATGTCTACAAAGGGGTGTGGCCATATGGGGGAGTGGGGCAGGGTCATCATGGAAACATTATACCAACAAGAAAGATGTTTTGATGCAGAAGGCATGGGGTCATGATTGGGGATGTCAAATCAGGGGTGGGGGGGGGGGGGGGGTGTCACAGCGAGGAGATCAAGCTGACAAAGAGGACATCACACAAGGGGAGTGGAATTTTCAAGCGGCAGATGTTCCTTATAATCTCAGACATCGCTGTCCTTCCCAGCAATAAATTAATCCGATTGTTTTCCAGCACAATAGCCTTTAATGGTCAGTCAATCTGACCTCACGACATAATCAACGTCTGGAGGTTGCATCCTGCGCTCTCCAAAGACTTAAGTCTAGAATCAGAGCATCTTTACCCAAGGATAAATCTTACCTAATACAGTTATCTATATATTAGGATTAATCAGTCTTGATGTAAGGCTACAACATTTTTTCTATGTTCAAGTACGTTCCCTGCAATCGTTTTGTTTCCATCTGAACCATTTCTCTGAGATCTCACCTTTGATCAATTTTGCAGACCTTCAGTTTCCTATTAATCTTTCAACAAATATAAGCCCCTTTCACACTGGACGAATTTCCCAGGAAATCCGTGCGATCTTTTCACGCATCAAGTGTGAGACGAACATAGAGTGACGGCGGGGTTAAAATTCCCCAGGAATTTCCCGGGGTTTTGTTTCCTGGAGACTGGCTCTGCTGTGTGAAAAGGGATGAAGATTAATAAACTCCAAGCCAGAATCTACAGTTTCATTGTCTTAAGAGAACAGAGAGGGTCCTTCAATCTGAGAGTTTCTAAAAAGTGAAGAACTAATTAGTTGGTTTGAGCAGCAGCATCAATCATCATGTTTTCTAAGAAAATGACACTAAAGTAAGAATTGTTTACTGGGATGGTGGGTACTTATACATTTCATTATTTCACAGCTTTGGAGAGTGATGACGTAAATGCACAAGTACAAAGAGTACTTTGCCCAATATTCATCAGGGTGTGGGTGGATGATGATGATGTAAACAATAATTATGAAGAGAGTGATGTACAAGATAATTATTCCAACTGAATTTGTTTAGGAAAGTGATCTAACTGGCAATTCAAATTCACAACATACACTCAGTAGAATTCCTCTGAAACAAGTCACAAAATCCTGCAATGGTTTGCAGGGGAGGGGGTGCCTTTTAAAGAGAATGTATGTATCCAAAAAGAGATGTTTATTGTTAATACAATGAATGTACCGACATTTAGCAAAAATAAGACTAAGAGACTGGACTTGAGGCGGAGTGCCATTTCAACTTGATAGGCAAAGTTATTTTATTAGTTAGTCTTCTGATTGTGTACAATGTGCACCAACACTTCAGACTTGAATTACCCCCTTCAACTGCAATAACAGTATATTATTGGAGAGGGAGTGCCTCTTTAAGGAAAATGTATAGTTGTTGTATAAAGATGTTATAAGAAGTGTTTATACTATGTAAAGATGGTAAATATACATACCAACCATTGCAGTATTCAAATGAAGAATACATTTTCCAGCTCTGTTTTCTGTCATTTTGAAATTATGATTATATTATTAGACATTTTCACACTACAACAAATCTCTGTGTTGGACACTGGTCTGACCCATGTAAGTTGGACTGACCTTTTCACACTACAACATTTAAGCACAGCGTTGACCCATGCAGAGCACATGAGGCAGGTTGAGGGTTTTTGGACCCATGTAGAGAATTTGTGATTTTGTGAAACATGATTTCGTGTCAGGCAGTGTGAAGCAGAGCGGATTGGAACCGTGTTGAAATGTTATAAAGTCAACACAGACTGGAAGCGTGTAACTTTCGGCACGGATTGGAGCTTGATAGTATGAAATGGCCTGCTGTTTTCGGTTGCAGATCTAATTATGTTAAAATTTCATTCTTAGATTAAACTTCTGGGGAAAACATTTGGGAAAACTTTTGGTAACAGAAATGACCTGTGTGTCTTTCCTTAAATAACCATGGTGTAAGGAAATGCAATCATTTCAATCCACAGTCTACTGTAGGAGCACTTATCAATTGTGTTAATGTATGTGTTAATCAACTGTTTGCTTGCTCATGCATATAGTGTGTCTACATCAGTCTAACCAATAGAAGGGTGATAATGGATTTTAATGGCTGCATTAGCTATCAGTAATTACAGATAATGGTTCATCTAAAATCAGGTCAGGAATAAATAAACAGGTATGTAATAAATCCTTGTTTCAAAGTATGCTGCATTAAAATTAATACTGTGTGAACCTCAATGGTTCAATGGTCTGCTAAATGCAACCTAGTAAACTGCAAGCAAAGGAACAGTGTGCCTTGGCATGGCCAAGCGGTCAAGCGCACTGGACTCAAGCTCTGGTGTTTCTGATCAGCAGAGTGTGGGTTTGAGTCCTGGTCTTGACACTTGTGTCTTTAAGTAAGACACTTAACCATTATTGGTTTTTTTCCTTAAAAGATGGGGCGTAAAGCCGTAGGTCCCGTGTGTTGTGTAGTGCATGTAAAAGAACTCAGAACACTTGTCGTTAAGAGAAGGGATTTGCCCCAGTGTTTTCTGGTATGGTCGGCTGCAGCTTGCGCCACAGCACCTTTTTAACTGTTACATGGTGGTATATTTTTAAAGCTTGCCTATGGTGCCTATTGACAGTCTACACAAGAACATCCAACAAATGTTTCTTATAAGTGTCAAAAACAGTTCACTCTTCAAAGCGCACTCTTTTGTTTTTTGAAAGAGCAAAGCCATTTTAGTTTTGCAAATGCCACTTCCATGGGAATGCACCAAGACGAAGAACACGGCAACAGAGGTCATGGCCTATATGTAATTACTGGTCTAATCTTCACAGAATTAAAAAAATGACATAAAAATCTGAATTGATTATTTTCTGTCAATTAAGTTTTCTTCAAAATAATAAAAACCTTAATGTGGTAGCCCAATTGCTCTGGGGCATTCATAACACAATAATAGACATGACTTTATTAAGGAAACACTAACTGACTACTAATTTCTTTATGTGGACACTTTTTGTTATTTAAAAGAGACAGTTTTTATTAGGGGAAATGATCTGAACCACGACGAGTCACCACACTCAAACAATCAATGTTAATTACTGATTTGCATTAATTGGTCCTTGGTCTTGTTTTGGTTGCATAAGCATTTTTCCTCTCACAGAAAAGTTACTGCAATTGTTTGTGAAAATTCCATCTTATTGTTTTGATGATCTATTGATAGATTTTACACTAGTTCTTCAGTGAAAGTTTCTGCAGATGATGATGCTAATAGATTTATAAGCATCTCTCCTAATAAGTAAATCTTGTGAAAATTATACTTTTGTATTCAGTTTGCATCAACTAAAAACTCCAAACAATTGTTCATTCTCAACATCAAATTAATTAGATGAATTCAAGCCCTAAAAAATGTAGCTTTGTAGCTGTTTCCTTCCTTGGTGCATATTAAAGGACCGAACAAAAGTACAGAAGGCCTTTACAAGGAAATTCACATGAGCTATCCACTCCAGTCAATGAAACTTAATTTGGGGGCAACCTTCAATCCGAATGTTACATAACAGCCGATTATTTAGATGGTGTCTGCAGTGAAAATATTGAGAGTAAATATGCAAATCAGAAGGTTACTGGTAGTCAGCTGGGGGCTTTCCCACATAGTTTAATTGCTTCGTTTGCACTCTCATCTCATACATTATTCAAAAATATTGCAGTTTGGACAATCTGATTTCTTATAAAACAGCTTACTAAGTACATTTAAATAGTTCTGAAATGTTGTTTTTGGTTCAACATTTTCCTGTGAACAGAGATGCTTTGCTAAGCACAACCCATGTTACTTTGCTTAGCTCAAGAAAGATTACCAGCCAAACTGACAAGTATTATTGATTGACACAAGTAAAATCATGAAGTCAGCCTGCGTGAGACACGATAGCTTAAGCTTATCAATCACACGCCATTCAAATTGATCCAAACAACATGTGCTGGTGCTGCTAAAAAGTATTGTAACAAACTCATTGTGTCAGACCCACTGTTAATCATGGAACTATATAAAATTACAAAAACTGAAACTGTATATTTAAAAACAGACTCACTCTATGCTGTTGGTAAGTCATTGTGTCATACACAGTGGAGGCAACAGAGGTAATTGCCTCCTTTGCCCCTGGTCACTGCCTTGGTGCCCTTGAAATGTTCCAATAGAAATTTACAATTTCCTCATAGAGGTGCCCTTTATCAAGAAAATGCCATGGCCTTTCAAGAACGAAGCAATCAGGCCTGCTGAGGTGGGGGACGCGTACCAATCTGCTGCACGCCCACCGTTTATCATTACTTCTGGCTCTAAAGCTGGCATACATTTGTGTGTAACTTTACCAAAAATCACCCATTTTATTGTTCAAAAGCATTTCTTATGACAAAAAATGTTAATTCTGAGAAGACCTCAGTCTTTGAATAAATATGTAAAAACCAGGTCCACTTATTAAACTTTTACTACATAAATCATAAAAGAAAAACAAGTTCAATACACCTGCTTGGGCTATTGGTAATCAGAGTGGAGCTAGTTTGTGTGAAGTGGGCAAGACTTACAGCGGAATTACGCCACACTTATGAAACTTTTAAAGACAAAATCAAGACGACTGCTATAAATGTATTGATCTTTATCACAGGATAAAGACTCATGTGTTGTGGCCCATGGTTGATAATGGACCTCACTTTTTTCTTCATAGCTCAAAGCTACTTATCCATTTTGTTTCCAATGCCTTAAGAAATCCTATAAAAATGTTTTGATGATGTGAACCAGACACACCTCTGGTCATCTGGCACTTCTAACTAGTTGCCGCCAAGATTCTTTTTTTGGTCCCGTCCCCCTGGCGGGATTCTTTTGGCAGAATTGCCGGAATCTTTTCTCTTTGCTCGATTGCTGGCTCACTCTGACTATCCTCCATTGAGCCAAAATAATGAACAATGGTGGAAGCCTCTCCATGCCTCATAATCCTCTTCTTGGAACAAAAGGACAAAGGTCTGTAATCAGGAATTACACAAAAACCACCACTCAATAGCCAGAAAATGCCAATATATTCAAGACCTTTTGCGGAACCATTTTTGGGGAAACATTTCCATGCATATGCGTCATCCGGCGTCTATTGGTTAATGAAAACAAGATTATAGCAATGTTTAGAGTTAGCTGTTTGGTTCAGAATTGCAATCAGCAACACTGGGATTCAAACTTCCATTTTGATTCCATCAGAGTACGAGTCATACATACCTTTCCTCCAATGATAAGTGCAGCAGAGAAATCATGCTTCTTGCCAATCTTGCTGAGTACCTCAAATGTCTGATAAGCAAGCTCACGAGTTGGAGAGATAATAAGTGCACCCATCCCATCCACTTTACTCCAGCGGTTTCTGTACAAGCACTCTAAGACCTGCAGCATAATAAAACACAATTAAAGTTGAAGTTTATAGTGAAATTACATATAATTTAGTTTATATTGTGTTACATATGGTGTTACAGCAAGGCGATTGATTCCAAGCAGACTTAAGAACTGTCATGCTCTTTCAGGATCTTATTTTTAACCAGTTGGTGCCAGATGACCTGTTTAAACGCAAATGTTTCCCCTGCCTGGAAACGGAAGCCATCTTAAGATGGCTTCTGTTGGATCCCAGTGTTATGTAATTTCGGTACACCGGACTGAAGGTCACCTGATCATTCAACTGCGGAGTATGCACAGACCACACACACGCCATCTGAGGCTTTGATTCTCCCACACAAGGACAAAAAAAGTCGTCAGTATACTCTTATTTTGTGGCCATTGAGAGGCATATTTGTGTTATCCCCGATTATACACCATTGTCTTTTTGTTCCAAGAAGGGGATTATGAGGCTTCGAGAGGCTTCCACTAATGTTCATTCATTGTATTTCGGCTCAATGGAGGTAAGTCAATGTGAGTCAGCAATCGAGCCATGGTTTCGTGTTCAGTGCCACTCCTATGCTGTAGGTAACAGCCGATGTTTTGCAATTCACGCTGTGTGAATTTGACATGGAATATGCAGCACCAGCAGCTAAATGGGTGCACAGGCTGCTGATCATTCCCATCACAATCTCTACCCTCACAGATACCTATTCAATCTGGAGTGATGAGAAGCAATTACAGTTTAGTGTCTTGACCAAGTGTCACGACCGGGATTTGAACCCACACTCTGATGACTCAGAATAGAGATGACTCTTTTAAAATGTAATTGCAAGGATACCAAAGATCTGCATAGTCAAACCATGAACAACTAATTTCACAGTCAAGTAAGCACTGTTGGAATTGGGTGGATTTTAATCCCAAAAAGTATGTTTAATACTTACAGGAATCAAGAAAGCCAGCGTTTTGCCTGAACCCGTTTTTGCTGCTCCAAGAATATCATGTCCTTGTAGAGCCAACGCTATGGTTGCACGTTGTATCTCTGTAGGTGTTGTGTAGTTTGCCGTCCGTAATCCTGTCTTTGTTTTTACTGACAGAGGCAACTCATCAAATCGGCTGATGGTATCTGGATTTATCTGTAAATGGTAGAAATAAACAGAAAAAATCAGAAGCAATTAACATTTTGGTTTCTTCAGCTAGGCTAACCCTATTGATGAGATTAATAACAGTAGATTTTTCCCACTTGTCAACCATGTGTAAAAGTTAACAACTTCAGCATTCTGAACCAAGACAAGCTTTGTGTATGAAATCAGCAGTGAACCTGCTGTCAGCAGCCAAGACTAGCTCAGTTTGAACAGAAAAATAACAAACAAAAGATGTTTGAACAAATGAATTGTTCCGATATTATATATTAACCCTACAAAACCAAGTTGAAGGTATCTTTAGGATATTGGGATTGTTGAGACATTGTTGTTTCAATTGGAGGATCAAGTCAGAGATACACAATCCTTGTCTTATTATTTTACAGTATTGAATTGTCCATGATATGGCTACCAACATATTTCTTTCAATTCAAGTCAGTAAGAGTATAATTTGTGTATGCCGAAATAAAAAGGCATGCAACCGCAATTTGTAAAAAATAGGAATGTGATCTTAGTGTCGGGCAAGTAAACTACTGGAAAAGTCCTGCAGTCAGGTGTTTTTCAATTGAATAATATACTGCACTGTCTATAATAAAACTAGTATCTTTAAAATATAGACAAATGATGTTTGAATGTTGATTTTGAGTCTGATAAGTTTCAAATATGTTGAAGTATAATTCGTACCCAAAACTAACGTTAATATGGTAAATCTTCTCTAGTCTTACTACTGCTTGTTCAAATATAAACATTTTACATTTTTATTTTACATATTATTAAACTGTGTTGAAATTTTCTCATTTTGATTCTAGTCTTGTCACTTGTATGTATACAAAATTCTGTTCCAGTAAGCGTTTTGAGCTACAAAAAATACAAACATGCACTCCGGTCTTGTGGATTTTCCCACCAACTTTCGGCTCTAAACAATGCTAAAAAATACCCTTCAGTATCCAACTCCTGTCCAAGCACTGTCAGTGTCACTGTCACTGAGCTACCAACATGACCAATGCCCACAGTGACAATACAATGCTTTAAGTTTTAGTCAGGAAACACATCTGTGCAAGCTTACTGTCAATACTGTAGCCTAGAGAAGTACTACTAAACTATAGACATAGTAGTAGTACTAACTATAAAAAATACGTTAGTAATAGTAAATAGTATTATGGTCAGGTGTATCAGTATGTGTCAGTGACAGTACACTCACACTGTGTGTCTGAATAAGTTTTAGTTGCGATGTCGTCCGTCCGTCCGGATACTGGCCAAGTGAAAAACAGAGTTTCTTTTTCTACTGAACTAACTCACACTTTCATATTGAGATTTTAGGCGTTTCCCCTCTTCCTCCTCAAGTTTCCAGCGTTTTACTTCGAGTTTATGACGAGCTTTGTCACTTGTGTGATGAAATCTCTTCGGTTTATGCCCACGTTGTTGCAAATTCTTGCCACCCATGTGCTGCGCCATTTTGAATATATCCCATCAGCCATTGCGTTTAAAGTCGCTAAAATTTACCCGACGGATTTTTACTGTGGATACAATACACGCAATAAACAGCCGTTGCTATCCTCTCATCCGGAAGTGGCAACGTAGTTAGTTTCCCCCAGAAAGGTTGGGGTACAAAATGTACATGCGAGGGTCTATTCGTGTATAAATTCTAAGATTCGGCCATTTTATCAACGTATCATCATAACTACCTTTTCCATCGGTTGTCCCTTGGGGGACAACTCAATGAGTCTGGTTTGTAAATAGGTTATTTGAAAACCTGGAAATATTCCCCTGCATCATCCCTACATCTCGTTTCATCATGGACATCATTGCACCATCGACATCACTTTCCTGCAACTAATACCCTTGTTATTATGAAGCACATTGTGTCATCGGTTTTTTTTCACACGTTATTTGAGCTGTGTCTCAGTTCCTCGTTCAGCATTTAGAAGAGGCCTCTTGAAAAATCGAGGCGGTCATGCGACATCGCCTTTGGATTTCGCGCACAGTAAATTGCTCACACACAGCCTGACAGAATAGTCAATCTTCGTTCGCTATAAACTAGAATTCGAGATGGTTGCGCACCATGTATTACACAGACGGTCAATTCATCCAAGGCCGTCTAAGGCCAAGGTTGAAACATACAACCCAGGTAAGAAACTCCACACAAACAAACCGGGTTTACATATAAGCCGGAAAACAACGAGGGGAGAAAGAGTTTTGTTTCCATGGCTTCCGTCATGGTCACCAGCTAAGATGAATATACGAACGGATACTTGATGATGTGGGGTTTTTTATCATGGAAATCGGCTATTTTCTTGGAGGAAATTCTACAATGAAACAAGATCGGTTTTTTCTTAGCTCTTATCAATTATCTACAAGGTTCTTTTTTCCTATCCGAAAAGCGATGATAAACAAAAATCAATGTCATGTGTTCTAACCATAGCGATTGTTAGTTGTTTTCTTTCTGAGAAAAAAATGAAGGAAATAAGACTAAAAACACAAACATTGTGTGAGCAGCCGTGAATTGTTGATCAAACTAATTATTATTGTTATTTTTTTTTTAATCATTATGAAAGCTTGTATTTACGTCCGATTTGCCATTGAAGTCCAACACTGTTTGGTAGATCAACTATACATTATTCACCTCATTACATGGAAAATGGTATACATCTATAGGTTTACATCAATGATCGATCACCGATTCACATGATTTGATATCGGTTTATCAACAGATGTTGCAGCAATTTGCCCAACAATAAAAGCACAACAGCTTCCTATTGCATACAATGAAATAAAGAATTTTGCCTATACGCGTTGTAAGAACAAAAAGACATAAGTTGAGAGTGACGTTTGATAATGTCAACCGAGTCTATGATTCTAAGTAGCTGAGGCGAAAACTAATCCAAGCTTTGCACCTCCGTAAAAACAACACATTTCGAAATAAACGCAAATTATGAAATGTAGCCTTCAGACAGCAATGTTTGTAAGCGATGGATCCGAATCGACCGGGGTTATGGTGTATTATCATAGCCTCGAAAACAGAAAGCCATGGACACGTGTGTTCCAATTGACCTCAAGGTCCTGGCTTGATGAAAAGGTAATATTCTCCTGGAAATTACTCAAAGAACCCAAGACTGTTTCTCCATTGATAGCAAGGACTTCACACAAAACCCAAATTGCCGATTGCACAATGACAGTATAGCTTTTGTTGAATTTCTAATTTGATTCGTTTCATTTAATTTTTATTTTGTAGGTCACGAAGTATGCAAGTCAGTGAAATATGAAATAGCGAGTTACCGGTAATCAAACCTTGTATAGCTTTAATATCTTTCCATTTCATATTCCAATAATTTTTTCGTTTTTAAAAGAACAAGTGGTGAAGTTCCCTATTCGATCTAAATGGTGCTTGTGATGGCAAAATGAAAATAATCCAGTGGCAAAAGGATAGGCTCTATAGCATTTATACAAATTAAAGTTTCGGCCATAATTATTAATATGCCAAGATAAGCATAAAGGCACGTACAATGTTTACAACTGTAAATGAGATTAGGATAGCCATTTGATTGCGCAAAGTTATACTGCCCTTTATAAAATGGAACCAGACATTTAAAATCTGCAATTTTATGATGGTTTAATTAAGAAGAAAAAATCGTAGACAATCTACTATATGGCTTTAAAACCACTCAGTTAGCTTCAAATTCACTTTGCTTCGACTACACTTATCATATTTCAATGTCAAATAAAAAAAACTTGAGGGAACAAACAACCAAACAAATAAATAGAAACTAAGAGTATATCCAGGCTAAGTCTACAGTTTCAGGGTTCCATCAATAGACGTAAAACCGCCCGATGTGTTATTAGTTGATTTTACGTAGAGGCCACGCGCCGCTGCCACGAGGCCAACCGTAAGCAACGCTTCCGAGCCCCATGAGGCTTTCATCGCTTATTTGGGTCGAGGCCATTTCGGACGGGAGGTTTTGACCTGGTTCAAAACTATATTTCTGATGGGTTTCAATTTGTGATAATTAATCCCACCTTGTATCATTGAACTTGACGTTTTGGGAGTTGAACCTTGGGTCAAGTTTTGACCCGGTCATTACCACCTCTTGTGATGTTTTTATGGAGCAGGGACCGAGAGGACAGGTCGCCAAGAGACTGAGGACCGGAAGTGTTTAACTGTTGATTGCGATACACAACAACGCGGTCAAGAGGCAATTCAACCATGGTTGCTCAATGGAAGTTATAACACCTCCAGACAAACTTATTGAATTGAAGTATGAATGAAATGAAAACCCTTTATTTGGGTTTATTCACCATGAATCATTGGCAGTAAAGACGCATGTTGTGTCACCTTTTACCACTGAGGCTTATAGAATACTAATAGGCCTATAAGTATTGTAGAAAATACATTCGACCCATTAGGCGCGAAATGTTGTGTTACAGCATTCAGAAGACAGGACGGAGTTAAAGCATGGGAGGTAAGAACATCCAGGGTCAAAGGAATATTCGGCACTGATTTACGTGAAATAGGTGTGGTGAAATGCTATGGAATTATATAAAATTATGAATTATGAATTATGAATTAGCCTTTCCTCAGGCTGGGGTTCAGCTCCAGCTTCTGCTTCAGCTTCCAAATGCCTGGAAGTGGCAAATTAACCAATGGCCGGAGCAGGGTCCGAAGTTTTGAACCAATATCGGTGGTCAGGAATAAACCCGTCACCTGCACAGATAGGATAGAATGTATCACTAAATCTTGATTTCTTATAATGTTGACTCTGCAACCGCGAGAGTTGTTTAATTTTGAGTTAGCTATAGGGGCATACCAACAAAATTGGTCCATTATAAACCAAAATTCCCATGAGGTCAAATAATTTACAGAGTCCTATTCAAAAGAGCGCCATTAAGTCTTTCCTGTATATTTTAGAGTAAAACTGCACGACCCTGACCTCCTCTTTGGTCAAGTTGTCAGCAAGATGGTCATCTATTAACGGGGTAAAGTCATCAGACATCAAGCTGTCAGGATCGAGACTGATAGAGGTCATAAAAGTAACCCCTAAATATTAAACTGCAAACTGATTTCAAATATATTTTACGCGATCGCCTTTTCTTTTTAAGATTCTGTTATGATGAAATCGTTACTTATGAAACATCACATTTTAATTACTGGAAACTTATACCAAATCCTCAAACAGATGTTTTGGCGTTACGTGTACAACATGTAATATTTCGTAGGACATGCGGTGGTTCTGAGAACAGCCAGTTCGTAATTTTGAACTTGTACTCAAGCTGTCTCTTTTATTTTATTTTGGTCCCCTTTTAGATTATGCGTTTAGATTGTGTGTATTGTAAGTCTTAAAGTATATCTTGCTTGGGATTCTTAACAAAATAAGCGAATGGGCATCAGTTGTGTTGTAAATTACGTCAAATTTTCAGACAAAAAATGAAAAATAAATAAAAACAGAGTTTAAGCTTAAACTTTGGAAAGGTACCCTGCCCACATTTTTAAAAAGGCCTATGCCTATTAAAAAAAACCGGCCGTTTTTCTCAAACTTGAAAAAACATACTACACCTTCTTGAATGAGACATTGAAAAGGGTAAAATCTTAGCAGTATTTAGGGAAAGACATTAGGCTTGTATGGTGAATCATTACAACTATGCTTTCGCTAAAGCCGTAAAATTGATCTGGAAGCTGTTAGTGCTTATTATTCAGGGACAGTGACGCATGTTTCGAAGAAACTTAACTTCGCGAGGGTGCCAGCACTTATTAGTAAAACAAACTATAAATAAGTCTCATAGATTAATCGCTAACGCCTGCGAATTTTCTTAACTTATCTGTAGGTCTGGGATAGACAATTGTCAGACAAAATAAGTTCTTTAGTTATCAATCATAAAACTTGGCATTAATAGTTTGCACTGTTCGTCAGCCACAGAATGTATTCCTCTGAAATATTGTCACTTCGGAAGAATATTGGGTTTGACTCCCTTGTCTTTAAATTGCCAGGCATTTTTTTCCATTAAATTATGGATTTTTAAGAGTTTGTTTTTGTTTTCTTTTTTTTAACATGGACATAAACTAGGGGTTTCGGGTTAATAATTAGCGTTTATACTTCTGTGCAGACCAGTCGATTATCGTTCATCTGAGCTACTGCCACTGGTATGGTGCCCTGCTGTACAGGAGCAATTGAAGATCAGGGAAGAAATGGGAAATGTTTAACTGTGTTTCACTATAGTTTATATGATGTCTCTTTGGAGCCACCGTACCCATCCTCTCTCAGACAGTACACCATTATGATACTTGAACGGGTACTATCTCAAACTTGAGAGGCGGGATCATCAATGTTTTATTGCATTGGAACATGATGAATATATCGTGATGTTCTTCCAGAGCCACCGTATCCAATCACTTGTAATTGTCAATGAGATGAGGGGAATGCTAGTTTAAAGAGATATCTAGACTTCAGAGTCCATTATTGTATCAACATAAAGTCTGTCATCCATGAGCTTTGAATGCGATTGTCACTGAGTACCAATAATTTCTCCTCTCAGTATTTTCCCCGGCCCGATTGTCGACATCAGAGCAAGCGACTGTGCAATTGTAATCGCAGTCGCTGGGGCGCCTACCCGCTAAGACAGACGCGCCACCACGCCTACTCTACAGCCTTGATCCAAACCCTGGCATGAATTCATACCACACAAACTATCTCTTGATTTCATTATATTGATGACATAATTGTTTTGTTTGCAACTCTAGTTTTTTTCTCTCTCTCTGAACACGTGGCATCATTAATACATTCAGGGTCGTTGTGAGTGAGCAATACAAATGTCCGACTGCCACTATCAATGTGCTTTATTTTTTTGTTTCGGGAGTAAGCTGCGGGAAGAAGCTACAACATCAGACTAGCATGCCCTTCGAACAGCAGACTGTTAGCTCCGTAGACGCCACTCGTAATGTACATGATCCTCCACAAAATATCAAAAATAGAATACCTTAATTACCTTTCAGACCAACTCAAATAAATTGTGCATGTGTCATAATTATTCAAGGATACATTATTATCTATTTTCTCCCAAATTTTCTTTTGTAATGTGATCGAGTGGGCGAACATAAACCAGGTGCAACGTAACCTTCATTTTACTTGATAGACCGAATATGCTCCATTTATTACGAAGTTTTAAGGCCTGGGATTGTAAACCGGGCCTAGAGTTAAAGTGGAAATCATGCAGTGCATTCGACACGTTTTACTCTTAATGATAAGTATATACATAGATATATATATACATATATATAAATGTACGAATCAATAAACTTGGCTGCAAAAATCTACATACAAAGCTTAAATCTATGTCTTTTTTTCTATAACCAGCACAGGACACAGACAAAAGTAGTCTGCAGTGCATTAGCGCAGTGGTTCTTGTATGGCTAAAAAAAATAAACGCTGCGATCGTTTTCGCTGTGTTCCCCGCAACCTGTACTAAAATTTTCCAGTCATTTCGTTGGACCTTTTTATATTGAATAAAACACCAATAGTGGTGTACGTCGTTTCTTTTGTCGCACGTTAATATGTTCAAGTCTTTTTAGCTGTTACATTTTGATAGTTACTGCGAGCATACGTATTGCTCCTTTGCAGAGGTTAAAAACTTCGTAAAACTACAATTGGCCAGGATGGTGCCAAAGATGGTATTGCACATCCTTGGAATGATATTGGGTTTCAGGCCATTTCCAAACTAGCGGCTGCGGCTGGATCATCCAAACTTGCGTTAAGCATGGGCTGCCCTTAGCAACAGCCCCAGCTGAACACTGTCTTAGGCCTGTACTAATGATTCAAATTTGCAGCTTGGTTCCTCCATTTTGAGTTGTGTACTTACATCACACATTACTACCCGGAATATGCACCACGGGCTTCAAAATAGTAAACGTTGGCTAAGCCAGAGCCACAGCCAAATCCAAACTCTTCAGTTGAGCCCCAATATTATTTTAGAGTGCTATATCGCATGGGTGACCATCCCCAAGATACCAGAGATTTAGGGGATTTGGCAAATATGGCGCCAATTGCCGTTTTTCTTACAATGGAAACAAAAATCGACTGCATCTTTTACAGTGTTTTCGAAAAACCGGTTGCATTCAGCATCACTGCACCGTGACAGCCATGGGCTCCAGGAGCAACGCACCGTGAAGCGTGGCCACAAAACTGCCGGGGAGGGGCTTGTTAACGCCTCAGTAACATGCAAGAGGCGACATCGGCACGGAGAAGGTACGCGGGGCTGACGGTACGCTAAGCCGACCGGCTCGTTATGCCCCGAGGCGGTCTGTCGCCTCTAGGGTGTCTGACACCAGGTGGTTTAGTTACCATGTGAGTCTTACCACTGTGGTTTGACAATTTGTTGAATCTATCCACGTGGTTGTGGTTAGGAAAGAGCAAAGTGTGAAGATGATTCCTAATTCGTTGTCTTGTTAAGTAATATAAGTTTTCTTGTAGAATATGCAAACTATTTAAAGAGAAGTTGAAGACATAGCCTTCCTTTTCTCTTCTCCCTTTTTGAGAAAAAGTTTTGAAGTGGCCATTACCTTCGAGTTTCTTGGATCAGAGTAGAACTGTACCAAACAAACCCAATCCTTGCTCAACGTCAACCACTCTGGAGAAAGAAACAAAATAACGTAGTGTGTCAAATTTGTTCGTGTATATACGAAATTGTCATCTCAGAACTTTCGTGAACTACCACCTTAGTTTTTTGTCAAACCGGTGCTGGGAGAATAAATAGTCTGGTGCCCTTTGTAAAATGAGAAGCAACGTTGATGTTCGCTATCGCAAGATAGGAAAGGTGACAAAAAGGCGGGAGCAGCCTGATTCCAAGAGAGTCCGAATTAGTGGCTTCGACATCGGCTACGGCCGGAACGCCGAAAAGTCCTGTTCTTCACCGATGTCGTTTGCAGCTAACGACCATAGCCGTAGCCGAAGTCACTCTTGACTCGGAGGCGGCATCAATAATTACTCTACACAGGGGTTGGTGGGGTCATTAAAAGACAAAATCTAAAACAAAATGTAATTAGTTTTCCCATGAGGAAAGTCTACTCATACAAATTGCCCGTTCCTTTGAACCATAGAATGAAGACTATATATATCCCCTCAGTATAGTTTCTCATTTCTTCTTCATGATAATAAGCGCATCTAATTATACATATGCATTCTAGTGTTTCTTTCTAATTTATTATCACTATTATTAAAACAAGATTATTTTGGTTAGTTTGTATTTAGTTTTTTTTTAGATTGCGTGCATCATTCCCAGAACAACGCGCTATACTTCTCCGCGCAAGATACTTGATACTCGATATGACTCGATACTCGATAAACTGTCCAACATATTATAAAGTGTCAAAAAAGCATAGCGTGATTATATTTTTCAAAAAAGGTTTCATTCTAGTGGGATTCGAACCAACGTTCATACGCGATCATACTATAAAAGAACTTGAATGAATGTTCCAAAAGCCAATGCCGTATACTACGGAGCTCTAGAGCTGGAGTGCCATACCACTTATCTACAATGAGAAACTTGTCTTGCCAAATCGACTCACTAAAACTAAGATGTCGACTTGTCCTGATACTGATCTCGCCACGTCGACTTGCTGAACTAAAATGTCGACTCGTCCCAATACTAATCGCGGCAATCCACCTACTAAAACTAAGATGTCGACTTGTCCTGATATCGATCTCGCCAAGACGACTTACTGAAACTGAGATGGTAAGTCGACCTCTTACAGGTTCAGTGAGTCGACTCGTTATCTGAATAAGTGGTATGGCACTTCTGGAGCTTCGTAGTATATACTAAGTTGCACTCATACTTACTTGTTGACGTCCAGTTCAGATGTTTGCACTTACAAATCAATGTCTCGTGAATGTGGTTTTTGTAGGTTTTAGAACTTGTGTGTGTTTGTCTTTTTACCTCTGAAGATTCAGACACCTGCACAAAAAGCATTGAAACTCTTAAAATAACTTACGACGCTAGGGTTTGAAATTTGATGCAGAAACTTCCTTATGAATTAATTAAACGTTTAGCTGGTGTAGTTTTTAAAATAATTAATACCCTAACCAAAAAGGAGAAACAAGAAACAGAATCCATTAGGCTTAAGAGACAACCGTCTTTATACCAGCAAGGGCATGCACGTTGGCTTCCCTGCCTTTATGGACCCCGATTTGAATCCCGGTACAGACCGGTAGCTGAAATTTCTTCATAGCTTTTCTTGACACTGTATCTTTAGATCAGGCCTACAGGTTACAGTGCAGGGCACTTTTGAGGGTTCCTTAGTTTCATTATCAGACAGAATTTTTAATAACAATAATGATAGTAACAACAGAGGTAGTTTCTTGATAAATGTGTCTATGCTATTCAACTTTGGAACAGTTTTAGTACAAGGAGTTACAGACTGAGGAACATTTGTAGTTTCTTCATTTGTACTCTTGCATTGGGTATATTATAAACAATTATCACTTTAAACTTGTTCCGTACGAAAACAGATAATATATCACTGTATACTAATGGAATTCCCATATTGAACGAGGGGGAGATATACAAGCAACTCTGGTGGGAATCAGACCCACGGCCCTCCACATTTAAGAGTAGATATCTGAATTGAGTTTGTTTGGTTGTTGGAGCTAGGTTAACTTGATTATACGGTACTTTAGCAGTAATGTGGAACCTTAGAGATCCAGATGACTTAACTTTGTCACCGGGCAAGCTTGTTGTTGCCTTGGTCAAGATATCTGCTCTTAAATGCACTAGTCGTGGGTTCGACTCCTATCCTACGTTCCTGTAGATTCGGAAAGAATGGGAGTAAAAACATATTATCTTGTAATCTCAATGAAGAGATACAAGAACGGATATTTCCAAGATGTTACAGAAAGCCCTGTCTAAAAATATAAAAGTTTTGTGGGGAATAAAGACACGCCTTTTATTAGTTAATTGGAGAACAAAGACGATGACGCCAACTCGGCCCAAGGACGAGGTCACTTTAAGCACCAAATGCGCGCCAAAACTAACAACTTCCCTTGTCGTCTGCGGCAAACCTTGAACCCGAGGTGCTTCGTATCCTCTTCTATGGCCTGGTAATTCCACAGGCGTCTAAGTCAGTAACAGATGCTACATATACTTGTGTCAAAGACCTCTAAATAGAACATTGGGAGTTCTCATCGCCAGTATCTGCAAAAATATTGATCGAAGAACAAACAGCTAGTAACCAGATTAAGTGCATTCAAAATGAGCACTTTAGTTCCACAAGATACATTTTCTTAACAGTATCTTAATATCCAAGAGAAAATTGTGCAATTCAAATGTGAACGTTCTTTCTTTGAGATTGTCCTGAAACTGCCTTGCCTGCAATTTGCCTTGTGTGACGTAGCCTTTAAGCAGCGGTCATATTGGACTTTTGGGCCACCTCAAAATATAGTCAAGGCTTATGTTTCATCTCAGTAATGTCAGCCATGTTGATTCCACGAGTAAGATGCTGAAGACTGTGATGCATCTCAATCTTCGATCAAGTTAGACCTCAACGTGATACTTTGTATAATTAACTCTTCTTGGCATTTCAGTTCCTTTGACAAACTATATTTATATCAACTCGTCACTGCATGACGTATATGCAAAATGCACCCTTCAAAATAATCATGTTTCATGAATATTTCCTTCGATATGTCTGCTTCGGCTAATGGGCAATTTCCAAGGATCCTTGGACTGGCCTGGCTTGGTAACCGCAGGGATGCCTCTACCCACTAAAAGAATATAAAAAAATACCTGAAAAGTAGTCTCAACCGGCAGGAGCGCCATGGGCGAGGTTTTCAAATACACTGGTGAAGTGCCCCTGAGGTAAATACAATTCAATACGATGCATTATTCATGAAGGTTATGCCCTCGCTTAGAATGATGCATATTAATTAACAAATGGCGGGAAATGGCTACAATCTACTCGTCCTCATTGTCTTCGGGTCAGAAATCTGCCAACAGCTTCCAAGGCGCTCGAGGTGAAAATATCATTACGTTGTGTAGTTGTCCTTCAGGGTTTGGCGTCAATCGATGACTTGCTGTAGTTTATACGAGGCAGTAACCGAGTGATATAATCATCAAACCATAACATGGTCATTCATCAATGTGGACAGTAAAAGATTGGGCCTATGTGTGAAGGCGAATTCAAATCCATGAGCCCTTTGTTCTGATTGGAAATTAAACAAACAATGCAAAACCTATCACAAATCAGTGTTAATCAATAAGAAAAAACCCTCGTTTGTATGAACTAGAGCCATGACAAAGCCACCAAGCCTACACCCTTTGTCTTTTGCATTAACAATGTGAAGGAAAACTGCGCGAGAAACACAAACATAAATTCTTATTCTGAATAAAAAATGTTTCTGTTCTTAACATTCATAAAATATAATAGGAAGAGGTAGCTCTATGTAAATGATAAGGCTTGTATTACTTTATTGCAAATTGTTTCAAGGTTTGGGTGTTGTGGAGTGTTTCGCCTTGGTATGGATGACAAACTAAATAGATTATACCTATCAGAAGACCGACTCAGTTTCAGGGGCTGTCATGATTTATGAACATAAAGCCAGAATTTAAATCAAATCAACTGCTCTAGTTTTGTTTTCTAAATAGATTATAAACTGGTTTCATAAAAAAAGCAATATTCACTGAACCAAATAAAAGAAGAAGTGTGAACTGTGTCTTTGTGTAACTGACTGACATTCTATATTGCGCTGCTTTTCTCCCAAACAAGTTTACGTGTGAAAGGAACGGTGGTTTCAGAAGAAAAAAGAAAGGGGAAAAACGTTGGCCGCTTTTGTCTACAAAATAAATTGTTTCTGGCTCATGAAGGTAAACCACAAGGAGCGGAGACAATGGTTGTTATTATTGTATTAAGGGGAGCGGGGTAAAGTATAGAGCTTTGTAAAGTTTATACACAGTATAATGTGTTTAAAGGCCGAGTATACCTTTGGTATTTGGAACCGTACGTTTGTTTTAATCCAATATAATTGTAGATACCATAAAACAAACCTCTGAAAATCTGGAGCGGTTATTTCCCCGCAGAAGGGTCCTTCAATGCTGAAACTGCATGTTTTTCATTACGTGGAAAAGGCTTCATGCCTGAAGCCTTTCTTAGATTCAAATATTTAAGCTAGATATTACCTCTTTCTCAAAGACTGTATACGTTACTTCAAAGGGAGCCGTTTCTCACAATGTTTTATACCGTCAACAGCTCGTCGCTGCTCCTTACCAAGTAAGTTTTTGTGGTCATTTATTTTTGGAGTAATTACCAAAAGTGTCCCCTGCCTGTAAACAATACGTTTGTATTCATTTCCAGGGTTCGAGAGATTGCTGGAACAACCTCCACAGGAACAAGATCGACGTACAACCTTGTACCCTTTTGATGATTGATCCCCGAGGTCCTCATTTTGAGGGCCCGTGACTAGAATATAAACTACTCGCTCAAATATGACTACTCTTTCCACGAAAGGTCACATAAGAGGTCACATTCACGACTCAATTATTAGTTAATGAGATTAATCTTAACTTATTGTCTAAAAATGTACACTTCCTCTACTTTTAAGCCATTTAAAATCATGATTGATAAGAGCAAGAGGGTGAATAGATTTCGATCCCAGGTTTTACATTACTGGGTAGGATGTCTGTCTTTCTACTATTCTAGGAATAATCCAGTCCAGACTTTTAAGTTGATATTTTAAGACATGGTTGGGTTTAGGTCGTGAAATAGTTCTGTCCGGAATGCTGTCAATATCGCCCAAATAAACGACTGAATCTGAGCATGTCGTTTTTCTTACTTAAAGTAAAAAAAGCCGGCTAATACAACTCAAAATGCTAGAGCCGGATGGTAGTTCCAGCAACCAATGTTTTAAAAACTCCATTAAAACTGCTGGTGTTCAACTAATGGCCTTTTTGTGGCAAACATGATCCGATTAGATATTACATTTGATATGTTAAAACTAAATAAGTTAGACATACACATCCTTTTCATTTGATTGGTGGAACATGCATCACGTGACATTTACTTTTACTCCCATCCGCATCGGCGATCAAAAGTCTTATTCGCCCACGGGGGAATAGTATTTCCCATCCATTCAACAGTTAAGATCATCCTTATTCCCAATGTTTTTGAGTAGTAGTAGAGCGCTGCTGTTAAAACAAAGGAGCACCTGTGCAAAAGGTTGTGATCTGATCGGTATTAATTATTTGCACTGTTGTCAACCAAACACACAAATCAAAATGATGTTAAACTTATTTTCAAAATACATCAAATGACAAGGATCTGTATGTAAGTTTTATAAAGCAAATATTGAGTTCTTTAATGGGCTAAATATGGGAACAAAATTATCGCTCTGTTCGCTTCGTGAAACGGAGCAGTCCAAATTTTGACCTTGCGATAATATTCCTCCCATTCCACTCTGAGCCACTCAATTTTTTTGTAAAATATAAGAGATCCGCTCCTCACTAACCCTTCTTTGCGTGCATCTTTGAGTCGCTGGTTATTTAAATTTTGTATGAAGCTACAATAATTATTGCATTCACCAATCGCACATTTTGATCTCAGCGTTCCACAACTGTATTGAGTAGGGAGAATTAATTCTCTATCAGTGTATTTTCGATTTTAAGTCTGAACGATGGCTTGGATTAAAGTTGTTTCTGGTACACCAGAGATATTCTCGCCAAATACTAATCTAACTATCCAAGCCAATTATAGCTGCCCTTGTTCATGTTTTATTTAAGTAAAATAAATATTTACATTTCATTGGCACTGCTCTTATCATAAAGAGACCAGAAAGGTGGAGTCAGTGACTATTGATGATCTTATCATGGTGCAAGGAACGCCACCGTGAAGGTCAATATGAATTCATCATATCATATGATTTTCACCTTCCGCTGTGGCCGAGGTTAGTAACCCAAGACTGGACAAGTCATGATGAAGAGATTCCTTTCTCGTGGTTATACTTGGATTATTTTGATGAGTCATTTTTCACACCAACCAGTACACAACTCTGATGACTGCTGATTCTTGATGCGTCATCTCGTATCTTTGGCGAGCGAAAGAGGCCAGTGGTCATGGGTGTGTCTGTGGCTGAATGACCCAAACGGGGTGCAGCTTGTTCCCCAGGGCTAATCTGATGAACACGGTCCGGACACCCGGTCCGTTGGTGGGATTCGTAAAGCATTATCCTCATCACTCATCATATTGTCGATTGGTGAATTTGGGAAGGGAGTTTATCTCCATATATCAATAAAGGAGGGTCAGGTTGACGTATAGTGCTGCTTCCCAGGTCTTTCACTGCAGTGGACCCAGGTTCAAATCCATGCTCAGAGTGGAACCTGATGACTGATGTGACGATTGGGATTGCAGTCACCACTGAATACCTGGGTTTCCTTTTAGCTTCTCCCCTTAACTGCACCTGTAGTGATAGTCCCGTATTCGGTCTTCGCCCAGCCAAGCTTTCTTGGCTTTATACCATCTTGTTTTGTGTACTCACTTGTGAAACTGAATAAATTACAATTAAGACTTGGTTTTGAATACAGGATCTAAATGGGATCATCTGTAAAGTGATGAAATGGTATCAATGAGTTGGTCCACCACTGCTGCTTTTTTAAAAACCATCACATTTTGTTTGTAATCTGCACACTTTATACATAGGGCCTATTCAATGTTTCGTGAAATCTCGAAAAGAATTGCGGTTTTGATTTGATTAATTAAACTGGTCTTTGGTTCGCAACAGCTTCTTAGCCTACCACATGGCATCTTTATATTAATATACTGAAATAAAGTCTTAATAATTCATTCTTAATTCCAGTTTCGAGACCACAGGCATATCAGCATAATCATGTGTTATTGGCGATGAAACATGAATGTCCCATTCAATAATAGCAGACATCAAACAAGGTTAACGAGGGCTGAGACCATTGAATTCGATCGTATATCAACTACTCGAGGTCATTCTCAGAGCATCGATATTAATTGTTAAGAGCAGCTGGCGCTGTCTTGGCTGAGACATTGTTTTTCTTAGCAGGCTCCGATGCCACAGCCCACTGCTACGCCTAGCCACTGCTCTCGAATCGGATGCAAATTTATTCTAATGATATCATAAACTTTCGACCAATCACCACTCATTCTTAGTCATCACGCACAGTCGGGTAAAACTCGAATGCAAATTGTACGACGTCAGTATTGCTTTCGACTAATCACTACTTTACTGTGGTTAGCTGTCTAGAATCCAGTGGCCCAAATGCAACACTACACGTACATGTACATATCACGTACATTATCGTATCTCATTCATTATAATCCAAATATAGTACGAAGTGGTGTCATAAAGGTTTGGCCAACCACACATCAGCTGTTGAGATTTGCATAAATGCATAAAAATAAGTAGCTTGTTACGATATTTGCCCAAGTCTCAAGAGATTCTAAATATAAAGTTTAGACCTATATTTATAGGTAAGCAAAAATCTGTAGGGAGAATTTGTCAAATCAATGGACCTTCTAAATAGCTTCTGTAGTGTATAATAGTTTTAAAAAACATGTGTTTTTATATGCTTTATAATATTGACAGTCAAAAGGCAAGGTAATGTACATTGCTTAATAAGTTTGATTTTACGCAATTGTATTTAGTTTCTTCATGAAACCTGGTCACAACTATAACGAACATTTTTAGGCCCTACAATTTTTGTTTATAGAGAAAAGTGAAAAGAAATCAATTTTTAACATTTCCGTTCTTTTGTGGCCCATGGTACTGTGAATCAAGATGTATGTCGAAGTCAGGAAACCTTTTAACGACTGACGTTTCAGCTGGAAGTTTCAGCTCACTACCCTTTGTCGTTAACGGGAAAATAGAGGCAACTCAGCCAAGAATCTACAGTTTGACGAAGATGACCTTCGCGTTCATCTTAACGTGAAATATAGGCATATGGAAAAACTACTAGAGCATAATATGTGATTGTTCTATAATGAAAATTGTGTAACTCAAAGGGCGAAGAAGAAGATTCTACAAAATGTTTGCAATCGATAACAAGAAAGCCAGGAAGATAAAACTGTTCCCATGGGAATACAAAAATAAAGTAATTGCCCAATGTCCTATTCAAAACTTAAAATTGCTTTTGAATAGAATATAATTATAATTATAACATAATTACTTTTTACAAACTTGATTTATTTCAACTCACATAATTTCTTGATTCCTCGTTGACCACACTGAATGGACTCAATCTGTAATTAGCTGGCTGTAACTCCACACGTCTCATTTCATTTCAACAATATCTGAAAATGGCGGTAAATTAGCAAACATCAACCAGACAACCTTGCAATCTTTCAATGAGAACTTTTTTAAGTTATGAGAGATTTAGAGTTTTAGTTAAAGAGTGAAATGATTAGATTCCTAGCCTATATTTGAAAACCTAATACGGAATTTTCAACCGGGTTAATTATCATCTTGGTTAAAAGTATAACTGATTGCATACCCAACCAAAGGTAATGGAGAGGGTTGGGGGAGCATCCAAACCAGGTCTATCAGTCTGGTCCCTTTTGGAAATCAGGACAACTATGTGGGTAAACACAGGGTATCTGACAAAGATTGCCGATTAAGGTCTACAGCAAATATGCAAATATTTTATATATATATATGCATATATTATATATATACAGCAAATTAATGGTTGCAGCAGTGGCTTTGACCGGAACGCTGGAAAAGTCATGTTCTACCATAGCCGTAGCCGAAGTCGCTTGACTCGGACCCGGCCCACCACTAACTCAAAACGATCACAAAGCGAGTCTAACAAATATTGCTGACGACATTGCCCAGTTTACGGCCAACCATTATCGTTATTACCAAACAGTTACATGATGTTGTTCGCGCCCAAGATGTCCTTGCCGACCAAATTAAACGGTGATAATTGAGCTACCGGGCAGGAAATTTAATGAACGGACAAACAAATCGCTGGCGGGTTCCCTCTCTGCATTTTCATATCAGAAAAACCTTGAGGGAAAAAAACAAACTGGCTACCAGTCTCTTCAGCATAACTACGCCTTAAAGGAAAAGCACATCAATGGTAATTACTCTGGAACACAAATTGGGCGAAACTAATATCCAAACCTTTCAGTTAACAGAACTGCAACGCAATACTGTTCATTATGCTCTGTCAAATAACGGTTAGTAGCTATTCGTATCATTATGAGAATATATCATTAGATGCGTGTTGAACAGTTAGGCCTAAATGTAACACTAGTAAAGGATTTCAATATAAAACAATAAAATATGTCACCAGACAAACCATGAAACAACAAGTAAACTGTGAAAAAGCACATAACTTCCAATAAATACATATAATGAAATGAATTAGTTGCACATAATAATCATACTAGCTAACTTAATAATAATAATAATAATAATAATAACAATAATAATAAATTGACAAATTGACTAAAGCAGACTCATGACAGAAAAAAGACTCAGTGTTTTAGTGCACGTCGTCCAGACACATTTAGTATAATTGATTTCAACACAAACCTTTAACACAATTGAGACCTTGGTGAGTTTTCCCCTTTAAGGTGATTACGCCAAACATAACGATCGATGTACGGAGGTTTTGCAAAACGGCCTTGTATACACACAGGCCTAAGTTTCGTTCAATACAAAGCTGTTAAGCAGAAATTATTCTTTAAAAGAATTATTTGCTAAGCGAAATTGACTCGGGATTCATTCACAATCAACTCATAATTTTCCAGGTAACTTGGACCTCCCAAACTTAACTTTTCGTAATAAAATTACGCCTAGCAAAAAGAGACATGAAGCCATCTCAAATCCTTGAGAGTATGCAGCTCCGGCAGCCAAAATTTGCGCTTAGGAAGCTAATAAATTACACCAACAATCTCTGGCCTCGAAAGTACCCATCAGGATTCCTGGACGATGGGAAGTTCTTACAGTTTAATGTGTTGATGCTCAAGGCCACACGTTCTGTAACGGGGCTCAAACCCTCACCCAATAAATTGTTACACAAGTAAAGTACTATAAGGACTATATTGTATATTATTTTCTCGTAGTTGAATTAAACAATTATAAAAACGCACCACTATGGATTGAGATTTACTAGAACTTGGATAATCAGTCTCATTAAAGCTGAAAGTTCAAAAGTTTTTTCCAGTGAATTTTCTCTTTACACGCTGTTGATTTCTACACACTGTAAGCATGACACTTGTACAGTAAGGAAAACTTCATTTAAACGAAGTAAAGGGGGGGGGGGGTAAAATCTTAACGTTGGATTTGTGATCAGAATTTGTTTTTAAATAAAATACATTTTGGTCTGTTTCCCATGAAACGACATTACACAATCATTATTCTTTCACATCTCTGGTGTTACTTCTTGGTTGAAGTAGATGCAATTGATGTAAACAAGATTTATCAAAGGTAGACATATCGTTCTTTAAGACGATATTACCTTGAAGTATTGTCAAATCGAAACTGGCACCACAACAAATGAAAATGTGATAGTATATGTAAACACAGTCTGTTCTACTGTATATAATCCTTGATAGGATGGGTTAGATAAATTGATTTTTTTTTCAGTTAAAAAATCCTTGAAATGCTTTGTTCCCGGACTACAAACACAGAGCTTAAAATGATAATGTTTTATAGTTAGTTAGTTATTTTATTAACATCTCTACGCGCTTATACAAGTTAATATATCTTCTCCAAGAAAACAACCAGGGGTATAAAATGACCAGTGACTCAGGCGTTTGCTAGTATGCCGGGAGGGTCACCCATTCAAGTATGGAGGTACCTCTAAGGTGCAATGGGTTACCCATTTATTGCATAACACTCAGATAAAAAGAACAAACCAAGGTGAATTAGAAGCTCAACTCTGGTTATGTCTGGGCATCTGAGTATACAATAAGCGTTAGAATCTGCGCCAAATGCGGGACCTCGAAGGTCGAAATTGATAGACAACAATGGTGCAGTAACTCTTACCTCCAAAGAAGAGCTACGCGTTTTGAACTTAATTTTAAACATTGTTCAATTACCTAAAAATATACATTTAATAGATCTGGTCGCAAAAAGTCGCAAAAAGTGACTTAGCACAAACCCCCAAAATGCTTAGCAGAACAAGACTAACAGCCAAAATGCCATGTTACATGTACAATTGGGACTGGTTTCCTGCTCATTTTTGCTTAGCAGAAATTTGTTAAGCAACATTTTCTGCTTAAACAGCTGAAATTGGCCCCTGATCTTAAAGAAGCATATCGATTCAGTCATGGCTGTAATAAAATTCACATTTTGCCCTGGGTAAAGGAAACAAACTGCATACATTAGGCCTTTTGCTATTTAGGCCTACAGTATGACGAAAATAGAGATTGACAGCGGGGAGGATTTATAGCAGAGGATGGGGGGGGGGGGGGCTTCAAACGAGGCTCCTTCACCAACTGGTAGAACTTTATTTCTGAGTCTGCTCCAAAGAAATATACATCCATCATTAAAATGTTGAAAAATATATTCATTAGATAGGCGTATGCGTTTGAACGTAACCATTGCGAGGTTTCCGGTGTAATTAATGTAATCTAACGAAGTTATAAAGCCGTAACCAGACAAATGAAGACCAAGGCAAATGCATAAATACAGGTTAAACAACGAAGATACGGGTATTGCTGATTTTTGTCTTTTAAATGATTGACAAATGGTAGGCCTACACCATGCCTTTAAATACGGCTACTCAAGAATCTTGTCTGCAAGTGTTGCTAGCCGATGAAACAACGCAGTCTGTTTGACCTTCGTGAGTATACAGAGGGCGGGGCTAGCGGGATGGAAGGTGCGTTTGCACAAGAAACCGAGAATTTCTGGCGAGGCCGCGCCGTCTGATTTGCAACAAGGACACAATCTGCCCACTCGTTGTTAATAGCCGCAAGGCCGAATCTTCGTTCTCAGCCTTAGTAACCGAAAAATAAAAAAATAAAATAAAAAGCTGCATCATCAATCGGTATAAAACTCAAGGGGTAGCTTGGGTCAGCGAAGGTTAAATATAAACCTAAAAGATGTCACTCATGCAAAGTTACTAAACATTTAGGCTCATCATTTTTCATAGCATCACTTTTTAAACGAATCCGTCCCTCTTTCTCTAAACTTTGATATATCTTGAACGCGTCCCGTTTTGCTCAATGTGTTTGATGTTTTGTGTACTAATGGCTCATGAAGTTTTTTCTTGTTCTCTCTTAAATAGTTAGATTGAAACCCACTCTTATTCGATTGAAACTCACTCTTTCCGATTGAGGCAGGGACAAAATCAAGTTAAGTTTGTCCCTAGTTTCAATCTAATAGAGTAAATTTCAATCGAAAACTTTAACAGAGGTGTCTTTGTTATAATTAGTGGGTTCAGAAATGCACTGTCCCGTACGCAGATAAGTTGGCCCCTCAAGTGGTCTGTGATGTAAGATAGCTCTGCTATTATTATATAGAGTTGACTTCTGATTATGCAATGAAGTTAAAAGTTGTCATATATTTGTCACATACAGTTCTATCTACAAATACGGGACATTTTTTCAAATTTTGTCCCAAAACCAAGCACCACCGAAATGCTCTTGAAATAGGAAATGGAAAATGCGCTTCCAAAACGGCCCAAATGACGAGCTAAACCAAGACGAGTTTCTAATTTTAATGCAAATACTATGAAACGCCAAAAAGGCAAAACCATGTCTCAATGTAATCGATACAGGTCGTAGACTTACGTCCTGGTATTGAGTAATATATAAGGCAACTTGCCAAGGACTTTTTGTTATCGTCTCCATGGCTGGCTGTAACACATCAATATATTATCTACAGCTGAGGGATGCATCACTGATACTCGGCACTCAGCTGCGATTGATAACGCAGGCGACGGGCACCAATGATGACGAGTTTGTTTTTAGTAGCTCGTCGATGACCCAGATATTTATTTATGGGACCAAGGTCACAAAACGAGCTGCTCTCCTATAACGCATCAGTGTATAGAGTATTATACCACGTTTACCTTGTAGTGTTAAATATTATAAAATAGGTGAATAAAGACATTAGGAAATCCAGCCATTGTTCCAACACAGAATGGTTAAATTGAGTTAAAGAGCCACCATTTATTTCCAAAGAAAGGCCAATCTATATAGTTTGCAAAAGATAAAGGATAATATTTAGGTCTATATCTAGAATTACATTTGGTATTATGTATTTTTTTTATAACATCAAACTGCGGAGCAATAAATCAGTGGGCCATGCCCTATGGAGTGAGTTTGTATGATATATTCAAATGACTGGCTCCTTACAGAATAGTGTTAACAACTACAAAATATATTAATTTATAAATACAAACATACATCATGCCATATAAAAGCAGTTCTTGACAAATGCTGCATTAACCAAGTTTCCGGTGTTATTTATGTACTATTTAGGGGATTTCTGTTTTTAAACAGCATAGTGGTCACATTATTCTGCTGTCCAAGGGCACTCTTTTGTTTTGGTTTTGATTTTAAACTGAAATCTTTGTTTAATAATGGGATAGATTGAAAGGATAACAGAGGTTCTGCCTGAAGGACAACTGTACTGTTTGATCTTGTTTTGGGTGGGGTTGGGCTGATTGGGATTGTCTGACTGGATTCGTACCCATGCCCAGAGGGATGATTGTAAAGGCTGTGAAACCGAGGCAGCCAGTAAAGTAATGTGGTCCCTCATCGTCGCCGTCCGTGCATGTATTGCCGTATGTGGCATACAGGGAACGCGACATAATGGCCGCTGCAAGCATGCAAAGGTACAACTACGACTCAAAGACACTACAACATTTCAGTTTGGTCTCCAACTTATTTTACAGTTCTGCTTTCCTCTTTTATTGTAATACACCAACAACACAATAAGAGAGATTTTACAACAATTACACAAGACGCAAAGGAAAACTTCCTAGTAATAAAATCGCTGAATCTTCTTTGCGAAATAAGACTCCTGTTAATAAGCTTTTTTTTTAATTCACACAATGATCCGGGAAAACAAAAACCGAGTAATATTTCACATAGACACGAACACAACTTTATCTTAAGAATTCAATATATTATTATTTCGAGATCATGTAAACCTCTTATTACTAGCGCTACATATTTACAAGTTTATTCAAATCTTCGACTCTTTATTTTAGTCAATTGTAAAATAACGACGGTAGCCTCCAGTAGGTTAGATTGATTCAAGTGGCCGGTATTGTTAGCACTGAATGAATTACTGAGATTTCTGACTGGAAAAGCATCTAGCTTTCGTGTGATACCTTCTTTTAAGAGTTCAGAATTGCACTCTTAATTAAAAGAGGGTTGGGACGGGTAATAAAGCTTGGGGGGTAATAAAGCTACCCGGCACTTTTCTCTAATCCAGGAGCAATTCATTTCTCTTTTATTAGAACGGGACCCTCCGAACAACTATTGGAAATTACAATTTGTCTAACTTACGGACGACCAGTCGACGTGTTCCCGGACTCATCCCAAAAAGAAAATAACAGTCTTCCGTCGTTTTCGTGGTACCATTTTATTGGTACTCTTCACTTAACGATAGAAATGAAAAACGCCAAATACTGAGATCATAAGAACTTCATCACCAACACTTTATCGTGTTGGATTAACAGGTATACAAACACATTGCCAACTTGGGAAAAAACGCAACACAAATATCTTCAAGTTTAAATATTTATACACTATAACTGTTCTGAAGTATACAACTACAAATAAACACAAGCAGTATTTCAGATTGGCTTGGCTTCCCAGTAACAACAAATATTTTGGTTTTTATTCTTTAGAATCGTTTTTTTTCTGTCTTCAAAATATTGTTTATTGCAGCCAAATTCTTCCCTCTCTTCGTCTTTCACTAAGGAACATTGATCGTTAGCATAAAGCGATATTTCAGTAAAAAGTCACGCACTTACTTAATTGGCTGTCAAACCTTGATGAACTCATTTCACACCTATCAGAGAAAGTCTTTTTTTCTATTCAGTTTCATTTTGTTCAACTGCACCAATAACAGACATTTCTACCAGTTTTGGGAATCCATCTTGAAAATATAAGACACAAAATAAGGCATAATAATCAAGCAGAACGGCTCCACATTATTCTCTAATCATAAATAGTATTTTACTAATCACAATAAATAAAATAGGTCTTTTTATCAACCCACACAACTTTTCTTTATACAGCCGCTCCATCCTGGAACGTCTCAAAATATACCATTTTTCGAAAACACTTCTCTTGTCCTCGTTACATCACACTGGGGAATACAAAAACTAAACAAATCATTTTGGAAACTCTTTAAATAAGAGTCACACAAAACACTTTTGGTTGAAAAAAAATTAAAACTAGTTCAATTCGATCTGTTTCCTAAACGGCAACATTGTATGGGTACTACTACATAGTAGCATAAGACTATTGGAACACAAAAAAAAGATTTTTGTTTTCTTTTGAAATTATACTAAAACTATTTCTTTTAACAAAGAGTACACATATTTTCTGCTATTTCTGTTGAAGTTATTTTCCTTGTCTTTCATTGCGATGTAACAACATTAGAACATAAACCCTTGTGTACTGGCGGGACTGCTCTGGTCAGCCTGCCAAATCGAAAAGGGTAAAATGGCCAGACTGTCCAAGCGGCCCCAATGAAGCCATTGGCAAACATGAAAAGATACAATCCAAATGGTTTAGCCACTATGAAAAAACAGAGGCCAAAAAGGAAGATAGCTGTGGCACTCCAATGAATCCTTCACAACAAGTAGATGGCCACAGTGGGCAGGTTTACCCATCTGATGTTAGTGCAAAGCTGGCCTCCAGTTTGGTAAGTGGACACAATAGTGAGGTTTGTATCAGCCAGACTTTGAACCGAACTTTATGTTAATTTTGCAAACCGGATCAAAAAACAGTATGTAAATGTCTTAGACTTTAGACTGAGTGGCTCCTTCGCCTTATACCAATCAATCCAGTGTCGATGATCATGTGTTAGATGAGACATGATATAACACTATTCATTGCATCACAAATACATTACACTCAGTGACTTTCAGTCAGGAAAATACTACAGATAATGACACACACAGACATAAAATATGCTATCGTTAAGAAAACTCCAAAAAACCTCTGTACATTCCTCATGACTTGTTTACATCTATAGGTGGGAAAAAAGTTACTGTACATATATGACAATGACCTAACATCATCCGTTGGTCATTTTAAATAAATAAACATTTGCTCAAATCACCAGTGTGCATAGATTTCCAAAGCCCCTTTTTAAATTGAATATTTGTTTCCCCCACGATATTTAGGTCAATTTTAAAATTGTCTATTTGTAACCACATATATTTTCAGATTTATTTCTCAGATTCAAATTTAAAAGTGTCCGAAAACAAATTAGTATCAATAGCTGCATCTGTTTGTTTGTTTTTCATTCTCAATTTTAACTGTGCCAACTGTTGAATTTATCTTACTATGAAAATATGATGCTAAAGGAATCGGTGCATGAATTTATTGCACCGGATGCCAATTTCATAGCTGACAAAACCGCTAAGCACATTTCAATGGTTACCAGGAGAGAGATCTTATGCAGAACCAATAGTTAAACTTGTTACAATTGCGATTTTTGGTCATGATGAGTTTTAAATATACCAAACTCTTGATTTCTACTTCAATAATGTTCAAAACACCTAGCAGGAAAAATGCTTGCTTCTTTTAAACTAGAAACCTACTCAAGTTTGTTTTATGTCACATTTATGTGCAATAAAATACACTGATCTAATTTTCACATTCTGACAATAAAAGATTGCAGGCTTATAGGGACCTTTTTCATGCTGATGATTCCACCATAACATACACAGGAAGAACACAAGGCTGCCTGGGAAATAGGCTGGTCCCTTTGAAGTGTAGGCTATCAATGAGATGACTACAAACAGGAAACCAACATGGATAGCCCCCCAGCATGATAAAGGTCTATAGCCACTTTATTCCTTCACTAGAAATGCTAGACACAGTTGTTTATGCGTAAAATATCACTTTGTACATGTATATGTATCTTTGAATTATCTGTGTAGAAATATTGGTCATAAAAGTCGGTGGCAAAGGTGGGCAATATGACATGTATGCAAGATTGAAATCTACTTGGGTTTGGTCAGTTCTACTTACATCCGGCCATTCTTAAGTTTGACTTAATTTCTTTTATTCTTAATCTTATAATTTGAAAATAAACTTTGACTTTTTTCAAAGTGAACAAAATTGTTTAACATTGGTAAAGCAATATGTTAAGCAGAAATTCTGGCTTTGAAAGCTAATTCAGATCAAATAAACTGATGGCGGTAAAAACTGTCTGAACAAAAAATCAAGACAAAACCTGCCACTGGCATATATATTTCAAAATCAATTATTTTTTATCATCTGAAAGGCACTGCCCTTTCCGTAAACAATTAACCAGAAAAAACCTGCAGGTGAATTGACAAACAGTGTTTCGGTTAACCATAAGTGCAACATATAGTTCAAGAGTTTTTAATTTAAGACAAATTAAAAAAGCGAACCTATTTTTCTTTGGTTCGAGATAAGAAACAAATGAGGGAATTGACCATCAAACCCAAGATAGATAAACTATAAAGACTTCTCTCTCTATGCATCACATCAAAATCTTATTCTTTTTAAATGTTATCATCTTTTAAGTTTGCCGCATCCTCCTGATCAGCGAACGGCCAGCATCTGCTCCAGCAGGTCCTCCATGGACACGGCCCCAATGAGGTCACGGAAGAAGAGCTGCGTGATGACGCGGGAACGGATGTTGCGCAAAGGGGGAAGACTGAGGAGTACGCGGGCAAAGCGCAGGGGGTCCTGGGGGTGCATGGATGCCACGTACTCGCTCAATCGCAGCTGGGCTTCACTTTGTAAAGCTTCAACCATAGCTGGGTCTACCAGGCCTGGAATATCTGTACAGAGGAAGACAGAAAAAAACAAAGCAAAAATACATTACTGGGTGCACCATACACACAATTCTATTTTGAATTGAAAAACATTGAAATCATCCTTCCCACTGAACAAAACTCCCTCATAAGATCCAACTTAAAATGACTTGAATGTTTTGACATTTGAAGGTGATGATTTATAGTGAGAGTACTTAAACCTAAAACAGAAACTGTTTGTATTATTTTAGCCTTTCAAAATACAACAAAATCTGCAACAATAACCTTCGGAGATTATTGATTGCTCTGGTAAGACTCGACTTTGTGGCTACAGTTCCTCATACAGACTGGATTATTGCATTGCGATAATCGTGCATTTGCCGAGGTGAAATATACCCTACCCGATATGCTGCAGAGGGAGTCCCCCAAAAAATGTTCCCATACTCTTCCCCTCTTGTACAGAAGTAACCCCCCCCTAAAATCCTCAAAAGAATTTCAGAGATTTCCAGAACACAATGAAGACACAATAGGAGGGGGGGGGCATATATCGAGAACTAAATGAGGTGAACTGAGGAAAATCAAGACCATTGTCATTTTGTTTTACTACACTTGGTCAGACCTTTTGAGTGCATACAGCGTACAGTTACACGATGGAGGCTTCAAATATTAGAATGAGTATTGTGTGTGTTAAAGTTCAACACAGAGGTAATATCTATTTAAAGGATTCACGGTCATAGTACTTTTACAAAACTTGGGAACAAAAAGGTAATTGTTTGAATCAGGCAGTAATGCACAATATGAGGTTTACAAAAGCAGTTTACATTGAATTTATAACAAATCCGCAAACTCTAGAAATTTAACTGTCATCCGGGCGGTAACATGCATAAACAACAGTTACGATAAGCAATAAGTCGGTAATGCACGGTGAAGTGTGGACTATAAAATACACAATTCTGTTAATTCAGTCAGGTAAATCATGATTTACAACATGAAATTCTCGTGTGTTACAGAGGATTTATACTTGAGTGTAATCGCCTTAAATCAGGACAAAAGAAAAGTTCATTTTTTCATTCACTTTCTAGAATTTCTAGTACTTGACACAACTGTTTCCCGAACTTGTTGTTTACAATCTACTCCAAGAGAGTAAATACATATTCTTAGAGAGGAGTCTAAAATTCAGCATTGTCTTGAATCATTTAATGAGTAAGAATAGAAATCTCCCTGTCAATCATGATACCCATATGGACCAAACAATGAAGGCTGCAATATTTATATAACATTTCTCATGTCACACATGTGGTTATTCTCTGCTTCCACACTCTGTTTACCTAACCCTCATCAGTCCAAATCTTTAAAAAGCTGAACCATTCTACGTGGGAGTTGGGGTTAGAATATTTGCTGAAGCTAATTAAGCATGGTTGACGCAGACACTAATTAATTGTCCGGTGATTTGAATACGACAATGATGTCCGAGGGCACTTTAACTGTTTGTATTGTTCGGTTATGTCACGTCCAAATTAAGCGCTTTGCAGTTTGAATATTAATTCCAGGCGCTTTTAGGTTGTGTGGGCTGGGGAGGGATGCTACAGTGTGTAGTTGATGCCTGTCAAATTTTGCCCAGTTGTCAGAAAAAGGTACTGGAAAAAGATTGAAATGCTGTTTCTTCAAAGTATAACAGATTTCATGGCGTTTATTTTACTCTTATCTCTTTCTAGTCAGGAGAACACTGATGACAAAGCAATATGACAAATTTATGCTGTTAAAATCTCATTAATGTACAATGCTCCAAGGAGAGGATAATTTGCCGCTTATTTCATCTTCGACAACTTAGCCCCCACTGTTTTTGCCTTATTACAGAGTGACCATGAAGGTCGTCCACTACTTTAAAGATGAAGCACCATGCTTACTCACGCTTGCGTGAAACAGAACAAACATGTGTATCCTAAAAAAATATACATCCCACATGGAAAAGACGCTTAAATCTCTCATAAGTAAGGAAAAAGAAAAAAAAGACTGCTTGAGGGTTGATAATTGTAAATCAATGCTACAGATGTGCATCATGGCGTGTGATTGGTCAACAGATGCATCGTAAGTCCACCAATCACAACCCTGCATGCAAGGACAACTGCGTTCTGATAAACATTGTGACAGCCAAAGAGAATGGAGGCAGACATAGATATAAATATATATCATATATATAATATAAAGCCTGTCACCCAAGGACATTTTTTCGCTCAAGGACGTGCTGCTACGCAAGGTCATTATTACCGGTGGGAAGAGCCAGAGTTAACAACAAGGCCAGATGTTTATTATAGAAAGAAAAAAATAACGCTGTCTGATTTTTCCCCATCGAGGCCAACCGAGCTGGCTATTACAAGCAAGGTCAGGCAATGTTCTCCACCCTACCTATGCTGGGGACAAAAAATAATAAAACTTGTTTTCGTTCTTTGTTTGCTGTCATTTCTGTAATTGCACAACCAAGGTTAGCAAAATGTTTTTAGAAATGTATAGTAGTGGTGGTGGAAGAGTATAATTTAAGCTCGGAAGGCAATGACATCCCTCCGATTCTAAAAATCTAATAAGATTTGTCTTCAGAAATTAAATTTTACTAAAGCTAGTCCGAGGTGAAAAGGGTGAAAAACATGGGAAACTTTCTGATGTAAAGCAAGTATAAAGTGCAAATTTGATACTGCAGTTTGTTATACTACAGAGTAATATATTCATGTTGTTGTTACCCATGCTGAAAGCAATAAACAATGGTTTCTTTCAATAACACATTTGCCTTTGTGTTCTATGTATCAAGCTTTATTTTTACAGCAGTTTCTTTCACCAAATTTCAATGAGAAACAGCCTAAGAATTATCATTGCTGCTCATTGAATCAGTATCCTGAAATTAGGTAGAGCTTAACCTCAAGTAAAATTTCTTACGACTACCAAAATGAACACACTAAATGATTACATTTTTTATTTGTTTTAAAAATGCCCGTTACAAGTACCAGTGTTACTCCAAGAGAGTAAGCAAACCAAAATCAGCATAATCAATGCTGTACCATGTCTTGATTCAAGCATACTGGAAGAGGGATTAACAATCTACCAATGCTTTACCATCTTCCAGTATACATTGATTAACTTTTAAGCTTGAAACTTGTGATTTATGCGTCACTTGTTAGTTTGGAAAGCATCATGGTTAACTAGAGCAATATCAGATATGTGGGCCAGGTAATGTGTGGCCTTCACACAACAATTGAGAAAAAAACAAACAAAGGGAACAACCACAAAATTCCCCCACCAGACAACACTGAACAAAGATTATTGTTGCGAAGTTAAGCATGACGGAACAGCTTGGCCCACCAGACACAGATGATGTACAATAATGAGAAAGAAATAAACAAATTGTGAGTAATGCTGTTTTTGAGTCTGTGTGTAAACTCGAACTTACAGGGTAATGTGTACACACCCGAATGCACAAGATGTAAATTTAGTACAGCAGAGAACTATCTTTCAATTATCAACAATACTAAATTTATATCTTGTGTACACGTACGTCTTAAGCTTGCATAAGAAATCTCTGATACTGGTATGGTTTTGTGTTCCAAATAAGTTTCCAAACATCAGTCTAAATTTAGATTCAGTTCCTTTAACTGACATCCAGGAATGGTTTGACATGCCAGGTGTTTCAGGACACTCAGAAAATTTTGTTATCGGGGCATACCTCTTAAAAATTTAGAATCTTTAAACATGCCACAGTTTAGATTTAACTCTTTTAACTGACATCCAGGAATGGTTTGACATGCCAGGTGTTTCAGGACACTCAGAAAATGTTGTTATCGGGCATACCCCTTAAAAATTTAGAATCTTTAAACATGTCACAGTTAGTAAAAAATTAACTTTTATCCTTTCCGTTTACTTTTTCCACAGCCCTAATTTTCCATTTACAAATTAGTTTAAAAGTTGTCATATTGCTAGACAAAACAAACACATGAGTGGCAATTCAGTGATTACAGTTTGTCTTGACTCAAAATTACTTGAACTGATACTATCTTTTGCATTATTTTTTATTAGATAAATAACGTAACAGATAAAAACCAACTGCAGAATTTGGTCTTAGAAGAGCACATGAATGGATATAATTTTCCTCACTAAACGGAAGTACAAAGCATGCTGTTGGAAACAAAAATCTATACTGTCTTACTTACCAGCGCTCATTATGATTTGAAAACAGTACAACAAACATGTAAACTCATAAACCTATTTAAAACGTTTAGCATACTTCCACAAATAAAGAACAAATACATACTCAAAGCATGACTGGTGATTATCACAAAGACTCTCTGTCTCTTCTAGTTATGATTGCACAGCTTGCTTCTTTGACTCCTCCAAGAGGATTTTAAGTTTGCTCTCACGTGGGCTGGGCAAACTGCTATGACAATGGGGGCTTGAGCATGAGCAGGGAACCCCACTGTAGTAGTTGTCCGTCAGCAGCCGGTACAAGATGGAGCTTTTAGAGTCAATCTGGGGACAGGGGCAATTGGAATCAAGATGGTGGACGCTCCGCTGGGCAGCAGCCCTAGCCACCATCTTAGCTTTGCTCTTGGATGGTTGGACCAGGTTCAGGGGTTGACCAGACTCAATGTATGCTTCAGACATGATGTACATTGCAGATGAACAACGGTTCTCACCGAAGGACAGACTTTGAAGTAAACAGTCTTGTCTGCCTGTTGAAAAATTAACCCAAGAAGATACTACCAACACACAAAGCTCCTTTGATTCGATGAACACTCTGGTTTTCAAAATATAGAACTTGAAGCTGATACGCTTCGGGATGTTGATCGTGACAACTACAGAGTTGAAAGTTACTGGTACGTGTATTTCCTGTCTGGAGTGAGACACAGTTGTTACAGCGTGACAAACCAGAGAATATCACAACAGGAGAAAAATTGTCATTCCCCACGGAACACAGCCCCCTCAACAAAGGCAAGAAAAAGTTCACTTCAGCACCCAGTGTTCACTTGTGATATCCTGAAGTGGTTGGCTACTTTGCTGACAAAGAACACATGAGAAGAAAAAAACTGCACTACAAGTACAATGTACATGAACAGCAATCAGTACAGGACCCACGTGTGTTCTTTGCGCTCTACCCACAATAGGTGTCCAACTGCACAAGTCTGTCCGATTATATTAGTAGAAGAGAAATGATCAGCCAAGTTTAACTGGTGGTCTGGTGTGTGCATATAACATGTATGGTGCAATACCTATAGAGAGAGCCAGGTAATCAGAGAAGGATGTATCACTGTTGTCCAATGAAAGGCCTTGTTGTAGCCATGGACAAATCTCTCATATTCATGCATGGCTGACCTTTTGTGCTCAGACCTCACAGCCTTGATGAATAATCATCTATTCAAATGAGAATATATCACTGTTATCCAATTGGAAGTCACCTTGGTTGCCTTCATATTCATGATTTTTTTAATGTTCCCAGACCATAACCTTGATGAATAATTCATGATTTCAGTACCAAACTGTGTGTGTCCTTGTATGATAAAACATGTCACATGGTTGGCAGTCATGTCATAATCACTGGAGCCAGTTTGATTGAGTAATCCAATCTCAGTTTAACTTTAAGTGCTTATTTATATATAAAGAGGAACAGGCTATGCCAGCATTTTGTATAAAGGACACCGCCATTAAATCATTGTACCAAAGTTGGCCCTGAAATTAGACACTGCCTACCCAGCACTTGGAGAAATGTCATTCAATGGCACACTAAGATGGGCAATAAGTCATCTCTCAGGCACTTGATTGGCTTGGACAACAAAGTAGGCGGAGTTACAGAGAACGAATGAGTAACTGTTATCCAATCCTGTAGTTATCAGCTATAGGGAATGAATATATGAATATACACAACCATCTTCCTCATGAATAAGTTGTGGAACATTATCAGACCCTCGTTGCTGATCAATGACTAATTCTTATGCGACAGTCATTATGTTATTGATTCTCCTATAATGACCAGTCAAATCAAGAACTGTAAGCATACCTACAAGGGGGTATGATGCAATACTAAGCCCTCTCAAAGGGAAAGTTAAGTTTTGTTCTTAATTATCAAGACTCACAAATGCTACAGAAAAAAAAATGTATACAATTGGAAAAAATCAAGAAGTCTGATAACTGTTAATTTGAACAGTGGCAACAGTGTCTAAACATGAAAGAAAACGACATGGTCTGCAATTTTAATTAAAATCCTTGCAATGATCAGCTCTGGCTTCTATCAGAAGCTCTCCACTTTATCAAAACAAATCCCACGTAGCGTGAATCTCATACCCAAATTTTCTTTACTTTATTCAATCCTTATTAACAGTTTATCAAATAAAGGATTAACAATTTGGAAGAAAGAGTACTTCACCATTTTTTGATTGTTTTTCTGTCACTCCATGAAACCACATCAAAACTAATTTCATGAAGTTGGAAAGCCTAAATTATCAATGTCATGCTTGCCCTTTAAAGAGCAGAAACCTTGGAAAGGGTTGTGTGCTTATTGGATATATATAATGGTTATGTAACATTTTCAAAGAAATGTCCTTGGTGGAATCTCAGGATGTAGTCACACTGGTGTATTATTATGTATGGCAAATAAGCCATACAACTGGTGTTTACATAATAAAATTTTACACCTTATGCTCACCTAACCTTAATATAGATCAGAGTTGGAGATAGTTTTTAGCTTAATCATCGATCCGGCTCACCCAGCACATTATGGGTGAATCTGTACAGTCATGAATAAACATTCTACCCAATGTAACAAGAAATATTAAAAAAAAAATTTGTCTCCCAAGTCTCAAGCTTTGTAAGAAAAACTTCAGGGTGACAACTTGAAATACAAAAGGATCCAAAATGTCATTTGTAGCTGGTGAGCTCAGGGGCTGTTTAAATGATAGAAAAATGCTTTATCATTATTGCATGCAGACTGTTTAGAATAAGCCTCCTCCAGGCATTCCAAGCCCTTCCTCCTCCCCAACTACGATCCATGTAATAGAAACACCCTTTCAACAAGGCTAGGACTATCTTTGATCAATCTGAAGATGGATGAATCAAATCTGAATACTAAAATTTGTTCTTAAAATTCAATACCAATCTGTCACAGTTTCATCTGAAGGGTGAAAACTAAGTTCAAAACTGTGCTTTGATTTATTTGCAATCTAAAGTATGCTCGAGTTCAAACTGAAAAAAATCTGCAATAGTTAAACTATGAAGTGCAGTTTAAAGCCATCACATATGGTTCTTTAAATCTTACACCGGTACATTAATTTTAATCAAATTTTGGTTGAAACACCTGTTTCTTTTGAATTTTGGGGATAACTGCTCTTCTTAAACATGTAAAATGCTGTTACTGAGAACTAAAAAAAAATACTAACTATGTACATGTACTTAAGCAAGCTTTTAAATAGACAGAAACCAGTCTCCAGTCTGTTGTTCACAACCATATTTTAAGACAAAATGAACAAAGAAAATAAAACATAATTCTTTACATGCCTGTCTCTTTGTGAAAACAGTGGCATATTTTCCTGCACAAATGTTATTACTTTGAATGATGATTTCTTAATTTGCTCCAAAATATTGTGTTGAAAACTGACATTATTTAGTTTCTAAACCAATGTGCTACTGTTGCATATTGTATTTTGTTTGAATCGTTGTCCTTTAAAATACATTTATACAAGAACAAATATTAAACATTATCATCAACAATCACTTGTCATGTAGACAGTACACTGTAATTATAGTAACTTCTACTAAATTTCTACCTGCAATATTCCAAAAAGGACAACGTATTCCATGGTCAAACTCACTTCACAAGTAATTAACTCTTATTTTATGTTTATCTCAACCCATAATAGTGGTTGAAAGTCATAAAACATTTGCCTTGACTAACGAAGGACCTCATTTGTGAATTATTTTGGCAGTGCAAAGCTTAGAATTTGTAGTCAAATTTTTAGTTTCTGGAAATAAATTAAAGATTTGCTATCTATATAATTTGCCGCGTCCCTTGAACAATAAAAATTTAATTAAAAACTTGCACTTGGACTGGAATAAAACTTAATTGAAAACAACAGTTTTCAATTTGAGCACAATAACCATTAAAAAAACAAGAGTGTTCCCAAGAGTAAGTGGATATCTACTGCCCTCTGTTGTTCACATTAGTAAAGTCAAAAATAAATTGCAATTATCTATCAGTTTCCAGGAAAACATCTGGTTTATCAATCAAAGCAATTAAACAATTGAATTCAAAGGGATCACTTTGCCGACAGTCAGAAGGTGGTCCCCAAATGTAAGAAATCTTAATTGGAATTACATATTTAATACTTAACTTTATTTCTAGGTTTTTTTTATGGTGGGTTTATTTTAAAATTCTTTGACAGGCCTCAATCTGACCTCACCACCCGAGAAGATCTGAACTCTGAAATTAAACCTAATAATAGAATTCATTAAAATATATCATGGTTGATACCTTTTGAAACAGTTTCTGTGAAAATATGAAAAGAGTGTCTGAGAAATATTTACAACTCATGAATTTGTGAATGGTGAGGTTTCAACCAACATGGTTTCATCTGCCATATGTTACAGATTTGGTTTAAGTATTTCCATGTTGATATTATTCTCTTTAGAATTCCCATAAACTAACAATGAATTTCAAGATGTTTTACTACAGGTACACACCTCCTTTAAACAGAATTTTTTTTCTGCTCTTGGCTAAATCATCACAGCGAATCTCCTTGTACATAATATGAAGCAGCGACCCAGAAAAGCAAAAGCTTGTCTTTTGTTCCACATGTTGAGTTTTTGTTCGCGGAATCAAGATCGAATCATACCCATCCACGCACTGGTACATTATTTACAAATGTCCTTGGTGTCACAACACTGTACATGAACTATGATTGAATAACCAGTCATTCACAGTGAAAGAGCAACCGCAGTGTGTTTTCTAAATAAAATTAGCATGCAAACCTTGATCTAGTTTCTGATCCAGTAAAAATCAAGCTGCACTATCCCGTTTTTCCTCCGAAAATGAATAAACTTCCTCTTATTTGTAAAACCCAGATCTTTTCAAGGTCCTGCTTTCAGGCTTGTTGGTAAATTTAGACATGACATGGATTTGTTTTTATTTATTCGTAAAAAAGGGTTTAAAGTGTCCCTGAATTAAATTAACACACTAGTTTGTTTCCATCAAATCAAATCAAAATACTGAAGGAAAAAAAACACCACGGCGCAAATTTCATATTGAGTGGGAACTGCTTTGAAATGGTTGAAGTTTGCTTATTAAGTTACCTCATTCGACAGCATTTTACATGTCTGAGGATATTACTTGGCCAAGACTTGTAAAGCAAAAAATTACATATAATAAAGTTATAAAAAACACTTTACTCAAAATGGACCAAACTCATATTCAAGTTTAGCTGCATGTCTCAAAGTAGTTGAGAAAAACAGATCAAATCTGCATACAAGCATTTTCAAATACTACTCACAAAAAGACCGAATACCAAGAATTGTGCTGAAGTGAAGTTTATTTTGTTTCCGAGAAAATTTTGAAGTTGTCTGGCACAGGACTGCCTAAAGTTCAATTAATTCCAGGAAGTGGTACATGTATGGGGAACCTAACCAGCACATGACTTATCCATTTCAAGGTCCACTTAGATTTATTAAGACTGTCTGGAAAGTTTGCCAAGAAGGTCTGATTGACAAGGGACAACCTTTAAAAGACTTTTGTGGAATGATCAAAAACAAAAGTTGTACTACGTGACAAACTAGTAATGTTGTAAGATTAAAGGAAAATGAAAGTATTCAGCTTTAAGCCCTCATAGTTTTAAGAAGACTATCTTACCACAAATATATATTTTTGACAATTTCCATCACCATCTACCTGAAACTGAATCATTAGTTTCAGAAGACATTGGGGGTTTTGTATACAAAATAAACCTCAGAGTCATTCGACAAGTTTGAAATGCTGGTCTCCAATCCCATGTTTCTTATTACAAAACCTTAAACATTGAAAATGCTTTGTCTCCAATCTTGCTGCAACCTAAATAATTAGCTTCAGAGGACCCATGTTTCTTTCTAGTGAGGTTTAGGGTAATACCCTGTTCATAAATCTATCTCTAAGTTGTGGTGGTTCTAAAAAGAACTAATTGAACCAACCATAAGTCACTGTCTTACAAGGCAGACAGACAGCAACATTCCTTCAATTAAACTCAAAATATTTTTCACTGAGAAGTGTTTTCATCGTCATCGTCATCGTCGTCATCACCGTCCTCTTTTACTGCAATTCATTAGGGATTACTATTGTTATTGTATGTAAGGTCTGTTAACAATTTTCATGGTGAAAAAATGGTTTTCTTTTATCACAAAAATAATGTATATGCACATGTGATTCCATAGCCTTTTTGGTCACTAAATAACAATTGGATGGGAAACAGATGAATATCAAAGGTTGAAAAAGTATGAAAAATTGTGGGCATATTAAATAAGACCCTCCTGAAAAAAAGGTGAGAGAAAACTACTGAATTAATCCAATAATAGAAATGGCCCTGAATTAAAGTGAATGGTAAAAACTGCATAAGATTGAAGACAAAAAAGCATTTGATAACGAGATCTACGGCCAAGGATACGGCAATGACCGTGAAAAGTCCTCCATGGCGGGCAGCAAAGGACCTTCATGGCGGGCAGTGCATCATAAACCGCGGCCTTCGCACCTCTGCTAATAGAATGGGGTATTCTTTTTCTTTGTTTTGTGTTTCACAAGGCGTGCGGAGGGATGTTAGTTCCAAGGGTACAAGAACTCACGTTGCAAAACCTGTCAACATCATATATTCAAGTTAATGGAACGTAATGCGTACATTGCTAATGGTAATAGAATCAAAAAGAGCCTTCAGTTCTGGTAGTTTTTGATTGGTGCTAATGTAAAATAGTGTAAATATAGCCTCACTTGCTCTAATTTATTTGCTAAGTAAAAAGAGAGAAAAAGCCATTTCAAAAGACCTGTCAACTCAAATGATGTAGTTGACAAAACAATTTCCTATTAACAAATGTCAAGTTTGATGTAGGAGGAAAATGTCATCTGTTGTTTGGAAAACGGTTCATTTGGTGTACTTAATGGAGCTAATGGAGAGAATTTCTAGAGGGATTAATATCTAGTAACTAACCATTTCACAGTTAACGCTCTAATTTTAGAACATGAGTTTTACCATTTTTGAAAGCATCTTCACTGTCCATCTTTCAGACTGAATGATGATGGGTTAGATGGAGGATTGTGTTTGGAGGAGGGAAGGTGGCAGTAGTTTGAGCCCACAGCCCTTATACTTGGTACTGGGTAACATAACACGAAAAGTTACTAATAAGACAAGACTTGATATATCCACTTGAGAATTCACCAAGACAACCAGTTCTCATGACTGAATCATGAGTGATGAAAGTAGGCCACAGGAACATCTGTACCTCCCACACAGAACATACAAGTATGTAAGGATGAATTACCATGACACAGAGCGTCAATGACATAAACTGGGTCGTCAAAACCCACGGGCAATCACTACAAATAGGTACAGGAACTTCAGTGTTAAACGCAGAGTCATAGACAGAATGTCACATTATGTCAAGCTAATGGGTTGGGGGATATATTTTCAATTGAAGCTTTGTATGTGGCATTCATGCAAGATTTTGAGTTGAAATTGACAGAGGAAATACTGGGGCGCAGGGTTTGGGGACATCTTTTCCAAGACGGGAACAAGTGTTTGAACAGTAGTATTTTCAAAAAGGGAAATTCTTTAGATGAAAAGCACATCAAGAATAAGAAAGCAATAAAGTGAAAAAACGTTTCAAACAACATCAGAATGGTTAATTTCTCTTTGTTATAAACTGTTTAAATGACAGAAATTTCTCTGGACAGCAACTCACTGCATATTATTACATTTGCAATAAATTGATATGTTTAATTAATAGTATTTAAAACAATTGCTGTCGAGTCCCCATTCACAAAATATCAAGTCCAAATCATGATGGCTATGTCAGAGTCTGAGTCCAAGTCACTAAAAAATGAAACTCGAGTGGGACTCAAGTCCGAAACAGAGTCCGAATCCGGAGTCACACAAAACTTACAGCAACAAACCAAATGGATATATCACTGAAGCAAAAATTTGACAAAAGATTGTAGTTTCGGACCAAGGTTGGTTTGATGAAAAGAACTTCCTCTGCTCTGGAAACAGTAAATTCAATTTATCATCTTAGTTCAATTTGTAATGAATGCGAAAGGTCAAGATACAATTATGAGAATTTAATGGAGCTTTTGTTTGTGATAGGAGGATAAGATAGAGAATGATTCAGCTAAATACCCGCACAGCAATAATACAGACAAAGGAGTCAATTAAATCATGAAAAAAAAAAAGAGGAAATATGTAGGGTAAGTGAGTACTGGACGATTATTACAGCAAAAGAACATGGAATTTAAAACAAAATTTCAAAGGTTTCAATTTCGGCTGTAAGAAGTCAATCAAATTTTAGTCATCCGAACTGTGTTTCATCTTGAAGGAGAGGACGAGGGAGCACAAATACTGCAAGCCTTGGTGAAGCTCACCTTGGGTACTACTTTTCTTCAGAGCGGAGAAAATTACCGCGAGTGAATTTGGCAATGATCATTTTGAGAGTATTGTTCTGTTACACAAGGACACCAATGCAAATACAAGGTTACTAATTTATTGATGTGCGTTACCTTCATATTGGAGCTGAAACTCCATAAAATGGGCTAATAAATTAATTTTGTAACTGCTCATGTAGGTCACTCACAAATTTTGAAAATGGCATGGCGTGGCTATTGTCCAATGGAGGTTATTTAACAACAATAATAATATGTAGGTGATGGCGTAGCAAGGTTGACCCTACAAAAGGGATGTTAAAAATTACAAATTTTGTCACTCTTTCATCCAAATTTTCATTGTCAGGTCCTCCTTATGAGATGTTCTGACATTGGCTTTTTAACCCAGTCATATACATGTCCGTATAAACACAAAAGACCAAAAATATCACGAAATAATTAATTGAGTTAAATTTACATTTTTTTTTTGTAAGTGCAGCACTTGATAGCAAGGAGTTCTAAGTGATAACTTTATAAATGTGTTGTTCATTTATGGATACTATTAACAATCATTAGCTTGAAGCACGTTTATACAACACCAATCAATGACTAACTCAGGCAGTATAGACCAATATCACACTGCCACCATATTATCATGGTCACTATACATAATAACAATAACTGATTCTCACTGTACATGTATGTGAAAGAGTGCCAGATTTGATACCAAAAGATACCATTTTTGAATAGGACGAAAACATGAAGGAACTATTTTGTTTTCATCTGAAAGTATCTGGTATTGCTAGTGATAAACTCACTGTTTTTGTATTAACAGTTACAAGTGTCTTACACTGTAATGAATGTCAATAGCGCCCTCTCTTGATAACATGAAAAATATCATTTTAGTTGGGAACTTATTTCTGTGATTATCATTTACAGTTTTAAACATGAGAAAAAAACATAAACAAGTACTGTTATAGCATTAGACAGGTCAGGATGTAAAACATTACTTTGATTACATCTTAAAAAAAAAAAAAAATGAAGGACAAAAAGGATGAAAGTATCCGATTCTTGGGCTGGTGGACTATCTTCAATCTGCATGCCTCAAGACAGAACACTTCTAGTTGCCAAGAAATTGAGTGCAGTAATCTTAGGGTTATTTGAAGTAATTGGGTCCATTTGTATTCAATTATTCATTCAAATGCCTTATAAGGCTTTTTTGAGAGTAAATTGTTATTAGATTTAAAAACAAATTGTTTTCAAGATGAAGGTACAATCTCAGGAATTGGTTTTAGGGGTAGCATTACAAAGATATCTGTCGCATCAATTTTGGTTTTATTAATGAAAGTAGAATTGTGAAAATGTAAAGTAATTTTGTGGCAATGAAGGCATTCAAGAGATGTTTTTACATATAACTTTGTTCCAACAAGGTACATGCTATCAGATTCATACAAAAATCAGCAGCATGATCCACGCATTGGTCTTGGAACATGACCAACATCCCCATGAACAGTATAAACCTGAAGAAAATGATCCTGTTATCTGTTTTTGTTTCTTTGTTCCATGGGAGTAATTTGATGCACCATGACACACATTTGGTGCACAATATGTGGCAGGGTGTAACCCCTCCCCTGCTATTGTGTCTTCATTGTGTTCTGGGAATCTCTGGAATTCTTTTGAGGATTTTAGGGGGGTGCTTCTGTACAAGAGGGGAAGAGTGGGAACATTTGGGGGGCCTCCCTCTGCCACATATCGGGCATGGTATAATGGCATACCCTGACATTGCAAACTTGGCCAAGTTTAAAGTTCAAGGGTATATATGAAACTAACAGTAGAACTCTGTATGCCACACTCACAACTGTGGACCATAACTTTCAAGCATTTGTTGAGCAAAAACCTCAAAGCATCAACTTTTTAAACCTGAGTCTTGTAAAAGCTAGCCCCATTATTTTCTTCACTTTTGTGTTTTAGATTTCTTTTCATTTATGTAACTAATTTTCAATCTGGAATTTTGTACTTTACATTTATTTTTCAACATTAATTGATTATTTATTGCTTATAATAACTTAAAATTTGATCGGTCGGTTTGTGTGTTATCAAAAGAGTTGCCAGTAACTTCATTTTCAGTTTAACCAGTTAAGGATATTCTGATCCCATATCACTCGTGTGTGACTAGCGTGTTTTATGCAACTGTGAATTTGGAAATAATAGTTCTGAATGGCTTCAAAAGAGCGGTACAAAAACGAACATTTTAAAAACATCACTAAACTTGTAAATAACTTTTTGACAGCATGCCCACTCACAATCTTACTGAGCCTTCACTGTTACTGGGTCTTTAGAAAGGGAGAGTCTTTTCCCAAAATTTAGCCAACAACCTGGGTAGGAATTCGCATTGACACACAAGATGTAAATAGTGATTATATGTCACTGAAACTTACTTAATACGACAATAAAAGCCCAAATCTGCGAATCATTGTCACTCTTTAAGGCAGTTTCAATCAATTTTCTAGAGTGCTCAGTTTCCGGGCAGGGAACTGATTGTATAAAATAATAACTCATGGCCCTTACAGAGTGGATTTTGAAGAGCAGTGGTTACAAGATAAAATCTAGGCCGACATCAAGGCCAGCTGCTTTAGCGAAGCGCTCATTTGCTCCGTTAGTGACCCTGAGAGAGTCAGCCTGTCATCCCAACAACCATCTCCTTTGACAGTCATCTTCCTGATATATGATGGTTTTGGCCTTGGCGTGTCGGCACCAGTACAATTCCAGGCAGTAAATGAGGACTATATGCTCCATTAGTGCATATCATGGGCTTTGACAATGAGTTTGGAGTAGGGGGGGATCTCATCGGGACTTTCAGGCTTTCAGACCGGGGGCATAAAGGTTATTCCTGATAGAATAACAAGATTTAGAATTGCTGTATTCAGGGGCACATGCCATCAGTCTTCATGCTTGGCCTGATTATTCCTATCACAAAAACATCTTAAAAGACCCGATTGTACATTGGCTGACAAATAGATCTTTCAAATAAAAACCAGGACTAGAAATTGATGTATCAAACAACTCTAATGATTAGTTTAGAAGTGTTCTTTTTACTGTCCAAATTGCAGAGTAAAAATTCATGTAAACCTGTTAAATTATTATCATATCACCACAAACAAACTTATCAAGCAAAGTCTGAAGTCCTGACAAACAATTACAGTCAACTAATAAAAAAACAAACAGACAAAACTGTTTCAAATGAAACCTTGCAGTATTTCAAATGTACATGCTGTCCAAAATTTGTGATTTATTGTTTACAAGTCATAAACGTTGAGGTGGCCTTTCCTTTTTGTTCAGAATTTATCAGCTGTATCCAGACATCGTAGAATTATAAATCCATGAAACATTTACGTTACTGACTTCCTACAAATTCTTTTCAAAGAAAGGTAAGGCTGAATGTTTGAAGTATTTTCTATCTATTGTGATCAGCTGGATGAATAATATTATGCGAACATGGCTGTAAAAAAATTCATGGGACCTTTGTTCCATCAGAAAAATCGTCATCAATTATGTACAGTTGCCTTAAAAAAAAAACATCCACAAAAATAAACAGTTACAAATTTTTTTCTTCTCATGGCAGACCGCCTGCAGGACTTTTGGGGACAACAATCACTGCATACATATTATATGATATGAAGCGTGATCAATGACGTCATGGCATACTGAGCGCGCTCAGATGTTGGCAACATATGCACTGGATGACCCTGAACTAGGCAATATGAATTGTATGTCTGTGTTCTGACAAAGTTTAACAGTCATGGCCACTGCCACTGGGTCGAACCACTTTCAAAAAGGGGTTATCAGGTAACAACCAGAGGTTGTTTTTCACATTGTATAAATTGTTAAAATCCATCCGAGCAAATAGAAATAATTATAAACACAAACCAAGCTAATGTAACTTAAAGCAAAGTTGTACAAGATAGTTTGTAAAGTATTGGTTGTGTTTTAAGTTGAAAAAGGTCCACTTTTGGTCTCAATTCCCCCCCCCCCCCCACCATCAACTAGTTACACTGGAAGTGCTGTCACATCTACTAAAAGTAATTAGTATACAATTTCAATTTCCCATTTCTTTTTTACTGAGAATGTTCTTTCTAATATTTTTAACGACAAGAATTGTTTTGTTTACATACGAAGAAACTGCCATTGCTTTGTACCATAATGGTTCCAAGAAAATAAGCATAAGTGCATCATTAGTGCCACTAACATAAAATACTGTATACCTTGTCTAAATCAGTTACTAAACATCGGTCAGGAATTAATCCATGAAATTTACGGTAAACATTGTGCACTGTCTCCCAATAACTGAAGATCTTGTACACCATCAATGAAGATGAAAAGAGGATTTTATTATTATAAACAACAAATTTTCATTTAGAATGGGCATCATAAAAAAACTGGAGTGTTGACATAATAGTACTGTATCCTTCAACTGTTGTATTTATGCATCAGAAAACCGACTGAAAATGATGGATTTGGTGCCCTCCCGGAAAACAGACTGCTCTAGAATTGTATTAGTTCATGGTCAGGAATTAGCTGGGCTACCATTGTGATAAATCCTGCTCCAAAGCAACAGAGTTGTTCCATCAATTCTCAATAGTCCTAACCCCATTTCTTTCTCCAATGAGCAGATGTCAGTGATGAAGCAAACTCTCTGTCTAGAATGTCACGTTCTTTTAAGATTCTTTTCCAGACTCAAGTTGCCTCTGTGAAGTACGCACAAAGGCAACGTGCGGAAGCTGCTGTAGACATCTAACAAGGGCTGACAAACCTACTTTTCTGGTTCTTTTTTTTTCTCTCCTTATTTTCTTTAAGGGGGAGAAGGGGGGGGGAATAAGTTCAATATAATCCACCATGGGTTTAAACACTTAACAACAATACTGTGTGTAGGAAATGAGAATTGAGTCATAAATCTTCGGACGTCCCAACAATTTAGCACAACGATAATCCACAAATGGCTATGAACTTCAGAGGGCAACAGCGTTATTTGGGTTTGCCTTGACAGGCGCCGATTAGATGTGGGGTCCCTTAAGGTCAAGTTTATTAGGTGGCTCTTATTTTTAATTTTCCTTTTCAAACTCTGGGAGGATATGCCATAATCTGAGAAGACAAGGTTTTATTTGAATGATGGGAGGGGCAGGAAGGGGGTCAGGTAAGGTCAAGGCTTTTCTAACAATGGGGGATGATGACCGATGGGAAAGTAAATTTAAGGAAGGGGAGGATTATGTACAAATACTGTCTGGTTCTCTAGTAAAGGCAACAAAAGCCCTACAAGCCTTACGTATCGACTAAGCAAACTCTACATAGAAAATTAACTTCAGAGGTAATTGCATGCTACATGTAAATTATCTATCCTCCTTAGAAATTAATGCAGTAAGCATATGTCACAAAATGAAAGTCATTACAAGTCTTAGCCCTAACAAAGTAACATTGAAGATGAACAAAATCCCCTGCATCCTTTGATAAACACAGCAAAAATAAACACCTAAAAAGAGGTCAGCATTATAAGATGGGCCACCCCAAAATGTCTGATTTATTTAAAAAATAAAATGAAATCATCCTATTATCTCATCCATGCAACTACGAGCATATCAGTGATTCATTTTATCTGAGTAAAGTGTAGCCGACTATTTAATGGAACTATGAAGTGGCCCTATATAGTCGTTAGACCGTGTGTAATCTCACCACTAGAGGGCTTTGATTTTCCCCGAAGCAAATACATGTAAATTCTGGGTTGAATACTTCTAAAGGTTACCCCTGCTGTGTACTAAATGACTCAGAAATGACAGCTATTCAATCAAATCAGACACCCCACAATGAGCAGACTCAGTAGGAGTTCTATACATACTCTACATCACATTCATGTTATTATCATTTATATTAGCACAGGTTTAAAGTGATGGTCCAGCAGTGGTCATAACCTACTTCCAGCATATTTAGATATAATGCATTACAAAGTTCACTTCTTAGTTGCAAGATGTTTTGAAAGAAAGTAATGGTTTACTGAATGTCGGAGTAAAAGGTGCCAGTGGCATGCTTCTAAAAACATGCGAAAAGGTTTTCGAAAAATACACTTAAAATATTAAACAATTGTTTATTGGATAAAGTGCTGCAAACACACAAGGTTATCAGTTCTCGTCCACTATCCAGTAAACCTTTAATTCTTTACTTTTTAATCTTGTTCTTGTCAACACTATTTTACTTTTTGTTCTTTCCTTTAATCCTGCTTTTTCATGCACTATTTCCCTTTACTGATAACCTCTCTGTAAAAATAGTGGGGAAAAAACCCTTTGAGGTTCATTGATTGAGAGTGTATGAATACCTTCTTCAGAATTCTCCTTATTTAAACAAAGGATGACCTTGAGTATTATATATCGCTGGACATGTATCTAGGTCAGGCCAAGGAAGTTAGGACTTTGTTTTGTAATCATTTCTGATGAGAACAACCATTGGCACAGTTGGCATGGCTCTAAACAACTTAAAGTGGGAATGATGTATGGTGGCCATCAATGGAGGAGTGGAGGGTGGTACATACTTTCTGACCCACTTTCTGCAAGGATACGTGTGCCGTCAAGTTTGAGCGCGCTCAGTACCGTCAAGGACATTCCGCTGAAACAAGAACGAGGCGATGAAGATTGCCAAGGTCGGGCAGAAAGAAGACTATAGGATACAATTGTGTTAGCTAGAATGAAATGATTCAATCACTCACGTACGTGTTCACACAATTTCTTTTTCACTGTTAAGCACGCACGTACAAAACTCAGAGATTTGTAGACAGGCGCTGATGTGGTTCAACGTCAAAGAATGCATAAATTGACCTATTTGGAGTAAACTGTAAGTGGGCACTGTAATTCCACCTCACTTAACACATAAAATGAGCGGCAGTCCAGAAAGCACACATTAAATCTTGATGATAAAGAGGTTGTTGTTTTAGGGCAGCAGGTACAATTTTCACCAAAAATAATTGAAACTCCGCCTCCCCCCCTCCAAAAATTAACTGCCCCTGGCACAGTTATTTGTCCTTGCAGGATAAGATATTTGTTTTATTATAACTCTAAGCTGCCTTGGAGCAAACAGTCCGCTTAAAACAATTAGGTCACTCAAGTAAAGTTATTCTTTGAAATGGATTTTTAAAAAGCTTTCTCAAAGAGTAGAGAGAAGAACACAATATAACAGCTCTCTCATACTATGCAGCAATACAAATAAATTGTGAAATAGTGTGTAATTAAATTTATTTCTTATTTTTTCTGATTCTAATTAATTTGATTATCTAACTCTTTTTTTACACTTGTTTTCAACCTAATATGTTTATCTAATATCTGTTTTACTTGATGCTCCATTCTATCTAGATTTCCAACGCCCTCTATTGGTTGGTGTTAAACCCACAGCCATCAGGGGTTTTGAAACACCCTGCTGTTGTTTGTTTCAGCGTTACACACCCCTGTTGGCATGGATTATTTTTGGTGGGACTACTCATAAGCCAGTGGCCTTGGCCTGAATAGGGACTCATGGCTTGCGGACAATGACTTTAAGTACTCTACTTGGGTCTACTTCAATATCATTGGCCTCAGCCATCCAAATATTCTGTTAGGTTTACTGCCAGCACTTGCAATAAATTGACATGAAAGGCGCAGTTTTCTTAAAATATTTGTAATGGTAGTAACATTTGTAATGTATTTTCTGTGAGTGGTATATTTTCAATGACTGCATTGTTGGTAAAATAATTTCTAAGAGTGTGCATGCCTTGAATTTCAACAGGCATTCTTTGTTTGTGTCAGTTTTTTATGGGAAATAGTACATGTAAAAATTTCCAATTTCTAGCAATACAAACTGATTTTAATAACTCCTGATTTTCTCAAGAGCATGGAGAACAGTTAATCAATTGTTTAATGTATTTTTTTTTAAGAATCATATTAGGGGGCCTATATATGGATTTTCAAAACAAAATTGTGAAAAATTGAGGTAGGCCTATTTACTTGTTACAGTTCCAAAACATATTATTCAGTAACAAAAATTCAATTTCTAAATCTGTCAGCAAAAAAGTCTTTGCCTAAACAAGATGTGAGAATTTAGTCAAAATAATAAGTGATCATGATGACAAATCTCCAAAGAATTCAAGACAGGACCTGCAACAGTATCCTCAGTGATAGAGAAGTAGATGAAAATGTACAAACATTTGTAACATGGCAAGAAGATTATTGCTTTTAAGGATTAGACCAAAAGGAAAACTCAAATCAACTGAAAATCAAGAGGTCATTCATAAATGTTAGTATTTTGAAGAATTAGAAAGAAACCATTAAGATAATGATCTGTTCAGTTTCATGTTGGGCAATCAACAATGATTATGAGACATTTCTTCCATAAATGGGTAATCTGGTAGGCAATGATTTCAAAGTCTCCCTGAAGTGGTTTGATACTGATTAGATGCTGCATTTATTGTGCGTCATCGGCCATGTCTGGCTACACTGGGGTTAGATCAAACTTAACCTATTAGGAAAAAATTTCAGATTTGACGTTGGAAGTCGTTTCCCAAAGGGGGACAAATGATGCGAACAGCAAAATTATCATTATTTATCATTTATCATTAGAAACTGCTGCAACAATGGACAGTCTAGGAAACAACATTTATTTCCACTACAAAACCAGTTCTATTCTTAAAAAAATTGTTCCCAAAATAAAAAAGCATTTCTAATTTAAAAATGCATCAATTCCCATTTCCCTGACAGTGTCAATTCCTTATTTCCAAAATGTAAGATTTCATAAAGTAGGAAAACAGTAGGATGTCTGACTAGCAAGCATAACTTTTATAGGAAACATCCTCAGCTGGTTAGAAAACGATTTCATGCTTTTGCATGGAGGGAGAGATGGATTGTGGGGATTCTGTGTATCCCATAGGTTAAGAACAAATTATCTAGGCCTAGATAGTGGAAAATGAGTTTCAAGGAAATAATTAGCAAAGACTCTCATCTTGTTCCCTGGAGGACACAAATATTGTGTATCTCCCAAGGAGTGTTTTAAATCTTGAAATAAGAAACGAAATTTTGCAGTGCCCTAATTGATCACTTCTCAAAAGAGGAGTCTTTACGTATGTAAGAGATTAGCCTGGTCTGTCACTTTGTTGCCCTTTAAAACACAGTAGTTTTACACAGACTGACAACATCATAGGGTAAAGGTTATGAGAGGCACACAGGTGCCTTGCGGTATAATCAAGACCATATTGACATATTGATGATGAGTCCAATGGTAGTCTGTTTCACCTTTTAATAGACCCCAGCCCCATCCTGTTTACCAGCTATGAAGTAATGATGATAACTGTTATCTCTGGTTATCCTATCCAGGAATAATTGACTGAATATCTTCATGTATCATTATGCCAAGAGGCAAAGCTAATTATGGAGTGCATAACCACATGGTTCAGGGACATGCACAAATCAAGAATTTTAAACAAAAAAAAACAATCAATTACATACTGAATTCACAGAGACTCAATGTTAAACAATGAACAATAATAAGTTCAGAATAAGCGACGGGTTACCTTCTTTTTAGTTAATTTTCCAGAGTTTTAGTGATTTTGAAACTATTTTGTACAATCTGAAATATTAACATTTTGTGTGAACGATTATTTTTAATCTAAACGCTCACAAAATCATTTTATACTAAAAACAGAATTGTTGAGATGCTCAGAATTTCACAAACACATCTTGACTCTTTTAAAGATGTAAAAGAAGACATCTTTAATAAGCTTTGCATGTCTTCTTAATGCCCTGGCATACTCTGTAAATGTAAAAGAGTGAAAATGTTACTCGCTTGCCAAAGTGGTGTCAGTTTGGCTCTTTTGAGAGTGAAACTCACTCTTCAACACTCTTTTTTGAGTGAAAGTGGAGTGAATTTCACTTTGAATCTAGTAAAATTACATGTTTTTCACTCTAAAAAGAGTTGTCCGCCATATGGCTCCTTGCAAGAGTGGTATGGTGGACAAAAGGAGTGGTTTTTCACTCTTGCAGCAGGCTACAATCACTTTAAGCCATGAGTTCATAATCCCACAAGACAGGCTGACAGCTGGTATCTTGACCACCCAACTATGTCCCAGGTCAGCAAGCCAGGACCTGTCCTCAAATGAACCACACTAAATTAGGTCAGCCAAGGTCACTTCATGGCCTGACTGGACTGGTCAACAAATACATCCAACCTGGACAGTCAACACAACTGCTTCTAAGCATAGGTTTGCTGGATACTAATCACGCCCCAGTAGACATCAATTGTACCTGCAGTGGACCCCACACTCACAACTGACCTACAACACAAACAACTTAATTGATGACATCAAACATATTGGGAGCCAACTTTAAGTTGTGATGATGTAAAACATCTTTGAAAATATGCTTCCGAACTTGTACACTTTTAAGGACTCTGTTAGCACTGTAAAAAGGATGCAGTCTAAAGTTGTTACCTTTTGAGAATAACATTTCACAAAGCAATGGTTTGATATTAAATGACTCAGTATGGCTACAATTACCAAACAGTTTCTTGCTAAGGTAACACAAAGAAAATGGTCAATTGATCTGATTGGTCACGACGAAGAATGGACAGTTTGATGATTTAGTAACTTGACAAGTCAAAAATACCTGCCCCAAATGACGTGCGTTTGTAAAAAGAATATAAACAACATCTGAGTGTCTATTTACAGATTCTGAAAAATACAGTCTCCATGTTTGTGTGCATTTTTGTAACTTGTGATTCCCTTACAACACATTAAGATAACATTACTGAGGAACACACCTTTGGTGTTTCTCTAGAATGTAAATATAAAATAACATTTCTGATTTAAAAACTAAGGTGATATCAACTTTCAGTATCACTGAACCAGAAATAATTGGGAAATTTTATAGTACAGCAATTTTTCCTACTTTTACCATAATAAATTCATTAATCATTTGAAGGCAGGTGTCCAGGCTGCAGTGAATATACCTGTCAAATTAGGTCACATTTCTTCAGCATCCCTGAATTTCATCATAAGTGAAATAATTAAATGAAATAACGGATGATTTTTCCAGCCTTCATAACATGGGCTTTGTTTGTCTCACTAATAGAGTGACCTTGCTTTTGTTAAAGGGGCGATGCAGTCATTGATAACAGTCAGGTTTTAATATCATAAAATCAATTTTTGCTTTAAAGATTATTTTATATTAGGTTGGCCCGATCATCCATACAAATTTGTCGAATTGCAGTGTTTTCTTCTTTATGGTTTTTAAGCTGTTTTTATACCCAAATAACATTTGTTCTAGCAACCATAAACATTAAAAAGGACAATTGTTTTCAATTTAAAATTGGATGCAATGGAACAAAATACAGGTGCATCAAAACACAAATGTTCCATTTTCATTAAAAGGCAGACAGAGAATGACAATAAAAAAAAACATATCACTAAAAAAGATTACGTCATCAAAAGAAAAAACAAATAAACAAAATTACCAGTACATTTTCAGGGCTTTTCACATACAACTTCACTAGATTTATGTTTTCATCTTTCGATTTACAGAGTAAATTGTAAATATGAATGCTTGACAAGTTTGGCCTCAAGCATGTATTGAGTACAAAGTGCCCAGAGCAAATAGTTTTTGAAAAATTGCTGAAGAATCATCATCGAAATGGAGAGAAAAATACCTGTGCTTGCAGCTTTAATGCTCTGTGACTTATTAAGCCCATCAAGTTGTGCATAATGAATAAGTTCAGCATACACATGCAACAGCCTTGGCTTTATAACACTGGCCAAGACATCTTACTGTGAGGCAAACACACCACCAATTGTCTAATAAACTACCCAAATTGACGTGTTTATTTAAGGTATTTCTTAGGCATGCTTTCTTGCATATTCCATTCCGTTTTTAAGGGGGATTTTTCCCATTTTAAATCTATCCCAACAGAACCTGGGGACATTATTAGATTCCACTGCAGGGTACAAACATCCTGAGAGCTGACATGCCATCATCTTCAAGGAAACATGAAATATATGTCATAAATTAATTTGTAAAGGATCACCCGTTGATTATCAATTTCCAGTAGGAATCATATCACAAGTTTTTTTTTATATTCAGAGGAATTCTATGCCACATATTCTTATAGGATTGCAAATATTTCCAATAAATATTACACTACCTGGAAATATTTTTTTCCAATTCTTTCGACTGGTTTTTTCTGACAAAAACATTTTATTTTGCAAAAACTGTTTGCAAATGAAACGACAGAAAAAAAAGAACTTCCACAATTTTGATCCATTTTAATTTAGTTTCCAGTTCAGTGTTCTGAGTTCAGTGCCTTATGATGCTTTAATTTAATCAAACTATTAAATACAAATTTTATTTTATAACCAAATCAACAAACTGAAATTAGTCTACTTTATGCATAGTTCATACGTTAAAAAAGAGGTTTGTTTTGTTTAAATTTCGTACTCAAATTGTAAAATGTAAATTGAACAGAAACGGATTAGATTGAAATTGGTTGGAAGTCTCTGACAAATGAACAACATTTCTTTGCTAGAGAGTTGTTTTTCAATTGTATGCTCAAATTATGAAAATGTAAACCATTATTAAACTTGGACTGAATGAATGTGCACTTTATTGCTGTTGGCCAACGTGGCGAACTCCACTTGATCAACAAACATCCAGTGCTGGTTGTTACTGTATAGGAATTATGAATGCATGCCCTTCTGCTGAATTCACACACAGTATTTCATGAACTCTTCAACTTTCTTCCTGTAAATGAGAAGGCGACTGAAATTCTACAAAATGAGATATTCTTTTTCCTCTGATGTGGTTCCCTTCTTCACTTCTATTCCCAGAATAGAATTCAAGTTCAGTCAAATCGTGTGAATTGCCCTCTTGTGTCACACCGTCAGATAACCCCTACCACTGAAAGGTGGTGGGCGGGGCCATGTCATAGGACAAGGGGCCATTAGAGATATGCATAAATGGTCGGCATCCCATCTGTGCCATGAGACTGTACTCAGTTGGGGCCTGTCGCTAAACGCCCCGGTCTCATTTGCATTTTTCCTTGAACGTTTCACCTCATGGTGGGCACAGCCTCTTGCTCTTGGTTAGGTAGTGTAATCTAGAACACCAGCAACGGTGGATGACCTCCTCTCACAAAGACAGCAGGACCCTACCACTCAATTGGCAGGGGTGCTCCCCGTACTTGAACTTGACAAAAGACGGGCGAAAGGTAAACAAAGTAGCATGCAGAGACGCTTATTAAGCCAAGCGGGTAATCAAAGGATCTACCCTGACAAATGAAAAGAGCTACAAGGACGTGGTAACACTGAAAAGCTATGCGTTATTTGGTTGGTTTTCGGTTCCTATTTTGGAGTTGGAAGAGTCTTTTTGATCAGCAGTCAGTGACCTTAGTAGCTGTCAAGGACTGTCCAGACACCACCTGCATATGAAACCACAGCGTCAGACATGAGTCCATAATATCCACTCTCTCTACTCCATATCCACATTAGTCAAGTCACTTTTATAATGGCCCCAGACCATGCACAAAGACAGCAAAATACAGAATCCACAAGATCTTAAAATAATTTATCCTAAAACTTTAAAATATTTTATCAATTTTCCCTAAATTGTTACAAAATGTACCTATTGAAGATCATTGTTCCAGACATTGTAAAATCTACTCCAAATCAATTAATGGTGAATCTTTGAAATTGTCTCAAATATCTACGTATTTTTGCAAGAATCTTTACACTTGTTGACAGCATATAGATTTTAAGCTACTTAGTCTTGGACAAACCTTGTATTTTCCTGCAAAAAGTCCGCCTATCCTTTGTGTTCATTTGTTTAAACCAAAAATGAAGCTTTGGATGTGAAGGGCATCTGACCCATGAATTTAAGAAAATTGAGGGCAAAATAAAAAAGGAGAGAGAAAGGTATTTTCTGTAAGTCAAGTTAGAACTACCAGAGATCTCCCATGAAAAGTAATTAAACTAATGACAAAAACAAGTCCGTGGTTTTCTACATGCTCAAAAGACAAATGCCAGCAATTTTAGAATAAACAAATAAAAATAGACAATTAAACAGACAAGTTCTTTAAAGGTTCTGCAGGTCCGTTGACAAAAGGAGATGAGGGGGAAAAACTAAATTCTCTGCATACTTCAAAGTGCCAGCATGTTAAAAATTAAAAATGGGACACTTCTTGTATAATTCTACTTTTTTGTTGTGTTGGATATCGTTACAAAGAAAAGAAAGTAATTCAGAAAACAGTATGCCTTTTAAGTTTAGGCAAGAGATTTAGCTTTAAAATTGAAAGGAGTTTTGGTGAAAAAATAACACCAACAATTTTTACACTATAAATTTAACTATGAAGGCCCAATTAAATTTAAGGTTCCCTATTAGCCGATTGTACTTTGTGAGAGTATACACTTGAACAGAAAAGGAATATTGGAAAAACCTAAATTATTTAGGCAGGCACTGTATATATACATAATGCACAGAGTCAATTATAGTAATCTCTTTAACTCATTTAAACTTGACCACTTGTATTATTAGCTAGGTCAAGTTCATCGCCAGAGCCATTTTTGTTTTGACCAGGCAGAAGAGACGCCAAGCAGCACGACCTTTACCCTGAATGCTTTCAGACATTGGCTAGGTCATGGCTATTTATAGAAAATGAATGACCCCAGTATGGCATCTGGAGTTGTGAATTGATAATGCATACAAAAATATTGGTTTTAAAAGGAATGAATAGCCTGTGATGGTCAGTCCATTACCAGTAAAAATGAAAGGACTTTTGATTCATTTTAACTGTGCAGTTCACTGTGTACATAGAGTGAATGCATTTTCGATCAACAGCAGATAAATGTATAAGAAGCCAAAGTTTAAAAGGTCGTCAAAGAACCCGATGCCATTGCAATCAAATAATACTGGGAAAGGTAAAAATTTATACCAATCATCTTGAGAAAAAAAATCTGAAGAGCTTACACTTTAAAAAAAAAATAAATTAATAGGTCAACATCAGATTTAAAAAAAACCAGAACATGTTTTTTTCCTATTCGTTTTATCAGAAAACAATAACAATCTTTGTGTTCTACTTTTTTTCACTAAAATATTTATAGCTTATATAAGCGCATATTTCTAAATAAATGTTGTATCAAATCCTTCCAAAATACCCCCTTTGTACTCTATGTACTACTACTAAGTACTATGGAAGCAGTATTGTTACATTCACGGTTAAGTTCAAAGTTGAACAAGAACTCTCTGAATGACTTCTAAAAACTTGCCATTTATATCATATTTTTAAGTAAAAATATGATTAGAAAAATGTCTCATTCCCAAAACCACAACTGAAATGAATGATGACAAGTTGATTGCATAAAAAGTTAATGATGTAAAAACCACACTTGGTGTTTCAATGTAACGAGGCACTTTTGCTTGCGCAGGTTTGATCTGTTGTTGCTATTTCTCTGATAAGGTTTAAGAACTTTAGTACAGTTAACTTGAGAACTCATATGAAAATGAGAGCAGAGTATTTTACTAATTGGTTTTTAAAATTAAAAATCCACTAAAACATACACAATTTTTATTATCAATGTTAGCTAATGACTGTTTTTGTTATAAAACAATAGGCTTTGGTTTATTTTCTTTTAATAATCACCTGTATTTTTTGTGCATTTTTATTAATTTTGAAACAGTTGTAATCATTTAATTAATAACTGCTTAAGTTTCCAATAAAACATTGTATTTAACTGTTTTCTCCAGATTAAGAACTCCTGGTACAATATGCAGGTAAAATATTAATATCATTGTGGCATTTGTGCCCGGAGTGTTTTTTACTTGACTAGGTTTATGTACATAATGTATTGACACTGCCTGTACCATGAACATGTTTACCCTTTATGTCTAGCAAAGGATCCCACAGGACTTTGCCACCAATTTCAACACATTATCCCGGCTGCATCTGAGCTACATGACAGTAATGTGCTGCAACATGAATTCCTAATCAAAATATACAGCTTGGTTTTCCAAAATTTATTGTTGTGAATTATAAGCATGTCAAAAAAGTGTTTTTTATTTCTTCTCCATTATGACATACAGCGCAATTCTTTTTAATTACATGCACATGTTTATATGTTCAATAAGTATGCATGATTTACTATCACAACACACAATATTTTAATTGGTTATTGTGCGTAAGGCTCACCACTATACTTTGTTTTCTCAACAGAACAAAATCAAATTAAAACTATCCATAGCAATCCTGCATAAATTATAACATGTAAAAACTCAACCTGATAGTAAAACAAAACCACATACATCAATATGATCAAAAAACAATAACAAAAATATGAAATTATGCGAGAGAGCTGGTGATATCATCCAACACTGCTGCACATTACAATTAATTTAGAATTTGTAAATAGGAATCTATTTTTTTTTCTTCAGCTGACGGACTCCCTAAGTGAAATCAGACCCAAACAATGGTCCTTATAATAAAGGTGCTAATGCCTCCCATTGATGACATTGAAAAGGATGCATTCAAATTACAGACAGGATGTAGCTCTAATTATTGTCTGCCGCCAGGAGTTAGCAAGACACTTTCTCTTGGGAAGGTTTTGTTTAAATTTTGAGAAGTTATTGTGGATTGGTCGGTGGGGTCAAGATTGGGATCTGTGACGAGGTCTCACCAAAAGACTGAGTGAGAATCCCTTTCTTCGATTCCCATCTCAGTCCCACATCCTTTGCAAATTCTTTTTTACACATGCAAAAAGGTTCCCGCATAGCTTTTCAGCATAAAGCATATAGACCTACATAAATTATGACAATTCTAGGTACAGGTCACTGATAGAATCAGCAATGATTGTCCTGGGGGAAAGAAACTCTTATTCCCACAGGATCAAGCTTTTCAGCAAACAATTACTTTGCAATGATAAAACTGTTCTAAAAAGCTATCACAAGTGATTTTGTTGTTGTGTGACTATAACTTAATGGCAAAGTTTCTAAACAACAACAAAGTTTTGAATTTTTCAGTTCTTTAAATCTGTTGAATGACATGAGGAAACTTTTTGAATTAATTTCTTCTGTGTAAAACTACACAAGGATTGTTATTAAATTTGTTTCTTTTTAAAAGGAAATAAATTGTTAATTTGTAAGATTTAATTGCAAGTTCTCTTGAACAATCAAATTTCTTAGTATAGGGTATTCCTTTTATAGGCCTGTACAAGATGTAATTTCCATTGCGTTTCTTTTGTCCAGCTTCAGGTTCTGTTTTTAACCAGCAGACAATATTGCATTTATTCAGTCCTTGAAGAGGAATCAACTGAATTAACATTAGAAATTCCATTTATCAAGATGAAGCCTTGGTGAATAGGCAGGTTACATTGAACAGTATTTTACCATTTCTTTCAAGTACGTATCAGCAACTATTCAAAGACTTTAAATTTGTTTCTTTCGCTCAAGTTTTACCGGCAGACAATCTAGCATTAATTTGGCCCCAGAAGAGTTCAAATTCAGCTGAACGTCGATAGTTCTCTTCACAACAAGGTCACCAGTGATGCACTACTACCAGCTTCAAGGTTGCAATCAAAATTGATATAATAAACAATTCAAGCAGACAAAATGTGCCTTTAGAGATTGGGACCTCAGCGGGTTTTTTTTCTTTCCACCTTGGAATTTCTTCCGCTTGACTCCAAGGCCGTTCATCTCGCTGATATCGCCGCGCCGCCGCCGTGGCTTTGAACTGGCAAAAGTGCAGCGCGTGAAGGGTCGCGGACAGTGGGTGGCAGGCTTTAAGCTGACAGATGTATGGCTCAGTCCGGGAAGGGATTGTGCAACGACGCGCACTGGCTCATCCACGAAGGGAAAAAAAGAGGGTATTGGTGATGATACTGTGGGATTAAACCAATATGCAATGCATTCTTGCTTTAGTACACGTCAGGTAATCATTACGCGGGGGAAAGGTACAGCCTCCAATCAATATTCAGCGTGCTGATCCAGTTTCTCAGCAGGCAATGACCCAAATAGATAAAAAGTACAGCGTTAAGGGTGCAAGGATGGGGGCGGCCGTGTCAGTCACACCATCTCTCTGCTTCCATAAATGCTCTTACTCTATCCCTGCCACAGAAGGGTGGCAACCAATTACATTTTTTTCAAAATAAACATTGTTTGATTTTACAAGATAATTAGCTCTAGAGCTTTATCATACAGGGGATTTCTCATGGTTTGCTGGGCTTAATTTATTTTGCTTTCTCATCATAGTTTTGGAAAAACTTTCAATGAAATCAACCTGTAAAATTCCCAAATTACCAGCTAAGTTGAAATTTAGAAGTGGCATTCCAGACTTTTAAAAATGTGTGTGATTTGTCTGATTACTTTCATGGGCATTTTATTCTGCAAAGAATTCAAAATTGTGTGTAGATTTTTTTCACAAACAACCGCTGGCTTACGATTTTATTGTCAAAACTTATTAGAACAAATGTATGCGAGTACATCCTGAACGCTGTATAAATATGTAAAAAACTGGTGGAAACAAAGAAAATATTTTTTTTTAGACAATGTGACGGTTCGTGGTGGCGGTGATGATATGTATGATGTACACTGTTATTATGAGGTTTTTTTTATAAGCTTCACTCCACATTTTTTTATACAATGTGGGCCATACATGTAGTTTTTGCACATCTCTGTTTGAAGTAAATTTGCCACAAAACGATCTTCCAGCACATACGCACGTAAGCAATCTGTCAAAAAGTTTCACTCCCACAACCTCAGCATGTGATGATTATCTGACACCATGGGAATAAATTGTACCAATACAAGCTCAAGAAGATCATTACAAATAAAAAGTTAACCTTGCATTTTCTGACAAAGTTGAAATACTTCTATCACTAACAATAGAAGTATCGTCCCTGTCAGCCCTTTATTTTCTCAGTTTGTTTAATTGCTTTATACGGGCATGCAGTTTGTTTGCTCAATGGTGCTGTAATGACTTTTTCTTGTACTTTTTCCCCATAAATAAGTGTTTCCACTACATGAAGTGCATGATGTTTTTCTTAATTTAAATATGGCAACAATATTGTCTGACATTTTATTCAACAGGATGACACTGGTTTCATCTGGTACATGTATAAACACGTACCCTAATTCATAACCTCTTCTATAGAAATGAATTTAATTTGTTTTCCCTGTGTCCAAGAGGGATACAATTGATTAATTTTTGTCTGTACTTTATCAGGGTTTGATCTAGATTTAAGAACAGTAATTATCCACCAGTACACTCACCAATTATTTGGGATGCAGAAATAAAAATATACAATGGGCATAAAATACAATTCTACTGGTACTGCAATTGGAGAGGAAATATGGTCCACGAAGTTGTTTGTGGTTAGTTCTGTCACAGGTATCTAGTGTCATTAGCAAAATCAACAGAAAAAACATCATTAAAAGACCTGTATTGAGTGCAAAAGGAAAAGTGACATGCTGTTTGAAGCACAGAGTTGACTTTTAAAAACTCAATAGAATAAGACATTGGCTCAAATGGGATAAGCATGACACTTTTAAGCGCCATGCTTATAAATTATGCTTTCAATTATGTTGAAATATATACATGTTTATAAACATGTATATATTTCAACATAATTATATTTTTGAGTATTTCTTTTCTTCAGTTAATTCTGTAATTAAGCATGAAATGTTTGTTTTCCTTATGCTGGTTGTTTGAATTGGAAAATCACAGTGGAAAATACACAGTGATATTGACTAGATTCTTAGAACATGGCTGCGAAATTTCTTTACATACATTGGTGTCATATGTGTACACTCATTAGCCATGAGAAGAAAATTCTGAAAACAAATTATTACATGATCAAAATAATACCAGTTGATGAATGTTTCTCATAATATGTTTCTATGAATTCAGATTAGAAACTGCTTGCTGCATAATTTATTGAAACGTTAGATTACACTGGGCAGAAAGTTTTCTATTCCTATTATTAGGTATGCAAGCACTAAGTAACTAGTGACAGCCTTTGATAGCTAAAAAAAAAGAGATTGGGGGGGGGGGTTCAGGCGGGAACCTTGGAAGGTGTGATTATCTGGTCCCTCATGAATGTCATTTATTCCCCTTCATTTCATTCATGACTGTTTTCATCTTAGGTAGGTATTGTTTTGTGTCTAAAGTACGTCTATGCTAACTACTGAGCAAGTCCTGTAACTGACAGACTAAATGAAGCTTAAAGGCTCAGTGTTCTGTTTATAAGGAGAGCTAATGGCGGTGAGCTCTGTCTCAATCAAAAATCAATATGAACGTGACTTGAGACGAAGTACACTGACCCCGCCCCTGTGTACTTTCTTAGGTGAGAAGGGGGGATGGGAACGAGTGGTCTTCTGAAACAATTCACAAGTATTATAGGCATCTTGACGAAGAGACTGAGTGGCCTTGCGTAACATCGCTTGGCGAGTTGCAAGCAGCTCAGCTCAACCAAATACACAGTGATATTGACTAGCAGGCAGGGCATTGCACTTATATGTGCCCTCCCTAATCTAACATAGGCTTGATGTATGAGTGGGAGTCAGTAAGGGGTTGCTGACAAACATAATGACAGACAGGGTAGTGAATGGTTGAGGATACTGTTTGGGGAAACAAAACATTTGATAGAAGTAAAATTCCTATGAGTATCTTACCTTAACTTTTATTTTTAAGTGGACTCAGCAAGGTTTCTTAAAATTACGAATACAGCTGACAGACAGGGAAGTAAGATACGAAGCCAGAAAAAGAAGCTATCTTAAAAAAAAAAATTGAGTTACAACAGAACTTTCAAGAGTACTTTTAAGTGCAAGAGTCAAAGATTAGTGCAGACAGCAAATTATGATCTCCATAGAAAATATAAGAATTCATGACAAAGCAATGGCAGTGTGGGTTTTTTTTTCTTTGAAGGACTTGAAAAAGCACTGAGTATATCGTGCTTATCACACATTGGAGCATAACAAAAATTAAAAAAATTCTTTATCCCCTATGCAATTATTACATTTACAAAAAGCAATTGTAATGTTTTCTGAACACCAAGTCCGAACTTAATTTATTGAAGAACACAGCTAAGACCCCATCTTTGAAAATGCCACTGTTTATCACATTGTAAAATTTTTGGTCTAAATCACTTTTAAAAGAAATGGTATGTTTAGTATTGCATCTCGCATCCCATACATCATAATGAAAAAGGAACATGTTGTTTTCAGTCACAGTGGAACAAATAAAAGAAAGATGGACAGATTTAAAAAGAAGTAAAGTATCTCAAGGGAGACAAATAGGCTACCCTCGTTCCTAATTTTTTTAACATTTAAAGAAATCCATGCATTCACGAGGAACAAATTATTTTGGTGTGGCGCCAATAAAAAAAAGCCCCAGCATTTCCAACAACCTACATTCTGAAGTTCGCCTTTGTACAAATCATGGCACACAAACGCCGAGATTTGCAAGCCCAACCTTGATCCATACGATGTAGACACTCGCACCACATTTGGTGTGGATAGCCAATTGAATTACTCAGTCCTTGAACCAATCTTCTGCACTTTCAAAATTGAATCCCTCTGTACAGAGAGTGTGAACCTAAGAATAGGTAATGAACTTTAGAAAGAAATGGCCGGGAACAATGGCGAGTACTAGCGGCTTCAGAATTACGTTGGGCCAAGGAAAAAAGAGGAAAGAAAGGAGGAGGTTTGACTTTAAGTGCGAACGTGACTTGGGAGTTTGTTCTATACATAGATCTTCATTAGAAACAATTAACGATGTCTACATACAAGTACAAAGATCAATGAATACATGGAGGAAGTTTTAGCATCTGTCAAACGCAGATTTAACATCTGAAGTTTGAAGTTTCATCAATACACTCAATAACTTATTGAAGGGCAAAATAAAACTTGTATAGTGAGACCAGGCCTGTCAGTTTGTTAGCTCAAAACAAACCAGAATTTGTAAATTTCTTGGAGAAAAAGGGTTTACTGGCTGTCAAGTGCCAGCATTTAGTTGCACCAGTGCAACAACATAAGTCATGGTATCATATCATGTGTATTGAGTAAAACTAACAAACATACAAACATTTTTTGCAATCCTCAGTGCACACACTATTTTTGATTCAAATATCAAATTCAACCTACTTGCAGCAAATGAATTCATTAGAGAAGTTCAATTAAATCAATACCTTGAGAAACACCCAGTTTCTTGACGAAATGAGACCATGATGAAAGTGGATAAGTTCCTTCCAAAAATGTAAATTTACATAACACTTCAAATGGTGACCGCACAATTGGGAGCATATGCTTGGTACATGTAGGAGGACAAAAATACTTAGATTTCTGTCATCAATACCAACTTGAAGCTTAAAGTGAAGACACAACATTGGCAATACACCTTATGCATATGACGTCACTATGAGCATTTAGTACAGGAACGGGCTGAGGTCAGAAAAGCTACAACGTACGTTTGATGCTGCATTTGACCTCAAAGATGGCGGTGGATGCATAAGGTCTATAAAGACAAAAGCAGACAAGTATCCATTTGCTTTTGCACCTTCAAAAACAAATTGAATGCTAATTATTTTTTTATAATTGGATGTGTGTGGATTTTTAAGTTAATGATGCTTCTATGTTGCAAGTAAGATACTGTTCTGCTGGCAAGATGACTCAAGACGCTATTTGATTGTTACTTAACAGTCCTGATCCATATGATCATGGTAACTTGTTTTGCAGCAGGATTTTCAAAAGCAGTCTCCAACATCACAATACACTGATTTGATCATGTGTCTACAGTCTGTGCTACAATACATAATGGTAGTCACACAATAACAACTTGACGATAGTGAAACTGACGTTGAATTTCACCCATTGCTTGGAAACAAACCGTTACTGTTACCAGAATTCTAATTTAAATAATAACCCAAAGTAGTCAAGCAAATTAAATTTGAAAATCCTCAAAAAGTACATGTCGCACTTCAGGTAATGAATCTTAGAGTAAAGGAAAATCCTAATGCTCAATAAAAAATTACAAATACATGTAAAATGATCATATGGGGAGGGGATGAGTGCCTGGATGGGTGGCTGGTTGAGCTGCTTAAATTGTACAACTTCCTTATTCTTCCACAATCACATGAACTATTCCAAGTGGTTTTATTTCCAGTTCCACACATCTTATTTGTCAGCAAGTTTATGTATTTTAAATTCATACACAAATTTATTTATTTACGCATGTATGGGTTCGTTGTCCTTTTTATCTGTTTATTCATTAATTTTAAACTTGTTCAACAAGGTTTCCTTTTCAATATGACCTTATCTTTAACTTTGTTTGTTTGCCTGTCTGTCTTTCGGTCTCTTTGTCAGTCGGTCTGAAAGGAAAAATATCTAAATAATATAAGTTAGGGATGAATTTTCATGAAACTAGATAGTAAGAATTATTATGGGCCAATGATCAACCGATCAGATTTGGTGAGGATCGAGATCTTTTTGTGGATATAGGACCATTTTGATGGTGACAGCCCTTGCAGAAGCATTTTGGTCATCCAGCACTAGCCACGTCTGTGATTTTCATCCCTTACTGCTTGGGGTGGCAAGCGTATGCACTCTATTGAATGCTTTCTAGTTTTCACATTTACTATCTGAAGAACGTTGCATTATTGTAAAAATAAAAAAGCTGCTAATTTGCTTCCGATAAGCATCCTGAAGTAGTACAACCACTGACCTGACTTCAGGTTGATTCAAACTATTGAGACTTTGTAGTGAGTACAATCAGAACAGTTTTACTCTCCACAACCCTTACAGATTGTATTTAAATCAATATGAATTACAAGTATCAGAAATTACCTCAAAGAGGGATGATGTCCCAAAAGATTGCTAAAGTAATGACTTTTGAGGGCCTAATCTCACATTTTGACACATATAAGAAATTAAGGTGACATTGTAAGCGGAAACATATTGGCGCGAATACGTTTTCATCATTAAATTTTGATTGAGAACAAGTGAGTGGGCATGACCCAACATCTTACAGGAAAATAAATTTCCAGTCAGAGTAATGCATCTTGGCACTGTAAATGAAAGTTTTCAATCCAAATAGCATTATTATGAGCTGTAGTATTGATATGTACCACTTACCTGGATTGAAGAGAATCGTCATTTTCAGATAAGCGTACTCCTTATCGTCCAATCCCATCAATTCACATTTACTGAAGAAACACTCCATCATGTGAATGTCCGATTGCGTTGGGATCCCTTGAAGTGCCACCAAGCACCGCAGGAGCATATTTTCGCTTGTGTGCCCATGACAATGGTGGCACGTCTGTTGGTCACCGTCGCTGTCAACACCAAAACTAAAGTCTATCTCCTCGGTTTCAAAGTGGAATCTGTACTGTGTCATCATCAGTACAAGAAGTTCCGCCCAGCAGTGCTGGAAAAGGGTGGTGCGATCATGCGGGCACAGCCGCTGGGTGGAGGGTAAATTCCTAACAAAGTCTACCGTTTTGAGGAGAAGTTGTGCAGCCTGTTGACATATACTTTCTTGGTGTTTCAGCATGATGATGGTTGGTGGGATGAAGGGGTTGCTGCCACGCCGCCAAAGCGCCTGGTTGACAACTTGTGAGACGGACGTAACGCCATTGGTGGGATACCTTCTCTCGGTGGGTGTTGACGTGGTGGTGGTGGTGGTGGTCAAGCGGGTGGTGGGGCTACCACTGCCTTCAGTTTCCATGGCAATGGGCTCGTGTGCAGTCGAGGATAGTAGGCTATAGAGAATGCTACCTTCTTTCATTCTTTCTGGACAATTGCAGGAGGTTATAGGTATTGGTGAGGAGGAATCGGTGGATTGTGTTGTGGATTTACTTTGCATTGGTGCCATCGCCCTTTGATGCACCACCCTGTAATAGTCCCTGGAAATATTTTGACCTGAAAAACAAATATCAGTTTCTGAAATAATCAATCAAAATCACCAACTGAATAGAACGACATCAGATTTGGTGTGTGGCAAAATCATTTCCTGCTTAGTGGCAAAAATATACTAGAACAATAAATTATGAAAATGCCATCACAAGAGGTACTGCCATCTGCAAAAATCAACATGCGGAAAATCCTTTTGTGCAAATTGTATTTTCTTTCTTTTTAACATAAAGTCAATGAAGTAAAACATTAGAAGTAATTATTTATTTGAATAATGCAAATTAATTGAATGCTAAACAATGCATTCCTCTGCTCATTTGAATTAAATAACCAAGTGCTGAACAATGCACCCCTTTAGTTGATTATTTAAAAACAACGAATGCTGAACAATGCACTCCTTTATCATTCACTTACATTAAATCACTGAGTCCTCCTTTCAATCATGCCATACACGTAGGCCTAGCTTTCCTAACTGTGAGATCCGATGATTTGGAGCAACAATACCATACAGATGGCGAAATAATGGAAATGCTGAAGCGTGCTTATAAATGTACTACAGAGTTTCATTCTTGAAGCAGCAGGAAATTTTCACTAGCCTAAAAAAGAACCTCTATAATGGAATCATAAACTTTAAAATATGACTTTTTCAAGGGCATGGAAAAAAGACAAATGACACGTATTCAAAGCAGGTTCTGTTTTTTCCCTAACTTCCTAAAGCATAAACACCCAAAGAGATGGGTGTGTCAAATTGTAACTACTCCTCAATTGTTGCAACGTGTTCTTGCTTCACAAACTAAATATGCACCTGAATGCAGAATGTAGTCTTCACTGCCCTACTGATAATTTTAATAACCTTTCCCTTATTAGTTGACCCTGGTTTCAATACCCACTTGAACAAGAACAATGTACAGATGTACCAGGATTGGTTTTCATTTCCCACTTACATTAAATTACCAGGGTTTCCTTTTACCCCCAAACCTACAAACCTAAACTCCTCAGGACAATGTTTCAGTGATTCACTGACTATTTTTATTTGTAAATAACTATGGTAATATCTATCAACCTTCAATCAAATAAAAAACCCACTAAAGACTCAGATAATGTCTGCATTAAAATGTTTACATGTATCGTCACTGACGCCACAAACTGTAGATACCAGTAAAAAATAGTGATCGAACAAAACAGTGTCTGAAGCTGAACGCTTTTTAAAACACCACTATCGTTTGAAATCGTTTTTGTTCATGTTTGAGTATGGTGCACGCCGTTCATTACAATGGTAAATGGAACCTGTGTGTCAGTTTGTGAAAATGAAGGTTGTCACTTTCATGCAAAGGTGCCATACATTGTTATCAATGTTAAAAAAGTAAAGCTGGTGAAGCTTTGAAATTTCACGAATTTGTAGAACTTGACGAACATTGTATAAACATGTAAAAAAAAAAAAAAATTAACAAAAAAAATGGTTTTGTACACAAGGAGTCAGTTTGTGGCATTGGTGACTATATACGATTTTGTGAAAAATTCCAAATTTCGCAGAATTCCACTTTCACAACATACACATATCTTTTCTAATGTACAAATAGATTCCCCCAGTCACTGCTCAATGAACCAGAACAGTGCTAAAATAATGTAGAATTATTCTTTGTTATTCAAGGACATATTCAGTTAATAACAATATCAACGCATGGTTAGTTATGCATGATTTCAGTCAGAAATAATAAAGGCACACACAGTTGAGGTGGCGCCAGAACTTAATCCTTTGCTGAAAAAAAAGTCACAAGAACCCAAGATCTATGAAACAATATCAAAAATACACAAATGATCTCAAAAGCATTGAATTCCAATGTCCCATAATTTATATCATTTTGGGGAAGACTTCTATTTGAATTTATTTCTGCCACGTGTCTGATGAGTTGTTTACTGTAAGGCGTACTACATGTATTTAAATAATTGTGGATTGTACATCTTTAAACAAACTGTGGTCAAATTTACAGGGTTTGCTTCTGGTATTTAAACAAAAATCTACAAGATAACTTTGGTGTAACAAAGGTAGGCTATAGTGCCAAACATCAAGCTTAAGCCATGTAGTTGCTAACTGATGGAACACCAATATTAACACATTTCTTGTAAATAGCACTTTGACTTTTCAAGAAGCTTTTCTGTACAAACATTTCCATTTTTGTCCTGTAAAAAGGTGAATAATTTATAAACAAACAAAAGGGCTCATGGCGCTAGTACAAAACAACTAAGATTATTAAAATATAAAATACAATGATACAACAGAACACCCAGAAAACATTATACAAATGCTTCATTAAAAAGATGAGTTTGTAGGGTTTTCTTAAATTGGATAAAAGAAACCAATGATTTGACATGTGATGGCAATTTATTCCATAGAAGCAGTGCAGCATGAGAAAAAGATCGGTCACCCCATGAACGATTAGACTTCGGCTCAATGAGGAGGTTTGAATTGTCAGAATGGAGTTTGCGAAGAGGATGGTAATGTTCAAGCAAATCATCAATGTATGTAGGGGCACTGTTTGTGAGAGATTTAAACACAAAGAGCGACAGTTTTCACTTAATCCTGCTAATTACTGGTAACCAGTGCAACTCTTGTAAAATAGGTGTAATATAAGACATAAGTTGAGGGGGCTTTTTTAATGTATAGAACAATTCATTTGTGCATTTGACCTCATTTTATTGTGGGGGGGGGGGGAGAGAGGGGGCAAGGATTTTGAGCAGGGTTGGGGGGGGGGCCTCCCCAAAAAAATGCTAGGTCAAACAAATCACCAGCTAAATAGAATGACCCCCCCCCCCCCCTCTGCCGGTAACACCACTGCCAATTACATTGGAAACTAAATGAAATTTATACCCCAAAAAATGGAAACTGATAAATGTACGGAAGAGGCTTACAACAGTTCTTACATTGAAAAAAGATGTGTTACTCTCATGGATTACAAGGGCTGTCTGAAAACTAAAAATAGTGCAGTGTGTTGACAGAGTCTTTGTGTACTTAAAATAAAAGAGTGTTTGTGACGTCATTAGCAAACCCTTCTACGTACATCAAAGGAACTATGCATCTGTCAAACCGAACACATTTTGTAACAGAATGTTTGTTTCAATCCAAAGTGATTTATATATCATTCAAAAAGGTATATACTTAATAGTCCAATGAAAATAGCAAGACCAGCAAATCACTTGATTTGCAGTTTTGTGTTTTCAAGAAGTGATGAATCCTCTATTTTAGACACTGAAATACACAGTAGTAGTATTTTGTCAAATATGTGTGGTATGAATTTAGCATTTTCACAAAGAGATAAATCCCTATACATGCTTTTTTTTGTATACAGCGGAACATATGGAATTGTGGCTGTGGGGAGGATTCATCTTTAGGAAAACGGTGATAAAACAAACGCAAAAAACTAATGTGGAGCCAATGATCTATGTTTATTTGAGGTAACTCTTTCTAATCTATTGTAACAATTCCTTGTTTTCTTGATTGTTTATGAAGATGGTGCTGACTCTATCCTCAATATGAATAAGATTTAGATGTAGCCTTTAACAACTTCACATCAAGAGAGATTTTTGAAAAACAGTTGCATCTCTGGCGCGTGTGTGAAGTTTGACTACAATGTGTGAGGTTTTGGATAGTTCACATTTAAAAAGGCATAACGAATTGGACTTAGTACCATCTCTTTAGTCGGAAAACTTTTAAAAATAGTGTTCACCTAGACAGTAATTAGAAATTCTACATTTACTTGCTGTAATTTATATGCAAAGTTGTAATTTTTGTGATCAATATTTTGTTATGCAATTTGCATTTGGGAAAGAATTCCCTGGTCCCTTAATTAGAATACTAAACAGCAATCATGGCACATGATGTGGTTTTCTTCTCAGTAAAACACACAGAAAATGAATTTAGTTTTGTGTTTTAATGAACAAAAATCTTAATCTGAAAGAGCTGCCATTCTAGAACTAGATAGATCTTTTGACAACATTTTATACCAATGCTAAAGTTTAAAGTAATATACAAAGTACCCTGTAGTAAGCTACACCTTTTCTTCAACAGACTGGCTTATTGAATTGACTGACCAGACCCACTTCACAGGTACCAGTATTGACCGATTAATAGCACACAAAATAAACCCAATGACACCATTAACGCTTACTTATTGATGTGACCTTGGTGGTCAAGGGATGAAATGATTTCCAGTAATTTGGTCAATACCTAGAAGGCATAACCACTTACTACAAGCCACAGATCAACACTCAGTAGTGTTATGTGGGTGGAATGTTACATAATGGTATGTACCATTGCTAAATGTTGATAAGTTCTGACCACTATGCCCTACCCACCAACCCCTTAGCATGTTTGACCAAAGCTTCCTCTCAAGCATTTTCTCATTGTGTTTTACTAAAAAGTGGGATCTCCAATTTGTAGGGAAATTTGACAGGTGACTTTTCTTTGTAAATCTAGACAATTTAAATAGGTAATTTTCTTTGATGGATAACAAATCTGTAGTATTTATTTAATGGTTCGTACACGTCATATTTTAGGTTAAATGAACACCTACCTTATTTTGGATTTTTGTACTTATTTGTACGTGTCAAAATTTCTCCATTTTCAAGACAGACACTCTCTGTCCACAGGTTGTTTGGTAAGTACATCTGCTAAGTACATCAATTTTCCACAGACTTTTTCAACACTGTACTTTTGAAGATTTATAAGATTGCCCCTAAAAGGTACATGAACAGTTACTTGGGTTTTTTTCTTCGCAATTTCTGTGGTTTGCCACAGTTATTGTGTTTGCACATTTACAATAATTGCTTACAATACTTGCTTCAAGCTTTTGGATATTGCAGGTTGATGCCTGTATTCATTCATTGACACACTGTTTGAAAAATGCTGCAAATTCTTTCAACAATTTTTTTTAATTATTTTACTCACTTACTGACAGTGTTAATAAATCCTGATCTTCATAAATTAAAATTATTTAACTGTTGTACATCTTCACACGCTATGTTCACCATTTTTTGTTGATTTTGTCTACTTCTGCAATCTTTAATTAGTATGACTACAGTTTTTCCATCACATGTCTGAACCTTCCAAAATTAAACAGCATGCTTACATACATGTAATGCATTATAATGCATTAATTAGTCGAATCCTTGGTTAGAGATTTAGTAATAATTAATGAAGGGAAATTTATGAAGATAGTACATAGGCAACTCAAACTGTTATTTTCGTGTTTAGTCGGTACATGGGTGAAGGTAGTGGTTCTCCAACTACATTTTGTATGGGTTGTATAATTCACCCACTATTTATTTCTTAAAATAAGAATAAATATAATCATGATTTTTCATTTACAAGAACAACAATACAGACAAGTGTAGAACACAATATTTTTATCAGGGTTTACTCCCAAAACATGTGTTACTTTCGATCCTTTTTACAAACAAGGTTATGCTTAAATCATACATATCTTGTTGTGAATTGTTTTGAAAGACTTAAAAAGGACTATTTTATTGTTTTCCACTTCACTTCAAAAAATTGTAAACTGAATTTGTTTTAATACACTTGCAAGCACATGTTCCAGTCAACGATCACTTTCATGTATGTTACTCTCTTTTGAGATTGTGAAACCTGGTGCTGTCTATTGCTCATGGTATCATGGTATGTTTCTGTGAAACCTTTATTTGTTGACTGAAGTCCAAGCTCTACAATAAAATTTAGTGCTACTAGTCAGTTTCACCCAAGTTCAAGGTAGATTTTGCACCTCCCTTAAATTCAGTCTGACACTATACCAATTACGTACACTATGAAAGTACGGCTTTCAGAAATGGCCTGAAGAAATAAGAAGTGTAGTTGAAGACAACACATTCGTCATGTTAAATAGGGGGTAATAACGGTGACAATAGGGTCGCAACATTTACAAAGCTAAAAATATGTTAAACACAGGTTCATGGACATTGAACGTACGAAGAATTTCTAACATTTTGCTAAACTTGCCTACTTTTAAAAAACAAATATGTGTACTTTTTATTTCCTCAATAAGTGCGAACATAACACAACACGACAACTGAACTTCATTTTGTTGTGAGAACGCAGAAAGGGGTGAACCTGAACCGAACGCCAAACAATTGGCCGAGCGGCAGCCCAGCGCACAGCACCCGAGTGCAATGGCTTTCACACGGCATCATGCTGTACTCCGAGCCCGTGTCATTGGCCTTCGTTTTACGTGAATGCATTTACCGCGCGCACTGAATATCACAAACTCACACACTTTAACTGAAAAGCAGTCTGCAATTTCTTCATTTAACACAATAATTACAAACTCATTAAATATGTATACATACCCAGCACGGTCTATGTGCCTTTCGTATCAAATGTGTTGTCGTTAGCAGTCCCAGCTGAGGTGGAAAAGGAGTATAAAATGTTGAGTTTCCCGGCCGAAAAATTCCAGGTTCGGTGATTCGAATGCACACATACGGTTTCTGCTGATACACATGTGCTCACTTTATTATGAATAGAATTGCATGCAGCGCTTGCTTCAAGTTCGTTACCCCTGACCCATTTAACTCTCCACGCTGATTGGTTCAACTTCGCGCTTAATTTCAATAATTTTTCCACTATGAAAAATGATTGGTTCAAGTTACTGGCAGGTGGATTGTAGTGGGCCCCGCAACCAGCACAAATATAGGACAATGCGGAAGTATGTGTTTGTGTTTATTGAATTGCTTATGACATATATGGTAACTTAGCATAAACAAATAGGAATGGCATATTTTGACGTATACATTGCACATGATACTTGTTAAGCATGGTTCGAGTACGAGCATGACACCACATTTTAACCAAGGTCTTTTCCTGATTCGACTTGCCAAATTTGGAAGAAATCGAGGAAGTTAAAAGCCTCCGAAATCATAGAAAATTGTAGTTCGATGACACTGTCAATCACTATATGAAGCAACACCCACCCTATTAAAGTGCTGGACTTTCCCGTTGTAATCATATGAAATTGAGGTTTATGACTATTACAGTCATAGCTTGCCAAATTAAAATGAAACAAGACTTTACCGGACGGGTAAATAATTGATAAAAGTAAACCACTCTGTCATAGTTATTGCATTGTTGTTTTTTAAAAGTTTTTTTTTAAGATTTTAACTGTTCATGTTACCTAGCCCACCCCCTAATCTTTGCCAACATTTTGGGCGATTTCAACAAGTTGATGTATTCTAAATCAGGAAATGAAAACACGTCCAGTAAAACACGTTAATGAGATTATCTTGTTATTCTATTTTTATTTATGATCACAGCATCGTCAAAAATTCTCAGCATTGTCCAAGACAAGGCCTTTCAAGAAATATTTCCCTTTCCTGAGATAACACTATTCAATATCAATTTTCCAGTTCTCTCTTTTTCTTTGTATTATTTTTTGGGGGTTAGGTTCGAGTCTTTTTTGTTTGTTGTTTGCAGATGCATTGTCAATACCGGTACTGTTCCACTGTATCAGTTTGTTCGGTGTATAGCAAGTCAAACATTTTCCGGAATGTGTTTAATAAACAATATCAATAGTTCAATAATTAATAATTATTATACGACTTTGCATGTGTATTAGATGATGACGTCATTGATCTCAGCAACATGTTAAAGGTTGCCATCGTTGTGAAAACATTATTATTTCTCTCTCTCTCTCTGGTTTAGAGGAAAGGTCCACCCTTTATGATTCTTACGTTTTAAATCCAAGCAACAAACTTTGTCTTTGCAAATATTTCCTCGGAAAAAAATAGAATCAACATATGCAGTATTCTCAGAGGTTTGTTGTGTACTAGGACAATGATTCGAAGAACTAGTCCACAAATATCCTGAAAACGATAAGACTTTAAAAAGGCAAATTTATTTTAGCGAATACTAATTTTGGAACGACTCTATGCCTCTCCCAGAGTGTACACAAACCTCGTGATCTTGGCCCCATCATCAGAAACGTGACAATTACGTTACCACACAAATAACCTCCGTATCGATACCCGAGAGGTGTGTCAAGGTCGGAAAACAAACCGAACCTATTTTCTATATTTGTACAAGTAGGGTTGGGGTCCGAGAATCGAATCAAAATCACTGCTCCAAGGTCGAGGGGGTTTATATTACAATGTTGTATTTACTTGACCGAGAGTGCCTAAAAAGTATCGATTTCATGGAGCGAAATGACTGTCGATAGATCGATTTGAAAAGAATCGACGGTTACGGATATAGCATTAGAAATTACATCTTGTTTCATTTTTCCCTGTAATCTGACGAGACTATTCGTTCTAGTTCTAAGGCCTTGCTATTTTTACGAACTGATATTGCGTGACATTAGCTTGTATTGGGGGAAACCATACAATATATTTGGAGGCAGGTTTGTAGGCCTATAGAACAGGCCCACTATTTCGATGTTTATTACCCTTCATCTGCTCTCTAGTGATGCAGGTTTTTCTGAGCATTAAGTACATTTAATAAAAGACACGCATTATGATTATTATTCCATTCGATGCTTAGGTTCTTAGAGAAAACACCAAATGATGATGACATGCTTTATGGCTATTAATGTGACGCTTAATGTGGGATTCTCATCAGTTTGAGCACACATAAAAACATTGGGTTTTAACAGTGTTCTCCAAAATGAAACAAGGCAGGTTTTAGATGGATTGTTTTCTTACAGTATGATTGATTCAGTACCATATAATTTGTGTATGGCACGTAATGATTAAGATTTAAACCATTACGTTTTTTCCGTCATTGCCTATGTGCCTCCTATTAGCTCCAGGTACTGCATGGTTTCGCTTTGGGAATCTGTAAAAGATTCCCTGTCAAACTTCTTGGAAAGTACTTCCTGAAATGCAACGAAAACTAAATGTGAAAGACATAAATTTACAAAAAGAACGAAATAGTAACAAGGTCCCAGCGAGAGATGATACGAAGGGGGCGGGACCGTGGTCAGATAAGGCAACCGATTCGTCATAATTCTACATGACGTCACCGTCTGTACATTTTCTTGTAAGGGAACATTTCCGGCAACTAACCACAACCAGACGGGTGGGGTGGTTGTTATTATGAAGGCGGGGAGGGGACGGCGTGTTTAAATGGATTGGTAAAGGTTTGTTTGTTTGTTGGGTTGTTTGTTTGTTTGCTTGGTTTTTCGCTTGTTTGTTTGTTTGTTTGTTTGTTTGTTTGTTTGTTTGTTTGTTTGTTTGTTTGTTTGTTTGTTTGTTTGTTGGGTTGTTTGTTTATTTGTTTGTTTGTTTGTTTGTTTGTTTGTTTGTTTGTTTGTTTGTTTGTTTGTTTGTTTGTTTGTTTGTTTGTTTGTTTGTTTGTTTGTTTGTTTGTTTGTTTGTTTGTTGGGTTGTTTGTTTGTTTGTTTGTTTGTTTGTTTGTTTGTTTGTTTGTTTGTTTGTTTGTTTGTTTGTTTGTTTGTTTGTTTGTTTGTTTGTTTGTTTGTTTGTTTGTTTGTTTGTTTGTTTGTTTGTTTGTTTGTTTGTTTGTTTGTTTGCTTGTTTGTTTGTTTGTTTGTTTGTTTGTTGGGTTGTTTGTTGGGTTGTTTGTTTGTTTGTTTTGAAGAAATGCAGTTCTTGTTATCTTCGATATACGTTTGTGTGTCAACTTCCGTCTTCCTTAAAACATGAAGTGGTACACCTCTCCCCGCGGGGTCGTATGAGGGTTTGGGAATTTTCCATCGACATGTCAACTACGAAAATCTGATAGGGTTAGGTTATTGAAATCTGAGATATTAAACTCAGTGGGGGGGGGGTGTTCAAAATGAGTCAATCATTGATTATGAATAGCACAGGAAACCTTACAAATATTAAAATGAAAGTAACAGGAAACACTCGACCATGGTCTAAACTACAACACCTACAGTTATGTCGCCCACTGGACAAAGCATTTTCATAATGAAAATATCAAGATGTTTCATCGTTCCCAAACTTAAAAGATGTGAGGACGTAGACTTAAGGATAAGACTGTCTGGCAAATGGGGCCTTGAAACCATTGACGGTCGAGAAAATGGAACATTAACAACTTCACAATACTGCTCGTAAAGTATGACGTAGTCGCAAGCCGGTGCAATGTAGATACTGCTCGAAGTGCTCCCGATGTCCATTTCAAGTGTAATAGTTAAATAAAGCCGGTATTAGGCTAGACCCTTACGAAGATAAACCGTAGCTCGTCTTTAACAAGGCCAAGAATAATGTTTAAAAATAGGCTAATATTTTCAATGAACTTCAGTGATTCAGCAACAGATCTCTTCTATCCTTGCACCCCGATGAAAGAGTGCAAGTTTAAGGTTTTACGATCTGTTAGTCTCTCGCTCGAGAGGTTGTGGCAAGGTTGCCAATTTGTCAGATTTGGCATCAATGCCATCAGATTTTCCTTCACGCAGTTTGATGTCCTTGGGACGCGCAAGACTAAAACACAGATGATATATTTCTTTAGTCTCTTGTCACAAATCAAAATTGCGGAAACAAACAAATCAACAAGGAGTAAAAACAAAGAATGGCCCATGAGATTTTTTAACACCAGTGGACTTTTTTTTTTTTAATTTGCTCGTAAAAACGGCGCGAAGCGGTCTTTGTGTTCGTCCGACTGTCCAGCACTCTGTAACCACGTCATTTCGCGCGTGATCTATTTGAGATGTGTCTATACGTGTGAAAAGCCCTGTCCATGGATAGTCTGGCTGCAGCCGCTCAGAGGAACGTGTGAATGCGTCATGGACGTGAGAGGCTTAGATGATAGACGCTCAATCGGTACGATAGGCATAATCCCATTGTACAATGGGCGTGGCAAGAAAAATCCATGGGTGTTCAAGAAGCAAGCCCTCCATTTCGATTTTACACTTGGACTTGTACCCTTGGATTCATTAAGCTTTTAATTAACGTTGTTAAACATCATTGCATCTACATGTAATACAATTGGGCATGCCCCGAGTACAGCAAAAGTGCTCACAAATCATTAACTGGACGGATGAATTTGATCAATCCTGAAGAAATTTGTTTTAATGTGATAAACTAGTCATGAGACTATTAGGTCACTGGGTACGTTTAGAGGGCGGGGTTTAGAGGATAATTCAATTTTTTAATTTTTTTTTCGAGTTTGAGAGAATGCAGGTCACTGGTCAGCATAGGTGAGCTCACACCGGCCAATATTGATCTCATTCAAAGGTGTCTAAAAAATAACAAAAACAACACAAAGGCTCTTTTCGGAACCACGCCTTGGTCTTTGGCTCCGGCTGAGGCTCCATCAGTTATTTCTAAAACGTGGTCTTTCGGGACGGGCTTCAAACAGGCGGACGGAGCCAAAGCCGAACTCCGTGCCGTGGTTTAAAAAAGGGCCATAGATGACAGCCTTTTTATGAGGAGTTAAAGACCAGACCACACAGCCTGTACAACCAGACTGTTCTCCTCCTAGTCTCTCCAGTGAGGTTAACGAACCATTGCCTGTACTTTGGCGACCTGGCTTGGCTGTCGATACTTGTGCCTCGCTGGTGACCCTGGAATCGGGCCGGGCACTGATGGAAATCCGTGTTCGTCGACAATGTGCCGTGCCGCCAAGGCGAACCACGCTGGAGTCCGCTCGATGAGAACTGATTCGCTCCTTCTTCGGCGTACGACGACTGTTCTATGAAGATCAAGTTGGAGCTGTGGTGCTTTCAGGCCAGTGGAATTGGGTTCAGATCCCGCAGGAATCCCATCTCGGACCGAGCCCAATCTTTCAGCCCTTTATCCCCAATCTGTAGTTTCCCCTCTCAAGCTTAATCAATTTCTACTCTTCATGAGGCACAATGTTGAAAACCATAAAAAACTCATAAAATCTTGTCACAAACCCTTGATAAAATAATGAAAAAGGGCCCAGACTACTGTCCCTTCTAGCCGCAGTATCATAACGTTCATTACTAAGAAAACGCAGGTAGCTACGACTTAATCGAGGTCGATCAGCGCCTCTAACGATTGTCGTTTGGTTAACAAAGACAAATTGACAAGTCCCAATCATTACACCTAAAGCAATTTGTTATTTAAGGATTTATAGGCATACGTGTTATGTTTTCATTTCTGTTAATCATACCCGGTTTATATAGCACGGAAATTTGTAGTAGGCAAATGCCTCACTTTGAACCTAAACATATTTCTGACTTCCTTAAATTGTTTTTGTTGCACAAATATAATGTCTCAGAGTTCATGAAAATAACCACATTCCATGAAGAGCTTTTAAACGGCTTAAATCCAATTTCTTGCGCCTGACTTCACTACATTCGACAGCCGTCGGTTTCCAACATAGAAGGACGAATGGGGGGACAAAACAAAACGAACTGATCACTCGATGAGGCAACGGTGCGTAAAGTGAACATCGGTTGGTTACCCGTGAAGGTCGGCACTAGTGCACGCTGGCGAGTGCAGAGCCCCCGCGATACCGACACCTTCGTACATGGAGATTGCTCGGGGTGTGTGCTTGGTGTTTGTCTATCAGGGGCACCCAGAAATATAAAGCACAAAAGATATGAATAGTGCATGGAAGTTGAAGGTGTACCACCATCCCATACCCCTACCTCAGCCAAGCCTCCCCATGTACCGGACAACACTGTGCAAAAGTTTCAAGTATAATCAACAATGCCAGTGCTCATTTTGTAAATTTCTGGAGCATTAATCGATTATGAAGAAGCGATAATACTTGGAAAATAAGGCACCACTCAAGAAGAAAACAGCTTAAGTCTTGAGGTAAATCGTATCATGTCTCATCCAATGTTGGCTTGTGGGAAGGTTGTTGTGACATCTAATGACGTTATTTTGTCTGAGCATGAAACCATCGTAGCCTATAAGTGCTTCTTATTATATAGCACGCGCACATGTTAGTCACGGTGATTGGATGAAAGTTACTTTATGGGCGGTGCATTGCCGGTGACTTGCGTGTCACAGTCAGTGGTAGTATGCGGAGGCAAATTATTCGGTGGGCGGGGCCTCGTCACGCACACACATGCCGATTGTACAGAAGTTTCCATAGTAGGCGGAGCCAACTTATAAGCAGCTGAATCACCTACTGCATACACTAATTATGTTTAGATGGTAGTTTATGCAGTGGGTGGTGCTTTTTGGCAATTATATAGCAAAGCGTCATCACTGGGAAGTGATAAGACTATTATCACTCGTTGGACTTCAAAATAGCGATGCATTTCTCCCCGATTTATGATGAATGAACTATTTCAAACTAATGTGACATCTTGATGTATTATTGCGACCGGTGACTTTTGGTAATGAGGTAATGGAAGGGTATTTGTGCTTTAAAGAAAATCAAGTGAAACAGGCTTTTTTATTGCACATCCTACAACCAAACTGCTGTCTAATTGAGGTGAACGCATTGTCAACAATTAGCCCAAACATAAATCCATTTAGCGGAATTAGTATGTACTATTACATTAGCATGTTTTGAGTTTGGCAGTACAATCGCTCCAATTCCCACCTGACCTTTTGGCTATGATTGTATCCGGGATTCTATGTTAAACATTGTTATTGTTTCATTAATCATCTACAGTAAGCGCGGATAAAGCTGGCAGATGTTCTCGCAACACAATGAGGAAAATATTTCCCAGTTTGCTGCGGTACAAACAAAGCATGAGTTGTGTTTGTACGGTTTGAAAGGGTGCTGTTGCCCAAACTTTCTCGTGGTTTTGCCTTCATTAAGTCAGCAAATCAATTAACTTAATTCAATTATTCGGATCTGGTAATCGAAACCTGTGTATTTTGGTCACAGGTATCCCTTTTTAGAATTCTGGGAAGGCGTAGATGGCAGGGGTTAGGTGGCGGAAAAGAATGATATGGAATATAAAGGTGAAGCCTTACATCCATGACTGGGTCTCAACAGCACCAGAACAAAATGGAAAAAAAAACTTTTTTAAAGAGCATTCAATTATGTTGTAACAAACAGTAAACCTAAACTAGGACTAGCTATTAAAATTTAACACCCCATAAGTTACAGATTAAGAAAAGTTCCCCTCTATTTGAACGACCCAATTACTCCGAATGTCTTCAAGAAAATAACTTCAACACTGAGCTTCCTTGACATTTTACTCCACCTGTTTACAGAACTAACATACCATACAACTCCCAAAAGGTACTTCAAAGCTTCTTCAATGGGCAGAGCTATATCAGTGAGAAGGAAACCGCCTGTCTTTATGAACCCTTGTGGTAATTGCCGTGTGCAGTAATTGGTCGTTGGGTTATTGCTGCAATCGGCACGTGCCAGTCGCCGGCTGAAACATTTATAACAATTCAATTTGAACGGTCTGTATAAGTTGCTCGTTAATTGACCATGCACAATTGGGCTAAATAATGAACACAATAGGCATGATGTCATTTCAAAGAGAGCCGCCCTTTGATCAATCAATGCAGTAAATACGGACTCAAAAGATGGCACAGAATGAAGGCGAATCTATAAAGTTATATTCTCTGCACGAAATGTTGGTGGTGTAATTACGATTCAAATGTCGCAGACTGTGACGAACGAATGGCTCCAATAGATGAAATAAAATAATTGCAGTGTCTGTTATTCATTTCATTTCGTTTATCTTTATCTCTCTCTGTCTCCGGTAATGGAGGAGCCGATGAAATCTCAAAAAGTACCCATAGCACTGTAGCGCTAAGGCCAGTTGAAACCTTCAAAGAAAGGACAATTTCAATTTATCAAGAAACACTGGACTAGAACACGGATACAGGCTGAAACTCAACCACGTCTAATGACACAGTCCAAGGTTGGGAATCGAACCCACTCCAACAGTGATTGACATGGAAGTCTAAAAAGCATGTTTGTCAGAATTAAAAACAGAGGAAATGGTTTAGTCCCAGTTGGAGATAATCCGGGGATTCAGACACAGTTAGGACTCGAACCCTGGTACACAAAGAGTGGATGCAGTTTTGTTTGTTATATGCTTTATATATTGTTAAGGAACAATCTGCATTCTCACAGGGTAAATACTATTAAAGGTTCGTATTAAATGTAAGTACATGAATGACTTTTACAATTTTTTTTATCCAGAAATCTGTACACACTGTTGTGTTTACGCACAAAAAACAAACCTATTTTTACTGCAACAACGTTAAAATTGTATACACTGGAAAACAGGAAATACATTTTTTTTAAGACAATTAATATATACAATGTGTTATGTCTTATAACGCTTACTGTTAACTTGTTTATGCCATGTGATGATGACGTGACCATGTATAATAAAACCAGACCCCGCCTACAAATTAACATGTGCATTTCCCAAGTCCCAGACTTGTCAATTTAGGGTATAAAGATAATGTATAAATCCACAAGCTCTCACCTCATAACAAGGCCAATGAATATAGAGATATCCCCATGTACTAGTCATTTCAATACATCGCTACTTCCCGACCCTCGGGGAACTTTCTCACTTTCACTTCCGAGCACCACTGCCGTCAAAAGCGTCCAAAACCCCCGGTATCCCGAGGCTAATTTCCAGTTAGACCATTGCAACTATTCGATGACGAGAACGAAGAGTAGAAATTTCTAGCTTGGCCTACACAGCACGCACACTTGAAGAATTTGTTTTTTGAAGTGTGAAAATAATTCCCAATTCACTTTATTTTCAAGATCACCATGATCAAAGCAGTAAGTGATGGTCTCACGACAACACTGTACGCTCTCCTGGTTTTCGAAAACTCAACTGTGTGTAGAATTTCGAAGTTGTTCTGAAAAGATTTGAAGCTTTTGAATAATATGCAAATCATAGCTAAGAAAAATGACTTTAAGGAAATTTTTTAAAAGTTTTTTTTCTTTCCTTTCCTCCCCAATCCTGCGTTCTTTTCTGAGAGATAAAGCAACTGAACAATTGGAAACACCTGTCAGGATGATTGGTATACATAAACCAACATCAAGTCAAGCAACATCTCAAATAAGTTTTTTTTATTATGCTTATTAAGTTTTCAAAGAAGACCTCTTCACCTGGACGTGTCTTTCGTTTTCGAGGGAAGGTAAAACAGGGTCTGAGGAAGCATACTCCGGTCTTAATTTTGTTATTAGTTTTATGTATCATGTAACATACACGTGGAAGTACAATGACAAAAGCTGCTAGCGTTTGGGGACAAACAGGAAACAAAGATGACATCAGAGTAGTTCCATTGGCATTTATTTCCTTGAATTTGGAGAGCACTGACTAGTACCACCTTTATGCCAGCGTTTTTTATTTTTTTACTTTTCCAGGGATCCATTGAATGAACGATCATAAGCATGTTGTCTGTGAGCCTCAAACACAGTTCAGATTTCTAAAAAGGATACGCTATAGAAGTAGAAGTATGGCTGATTTTAAAATGTTCTTGGAGACCATCTGTTTAAATTGATCGAAACGTCGATTGTCAACTACTTGAAATATAAGTGTCAAAAACTTTTGTATAAGAACTCGTTCAGACAAGAGCCCTATATCAAGGGTTGACACGTAACGGGATAGCAGGGGTCGACTTTACACCGTGACGTAAAGAACGTGCTTTTTACGTCACGGAATAACTCATGAGACTCAAATGTCATGCTATGAGACTATACATTCTTCATATTGCACGGTTACCCAAACACCCCTGATACACTCTCTTGTGTCAGTATTAATACATCAACTCAACTGTTGTTTCAGTGAATGTGCAACATTGACGCCATAGCTTCAATAAATCCACACGTTCCGCTAATATAATCATATAACTGACATGAACATAATTCTTGAAAATACCTTTAAAATTGATGTATTTATTCCAAATGGATATTGTAAAATATTAAGACGGTTTGCTAACTTGCTTTTGATTTAAAATATGTCAGTAATTCAACTTTTCTTTCTCTCAAAATGATCAAATCTGTCGTCACTACCCGTGCCTTCAAACAAACCAATCCAAAATGACGGAAAAAAGAAAGCTTGTGCTCGTTCAAAACCAAACAATTTTATCACTGAAATATAATTGATTTTTAAGTCAGTAAAATAGTTTGTGAGATATTAAGTTTACGGTAACAATGTTACGGGTACTGCGTGGTTAAAGTTGCAGGGTCCGATTTTCGCCGAAAGAATGTTTTCTCCGAGCGAATTTTGACAGATATTGTTTCAAAACGAAAAACATACAAACTTTTTTCCACGTGCTACAGGACAATGCACAAAATACAGATTGTGACATGCAAAATTGTTTGTACATGGCCAATGGACGTGAACTAATTTCGGGATCCCGAAAATAATTTAGTTTTAGCTTTTAGTTAACTACCACTGATCATTTGCTGATTTTGAGTGCAACACCTTAAAATTTAAATCTAAATGTTATGGTCAAATCGGCCAAAGCACCTTGAAATCAAAGTAAAAACGATAGTTTTATGTAATGGTTTGCATGCTGTCATGCATGGAACTAACGCCAACACATCAGTGTCCAAATCACATTTTGAGCACCCATGTAAACATGTAAATATCCGCCAAAATGTCTATATTGTGTTTTTAGTAAATATTTTCAATAATTCACGATGACTTTTCTGGGTGGGAAAAGCAAGAGCGTAAATTTGATGAAGCAAATACAACTCGTCTCGCCCACTCATTGTGGCAATATTGTGGGGGGTGGAAAACGAGTGCTTTGTGGTTTACTTTTTCGCCCACGGAAACTGGAAAGTAAAATGAAACTTACCCACGCAATTTCTTACAACAAAAGAAATACTGGAGAACATCTATATGTATGATAAATATGTATCATACATTACACATAACGTGAAGGCAGTTTGTAATTAACGAAAAATGATTTTGGGAAATCATCTACAATTCTGAACATGGGCTAAACCGGTGTTGAACAAAGGCTTGGTAAAACAAATGTTTTTATTAAGAGGGGTTATTCATTAGGTATACATGGTATTAGGCCAATGTTATTTATAAAAACAAAACAAAACAAACCAAAACAAATAAAACACAAAAACAAACAACAACAACTGCAACTACAGCGCCAACAAGAAAACAGATTTACAAAAAAAAAATATTTAGGCATAAATAAAATTTCTAGGTGGCAATGTAAATTACGAACGAATAAAATTCACATAGCCTATGATAAAGTGTTATATAGTATATAACGAATTTGTTGAGGTAACAATGTGGAGATACTATACAAATAATCATAAATATGAAAGTAGATTCTAAATCTAAATTAAAGAATAACAATTTTTTTTATATAAAACCCACGCTTAGTGAAACGTTAAATTCAGATTAATTTTATTGGATTTCATTAAGATCGGACATATTCATGCTATTTGTACTGTATTTTAGAGATTACTGAATCAAATTAAGAGTACAATTCTAAAGGATGTAGACGATGCTTATAAAATCCTTCTAACAAATTATTCACATGATAAAATACAAGGTAGAGCTCTTAGTCTGGTTTAAATATTGGGAATAAATTATTATTTATCCTGCATTTTTTTTCTTCTCTGTAATACGACGCTCTTTGTTTGGAAAACGCCACGCGGGGCAACCACAGCGCGAATCCGTGAACATTGCCCCCGAAACTCGGTCATCTAACCCCCACGGCTCTTTTCATCGACACGCTAATGTGGCCATTCCTCGTTGAAGTGGCCTACATGCAGAGTTCTGGGAGCATGGAGCATAAATTACTGTCTTCTGTAATACCAGGTGTAGTCATTTGACGTTTATACCCAAGTCCCCTATGGGTTGAGCCATTTCTACCTTGGTTGACACACGATAGGCGATTTCTTCATATCATTTCCAACGTGTATAATTCCTATGTGGATATGAATTACAGTGGAAAATATGTTATATTATTCTCCATTTTGCAGCAATGCTAAACATATTGACCGTTCTAATCATCATTTTCGATATTAGCGGTTAAGCTCCAAGTGGCTTAAATCCTATGTAGACAATATTGTGACAGTTTAATATTTAGTTATTAAAAATCCGGGAGAACTTACTCAGACTTTTTACAATTAATTTTTACACATCAAATTTGTTGAACCACAAATACCCTTAATCTTAGTGAATGTATACATGTACAACAATTTATTAATCAATGCGTGATAATTTTTCCTCAGACATATCAATTAAAATCGTAAAGCCCATAATGAACACAAAATCCTCGTCCTAACCAAAAAAAATAATGTACACTGCTCCTTGTTTTCTCAAAAACATGACCACATAATTAGATGAAATTTCTACAAGCTATTTGCTGAAAACCATAGATTTTAAATAAAGTCAAAGAACTAATGCTGTATTGTATGAACATTGTATTGTTCAAAATAAAGTATAGAGTCTTCAAACCTGAAGCATTTCGTACAATTCCAGGTAAAAATATATAATATAAAAAAAATAAAATAAAACATGGCGCATATTATTAAAAAACATATTTAATAACATCTCTAATATGGTATCATATAATAAACCGCAACCTTGACCGCATGTTTTTTTTTAAACATTGAGTTCTTAGAAAGTATACTTAGAAGTCATTGTACCGATGATATGGATATTATGGGAAAGCTATTAAATTCATTTTGGGTGAAACTTTCTGCAATCTGATACCGACCGCACGCAGTGCTTGTTGTATTCAGCCGAGTTGAGGGACTTACAGACAGATGCTAAAAGTATCTCACAATTTGATTTTCAGTAGAATTCGAAACTCTACATGGGTGGAAGTGGAGTTGAGGTTTGTAGAAACACTTTGGAACTTATAATGAACTGTGGTGGTACTGATGAACTGTAGTGGCATTCAAAAAGAATACAGTTGTTTAATCAGCTTTAAAAAACAATGAAGACGATCAAAACCACCAAAACTATTGAGCATGTGACCTGTGACATCACATGTTTTCAAAAGAGCCACAGAGCCAGGACTTCCTGCAGGCACGATTTATACACAGCTCAGTGGAAGAAAACATAAAATCTTATATTTTATGGAGATTGCACTATCTGATTGTTATCAACTTTTGATATGAAGAAAGGGGCACATCTAAGAAACTGTTCAGCTGTTATTTGTTTAACTCTTCAATTTATGTAGTAATTATGACACAAAATGTAAAATTTCCCATATGACCGGTGCAGTATTTCGCCTGCCAGAAAGGCACTGGAATGTAAAAGGTCACTCTTTTTATAAACAAAGGTTACATGGTCGATAGATTTGAGATTCCAATAACATCGTCACAAACAACAGAAATGTTCTATCCTACTTTAAGAAAAAAAAACAAAAAACAATAATGAGTAATTATAAATGAGCAACCGCATAAAAAAATGGACTATTTATGGCATTTATGAGTCATAAGTATATGCTATTTAACGAATAACTAAACAAAATATTTAAATTATAAAAACTTGCCAGTCAGAGAGAATAAAAAAATACAAAGGCAAATTTTCACACGTAACTGCATTTTCAAAGCAAGACAAATTTTCCTTTTTTAGCTTTTTTTTCAGAAGCCCAGCGTCACATCCGGGTTCATTAATATGTTCATATGAATTGCATAACCGTGAGGTTAAATATAGCAAAATGAACGCTATCGTTTTCGAGGAAGAGACGCGACTTGCACACGTAGGCCACCGGGCTGACGCAGTCACCTGACCCATGGCCTACCCAACCATAGCCCGCTGACAAGTTCATCGGCAGGTTAATGCTATTTGACAGTCAACCGCGGTCATATTATCATTTTCAGTTATGTACTGACCTAGATTTTGTAAGCCACAAGGAAGCTCATGATTAGTGAGTTCCTGAGTTGTCTTTTAATGAAATAACTATGAGGCTTGGAGGGGAGAGAGAACAAAACTGGTTTCTCTCCCTCTCTCTCACCCAAGTGATTGCAAGATCATGACTTCACACTGATGTAACATTTTAAATGAATAATATTGCATTACACAAGGGGTCAATATTTACAAGGAAAAAAATTAAGAAAAAATAAACTGAAAAAAAAATGAAATAAATAAATAAATAAATAAAAAACAAGTAAAATGAAAATGCTAAATAAACAATATCTAGATACAAATTTGTGTGGATATAGACATGGTTTTTACAAAACATTAACTTTGCATAAACAAACAAAACTGACAGAACTAGACAGAGTATGCGAGATCAACTATGAAGTTTATATTTGCAGGTCAAGCAACGACTAAACAAATGTACAAGCCGCAAAAAAGATGCAATATCATATTACACAACGCAATACTTACATTTGGGTTTTTCTAATAACAAAACGCTACGATTATTGAGCATATACATTGTTTTTATTTAATAAAAAGTGTTTTTTTTTGTTTTTTGTTTTTTATTTTTTTTTTAACCCCAGTGAAGGCTCACCGGTACACTACTGTGTTTAGATCACTGTTATTTGTTGTTGTTGCCATGTTCAGCCTCAAGAAGAGTTCTATATGAGCTTAATCCCCAGCCAATGCTGATGCAGCATGTTAAAGCACTTTTTTAAATTTTTAATCAAGTAAAAATCAAATTATTCAATTTTGATCACCTAAGCATTTAGAGGCTCATGTGATAGGCTTATGTAAATACATTTTATTAATATCAGATTTTTATGCTTTTAAAAACTTGCCATAATACAAGTTTTGACTGGGTATTATCCAGTTAATAAACTCCCACTCAAAAACAAACAAACAAACAAACAAACAAACAAACAAACAAACAAACAAACAAACAAACAAACAAACAAACAAACAAACAAACAAACAAACAAACAAACAAACAAACACAAAAACAAAATCAAAACTTAGCAACTAAAATGTTTATGTTTTACTGATTGCTGATTACCACAGCTGACAATTTTTCTGAAACAGTCTCCAAAGATACCTTTTAGCTACTTGTTTGTGAAAGACTACTAAAATGTCACTAATTGATTAAGAGGTTCTTAGCTGTCAACCTGTCCCTTGTCTATGAAGAGTACATACGGGTTTTACTTCATTTTATTCCATACACACACTGACTTTTCATACTAAATCAACGTACACATGCTTATGTCCATTTTCACCATGCATTGCTGTAGTAAATATTTTTGTCCAATATAATTTTTTCTAAATGTTCCTAAAAAATGGGATGATACAGTATTGTTTTGTTCTTGTAAGACTACACTCTTTCCAATCTTTCAAGAAACATTTCATAAGGCCTGTTCATACTGCCAAACAATGACTATTTACCTTGTGTAATAATGTTTCCTTGTGTTTTATCTCTTTCGATCGAGCCTGTATCAATTTATATCCCAGCACTTACACATAAGTTAAGTTTCTTTGACAGCTCAAATATAAGGCCGTTCACTTGAGGGTAATTTGTCAGAAGAACGAGACAGTTTGCCTCCCGGCTGAGCCAACTGATATTAATTATTAACCCCCTCCCATTGACCGATCATCCAATATGATCCAATATGATCAAAGTACTATGCCAGCATGTGATATAATATCATCTGGTGAATGCATCTACACTCTATTTAACTTCTGTTGCACAGTTATCCCCCAAATTCAGGAAAACCCTACAAACAGTTGCCATATGTGTATAATGAGAGTTGGTGACATTACAGCTGAATGACTTGAAATGACTTACAATGTCAGTGCTGATCAATTACAAATTTCAAATGATAACGAAAAAGAAGCGATTCGATGAATTTTAAAGCACTGCGGCCATCTTTGTCAGATACACATGTGATAGAATATTTTTTACAGTATCATTTGTCCTAATCTCGGTTTGGTTTCATTGTGTTAATGTAAAACATAAAATACATGTTGACTAGACTTCAACTTATGCAAATCATTTTCTGAGAATGACCAATCACAATGACTGCTGAACAACAATGTCGTACCATCTGATCCAGCAAAGCTCAGTAAATGGCTAACAGTTTAAGACACTTCAAACCATAGTAACAATATAACACATTTTGATGGTGTGCATTAAAATATATCATTTGAGGTATTGTACACACACAAAAATGGTTGGTACCATTTGTTAAGGCTGTCCCTTTTTAATGTTACATCACTTCACCAATGTGCAAGTGACAATGTAGCAACGACCTAGTATGGTTTGCCATTATGCTCCCTTCTACTCTATTTAATTCCTGTTGCCTTAATTTATATGTACCATTCTTCTCCCTTCATAAAATCGACATCGTCCTGGAAAAATCCAATTGAATTTCCTTACTTCTACTCTTATTGTCCCCATTTTGTCGTCTCTCCCTCTCTTAAATTAATTGCAATTTTACTCCAATCCAGAAGATTGTGTTTATTTCATAAAGGGACGACTATTCTGGGGAATGGTTAGAGATGACAATCGGACCCGGACTTTAATTTAATCATCACAGGAAAAAGAAATTGATCAGGATTTGAAAACATCGCCTTTTATACGTAGGAGGGAAGGGGGCCATTTGATGCCGATCAAGGCCATCCAGGCTGTTCTAGTTCTCAAGTGAGTTTGACAAATATGTGGGGGGAGGGAGTGGCATGTTGAATGAGGAGGTCTGGGCATAAAGGATACTTGTCACTGGCTTTCATCAGTGGTGAAAAGTTGGAGGATGACTTTGAAATTATGTACGTTATGCATAATATGAGATAGATGATAAATTCAGTAGGAGTTGGATGCCCTATATCAACTTTTTCAAGGGCAGGATCAAGGATTTTTGGTGAGGGGGTTGGTACTCATAACAATGTGAGCATGCAGCGTAATTGTGAGCAAAAGCCTTTTTCAATGACATATGCTGAGAACGGGGGTGTCCGAGTGTACATTTCAAAGTCTACCATGGTGTGGGGTTCTGAGGCCCGCACAAGGGCCCCTGAAAATTTTTGCAGATGAGTATGCTCTCGGGTGTGTTGTGATCCTTTAGTAGTTATCTTTTGAGCTGGAGATGCTTGTGTTTGTTTCTGTTCCTCTTTACTCAGAAAAGAATCCAAAAATCCGCATAAATAAGGGTGCACTGCATGCACGTTTTTCGCACATTTTTTTGCACAATTCAAGAATTAGCCATTATAAGGACTTTTTCCCCAACTGCATGGACATTTCTCGGGAGATGATCCTATGGGCTTTCCCAGCTGATCTAAAATGAGGGGCGGGGAAGACATATTCACCTGCACCCAAGCCATCCCCAACAAGATTTATGAGCATGATACTGGTTAAAGTATAATGGGGGTTGGGGGTTGGAGTAGCAATAGTTCAGCTTGTTTGAGGGCTCTAAAACAGATTGATTTTTAATAGTGGTTGCTAACTCTCAAAATATGTAAACTAATTCATCCAGTCTTCTGGGAGTGTTTTACAATTCAAGAAGCGGCTGGAGATGTGTTGAATGCTATTTCTCTCAATCAAAAATTCACATATGGTGGTGAGAAAGAGATGTGTTCTCCTTTATGTATACATATATACCACAAAAGGTATTTGAATTGTAAAGAGATATAAATAAATCCACATTTGTTTTGCAGGAAATTACAATATTTTCTCTTCACAGAAATGGCAAATCAAAATATGTCACTATACCTGACAGAAATTGTGTTTTTCCTTCTTCTTTTTTTACTAGAAAAAGTCAGACGTTGGCCCGATTCGACTTTAATCCAGCATGCATGTGCCTTTTGTGCATGTCCTAGATCCCAGAGGTTGAACAACCTCACAAAAAAACCTCTTTCCCTTCTAGTGGATGTCCAAGCAGAATGAATTAAGAGAGATTGTATGTCAACCCCCTCTGACAATCCTGGGATGAGACAGCGATCCGTTTAAAGTGCTCTGGAAGCTTTAGCGATATCGGGTGCTGCCGTCCATGAAAGAAAAAAACACACTGCCTTTCTCAACCTTGAACGAAGATAAAGCCTACAAAACATCTCCCGCTGAAAATTGTATATGGTTTGAAAGAGTGCAGAAGTTGAGGTTTGTTCAGTGACATTTTCTTCTTCTTTCCTTTCTCCTGTACGCTACATTTTCCAGGGATGTGTTCTTCTTTGATGAATCTCAGTCAAGGATGCTTCTTGTTTTCGAGATTGAAAAAAGAATATTGTGGTTTCATGTTTTTGATAAGGTAACCAGTAGTGAGTGATGCACAGCAGTACAAAAAGTATGTTGTGCTTTTGTTTCTAAAATACACAATTGTAAAAACACTACATGCTTGACAATCAGTAGTTCAAAGAGTTGAAATAATAAAAATAAGCAAGTATTTTGGTGATTTTATTTATCAATCATTCTGAAAGCAATACCATCAACAACAATTATTGTAACGGCTTAGATTAATTGCTATGACACAATTGCACTAGATATTAGAAATAACAGCATCACATCTATGTTCAGTACAGGCTACATAGATGATGTATGTAACATACCAGAGCTCCATGGCCAGGTTTCATCAGGAACTGTCCCGAGTAAATTTCCTCAGAGAAAACACTGCTGAGGCATGAAGTAGGACTTGCAACTTAGTACGGTGGGAATACAATCTAATCAGGTTTACGGCAACACCATGAAAGGAATCTCTCTAAATGAGTTGTGGAAGTTCTGAAGAAAAAAATGCCAGTGGTGTAAAAACTTGATGTTTTGATTAGTGTTGAATTATATATCACTCATTCAAATCAATACAGACTTGCCTCTATTGCCAAGTTTATCCTTTCACAGTAAATCTAACAAAGTCTAAAATGTTTTCTTTTAATCTTGTTAACTATGATAAACAGTTACTCCCAAGTTTGTATCACCTTGTTATTCAGGCATAGTTTGATTGATAATGTAGGTTTCTTAGACTCTGTATTAAAAGTTATTTCGCCAAAAAACTTTGAATCCTTGCAAATGGACACAACACCTCTGAAAGTTTATAAGTATTGCTTCAAACTATGCATGGTGGAGAATACAATCTATCTGAACCACCAAAACTCATTACATGGTGTTACCACAAACTTACATTGTTTGCTTACTGTTTCCTTCAGCTGCACACACATTCAATCAACAAAACTGTTGGAGAAAATTTATTGAAGCTGCATGATTTCTTTCACAAACTCAATAAAAACCCAGTCCAGAGGACGTTTTCAAGGAGGAAAGAATCCCCAAGAACACAAAAACATTGTATTGAAATGTTAAATAGAAATAGATTGCTGAGAGACAGGTTCGACATAGATTTCCTGAAGATGGGATGCCCCAATTGAATTAACCTGCAAATCACAAAGACTCTGAGAATGTTCTGGTTCATGACTGGGGTGAGCAAACTCTCCATCATCTCATCCTCCATACAATCCACAGACAATTAACACTGATACTTTCCCGCCATTGAAACGGCTGCGAGGGAGGGAGGAGAAAAAAAAAGCACTCTATTTTTTACAGCATTGAAACCTACCCTTGTTCTATCCCAGATGGTTGCTCACACAACCTAATCAAAGTACGAACTCCCCCATCAACCTTGAACCAGATACCCTGGTTGTTTTTACAGTATTTTGTACAACGGCATATTGCCTCTCCCTCAGATGCGAACAAATTATTTGGGTTTGAGAACCTGAGAATGGATTGATTTCCATTCTTTTTAGCGTGTCGTATTACCCCGCCATAAAGTGTTGCTTTGATATTGGGATGTATTTTCTTTGGCAGGGATTATGGAGGATTGGAGAAGGTGCAAGGGCTAAGTGCAGTATCAGTATCCCATATGGAAATCTTTGAAGTGAATTTCGCCTGATTTTCCTTCTAAATGGAATGGCGTTGATCTAGTTGTGAAAATTGGAGAGATTATTATCTGGTCTAGTTTTACTTAGAGTACAGTCGGTGAAGATCAAATTGCTTTCGATTTCATCTCTGAACTGAAAACGAAACATCTGCTAAGAATGCACGAGAAAAACAACCTGCTGGTGAGCCACAATGCAAACAAAGCTCTAAATCCTTGGAACAACTGGCTGTTCTATAAGTCCTCCACAGGAAAAAAGAAAAAAACAAAACAAAAACTAGGAACAAAACTAGGGAAAATGATAGCATGTTTTATCTGTCAAACAGTCAAATTTCATAGTTTGATGACTAAAAACAAAAGCAGCGCCTGAATTAAAACCACCTGCCATATATCACTTCAATTAGGATTTCATACCTTTGGCTATATTTTAGTGAGTGAACCTTTGTCCAAAAACTGTTCAACTGTCACAGTGCCCATTGCACAGGCCAGCCATCTGCCAAGCATCAGAGTGGTGCCTCAAGGTACTACACTTGGCCGTCTTTACAAACACCATCAGGAGGTAATGACCTTTTACCTTCATCAGTCAGTCACTGTTGTTTACTTGTCGGCATTTATCTCCACACAGTTACATCATCCTGCCAAGAGAGAGGGGAGGGTAAAACAAACAAAAAACAGAAACACTGCTGTTACTTTTTAACCGAATGAAATGGAACATCACTTTTGTTAGTTGTTATTTTTGTGATCATGGTATACACTAATTCATCACCTTAAGAAGACAATGGATGGTTGCACTTTAGGGTGCCATAAGTACTGTAAAGTTGTGTACACATTAAGGGTCACAGTGGGAGATATTAATCTTGTACCATTTCAGTTCTTCTACCAGGCATATTATGCGATGAGTCAATGTGCACTAACGTCATGATAAAACTATCCTTTTGTTTCATTATAAAGCAAACAATTACTGGATTTCAATTTCAAATAATTCTTTTGAATATTTTTGTGCCAAATCAGAACACCACCCCTATGTTTTGTGTTCATTAGTAGTTCCGTTTCATACATCAATCCACTGACCACCATTGTTACTTACTACTTTCTTTATAATGCTAATTTACCAACCAAAGTTGTAGCGCCCTCACAGATGCATATTATGCATTCATAGGGGACTCAATCTATACTTTGTTGAACATGTCGTTCTGTTCCCCTCAATGTTTCAGGTAATTACATCTTCATTTTATTCATTTTTTTTTTTCAACCAGTGCATAAACCATTAATATGGAACATTTATATCTTTAATCAAGTATCTTGTAGTTTTCTTTTTATAAAAACACACATATTTGAGATTGATTTTCTAGTTAAGGTGCGGCCCAAAATGACTGCCAGTACATCGTTATCAGCGGGAAATGCCAATTTGTTTAATGTTGTTTTGCTGTAAAATGTATATATTTTAAATATTATGTATTCATAGAGGACTCAACCTATCCTTAGTTGAACATATCATTTTGATCCTCTCCATGTTTCAGATCGTTTGTCAGTGAAAATAAAAGCGATTGCATTCGTAATCAGAAAGCAAAAAAAAACCCGTTTTCCTCGCCAATAATGATACCCCGGGTCATATTTCTTTAAGTTATTTAGAAGCCTGACTTGTCACCCATGCTATACCTTCCCATCAGGGAGTTGGTATACTAATTCCAATCTTCTTGTTTGAAGTATTCAATAATTGTGTTCAGGTTGCAATACCAAAAAAAAAAAACCCGTACATCCCCCTTTGAGTAAAAGTTTATAAAAAGAAAGTGACTTTTGTCCTAATGGTGTTAGTGACCCTCTAGAGCAGGATGTTGTTTGCTGTTTCATTTTTGTAGAATATCACAACATGGTTTCCGTTTATCCTTGACGGTTTTATATTGATTCCTGTTTCATGAACAGTTCACTGTTACGAATATTAAAGGGAAGGGGGTAGTGAAGACAACTGTGCAGAATTTTGGCACTGAAATATGAAGACGTTGCCTTTCCAAGTTTGGAAGTATTACTACAACATTGAAGTCTGCAAACAATTTGATGTATTTTGAGATCAGCTGAAGTCAAGTCAAAAGAAAGAAAAAAGACAGTTTTCAACAGGGCTAGGAGACACTCAGGGCAACATCGGATGTCAGAACCAAAAAGAAAACATAGGAAAGCTGGGGATAGGAATTTACATTCTCCTTGGAACAATGGCAAAACCATTGGATGGAGGGAAACAGTATAATTACCAACTGAATCTAATGCTGTTTAAAGCCATCTTGTTTTTTGGAAGGATTGGAACAAATCCTAAAAAGTGGCAGAATGACACAGAGAGCTGGTCGTATATTAAGCAAATGAACAGTTTTTCAACCTAAAACTTATTTTTACTATAGTCCACTGACCGAATGCTAGTTTTCCAATCAATGTAATTCTCTGCAAGTGGTCTGACTGGGCTAGTTCAATGTTGAAGAGCATCCCTATTTAATATGGACAAGTGAAAAAGCTGGTGGATGAATTAAACAACAAGCTAGCTGGCTAGTCACTGAAAAAGTTAAGAGCAAACCCTTGTGTATACTGTATCATTGTTTTTGAACTGTTTTTTTTATGTACATATCAACTAAAGAAAGAAATCATTGCTTTCTAAAAGAGAAACCCTCAATCTAATTCTTAAGAACCAAATACAACTCAGAGGTTTAAAGCTGTCATATGTAAAAAGAAGACAGTCATCTTTACAATGGAAGCAAGTTCAGACAAGGGCTGCTGGTTTTATGTAGGTTTTCTGATTCTAAGGTGTGCAGGAACCCCAAATAATACAGAATTCGACCATTTTGAGAAACATAGTTTCTTTGTTCCCTGGGGTTCACAAAGCACTAAGATACATCTTAAGATGAGTTGTCAGTATTACCATAGTAATTTGTATTGTGACATCACTTTGCTTAGCAATTAAGAGTGATTTGCAGTTAAGATCAATCTTAACTCTTTGTGAAATCGAGCCCTGGTCTCATAGGAATCATATCTCATGAATAAAATATAACTCCTGCAGCCACTGGGGCTAAATTGAAAAACAGCTAGGCAATGGTTAGTCAGTAAATTTTATGTGAGTTGTTGTACACTGGCTGCCAACCATCGGCCACAGATCTCTCTCCAAATTTACTCCCTAGTGACTTTACTTAAATTGCAGTCCGACAAACAACATGACAACACATCAATACATTTATTTCCCAATAAACCTCAAACCGACAAAGTTAAGGGATGCGCTTTTACATCTGGGTAATTCCCTGGATGTTTTAAAACTCTTGTAGTGACCTCAATATGACCTTAAGGTAGACAATCACATATGACATAAGTTAAATAGCGTTAGAAGATTATGAGAGGAAATTACACCTACAATACAGGAAACATTTGTATGTGGGTTGAGACAGATAAACAGTGTTATTGTGACACTGCACTGACCATGGACAGAGTCAACCATTGGGTCATACGATTAAAATGTTCAATTATAAATCTTCAACAACTTTTTTGTTCAGACATGAAATAGCAGTCAAGATCGGGATCATTAACTCTAGACCTTGAAGATGCTAGGAAAGTACTTGCACACTGGTCATGTCCCTGAATTCATTCATTGAAGGTCAAATGCCTGTAATTAAATATCAAGTGAAATGTCACCTGATCAAAATTTCCCCTTCTAATCTGCTGCATTTTTCCGCTACGATACAAACTTGCAAGGACGATTTTTCAAATGGCCAGGTTTCAGGTTTCTTGTTGTGTGCATTAACTTTGAAACGTTCCACACATTGGTTCCCAATTTTGTATAGAGCCACCCAGCCTAAAATACAAAATGAATATGCACGTAGAATTTGCAGTTGGTGGATCAGGAACAACTAATACACATGACATGGCATTTTTGTATTTAAAGTAAAACTTTCTACTTGGGAAAAGACTTCTGTATGTTGTACTTTTGTGATAATTTAAAGTATTACCACAAAACATCCTCAGGACTTATCTCATCTTGTCATGGGACATTCTTAAACTAATAAATGAATCACTAATTAATGATTAGTGATCAATTTCCACAGTAGATCGAATGCCAAGCAGCTGGAAAAGATGCTGGCTGTTTTTCAGATTGGCTTTTGTCCATATTAGCTGACTTCTGAATATTTCCTGTTGGTTTACATCCTCCACGATTTGTTAATTTCATCAAATCAGGCAAATTACCTGTAAGAATTGTATGCTTACATTTTGCCTGTACCTATTTGAATGCTTTTAAATAACTTTAACAGGAATTTAAGTGAGATCATCTCACAGACATATTGTCCATCGAATTGGATGACCCTGTACAAACTTTTTGATCCTGCTCCCAAAATTCAGTCCTTCGCATTCTAAGAAGCCAACACAGTTGGGGGGGGGGGGGTGTGCCTTTTCTATCGCTGCACCTAGGATGTGGAGTCCTCTTCTTCAGGACAACAGACAATCTCCCACAATAGCCATTTTAAAAACTGTCCTCAAATCCTACCTTTTTTTCGAAAGCTTACTGTAGGGCACTAGGAGCGACAACCACTTGACTGGCACAGCATAAATTTAATGATTGATTGAATGATTGATTGAAATGATTGATTGATTGATTGTTTAATTGATTGATTGATTGATTGAATATCATATCAATCATATTTCCAGGGATGATTATCATATTACTTTAATTAATAAATCCATGTCTTAAAACAACATTAATAAAGCCTTTAAAATCCTATAAAAGTAACTTCAAAATAGAAGCAGTTTTAAGATAATTTTAAACCACTACTCACTCAGCTTCCAACAAAGCATACAACAAAAATGGTCACACTCAAGAAGCTTTTAAAGCCAAATGAAATAATCATACTAATAGCCAAAAAAGCAAAGCCTTGAGAAAAAGGACAGTTTTAATCCCCATAATGAAAAATGACATTGAGCGAGTTGCTAGTATTACTCAAAACCAGCCAACCGCAAAATATAATTTACAAAAATTCATCACTGCTGGATGAATAGTACGAACAGTTTGTCAAAACCTGAAGGCTCTGGTAGTAAAGTGTCTAAGCATCAGTACCACTAGAAAATATAAACCAGACATGAAATAGTTATCTGGTTGTTAGGCTAATCAAGGACAATGGATCTTTATTAATGAGTGTACTCTGCTATAATGAAAAGATCGTTTTAGTAATCAATTATCCTCTTATCTTTTTGTCCTTATGTGTCAATGACCAAGAATTTTATTGAAGATTTTCTATGTGTTTTCATCCCAGCAGGATGAAAAAAGCGGGAACGCTGGCCCAAACAAGTACATGTGATCACATCAATTATTCAAAGTTGCAAAGCAAGGGCCATATGGCTCCAAGTTCCACCAGTCCAAGGTTTCCCCTAGGTCAGAAAGTCAAGGAAAAACACTAGAAACAGCCTGTACAGAATATAAACAGTATGGCTGACTCAGAATCAAACTTAACTTTGACACAAATGACATTTTATCATGACCTCCAGCTCAACCCTTTGCTTTGAAGTTTGCTACAACTCTAAAGAGTTATGCTCTCAAACACCACCATAAGCAATGATTACCTAATGCTGAGGATATAACCTTGTATTAATAACACTGTTGACTGATTGATGCAAAGAAATTGCACAAGTAAGCAGAAGGAACAAGGTTGGAGTCTCACATAGTATTACCAACATGCAGGGATCGGAAAGGCCTTATTGTTTGGTCAACTGTCCTACTTCCTGAAAAGTAAACAGCCCCAGTAACTATGACACAATCATCAGCACACTTGGAGCAAATTTCAACTATATATCAATGTTAAACCACAACTACAAAATCATAATTGGTCTATAGACTGTTTTCCACACTTTTCATCAAAATCACCCACTACATCACAAGTTTACAACAGAATTCGAGGGAACAAATGTCAAAAAGCATTCTTTAGTGAAACCGAAGCATCCATATTTTGAACAGATGCCAGCACTCCTTCATCAATGGCGTATCTCAGATCTGTTTTGAAGGGGAAGCTCTGGATCGGCAAAATTTTTCTAGAAGGGAAGCAAATCAACGAGACGCAAATGTCATCAATCACACCTTTTAAAACCCAAGCATTGGGAATTAGGTGTGGAGAAATACCCAAATCCTCCTCTGTCGAGTCCGCTATTAAACCCTCCTCCCTTAAGTCCACTGACCCCTCCTCCCTCAAGTCCACTGACCCCTCCTCCCTCAAGTCCACTGACCCCTCCTCCCTCAAGTCCACTGACCCCTCCTCCATCAAGTCCACTGACCCCTCCTCTCTCAAGCCCACTGATCCCTCTTCCCTCAAGTCCACAGACCCCTCCTCCCTCAAGTCCACCGACCCCTCCTCCCTCAAGTCCACTGACCCCTCCTCCCTCAAGTCCACTGACCCCTCCTCCCTCAAGTCCACTGACCCCTCCTCCCTCAAGTCCACTGACCCCTCCTTCGTCAAGTCCAGAGACCCCTCCTCCCTTAAGTCAGCTCTTTTGCTATTTACTTTCTTACTGTTAATAATTCTATATGTTGATGATGTGGTTTGATGTTGAAATAAATTGAATTGAATTGAAAATTGAAGTCCACAGACCCCTCCTCCCTCGAGTCCACTGACCCCTCCTCCCTTGAGTCCACTGACCCCTCCTCCCTTGAGTCCACTGACCCCTCCTCCCTCGAGTCCACAGACCTCTTCTCCCAATTCCATGATACTGTCAAAGCTCCACTTTCCACCATTATTTGGAGATGGTTTTATACTCTACATGAGAGTTCAAGCTATTTTGTTACTGGTGAAATTTTGGTGTCATTTATAATTTATTCACACAGTAAAATTAATTCTTTTCCCACAAAATCCTCAAAAGGGAGTGGCGGTAGGGGCTGGGCAGCACAGCTCTTGACACCTCTTACACTTTAGTTCTCATTAATACCCCATTACATTACATTGAAACATAAGGGTTAGAGTAACAGTTGAGCAACAGATCTGGGGAGGGGGAGTGTTTATGTTCATTTGCCAGCAGGCCTGTAACTACATGGGGGAAGTGGCCTCTGTTGCCCTGGTCTTGGCCTTTGTGCCCCTTCAACAGTTTCCCATAGACTTTAAGCCTCTCCAATGTAAATATCTTTTCAGATTGAAACTGGCCTTGCCTTTTCCAAGATAAAATTTCAGGCCTGATGTCAGGAAATATCCAGGTCCCATCAAGGTGACTCTCTGTAAAAGTGTACATAAAATATATGGTGACATAAAAATTGTCCACCGTTGAACCATGACTGGTTTTAATGTTGGTTGCCATGTTATTGTTGATTATTCAGTAAAACACGAGTGTGAGGGAGGTGCAGGTTTACAGTTAAAGTAAAGTTATCTGTGTGCAACAACTATAGTGCAGAGTACGATATAGAGCATCTCGAATCATAATGCCTACACTTCTTTGTAACCAACATGGTGACATGGTATTATATTTGCACATTTAGCACTCAATGCTTGAATATTTTTGTAATCATTTAGCTGAATAACTTGTTGTGTGCCCGGCAAAAGGGCGCAAGGCCTTACGCCCTTTTGCCGGGAACGTAAAGTAGTTGTCCCAGTAACAAAAGGACGTAAGCAACAAAATGGCTCCTGACACGAAAAATATGTCACTTTTGTTAGTTTTTTGCTAGAATTACCTTGAAGACATGTTTCCCCATTCCCCAAGCAGAATTTAATCTTTCTAGAATAACTTTTGCATGGCAACAAATTTACCAAACTTTCCCGCTCATAATTCTTGAAACACAAATTTTAACATAAATTGCTTTTACCGGGAACTTTCCCCTACGTCCTTTTGCCGAACATACGACAAACTGATTTATGTAGAACTTTAAAAGTTCAAAGTTCAAAGTAAAATTATTCATCAATTTTGTATCAATTAAATCATCACTATTAGGCTATGACTGGTTTGCTTGTACTCTGCTTCAACACATTTTCATTTTGATTGTTACTAGAGAGAGAGAGAGAGTGTGTGTGGGGGGGAGGCAGGGTACTGTCAGTTTAAAGTACTCTTCCCTAAGGATTTCTTTAAGACGTTGATATCTTCTCATAAATACACAGTCACTTACTGTCTCATCCAGAGATTTATCAAGGCCGCAAACTGAGAAATGTCATTCAAAGGAAAAGCCATCAAATATTAAAGGAAGAGTTCATCCTCTGCCTTTTCTCTAGAAAGTATTACTATCCATTCTAAATTAACTTCCTCAAGACTAAATAAAGATACTTTGGTGGAAGACAGGATTGCGGACCCATTTTAAGGTCACACGATGGCAAATTTAAAGTTAAAATTCTCACCTGCAGGAGTCACCTGGTTAAACAACTTATTCCACAAGACACATTATCATTTATGAATAATCATAAAATGAAATATTTGTCGTCCACTTTTTTAGGTGGAGAATTTTTCCAGAATTGTCCCAAACCAGGCTGAAAGCCCGTCATATTTTTTTCAATATAAGGCCAACATGAACAGTTCTTCTGAAATGAATTGGTTGAAATTTTGAAAGTTAGTTTGTTTAGATACCTCTTAATCCTAAGAAAGTAATGCATTTGTTCACCCTCTTTCAATTGGTAGAATCCACCACTTGATGTTCCTAGAGCGTACGTTATATCAAAACCATGCTGCCATCATTTTCCACAATAAAGTAGAATATGCATCTCACTTATATCTCACAGGGCAATAACACCATCATGTCGGTCACCCCCCTCTTCACCAACAAATACAACCACCATTTCATGTAGATCCATTGATGAAACATGAAACAGCCCAAGACAATGCCAACATCAAGGTCATCCTCAAAGTGATCCGGGAAAAAATATACGCTGAAAGAGTTGTTGTTGCAGGGTAAGACAGTTCGCTTAGTAAGATCTCATCTCGGAGGTCAGTGACCAGGAGTACAGTGTAACGGCAAATTTATCGAGCATTATATTGTAGGAATCATCAGCGTGGATGAATGAGCCTATAATTTGAGTTGACATCAGTTTGCACTTGGACCATAATGGCTGCAGGTGCTTTACACCATCAAAATTATTTTGATTTCTATCTGTTTTCACTCTTATTTATAAAACTAGATAATAGAATGTGCCGTGAATGCATCACGTTTACTTTGTATGGGTAATAAGAAAAGCAAATTAGAAATATCAGAAGTTGAGTCACTTTCAGTACAATGTGAAAATGTATAAATTATTATCAATGGTTATAGAAATCATAACACACTGGTGAAACTATCAATTCATTTCATTGTACTGTAGCCAACAAAAAGAACCCACAAATTGTATTAATTGTTTTTTTCTTAAGTTTCTTCCTTTCTTAGGTATTACGTATCACTTAATTTGATTACAAGATTGGAGTTGCCTTTGCATTCTTACTCAAAGAATAAAATTGTTTCGTTTGGCCATTTTTTGAGAATATATATTAGTCTCTTGAACTTTCCCATTTTGTTTTTGTTTGATGTTACATTATTCTTTCTATAATTCCTTTCCATTTTCAAGCACCCCACCACTTCAAGCCTTGATTTATCAGCATTTGGCCTCAATGTACTGTTGACATGCACAATATCATGTACTAAGTAACACGGGAAGTGGTTCTTTTAAAATTACATGATGTCAAAGAAAATAACTGACTATCTCTCTTTTCACACTGCCTGCCACATACACTTCTTTAAGAAGGCAAGGTACCAAAACTGTATTGCTCATATCATGAGTAGAAACACATCTTTACAAACAACTCGATGATAAAGAACAACCGTTTGTATTGGACACTATCAGTTTCTTTTTATGTGGAGAGTTTGACAATAGACCTTATGCGTATGACGTCACTATGAGCATTTAGTACAGGAACGGGCTGAGGTCAAAAAAGCTACAACGCACGTTTGATGCTGCATTTGACCTCAAAGATGGCGGCGGATGCATAAGGTCTATTGGTAACATATCAAAAGAAACTGTGACTAATTTTTCCACCTCTGACGTTCATGATGAGACCAATGGATGGTATTTACAGAATTTTCGCCTATTAATTAAAGAGGCTTAAGTAGCAAATCCAACCCTTGGTAGTAAACTTCTTTTTTTTCTACCAAGTCTGATAAATCAAGCAGGGAATGCTAACATGCAAAAGCAATGTCTTACAGCTGGTATTAATATGGAAATAAACAGAAAGAATGCAATACAGAGGGTTTTAAAATCTAGATCAACAAAGAGACTACAAGCAAGCCCCTCCCCCTCCTTGAGATGTACAATTGTATACATCTGTGCATAGAGCCAATCCCCAATAACAACTAAACAAAACCCAGCACCCGAAAAAAGTGAAAATAAAATGGTCAGCAAATGAGTATCCAGCCATAGACACAACCACAATGTAGCAAGGGAAGCAGTGTGTGCTGCATTAGAAATCTGCCCTGCCCTACTTCTATCCATATAAACTAGCGGACAAAATAGAAAAATTACACCAATTTCCCGTCTCGATTCTCATCTATCTATAAATAAATCCTCCAGTCTCATGCATGGCCTCGACATTATTATTTGGGATATTTCTAGCTTATATCATGTGATGCATCCATGGGTATATTACAACCAGAGGAAGAATGAAAAAATAAAACAAAGTGGTGAAACAAAAAACCTTGAAGATCATGAGGAGGGTAACAACTCAAGTATGCGTAATCAAGTAAGGGCTTGGCGGGTCACCAAAATGTCAACGCTAATGTCATGAACGCCATAGTAAATTATCTCAAAAACGGAAATTACTTAACGAGACCTTGTATGTCAGTCCCTCTAGAGTTTGGTGATGGACAGCAGATTTACGTAGGAAGTTGTACAAATTCTGACTTAAAAGTACCACTGAAGAGAAGGAGATACACTGTGATAAGATTTCAGCGTTTTCATTCAAGTATTCATAAGAGGAGCTTTTATCTGGCAGGGAAAAATTCGGTTTTATTATCCCAACCACAAACAGTCATCTTACAGATGACAGCCTTTAGGCCTAACATACTATTTTCTTTTAATCATCCCACTATTTTCTTGAGACTGTACATCTGAAAACATGCACATAGCTTACAAACAGGAAATGTATTGAAAAGGTGGTTGAATGTGCTGTCATGTCCAACTGGAGACACACAGCGTACAAGTGGCCAATATGTACAAATGGTTACAAATGGGGTACAGATGGACAGGTTACACTCTCAACTGCAGGATCTTTTGACCTGCAAAATAAACACAATTCTTACCATCAGTTTTCCATAACTGCAAGACACCAAGGCATCCTTACCTAAATTTGATACTTTCTGACGACTCCGTCTCGACAAGCAGTAAAGAGGGTTTTACCATGGCAACAGAGGGAATAAATGGGGTCGCAGTCTGATCCAGTGAACTCCAGTAAGTCATTGGACTCTTTAGGTTTGAAGAGGAAACAGGATCCATCAGCTGTAGGGAGAAAAGAGAAGTGTCAAGTCATACGGGGGTTGGATTAACTTGCTAAACTCCATCCAGGAGGGAGAAAAGTTCAAACACCGAGGAACAGGTTATTGGGAGACTGGAAACTATCAGGATTATTTATAAATCTGAAACTTTTTCCTGAGTGTATTTTTGTGAGCTCAATGTTTCCCTGCCAAAAAAAGCTCCTTGAATAAAAGAATTTAATTCAGTGCACAGCAGGAATGCATATTAACCCCTATGGTTACCTACGTGCCTGTAAATTCCACTTCATTCACAGATGAAATAAAACTGTTTATTGAAAGGTATTTTTTTTCTGTTTTAACATTTTCAAATCAAGGTCTACATTTTACAGAGTTATGTACGCAGAAAAAATGGTGCTGAATAAATGTCTCTGTTAAATAGACATCAACAGGGAAAGGGATACATACAACACACATGTCTTGGTGTTGGGCTGGCAACGTTTTGTATGTGCTCAAGCAGCTACATGGAATTTGCCCATGTACGCCTTTCAGCAGGACCAGAGTGGCATCTTGAGGAGCAAAGCCATTTTCGCAAAGGGCATTTTTATAAGTATACATGGGGTGTGATCCCTGGGTACAAGGCAGTTTCAGGTTTAACAGCTTCTGACAGTAACCCCTCCCCCCCCCCCCCCCCAACAAAGATATTGACAAAATATGGAGACCACCAACATAGGGCTGGATAGCTCAGTTGGTAGAGTGTGGTATGTTAATCCGGGGGGGGGGGGGGGGGGGGGGGGCGTTGGTTCAAATCCAGTCAATTATTTGTCTTTGTTCACCCTTAAATTGAATATAAATTTACCCAGTCAGTTTCCCTTGTGGTTTATTGCTCAATATTTAAACACTTAAAGTCTTTGATATTTTGAAGCCGCAAGAACAAGACCATGGCAATTGAGACAATGGTCTCTGTGGATTCAGGCCAGGTGAGACCTAAATGGTATGAGACCGAGACAAGACTAAGACTACACGGCTGTTATTGTAAAGATCAAGTCCAAGACCAAGAACGAAACCTTCAGAAACAGACCTGATGACACCAGTCCCAAGATCAACACAACCACACAAACAAACAACCAATATGGCATCATCTGATAATGTACTCTTACTCAATAGACAAGGAAACAATAACTGTTTTTTCACATAACGCATGATGACCTTGTGAAGAAGGAAGAGTTGAGAAATCAGAAATCTCATTGCTTGCGGTGGGAGAACGATCCTTGAAGCAACCACCCCGTAACAACAACACATCCTGATCATGTCATGTATGGTTGTGCTCTGAAAACTGAAAATAGAACAATCCACCCCGCTGTTCCTAATTAGTGACCAAAAAGGTAAATAAATAAGCCCTGTGTGTTCTATGGAGATTGGAGATGGAACAGGAAGAGTGTGGCAGGCCATGTTGGGCTGTCAACAGGATTGGAAGTTGTACAGGAGGTTGAAAGTTGAACGGCAGGTTAACTCTGCCTGCACCTTTCAAAATTACATCAATACACAATTGTTTTCGGAAAAGTTAGCTTATGATAACTTGTTAAGGAAACTAACCAGAAATCTGACTAGGTCAAAGTTATCTTGTGACCGAGTAAACTCGGACTTGAATGACTGTTGACTTACTTTGACAAAATTAACTCCTACATCTACCTCCACTTGAGTTGGAAAAAACAAAATAGTGCTTTGATTTCCTCAAAGTGGCTCTGGTGGAAAATTACAACAGATTTAAGGAACTCCCAGTGGCATTCAAGAAGTATTAAAAAATGTTGATATACACATGTACTACACTTGCAACACTTGAAAACAGGAGATATCAATGTTGTAGGTGCATGCCAAACAGTTTGCCTGAAGAATGACTTTTATGATGAAGTTAATGGAGGAATTTCTTTTTTTTACTATACTAACGTACCTTATTATTCCACACCAGTAAATGCGTTCTCTCTTCAAATGTAGAGTGAAAAACCACTCTTGCAAAGAGCCATACAGTGGACAACTCTTTTTAGAGTGAAAGACAGGTATTTTCAAGTTGAATTGCTCCAATTTCACTCAAAAAGGGTGGTGCACAGTGAGTTTCACTCTAAAAAAAAAACAACCAGCCAAACTGACACCACTCAGGCGAGAGCTTCAAATTTTTACTCTTTTACATTTAGAGAGTACACAGTTACTGGTATGAAATCATCACTAAAGGTATGTTAATATAGTTTAGATTTATTCCGCCATGAACTTCTTCCTGAAAGTCATTCTTTAGGCAAAGTGCTTGCCATGCACATACAACAAAGCACATTTATAAGTATTTGGATGGCACTGCTGGTACTTAAAAAGGCTTACCAGCAAACATCTGCCGCAAACAAAGCACTTCACCAAAGCTAGCAATGTTTTGACATGGTCGAATTTTTGTTTTGACTCCAAACACTTTGAGATGTTCAGCATCCACAATGTGTATTGAGGTTACACCAACTTTTTTTTGTGTGAAAACGTTTAAGGTACAATTCAATAGCTTCAGAATATGTTGTTTAACCTACATGTTTGTGTAACTCCCAACGAAAAAAAAAAAATACAAATATGTTGTTCTTAGCCCTTCTTTAAGACATGATTGCGTAGTTTGACTCTAGAAATGGCACACAGGGAGGCTATGTGTCTGTATGGGGGTCAACACATCTCCCTTCCTCTGACATTCCTACTCAACTCTACATCAATGTGCCCCCATTGACTCTGACATACCGAAACCAATCTTGTAGTCCTTAAAGGAAACTGGAAAGAGAGCATTGCTAGTGTCTCACCTTACAGGTATGGTCTAGACAAAGGGGAAGTTCTCATTAAAAATTGACGTTCTTATTCCAACCCCTGACCCTTAGGTTTCGATTTACATCCAATTTTAGAACAAAACAGACTTGTATTGCTTTGTGACTCAATCTCAAATCCGACGAAACAGAACCTACATGTCTCAAGACAATGATGCAATTTGGGTTTGAAAACTCAGATTTAGGCTTGACGTTTGCAGACTAAAAAATCAAATCTGCAGTCTGCATTTACGGCTAGATACAGTCCCTTGATTTACGTAAACACTTGTAAAGAATTCTGCAGGCTTGTAAAGAATTCTGCAGGCTAGTTAGACTTGCTTTTCAGAGAGCCCTGCATGCTTGTCAAAACTTATCAACGAAGATAAATCTATGATATGCATGCAGAGCCATAGAAACCAGGGTTTAAATGTCAAAGTGGTGAGTGTAGATAAAATGTGGATTCAAACCCAGCACTAGCCACCACATCTGCGGCCTTTAGAAATATATCCCCTGATTGCTTTGTTCTTTTTGCTTTATACATCAACAGTGCAAACCTGTAAAATCATTCCAGATATTTTCCCTAAAATGAACATGTGAAAAATAGTACCACTTTTGAAAGCATTGCAGGCAAATTGTAAAATATGTACAGGTTAACCTCATATAACCTCATACAAACCATTCTCTGGACTAGAAGCTACATTCTCCTCTCTAGTATTATAAAATACGATTGGGTCAAGTCCATGAAATGACAGATGGTATGGATTTTTTAGAGTTTGTTTTTCAATCTAGAACTTCAATTGAGCAGATATGACAAGTGTTTATCTGGAACCCTTTCAGAGAGACCTTGAATGTTGAAATTAAATCGCTTCAGGTGCAAACTTGATGAATTCATGAAAGATTTCTTGCATTGATTGAAAACCCTGTGTCTTACTCGCCCCCTTCACCTAGATGCCCGGAGGGGGGGAAGGGGGGTCTGAAACTGTCCTGATAGTAAGTCATTGATGTTTTATGCGTGGGTCATACAATACTATAGAGATAGGCATTTCACCAGACATTTGGCATTTTTTAGCTGTTTTGAGAGTGTCTTAAAAGCTTTGATGTGCATTACCGAGGCCAGGTCGCACTAGTCCTCCCCATTGAGAACAATGACGTGCAAGGAAACAGGTTTTTGTGATTGTGCAATTTGCATTAAAATAACCCACTTTGTTATTCAATGGGGAAATAAGAGTACTTGGATAACCTTGGCAATATCTCTCCCTATACAGTCCAATTTTCAACTTTATATCTCATGATGAAGGCAAAGGCAGTAATAATAATGATGATGATAATAATTACTCTTAAGCACACTAAATCTGAAGGTCCATCAAGGTTACACCATTAACTTTGAAACAACTCAGTGTTAACGTCACTGATGGAGTAGTTGATAGCTCATGTGTTGTGCGAAATATTTAACGTACATAAAGTATTTTACAAAAATAAGGAACTAATAAGTTGACATCTTGCTAAAACAACAAAAACAGAGTTTTGTTGACATGCAATTCTTGAAAACGACTCAAATTGAGAGGGTATAATTTATATGGAAAATGTTCGTAGATTATTTTTAATAACTGTGCCCTTACTCATACAGCTGAAAAGTACATACAATTCACTAAGTGAAAAAGGAAGAAGAAGCTAAGCAGGGACTTGTTACCAGCCTTATTAATATATACATGGATTACTGCTAATCTATGTTTAGCAGATAAGTTTGTTTATTGACAGTTCTATCAAACTGGCCCCTATTTTATCCTAATGTTACACCGTTGCCTTTATTATGCAGGGAAAGATTGAGGGACGTCTACATAATCAATTTCCAATTTCACAGTAATTATTCTCCATGGGTAATTAAAACAACAGACAACGACCGCCGCCATTGTCTAATAACCTTGCCCTTGTCTGCCCCCCCCCCCCCTTCATGGCATCGGGAGACCTTGAAAATAATCACTTTATAAATATGTAATATGCATATGTAATACACTCTTTTATTGTCATCAGTGAACACATTGCACGCTTGGTAAAATTTCTGCCTTTATCCTCTTCAAATCATTATCATGAATAATGTGCAATAATCTCTAAGTGCTCTACAGTGTAGCAAAAAAGCCCATAATTCCAGCCATGCTCAATGGAGGCAAGTGTATTTCCTCATCAGTCATGGTGGGGAAAGCAAATCAGAATACCAACAAATTATGCCAAGAAGGGAAACTTAGAGGGCCAATTTAGCATGTCATTACCTCCCATCTTTTTTTATTCTTTTTTTTCAACAGCAGAAAGTTTTGCTAAGCAGAAATAGGTTACCAGCCAAAAACACATCATGTGAATTATTGATGGCTGGTGTCCTGCTGATACAGTAAACTCATCATGCAATACTTTCTGCTGAACGGCTTGATGAAATTGGCCCAAAAGCCTTTTTGTGCAACAAATAACCACTTAGAAGGATTATTATTTCATGTCGCTGCTAACCAAATTAAGTATAAAGTGTAAATTTCAGTTGTTATTGGAGCAAAGAAGGCTATTGACCCAATGCACCTGACATCATCAGCACAATAATCTTAGTTGCGCCATTTTGGAAGTCAATGTCTCCGTGTGTTGTATGTTGTAGTGCACATTTTAGGTAACACAGCATTTACAGTTTACACGTATACTTATTGACTTCCAAAATGGTGAGCGTGGCACAGTCGCCGCGTGTGACGTGCATGCAAGGGTCGATACAATTGCTTTCCATCAAATGCTTGCACTCTGAAGGAAATTCAAGTTGGAATACTTGGATGTGCGCACTTTTTCTACTAACTTTCAATATTTTGGGGTCATTTTAATCACCAATCGGTATCTTACCTCCATTCCATGAACCCCCTCCCCCCCCCCCCCCCCCCCCCCCCCCCGCAAAAAAAAAAACAAATAAAAATAATAATAATGATAATAATAATAACAATTAAAAATAAAAATAAATAAATAACATGTTTTTTTTCTATAAACCTTAACGTTTTCAGTATACTTACTCTGATGTCAAATGGCATCTTTCAGTTTAAAGTGGTGCATTTTCAGACCGGAAATATTGTGATTCATTCCCATTGTTGGTTTGATTATTTATCAACTTTCAGTATTTAAGAGCAAGTACTTTAGTCTATTCACTCAGGTGAGTGTTTGCCCGTAAAGCAGGAGGTACTGGGTTATAAGAGTCCATGGGCTGGCCTTGGGTTAAAGACATTCTTGGGGTTGGTGCCCGTAACACTTGGACCTGACCAAACATTAATCATGGCCATGACTCAAGACATACATGGGAATCAGGTTCAAACAGCTGACGATGGCAGCAAAAAATGTTAATCATAAAGGAGATAAGCATTTCAGGCATTTTATCCGAACTGTATACACCTTTTAAAGATGAGGCATTTGAGTTACACACTCGGAGAGCTAATTGCCCCAATTTCAATGCCTTCTTTACTACAGGTGAGAAAGAAGCACTTACTGAAGAAGACAAATCTGTGCTTATATCTACACTAATCCGAGCAGCTCTTTCATGGTAGTTTACACCACTGTAGCTGTGGCCATCGCACGGGCGCGCGATGCCACAATACTGCATCAGCCGCACATATATGTACCAATCAGCATGGAGGATTCACAGTGCGTGTGCGTGGACGTGCGTGTGGGGCAGCCATAGCTGTGGTGGTGCAAACCACCATGGACAAGCTGCTCGGACTAGTGTATAGGGCTATTCTATGAAATGGGGATTTCTGCTTACGTGCATGTGTAACTAAGGATGTACACAGCTGGCACAATTATGTCTACACAATGAGGTTGATTGTAATTGCAGAATTCAATTAGGAACAGGTTAAATTAAGATCTTACTTAGTGTAGAGGTCATGATAGCGTAACACAATCCTGGCCAGGAGATCCTCCATCTATGAGAAGTTTTAACACGTTTGAATTAAGGACAGCCACTTTCTTGATTGGAGATCATATAATAAAAGCATCTTCACTTCTTTCCTCACAGATGAACAAGAACCTAAAATACTATTTGTTTGCAGCTTATTTTCACCGCGAAGATCTAGCCAGTTGATACCAATATTGTTGTTGTTCTCTATTTTCAAAAAGGAAAACAAATTTCCCAGAAAATTTGGCATAATATTTTTTTGTGATTCTTACGTAAACATAATTTTGATCTCTGGATTTTTGGGAATGTACTATGACAGAGAGTATTATAATCTTCAAAGTTTTCAAATTTCTTGGAGCGGACCCAAGTTCCCAAGCCTCCTTTATCCAAAAACCTGGACAAAGGATATGTAAATGAATAATGAATTGACCTCACATTGGTAATGTATACAAATTTCACAATCATCCATCACCACCCCCAGCCCCCTCACAATTTTCAACATAGCTCTTTGTTGCTAGTTTAACACACTTGGTCTTCTGGTTTCTTGTTTGATGAAAATGTATCGCGTACCACCACAACGTTTGCTGTGTACGTGACTTTTAGTTCCTGGGCAATACAATGGTGAAATATGTTTGCCAAGAAGTTTGTATTCTTGTGTCTAACTTCTCATTGGAATTAGTAGTCAGCTGTTAGCTAGGTTGGAGTTAGTGAGTTGGGTTGAGTGAACGCATGAAGGTCGGGCAGCAGAGGGCACAATGCACTATTTTCCAAGGCTGTGTCGCGGGACGGTGTCTAGCTGGGAAATACATGTAATCGGCAGGGGATTGGCTATTGCTAAACGGCCTTGAGTAGCGCACACACAGCTATTATTACAACCAGAATGAAGGGTTGTATTATAACACAGTCTGAGGGAATCAATGCTACAGGCTCAACATGCACGTGGGTCCAGGGGGCTCTTGGAGATGCAGACCGTAACAATACCGGCAGGCAAAGCACCAAGATTAAGTTCACGTGTCCCTGTATGCTCCAGTTACTTGAAGGCCGTATGCAATGCCTGGCTGGCCAGGACCAATCAAAGTATATATAAATAAAAAAAAGTGCTCTAGGCTGGCAGGGTGCCCAAGGACGCTCGCTGCTAGAGTTGGGGTTCAAATCCCTTGAAACTAACAAGGAGTTTAAACTTTCAGGACCGATCATGAACTTGGAGGGAATTTTTAAAAGTTCAATTGCTGGTTAGGGTTGAGAATGTTTAAAAGTGGTTAACAAAAAGCATGGTTGGGAGGATTGCTTTATGTGAATACAAACTCCTACAATAATCTGGTCATCTTAAAAACTGTTTAAAGTTTAATTTTAACAAAAAACAGGTCGGTAATTATAAAAAATGTTGTCATTTTGGGTCATGTCAAAGAGCTAATATCACTCCTTGAACTTTCTTGGATCCCTGGTGAGTCCACATACACAGCCTCAAGCTGCTGGCTGGGCTGGGCTGGGCAGCTCAACAAAAACAACTATCATCTCTTCCTTTCCAGGTCAACATTTCAAATTCTACATGAGAACTCAGAAGCTACGAATAACATACAAATGTCATGGTCAAGAGTGGAACCCAAGACTCTTTATTGGATTCAGCACTCATGTCTGATTCAAAATGATAACTTTGCATCTGGAACTTTAATTCGGAAGGCCAAGATTTCTTGTCTATATAGCTGTTACATATATGTGACAGAAGAGTCCTTTCCTGCACAGAGGAATAAAAGGGTCTTTAAAATGAAGCCACAAGATGATTACAGTTGCATCAGTAAAACTGAAACCTCTATCCATAATTTTGTTCAATAAATTTTTCAATTAATACCAATTAATTTTTGGTAGATATTGGAAACTCTCATGTAACTGGTTGAAAAACAACTACATGATAGATATTGTACAATTGAATTTGATTTATTTTAATTAGTGCAAATTTAATGTACATTTATGATGAATTATTTGGGGTTCTTTAGGGTCATTCAAATGGAAACAATAAGCTAAAACATCTTTAATAAAAACTCTTCACAATTTGTTTTAGTTTTTCATCAGAGCATTCCTCCACACTCAGCGATACAACAATATGTAGAAGCTACATTATAATAGCTTTTAATATCATTTTCAAAGTACAATTGTCAGTCATAAGCGACTAACAATTCACTGTGGAATCTTTGAAGATGCCATATCATTGTGTAAATAAACAGCAAAAGTGCTGTCACACCTAGTCTCATGTAGAGCCTATAGGCCTACAGCTACTTTATCAACAAGGAAAGATAAACACATACAACAAAACATAGGATGGCACAGTCATACATCTCAATTGGTCCCCAAGACAACAACCAACCAATTTAGACTCCTTGTGTTTTCAGCTCTAATGGACAAGAAACAAAACACTCCACCGATATGTGTATTACTGAACCTATCAGCTGCACTTTCTACAATGGCCGTCTGTGTCATACGCGGTCACCGGCACGACCGGACTAAAATCCCAAACCTCTGGTGTGAAGGATCACATGATGATAATGCCCATCAAAAAGCATAGAAGCTTCAACTCTAACGCACATGGTCATTTCCCCGGTGTCATTTATTTCAATACTGTCTTCCACAGCTTAATGCTTAATACCAACAAGTCTTCCTTTGGGTGATGGAGGAATAGATACATTTAAAATTTTGGTTTACTTAGAAGTATCGGATGTCTCTTCTGGAGCAAAGAAATTTGAGAACAAACTTTGTGAGAAAATCTTGAACTGCAGCTGTACATCTTTAAAATATTCTAATACAACAGTTGTTATAATTTTTTCATGTGATAATAAATCATTCAGAGAATATCCCACATCAACACTGGATTTAATGGTGTTAAAGTGGGGTTTAAATCTTTTAGAAGAGAACGCATTACCGTTGGTGTTTCTAGTTCATATACCATGCATACATGTTAACAGGTTTTTTTTAGGCCTGTGAACAATAATGATGAAGCGTGTTTGTATTTAGCATTCTTAATCTCATTAGTTGAAATGTTTCTTAATAATAATAACCATATCTGTACAAATGAAAGGGGAAGATTAGGGGTTTAACACCCTGCTTTTGGTTCACAGGTATCCAAGCTACAGTGCTGTTTTGGTTTCTTTAGGTAAACATGACTTTATGACCAAAAAATGATAATTAATAAGAATAGCGCCTTAAGAACTAACAAAGAATAGGGTTTACGTGGATGTTTCTGGTTCACTTAGCAATTAACCTTGTTTATGGTGTACCTCAGGCTTGTTAGCTTGAGGACCTTTAAAGGAATCCTTAGTTTCATTAGTTGAAATACTTCAAAATAATAAAAACAGCTCACAGAATGACAAAGAGTTATGAATATGGAAGTATTCTGTGTATTATGCAGCATCAATGTGACTGCTAGTGAGGAGCGAAAGAGACAAGGGGAGCAAGAGACTCGGTTGCCGCGACGATGAACACTCACGATCCTTTACTCCCCCAGGCGGCAGCCAATGTGCTACAACGGAACTGGGTTAATGAATTCAGTGTAGCAGAAGCGGGGTGGCAGTGCCCTGTACCACTACGCTGTGGACGTTGAACCTAAACCCTGCTATGAGTTAACTACATGCAGGTTGGTATCGTATTACAGTGAGGGAGCTTTTTTAAAAATCACTACCTTGACCCAACAAATAGGGACTTCAGTGTAATTAGCTAGGGACATTTTAAAGCACAAGGTCTCATCATAGAGTAGGGAGCCTCCTAGAGCTCCTGGCGGCTTTTTGAAGGTAAAATGAGAAAATAATTTCCATGGGGATTCGAGCAACCAAATACTACTAGTGACTCACCTTATATGGATGTGAAGAGCCGAAGGAGAATATTTAGGAAAGGTGAAAATTTGAAAGGCAAATAATAAGAAGAGGAATACAACAATGACCTTAGGCTCATTTCAGTCCTAAAGTCTCCAGGAGACAAACCATGATACTAACCAGCAAAACACTCATCAGAATATAGGCTCACTTTTTTGTAGAATCACTATGCAATGGCTTTGTCCATGCTTGGTATTTTGTGTGACTTCATCATTGTTCAAATTCTCTCAGACTGAAAGCAGTATTAACGGGAACACTTCACACAAAATGTCATGCTCTGGGTGATCATTCAATTAATAATTCGGTTTTTGGAATTATATCTTATGTGATGTCATTTTCTTAAGCCATGGGCTAATTGGTAATTAGTCCTATGTTTGCACTTTCAGGAAAATGTGTTGTTTTTTTATTGTGGCATATGGACAGTGAAACAACATCACAAATCAAACTAAAAACTACAATGAAAAATAGCAACAAATCTGAAATCCAAGATTATTCTTGAAAATTCTAGCCCTGTCACTGAAAAAATTGACATTCATACCAAAGTTGTACCTTCCTTTGATGTGAATGAAAATTACTAACATGAACATCTTGAATGAACTGGGAATTTTGGAACAATATTTCTGCTGTTAAACCACAGATTTTTATTTAAATGCCATCAAAAGATTGACAGAATTTGTATGTTGTACCATCAATTCATACAGCATTTCACTTATTATTTTCAACATAATCAATCGTTTGTTATGAATGACTGGAAATCAAAACTGTAGTTTTCTTTTTTCAAAGGAAATTTGACAGCATCAAATGCTGTCAATGCTCTGAAGTATTAAAGTTAATTTCCCAATATTTCTACTGTGATATTGTACCTTTAAGTTTGGGGTTAATGCCAGCAAGATTTTGTTCACCTTGAACTAACCATTAGGCACAGATGAGATTGATGGGGGTTTATTGTAAAATCTACACAATGAGGGCATGACTCACTTGAAAAAACCCTGACATTTCCTTTCTTTACTTGTGATCTAATTTCTCTAAACTTGCGGTTATTTTTTTCTTTATCAGCCTACAAAAGGTCCAATATGACGCTGTTGCAACGTAAACATCGACTAAGAAAACATTAATTACTTTCTGTATTCTTTAATAACAGAGAGTTTTAACAATCTATTTTCCCATTATCAACAATAAACTGTCTTCATATGAACAATAACTGAAAGGTATTTTCATTTTCTAGTCTGTACTTTACATTACATATTGGTAGTTTATATCAACCAACAGTTTCTTAGGGACTAGAAGACCAACTTTTAACAAAACATTAATTATTTAGAAATGTTTTTCCCTTTTTTCAAATCTACTTACAATTCATTTATAACAGTACTATGTAAGATTAAATAAAAGTCAATAATGGCTGTTTGCTTACACGGTCTGAGCCAAAAAACAAAGTTTCTGTTTTGGACGGATGTTATTTGTATGAAAAACCTTCAACTGTCTGGAAATCAACGCCAAAAACTCAACCGCATTTATGTACAATACATTTTCCCAGACAGTGTCCTTGCTATGAAGGACTGGAAATCAAAATATTTTTCAGTTCCTTGATTTGGTTCAGTTTGTTCTTTACTAACTGAATTAACTGAGAAAAACAGTGCACATAATATAGCTGCGGGCAGGTGCTGGCAGGCACTAGACTCGATATCCAGTCTGAATTTGGGATTGTTTGTTTGTATCACCCGCACAAAAAATTGATGCCTCCATGATTGGCTCTCAAGCAGGTAAATACAATAATCCTGAAACTTGGAGCCAAGACTAGACAAACATTGGCTAGCAGGCACTGGCTAGCAGAGGCTAGTTCCAGCTTTTATGCCCTAGCTTGTATTGGCTATAGCATTAGCTCTGAAGCACCAGTAGGCACTGGCTAGATCGCATTGACACACACTGGCTAGATCGCATTGACACACTGGCTATACAGCAATGGCTAGGTAGCATTGACAGACTCAGAAAAGCACCAGCAAGTAGGAATTAGCTGGCACTTACTGATATCCAGGCACCAGCACGCACGGACAGATGGGCAAGGAACTGGACAAGGTTAGCACTGCAGACATCAATGAAAAGTCATCAAGACAACCAAGCAACAAGCATGATACATGTACACACATTGACAGGCCACATGTTCAAAGCCACAAGTGGGACCCAACAGTCTAATAGATCAGTTCTTTTTGTCCCTGAACCCCCGACAAAAATGTGTTACTTCAATAAAGCCCAAAGGACAATTTTAAAATCATACATTTGTTTTATTGGAAACAATTCTGTAGAGATCTGACCACCCTTAAACAATGCTTCCTCCTCCAGGGTTCTGTAATGTCTCAAGACAAATGTTTTTACCCTTATCTTGTCCCTAGCAGCATGACCTATTTATGTCAGAGCCTATAACCAGCTGTCCTCAGCTAACCTCTAATAAAACCCCTCGACTATTCCAGTCTGACTTACACCAGAGGTCAATTTTTAAAGTTGTGAAAGGAGACACTCAAAGAGTCAACTGGACAAGCTATAAATTAACACAATGGTGACAGAGTTGAGATCTATTTTGTTCCCTGTCTGTGAGTATGTAAGTTGCTCTTCATCATCAGAGTGATGTGTTTGTTTCAATCACATGTCCCCATCTGTCTTTCCATGATTCAGATCCTGACAGTTTTATTTCAAAAATATTCCTTCCCTGGTGTCAAGTACATATCACAACCAATATTGCTAAACTATTTTTTAATTTCTTAGCAAAAAGCAGGGAAACAGTCTCAGGCACTGTATATTTGATCCCAGCATTTGGGCAGTGTTTGTTTCTGATTTGCAAAGTTTTTAATTTTGTTTTGTTAGCAAATGTGTCTTCTATAGAGCTTCATAAAAATACTTTGGGCAGCTAACACACATCCTCTCAAAACTGCTGACTGATATGGTTCATAAAATAATGCTCAATGCTGTAAAGATATCATTCAGTATCAGAGCAAAATTGGTGGCGATAATTGGTGTTTATTTGTAGTCCTATCACTTTTTGGAAATGTACGTGCTTTTGTTGTTGACAAGTTGTTTAGCTGTGGATTTTTTGCAAATTCATTTGAATGAATTCAGTATGTGTTGTCAGTATTGATTTCAAGACATTTTCGTCCTGCAGTTGTTGGCAGTCGTTAGCTGTGGGAGTGGGACCTGCCCTTCCCGTGACATAATGAAATGGTCTGGTCATGGCTCTACCATTTCCGCCAGACTAAGTGTGATGGATTGGGATGAGAATAAGGACAGAGGTCAGAGGGGGTGAGGATTAATGAAAGAAGAGCACTACATTACGTTTTCAAGGGTGTGTACAGTACACTTCAATTGTAAAAACAAGACACAGCATCTTCTATCCTGTAAGCAAGTCATTACATCATACAAGCCCATGCACTTCTTTTTACAACTTCCAATGGCTAGCATATTATCTCTGTATTTTAATCTATGGTATCTCTATTCAAAAGCAAATATAGGAGGTAAAAATTCTGTTTTTTTTAGGCAATGTGTGTTTACTTACACTAACAATGACGACAAGTCTCTTGTTTTTTCTTATTTATCAAGTCAATCTTGGCGAATAAGATTGCAAACACATGTTACTCTGGACTTTTGATAAAAAGTGTTGGGGACAGTTTGTGTAAAGAGGATGTGTTTTGTCTGAAATTATGTCCCGCTGGATCAGGTTTTTTGGTTGTGCCAGAAATCCTAAGAGATTCTGTGACAAAAAAATGAAACAGATAAGGATGCATTTTTACATTATAAGCAAATAAAAACAGATTTAGGACATGTTTTCTGTTCCCTCATCCAGATGAAATCATGGAAAAATACTGGTCTTGTTTAGTTTTTTTCTAGAAGGGAAGTGAAAGACACTAGTTACAACTAAATTAAAATTTAAAGAGATGCTTTGTTTTGCACACAAAACAAGTATTTTGAATAAAAGTGCATACATGTGTGTTGCCAGTTAAATTGTGGCATATGATCTTACATATTGTTAAAAGTTCTGAGTTAATTTCTGGCTTACAGCACAGTGCGAGACAAAAGGCTGGTTCTATATCTTCCTTTTTTGAGCAAAAAGATGATGGTTAAAACAACGTTTATTTTAGCAATTTTTCTAAAACTAGACTTGCACCTAAGATAGAGGCATTTTAAACATATGTTCAGTGAAGTTAAAATGCCTTTAAGAGTCCCCTTGACCCTGTCCTCCCATCCCTCCACAACGACTAAAATAATGATGACTACGTGATAAACACAAAGTCTCCTTGAAACAATATGGCAGTCAGTTTTGATGTACGGCACCAGCCATCAGGCAAAGGGTATCATTGAACCTGTTTTGAATACCCTTTGTTTTCTACCGATTGAGAGTCGTTATTGTCATGCACCAATGCCTACTACAAGTTTTAAAAATTTATAAGGGTATGAAAAGGGCCTGCATATATTAGTTATATGATACAGCACAGAGTCATTGTAAAACCTATACTTGGTGTCAAGTGAATGCTGTATTATTTTATCTGCCTATAAATTATTTGGGTGTAAGTATTGCAATCTTTAAGAACACATAAATCATTTACAGTTTGAAAAAAGGAACTAGTAGATGATGTCACTTTATACTGTTCACAAACAGATGGAGCTTGTTTGCATTATTACTCCAATAAGTAAAGAAAGTAACGCAAAAATAACGGCTGAATATGCTTTGGGATGTGCCACCTCACTTCAAATAAAGAAAAAGAATGAAGCTGGTAGTCTTTGCTCTATGATTTGCACTGGCCCATCTGCACAAAATGCAGAATGTTAAAAGACATTGACTAGACATACTTGGTGTTGGCTAACTTTCCCTGACTACATTAAATTCATAGTTTTTTCACAACTGTCATTTTGAAGTGAAGAGGGAAAAAAAGGTATAGAAAGGTTTACCAGTCGTTATACTTTGTCTAATTGGTTCGTCTGGCTTATGTAGGACTGTTGATTGTAGGTAATTTTGCAATGCTAATGCACACACTTGAACTGCTTGAACTAGTTGCCTACATTAAAGAACTACAAATTAATACTTAGCAAACATTAAGCAACCATTAAACCCAAGAGACCTATAAAACCGGTTTTTGAACTGCACTGTGATGTGCTCAACCTACAAAAAAAAACAGGGAATAGACCTTTTTTCACATTGTAGCCATTCTGTTTTCTTCTGTGATAAATGTAACCATACTTGAGGGCAACCACAGTCTGGCCCCTTGTTTGCATAATGGGGTTCAGTTCTTATAATTGTTATTGTATACAAGGAACAACACAAAGGTCCTATAGGAAGGTGGACTGAGTACACTTGACAAAGACACAACCCAGCCTGATTTACGGATGAACCAACTGATTTACTAGACCTAGATATACACAATCATCCACCATCCTAGCAGCTGATACAGAAGAATTCCATTTATGAATGTTTACAATTTGTATAAATTTATCAACAAGCATTAGACAAAAAAGTACACGCGACACCAGGAAATCTTCTTCCCAGGGGAGACTTATTCATTTATTTTATCAAGGTTTTGTTTATTTTCTCAACTGCCTGAGCTTTTGCCATCCCACAGCTGCTTCAGAATTGCTACCCGCATTATTTGTTTGGATATGTATTGCTTTTTTATGCAAGTTTTTGTCATGAGTTTGTAAGAATAGATGAGTGAAGGTTATGGGTTCACAATGGGGTGGTAGATTTATCAAGCTGTTAGGTCCCCTGTCTGCTCGCATGATCACACCACCAGTTACCAGAATGGGGACAAGTCTGTGTGTATTGTTTTACATGTACATGTAAGTGTGGATACAAAGTCTGTTTTCTGTTCTACTCTGATGTTTCATGGCAGGCAGGAATGTGTATGTTTTATCTCCCCCAAAATGGTCCATCAAACCAGTGAGAAAGGACTAAACTCTGGTGTAATCTGGAACATACTTTTGAAGCCTTCACAAATAGTGTAGTTAATATCAGTAATTTGTATCTTGGTTGTGACATAAACCAACAACCAACAACCAAAACAGGTATTACCCCCTTGAACTGATGTCATTTGTGGGAATATTATATCTGCACATGATCTGCCATTTTTGGCAGTCAAAATGCATGTAAAGGTATGGTGTGCGTCTAACTGTAGAGTAACACATGGGGGATTTGACTCCCAAAATGTGGCGTGTTGTGGCCAAGCAGTCTAGTGCATCAAGTTTCAATGGCTAGGCCACCGGAGACTGGGTTCCAATCCTGGTTGTAGCACTTGTGTCCTTGAGCAAGACACTTTACTTTAATTGCTTCTCCTCACCCAAGAGTAAATGGGTACCTGCGAGGGTAGCTATTGTTGATGTGAATGGTTAGCAACCTGTGTGCTGATTTGGCTGCTGGTGCTGCATACTCTAAAGGAGTTGAGATGGTTTTAGGTATGCTCAGGGCCCAATGAACAGGGGTAATAATATTTCAAGGCACTTTGAGAAGCCAAGTTGGCTTGATAAAGCACATAAATACAAGTTATTATTATTAAAATTTATCGTGTGATGATGTCTGGTGAACTGGGTCAAAAGACCTACATTGTATCACAGTGCGGGTATCTTTGTATGGTTTCCTTTCTGGTTTCCTTTCTACATTCTGACAACGACGTTTTTTCTCAAAGGTACCAGTCTATCTTACCCTCCCAGCTTCAAATTGGGGAAGTAATAACAATGACAAAAAATTGCATTCCTTATTAACTGTTTTTAAGTCACTGTTGTTGTGTGTTTGCATTGATGGTTAGAATGCTCAACTAATCAAACTAGGAATCAACATTTCAGGAGGTATGTTGAAATGATGGCACTCCCACCATTGGGTAACCCATGGAGTTATAGATTTCTCAGAGCTTCTGAAAACAGTATCCTCAGCATAACAAAAGTAGATCAAAGAGCATGCTTTCTTCTATATCTGACGACAAAAAAAAACAGCTGTGAAAAAGTCTGAATTCAGATGAAAGTCTGCAATTTCTCATCCCTGACCACTGAAAGTGCTTGATCTTGAACAGGCTGCTGAATTGACCTTGTTATCAAACTTGAATCCTCAATTCTCATTGGTCGATCAATAGCAACAAGAGTGTGATATATACCCATACTGCACAGCCCATATCACACCCTGTTCTTACGCGCTGTTCTAACTCCTGTATTGTGCGTCAAGTTCGCTTGAAGATAAATTTGTCATCACATGCATACGCCTGTGGCCTGGTTGCATATGGGATGCAGAAGCACTATATTTTTCCGTACTACACTCGTGCTTGTGTGATAACTAATATTAAATAATGTCTAAGCTTCATTCCCCTTACTTTGAAACTGGATGCACCATATAGAGGAACCAAACTGATGATTACACATGCAACTTATAAATACCAAAAAAAGCGGAGACTACCTTGAACATAAATATGTATACACTGTTTTTCGTTTTTCAATGGCATGAAAACCTGAGAAAAAGCAAAAATCACCTATTCCGCCTATTTACAGACTCAACACCATTAATTTTTTCCAATCATTATCAAAGCTGGAGATAGCCCTTAACAAAATATATTAATAGCTTCCAATGTAAAAGAGTGTTCATAATTCAATAAACATATCCCCCAAACCCTTCCCAAAAGCCTGACAAAAAATAGAGCACTTTAAAAAAAGTGTAGGCACACTGCTTTCAGAAACATATCCACCATAAAAAGTTAAAGTGGGGCATTAGTCGCCCCCTTTGACTGACAAATGCCCCTTGCCGATGAGTTGCTCTGAATGATTAGACTAAGCCTGTTTACACAGAGCCTTTCATTCATGACACCTCTCCACCAAATCGTGACATTAAAATAGACACTTTTTACACAAGCACCTTGCTCATAAAGCAAGTCTGCTTCATCTGGGCCTCCTGCATTATGCAGCCCACCTAATTTTAGTTCAGAGCAGAGAGACCGTTTGTAATATAAACCGAGTCTGGCCAAGTTCAGGGAGAGGTTAGCGTAAGATAACTACTTAACCTTCCTGGTTTCAGCTTACACGTATGTGCCATTACGTGACAGATAAATGACTGGAATTTCTCTTTAATAAAGACAAAATCTGCACGTACACCACTGCCTGCTGCCTCAAGCTAGAATCTCTACACAATGAACGCTCCAAAAATATCACACACAAAAAAAGATTTTACTTTATTGTTCTTTTTGTACTACAAAAAAAGAGAAAAACTCTTCCTGGTAAAGATTATGTCATCTTTAAGAAAACTTGATAATAATCTAACATAGGTCATTATAATTTAATTCAATTTGGCATTGAACAAGTTGGAACATTTTTTATCTCAAACAAAACTTATCTTAATAGGCACAACTTCCTCAAAAACGATTTTTGTTTTTTAGAGTTTTGAAGTCGGAAACAACTTTGTGAAAATTAAAATGTTGTCAGTTCATGAGATTCATCAGAGCTGTATACAATTTTAAACTTAATTTCACAACAATAAAAGAGAAAGTGATAATAATGTTGATTGTAATCAAATATGAAATAAATACCAAGCTAATGTAAACCCAACAGAGTGGCAGCGATCTCTTGCTTGGAGATACACTATGTACTTGGCTCCTACAAACCGTCAGTCGTAGTACCAGATGGAAAAATAAAAAGTTGTAACTGGCCCAAATTCCTACCTTGCAGACTCTCACTCATGAAATATGACAAAATTTGATAATAAATTATTCACAAAAAACTGTGTAATGTCTTTGAACATCTGTCTGAGCAAGTTTAATTGGAATAATCTCCAGACTGGAAACTAACTAGAATTGTATTACCCTCATTTCATACTTATTTCCAGATAGAATTAACTTATGGTCAACACTTTTAGTTGTAACAGAAAACCATATTGCAATCAAAAGAGTCCAGTCCTGACCTACATTTACAAAAGGACTAATTGCAACCTTCAAGCAATGATTCACTTTCTTGCCTATCCATCTTGGAAAAAACTGTTTTGATTTATACTACTTGAGTCTTGAAACTGTCAAGACATTTATTATTTTACCACTGACGGAGGACGCACGCGATGTTGCAATTTGAAGTCAAAGTTCGGTGATCAAATCGCAGTTGTGATGATGATGATCGGCTTAGCATGAGTGCACAACCAGTGCTTGCTAATTGGTTTGATTGCAAAAGCCGTTATCCGGAGTCACTCTATGCATAAACTAGCATCTCAGGATGATATACAATGAAAAAATATTGAGGCAAAAATAAAATAAAATTGTTTTTGTTTTAGGAAAGTTGCTGTAGCATACCTAAAATTTAGTAAATGAGACAGAAAAAAACACTGTGTGCTCTTGAAAATTATCCAACGATCTGTTTTTTCATACATGGATATTGCTTGTTTGCAAAACCGCTCAGAGATACAAAACATGGTGATTTAGACAGGGCTGCCAACAGAGGGCAGCAAATAATCTTGCCATGTATCAATGAAGCCCTACCATGTTCAGACCACAGAAGTTGTACGGATGGATTATTTTGACCAGACTAATGGTTACATATTTCACAATTTCCTAACTCTGCAATATAATAAACATTAACACTACATAACAATTTTCAATCCCGCAAAAAACTGACATGAAATCTTCATTAAAGTAGTTTGTTGAACCCTTGCACGCACGTCACACACCGCGACTGTGCCACGCTCACCATTTTGGAAGTTAATAGGTATACCGTTCGTGTAAGCCCTGTGTCGCCTAAAATGCGCACTACATTGTGTAAGACACAGAGACACTGACTTCCAAAGTGGCCCAACCAAGATTATTGTGATGACATCTTTAACGTCTGGTGCATTGGGTCAACAGGGAAATTCACATCTGAGAAAACTTTATGTTTTGAATTTTGTCACGAAAGGTCTACAAAAGGAAGTTTTAATTATTCATTTTATCTTATCTTAATATATTGTTATTTATTGAACATTTAGTTGATTATTGAGTTTATTTATTGATTATTAGGTTGTCTTTTAAAAGATAGGAGAGAAGGCATAGAAGGAAAGATTTAACTTGGGTCTGAATACTTTTTAATGTAACGTAATATTTGTTTTATACTTTATCACGCAGGGCCCAAACGGAAACCAGTATTTTTACTGAATTGGCTCACCCTGGGTAAATAAAAGAAAGAAATAAACTAATGACACAATTATTTCAATTAAAATCTGTAAAATTACAAGTTTCAAAACTACCAAAACATCTTTAAGATAAATATCTGCATGGTGAGTCAGATGTTCAGATAAGCACATGTAGCTAAGACGTAAGCTGCCATGATCAAGATCACTATGGAGGTTATCTAGAGGGTACAAGGGGGAAGGACATTTTTTTCCTCCTTTACCCAGACGTAAGGTCTATGGCTTCCGACCCAACAGTTTGATTTTTCCTTGATGAGGGCCACTGGGAATGGATGGTGAGTGTGAAAAGAAAGCCCAGTTATCCTCATAGGTTAATATAGGTCACTAGACTTCAGTAGGTTGGGTTTGGGGAAGTTAGTACAAATGTCCCAGCCTCAGATAAGGATGTTAAAAATGTACAGACTCTGGAGGGTTGGCTGGATCTAAGGGGTAAGGGGAAGTGCCCCTGTTTTATCACAAGCAAACTTTATCATATGTTTTGAATATATGCACTATTTTGGCAGAGTGCCACCCCAAAGATTTTTTTCTCGTGGCAGAAAAGCACACTTTAAATTTGTGCACAATTTCTTCAAAACAGTGGACAAATTGATAGCTTGTATTTCTTTTACCAAAACATTTCAACTACAACAATGCAAACATGTAATGTTAAATTTAAAAAAAATTGGGGGATGTATTTTGAAAAAAAAAAAGATTTTTATTGGTAAGCTTAAGGTAAGTTTTTTGTGGAGTTGAGTGAATGTAGTTGCGAGAGGAAAATGTCTACCACCAAACCCCCCAAACAAAACCACTGTTGTTGCAGGAACCTAAGAAGGATCTTTGGACGTGTTACTTTTTCAAAATTACAAGATAAATTTATTTCTGGGTTGATTGGGTACAAGGACAAACTACCTAACAAATTTCATCTGCTTGTTTCAACTAGACTTCGATGTGCATTGTCATTGAATCGATTACACCAAACATACAGATGGGTAAATACATAAAATTCATCAAGCCCTTTTTCTAATATCGCCCACGCTGGACTGGTAACATAATAATTGCTACAAAGATATATTTCAAAAATCATTGTGTAAGTCAAGGTTGAAGATGACAAGCACTTAAGCTATACCTGTCTCAGAGGAAACTGATGTAATTGTGGTTGCATAAAATGAAATTCACAAAAACAGGCCAAAAAAGGTTGACGCTCTGTGCTCCAAAAGGTTGAGAGACACAAGAACATTTCACTGAATTGCAACAATTAGTAGCCATTCCTTAAAAGCTGTGTAATGGCCTTGTGGTACAGATAATGGCAAAATTTCACTGAGTTGTTTAGCAAAAGCAAACTATTATATGTAAAGATTCTCCAGAAAAAAAAGCTAGAAAAATGTCCTCGTTTCTGAAAGGTAGCATTGTTTTGTGATTAGAAGCTCAAAAGCATATATCAAAATATGCTTTAAGTGTACATTTCTACAGAAAAGGATGTGAACCAGTGATAGCCCATAGCACCAGCCAGAAGGCAGCCACATGAAGGGTGCCCTCAGATAGCTAAATGGCCTTACCAGTTAAATCAACTAATCCCTTGAGATACAGTTGTATTTACATCTATTTATAAAAAGTACTAAATTTAACGAGTGGGAAGCTATGACTTGGACAGAGAGACGATACTTTCCCAAAGGGTTTTAACTTATACCCTTGAAAAAAACTGATATTTTGCATGAAATTAATTATTTGTTTTCCGTTTTAATTCCCTTTCCTCACTTCTAAGGAAAATGACAGAGCCACTTGGGAAAACAACTTAGGTCACAGGAGGGAAGAGGTTATGACATGGGGGTGAAGAATTGAGGACAAGGTTGCACTGGCCTTGAACGGCTAGGCCAAGCAGGGTCATTTGAGGGTGATAAGCTAGGAGGAATAACTAGGACATCATAGTGTCAGACCTTTGTTCGAGCTACTAGTACCAGAGTCAGTTTTTCCTTTCTTAGTAATGTAACTAAACAGTCTTTAACACAAGACTAAAGTGCTCGAGCTCAAAAGTAAAATAGAAAAATACAATTCTAAATCAAAGAACTTTCTCTGTGAACCAGAGAACCACTGTGATCAACCATACCTCTCTAATTCACGCATACTTTAACATATTAGGGTGGGACCTATGCAGGACTAATTACCCATATCAAGGGAGCTGTGGTTATGCTAAAGTATCTTAATCTAGGGCACACAGGATGTAAAGAGCCATAGTATGGTTCCAAAACGTGTTTTTTAATCATTATTTCACTGTACTGCTTGCTGTAAGCAAGCAAACGCATGTTTAATCTCCCAGCAGTTTTTCCCACACAAATAAGCAATGTGCCAAAACAAACACTCAAAGTCATGCACTGCCAAGTGAGATTATGTTGTCGTTTTATGCTTAATACGATTTTTCTGCTTTGGTATCAATTAAGCAAAAAATGTTAATAAAACTTTGCCCTGGTGTAAACAAACTATGGATTTACTAGATACCACACAATTCTTCACCATAAACAGCACAATGCCACATTGTGCATCAGTTTCTGAATGAGTATTACAATGACAGACTTTGGATCGCTAGGTGGCAACAGACTTACCAGGTAAAGTTAGCACTGTTTGCGTAGTTCTGAGCACGCGCACATTTGCAAGAATAATGGATTTACCTGGTAAGTCTACTTCCACCTAGTGTCCCTAAAATTTTCCCATTCGTACAATGCTCAAATAAAGGAAAAGTGGTGACTGACGGCCACCTGTACCTAACATGATTGATACAAGCATGAACCAATGTCAAACACGCTCTTTAAGGGAACAAAATGACAAGTGCATGTAAGATGACGATGCTGATGGATGAAATGTCAGAAAAAAATGATAGATCCTAACATGACAACATGGAACAAACTTATTGAAATTATTTTGCTAATTAAAAAGAGGTGGACACAGATGGAAAAAATATCAAATTTAATTAATACATTCGTCAATGATATATTGGCCCACATTTTCCATCAAATCATTACATCAAAGTTGATTACCACAAATCACTTTTGGTAGTGTTAGAAAGACCGCTGTGCTTTATGTTTTATTTCTTCAAATCAAAATGTGCAACGGATAAACTTACAGCACATTTTTTCAACTTGATTTTTGTTTTGCTGGAAGAAACTGTAAATAAAAATGCAGTGTGATGTTTCAGTGGGAATGTTTGCAAAAGGTGTCCTTCCCAAAGTCTTGCTAATTTTCCTATTGACCCAATTAACCTGACGTCCATCACCACAAAGATAAATCTTGTTTGCGCCATTTTGGGAGTCAGGTTCCCTGTGTGTTAGTGTGCAGTGCACATTTTAGGTGATGTGCGCAGGGTTTAGACGTATACCATATTCACATGCATTTTAACTCAAAAAAATGTCCAACCATGGGCAGACAGTAGTTGCGTGTGACGTCAGTGCATGGGGTCTATCCTGTCAGTAAGTGATGACGTTTTGGAGCCAGAAGTGCAATGCAAACTAATGGTATACATACATGTACATGAACATTCGTTACATTGCACGTCCGGCTCCAAAACGTCCTCACTTATCAACAGGATATACCCCTTGAGTTGGTGTAACAAAGCTGGAGGGTCTAAGATGCACACAATATAAATGTTCATAAGTAACTGCATGAAGTGCACAGTTTTGGTGCAGCAAGGGGCTTATGTTTCATTGTTGAAAGGGCAGCACTTTTACATCTGGTCAAAGTCTTTTTACCCATCCCCTTTTCCCAAACCACGAATGCCCAATAAATATTGTGTAGTTAGTGTTCCATACCTTCGACCTATTACACAATTTGGGAGACAAAAGATTCAGTGCCAGTGAAACCAAGTTCATACTGTCACTGTTTTTTTACCCCCTCTTTGCAAATGAAACCACAAGTTCAGAAGAGGGTGCTCAGATACTTTCCCAATTAGCATTAGTTTTGGTTAATTACAAATGAGAGAAAAACCTGTCTCATGATGAATACATATCTATCCATCTGAATGTTGCATTAAATATTTCTAATGATCAGTTAATGGGGCGTAACTCAGACCTACAGGGGGTTCGTGCCAAGATCTAGGGGAGCATTGCAGATGGACCAAAGGCTGATATTACATGTAATAATAAATATAACGGGTAGATTAATATAACAGGTCTAGGACGACAGGTGGGGAAAAGCTATGTGTGGAAAATTGAGCCTTAAAGAGATGGTATAACATTTGGTTGTGGATAAGTGTAGTAAATCATTGTCTAGTTTTAAAACATGTCTTTGAAACTATTTAGTGAAAATATCACTGTGGTGCAGTGGCGTAACCAGAGGACCAGAGGGGAGCAGGGCAGGAGGGTTGGTGCCCCCCTATCAGAACCCTTTGCCCCTCCCTCTTGCCCCCGAAATGAGATTGAAAAAATGCAGAAATGAATGGTTCGATACATTAAATAGCGCCCCCCAAAAATGATGTCTTTGTCCCCCCTTGACTCCCAAAATGAAAATGTCTGGTTACGCTGCTGTTGTGGTGGCCACTCATGCGAACATGTAAATGAATACAAAATTGAGCAAACTTTCACTGTTTTCTTAAACATTTTGAAACAAAGCATTTTGTGATTATTTTATTAATAAGTAAAGGTCTCTAACCTTCTGATACAATTCTCACATATTCTTCACCACAGATAGTTAAATGACGCAACAAAAGAGCGCTTCAATTAACTAACATATCCAAAGCCACATAAACATATTTTCCCATTTATTTTATCAAGCAATATGTCAGTTTTATGAGCATTGTGTTCACTGATCATAACATCCATATAAGTTAATGTGTGTCCATGGCAACAGAAGTAGGGCAGGAGCTGCCCTTGGTCATGAGATATGACAAGTTGCTGAAATGTGATGACATTGGGAATTATAGAGACTATGAATTGAGCCCCACAAAGTGGTTTGCTTTTTTTTCAGCACAACTTTAACAATACTAACTGCTAAAGAAACATTGGTGAAAAAAGGACAACAAGCAGACACATGTTGGAGTAACCTTCCATGCTGAACCCACTGATAAAAAGAGAAATTCATTCAACAATCATCAATTTACAAATGACAGAAAACACAATAAAGGGCACCACTTTCTATCTGTCATGTAAGCAGCTTTCCAACGGTTGTAACTTTATTTTAGGTACCTGAAACCACCTAAAAGTACTTCAACAAGTGAATGGACATGCAGGCTGATACTGAAAATAATTTGAATTGATTCATTTGATTTTTTTAAATATATATTCTTTTAATCACCATCAAATTTCCATCAAAAATGGACGGAAAAAGTTACCTGCCTTTTTTGTCCATGTTTTTAATGAAACTTAAGAGTAATTAAAAATAATTCTAATCAACTCAAATTATTTTTAGTATAAGCCTGTTCATTCACATGTTGAAACACTTATGGTGGCATCACAAAATGACGAATCAAGAATCGCCACTCTATCCATTGAAACACATAGAGCTGGCACGGCACCAATAATGCATGGTATGACTTGAGTTTTCACGAACCAACAACTCTGTTGACCTATTTAAGTTTAGCGTTTTCATAAACTGACGAATCTCAATATGCATTGGTTTGTGCACAGCACTCTGCGCGCACATCTTGGTTTTTTTTAAAGCGTTTTCATGAAGTGACGAATGAGTTTAACAACTCAGGAATTAACAACTCATCAACATGGTAGCGTGTTGTGGCTGAGCAGTTTAGTGCATCGGACTCAAGTTCTGGTGGCTAAGTCATCAGGATGTGGGTTCGATTCCCGGTCATGACACTTGTGTCCCTGAGCAAGGAACTTCAACAATAAATGCTTCAAATAGGAGAAGAAGCAGCGGCATAGGCAGGATTTTTTTACTAGTGGAGGGACATTGCTTTTCTGGGGGGGGGGGCCAGGGGCCATATTTTTTAATGAATTAAATGTTTCTTGATTTTTTCATGGGGGTACTTGGGGGCACTGGAAAATTGTGGGAGTGGACATGTGCTCCCCAAGCCATTTTGGTGGTAAAACTTAAAAGACAAAATAGTATGCAGTCTCTGAAACAGCAGTAAGAAAAATAGTTCAACTTCAGTCGCAATATTCTCCAAACATGAAATTTTGGCTGTGGTGCATATCTGTCACTTCATGAAAACGGTGACGATATGTGTGAAGTATAGAAAACTTTGCTCAGTAAACCAAGATACCTGCAGCCAAAATGCTATATAATGCAGTGTTTGTGTCAGGGCCCAATTTCATACAAACTTGCTCAGCACAGAAAAATAATGCAAAGCAGAAACAGTTTACCAGCCAAAACTATGTAATTTACACTGTTATGACTGGTGCCCTGTTGGTATTTTGATCAATAAAATAATTTGTCCACACTAATAATGCTTAACATGTAAAGAAAAATATTACTTTTCTATAGGTTTCCTCTGCAGGCATGTTGGTAAGGATGGTAATGATTTGCAAGGTATCTTAATGAGTTTTTTTTTTTTTACTTCAGTGCAATACTCCATACTTATACAGTATAAATGTAACTACGAAGTTCATCAGTTATTAATGTAAGCTGGATGCACACTTATGGCCATAACATATTCATGTGAGTTCAAGTTGAAGAACATTACACTATGTAAAGTAGGTCACTGCTTCATGGGTGATGTGGCTTAATGGGTGATACAGGTTTACATTGCTGCGTCAAGCACAAGATCTATCAGTTCAGAGCAAGTACTTTTGAGGGCACTTCACACAAACACTAACAGATAGAAATGGGGCTTACGGTTATTTACATAGAGTAATGTCATCACAGATTGGTTCAGTTCCAGTAATTATGGTTAGAAAACCTTCAAAAAAGTGGATGAGGTCTGTTTCATCATACATAATGTTGCTAAAAAATATGTCAAGAAATCTGTCCCCAAACCAGGATATTTTGAGGGAGGTAGCTATTATGATGCAATAGGCCTTTTTACATTATCTGCAACATGAGATAATGGGCTAGCTAAACACAAGGCTTTGGTTCTGGCTGAGGCCACGTCGACCATTTTGAAGCCGTGTTTAAAGCCACAACTTGAAGACCAATCACTAGTCATCAGGCTTTTTGATTTACTTGTTCAAACTTGATACACAGTGCTACACATACACATAGAGTTGTTTTAATTGCTTTATCTCATTTATGTTCAGGCTATGAAGGACACATCTGTCTTTCTGCTATGTTTTTGCTATTCCTGCGTGTAAAGTGTGCCTCACAAATGCGAACGTTAATCTGTAACAATGCCGGAAATTATGGTTCCAAGGCAATATATGTCAATATATTGAAACTCTATTATTATTAGTTTTTTTTGAGAGTCATGTCCTAATTGCCTAGGAATTGGCAAACTGCCCAAGGATGCGATAGAAATACCTAATACATCTTGAATGGCATCTGCAGTATACACTGTGAACTATAATTAGCAAGACATTCAAATGTTTTCTGTACCATTTGAATGCCAAGGTCGTTGAATGAGGAAGAATAATCAAGCAATGAAACTTGGAGGGGGGCGGGAATAATAAATAAAGAGGCAGGGTATAAATGAGCGTCACGTTTTGCAATTTGCCGGTTGATATGATGTAAATGAAAAGGGGTTTTGCTTCTGTTTGAAGGACTGGAAAAGATAACAACAAGAAGCCGACTGATGTTCAGGTTATCTAGGTTATGGAGGTTGCCAGTATACAGCGATGGTTGGAGAAATGGTATTCAGCAGGGTTGTTATTAAAACAACAAAATAGTATGTAGGCTGACCTCTATGGAGAGCTGAAATAATTTAAGAGGCACTTTGCTATCACACAATAATCTGATATCATGTTATTGATGATCTAAACTGTACACAGTCTATTCGACCTTCAAACAATGGACGCTTGAATCAAATTTCATGTACAGCTAGTTTGCAAATGACTGCAAATGGGTTTAAAGTAAAACTATTCCACTTTTATAAGATTAATATTGACATACATGTACATGCTTTGTCTATGTTAACAAAATCAACTGTATGCTATTGCTTGTGATAATGCGGTTGTACTGCACAAAAGTATGTCAAGATTTTACAAGTAGAGGGCGCTCTTTCAGTACCTCAACTCCACAATGGTACCCAACAAACTAAACACAACATTCTTGTTTATAATATTACCAGCCAAAGTCTATGAATGATTTAAGGGAAGTTTAGCCAAATATTCTTTTAGCATTAAATTAATTAAAATTTCAGAAATGTTTATTACTATTTGCACAGTACAAATGCACATTTGTACTCGTGGGTGTTGAAGAACAACTTAAGTAACAGTGCCTGATAATATTACACAGTTTTTACCCTTTTATCATCTTGTTAGTACAGATGGGTTATATTTTATTATATCTTCATATTTTATATCCTAAGTTTGGAGGACACAATAACACGCAAAACTCTCAGTGGGCTTATACACTGGCATTGGAGTTTCTGTGTGTTGGCGGTGGTCATTCTCAACATGCCACATGTGGCTAGAAAAAAAATAGCCAGGAGAAAAAGTTGCTTTTGGACTAAAAATAATCCTGCATAGGTAACTGGAAAAGGATATTTAACCCTGAAGCAAATTGGTTAAAATCTTAGGTTAAACAGAACATCCAAACTTGCAAAACACTTGCTTTGTCATGTAGTTTTTGGTGCCAAGATATCCCATTCAATTACAATATAAGATTTTCCAGTATGGCCGACTCAAGCCTATCCAACTCTCAATAACCCTACATTTGTTTCCATGTGACTTAACATGACATTTAGGACCACTTCATGAATAGAACAACCCTAATTGTTGTACCTCTTTTCTCCTGTTTTATTCTCTGTGAACAATCTGTGATTTAACCTTAACCACTTGTCAATTTTGACATCAAATTTAACAGAAACGTGTATCCAATATGAAAAATTATTTTTCACAAAAGAGAATAATACGTCTACCAGCTGCTCTAAAGAGCTGTTCTGCTGAAGTATAAATCATGCATCAATGAAACAATGGCAGGGAACAATGGAAAGTTCTTGATGGTCATCATTCATAAACCTGTATGATTTCACTTTACAGCAAACTAAGTTACGACATTTTTCTTCCTTATTAAATCATTCCTTTCATACAACACAAAAATCAAAGAGATCAGTCAATTAAAAGCCAGGTTTTCGAGTCATTAAGCAGCCAGCTTCTCGGTCTTACTTTACCAAGTTTCAACTCAAACACTTTTTGAATGCAAGCGTATGGCACTCCATGGGTGGTTTGTTATACTGGATCTTTTAACTCCATTTTAAAAGGACTGCACTATAGCAACCAAGTTTTTTCTTTTCCATTGGAAAGATCCGATCTTTCTCATTCTAACCATTCTAAGCTTGGCTATGCGGGGTGATCATGAACAAAGCTACAACTTTACAAAAATGTATGTGATCTTGGTCGACTAAAGTCACCTGTGGTAAGGAAGAGGGGGTATGAGTGCAGTTAACTAAAGCTGTCTTTGGTAAGGACGAGGGGGTATGAGTGCAGTTAACTAAAGTCACCTATGGTAAGGACGAGGGGGTATGAGTGCAGTGAACTAAAGTCACCAATGGTAAGAAAGATGGGGTATGAGTGCAGTCAACTAAAGTTGTCTTTGGTAAGGAAGAGGGGGTATGAGTGCGGTCAACTAAAGTCACCTATGGTAAGGAAGAGGGGGTATGAGTGCAGTTAACTAAAGTCACCTAAGGTAAGGTAGAGGGGGTATGAGTGCAGTTGACTAAAGTCACCTATGGTAAGGAAGAGGGGGTATGAGTGCAGTTGACTAAAGTCATCTATGATAAGGAAGAGAGGGTATGAGTGCAGTCAACTAAAGTCACCTATGGTAAGGAAGAAGGGGTATGAGTGCAGTTAACTAAAGTCACCTAAGGTAAGGAAGAGGGGGTATGAGTCCAGTTAACTAAAGTCACCATTAGTAAGGAAGGGGTATGAGTGCAGTTGACTTAAGTTGCTTAAGTGAATGCTCAATTGAAATTCCTCATACTAAATCCAGTGTTGCTATGTCACATGGTAAGGGGCAAGCTTTTGCAAAGTTACGTAAGGGACGGCAAACTTCTATACACAATTTCCAATGCAATGTGTGGCACAAAGGATAATAGTCTTTGATAATATTGACCCAATTCACATGACATCATCATCACAATAATCTTGGTTGTGCCATTTTTAGAGTTAATGTCCCCATCTGTAATACAGTGAAATTTTAAGCGATGCAGAGTTTACATTCTTACTTGTCAACTCCCAAAATGGTTAGCGTGGCGTAGTCACTACGTGTGACTTGCGTGCAAGGGGTCCATATAAAAGCTTTCCCCAAATCATGTGATGTAGCAACTGTTTTTTTAGTCTGAGGAATTTAACTTGAGGATTTAAAAGTTACCAGGCAAGTCACTGCATCAGACATTCAAATTAAACTTGCAATTCGCTTACGCTTAGTGTCATCCTCTCTGCACAAACCTCTGTCAGAACTGGATTCTAGGAAACTTCCTTGCTTTGAATAATTTTTCGTAACAGACCTTATGACGTCACTATGAACATTTTGTACAGGAAAGGACACCCTCACGCTGAGGTCAAAACAGCTACAATGCACGTTTGATGCTGCATTTGATCTCAAAGATGGCAGCGAACGCATAAGGTCTATTATATTTTGTAACCTACCTGTACCAGCAATAACGCCTTCCTTGTAGGTACAAAGACATAGAATGGGAGAGGATGTCCTCTGAACAACTTGAGCTGGCTCACTAAAGAATGTCAAATTACATCGAGGGAAAAGTTTCATAAGTACCAAATAGATGTCCACAAAATTAGTCAACTTTATTTTGCTATTTGGCGGTATAGTAGTTTAAGGTTGAATGGCTTCTGACTGGCACCCCCGAATAACGATATTGACAAATTAGGGAGACCGCCGTCTCATCAATTTTTTTTTGTTCACCCCAAAATGGAACTGTATTTTGCGATATACATCAACACAAATTATTACTAATTGCTCAATGCAACTCACAAGTTATTCACTCTGAGGTGAGAAAGCGATGACCTCTATATGTAAAGGTTTACACATTTGCTTAACTACGAGTAATCACCAAACACTAATTTGTTCATTACTTTCGCCCAATTTAAGTGAGTCTCTGTTCACTCACAAGTGTTTAAAACTGTCAAGGAAATTACAGTGGTATGTTCCATGTGGCTTTCACTTTCTGTTTGTGGTTTCACAATTTCATCAACAATTTATCGATGACTTATCACAAAATACGGATGTTTTACTAGTATGACCAATTTCAATAACTGTATGAGTTTCTCAAAATTGTTGTGTCTCATCTTACTGTGTAAAAGGGAGAGCTGAGTATAATTATTACCTGTGATTTCTAATATCGATTATGTGTAGAGTACCATCTTGGCCCCCAGCGATAACAATCTCACTGGAGAGAAATGTACAACAATTGAAGGCTGAGGATCCTGTAACTTGGAAGATCTAAACAAAATATCAACAAAACTAATTTATAGCGTAACAGACACCAGAGTAATTAATAGAAATTTAGGACCAGGGTTTTAGCTCAGACTATTATGCCCCTTGACCCCGAGGTTTTTATCCAGTGCTTAAGACCAAGCATAAACACTTTATTCAGATTCACTGGTTTAAATGTTTAAAATAATCAATGGAATAAAAAAGGGATCTTGAAAAGTTGCACTACCTGGCACATCATTATCCCTCTCCCCCTTTGCCCCCAAGCAATATTTCATACCTTTTTCCTACTCTGTAATCCAATGCCTATCAAATCTCCACCTTCAGTAGCTATCAGCAGTAACTTCCCTGCAGTACCAACCTCCTCATCAGCTACAAGATCAACAAACAGTAGTGGACTGCTTTCAAATTCAACAGTAAAATCTACACTTGAGCTCGACTTGACCCACTGCACTCATGGCATCTGTAGTAGGTGCCCCTTTAATTTTTGCCGAGATTGGCTGTGGTGCTCTTCTTAAAATTAAAAAAAAAAATTATAAAGTACTAACCCAAACTAGGGAAAAAGCTTCGCCCTTTAAAGAGCAAAGTTTTAGACCCGCCATTTATAGCACGTCTTGTACACCGATGGCTAATCATTACTTATAAAATCTCTACATAATAATAAACAGACCTACAATAATACTGGAGAAAAATGTTCATCTTACGTGGAGGTTGCTCAGGACTTCCTAAATCAACAGAATTACAGACTTCAGCAATGGCGCAGGAGTTGATGATATCAGTGCCCTGGTGGAGAGTTGCTAAGCATTTGGAGTTACCACAATTCCACAATCTTGCTGTACCATCGCGAGAGCAAGTAACAATATTACGCCCTCTGTCTACAATAGCAGTACATGTAACACCTGCAAGGAGGGGGGAAGCAATTCTTGTAAAACAATATTGTATGCTCAAACTTGTGAAGTGATAATAATAATGTGTATTTATTATGTGCTTTTTCAAGCCAAGTAGGCACCTCAAAGTGCCCGACAGTATTATCACTCCTGTTCATCGGGCCCTAAGCATTCCTAAAAACATCTCAACTCTTTAGGAATAAGCAGCCATTCAAATCAACAATCTCTACCCTCTCAGGTACCCATTTACTCCTGGGTGATGAGAAGCGATTATAGTAAAGTGTCTTGCTCAAGGACACAAAAGACAAGACTGTGAAAACTTTTAATGGCCTCACGTTTCAAGCCTAGCATAGTCTTTCTCAAAGACTAAATGACAACACAACACACAAGTATATTAGTGCAACAGAAGCACAAGTGAAAACAACCAGTCATTGTAAAGAGATGCAATGTTTAGCTGACTGTGTGATGACCACTGCTGACTGGTTGGTCAATATGATACATTACAAGTCCATGAATACTGCATCATCCATATAAGAGTAATTGTTAACAGCGCCATAACTAGGGTAAAGTTTTAGAGGGGCACATGGGGGGGGGGGGTGCACCATTTTTCCTAGGGGGGCACTTATGGCCAATTAAAACTGTAGTTTCCGTATGTATTTTTCCTAAACAAGCCCCTTTTCAGTGTCTTCTGGTGTGTTGAGGTAAAACAAAATACATTCTGCGTGTAAATAATTATAAATAGTTCTAAAAACATTGAAATTACTACGCAAATGCTCATAAAATGTAACATTTTATTCTGGTAATTTTCAATCTCAAAAGTCCAGATTTCAAATGGGGGCACCCGGGGGTGGGGGCATGGACATTAGTTGGGGGGCACGTGCCCCCACACCTTAGTTACACCACTGCTTGTTAACTTCCCTGGGTAAGGCTGTCCCTTTGTATGCAAGGGGAAAGCTGTCATTCACAAAGGTGATTTTGTTACACTGGTTGGTACACCCATAAAAGCAACTCAACATTTTCCATATTACATCCACCTACCTCCAGTGTGTCCCCTCATAGTAACTGGGCAGCTTCCATCTTCAGCTGACCACACCTTAATTTGTCGGTCAAGACCCCCAGTCAAGATGACCACACCCGAGGGGAAGAACTTACATGTGCTAACCTCACCAGCATGACCTTTCAACTCTCTCTGAAGCGAAGAAATTGGAGAAAGTTAACACACAAAAAAAAACTCATTTTAATCCAAGACACATGAAAGAGAAGACACCAATTTGTGTTTCTACTCACTCGTACAGTGCCATCTGTTGTCTGCCATAATCTCAAGATATCGTACGAGTCAGAAGAGACTCCCAAGCCACCACCGGAAGAAACATCAATGCTGATTACCTATCATAAACAAATATCATTCAAAATATCATGGTTTTTACGAACAGTTCATCCATGGAAAACATAATTGGTTTGGTAAAACAATTATGATCCATCAGAATCGTGGAATAACTAGAGGATCCATTTTAGAAGAATTTGGGTACTTAATGTTAAGAGAGAGGTGTCAAGGTGAAATACAATACTTACTCCCTTTTTATGGATGTTTGCAAACTCCGTGCTTGGTGCAATGAATTTGGTGGTGATCAATTTCTCTGGATAAGAAATACTTATTGCTCTCTGTGAAATGGGGATAAATGGAAAACGAGGTCTTCAAAGAAAAATCTTCAAAGAGTTATGATTTAATCTATTTCCAACCAAGGGCTAAGGTCCTTTGGGAGAACAAAGTATTGTATTGTAACTGATTCAAAGCCATTAACATCTCTTAGCTCCTTGTGAAGTATGAACACTCACATTGGACCTTCTACTTTAATTGTAATTACTTTACCAGAGGGTCTTTTGCAATTATCAAATACCTTGGTAACATCCAGGACCCTGAATCCTTCTGAAGCCACAATTTGTGGGATTCCTTTATTGTCAAGTCCATGGGATTTCAGCTCGCCTTGAATGCTATTCTCACCTGGACGAATTACACACATGCAAAGAAATCTTTTTAACAATAGTTCTCCTGGTAGAGCTTGTGGCCAAGAATTCATGGGGAGCGCGTTTATTCCTGGTTACTGCAGGAAAAGTGTGGAATAGTTTTCCGTACCACATCAGCATTGTGGATACTACATCATCATTTCAAATTGCTCTCAGAACTCATCTGTTTAAAGCTAATATAAACTAGTGGTATTCAACTTTGAACTGCTTTTTGTATCATGAGCGAGCGTCATGGACACCTTTGGCGGACACCAGCGCTCAGACCTCGCGCTTAAGCTTTTTGCAAAGTAGCCAAAGGAGCTAGTAAACTGTGCATTTTACTTGCCCCCAGGAAGTTTTTGTTGCCCAAATTTTAAACATGTATCTTCCTGATACTAATGGTAGCAATCACAACCAGTTTATAGCGGTCACATGAAGTTACATTCACACACTCAAAAATAAATTAACACATTTCTAAAATGTGTTATTCACATCTACAAAAGAAATAGTATGAGCATTATAAACAATTAAGTCGCACAGTTTTTAGTAGCCCACAGGGCAAGTTGAGAAGTGGTGTTAACTAGCCCATAACAGTTTTTACTAGACAATGTATGCCGGGCTAGTGCTAAGTGTGAGCCCTGGGCGCTATACTTGACGCTGTTATTATGATTCTTATTGAGTAAGATTCCTTTTAAACTAAAACAAAAGCACCTGGAAAAAAGTTTAAAGTTTAGAAATTAGGCCTCCCCCCTCAAAAAAAAAGGAAGAAAAAAAAACGAAAACATTTAGTTACATTAGTTACATCTCACTTATTTCAATACTTACCTGGTGTTTTGCATGTCACCCAAGCTTGGCCTTCACTTTTCCTGAAAAAAAATCACACACGATATTGAACATTATATATTTCATGTACTATTAGTACTTTTGGCATAACTTGACATTTTCTTTAGGGGAGGGGCAAGTGGAAGAAAACAAATTGGGCAGGGTTGGGGGAGGGAGCTTTTGATGTATCAAACCATTCACTGGTGTATTTTTAAAAATCGAATTTTTGGGGAGCGTGGGGGTCCCGAGTGATTCATGCCACCCTCCCTCACCCTTCCCTGGTTGAGGACTAGGTTATGACTGAAGCAACAATTCATTTAACTCTGTGTAGTTCACTTCAGACACAGGATAAAAAATAAAGCATGTCTGTGAAATAAACCCAAGCGAGCGCCTTGACTAAAGACTACTACTAGAACAGCAAATAGATTATAGGTCATACAGCTCTGTTAGTGCCTTGCGCATCAATAAATGTCATGGCGCCAACGATGTTTAAACATGTGTCGTCAGATTCTTCATAAAGTTACATCAAAGTTGAAGTGTGAACGACTCTAGTCATGCCACGTCAATGCGACAACGGCAAAACCAACATTATCACTTTCCTGATAACAGGTCCTCTCTGCACTGTGCTTAAATGGCTATTGATAACCAGCGATGTGACCAACCTCAATAGGCTAGGGGCAAGTTCACGCAGCAACCATCGTCAACCGATGGTTGGTTTGTGTCTAACAGTGTGCATGCGCTTTAATATTAAAGCGCGAACGACTCTAGTTGAACTAGCGTCGTCAAATTGTGTAATGTCAATGTGGCGGCCTCCAGTAATATGTTTGCATTGTTATAAACATAGGCCTACTCACATCTTCTTCTCCTCCGCCGATTCCGCCATTTTTATTTTTATTTTGTCGTGGTTCCCGTGCAGTTTGTTATAGTTAAGAACAAAAAAATCCTGTGATAACCAGCAAAGCAACCATTGAGCGACCATCGTCAGTAGGATGGTTCAAAATAGTTGACTAGCATTGACTAACCATAGGTGACTAAACAGCGTTCGGGTGAAGTTAGTCGAACAATAAATGACAATTGTCCTTGTGCGAACTTGCCCTAGGCTGGTCACGAATAGTTGACTAGACCAGTCCAACCATAGTTGACTAGAGAGTAAGTTAGAAGGGTTCGATCAGAGTTAGTCGAACTATTTATCTGTTTATATAGTTAAATGTGTTTTTTTTCGATCGAACTTGCTCATTTTAATTAAAGGTCCCATGAATTAATTTTTTTTTATTGGTTAAAAAAGGAAGTATGCCTATCATAGTGTACTATTATTTTTTTTTACATTTTTTACATGCCTATTTACCTTAGAAATAACAGTTTCTAAAATTAGGGGATTGCCGTGCTCCACCCACCCTTCCTCATTAACATAAAATCTGTGACGTAGACAGTGGACCGGCTGACCAGGACCATGTATGTGACAATAACACATAATGCATTGTTGACCACTCGGCACCAGAGCTGTCTTCGAAACGTTTGACCACAGTCTACGTCACGAATCATTGCGCAATCAAATGATACACATTTTCGGGGCTCAATTAAAGTGTATTAACGCATAACAAATACATCAAAATAGTCAATGTTATGTTTTGTTAATTTCAAATGTGATGTGACAAAATACCTCTTCATGGGCCCTTTAAAGATAGGCCTACACTATGCTATTCAGACTTCAGAAATGATCAATCAATACGTGTGTGCTAGTCTGAGTTACTAATACTGGACCCAACAATGCCTTTTCAAACGTTTGGGACATGATCTGGTCCATAGAGTTATATATAAGAACTAGAGGGAGCACTCGCAATGCCACGCACAGAACTCCACCGACTCACCATGGGCGAAAATGCCAATAGGCTATGGGTCAATGCATACAAATGTCCACTTAGAAAATGGTTGCTGTGTGAACGAATGAGTAACCAGTGTAAATGAATGGTCCGCGCACTTTTCTCAATGGACAAAAATGCTCCTTGACGTCGGGCTGTGTCGCATGGTTTGTACGCCCTCTAGTTCTTATATATAACTCTATGGTTGGGTCCCAGTGAAAATTTCAAGTTTCCAAAACAGAGGGCGACAAAAAACTGCTCCGAAATCCAACAAAAACATCTACTATCAACTTGAACCTCACCTGAGGTACACCAGAGATATTTCCAGTTAATATGATGGTACGACTGTGTCTGATGCGATTCTTCAAAAAAGATAAATTTTCGGCTAAAATCACATTCGATGTATGGAGTTTTTAAGCGCATTTTCGGATTTGCGCAATTGTCAAATTGCGCACAATGTTCAACAAAAGATAGGGCATAAGAGTGCACAATCGAAATATTGCGCAAATCCTAAAAATGCGCTCCACCAGTATCGTTTTGGGCCATTGAGAGTGAACGCAGATTTTAGCCGAAAAATTCGCTTTTTTAAGGAATGCATCTGAAACAATCGTACCACCAAATTAACTGGCAATATCTCCTACGTATCTCAGGTTATTTTAAAGTTGATAATATATGTGTTTGATGGATTTTGAGCAATTTTTTGCCACCCTCAAATGTTAAAACATGCGTTGTAGGCCTACTTTACTATAAATCGTACTATACAGTATCATGCGATTACCCGTTTTCGGTCGACACCTATACCCGGTCACTCATTTTGATTCCTGTTTACCGCGAGAGGGCGCTAGATATACAGCGACGAGAAGTTTCATTCACGACCAATGTTCCTCACGATCACACACGCAAAAAATGATTGAGATTCAAGTTTCCTGTCGTAAGTTACACCCAAAAGTTTATAAAATGTTAAATTTTCAGTATAGATCACTAATACACTTTTTACTCACAATCAAATGTCTCTAAAAATTATAATTCACGGTCAAACATTCCAAATGAAAGTTTCATCGGTAAGGTCAAGTTCCATTTTCCCCAGGTAGAACGGTAGATCACGTGATTATGTTGCTAAGTGGGATTGTATGGAGTGCCAACACTGCAGAAACCTTAAGTGTATTTCAAGTGAATATGACTTTTTGTGTTTATACTGCACTCTCTGCTTAATTGCAATGGGCCCTAATGAAAGCAGCAATGGCTATATAAAGTTCATTTCTCCCCAAATTACTCATATTATTGGCCACTCTGAAATTCAAGATAATCAGATCGATAAATATTAATTTTTTTTAAATTAAAAATGTGTTGAGGAAATGGAACAGTCACTTTTATTTTATTCAGTAATATTTTTTTTTTATGAAGAACAACAAAGTTGTGTGGCCCAACTTTCACTTAATTCCCCTCCCTTCCCCATTCTTTGAACAAATTTTGACAGATAATGCAATTTCAAAACAAAAAAAACCATCAAAAACGTTCATATTTACGCCACGGACAGTGCACAAAATGTGTAAAAATAATTGCACAAAATACTTGTAGGGCCTGACATTGTACATAGCTAATGACCATGAATTTATGTCAGGATCCAGAAAATTTGTCATCTTTATTACAATTAATTTTAGGAACTTTATGATTGGTTTTATAGGTTTTTTAATGGCAATGTTATATTTCCTTCTCTTTAAACAGACTGTGATACGCAAAGTAAAAGCCAGCTACAGACTATTTTATTCTCAAGAATGTCTTGATGATGAATACGAGGCTGTTGTTGATCAATCAGAAAAGCTTAACAAAATAATACATCAAAGCTACCAGCTCTGGACCTGCTCCCCTAATGAGTCAGGAAGAGGAACAAACTGCAATGCAAGAACTATTATTATGTTGACAAAGCAGAAAAGTCACATAACTTGATAAATAAATATAAATGGATTTGTATCAATTTAAAAAAAAAAATTATATAAATTTAGTAAAAACCGTTACATTTGATTTTAAAACAATTTATGTTAAATACTCCAAAGAAAAATAAAGAAGTAAAAAAAAAGAAAAGGTGTCATGCTTTTCTCTTGTGTCATCTGGATTTTTCTCTTGGGGAAGGAGGGAACTTCAAGAAGTATTCATTTATTATGTTGATGAAGCAGAAAAGCCACAAACTACAGAAAAGAAAAGGATAATTGATGTATATTATTATACAAATTTTATATAAGTTCAGCAAAAACAATCACATTTAATTTGAAAATAATCATTAATACCACTTTAAAGTAAAATAAAATAAAGAAGAAAAAGAAAAGGACAAAATAAAGCCAAAAAAAATCGTGTAAAGAAGAACTTTGCTGTTTTATTAACCAATAATCACCTCACTAGCCGCAGAGACAGTCTGGACAATCGTTATTATTTGTTTTTTTGTTTTTTTTGCATTTTGCGCGCCATACTAGTTCGTGAAGTTGACAGAAACTGCCCCTGAATGGACCGACCGGAAACGGGTAACGCGACGTGTGCACGGCGAATACAGCACCGCTGTGAATTTAGGACGATATTTCGGAATTTATGACTGCAACTTCTGGGATTTCAACAGATTATGAATTAAAAGTGTCTTGTTAAAAGGTGGGTCAGATGGTTTTAAAAAATTTCATTTAGTTTCCGTTTCCGAACGATTTTTACCGTTAAGTGACCGAAAACCGGTCGCTCCAGGATACCAGTAGCTACACAGTGCTAGTGCTACCTAAAGCTACTAGTTTAGTTAGTTTTGTAATAGTGAGTAGACTTTTCTAACTTTTTACTTACCATAGTGATTCATTCCAGTCACTTTGCAGGATCAATCTTGCCGTCATTGTTAATTGGTCAGATTCTGGGAACTATTTTGAAGCAACCTTTTTCCTTTTACATTACGATTTAATTTGATAGTTTACTTAACGGTGTCGTTGAATAGCGCCCGCTTCGGTATGAGGTAAGTTAGTTTACTTAACGGTGTTGTTGAATAGCGCCCGCTTCGGTATGAGGTAAGTTAGTTTACTTAACGGTGTCGTTGAATAGCGCCCGCTTCGGTATGAGATAAGTTAGTTTACTTAACGGTGTCAGAGCCGTATACGGCTCTGAACGGTGTCGTTGAATAGCGCCCGCTTCGGTATGAGATATGTTAGTTTACTTAACGGTGTCGTTGAATATCGCCCTCTTGCGTTTGCATTTACGCTGCGTTAGTTGACCTTTGAGACAACCCAGCATGCGTTGCGGTGGGAGATTGACCCTTGACCCAATCTCTTGACACAATGCGCGCGCAAGATTATTAATGACGTCATATTTTGATCCTCTTAACCCATGAGGGCGCTATATAAGGGCACCGTTAAATTTCTTCGGTATGAGAGGGCGGTATTTGTGTACACCGTTAATTTTTGTTTCAGCCGTGGGGGCCGGGGGGGGGGGGGGAGCCGTTTACATCTGCAGTGAGCTTTAGCCCAGTGGTAGTACAACTTAAGGGAGACCAACGTCCTACCTGGGCTACAGTGAACTACAGTGAAGTTTTTGAGAGAACCTGCGCCACAAAAAGGACTTAACATTTCAATTTGTGTTTCTTCCAATAGCAGAATTGTGCTTATTTTTATAGGAGCAATTTTGAATTTGTTGACAAGGCGGAGAAATGACGAAGTTATTTTGCGCACTTTTTCCAGTCGACAGTGATTGTGTCGTCTGCTACAGTCACAGTGCTAGTGCTATGTAGTGCCTATATGTAGTACAGTGGTGCTGACACTTTTTTGGATTATACCGCCACTGACGAGGAACGTGGTAAGTACTAAAAAGGCTGAATAAATGGGGGAAGTAATGTAAATAAGAGGCTTCTATCCAAGTTGCCAAGCAAGCATTATTTTTACCTTAAAATGTTGCAAACTTAATTTTACCGATACTCACTACATGCCAAGGGCATGGAGGGCGTGCTTTATCGAGACCGTTAAAAAAACCTATGGGATCCGTCACACTGCATGTGAAGTGTGGGCATAACCAAAGATTATACACTTACTTTTATACACACGCGTGTATGTGGCACTGTACTGTCTGTGCCCACAGTTCAAGTACCAAAACAAACCAAATGTTTCCCTATACACGGTGCTTTTTGAACTGTTTTAGTTGTTGATTTTTTTTAATGTCTCCCTATCTATGTTTATGTCTTTTACAGTTTTACGTAATGTATTTTAATATTTTGTTTATAATAACCTTTGGTTTAATACTTTGTTGTAGGTTTTGTTACTTTTTTGTTACCTTTTTTAAAACCCTACGGTTGCACCATGGATGCACAACACCTAGCTCTCACCCTACTTTAAAATTGTTCAGTAGGTGTGAATTTATACAAGTATTGAATGCTTTGACTTTGAGTGCTGTGGGTAATAAAAGTTTGAAAAGCTTTGACTCCTGACCATCCTGACCCCTGTGTGGGTTCTATTATTCTGAGACTAAGCCAAGGGAAAATAGAACGCGCAGGACTCCATCTGCTTCTTGGCAATATGCCCGCATACCATCAGGGACTGTGGTGACATTTCGAATTGAAACTCATATTTATTTCTGAAATTTTTCCCTCAATGTTCACTTACCTATTGCCATATTGACTGCTTTGAGTGCTGGTTAAATGTTTATAAAACTATGACCTGGTGCATTCGATGTTTCTTGAGGCGAAGCGGAGGCCAGAAAAGGTATCAAGATTCAAGAAACTGTTTCCTATGGGTATATATGTACTATAGTACATTGGTTGCTATGGGATAGTACATTGGTTGCTATGGGTATCCTGTTGGTAAGTGATGGCGTTTTGGAGCTGGAAGTGCAATGTAAACAAATGGTATCGCCTACATGGATACCATTACAATTAATGCTACACCCCGTGTTCCGGCTCTAAAAAGACATCACTTACCAACAGGATAGCGTGTCATATTCGCACCGGTTTCTAGTAAAAAATAAGACATATTGACGCGCTCTGAACCCAATATAAAAAAGCAGAATTGTCATAAGGGGTGTTATAAAAGCTAAATACATTTGTTGTGAAAACAATTGGGCAAATTTGTCCACAACTTTAATAAAAAGGGCTTAGTAACTGTGTTATTATTACCAAAAGCCAACTTTTGGTGTGACTCTGTGGGTCACAGCATGTATTTGCACGTAGTTTGCCATCAGCTGAGATGACGTAGTACCCACTACAGGTCACATGATGACATGTAAACATTGGTGAAGTATCAGGCCTGGTGGTACCCATAATCATCACAACCCTCCAGTTACTTTTTCTTTTTCTTTTTACCCCTCCCTGGTAAAATTCCTGAGTCCGCCCCTGTGTCTGCAATTTATCAGACTTTGGTCTATTTATTAGAATATTCTGCTATGTGCTACTTTGCTTCAGTCATTAACAGCTGTAGAAAAACAATCATAACGAAATCAAAAGAAATGACAAAATCTGGTGATGCTGTTTGCTCCTATAATAACGAACATTTATTTCTGAATATATACATGTATAATTATATACATAATTTACTGGAATGAAATAAATATCATAACACGTCAAATAATTCCATTGAATCTCCACATTGAACAGATCAAATCACAATGACCAAACTGTGATGTAAGTGTATTCCACATCTGACTATATTTTGATTACAAATTAAACAGCAATTAGCAGCTTTACAAAAGCTACAGTTAACAACTTTTCATTTTTATAGCTGCACACACAAATCTGCCATATGAAAAAGTTGCCCATGCGAGTGCCCATTCTTAGTTTGTGTATTTTTATAAATAAATAATTGTATTACGCATTATGCATTATAATGGACTTTCTTGTGGCCTACATGAAGTACACTATCTTTTGTGCCATACTGCTGTCCATCCATGAGAAAAATAGGGTTGTGCAAGAATGAAAAGAGTAAAACAACTTTTCCAGTGACCGTAACCAGACCTTTTTATTTTTGGTGGGGGGGGGGGGCAAGCGGGGGCAAAGACATGCATGTAATGGGAATGGGGGCTAATTTATTTATCAAATCATTCATTTGTGCATTTTTTTTTTTATTTTTTATTTTTTTTTTTTTTTTGGGGGGGGGCAAGAGCAGGGGGCAAGAGTTTTGAGCTGGAGGCTCCCACCCCTCCACCTCCACCCCAACCCCCCCCCCCCACCTGCCCCCTCTGGTTACGCCACTGAAGTTTTCTATGCGTAGAAAGACCTTTGCACAGTCCAAGCACTCAATGACCATTTGTGTACATAAAGATTATATTTTTATAATAGGAGTTTACCGACTATGAACTATTTTTGGTTGAAAATGAAAACACTGGATAAATTACACATGCATCATTTGTTTCAATTTTCCTTTTATGGCAGCCTAGTGAAATACAAGTGTAATTAATTATTCATAAATACTGCTGTAATTATTTCATACTTGACTGTGTAGTCAAGAGTGGTGAAGAGAAAATGTCAACAACAAATTTAATATTTCATCTTTCTTAAATTTCAACACTCTGTAAATAAAACAATAGGTTAAGCATTTTTGTGATTAATAAGTCCTTTAACCCTGCCGATCCATAACACAAATATATTGAATGAATGAAATATGATTTAAAATCAAAACAGTAAGAAGATTTGTAGTGTCCAATATTGCAGCTGAATCATCCAAAATGCATGAGTTGTATTCACATTCATGAATATTCCTCAAGAAATCCATCAATTACAGACAGCATAAAGAAACTATCAATATCAACTGAGTAGATTTTGCAGTCAATAAAACCAAACAAAACATTTCTATAGAGTTCATAGTTCATACAATAAGAGTTAAAATAAACAACAAAAGTACATTCAAAATTTGTGGGTTTTTTTTTCCTCAATTTGTTTTCACAAATGAGACTTTTCTACAAAGTACTCAATATGAGCCCTTCTGAATTTTGAAATTATGTAACCAGTATGAAATTTTTATTTCACTGTCATTTTTGTCAGAAAACTATTCAGTATTATATCTCATGAGCTTGTAATCTGCAAACTGGGTTTACTGAAATACACTTTGTTTATAATAATGGCAGTAATTTTTGTCAAGGCCCTGACTGATGGGCAGGTGTGTAAGTTAAGTTTTATGTTCCCTCTCCTGTTCTACACTAAATTTACAACAAGATACCCTTGAGTCTACCTTCTACACATAGATTCTACCTGCATGCATTGTGCATGCCAATAGTCAAAAGATAAGGGAAGGTACAACATTGGTTTTCAGACAAGTGCATGTACATTCATTCCAATCCTCCAATTTCTACATCGAAACAAATATTATTTTGCATCATCAAGTTCATGATTCATGAACTAATCTTCTACCAACTCCGGAATAGGCTAAAGCAGATAGCAAATGTGTAGCTTTTTGTACTAAACAAATTAAAGCACCAAAATCGTTGGTTTGTTGCACCCACCACACATTGAATTTTCAATTGAAGCCTCTACTGTTATACAATCCCCATGGATGAGTTGTACTTACGATCATTGTCAAGATAAAAACAGGAATCGCCATCTTCAATCAACTACTTCTGACCACTTTCTAATTGCCTAGTTACACATCACATGCACTCTCAGCATACACTAACAACTGATTTTAACTGACTATGTTATTCATAATGGAAGATAAGATCCATGTCATACAGGAAGATAGAGAAACACAGAACTCCAACGAATACACTAAAATAACTCTTAAAGGATTGGTGTAACATTGGAAACAAAATAACTAAACCCTCCTAGGAAATTTCCACCAAATATTGGAGCATTGTAACCCATTTAGGCATCAGGTTGGCTTTGCGCTTTCTTTCTCTACCTCTGTAGACTCTGGTTCAAATCCCACCTGGACCAGAGCCTTGCATGTGGATTTGGGTTTTCAGTCCCAACCCAATTCCGTGGGTTTTCCCCCATTTTGGGGTTTCCCTCCCACATCTAAAACTGAACATTTCATCGTCTCCTATTCGTCCTGTTATTTGTGGTGTGCTGTTGGATGTGTCATAACAAAAACAAATAAGTATTTGCCAGCGGAATGCTTCTTCAGGCAATGGCCTCTGTTGCCCTGGTCTTGGTCCCCTTCAAATTTCCCATAGACATTCAGATTTTCAAATAGAAGTGTCCTATGCAAAATGAAAATGGCCTTGCCTTCTCACAGATGAAATTCCAGGCAAACATATAGATCTACATTTTCATCTAACATTGGTACAACTTTCATCCGTTTATACCCAAAACCTGACAACTCTAGGGCTCAGAGTTGTCACATATCAAAACGAATGCACCTTCCATGAAGATAATAAGTTTTATTTTTAACCAACATAGACCATGTGATCTTAGTTTACAAAAAGCGTGACTTTGTGCTTTCCATGACCTTTCTGGCAGGCGTGACCTTGTGCTTTCCAGGGCCTTTCTGGCAGGCAAGATACTGCACTGGTCATATGGGAAATGTTACATTTTGTGCCATAATTTCCACATTAAATAGAATAGTTATACACAGCTGATCAAGTTTTGAGATGTGCCCCCTTTCTTCATATCAAAAGTTGATAAAAATCAGACAGTGCAAATTCTATAAAAAGTAAGATTTTGTGTTTTTTTCCATTGGTCTGTGTACAAATTGTGCCTGCAGGAATTCCAGGCTCTTTGGTTTTTTTTTTAACACGTGATGTCACAGGTCACATGGTCTATAAAGGGAACGTCCATCATTGGTTTCTCGTAATTGTAGAGCTTTCAAAATGTACAGTGTAATAACTATCGAACAAAGTGTTAATGCTTTTGAAAATGAGTTACAATTCACTTGGGAATAATCTCATTATTTAAGCTGCATGTAAACATTGGGTGAGATTCCAACAGCCGTGTGATAATTTCAACTGACCTTTTGTACTTCTTACAATGTTGTGCCTACCCTTTCACATACAATTTATGTAATGTTAAGTTATATCCAAGCGGAAAAAAAGTTTCTTCTGTTTTTACAACCAGAGGATTCCCTCTGACACACTTTTCTTGTGGAATGTTTAGTAATTCGAGTTAAATCATGTCAGCGACGGTTCTTCCTCTCCCTTCACTAACTAGCACTTTATCTTCGTTGTCAAAGGTTTTAATCTATTTGAACATCAGAAGCAAAATTAATTGCATAGATGCAGACTATTCCTATTGGGCAAGCTATTCAAAAGACCACACAAACTGCTTCGCAGGGATTTCAGATATGGCTTGTTGTATACAGATTGTTGTTTATTGTCACAGAGCGTGAGTTTCAGGAAAATCTTCGAATACAACAGGGCCCATAATTCATAGAGCTGCTTAAGCACAAAATGTAGCCGTAAGCACAAACAAAATTATGCTTTCAAGAATAGGGTTACCAGCCAAAATACCATGTCACTTGTACTACATGTATGTGTGACTGGTATCCTGCGTATTATATTTGCTGAAACTTTAGGAGGACGTTTGGAATTGAATATCTTCAGAACGATTTATAAGTAAATGTTTGAAATACAAGTTTTAAACAAAATGCTGGACTTTAACTGTACAGCCTGACTTGTTTGGTTGTGGGATTACTGGCTCAATAGTAAGATTACTGGACTTTGGCCAGTGGTCTAGTGGGAAGTTCAAGCCATGTGGCCACTCCAGGGGCACTTTTGACACCCCCAGTGTGTATCATGGTATACGGAAGGGGTGTGTCCCATTTAAATTTGAACACCATGTAAACGTATGCAACTTGGCTGCCTTTGCTATCCACTTGTTGCACATTGGAAAACATTTCGCAACTCAGCCTTAGATGCCTGTGTTCATTACTTTCACTGGGACTTGGTACTTTGGTCTCGGTATTGACGCTGCAAAAGATTTGTAAATATTTTGATTCCCTAAAGAGAGTGCCGTTCTATCACAATGAGTAACCTCATGAAAGAATGAAAGTCAGGCCTGCCTTACTAATCATTTCTGTACAAAGTTTCCACTTCAATTTATACTTTGTTCAATTCATGGATTGTTCACGTGCAAAATAACTCCCCCCCCCCCCTATTAAAAATTGAAAGCCCTAGGTACATAACACAGAGCTTTATAACTCTCTATCAGTGCTGGGCAAACCTAAATTAAAAAGTAACAAATTGCATAAAATATCAAGAGGTGACGCCATGATCAGATTCTGGTTGAGCAAGTTCCCTAGATATTGTTTGATCATAAGAAAGAGTAAATTTCAGCTGCTGCCTGTATCGGCATTAACTTAAAAAAGAAAAGAATTATTTCATAGTATAGTTTTGATTTTACCCTTACACCGATGTACGATAAGCACTGTATACTTGGTGCTTAAACCCTAATCCTACTGGAACAATCCACAGGCTACTTTGGGTGGGATTAGAATCCATGATCCCCGGCATTCTAGAATAGATGTCTTAACCACTAGACCACCGAGCGTGCCCGGTCAAGAGAGGCCAGTTCGAATTCTGTAACAAGCAGCTGTATTGGAGTAAAATGGGTAAAAGGAATCAAGTAAAATCTAAATTATACGTTTTTTCACCCAGGATGCAATTCATAGCACATCCATTTAATGCTTCATTATAATTACTCGTTTAAAACTCATTGCCATTGCAATCTATTAAACTGAAAAAAATTAGAAGTTTTTAAAACTCCAAATAAAATATGTCATGAAATTGTTCAACTGAAAAAGTACATTGTGCTGTGCTCTAACCATTAATGCATTGTGGTTATGAAAATCGATTTAAAAACATTTTTAAAATGTAAATGGATTTAAATCTTTGTTATTCTAACAGCACATTTAAGCTCCTGACATTTCTACATGTGTATAATAATACTTTGCATTACATACCAGTTAACAAATTGCCTTATTCCAACTTTGATATTTACACACAGTTGATATTGATGGCAAATACTGAATAATTTGGAGTCCACATAATTCAGGTACACTTACTAAAGATACATACTGCACACTTCACTTAGCATCACCAACATTTTTTTTTAAGAATTTGTACCAGCTATAGATGTTTCCCCATTCTTAATGACTCCACCCACCTTTTCAATATAAAGTTAGCTCTATTTTGCATTAGTTCTTGTCCGAGTGTCAAGAATAATTCCTTAGTGTAAACTGGGCGCTCAAGTTACGTAACTTTTTCTAAATCTTGTATTTTATTTGACAATGTTTGAGGTATAAGGTGGGTGGTGATCAAGCACAGTCAGAGAGCCTGATGCCCCCATCCCTTTCCTGCAAAGATGGGTAATTTCACCATTTGAAATATTGCAGTGACTGATGTAGTAGGGGAAACCATAATCTGCTTGAATAGAAATTTAACCCAGAGAAGCTCTCTCCACAGTTTTGTCAGTATGTGTACATGATGGGTCTGCATACTTTATGGCCAACTGGCCATGTATTACCATATAGTCGGATCTATACAATGTATCCACAAGTATTTGCAAAATGCAAACTTGGGGGTTGCATTGATTCTATTGATCCCACAGTTGTGTTCTTGAAACACAGACGACAAATGCAAACCTTATTCACCCAATTAGCAAGATTGCAATACTGGCAAACTTGCCGAGGATGTCACTGAAAATAGCTATGTGGTCTGCCTCATAAATAAATTGGCATAGTAAAATTAGACACACTGGAAATAAACTAATTGATAAGGATAAAAAAGGCAATACAAGTACATTTTCTTCGCAAGTGTCTTGATCTACTTGTAGTTACGAGGAATTACAATTACAAGTAGCGGACACGTAGATGCTATGGCTGTGCATGTGCGTAAAATGGAAAAAACATGAAACTAACTATAAGACACCCCCTCTGCATTGTATACTGGACCCTTAAGTTCCTCATCATAACAGACCACATGACATTAAGTATCCTCTGATATTATGAGGAAGCCTGTGTTTCTTATTCCATGTATGGTTGACCTTAACAATGAAATCAAAGGCACTAGGATGGCCTTGATTTCCTGTTAAATGTTCCCATAGATTTTTGAAACATTTCCCTATTCTCAGGGAATGAATTTCCAAGTCTACAGTAGACCATCAATCAACATCCCGTCATTCAATTTAGATGGAATTAAGCAGTTTGGGTTTATGTAACACACAGCCTTCTCTGGATTACATTTCTCTGGGGACATTATACTACTATTCACCATCATCATGCACAGCATGGCTTTTTCTCCTGCCTTGGTTCTTCTAATCTTAGCGTCTCCCGTGGTGCAGAAAACCCTCCTTTAATTCCATCCCACCCATCTTGAATTTCCAGATCACCTTCTTTGAGTTTGACGTAAATCTCCTTAGCCATGACCGAGAATGCAGCCTCTACATTAATACACGCCTTAGCTGACGTCTCAATAAACTTCATGTTGTATGCAGCCGCGAATTTCTCCCCTTCTTCCTTGTAAACTTCCCGTTTATCGTCCAGATCTGATTTGTGACCAATCACCATGTATGTTGTGCTTTTTGGATTAGTGACATTTTCCTTGGCCTCGAGGAGCCATTCTTGGAGATTTTCAAAGCTTCGTCGATTGGAAATGTCATACACTAAGAGCACACCCACAGAGTTTCGATAGTAGGAAGTAGTAATAGACCTGAAAAAGAGAATCAAATAACAAAATTACTTTAAAATATTCCTATAATAGAGATAAAGGAATGAGAAGATGACTTAAACTAGCTTGTCCAGCTAGTTCCCCCAGTCACTGGATATGGAGGCCAGTGGATATTCACAAATAGTGACAACCTAGACCCAGTAACTGGGGCGCTGTACTCCTTTTTAAAGATTTTTGACATTATCTGTCGTACTAGCGCCCCAGTCCGTGGTATATTTGGAAAGTGCTCCGAAGCGGTTTTTTTCTGAATCAGTTACAAAATTGTCAAAATTGCGACAAAGACTCGACAGAATTGCTTGAAAATCGCCTATTGGCTTTTCCAAGTATTTACGGTGAAATAAAATGCAGATAATTGTACTCACGATCATTTTTGGTCCTCCAAATCGATGATTTTTAGCCCACTATCACGCATATATCAAATTTGCCGTTAGAATCGCCATTTTGAATGTGATACTCAACGACCGTTTCCTTATGTGTATAAACGCTGCAAGGAAGGATCGCATGTTCGCTGAGGCCCTAACTTTCATATTGTTTTCCGCACAGTCAACGCAGGATACCAGGCTGTGTAGTGCCAATGTTCGCTGATGCCCTGACTTGCATATTGATTTGCGCAGTCAACGCAGGATACCAGGCTACACGGCTGGTATCCTGCATTGACTGCGCAAATCAATATGAATATCAGGGCATCAGTGAACATTGGCGCTACACACAGCCTGGTATCCTACGTTGACTGCGCGGAAAACAATATGATAAAAGTTGAGTATCACGTTCAAAATGGCGATTCTAACGGCAAATTTGATATATGCGTGATAGTGGGCAAAAAATCATCGATTTGGAGGACCAAAAATGATCGTGAGTACAATTAACTGCATTTTATTTCACTGTAAATACTTGGAGAAGCCAGTAGGCGATTTTCAAGCAATTCTGTCGAGTCTTTGTTGCAATTTTGACAATTTAGTAACTGATTCAGAAAAAAACCGCTTCGGAGCACTTTCCAAATATACCACGGACTGGGGCGCTAGTACGACAGATAATGTCAAAAATCTCAAAAAAGGAGTACAGCGCCCCAGTTACTGGGTCTAGTGACAACCCACTTTGTATCCTTAGCCCTAGCACCTATGCAACCCAGCGCTAACTTTGACTTTCATCCGCTCCGTGGGCCAAGGTCAAGATGATACGAAGTGGATTGGCACTAAGTTAGTATGGCAGTATCAATGGGGCTACATTTTTCGTAATGTAATTACTCAATACTCAATACTCAATACTCAATTGTCTTCAATAACATTTAACACAGACTCTTTACTTTAATCACAACTTGTACGGTTTTACGGTAATTTATTTTGATGGTAATAATTTATTTTTGATGGTAAGAATACCTAAACCGTTCTTGGCCGGCTGTATCCCAAAGCTGCAGTTTAACTCTCCTGCCTGGCGCCACTTCGATAAGCCGGGCGAAGAAATCAACCCCAACCGTCGGGTCAGACACCTCAACAAATTTACCGTCACAAAATCGGCGTAGCAATGAAGACTTTCCTACTGTCGAATCTCCAACGAGAATCAAACGAAACTGATACTCCCATATAACTTCAGGCGGCAAGCCAACTAATTCTTCAGCCGGAGAAGACATTATACAATCATAACTGTCCGTAATTTGGAAGAAAATTTACACGAGAAACGCCGTTTCCAAGCGTTGAACCATATACCATGATCTGTGATTTAAAAATGGCTGCAATTTACTTCCGGTAGGTCAGTTGACAGTTACCGTATTTACAACCCGTAATGAATATTCATATTGTTATTTTTTATGTTAGATAAAATGTGATTGGTGTATTTTGGAAAGAGCGTGCTGAGTAGACCAATCAACGGAAGTGTTCGTTGATAAATGTTGAAATGGTCTTTTAATTTTACTACAGCAATTCTTCACAAGATGGAGAGCGAGCCCGACACACGTGGGGCGTCTTCTAGGAGGAGCATTTGCTCCCGTCTTGTTACTCATTTAGGCATTTTGATCGGCCGCCTCTTTACTATGTAAGTCAAGTCGTTCATGTTCTAAAAAAGTAAAAACATGTTCTAGAAGTCCTTGTAGAAGTGTGTAAAACGGGCCCTTTTCTTTTGTGAAGAAACTGACTTGTGCTGAAAAATTTTTCATCTTCGAATTCAAACGTTCATTCGACTTCGAGTCAACCTTCAAAATCAATGAATTCAAAGCATGTCAAACTCAAAAGTGTGTTTTATTTTTATACGGACAATGATGGCGACAATGAAATTGATAAAGTGATGACGTTCTTGAGCTTCGACAAATTTTATGTGGACATTTTAGAACCGCAATTATACGTGTAGTCGCCAAGTCTTAAGCCTACGGACGGGTGGTAGGCTTAAGAAAGTAGTATATGCAAATTTACCTCATGACAAGATTATCACAACATCAGTCAATTTTATCATGATTCAACCTCACATTTTATATGAAAATACAATAAAAAATTGCAAAGGTACAAATTCAAATTATTTTGTATTAGCAAATGACGTTAATTTAATAATATTTCAATAACCTCATTGGATTTTAAAATTTAATCTTTTTATTGTTTCCTTCATGTTGATAAATTATTTGAAGCCAATTGAGGAGGTACAAATTCAGGCATGTCAGGGTGTTTTGTTTTTTGTGAAAGGTAAAACAAAAACAAAAACAAATTAACAAATTTCTCACTTTCACCACATAAACAATTCAGCCTCCCTCCCTTCGAGAAATATCTCAATTAAACTCTTTTAGCTAACTAGACCACTCTAATTATCATCAAATCAAAAAACAAAGAATGTATAAGAAGTCAGCCTAACAAACGTGAATGGGGGCATTGTGATATCATTTGGGAAAGTTTTATTCCCAACAAAATGTTTTTTCCTGTGTGTTTTGGTTTATTGCTTGTCTTACTTCTCTGATCGTCTCTCAACAGAAACTTCCTGAAGATACTTATTGGTGGACAATTCTTATCTCTCCTCATCTGTGGCACATCCATCACCAGTCAGCTTCTCTTTGATAAATACCAAGTCAGTGCTCCGACGGCACAGTCCTTCCTCAACTACCTCTTCCTGGCAGTAGTATACTGTGTCGTATTGGCCTGCAGGAGAAACTCTGAGGGTAACCTCTTCGAAGTCTTCAAATCTCGGTGGTGGAAGTACCTCATAGTTGCTTTTGTGGATGTGGAGGCTAATTATCTTGTAGTCAAGGCCTATCACTACACTACGCTCACTAGTGTCCAGGTATGGATATTTCTTGTGGACATTGTTGTTTGTTTTCCGATTAATGACTACTGTCTGACAAGATTAAGTCTGAAGTAAGTTGAAGGTCTCTCAAGTGAAGACGCAAGATAGTTGAGTCGGTGTTTATCAAACAACAATGTAGGGCAAAAACTAAATCATTGATTCAATCCGTGGTGCAATAACTACATCAGTTCAATTCTAAAAATATTTTCATTTGAGAAAATAATGAGACTCGGTCCATGTGAAGTAGAGTCACCAGAAATGCTCATAAAATTTTAAGTGACCACAAAAGGCTATCTGTGAGACTCAAAATCAACAAAGAAGTCCGTAACTTCCTTCATCTCTAACAAATGCAAGATGTGTTATGATGAAAAAAGGAAAGCATTATAAAAAAATGCCTTAATAGTAAATACTAATAAATGGGATTCATTTTTTCTGTTCTCAGTTGCTTGACTGCATCACAATCCCAGTGGTTTTGATTCTGTCCTTCTTGATACTGAGGGTACGTTTTGGTATCAACCACATCCTTGGAGTCATCATCTGTGTTATTGGAGTCCCTCTTATGGTATGGGCTGACAGCCTGAAAGACACACCAGAGGAAGGTTCGTTGACATTGATACATGTTGTGTATAAATCAGATCTTAAAACCCTAACTCCCCAGAGTGATTTACTAGGATCCTTCCCCACTCTAACAAATTCCAACACCATAATGGTAACTCAACACCCAAGCTGTGGTACTCTGATTATGGTGGTATGCCTGAACCCATGTAAAGCATGATCAGTTTACTCATGCAGTACCCAGTCCAACCCAATAACCCAACAAAACCTGCTGTTGGAGTTTGATGGAATAGGGACTGTTAGGGTTAACCACATTCACCAAAATGCCAGTTGTTGTTATATTCTGATGGACCCAGTGTTACAGCCACTGCTTTTTTCAGAATTATGGGTGGTTAAGATTTAGGGAAGGTTAAATATTGGTTCATACTTTATTCATACAAAAATCTGAATATTGTAACATTTGTCTCACTGCAGCAATAAAGTCGTACAAAAGCAAAAGAGTTTGGAGCACATACTGTACTGAATCTGTTGCGAGAAGTTTAGGCCTGTGCATAATAATTACGAAGATTGTTTAAAGCTTAAACATTGTTTACTTGTGTAGATAAACCACAGAAGGCACTGGGTGATGCACTATGTCTTGTAGGGGCATCTCTATATGGATTCTCCAATGTAGCAGAGGAGTATGCTGTGAGGCATTTCTCCAGGGTGGAGTTCCTTGGAATGGTGGGACTGTTTGGAACTTTCATCAGTGGAATTCAGCTGTGAGTTCTTGAAGAAAGATAATGTGTAACCCAATCTTATTTTGAAGTTGTTGATGTGATTTGCAAAGGATTGTATCGGAATGTGTAAACCAGTGTGTTAACCCTGACCAAGAAACTGACAAAAATAGTAAGATTAAAAAAGGTGATCAAATCAAAGTTTCAAAGTCACACATTTTACGTATGAAACTTGTTAGCTGCACAATCCTGCATTTACTAACCTTTATTAGCTGTTTGGTGTTATATTGAAAGAGTGCATCTTACAGATTGATCATAAGAAAATAAATTCAAGACACACATAAAGAACATAGATTTTCTTTGATATTTTGTTTGGAGAAGTCTTGGCCAAGTCAGTGATTGATAGTGGTCTGTATATGCACGCTCTTAGTGATTTGTAATAGAGCTACCCTCTTACATCATGATTTAACTAACTTAACCAGCTCCACTCATCAACGTCTTGGGAATCTTGCAGCATTGGGTTAACTTTTTTCATTGGGTTTTTTTTTCAGCAAGCGATCGCAGAAATATATTTACATAAGTTATTATTGTTAACAAACATGACCCTGGGTCACATAATAGTTTATGTAAATTTATTTCTGTGACCACGCACTGATTGGTTCCCAAGGAAAGGCGGGAGAGAAAACAAAGAAAAAGTTATACCAATGCCACAGGATTCCTAAGACATTAGTGAGAGCTGGTCAAGTTGGTTAAATCATGCCGTAAGAGGGTGCACTATTACAAATTAATATGAGCATACGTACACAATCGGCTATCGATCACTGACGTCTTGGGCCAAGACTGTTATGGGAGTAACACTGTAAAGTCTGACAGTATAGTGAAAAATCAAACCCTATGACTTGGGTTAAAAATGACTGCTTGAGGACTTTATATGATTTGCATTGATTGTAGAGTGCCTGACCAATGAGGTTGTCTAACATCTAGGGTTAACAGACTAGCTGGAATATATATTAAGTTAATTTACAGTAATGCAACTATTTATTTGTTGCTTATCAAGGATTATTTTGGAGAGAGGGGAGCTCACAGCCCTAGCCTGGAGATATGAGGTCATCCTACTCTTCCTAGCCTTTGCAATCTGCCTCTTCAGTCTTTACTCCCTCTTCCCACTCATCATCCAGTGGAGTAGCGCCCTCACAGTCAACCTTTCCATCCTCACTGCAGACATCTATTCACTAATCATCAGCGTCTTCTTATTCAAGTACACAGTGAGTAGTTCTGGAGTTGGCTGTTCTATGTATCATGCAGTCTGTAGTGTTACCACAACTTAGTAAAATGTACATTTACTTTTACTTAGAAGGGACGGCTTTGAAACCAAATACTAATGCTAGCCACAATCTGTCTCACTCATTACAATGAAATGATCAAAATATACTTCATATGTTGCAAGAATTTAAATTTAACAGATGTAATTTCTCGGTTTTGCTAACCTGCATGTGGCCCCAAAAATTAAAGCTAAAGGCATGTCACTTTGAAAGTCTGAATAAGAAAAGCGTTATCATCAGCAGAGCTCATTGCTTATGCTGTAGTTCTACAAGGGGCCAAATGTAGCAAGTTGTTGCTCCAGATTTTTGAAAACAAATTTGTGCATTTGGGCTTCAAAATTTATCATAATATGGTCACCCAGCAGCCCAAATTAAGTGTCAAGACTCTGATAAGATTGATTACTGTCTTCATTGTGTTGGAACACAGAAAATGAGATGCACTGTTTTCAAAATTTCTTGACCGTTCTGTTATATCTCCTAAATCTGTATTTCTCAAAAACATGCATACCAGTAAGTGAATGCATAATCAGATTTCAATATAGGGGTAGCGTACGAGATTCTTTTAGATAATCTGAGGCTGTTTGACTTATCTATGTCTTAGGGGAATGCCCCTGCAAACTTTGTTAATTGATGATGTAGGCATAGTGACCCCTGTAGAGAGTGAATAATACAACTCCATTCAAGTTGTTTTTGTTTTTATTTTATAATTTCCTCCAATGGTTTTATACACAATGAGAAATGGCCTTCACAGTTTTCTGTTAATATCATAAATATTTTCTATTTCTAACAGTTCAATGGACTCTACTTGGCATCATTTTCCGTGATACTAATTGGAATTGTAGTCTACAGTCTCCTGCCAACACGAGAAGCCGCAAGTGACAGTCGCTATAATCTGTTCAAAGATGAACCAGGTACAAACTCAGAAAGTGAAGAGCGGCCAGAGTTGCATATACCCACGGGGCCTGGAGAACAAACAGAGGAAGAGAAGGAGAGTTGGCACAAAGCAGCGAGTGAATCATTAAATGGAAAGAGCTGTGATTCAGAGGCATAATCTGATTGACTGTTTTTTTTAACCTCTGTGATGTCATCATTCTGTGATTGGCCAGTTGTCATCCCCAAAGTTGTTGTCTAATTTTTTAGAGAGTGTCTGACAAGGAATCATTCATAAGAACAAAGCCCATACTGGAGCACCAGTTTATTGTTAATTTTCAAATCTCAGTACTTGTATAATTATGTAGATTTTTACAAATTTGAAACCCTAGATACGGTTACACTTTTGGTATAGTGTAATAATATGTAATCAGTATCGTGGCAATTTCACAGTTACTTGTGTTACATTGCCCACTGGTTTCAGAAAACTGTATTTCTAACATCAGTGGTCAGTGTAATCTGAGCAACCTTGGAATTGCACATCTCAAAATAAGTTATCAATCTTTCTTAATTTTTACTTTTTGCATATTTCCAACTTGTTTGTGTCAGGCATGATGTTTAAGTTAAATTCATTCTATTTTATAGCCAAAGAAGGGAAAGGCACAACGCTGTATTTAAATTGATCGATACGTGAATCAATCTGCTTTTTATTTTAGGGATCTTGTTTCTTCCGGTTTTCGCTGTGCCTTAATTAGACTTTCTTCTATTTTTTACTTGAGGGAGGACCTTTTCATACTTTCTTCACATTTTTTTGTCACAAGTTGGTCACTCCTGTATTTCAGTATTTATGTAATTTCAGTAATTGTGATGAACAATTTTAAAATAAACTTCGTTAAAATAAGTGTGCAAATAAATATGCAAGCTGTAATTATATTTGAACAGTTATTGAGAAGGCATTAAAGCGGTACCATTTGTATTGCTTACGTTATCCGTGCAAAGAAAATGTACAAATTTTGTCAGTGGAAACAAATGTACATGAGTTTTTTGTTCATTTTAAAGTAGCTTGTAAGACCTCTGCAAGTTGGATGGCAAAGTTGCTAATAAAATAAAAGAATTAAAAGTAGCAGTGTTCTGTTGGTTTTACTTGATCAGGAATATTTAAAGGTAAACTATAGAATTAGGTGATCATCAAAAAATAAGTTGGATTACTTTAAAGTTTCATGGGGGAAACTAGATTATTATAAGGTTTATCAAATCTCCATAGAACTGGTTTTCTTTTGAAAACTGCCGTGTTTTTTTTCTCTAAAACTCTAGCTTTCACATGTTGGTTATGATGGGTGTGGGTGGTTACTGGAAACCGAAGGACGGAATTATCTTCCCAATACGATGATTTATCATATTGTTTATGTACCGAAGACGTCCGTTAAGAACTTACATAGCCCCCTCTTGTGACATGTAAAATTAATTATATATTTCGGTGTTCGATTGTCTCAAAATTTAAATAGCCCCCTCTTGCGACTGAAAATAATTTTGATCGTTGTTTTGTGCAGCTTTTATGGTTTTCGTTTGTTTTCTCATGAAATAACTTTCAAAGTGTATAGTCAACGTTACAGAAGGTAGATGATATTTCTTGTTGGCTATTGTGTTATTATTCTATTTTCTTTTCTATTGTAACTTATACAGTAAAACTGGAGTTGCAATTAACATGCGTCTTGTAGTTTTCTCTAAACAAGGTCAACTTTATACAAATTATAACCACCCCGACCCATAAGTAAATGGATCAGCCCACTTTTTATATTGATTGGACTAAAGTAAAATTATATTGCACAATTCGAAAACGCTATGAAAATAAAAATATATTTGTTTTAAACATACAGCACTAATTTGCAATTACTCATTGATAATCAATTATACAAATAAAAGAACAGATGGTGATGTTGACTTGTGTTCGACAACCAATCAATTGATCAACCTTATCAGTACCTGTTATAAAATGTAAAATCAATCATTTGTACACCTTTTGGGAGCCATTGTTTTGCCCTCAAAATGTTTTGTATAAACAGCTTGTTGTATTTCATGTCAACTTAATTTTATAGTGTTTATTTACAATCAAAAAGTCATTCATAATTACTTTATTTACTCAAATCTTAAATCTTTCAGACCAGGTTTTCTTTGAATAATAATAGCCGTTGTCAACAATCACCATCGCTTCCCCGTAGTTGAATAGCCTCACGGACAATTGATTAACGAGTGATGCACCCTTTGGAGAGAAACCCCATCATTGACTATGTTTATTTTGCATCAAGACTATTGGAAGACTTTACATTCACTTGTGACAGGCGTCTGAGAATCAGTCATCAGTGCTGGCCTGGGTACCCCTTAGAAATCACACCACTCCTAATTATTCCCCCTCACACACAACCCAGGACCCCGGGGTGTTGGCAGCATCAGCCTTTACTAAGGAGACAATGAGGCTGTGTTATCTAAGAGTGGAGGATATTTTCAAACCCCGAATTGGCAATTTCTGCCTCCGGGTTTCGCCCATGAAGCTTCTGTTGGGTTGTGGATGGGATGAGTTATATTGACTAAAAAACAAACATTACTTTGCTTCTTTGTAAAGATTTAGACATGGAGGTGGAATCTAACTCCACGGTTTGGAGGACAAAACTTTGGAAGCTGCTTACGAAGCATATTGTATCAGAAAGCAGCATTTGGCCATTTGTCAACGCTTTATTCTCACGGTTTTTAAGACCAAAACTAACTTGGCTCTTTGTTTTGTAGGGAAAATACAGTTAAGTTCAAGACGTTAAAAAAAATAAGTTTTATTTGTATGTACTTCAAAACAAAATGTTTACCCAAAAAGTTATACATTGTTACTCAAGGCTGCATACAATTTTGTTAGCGTGGGTTGTACCATTGATCAACTTTTAGAGAGGTTGAAAAGAAAACCTGGTCTGAAAGATTTGAGTAAATAAAGTAATTATGTATGACTGTTTGATTATAAATAATCACAATAAAATAAAAATAAAAAAATGAATAGAAGTGTTGAAAAGGGTCTAAGTGATTAATTATAATATAAAATATGTAGATCTGGCAAATATGATTATAAAGAAAGCATCCCTATTGGTGTAATGGTATAGTTAAAGTATTGTAGACTTCCGTCGCCTGATTGGGCTACAACAGACTCGGTATCCCATAGTTGACAACGTAAACGTTGGGCTATCTTTGGGCGTTTTGTATTCAGCTGTGGGAAGATTGTGCATGTTGTTTGGTCGACGAGTGGTGGTGTGTGCGTGCATTGCATGCCCGCGTAGTAAGTCGATATCTTACGAACAAGTCAGCAGCGGCATTAAGTTGTTTTATTGAAACCAGCTCGCTGCGTCAAAATGTCCGTTCTTTTGCCGAATGATTCGTGTAGAGGGGAGGGTATTTCTGTTATCCCACCAGGAACGAACAGTGTGCCATTGCCAGTACCCGTACCATCACCACACTCTATGTCTAACTCGATTCCAATCAGTGCTGCGGGGTTGTCGGGCGTTTTTCTCCACCAGGCACCACCGCAAGTGGTGAGCGCACATTCAATGCAACTTCCCGTAACGCACTCGTCCAACATGCCCAAGATTATGGCGGACCCTACTACAACAGAAAAACAGCACCCACCGATACCCAACAATACAGATTATTTAGCACAACTGCTCAACGACAAGAAGTCACTGGTTTTAGTACCAAACATGTTCATGCACGTAGAAAGAATAATTGACGAAGGTAAGTTATTGAATTTCTTAAAAAGAAAGTTTTTTTAAGGATTTGTCCGTGTGTTACATTGTAATTTGTATTGTAGACCTACTTGAGTTTGTGGACTGGATTTTAAAGTTCGTAGACCTACGTGTTCAATTTGATGTGCTCTTTCAGCCATCCTCAGATTGGTTGTGTTCCGTTCATGTTTTGTATATGGGTCCCGCTCGTTGGTATATTTGTAACAATAACATGCAGTCCAGAAAGTTTTTTTTACGTTTTATATCTAGATTGACTGAACTAGTCGTCATCAATGTGTTGTGTGGTAAATCTGAACTTTTGTGCAGTGTGTTAAATTCTGAATGACCGCACATACCTTGCGTTACTGAATACACTGCCTTCACACAAGGTGAAAATGGTGTAGATTTGTGTGTAAAAGAATGTGTAGGCATGGCAGGAAGTTTGCTAGTGTCTGTGAATCATAGTTTTGCACGGTCAGTGGATCTACTCAGATCAAGAATAAATAGGTTAGCCACAGACACAGTATTGACAAATGCCACTGGCTTGCTAAGTAATGGATTTTGTAAACCAACATGACCACGGTAGTTGGCAATTAGCGAAACTCATAATCTCCATTATTGATTATCTTTCTGAAATGGTCATCTGTCTACAAATAAGTAAAATGCATACAAATATTTCAGATTTACAAGAAAGAACTAAACAAAACAAGTAAGACAACTATTTTGTTGACAAATGAAATGGCATCGGAAAAATTTCCTCATCCGACTGGCACTTGCTAAGGGATTTTCTAGATTTTATAATGGATGTTGAGCTTTATTTGCCTTTTTTAAATACTGTTAAGGAAGTGGTAGATAAAATGCTATTTATTGACCTTTAAAAATTCAAGCAGACATTTCACTGCGCAGCCGGAACTTTCGCGTATTCATACCTTTTTAAAAGTTGTTTTTATTATTATTATACCCAAGGAACTAAAATGGTGTTTTATAGCCAATAGCGTTGTCAAGACCACAAAAATTGCCTATTTTTTATGATCTCAACACTTAGTAAGAATTCAAAGTGCCTTTTACTCTCTGTATACATTCTGTCAACCTATCTGGACAGGTAAGGATATAGTTTGACCTAAATTAAAGGAGATAAAGTGGCAGCCGGATCCTGCATTTGTGCGGCATCAATGATATAAAAACGTTAAAATGTTAAAATGTAAGGACAACAAGGAAGTCCACTCCACGCATCCATATTTAACATGTAATGAAGCAAGAGTCTCAATAAAGTCATGGTTTTATTATTTTTTATATTGAAGCCTCAGATTGGTAGAAATTGTAATTTTCCCAAATATCAGTCAAATGTGATAAGAGTGGATTATGATCATGAGTGTATTTGTTCAGAGGGGTCATACATTCTTTTGTTACATCATTATTGATAGCTAAATTATCTGAAAAGCTTGCTTACTGTGCATGTTAAGTTGTGTGCATTTTGCCAATATGATTATCTCCAAAAAGTCACTACCCAATAAATAGTTTTATTTGAGTAAAAACATTTTGGGGTATTAGTTCACATAAATGCAAAAACTTATTGCGGTCTAATTTAAATGACACCAGTAAGTTTGGATAATAACTGGATTGTAATGTAGTAATTTCATGAAAGCTTCACTTTTCCTGGTATGGTATTCATTTACATTATCTTCTATTTAAACACTTGGTAGGCATTCATTTTACATGGGAACAAACACTCAGTACATGAACTTCATCACCTTCATGGTAGCTGTGATTTCCTGATTAGTTGTAACTCAAGTAATCTTATACCTGCGTATTTGTGGCATCCTGTCCTATAGACTATGAGCAGTATTTCTAAATGTATGCCACTTTAACATAAATACAGTATATGACAGGGCTTTACTTGTGATAATTATATTTAGTAGAAGGCTGCACTTTATATTCCCAAGTTAGGATTATAAGGAAACCTTGCAGCACCTCCTGAGCTTGGGTAATTCCACTGTAAGCAGATTAAAAAACCTTGAAAGAGGATCAGAAAAAAATGCCCCTGAAACATGAAAGAAACTTATAGCTTGGCCCAGTATTTTCTTTAACGCTTGACATGGGAAAAGTAGGCTGTTTTACAAAGTGCAAACATCTTACTTAAATTATTAACAGTTCATGAGTTACTGAAATTATTGACCTTAAAAATATGCCGGTGGTTTCTCATTTAACATTAAAGAGTACAAAAAACTCCAAATGCTGTATGGACTACAAATAAATAACACAAAAGGCCATGGATATTTCAGATATTACTTTAAAACAAATTCTATCAATAAAAACCAGACGATAGCATTATGAATGGAAATATAGTCTACATTGTGTAGTAGGTCTACTGCTTTTAATGCAATGCCATTTGATGGCTGTCAATGAATTAAGTAAGATCTGAGCTTTTACAAAATATTTTGTATGCAAAATAAAAATGCAAAAAACCCTTGAATGGATTAGAAGATGCGTCGTTGAAGGAATACAACGAAAATACTTCAACTTCAAGTGCTTATTGGTGAAAAAGTTGGATATTCAATGTTTATTTTCATTCTGCACAAGTGGTCGCATTTACCTGTGTAAACAAACTCCCTATATCAAAGAAAAAAATCCAGTGGCCTTTCACTGTTTTTCAAATTGTGAGTCGCTCAGTACAGATTCAGCATAAAGCATTTTGCAATTTGGGAACGATTTTGTTTTTGAAATGTGTTGAAGTGGAAGCCTGAAAGCGCATGGAACTCTGGGGATTTAAAACCCTATTGTCAAACTGGATTGAAGATACACAATATAAAGGTAGAGCAGTGTCTCTTGCAGCATCACTAATGCAATAGTAAAAGTTTGTTGCAATGACAAATGGATGCAAAGATAAAATGGTGAAGAAAAAGGCACATTTAAAAAATATAACGTGTCTTGTATTGAAAACAAACATTAAAACAAGTTTTGTTTTAATAACTAGCTGTCATGAAATTTTATTAAAGAATTTATCATCTTAAGTAAGGATAATATTTAATATTGTAAAACAATCCAATAATATTTCCTCATACATGTACTACATAACATGCTGCAATATTTGTGCTGTTTTCAGTTTATGTTCAGTACCAAGATACATTGTACATGTTAGTAAATTTACTGAAACACTTTATCTTAAACCTTACTCTTACAGAGCACCCACTTTTCCATATTACAAAGTATGACTACCTGAAAAATCAAAGTGTCATGGATGGCCAAGAGATTACCATCACAAGAATTTCCCCAACGAGTTACATAATACATTTTGTACTACATCAATGCAATCATTGAGTTGACCATAATTTTATAGAGATTTCAGCGAATGTTCTGCTCCATTGATTTTCAGAGAGCCTGTAAAGTATTTATTAATAGCTCTTTTCAGAGGTAAATTTTTAATCACGTTTAACCATAGAGCAAGGTTTTAACTGATCCAAAAAAAAGTAGAAGTCTCGGGAAATTATCATCATATCATTTGTGTGGGCATACGACTTTGCTTAAAAATTACTACTGAAGTGAATGGTCCAGTGGTCCAAGGTTGTCTAAGGTTTGGAAGAGGTTACTCATTCTAGCTGTTATGAAGTTCTGTATTTCAAAGGAATAAAAACCTTTACAAACTTAATTTAAATAGATATATTGTGAAAATATGATTTATGGTCACATGTTTTCCTTTACTTATGTTTTTGCATTTCAAGGGATAGAGAGCCGATATGTGTTTGTACAATAACTTCTCTTAAGGAAAGAATATCGGACAATGTTCTTACAAAAATATTATTGATACCAGTACTTCAAGTCCTTCAACTTAGTTGATATCAAGTAACCTTTCATGTGAATATTTGTTGATTTGATATGTTGATGTACACAAACTATATCATACGTATCTTTATTAAATATTCTTTAAGTCAATAACATTCATTAAAATAATACATCATTTATTACACAGTTGTCTCCAAGACAGATGGAATTCATTCAAGTTGGTCTGATTTAAATTAATAAGCTGGTAGCAGTTGTACCATGACAGAAATATTCCCTCCTTGATTGCTAGCATACTCGTACAGTATGCATTGGTATTTGGGCACCTTGGCTGGCAGCCATCTTGAAAGATATTTCTTAGTAGAGTCCCACAGACTTCTGTTATTCATAACACATGATATGTACATGTTGTGCACAGAGCTGACTGTTGATTGATTATACAGGCCTCAGCTTCATGATAAAGTAACATCAGGGAATGTGCTGATGACGCAGGTTCTTGGCCAGAAGGTCAATTTTTCATGACCCCTGCACTTGAATTCAAATCTTGACCTCTTCCTTTCGGTCTCTGAAGCTTAAGAGCCATTGTGGAGATGGAGTTATGCTGTGTTTGCTCTTACACAAGTTTTACCAGCTCCATAGTTGTACTGTACCATGGAGGTGAAAGAAAAATGGTTGCACTGTATTGAGGATGCACATTATATAGTACATGCAATGTACATGTACTATACAGTACATGTGTACAGTCTATATGAGTGTGATGTGTTAGATCTCCTGGAGTTAGACTTGTTGTAGCACTCAGTGATAAAGTGAAATACATTTTTTGTTAACTCACAACACGTAGTATGCACATAAAGTATGCAGTTGGGAAATGATAACGGTACAAAAATTAATTGAGTTAGCTTTGCATAATAGGCCCCCATTACATTTTATTCAGAGTATCATTTGTTTAGGCCTTACTAGTTACATGAAGTATCAGCATCTCACAAGACCCCTAGTCAAAGCTATATCCAAGTCAAAACACAATACAGACAATTGCTATTATTACTATTATGTGAAATTTACAAGGACTACATTTAAACGAATATGTAGTACCACCCCAATATCTGCTGAATTGTTAAATGTCCACAGCTTTTAAATTCTCTTGTACAAGGTGACATTTCACTTTGGAGATATCCTTGAGATCGTTTATTTGCATGATTTTTGAAGTCCCTATTATCAATGCTCTTTTGTGTTCCAGGAGGGAGTGATATCTTTTCAAAAAAAATTGTATCCTTAAAGAGGTATGCTCCTGAAATGAAATACAACATCCAATAAATTATGATTTATTGGATCATCTTGTTGTGTACACATTTAATCTAAATAAATTGATATCGTCACGTTCAAATTGTACTGATTGTATTGCTTTAGGAATTTGGTTGAGGTGCTATAACTAACACTGTAGGCCCCTACATTTTGTACAAAATGGTACAAGACAAATTTACCAGTGACCATGTACATGTACCTTCAGTGTTGTTGCTTGTGATAAATATTTTTTGCCCAAGAGCCAAGGAGTCAGTTACAAGAGTTGAAATACACTGGGGGGATATCACCAGGGAGAATGGTTGGAAACAAACAAAGTTGTTTTGAATGAAAATGGTGAATTAGTTCCTGAATGCAAAGGTACTTGGAGTGATGACAGGTAAATTGTTGTACCATCTTGGGCATTTTGTGGATGTACTGTAGACTCATCAACATCTTACTAAATGTCTTTGGAGGCAGAGAGTCCTGACAGCAGTCTGTGGCAGAGATCCATAGTTGAGGTTTAGAAAAAGAGTTCAAGTTTAACAAAACAAGCCACATCAATAGATGAACAGTTTAATACAAGTTTCTTTGCTGTTGTTTTTTGGTTATATTATCTGTTTTGTGGATTGTCAGCTCAAAATTTTATTACTGCAAAGTTGCTGTCCACTGAATGGCAATATTATGAATATTGGTTATCTGAGATTATGAATGGTGATAAGATCTTCACATTGGGGGATGTCCTTTAAAATATTAAGTGGGGAGGAATGTGTTTGCGTAGATAGAGCGTTCCAATGAGACAGGCAAGAATCAATCCGTGTAAGAGATGGGTATCTTGAGGGCATGCTTCCTGGCAGACACAATCCCAGACACTGAAATCTCTTTGCAGCCACCACCGCCACATAACATCATTTGAAAATAGAAGCCTCAAGATCTTCAGTAGGTCTCTCTGAAATCTGAATGGGCTTGTCATTGTCAAGGAACATAGGGAACAATTATGAGAACCCATTGTTAGAGGAAAGTGGCATACACGTAGATTCAATTTAATATAAAAATCTGCATAATGTTGTTATTTCATTCCTAGCTTGTGAGCACCCTGAATCTTCATTCTGTTGCGAGTTTTCTTTTCCCTTTAAAAAAATGTATAGGCTTACAACTTACATCTTGTCTTGGCTTTGTGGATAAATACAAATTTTTGGCTATAAATTTACAGTTCAGTTAATCTTGAAGAATTTAGAAGCAAAACTGTGCTTTCACAATGTAGTTAAGTTGTATTTTCCCTTAGAGAGACAACTTAAAGTTGTGTCGTGTTGCTGTGGTAACAAAATAACTGGAGAGCCAGAGAGGAACTTTGTCTACCTTGTCGATTAATTTGGTACCTTTCTTAGGATAAGGAAGCTTCTTATTTTTGGAAGCTTTTATGAGCTTTACCTGTCTGACAGCCTAGAGTCATGGATCCTGTTAGAGTCAACCAACTTTTACTCTTTTTTAATAAGTGGAATGGAACTGTAAGACAGTATCCATATGTTGTGAGGAACAAGCCAATAACCTGTAAAGTTCACTTCTAAATCAGTCCTGCGGCCTCCATGCTCAAAGTAGACTCTTCATAATGACATTCAGGCCAAGCATAAGAATAGTTGTGTTTCCGGTTACCCAACCGTCCCTAGAAAATCATGCCTACCCTACATCTTTTTATTTGTAAAAACGATATAAGATAAAATCTTATGGTGCTGACCCTAAACCTCATTTTTGTGCACATCGACCTGGATTTTTTTTTCTTTTTTTCTTTATTTTTTACTCATTCAAACATGATTGTCAGACACTTCGAACCTTTGCCATTTCATACCTTGGTCACTATGTACCGCTGTGTCCGAGTCATTTCGTGAGCTGATCTTCCTGAACAGCTCCTTACAAATCTTATGCTTCCAAGTCATTTCGTTCCGTTGGCAATTTCAGTTGTTGCTTGAAACAATATAAACATTTGCGCAAAATGAAGACAAGCCTACACAAATTAAGACATCTACCAGCGCGAATGTGCACAATTTTCAACGTTACGCATTTGAATTTTGAACTTGCGTGATTACTATTTTGCGTGATTCTGTGATGTACCTGGGCTCATTGAAAAAGGAGCAGAGGGGTGTTTTCAGAAATTTGTCTCTCCGTATTTTAGAAATCCAATTAAAAAGCTAAATTTGCAGATAAAGTTGGGGGTCAAACATTGTAATTTCTGAAAGGTTATTTTTTGCATATTTTCAATTAACTTAGGCTCCATTAATAATGAGGAAAGTGTTTTGGAAAATGTTTGACATGAGGCTCACTTCCAATAACAAGAAACTTTTCACAGTTGGGTACCAGGCAATTTCAATCGTTGGTCAACATGAGTTTGTTTTGGAAGCTCACTTGCTATTGGTTGTGAAATTGTTTGTGTGCACTCACTAGCCAATCGAGATAACGCACATATTATTGTGGGTCAACACAAGCATGGTGCCCTGCTTCTGGCTGCAAACACATGCGATACCACAACACTTTCGATCGTAACTGCTCGACTCCTTTCAGTGCATGCATGCATGGGGTGTACGTGTGTGGGATATGCTAGCCTCGCAGTCGTTTGCAGCATGGTGACACAGGGGACAGGGGAAGTCTTCGTGTTGACGTGGGATAAATGTTCCCACAAGTTGGACGCTACGAACAGTTAAGAAACCATCAAATCAGTGAATAGACAGTGCTGATATATGTACTATTGACAATTACAATAACAAATTTTACATGGTCAGTCTTTCAATTGAGCGCGCAAAATAAAAACATTTTAGGAACATTAGCCTACCCTAATTTTTCGGAGCCATAAAAACTTAAAGCAAAAAAAAGAAAAGATATTGCTCCCCTACCTACCCTATTCCCATGCCACAGTGTAAACGGAAACACGGGTATTCTTTTGTTCGGCATCATTTACAGCAATGAGGTGATATTTAAACTAAATTATTGAATACGAACTAAACAGAACTTATTTAGGATTATTTACCTATTTTACAGTTAGACTAGTTTCATAGTGCCACTAAGCTGAAAAATCTTGAGTGTCAAAATAACTTGCCGAACAAAATCAGTGGGCAGCCAGCCACAAAAATGATGTACACCACATGATAATTTTCTGCATCCAGTATATTTTTGTGCCAATTTGTTGCCATAAATCAAATTTTACATTTTAAACACAAGTAACAAACACCAATTAAACACTGTAAAGACTCCTGATTTTTTGGAGTTTTTTTTTAAGAACTTGTCTTTTCAAACGCATGCAGAGAATTACTTTGCAGTAAGTACCTGCTTCTTCTCTTCTACATTAATCATACAGAGGTCATTCAGTTGAGTTAGAAAAAAATGAAGCAAATATCTATATATAACTTTATGGATGCTTTCGCCATTTTATTGTTTTATGTAATACATACCAGTATTTAATCTTTAAGAGTATTTTATGCATGGTTAATATAATACACTGTATATCATTTGTCAAAAACCTTAATTCTGTCGAAAATGAATACCAGCAGAACTTATAAAAAAACAAATACATTAAAATATTTACTTCCATCAAATGTTTTTTTCTTTAAGAATTGTATACATATTTCTGGTAATTTTTTATTTTATATTTTTGGGTAGATTTTAGTTGGTACATTTTAGTTTGAATGACATTAGGTTTGATCATGATTTTCGATTTAATTTTTTTTGTACAGTCCCAAGAAAATGATCACAACAAAGTTTAAACTTTGGCTTAAAAAGAGTTCTCTCTTTAAGATATAAGTTGTATATAAGAAACAAGGGTTTGCAGCCTGATATGGATCTCTTTGATGGTACGGTTTTGCTGTATGTACTGGTCTTTCTAAAAAACACTTTTCAAAATGATGTGCCTTCTTCTTTTGGAAAAAGTTAGCGGTTCAGTCATTGCTGCAATTTTATTGCAGTTGTCTGAATGAGGATACTGTAGTTTCCTTCTTAGACATTGGAGGTGTGGGTTTTGGGAAATGTCTACGAAAAACCACACATGCTATTTACTATCCCTTCAAACAGGGCTTGAATTTGGGTGAAAAATCGTCAAGACAGCCTGGCTTGTTGCTCAACAGTTTTACTGGACCAGAATTTCGCTTTAAACCCCATTAGAAGCCTCAAAGTGAAGTCAATCCTGTTGGAATCAAGCCTGAATAGAGTGAAGGACTCACTCCCATATCCTGTTCACCTGCATCCATTACAATCTCTATTTCCCAACATTATCTGTGATCCTTTGCATTGCTTCTGTAGTTTTGTCTTCTCCTCTTTGGGGTTCCCTGTGAAACGACATGTGCTGTGGCAAGCCCACTTCCTGTTGAAAGACAACACCGTGGACTTGGAATGACACCTTTAAAGCTAAACTTTTATAGCTGCTTTTTTTGTTACTGAAACACCATACTCTGTGGTGAAAGATCCCAATCTCAAGGAGTTAAAACTGACTGCATCTTATGGAATTCACAATAGACCAGGAAGTAGTTATTTGGGGATATTGTTTTTCTGTGGTTTCTAACCCCGAAAAAGTTTAAATGAATCGTAATGAAGCTTTGAAAGAATTTTTTTTTTTAAATGTTGAATCAGTTAAACCCACTAGAATGCAGTGAAAGATTCGACATTAAACATGCTATAAAAATAACAGATTTTATATTCAGTAATGGCTTGGTCAAGGTTGCATAGATGCAAAAGCAATATTTTTCCTAAGATTTTGTTCAGCACTCTCTGTAGACTCCCTGGAGGTTTTTACCCCATGGTGATGTTAAAGAACTAGAACCAGTGTAAGTAAACAACCAAAGCAACTCAAAGAAGCAGCTATGCTATGAGACTTGAGAGAGATCTGCTCTTCAGATGAAATTTACTAGTTAGGATTTCCTTGATAAATGGAGGGAACATAATCGCTTTCCGCACAGCCTCTTGAGGAATCCCACTGGATAATGTTAGCGTCGGAGGTACTTTTTCCCTCAGACTCTCATCAGCAGTTCACTGAACTGAATTGCCAATTGGAAATAGAACCTCATCGTGATGAAAGTAGACTCACTCTAAAGAAATGTAGACAATGTCAAGCCAGAGTGGAAAAGAGGGCGTTGTGTAATTTGGCATGTACGGATTGGGATTCACAAGATCAGTTTGAAATGTAGAAGATAATTGTGATTTCCTGCACAGATCTCTGATTTTTGCTTTAGGCAATTCTTTTAGGGCAAACATTATCTGACCATGATCTGACTATAGTCAGAATACATCAAATTTGTGGCCAGACGTTACACTGCAATGTTATTTGGGTGATTTGCCATTCCTACAGTACATGTGAGTAAGCTTTTCTATTCAAATGTGATCGTTGCAAAATTGTGATGTGCCAGTGTTTTATCCTCCCTTGTAACAATTTGTCCCTCACTCTGAAATACAAATCTGTGTGTGTGTTTATTTTGTCCACTAGTCTCATGACTAAACTGAAACCAAACAAATGTTGAAGTATTTAACATAATGCCCCATTGCTTGGATACCACTCTTGTCAACTATTCCACTGTTATTCTTACATAATGTGTAAATTTCTGGCCAAACATATCAGTCAAAATGGAAAAGTCTCACTCCATTGGCCTTGCCAACAGGGTTGTGTCCCATTTAGTTGTTGCACCCCTGGTATGCCCTAATGAGCGCCAACAATACCATTGCCAAAAGATATTCCAATCGTTTCATTCTCCCCATTGAAATCCCAACACAATTGATGTCATCAGCTATTCAACACATGCAGAGGAAAATAGGTACCCCCTTGTGTAGAGCTAATACTGAAAGACTTTTTTAAAGCTCACCTTTCATTGTTGGGCTTTTTTGAAATTTGTGGTTTTAAGGGGAAAATGGCGCCATACACAGTGCATTCTGAATCCAGGGAAGGAGGATTAACGCGTTGAAAATTAGACTTGCAAATGATATTCACTGTGGTGGATTTGTAAAGGTATGGCTACTGGGTTGCTATTGTGAACCAAGGACTTAGGTCTGGTGCTGTGTTGGAATTTAAATTCATGGTGCACTGTGTGAAGTGTTTTGCAGTGGGTGTGTGGGAGGGATTTTATGGTGATCGTTATGTTAACTATTTATCAGTAAACTCTAAATTGTGAGGTGTGATTGGTGAGGTGTGATTGGTGATGGATTATGCCACACCCAAAAATCATAGACGTTTTGTCCAAGAATGTCCTCCTGAAATCAAAATGACTAAGGTGCCATATTGGTGGAAAGAAACATAACATTATATTTCTTGACTGGGTTGTGCACCTAGAGAGAAAGGTTGAGTGACTGTCATGTAGAAATGTTCAAAATAAAAACATTTTGTATTTATAGGTGTGAAAGTGCACTTTCTTCATGTATTGACATTGAAGGCTCCCGTGTACACAACATCAGCAGTCACATTACCTTTATATACTCATCAACAAATTTTGATCTTCAAACAGATTCTGAAAGACTTGCAGGGAACACTGGCGCCAAGAATGCTGAATGGTGTACAATATACATTTGTGATGCTCAATAAAAAATGCATTGGAAACAATTGGGGACTAGGGGAAAGATTCAACGCTATTCGTTCCTTAGGTTTCTGTGAAGACTGGGAAATTCAATTTGAAATGGATTTCCAATTTGCCACAAAGTTTGATTAAATACATAGGACATTGGCCTACCTGTATAAGTGTATATCAAAGGTGAAATAAAAGATAAATGCAAAAAGGGGGACTTGCAATAAAACCATAAATCTTCATGATGAAGTTTAATCAAAGTTGTTTACATTGTGTTGTGTATTATTTTTTTTAAGATAATTTTATTGTTACTTTTCTAATCTGACTACATGTATGTGTTTCTTGTAATTCTGTCAACTTGAAAACATTTACATAAAAATATTAGCATATGTGTATACAAACTTTAAGTGAGATTGGCCACTGATGGTGACTGATGCTGGTGAATTTGTGCAACCCAAAATAGGGTCAGAATTTTTGTCAGTAGATTGTTTCTGCTGATTGGCTCATTTGTTACTAAAAACAAATTGAAAATGTGCACAGTGTCAATTTACACCATCCCCAGGGCAGAGATCTGTGATGTGTACTTGGTTCCCCACTCTGGAACCATTGACCTCAGAAGAAAACAGATCCAACCAAGCAAAACCCTCTCTGTGAAATTGTCATCTCTTTCACAGTTGAAGAGAGAAAGAAAAATATGTCTGCTACTGCATTATTAATTGAGATGAGCTTATAGCTAAAAGCACACAAGGTCTAGTTGTGGCCTCCAGGCTGCACATGAATCTGACATTTTATTTAGCTAGATATAGTGGAGCTGACAAAGGTTAGGAGTTATAAATATTTTGTGAGATTGTCTTATCAGAATTGGTCTTAGCCAGATCTCTTTACTGACTTCTGGATCTACCATTCAAGCTTAACACTTGCCCGCTCCGTTAAAAGGCTGAAGGAAAAGGGATATGCTGGAAAGATGGTCAAGTCATCAAAATTGTATCAGAAATCCTAGAGGCTAACAAGCCGCAAGAAGTGCAGTGCAGTTGGTGAAGTAAATGAATTATTGAAAAACGTAGCTACGGGGTTTTTACAGCCCATCAAAAAGTTGATGGAATATCTCAGGTGCAGTTACTTTATGGTCGTACTTCAAGAAGTTGATTGAGAGGAAAGACTAAATTATGATACATGGGGGGTGGGATGAAAGAAAGGAAGGGGAGGGGTTAAATAAGGAACTTGGATAGGAATCGTGTGATAACCATACTGTTTGGATGAGCCAAAACACATGATTGTCCTGCACATGACATATGACTATTCTAAGATTTAGAACCCTTTTCTCAATATTTGTTTATTGGGGTTGCCGCCCTGATTCAAACAATCTTTGTAAAAAAAAAAGATGACAGACCCTTAAAAACAATCTTGTAAGATTCTTGAAAAAGCTCATACCAAATAAGCACATAGACGCATCCACACACATTATATTGTAAGTAGATTTGTAACAGATGTCATAATGATATTGACGAACTGGTAATAAGAACATATGGGCGAGTGACTTCATAACGCTTTGCAGCACACTGTTTACATTATGCACACATCACTGGTATGCCTAAAAATAGGCCTAAGTTAGGATCAATACGCTTTGTGGTGTAATGAATATTGGATTTTCCTGTGTAAGTCTGCAACGCTAAACAATGTGTCATCGGAACGGCTAGGGAAATTGATTTACATGCGCTGCTCTGTTTCAAAATGGAGCTACCGTACACAGAAGCTGACTCCGTAATGGAGAGGATTAATTTTGACAATATTAACTTAATTATGTTGTACAGCATTAGTTAACAAATTGTAACGTTCATCTGTCGGTTTGCAAGAAAGCCAATATAGACACTAAGCAGGATTGGAGGGGGCCATGGACGTAACCAGAACTTGGAATAGAGTCTTTCTTTTATTTTGGATCTTCATGAAACTAGACAAAAGATTATCTCAAATTTTTAAGAGAAAATTGATGTGACACCTCACCTACTTTTCTATTGCCAAATAAAATGACTTGTCTTGTTGTAGTGCACATGTCACGATGACGAATCTTGAATGTGTACTGAATGGCAATGATAGTGATAACATGTATAAGCAACTGATTGGTGTGTTGGTTAATCCATGTGAAGAGCTCCATGTTGAGTTCAGGGGAAGAGGATCTTTGAGAAATCCTTCATATCCATGATTCATGAAACAGCTCCACCCTCTTGATGTCTGTCTGGCCAGGAAGGTGACTGATAAGAAGTGTACTGAATCTGAACTTGGAGATCTTACTCCATGTTTTGCAAACAATCATCTGGTTTAGATTAGGAAAGCCTCTGCCCTATCTATCCGTACCGGTGCACCAAAATATCTTTCATTTGCCCAAAAAGCGACGCGGGAAAAGACCAAGTGACTTTCAAATATCATGGGGAAAGCGATCACGTAGAACATGCAGCTGGGTACAGCTTCTCTGGATCCCAGTGGAGGAAATGAATTTACTGTGACTCAATTTCATAGACATTGATCCATTGTAATTATGTCTGGTGCCGAAACCTTGTTACCTTGACGGAATAATAAAGTACAGTCAATCGGCAAACTTGAACTTACGCAGGAAAAACAGGTCCCCAAGTCTTTTAGAAAATATATTCAGTGTTTATGATTCGTGTGTTCATGAATGCTGAACTTAATCTTATTTACATGTCAGTTTGAAAATTCATTTCATTTTGCTTAAGAATCTGACCTGATGTGGAGGTGCGAGGTTTGGATAATATCACTCCCTTAAGGACGATGTCGATTGCCGTAACACACATGGCGGGATTAGAAATTGGAAGCTTCGTTTGCCACATTGCCGTTTTTATGGTGGCATCGGCAACGAACCTGTGATCATTGGGTAATATGATTAAATAACTCTGGCTCAGTCACAGGGAAAATTACGGCTGTTTTGAAAATGTTAAGTGCGGGTGGTTTCTAAAGTGAGCTCATTCCTTTAAAGTCCTAGTCTGTTTGACTCCGCAAGACTGCCCAATTTGCATTTTTAAGAAAATATTGCAGTAAATTGTGTATTGAAAATTTGAAGTGATTGTTCTGTACATTGTTGTCTGACACACAACAACTTAAAAAATAACTTTATGAACATTAAAAAACAAAACAAATAAAATTTTCACATAGCTAGACAAGATATGAGAAATTCAGACCAAATCAAACAGCAGAAAAAGATTAAAAACGAAAATGCAAAATTTTCTTTAAAGCAACATAAGTCTTTATAGCACTAGTTTGGTAATTTATCCTTAACGTATATATCTGACAAGTGAATTTGCTATTTGAGGTCATTTTAAGCTACCCATGCAAGTAATTGAGGCAAATTAATACAAAACGATGTTGCTGTTTTCTAATGAGAAGATTCTGACGCTAATCCCACTGGTCTTCTAAATAGGTTTTGACCCTTTGTTTTCTGCCTAATTCATTTCTTTTCTCCTTTATCCTAATTCTGCTATAAAAATAGTCATAAAAGTTTCACAAATTGCTTTTGCTGGAATGTTTGTGCTTGTAATTATTGAAATTATCCTTGATGTTATACTCTAGTGAATTGCTGTTCAAGTTTTAATGGATCTCCCGAGGCAGTGCTTTACTGTCGCAACATATTTTAGCTGAAATTTTATCGGAAAATTTCCTTCATGAAAATAATCACAAACATAAATAATATTGAATTGTAAAAGTTTCATCTGATGCCAATATTCTGTTGGCTTTCATAGGTTTATTAATTTTGATTGTAATTTAAGCAAAGTAGTATGTTTTGTCTACTTACGAATTGGTCGTATTGAACTTATTAGTGCAGTTACTTTTATATTGGGACTTTTCTGAACTGCACAGAGGTATATGTACAATATACTTGCATGGTTTGCTTCTTACGGTTTATTAGGAAAAATTCTTCATAAAACTTTGGTTGGAATCGTACCCAAGACCTCATGAGTTCTAGAGCAGTTGACTTAAGCAAACAGTAGTAAAATACAAATGTGTTCAATTTCAGCAGCCAATTGTACTTGCGGTATTTGCAGATGGCTTTTGTTCAAAAGTTTTTTAATGTTCATCTTGTTGGCTTTGGTGTACTTGTTTTTCCCAACTAGTAATTCTGATTTCTTTCTTCTTTTTTTTTTTTTTTTTTTTTTACAACCAGTATATTTTGCAGCATGTCTCATGCAGATCACTTGAGAATTCTACTGGTTTGGTTAAAATCACCATGTTTATGCACTGAGGCAGATTAACGTAGCGGGCTGCATTATATTGACGTCGGTACATGTAGTCACAGGCACAGGGTAGCAGGCTGGGGAAAATTAAATCTTAAGCGTAGGATATAGGGCAGGCAGTTATCTACATGCGTGTACAGTGTACGAAAGACAGTCCCTCAGGCTTTCTTCTTGCTGTGTGTATGGCATGGGCATCTTCTTTATGATTTCATTTTTAAGTAGTCTTGCTTTGTCATTTCTTGCTTGAAAATGTCACAAACTAGACAAGATTACAAATTGTTAACATGATAAGTTACCAAGTATTTATATTTTGATATATTGATTTTTTAGGAAATCTGTAATTAGGATGAATCTGAGTGCAATTTTGAAGAGTAAATGGAACATTTCTCCTTAAAAAAGAAACTGAGTCACAGTTTTACTCACTTTATACAGTAACTTATATGGGGGGTTTAAATTTATATTCAAATTTGCTAACGTCCCACTGGTGTGCCTGGGTTGTTTGCTACAGATTCTTGTGAAGGAGGACATCAGAAGATTCCGCTTGGATATCTCTCCATCATATAATTATGATACCATCAGACCGTATCAACCAGATGGCATCAACCCTTACTACTAATTACTTGTATTTAGAAAGTACGGATCAATCGACAAATGTTCTCTGCATTTCAGCACTTGCCCACCCAGTGCTAACCCCAGCTTGACGGCCGCCTGGCCATGTCGATAAGATCTCAAGAGCTCTTACGTTAATATTGATTTTTCTCGGTTCGCTTTGCATCACCACTATCATTGCTTTTCATCAGTGGAGCCACCAAATACCATCGGAAAGTTGGTATTGCAAAGATCCTTTCATCAACAATAATATCCGTGTTTTGTTTGATTTTGGGAAATTCTTATCCTCTATTCATTCTGGGGTTGATTAGTGTTTGATAAGGCCAAGCCTGTTTGATCCTGTAATCTTCAATTATTGATTTTTTAGACTCGCTTTTCATAGTGTTCACAAAAAGTAGTTCAATGCATTTGTGTTGGAGGTGTTCACTATTGAGCATAGGGCTGTGGAAAGTAAGATTAATTTTATTTTGAGGATCCGTTACAACTTCTGACATGGCCTTTATTCAGATTCAGAATGAAGTTCCAACTTTAAATGACTGACTTTCAGATCATGTTGTAAAAATGTATGGAGCCTGATTTACAGGTCACTTTGGTTCAGTTTCAACAAACTAATAAAAATGTCTTGAACTAAGTAAAAATGTATTTTGTCTGTTGAAAAATTGAAGGTTAAAATTAAAATGTAGCTTGGATAAATGTGATCTTCTTCAACATCATAATATAAACAGAACATTTTTTCTAACAATTTAAAGAGCAGAAATGAAAACAATAAATGAAATGAAAAAAAGAAAAAAAATCAATAAAAATAGTAATCACATAGAACTCTTTACAATGTTTATTTGACTTTTTATCGCTGGTTGTTTTATTCACTTGGCCCGTTCACTGTGCACGCAACTGTTTATAATTGACACCGAATGACAACTCCGATTCCAAAATCAACAATAAGCATACCCGTCTTTTTCAATATCTACTTGAAATCGATGATGTTGACCGACCCACTGCCAGTCATTGACTGGTTGTCCTGTGTTGTATATGACCAGTTAACTACTCGACCCACTGGCCCTCACATCTGATATGATTATGTGTTTCCGCCCCACTGTACCGAATCCAAAGGAAGTTGTGTTATTGTTTGAAGGAACAGACCTTGAATCCTGTTATATACGTAGCAATGACTTTTTGTTATTTTTCAGTCAACGGTTTGTACACGGATATCGTGAACGATTTTTGTGTCCTGAGCAGGGTTTATTAAATTTTTTTGTTACATGTAGCGAATAGATTACACTGGCATGTTTGGCATTTGCTACTAGTACTAGGATGTGGCAGGCATAAGGCAGTGTATGCTTTCAGACTAAAGTGACTGTAAATGCATTCATGTTTGTTTTAAAGTAAAAGTGTAACATTTTTTTAAGTGTATCATCATAATTTGATAATTAAATGGTCTAGTGTTTCACACAATATTATTGTGTGAAAGTGAAAGTTCAACTTAAAGTACATGGGTTTTGAAAAAACTTGGTCAGAATGCTGCATGCTTTGACAACCTGTGCAGATCCATAATGACAGCATATCTCATTGAATACCTTCTTATGATCTAAAAAAAAAAACATCTCCTTGGAAAATAATCATTAACATCCTTCAATTTGATAACTATCAATTGTACACATCCTCAACAATAACCAATTTGGAAATAATACCATTAATGGTCTTCATTTTGATCACTTAAAATAAAAGGAAATATTTGTCAAACATCAAAGAAGATTGTAATCCAATGAGGAATAGTCCAGTAACAAGACTGGATGGACTAATCATAGAGCGTGTAACAAATCAATAAGTTGCAATACAAGCTTGTCTGCATTTATTATGAGAGATGACAAGGAGGTTCTGCTCAGTAATTAACGTTTCTCTATTATTTAAGGTCGATTGAAGCACAGCCTTAATGCCCGTATATCTTTTTGCATGTCGGAGGTATTGCAGACAATATTAAATTAAAGAGATAGTGTCTAATCATTGTGTGGAATAAACAGATTATCTATCATTGATGTAAGAATCATCATGTAAATGTGCTTGGTTTTAAAAATGTCTTAATACAGAATTATTGGACTATGTTACCGGGCTGCAATCAAGCTACTAAAGTCTATAATGTGAATATAGGGTGACAGTGTTCAGCACAAATTAAGTTATAGTTGCTCATCTTCACCACCGTGGCATTTTGAACATAAATATTTCACCTTTAGAGGCTTCCAGGCAATAAATGAGTTTGACATTGTGATGTTCCATCCAATCTCATCTATTCTGACAAAGCATGATCAATCTCTGCATGTCGTATGTCATCTGCCCATTGAGAACAGGCTTTTTATCACCTGCCCTTATTATACATGTAAGTCAAATCTTGCTGGAAGTCTTCCTACATAATGAACGCAGTCTGCATATGGTTGTCACAACCATGTGCTTTTCTTGTAAGTAGATGAACAGCATTTTGATTTTGTAAAAGACACAGTACTGAAGAAATTATTTTCGGTGACAATTTTACTTCAGCTACTAGCCCCAATCTTTGAGTTTCCATGTCAGATGGTTGGTTACCCATGGGGCCCAAGCAAAGCTCAGAGGATGTTTACATGCCTACCAGCCTCTTCAGTACATGATACATCCTTAATGGCTTCAAGAATCATGCACATAGTATGTTTGCCTTGCTTAATTCTAACAATGATCTGTAGGAACATACACTTAGCATGTGGGCTGCATTAATCGTAGTGCTCAAGTGTCTTTGTAATAAAAATGGTGACATTTAAAATCCTTTATAATGATACTTTTTGTGAAGATGCTTTAAAGATTAATCAGCAAATAGCCAGGTTCACAATGGCTCTTTACGGAATTCAGAAACCAAAAGAAGAAGCAAAATTGTCGGGCATTTGTGTGTGTTTGCATCAAATTCAACCATTTAAAGAAAGTGTAACCGATTTTCAAAGTTTTCTCACATCAAATGGCTATGGTCCCACTTTCACCCTGTGCAGATTATGTTTCCGAATTATAATGGATCGCTGATTGAAATTGGCTGAGTTAATGGGTGAGATTTCCTGAGCTAAGTTTGCCAACTAAATCTAAACTGAATTAGTCTGGCTGGAGGTGTGTATTGATGAGCCAAGCCGCATTGTGTGTCTATCACCACTGTCTGGGCACAGACCCTCTCCATGAGCCATAACATGGTTACTAAACTTGGTGTACAGTTGGAGTTGTGTTGTGAAATTTTTGACCTTATATGGGCATAGAGTTAGGTCCTTAATTGGGCTGGAAGGATTTTTGGTCTCACAAGAATGTGTAGTCTGCTGAACTCTTGTCTTGGCTGTCTAAAGGTATACTTGTAATGCGGTAAAGTCATTAATGAGCTGGTCATGAAAATCATCTCTAAAAACATATAACATTATTAGGCCTAAGTGATGTATACTTAAAAATGTATCTTTGCTGGTTGATTTCCTGGATCTTGTGGTAACATTGAAATGCTTTCGTTAGTAACACTGCCGGGTGTGTTCCAAGTAACACTGGTTTGATGCATGTATGTGTACATACAAATTTTGAAAGTAATTACATGTACTAAACAAATGAGTAGAGGGAGAAATATTTGGATTAAAAAATGTTGTAGGACAAAAAACTATCTTTGTATATCTTTAACCAAAAAATTTGAATGAAGAAGACAATTTTAAATGATCCATCAAGCCATTCTATTTCTTTGAAATGTAAACACTTAAGTCCTGTAATTTATTAAGAAACACACAAAATATATCTTGAACTATCTATTTACTTTGATTAAATTAATTGAAGTCTCAGCCATACATTGACCAGACAGTATTGTTAACCGTGCAGTAATTCTTCTGTGGAAGCTACTGACAACCTTCATGAGGATCTATGCAGAAAATTAGGCTTATGAATATTTAAAGATTATTCATGGATATTGAAGGGAAGTGTGACAGTAGGCATACTGTACAGCTCAGCGGCCAAATGTCATTTAAGAAATGCATTTCATTTTAGTTCTAACAATTACGTTGATGTAGGAAGTGAACAGACATAAGAGTATCTGCAGAATCTTGATACTGTAGAGAATTCCAGTCGCTGGCGAGTAATTATGACATACATGTAATCAAGGCTCAATATTCACTGTCTGAGTGTGAAGAATGTATTCCTACTCACACAAAATGAAGGTCACAACAGCCTTGAATTCCATTGATCTGAATTCTGTTGACACTTGGTAGATTCTTCATTTGATGTGTAACACTTTGAGTGCACTTAGAAAAACTTAAAGATGCTAAACCTTACATTTTTTCAAATTTCTCACATGTTAAATTTAGAGTCCCAGTTAATCCTCAAGCTTCCCAGAGTTATGAAATAGTCAAAATTACATACAAATATCATTCCAAAACAATTTTAAAATGCACACAAAATTATGAAACTTGAACAGCCCCAGCCCCCCCCCCCCCTCCATCTGATAATGTTTTTAGTCAGGACACTAAAACAATATTGTTGTAACCCATACTAGGTTCTTTAGCAGAGGCACATTTCTTCGATCTCCGATCTCTGAAATGGTGAACACACACGCATGTGCCGTCTTGCCATGTTTACAATCCCTAAGATCGCCAAGACCTATTCCGTGTTCTGGACACGGTTCCACCGTCATTTATCATAGTTTTTCATGCTCTGTTGACTCGCATTGTTCAAATACAATTCTATAACTGGGGTTTAATCTCATAGAGTAAATATCGGCAGCTTGATAAGTTATTAATGTCAATAACTAGTGTAGGTATTGATGTACAGTAATGTATGGCTGCTTACACAGAAGTACTACGCGTATTTTAAGTGGGCTTCTTCTAATGGATCATATTGTACAAAACCAACATTGATTTCAGAACTGCCAGATTTATACACAAGAAGAGATACTTGTGACCTCGTACATTTTTTTGATTTTGTTAAAAATTAATGATCAGAACAAATATTGTATACACACGTGTTCCTCTGTTGGGCATTTCCTTTAATTCAAGAAATTGATATTTAAGGCATGTAGTTAATGTTGTTTCTAGGATTTTGGTCTAGTAACCTCTATGGGGAGAACTCACTGCTTAATTAAAGCCTCATCACCAGAATACTAGGGATTTCCAGATCATTGATTTCTCTTTAAATTACAGATCAGAGCCAGATGTTTTTATTGGACATTAAAATTAGAAGGGAGTACATATTGCATGGTTTTATGACCGCTTCAGAAATGTAAGGGTTAGTTTTTTTGAAGGCAGTAAATGTAAGCTGTCTGTCAGTATACGTACTTAATATGAATCAAGATTCAAGGCATGCTATGGACAAAATAGTTGGTGAAGGAGTCTATCTTTCATTAGTGTAAGTGTGCTATTTGGGAATTCTATAGCTTATAATGACAACAAGTATCAATGGAAATGTCCCAAAGAGGTACCTTCTTTAGTCTGTGGCCCAATTTCATGGCTCAAGAAAGGAAAACATCAACGCTAGGTGTCTGAGGATAGTTTGTGTTAGTTTAACTTCAGGTTTACAAAAATGTTGTTGGGCGATTGTGCTGAAAAATGCCACTGATCCTAGTCATATTGTCAATGATCGTTGTAGTTTTGGCACTGACAAATTTCTCGCCGGATGCGACTCAACTGTAACTTTTTTCATGTGTGTATAGCATTGAAATGAACAGGTATACAATTAGCAGACATTGCAACAGCTTGAGGTAAATTGTATTGACACCGCCTTGAGAAACCCTCTTTATAGTATTCAAGGAGACAAAAATTGGAATAAACAGAAATTTTAAACCTCTTACCAGGCTATGTAAATTTTGACTGTATTTACTCTGTACTTCAGCCCTACATAGCCATACTGCCAAACAAGGGCAAAGTAAACATGGAGTGCAAACACTCTACAATGTTAGAGTTCCTGTGCCACACTACACAGTAAATGCTGTTCCACTGACTGTTAACATTACGTACTGTACTTGTACTTAACACTCCAGAGTCTGGGTATGACCATAGTATGACTGACTGCTGGTTGTTTAAATTGATGCAGGGTCAAAAGGGGCGCAGCTACCCTCCCATGATACAACATGGTGTGGCATTTGGGTTGATGTTGGTGGCTCAGTGTGCGTGTAGTGTTTTGTGTTTTCTGTATCAAGGTTATTCATGTTGATATGATTGTACACGCTTTAACAAGTATCTTTGAATAGTAATATTGATATCACTTTTGTTATTAGCATTAGGATTTTTATCATTGTGTTTCAAGTGTTGACTTAAGTAACCTGAAGAGGGCGGTGTTTAAGTAGTGTGTGATTTTTTTTTAATCATCTCAATGATTTCCGATGAACAGCTGTACTGATGAAAAATGTATGAGGAAACATGTCAACTGTCTTTTTCAGATAAAAAAGAAGTGTTCATCAGTGATTTCGTAGGAAGTAAATTAACCTACAAGTGGAAAGGTATGTTAAACTAAAGGAATATTGACTTTGTGTACAAATACTCATGTTTGTTTGTTTTTTTCTTTCTTTTCTATGTATTCAGAAATAAGCAAAGTACGCAAGAATATGTACAACATCAACAACGACACACAACCCCTCATGCTTCCAGACCCCATTGGCCAAACGACTACACTCTCAGAAAAGCTGTTTGTTCCTGTAAAAACATACCCAGATGTAAGTATTAAGACAAGACAATGTTTGTAACCTCACTGGTAACATCTACCCATTTGAAAGAGAAGATAACATTTTCACAACAACATAATTTGAGAAGTGAGTTCCCTCAGTCTGTTGTTGATTCAACAATCACAAGACATAAGACCAGTTATATTTCAGCCTTTCTGATATTTTTGGGCACTTATTCCAATGAAGTTGCACTAGTGAGCATTCAGAGATGTTACGGAACCAGAAGTTTGAAATGTTCACTTCTCCAAAAACCAACGCTGTAGGCCTGCAACGTTGGCCCACGTCTTTTACGCTCTGCACAGTGACTTGCTTGAGTTACTATGAACTCTAGATATATAAGCACATAGATCTATCCTAAAGTGTGTCTCAATGATGATGATGATGATGTTAAAAAGAAGGCTCCGAGTTGGGCAGTGTGAACGTGTCAGAAATTCCGACCGCGTTCCCGTCCCGTTGAAGTACTCAAGGACTTGATTCTCAGGGCACTCCTTGTCACCTCTATCGGGGTTGGGTTTACAAGCCCTTGACGCTGGTGCTGTTTGCCGTAGCTCGCTACTATGGAGGGGGTAGCAAGGCGTGATTTGCATGAGGGATGAAACTACAGGCAGATCCGACTACTGATTATAAATGCAAATTCCTCTTGTGTGTGTGTATTGGATGGCAATGTCACCCCAGATTGGTTATCAATTATTAATTAAAATGATAGACTTCCACCCTGTCAATTTGAAAAGAAAATGTCAATTATTTGGTTCTTCACTTACATGCAAATGGTACAACAAAAAGCCACCTATGTCCTTATTGAATTTCATGTGCTAACTGAAGTAGATGTTCTCTGATAAAAAATGCTGCAATTATCCACAGAACACAATGTAAAAATAACAGACTATCTCAACATTTTTTTAATAAAACAAAATTCAGTGTGTATTAAATTATTTGTTTTTTTCTGCCCAACTGGTTTTCTACTCAGATTCCACAATATTTGTTTGTCTTTTTAAGAATTGAAATGCAGATTATAAGGGGTAAGTTTGCAGTAACACCATGTAATAAATCTGTTTTGAGTAGTGGTGGTTTGGATAGCAGCAGTGTTGTACTCAACGTTTTGACCTGAAGAACACCAGAGTATCTTGGTCGAAACGTCAGTATAAACCGACAGTTCTCAAAAGTGATTTATCACATGGTATTACTGCAAACCCAGGGTTTGCCCTTAATTTTTTTCGTTCACTATCCAGCAGGACCACTAGGCTTGATTTCTGACTGGTCAGGTTTTTGAGTGGTTCATTGTACTGTACATAAATGGCGTGTGTGCACCACAGTCAAGCAGTTTCATTTTAAAGTTAAGCTGTGGACATGTCTGAAATTGGAGTTATTTTTAGTTAGTTATTAGAGTATCGTAACTCTGATGTATGACATGCCCACAACTAACTTACCAAAGGCTCTGTAAACTTTGTAAATTTTATTCGAGAAGAACACTGCCAGACTAGTCAGTCTTGCTATTTATGTATCACTGCATTATCTTAAGTCGACTTTGAATTCTTTAATCCATACCGTGCAGACTTTTTTTTTTGCTGGCCAGCCGGACTATTTGAGAGTGTGTTTCAGCTGGTCTGCTGTACAGCGGACCATTGCTGAGGTCCAACCCTGAAACCTACCCTTAATGTCTATATCAACCATCTAAAGCTTCAATTTTGACTTGAAATGCAGATTCACTCAAGATGTCTGGTACCAAATGTAGTAATATTTTGAAGCCAGAGTTTTGTGATTGATAATTACTAATGGCTTATGCACCATTTACCCTGTGGTCTTCAAGTAGTTAATTAGTTTCTCTACAAATAACAGATCCAACAATAACAGAACAAACCCTTGTGAGTTCAAGTGCACTTTGACTGTGCCTGGATAACACATGAATATAATTTCCCTGAACACAAAATGTCTCTTGCACTGTTAGACATTCAGCCCGCTCATCATTCTAGAAAGCGGCATTTATTACATTACTATTTCCCTCTCGTTGTAGACTGCAAGCGATATTTCTGTGTCATTTTCCCTAAGGGCAATTGACTTTGGGGTGTTCACAGCAGATTTTCTGGGAGCAATCCTGTTACATTGAGGCGGGGGAAAAGTTCATGAGGAAGGAGTGGATATTCATTTTTTTTTAGATGGAATTATTTATCGTAGACTAATGTTAACCATCTGCAGTATTTTTTTATTACATCATAAAGTGAAGTGGTCTGTTAATTGCTAAATGCCACAGAATTGGAGTTGAAGCAAAAAAATAATAATAATTATAAAAAATGGGACAAAAGAAAAAATAGGTGTTTAATGAAAAGCATTGCAACATATTTATGAAATTACCTTCTGAAACATTGCAAGTTTATTACATGCTTAAATTGTTCTGGTAATGAAACCATGATTCCTTTAAGAGAAGATGATGAAGAAATGCTGACTTTTAGGTGTGGGATAGTAAAAACTGAAGGTAGGGACTGACAACCCAACCCAAATGGGAGGCTCTGTCCGATTTGGGATTCAAACCAGGAATCACAGAGGTTAAAGGCAGGGCAAGATACCACTAAGCCAACCTGATCATGTCTGCATTCCTTCAAAATGAAGTGGTACGTCATTGTTATTCATACCAATTTTCAATCTGAATTTTGCTTCTAAAGGATTCTGACATTGATTGTTTGTGCCATTGTTGCCAAAATTATGTTCTTTGATTTAAAAAGTCAGGTAGTGTCTCCTAAGCAACTGCAAGGATAATGTGCACTTGCAATATACTGCATTGAGCCCTTGAGCTGGGTATTTGCGGTTCGTTACATTGTATACTCTATACGTTAAAATTACCCCATGGAGAAGTTTGTGGGTCACAGGGGTTGATGAGAATGTAGCATACTGCACTTTGTGTACAAACAACTAATACAACTTCAGAACGTAATCAAGATCTGGTATGCATTTAACAACTGTTTTCACTCATACAATATTAATTTTGGGCTCCGTTATTGTAAGCAGCTAGCGGTACTATAGAAATGTCAAATGCCAATTGAAGCTTTATTTGTGACAGACAGTAGGAGCCAAATGATACTACATGTACACAGACAACTGTTTAAAGTATATGATCGTGTTATTTTGAAGCTTAGATGCTCACAGTCACACTATTTTCTTCATTAGTGAAAGAAATGAAATCGCAAAATTTGATTTAGTAGGTATTGCAATGATGAAACTTTACAATTGGGATGGAGTTTTTAATTTGCCAAACATGCTTATATTGGGGAGAAAAAGTGCTATACCACCATTTTGACTACTGGTATTCAAAGTTGTTAAGGTGTGGGCGAGTGATCAATATGCAATTTCCAAAGGCTTTGGAGTTCAGCAAGTCAACCTGAAAGCTCTCCAAACTGTCTGGGAGATTTCATCTGCATCAAATCCCCTGAAACCAAAATATGTTAACCCACTTTGCAAGGAAGACCTACAAGAAGATTTTATAATAATAATAATAATAATGCAAAAAAAATCCCAAGTGTTCCTGATGTACAAGTACTTATTTGATAATATGGGTAATGCACGTGTAAAGGTTGTTGAGTTTTAGTTTTAATCCCCCGAGGTACCATTGCTAATGTACATGTATCGTCACTCCTTACATCTCGCTCCAATCTCATTTGGCAATGATGTCTACCTTGGGAACAAAAAGACATTTTCAAATGCACTTTAGGTCTCCGCTAAAATAGCTGGCTCAATAAAGTGTGTGCTTTTGCTTACCGACACCTCACTTACTATCTCTGTCATTGCTCATATAGATGGCCATGTATTTGACCAAGTGTCGCCCTAAATGCATCTTTGCGTTAAATGGCAATGGAGATAGACTTTGCACTACATAGCTCCCAGGGGATAAGCTTGGCCACATGTGAGGATTCTAAAATGGCCTGATCAGCGTGTTTTTGTTAACCCTCATCGAAATATGAATGTTAATAATTTGCCAGGGTTAAAAAAGCTTTGAATATTTAAAGCGTATAGGCACAACTTTTGCATACAGAATAAACTGGCGCAGTTGTTATTGCCTCCTGCCCCATGATTAGCCTTGGCAATGAGATGGGCTGTATTGGAGTTTATTGAACCTTATCCAAACATTTTTAGTCAAATCTTCCATTTGACTTTGATGGATTCAGAGTATGCACACCGTTTGTAGTTATGTAGTTGGAATATCTGTTGGTGAATTTCTATATGATTGCCAAAAGGAGTTTTTCTATAATAAAGGGCAGTTATTATTATTTTAAATGTTAATTTGTATATGCCCACGAAGGGGCACCTGGGTTTTCTTGTGTAGATGCCTTGGGTTGTTTAGAGGTATAATAACAATTAACATGTACATGGATTTATAGACCTTTCCAAGATTTGTATGGTGTGGAATAACCCATTGGCCAGTACATTGTAGATCTTACCATGGGGCAGCCATCTTGTTTTCCTCTCCTTCAAATCAATATAGCCAAACTGAGACTGAAAGAGAAAAAACGGTCTGGCCCAATTTTGTGTAATGTCAACCAGCATCCTTGATTCACAACTAGGACCTTCAATCTTGAGAACAAGATCAATACCTTATTTCTCTATACAATGGGATGACTGTGGACTTGCAGTATGTGTTAAGATTTTAAGGAAGAAAGTTTGAATGTATTTAAATATCTTACAGAATTATTCAGGAGGGTTTAACTCCTTTTCCTTCCGAGTGGTGCTTCAAGTGAAAGTTAGCACTGCATCTGAGCAACACATTATATAGAGAATGTAAATTGCTGATAAAAAGCTGGTTGTTTTGAAACCAAGACGATTCTGTAGCATGCTGGAGATCAGCTTTGATCAATAATTTAAGACATTCAAGTGTGTGAAACCGGCAGGCTGAATTGGCCTTGCTTCCTTCCTGGAGGAAAGGTGTCGGGGCAGGAAAGACTGAAGCATGTGTCTACGACTCCAATAGCACGCTGTTAGCACAAACAAGCTTAGCTAATAATATTAAAGGGATGGTACAGTCAAGTTTAAGCTAACGCACTAGGGAATTGGGGGCTGATTGCCAAATTGTATAATTAAAAACACACTGTATTTTGGATTCAGCTCAGCAAGTAGGTCGATACCTTTTTCATTTTTAAGTTATCTGAACAATAGAAAGATGAATAAATTTAGTCATTACATTTATGTGAACATGTGTAATTCGATTGAATGAAATCTAAAGGCAAAAACACTTCACAATCATATACTTGTCCAAGACAGAAACCACTAGAAGCAAGATAACCCCCCCCCCTTTCAAATTGGCAAGAAAAGAAAAAAGAGATTGTCAGGAAGCTAAACTGAGTTACCTTGGAGTGAATAGCAGCATCTCTTATCCTTGCAAGAGGTTATCCATTTATTAGCCACTGATTGTCCAAGCTGTTGTTGTTGCTTGAAATCCTTTTAGTTCCTGTGAGTACAATCAACTTGGCCTTGTCTCATTGTTTCTCAGTAAATTGCAGTGAAATGCCATCCGTGCACTTGAATAATAACCTCACATAAATGTCGTCTTGGCTAGATAACGTGAGAAGATCTCTAGTTGATCATTCACTATCAAGCAGTCTATACAGACAGTTCCTCACTTGGGCAGCTTCTAGGGGAGACAAAATTGGTTGCATTTTGACACAAAACTGATGCAATCTTCAATATCATGGTAACTCAAAACCCACTTGGTCAGACTGTGGTGACGTTAGTTTGCCTGTTATATTCCAAGCGTTGGTTTGCATATATGCAATGCTGAATCCAGTGAACTTGGAAAAAACAAGGGTTCAACGTAAGTTCGTAGTAAGGGTAAAACATTGAGGTTTTGGTTCTCGGAATTTAGAAGTACTTATAAATGAATAATTCTGAAATTTATCACCAATTTAACCTGCAAAGGTTTCTCTCGATGTAGTATCTCATCATACAGACATGATGTAATCACAAATCCACAAGATGTCTCAATATGAACTGTATTGAATTTTTTATTAACAAAAAACTTCCATCTTTAGCTGCAAGTATAATGCATTGGCTGTCATAGCAATTTCATTAATTTGATTCACATACATTCTCCCCCACCCCCAGCACACAAACTAAAAAATAATAATTAAGTACAGAAATTTGTTACGAGATAGGTCTCAAGATGATGAGTACCAGTCCCACCTTTGTTGTAAGCTTTTAGCTTGGAAATCAGCAAGGGTAATTGCCAATCTCATAGCAGTCAAGGAAATTAATATTTCTGTTTGTAGTTGTCAGAGACTTGAGTCAGTGTAACATCATAATGTCAAATGTAACTCTTAAAAGCGCATTACAAAGGCATGCACAGCATACATTAGGCTGAAAATTTAGGCTGTCAACATCAAGTTACAACTGTTCCATTACTAGGTGTTATATTGCCAGTACCAAAGGGTAGTGTACATGCCCTATGTATAGGTAATCCAGATGTTATTTCATATTCAGAGTTCACATCACAGGCTCAAGGAATGAAAAATAAATTGAAAAAGCATATGGATAAAGTAGCACAGGCAGTTTGTCATTTGGCTTTGTAACATGAATTTATTATTAAATTAAAGGGGAGAGTTTTTTTGTTGAGCAAACTGTTCCTTGTGTGTTTTTTTCTGTCAAAGAAATTTACTGATAGCTCAGCATCAAGGTTTTAGGATTTGAAAAAGGATAATAAATTCTGTTAGTTGACAAGCAGGTTCTCCAAAAAGCTTGGTTACAGCACTTCGCAGATATTGCTTTGTTGAGAAACTTGTAAAAATACTATCCACATTGAAAAACTGTATCGTAAGCACTGGGCTAAAACCATGCTCAGTATTGTATTACTATTAGGGGATTGAACATAATGTATAATAATAGTATTGTGTATTTGTTATTGAGTTTTTTTAATCCAAGTTGGCCCCTCAAAAGTGTATTACTGTACTTTTACCCCTATATACCTATATCAAACTATAATGATCATTCCTTGATGACATGCTAACACGATTAGCTTAGAAGTTTTGTACATGTAGCAGATTATGCTTGATCAGATGAAGAATGCGCATGAATACAAACATGTAAGACAATTCTGATCTGTGAAATATAGTACAGTTGTGTACATTTTAAGCAGGCCTATGGCCACGGTCACAGTCACTTTTATACACATTTGTTGTTACACTTTGTTGGGTTTCCTATATGCAGCCTGCCCTGTACAGGCACAGTGCTGGTGTTAAAGGGACCAGTCTATTTGTGTGATTTTCCCACTCATAATCGCTTGTGATATACCCACGAGCCTCAAACACTGCATACCAGTGCATCTCTTCCGTAGCATCTGAACAGATCCCAAGTCTCTGTTTTGACCATTACGCTTAACTGAAGCAGAGAGCTTAACCAGCTTAACTGTATCAGCTCACAAGCCATTCCTGCATATAAAACATTAATATCATGAGTCAATTTGACAGTTTGCAATCTGATGATGTATGGGCTCCATTGACTGCCCTGAATAAATTATTGTCATTTAATTCAAGACACAGTTATGCCACTTCAGCATCAATAAAAGATGCGACTTTGGGCAATTCGATAAACTTGACCTAAATAATATTTACAACTTACTTTCAGACCATAATTGGCTGTCACATCACTGGGACTGAAATCTGTCAACGCTGAAATCATGAAAAGTACAGTTTAGTGGTTTAATGCAAGAAGCACAAAATGTAGGCCAAGGGAAGCTGTAACTAATTTGTCTTTTAATTGGCATTCAAGTACGATTCTATGCACAATGCCTCACAACCTTTGACAACTTTCATCATAGAGCAAGGACCAGCCTTTCAAGCAAGTGACATTTTGAGGATTACAACAAATTAGGTTGATGGGGACACTGTAGATGTGAAACCCATTTCATCCGGGTCGTTCACAAAAAAACGTAAATGGAGATGAAAAAGGTGGTGCTGTTAAGTTTATCCAGTGTGTTCAAAAGTTTTTTTTTAAACAAGCTGTATAATCTGATAATCAATGTGGCTTTACTCTTTAGAACCATGGTTTAAATGGTTGTTCATTCTCAAAACAAGGTGAGAGTGCCAGTTAATCAACATGGCCAAATTGTGACCACAGATTGGTCAACTCTTCCTCTGAATAAAATACATTATATAATAAAATAAGTTTGGTAGTCACCCCCTGCTGAAACTCTCCAAATGAACCACATTCCATGCCCATTCTTGACATTCCAATCAAGGGTCTGAAGCAATGCCATATGGACAGCTGCCTACTGTGATAGTCAAAAGAAAAGCAAAGGCTTGTGACCTATGGAAATTATGGAAATGATATCTGTGCAGTGATGACAGACCAGGAGATAATTATTTGATTTGAATGCAGGCCACTACAGATTTAGTGACATTTCAAAAATATTTTGACATTTCCCACGTAAGCTGCTACATGGATCAAAGAGTCACTGTTAGTGACCCTTCACCAGGGGAACTCAATTCTTGTCTTTATTTGTAGAACAAATAATAACAAAAATAGTTGTTCACATTTGTACTGCATGGTGAATTGTTGAATTAACATATTTTTATTTTTATTTACATACTTTATGTGGCACAACCTTAAACAGAGATAGGCTTGTTTTGTTTTCTCTTTCGACTTTGTCTCAGGTCTGGGTTTGTGCATCTGCATCGTAGATGTTTTTACCATGGTTAAGTTTGTTGTCCTACTCGTATACAATCATGGGATAAAGTAAATTCAACTTGTTTTAGTTTTATAATTGTTTATATCATGGGTTGACATTGCTAAGACTGTTCACCGTAAAAGTTTTCTCTTTAACTCCAGAAATTCCTATCTAAAAAGGTAGCATCACTGTACACTATTACTATTAGTGTGTTCCAACCTTACCTATTTATACCTTATCTGTTTATCTGAAGTGACACACAGGTTTCCTTATAGATATAAGTACATAATAGATGTTCACTTTTTGACTTCAGAGATTCTGACTTGTTTACCATATGCTGCTCAATGACTGCTCAATGGCGCATACTCAGCAAGTGCCCCTAAAAGCATCTACTGAGGTAAAAGAATCCTACAGCTCCTATTGAGTGAATTATTGTCATAAACCAGGGCTGAGATTTCATCTTGCCTCTTGGTGCCAAAGTCCTTTCACTCTTCAGAAAGTGGTTACGTAACATGACCCCCAAGGGGTTGCATGAGATGAATATTCAGTAAGGGTTTTAAACCCATTTTAGAAAAGTCTGCCTGTCCTTTGAATGTTTTCTTTGCTATTGTGAAGATTGTGCATTGATGGAGTTCCTCAAGGTTCTGTCCAGGGCCCAGTTGTAGGCCTTGTAGGCCATTGGTTAATTGTTTTGATGGGGCTGTACATTCCAGACTCTTAACATCAAGCTCTTACTTCAGCAGGGGGTGGTTTGGGATGGGAGGGGTGGGGTTCGTTTTCCCATCCACTGTCCTCCTTTAGTCTACCTCCATGGTCTGACCCCTACTTATTTTATTCTCCCCTTTCATCCTTTCTATCTTCAATATTACTCATGGTTGGGTACCAGCAATATTTCAAACACTTGGATTATTACTTAAAACCTCAATATAAGTTTGTGTATTATTAAAAAGCTTGCTAGAGTGCTTATCTCTCACCTGCTGTATATTTTATGTTTGTTTTGTTAGTTATCAAAGAAGAGAAAGTGATGAATTTCAATCTGAAACCAAGCTCACTGATTATAAAGTCCATACCAGGACAAGTCCTCAAGAGAAATATTTTCTTCTGAAATACTTTCAAAGTTGAAAAAATATCAAAATATCCAAATCACTATTGCTTATTTGGATTGAAATTTGAAATAAGCACGTCATGTGGAAGTGCACTAAAAATTGACAAAACAACCTTGGTGTGCTTTTTGTGAATGAAAGGATGGAAATGAAGTTACTCTCCCCCCCCCCCCCAAAAAAAAAAAAACCCCAGTGATGTAATGTATACGTTTTAATGGAGGTTGAAAGAAAACAATTCTCGTATTTCATTAGGTATAGTGACATTACACTCAGGAACATGTATGCAATCTTAACACATCTGATAGGACAAACATGTTCAAGGGCACATGCCCCAGACCATAAGGTGTTAAAACATCCACTAGTAGAACTTAGAAGATAATTGCTAATTATACTCCATGCACTATATGGTTCACATTTAAATTTTCTATGGCACTGTTGTTTGTATTCCCAGTTAATCAATATTCAAATGGGGTAGGTATGCCCATGGGAATTTTGACATAAATGTAGTTAACCTCATCAAAAGGATTTCAGGAAATTATGTGTAAACATACTTTAAAAGGCGTATTGTTAAACAAACAAATTTGTTGGAATAACAATGTACAACATACATGTACATTTATAGTCAGTTTAAATAGTACTAGCAATATTTCAGTTGACTGTAGTATTCTCTGATTTGATTATATGCCGTTTGGCAAATTGTCATTTTATATTGGACTTTCAAAAGCAAGGGGATAACAGAACATTGAATGGAGCTCTTTTGCCAAGGATGTTGCAATTTTCATTAACTCTTCTGAGTGTGCCAGCTTCATCATAACTTGTCCACCTCTAGCTATGGAACTCTGATCCAGTCCACAGCTTTTCCTGTGATATATATTTTCTCCTAGCTAGGTCAGATTAATAAGCAGGTGTTGCCTTCAAACCTTTGACCTCAGAGGTCAACTGTCAGACTATTGCCCTACAGGTCACATTGCCTAAAGTTACCGTGAAGAAATTGCTTTCACAGCTACATGAGCTCATGGAGGGGCTTTGGTATTGATTTGATTTGCCACCCAGTAAAAAATAGTTGGTGTCTGTTAACCTTTTTAACCGAAATGAATAAGTTAATTTTTCCTGGTTATGTTTTTGTTTGGTTAATATAATCATAGAGCAAAGCCTTATTAACAGTTTGGTTACATGGGTTTTGGGTCTAGCAAACATTACCCTTTAGAAAAACGATTGCATGTGGGTATGGTTTATACACTTATATATTTGTTTTTGCATACATCCATGTATCAAACTAGGTACCAAATGAAGAATCCATATTTACCTGCTTTATGTGACAAATATTGCCACAGCCGGATACTCTGAAATTTGATCTACAAATCTTGCCAATAAATCAATTGAACGGTATATTTTTGAACCGTTCCATTGGATTCGTAAAGCTAGAAAAGAAAATTCAGTAAAACCAATTTTCTCTTGATTTGATTGACCAAATTTAATTTCTGCAGTATAAACGAAAGAAGAGCCACTTTCTTACACGCGACACATACATTTAGTTTGAAAATAAATCAATTCTCTACAGGATTTGTGCATTTCATGAAAATCTAAAAACTTCTCAATCTTGATCAAATAACTGATCATGATGAAATCCACTTTCAGTCCCTCGGCAATGGATCTTCTTCAATAGCTGGCTGCCCCAAACTTTGGAAAAATAGTCCCATCAATATCATAGATGCCCAGCCCATCTTTCACCGTTTCATGAAAATGTCTTAAATTCTTCTTAAATATTAATGACGCCCTAGTATTTCCCTCACTGTACAGCATATTATCAAAACACTTGTTGTTATTATTATAAGTCCATCGATAAATCTTTACTTTTTAAAAGTAGGCTACCACAAACATATTTTTGCTGGCAATGATTTTGTACTTTCTCCTGAAATGATTTGTATTGATATCTTTTTACATCTGGAGAGTTTGATGACATCGACAATCGTAAATTATGAAATCATGCAGAACTGGTTGTCAAAAACTGAATTTGATTCAGTCAAGTAGAATCTCTGATTCAATAGAGTAAAACATTCCTGAAATACTTATCCCACACAGAGCCCTTTTCTGCCCTGGCTGGCTGCCATATCAGTTCCCATTTTGTGATAACCTTCTAGGGACCCTTTGATCAATTTTCTGTTTTCTGTCAACAGCTAGAAACATTCTGGAGTTTCTTTGGGCTTTTATTGATAACCAGTGATCCTGAAAGTGCATTCATGGGTTGGGAGAAATTCAGATATTGAATGGTGCATACCTCCTGACTGTATATGTATGTACGAACTGACTGACTTTAGTAGAAAGAAAATATTCAATGTGGAACAGAAGGTTAATTTATATGTTTACACTAAGTGGTTGACACAATACCAAAGAAAACAGTTTAAACACCTACCGGCAACAATACTTGATATTGAAATATAATCCAGAAAGACAAATTTATGTATAACTTAAATAATAGTTTTTGGTGACCGCTGATCTATACTGTTTTATTCCCTATGTATGACATGTCATAAATTCTCTAAAGCATCACATAAAAAAACATTTGATGATGCCAATTTTACATCCCAACATGCAGTTGTCATGGTATGAAGCCCTTGTTTAAAAGATGAGCCAACACAAAGCTTGTTTCACATAGTCACTGGACACAGACCAATATCTTGGACTGATACTAATAGAGATCAGCAATGTTGGCTGTCAAACAAACAACTCTTTCTGTGTTTCAACATTGTTTACTTGGCTAATCACATCTTTTCCGCTTTCTATGCGACGTTAGTACAGAAAGTTTACAGGAAATGTTTAGAAATTGCAGAGAATGCAGTTTTGTTTTGAATGTTCATGCTTTCATTTGTTTGTAATGAAAGTTTGCTTATGGTTCAATCTTTAATTTAAAGCGACAAAAATTCCCCTCGGTTTTGTGCAGACTTGCTATTAAGACGCGCTGCACAAGACTAGAAGCACATTATATCAGTCACTTATAACATTTAGAAAATATTACTGATTAGAATACAGAAATCTGGGCCCAATTTCATGGCGCTGGTTACCAAAAAATTCTACAATTAAGGCGCCCTGTAAAGCGCGTACTCCTATGGGCCATGGCAGTGTGTAAGCACAGAGTTCCGCAGTAAGCAGAGCCATGAAATTGGGCCCAGATTCAGGTTCTGTGCTTACATGGAAATTTGAAAAACAAACCCAACTCGGCCTTGGCATGGTACATAGCTTCAATTGGGGAAATGTACCAGTTTTATTTGGCTGGTAATCAAAGAAGCAGGAAGAGGACACATGTCTCTCTATCCTTAAATATAAACATCATGTCTTGTGCTATGTATGATATGAATGTACAGTAGCCCCTGCAGTCATAAAATGTGTGAAGTCATGCATATTTGATCAAACTTAATTTTAGTTATTCCAGCCAAGTCCTTTGCCATTAAATAACGCTTAGTATTAATGTGCCACGAGAATTTGAAGAATGGAGCTGCGCTGACTGCTTAGCATCCTCAGGTGTGAGGACTGATTACTCCTGTCCATATCCAATTGCTAGGTGTCTGGACAAATTACTTGGCTGCTGTCACAGCAGCTTGATATTTCTATCGGTCTTTTTTCCCAACGACTATCATTAAAAAAGTAACTATCCTCCCTAAAGAAGTTGTACCTCCTTATTGGAAATTGTCAGTGACATGCACAAGGTTGATTGCGTAGGATTGTGTTTTTTGATAATGAAAATTTTATAACAGTATCGGGAGGTGTTGAAAGCTTAGGGTGCACAGGTGTACTGTGTTCACAATATTTACCAGTATAAGTGTATCTAATGTATAACAAGTCTTTTTCTACTGTCAGCTTTAAGTAAATTTATGATTGTTATTATTTCATTTTTGTCTGACAAAACTTCAAAAGAGGATGTTAGTTTTGATGGCTTAATTATCATGGTTCATTATAGGTATGATTGCCAGGGTGTATATTTATAATTTACCTCTATAAATATTTCATACAGCATTTCATATTGGGAATGCAGGAACCAACCAACTGTGCAATGTTCCATATGGGACCCATTATAACTATATCGGGCTGAAGTCGTACCATGCGTGTGATTACACCTCTGGTAACTGTGTGTGATATTTCTCAGCTTGAATGTTAATTTCTTACATCTTTTTTTGTCTTTGTTTCCCCTCCCCCCTTTGCAGTTCAACTTTGTTGGCAGAATACTTGGTCCCCGAGGCATGTATGCCAAGCAGTTAGAGAAGGAGACAGGATGCAAGATCATGGTGCGAGGAAAGGGTTCAATAAGGGATAAGAAGAAGGTACATACATGTTGATACAATTGATCAAATTACCTTAGTCTCTGTACACTAATCCGAGCAGCGCTCGTTTACGCTGTCTTACACCACCGCAGCTATGGCTGGCGTAGGCATGTGCGACATGACAACAGCACGTCAGTGCGCATATGGACCATTCAGCATGAAGGATTCACAGTGTCTGTGCGTTGACACGCACGTGTGGCGGCCATAGCTGTGGTGGTGTAAATGCCCATGAACGAGCTGCTCGAATTTGTCTATAGGCTTGGCATTGAGTCCATGGCTTCCATTGTCCTAGCGTTTGTCTTGATGTCCTTTCATATGTTCCCATAGATATTCAGACTTTCTTAGGAAAACAAGTCTCTGCCTGCATTATGTAAGAAAATAAGTAATGTTAAAAAGAGACTGAAAGATTCAAAATTGTTGTGATGAATCTAATGGTAACTTTGGATCAACTGCAATAAGTTTGAGTATTTATTTATTTATTTATTTATTTATTTTTTATGTTATTTTATTTTATTTTATTTTATTTATTTTATTTTATTATTATTATTATTATTTTTTTGGGGGGCAATAAAACAATCCTTTTCAAAATTGCTTGACTTACAGGTGCAAAACCTCCTAATTCTCTAAAAGACTTAGAAACACTAAAGCTGCTTCCATCCTTAAAAATAATAATGAATTATTAAAACCGTTTGTCTGTCACTCCTTTCACTTGTTTTACATGTGTTTATTTGTGTACGTCATATTTTATAAACACACAATTCTCTGGGCTTTTGAGCCACCAAGACAAGACCAACGTCATCATTGGCCCAGACCCATATCTTCTGGCCATCTTGAGTTACATTCATTATCGAAACACTCCACTGACAAGCCCATCAACAACGACCCCACCAGCTGGTTGTAGGAGTGTGGGAAATTAGGCTGATATCATTTCATGCAGAGAACCTTGCAAATAAAAAACATAACAGCACAGGAACTTGGGAATATAAAAACTAAGAGTAATATGTAATACCATCCAGGAGGGCTGTAATTCCATATAGCCAGGTTTCCAGGTCGCTGTGGTGTTAGCCAACTTCCAAAAACATATTTTGTTGTTTCATGCTCGGCTTGTTTTACTCGCAAGGGAGAAATTTATATGAAGTTGAAAGTTAACCATCAAACCTACATTTGAGCGGAGAGTTTATTGTTTAAAGAGGTCCCAGGGTAAATAATTTGTTTATGTACACGCATCTGTTATTTATTAAAGATCTGGGAATTATTGCCAAAATCAGCCACGCCTTAAATACAGGTGATGCGGGTAGTGTTGGAAGAACCTGTCTCAGTGTGCTTGGCTATTATGATCAACTTGTCAAATTCTAGTTGGCCAACCAAGAGGCAAAGCAAAAAAAAACAAAAAAACATCATTTTTTTTGGTGGTAATAGGAGAAACGACAAACTGTTGACATCATCTTGTTATGCAAATTTGTTTACAGGAAGAACAAAACAAAGGCAAGCCCAACTGGGAGCATCTAGAAGATGATCTCCATGTGCTGGTCACCGTGGAGGACACACAGAACAGGGCAGCCATGAAGATGGAGAGAGCCGTCTCACAAATCAAGAAGTTACTAGTACCCACGGTGAGTAATGCCCCCACCCCCACCCCACCCCACCCGCCTCTCCTCTTCTGCTTTTCACAGATTTGGTGATATTCGCGTTATGTAGTTGAAGTACTCTACATCGAGACATGTCTTCACGTCACATCAAGAAGGATTAAATGCCTAAATCTTTTGAAACCATTTGATTGTACACAGCTCCTTTAATCTACTTTGACATTTTGCTGTCAAGATTTCTGCAGCTGTGTCTATGATCCATTGTAAATCAATATGAGGTCATGAACAGTGATTCAGGGTTGTACAAACTTTAGGACTTCCATGGCTCTTCATTTGCTCAGTGTTAATGGCATGGTGTTAAACACTTTTCTTTTTTCCCAAGTGTAGTTGTAGAATACCCCCATTTTTGTCAAAGAACTTAAAGTTGAGTGCAAACATTTGAAGATGCACTTTTGTGCAAGTCTTAGTAATGGGTCTTCAAGTGTGAAATTCTCCTGTAACGGAAACTGAGCATTAGAAGAAAAGTTTCAAATTTGCCATGAGAAATGATTTCATATTCCAAATGCTAGAATTACATGTTGCGTTGTTTGAATGTAATGTAAATTACAGTTGGCCTACCAGCTGCTCTTGAGTGCCGACTGAGGTAATGGTTTGAGATCAGCTTCAACCCTCAATGGAATTGTTGTACCTGGCAGAACATAAAAAAGCAGTGGGTTCAATAAAAAAAACCAGTAAACAAAACAACTTATTTGTGAACAGAAAATGGTTGTTGAAATGCCTTCAATGAAAGCCAGGGCACTAATCTGTAATTTATGTGTACGTTATGTTTATGCAGAAACCAGTCCATGATTTATGAGGAAATAAAAAGAATGCGCTTCAGATCTATTTACATTCATCCTAACTTGTAACTGGACCATGATATTTTGGTTTGAACTTTTATGAGTACACTAGCTTTTGGAAATGATAATAGGTGGAACCAATATATCAGGATGTTTTTAGCATCATCTTACAAGCACCTAAGCTATTCGGTTTCTTCTGTTGGTCTATGTCATCATTAACAAAGTACATTTCTTTGGTTTTGGGGACTGCAAGATGCTCTAGTTTTCAAATTTTGTACAGTGAAACTAAACATCAGTAGCTTAGGTTTTTGCAGCTTCTTTCTAAACGGATCAGCTGATTTCATGTTTCTTGGAAGGTGTGCCATAGAAAATAAGAAAACCGAAAGAAATACAATAACAAATACTCATGTCCAATGTTGTTTTCTCTGTTTTTTTTTTACATGTTTTTCTTTCAGTTTGATGTCTGTTTTGGGGGGAAATAGCGTAAAGTTATTATTTTTTTAAAGAAAGTTTTTGTCTGGTGATTTTTTTCTATTCAAGTCTGAAACTTCATATGTCGAGTGCTAATTGTACACAGTTAAAACTTCAACTACATTTCTAATACATATTGGGTGAACATACAAGAAAAAAAAAATAGTGTCTCCCTTTATGGTCTGGTTCCCACAAAGTTTTAGTATGCTAGCAGAATTTGAATTTGCATGAAGCTACCCTTATTAGTAGCTCATTAGGAGTCTTCTACCCAACCCCTTCCCTGACCCTAGCTCAATTAGAGGCACTGGCGGGGATTTTAAAGCTGCAGTCTGAAAACAACACTTCATCAAAATACATGAACGGAGGTCTGGAGTGGACACTAGATAGGTAGATTCCAACCTCAGCATTTGAAATGCAGCCTATAGATAACAGCGTAGTGTTCCTAGAATGTGCTACTCAAATTTAGATGGCCTTTTAACACCGTGGGTCTTTCTAATCACTCAGTTCCAGGCTTTCCTCCCTAACAGGAAGAGGTTTTTTTTGTTGTAACCCAGAATGGTGTTTCCTTCCTCGTGAATAAATGGAGGATCCAGGAAATATAAGGCAATACCGGTTTACATGTATTATGTACAATCATGGAGCTGTGAACTCACAGCTCTATGGTACAATGTACATGCCAAGATTGTATGACCTTAAAACGATGCATGCATTCAATTTGACATTCCATTTTTGATTGCACAAAATACTTTCACCACAAACTTTGATCTGGGGGGGGGGGGATGATTTCATTACATGAGTATGAGAAAATTGTTTGTGGAAATGTTGCCATTAGCAAAATGATAAAACCCAGACTAGGTTTTGACTTGCCCTGTTTCCTGCAACCCTGTTATTCTGTTCACCCCCAAAGCAATTCTCAACCACAAGTGTTATACAGGCTACATGTACTTAACATTCCAACATAGTCCTCAAGTACATGACAAAAATGTGAAACCACCCTCTGTTGGGATTCACTTCAAATGAATAATCCAGTGCAAGACAAGCTCCTTGGGGAAAACATTACACCTGGTGGAAAGATGGCGACCATCGACTTGAAAGTAGACTTAATTAATATCAAAGAAAAAATAAATACATGTAAACGTGTGCCAGCATTCCACGAATCTATCTCCACATGGTATGCCATGCAAATATTTGCAGATATTAACACAGCAAAGACAAAAAATAAACCATATCTTTCTCTTGAATTGCGTAAAGTAGAAATGCATTAAAAAAAAAAATGAAATCCTCGATGCTAGAATGGTCAGATTCAACACCCTCATCATTACTCTTTGATAAATAAGTAACTTAATAATTGTACCAACACCATTCCTCATAGGGTGGTTAGGCTTGTTTTTCTGCATGTACTTTTATTTAAGTATCTCATATGGATGCACCAGTTGGATTATGTCTTACTGGGTAACTTGGTTTGACAAAGTGAATCTAGACAGAATTGTTGACTCCTGCCAATTGCTTTCCTTTCATTCCTCTTTAAAAGCACCCATTACTATAGACCTTCTGGCCTCCGTATTGATAAGATTTCCTTTGCCTGGGATTAGTAATTGTTTACTGTCTAAATGATAATGGGTCTCCGGCTGTAATGGAATTTGGATTCTGTAAACCAGGGTCTATGAACTGGTAGCAGGCAATACCTATCAGGTACTTAGGGGTGTCAAGACTTCTTTCATCAATGAGAACCATGTTTTGTTTTCCTTTTCTTCGATTTTTTTTCCTTTGGTTAAACCCCAAGTAAAGGTCGTAATGAGTTTTCAGTTTATCAGGAGATGAAAGGGGAATTTTCTTTAACCATTTGGCAATGGGTCTATTTAATACAAGACAAGAACAGACGTCTGAGTAAATTAGAGGGGCAATTATTGACCGTAGTCTCTGTCCAAGTTTTGGAAGTCATTAGAAGGGAAGGTAAAACATTAGTAATGATGTGTACTTACTTAATCTGCAGGAAACACCTGAACTAGATTCAGTTTATACACAAATGGGCTTGAGGAAATTATTCTCAAATTAAATCAACTGAAATGATACTATCACATTGTTCTCGGTAAGCATCAGAAAAACGTAAAGATTATCGACAAATTTAGTTGTAGTGCGTGGTGTCAAAACACAAACTAACTGAATGGACCTGTCATGATTATGCCCTCCCAGTCCACACATGGATCCAGGTGGGGTTTGAAACCAGGTCACAGATGGTAGGAAAGGAATGCACCTTTACCCCCAACCTGACCACCCAAGGAACAATAAACATTAAAAAATGTCAGTTTAGCAATCTCCCCTGACCAGAACCACCTCAAGGGCAGTGACAGGTAGCTGGAAACCATATCAAATGGAATGCCACAAAGTGTGTCATTTTACTTGATAACTTCTGTGTTTATGATTTTTTAGTCAAGGAAATGTACCATATTGTAATTAAGTTACATACTGAACAAACACACAGGGTGTAGTTTCCACATAAATATTTCTTTTCAGCATTTTGCATCATGGAAAAAATTCATGTTTGGAACATGTTTTTGACAAATTTTTACTGAGTTTGTTTGTTTGTAATTGTAAATTTTCTTCAAGGAGGATTTCTCTCAATTGAAACTTGACAGCAATCAATGGATCTTTCTTGTGATATTTAATACTTTAAAGTCATTATATATAGTGTAAACATTGTATGTATGGTATAAATAAACGTGAATGGAAAGTGCTGGTATATGCCCCAAGCAGGTGTTTCTAACAGCTGAGATCTGTGGGTGGGAATCATCTTTAACCGAGACATCCATTTATTATAGAGGACTTAAGAAGGAGATTTATAAAAACATCCACTGTAGGTGCTGAGGTGTCATTTTACTGTCAGAATACAGCAGGAACACTGCTCAATCCAGTTGTCTTTCAGAGTATGTGCACTTGGTTATTTTACAGTCATTATAGAACACAAAGGGGCTACAGTTCTATTTGAGAAGATGGTACTATCTTTCAATAATCATCATTAATTTCAACTGTGATTTTTGCACCAGTCTTTAGTTGCAACGCAGCATGTGGTCCCAAGATCTTATGCCACCTTTTGTTTACCATAAATCATACTTGAACATGACACATTGGCGCAACGGCCAGGGATCTCTGATCAAATTCTTTTGTGTCTTTTTAACCCACAGGGGTTCCCTTGGGGTCTGACAGTTTTTCAACCAACATTTTGTTTTCATTTTTGATTCCTATGTTGCACTTTTACTCTTTTGTTGGAGAACTGGCCACAAAACACCCAACAAAGTCGAGTCTTTTTGGGTGGAGGCTTCACTGCTTTCACTAAATGGCTTCTCTGAGTCCCCGACACAAACCCAAATCACAAATGCATTTGTGTGACTTATTGACTGAAGTATTTTTGAAAACGAAAATAGCTGGGCAAGTTGTTTCGGTGGTGGTGATGTGGGGGAATGAATGAACAGTCTGTATTTAAAACGGCCCCTACTTCACAACAACCCAAATTCACACATAATCCCTGATGCTCTGTCAAGTAAAGTTGTTTGAAGCTTCATTATGTCCGGGGAATTTGTTTTTTTTATATAGACCTTATCAAATAGGGGATTAGACTCTGTTTTTTTTAACTCCCACTTTGTTGGTATGTGGAATGGAGGGGTGGGGTGCTCATCATTATCTCCCAGTCATTGGTTATTGACAACTTTGGTTTGTCCAAAAAGAGATCATACAATCTAGTGAGGTTTGCGGAGACACCATGTACATGTACACGAAAACTCTGTCTGTGAGTTGTGGGGGTTATGAAAAGAACTGGTCATTTGACAATTCGACATTTCAATGTATGCTCTGATCATCTTCTGCTGAAGATGGTCAGAACTTGCTGATCGTAACGTTGAGTTGTCAAACCACCGGTTCTTTTCAGAACACCCACAACTCACAGAGAGAGTTTTCATGTACATGTACATGGTGTCTCCACAAACCTCACTAGGTTGTATTCTCACCATGCAAAATTTCAAATCATATTTAAGAGATGCTTTATTTTCTCAAAAACTAATGCACCTCAAACCTTCAGAAGGACTTTTGCATAAGGTGAAGCCATTTCTGAATTAGTGACTGCAGCTGGATCACTATGTTAACATGTAGTGACGCAAAGGCAGCCCTTGTTTATCAAGTGATATGTTTCTCAAACAAGTTGGTGTCAGGAGCTTTGCCAAGGTCTTGCAGGCCTGATTGCTTTAGTCTTGAAAGGGCAAGGGCACCACAGCTTTTTCTTCTTGATAAAGGGCACCTTCATGAGGAAATATCTATTGGTTCATTTCAAGGGGCACCAAGGCAATGACCAGGGGCAACGGATTGCCTCTGTTGCGTCCTTGAAAAACAGGCTTGTTGTTGAGTTAAATGACAGGCCTGCTGTAGTTAAGACATTGGGCATGGACAGGGTGGTGATACCTAGCTGTTTGAATCAATTCATGCCTTTTAGTATAGCGTTTTTTATCAACTTGAATAAATCAGAACTCTTGGGGGGTACAGACACTACTTGGAAGGGTAAAGAGACATTGCTGAGGCTGAGATTCTTTGTTGTCTACAGACTAAGATCCTTATCCAAACCATCCACTTGTTGGATTTCGCTCCATTCAAGCAGCATGGAGTCTCAATGCAGTCATGCTGTATACACTCCTTTGTCAGCCGCCTCCTTAAGAAATCTTGGTTTTCCTTTTAACTATAATTGAAAGGCGCTGGATAATCCACCAACCACAAGAGTCTTTGAAGACTTCATCAATAATGAATGGAGCCTGCACTGCTTTGCAGATTCAGTAGTCATTGAGGCAGGACAGATAGACCCTCAGGCAAGAGATTAATGCAGCTTGCCAAGTTATTATTTAACCTACAAATTGTCCTCCATGATTGTTCCCGCCTAACAAAAAGTCCAGCAATGGTGTTTTTACTTCAAGGGGGCATTGGTCAGAAGGTGACAATTGGATTGCCTTTTTTGTCAGGAAAGCTATAGCCAAAATAACATCCATGGGGGAAGGCACTATTGGAATGTGGCTATTACCCACCAAGGTTGTGATGACAATGCTCTCACTTTGGACACATGGTGTGTCAGCAACAAATGGCAGCCATTAGTTTCACGAAATTCCAGTGGTGTTGTTTCCCCCCTTCTATTGATGTATTGGAGAGGTGCAGATGTCGTTAGGCATTTGTTTGTTTTGTTTATTTGAAATGATCTACTTGTGAAGTGGAAACTCTCCTGATGTATTTATCAATATAAACCTTCAGTTCTGCCAATCTTTAATACACACTCAGCACAATATTATTAATTACAGCTCTTAAATTACTTGTTACTTGTGGTTTCTGGGAAAAAGGTGTTATACATGGAGACAAAGCTATGATCTGACCATCCTCCCCAACACGGAAATTAAAATGCATTTTGCTGGCATGCATTTGTTAATTTGAGGCCTTGCATTTTATGGGGCCACAAGTCATAACCCCTCTGGCAAGAGTGTTACCCCATAAATCATTTCTTTCAAGCTAACTGTCCTCCAGGTAAACTTGTCTAAAGTGGTGCAATGACTCTGCTCTCCCCTGCCCATTTCCCCTGCTTTCAAATTTATGATCTTCTAGATGCAAGTACACAGTTCACAGCAACACATGAGCAAATCACTGGTTGTTTACTCAGTGGGAAATTTTTTGAATTCAAAGAGAGTTGATCTTCCACTCACTGTGCTGCATCAATCAAACAGAACAAGTACATAGTGAATGAAAATGTGATGTCTTTCGTCCAATTCCAAGATCACATCAATAATCATAGAAACCATAACATTTTTTCTCCTGATGTGTTAAATATAACTGAGCCGCTAACCAAGCATTTGCTTGCCAAGTTCAAGTGCTAATCAAAATCATGCAGGAATCTGACTACAAACAATGAACATACCATTGCATTTTGGCTTGCAAGTTTGTAAACCACTGCTCAATCCATGAAGCTTCTTTTTTTTTTATAGAAATGTGCCCAGATTGCCTCCAAAATAAATCATCCAAAACAGGATCTTTGGACAGTAAATTTAAGAGGGCATCTGTTTTGAGCTCAAGGGCTTGAATGTGCCCAGACCCTCTACAGCTTCCATGGCCTAGGGTTCCAATATGTTCTCACTTCATAGAGAGTAAAATCCTAAGATTTTATCATGTGCAAGAATTCCAACAACTTCCAAGGCAGGCATTCTGTCTGCAGTTAAACCTAAAGCACTTGCAGTTATACTGTCAGTGGGTAGTTTAATGTCTCAAATAAATTGGAGCTGTAATTTATTAGTATCTTTTGCAGATATCCTTTTCAAGGATGAGAATGTCTTCTGAAAATTTGCTTCATGGTGCAAAACTTAACCTGAAAAACATTAAGTAAATCATACGGGTGCCTCTAGCTAAGTCCAATGAAGTAATTGTGACATTTACACAAGTTACAGTCTTGTTTACGTCACAACATGAGCAATTACATGTATGGTTGCTGTGTGGTTTGATTAGGATTCTGTTGTTGCAAAGTCCTGCAAACTCCTTAAATAATCTAATCTCCTTAAATAATTTGTAGGAAATCAAAGATCCCTGGAACTAGAGGATGGGATGTTGATCAGCTTGAAAACAATGTCACCTTCCCCTTTAACCTAGAGACTTGAGCATCCCTCCCCCTCTCTGGGGGTCTCTCGCCACATTTGACCTGGATGCTGTGCTTGGTATGTGGATTCACATATTTTGCACAAGCTCTGGTATCCATTGCTTAGACACTGAAGCGTGTTGCTGTTTTGCTTTGATGAATTTCACACAGCCGTGTAATATTTTTGCTGACATTTACACTGTCAAAAATACCAACATACTTCGAACAACGAGAATAAACTTTAGAAAAAAAGAAGGAAAAAAAAATAAGAAGAAGAAAAGTTTACAGTTGCACTACATAATAAAGCAAATCTGGTTTTGTGATTTTGTCACAATTTTGCTTTTGTTTTGTGATTTTCAGAGCAGTGTATTCTGTTAGTTGATTTTTTTCTTCAGATCTGCATTCATTTTTTGCTTAGTTTGTTTAGAAGTGATTTTCATATACTCACCAATAAACATCTTTACACTATACTTACCCTACATGTATGGAAACATACATACATGTATGACAATTGTTATTTTGTTGCAGAAGTCCTTACTTGTGTTCATAGTGTATGACTTAGTTTTTCATTTCAATTATCCGGATTTTTATGAATCCAAGGGTTTGCACTTTCACTGTATATTCCCTTCATGATGGCGCCATGAAAAATGTATAAGTTGTGACTATCACATGTCGGTTGAAGTACAAGGCTCTTGATTATCATAAAGTATTTATGGTTTGGCATTTACATACATTCTATGGAAAGAGTTAGCTTCCTAATGATTGTAATGTGATATCTCTACCAATGATGAGCTTAACAGTCTGTAACATACACTCACACACACAACTCCCCCATCAATCTTTATGATGTTTCTCCATTTACTAGCTACGAAAACAAATAATTTATTTTTTTATCATCACAGCCAAAGCCAACCCAATTATCTGCCAGTAATTGTCAAGTGATTGTCCCCTCTGTTGCTTAACTTTGCATATACACCAAAGTTTTACAACTTACTTTTTTCGAAGAATAGTTTTAAAAAGGCTGTTTTGTAATTGTCGTAAAAATATATTTTATTCAAGTTAAACATAAAAGAACCTTTTTTCATGGATAATAGTTCAAATTCTCAGACAGTTTTTACCTTTCACATGTACCTAAATTATTTGCACTTGCAAAAACACACTGTGACCAACAGCACATTTTGTTATGAAACTGTCATTTACATTAAACAGGGTGTTTTTGTGAACAATGTTGCTCAGGAAGACACAGAAACATAAACCATGTGTGACCATGGAGAAGACCAGGAAATGTTCACCAGAAGATCTGCAGTTACAGACATGACAGTCATTTTATCTTGGCTGCTCTATATTTGTGCATAATTTCACAATGTTGAGGACTGAGCGAACAATTGTGCTGAGCACAGTAAAATAATGTTAAGCTTAAATTTATTAAATGGACTCAAACACACTATGGTGTGTGTCACTTGCTAATAGTTATAATCTTGATAAGTTATATTATCTGTTTGATGCAGTTTGACCTAGGTCAGAGAACCAGAAAGGTCAGTTTTGATGAGAAGTCTCCATTATTGATAGGATCATGTCCTATTTATCCAACCTCCTGAGTCAGCAGACGTTTTGAATCTCAGAGGAGACTCAGGGGTTGTAATTCAAGATGTCAGCATTGGCTGGAGATCAGTTGGAAATTGACCCACACTGCTGTCCCTCCCAGCACTACTTACACCCCCTGCTAACCGGGTCTATGTCCAACCATGGAGGTTTCCTCCATGGTCCAATAGTGACCAACAAGAAATTATCACTAATCCGATTTCAAAGGAAGGGCTGTAGAGGAAGCGGCCAGAAAATTCCAGACAGATTTCTGGGAAAATTGCACTTTAAAATTCTAGCTTTGATTGTGGCGATTTGAAAAATAGTAAGTGGTCATTAATTCATCCAGATAGATTGGAAGGGCAAAAGACTGCATGCTTGGAATTACACGGAGGCCATGGCCTCTGCTCCCTGGGGCCCCTTCAAAAGTTTCCGATAGACTTCAAGCTTTTTGATTGGAAGTGCCCTTTGCAAAATGAAAATGGCCTTGCCCTCTCAAAGATGAAATTCAAGGCCTGAGACTGATCCTTGAAGTTCTGTCCGTTAATGTATATTGACCAACCACAACTGCTACCCAAAAGTCTGACCAAATTCATTAAGTTAAAATTCCTTTACAAAATGTCAACAAGTTGCTGCCATTAGAATGGTTGCTGATGGTTTAACTTGTGCACTGGCTGGATGATTGAGAGGTTGGAAGACACACCTGCTCATCAGTATGGACGCTGTTGCATGGCAGTCACTTTGGTGGGCGGGGCTTACTTCCTTTCTGTTTATACATGTAAGAGGGGTTAAAGAAAAGTATTGCATGCAAGAGCAACCTGTACTTTTTTATTAATTTTTATACAGTTAAAGCTGGTATGTTGGAGTGATCTTATTGACTTCTTTTAGTGTTGGAAATTATGCCAGTTAATATTAAAAAGATGTTTACACAGTGTATTACTATTGTATATAATTATTGTATAAAATGTTTGATAGGTCACATTAGAAACCTCATTGTTCATCAATAGAGGGCGCTATGTAAAGCATTTGATCATACTGAAAAGTCTGGTTGCTTGTATGCGTGTTCTTGTAAAGTCACAACAAAATGCAGATAAAATAATTGTATTTTATAAGCATATTTATGTACATTAGTTCACTTTCACATAACTTACTCAAAGACATACATGTACCTAGTTCAAAAATTGACCTTTAAGAACCCCACAAAAAGAATTCAATATGAAACACAAATTCCTGACAAAATTTTGATTTTATTTACAAAATATTCATAACAAAAAGTGTGGACACTTTCCAAAATTGTTTTTTTTCTTTCTTCTTCTTTATTTCGCCTTGAAGGGAAATGGCTGGAGATCAATGCACATTTGTCACTCGATCAGACCTTAAGCCTGTTTTGAAGAAGTCCTGTTTGTTTGGGGAAATTGTAGCTTAAAGGTTTAAACTAAATTCCCAGCTAAATTGTATTTTATTTCCTACGGAATGATGTACTTTTCCCTGAAGGCCTGTGGTATCATCAATATGTAACAAGCCTACTCTGAAGTATTATCCAGTGAAATATACTTTGCCTAAAACAAAAAGTGTGGATCATCCATTGCCAAAGGTTTATACGTAAATGAAATTTAGAAGTCAAATAAATGCTGTAATGACTGTCATAGAATAAATAATCAAAATAAATGACTTGCACATCTTAACCAATTCCCCTTGCTAAAATTCATCAGGTTTTATCAGCTCCCTTACTTCATCAAAGAAGTGCTTCCTGCCTTAAAAAAAAGTATAAAAGCATTTGACTTACATGTGTAATTCATTTATTGCCAACAACTTTTAAGCCTGATTGGACTCACAGATCTTTTTATCCATCAGGCAGTTATTTGTTTCTAACTTTAAGCCCCCATTCAGGGATCAGACTGATGTAGTTGTTTGCGCATCATGATTTGCCCTCTTTCTGCAGTTATCGGGAGTGGATTTATGCTGTTGGATGCTGTGTGGGTGAAGTGGGTTGAGAAATATCGCGATCTAGCGGATTGTGAAGAGAAAATTAGGTTTGGGGAATGAATTATCTCTTGGTTTGTTTTAGAGTTGCTTGCTCTATTTCAACTTCACTTTCTTTTTTATGTCAAGACTGTATGCAAAGATGCAATAGTGGCAACTGTTGCATTTAATAATGAACAAACAGTACCCTACTGAACTACTGTTTGAATGATTTCGTTTTCTAGATCCATCAAAATACAGACATTTGGCTTCAAGTAGCTTCCAGTGGCACTTTGTAAATAATGCCTTGGTGCCCTTGCCCTTTCATAGAACGAAACATACAGGCCTGATAATATCTCTAAGAACGTGCATTAAAGGAACATTGTCCTGGATTCAAATCAAACATTTAAATATAGCTTATGCAAATGAGGCTTCCACCTTGGGGCGGGGTTGCCTCCTCAAAACATTTAAAACATTGTTTTAAAATATGATATGTTTACTCAGAAATTAGTGATTAAATAGACACAGGTTGGTTTAAAAAACAATATTCTAATACAATACGCTATAAAATAAAGAGAGTTGGTGTTCCTTTAAGTGCCAAACTGTTCTATTTATTTTGTGAGGAGCATAATGTAGATTGACGTAAGACTAGAACAAATGCGCTGCTTGTCCAAAAACAACTCTTTTGAATTCCATTTAGGGGTCTCAATGCTTGCCACTACTGCCCTGGTACTTGGCATTCTAGACATGATGCTAAAAGGGTAGTGATGAATCTTGATTACATTCAAGTGTTGGTTGTTACCATGAAAGGGTCAACTACACGTACATAGTACTTACAGAAACAAACGTATTGACTTGGTACTTGGACCAGTCTAATGTAAGAAACTGGATATGTTTTATCATTAGAGCGCTAAAGAATAGTAGACTTGCAAGGGATGCTTGTACTTACTCTCACAGGTTTGATTTACTTTAAACTCTGGCATGAAGAGTTGAGAGTGGGAAGGACTGTGAGTAACTGATGGATTGTATACCGTACTGTTTCATTTTATTAACATTTGTTTTTGTAGAGAAATCAAACCTCAATGTAAATGGTTTTTATTTGTTGTTGTTAACCACAGGCTGATGGTGAGGATGAGTTGAAGAAAAGACAGTTGATGGAACTCGCTATTATCAACGGAACCTTCAGGGACACCACCACAAAACCACACCAAACCAGCAACCCTAACACACCTCTCAGTAAGTATCGTCCTCTCTCATTATCGGACATAACTGGTGAGGGTTCGTCTGAAACCTCAACCTGATGTTAACTATTAACTGTTAACTATTAAAGACACAAGGGTCCTAGCAAGTCCGGACTTGACCCACATGGGTCACTAAATTACCTGTTGACTCTCCTCAAAGACTTTGCATTCAGCCTGGTTATAAATCTATCAGTCTCACTCTTCCTTCTCACTATGATCAGTTGTCATCTCATTCTTTTTCTTATTGCCTTATTAAGCATACTTGGATGCGTTGTATAATTATGTTTGTGTTTGGCATAAAATTATGGCTTATATTTACAAAGTCCCCACCAGTGCTCCCCTGGACAAATACTTTGTTTTCTTAATGTGCCTTACACCATTGCTAAGGCCTATATAAAAGAAAACATCATTTAACACTTTGTTATCACCATTCCTTCCCCCCTCCCACCACCACCACCACAAGAAAAAAGGGAGAAGAAAAGAAAGAAAAGACACAAAGTTTAATAAAATTGAAAATTTAACTATTTTAATGTGACCAGATTCATTATTTCAGTATGGTGCCTTCTCTAGAAAGATCAGCTGCTCATTTCTAAACGATATATTGGATTTAACAGGCATATGCAACTTTTCAACTGATTTTCTCAATTGGGGTTTCTCAGCTGTGCCATTGAGAGTTAAAAAACACAGTACAAATTATTGCTTTGCCTGGCACTTTCCTCTTATTTTGACAAACTGCAGTTACATGCCTGATTCAAATGATTTAATTCCTTATTCCGTTCCACTTATTCTTGTTCAGGAAGATATTTTGTTTAATCTTTATTGAGGAGGGAGAATATTGAAATTTCTATGTACTGTTTGTTTTGAGTTGAAGACTTGATTGGATGATGTGGTGTCACTTTTGTATCCACTATTATGAGGGTCACTAAAAAACTGTATAGATTAAGCCACAGAGGAAGGATGATTGAACTGCAGTGATACGTCATGTTGTATTTGAATGAAAGTCACAAGCACTCCTTTCTTGATATCTCACTCTAACACATCACCAGCATCCCCTTAAAAAGCAAAAAAAAGAAGAAGCACAAACCAAACTTCTTAACATAAATATGCTGAGGCACTTTCCATCACTTTTTGAAGTTCAGAATTCGGCAGAAAAATAATTGTTCCCCCCCCCCTGCCTGTTCCCATGTTTTATTCTTTATTTATTTGTTACTTTTGTTCGGGGTTGAATCTAAAGCCTCTTTCACACTAAGCTTTTCCCCAGGGATATCCATGGGGAATAGCGGTCGGTTGTTTCACACTTGATTCGCTTTACCCCTGGTCTGCCCTGGCGAATGAGCAAACCCTGTGGAATGGCCACCCCTGCTCCGGAGTAGGGGTAAACGGCAAAACCCTGGGGTATTTTTAATCTTCCGGGGAATAAATACTAGTGGGAAACGAAAGCGGGTTTTGCTGACCCCAGTTACGTCATGCATACGGCAGACATGTGGCGACGACTTCTGCTTACCAACAAATTCATGACCCATGGGATACACATGCAGGTACAGTGTGAAAGTGCGCCGGGGTAAGCGAGGGGTAAAAAAAATCCCGGGGGCCTCCCCCGTGGTTGTATTCTCTGGGGACTAGAGATACAGTGTGAAAAGGGCTTAAAAAACAAACTTAAAAAGACTGATGAGAATGTAGATGAGAATGTAGATTGATCTTGAACAGGTTTCCATGTCTTCTTGATGATGACATTTCATCCTCACTTATTGCCATCCCTTGTACATGTAAATACGTCATTCTTAATGTATATTATTCATTTTGGCTGGATTTTACTTCCTATGATATATTCCAATGAGGCTTTCATTGTATAAAGAGCTATTTAATGCTTTTTAAACGGAATCATTAAAGGCAAGATATATGATTGGTCATGATCAGGAAATAGTGGGAGAACTGGATGTCCAACCAAATTGCCATTCGACACTGCTTCACAGGCCTGGGATTTCATCTTTGATAGGGCAAGACTATTTTCAGTGTACAAAGGGCACTTCCGTTGGGAAAATCATAAAAAGTCTATGGGAAACCTTTAATGGGGCACCAAGGCCAAGACCAGGGCAGCAGAGGTCATGGCCTTCGTGGCCTCCTTGTTATTCCAGCCCTGACTGCTTAATTACACAAGAACATAGGAATAAGCACCAAAAAACCCTGACAGAAACAAATTGTTTTCTTAAGTACCTTTTACATAATTTGATGACTTTTTTATTATGTTGGTTGATTAGAATGGTTTAATTGAAAACTAGAGGAGTGGAGTGTTTGTGCTCTGCCCAAAACCAATGATGTATCATACCTTAACATTATTTAAAGCATGTGTTCAAATATGTCATCCAGGCCAATGTTATGCCACTTTATAATGTTACTAACTACATTTTAAATTAATTTGTTATACATGAAATGAATGTAAAGCTTAAACATGTATCCATCTGACATCAGGCTAAAGATGGTTTTGATCTAAATGCTTGTCTGTATTCTAACATTTCAGCTCACAAACTGTGTTGTCTGGTCATGTTTATGCTATTCCCTCCTTAGTTTTAACCAATGTGCATGGTTTATACACAATGCCCTCCTTTCCCGCCCTTTTGGAATTGATAATTGCTCCGAATGCACGGCTCAAATGTACACGTGTGTGTTTGTGTTGGAGAGTGAAGGTTTTCATACTTTGTGAGAAATGTTTGCATTAAGTGTGGTTTAACCTTTTTCTGTTCTAGTTGAATTACCGCCTGGTGGCTGCACATTCATACCAGGTAAAGACAATCCCTGTGTTCTTTCCGTAGAGGACTAACACGCAGAAATTTCTAAACCAACCAACCAACCAACCAACCAACCAACCAACCAACTCCACTAAAACACTCACAGTTATACTGCATGAATTCAGGTTTACATTAATGGTATGAACTTGTTTGTATGTACAGCTTCACCACGACAGATGGTCCCACCTGGTGCAGCACTGATCCCCCAGCCTCTACGCTCACCAACACCTGCCACACACCCCCAGCTTCTGGCTCACCCCTCTGGTGCCCTCATCCCTCGGATGGCTAGCGGCCAGACTTTACTTGCCAATGGAATGGCTCCTCCGATGGTGTCTTCGGCTGATGGTACCAGCTTCATGTTAGCCCCCTACGAGCACTACCCCTATGCTATGACTCCTACCATGCTGGACTACCCTCCTACGCCTTCAGAGGGTACAATTGGTATGTCGTGTATCGGTGTGCATTGATCGCTCACACATCTGATCAAATGCAGCCGATGCTATGTGATGTGGACTTTGATAGCAATTTTTTTATGGACAGTCCTGCACACCGAAGACCTGATGTACATTTCTGGATGTTTTATTTATCTATTTAAAAAAAAAGAAACAATGGTATCACAATGTAAACGTACCATTTTTTGAACCGGCGCAATCTGGCAAAAAAATAGCCCCATTTTATGGACATTTGATTTATTACATAGGTGTGCTTCAATATCTTTAATTTTTATTATTTATTTCTGTTTCTGTTCACATGGAAGTAGTCTTGGTTGTGTATAAACAAGTTTTAAAACAATTTTTCTGGAAAGTACTTCTAGCCAAAGATTGAATAATTATACCAAAAAGTTTTGAATAATATCATTGATGAAGATTTACTTGACATGACGCACATAAATGAATACCTTGAAGAAAGTATTTTCTAAATTTCTAAGTAGTTAGGCAACCTTTAAATACTTTGCATTCTACCTTTTAAAAAAAGGAGTACAAAATGAACATGCTTGTTGAAAGACAACTCAGGATCGACGGGTGAAAGCTCACAAAGAGTCCTTTAAAAAAATCTAAAATTAATTGAATTCTTGAAAATTGTCTTGTTTCAGAATCATGAACTCATACTCTGTCGGAGTTCAAAGCAAACAAAAAGTTGCGATGTTTAGACAAACTATTGGAGCTCAAACAATTGCACAAGTCAGTAACACTACCATAATACTAATTCTCGTTGACAATTTCAAGCGAAACTCATTGCAGCAGGAACAAAAAAAATCTCATTTTTTGGTTGATAGGGTGCACTGGAAAAACTCAGAGACAAATAACTCCAATCATTGATTAACATTTTAACATCCTCTTTTTAATTGTGATCTTTTTTTGTACATTAATTGCTACCATTTAAACGTTGCATCGTCTCAACTAATGACAAAAGCTCTCATAACCTGAACCACAGCCAGTCAGTTGTTCTTTAAAACTCTTTGATAGGTATTTGTTGCACTGTTTCTCTTCCAAAATTGAAAAAAAAAAAAAAATCAGATATGCCAGTCTTAAGAAACAAAACAAGATTTTCATATTAAATCAATCTTAAGTATGGTTAGAAATCATCTGCAAGATTACATTAAATTCAATTTCTTTGCAGAATTATCCTTAAAACCAATCAGTATTTTCATAGAGTTTCTGGAATCCTCTTGAATAAACGCAGTCCAAAAGCTTTGACAGTACCGCTCACCAGTGAAAATAATACAGAAATTGTTAAGGTTTCTGAAGAGTAGATTCTACATCTACAAGCCTTTTTGAAAGTCATTCTCATTAACTTTTGATGTGGGACTTCAAGATATTTGTATACAGAGGTGTGCAGTGACTGGCTAACATAGTGATCTCAAACTTTGATCGGGATACAATAGATTCCCTATTGAAATTGTGTTTGTTTTTTCCCCCTGTGGTGTTTCTTCTTTCTGTCACATAACACTATCATGCAGTTCATTTCAATCAAGGTACTGATTAACATTTTGTCAACAAACAATGTAGTCAAATTGATACAACATCATATAAGTTTTGAAATTCTCATGTAATTACACAAAACGGATCTGATGTGAAGGTAAATGTCCGAGACACCAATCACCCTGAAAATCTTGGGTGTAGCTTTTTTGTTTAATGGAAAACCAATACGGTACAAAGTTTAGAACACACTTTTTGATTCTTAATTGAGATGGAGATTCTACATTACCTTCATAGGCAAAGAAAAGATTTTGTCATCTTAACCTTTGATGTACCTTCCTTTTATTTGTATCGTACAATTACTCGGTATAAATAAATTGACGAAAAATTCACAACTAGAAAGCATGAAAGAGTTATGTTGACAAAAAGGAGATTATGTAGGAGACATGTGGGTCTTTCTGTCAAATAAAAAAAATCATATAAAAATCAACAAATACAAAAAACCCTATTCCTCATCATTGGTTTCACAGCATGTTTTTTTTTCTCTTTCAATGTGTCACTTTTTGTGGTCAATTTTATTGCTCATTTTTTCCCCCATGTCTGGGCATGAATTATGCAAATGGCCCTCTTTTGTTGGCTGGACAGGAAAGGCTTGCATGTCTCCACGTATACGGCTTGAATACCCAATATTCCCACATATTATTGATTTCTGTTTTCCTTTCCATCAGAAAATCACAGATTGCCAGAGTTGTTATATTTCTGTACCCTTTTTGTTTCTTGATCTTCACCTAAAACCAACTTTTTCCCAGAGAGAGGGTCTTCCATTGCTATATTATTACCTTTTTCTCTCTACTGTGCTTTTCCGATCTTTTTTCAAGACAAATATTTCTGGTTTCTTTGGAATGGGTTATGGATACCTCCTTCTTACAGAATTGGAAGATTTAATCTGCTCATCCATCCAATCAAATGGTAGATTAGTCCAAAAGGCACAGCCATAAATGTTCAGACTGTTCCAGTCTCGCTGGAGATGCTGGAGATGTCAAATTTGACACCACCATTTGACTCGTCTCTCCTTTCCCACTTTGTCAGACCCTTAAGCAATCCAGTCCGTTTCTACTGCTGAGTGAATCAAATAGCATAGTTCAAATGCCTTTGTATGCATAAAACAGATAAATGTAGATAGCGTGCTTTACAGAGCTGATAACTATGAAGGACCTGTGGGGAATGCTGTCTTAGGTTTGAGATCAGTTCTCAAATCTTGGTACGATAATTCAAGAGGAAAATGTTCAACAAAACACAGATAACTGTGCTTTAATCAGCATTCATTGAAGCCCTTTTAACCTAAGTTTTTATAACTGCACAGCAAACGGGCACATAATACAAAGACAATTCTGCTTTGAAAACTGACATTGAGAATAAGTCTTACTCATTCCAATCTCAGTTTCCTATCACCCCTCACCGCTTCAATCTCTACTCTCCTACCTACTCTTGAGCCTCACACCTGAATCTCTGATCCCAATTCTGCAACTACTTTCAGGAGACCCAATGATAATAACCACATTGACTATACTGATGCATGTTTGTGTTTGTGCTAACCTGCTTGACCACGTTTGTATAGGTGCTGTACCCAAATTACGGAGAACGATCAGGGAACACCCCTATCAAAGGGTCCTTGATACCAGAGGTAATTAGCTCCATTTTCTCACACTTTTCACTCTTTATTGCATATATTTCTTGTTTTTTTTTTCCCGATCCTTTTTATTTTTGTGCCTTATTTGGTGATTTTGGGGGCTGTTTTTTTCTCTCCCTCTGTTGATGGTTGCAATACATGTATGTTTTCATTCTGAGCACAGAGTTCCGACATTGAAATGGTTTCTAGAGTAGTATTTGTTAATCATCATGGTACATAGATTAACGCCTACTTTAATATTAACGTTAACATCCGATCTGTTTATACTTACATGTAACTTTTAAAAAGCTGATCGCTATTTGTTTCAGATTGCACTGTCATACGAATAACAGAATCACCCTCAAGAAATGTAGAACTAATCCCCTTTAGCATTGTAGTCAACGTGATTTCAGACAAGTCTTCTATGATTGCAATACAATTATTTGAACCAGCCAATTTCATGTACTAATTTCACAATTTTTTTTGTTGTGCAATGGCCCCAGATCTATTTAAGGAACTTAAAAAGTTTGATGTACAATTTGGCAATATTTAAAAGATCGCATTTTAATGGGAAAGCCTTTTAAACAGTGCATGAGTTGTATTCAGACACATAAGTCAGTCACAATATAACATTTGTTATGCATGAGTTTGATCAATACTTTATAAACTTATTACCCCTGAAATTTTCGTTTATGTATTGAAAGAAAAAGGGACTTGCTATAAAAGTTGTATAAGAATATTGCCACATGCAGTACAATTAAGAATACATTTACTTTGTAAAAAAAAAACAGTTTAAGTTTTTGAGTTGTCAAAAAATTGTGCCAGGAATCTTTTTACTAAATTTTGTTGCTAAATTTGAAAAATGAAAAATAGCTAGGTCCTTTTACTGAAGTTCTTTCCAGCTGGGTAATTTGACTGTGACTATTGACAAGTGTATTTTGATGGAATTATTGTTATTGATGTACAAAACCAAGAAATATTGGTATCAGAATAAAAATACCTTTTCCTGTTTGAAATCTGTGCTCGTTTGGAAACCATGTGTTCAGCTGAAGTTGGGGTCATTCAGATTGCCAGGAAAAAAAACTAACCAAACAATTTGATTTGCAGCATTCATTTGGGATGTTATTTTGTGAATACGAGACTCAAAAATTGATAGGAAATATTAGTTACTGTATAAAAAAGGAAGAAATGAAGTATACAACATTGGTTACTACCAAAGTATCAAGCTTTCTATGGAAGTTATTTTGTTATTAAGTTATTAAGTCTGTTCAAAATGTGAAATTGCTGATCAGCAACATTTTTATGCATAAACAAACTTGAGCCCATTTTTGAGCAACAGCTTGTTTTGTTTTTTTTAGCTCGTGATGAAAGCTACACAGGTAAGTGGTAGGCTCTTTTCGAAGCTTCAGCTTGGGCTTCGTCAATTATTTTGAAAACGTGCGCTTTTGGGGCTTTAATCGGCCCAAGTCCAAGCCTTGGTTTTGAAAAGGGCCGTACTGTGATTCTGAATATCAATGTTGTGTCCTTCATTCAAGCCATCTGCTCTGACCCCACCTTCAAACTGTATTTCATGACCGATGTTTCTTTTTGCAGCTGATTGCAAATGTAAGTTCACAAGATAGACAGTAGAATTTAGGATGCAGAGACAGTTTGCAGGTGGAGCACATTGTGAGACTGAATGGGAAGATTCCCTCCTCAAATATCTTTCAACCATTGCTTTTTGCATCCGCAAGTTTGAAAAGATTGAAAAGATTGAAAAGATGTATATATTATGGGGAGGAGAGAGTTTAGTACAGCTGTGTAAAATAAAGCTGGCTCAAAAACATGAGCAGACAGAAGTGAGATTTCCGCCTGCCTGATAACAGCATTCATTTTTACTTCTTTTACTTCCGTCCAAAGAAAATGTGCTTCAACTTCTCCTTTCTCTGAAAAAAAAGTTTCCTGAATTTTTTGTTTGTTTCTGACTTTGCAATGTTTGTTTTATGTGGTGAGTGTTATTTTTTAAGCTTTGGTTTTTATATTTTATGAATTATGATGATTATTTAATAATTTTGGTAGGTGATCTACATTTATATTGATATATGTGAATTATTATTATTATTACAATGATTATTATTATGGTAAGAAATAGATTTGTAGTTTGACAGGGGTGTGCTGTTTATTATTGTCTGGGATAAGAGACTTGAGTAGAATGGTGGCATGGCCACGATTTTGTTTTTGTACATGGTTTATTTCATAGTTTATAAAGGGCAGAGAGAATTAAGTGTATGCTTCAGTATTTTATGCAATGCAAGAGAATGTTCTCAAATTAAGTGTGGGGCAATCAACGGCTGTTTATTACAGAATCCCAAACTCATTTTAGTCTTCACAGAAAAAAAACAAACCCAGATGAAATGTGTTGCCCTTTGTTGGAAAAGTAAACTTCAACCATCAAACTATTTGTGTTGCCCGAAAAAATTCCTTGGTTGATTTCCCTCCGATAAGTTTGATTTTGTCCTGTTCTTTTGCCCTGCATGTTAAAGTGTGTCTTTCATGATGAATTTACCTCAGTTTTCATAGTTGTACAAATCAACCAAAAGTGCAATCAACTTTGACCTTTGACCTTTCTCTTTAGGTGGACACACCAACTTAAAAAAGATCCAAATTAATTGCTTATTTCAAAACTGAGAGCTTGTTTTTTTAATGTTTAATTTACTGGTGAAAGAGAATCTATACCGCACAATAAATCTCTTGTTAAGTGTTTTCGGTTGAGGGGAAAATTGCTTGTTAATAGTTATTCCTATTAAGAATTCCAGACTTTTTTTTAGAAAGAAAAAGTGAAACCAAGGGTTGGACTTAGGCCGAGTCTAATGAGAATAAAAGACTGCGTATGGGTAGTCTTTCAGAAAGTACTCTTAACTTGAGCTGTATATCTCTTCTTATTCTTGAAGGTGTCCGTTGTCGAAGGGCTCAGAAAAGGTTCTGAAAACTCGTAGTGGCTTTAAAGGGAAAGTGCAAGTTTGCTTTTTCAAGAATACATCAGAATACATTATGAGTAGCACAAAAATTCCCCTGAACTCCCTTGAAATATAATGAATGAAACCTACATCAAGAACGTTTCTTTAGAACTGTTAACTGACTTTCTACCATGCGTCAAATTTGGTGGAGTTAGGACCATATTCTGGTGACAAACAATATTCTGGCAGGTTTGTTGATTACTCTAGAGCATTAGAAAGTTACAAGAGAAGCAGTTAAGTAAGCTATGTATCCTCTCTTTTAGTATGGGTTCTTAACATGCATATGCCCTGGCCTCTGGCTTTCAAGGAATGTTTGGCCCTCCATGTTGGCTTAAACTTTATCCAGTTTAATTTATAGACCTTCCTGAAAACACTTTGAAAAATGGAATAACCTCCATGAGCAGTATGTACACAACTGTTCGTGTTGATGCATTTGAAAGATGCCTTGTCAATTTATGTTGTGTAAACCTTGGAATGGCTGCAGAATAAATATTTAAAACATTGGGGGTATTTACATTGACTGTACTGGAACATGGAAGGATGTCTAAGTTCCTGACTTGACAGTACAATGTCATTGCAATATATGTGAAAGTAGAGGATAAAATATGTTACAATCCACTGGACATTACATGTAAAATAATTGAGTAAATCATTGATGTATTTCATCAATTTTATCAAGGGATGATTGCCCTTGTATCACATAAATCTAACTTTTGAGAATGCATTCTAAATCCTCCAAGAAAGGAATAGAAATCGGTATGGAGGTAACATATTTCCCCCACTGCTTTCATTTTTAGAACACATCTACTTGAAAGAGGCTCAGAGCACCTATAATTACATGTGTATACCTTCATTATATAGACATAAGAAGTTAATACACTTTGTAGTATATAAGCAATACTATGCTATTAACACCATTTAATAATACGCCAATAGCCACTGGAGCTTTTTCTAACACCAACAAACCAAAAACACCGGTGACCTTGAGCCTAACCCGTGGTTTTTTCTCTTTTTCTTTCTCTCTTTCTCCCTCGTGAATGTATGACTTCTCACGCAGAATTCCCCGGCATGGTTTTGGGAGCAACACTGCCCCTATCCAACCATCTGATGTCATGAAAGTCATGATAAGCCATGGTACAGTACTGCCTAATTTTTCACAGTATTTCTAACATACATGTCCATTGACCAGCTTGTAGGCTGTACTAAAAACAAGTCTGTGTATTTGTTATTCAGCTAAAACGAGAAGGTAGGGGCAATAGTAAAAACCCTAACTAATCGTTTGTTGACCCTTGCTGTTCTATGGTGTCCATCTACAAGGGGAGGTACATTATCTCAACAAAACTTTTTCGAATGAAGATTTGTACTTAAAAATCAAATCTCAAGACTTAGTTAGTTTAGATGAAGGGGCAAAACTAAATGTCGCTTATCAGGAAGCAATGGGTATGCCCAGCAAACTAATCAATTGAAATCAGATGTGCACAGGATTTGTTTGTATCAGCCAGGTGTACGCATGCAAAATAAAACAGACATTTGGATAAAACGTTAAGTAGTTCTTCCCTAGTAAATAAGTTGCCTACTGGAACAGTAAGGGTATAAATCATGCTTAAACCTTGGAAACAAATTAGAGCTCAAACGCATTAAAACAAAAACCCACTCAGTTGCTTACTTTTCTATCATTGAGCTGCTGAGCATTGCTTGGGGGTAAACGTGCAAACAGATCTTAAAATAATGGACTCCAAGGAGAAGGGGCAGGGGCCACTTCATCCTTCTTAACTTCTCTGCATCATAGCCTCACATACACCATCGGTCAAATGGCTGCCCTTTCTGTCTTTACTGTCTACTGTTTAATATGCTCTTATGAGTGTGATAAAAATTGCCAGAGTCTTCACCCACTTCAAACCAAAACTCTGACGGAAACGACGTATTCGAAAGGGAAATGTTTCCACTGCTACTAACAGAAGGTCATTTTGTAAACTATAGTGACCAAGTGTAAATACTGACCCAATTGCCATCACACGCAACTGCTCTCTGCCCATGGTCAGCCATTTCTTGAGTTCAAATGCATGGCGCGCAACTAACTGCAAATTCCTCACCTAAAATGTGCACTGCACAGTCACACATTGAAAATCTGACTTCAAAAATGGCGCAAGCAAAATGCGCACTGCACAGTCACACATTGAAAATCTGACTCCAAAAATGGCGCAAGCAAGATTAATTGTTATGATGTCAGGTAAATTGGGTCAACAGTTAACTTCACATTAAAGCAATAATGCCTTCATTTCATATTTTACCTTTTGGTAATTAGGGGGAAAAAAATCTAGCGTAGTATGAGAAGTGAAATTATTTGAAATGACTCATTTTGGCAATTGAGCGATGGTGTATGGGGGACTCAAAGAGCCATCAGCAGTCAGGGCACACTTCAACAAAAAAAGGTTAAAACCACTACTTTTCAAATTTCATAGGAAATTCACAGACTTTGTCCAAAAGGAAAGGTAAATAGTTGGTCAATGGATGTTTAACGATGTTCCCACCAGTACTGTTTCTTGTAAATATCAGTGCCTTATTGTACTTTGTGTTTGAAAGAAACACTATTTACGACCATGTGTAAACAATTATATATGCAATTTTTTTAACCAACGGTGCCACTTTATATAAAGTGTATTTTTGTAGAATTGTTAAGACATTTTTAAATTGTACTGTCATTTACTGTTTGTACTCTTAATGATGATAAATTGGGGCATTGTCTTTTTTTCCTTATTTTTTAGCGATTGATTTTAAGCTGCATTTTTCTGTGTAATGTTTGTTTTTATAAATGATTTTTCAGGATGTATACAGGCCAAAGACAAAATTAAATAAGACATGAAAAGCCTAGGATTGGACAAAGTCATTTGGAAATCTGTCAGAATAGCTTCACATTTGTTGTATATTTTAAAGTTGAGTGACATTGCGTTGACCTTTTGTATCCTCACTAGTTGTCATGACAGTTGCTTTTCAGGGAGTCTTTGTTGTCATATGCAACCCATCAAAACAAATCTCAGTCAGATCCAAAACAAAAACCCAAAGCTACTTTCTGAAGAAGAAAAACAACAACAACAACAACAACAACAACAACAACAACAACAACAACAACAAAACAGAGTTAGTGCCATTTCGAATAGGATAGATTATCTGTTCATAGTGCATGGTAATTTTCCCTTAAGGGCATACATGCTGCCTGTATGAAATCTGTACCTGAAGTGGACAGGGTTTAATTCTTCGTGTTAGTAAGATCAACAATTTTGTTTTTGCTTTTTACCGAAAAGTATTATATTTTTTGTATTTGTATATTTATGATATTGTATGGGGACTGCAATGGGAAAAGTAACTTATAAAGCTCAATCAACCCCATTCAGTGAAGAATATATATATATTTTCTTTTAAAAAAAATAATAAAAAATTACTGGATGGGGTTACAGGAGCTAAATGTCTATATATTTTTGTGAGTGTTTGCCTGGTACTCAATTTTGTTTTTGACATTTTTATGTATTTATAGGGAAACTGTACTCTTGTTTTTTGGTATGTATACTGTAAAGAATGTGTATTGGTTTTTACAATAGTGATTTGTTAGTACTATTTTGGTAAGGGGTAGATGCACGTAGGATTTATACCTATGGATTTTTTAAAACTGTTCAAACGTCGAACATCATTTTTGGCTCATTACTTTATGGAACTTAGACGGAGACATCAATAGTTGTTGTTTTAAAGTGTTTGGTTTTACTGTGCATAGTGCACACTCCAAATGTGAAACATACAGGGTACCAGCATTTAAACTGCCAACAGACAAACTATTTCAAGCAAATGAAATTGGGACCAGGGCAGCGTCCATGTTGGAACAGTTTCAAGCCAATGAAATGTTTGATTTGTTAGAAGTGAATGAGAGAGACTGTTACAAGTGAGGGTTAACTTGTTATCTAATCGTTATTATTCATTATGCGTCCGTATGTAAAATGAAACGGTGTTCAATAAAAAGAAGAAAAAAAAGAACAGAAAATGGAGAATTCGTCCTATGGTTTATTGAAATGACATTGAAAAATGTGGAGATGTTCACCCCTCTTTTTAACAAAGTAGACTATTCCTCACTAATATTTCACACTGTTTTATGGATGATTCAATTTTCAATTGGGTGAACTATTTGCAAATTATTGTAGCTGGTAGATTAACCACTAAGTTTAATCTTAACATGTTGCTGTATTAACTTTGCTATAAAACCCTCACTTTAACAAGAAATGCTGTAGATATAATATTGTTGTGCAAATAAATGTTAAAGGCAAGGTATGTAATATAAATGATCAGACTAACCAATGAATTTGACATACTATTAGGTGCTCACGCTATTAAGATAACATTTTACAAATACTGTATTGTTCCTTTAAACAGTAGTGTGTAACGTATCAAACAGTGTTTTAATTTAACCAACTGCGATGCTGTACAAATTCACAATCTTGCATCAACCACTGACAACATCTCAAATGGTCATTAATGAACTCTAAATCATTTCACCTGAAAGTTTGGTACTTACTAAGCATTTGTACTTTGAAAAAGAGACTTGTTATGAATTTCTGCAAGTTGAATACATGGATCTAGAAAAGGTTCATTAGTGTGAAACTCATTAGCCCAGACATGGAGTACCTAATCAACTAATCAAACTTTGGGGAAAAAAGTTTTTGTGGTAAACTTTTATGAAAAACCACAGTAGGAGATTGTTAGTATGTAAAGCATCACATTGTGTATTTGTCTAACGTTGATTGTTTTTGCCAAACTTGCAACGCCAACCCTCGGATGTGAGTGCACGCATCATCTAGAGCACCTTCCTTCCTCCTCCAATGAAATCACAAGACGGTGGATTGACGGTAATTTCGCTCCTGCTGTTCCAAGAGCTCCCTCCACTAATCATTCAACCTCATGCCCAGGGGGGACATGGAACACGCTTGCTTGCCCCTGGGGGCGAGGTTGACTAATAATCTCATACCTAATAAGGAATGATCTGTATCTTGATTATTAATATCAATCTTATTAATTTAAATCAATGACAATGGTTCTATGCATGTGTACATTTCCAGCCCAGATAAGTCAACACAAAAGGACATTGGTTTTAAATGCCTTCTTTGGAGCCCCTGGGTCTTTTTCAAAAAAGGAACAAACTAAATGTATACAGTTCGGGTTTTAACGTTAAAAATCTCAAATTTCATCTCAAATTCTTATTTGGAGGGGACCACTCTGCCGCTTTTTATGATTTAATAGAATTGGGCTTTGGATGTAAGTCGCATAGCGTTTGTAGAATGGTTTCAAAGTTTCATTTATATTATTATATTTTGCCACCATGTCAATTTGATGGCCAGTTTTTTTAATCTCTAAAAGTTTGCTCAGCAACTTTGGTGAATTAAAAAAAAGTAAGATTCAGGTTCTGACTTTTTCCCTCCTGCGTTTTTGAGTCGGTGGGTATTGCAGATTTTGAAACCATCATACATGCAGATGGGACACCTTTATTTTGACTATCAGTTTTCATTTAAGGGAAGAAAAACGCAAATTCAAACTAACTTCATCAATTCAGTGTACAGTGAACTAACACAACGTGATCTGTTGCACCTTGTTGCTTGTCAATTGTGCACATACACAACCAAGATAGTTTCATAATTCATAGTCAGTTCATCATTTATGTGTTCAAAACAAAGGTAATGGGATGGGTTGTACACAATTGATAGCCATTTTCAACTCTCTTTATGTAAAGTTAATGATGGTAATTAGTTTCTGGAAGTGTTTTATTTTCATCAGAAAAGATGAAATACTTTCTCAAGGAATTTGAAGTCTTTGATATTTGTTAATTTCAGGAGAGCAAAATCAGTTAGCTTGAGTAGTATGTGGTTTGTTGCATTGATTTAGTTTGTTTTCACAAGCCCTAGTTTCCACCAGCTTCTGTTTACTTACTGTAGCAGGGATGCATGATAGAGTTGAGTCGGTTCATACTGAATTTCAAAATGTTGTCACTTTCTCCTCGCCCACACTTCCACCCTGAAAAGCGGATGCAAAGTGGTGTTACAGGACATTTGTTATTTTATACAGACTCTATTAGAAGCTTAAGAAGCTTTTTAAACTACAGCTTCGCTCTGGCTTAGTATCCATCAGCCATTTTGAAGCCATGTGCTTTTGCCTGGAGCTGCAGAATGTTAGTCTTGTATGAAACTCTTGGTGGGTGTTCACCGTTAGTGCATACAATCTCTAGGGCCACCTGTGTACAAATCATATAGGTACATTATGTGTGTTCTTGGTTGTGTATGTTGCTCCAATAATACTCATCAGTGCACAGGGGAGCAGACATTCAATTTGTTGTCTCAGTATCCCCTGCTCTCTCAAGTCTTGCTTCTTTTTTTACAGCATGGCCTGCCCGCTTTTTGTTTTTGCCGCTTATTACCGGTCAGATGAAAAAAAAAGAAAAGAAAAGGAAAACCCTCCGATGTCAGTTCCATAACCCCTTTCTCAGCATGACCCTTTCTTAAACCACTCTTGTTGAAGTTTGTTTTTTGATTTCTCTTCTCTTGATCATCATTTAACACACAGTGTACTTTTTGGAGTAGAAGTGGTTCTTTATTATCTCTTCTGTACATTTAGTAGCCAGATTTTGGTTATTTATGCTGCTTTTTGAGAAAACACTGATTAAGCAGTCTTTAACTTTGACTGCTTAAGGTATTTTTCGGGAAAGATCATTAATTTTGATCACATTTTTGTCACAATTTTCGAGGGGTATTTTTCTAGCTGCAATAACAATTTTGATGAAGTGATATTTTCCCCCTTTCTAATAACCAATGGGAGGAAATTAATTCAGTCAGGTGATTGCTCTTAGCCAATTACAGTGAAGAGTTTGTTTATAAAGAAGTATGATTATGCAGAAGACAGCCACCTGTCAGTTTATGTTTTCTCTTGGCCTAACCAGATAACTTGATTTGCTGAGCTTTTCATTTTTCATTACCGCTGTAGCAAATGTTAATTTGTAGCTGTCATAGTTTGACAATCTGTGTCAAGCCTTTTGTGCTGGTGTCATACTTTACACCCTATCGATACTACCTTAACAAAACAAAACTTCTTTGTCATAATTGGTCTGTCACATGGAGTTGTCTGTGGCAGCCAATCAAATTATGTATCTATGGATAGTGGACCAATCGATGGACATTATGCTGTATTTTGACAATCAAATTAAGTGATTTTTGAGCTCCACAAAAACTTCTATCAGGCAGATCCTTAAACAGACATGATGTAAAATTTGGCACTGGTAGTTGGCCTGTTTCCATACTTTTTCATCAAGTGTAAACTAACTCAAAACCTTGTAAACTTGATGAAAACGTATTGAATATCCAATCTGCCTAAACAGCACAAAGACCCCACAGTTTCATCAACGTTTATGGGAACACTTTGTTGGCACAATTACTACTAATGATCCTTGATGTAGCTTCTTTTAGTTACTTGTACATTTTTTACTTGGAGTTCAAGCTGACCCAGGTCAAAGGTCATGACCTACACATGACCTGGGTCATGACCTCCTCTGACTGATCCTATCATGCATGTGATAATTTGTGTACAGATCTGTCATTAATAGAATTGGCTATTGTGTCTTTCTTTTTGATATATACAAACTAAAATTGAGACTAACCCTGTGTTTCCTTTTCTTCCTCCCATTTTTTTGGTTTCATTAACACCCTAGCTGTCATTGACTAAGCCAGCAACTAATACCCCAAGCATCAAAGGCACATGAGCACCACTATTGCCCCACTAGAACAACCACTGTGACTGCTAGTTTGGTTACCAATTTGTTACCTGATACCCTGCGGGAGAAGTTATCAACGAGGGTACGACCAGAGCTCATCTGTAATATGTACTTACCGCCAGCACTGCTTTTATGTCTCTAAATAACCTCATCAAAATGCCTATCATTAATGTCAAACCAGAAACTTTAACTATCAAGACACTTCCTTTGAATACTAATCAATGGATTGGTGCGTGTCATTGTCCAAGAAAACTGACTGCACTGTGAGCTTTGTGTGGAACTTTTTTCCAAACTAGAAAAAGCAAAATGTACCTCAAATTACAATAGTGCGTATTCTCAGCTTTTTTTGTGGTAACGTGGAAAATAATCAAATGCAGAGTGAGCCTTGCGGGTCATTATAGCCTCTGAGGTCATTATTATAGCCTCTGAGGTCACAAAGTCCTTTGGGTCATATAGCCTCTGAGGTCATGTAGCCATTTAGGTCTATTAGGCTCACAAGTCTGCATCTACCTCACACTTTTAGTTGCAAATTGAACCATCTTAGAAAAGTAAGATGCTTAGCATACGCTCTATTGTCTTGAAATTGCCTAATACTTAAACAAATCCTTACTTTTGGGTAACGTATGTTGTTTTCATATTAACTTTTTTTCCAAACAATGTAATGTCTTCCTATTGAGCCCTCCTTTGTCACAATGGAACAGTCCAGTGATGTAATGATAAAACTTTTCATATTTATGTTTAAAAGTGTTGATGAATGTCCATATTGTTAAACATCTTTTACTTTTTAAACATCTTACAATTGATGTACTTTGAAGACAACACTGGGCTGCCTTTCTGTGATGAGTAGGGCCTATTCCAAAAAGCCAAAATTCATTGCGTGTAGTTTTATTAATTAATCTTAATTTATACAAAGGTTGCAATTTGTGCAAGGTTTAATTACGTTTATTTTTGCTATGAAATGTATAACACGGGGGTTAATTTTGTATAAGGTGCATACAGTCGCTGACAATCGCGGACCTTTGATGTTCTCTTCTGGATGATAAGTGTTCCAATAAGGGCATGTTTGTACCCTGATTAAGGTGGTTTTGTGTTAACCACCCCACAAGCAATATTAACCCCCTAAGTGTTACACAGACACAGTATTATCAAAGGTGTTATTTTTTCTTGCACAAAGTTGTCTTAATACAGTGCCTAATGTTAACATAGAAATGAATGGTATGGCATTTATCATAGCTAAACACTTACCCCCTAAGTTTTTGCTGTTAATTTTAATACCAACCCAAATCAAATTGCTAACACTAGTTAATGGCAGATTCTGAGATAGCTATTAGTATGAAATTCTTGTCTTAAGAAATGGGTTCTACATCAGCACACACAATCGCAATATAAAATGCTTTCGTGTTGGAGAAAGATTTTGGCACTATAAATCCAAATGCATATTGATGATGCAAGTTCCTTCAAATGTATCGTTCAACCGCGCAAGCACAGGATGTGTTGTTCACCACAGGTGAGTACTGTATTAACTTCATTGTCAAATCGTAATCATGTCATTCAAGAACATGCCTTAAAAACTGCTTTGGTTTTTGGTTTGGTTTCTATCCCCTAAAAGTTACAGCAAAATAATGTATTCTTTCCAAACTCGGATGAAGCTGTTAATTGTTATGCTGTGATTTGGGTGTTTAGCTCAGAACAGAAACCAAATATTTGTGCACTTGGGAAGGTATTGAATGTACCTGGGACTGACTGTCACTTGGAGGTTAAAACACTGGTCCTGTTTATGTTCTGTGAGTGGTATAGCAGGATAGAAGTTGTTGCCACAGTGGTTGTTTGGATAAAAGGCAATAAGTAAATATTTTAAAAAATGTACAGAAATGTAAGGTCGGCAGTCATCATGTGATACAAGATGATGACGTCATCGATAGGGCAATTTGCATACTGAAAGGTCACATGACTACGCCACAGCTGCCTCAAAAGCTTCTCAGGGATGAATCGGAGGGAAACAATGTGAGCATAACATGCACCTCTGGCAGCTGCGGATTTAAGCATCCTGAAAAATGGAAAATTTACAGGGAAGAATAAAGATTTCCACCTGGATAAATGGGAATTACACTCAAATACTAGAAACTCAGCAGTCAGAAATGTGGTAATTCTTTTGATTTAATGGAGGCAAGTAAATACAAGTTTAATAGACAAGTTTTAGTTATGTTTCTTATTATCTTTTTTGATTTGAATAAAAAGTTTAATTCTTTAAAAATCCTTTGAAATTAACAAGGAAGGATGAATTCGGAAGGGTTGATATTGGTTCAAAGTTCCCAGGTCTCACAGAGTTTCCAGAAAGATGTCAGACTATTTTTTGAATTTTTGTTGTCGGGTAAAGCCCTTGCAAAGATTTGCGTAAAAAGTATTATTAAAAAGTAGGTATTACTAAATAATGAGTCGACGTGCTTCCAAAATTGCACATACTGTATATGGGGTATTTAAGCCCTTACAACAAGCAAGCATTTGTACTTAAAAAAAATATTATTAGAAAAAAAACTTTATAAGTGGTATGTGTTAAAAAAAGAAGGCTGATTTAATACTAAGCATTAGACTTAAAGATTGACTTTGTAAATTGAAAGAGATGATGGATGTTAAAGAAAGATTTGTAAAGTTTAGGTGGTTGTTGTTTTTTGTTTTTTTTAATTGAACTGGTTTGAAAGCCAAGTGGTGTTTATGTCAAGCCTGGTTGACAGTTTTATTTTGATGCATGACAGCAGAAATTATACCCCAGAAGAAATTTGAAACAATAGAGATACCGATTTCCTTCAGAGACGCTCAAGTTCGCTGACGTGGTAAACTGTAGGAATAATCTTTGATCATACACTCATTTGGGGATCTCTAAGTTTAATCGACAGTAAAAACACTCTCATTTCTGCTTTCTTGCATCAAAACCAAGCCATTTATCTCGCATTATGCATTATGTATCATAGATGGAGTGTGTGACAATAATATGCATATTACGTTTATATTCATCATTATATTACTCTTTGTTAATAGATTTGGTTATTAGAACTAGCAGCTTCAGTTATTATACATATTATTACTAGTCATCTGTAGATTTAAGCGACATTTATAAAGATGTATCCGTAAACTGTCTTGCCATGCTTCAAGTCACTCTAAAAAATTCAACTGAAAAATTGACAACAAAAAAGAGCAGTTGGCCTGATGAAAGTAATCAGGATGTTTAGCCATTACTGGCATTGATAAGTTAGCCTTTCAGATTGAAGCAGATTTTGATACAGCTTTTGCCTGAACAATGCCAACACTTTTGATGTTTTAAGGGTCGTTTAAAAAAGCTTAGGGTCTAGCTTTAGTTGAGGTTCTGTCTACCATAATATATTTGATACCAAGCCTTTAGCCCCTGTTTTAAATAGGCACTTTGCTGTACGTATCAACCTAATTTTGATCAGTTGAATGTAAGGCTAAAGGAATCTAAATCTGGCTCCTAAATCCAGGCCTATAACTTCCTTATTAGTATGTATGTATCAGGAATCGTTATCAAATCTGTTACCAGACTTTTATGCATTTGTTGGAGACAAATCGACGCTCATACAGGGTATGTATATCATTACATTGTGATTCTTTGCGCATGATGAACCAAAATAAAACCAAAAGGCTTTTCTTTCTTTTTTTTTTTTTTCAAATCGACTCCTTAAGAGAATGTTTATGCAAAATTACATATTCTCCTGATTAAAACCACTAAAATATGCAAAGAAATTTCAACTGTGTTCAAGAAAAAGCTTCTAAAATCAAATCATTGTTTTAGTCAGTGTAATATTCTAAAGTGAAGGCTCAATAATGATTTAAAGAGGTGATTGAAAACAAAACAAATGATATCCCATTTTTGAAACTTAAGTTACATTTTTGCTGAAGTTCAGAACTTTCTTGGCAGTTAGCAGCTTGTTTTTACAATTTTTGTTTTGCTGAAAGTCTTTGTAGCATAATCAATATAATGTTAACTTCAATGGAAGCAAGATTTTTAATATCAGTGTTGAAATTATTGTTACCTTTTGTCAATAAAAATCAAAACGAAGCGTGTATGATGGAGAAATCAGTAATTTAGATTGTGTTCTTTAGAGTGCTCCTGCTGTGGCTTTGGCTATACTACTGCTTTGCCCGTACTTTAATGTTGCTGCTTCAACCACTAGCCACAGCCAGAGCCGAAGTTACTCTAGTCAGACACATTCTGACAACCAACAGCATAAGGATATAGCAGGGTGGCTTTGTAGACATTATTTAAGACCAATTTCAAACATTTGTTATATTCTATTCTAGTATTATAAGCCACTGGGAACGTGTACATTTTCCAGTGTATACATGTGTGTAGCATTACCATTTATTTGACTAGCATGCTTTTTGTACTTTGTAAAAAAAACTTTAAAAAAGGTACATACAAAAAAAATTGTTAACATTTACCACATTTTGTCTTAAGTCAGGGTATGTACATGGTGATGACATGAAAAATGTACATACAGTAATGACAAATTGCTGATTTGTCAGTCTGTTTTGTGCTGATGTGCCTTTTACAATAATACACTTGTCATTGAGGGTGCTCTGTGAAACTGATCGAGGTTGGTAATTTAGTTTACCCTCATAATATTAAGACAAATCTGCTCTTGAAATATACATGTGCACTAAAGTAGTCTCATAAACACGACAAGTAGGTGATCAGTTTTAAGAGAAAATTTATAATAAATTGTTAAAAGTTTGATTTCAGAGAAAAAACACCATAATTTGTCCAAAGTTAGCTGGACAGCAACACTATGAAGACGCTGTTAAAATCCTTATCTATAACAGTAACTATTCAAACAGGTTCAATTTTCAAGCAATAGGATCTCTGATCACTTAAAACTAATCAAATTTGAAGTGGAACTGAAACGCAGAGTGCCCTCAATCAAGTGATGTCATCTGTCGTTTATTCTTTCTTGCATTTGTTTTGTCCTGCTTTTTGTTAGTATTTATATCATTATTTATCTTGCTTGAGGTCATGACCTTTATATAACCAGCTATTCTCCATGGTATTAGTTTATGCAACATTTATGCAACGTTATTTATTCTCATTTGATGCATTATTTTTGTTATGCATTTACCCCCTTTGAAGTGTTCTTTAAAACTGATGAAATTTTTCTCTGAATTTTTGACATTTGATTTATGAAAATTTAATCAAATTTATGAACAATTATTTTCCTGAAAGAAATTGACATTAAATAATATTTCTTAAGCAAGTGTAAAGATCAAAGGTTAAAATGCAAAACTGAATGTTTGTCATTTAGAATCCATCAGTTCACCATCTAACAGGAGACAAAATCATAAAAAACATCAAATTTTCATCTGTATTTGTTCACACAAAAGTTTTCCAGCAATTAACTCGAAATAATTGACAATGATTTGCTTCCAAGATTTCCTTTTAATCGTTCTCATAATGACGTTTGCAGTTTTTGTTTATTTATGTTTTTTTTGTAATTCCTGAGCACAGAGGCTGTGGTGTTTTATTGAAATAAAATTTGAAACAAAAATGCAATACCAGAATTGTTTTTAATACAAAAACTTTGTGTTTTTTTCTGAATAAGAATCCATCTATGCATTGAATAACAACAACCACAATGTTGTTCATTCAAAATAAGAACTTAATGATAATCTCTGTGTATAAAACTAAATAGAAATGTAGCTAGCTACTTATAGATTAACTTGTAGATTTGTTTTCTGTTGTTTTTTTCTGACAAGCAAAAAAAAAAAAAGGTTGTATATTCATGTATTTTTGTATGGAATATTGTACTTAAGTAGCCATTATATGATTTGTTTGTAGTGTTAGAAATTTTCAATGGATTTATTGAGCTTCAGAAAGAAGGGAACTCATGGTTTCACACCGGTTCCCAAGAACCATCAAAACGAAAGGTGAAACAAAGGTAAATGGCAACTGGAAAAGTCAGCCTCCCATGTTATTTTGTTGTTACTATGTTAGTTTCATTTTATGCACCATTTAATTTCCTGAAATCATTTTCCCCAAAAAACAAGGTTTCCTTATTTTTTACCAATCATGATGTTCTTTGTTTTCTGAGTTTTTGTTGTTGTTTACCACACTTTTTGAGATTGTTATCCATTTTTGTCACCCAGTTCTTAGTTTCCCACTATCCTTATAATTCATTCTTTGCCATAGTTCACAAATCGGTCGCCCATGGCACCGATGCTTTTGTTTTTGCTGCATCAAGTTGATGCTAATGTTTCCTGAACATAATGGTCAAAAACACTTTAGTTGCGCATTAATTGCACTGCAGAGTTTAATGCAATCTCCATCAAAACCCATCAATTTTATTGAGTGTATTTTTCCAGTTGTCATTTTTTACCTCATTTGGAGAATAAAATGGTAGTCTTCCGGAACATCGAGGAAGTTGTTTATGTCCAACCAGTTCCTGGTTTTTACAAGACTCTGCCTTTTTGGATTGCTTAGCCTACCTTCAATTTATTGAAGATTTTTTCATCAAGAAACGGGGAGAAATTTCAACATTTTTTGAAAAAACAAAAACAGGTCAAAAATATTTGCAATTTTTGCGTTGCAATCCTTAAGACAAACAACACCAGGAGGCTACCCAAACAATTCTGTCAAAGTCAACTTAAAATAAATTGTTAATAGCATTTAATACAAGGAATTTGTTATTTTTTACAATTTACCATAAACTGATTGTTAATTCATTGAAAACGTTTTGATATTATTCGTCATTAAAAAGAGTTTAAAAAATGTGTTAGTTGAAACAGTTTCTTATTTCAATGTACATCATTGGTCTCTGGAATAGTATGTTGTTCGTCCGAATAGTCTAGTTTTTGAATGTTCTAGTTTCTAAGCTGTACCTCAACAATTTGTTGAATATTTATATATTGAGAACTGTTTTTGAGACAAATTTTTGTTATATTTTGCATGAGTTTAAAAGAAATGTTTCCAATCACTTTAACCTTTCCCCAAACACATGCATTTGAAGTGGAACCATTGCTTGGGGTACTTTGCACGTTAGATTTGAAACAATGTCTGGTACATGCCTTGTTTGATCACAATTCAGCATTCATTTGTGACTGAACAAGGCATTGTACCAGACGGAATTCAAATCCGAATGACTCGCAAATGGCTTATTGTTACCTTACTTCGAGTGAACCTTGCCTAAAAAATCTGGGCTTTCAGAAATCAGGTTGTGACGCACGATGTACCATCTATTTTCTTTTTTTTACAAGGTATATATTTGGCATGCCCTCACAAAATCAGAGAGCACACAAAAACTAGAAAAACACTTCCAAGAAATGCCCAATTTCAGATAAACCACTGTAAAGAGCTCCTTTGTCAGCATCTACCAATGGGCGGCTTTTGTGAATCTAGGTGGCAGCAGACTTACCAGGTAAATCCATTGTTCTCATAAATGTGGAAATTTACCTGGTATGTCTATTGCCAACATAGCGTCCCAAAGCCCCTCATTGTTTCAATTCCACCCTTGACCTGTTCAGTCACAAGTTATCAAAACATATCCCAATCTGTGATAAGCATACATTACATTTATCAATAACATACAGACCATGTGCCCTTTGTTTACAACTAAACCGCCCTCTATTGAAATTTGCATAACGGTAAGTGAGTAATTCGTGTTATGCATGAATTCGGATAAGTAATAACGGCAAAGGTCACATATTTCAAAGGCGATCTGACCCATGTCACCTCTAATTCAAATTTATGGAAAACATGATGCGTGCACACACTGCCAGACAGAACTTGTATGTTTTGGTTTCACTGTAAAGTCAGAGGACACATTGACTATAACCCAGAGTTTCTCTAAACAACATACTTAATTTGGCAATTGAAGATGCACCACAGTTACATGTTGACTATTCATACATGTGTTTAAGCTCTTTTCTAATGAGCTCATATTCAGTGAACCTTTTGTTGGTCTGAGACCTTTATCAGGCTGCTATGTGCATATCAATTTTAAATACTAATTCTAATGAAGGGGTCAAACTATTTTGCCCTTCGAGCCTCAGTTTGGTTAGGCAGCATCGGAATTAGTGGCTATGGCTACAGCTGCGACTGTTGCTAAGGGTGTTGCTAAGGACACCCTATAATCCATATAATTCTATAATCAATGCATGACGACACAGTGATCCGGCCGCAGCAGTAGATGTAGCCACCAATTCAAACACGGCCTTACATTGATTGCTTGGATGAAAATCAAAATGGACACAGCATGGTAAAGGTCAAATGTATTATTCTAAGCACATATATTGAGTATTCATGTTTCATATTAGGTGGTCTGAATATTCATCATGGCCCTGGCATGAGGAAAAATGATAGGTAGGTTCTTTGTACAATTTTAAATCAAACTTTAAATATGCATGTATTCAAATCTTGAAATTTGACTATCAGGGACTTTCTTGGCATGACTGATAGGTAGGCACCATATACTTGATGTACATATATGCTTCATCTCCACCATATTGCTCTAATGTACTCAATGTTTCTTCGATCAAATCACCAAGATTTTCACGCTTTTGCTGACTATACTCTATGCCGTCTCCCAGATTAACTACAAATGAAATAAAAGGAAAAAATGTCAACATTACATAAAACATTGTAAAAAAGAGCTGATAGATGATCTGAAAGGTATTCATTTTGAAGAGTTCTAAATACTAAGGACTGATGTAACAACAGTTCCAGAAACTGTTTTTGTTACTTTTTGTTCTATTTATCAGAACTTGAGCCCAACTATTTGTTTTTGTTTTAAATCAGAACCCCCTCCCCCTGGAAAAAAGAGGAAGTTTTTAATAAGAGAATTGCAAATATTTAGGAAAAACATTTTTGAAATTTCATTTATGGGTCCAATTTCACAGAGCAGAAAATGTTGCTTAACAATTTCATGATTTGCAAAAATGAGCAGGATACCAGTCACAGATGGTTCCTGTGAGTCTGTGACATAGTATTTTGACTGGTAACCTCATTCTGGTAAAAACAATTTGTTGTGCTCGGCTAATTTTTGTGCTTAAGCAGCTCTGTGGAATTGGGCCCAGTGCCAAGTTTCATAGAACACAAAAATTAGCTAAGCACAAAACAATTTTGCTTACCAGAATAAGGTTACCAGCCAAACTACCATTCCACATGTACCATTTGTGACTGGTTTCCTGCTAACCTTTGCTTAGCAGAAAAATAAAGTTAAGCATCATTTTCTGCTTAAGTAGCTCTGTGAAATTGGGCCCTGTTCAGAAGATGGGTGACTATGGCATAATACTTACTGTTTTGATTTTTGAACAAGTTGAGAACTGGCAGAATATGCCTGTAATATGGAACCAGTGCTTCACCAACTAAATCAGCTGATGCAACTAAGCGATGTAGTACCTTCAAACTGGTGCATACAACTTGCTTATTCCGGGTGTTCAAAGCCTCTGAATATACAAGTAGTAATGAAAGGGGAAAGATGGCAAAGTTTTTACAAATTTGTATTGTTTGTTGAAATGTTACTTGGGAGAACACTCCTCAGCTGCTGTTTTCTAGACTTATTGCTTGCAAAATGCAAAAAATGTGTAATGTAGATGACTTGACTCTTGTAGCAGAGGTAAAGAACAATCATTAGAATATTATTTTGGTTTTTACCCTACACTGATGTGTGATAAGCACTGTATTCTCGAGTCCTGTGAGTTTACTTGGGAAAGTACCGAGTATACAGCGGTTATTACACATTGGTATAGGGTCAAAAATAATGACATTATTATTTTTAGTTCTAGTTTTTGCCCTGCACTGATGTTTGTTAAAATGCTGCATACTCACAAGCTTTTAGGGGCCTGAGGGGATACAAAAATAAGAATTTTATAGTTGATGGATATCAATTTTAGCAAGCAGATCACCCCATCCCAAGAGGTGAAGGTTTGGCTGATGACTTTAATTGATGTGCCAATCACAGCTAGTAGGGTATTACCTTTTATTGGGATAATTAGCTGTGGCACAACAGGTAATATTTTTGTCCCGCCATGTTCCAGGAGGTCACTGATACCCTGATAGGCAAAGAAAGAATACGGATGCTCCACCTCTGTCAATCCATCAAAGAAAACTGGAAGGAAGTGATGGTAGTCAAGTGTCTCAATCTCCACCTGAAACCAGAAAAACAGTATGCTCAGGTAGTCCTCTTTGATAAAGAAAAGATATTGTCAATCTTGTCAACCCTTGATGAACACCCCCAATCTTGTCAATCCATTTCTCAGTGTCTTTTTGATCTATTCATGAAGCTTGTTTTATTTGTAAAAAGTAATTTTGCTTGTTCAAAAGAAATACAAGTGTCGCATACCTGAAGGAAAGTCAAGTCATAACTTTTTATGCTTGCAATCACTTCATTCCACTTGTCTTCAGTATGCTTTTTTTAATTGATTTATCATTCTTTTTATTTATCTTCATAATACCAAAGAAATAGAATGGTAATAACCAAGAGAATGCATCAAGCAAACAATATTGCAAAACATCATCTGATTGTTTAACACAAGTTTTTGAGTATAAATTATGCCTGTTAATTCTGTCACACTGTACTTTTCTGTCCCAAATGTTGGTTCATTGCATTCTTACCAAACCATATCCAGTGGTGTCAACCCTTACTGAACACCCCCACCCCACCGATATGCCACTGATTTCTCACAAGAACTAAATGCATTATGTTACTACAATGAGCTCTGCAAACAACAAATGTGCCCAAAATATTTGTGGGACAAAATTGACAAGGGGCACAATCTGTCATTGCTATTAACGAGCCCTAATTCTGCAGCTTTTGGTTCATTCATTGGGCCAGCAGTTTGAGTCACAAACATACCAGAAATTGGACTTCTTTGTTAACTTGTACTGAACCCACTGTAAACTAAAGGTTGACAAGAAAGTATGTTCTCAGTGATACTGTAAATTATAATAGAATTCTAAAAAACTAAAAAGACCTGTACTACCAGAGTTTGATTGGCAAGATATTGCCCCACTAGTGTGGTGAAGGATTTTTGACATCGGTTAAAAATCCTTTGCAACACTAGTCATGCTAGTGTGGCTAGGCAAGATAGGCAGTTTAAACTGCAAATAATATTTAGGGTTTTTTTCTTTGCTATTGTCGTAACCTAGCCCACTTTGTTGGGCTGTTATTATGGTTCTCTTTTAGTAACTGTCCCATCATGGTCGCCATTAGCGACAGATGTTTACAGTATCTTATCACTGAGAGAATGTATAACAGCCAAACAAGATGGGCTGATCTTAATCCTGCACAAACACAAGAAGTAGTGATTTAAGACCAAGTGTTATTTATACTAATTGCAAGTATTCGAACATTTTCAGGTTTACCTTCCATATGATCTTGTTTCCCATGGAATCATGTTTTAGAACAATGGGCAAATCTCCTCTGTTATAAAGTTTTTTGAACACACTCGGTTGTGCCTCCCGTACTCGAGTCGCACCCGCCGGTGGCGGTTTCGTCACTCCGTTTTCCTGCTTCCATTTGGGAATCAAACAAATTCCCGATGGAGAACTCATTTTTGGAATGACTGTTTGGGAGGATTTGGAGAGTCAGCAAGTGAAATTTCATTTTGATACCATGTTTTCGAATAAAAAGACGCGCTTTTTATATGACGCGCTGCGTCTTTATTTCACTGCAAGTACAAAGTGCAACTGCCGAAAAGGTTATATCGCCCTCTATTGACTCTTATTTTAGACCAAAAAAAAATGGGCAAAAAGTTTATACCGCCCTCTGTGTTACTCCTCTAGACAGCGGGTCTTTCCAACAAAATGAAAGGGTCGGAGCACACGTGTCTCAAGAACGCCTGCAAGATTGATGAACATTATTTCGAAGAATTGCTGAAAATACTTCTCTATTTGTGCTAGACTATCAAGCACTTTCACCGCAGAATTTTCAAGAAACATGAAATTGACAAGGTGAGGTGTTGAAGTGTGTATTTATTGAGTAAAATGGGAGCAAAGTTTGCAAGTTTTGGTGCACAGGTTGGGGGTAATTATTTTCGAAAACCCGAAATTTACCGTGTTTCGAGTATTCGGTTTTTTTGTTATCCGAAGAGTTTTGTGTATCGAAAAACTGACGGCTCTCCTTGGACACATTTGTGTTATTCTTTGTGGACTTCATATTTGACGTTTGTTATGTTTTCATTACATTGTACAGAGCAGAGAGATAAATAAAAACCTTTTTAAAATAACAAACATTTTTTTTTTCGCAAAAAAAAAATTGAAAACTTAAATAGGCCGGAAAGAATAATCAATAGGCCCTATATTTAAAAAAAAAATCTATAGAGGGTATGCAAAGTTGTTTTCCTACGGTAAATTTACGGCCGTTTTGACCTCAGTGAGGGCACTGTTTGTACATACTCTATTGGACTCATGATGTCAGACGCATAAGGTCTATACTCCTTTATTTTTGTGTGTGTCGTGCTCAAGAGTCAACATGGTCAAGTTGTGCATTAAACATCGCTCAAGTTTGTGTTGCTTTTCTTGAATTGAACTGGATTTTTAAAAAATTCAGTCAACAGACTACAAAGTTAAAAAATCGAAAAGTTTCCATATCCATCTGCCACTTTCTAAAGGATTTTTAAGATTTTTTTAATGGATGTTGGGCTTTATTTCCCTTTTAAATATTCCTCTTGAGGAATTGGTAGCTAAAATGCTAATTATTGACCTTTAAAAAAGAAAATTCAAGTGGACATTTCATCGCGCAGCAGGTACTTTCGCCCATTCATGCCCAACTAAAATGGAGTATAGCGAGTAGCGTTGTCAAGCCCAATGTAGACATGAAAATGGCTTATTTTTCATGATTTTGACAATTTGTAATCGTTCAAAGTGCCTGTTCCTTTCTGTATACATTCTGTCAAACTTTCTGGACAGGTAAGGATATAATTTGACCTAAATTAAGGGAGATGAAGTGGCAGCCGGATACAGCATTTTTGCCCCAAAATGTTCATTAGAAAATATTTACACAGACTTCACTTGAGTTCAAATTAAATTTATTGAGTTGTTCTGTAGGAACTAATCATGGAATAATTTCCTCCAGAAATTTTGCATAGCAAAACATTTAAACTGAAGATGTCTTGTGCACACTGAATGCTATTATCAAGTTTCAAATAATGAATTTTGAGTAGCAACTGATCACATTTTGTGTAGCATTTTGCTATGCTATAGGAGGGAAATCATCCAATGCTAATTTAAACTATGCAATAAAAAGCAGCTTTTGATGGTTGTCGACCTTTGTACTTGTTTTATACATTTACAAAGTTTCTTCGTTTTAAGTCTTACAATGAACTTGTTAAAAATCTAAAAAAGCTTAGGTTCAAGGCAATAATGCAGTATCCAACCACCACAGTTACAACTTCAATGTAGGTTATAAATATTATATGCGCAAAAGCCTGCCTAGAAAGATGTAAAGCATAAAATAAGAAAGCCGTTTTCTAAGTTGAATGGCACCAAGTAATGGTGTGTTTGTTGAATCTTGTCCTTTGATTTATAAATTTCTTGAAACAGTAGCTTTTAGGATTGGGCATAAAAAGTTGTTGGGAACAATGCTTGGTCAAAATCATTTTGATGGTTTAAAACAAGTGTCACCGAGTGTCTAGACGAAAAGATCTTGAGCGCCGATGACGGGATTAATACAATTTACTTCAGTCAGTTGATTGAATAAACCTTAACTGAAGTAATCATATGATTTACAAACGTTGGATGTGTAGATAAATTGCAGGCAGTCTCTAAAACAGCAGTTTGAAAAATAGTTTAACTTCAAATGCAATTTTCTCCAAACACTGAATTTGGGCTGTGGAGCACAATGCGACAGCTTTTTTTTTTTAGGTGTGTAATGTACTGCATGTATAGTAGAGTGGTCACTTTCTTCTTCCTTGTGCAGAAAGTGAAGTGAATAAATACACGGCTGTTGGTTTGTAGTGTTTAATAATAGGACCTGAGGGGGATATCACAAAACTAGTCCTACCTTAGTACTAGTTCTAACATATATATGACTATTCCTATAAGTTAGGACTAGTTACTCTTCCTTTCTCAAGATAAGACTAGTCCGAGAGCTTTGTGAAATCCACCCCAGGCTTACCAGATCACTTGTGAGTTATGTTCAGGCTGGACTTGCTCCTTACACAGCCAGAGAACAGTGCAGTAAGTCCTGGTGGTGTTATCTCCTGGTAGGGTTAATTTCTAAGCATCGTCTTAAGCATGTGTGTGAAAACTTTCATCCATACAGTGTAGTAATGCTCAGCATCATTTGTCATCAGCCAATCTGTGTTCATTGGTCAACTGATTTTTAAGCCTATGGCGATAGGCAGTCAGTGCTGCTCAGATCTTCTCTGTTAGTGATGCACCTTGCAACTGGCAACCAATTCTATTTAACTTAGTTCTATTAATACAAATTTAATTACTTCTAAAGGATGCGATTAGTTTCTTTCCAAGTACAAAAAGGGTCTTTGTCAGTTTGAAGAATTCTTCTTGATCTGGGTCTGTCATGTGGACACATACCCTTCCCATGTGCGTTGTACACAATGACACTGTTGTCTTAAGCAAAGGCGCACACGGGAGTGGAGGGGGGGGGGGGGCTTGAAAAAAGGGCAAGAGGAAGGAAAGAGAGAGGCAAAGGAAAAGAAGAGGGGAAGAAGAAAAGTCGCAAATGTTTGTGTGTATTTTTTTTCTGGCGGCGGGAAGGATTTCTTTTCATCTTGTGCCACTTGAGTTCAGAATCCCAGGCTGACCGCTGATTGGGCCATTGAAGATGCTACTGCGCTTGCAGTCTATTGGCTTGGCTTCGGACCGCACCATTGTACCGAGGGCAAGAAATTTGTAGAGTTAAAAATGACCTACACTTACATCATTATATTTAAAACTTAAAATGGTAATCTTGCTTTTGTTTTCCATTATTTTATATTTCCTATTTTGCCTATTAATTTTCTACATTTTTCTACATTTCTTTAATATTTTTCTTTATTAGTATAAAAAGGTCATTCCCGAATTGGTCCCTTTTGAAAAACACCCCTCTTAATAATGGTGCGGTCCACTGACATTGTGCGCAAGGAATCGCAAGCAGTATTCCACGGGAAGAAAAAATGTCTTGAGTATGCGTGGAGTTGTCCGAGTTGTCATGAAACGAGTTGACATTAAACAACGTAAAATATGACTGATCCCGGTTGATTTGTTAGTAAATTTTTCTTTCAGGCTGTGAATGCTACAGAAATAGTCCCAGTATAATTAAAAGTTTGATTTATATGGATCACATGGGCTTAAAAAATGTGTCTATTTCTCTGTTTTTTAGGCATATGGAGGCTTGAGTTTTTCATCCCCCAAAACGCCAGAAGCTCAGAGCTTTAAGGGGGCTTTGCCCCCTGGAACCCCACCAGGGGCCCTACAGCCGACTCCTGGACCCCACCCATTAGTTAGTTTGAGCCCCCCATAAGAATTAATCCTGGGTGCACCGTTGGTCTTGTGTCGTCTGCTGCCTTGACACCGATCCTGACCCGTATGTTAATTCTACTCCTTGATGTAGTTCTCTCAATGTAAGAATGAACAGACTCCTACAGAAAGTTTGTTTCATATCCTTAAATTGACACGCATTTAAATTGATTTGATAAAGATTTGTTTTTTTCCCTTTAACAGACATCATGTGCCCCCTCATGAATGCTTGCTGGAAGTGTTTGGAATTCTTCAACCACAGATAAGGAAACAAGAAACAACTGGAACCAGGATCAGCAGATACAATGATCAAGTCACATGGTAGGCACATAGATACATAGAGCAACCAATTTCTTAAAGGTGCACACCGGCTTCGTTGGGCTATTTGGGCTACAAAATAGGCTAACATATGACCTCAAAGGTCTTTCAGGAATGGAGAAGAATGGTTCTTAAAAGAAACCATCAAATTTTGCCGTTTTCGAGTATTTTCCAAAAAACGATTTATCCGAACCAAAAAAGTGGTTCGGATAAATCACGTGATCTTCCGAGTTAGTTTTACTTCCAGCCGTATAAAAGTAAAATACTGAACCAAATTTAAATCCTTTTTTTTACAATTATTATTCATGAGTATTTGACAAAAAAGACTTATGTATTCAGATTATTGATACAATTTGTAAATAATGATGAAAAATCGAACGTAATATTCGCATTCAGAGAGTCCGTGCAACCGAAGCGTGTCTTACGGCGCACCAGCATGGGACCTAGCGGAACGTAAACCTTGGGGCATATCCCGTACAGCCGGTGCCGTGTCTCATGGGGCCAGAGAGACAAACCCCGGGGCACGAACTCCCCAGCTTGCCGGTTGGTCTAGCCGTAAGCGTGGGAGCTTGTCGGAGGGGTAGGGAGCCAGACTAACAATTACGTTTTTTACGAGGGTTTTAGTCTGTGCCCCTAGCTATTATCCCCTAACTACTGTAACGTGTTGCCAGCGCTACGACGGGGAATGTCTGATCCATCTACTTCTATGATAGCTGCATAATGTCCACTTCCCCCAATCGCCACAACAAAAAAACGGTGGCGGTGGCCGCGGCCGGCCAGTGAAGTCATCGCCCGAAAAACGGGAGAATGCCTTCGCTAAAGCTGCCAGGATTGGCAATCCGTTTGCAGCGAAAGAGGGAGGCTCGCTCGGCACATTTATTGGCCAAGCCCATGTGAAAAGATGGTCCAAGATTAGGGACACTACCATTAGTTTTTAGACTGCAGCAGGCTGGTCACGATGAGCATGAAGGATGTGGTATTTGCCATAAGTTTGATGGACAGGTTTGTGTCATAGAACTGTATTGTGAATATGCCTGCGTATATTTTAATTCACGAAGATTCACATTTTGACAATATTTATGGTCCATCATGTCTGTGATGTCCACATTATGCCAAGCTTATTCTCTCCCTTTTTACATTTGAACACGACCTGACAACACAGATCAGTCCTGGACCCAACTGGCATTCGTCCAAGTAATTTTTTACAACATAGGGCCTACTTGTGATATAACGAAGAAACGTTCTCCATTGCAAGTAAGTTCGTCCAGTTCGCCGTATACAGAATACACTGTCCGTTTATGTCTGTTTTTTTATTTACACGTGAATTTGTGCTGGATGGATGTGAAGTCTGGATCCTCATGCCTCGTCATTGTAATAATTCATACAAAACAGAGCACCAGTCTACTTACAACATTGTGCAACATTGTCACGTAAACTTGACAGTTGCAACGGCTGGAAAAGCGTATAAGCTGACCTTTGACCGTGTTTTTTTTTTCTTCACATTTTTCGTTAATTACGTGATATTTTGATGATTTTGTTTTAAGAACAACCATTTAAAAAATATTGTCTGTCATTCCACATCACTAAATTAGGTAAACAGTAAGCCGGTGTGTCCCTTTAAGCCAAACCACTTGACATAATTTTTTAGTCTAAGTAACAGCCAATATTTAACACAAGACCAGGGTCTGGTATAAACATATTGTAGGGTAGATCCCAAAGTTTAGGTGTAAAATTCTGGTAGAAGTAGGAAGGGTGTAAGCAGGAAGTGTAAGCTGCCAGTAGAGGGCAGCATACCTCATAAGAATCAAGAGATGTGTCAAGAAGCAATATAAGAAACATATTGCTTGAGAGATTAATTATATCTATGAGTCTATTTCCAATAGTCTTTGACATGCATTACAGAGAATTTGATCCTTTCTGTTAACAAACTTGGTCAAAAAAATTGATTGTTAAATTGGATGTTAAATTTGCATCGGGTACAAAGAAAATTGTTCTTTTCCCCCATACACCGATGTGTGTTAAGCACTGTATACTAGGTACTTTCCCGAGTCCTGTGAAGAAAAAAACAGGCATCTTCCTCGGGTGGGATTTGAACCCCTCTAGCTGCCAGGAAATCTCAGTGGTCTAGTTGGTAAGACATCTGCCCTAAAACGGCAAAGGTCATGGGTTTAAATCCCACCCAAGGAATATGCCTGTGTTTTTTTTTTTTTTTACAAGAATCAGGAAAGTACCGAGTATACAGTGCTTAACACAAATCGGTGTATGGGTAAAACACAAATAATTTTCTTTATCCCAGATGTAAATTGAACATCTATTTGAAAATTGAATAGAAACTGACTCCAGCTGCTGGGCAATCTCGGTGGTCTAGTTGGTAAGGCATCTGCTCAAGAATGGCAAAGTTCTTGGGTTCGTGTTCGACTTGAGAAAGTACTCAGTTTACAGTGCTGAACGCACATCTGTGCATTGGTAAACCACATAAAATGATTTTCTCGGCAAAATGCATTTCCTCTGCACCTTTTTCAAAATCAGTGAAAATATTAGTATTAGTAAAATATGAACTTAGACGAGATACACTAGTTCCAGGAGGAACGGTATTTGTCAGCTGGTTCAGTAATAAATGTCAATGATATTTTCTTGGAATGGAATTCCAAATTGGGCAAATTTTTTAAGTCTAACACAGAGTAAGCCAGAGTAAGTTTTTGATTATCAAACTGGAAGGTCTAAATCTTTTATTTTTAACCCCAAAATTCTTGAATATTTACCATCCGAGGTTCAATTTTTTATCCCCATCGAAAAGATTCAATATGAAGCATTATTTCATGAATAATTGTTTTGTTATTTGTCCAGGTTCTTCTCATCTGAAATGAACAACCAATGATCCAGAGAATGGAGAGAGCGGTCTCTTTGGCAAGAGGTAAAGACTTTGCTAACACTTTTGGTTGGGACAAATATTAAGATGTTAACAAAAGAAACTATTAAAAGATCTGCAATGAAATCGTCCTAATTTTCAATTCTCTATTGATGGGAAGAGTGGGTATTATGGGGGAGGGGTGGGGCTCAGCCTTGCATTTCTTAGTCATTTTTTGAGTGGTAGTATTATTTAGTAATAACTGCCCTTGATGATTGCTCTCCATCAAACATTTTGTTTCAAACCTTGACTTAAATGTAACAGTAACAACATTCATCTAAATCACAATCTTAAAATTAAGGAAAATATCACAAGGTGTTTCAAGTGAACCTCAGCGAACATAGCATTAAAAAAATACTTGTCTTTAAGAAATGAAAATGTTCGTCTGTGTTTAGGAAGAACAGTAGGTTAAGAGGAAAACCTGATGTTTTTCAAATTTGTTTTAAGCATCATCATAAATGTCCTGGCTCAGCTTTTTAAGACATTTTCTAGAATGTTATCAATCAAATTTTACCAATGTTTGGTTTTAGATGTAACTAAGAGGTTTGAGCCATGCACTTTGACCTAATTTGCCCTGAACTTGGAGTTTGATGACTTGTTCTTGTGGCATCTTCATAAACCATTGATTGTATTATGTTGTGTTGAATTTCAGGAAACTTCTTATTGACCCAACCTGGCACAAAGAGATATCATCACTGCTTCACATCTCAAGAGGTAAGAATTGATCAGTCATTTATATTAGGACAAAGGTTTACTTTTGCTTTGGATAAAGATAAAAAGATAAAAAGATACAAATATTGACCTATATTTTAGTTAATTAAGTTGTGTATTTTATTCAGCAAAATAAATCATTTTAGAACTTATTTTTGTTATTTTTTTAATTTATTTATATATTCATTTATTTAATTTTATTTATTCTTATTTATTTTTTTTTTTTTTTTATAATTATCATAATTTTTTTCGTTTTTGTTTGTTTTTTTGTTGGGGGGGGGGGGTAAAAGTTAAAAAGTGACTTCCTGTGATTGGGGTGTGGGATGGGTAGAAATTTTAAGAATTAAAATTTAGAGGCTTAATTTTGATAAACCTTTACAGTGACCGTCTTGCATTTTCAGTTCTTTTAACAATTGTTTTATTGGGACAAGCTTTTGAACAAACATAATTGACAGTGAAACTCATTTCCGATCATTCTTTACTCTTTCTATCACAGTCTTTGCACATTTACAAATTCTGACTTATTGAGGAATATTTGCATAATGTTTGGATCTTTTGTCTATTTTTTTTCAGGTCACTCATCTGAAGCCAACTCCTTATTTTGCAAATCATGGAAATGTTCACTTTCATAGAAATCAGCCTGCTCCTATAAAAGAGAGGTATGCAGTGTATTTATTTATAAAGTTACTTTAAAAAAAAGACCTAACCTTTCTGATTAACCAGTTGCTGCTGGGATTTTTGTTTTTGGGGGGGGGTCCCGTTCCCCTGGTGGGATTCTTTTTGGCAGAATTGAGGGTACTGCGGGCACAAAGAAACCCTGACTTGACAATGGCTTCTCTTTGTTGGATTGTCCATTTTGTTGCTCTACCGAGAAAATGTCAAATTCATGCAGCATGAATTGCAAAACATTGGTCGTAACCTACGGCATAGGAGTTGTACTAAACACGGAACCATGCTCAATTGTCGGCCCACTCAGACTTACCTCCATTGACCCAAAATACAATGAATGAACAGTGGTGGAAGCCTCTCGATGCCTTTATTTCCCTTCTTGGAACAAAAGGACAAAGGTCTATAATCAGGGATTATACAAAAACTGCCTCTCAGTAGCCAAATTTTTTTTAATATATTCAAGACCTTTTTTTGACCTTGTGTAGGTGAATCGAAGTGTTATATGGTGTGTGTGTGTGGTCTGTGCACGCTCCGCACTTGAATGACTGGGCGACCTTTGCTCCGGTGGTCCAAATTACATAATTGCCTTTTTACACGACTTTCACTTCAAAGCAGGGGAAACATTTGCATGTATTCACACCATCTGGTTTCAACTGTTTAAGAATACATAAGGCACATGAATAAACCTTAGTAACGCTCGGTTCATACTTCACGCGAAAGCGAATGCGAAGTGAATTTTGGGGATACAACAATTCAGTACACGCTGTTGGGCAATTGTGATGCAAGAAAATTTGCTTTGCTTTCGCATTTTTGCTAGAAATATGAACTGGCCTTATCAAAACTATGGCAGTGTAGACTCTGTGGAATGAATTTATGAATTTTTGTATTGTAAACTTCACTGTCAGTCTGACAGTTGGTAATATCTGAGCTGAAATATTGAGCAATATTTGCATAATATTTGGATCTTTGGTCTTGTATTTCAGGAGGTCACTCATCTGAAGCCAACTTCTTATTTTGCAAATCTTGAAAATGTTCACCTTAGAGAAATCAGCCATCTACAACTTTAATAAGAGGTAACGTGTGTATTTAGTTATCAGTATACTTTTTAAATGACCTTAATATTTAGGTTTAGGTTAAATATTTGGAAATATTTTTAATTTTGTCCCTTGGGGAACTTGCCATCCTGATCCTCTGTCTCTCAGGAATCCCTCCTCCTTAATCGGGTATCACATTGCACCCTAGGTGGCTGGCCCACATACAGACCCTCAAGGTAGCTTAACAACAACCTTAGCCTTGAAAATTTACCCCAAGTACTTGTAAATAACACAGGCTCAAATTCATTACATTGTTTCGCTTTCTACAATGATAATAAATAGTATCGGCTGTCCTTGAGACAAATGTTTCTGCTTATACATTAACAAATCAGACCTAATACATGTACCAGTAGTTAATCTTGCCAATAGAACCCCCAGGGATTTATTTGGTCTATGTTCCCTTGTTGAACAACTCAATATTAATGTAAAATAGAGCTCTCTTGTGTCAAACCCCTCTTGAAAAAAACAAGCTTTTTTTTATCAAGGTAGGGGCTAACCCTGCATTTTCAAATCATTGTTTTACTTAATTTGCCCTAAAATTGGACTTCGAGGACTGGAAGCTTCTTTGATTGCATTATCTGTTTTTTGTTTGGACATTTTATTATATGAATTTATGAATTATGTTATAGGTTTTTTTTTGTCTAGTAAAATGAATCTTTTTAGGACTAAACTTTACTTTTGTTTTGGGTAAAGATTAAAAAAAGTTACTCCTTTTGATTGGAGAGTGGGGTTGGTAGAAGTTTAAGAATTAAAATTTAGAGCCACATTGTTATACAAACCTTTGCAGCAACCATCGTTTTATTGGGACAAAGTTTTGAATAAACAAAAAAGACAGTAAAACTCATTTAAGATTAGTCTCTTTTTTGGGACAAAACAAGGAATGATCATTCTTTACCCTTTCAATCACGAACACAAGCACATAATCAAATATTTGTAAGCTGTACAAATTCTGACTTATACTCACAGTCTGACCTGAGAGATTGTCTGAGGTGAAACGTTGAGCAATATTTGCATAATGTTTGGATCTTTTGACTTTTATTTCAGGTCGGTATCTGAAATCATGGAAATGTTCACCTTCAAAGAAATCAGCCAACTCACTTTAATAAGAGGTAAGCTTTGTATTTATTTTTAAGGTTGCTTTTTAAATAGCCTTGATTTTTAGGTTTAGGTTAGATATCTGGAAGAGGTAACCCTTGGAAATACTTAATAATCTGCAACCGCCCCCCCCCCCCCCACCCAAACCGGAACCAAACCTTTCTGATTAACCAGTTGCCGCCGGGATTTTTTTTTTTTTTTTTTTCTCCGTGCTCCTGGCAGGATTCTTTTGCCGGAATTGCCGGATTATTTTTTCTTTGAGGGTACTGCCAGCACAAAGAATCCCTGACATGACAATACCAAGAGAAGATAGATTATCTTTGTTGGATTGTCTGTTTTGTTGCTCGACCGAGGAAGTGTCAAATTCACACAGCATGAATTGCAAAACATCAGCCGTTACCTACGGCATAGGAGTTGCACTAAACACAGAACCATTGCTCGATTGCCAGCTCACTCTGACTTACCTCCATTTAGCCAAAATACAATGAATGAACAATAGTGGAAGCCTCTCGATGCTACGTAATGGTTAAAGAAAATTAAAACACATGAATAAACCCCAGTAACAAAAACTATAGCAGTGTAGACTACATGTATGTGGAAGACTTTTATGAACTCTTGGATTGTGAACTTCACTGTCAGTCTGACAGTTGGTAATATCTTGTGTGAAATGTTGAGCAATATTTACGTATCAAGGTAGGGGCTAACCCTGCATTTTAAAATAATTGTTTAAGCTAATTTGCCCTACTATTGGATTTCAGTGGCTGGAGGCTTCTTCGATTGCAATTGCTGGTTTTTTGTTTGGACATTTTATGATATGAATTTATGGATTGTGTCATGTTATGTTGAATTTCAGGGAACGTCTTGTTTGAAATGTTGACCAATCCTGGCATAAGGAGATATCATCACTGCTTCACATCTCAAGAGGTAAGATTTGAATTTATCAGTCATTTAGGACAAATGTTTACTTTTGCTTTGGACAAAATAATTTACTTTCGTTTAAGAATTACCAGTTCGAACCTCATTTTGTCACATTGCACCCTAGGTGGCTGGCTTATATACAGACCCCCAAGGTAGCTTTGCATCAACCTTAGCCTTGAAAATTTACCCCAAGTACTTGTAAATAATACAGGCTCAAACTTATTACATTGTTTCACTTACGACAATGATAATTAGTATTGGCTGTCCATGGAGAAACATTTCTGCTTATATGTTAAAAAGTCAGACCTAATACATGTAGTTTGTAACTTGCGGATATAGCCCCTGGGAGGTATAGCTTAATTTCTTTGTTCCCTTGTTACATAACTCAATATTAACATAAAACATAACATAATAATATAGACATACCCCTCCTGAAAAAAAAATGTTTTTTTAATCAAGGTAGGGGCTATTGGATTGTCAGATCATTTATAATTTGTTTAAAAGTCAAATTATTTTGATCTGTTTAATTGAGCGTTATTTTAGTTTTATAAGTTTGCATGGGTTAAGCCATGTACTTTCATGTTTGAAATACTTCTTGATTCGGGCCACATTTAACAAAAAAAGAGAAGAAATACTGAGAATCATTGTTGTTGGTTTAGAATATTGAGGGGTTAGCTTTACTCTGGAGATGCATTTAGGATTTTTGAGAACTGTCAACATTTTAAAAGGGGCAGCATCAACAGTAATATGTAGGTCAATAAAAAATACCAGCCAAGTCTGCTTTGTTTTTTGTTAATTTTCATCAGCATTTTACGTTTTGGTCGACATTTAACTTAAGAAAGATCACAATGCAGTTTCTAGTCATGGCAATTTTTTGTTTTGTCTTTCAGAAAGCTGCTCATCTGGCATCAACTTCATGTACATTTAATATAAACACAAGGATTGCTTGAAATGTTTTTATGGAGCTGGTAAGACTTACATGAATAAAGGGCCATCCATACTTGTCAGTATTGTCATTGTAGTACAGGGAACACAAAGGATGGGGACAATGTCTTTTTAAATCATTCTGTTAAAAGTGTGGAGAAAAAATGAGTGAAAAATGACATTGAAGTATTGCTTTGGCTGGATCAATGTCTGGAACAATTCTATTCACTGTACTGCCTTGATAATTTGCACCATTCTGGATGACTCACGAAAAACAAGTTTATATCCAATCCACAAATCTGTATCAAACAAGATTAATAGTTACAAATTCATTAATATAAACATGTACATCTAAGCGGTGTGCAAAGGTGTGATGATGTCATAGCCCTTTTCATTACATAAAAATCACAAGTTGTCAAAGTGAAGGGTGCGTTCATGTAGTTATACTAAAAGGATAGTTTTATACTCACTGGCTGTAGAGTATCAATCCTCCAGAGTAACCCTTTCATCTGAAATATTTCAAAGTTAAAGAAAAAGCATTCAAAGATTTGCTTATTTTGATTGCTGCAGTTAAAATAAGCCCTGTTCAAAATCCTTGTTTCTCATAGTTTTCGCTAAATTGTGACCACTGAGTTTGATGAAATTTTACACATTGCTTAATTGGTGTTTGTTTAAAACCTACCGGTGAGAACTAATTTATTTTTCCAAAAATCAATATCTTAAGTAGTACTGGCTCCACACAAAAGTTAATGTTAAAATGTTTAAAAATGTTTTTTTTCCTTTCACATGACAAAAATATGGAAGGACAACATTAAGTTTTCTTGCAATTACCTGCCTATTTATTATGTTATCTAATTGTTGTGACCCAAAATTCTGAAAATGCTAGAGGCTTAAAATAACCCACGCACAAAAACATTGAATACTTATAAGTGCTTTATTTATTATCCTTGTAAATTGTGTTTTTGAAAAGATATTTAAGTAAATAAACAACTGTGTTCTTTTTTTCCATATGCCTGTTGTCAAAAGTCTAGTAAACCAATTTAGTTGCCTGTGTCCATGTCCAGAAATTTACTAGATACAAGCTTACACTTATAAGTCATCACACTCCACCGGTTACTATTGAGCTGAGTGCCTTCCCCTTAGAAGACACTACCTAGTCCCTATCCAATGCCCAGTCATCACACCCCATTGGTTACCATTGAGCTGAATGAGTGAAATTTACTAAGTCCAAACTTCCCCTTAGAAGACACTACCTATTCCCTACCATGTCCAGTCATCACACCCCATTGGTTACCATTGAGCTGAATGAGTGAAATTTACTAAGTCCAAACTTCCCCTTAGAAGACACTACCTATTCCCTACCATGTCCAGTCATCACACCCCATTGGTTACCATTGAGCTGAATGAGTGAAATTTACTAAGTCCAAACTTCCCCTTAGAAGACACTACCTATTCCCTACCATGTCCAGTCATCACACCCCATTGGTTACCATTGAGCTGAATGAGTAAAAATTACTAAGTCCAAACCTCCCCTTAGAAGACACTACCTAGTCCCTATCCAATGCCCAGTCATCACACTCCATTGAGTTGAGTGATTGAAAATTACTAAGTCCAAACTTCCCCTTAGAAGACACTGCCTATTCCCTACCCAATATTTACTATGTACAAACTTCCCCCATAGGTTACCATTGAGCTGAGTGAGTAAAAATTACTAAGTCCAAACTTCCCCTTAAAAGACACTACCTAGTCCCAAACCAATGTCCAGCCATTACACTCCATTGGCTGAGTGAGTAAAAATTACTAAGTCCAAACTTCCCCTTAGAAGACACTGGCCTGTTCCCTACCCAATATTTACTAAGTACAAACTTCCCCCATAGGTTACCATTGAGCTGAGTGAGTAAAAATTACTAAGTCCAAACTTCCCCTTAGAAGACACTACCTAGTCTCTACCCAGTGTTTACTAAGTACAAACTTCCCCCATAGTCCTTACCTTGCCTGGTCCCAATAGCTAGTCATCAGACTTCTTTGCCTGCTGTATACATAATGCACTGAGCCAAGTGTGAAAAAATTTCTAAGTACAAATTTATTCTATATATATTAGAAACGAACACATTTACTCGGGGGGACCCATTTGCTCAACTGGGAAGACCGGGTGTCGGCAAGCTACTGTCCCCGGTTCAATTCCCACCCCTGTCGCTGAACCTGAGGTCCGAGCTTAGTTAACTAGAAAAAGAAAAAGAAAAAGAAAAAGCTCCTTTTGCTAAAATTTTATTTAATTTAATTTAACTCGTTTTAATAAAAAGGCCAGAGTTGTACACTGTGGGAATTGAACCCAGGACCATAGGGTCCAGAGTCACTGAGTCCTTCCACTGGACCACCAACTCGTCTTAAGAAACTTGCATCTGACGTTAATTAAAACCCTTAGAATGGACACAGGCAATAAAAAAGAAAAGTTACAGAGTGGGAATTTAACCCAGGACCAAAGGGTCCAGAGTCACTGAGTCCTTCCACTGGACCACCAACTCTTCTTAAGAATCTTGTATCTGGCGTTAATTAAAACCCTTAGAATGGACACAGGTAATGAAAAAGAAAAGTTACTGAGTGAGAATTGAACCCTGGACCTTAAAGTCCAGAACCACTGAGTCCTTCCACTGGACCACCAATTCTTCTTAAGAAACTTGCATCTGATGTTAATTAAAACCCTTAGAATGGACACAGGCAATGCAAAAGAAAAGTTACAGAGTGGGAATTGAACCCAGGACCATAGGGTCCAGAGACACTGACTCATTCAACTGGGCCACCAACTCTTAAGAAACTTGCATCTGATGTTAATTAAAACACTTTTAAAATGGACACAGGCAATGAAAAACAAAAGTTACAGAGTTACAGAGAACTGAACCCAGGTCCATAGCATCCAGAGTCAGTAAGTCCTTCCACTGGACCACCAACTCTTCTTAAAAAAATGTTAAATAAAAGGCTAAGAATGGACACGGGCAATGAAAAAGAAAATTTATATAGTGGACCATAGTCATTGCCTCCTTCCACTTGACCACCAATTCTTCTTAAGAAACCTGACACAGGCAATGAAAAAGAAATTTACAGAGAAGGAATTGAGCCCAGGACTTTAAAGTCCAGAGTCATTGCACCCTTCCATTGGACCATCAACTCTTCTTAAGAAACTTGAATCTGACGCTAATTAAAACCCTCAGAATGGACACAGGCAATGAAAAAGGAAAATTACACAATGGGAGTTAAACCCAGGACCATAGCATACAGAGTCATTGCATCCTTCTACTGGACCACCAACTGATCTATAGAAACTTATATTTTAGTTTAATTTAAACACTAAGAATGGAAAAAACCAGTAGGAATAAACCAAAGTGAGGAGGTGTGATTCTTTCATCTGGACCACATTCTAAATAAACAAGTGTTTGATTAAAATGAATACACTTAAAAATTGACACTGGCAATGAACAAGAAAGGTGCAGAGTGGGAATTGAACCCAAGAGTACAGAGTCATTGAGACCTTCCACTGGACCACCAACTCTTCTTGAAAAGTGTATGTTTCTGTTTGTTTTTTTTGTTTTTTTTAAATATGACCCTTTAAAAAGACAGAAAAATACAAGTGTAATAATAAATACACGTAGTGGGCCTATAAAACTCGTACCTTCAGATTTAAAGGATGTTACAAAAGTGCCTTTTTATTTTTTTCAGCCAACAGTGTAAAGAATCATCTAATTTTTTATTTGACTTAAATATTGTTACAAATGAAACCAAATAAAGCATCAGACAACTAAATTGTCTATTGATTGAAGCCCCAGCTTTACTACAGTAAAGTGGTTATGACTTACAGAAACTGTGTAAAAGCACCAGTTAAACATTGGTAAGAAAAAAACATCAATGTAAACAGATATGTATGTACCTTACATGATATAAAGATATTGATGGTAGAAAACTTGCCTTGAAATATTTCTGCCTGAGGTGTTATTGTTTTAAATAATACATGAAATAAGATCCAAAATTAGTTTTAGTCTTAGTGAGATGAAAACTCTGTCTATAGGAATGTGTACAAAAATGCTGAATACACTTTTACCAGTTTATTGTAAATGAAACAACGAAATGAGCTGAAATTTTCACAGGTCAGTTTTATTACATAAATCTTGATTTGTGAAAAGAATGTAAGCATTTACAGTCAGTTTACCAATATTGAACTGGGGCTTTAATACCCCTGCAGCGTAATATCATCAGCTGAACTTTAATTGTTTAAATTATTTATGAAATATTCATTTCAGCTGTTTAATAAATTCATGAACTAGTAATATCAGCAAGAATCTTTTCTTTCTTTTTTTACTCTTACAGACAACTGCTCATCTTACCACATCAACCATTGATTGAGGAATAACTGGAATATCCATCAATTCATCCAAGGGAACTCAGCCTTGTCAACACAGTGGTAAGCACCATAATGCAAGCCATGAATGAATACTTACCTTTTGTAACACTGCAAGGAGTTAGAGTTGTATTTTAGAGTGATTTCGGGCCATATTTATTTTGGTCCAAATTTTAAAAACGGGACTTTTCGGGCCAGGATTGTTGGTTAAAAAACTGCAAGGGGTTAAACTTGATTTCAGACCATATAAAAAAATGCCAACATTTTAAAAAGGGGCCTTTTAAGCCTAGGATTTTAAGTTAAAAAAATACAAGGGGTTAAACTTGATCCAACTTTTGAGTGATTTCAGATCATTCTATTTTTGGGCTAAATTTTAAAAATGGGCCTTTTTGGACCCAGGATTTTGAGTTAAAGAAACTGTAAGGAGTTAAACTTGCACTTTTGATCGAGTTTGGACCATTTGAGTTTTTGGCTAAAACTTTAAAATGTGCCTTTTGGGCCAAAATTTTTGTTGTAAAAAACTGCAAGGGGTTAAACTTGTACTTTTGAGCGATTTCGGACCATTTGATTTTTGGCCAAATTTTAAAAATGGGCCTTTTTGGGCCAAGATTTTTGGTGAAAAAAACTGCAAGGGGTTAAGTTGTACTTTTGAGCGATTTCGGACCATTTGATTTTTTGGCCAAATTTTAAAAATGGGCCTTTTTGGGCCAAGATTTTTGGTGAAAAAAACTGCAAGGGGTTAAACTTGTACTTTTGAGCGATTTCGGACCATTTGATTTTTTGGCCAAATTTTAAAAATGGGCCATTTTGAGCCAAGATTTTTGGTGAAAAAAACTGCAAGGGGTTAAACTTGTACTTTTGAGCGATTTCGGACCATTTGATTTTTTGGCCAAATTTAAAAAATGGGCCTTTTTGGGCCAAGAGTTTTGGTGAAAAAAACTGCAAGGGGTTAAACTTGTACTTTTGAGCGATTTCGGACCATTTGAATTTTTGGCCAAATCTTAAAAAATGGGCCTTTATCGGCCAAGATTTTTGGTGAAAAAACTGCAAGGGGTTCAACTTGTACTTTTGAGTGATTTCGGACCATTTGATTTTTTGGCCAAATTTTAAAAATGGGCCTTTTTGGGCCAAGATTTTTGGTGAAAAAAACTGCAAGGGGTTAAACTTGTACTTTTGAGCGATTTCGGACCATTTGATTTTTTGGCCAAATTTAAAAAATGGGCCTTTATCGGCCAAGATTTTTGGTGAAAAAAACTGCAAGGGGTTAAACTTGTACTTTTGAGTGATTTCGGACCATTTCATTTTTTGGCCAAATTTTAAAAATGGGCCTTTATCGGCCAAGATTTTTGGTGAAAACAACTGCAAGGGGTTAATCTTGTACTTTTGAGCGATTTCGGACCGTTTCATTTTTTGGCCAAATTTTTAGAATGGGCCTTTATCGGCCAAGATTTTTGGTGAAAAAAACTGCAAGGGGTTAAACTTGTACTTTTGAGCGACTTCGGACCATTTCATTTTTTGGCCAAATTTTAAAAATGGGCCTTTCTCGACCAAGATTTTTGGTTAAAAAAACTGCAAGGGGTTAAACTTGTACTTTTGAGCGATTTCAGACCATTTAATTTTTTGGCCAAATTTTAAAAATGGGCCTTTTTGGGCCAAGATTTTTGGTGAAAAAAACTGCAAGGGGTTCAACTTGTACTTTTGAGTGATTTCGGACCATTTGATTTTTTGGCCAAATTCTAAAAATGGGCCTTTATCGGCCAAGATTTTTGGTGAAAAAAACTGCAAGGGGTTAAACTTGTACTTTTGAGCGATTTCGGACCATTTCATTTTTCGGCCAAATTTAAAAAATGGGCCTTTATCGGCCAAGATTTTTGGTGGAAAAAACTGCAAGGGGTTAAACTTGTACTTTTGAGCGACTTCGGACCATTTCATTTTTTGGCCAAATTTTAAAAATGGGCCATTTTTAGCCAAGATTTTTGGTGAAAAAAACTGCAAGGGGTTAAACTTGTACTTTTGAGCGATTTCGGACCATTTGATTTTTTGGCCAAATTTTAAAAATGGGCCTTTTTGGGCCAAGAGTTTTGGTGAAAAAAACTGCAAGGGGTTAAACTTGTACTTTTGAGCGATTTCGGACCATTTAATTTTTTGGCCAAATTTTAAAAATGGGCCTTTTTGGGCCAAGATTTTTGGTGAAAAAAACTGCAAGGGGTTAAACTTGTACTTTTGAGTGATTTCGGACCATTTGATTTTTTGGCCAAATTCTAAAAATGGGCCTTTATCGGCCAAGATTTTTGGTGAAAAAAACTGCAAGGGGTTAAACTTGTACTTTTGAGCGATTTCGGACCATTTCATTTTTCGGCCAAATTTAAAAAATGGGCCTTTATCGGCCAAGATTTTTGGTGGAAAAAACTGCAAGGGGTTAAACTTGTACTTTTGAGCGACTTCGGACCATTTCATTTTTTGGCCAAATTTAAAAAATGGGCCATTTTTAGCCAAGATTTTTGGTGAAAAAAACTGCAAGGGGTTAAACTTGTACTTTTGAGCGATTTCGGACCATTTGATTTTTTGGCCAAATTTTAAAAATGGGCCTTTATCGGCCAAGATTTTTGGTGAAAAAAAATGCAAGGGGTTAAACTTGTACTTTTGAGCGATTTCGGACCATTTAATTTTTTGGCCAAATTTTAAAAATGGGCCTTTTTGGGCCAAGATTTTTGGTGAAAAAAACTGCAAGGGGTTAAACTTGTACTTTTGAGCGATTTCGGACCATTTGATTTTTTGGCCAAATTTTAAAAATTGGCCTTTTTGGGCCAAGATTTTCGGTGAAAAAAACTGCAAGGGGTTAAACTTGTACTTTTGAGCGATTTCGGACCATTTGATTTTTTGGCCAAATTTTAAAAATGGGCCTTTATCGGCCAAGATTTTTGGTGAAAAAAACTGCAAGGGGTTAAACTTGTACTTTTGAGCGATTTCGGACCATTTAATTTTTTGGCCAAATTTTAAAAATGGGCCTTTTTGGGCCAAGATTTTTGGTGAAAAAAACTGCAAGGGGTTAAACTTGTACTTTTGAGCGATTTCGGACCATTTCATTTTTCGGCCAAATTTAAAAAATGGGCCTTTATCGGCCAAGATTTTTGGTGAAAAAACTGCAAGGGGTTCAACTTGTACTTTTGAGTGATTTCGGACCATTTGATTTTTTGGCCAAATTTTTAAAATGGGCCATTTTGAGCCAAGATTTTTGGTGACAAAAACTGCAAGGGGTTAAACTTGTACTTTTGAGCGACTTCGGACCATTTCATTTTTTGGCCAAATTTTAAAAATGGGCCTTTATCGGCCAAGATTTTTGGTGAAAAAAACTGCAATGGGTTAAACTTGTACTTTTGAGCGATTTCGGTCCATTTCATTTTTTGGCCAAATTTTAAAAATGGGCCTTTTTTGGGCCAAGATTTTTGGTGAAAAAAACTGCAAGGGGTTAAACTTGTACTTTTGAGCAATTTCGGACCATTTCATTTTTTGGCGAAAATTCTAAAACGGACCTTTTTACCACAGCTTCTTAGAACAAATACTTAAGCTTATTTTATTTTATAAATTTTATAATGTTTCTTAATATGAATGTGGACAACAATAATAAAGAACAGTTGAATACTCTGTTTTCCTTTTATTCTCCAGCAACTCTTCTGTTAAACTTAAATTTAAATCATAGTAAAACAGTATCTACTTTAAATAACTACAAGAGTAATGTTACAAGTTTTCTTTCTTGTTGAACTATAGAGGAATGTTGTAACTTGCCATTAAGATATTATTTAATAACAATTGTGTATTTTTTTATCAGTAAATAAACATACAGAAACATTCCAATTAAAGAAAGATATGCAAATTGTTATCTCATACTTTTTACAAACTGTGTTTTTATAGTCTTTACATACTATACAATTATCAACAACAATAATCAATGTTAAATTGTAAAGTGCACCATTCGCAAGCTGCGCATAATTTTGCTAGTTTAATCCTGGTAAGGTTAGTCTAAAGCAGGGCCACCACGTGCAGGTCCCAGGATACCAGCCCCACGCGCTTTCGGAGATCGTCAAGGCCATTGCACCTCCCTTTCGGAAGGGTCCGGTCCGCCACCCTGAGAACCAGGGCAGTCCTCTACTCCTAATAACGTGGTCCCTAATTCACAGTGAAATTAGGAACTACTCCCGTTTGTCAACCATTTGTGATAACACCAGCACCATGCTCCAAGAAGGAGCAGCCTGATGCACCTTTAAGATCAACAACCAGCTGTTACCCTGGCCGGAAGTAGGACTCCACATGCCCTGGTCGCATGTGTCCAAGTCCCTTTTAAGTTTGGAATTGCCATTTTCTTCATCATATCTATTGATAAGATCTATCCATTTTTTTCTATGTTCGAAACTCCACACTACCAATCGAGCCATCGCACTACATATCGAGCCATCGTCTACAAATCGTACCATCGCTCAACTAAAGAACCACCGAACAACAATAAAAATTGCACACAACAATTGAACCTCCGTACCACCACTGCTTCTACTTTATAGCAAAAGCATATAGCCTAGATCTCTTTTTTTGTGTACAAGTTCATAGTTAGCGTATGCTTGGAATAGTGCACTTTTTTTTAGAAGAATAGTTACAAGAATAGTTAATTTTACATCATTAAAACACATCTAGAATCTTACAACAGGGGACAAAATAAATATTAGTTGTTCATCCATGATCCCTCAACTAGCATGACGCCTTAAATACATTTGGTGTTCCCACGCATTGACATCTTTAACACCACAAACCTTGATGATGTCAGTGGAGATATTTTGCTGAACTGGGTTCTGGGGCATCAACTGTCTCCGACTGTGAAAGGTTTATTTAAAAAAAAATCTAAATGTTTGAAACACTTGCATGTTCTGTACCCTTGGCTGGAGGAATTAATGGATGGTGAGCTACTCTGGAGACCCCCCCCCCCCCCCCCCCGCAAAGAATGCTGTACTTAGACTGACAGGGTCATTTGAAAAGCAAAGTCCCATATCAACTTTCATCTTTTACTGCACTCCTTAATCCTTTAGTTTGTACTGAATGCAATTCATAAATATATGCTTCTACTGCAACATATTTGAATAGTTGTAAAATCAAAAAGTCAGTAACTGTTAATGTTTATCAGCAGAGCACTTTTCAAGGCGAAATTTAAATTCTGAAAGATTCTGAAATGTATGTCACTTTAAGTTGATTTAAAATGTTGCAAACCAGTTGAAAAATCAGAAGCAAAACAACCAATTGAGGTAGAAGCCTTAAAATGAATTGAATTGGAATATAGCTATCGTTCTGTTCTTGTTTTGTTTGTTTGAAGCTGGAGGGATTGATACATTAAATATCACAAATGCACTCTTGAAATACAATTGGTTTTTTATCTGTGTATCCCACATGTAACGAACGCAGAAGTGCTATAATTGTCAGTACTCACAATTGTCGGATAACCTTTTATAGCAGTATGCACATAATTCTATTAAACAATTTTATTAATGAATTAAAATGTTTGAAATATCAATGAGATACTTAAAAGTTTGTAATAAATCTGTAAAATAGTTACTCATCTGGGTTAGGCTGATGCCAGCATGGAGTCCCCAGAGTGTTGTGGCATACAAGAGTGTTATGTGAGGATGTACAGTGCTGCAAAAACAGCCCACTATACAGGTGGCGAGGATGACTTGCATTTAACATCAGCCCTGGAACTCTACACTGCTGACACTTCATGACACCTGGTTGATGATGTGAACTATGTCTCAGACATCTCCATTGTTGATGGGTAGATCTCAATGGAGAATGGCAATGCCTTTCTGTTAACAAATAAAGTAAAATATTTTTGCATCTTTAAATTTACTGTATAAGAATCTGGAGGAAAAGTAAGTCACTTTGTTTTGAAAGATGATTTAAGACGCATACATAATTGTCATAAATTGTTCATGTTGAATAGTTCCTGGAGTAAAATATTGACTTCATCAGTATCAAGAGAATCTTGCTAATCATTGGTTAGGATTTAGCCTTGAATGGAGTCCTAACAATTTGGGAGACAATTTAATATGAATTTCGTCAAGTGTTGAAAAACTGCCCATTATACAAGAGTAACAGCCAACAACTGACACATGGTTTTTACATACTATTACATCAGTAGATCTCATGTCCTTTCCATGCAAAAATAAGACAAACAAATTGTTGAAATTATTATTGATAGAATAAAGAATGTATAATTCCAAAGAAAACTACGCATGTCTTCACATAAATGAAAAAGTTATCCAAACCTTATCTTCAAAGGATACCACCGTAAAAGTTTGTTCATATTTACTTTGTCCAAGTGAGTAGAAAATAATGGAATATTTTTACTGTTGAGCATTGTTGAATTAAATGCTATCCTAGTCCATTGTGCAGCACATTCCCATTGTTGTCCCATCCATAACCCAAAAATATGGGTTCCACTACTGTTCCCACCTAGGTTTCCTCAAATTTATATGTGTAGCCCATTAAGATATACTTGTAGCTCTCAAAAGACTTCTTTGGGGATCTGCTAACAAATTAACCATAAAGTCTCCCTGACACTCCTGAAATCTAACTTGAGTGTAGCTCCCTCATTACCCAAACATTTATATGTAGCCCTGAAACCCTAAAAATGCTTGTTCAAGGTTCCACTATCAAGCTCCATATTAACTTGATGACAGTCATTCCTAATTTTGTGTAAAACCCTAAATACTATTTCATATGGGATACAATGAGAATCAATAGAGAGCTACAGAATGACAAAATAATTAGTGAGAATGCGAATTGATATTGTAAATGTAAAAAGGGAGATAACTCCATCACTGGGAACCACAAACTTTGACATTTAAACCTCAGACTTGTTCAGGTAAACACTAACATGCTACCATCCAAGTTTCATGAAAATCCATTAAGTTGAACTTGAGTTACTCAGTCATGATACCCTTACATTTAAATCTGGTTTTCTTCGGTAAGATTGTTTTTAAATTGGTTTGTTTGTATGGATTGTCATTTTTTATACTAGATGATGGACAAAATATGTAGCCCTAAAGTTTCAAAGGCGTATACAGGGGGTTCAATACCAAGCTATCACACAAGTTGTATAACTTAAGTCTATTGCACATCCGAAAACCTATTGTTACTGTTCTGTTTTTATTTTTTCTTATTTGTTCGTCTTCTTCTCACCGAACCTTCTCTGCAAGATTTCTCAAAAAGCAAATTTTATACAGACTTGGAAATTACCATGTACTTAGATCTTGGTGTGTAGATGAAACCGCATCTTTTTCAGGAATGATATCGTCATTACATTACAAAAACCCTTAATATTTTAAATATTTCAAAAATCAAGAATGAAGGTTGTTTTTTGTAGGATTAAATAAACAAAATGTAGGTTTTCATTTTTTGTTGTGTGCATGAAATCATGTGACCATCACTTCCGGTTGAAACTGGAAGTGCCTTGTAATTTAAAATTCAATTTGTAAATTTTTAATTTTTTAAGTTTAAATACAGTTAAAAAACACTTTTACTTGAAGTCTGTGGTGATCGTTTCAAAATTAGAATACACAATGACCTACATGCATACTACATAATTTTATGTGTGAGGTTGTAGATTGATGATATCACGGGCCATGTTGTAATACGTTGTCATACAGTAAAAGTGCACATTTAAAGTCATGTATCTACCGAACTGCATGTTTGACGAAGTTGAAACTTGCTACGTTGTTAGACAATGACAATTTATGCAAAAAAGGGAAGTGATGTCATGACACGTCATCACATGATTTATTATGAATTTTAAATTTTCGACCACTTATTATATTCCATACAAATAAAATGTGACAATAGACTGATTGTGCGACCCGTGTCCGTTGACTTATTGTTTGTATTAAATTGTCATGTGCCCGGCAAAAGGACGTAAGGGAAAGTTCCCGGCAAAAGGATGTAAGCAATTTATGTTAAAATTTGTGTTTCAAGAATTATGAGTGGGAAAGTTTGGTAAACATGTTGCCAAGCAAAAGTCATTCTAGAAAGGTTAAATTCTGCATGGGGAATGAGGAAACATGTCTTCAGGGTAATTCTAGCAAAAAAGCTAACAAAAATGATATATTTTTCATGTCAGAAGCCAATTTTTTGCTTACGTCCTTTTGTTACTGGGACAAACTACTTTATGTTCCTGGCAAAAGGGCGCAAGGCCTTACGCCCTTTTGCCGGGCACACGATGAAATCCAGACGTGTTCGATAGGAAAGTGCGGTACGGTTCATGATAATTGTTGCATTTGTTTATTCGATTGCAGCTTTTCTTTCTCGAATTCTGTGAAAAAATATTCAACAGTTTGTACCATAGATCGTCGAGTGGCTGAATACAGCCAGTAAGGACAGTTCCAGCCAGTCTTGAAAATAGTAAAAGTAATGTGAAAATGTGCATGATGTGTACTAGTGGCAGTGCACAACAAAACATTTGGGCCACACGACTGAGATCACACACTTTTTAACACAAGAATTTCAAAATTTTTGAAACTGAATCATCCAATAAAGTTGCTTTTCAAAACTGTGTGATTCCTTTGCCTATTTGAAATTTTGCAAGGCTAGGTATAAATGCTCACTTTTCCAACGTTCCTTTTTTACAGTGATTTAGGCCTGCATTGCAAAAAAAATAACAGGCGGGTGGCTACATAGTCATCCGACGCCAGTAGTGCGTAACTCAAAATAAACCTCTTTTGTAGTAGAATACTTGTAGTTTATGAAATAGTAATTTGATTGATATCAATGTCACAACATACAACTTCAATCAAATGGCTTAGTAACTGCGTTATGATTAGCAAAAGCCGAATTTTGCTGTGACTCTGTCGGTCACGGCATGAATTTTCACATAGTTTGCCATCAGCTCAGATGATGTAGTACACACAATAGGTCACATGATGACATGTAAACATTGGTCGCGCAATCGGTCTATTTTGTTTGAATAGTGAAGGTCGGATACGACATCTTAACCAAGGGCTTAAAGTTAGCTGGTTATTTTTTGAAGACTGTAGTCTTCTCACATGACGTTAGTCTTACCATATACCATCTAGCTTGATAGAACAAATTGTATTTAATTATGTTTTACTGATATTAGTCCGAGTTACTGCGACTAACCTAAGTCATGTCATCCTATCTGACGTAACGACTAACGTGAACCTTCTTTCTTACCCTGGCCCTGTGAAGACGGAATTTGTTTTATGAATTATGACTATGAGAAATGTCATGAAGCGCGCATTATGTAACGCATGATTCATCAGCAAACACGCTGTGATTATTTGGTTTGATTTTCATCAGTGATTCTCCATATGGGGCCCTGTCAGCGTTATTGATGTTACATGAGACAGTGCGCACTGAAATTCATACACAATGCATAAAAACGACTGTGCGCTAGAAACACTGAATTTGTGGGGGCATTATGTTAAGACACCAATTTACAAAACCAAGCGAAAAAGAAACGTAAGACTGTTGTGTGTTGAAATCAGCGTTATTGATGTTATACATGAGATAGTGAGCACTGAAATTCATACACAATGCATATAATGACTGCTTGACTGTGTGCTAAAAACACTAAATTTATGAGGGGCATCATGTAAAGGCACACAAATTTACAACACCAAGTGAAAAAGAATACCCGAGAACCAACCAAAGAAAGACACCGAAAATAGACACATTCTGACATCTCACAGACAAATGAGAGGATTTCAGGATTCAGGATGCCGGCAGCGTCATGTGATGTGCATGTGACTTATCTGCTTCAAAAATTTGAAACAGATAACCAGATAACCCACCTGATCATTCAGCCAGTTTTCCATCCATTTAAAAATTTTATTACTGGAACAATTTAAATTCCAATTGTTTGCAATTGTCCGTGAATAAATAACAGAAGTGGACATATATTCAAATTTTTATTAAGTTATTAATAGCGATGATGGAACTGCATTTCAAAATTCATATTATGAGAGTCCTGGACCATGGCTCAGTCACTATCCGCGGGGTCTATAGCAAGTCAACAGACCATAACATTGGTTTGGGGAATTTGTGGCCGGCTGGCCACCCTCGCGAATTTGCGGCTGAAATTTGCAGCCGGGAATTGGTAATTCGTGGCTAGATTCAGCCGGCTTGCAAAAACGACTGGAGTAGCATATACAATAACCTTTTACCTCTTATATTCAACGATTTCTTGTTAATTACAGGGCATTTGCCTCACATTTCTTGACGAAAAAGTTCTTAAAAGTATACTGATGTAATTTTTAAGTGGTAAATAAGGTACTTTTCAGAAATATGAGGCCGCCATATGCACCTTTGATTACCATGTCACTGGAACACAAAATCAACATGACAATCAATTAAATCTAAATATCTATTTTATCTTGCACTTGTAGCCCGTACATACATTTTCTAACAAGTTTTCAGGGTCCACAAACAAATCAACCACATAGTTTATGTTTAGTGATGACAATCAAATTATTAAGCTCCTTAATTAGCTGTACTTTTTACATATAGCCATCAAAATCAAAAGGTTTCTTCAAGGTTCCACTATCAAGATATCCTATCAACATGATGACGATCAATTTTCAAAAACCCTACTTGACATTTCCCAACAAGACAATCCTTGAAGTCTATCTTGAGTTATTACTATGACAACTATTTCTGGTTAAACCTAATTACCAAACTTGTTTTCAAACGTAATTGTTCAACTTGGAAATTAGCCCTCAAGTGTGTGCCCCCTTTATCTGAAATTCCTGGATCTGCTCGTTGAGTGTTTTGAAGGCAACCTTTCTTTTGTTTTAGCTCTTAAACTGACTTTTATATGTAGCCCTAAAATTCAGTGCTTGTTCAAGGTTCCACTATCAAGTTCTGAACTTTATGAAAATCATTTATATCTTTTATAAAACCATAATTACCAACTCATATGGCACTTTAAGAAACCTACATGACAATCTATGAAGACTTACTTTAGAATTATTGTAACGACAACCATTTTAGGTAACATCTAGTTACATAATTACATTTCATGACAATCTCTGTATTTTAAGTTAGCTTCCTTTGACCTTTGGGACCCAACCACCAAACTTCAAAATCATAAATCTGAATTCTGATTCAATGAGTTATTGCTCCAAATGTGTAAAAACCCTTGTAATATCTCACAACAACCCTGTATTTGCCCTAATCATCTTGGCACATTACATGTAGCTCTAATACTCACTAAACTTCTTGGGGATTCCACAAACTACCTAGCTAGTTTTACGATAATCCATGAAATTTAACTGCAGTTATCGCAATGAAAACAATTTATTTTGTTCAGGCCACAAAAAACTGTAATGCCTTAAACTTTGCCTAGTTAATAACTAAAGCAAAGTTTCATCCCAGTAAAGCAATGGGGACTTTTATGGTCAACGGAGATTTTCAGATAGGGTGGACGCAAACGTTGAGGGTTAATCTACAAGTTGAACATTTTCAGTAAGCCCAAAGTATAAATGCAAGTGACCAACTTATTTTTAATGATTATCTTTGGATGAGGTGTTATACTGAGACTGACAGGCAATGAAAATAAGCCTGTAGGAAGCTCCAAATTATTGATCGGTCCCATTTCAGAAGTGGATACAGGAATTATCAGTAAATTTGAAGCACAAAGCCTTTATGGTGTAGAATCTGGGGTCTGGGGTCCTGGGCCCGCTTAAGGGCCCAGAAAATATATAATTCTAAATGCTTTGTGGTGCAACCTGAGGCTATTTCTGGCCACTTTCGAGCACAGTATCGAGTATCAAGAGAATTTCATTTTTTTTATTACTCTTGCCGTCTTCTAAAGTTTCTTATGTACAAGCTCTCAGCTAAAAATAAGGGTGCTTTTTGGATTTTTACTGCAGGACATGATTGCTTGCTTCGGGGCATTATTTATCATCTTGTAATTAAAGCCACTTTGTTCACTTTTAACTTCAGAAAATTTGTGGGCCCAAAGTCACAGATGCAACTTGTGAAATTTTGGTACATTAATTACAAGTGTGAAAAATTGTATGCTTATCAATTTCGGGTTTTTTGTCAAGGTAGACCCTAGGTATGGTAAAGGTGCCGATACTCGTAATAGATGAAAATAAAGGAACCCCACAAACACAACTACATATCTTGAAGCATTGGGTCTGAGCCCTACAGAAGGAACCACAGAAAAATGTGTGTGTAAAGGTACTTTATTGATGCATTGTCACCCTTTTTATCATATTTTTAGGCAAAGTTTTTTTTATAACTGTTTTTGGCTTTTCCGCTTTACAGCGGAAAAGGCATTGTTTTTGTTCTGATTTTTTTTTTTTTTTTCATTCTTCTTTTTCTACTGGTGGTTCTGAAGCAAATACCGTAGACTTTGTGCAGTTTTTTGGCCTTTTGGTCATTTCTCAAACTTGGATTTTAATCAAACTTGGTTCAAACAAAGACCATATAACAAACATGAGGAAAAACATCACCATGGTTTCATCACCTGTCACGTGACGTCACCTTAAAGATATAACTTTTAATTATTTGAAAATGCATATAAAATCAGCCACAAGAGACCATGGATTGATTTTTAGGGGATTAGATAGAGGTAATATAGGTCTTCATTTTATTCAATGTGCTTGAAATTACATGACCTCTACTTCAGGTCGAAACTGTGAGCAATTAAAAAGTGATAAAATTTTTCTGAGTTGCTTTCAACGATGTTAGTGTCCGGCAAGGTTCCACTTTGAAAAAAATAGTACCGATGATGTCATAATGTACAGTAGCTGCCTCTAGCGGCAGGTAAAAAACATACACTTTTACATGATGCCTGTGGCAAAGTTTTTGGTAATCGTTTCGAAACTAGTATACATGATCTTAATGCAGACAATACACTATGTAAAATTTTAGATTAATACGGGACGTCATCGGGTGTCACATGACGTGACATCAAAGGTACACTTTTTTAAGTCTTATATCTATAGAAGTACATGTCTGATTGTGTTGAAACTTGGTATGTAGTTAGACAAGAGCAAGTTCTTATAAGATATGAAATGACGGCATGACGCTGTCATCGCGTAATGTTTTACGGATTTTTGAATGGTTTACTAATAAATTGCTAACGAAACATATTATAATCAAAGTTCTTCTTGAAACAGGCTTCACAGGTCATATATGCTTAGAAATGCAGTGTCACGCTATATCACCTTAAACGTACAGTTTTACAAGATCTATATACATCCAGAATCTTGAATAAAATTTGTGATCGAACTGAAACCTTGCATGTATTAAAACTTTGCATAAGTTACCGACAATAAATAAGCTTAAAAAATGTTAACATGCGAAAAGCCAGTTGTTCTGTCCAGAGGACAGATAACACATCTAGTTTCCACCTATTTTCCTTCTCTTGGAAGAAAAAAATGGCCAGTTCTCCGTGCAGATCATTAATTCTTATTGTTTCCATTCACAATTCAAACACATTTTATAGCACATTAAGTTTATTTATATTTGTACATAAATAAACCACTAGGGAAACTGACTGGGTAATTTTAATTTTGGGGTGAACAAAGAAAACTTGACTATAGCAGGATTTGTCCCTGTAGTCCCCAAATTAACATACCGGTGATCTACCAACTGAGCCATCTAGCCCTTACGTTGGCAGTCTCCCCATTTTGTCAATATCTTTGTTCAGGGTGCCAACTTTAGATCACACCCAAGTTTACGATACAACCTGTGAAGTGACAGGACAGGGATCACCTGAAGGAGATGGGACTTCTTATTTCAAATATCAAGTAATAAACCACATGGAAAACTTAATGGGTATTTTCAGTTCAATTTTTGGGTGTACAAAAAAATTATAGTGGGATATGAACCTATTCAAATACCAAGTAAAAAGCACGTCAGAAATTAGGTGAGCAAAGTGCTGTCCATTTGAGTTAAGTTGCTGATGTATTTATAATTGGTATGAGTTAATCAAATACAGGCCGATTTTGTTTAACACGTGGCAAACTTTGGAGGAGGAGGTGGGGTGATCCTATGAGCAGAACTGCCAACCTTCACCAATCAAAATCAGTATTCCTGAAGCCAAAAATCAGTATTTTTCAAAATTTCAGTTTTAAAGATCAGGCTTTTTTTTAATTGTACCCGTTATTTATACTGATAATGAAAAATATCTTCACACATTGTAAAGATCAGTTTCACAATTACACGAAATACATTATTAATTTTGCTGAAAACTTGTGCATAAAACCTGCTTTAGATCAGAGCACAAACAATTTCAAATTTTAGATGCTTTTTACAGACGACTCTCAATATTTTGGTGAAAACTTTTAAACCATTTTGGAAAAAAACTTTTAGGTAAAAGCTAAAGACTTTACACTGGAAATCTTTCTGAATAATTTGAACAAAATGCTTTTGTCTCTGTCTCATTGTTTATTATAAAAATATTAATGAATAATATTGTGCTCACATTTGCACAGCAAACAGATACGCCATACCACCACACCAGGCCATTCAATGTATGAACAACTTCAGCAAGATGATTTTTGTCAATTTGTTTTTCAAACAAATGCAATTTCCACCCATTCTTTATGCCTTTATTGTCAGTTTTCTTTAGATCTTGGCCTCGATCGCTATCGACATGATCAATAAATTCTTGTTGGTTATGGTTTCATTTTCAAGTTGATTCAGCAGCACAGCGTGTGCTTGCTGACAAATTCTCATAGCATCTGTTTGCTGCTGCTTCCATACAAAAAGCATAAGAAAAAACTGCGGAGCCAGACTGTGAAGAGTGTATGCTGTTCAATGTGCACTTGTGTCTGTGTCTAGACTTTATATTGGCTTGTGTACATTTATGTACATTTATAGCACCTCGAACCCAGACTTCATCCTTTTGATGCATGTGTTTAATCTAACTTACTAGCAATAGCAGGACTTTTTTTTATTATTATTTAGCGCCAGGATTTTGTGTTTAAAAAAAGAAAGGTCTTTTTATTGTGGCTCATTGTTTTGATCAATCTGTGAACTATTAAAAACATAACAATTAGCTGTTTTTTAGAAATCTGTTTTTTTTTTAACCTGCATGGACTGCCGTATTTTAGAAAACTTTCTGCATGAAATACAGAAAATCTGTACTGGTCGGCAGCTCTGTATGAGCCATCCGCTCTCGTCCAAAAAGTAGGAGTATAATGTATCCCCGATCCCCCCCCCCCCCAAAAAAAAAAATATATATATATATATATATAAAAAAAAAAAATTAAGTGAAATGACTAAGTGGAACGCTCGTTTGAGTTTGTCAGGGTTCCATAGTCAGCATGTTCTTTGTGATAAATTTGTAGAAGAGTGACGTCATGAATTTATGTGGTAGCAAGTTAGATAGACTACATGATATGATACTACAGGAACTTGTCAAAAAAATAAATTAAGAACCTACAAGACGTTTAAACTTAAGTACGAAATGGAACCTTATTTATGTTTTTTAATTAACTCTCAATACAGACATTATCAGCTCATAGATTGTTTGTAGAAACAGGAAGATACATAGGCTTGGAATTTAATGAACGTGTTTGTCCACGGAAATGGAACTGCATTTTGTATGTTCTTTTCCAATGTATAATTCTTTGAGAAAAACCATGTGATACTGTTTGTAAAAGCCATCCAGAATTTAACATTTTATCAAAAACAGACAAATTTATTTTTTTAGTGACCTCTCAGGAAAAGGTATTGTGTTTTGTTTAGCCAAGTATATTTGTATGTCTGCTAAGTTGAAGAAAACTAATTTTACAAATACTTAGTTTAAATTTAATGCTCTTTGCTAACTCTTCCGTCATTATAAACTTTATTTGAATTTTTTTTAATGTAATGTAACCCTTCCCCAGGGTGATGGGGTATGTTCCCTTTGGAATAAAACAAATCAATCAAACAAAAATTACTTCTGAAGACTGATTGTTACGTCATTGCTTGCTCTATGCTCAGTGCTTCATCAAAAAAGTATTGATATCTGGTGTGCCACACACAGCTTGTATTGAAATGTGTGTAGAAACAGCAATCCAGCACTGATGAAATTATAGCATTGAGGCATTTGAATGAAACGAACTAGCGAGTGCAAAGTGCAAAGCCTTAATGGCCTGGGGTCCAGGGCCTGCTTTGGGGCCCCAGGAAAATTTTGTCGTTGCTCTCTGGTAAAATCTAGGACATTTTAGAAGCATTTTACACAATATTTTTTATCTATTTTGAAATTAGGAATTTGGTTTATTTACCTTTCAACTCATCTTTTTTTCAGACGGCGAAATTAAGGGGGGGCACAGGCCCCGCTGCAACCACCCCTAAATTAACGGGGGCACAAGCCCAGCTGCACCCACCCCTAAATTAACGGGGGCACGAGCCCCGCTGCGTCCACCCCTAAATCTGCCCCTGGTAGGATAGGCCTATATAAAGATATAACTTGTTATACATAAAGATTTATAGTTGTTTTAACAGTTTCCTCTTTGTTAGTAAATTTGAAATATAATGACCACTCATCTGGGTTAGGCTAGTGCCTGCATGGAGTCCCCAGAGTGTTGTGATTTGTTAGTGAGTTAGTACCGTATGTGTACAGTGCTGCAAAAACAGCCCACTATACGACGACAAGAATTCACTTACATTTTTTAATCAGCCTCTGAAATCTATGTTGTTGACAGGTAAACACTGGTCTGATGATATGCACTTTAGGTCCCAGACATCTATTTTGGTGATGGGTAGATCGGACTGTGAATCAAATACCTTTCTATAAAATGAACAAAATAAAATAATTTAGTCAAATACTTTGGGTAAAAACTGTTTCCTTTGAAACAAAAACTATTCACTAAATAATTCTGGCAATTCCAAAAAAATAATCCCGTCAGGCTCGACGTGAAAAAGATTCGTGGGGGGAACTTGTTAAAATTTGTATTACCACAAACCAATTTAATGATGCAAAACACAAATTTTAAAAGGCTGATGAAAAAGTAAAAAGCTTTTTAAAAACCCTTTACTGGAGCAAAGTTTCTTTTTTATCAGAGTCACTAATTTTTTAAGAAACATTGCTATGTAATATGTGTCGTTTCTCTACAGATTTCATACCTTGTAGAGTACCTGGATGGAGTGCCCTGCACCTTTCCACAAAAGTAAAATAAATAAAAAGAAGAATTCGACCCAAATTACGATACCACTTGCTAGTAAGTTTGGAAAGCTATACAAATTGAAAGTGGCTTCCAACTCCAACTTGGAAGAAACTTTCATTGTTATTTATGAATATTACCTGTTCGACAGAGACAGCATTGGCATACCAGGCTGATGCAGGTCTTATGCTTCACCTTTGTTGATTGGTTGAATTGTTGGAGTTGAATGATATTGCTTAAAGGGAAAAAACATGACAGTTGGAAAGTATGGCACAAGGTTAGTGTTCTTACTTTAAATAATCATGGTTGGGAGTGATGTATTTTGTGTGCCTTGTTATGGGTTTATTGGGGTGGGGGGTTGGTGACATAGCTCTGAAACATGGAGGTATGTGTAAACCCCACTCCCCAATGAGGTTAATGGCACAGGAGCACGGTTTAAATTTCCAAACAATTCTAAATTAAAAACAAAGTACACTATTTGAAATTATCATGGTCTTGGATTTTCGCCGTTTTCAGGCCATTGAGTGGTGGTTTTTGTGTAATCCCAGATTCAAAACCTCTTTTGTTCCCAAAAGAGCATTATGAGACATTGAGAGGCTTCCACCATTGTTTATTCATTGTATTTCAGCTCAAGGGAGGTAAGTCAGAGTGAGCCGTGATTCAAGCCATTGTTCTGGGTTTACTACCAATCCTATACCCTGGATGATGGCCGATGGTTTGCGATTCATGGTGTGTGAATTTGACATTTTCTCGGTCGAGAAAAAAAATGCACTATAAAATAAAGAGAATTGTTGTTGTCTTGGCTTTGTCAATTCAGGGTTTCTTTATGCCAGCAGTACTCTTGAAGAAAAATGATTCCGGCAAAATAATCCTGTCAGGCTGGATGGGAAAAAATGGAAGATTCCCGGAGGCAACCGGTGAAATGGCCTTTATTGTACAAAAGTCATCTAGATGGAAATTACTAGTAGCTTATCCAAAAGTATTGAAAGGGCAGAATAAACTAAGTACAACATCAAGTTGTATAAAGATAGTTCATAGAATTTTATTTAATGAATTGTATCAATTTGTAATTACTATAGCCACTCATCTGGGTTAGGCTAATGCCAGCATGGAGTCCCCTGAATGTTGTGACTTTTAAGTGTTATGTAAAGTGTACATTAACATTACATGTACAGCGCTGCAAAAACAGCCCGCTATATGAAGACAATGTTTACTTACTTTTTATCAGCCTCGGAAATCTACGCTGTTGATGCTTAAACATGTGGCTGATGATGTGCACTTGTAGTTGTCAAGCCATCTACATTGTTGGCGGGTGAATCTTGATGGAGAAGAGCATGCCTTTCTAAATGCAAACAATTGAAAAAACTTAGTTTTAACTATTATAGTAAATTATAACAGATGTTAATTTTGCATCAGGATAAAAAGATTATCTGTGGTTTTGTTTACCCATATACCGATGTGTGTTAAGCTCTGTATACTCAGAACTTTTCCGAGTCCTGTGAAAGAATTCCACAGTTATATGTGCGGATGGATTAAACTTAGGATGGATTTCTAAAAATAAAAAGCCTGCAAATGTTTCAAAGAGTTTGAAATGAATTTTCAACAGGTCTGACCATTAACCAGGTACCCACACCAATATTTTCCAAGCCAGCAAACGGGTGAAATGAGTTTGATATTTTTGTGTGACATTCAAAGCCGGAACAGAGGTCACCTGGGTACAGAGCATGCACGAGCCTTTTAACGCTTCGTTTCACCAACACAAAGAAAACAGATGGTCCTAAATACTTCTCTGATTTTCTGCCATTTGCAGGGGTTATTGTAATCCCGATTCCAGACCTTTGTTCTTTTGTTCCTTTGTAGCTCATGGCCAAGGTTTTTACAATTCACAGTGCGTGAATTTGACATTTTCTCAATAGAAAAACCAAAATTTCCGATGCTTCAAAGAGAATCTTTGTTCTTTTGGCTTTGTCAAGTCAGGCTTTCTTTGTGCCAGCGGCACTCTCAAAGAAAAATAATTCCGGCAATACTAAGAAAATAATTGCGTTAGGCTGGAATGGACAAAATGGAAGATTCCCGACAGCAACTGGTCAAACAAAGAAACCTCAAACAAGTACCTATTTGAAAGCTCCATACCCATTCCCCAGATGTCACTGGAGTTGTCATGCACATATTATTGAAAAGGCCAGGGGAGGGGTTGGTAGCTGGAAGAAAAGCCTTGGCTTCTAAGCCTTAAAACTGACAGAAGATTGGGCAACATAGACTTGAGAAACATTTGCAGTTCTAAGAATTGTAAAAGATGATGACCACTACTTTTTAATTTGTAAACAAAAAATACTTTCTTACTTACCCAGGTTTTATTATGCTTTTGGTCACAACGGACACCAATGGCTGTCGCTTTGGGGTTAGGGTTTCTCAAACTATTTGAGTTCAATGTTACAACATGATTAATATAACAACAATGTGTGTCTCTATCAATGACCACTCATCTGGGTTAGGCTGATGGTGCAAGCATGGAGTCACTAGAGCATTAAAGCAGGTTAGTGTTAAGTGTACAGTGCTGCAAAAACAGCCCACTATACATCAATGATACAAAAGTACTTACTTTTATAATTATCCTCCAGACACCTATGCTGATAGGAAAACACTTGGCTGATGATATTGCACTTTCAAGTCTCAGAAATCCACATTATGAATGAGTGGCTCTCACTGGAGAATGGCATGCTTGTCTATATTCAAACAAATTCAAACAGTTCTTCCAGTGTCAACCAGTCAAATATTTTCTACAAAAATCTCCAATCCTCTTTTTCTTTGAACAAAAAAAAACACATTCAGATTACCTCTTAAATTAATTTTGCTGCAAGGTTTAAAAACATACAAGACATCTATATTGTGGATGAGTAGATCTTCTTGTGGTATTGTATAGTCTGAAAAAATTAAACATAATTATAGAGATCAACTAAAATGGAAAGCATAACTTCTTAAAAACCAGCATTTGCATTTTTGGGGGGGTACTTTTCTGCTGTCAATTATTTCTGATAAAAAATAAAAGCAAGCAAATTTAGTTCAAAAGATTTATCTCCAGCATTTGGTGAAGATAATGTTTGCAGTCATTTTTTAATATCATTAAAGGTGCACACCGGCTTCGTTGGGCTATTTGGGCTACAAAATAGGCTAACATATGACTTCAAAGGTCTTTCAGGAATGGAGAATAACGGTTCCTAAAAGAAACCATCAAATTTTGCCGTTTTCGAGCATTTTTCAAAAAATGATTTATCCGAACCAAAAAAAGTGGTTCGGATAAATCACGTGATCTTCGGAGTTAGTTTTACTTCCAGCCGTATAAAAGTAAATTACTGAACCAAATTTAAATCCTTTTTTTACAATTATTCATGAGTATTTGACAAAAAAGACTTATGTATTCAGATTATCGATACAATTTGTAAATAATGATGAAAAATTGAACGTAATATTCACATTCAGAGGTGTCTGTGCAATTGGGGCATATCCCGTACAGCCGGTGCCGTGTCTCTTGGGGCCAGAGAGACAAACCCCGGGGCATGAACTCCCCAGCTTGCCGGTCGGTCTAGCCGTAAGCGTGGGAGCGTATCGGAGGGGTAGGGAGCCAGACCAACAATTACGGTTTTTTTTACGAGGGTTTTAGTCTGTACCCCTAGCTATTATCCCCTAACTATTGTAACGTGTTGCCTGCGCTACGCACACGAGCGACGACGATGGGGAATGTTTATCCCATACAGCTGATCTATCTACTTCATGATAGCTGCATAATGTCCACCCCCCCCCCAATCGCCACAACAAAAAAACGGTGGCGGTGGCCGCGGCCGGCCAGTGAAGTCATCGCCCGAAAAACGGGAGAATGCCTTCGCTAAAGCTGCCAGGATTGGCAATCCGTTTGCAGCGAAGTTTGGCACATGACTGTTATTGGCCAAGCCAATGTGAAAAGATGGTCCAAGATTAGGGACACTACCATATTAGTTTTTAGACTGCAGCAGGCTGGTCACGATGAGAATATGAAGGATGTGGTCTTTGCCATAATTTTGATGGACAGGTTTGTGTCATAGAACTGTATTGTGAATATGCCTGCGTATATTTTAATTCATGAAGACTCACATTTTGACAATATTTATGGTCCAACATGTCTGTGATGTCCACATTATGCCAGGCTTATTCTCTCCCTTTCTACATTTGAACACAACTACATTTTGACCCAACTGGCATTCGTCCAAGTATTTTTTTACAACATAGGGCCTACTTGCGATATAATGAAGAAACGTTCTCCATTGCAAGTAAGTTGGTCCAGTTCATCGTACACAGAATACACCGTCTGTTTATGTCTGAATTTTGTGTTGGATGGATATGAAGTCTGGATCCTCATGCCTCGTCATTGTAATAATTCATACATAAACAGAGCACCAGTCTACTTGCAACATTGCGCAACATTGGCACGTAAACTTGACAGTTGCAACGGCTGGAAAAGGGTATAAGCTGACATTTGATCGTGTTTTGTTTTTTGCACATTTTTCGTTAATTACGTGATATTTTGATGATTTTTTTTAAGAACAACCATTTAAAAATTATTGTCTGTCATTCCACATCACTAAATTAGGTAAACAGTAAGCCGGTGTGTACCTTTAAACCAATCAAGTTTATAGTGCTGAGTTTTGTTTTCTCTTCTCAGAAAATGTCAAATTCATGCACCATGAATTTCAAGACCTCCGCCAGAATCTACAGCATAGGATTGGTACCCAGTGCTCAGACTACTTGAGACCAAGTCTGGATGTACCCTGTGGATGAGTTCACGTCTAATTGTCCAAATAGTCTAAACTTATGGCTTCATAACCGGACTGAAGCTTTGTTGAAGTACAAGTCACACTAATGTGATGTGTGGATGGACATCTAAAAAAAGCCTGCAAATGTTTCAGAGAGTTTAAAATGAGGTTTCCACAGGTCTGACCATTAACAAGTTGGCGGGGAATGTCATGAAATCACGCTAACATTTTCTGAGCAAACAAACGTGTGACAAGAGATTTGTATTTTTGTTTGAAATTCAAAGCCAGAGCAGAGGTCGCCTGAACATTCCACTCTGGAGTGTGCACAGAGCATGTACGTGCCTTTTAATGCTTTGATGATGTAGAGTGGTGCAAAAACAGCCCACTGTACCACGATGAGGATAACTGTTGACGCTGAAACACCTGGTCGATGAAGTGAGCTCAAAATGCAGCCATTAAAATCGCCATTTTACTACTGCTAGTCATGCGATACTCAACGACTGTTTCCTTACATGTTTATATGTCGTATTAACACTATGCAGATTGCGTGTTCGCTGATGCCCTGACTTGCACATTGTCTTAGTGCAGTCAACGCAGGATACCAGCTGTACAGCATGCGCGCTCGGCCAATCATGACCCAATGGAACTTTCAGTAGCCACGGGGGGTTGTTGCACTACATAGCTGGTATCCTGTGTTGACTGCACAAGACAATGTACAAGTCAGGGCATCAGTGAACACGCAATCGTCGTATTAGGAAACAGTCGTTGAATATCGCAGTATCAGTAGTAAAATGGCGATTGTAACGGCTGCATTTGAGTGGTTTTAGTGGGCTAAAAAATCATCGATTTGGAGGACAGAAAGTGATCGTAAGTACAATTAAATGCATTCTATTTCATCTTTGATATCTTGAGAAGCCAGTAGGCAATTTTCCAGCAATTCTGTAGAGTTTTTGTCGTAATTTTGGCCACTTTTTTAGAGGTGTTTTAAATCCTCTTCGCCATAACAGCTTTTCAAACCAACTTACACATACTTTTCTGGGGCGCTAGTATGACCGACAATGTCAAAATTTTTAAAAAAGGAGTACAGCGCCATAGTTACTGGGTCTACCTGACCGTCACAGTTACTACATCTTCCTTACTGGGGCGCTAGTACGACAGATGTCAAAATCTCAAAAAAGGAGTACAGCACCCCAGTTACTGGGTCTAATTGTGAGTACAATTAAATGCATTTTATTTCATCGTAAATACTTGGAGAAGCCAGTTGGCGATTATCAAGCAATTCTGGTGAGTCTTTGTCGTAATTTTGACAATTTTGTAACTGATTCATAAAAAATTCCGCTTTGCAGCACTTTCCAAATATACCACGGACTGGGGCGCTAGTACGATAGATAATGTCAAAAATCTCAAAAAAGGAGTACAGCGCCCCAGTTACTGGGTCTAACGAAACATATTTATTAGAAACATATTTATGAGAAAGGTGTATTTATGCTTCAAAAAGGTTTTTTAAATTTGTAATGATGAAAACTCAATTTCGCATGTCCCTTTTAAGTTTTAACGAAGTCTTCGAAGAAGGAACATTATGAAATACAACCTCTCAAGTCTCGTGTCATAAAACTGGTTTCATTCTTGGGAAAAAAAAAATTTCAAAAGCCAGAGCGCATATGTATTTAGTTTGTTAAATGTTTGAAATAAAAAATTCAATCTTCCAGGTGTTTTCAACACAAAACAATAAACGAAAACACTACGCAAAAACTGTGGTGGTCGGCCAAGCATGGCTTAGGCTTATTGTTAATGTTGCTAGTGTTACTCTGATGCTGCTTGAGCAGACGTTTTGCTCATTCTGTAAAAATTATGAATGTTTTTGGTTTGGAATGAAACACAATTTTGCAGGATGAATAAAAGTTTAGTTTCCAACACAGTACAAAGACAAAAACTCACCACAAAATATGATAATATTATTTGTACTTTACAAACCTAAATTTCCAGGATGTTTTCCGATGTTTTTCACGGCGATTTGACAGTAGTCTCGTGGTTGTGCAGACATTTTGGAAAAGGCCGCACAAATGCGTGTCAGGTTGTCTAGCGCCCAACTCCTTGAAAACATAGCGACTGCATTCAATGAAGACGTTGTAATCCAGACTGAATATGGCACCTTGGATTTTTTTTCCACTCATCATAACAGCCAATCAAATTCAAGAATTGCAAAGACTTTGTTCAGGGCGATTTATTGTTTTCACCATTTCTTTGATATTCATGCGTTGGCTATTTTAAATATCTATAATCCTCATATTTTTCTATAAAGAAAACACAACAATTTCAGCCACAAGGACAAAATGGCGAACTTTAAAGCAAAATAAATGCTGCTCAGTACCCTGGCCGTTTTCTTTTATTTTCTACATCAAGTGTGGTGACTATGGGCACTGGAGAGTGGACCTATTTTTTTTCAAATGTGAGAGTTGTAGGGAATTTTATGTGGATTTTTATGAGCTATAATCAGCGCCGTAACTAGGGTAAAATTTTAGAGGGGCACAAGGGGGTGCACCATTTTTCCTAGGGGGGCACTTTTGGCCAATTAAAACTGTAGTTCTCGTTTGTATTTTTCCTAAACTAGCCCCTTTTTAGTGTTTTGTGAGGTGTTGATGTAAGAAAAAATACATTATGTGTGTAAATAGTTCAAAATAGTTCTAAAACATCGAAATTATTACATAAATGCTCATAAAATGTTACATTTTATTCTGGTAATTTTTAATCTCAAAAGTCCAGATTTCAAATGGGGGGGGGGGGGGGGCACCCCCTTTACGCCACTGACGCCAGTAACGCCACTGACTATAATTGTGGTAAGACCAGGGGTGGATTTCACAAAACTAGTCCTAACTTAGGACAAGTCCTATAAGTTAGGACCAGTTACTCGTCCTAATGAGAGATAAGACTAGTCCTCGTGCTTTGTGAAATCCACCCCAGGGCCCAATTTCATAAAGCTGCTTAAGCACAAAAAGTAGCTAAGCACAAGAAAACTATGCTTACCAGAATAAGGTTACCAGCCAAAATACCATGTCACACTCACATGTACAATCTACGACTGGTATCCTGCTTATTTTTGCTTGGCAGAAAATTTCTGAGCAACATTTTCTGCTAAAAGCAGCTCTATGAAATAGGGCCCAGGTTTAAAACACTTTAATTCGATTAGTAAGGTAAAATATGTTGACCCTTTCCGAAATAATATGTCATTAAATGACATATTTATAGTTAGCACTGGTTTTCGTTTGCTGGGAAAAATAATTGGATATGGCCTGTCCTTTGTAGCCGCTCATTCCTTGCACCTAAGACACTACGCCTATCAGGTATACTTCACACCTTCGCCAAAAATATGGCTTCAGAAGGTTTCCGGTGGGCTGCAAACTGTCATTACCCCTTGTGGAATTCATCACTCGCCCTGTAAAGCTCATCTGGCCTTCCCGGTCCATCATAAAAAATGTACAGGAATCTTAATTTATTCATAAGAAATGAACGACTTATTGATGGCAGATAGAGGCTAAAAGTGTATCCCAAAACCGGAATGTAGTCGGTCAGCTGCATTTCACTTTCACAATCCAGTGTTGCCATCCCAGGACCTAATTCTAAAATGATAGGTTGCCCGACAGAGTGGGTGGGGGCTAGGGTAGATTCAGAATGTTCAATCGCACTGTGAAATAGTCAAAATATTACCAATACCTCTACAGAGCTTAAATTAACTTCTTCTCCATTAGAACATTACCAGCATGACCTGTGAGGGTTACCACAGTGAGCTGACACCCAACTGCAGCCCCATGGTCATATCACAGCAGCCCTAAATGGATACACTAAATGGGATTAACATAACTGTTCAATGTTTCCACAGCAAACCATAAAACAGCAACTAAATACATTGCTCAAATGCTTTAACACTCAGCTAATGCGTTTTACATCGTTTAAATGCTTCAACCAAAAACCTACAGGCACTTTAAGCCTCGTTAAATGCTTCAATATCCGGCCAATATCAGCATACCTTAGTCATTATGCAGTTGACCAAATGCAAAATAGTATCATCATCTACGTTCACATTTATCGAAGATCCTACTTAGTCAACAATTCTAGTCAACATCAGTTTCTGTTCACACCTTTCCACAACATCAATTACCCACAACTTCTCATGGGAAATAAGTATTGCTCAGGTGGGACTGTGAGGGGCACACATCCTAATGTAGCTTCGGCGCCAGATGGGGAAAACTGAACTAAACAAAAATGTAGACATGTTATGAAATTAAGCCAGATTATAGCCTTGAATGTATCGAAGCGATAGCGGTTAATAGTTCTCATTACGATGTCAAAACATTAACTATGTCAAGTTAGTACATGTACATGATTGTAAAGCATTTCCTGAAAGCTTAATTATTCATATCATTCTAATTCAACAATTAATTTTGCAACACGCAAAACCGAAAATCAAGTTACACATAAAAATCACAAAAGTCATGGTTATTACTCCTGTTGTGGTCTTTTAATTATTTGTAAACAGATATAGTTCAAATGTTTATGCTTTGACTGAGTATAGTAAATCACTAAACGTTCATTGCATAATAGTATGTACAACAGTACAAACATTCCTTGAAGAATACAGTAAGAGAGCATCAGGATTGTGTACTACTTGAGTATATGAAACAGTAAAATAACCCTTGCACCAGGCAAGGCATTTATAGGTGGAGTATTGTCTTATCTAAAAAACATAAACACTTTTGTTAACTAATTTTGTTTTAAAAAAATAGAAAAAAAAATGGAGCAAGGTTCTGCGGCCAAACAAGGCATTTTTCACACAATAACCAGAAGTGTGCTGAGTCTTAGTATAATTATATCTGACTCTTTTGCAGCTAAAATAAATCACGATGAACTGTTAAAGAGCTGCATTCATTTAATTTCAACGTTTCATTAAATTACAGCTTTTATTAATAAAAAACAAACAGCATGTTTACTAATAGAAATGTAGAAAGTATCATCTATGGTATCTCAATGATAATAATAAATCAATGGAAACTCAGTTTGATCAAATGGGCGTCACTTTATATGAAAAACAACAAACAAGAGAATACAAATAAATGATTTACTTAAAAATTGTATTTACATTTTTGTTCAATAGGCGCGCCGTACAAGTCACTATGTGTTTTTCCATAGGATCAGATTTCCCTATGGAAAACATACATGCAACTAGATTTGTTTTCTTGTAAAAACCTTTTTGAGAGTAACAAACAAGGTTGATAGATAAAAAACTAAAAGTATTAAAGAACTTAGGAAAAAACATTTGTTCCATTTAGGCATTTTCTCAATTTTAATGAGGATCATATCAAAGTTGCTCTGATAATGTTAATATACTTCAAGAGTATAGACAATTTTTTTTAACACTTTTTGAACTGCCAAACTTTCCCTTTTCTCAAAGAGATTTCTTCTATCCTTCAACTTTGAACACAGATGCTAACTTCATAATGACGCTTATACAAAACAAAAAATTGTGGCAGCAAAAAGGTAACCAACTACATCATAATATGTCTCGAGATGGTACCCTGTTTTAGTCATACTTGATTTCTAATCATAAACTCAAATACATTTCAGCCTTAATTTATACTATGCATAACTTAGAAATAAACAGCATTGATTCCTAAACTTCACAACTAAATTATCTGCAGTAGAACTAAATATTGAAAACATATCAAGAAAGAAAAATGACTGTGTAAATGCAAACACTACAGTTACTTGTCACACTAGCAAGTGCAGAAATACCAAAAATTACAATGTCCAGTGATAAAAAATATGCGGAAGGCAAGCAAAAATTATGTACATTATTAAAAGGTAAAAATGAAAATGCCTCTATATATAGATAAGCTCTGTACATGTTCTAAAATATTGTTCAAAAGGTGAACGTCCATTTAACAACCAAACTGTGAGAATAATATTTCAACTATATTATGTGATTTCATTTACAAGATGTAGTCCAGATTTTGAATTCATAATAGGGACTCTTGAAAAAGGTACAATTCTGAATTTCCTCCACATGATAATTTTTTGTTCTTACTTTGAGTACATTAATTTACAAATCATTTACTCCACACTGCAGTATTTGACAATGACCTAAATTTGACCTTTAATTTATTCTTGATGCTGTATATCTTAACATTATCTTAAGGAATATCAATACGCCGTGCTGAAAACATTAGGCTAACTGTAAACATGTAAGTGATGTTTGAAGCTTTGCATGGTGTGAAGAATAATAAGGAACTATATTAAATAGTAAACTTGCGGGTACAACCATGTAATTCAACTCTTTTAGGAAGGAGTGGTGGCTCTGAGAAGAGCCGTTGTGGTCTCGACGTTTCGAACAGTATGCTCTGTTCGTCTTCAGGAGAAACTGAAGAGCATACTGTTTGAAACGTCGAGACCACAACGGCTCTTCTCAGAGCCACCACTCCTTCCTAAAAGAGTTGAATTACATGGTTGTACCCGCAAGTTTACTATTTAATTATAGTTCCTTATTGTAAACATGTATATACATCAATTCTAATACCTGAATACCGAAGATGTACATTTATACCTGTGGGAGATAAAAGGCCTCCTACAATAACATGTCACGTTTAAATTTCTTTCAATCAACATGAAGTAAAATATTGCAGAAGGTTTTTGTTGTTGAATGAATAAACGATCCAAAACATTTTGATTACTTAGAATGGAGAGCAAACTGTCAATTACAATGAGCTATAGCGAAAAAGATTTCAAAATTAAACATTACAATAAAAGTTCTGTTTGCAAAAAATTTGTTTTAGAGAATATGCCGTATAATATGAATGTCAATTAAAACTTCCACAGAAATATTAATATCAGAAGTTCCGTTATTTTAAGACACAAGTAATTCCTAATTATGCGTGTCTGAGTGACATTAAATGTTGACTTTTCTTATATCATAACTCAAGGTGAAATTAATCAACGATTCAAATTGAATTTCTGCGTGCACAAAAGGGTTCATTAGTTTCTTGTTACTAAACGCTAATAGAAAAATAATAATATGCAGTTCTGTAATATCATATCATGTATTACCATGTGGTGCCTATTCCATTGTTATCAATCATCCCATGGTCATCAGGTTATAATCAAACATGCATTGGCTTTCTCAACTCCATGGGAACACAGTGTAGTTGCCACACACAACCCAAGCAAAAAAACAATGGAGAAATTTTATGCAAATGTTTCTTTTCATGTTAGCTTCAACTGTTAGCATTCCCTCACTCAAGTGTGCATTTAGTTTGGGTGCTTACTGGTATATTCAATTTGAGTTTGTTAAACTTGGTTCAATTTGAGTTTCTCAACTGTGTTAAATTTCAAAGCTATTTTAAAAGGGTGTAACTTTGTGCATTTGTGTCCTGCAGCCAATTGTGTTTGTCGCCTGGTATTCCTGCTCAGTATTGTTGCTGATTACAATACATCACAGTGGCCAGACTATTCCCTTTTTCCTTTTCAGTTACCTTTCCATTTAAATAAACCCTTGCACTCTATTAAAACCAAAAAATGTCCACAACATAATGTTAAATAAACACTTCCTGTGGACCCTGTTCAACACCTTACCTCAAGTACATACATAATCCATCACAGGTCCAAAAGCCTGACTCAGACATTGCAACTGGATTGTGATGGAATTGTAGTGGAAAAGGTTAAGGCTTTCTTCAAAATATCAAAGATGGCGCCTATCAACACATATCCAACAGTGCTGTAGATCTCCCAGTATGCAAAATTCACAATACTCATTTCAATTACAGTAAAACATCAATAGTTTCTACCACAGATAACATTATTTGCACTTTCCCTGTTAGAAAATCAATTCCCGGAAATACCTCCTGCACACTTTACACTGACCTTTCTATTACTGCATTTTAATTGCTACATGTGTATGGAGATTATCACACACCTCGTTTTTGCTTTCCTGAGTAGTCAGAAGGCAAATATCTGAGCTAGAATCCCTGGCTGAAATCAAATCCCCCCCCACCCCTGTCATCTAACACACGTACATGTATGTATTCAATCCTGATATCTACAGGCTTACAAAGTGTTCTAAAAATGAATGAAAGTTGTGTATGTTAGTGTACCATTTTTAAATCTACAATCCATCAAGCCAGTTGTTGAACAGTGCATTGTTTTGGTTCATGAAAACTGTACCAAAGCAAATGTTTTCTTCATTATTCTTACTAAAATACTGATCGCATGCAAGTGTTCTTGGATTAGAGAAAGAGTGCAGTCTACAATTTAGTAATTAGCAGGCAATTGTACTTGTCGTCGCTGTCCTTGCTTGAGTACAAACACTGTCTGGTAAATATTTACAACCTGTCATAACAATACCATGCGCACAACATGATTCCATACATATAGGTATTATATTTATATATGACAAGTTTGTTTAAATTAAGGTTTGAATGACATTTTATATGATCCAATAATAAAACATGTTGCATATATAAACATCCATACACTGAATGTGTATGAATCAAGGGTGGTATAAAAAAACATTAAATATATTACAATAATGCTATACAAGAGTACCCTAAGTAAGTTTGCCAGGAATTTACCCTTATCCATAAAATTCCTTCAGCATCAACAGCCAAACTTTTGGTACATAATTCATGGCCAATCCAATGAGCCATTTATGAGTTAGATTTGAATAATGTCTGTTACAATGACTTTCTTAGTCACAAGTGACTGCTTAAATTATGAGTTAGATTTGAATAATGTCTGTTACAATGACTTTCTTAGTCACAAGTGACTGCTTAAATTTGAACTCCTCTGGCTAGAGAGAGTTGTTGACTATAGAGAAGATTTTGTGTACCGGTAATCTAAGAATAAGAGTCGGCTAACACCCTGACACAATTCTAAATGAAAGTGTATGGCACAATGGTACCAGGGTCAAATTTCATAGAGCTGCTTGAGCATAAAAAGTACCGTAGTAAGCACAAAGGTAATGTGCTTACCAGAATAAGGTTACCAGCCAAAATACCATGTCTCATGTACTATCATTGACTGGTTTCCTGGTTATTTTTGCTCAGCAGAATTTTCTAAGCAATATTTTCTGTTTAAGCAGCTCTATGAATGTGGGTCCTGGCTTTGCCTATCTGGAGGTTGCTAAACAAAAGCTTGCCCTGAACCATGTGACTAGCAACACTTGCTTTAGTTTGGGGAGTCCCATTGAGTGTTCACTTGTGACCAATTATTCAGAATCTTACTCGCGATTGGCTTACTGCTAACCAGTACCAAATCTAAGCCATTGAAAGATAGTATTATGTTAAGTTGCCAAGTGTAGAACGATGTACTGGACATCACCTCATTATTAAATATTGTCTATTCATTTTCTTGGTTTGTCTCTCTTAACAAATGAGGCAACTCAAGTAAAAACCTTTCCAGATACCTTTCAAAAACATTCACTCCTTTAAAATGATCACAATTTTAAAAATCGTGACACATTTACATAGTTTTTCCTGAAGGTATACACCTTCTTTACACCTCAGCGCTGTATGTTTTGTAACATTAGAATTATCAAGACGGTACATTACACCTTAATGAACAGGTACAAATATAATTGGGGGGAAAAATCTTTCTTTATTCATCCAGCAGTTTTCTTAGGAGCCTGAGACGTTGTTTAAACAGCTTAGCTATCGACAGAACCTGAAATAGAGAGCCTAGATATCCCATGAGAGTGAAAGGCTTTCTTTAGAATTGAGGATCAAGTTTCTGACAGCGATCTAACTGAGAGCTGTTCAGGAGTGACTCAAATAAACTCCCCAACCCGCGGGATCTGGGCTTGTTATAAAAGATGGATCAATTCAAGAGATCAGTGATGGTTGATGGAGCAACTTTGTGAAAATATGCTAGTGGCTAGGAGCTCATTGTGTATCTGTGCAGATACACTTTCCTCAAACTTGTTCTTAAAGTGAAGGGACTATACAGTATTGGTTTTTGGAAGAGTGCATTAGTTCCACTCCTCTTAGTTAATAAAAAAAACATAACCTGTGGAGATTTTGTTGGGGTATTTGCTGTACAGCAAATCAGTTATGCGTACCATTTCTTAGGTCCATGCAGAGTTTTTAATGTTTGTTGCAAACAATTCATATTTTTTCGAAATCTAAGCAGTATTTGATTCTTTGCAAGGTGGAGCAATCTAGCAACATTAGCAAAGACACCAAGAAATGTCCATGACAAGTCCTACAGAGACAACTGAAAGTGCAAACAGGCAAATCGGTCACAACTTCTTTTTTTTACAAATTTTTCTTGGAGTGTTTAAAGACACTTTACTAATGGTGTCCATCCCTAATGAGTAATCATTTCTAAATTATGTACTGTGCATTCACATATAAAATTCTAGATGTAACACTGATAGGATAGTTATTGTCCTCAGTTAAGCCCTTGGCATTTCTTTACATGTTACTGAGACATCTACAACACATTCATACCTTTCTTTAAAAATCCCATTATGAACTTTGTGCTCTGAATACAATCCTCATTACATAATCAAGTAGCAAAAATTCTATGTACAAAATTGTATAAAAAGGTATATAATACTTGATGTTTGAGAATTAAACTGATATGTTTAAAATGATAACACAGCATTAAGATGCATTCTCACAGCAAATCAGACTTTCATATTAAACAAAAATACTTAGGGGTATTTCTATATGCATTACGTTTTTAGCAGAACAATGAAGCAGATCAATATCTACAAAGCTTGTTAATTGATGGATCAGATAGTAACGCCTGATGTTACAACTATTCCATATATTTCTTTTTGTTCTAAATACAGTATTACCTTTCCCAGTTCATCAGCATGATAAACTTGAACACGTTTGAACGCTTTGCTTGCTAAAATGAAAACCTGTTTGCCCATTTTGTTGAATACTTTTCAAAACGCTTGTGGATGGTTGATGTTCTGAAGTCAACTGTCCAATACTGATCGCGGTCTTTTGCTGCACACATAAATGTAGGTCCAACAACGTCCAAACTTGATACATCTGATATGAAAGAAAAACAATTGGAATTAAATTGAGTTTTTGTTGACAAAAGATTAAATTTAAATGAAACTTAAACAGAGCCTGATGCGGGCAGAAGATACTGTTGGACCTGACGGACCTCTGGCCCCCATGAGCAGGTATGAGGCCAGTAACGCCCAGTTTCAATACAACCTTGGAAGCAGCATTGTAAAGGGATCACCTTCAGGGAATGTGAGGTTGCATGTTCAAATCCCGCTCATGTCAATTTTCTTTGTTCACCCTAAAGACAATTTTACAAGGATTTGATGAACAATGCAAATATCATTTTTATACCAAGTATTGCTTGCTGAAAGATTATCTAAGACCTTGACCTGAGTTCACCAGATTCATCTAAGGATGAGTTGTCAATATTACCATAGTGTTTTGTATTGTGACAACACACTTTACTTTTAGCAATTACGATAGAAATTTAAGATCAATCTTAGCTCTTTGCCAAATTAAATTACACCCTGATTTCAATGCCTTTGCTTAGGCCTTGATTTCCTCTAAAAGTTCAAACAGACAAAAATGTAATAGGACAACTGCCCTTTACGTAAAAAAATTATGAAAAATGCCTTTGAGCTTCACAGACTAAATTCCAGGCCTTCCATACACTGTACATGTGTCTTTTATGCCAAAAACACGTTTGTTCATAAAAAAATACATCAACTGCCTTCCAGAAAAAGACAATTAGATTTGGAAATTGCTTTTTTAACACACCTGCCTCAGCCTGCTGCTGTAATTTAATAACTCCATGCTGACTCAGTGTGAAAATTTTCTTATCATTGTTACTGTTTGGGAGGGAAAGATTATGTATCCTTATGAGCTTGAACTATCGACTGTCATCATTGTGAAACAACCATCTTGTTTGTCTCCAAAACGAGGCTATATGGAAATATAGTCTGGCCCCTTTTCCCAATTTGAAACAGCACATGCTTTACTGATTACAAACACTAAATGTGCCACTGGATGCCAGCTAACAAACATTGACTGGTTTAGGGTGTTTCTGAGATAGCGACTGTGGTTGTATCACTGTGCTAACATTTCTGAAGAATGGGCTGCCCTTAGCAGCAACCAATTTGGACACGGGCTAGTAGTTGGAAACTAGAATGTTTTATTGGATTTAAGTATCCTATAGACTTGCAAATGACGTCATCAATCATTACAATGCTGCATTACATGTACTTTAGATCTTAGGCATGTAGTCGTGATGCATTTGTTTGCAGTATTTACATACATTTCAAGTTACATTCATGTGCATCATGCTGTCTTTTTGGCACTCCATTTTGAATTTTACCATCCTACTTTTCTTTCATTACAAAGAAAATTAGCAATTATTAGCAATTTAGATGCTCCATTTTTCAAGTCAAAATGGCCAAGTCCTGCTATAAGTACATCCTTTCAAGCAAGAACCATTAATAAATTCATCTTTTGTGCAGTGTGACCCTAAACAAGGGGCAACGTTTCTTGTTGATGCATTGCAAGTGAGTTTGTTCTTGGAGAGACTTTTGATTTTGTTGGGGAAACTGAAAACATGTTAAATAGTTGTTTTGACAGAATGGGGTGAGTTATCTGTTTGTATTGTGTAATAATACTACTACTACTACTAATAACAATAAAAGTCTCTATGCTCTTCTTGAGGTAAACAGGTGAGTCTTTAGCATGTTTAGTTGAGTTTTGAATTGTTTTAGTATGGGACAGTCTGAAAGACTGTTCCATAGTTCCAGTGATGCACATTGGAATGAACATTGACGATATGCTTTTGTGCGGACAGGATATGGAGCATAAGTGTTTTAAAAAGATCACCTACCAATATTCTACATCTACGATTCATAAACTTTTAAGCCGGCAACCCAAGGAAAATTTCAGGCACTTGACTGCGACACACCTGTCAATCGCCAGCTGAATGTACCCCATACTGCAGAGGTACACATAATGTCTGAATGAAAAACAGCCTAGTCATACACTTAGCCAACTTGGATCGATTGTGAGGCAATCTTTGTTGCTGATGGAATGATCAAAAGTGTTTTGATAAATTTCAGCAAAGTGCTTCTGACAAAGGTTAGCGACTCACCTGAAATTTTGGGTCACAATCCATAGTTTGTAATCTGTTGTTCTATATTAAACAGTTGTTCTTTCCTTATTCTGAAGAACCCACTATATTTGGGAAATAAATCTCTTGAGTTCTGTTTTAGTATTATGCAGTCTTTAGGATAATGTTTCTTTAGAATTGTGGTAAATAGTGTCTCGTGGCGTATCCTAAGATTGCACTTTTTTAATGGAACAATGACTGTTAGTATGTGGAAATTGCAACCTTTCTCAGACTCCCCCTGACAAATACAGAAGCTTAACCATCATTTCCTGTGGATGGTACATTCTGAATGAGTCCAAGTTTCATTCCGCAACTTAATCTCACAAGCCAAAGTAAGTTCCTTCAATAAGCATTAAAGAGTAATAAAAATTGATTGAAATACAGTGAGATATAAAGCCACTAAGGAAATGAGTTCGACAGACTGTCATCTAACAAAGTGTAAAATGTCAGAGACTAGACTTTGAGCTGGTAAATAAATCCTCTCATTTCATTGTGAAATCTCTAAAAATGAAACATGTATTGAATCTATACATGCCAAACAGTATGACTATCCTCACAGCAAGGAAAGGAAGGGTGCAGGCCTGATACATCAAAATTATTGTAAAGGGCAAGGCAGATTTTCTGTTACAGTAAAGGGCACTATTGAGAGATATTTGAATTTGTACTGAAAATATTTCAAGGGGCACCAAGGCAATGCCTCTGTTGCCTCCAAGATAGGCAACTGTTTGTTTACATGACCTAAAACCAAAGATTAGAGATCGCCGAAGGTGCAAGACGGGATACTGGAGCTCTATCTAATGTTGGAACAAGAAATAGGCACAGGGCGCCATTTCAGCAAGCAAATGTTGTTTTATATCATTGAGAGCAATGGTCATTGTCTGCACTGATCTAGTTACTTGCTGAAATGGCATGCAGTGCACATCGCACATTTCAGCCCGAGTTCCCCATCTTGCCCCTTTGGCGCTCTATAATATTTGCCTCAAATTCAAACATTGAACTGAAAAAGCACAGTACTTTTTGTGATAATGGTTTGCCAACTTTTAAGTAACTGTCTATTTTCAAATGCTAGTTCAGGGAGAACACAAACTTGACCTAAATGTGTAGTGAGAAATATTGTTCAGCCAATCAAAAATGTCACACCTCAGGGTCCCTAGATCCACACAGCTGGATAAATTGGGACCTATTTCTGTGCACTGTTTACTGTAAGCAAGAAATCAGTGCTTACTTTACAGTATACAGCAGGACATGCATGAATCTATTGCTAACAGTGTAAAATTCTGCTTACGAAGCTAGCTTAGAAACAGTGCTTACCGTATCAACAGAGACTAGTGATTGTAGATATGTAAGCACAAAAGGTGCCAGTAAGCGGAGAATGAAGATGGTAAGCATAGAATAATGCGGTAAGCTGCACCATGAAATTGAGTCTTGCCTGACAGGAAGGTGAGATGTTCAATTAGGTGTGCAGCATATTCCTCACGACTTCCCTGGTTTAGGCAACAAATCTACCACATAAAGCTATTTATAAGTTGACCACAGAGGGACATTCACTGTGTGGCTGATTGCTTGCCGACATGATCTGTTAACCTTGAATATTTCATTTCAATAGCCAAATTTTCCCAAGGATTTTCAAAAATAAAGTAAACAGGATACGTTTTAATTGATTTTCATAATTAATTTTTTAGATTTTATATTGAGAAATCTGGAGCATTTGTAACTGTTTCTTTAAGACAATTCCCTTAATAAATTGGGTCTTTAAATCTAATAGTTGTTTGCAAACCAAATGGGCCGGAAATCAGTTCAGTGTGCATAGGTTCCATACAATGTATTACAACCAGAATTTTAGTTCTGAATACGTAAAATGTAAAAGAATAAGCTGGCAACCTTAATAAAGGGATTTTTTAGGTAAGGTTTATACTGGAAATGTGCAAAATCTTTGCAGTAAGACAATGGTAACTAGACATAGCAGTTAATTAAGCAAATGTAAGTATCTCTGCCAAGGCCATGTTGTACAGGTGGTTTATCCTCTTACTGCAAGATAGTTTTTTTGTTGATATCACACTCTCTGGGATGAGACAACTTTCTGTATATAGGCCTACAACCATGGAAGAAGCCATGATACAACAGAGACGTGTCCACTATCTATGCAACCAATAATTGTTGTTAACAATCATCTGAAGTTTCTTTTCTCTTCCTCTTGTGAGATCATCATCATGACAGCACTTAAATTGGTAAAACAATTTGGTTGCTCCATGAGTTTTGTATTTAAATACAATTCATAAATACCCCAGTCAGTTTGGGACAATTTGGGCAGTCCTATTGGTTGAAAGGTGGTCACATGACTGTTTAAGACCGGTTTTAAACGGATGATATAGACATAGCAGGAGCTGTGAAGGCGCGTTCTGCGCTCATTATAGTCATTAGCGTGTTGGCGCACTAGCTTACGCGGGTGCTAGTTTACGCGTAGCGCAATTAATACATAGCGGTACTCAATGTAAAGGCTAATAATGCGCGCACGTACGCACAACCCGAGCATTGACCTTTTGCGAAATGGAGCCTGAGGACGTGGCAAGAATTGAAAAATAACTTATTCAAAAAAACAGAAAAGTTTCACAGATTTTTCTACATTATTACACTTTTTAACAAAAAGGGCATTTATGCAAGGGAATAAAAGAGTAGTGACTCGGTCTTCAATGGCCGTTTAAAACCATGCAGGGTCATGGCCATGTCCTTTATCACGCGGCCTCGCCGTGGCCTTAGTATAGACTGATATAAACATAAACTCTCAGACTTTCAACCGTGCATATCACGTCATTCGACCAGACGTACTTGTGCATGTAACTGGAGAGTCCTTTGCGTCTTGAATGAAGACTATGAATAATTTGTCTGGCTTGTCGCAATGCCCAACGAATGCATACTGGGGACTAGTACATGTACCTTACCCTAAACTGAAGTCTTTTTAAAAATGTTCTGCTTTTCACAGAATATTTTGCACAATTGGTGTTTTCACTCTGTTCACAGGTTGACCAAAAAGCACATCATTAAGTCAGGGAAAACATCTGCCAAGTTTAAACCACTTGAAGATTTTTAGTTATGAAGAGGAGAAAGAAAAACTTTCTATCTTTTGTATTCCTCCATGGTTACAGTTACACTATTTCCCGTTTTGCGATGGGCATGCTACACGTAGGCCTACACACATGCTTGTATGTGATTGCAAAAACCCCATCAAACCCACAGTAGTCCTGATATGAAGCCCTGCATATAGTATTCCATTGACACAATACAAGCAGTACGTGATGGCAGTATGGATTGAGATTGCATTGATATGCAAGCAGGGGACCCCTAGTAAAGGGGCTTGGACAAAGATAACCCTTGTCTAGTCTTGTCTAGTCTTTGAACAAAGCCATGACATGACTTGTCTGGCTACTCACAATGTGAATTAAATACATAACACCATCTGGGGACTGCAGCCTACACTATAAAGCCTTTTATTTCGAAGTCATTTGCTATTTTTTCAGAGCTGGATTCGAACCGGGGTCCACAGATGTGAAAGGTAGGGAAAGAAAACACTAAGCCAACTTTATCCCTTTTAGACATGTGCGTTATTTTTATGACTATTATTGGTGAGAGACTCTGCCCACTGCCAATGGTACGAGGCAACAAGGCTTAGCAGATGCAGACCACACACTTGGATAAAAACTTAACTATAATTGCTTCAAATAGGGGAAGAGGCAGTCATGTTTGTCTCAAACGGATTCATTTACCCCTTCCCTGTTCTTAGCTGTGCTGTAAAGAGGCATTGGGGCAGGTTTCTATCCCTTCAAAAAGTAGCCCACACCTCAAGTGGCATTTGGGCCTTGTGATGGGCGAATTGCATAAAAAAAAGAAGAACAAAAATGATGGGTACGCGGAGGGGATAAAATGTATGTTGTAATAAAGTACACCAGAGTATAAGTACAGTACCTCAATCAAACTTCAGTTGGTGCCATCTCAGGCGTGTCCCGACGGACCCTGTTGATGTCATCGTAACCCTGGCGACTGTTAAATGCCTCTTTGGTGGTTGTGTAGAAATCAACAAAGTAGTCCTTAATATCATTGCGCCTCATGTACAATACAACCAATGCCAGGATACCAACAAGAGTCAAGATGATGCTGAGTATGATGTAAGATGATTGTAATCCATCATCGACATCTACTTTTTCAATGTCAGCACATTTTAAATCGGCATCTATGATGCTCTTATTGATGCTAGAATGCAGAACAGCATCATCACACCGCAGGCCTGAGATATCGCGGACAATCGTGGTGTTGAGGAGCCAGGCTTGGAAGGCTGCCAGTTTGCAGTTACAGAAGTAGGGATTGTCGCTGAGATCAAGAGAGAGGTTTGTGAAGGTGTTGAGATCCTCGATGATTTTCTGATCTATGCTTTTGATCTCATTGGAACGTAAATCCAAGTGACGGAGATTAGGGAATATCTTCCGCTGTATATAAGAAATAAAATAACAAATATTATCACATAGTTTTATGATGTAGTCAATTAGACTATTGAATTTCCAAAACCAACAAATATTATCAATGTATTGGTGCCACTGAACTTAATTAAATAGATAGATTTTAGCATGAATTGGCGATAAAGGGAAAGTTAATGTGAAATATTATAATAGTTTGGTTTTGACTTATAAATAAATGCAAAGTCCTGTGCAAGCAGACAATGCTTTACCCAGGTACAGGCAATGCAAATGTTTGCAGGCCTAAAGATTGTTTGTATTTATTTATTTGTTTATTTATTTGTTTGTTTATTTTTTTGGGGGGAGGGAGGGAACAGTTTAATACTGCAAAAATATATACTCAATAAGCTAAATACCTACATGTGACTGCCTTATGTGCATAGAAGGCAGTACATGCTTTGACAATATTGTATTTAAATAAGGGTTTTATATGTCAAATAGATAGTTCCTAGTGACCGTTTCGATGGGTTATAAAAATTTGACTGTGACCTGCCTCCAGCAATTTTTTTGCTTCTATGCTGGTACGTGGTTTATTGTTCAATCATGCATCCCCATTCAACAACATGCCTCAAGTGCACTAGCGCCCTTCAAATAACGTATTTATGTAAATGGTTGGCATTTTCACAATTTATTTTCCTTGCTCAAAACGCGACGACCACTAACATTGAAGAAAGATTCCAATGTTTTATGACAGACCAGGCCCTCGACTCTGGAACAAACTTCCAAATTGCAGGAAAAGGCTTGTTATACTATGGATAATTTAAAATCTACTCTGAAGACATTTCTCTTTCAGAAAGCTTCAAGTTTTGGAAACTTTAGTATAGTCTCTTGGATGCTTGTTTTCTTTTTTTATTTTATCTTCTTTGTGTGATGTTGAACATCTATTTAGTTAGCCTTTTCGTATCTCATTTTCAACCAATGTTAATAAACGCATTTTGAAAATTTGCACAGTGAAAATACTACCTCGTAAGGTTTCTGGTAACACCATGTACATGAAATCTCTCATTATGAGTTCTGGATTTTGTTTTATTTGTTTAATTTAGCCTATTTGCATGTATTGTTTTGCTTATTTGAAACAAGCGGTGTCTATATTAATCTATAAGTCTATTTGCATCTTGTTTTTGATTAATGTGATGCGCATTTGTGCATTTTCATGAAATCTGCACAAAATACTGACAATAAAAATAATAATAATGATTACTGTTATAACAATGAAATGTCACTCAGTTCTATATGAAGCAATGAATAAAATACATGTAAGAAGGCTGAAACTGTTCATGTAAGGGCGAGGCAGTTTTCCCAAAGTAAAGGTCACCTTGATCTTAAATTTAAATTTCTACTGGAACTCTTTATGAGACACCAATGGCCATGGAAACAATTGTCTTTGTTGCCTCCAGTAAGTATCAGGCTTTTACGTGACCTACTCCCAGAAAATGTGATTAGAGTGTCGCCTTTATGCAAAACAGAGATTGAAATGTTATTCAGCTCAGCAGGAAACAGACCATCAAGTGAATACACACAAGCAGTACATTGTATGACTTAAAAGTGTTATTAAGTAATGTTATTGAGGCCCACACACAGTACACCTGATATGTTTACGTGTTAAACTGTGACTTTGCCAGTGTAATGTGACTACTCTTTAACCACTAACCACCAGTAATCTTCCATTTTTTTTTCTGTCCAGCCTGATGGGATTATTGTCTCGGCAATTACTGGGATCATTTTTCTTTGAAACAGACCATCAAGTGAATACACACAAGCAGTACATTGTATGACTTAAAAGTGTTATTAAGTAATGTTATTGAGGCCCACACACAGTACACCTGATATGTTTACGTGTTAAACTGTGACTTTGCCAGTGTAATGTGACTACTCTTTAACCACTAACCACCAGTAATCTTCCATTTTTTTTTCTGTCCAGCCTGATGGGATTATTGTCTCGGCAATTACTGGGATCATTTTTCTTTGAGGGTACCTCTTGCAAAAACAAACTCTGACTCGACAAAGCCAAGAGAACAAAGATTCTCTTTGAAGCACCAAGATTTGTGATTTCTCTATCAAGAAAGTGTCACGACAGAGGTTTGTTCCTAAAATCGGAGGACTTACCTCCATTGAGCTGAAACACAATAAACTGAGCCTACCTACAATGAATAAACAATGGTGGAAGCCTGTCAATGTCTCGTAATCCTCTTCTTGGAACAAAAGGACAAAGGTCTGGAATCAGGAGTTACACAATAACCCCCGGATAATAGTAAAAATTAGGCAAATATTCATAAATGGTGAGTGCAACCTCTGTGCACGTTCCATTGTGGATTGTCCAGGCGACGTTTGTTCTGGGCTTTGAATTCCACACAAAAATACAAAACACACGTCATCCGTGAGCTAGCTTGGAAAATATTGGCGTGTATACATGTACACGTCATCCAGCCTTAACTAGTTAATAAGAGCAAATAAGCAAGACACATATGTTGCACAACAAATGTAGATCACGATGTCCTTCGGTCAAGTAAAGCGATGTTACACATTTAAACCATTAGCTGGTTGATTGGATAATTAAATTGTTAAGGACAATGAAAATTCACCCTACTGGTTAACATATTGCTTAGTTAACCGACTGAAGAGTTTGGTAAAATATTACTGAAGTGACTGTTTGTGAACTTTTTGTTAACTCCCAGCACTATTCTCGACAAGCCATTTCATGTTGATTTCACTAAATCACTTTGCACCCATAAGTGAAATCTTAGTACAACCTGGGTTTATAAAAAACTAAATTTCATGTCAAGAATCTTACCACAAAGGTCCCCTGTAGTATAGCTATTAGGCTACTATTGAAGAGGGTCAATCTTTGAAGTTTGGAACTCCCAGAGAACTGCAAGGTTGTTGGCATCAGTAAGCCTAAGTCATTGTTATCAAGATGAATCTCAACAAGATTGGATAAGTTTCCTTGTTGCAGAGCTTCTCCTAAATTTTGCTCCACCGTGTAATTCCTCTTCAGGGCGCCGTTTAAACTCAACAATCGCAGCTTCTCGGAGACATCTCTAAATGTTTCCTTTTCACTGAGAGTTATGTTATTGGTGTCCAGGATTAGCTCCTCCAATGCTGGGAACTTGTTGCGGGTGAACCAGCCTGCCTGAATGTCTAGAATGGTGTTATTGGTGAGATCTAATGTTCTGAGGTTAGGGAGGGGGTTTGAAGGTAGAATGTTTTTCCGAAGATGTATTGTGCTTGAGCCTGATATCCTGAGGGATGTAGTTCCTGATGGAATCTGTCTCATCAGATGCTTAGGCCAACCGCTGCATGTCAGACTTTTGCCTGAGCAGCTACAGAAGGCCAATGGTACAGACAGTGCGCAAGGCTTATCCTGGTCAGCACTGGGCGTGTCTTGGGTGTCATTGGGCACCACGGACAAGGCGAGGACGATAAGGGTGAAAAGGAAGGCAAAGTCCAAACCGAAGTGTGCCATACTGCACCTTTTAGTTCTGCTTCTTCACTTGGTCAGGTGTGATTACAGCAAGTCTTACTTTCAGAACACCTTCTCATTTGTTGTTCGCTTAAAATACCTGCTGGTCTTCTTTAAGAATCAGATTCCAATAGTTTACACGCCTGCAGAGTAAAACAAACAAAAACATAATAATTAAAATAAATCACACAAATTAAATTCCTTTCCAGCAATCACTGTTTTCTTAACTTCAGAGTGAAATGATTCCATGATAATTTTGATTTGACTCCTAGAAGCGACTTGATGTTACAGATGGAAACATTTCCCACTCAAAATTAAAGTTGACATTCAGGCCTAGACATTGAGGTGTGAAGATTTGACTATGTTCCAAGCCTTACATGCATACTGTAAAGATGTGTACACAGTTCCAGGTTTAGTTTTGGCAAAAAAGTTAAAATACTATGAACATCTCTACCCTTGACTCCTCAACTGACACGTCCACTTACAGTATAGCATGCAAGCATAACTGGTTGCCGATGCTGTTCAACTAGTCATCTCTTCCAACGATTTAATCATAAATTCACTTTGGTGCTTCGGACAAATGAGTCAACCTCAGCCAAGATATGCCCATGAAAGATTCGGCATCATCATGGCACACTGGGCAAGTACAGTGTAGGTGTGAAATTTATGATGAAGCGTTAAACAAAGTCGACACGCTCAGGTAACTTTCATGATGGGGCAAGGGCTGGGATGCTGAGTGATTGTGAAATGAAGAAACTGATGATTGCATTTTGCCATCGATAAAATAGGGTGCAACTGAGCCGGGTTAGAATCATTAGATTTAAATGCAGCAACTTTCCTGCAAAACAGCCTTCAGAACTTTGACAGCTACATGTATATAGTTTTCAATGTAAAGAAACTGTCTGACAGTTTGTTTGTTTCTAATACACGCTTCTGCAGATAAAAAAAAAAAAAATACAAATAAATGTCAGGTACACGTTCATGTAACTGCACCCCCTTTAAAGCAAAATGTTATAACTATTGGGCTATTATATTTGCCTTTAAAATGGGTGATTTGATAACATGAGCTGTTCTTTTCCAAAATTAATCCATGCAGAATGTATATATTTACATCTAACATGATGCTCCGTACTTAATCAATGTGCACACAGCAAGCAACACTACATCAAATGTCATGAGTGTGTACATTGCTTCCTGGAAAATGTAAACCACACTTCAAGGATTCATTTCTTTATCACATATTTCATGATAGTTCATCATCACAATAGACAAAGTCTTAAAATACTCAACATTAAATAACTTGCATCAGTTGCTGAAATAATTTTTTTTTTAAATGGACAAAATGTGGTCCCCATTTTTGTTATCATCAGTGAGTGATGGTTTTTCATTATTTTAAGACTCACTGAATTACATGTAGTTGAATTAACAACCCTTTGAGAAATATGAAGTTAAATTGGCTACTTAACCAATTCCCCGCTCCCCCCTCCCCCCACAAAAACGAACCAGAAATAACAAATGTCATAATTTTATAATAATCAGTGAAAATCAAAAATCCAAACCTAAAATTTAGAAACCAAAATAATTGAAAAGATTGTGTATAAAATATTAAATTATAAAATCAAGCAATCAACCAACCAATCAAACAAACTATTGTAGCCACTGTCAATCTACAACTTACCAGTTTCCCTTTTGTATTTGCGATTGCCCTTTACCATGGAAGATCAGGTACAGAGCATTATTAAATAATTTAAGACAATGGCACAGATACGTGTGTGATGGCTCAACATAGTATTAACTACATGCAAGTAAAAGCATAACCTTATCAAATGTGTCACCACTTCGCTATTCTTTCCCCACCATACTTGCTTAAAATTCATGCAATATGGTTTCAACCAGTTCCCGCCGGGAATCTTCCATTTTCTTCTGCCCAGCCTGCTGGCAGGCTTATTTTCTCGGAATTCTTTGAGCGCACTACTGGCACAAACAAACCTTGACTTGACAAAGCCAAGAGAACATAGATTCTCCTTGAAGCACTGGAATTTTTGGTTTCTCTATTTAGAAAATATCAAATTCACGCACCGTTAACTGCAAAACCTTGGTCATGAGCTACAGCCGAGGATTATTCCAACAATCCGGAACCAAGGCTGGAAACTCAGTTCACTTGAACTTACCTCCATTGAGCCCAAAATACAATGAATACACAATGGTGGAAGCCTCTCGATGTCTTGTCATCCTCTTCTCAGAACAAATAAACAAAGGTCTTGAATCGGGAATTATACAATGGGACCCCCGGATAATAGTGAAAATTAGACAAATATTTTGACGCATCTGTCTTCTTTGTGTGGTTGAAACGCAGCGTATCACAGAGAGCGCATGCTCTGTGCACGCTCCGAAACACATTTTTTCCAGGCTTCAAATTTCACACAAAAAATACAAGATTCCCTTCTTCACCCGTTTGCTGGCTCGGAAAATAATGGCATGTATACGCCTCATCCAGCGCCATCTGGTTAAAGATGAAGATGTACATTAAAAAATGTCAACATTGGCCATATAACGTTCCTCCCAACAGAACAAGACAATCTAAACAGGGTTTGCTTTCCTGGGCTTTTATTATTTCTGGAAATATCAAGTTTTCAAAAATTACCTCAGCCGAAATGCCAAGTTGAAATAAGCGGATATAGAATTCCTCCCTGAAGAGGAAGGCAATCTGCCTGAACGATCTCAATGGTGTGCTCCTGAATCCCAAATCATACTTAAATAATTCATTAGATAGATCAGAAGGGGCCCCCTGCCTGATGTGACTGACTTAAACTCTTGATATCGAAGTACACATTGACCAACTCTAGTATTTCACTGATGCAATGCAAATTTACAACACTGAGAATCATTGACAACCAGTAGTGAGGATTTCCTATTGAACAGTTGAGACTCTTCATGTGGTTTTGTATGCCCTGGGGGAAACATGTATGAAACTGTATTAACTATACTGCTTTTTGCACACAAATTTAACTAATATACGCACATTGTCCCTCCAAGTTTATGAGAAACCATTCTTTGTATTGGCATGATTGGTTGGCTTGATGTGGTCTGGTCACAATTGTGGTGCCTCATATAATCATTAACTTATCTAGACTGTGTATTTCAAAATGAGAACTAAAGCTGTCGCTGAATAATGCATGTAAAGAATCCAGCTCATTTACTGCGATACAGTAAGGGGGTTTGCTCAAGTGCCTTTAAACTGGCAGCAATTTACCATGGCAATTTTTAACCTTAGAAAGCAATAGGGCCTGCATAAATGAAGGTCTCAACATACCGTGCGTAGTACATGTATGCATACAAACTGATCAAGTTGTTGTACATGTAGGCTACCACAAACTTGGACTTCACATTACACTAATCATAGTCGCTGGCGACCATTTTATGCAAACTGACCAACTCTATAAAGAGGTACTGTATGCAATGTGCAAGTACACTTGTACTACAATGTATGTACAATTTGTAACACAAGCATTGGCTTTTGAAGGCAAGTAACTTAAGCTTTGAAGGCCTCTTAATTTAACATCAAGCCACCTGAATCCAGACGTCAAGTGATCAAATCTACAATTCTAACTTACCAATTAGCATACTGACTTTACACTCAACAGACCTGACAGAGGAACAAATTTCTGTAACACTTATCAAATATTGTACAAAACCAGTGAAAGGCGTGGTGCCAGTGCAATGAGCTTATGTGCATACTGTATCAGGATGATGTGCACAAATTTCACATTGATATGTCCCCACAAACAGCCTAGGAAGAAATGAGACGTAAAAAAAGAAATACAATTGGAGATACATGTAAAAGCTTAAAACTAGGAAAATTAATGTTACAGAATGAAGTCTCAAATATCCTGAAGAATTATTGAATCAGAGATTCCATAAGTTCTAACCAAATTGCAATTTTTTTTTTAAAGCTTTATGATTTCTAAAAAACATTTCACATCATTTGAGATGACTGCCATCCCCCCACCCATTTGAATTAAACTGTACAAACTACTTTCTTGTAAGGCTTACTTTCTTTTGCTAAATTTTGTTCAAAGGCATTTTCAAAACAAATGTTACGGAGCTGACCTGAATGATAACTTTTCTTGAAAGCTGAGAATTGCTTTTTGATACACATTTTCAACTACCAAAAACTGTTCATGTATCAAACCTGATACTTTGTTTTTGTCAAGGGGCACCAAGGCAATGACCAGGGGCCTTAAGGTGATTGCCTCAAGGTTGAACTGGCATGTACAATGTAACAGGCCTGGTACTTCAAAGAGAAATGTACATGTACATTATCAGGACTGATACATTCACAGGCCTTATTGCTTCGTTCCTGAAAGGGCATGGACACCAAGGCATTTTCTTCTTGAGAAAATTGTAAATTTCTATTTGAACATTACAAGGGCACCAAGGCAATGACCTGGGGCAATGGAGGCAAAATCGCCTCCATTGCCTCTGTGAAGTATCAGGTCTGCATTCATGACTTTGTACATGTGTGCATGCCTCCTCTCCCAAGTATAATAGTTTACAAAATGGGTCATTTAAAAATGTGTACTAAGTGTACATAAGTTTAATTTATAATAGGTAGTGCATAATTATTATTCCATCCATTGTTCGGCCTGTATATTTCATTCTTGAAAGGGCAAGGAAACCAAGGAATTTTCTCCATGGTAAAGGTCTCTATCAGGCAGTCATAACTTTTTATTGGAACATTTCAAGGGCACCAAGGGCTATGGAGGCAATTACCTCGGTGAAGTACATGTCTGTTAGAAAATAATAGGAGTGTATTGATCAAACTGAAACACAGTGTAAAACATATAAATGTACACATTATAAATATTTCTGCATTCAAAACAGTTCCAAAATGTTATTCTTGAAAAGGTTTCCCCAGTTTAAGAGGAAATTGGGAATTTGAAGAACCTTTTTCATGTTTTAAAAGCGATAACTCCATTAAAAATATGTGCAATTTCATCACATTAACTCATCATTTTCTTCGCATAAGACAAGTTGTTTTCAAGCAACTGGCTGAAACCTGTCTAGGAAGTTGTGTGTTTTTCTGTGTATGCATCAACCTTAAAGGTACACACCGGCTTACTGTTTACCTAATTTAGTGATGTGGAATGACAGACAATATTTTTTAAATGGTTGTTCTTAAAACAAAATCATCAAAATATCACGTAATTAACGAAAAATGTGAAAAAAACAAAACACGGTCAAAGGTCAGCTGATACGCTTTTCCAGCCGTTGCAACTGTCAAGTTTACGTGCCAATGTTGCGCAATGTTGTAAGTAGACTGGTGCTCTGTTTATGTATGAATTATTACAATGACGAGGCATGAGGATTCAGACTTCACATCCATGCAGCACAAATTCTCCCGTTTTTCGGGCGATGACTTCACTGGCCGGCTGCGGCCACCGCCACCGTTTTTTTGTTGTTGCGATTGGGGGGAGTGGACATTATGCAGCTTTCATAGAGGTAGATAGATCAGCTGTATGGGATAAACATTCCCCATCGTCGTCGCTCATGTGCGTAGCGCAGGCAACACGTTATAATAGTTAGGGGATAATAGCTAGGGGTACAGACTAAAACCCTCGTAAAAAAACGTAACTGTTGGTCTGGCTCCCAACCCCTCCGACAAGCTCCCACGCTTACGGCTAGACTGATCGGCAAGCTGGGGAGTTCATGCCCCGGAGTTTGTCCCTCTGGCCCCACGAGACACGGCACCGGCTGTACGGGATATGCCCCAAGGTTTACGTTCCGCTAGCTCCCACGCTGGTGCGCCGTAAGACACGCTTCGGTTGCACGGACACCTCTGAATGTGAATATTACGTTCGATTTTTCATCATTATTTACAAATTGTATCAATAATCTGAATACATAAGTCTTTTTTGTCAAATACTCATGAATAATTGTAAAAAAAGGATTTAAATTTGGTTCAGTAATTTACTTTTATACGATTTATCCGAACCACTTTTTTGGTTCGGATAAATCGTTTTTTGAAAAATGCTCGAAAACGGCAAAATTTGATGGTTTCTTTTAGGAACCGTTCTTCTCCATTCCTGAAAGACCTTTGAAGTCATATGTTAGCCTATTTTGTAGCCCAAATAGCCCAACGAAGCCGGTGTGCACCTTTAAGTAAGAACAACCAAATACTTGAAACTTAAAATTTTGTCTACATACATTAGTTTCTCATTGAGCACTTTTTACTTTCCCAGCATTGGCTATAGTATTAAAAATACTTACTTCAATCATTCTTTTCATTGCTGAAATATCTCTCAATTTTTATTTTTTCCCTTATTTGTTGGACAAGGTGAGTATTTTCACTATCACGCATGTAGCTTATTGGCCCTTGTATAATGAATCCACCAGGGCATGCTAACCTGTTCACCATTGCCGGAACAATCCGTCAATTACCCCCTTGGTGAGGTTCACAAGCTACACACTGCACTTCACAGGCGGCCGGCCAGTTACACAGACAGCAATGCAGTGCACAATCGATAATTATGAAGTGATCAAATATTGGCCAGTGTACAAACATGTATATGTAGTTGAACATGACACATTTGCAGGTGTTTCATGCAATGCCATTAACAGCATGTTAAGTTATGATACACGTATACTGTAAGGATGCGAGCTGGCCACTGTTTGGTTTTGTAGGAGACGTTCCAGGGCAGTCTGAGCATGCTTGACGGCATGACAAGTGTTTGCTTTCTGCAAAGGAGTAGGTACAGTTGCAACCGTAATGTCACAAAAACAACTTTCATCTCTGAATACGTTTAAATTACATGCCATATTATAAATTCTGAGGTTTTGTAACCATGTTGAGTTTGGGCCTTATATTATAACAGAGGGCTTGTAAATTGTAAGCTGTAGACAGAAAATAAAAGTTTGCTTTAATGTGTATTCATTGCATGTCACATTCCATTAATCTTGAAGCTACACTATACATAATAAATGTACCCAACCTTTCTGATACACCTGTGACCATCTTGAAGTCTATTTCGTGGGAGAGTTTTTCAGATGTTCATTTGTGTAATCAAATCCTTATTTGAGGTAATATCTTAGTTAAGCAGGCTGGTATAGATTGGCTTTGAAAGAAATATGATTACATTTTGATTTGGATGAATGTGACTTAACAAAATTACATCACTATCCTTGAAGCACAAATTAAAACCACTACAGTACTCTGACAAGTCAATCACAGCCAAATCAATGTACTAGGACATTAACCTTAGCTGTACGATTTTAAATTCCTTAATCTTCAAGCTCCTGACTGCGACCACTGCAAGCAACAGAGCAACATAGAGAAATTATCCTTTCTCTATGAGTGTACATGCAGCAAAACATAAGTATTCAGAACCAGATGTTTTGAATACAAACCATCACAGCCAAAGAAATGTACTAGGGCATTAACCTTGGCCATATGATTTTAAATTCCTTTTTTAATCTTCAATCTCAAGCTCCTGAGTCTGATGCAACAGTGTACCATAGAGGAATGTACAGTATGCAGTGCTCATGTATAACAAAATTTAAAACAATTCTTTGAAATATTGAAACAAACCGTCAAAATAACAAGTTGATAATTTTGATACTTTCAATATTTAGAATTATGTTAAAGTGATAAACAAGAGAATCATTTCTCCTTTCATAATTTAAAGTCTGTACAACTCTAAATACTAAAACCGAACAAAAAAATGTTGTGTTCATTATTTATTGCCGAACATGAGATTCGCAAATAACAAATTTACCTTGATATATTCCATTATCATTTCTTAAACAAGTTTGGCTTGTTGACACGAGTATGTGGAAATGATCAATTACCAGTCAGACACTCGGCAGTGTACACATTGAATACTTCAAATGAGATACATCATTGGGAGGGATCAGCTTCCCTCAAGCACATAACAGTTATTTTGACCACCAAAGGTTAATCTAAATTGAATTCAAGCTCATGTGCCATGGGCTGAGGAGGCAGTTAATATGTCTTGAAGGATATCACAGTTGGAGACAAAAAAAAATTGCCATTGCTCCCGGAATGTCTGTTGATGTTAGGAATCGTGATGACATGCATAGCTGCACGTAATGTAAAGCAGTGTGCTTTAACATACACTGTACAGTACAATTGATAGAAAATATTGGATTATGCCATTACTACATGTAGCATGAATTTTTTTCATCTGAGCAGACATGATTAAACACATTATAAAAAACTATTAAACAAGTTTTGAATGGGACAATATGTTCATGGTACACCTGTGTTCACCTTCAAAAGAAATTAAAAAAAAACAGATTATAAATCCTAAACACACAATGAGATAACAGAACACTTGACTCAAGCATCTTTTAGAAACATTAAGTCGAAAAAAAGATGTGGCTTCATGTTATCATAAAATTTTCTTTAAAATTCAGATAATAAATAAATAAATTCAAACTTCCCACGGTCTGAACTGAACCTTAAGAGCTTCAAAGCACATGGGCAATCGCTCTTTATGAAATCCTTTTTTTGAAGCAATTCATTTTTAAAAGGCTGGACCTCTCAAGACATTTTTGTCAAATCCTTAGTTGTCGCAAATGGGGCACAGAGAAGATCAATGCTAAACATGTAAGCCTAAAGAAAAAGTAAAGAATTGGTAATTATCGAAAAAGGAAATACAGACTAGCTTCAATCTGAAAGCTCACTGAGTATCAAGTTCAGACAAGTACCAATCCTACAGAGAAACTTTCTGTCTACATGAATCTAAGAATTGCATCCAATAATGTAATACAAAACCAAGCTAAAAAATCATTTTAAATTTAGCACATACATGTATTGTACATGTCTTAATGTCTAGATGAGAAATTAGCTATGAAAGATAATTTCAACAGGTGTAAAATAACACTGAATTATTATTGTGAAGGTTTGATGTGTGCAATACATAATTTGGACAAGAACCAATGTCCATTCAGGTGTATACAGGAAACAAATAAATTCAGCGATACTTTCTGTATCCTCTACTGGCCATAATGACAGCTGATTTGACAAACATTTCATTAGTTAAATATTGATGTTCGCTTGTAAAGTCCAAAAGCACGAACGTGACCAAAAGCTTATTATCCAATAAACCCTAAAGCTTTAGTTAAGAATTTGCCAAGTCCATCAGACGTAGACATGCCACATGAACTGTGTCTGAATACTGTGTTTACTATGCATTGAATTGTTACCATATAGGTACAGGTGCATATTGCAGGTCTCTCACGCAATCACTCTAAAAATTTTGTTTATCAATCAGTCATTGCAATAACAAACAGTCAAACACTAATTGGATTCATCCTCAAAAACTGCCATGGAATGTCATTTAACCCAACATACAAGCAGTATCAGTACCTTTGTGTACAGCAGGTCAGCTAAAAAATACTGTACAAATTTAAAGTTTTGCTTTGATTGCAGTTTATTTGAGGCATTTTTAAACAATAGTGCTGTGAATTTTTTCGTAGAATGTTAAGTATCAAAAATGTGAAAAAGATTTAAGTAGATATTTGTTATGTAACATGCTTTGTACAAATAAGTATCACGCATCAATGGAAACTTATCTTTTTAGTTCTATTTCTATTAAAAATGTGTATTTTGTATCGTAATTATTCTCTTTTACGACATGCAAAAGGACACTTTCTTCTGTACTGTGTATTTCAGAATTACTCAAACCAAAAAACCTATCCAAATGATTAAAAAACAACATATTGCAGATAAGTCTACGTGATGATGTCATGTTTGTTACGTGGAATTTACAATACAAACCACAGCCCCCACCTCACCCTGACTTACAAATTTTGATGACCTTGTACTCAAGGGTCATTAAATATTGGAAGTGCTGTGTTGTTGATTTTAAGGTGACTGTGTCAGGGAGGGGGACTGTGTCATGCGTGTCGGGGAGGGGACTTTCTTTCACATTAAGTGGCGAGACTGGTGGTAGATAGTGATGGTGCGTTTTTGTAATGGGCAATTTCGTTGGATGGGGCCAGCAGATGACCAGCTTTCGATACATCAAACACAAAGCAAGCCCGTGGCAACTCCTTCTGACTGGTCCTTTGCTAGTCTAACTTCTTCTCGATATGAGTAAAATAATTACAAAACAAACTACAAAGGGCTCATGTTTTGGACTTACTGTAAGCATTAACAGCACAATTTGAAAAATAAAAGACTAGCAGTGCAACAGCAAATCTTATAATATTACTACGAACCCCCACTGATTAAAGCATGGAAGTAGTGAAGTAATTGTCCCATCCACTGTCGGAAAAACACGACACACGGTTAGAATTGTACACAAATCTAAAGTAGAAGACTGTCACATCGAAATGTTGCATTGTGGTGGTACAAGAGTAGCACTAGTGACTAGTGTAGTACAAACACTAAGAAACTTGGCAGACAACTTTCGCGGTGGTAAGAGAACAACTTCGTTGATGTTTCACACTTTAAATAAGATTTTGAGAGTAAAATAGAATTAAAAATGTACAAACCTTTGTCCAGCAATACGGAACGGGGAAACCTCAAGATGAATTGAATGAGAATGATTCACAAGACGAAGAATTTTCTGTTCCTTCCAACATTCGTTTGTGTAGACTTCGGTCGACTGCGCCGTGTGTGTGTGTATATTATTTTGTGTTTGCGCTTTCTTCAAAAGCCAGTGTCAAACCGCAGGGCATTCGATTATAAAAATAGGGAGACTGTTTTCCCCTTTAGTCAATAAATTATTTCCAAATCAATCACTAGACATTCAAATGACTAAAAGGTTCAAAAATCGCAACTTATATATCCATACATTTAGAAGTGATGTTAATTTTATCAGGTTTAGTGCTTTTTGTATACAAATCTACAAAATACAAATCTTAGAGATACATTGCACCCCTTGAAAGGTTTGGCTTCATCCAAAATCTGTCAAAGAGACCGACATTGGGGTTTAAACCCATACACGGCAAGGAGCCCTTTCAGTGGGAATTTGCCAATAGATGTCCCCCTCCCGTAAAAAATAAACATAACAAAAGAAAGCCCTTGAATGCTAAAGCTCAATTCAAGCTCATTTATACCGTTTTATAAGTATTTCTCCATGAGTCAGCCCAGACTATATGAAACCACCCACTGCTATTCCACAAAAGGAAGCTTAAGTTTAACTTTCAAGAATTGTTATTCTAAGAGAAAAGGGATATATTATTGCATTAGTTTTAAACGCACTTAATAATTCACAATAAACATTGAAAATGTGCACTTCCTACGATTGTCTTTGAAATATTAACTACTTTTCATGACAAAGGCGAAGACAAAAAATTGACTTTTACTATTTTATTTACACATTTGGAATTTAATTAAGTCATTCATATATATTATTCAAAGACTTCAGACTTTTGGCATAAGCACAACATTTCTTTGTAAAGATATTATAGGTTTGAAGTTTTATAAATTCAATCCAAGGGTATTCTTGATAAACACAATTAAAGGAAAGTACATGTACACATTTTTTTGTAACATATTATAAATGCAAAGAAGTGTTTACTTTATTTTAAATACAAATTTCCAGTCATACTGTCAGTATTTTCAAATTAATTGATTTTGTCTACATCAAACCCACCTGTGAAGGAGTATACTTTCACACACTACATGGAACTTAAGTCAAAACCACCCTCTTGAGAAAACTGAGATCATTGCTACATAGCATTCACAAAAGTAATCTCTATTTTTTTTAACACAGATTTTGACAGGGTGGTATCAAGTCAACCAGAGCTAACACACTAAAATGGAAAAGATTAACCAAATTGTCCATATATAGCATTACTTTATATATTCACTTTCAATTTTGGGTGAACAGAGAAAAATTGACGAACAGGATTTGAACCTGCGACCTCTGTTAATATGGTGCTCTACCAACTGAGCTATTTAGCCCTATGTTGGCGATCTATTTGTCAAAGTCTTTTAATTTCAACACAATTTTATTTCAAAATTTTGTAAAATGACACAAGGCCAGAGGGCCACTCAAGTTGATGGCTTCAAGGAAAATATAGACACTTTTAAACTAGCAGATAAAATTGGTTGTCAAAGACTAGTATCCACACTTTATGTGATGAAAAAATATACATCAAATAACAAAACTGTAAAAGTTTAAGCTCAATCAGTCATCGAAGTAACAAGAAAATTGTGGGAAAAATCAAACCTTTTATGTTTTCACTGTTTTCAAACATCGAGTTTTGGATGCGAAAGATTGAAACTAATTGTTTTATTCATTTCTCAAAAAACTCAAGCATTTCAAGCAAAAATACACAGAGGAAAATTGCCCACCATGACCATCTTTATACATTTATGTTGGAATCTGTGAACATTTATATTTACGATATTACCAATGTTGTGCACACCCTTTAAAGAGAGAAGACATCTGTTCACATTTCTCTTGAAATAGAGTAGATTGTAAAATGGTGGAAAACAAGATGAAGGTAGGGAGTTCCAAAGTGCAACACTATGAGGGAAAAGCTAGCAGAATATCTCATAGTACTGGCCTCTGGAACAGATACAGTGAAGAGATGAGAAGATGTGGCAAATTCCACCCATGTAACCACATTGAGGGTGAAAGGAAAGGTAGTCTGGTGCCCTATTAAATCAGAAGAAGTACTGTAATTCCAATTTGTGTACCGGGAATATGACAAACATAGCTGCTGTTATAAACACACTTCCTTTAGTATTTCATCCAATTCATTTTAATTACATCAAAATTGGAGTGTTAGAGGGAAAAAAATATAATCTTTTGGCCAAAAGTTCAATCTTTTGTATTGCAATAACGTTAACAATTAAACATATACAAATTGATTAATAAAGTTCTTGTAATGTTCTCTTCTCTTTTAGAGATGTGTAATTACTTTCAGTGATCATCTAGCATGAAAATGAGCACCATTCCTGATAATAATTGGTTAGTTTCATAAAATGAAATGCCAGACCCAATAAAACACCAACGACTCCCAAAGTAGACCAGTCAACAAACTAGTCAACTGAACAGTCTGCATTCCTACTGAACTTTTCAAAAACTAATTTTGTGCAAGGCACTAATTTTGATGTCATACATTTTATATCAATAACATTTGTAATCCTAGTGAGACCCAAAGAAAATACTGCTTAAACAAATTGATGTGCTAAGTATAAGCTAGTCAGGAACCAGTCTCAAGCAATGTACATTACATGGCATTTTGGCTGAGAGAGAGTTTCTGCTTAGCGTAATTGTTCTTTGGAATCTGCGCTTAGAACCTTTAATGGGCTCTGGGCCCAATTTCATGGCACTGCTCACTGTGGCATTCTGTGCTTATGCCCTGCCACAGCCCATAGAAGTATATGCTTTACAGGGCACTGTAGCGCAGAATTCTTTGGTACAGTGCCATGAAATTGGGCCCTGTCAAGGCACGTCCTGTCAAGGCATGGAATGTTATTTGGAAAGTGCGGTATAAATTTAAAGCTAAAATTGCTAATGGGCAAACCGAACAAATTATGGCAAACAGAGTTTCACACGAAATATTAACATAACAAAGTCCTTTTTTAGGGGGAGGGGGTTCTCAAAACTTGGAATGCTTTTTGTTTTCTGTCATGAATAGTCTATGTTCCTGACAGGAATATTCTACTGTTTCAGTTGGCAAATGAATCAAATAGAACAAGGGGCATCCAGACTAAAATTCAGTCATTTTGCCGACCAAAAATTTTTTTTTTTTTTTATTTAGCACACTACTATGCAACAAAAGGTTTGTTGCTTTGACATGATTGAGATGATTGATTCATTCTGGACACACTAGTCTTTCTTGAAATAGTGGAGAATATTAGTAGTCAGCAAGTCAGCATTTTGGCTTCCATACACCTCCCCTTAAAAGGAAGGCCCAGTGGCCAAAGTGGCTTCCACACCCTCTCCTAAAAAAAATGCCCTGGCTACGCCCCTGATTGTCAAACATTCATTGTTCTTTAAAAGAAGAGGAACAGAAAAATCGATGTCTGGTTTTATATAACACAAAAGTCAATACTTGCATAGCACCAAATTTGTTTTATAGAGTTGAATCTTGAGAAGTGAAGTTTGTAGCCAACCTAAATGTTCAATTTATCCAGAGGATTGATAGGTAATTATTAACCCTTACTCCCTAGGCCCTTTTGCCTACATGTGACCTCAATCCTCCAATACCCTCCTTTCTTATATCACCCCACACCAACATGTTTGGACTTGGATAAGACTGGAATGCCTGGCCCAGTGATAAGCAACAGTTGTTTGGGCCTTCAACCCTCAGTCCTTCTAAATCCTTCAGTTCAGTAAAGAGGACAAAGAACTAGGGCTTGATTAATAGTTATTAACAAATCACAAATCTTGTCAGCTGTTGTCTTTATCTTTCTTCCATTGAGGAGTAGCAATGATTTTAGAGGCTCTCTCTACAGTGATGAACTCATCTAGGTTGTCCTGGATGTGGTAAAAGACACGCAGTTCCTCCAACGCCTTCTCTTCAATCTATCATATTGAAGAGATACAAAGTGTTGTTATTATTAATTATTGTTTATATTATCATCATTTATTCAGCCATCACAAACAAGAACAGAACAAAACAGTACTTCCAAATGGGCTTTGATCCTTAGCCTGGATCAGCCACAATCATGGGTACATAATTTTGTTGGTGGCCCTGTTTTGAACGGATTGAAAACCAATTGTGTACGTTTTTCCCTGAACTATCTGTGAATCAATTTTCCCGAGCTTTGTTAATGATGAATTAAAAGTACTAAAGTTTGTCAATACACGCTCAACAAAGAGTTATTTACAGTTTCTCTGTTGCTCCTAATAGTGTCTTTGTTATACAAAGCAGACCCATGATTGTGGCTGTCCACATATATATATATTTTTATATATTTTACCAGTTCCTGCCAGCAATCTTCCCATTTTTCCAATCTAGCAGGATTATTTTGTCGGAATTGCCAGAATCATTTTTCTTTGAGAGTGCTGCTGGCACAATGAAACCTTGACGAGAAAAAGCCAAGTAAACAAAGATTCTCTTTGAAGCACCAGGGTTTTTGGTTTTTCTCTATCAAGAAAATGTCAAACTCACGGAACATGAATTGCAAAACCTCAGCCCTATTTGGCCGAGGATTGTTCCCCAATCCAGAACAAAGGCTGGAAACTCGGTTCACTCGGACCTACCTCCATTGAGCCGAAATACAATGAATAAACAATGGTTGAAGCCTCTCGATGTCTGGTAATCCTCTTCTTGGAACAAAAGGAAAAAGGTCTGAAATCAGGGATAACACAATAACCCCCGCATAATGGATGAAAAGAGGCGAAAAATTAAATACCATCTGTCCTCTTTGTTTGGGTGAAATGATGCAATGCACGGTGAGTGCATACTCTGCGCATGCTCTGAAACAAAATGTCCAGGCGACCTTTGCTTCGGTATTCCGATTTTACACAATGGCGTGTTTACACTACCTCCATTTGCCAGCTTGGACTGTATTTGTGTGTATACAGGTCATCCAGCCTCAACTGTTTAAAGAACTTCAACCCTATAGTTGTTTTGGCTAGATCCATGTAATTTGTGTCAGTATGTGTGTTCCCATATTCAGCATGATCTGTGCAGTGATGGATTCTGCCAGTAATGGGAGACTTTTAGGGATGCTAGATGGCAGCAGACTTACCAGGTCTATTGACCTAGCATTCCAAAGTCTCTCATTAAGGCTTGCGTGAGACCCTGATAACGAGTGAAATGGTTTACCTGAATGAGTGAGAATGGCTTGTTGAGTGTCTTAGTAAGTGATTCTTGCTGCTCATTTTCTGTCTTGATGATATCAGAGAAGCTGACTTGACTCACTGGAGGAGAGCTGGCCCCAAGATTCCATGGACTGATGAATAAGAAGTAAAGAAAATGTAAAATATCCCTCAGGTGCAGGGCTCCTTTGTATATTGCTACAGACTCGATGACCTTTTGACAGTCTATTAAAAAGAAAATTATTCTAAGCAAAATAATAGAGGGGCACCAGTCAAAATCTGTGAGTAGTATGGCATTTTGGCTGGTAATCTGTTTCTACTAAAAAAAAATTTTGTGCTTAGCAAATATCTGAATGTATATTTGGTTTGTGATCATATTTACTTTGCTGTGTAGTATGTAGATACAGTAGTTTTGAGTCTGTGGGCTCAGATCACAGAATTGTCACTGCTAAAATCAGACTGAGCCTGCAAGCAAACACGAAAAGTAAGAAACCACCTCAGTATGATTAGAGCTTGCTTTTCATTGACAAAAGCATCTCAAATAGATACACAGTTGAAGTGAACAACAGATTTGAACTCTTACAATCTCCAGAGACTACCATTTCTGCACATAAGCTTTACGACAACATCACAAAGGCGCAAGAATATGCTCCATCTAAGCATGTGCCTAAAAAGCTGACCAGAAAAAAGAAAGCTCCATGGGAAGACCCAGATGTTATTGAGAAGAGGAAAAGGCTCAAAGATGCATATATCATAAAGTCTGTCACTAGCAGAGAAGAAGACCTAGCTGCTTATAATTGTGCAAAACAGGAACTAAAGTATGCTAAACCAACTGGGTCAGGTAAGATACATCAGAGAAAAGACTCAGGAAATCACAACAGCACAAGCTCAGAATCAACATCACTTGGCTTGAAAAGTTATAAATGAGATCACTGAAAGGAAAAATAACAGCAGGGGAGATTTGAGAGCCAATAATCCATCTGAAAGGCTAGACAAATGGAAGCAGCATTTTGATCAGCTGTTAGGCCAACCGCCAGTTTATATCAGTCATGCCCCTATAAAAATGATCATTAACAACACACTTACAATCAACACAGAACCTTGTAGCATAACAGAATTGAAAGCTGTAATCAAAACCATGTCAAGCAACAAGGCCACTGGAATCGACAACATTACTGCAGAGGTCTGGAAGAGCAAGCTCTTAATCAACAATTGCTAGTCACTTGCAACATGGCTTTGAGAGGTGACAAACCAACAGCATGGTCCAAAAGCATGTGCCAATCCCCAAGAAAGGTGACCTGGGACTTGCCAAGAATTACAGAGGTATAAGCCTCACTTGCATCTCTGCAAAAATCTACAACAAGCTACTACTCCTCAGAATCCGCCCACACATCGAACCAATGCTAAGGAATAATCAGAATGGTTTCCGACCCAATAGAGGAACTATTACACAAATCTTGACATTACGGAGAATCATTGAAGGTATAAAAGCAAAGAACTTGCCTGCAGTATTAACCTTTGTTGATTTTCGAAAAGCTTTTGACAGTATACACAGAGGCAAGATGCTTGAAATTCTACTTGCCTATGGGATTCCACAGAGCATAGTCAATGCCATCGGTATCATACATGATGAAACAGTTGCGGTTGTTAGGACCCCTGATGGTGACACCGACTTCTTCAATATTCTTGCTGGAGTCCTACAGGGAGACACACTTGCTCCTTTTCTGTTTGTCATGATGCTGAACTATGCAATGTGCAACGCCACCCAAGGGTATGAGAAGCTTGGGTTTACTCTAAAACAGCGACAGAGCAGCCGACATCCTGAGTTAACCATCATTAACACTGAATGACATTGCACTTTTCTCTGACACACTTGAGGATGCTCAATCCCTGTTACACAGAGTTGAAGCTGCAACCAGAGAAATCGGGCTCTCCATAAACGAGACCAAAACCGAGTATATTCTCTACAACAACGCTGGTGAGATGTTTACACTGGACGGAGACAAGCTGAAATGTGTCCGTGATTTTCAATACCTAGGATCATGGGTTGGGAAAACAACAAAGGATATGGAAATTCGCATCGCAAAAGTATGGTCAGCCTCTTCAAAACTTGACAAAATTTGGAAGAGCTCTTTGAAAAGAGAACTTAAGATCCGTTTCTTTAGAGAAACTGTTGTTGCTCTACGGCACTGAATGCTGGATAGTCACTAACACCCTGACCAAGAGACTGGATGGTGTATATACAAGGCTCCTACGTACAGCACTATGCATCCCCCGGCAAGATCATAGGACCAATCATCACATCTATGAAAATCTACCAAAGGTATCGCAGACCTTACTTTAAAGGCGACTGAGATTCAATGGGCAGTGCTGGAGAAGCAAACAGGAGATGGTACCACTGGTTCTACTCTGGGATCCTCAACATGGTAGAAGATCAAGAGGGCGTCCTGCCGCAACATTTGTGGACACCTTAGAGCACGACTCTGGCTTAAACCGCCGTGACCTACCAGCAATCATGGAACGAAGAGACCAGTGGAGTGCCATTGTCAGCTGTGCCTGAGTTCGCTCCATTTGATGATGATGATGTGTAGATTGTTCTTGTTAGAACTTATCTTGCTATTATTCTACTATCACAGAGTAGATTTATGAGACGTCCCCTTGATCCACTAAGCTAAGTAGTAGTCCAGGCCGATTTCTGACCCCCCCCCCCCCCCCACCAAAAAACAAAAAAACAAAAAAACAAAAAACAAAAAACAAATCTACTTCTGACCTTGTACATACATTTTGGTCATTCAATGCAACATTTTACAATATATATCTTACTTTTCGGGTACCTCCACGTGAATGGGCTCTAGTGAGCTTGCATCATCTGATGTAATAAGGTTGTGATCTGACTCTGAGACTTGCCTTGTGCGAGATACAATACCAAAACTGTAGATAAAGACAAATTTAAAAAATGACTTTTATTAGACTTTTTAAATAACATTGTCATTACGAGGTATGTTTTTAACCTACTGTTTACTTTCACGTGTTATTTTAACTGTCTGATTCTGAAGGCCGAGTCTGTCTCTCTCTTTATCTTTTCATATTCAAGCATGCCACTGCAGTTTGTCAAAAAAGAGGACAGTGCCAGGCACAGCTAGACTTTGTACTGTGTTTTTCAATTTTCAACGGCTCAGCGGAGAAACCAAAAATGAGATCACCTGAAAAGTTGCCTGCCTGTACATTTCTTAATCTTTCGTCTTTTTCTTTTTTCATTGATGTTTTTTTTCTGTCGTATCGTTAATTGTATTTTTAATTTTTGTTATGCTGGGACCCTTGGGAAACCAGTGAAAATTACTGAATGAGTAAAAAATAATACAGAAAATGAACACTAATTTCTAAAATATACCTGTGACAGCTTTATTTTCAGAAGTGCGTTATTTTGCGCCCTCATTTGCGTTATTTTGTGCCCTCATTTGCCAATAATGTGCCATTCAACTCTGCTACCAAAAGTAGGCATAGACTGGTCCCCTGTCTTTAAATGATAGGGATAAAGACAGCACCTGTCTTACAAACCCAATAGTTTCATTGAAAAGACATGCAATGAAACACTATGCAATACACATACACACATTCTCATGTTTGCATCCTTGTGGAGACCTCTATTGTTCTTTCCTTTGTCCCTGTACTTAATATTTTCTCATAGACTTTGTACACAAATTCCTTGTGGAGCATCCCTCTCTTTAGAATTTCCCAGTGGAGACCAATTGTTCTTGCGCTTCCCTTTTGTTATAGGACTCCACAAGGGAGCGAATTCGAGCACACCATCATAACTACCAGACTGATAACTACACACATGAGTGCATGTTGACACGCACAGCAGTATGGCATGCAAAAATTAAATGGGTCAAAGGTACATTTGTACATGCCACCAGTATGACTTTGGTTACCAGGTATTTCTGTATTTCACATCAAGGGAATTTCCCCCTTTGGCTCTATAAGAGCAATGCCAGCCAAACATGTATACACATACAATTACTTCACTGCAGCTATCAGTATTCAATCTGGTGTGACTGCAGAAAGGCTGGCAATTGCAGTAACTCACTGTCAACAAATTACTTTATTCTTGTGGATTTGTGCTGAATTCCAGTGTTTAGATAACAAGGGTGAGTGTTATTCATGCCTGTGTTTTTGTTATAGTATAATATTACAATTCTCACTTAACAAAAAAATGGAAATTATTTTGCCCTTCCAAACTTATTTGTTTTGTTACATCGATTTGACCAATCATCGAAAAAAAAAAAAAAAAAAAAACATTACAAGAATACTGCTTTATTATCTGCCTTCTCTGGACTAGGACTAGGACTAAGACCAAGAATGGGTTTGAGTACGTTTTAGACTGTTTGACCCAAGTCACTTGATGTCATCATCGAAATAATCTTGGCTTCGCCATTTTGGAAGACAGTTTCACTGTGTTAAAACTGTTATACAGTGTACTGCAAATTTTAGGCGACGCAGCATTTACACATATACCTGTTGACTTACTGCTGAGCGTAGCACAGTCAGTACTTGAAAAGCTAGCATTCTATTTGTCAATGATGTATTAATTATGATATTTTGGTTCCTACACAGTGATCATAATGGATATGCAACATGGACATTGCTGGAACTGTGTGAAACGTCTTCCTGATTCCTACATTCATTGCGATAAATGCTCATTCGCAGAGTATTGCAACACTCAGTGTCAACAACAAGACTGGGGGAGACATTACAGTTATGAATGCCAAATGTATGGGATCAAAAGGTGTGACTGTTGTGAAACACTTGGTGTCAACAATGAGGTAATTTACTTTAAATTATTTTGTGGAACCATGGACAGCATTAATAATTATTAAAACTTAGGTACTGTATATAATTTTAAGACTCAAATTTGGTAAAATCATCACTATTCTATTTAAATGTTTAGGGTTTGCATACAGTGCTGAAGATTTTTTTGGGAAAAAATCATTAAAGATCCAATGACGTGGTTTTTTTTTCTGTTACAATTTGGGGTCTCATATATGGTTTGATGTTAATAAAACATAATACTTACTATTTCAATTCATTTTTGGGATGAACAAAGAAAATTGACTGGAGCGGGATTTGAACCTGTGTTCACCGGCTTAACATACAGCACTCTACCAATTGAGCTATCCAGTAAATTTTCTTTGTTCACCCCAAAATTGAATTAAAAATTTAAATCAAGCCAATTTCACTTATGGTTTATTACTTACTTTTTTATGAGTTTGTTATGAGTTATCTTTTAATTTATCCCCCAAAAGTTGTGTTATCCATTTTGATATCGCCTGGTGGCAGGCTTTCGTGACAATGCTTCTGCAGTGACAGTGCACATTCCTAACCATTTAGCTTTGGTATGTTTCACTGCAGCCATCCAAATTCGTTGGCATGTTGAATCTGATGGGAATCTGTGCAGACTGACACCATCTGAAGTAGTGTTGCTGCAACCAGCAACAATACACCTTACACCAAATATATAATAAAAGCCAAATACCGAGAGATTTGTCTGAGAAAAATCTAGCGCACGAAGTTACATAAGTTTGCATATTGTATCAAATCTACACGTTTCGATGGCTGTGCGCGCACCGCGCCGACCAACGGCATGTTCCTATGTCTACGTCACAAATTTGTCCCCTTTTAGGTGTGCTTGTATCAGCCCTAATTTTAGTTTTTAATCTTTTTGCAATACAAACCTTCTATAAATTTTGAAAAAACTTGCATTCATAGGTGACTATGTGCAAATTTATAGTTTAAACTTGAACAATTCATAGGACCATTAAAGGGGCTGTGCCATCATGATTATAGCAAGCCTGTGGCTGTGTAAGGAAAGATGAACTCTCACCCAGATACTGCACATGCGCACGCTTGCGGTAAAATCACAAAGGGTGCCGTCTTTGTCAAACTGTGATGTGACTGGGATATGACGTAGTAACTGGGTTATTCCATTTACTGCTATAATCATGACGACACAGCCCCTTTAAGTTATGAATGAGACTTCTGTCAAGATAATGTTGTGTACATTTATAATGCACCACAATAATGTCTCAGGTTGCCAAATAATTAGCAAGCAGGTAAAAATTGTTAAGATTGACTATCAAGTCATTGATATCAGGGATTTTTGAAGAAAGATACTACTACATGTTTATGTATAAAAGACCGTTGCTCTTTTTCATGGGAATGTTCCTCTTGTCTTTTTATTCCTTAGTGTGGACAATGCAATGAAGTGTGGTACTGCAATAAGGAATGTCAACTTCGAGATTGGCCCGATCACAAATCAGAATGTAACATTGTCAAAACTTCCATGAAATTGCTGGCAAAGAAGTTTGCAGGCATTAACAAAGCATTTGATCCGTCCGATGGCGCTATTCCAAGGTATGCCAATTCAAAGCACTATATCTTTAGATATCCTGCTGTTGATTTCCTTCAGCTTGAAAACAATGAATGGTCTGAGATGGTTGGGAAGAAAGACTTAAAGAGAGACTACTATGTGCTCTCTGCTGTATGTGGGACTTTGAGTAATACTGTGCTGACGGTTGCTTCTTTGCCGGCCAAGTACCAGGGAAAGCTTTACATCACTCTCAATGACTTTGATCCTCTCATCATGGCAAGGAATGTTTTGTTTCTCTATATGTTGGTTCGGTTTGCAGACACTGAGGGAATTGAGAGCAGTCTGACTACCATCTGGTACTCAGTTCACATTACAAAGAAAGAGTATGACCTGATCAAGACCAGCTTGGATGAGCTCATTCAGATGACCCCTCAAAGTCTCCAGGAGGTCACTCAAGGGTTGGTCAAAGTTCAAGATGAAGATCTTGCAGTCATGAGTCAAGTTTGGGACAAATGGAGATCACTTGAATGCCAATGAGAGAAACAATCCTCAATAAACAACAGAGCAAAACGAAAGGCGTGGTGGGAAGCAGAAAAAAGCAATAGACAAATCTACATCAAACGCTTATCCACAGTCCGACAGCAACACATTCTAAAGTGGTTTGATGATGGTTTGTTTCTCCCAACTGAGACAAAAGAAGCAGACATGCCACTTGACAACCCAATACTCACTGAGCCTGGTTACGACTATCTGAAAGATGATCTGAGAATGCTAAAAGATCGCACTTTCATGTACTGTCTTAGATGTGACTTAAATCCTTTTAATGCATGGGATTGCTTGAGAGTGAGGGAGTCCGAGACCACACCCTGCTCATCCCCGATGGTGATGTACCACAACTACATCACAAAACTCCTCCAGAAAGTCAAAATTCTCATCCAGCAAGGGAGACTTTACATCCAAGTTTCTCTGGCAGACTGCCTTGACTTTCCCTCAGTACACAAGTCTCTCAAGATGCCAAATTACGACCGCATCTTCACATCTACCCTTGCTGATGTTGTTGGGTTTCCCACAATTCTTTTGAGATTTAAACCACTCCTCAACACTAAGAACAGATCGTCAGTTATCGTCACAGCATCTTCAACCTGGGGAGCTCACTCAAACAAAGTCTACATTCAAATGGAGGAAGCCAATAATTTCAATATTGCTCATTGCTATGATACACCAATGTTTCTGGCTTATCTTAAAGCCAATTTCAAGGCAGGAGCCATTGGGTTAGAGCCTGAAAAAAAGATGCTGTCATTCAATGATGTGAAGACATACAATGGGATGAGGATGCGTGATTTCCGCAAGGAACTGAACAAACTTGTGCCGTTTCAGTATAATCCGCATGCAAGATTCTTGACCCAAATGAATATTTTTGACAGAGCTGTGGAGTGGTGCCTGCCAAGCAACAATGTTTAGGAGAGACACTGTGAAAATTCAACATCAAATGTTAGCATGGTCAGAGCCGAAATTTGGAAATTGTCATACTTTCAGCAGTTGCATACAACTAGGGTTCAGAACAACAAGGTTATCAAATGACATTGGCTTTTAGTAAACAAATGGGAATATTTTTGATGACAACCACATTGGAATAATACAAAAAGAAGTGTTCAACCAGATCCCGTCAGGAATATATATATATTTTTTTCCCCGTCCAGCCTGACGGGATTATTTTCTCAAAAATTGCCACTTGAGAGTACCACTGGCACATTGAAACCTTAACTTGACAAAGCCAAGAGAACAAGATTCTCTTTACAGCACCAAGATTTTTGTTTTCTCTATCAAGAAAATATCAAATTCACGCAACGTGAATCGAAAAACCTCAGCCGTGAGCTACGGCCGAGGATTGTTTCTCAATCCAGAATCAAAGCTGGAAACTCAGCTCACTCGACTCACATTGAGCCGAAATACAATGAATGAACAATGGTGGAAGCCTCTTGATGTCTCATAATCCTCTTCTTGGAACAATAGGACAAAGGTCTGGAACTGGGGATTACACAATAAACCCCGCCCGCATAATAGGCAAACATTGGTGAAATATTCAACACCATCTGTCCTCTTTGTGTGGGTGAAAAAAAAGAGCTACAGAGTGAGTGCATACTCAGTGCATGGTCTGAAACAAATGTCCTGTCCTGGGCGACCTTTGTTTCGGGCTTGGAATTTCACAAATGTGCAAAACTCACGTCACCCATTGTCTGGCTTGGAAAATATTTGTGTGGGTACATGACATCTTGTGCCAACTGGTTAAGAAGCTGTTTTCTTGAACTGATGCAACTAAAAGTCAAAACAAAATTTCAGCTTTCAGTGCATGACCACCTGCATAGTTTTCAGACAATGAGTATTTATTTTTGTAATAATTTTTTAGTACGCAGTTTAAAATAGTAGCACCAGAGAAGTGCCCTAGCACCTATATTACATATCTCAAATGCTTCAAACTTCATACTGTTTCCTGACAAGACCAAAACCAATGTACCATCTTTGTCCTTACCAGTCATAAACTGCTGCTTTAATGGGAGGCTTTGAAACCCTAGGTAGCAGCAGCCTTACCAGCTAACCTTCCATTGTTTACTAGTTCTGAGCATGTGCACAACTTTGAGAAGAGTTGATTTACCTTGTAAGTCTGCTGCCACCTAGTGTCCCCATAAGTCACCTATTGCAAATGCACTAGAATGAAACTGCTAGCTCCCATTTTAAATGCACGCATGCACTGCCCGATGCTTGAAAACTTTTTCCAATACACTGCAAAAATGGCCTTGCCTAGTCAAACTGCAGAGGGCAAACTGTTTATGAACCACAATTTGTCTGTTCTGTTGTTTCTTTGAGAAACTTAATTGGAATGATTAATTGATTTAATTCTGAACTGAGTATTTGTGGCGATGTGGAAAGCAACCCTGGCCCAGACACAATTTTAAATATTCTACCTCCATCATCGTCTATCCAGCCTACTCATAGAACATCTGAACCATCGCCATTATGTCATACCACCTTGCGACCGTCATCCAAGTCAACTCTTAGTGCGGTTCTTTTCAATGCCAGAAGCATTGCCAACAAGTTACTCCTTTTTCAAACTGAACTAGATGTCTTCAAATACGACTTAGTTTTCATCACTGAATCGTGGCTCGACAACTCAATTCACGATGGAGAACTCCTTTCTGACTGTAACTTTTCCATTTTTAGAAAAGATCGTAACAGACATGGCGGAGGCGTTTTTGTTACTATTGCCAAACATTTATCTCCAGTTCGTAAGCATGAATTTGAACATGTGGACCTTGAATTGATTATGATTGAAATTCATACTAAACATGGTAAAGTGTTGCTGGGTTGTTTATATAGACCACCCAGTACGTCTGCTAAGTTTTTTGATGATTATCAATCTGTCATTGAAACCATATTGTCATGTTCCCAACAGTATGCTGCTATAGTTTTACTTGGTGATTTTAACATTGATTTCCGTACACAATCATCATCCTTGGCTTGTTTGAATAATATCTCTGATATTCTCAATTTACAGCAATTGGTCACATTCACCACTCGTAATAGTACTTCACCCACTGCTCCTGGATCAGTGATAGACTTGCTGTTTACAAATAGATCAGACCTGTTTTCTAATGTAATTCAACATGCCGGCCTTGGTAACAGTGATCATAACGGTGTTAAGTTTGAAATGTTAACCTATAATGACCACAAAACAATGAATAGGTCTTTTTATCAATATAAAAAGGCTAACATCAATGCCTTATGTGACACTCTCCGTTTGGTGCCTTGGCACACTTGTTACTCATCAGATGATATTAATGTGATATGGGCTTATTTTAAAGACCTCTTGTTTGCTGCCATAAAAGATAATGTTCCGACTGCCAAATGTAAAGGTAGAAAGAGACATCCATGGATCTCTTTGGATATCATTATTTTATCTAAAAAGAAAAACAGAGCCTTTAAAGCAGCTATGTGTAACAAAGCTAATCATAACTTATGGAACAAGTACAAGAAGCTTCGGAATGAGGTCAAGTATCGTACAAGACAATCATATTGTGCTTACATCAATGACTTGGCCACGAATTGCTCATCAAATCCTAAACAGTAATTTGATCCATAAAAATCCCTGCTCATTTTCAATACCTTGCTGCTATTTCAACTTTTGTTTTAATGTTGTCTTCATTTTATTTTATTTTATTTATTTATTTACTTATCTATTTATTTACTTATCTATTTATTTATTTATTTATTTATTTATTTATTTATTTATTTATTTATTTATTTATTTATTTATTTATTTATTTATTTATTTATTTATTTATTTATTTATTTATTTATTTATTTATTTATTTATTTATTTATTTATTTATTTATTTTTTTATTTTTTTTTATTTTTTTATTTTTTTTTAATTTTACTTCAGATTCTTAAATGCTTATTTACTATTGCATATACCAGAATTTCTACTTTTCCTAGTATTTTAAAATGTTTTTGGACCTTTTAAACTTAATTTTGGTGCCATATTTTTTATATTGTGAGCCATGTTATTGCCCTTTACGTCTTTTAATGTTCGTCTGTTTTTAAATTGTGGCATTGGGAGATCAACTTGATAGTAATTAAGTTTACTTTTTTGAAATCCTTCAGGGGTGCTACTTTTTTAAGACCGTCTTTGTGCTTGCCTGTATCTGTCTTCTCACAGTAGTTTTTGTACACTTTGTTTGTTTTACCTGAGAAATTAATAAATGAATGAAAATGAATTCTGTGTTTCTATCAGTTTTTTAATTAGCTAAATTGACTGCATAGTGTTATGAATTAGAGTTTTATTTGTTTACTTATAAATACAATTTTGTTTATTCATTTGAACTACTTTTTAATCAGTGATGTTTAACATGTCTTTTTTTGACTGATTTGCTTCATTGTTGATATGTATCTTGATTCTATAATTTCCATAAACTTATTTGTTTAATTGTTTTATGGTTTAAGAATGACAGCCGTTTTCCGATAGATTTTCTTCCAAATATTGTCATTCCATGATGTAATATTGTATTGTTATGTATGATTTATTATTTCTTAACTGTACATACCACTAAGGTCAAGAGGGCATAGATCAGTGTTGAAAAGTGGGTGTGGGTGTATTATTATTATTATTATTATTATTATTATTATTATTATTATTATTATTATATATTTCTGGTAATGAAACCAAGGATGCCTCATAAGTAAACTTAATCACTGTAGCTCTCAGGCCTGAGGACACCTGTAGATAAGGGTGCTTGCCATGTGAACCAGAAACACTGATGGTGCACTGCAGGGTTTTAACTTGTTGTGTCTGTGCAATGAGTTAATACTATAAGTTATCACACAAGCGCTTGTGGAATAGGGAAAAAATATAGCGCTTCTGCGTCCCATATCATGGGACGCAGAAGTGCTATATTTTCCTATATTCCACGAGCGCGAGTGTGCAAACAAATTTATCTTCCAGTTAACTGGAAGATAATACAACTTTGAGCACTATTTGATGAAGATCAAAACATGGAACTTTTTAGAATGTCATTTTGCACTGTTCGTATACGGAGCGTGACGCATGATACTCAAAATACGCAGAGTGCAATAGACTACTAGGAGTATCATATGGTTTATTATCACTCCCGTTGAGCAATCTGATTGGAGGATTAGTGCATACTGGAAGATAATAAATGATATTAAACATTTGCTTAGCGTTCCTAATTATTTATCAGCACATCTTGGATTATGGCTTACACCAACCCCCCCCCCCCCGCCCCATCTCCCCCCTAAATATTTACCTGAATTGTTTGGCAGTTCTCCTTGACTTTGAAGGTGGTGATGTTGCCATGGTTACTGATGAGGCACTTCCCATTAGTCTTTGTTCTTCTACCTGTAGTTCCCTGAATGAGGTTGAGGACGATGGGCTGATGGGTGTACGTCCCCTAAATCAGAAGAAAGAAAAAAAGAGAAAACCATCTTAGAATACATTTTAATTTAAAGAAATCTTGTTCGCAAAGTCACCCTAGCATAACAAAAAGACATTCAGAGCTCTAGACAAGATTTGTTTTAATCTGTATACGTGCAAGTTGAAACTGAAACCTCAAAAATCAAACGGCCAAATCATCTTAGCTACGGCATAGGAGTGGCACAGAACCATGGCTCGACTGCCAACTCACTCTGACATACCTCCATTCAGCCGAAATACAATAAATGAATAATGCTGGAAGCCTCTCGATGCCACGTAATCCCCTTCTTGGAACAAAAGGACAAAGGTTTATAATCACCTCTGAATGGCCACAAAATGCAAGTACAATCACAACCTTTTTTTGTCCTTGTGTGGGTGAAACGAAGCGTTAGACGGCATGTGTATGGTCTGTGCATGCTCCGAAGTTGAATGACCGAGCAACCTTTGCAACTGGTTAACAGGGTCGTCCAAACACTTCCACTAAGTGTGCACAGAGCACGCACAGGCCATGTAACACTTTGTTTCATAAACACAAATAAGAAAGAAGATCTGGAATATTTCGCTGATTTTTTACCACTATGTGGGGTTATTGTGTAGTCCCCAATTTCAGACCTTCGTCCTTTTGTTTAATGAAGAGGAGTACAAACATCAAGAGAGCTCCATCATTATTTATTTATTGTATTTCAGCTCAACAGAGGGAAGTCAGAGTGAACGGGGGATCCAGACTTGGTTCCAGATTTAAGACCGATCTCAGCCGTAGCTCATGGCCAATGTTTAGCATTTCACGGTGCATGTATTTAACATTTTCTCGATAGAGAAAACAAAAATCCTGTTGCAGTAAAGAGAATCTTTGTTCCCTTGGCTTTGTCGAGTCAAGGTCCATCAGGCTGGATGGTGAAAAAATGAAAGATTTCTGGCGGCAACTGGTTAAGCAAAGAATTAAGCACCAGCAAAATTCCTTTCAAACCTGTCAAATACGCTTATGTTAAGCATAGATTTGTCTGCCCACGTAAGCACCAATATTTTGCTTACAGTAGGCAGAGCCATGACATTGGGCCAACATCTTTTGAAAATCACTTAAAACTAGATGAAGGATTTGGATTGACTGTGGATGAAAGGGTTTTAAAACATGTATGGTTACTACAAAATGAATTGACTGAAATTAACTGCATCATCATCAAGCAACCACTCACCAAGGGCACACTGATTTCTTTTCCTCAACAGGAGACGGAATAGTCGGTGGTGTAATGCTATCTGCTGCCCTCTCTTGATCCTTCTTGCGTTGTTTCTGTGACTTCTTAGCTACAGGGGTGTTGATTCTTTGGGAGGAGGGGATCTTTTGGGGGGAGGTTGACAAGGATGCCTCTGATTGCATGATGGTGCGGAGGTCAACTCCTGTCACATCTGGCATACTAGGACTGAGAAAATATAAATGTACTGCATGTGTTTGTTGATAGTATAAAAACAATCATTAAAATCTTAACAGTGATTTACTGCGATCCTTCCTCACCCTAACAAAATCAAACACCATATGGTAGCTCAACACCAAAACTGTTGGACTCTTATTACGGGTGGGTGGTGTGCCTGACTTCATGTAAAGCATAATCAGTATACTAGTGCAGTCCTCAGTCCAACACAATCAAATGAAACAAGCTGTTGCATTTGAAATGCAGGCTTCGGCAGAGGCTTATCTGCAACAGTGCCGCAGCAGCAAACAGCCATTGCTGTAGCTGAAATCACTTGATTCAAATGCAGTTTTTGTTTCATTGTTTAATACTCAGGCGGGAAAAATACCCGTGTATTATTAAAATAGACTCAAACCAAAGAAGTACTCAGAATTTACATATTTTGATACATATTTTACTGGTAAATACAAAATTTTACATGTTGTTGAAAATCTGTGGAAGGAAATGGGCAAGTTTAATTCAAAAAGTTGGAAAATGTGTGGTGGTCAGAAAAAAAGAAAATTCTGCCAGTGGTGGTCTGGAAATCCTGAGTACAGGGGGGTTTTGTAGAATCGACCACAAAGGGCAAAACCCTGGAAAATCAAGAAATGAAGACATGTCTTATTTGATCTAAAATTCAGTAAGCGTCATACCTCTGCCATCCCTTCTGCTGATTCTCATCATTGTTCTTATCAGAGTCCATCGAATAGCTCTTCGTTCGCTTGACAACTTTGACCTCTGACCTATCCTTCTTCACCCACTGCCCCTGTGGGCTCTGTGTAAGGCAAGTCTGAACTGAAGGGTTGCTTCGTTGTATTGTGTCCATGTTAGTTTGCTGAATCTCTTTCTGTTGTGCTTTTGAGACACTGTCTTGGAATGAATCTGTTGAAGGTAGTGTGTTGGGTCTCAAGAGGCTCTCGCTATCTTCAATGATGTCCATCTCTTTTAACAAGTCGTCCATTTCCATGGCAACAGTTCTAGGAATCACGTCAGGTAATGCCGCAACATCCAGGTTATCTTTGGAATCGCTGAAGGATAAACTTTTCCTCTTGCCGGTGCTCGTTCTTCGTCCAACTTTCCTCCTCGCTTTCGCCTTGGTGATGATCTCGTCGAAGTTCCCTTGGTCGAAGGTGATCATGTCACTTCCCGTGACCTCTTGACCTTTGACATTAGTGGAGCTGTTGTTGTTTATGGAGGATTCCTCTTCTATGTTTGTGATGTCTGGAGCGTCTTGGTATGGCGTGATAATGCGATAAGGCATTGATGGAATCTATAAAACAGTGGAATTAAAACGTTAACAAATAGTTTCTTAAAATCAATTAATATAATAAAAGCTTCCAGACAACAATATCTTGACAAGTTTACTGGAAATGTCCTCTAGTTTCAACCCTAGAGCAGAGTCGTTCTCAAAGGCTTCAAGGCTATCCTGTAAGAAAGACTCTGCTAGGTTCAATAAGTGAGGCCATTAACAACTTTGGCATATAAAGACAAAACAAACATGAGTTCGTAATAATTCTTGAAAACTTCTTCACTCACTTCTAAAATGTAAATATACTTTGTTTTGTATTTTCCACTTACCATTTCTTTATAAGTCTTGGTGAGTTCCAGCAGTACATCATTACTCAGTACCTCTAGTGCCCTTGCTTCCAGTAAACATACTAAGTTCAGACCAATGTACTGATGACAAGTCTTCTGGAGTTGATCAGCTCGATGGAGCGATGCAAACTCAAGAAGCTCAGCCACATTCCTCAAGGAAACTGTAAAAAAGTCAAAATAACGTGTGATTTGGGGATTAAGTGTAAACCTAATCTGAAACATGTTTAGAGTCTCAGGACCAGAAACACATTCCTGTGGTTACATTCACTGACCGAAGTAACTTAAGTGAACTGTGCTTAAACCTGACGTGACTCGTGACATCACTTGTTTACTTAAGAGCCCCAAAGCCTGGACTTCCTGCAGGCACAAAGTCAGGGGCATAACTAGACATTTTCATTTGGAGAGGGGGGGGGGGGGCAAGGTGGGGTGTATAAATAAGAACCTGAAAGGCCCGCGCAGTATTGTGTTGGATTAAGCACTCAGGGCTAATATAAGAAGCTTGAGGTTATACGGTCCCCAGAGAGGTGAGAAGGGTTGAGGAATGGTTTAAGTACGCCTGATGAACAGGGATAATGTTGTAAAGTGCCTTGATCTAGTCACTAGGATATGTGCCATGTATAAGAACCCTGTATTATTATTGTATAGACCTTGATCACGTTGCAGCCATCTTTGTCAGACTTCCCATATACACAATGACACAGATAGATTTAGTTCTCAATTTATAAAAAGGAGTCAGACTATTTTCCCTTCCAGACTAAAGCCGTGTTCGAATTGGCAGTTGCGGCTGTTGCTAAGAGTGTTGCCGTGGTCATTCTATTCTTCAACTCACAATCATGTAACGATCAAGCCACAGCTGCAGTTGCTATTTCGGACTGAGTATGGTAACATTGGTTTTTGATGGAAGAAAAGTGTATTCTGTCTCAACTAGAACACTACAAACACTACAACAAATAAAGCTGTACTTACTTAGATCAACAAGAGCTACCTCACACATCTCCTTGAGTCGACCAATGAGCAGCTGATCAGACAATGTGAGTGTGTTACACAATAACTCAATCTCAGTGCATGATCTAACCAATGGTGCATCGTCAGTGTAGATGTACTCTAGTATAATAGACAGGATGGAGGCAGGAATGGGCATCTTTAATGGGTCACTCGAGGAGGCCTATATCAAAGAAAATATCATTACTTCATTTCAACTTCAATTTAAATTGTTCGTATTCGTATTGACCAACACACAAAATAATCATTATAGATACTGCAAAATGACTGGTCAAAGAATTGAGTGTGTACACAGCTGTTGAATACAGCGTGTTCCTGTCCAAACTGTTAGCATGATGCACATTTTATATATGGTCGTGCAAATGTTTGCCTGAGTTGAATGCGACCAAGGGCCCAAAATGTACATTACCTGTGACTTGTACCCTGCCTATCTTTGCTAAGCAAATAAATGTGTTAAGCAAGTTTTCCTGCTTCACAGCTTTGTGAAATTGGGCCCAATGACAGTTTCTCAGAAACGTGCTTATCAAATTTCTGATACATGCAATATTGTCTGCTTGATCCGTTCTATTTTAAGCCCTGGGCCTTATTTCACAGAGCTGTTAAAACAGCAAATTATTTATAAGACATATAAGTAAGAATTACATGTATATTGTACAAAAGTTAACAAGAAAGTGTATCAAAGCAAAGTTTTTGAATACAAAGCAAATTTGGTGTACTTTGAATTAAGAACCTGTGCCCAATTTCACAGAGCTGCTTAAGCACAAACAAGCTAAGCACAACAAAATAATGCTTACAAGAATATGGTTACCAGCCAAAATACCATTTCTCATATACCATCTATGACTGGTATCCTGCTCAATTGTTAAGCAATTTTTTCTGCTTAAGCAGCTCTATGAAACTGGGCCCAGAGCACCAACCGTCTTTTCACTGAGTACAGAACCAAGTGTCTCACCTCAATCCAGCCTGATCCCAACATGCCTTGGAAATACTCAAGTCTGGCAACCAGTACACACTTATGACACGGAAATAGGGTTCCTTCTTCAGAGCAGAGCACCACATCAACCAACTGGGAGAGTTGCCGTCGGTTGAAACCAAGCCTCTTTGAGCTTGGTCGGAAATTCTGCAGGCGGCCATCTTTGTATTTGACCTGATCCAACCTTCATAACATGTTTTAAATAAAACTAATTTAAAGTTTCGTCTTATAAATTTGAGTAGTTGTAAGCAATTTACCGTGTTTATGACCTTACAGAGACTTCATAGCTGGTGATAAATTTTGTGTATATTTTCTTTTTATGAAAGATCACCCAACACAAGGCCAAAGGGCACTTCGAAGTGAAGGCTACAAGAAAAAAGACAATTTAAAGAGAGAAGGTATTTGTTCTGTCACTCCTCTTTAACTGAGATAGGTTGCAAGATGGTGGAAAACAAGATACAGGTAGCGGGGAGTTCCAAAGTGCAGCAGTATGTGGGAAAAGTTATTTGAATATCTCACAGTATTGGCCTTTGGAACCGATACAGTGAAGGGATGAGATGTGACAAAGTGGGTGCTGTGAGTGAAGGTGCATACAGAAATGAGAGACCTTCTGTGCACATCCCATGGAAAAACCTGTAGAAGAGGCTTAAGGAGGAGACCGAGCGTCTAACAGGTTCAAGAGATGATCTTGTCTTACCAAATTGATAGTTTGCTGCTAAATCCTGTCAAGCGAGGATAGATGACATGCTGGAGCACCGGCCAAGATGTGACGGCAGTAATTATTTCAAAGCAAACAAACAAAGTCATTATTTATCTTACCTTTTAACAAGGGATCCGACTCCGAACTTCTTGGCTACATCAATCAGATTCCTCACTGGAATCATGGCATCAATCTCATCAGACTTCTTCCCCCCTCCTTTCTTTGTTTTCTTTCCCCCTTCCCTCCGTCCGTCCTTCCTGCCACCCTTCTCCCTTTCTTCTCTGTAAACTCCATACGCAGACCTGTTCCTGTTGCGGTCATTCAGAGTCAAGTTCCCAAAGTCATCACTTACGTTAAAATCTGAAGAAGTTAGTGACACCCCTGGTGTGTGATGACAATAGCCAGGGTTGAATACATCACACGTATCCGTGTAGATATATTGCAGAAGATGCATAAGTGTCTTGAAGTCAGTTTTGTCAGAGACATTGTGTACTTCTTCAGGGTTAATGGCGGTGTTGCTTGATGTGATATTCGAGGGCGGAGTTTGAAGGAAGAGCCGGCGAAAGTAATCACTGCGTAGCGCTAGGATATACTTGTGTGCCGCTATTGTCTTGTGACCAACCTGTGAAACCAGAGATAGGTAAAGAAATAATTGCTCCAAATCAAGATTAACTTTAAAACAAAAACCAAACAATATTCGTAGGTTTGTTTTGTTTTTTCAATCACTACATTTTTTTTTTCTTCTATGCAAGTTCGCCCCCAAACAAGGCTTAAACCCATCTTGCGAAGGGACTAAAAAAAAAACTATATTGTACTTAATACATAAATACTTTAAACATTTTACAATCAATATGGCATTTCAGTGTAAAAGTTTTAAAGCACAAACCCTTCTACTCGAATATCAAAAAGTAAATGAAAAACAACCTTTTAGTTTTGCATTACTCTCCCCCTCCAATAAAATTACGTTCAAGTAAAAAATATAAGCACAAAATCCTGAGGTCTGGTGGATTTCTTTAAAAAAATTTAAGCTTAAGGCTGCATCCGAATCAAGTTACTTTGGCTACAGCTATAGCAATTGGCTGCACCAGCAACCATTGCCAATGTTGTTGAATAGGACTTTTCAGCATTCTGGCCGTAGCCACTGCTAAAGCCACTAATTCAGAAATGGCCTTCATGCTGCATGAAAGATATTTATGAAATTTATCAGTGGAAGACATGTTTCTACCAACCTTAAGGATGATATCATGTATAGGATCAGTTGGATCTCCCTCTGCCAATAGCTGAGACATATGCTTTCCTATCAAGGATGGCCCTACTACTGGTACCTCAGTTAAACTACAACACAATCAGATATGTACACGTACAGGAAAAATGAGATTACACTTCGGGTAAAGCACTGTTTGACAATTCAATATAATCCTACCGATATGAATGCTATCGAGTGACCTCAATCCTCCAATATCCTCCACCCCTATGTCACTTCAAACGAACATGTTTGGACTAAGATAAGATTGGTATGCCTGACCCAGTGATAAGCTTATTATTTGGGCCAACAGTCCTAAATTTTCCGCAATCCTCCAATTCATGAAGATTTGGAGGATTTGCAGCCAATTTCACGAAACTTTACGCAACTGCGTAAGTGCACTAACGCACGATTGATTGTGTCATTGGTGCACAATTTACACAACAAATGTTGCGCAAGTGCACTTACGCAGTTGCATAAGTTCTGTGAAATCGGCGGCTGAAGGTTTTCGAAGATAGAAAGAATTTACGATGAGAGATATGGACTTGAAGTCCTTACCTGGCTTTAGGGTCAGCTTGGATAACAGCAAAGTTCAACCCATTAGGTTCACATGCAACTCTTGTTGCTCTGTGTATGACAGGGAGTCTGTTTAGACTAACACGCTCCGTCTCCTCCTGAATTTCAGACCAATCCTTGAAAGATGATGTTGTCTCACCCATGGGTGGGGGAGAGGCGGGGTGCTGGGGTGTTAAGGCATGCTGAGTTGAATCTGTAAAATATGTTTTATGTAATTTATCACTTGGTTATTCCATGTGGAGACTTTTGGTATACATCATTCCACAACCAGTCACCAGATTTTATGCAGTCCTGCATTCTGCATTTCTGCAATACATTTCCTCCACATCAAATCTCCGGTCTAAGTGTAACCCTTTCTGTCTGACTTTCCCAGGCACAACCACAACCGTTAAAGGCTAGTGACAGAACCTTCACAGCCAAATCAACTGACCATTTTAAGAAGTTGATCTAAACATATCCATTTCAACATTGATAAATTTGTTGCAGTATTTGTGGTTTTCAATTAATTTGTCTATTTTCCTTACTTGTTGATTATTGTTAGCCCTGTGATTTAGTTTACTATAAAGTAGAGCATCTTTAACCAGTTGCTGTTGGGATTCTTCCATTTTTTCCCATCAAGCCTGACGGGACTATTTTCTCGGAATTGCTGGAATCATTTTTCTTTCAGAGTACAGCTGGCACAAAGAAACCTTGACTTGACAAAGCCGAGAGAACAAAGATTCTCTTTATTGCACCATGATTTTTGTTTTCTCTCTTGAGAAAATGACAAATTCACTCAGCATGAATTGCAAAATCTTGGCTGTGTGCCACGGCCTATGATTGGTGCTACATCCCAAACCAAGGCTTACCTCTATTGAGCCGAAATACAAAAAATGAACAATGGTGAAAGCCTCTCTATGTCCCATAATCCTCTTCTTGAAACAAAAGAACTAAGGTCCTGAATCCGGAATTACACAAAAATGCCTGCACAATAGCAAAAAAATTGCTAAATATTGAGTGCCATCTGTCCTGTTTGTGCGGGTGAAATGAAGTGTTACAGGGCGTGTGCGTGCTCTGTGCACGCTCAGCAGTGCAATGTCTGGGAAATCTTCATTCCGGTATTCTGATCTAACACAAATGTTTTAACGCCCCGTTTGCTGGCTTGAAAAATATTTTCGTAGGGCTATACACGTCAGCCGGTGCCAACTGGTTAGATGCCGCATATTATTATTATTATTATATTATTATTATTGATAGTATTATATACTGCCATAATCATCACATCTTCTAAGACAATCAAACGGCTGTGAATCCATCCAATTTACGACATACCAAAAAAAGGTGCAAGATTATAAATGTTCAGGAAGATTACCTTTGGTATTGCTTGGAGATGTTTGTTTCTTTCTTAAAAGGAACCTCCCTGAGAAAGCTTCCCCATCTTCTGTACAGAAGAGAACTCCTTGACTGCTCAATGCAATGTCGGACATGAAGACTTGACGTTTACGGTTCCATATACAGCGCTTGAGGGTACGGCTGCTCGATCGCCAAGTGTTAACCTACCATGGGAGGATCAAGCATGAATCAAAACGCACATTAGCGAATGGCTTCACCAAGTCTAGGTCTTTATTCCAATTAAAAAGCTTAAGTTCCTTACTCGCAATTGAGAAGGTGAATTGCGAAGGACATGGCTACACTGTGTTTGAGCTGCAGGCATGCAAGGGTGCCTTTGGCAGCCAACCACATCGACCCATATATTACCACAGAGCACAACCAGTGATTGAAAGTATTCAATTTTTTTCTGGAGGGAGGAAACCGGAGGGCCCAAAGAAAAAACCTTGTGGCATAGGAGAGAACCAATGCACAACTCTACTCACATATGGCCTTTGCCCGGAATTGAACAAGGGCCACAGTGTTGAGAGGTGAGCACTTTACACACTAGATGTGTATCAATCTTAGTTGCAAGGAAAAGTGTGATTTTATAATACAAATTACTATAGTAACATTGACAACTCAACTCAAGAGAAATCTTTGTGCTTTATGAAATCAAGCCCTGGTCAATATCATTGAGAAATTAATGACTCAAGCCTAAAAAAATCGTTGCTGTAGAGATAAGGCATCTATTTTTGAGTTATGGATATTTATTCATAAAATCATATTCTTTTTTTCAGGGAACATGAACAAATTAATTATTCTCTTTTCTGACCAGATTTAACTGACCAATACTGAGGGGGGAAAACTATAATTTTGGTGAATCTCAGAAAAACAAATTGATGACGTTTAATCTAAAATTGGTACTGGTACTTTTTACTGTGATACCCAAAACAAATACAAGAATGCTTTCAATTTCACGTATATTATATTTGTATGCAACCTTCCTTACTTTAGAAAAACAAGAGAGATAAAAATCATGTGACCATGTTTCAAAACAAGAGTATTTCAATCATCCTTTTAACCAGTTGAAACCGGATCACGTGAATACACACAAATGTTTCCCTTGCCTGGAAACAGAAGCCGTCTTGCGACGCCTTTATGTTATTTCGGACCAACGGAGCGAAGATCGCCCGGTCATTCAACTTCAGAACGTGCACAGACCATACACACGCCGTCTAACACTTCGTTTCACCCACACAAGGACAAAAAAAGGTTGTGATTTCACTCGCATTTTGTGGCAATTCAGAGGTGATTATAGTCCTTTGTCCTTTTGTTCCAAGAAGGGGATTGCGTGGCATCGAGAGGCTTCCAGCATTGTTTATTCATTGTATTTCGGCTGAATGAAGTAAGTCAGAGTGAGCTGGCAATTGAGCCATGGTTCCATGGTTAGTGCCACTCCTTTGCCGTAGGTAACAGCCAATGTTTTGCAATTCACTCTGCATGAACATGACATTTTCTCGGTCAAGCAACAAAACGGACGATCCAACAAAGAGAATCTTTCTTCTCTTGGCACTGTCAAGTCAGGGTTTCTTTGTGCCAGTGGTACCCTCAAAGAAAAAACATTCTGGCAATTCCGCCAAAAGTATCCTGCCATGGGGATGGGACCAAAAAAAGGAATCCCGGTAAAACAATCATTTGAAACTCAATGTCCTTACCCATCCACTTTGATTGAGGACCAGTAAGATCAGCTCAGTCCCTCCATGTTTCTCTATTGACCCTTCACCAAGATCAGAATCCAATGAGCCTCCACTGGCAACAACCTTCATCAAGTTCAGCTGTCTGCAAATCAAAAAATACAAATTAAATCCTTAAGATTACCTGTCTAAACAAAAATGTGTGTTATACCAATTTTGTAACAAGCTCAACAGCAGCCTCACTGAGGTCAAAGGAAGTCCCATCAATGAATGAGAGCTGTGCATGGAGTAAACTCACTTCCCTTCTTTGACCTTATCAATGGCAGCTTATGTAAGGAAGGTTGTGTGTAGCATGCACTCTCAGGGTTCAACACCTGGATGACCAGGTACAAACGAGGACAAAAGACAAAACAAATAGCATTCCGCATTAATGGCATCACTTTTGCTCAAAATACCCGGATGTCAGACAGACTTTCCATCACTCATGCGATCACCACATCAATGCGCCGATGTGGTGATCTGTACTACTGCGTGTATTGTACTACAACTGCGGTCTGGCGCGCAATGGCGCGCCAGCAGTAGAACAGTGCACGCAAGTAACCATAAAACACTGACAATCAATGGCCTTGGCAAAAATGAAACTCCCTGTATATGAGGCTTGTTGGAATATCTTGAGTCACTGAACATTTTTTGTTACAAGTCCAACAACAGCAGTGTTTTGTTGCAGTTATGCTATTTTTGCTAAAAAAAAACACTTCTATTTTTAGCATTAGTCTAGTGTTCCTTTGACAAACCAAATATTCAATAGACTGAGTTACTACAATGGTGAGTGTGAGATTCCAGTTTGCCATGGGCCATTACCAGAAGTGGCTAACGGCCTTGGTAACAGCCAAGTCGTGCAAAAGAAAGAGGGCTATGTTCAAGTTCTCTCAAAGGAGAACTGTACAACCAAGTGCTAAAGACTGCCATGTTTGGTTTCTTTACTAAGTTTAGTCATGGTTTCATTTATTGAATTTTTATCCAAAATACCATGGGTGGTACGGTAAGTTGCGAGTGTCAATAGGTTAAAATTAAAACATGAATTGAGACACAAATATCTTACTTGGATGCAACTTTACGACATTGGTACTCATTCAATACATAGATGTCTCCTGCCATAGTTGCACACACTGTTGCAGCATCACTTGTTGTAACATGGGTTAGCTGCACTTTGTCATGATGCAGGGTGGTTACATGACGTGGGGAGACAATGTACTTCTCACCTTTGACATGCCCTGTATGAAATAGTATAAAAGAGAATCAGGGACTTGGAATAAAATATCTGTTGATCAAAGGATTATCAAGCAGGCAGGGTTTCATAAGTTAGAGGGGATGGGGAAGGTTGGGGAAGGTGGGTCGGGGTTGGAGTGGGGTCAAGTAGGGTACAGAAACATGTGGCAGGTTTGGTGCGACTGGGATTGGGATGGGTGTGCTCGGTGTGGGTGGGGTGATGAGGCAAAATGGGTGGAATTAGACTTGTTGAAACAGGGTAGATTGGAGTTGGGTGCGCAGTGGAACAAGGTAGGTGGAACAAACCCCTTGCATATGATGTCACAAACGCAAACACTGGCATTACTGAGGTCATAGGATGACCTATCTTTAGGTAAGAGTTGAGAGTTGAGCATGTATACACATGTCCACATTGTTTTATTTCAATGAAGAAGGCATATGCAAGGGGCCTATAAAACAGGATAAGACCAGGTTTAATGAGGCACATCGACAGGGAATGATGACAAAGGCTGAGGCAAAATGGGAATGTTTAGGATAGGGTTCTGCAGGTCATCAAAGAGCAGCTGGAGTGAAGCTCTTTAGAATGAGGCATGGTTTGCTATGGCTGCTCATCCACAGTTGAAGGAGGAATATAGGTAATGACCCAATTCACCTGATGTCATTATAACAATAATTTGGTTGTGCCATTTTGGGAGTCAATGTCCCCACATGTTATAAGGTGTAGTCGCATTTTAGGCCCTGCAACATTTACAAGCTTACCATGATTTTATGTGCAATTTGACTCATAAAATAGCGAGCTAGCAGACAGCAGCCATGTGTGGCGTTTGTACAAGAGGTCAATAAAGCATCAGGGCCTAATTTCATGGCTCTGCTTACCACAAAATTTTGCACTTATGGTCACCATTCTGTGCATACAAGGTTAGCACTGAATTTGTAAGCTAGCTGTGTAAGCCAAGAATGCTTAGTACATGAAGTACGCATGCGCACAAGCAAACATTCCATGACAACCTGTGAATTACACTTATGCTAAGCATTTATTTTTCTGCAACCATAAGCATAGATTTTTCACTTACAGTAAGCAGAGCCATGAAATTGAGTAAAGGGGGGGGGGTTGGGAGGGTAAAGTGGTACGATAGCCAGGTAGACAAAGTACAATTATAGTGTATAATTTGCAGTTGCCTAAATAAAATTCAAAATAAAAATACTGAATGTATGTTTTTTTTTCTCACCAAGTTGTCCAGCATTCAACCCAAAGGTAAACAGAGCATCCTTAGTGTGCATGACTGAATGGAAGCGTCCTGCAGCCACACCTACAATGCTCTTATTCTTGAGCTGTTTACTAGAGATGAGTTTTGGTGTAAGAGCCTTAACACCCAGTGAGGAGTGGCCGAGCTGATGGTGGCTATTCTGACCACAGGAGTAAACTGTACCACTAGGAAAGGGAATATTAAAAAATAAAGATCACATAAACATATAGAATTCAACTGCAATTTTAGATCCTTCTGTGTGTAAATAATCGCTCCAGATTTTGCCAATATCTCAAAAAATGCTACCATCTTTTGAAACTCGGACTTGACCCAAATGACTCAAGATCCAGACTTGATCCAAATGACTCGAGGTCCAGACTTGACCCAAATGACTCCAAACTTGGACTTGACCCAAATGACTCCAAACTTGGACTTGACCCAAATGACTCCAAACTTGGACTTGACCCAAATGACTCAAGACTTGAAGAGTGTTAAAAGACAAGATAGCAGTCAATCCAACTGACTCAACTATAACTCTGAGACACATATTGTTGAAAAAATTTGAAGATTTGTGAAGTAAATGGGTATTAACTTAAGAGGGTTAAAGACAAGAAATGCAGTAGGCCTACTTCCATTTTTAAGCAAAAATTGACATCTCATTGATAGATACAATAGTTTGAAGGATCATAAGTAAATTAAGGATAGTGCTGTTGCTTACTCATCCAGCAGGAACATTGTGTGGTCTCTCGCTGCTGCTACAGCTTCACACACCTTCTTATCCATGGCATTTACAGGGTACGGCTTTAGACAAACCTCCTCATTGTTGTGACCAAGACGCCCTCCTTGTCCATGTCCACAGGTATATACCCTACCACTCTGGCTAAGAAACACTGTATGGAATTTACACATCACCACCTACAAGACAAACAGTGGATGCTTTGTGGTGTCATAAAAAGAATGTAAAACTAAGTTAAAATGTCAGCATTTTCTTGTAGGAGAATGATACCAGTGGAGGGGGGTTACAAAATTTGTGCACTCTTAGAAATATTGAGATTGAAAATGAAACAAATACAGGGCTAGTGCCAGAATTTATTATTGTATGTAGTCACGGAAACAAAGGGTCACTCTGTTTTGTAAGCTTTGTATGTTTGAATTATTAAATCCATTTTGTAATACAGCACTTTGTAAGGGTTTACAAGGTGATGCGGCACCATCTGCAGCCAACCATGCCAGAAACACCAGGAAAACCCCTTCTCTTAACGACACTGGGTTCTTTTATGTGCATTACACAACACATGGGACCTACGGTTTTACGTCCAAAGGGGGAGGCAGTTATGATTCAATTGTCTTGCTCAAGAATACAAAGGCCATAACAGGGACCTGAACTCACACTCTAACAACACAAGGGCCCAATTTCTCAGAGCTGCTTAAGCACAAAAAGTAGCTAAGCACAACAAAATTATGCTTACCAGAATAAGGTTACCAGCCAAAATACCATTTCACATGTAACATCTTTGACTTGTATCCTGCTCATGTTTGCTTAGCAGAAAATTGTTAAGCACTAATTCCTGCTTAAGCAACTCTATGGAAATGGGCCCAGCCTTAACTTAAGCCTGGTGCACTAGAAAGCTCTGCCATGACACTTCACGAATAGGAATCAGATTATTTGTATTTTGCTCTTCCAGGCCCATATTATGGTCACAATCATGTAGGTTTGATGGGAGGAAAAAAAGCCATACCTGTTTGATGCTCTGCTCATCTTTCATTAGCTGGTCTACAATATCTGGCTGGCTACGACTCTGTCCTCTACCATGACCCAGGGTGAAGTTAGCATTGCTTCCCCACGTATACACCTCGCTAGGGCCATGGTGATCATACTGTGCATATTTAGGATGATCCTTCATGGCAAGCTCTAGAGCCGTCAGGTTCTCATTGTCGTGTTTCTCCAAGCTGGCTCCATGCTGTTAAAAGGAACAAGGCAAATGTTTCTATCCAATGTGAAATAATACGGGGTATAAACTATGATTATCTTTCAAGCTGTATAGTTTTTACATAGTGAACTATCTCCAATATTTTGTAATGTACATGGCTACATGTACTGATCAGTATCTAAGGTACTGGCAGGGCTTGCAGGCCAGTTGAAGCTAATTATCTATGGTTTCAGTTAAAGTACAATAGGAACAACTACTTTTTAGTCTTTATTATCTACATGTGCAGATGATGTTTGCATGTAAAAGTTGGGCTTCCAGACTCACTCTCGGAATAATGTGCAAAATTTGTTGATCTGATGAACAAGCTTTAACTATATTTAAGCCATAAGGATGATTTGGGACAGTTTGGGTACAAGGTCACAGGCACTTTTGGTAAAATGTTTGTAAATTATGTATCTTTCATATTTATCACATCATGATGTTCTATAGTACATGTACATAAAAAATTCCGGATATGTTGGTATAAACAAACACATGATTGGAATCTACTATGTTTTTGTTGTTACTTACATGAATGAGGTAAACTGCAGCTATGACTTGCCCATGGAAGATACTGCGATGCAGTGCCGTCCAACCAGACTCCAGATCCTCCACACTAAGACTGGCATGCTTCTCTGACAACAACCAGTCCACAACCTCAAACTTTCCGCAAGATGCTGCCATGTGCAAGGCAGTGCGGCCAAACCTGTCAGAGACATGCGAGGCATTCTGACAGGTGTTGAAGTAACACTTGATCTGATGAGTTGTTCCTCGTGTGATGACGGAGATCAAGTTAGCGGCACACTTTACAGATCGACAACGTGGGGTGCAGTCAGTGTCTAACTTAGTAATAGTATTCATCATGTCTTTTGATGGTTTTTAGATTTCTTTTTAAGTTTCATCTAATGGCAAATTTCTTAATTGAGATGAACATTATTTTCAGTGTCTGACTATCCTGGTATATGAGCTGTCAAATTGTTGGATGTAACACCAGAAAAATTACTAGCTGGATTCTTGAGATGAAGGAACTTGCTCACATATTTGCATCTTTATGTCCTGGAAAAGCACCATCAACAAGCTTTTATCAACCAGTTGAATCTCTGATCAAAGTCAGTGTCGAGGAGAGTCGATCTTAAGAATTATTTGAGCCTGGTTGTTAATTGCTCCACAGCCTAACCTGAAGCCCCGAGCCAAATGTAGCCTAAGACTATACCTAGACTAGAGGCGACCAAAGGCTACTGGGTCTCCATAATGGCAAAAGATGTAACCTGCAATTTTCAAAAAGAAAAACATATGTTTTGGAATACCTTAGTCTCCTCCCCCCTTTTATATGACTCAAAAAAATTATTTAACAATTTGTGAAGCATACTGGTAAACTTGTTTTATGTAGTTACTCTTCTCTAACTTTGTGAACTGGTGAAAGGTGAAACTATTTTCAAAGGAAAGAAATTTATTTGTTTTGAGGCTTTTTCCCAAGAATGAAAATGAAGGTTATTATGAATAAAAGCATCCAGTCAAAATAGCTCAACAGTCAACCAAGGAAAATTAATGGTTTAATCTATCTACAAGTATGTAATAATCAACTAATACTCCCAACTTTTTTGAACCACAACAAAAATGTTTGTGATATCGCAAATTATCGAATTATGTGTGACTGGTGTTCGATCCCTTTATAGTGTTGACATGATTTTTTTATTCCCAATATGAGATTTTGTGTATGACTTCGCAAAGTGCAAGTGAAATTACGTTGAGTTGTGTACAAATATTTTCTCTCAAAAAGCATTTCATTTTATCACAAATTTATAAAAAAATTCCAGCAGTAAAGTCATCTGCAAGTACAGTAGCATTCAATCGGTAAGTTTTATAATCAGGAACGTTGCAGGTCGAAAAATTACAGCAGGCACAATGATTGGACTGCAATGGTGCTGGGGCCAAGGATACGAAGTGGATTGGCCCTATTTATGGGGCTAATTTCGACCAAGGATCACATCATCCGCACACTGCATTGCTGATGTATGCACATGTATGTGGATATGTACAGCCTGCGCGCAAACAAGCACACAAAGGTGGTGAGCCCGAAAGCAAAAATAGCTGGCTAGCCGAGGCTCTGCAGGGGTGGGTCTCCGCTGATTGGTCAAGATCTTGGAAGTGCAGGATTTAAAATGACAACTTGGAAAGTCTTTGCTCCTTTTTTTCTTGCAAATATTTTCTCAATGTTTTTTAAGCGTTCAAATTGATTCATTCCACACAGAAGATCAAATCCCTGTTTTAAGAATGTGTATCATGATTTCTAGTCTGACAGAAAAGGCCAAATTTGCAACTCTGGGTAATTCGTATGTGTTTTGCCTCATAACCCTCCGGTCTCCGACCATTGGGAGGATGGAGGGTTACGATCATCGTAACTACCTCCATGTTGTCACAAAACATGTTGTTATAATTTTGTTCGCAATGTAAGGGGATATTTATACCTTACACTCTATCCCATTGTATGCAACAGAGGAGTCCAACCTGGGCTAGGTCAGGGCTAACTCATCTGTGATTGTATGTAAGCCTTTTTTTTGAAAGTTTCTATATCTGACTGCCAGTTTCTAACTAAGGGATTTTTTTTATTTTTTAATGGATGTTGGGCTTTATTTCCCTTTTTTTTTTAATAAATCATCTTGAGGAATTGGTAGCTAAAAATGAAATGCTAATTAGGCCTATTGACCTATTAGTTTTATTATTTATAAAAAAGAAAATTAAAGCGGACATTTCATAGCACAGCCAGAACTTTCGCGCATTCATGCTGAAACCCAAAGGAACTAAAAATAAAACGGCGTTTAGTGATGAATCAATAGCATTGTCAAGTCCAGCGTAGGGTAGACGTGAAAATGGCATATTTTTCATGATTTTGACAAAAGTTTGATTGTAATGTAATTGTTCAAAGTAGCTGTTCCTCTCTCAATATGTCTCTAGTCTCTGTATACATTCTGTAAACCTTTCTGGAAACGTAAGGATATAATCTGACTTAAATTAAGGGAAATAAAGTGATAGCCGGATACGTGATTTTTGCCCTCTTTTTATCACATAAACCAGAATGATTACCCGCCCACTTTCACTCAGCTCAGACTTTCGTTAACGTTATTTTTAACTTATACTTATTCATTGTTGTATAAATATAATTATAAATTAGTAATTCCTCATATTCATAAATTAAAAAAAGTACTACTAGACTAGCATTACCCCGTGTTATTCCATGTTGGCTGCACCTCTCATATTCAAATTGAAGACAAAACTGGAGCATAAAGAAAAACCAGCATCAGTATTCCCAGTAAGTTTGAAATTTTGACACATATCGAGATACAACAAGTGCCACATGAATGCGTGCCACATCATGGACTGGAACGAAGAACTTGAAGCTGGCATTTTCTTGCACAACCAATGACAATGCAGTAGTCAGTCAAACCAAACAATCGAGCAGCATCGCTCTCCAATCGTCAGAGAATCTTTAGTCAGGGAACCAGACTATACAAAAACCTACCTTGGGCTAGACTAGTTTCCGGTCCCTACATCGTTCTCTTTTGTCTGAGGCCGTGTCCGAATGAATGGCTTCGGCAGCGGCTACGGCCGGAATATCGAGGATTCTTATTCCTTCAACGTTGTCGTTGCAGCCAGTGGCCATAGCCGTAGCCGAAGTCGATTCGGACACGGCTTGATTTGGATGAGTCAGAACAAAAACGATGTAGGGACAAGGAACTAGTCTACCTTTGGGCCCCCCTCTCTGCAAGCAAACAATAGAGGGCGACATCAAAATGTTTGGCGCGTGCGCGCTTCAATTCAATGTTGTCACTTTTTACATTATCGTCTGCTCAGGATCTAAAGAAGGACACTGAAGGAAGATTTTCAAAATCACGCAGAAAGGAAGAAGACACAACAGTATGACAAAACCACTTCTACGTCGTACGACTAGGGAAGTTTGATGGAAATGACTGAGTGTACCGACCCGACTTTATTGACATTTTGGGTAAGTTTTTTCGCTGTCCGACGAACGTCCACACAAATATAACATTACGCTGTTTGGAATTAATAAACTTCAGTCGTGGCCAAAAATTAACGTATCATTGAACGTACACATGGACTTACTCTCACACCATTTATCGACACTTTACAAATTACAGCGTGCTTTTAAACCACCGCGGAGACAGACTTTCCATCCCACTGAACGGACAGGCTTCCCTAATTCAAAGCCTCTTGCATTTCAGTGTAGAACTAGAAGGGTCAGCTACGCTACGGCGAACAAGAAGTTCACCACCAAAATAATGCAAAACCAAAATTTCAACTGTCATGACCGTTGCCTAACATTTCTTTACTAAGTAAGAGAACACTAACACTGTACTCTAAATTATCCTGGTGCAACCGGTTTCCAATCTGATAACCATGATAATTAAAAGGAAAATTGTTCGGAAACAGAAACTAAATACAAATTTTCAAAACAGTCTGACCCACCTTTTCACAAGACAAGTTTAGTTCATCTGTTGAAATCCTTGAAATTGCAATTTTACGTTCCGAAAGATCGTCTGCCATTTACAGTGGTGTTTTATTTGTGTACAGGAGAGCACTCGTTTCCTATCAGTTTATTAGCAGCAGTTTATATTCTTTTGATACAAGTATGACATGCAAAATGTCTCTAAAATGTAGAAGTGTTTATACTGTCATTTGTGGTTAGTGAGATGAATTAGTTAATGAAATAAAGTTTTTCTTCTTTGCATACACGTGTTGCAAATATAATAATCTTTTTGTTCTTTTTTTTTGTTCTTTATTCTACTTCAAAGAGGTAATAATTTAAAACAAAAATGTCATTGTTACTTTACAAAACTCAAAATTGATCATTAATTTAATTTAATAGACTGATTGCGCGACCAATGTTTACATGTTATCACGTCGGTACTACGCCATCTGATCTGATGGCAAACTATAGGCCTAACGTGCAAATGCCATGACCGACAGAGTCATACCAAAATTCGGCTTTTAACGCAGTTACTAAGCCATGTTATTCAAGTTGTTTGTTGTGACATTGCACATTTATACGTTACCGGTACTTGTACCAAAAAATTCAAAGACTTGCTGCAGCTGTCCTTACTGGCTTTATTCAGCCACTCAAAGGAATATTTTTCACAGATTTCGAGAAAGAAAAGCCTCGATCGAATAAACAAATGCAACAATCTTCATGTACCGTACCGCACTTTCCTATGGAGAACGTCGTGTTTGTTTACATTTAATACCCACAGTAGGTCACGTGACGCGGGTCGCGCAATCGGTCTATTGACAGCCTACTGTATATTATATTATTATAATACTTGTTTCTCACATTGTAGTTAATCCTTGATTTGTTTGTTTACCCCATAATTTTCTGTTTCTTTTTGCTTTCTTGAAATTAATTGGATTTGTATGTTTATAGTTTGGTATCTTTTGTTTTTAATGTGTTTTGAGACAAAAAAGTACAAGTTGAAAAGTCAAAAAGTCATCTCCAGACCAAGAAGATAATATTGTTCATCAATTTGTCAGGGTTTCTCATTTTCATGCAATCCCACCATACATTACACTCTACAAACGATTGATTCAGTTTCAGACGAACTATACACCCGGCATACTATGCAGTATTTAGTTCAATTGTTTCGTTATTAATGAATGTTTTTTAAACAAAAGTTTATATAAAGTCAGCAACAAAATCGAATGTAGACTTTTATGGACGTTGTGCAATGATGTCATCAGGCTGTCATCCCATAAATACGTTTTTTGTTTACCTCTAGCCGAGGGCGCCCTTCTCAAATGACGTCATTTGCATAAGGTGTTGTAATGAAACCATCAAAATCGTTGGTAAATGACTATTCACTCGAACTGCAGATGAAGTCCGGTTCCAGCCATTTTTTGCTTGTAAATCTCATCAAATGCCTCACTTTGAGCGGTTGTAAACATACTTTTCCAGTCGCCAACAACTCCTAAAAAATACGAAAACACGTCACAGTGGCTGAACATAATAAAGGACAGCACGCAAAGTTGATAAAAAGACATGCAGTGAAAATCAATGAAAATAATTAAAACTCTCTTGAAATACCTTTCCTTAAGATGTGGGGGATACCAATTTTATCATCCTTTGTTTTTTTCCCAAAGGTTCCCTCGCCGTTAACGAAGAACGTTTTCTTCATAGTTGTGATGTTGGCGTTTGCAACGACTCTATCCAGGGCTTCGTCACTAAGTGAAATGTCAAGAAATCCCGCAATCCTCAAGACAACACCACGTGTATCCTGATAGAGGTGAGGAAAATTATTCACTTGAGAAATTAAAAATAATACCTTTCAAATGTTTTGTTAAAAACCTGTTGGGACTCCTGTGAAGAAAAATAGCCTAATTCATAAGCCTTGGGACAGTGAACGAATTACGACAGCATTCAGGTTGTTGAAACATTGGACTTCGAACAGTTCCAAATTTGACCAGATTCTTCCTGAAAGGTCTACATCGCAAATATCGTTGCAGACAATGTCACAAATATTATCGCAAATTATTTTTGCAAAGGTACTTGCGGTAACATTTGCGACATCACATGTAATGTTTGCAATTATTTGTTAACTATTTGCGACGTATAATGTATACTTCGGGGACACCATGTAAATGCCCCCAAATGCGACTCAAAACCATTTTATACAATGATAACAGGGGTAAGTGTACAGACAAACGTTGAAGAGTACAGCAGACATGAGTATAATGCTCATCACTGTATACATTTTCTTAACTGATGATACCTACGGACTTGATATCCTCGTACTTCAGTAATAGAAGATTCTTATAATCGGGCATTTTGTTCACGAAACTGATGGTATGGTCGTACCAGGAACCCCATCTCACTGAGTGAAAAACACAAAATGTATATCTTTTACCAACAGTGTTGCAAAATTAGACCTTGAGCTGTCACGTCCGACATGGGGTCATAATGTTTTCCCTATTACTATTATTATTATTATTACTGTTGGTCTATTTATTTGAATCATAAAATAGTCAAGAGGCTGACAACATTCAAATTTACATAAAAACGAATTAAGTAATTTAAAATTGATGAACAGCAAGACTCTAAAAAGCTATACAGTACAAAATAAAAGTGGGGAAATAAAAATTTCAAAAAAACACTTAACACTATTGGGGTAAAGAACACTATCCATTCACACCCCTACACCGATGCATGGCAAGCACTGCAGACTCAGCATCTCCTGAGTCCTGCGAAAAAAACCACAGGCGCACCAAGGCGGGACCCGAACCCACGTCCCCGCGTCTCTAGAGACGCAAAGGTTGCGGGCCCGAACCCCACCCAAGCACACCCGCGAATCCTCCCTCACAGGACCCGGGAAAGTACCGAGCATACAGCACCCACCACAAACCGGTCCAAGGGTAAAAACAAACAATATACTTAAACACTTTATCAAAAAAGAAAAATGTTGTAATACATTATGACATTAAAACTGAACAGAATAAAAAGGAGCTTTTGTTTGGGTGCATATTTTCAATCAAAATAAATACATTTTTGTGACAAAGTTATAATGTTTGGGACTTAACGGGCCATTGGAATGTATTCAAAGCCTTTTTGGTTTTTATGCTAATGCGATTTTCCATATTCATGAGTAAAAGTGTGATGTCATATCAGACAGAAACCTCAATGTTGAAATTAGTTTATGCACAAAAAGTTGACAGATTTGAGGATATTTCGCTATCGCAAACTTTCTTTTTTGTAGTGATTCGTAGTTGTGTCAGTTCATGACAGTATGCCAATGAGCAAACTTCATGAGCAAAAGTGTTATGTCATATCAGACAGAAACCTCAATGTTGAAATTAGTTTATGCACAAAAAGTTGACAGATCTGAGGATATTTCGCTATCGCAAACTTTCTTTTTTGTAGTGATTCGTAGTTGTGTCAGTTCATGACAGTATGTCAATGAGTTTCATGAATTTCAACAGCACCTCATTTTGTCCGGAATTTTTTTTTAAATGTTTAAAGAAGTGCACTTAAAAAAATATTAATATATATATTTATTTACTCGTCGTTGGACCAGGAGACTATTTTTGACAGTCGGTTTTTAGTGTTTTTTTGAATAACTTGTTTAATTAAATTTGAATAATTTTGAAACTCCATGTATTCCTCAAGCAGTCAATTCCCTTCAAAACAAGGTATCCCCCGTTAAAATCGGCCCAGGCACTCTGCCAATACATTCCATCATCTAGTCATGCCTCAGGGGAGTCCATTTCAACCCCTGTGCTAAGCAATACGGCCTTGTTGTTTATTGCGCTGTGTCACAAGGCCAGATGTGTGGTCTGATAGTGGTCTGCCGCAGCATCAATGAATGATGTCATACACTTTGTTGATGTCTGGCCTGACATCTAGTGTATCCTTTTGAACCAATCCAAAGTCTGTATTGGGGCTGGTGATGGGGGGGGGGGGGGCAAGGCGGGGCTTTATTGTTGTTCGTTTGATACTGAAAAGTTCATCAGCGTTTGATGTCTTGGTGGGTAGACTTACGGTCTTTTCCTTCCTCAATGCTTGAGGCCTGGAGGTTATAAATAATATTTTCTAGGAATAAGTTGTGATCAAACACCAGTCGACTGTTAGTTGTGGTTGGGTGTGTGTTTGGGGTTGAGTTGGGGGGGGGGGGGGGGGGTGTAGTGCAAAAGCGGGCTTTGAACGCCAGTGCGTGTTGTTCCATGAAGAGGGTGGAAAAAACTGGGTGTTTACTACTTAGGGTTTTTTTTATTTCCAAAAGAGTAAAGCTAACCTGTGTGGTTTTTGCACGGTTCATTGGGGAGTGGAAAACACTTTACAGCAAACATATGTTGGCCAGGGATGCGTCTTATCAATGAGGCATTGTGGTCCCAAGAAAACAGTAGATGAGGGGGATAATATTTTATTACCGTTTAGGGTTTCTTATCCCGCATTGAAGGGGAATCCAAAAGGAGGATCAGATCATGATCGCTCTTGAGTTTACACTTGCTGTTGATCGCCCATTGATCGCCGTTTTATCGCCCTTGCAGGATGTGATCCTCCTTTTGTAAACGCGGTCTTTTCCAAAAGAGGAAAGCTAATCTGGGGGAAGAGGCTGTTTTATTTCTAAGTATTTCATTTTGTGGCGAAGGCCTTGTGGAAGAAAATACAATATTGGACAATCTAGAATTTTGTTTCAGTGTGAAATTTAATTAACATTTCTTTTGCTAAAGTAAATAATTGAAAATTATCAGGGGTTGGGGATTGGGGCGTGGTGTCAAAGGCGGGGCTTAGCGTCAGGGCTGTTTTCTGATAAGGAGCTGTCAATCACCTTTTGGAATGGCCTGAAAATGAATATATAGTGAGGGAGAAACCTCTAGAAGATTGTTATATGTCAAGAAAAGCATTTGAATAAATATTGGAAACATGACGCGCGTGTATGTAGGGTACTATACAAAATAGTACGTCAAGGCAGCACCGTAATTCTAGCGTCAATGGCGTCGCAGGGGAAACACTCACTTCAGGGGTTATTTAATGAGAACACGAATTGTTAGGAATAACGTCTCATAGCTATATTCTGAAACGAGTTTTTACAAACAGGTTTTATAACCTAAATTCATATCTTACTGATGTCAATTTGATACAAGCAACCAAACTTACTGTTTTCTGTGCCATAGAGCTTGATGAATTCATCCCAAGTACAAAAATTAGGATAATTCCTTGGCTTTAAGAAATGATAAAAGGAGACGGCACTGTCCTTGGGGTTCCTGATAAGAAAGATGATCTTGTCACAGAAAGAGACAAAAGTATCAAAACTGTTAGTAAAAATATAAGTTTTGTCAAATTCTTTAAGATGTTTTAATTGCATATAATATGATTTTGTGTAACTGACAAACAATTAGCTCATTATTTGCATTTTTATTTATTATTATTAAAAATCTTTAGGGGTTTATTGCCTAAATCATATTGCAGCCAAAGGCTGAATTACATGAAATTTACAATATTAAAAACCAGAACAAAAACAGTATTATAAGGTGCCATGCCGTACTGGATATCGCTCATTTTTCAGCCGAAGTCTTTAAAATCCAATTGAAATATAGCTCCACATCCCCACTGTCCGCCTTCGGTCCAGAATGATGTTGACTGATTGATAATTCCTTATAGAAAACTAGCTAACACATACTTTGCCTTTGCCTTCACGAAGCTGTGTTGGTAGAAAGTGTTCATACAGATGCGAATCAAACACTCTGGGTGACTTCCATCGAATGGCCTCTTCATATTGAGGCTCCCTGTCGAGGTATCTATCGAAAGATATCGCATGCATCAACCTATTGCGATCTATTCCTTCCTTGTGACCATCAGCGTGGATTAGTTTAACAATCTCACAAACCCAATGGTTTCCTGATAAGGAAGCACATTGAAGAGAATACAATTAAAACTGGTAGATCCCGTTTGTACTCCTGGTTGGAGTGGAGCAACCGCCTGGAAATGTTCAGCTCCAACTTTCATTGTCTTAGATTAATTTTTGTTAATATAGATAAACAAGAAGCCCTTGATAATAGTTAGCCCCACATTCTCCTCATGGATTGAGGAAGCAATTCATGTCATGTCCAACTGTCTTGGTTAATGACAAAACATTGTGTTCAAATGTACATACTCAGCCAAATGCCACAATTCGCACAACAGTTGTTATTACTTTAGCTTTAGTTCAGCTTTGTAAGAAGTGTATTTGAAAAAAAAATCGCACAAAAGTACGATCAAAAAGACAATAGACCAACCCAAAGCAAAATTCACGCACCTGCCTTTGGATAAGCACAAACCCATACGTCATCGTGACGTATTTGATAGTTTTTGACAGCTCTCAGGGATCGCTCAGTTACAAACTCTGCATACAAGACTCCTCCAATGCGATTGCACCCCAATGCTTCCTCGTAGTCTATATTATTACTGTCATTCTGCTTCATGTTCGTCATGTCGTATCTCACCAACGTTTCTCTGTATAATGATTAATATTGATTTAAGAGAGATTTTTGGGTGGGGAATACCGACCATAATGATATTAAAATCATCAATATCAGGTATAATAAAGACCATGCATGATATTAATTAACTACAAAAAGCAAATTGTGCTAGGGCCTATTAATTAAGTAAAATGCACCAAATTTTTTTTATTAACTATAGGTCGAAGGCAAACACTGACATACAGACTCGTATATCCTGAGCGAGTTTGGCGTTAATTATTGTAACGGTACACATAAGGTAACGGGGAAAAAAGAACCTTTTGAAAGTGAAGTTGCGTCAGTGCAATTACAAAACATTGGTTCCAGGGTTATCAATAGATTTACATGTACATTCGCAAATATTGTTTGAAAAGAGGGACGTCCTCTTGTTTGATATAGGTTTTCTCGCCCAACTTTATAGATATTTCTGCGAAAAGCTTTTGCGACTTTGATAACTACGAGTTTTTTTAATTGAATGCATATCTTTTTAAAATCGCATGACACAAAAGAATAATGTTGCTAACACATTAAGTGATGACTGTTTAAAGGAGCTTTCCCCTTTCGCTTGAAAAAGAATAACACAACGTTTAAATTGGCTGCTCGTTCGCCGAAAATGACTGGGCTAACCTATATTAACGAAATATTAGTTATTTGTAAAACAAATTAAACACAAAAATTGAAATGGTACCTGTTCGAAGAAACACAGGGAGCCCTGGCAGGTTCTTGAATCTGATTGACGCCTGGATCAATCCCCTGATCCCCGCCAATATCCATTATCCATTATCTGTATACTCGATAAATCAACCGTCAGATTACAACTATTATCCTGGTTAGTAGGCCAATATTATACTCTCAGTATTATGGCACGCGAGGTCACACAAAGGTATTGTTGTCTGGAAGAACGAGGAGGTTCCAAAGGCCGGTTTGTGACTGCACAGTCTTTGATGATTCCGCTGGGTACCATTAACCTTTTGGAGGAGCGCACTGTTCGACTTGGGTGTGTACGGACAGATTACCCAAATTATGGTGTTATAGTATTGTGTTGCTTCTGCGCATAGCGACTGATGAGGGAAATTGAGCATTGCCTACAAATTGCCTGACAGTTTTATTTTATTACAAACAAACAAAAACATACCAACAAGATCATACTGCATGATTGTCGACAGTTGGAGTACACCAATTTAACCACTGCATTTCCTAAATTTAAGTTGGTATCGCTTCACAACGGCCTTCATTTTTATCACTTGAGACAATAACATTAAAACTCCAAAACAAATACAAAAGACTTAGACACCGTTAGTTTAATCTTGGAGGAAGGTTCACTATTGATAATACAACTTAGTTGAGAATGCACTGGCCCCAACACTAAATTACAGTACAAACAATTTATGCCGAATGTGTTTGTTAATGTGCTTTATGTATTTTATTCAATTGTAGTAAACGAATCAATACGCCGAGCCCTCAAATATTTATGTAAAAAAACAGAATCGAGGGCATTATTTTGTTGGAATGTTGAAACAATAATGGTCCGTACATGGGCGTAATTCCAGGTAATGAGGGATATGATAATCCCCCTCCACCCGGAGCGCCGCTTATTTTTCTCTGACTGATTTGACTTCTTTTTTTTTCAAAATGAAAAACTGTGAAGTTAAAGTGCAAACTAGTTTGCCTCAAAAGCTTAAAAGAGAAAAGCTGAGAATACACCAAAGAATATCTCAAATTTTCACACGGGAATAGTCATCCACTCATTTGTTTTGAAAGAAAAAGAATAAAAGTAATAAAGAGTAAAACGATTGTTTATAAACTTCTTTTACTCAAAAGATCAAAAGGGCTCTTATAATAATGCATGCACTAAACAGAGAGCATTTGAGTGGGGGTATTTGGGGGTATTCCAGCCCCTTAAAAGCGTATTTTTCCATTGCACATTGTGCTTTTATTTCAAGAGCCCAGATAATTATATATTTTGTTTAATATGTCTTTGAAAACAGCATTTAGCATAGATTAGTATGGGACCCGCATAGCAATATTAGTTTGTTTTTATCATCAATGGAGAAAATAGAGGTCCATTAAATTAAAATAGCGCCACCACTTGTACTACTTTTTATGTAGGACTAGGAGAAATCAGCATAACAATAGATGGCTGAACCGCAGCTACATTTTGACAACGCATTTCTTATCTATGAATCATTATCGTCGCCATTTATTGAATCTGGACGAAACATCAATTTGTTTTGGGGAACGTTTTTGTGCTTCGTTAAATGGTTAAAAGTGAAATTTCAGTCGGAAAAATGGTTCGGGGAACGATTGTATGTAGTGTGTTAGCGTTGGTGATTCTGGCAGGTAAGTTTGTATTAGATCGTATGTATTTACGTTGGTACAGCCTTGTACAATTCAGATTTACACGCTACACTGTGCTTAACCAGTAGTGATATGTGCATTGTGCACGGATCAGGCGACCGTACCTCCCTGAACAAAAAGTCAGAAAAAATGCCGTATCCGGCTACCACTTTATCTCCCTTAATTAGGTTAAATTATAATTGTATCCTTACCTGTCGAGAAAGGTTGACAGAATATGTACATAGAGGAACAGGCACTTTGAATGAATACAAAAGTGTCGATATCATGAAAAATAAGCCATTTTCATGTCTACGTTGCCATTGGGCTTGACAACGCTTCTTGCTAAACGCCATTTTAGTTTCTTAATCTTTGGTCATGAATGCGCGAAAGTTCCGGCCGCGCGCTGAAATGTCCGCTTGATTTTTCTTTTTTAAAGGTCAATAATTAGCGCTTTAGCTACCAATTCTTTGACTGGAGAGGAATATTAAAAAAGGGAAATAAAGCCCAATATCCATTACAAATTAAGATAGTGGGATCCTGAGGTGGACACTTTTCCATAAGGTCCCTAATTCAGTCCAAAAATGACAATGAAGGATAAACACACAATAGTATGTTATTGTTAGTATGTTATATGCCTACACCCAGTAACTGTGGCACTGATTAGTGCTAGAGTGTTTTATCTTCAGCACGCGCTAATCATCCAATCAGATTGCTTGACAGCGCACATACGCACTCACGCAAAATTGCACTCGTGTAAGCTTTGTTTGAACGTGTGATCACACTTTAGTCAGCTGGAAGATAAATTCGTTATCACACGCGCGCTCGTTGAATATGGAAAAATATAGTGCGTCTGCATCCCATATCAAACGTTGCCGAAGGCCGAGTTTGATATGGGACACAGAAGCACTATATTTTCCGTATTCCACTTGCGCTTGTGTGATAACTAATAATAACTGTTACTGTTAGCCCCTTTTTGAGGTCACTCCTACCTAGTGCCAATAACATGACTACCTTTATACCCTGTATTGGGCACTGTACTCCTTTTTTTTAAAGATTTTGACTGGCTAGTCTGATTGATGGAAGTCAAAATCTCAGCCCCCCCAGTCACTGGGTCTAGAACTACTTCTGCTCCTTGACCTCAGCCCTATGACGATTAACCCTCAGAATGTGACATCAACTTCCAAGGATGTTTGAATGTGTCAGTATCAGCCTTGAGATTTTTTATAAAATTCCACCAAAAGGAGTAATTGCATCGTGAATCTAATGTACTCCAGACTCTCCGGCAATGACCAAGCAATCATCAAGGGAAAAATTTTGGCCCCAAAAAATGTCAGTCTCAATTCAAAAGTTGATGTCATATTGTGGGGGCTAAGTGGAGTAGGGCCAAGGAGCGGAGGAAGACTAGCGTATTGGAACTATTTATGGTGCTAGTCAATACGACTTTTTACATGTAAGTAGAAAAAAAGTAGTTGAAGATAATGCAGTGTGTCACGTGACCTGTTCAAAATGAAAGTGACCCTAACAGCTGCATGGCAGGCACTGGTTTTGTTTTGGGCCTAAAACATTGATGTGGAGGACAGAAAATGGTTGTGAATACAATTAGGTGCCTGTTATTTTATTTTTGATATCTTGAGAAGCCAGTAGGCGATTTTCCAGCTAGTCTTTGTCATAATTTTTTTTTTTTTTTTTGATGAGGGTATCACACCATCATAGCAAATCACCTTCATCACAATGTAACCCCTATACTTCCCTTGGGCGCTAGTACGACCGTCCAAGTCAAAATTTAATTTAAAAAAGGAGTGTAGCTCCCCATTTACTGGGTCTTTTTTTATTTAAGCTCCAATTTCTTAACTACATGTGTTGGCACGTCGTGGCCGAGCAGTCAAGACTTCAATTCAAGTGCAGCGGTTGACTCTAGCTCTGGTGTTCTGATCATCAGCGCAGAGTGTTGGTTCAAGTCCCGGTTTTGACACTTGTGTCCTTATGCAAGACACTCAACCATTATTGCTTAGTCCTTCGGATGGGATGTAAAGCCGCAGGTTGCATGTCTTATGCAATGCACGTGAAAGAACCCAGCTTAGTACTAGTAGTATATTTATAGTTTCAATAATTTAAATACAACTTTATTTTTTCCCTCCCTTGCAGTGTTTTGTTGAGAATGGTTGTCAAAACAAATCTCTTATCTTTGTCTTGTTCCTTTATCTTATAAATATATCGCAAGTGATACGCCATCTTGTTCAAGGGACAGACTTGTCTCTTTTGAACACTCGTTGCCATCTGCTTCTCAGCGCTCATCTTCCAGATGCGTCCATGAACTTCAAGTGCCAAGTCGAAGATGGCAATGAGTGTTAAAAATAAACAAATCTGCCCATTGAACAGCATAACACATGTTACTGTGAAAGTGTTCATTGCCTGTGTCTGTATTTAATAATAGTTCATTCACTGTTGATTTTGTATATATCTGTGATTTTGTCAGTAGTTGTGCAGGAATCTTTGAGTGCTTCCGTTGCGAATAAGGTGCTTAGCAGAAAAAGGCGCACTACAGATGATGTTAGGGATTGTCGCTTGCCAGTCGTAAGTACAAGTGATAAATGCAATTACACTAACAGTATTTTTGGAAATTCTAGCCTGTACATCTCATGATATATAACTTTTTTAATGAATCAATATTTGAAAATTTATTACCTGTCAAAGTCTTAAAAACAAAGTCATTTAGGAACTATTCGTAAAACACAGTAATTTATTTTTAAAAAACGCAGTAATATGTTCTTAAAAATACAGTAATATGTTCTTAAAAACATAGTCGTTTTTTCACAATACATTAAAGACATCATAGCAAAAATGTCAGTTATTGTCCTATTTCATCAGGGCTCAAAATTTACACTGGACCAAAGGCCCGAGTCCAGTTTGTTTAGCATCTGGCCAGTAAACTCATGAGTGGAGAAGTCCGGCAGTCTTGTGTTTGTAAATTGAATAAGAGTACCTCACTGTGCATTAATATCTTTTATAAAAAAACAAAATAAAATGTTTAAATACCTTTCAATTCTGTTGAGTATCGTAGTATACTTACCCATAAGACAAATGAGATCAATCTTCTCTTGGTGCTTGTTCAAATAAAAACAGTTGATAGGCCTTTTCACACCATTAAGCTCTGATCTGTGCTGAAGACTACACGGTTTCAATCCGTGTCGACTTCATAAAATTTCAACACGGTGCAAATCTGCTCCGCTTTCACACTGCCCGACGTGAAATCAGCTTTTTTTGCTGCACTTGTAATTCTCTGCACGGGTCAAAAATCCTCAACCCACCTCCCAAGCCGGGTTGGTTTTGACACAGATCAAACGATCTACACGGGTCATTGTATGAAAAGGTCTGTCAAACTTAAATGGGGTCTGACCTGTGTCCAAAAAGGAGATTTTTTGTAGTGTGTATATGCTAAACAAGGTAGACAGTTCTTATTCTTTGTCATTCTAGTCTCATAAAATAATTTTGGTTAATCAGAAGGTTTGAGCTACAAGACCTACAGGCTTGTGGATTTTGTCTTCTAATTTGAGCCCTGTTCATATAACATGAAGGTGTTGGGTACCCATTTCTTTGGGATACTTTACCCAAAATGAAGACAACTATAAAGTGATGTTGAAAATCGTTTTCCTTCATTCAGAAATTGCCTGCGACTGCAACAGACACAACTGAGCGCCTGAGAGATTTGAGGAAACGAATGAGACACATCAAATATGACTTGGATGCTTACATTGTTCCCTACTCAGATAGACATCAGGTAAAGTTCAAGTTCAAGAAAACATTTATTCCAAACTCTTTGGGAAAGTAACTCATGTGTGGATAGATATTCTCTCTATAACTGTTTTACATTATTTGTGTTTTTTGCTCATACACCAATATGTGTTGAGCACTGTATACTCTGTACTTTCCCGAGTCCTGTAAAAACCTCACAGACATATCCCTCGTGTGGGATTCGATCCTATGACCCCCGCCATTCTAGAGCTGATGTCTTACCAACTAGACTACCGAGATTGCCCGGCAGCTAGAGGCAGTTCGAATCCTATCAGCAACGGGTACTGCAACCATTATAATAGATGTTAATTTTTGCATCTGGGATAAGAATGTTATTTGTGTTTTTTGCCCATACAACGATGTGTGTTAAGCACGGTATACTCAGTTCTTTCCCAAGCCCTGTAAACACCTCACAGGCATATTCCTCGGGTGGGATTCGAACCCACGACCCCTGCCATTCTAGAGCAGACGTCTTACTAACTAGACTACCGAGATTGCCCACATCGGTGTATGATAAAATAAAACACACTCTTATCCTGATGCAAATATTAACATCTATTATAACTGTTTTATAGTTAATATTGTCCCAAATTAGCTCGAGTTAGATTATGTCAAGTGCTGCAAAGTCCAGCTGACATTAACAATGACTGATCCTCAGCAAAGTACTTTGTCAGGATATCATGCCAAAACAATAAAGTCAAGGCATATCAAAGTCAAAAAGTTTGAGTGTGAAATTAACATTTGCTTTAAAGTGTCACCATTGATGTGGGAAGGTTAGCAGGGTAATGGTGAGGGAGATGTGACACTTACATGTACATAAAAATAGAAATAAAAACATTTGCCAACAAGGCAACTGGTATACTATTTTAATTGCACCTGGTATATTTTAACTAATATTTTAATTTAAAATTGTCACAGGTTACCTGTGACAATTTTAATTTTAGATTTTAGTTAAAACATACCAGGTGCAATTAAAATAGTATACCAGTTGACTTGTATGCAAATGTTTTATTTTTAATTTTGATTTATACCAAGTCAAACTTCACACATAATTCTTAGCTCTGATAGGATGCATTCAGCCATTCACCACTTGCTGTCATACTACTTTCTGAAATGTCTTCCCCAACTTGGCTTAATTGAGAATAAGCAGCAAATATACCAGGATGCCAAAACTTATAGCATCCCGTGTGAACCCATTTCACAGACGTTATTTTACTCTATTGTTTCAGAGTGACTTTGTCGCTAATCATGACAAACGACTGGAATTCCTCACAGGATTCAAAGGGAGTGGTAAGTATTCCACCTAATAACATGAGAATGTAATAAAAGCTGATAGAGAGTCGGTTTATGTTTTACCAATCCATTGCTATAAGTGAAATAATAAAACATGTACTACTATCTCATTCTTGTTTGTTTAATTACCCAGATGTTTTTTGAGTATTTTTATTTGTCAAAAAAAAAATCCTCATTAGGTGCTTGTGCAATTTCACAATCCATGGAGGAGATTCTCTCTGATGCGCTGGTCTAGGCCTTTGATGACATATCAAAATGTTCCCCTATACATTCTGATTTTCTAATCCTGATGAGTAGTAGTAGTTTCTTTATTTTGTCTTTAATAAAATGTAGATGCTTTAGCGGTTGTTACAACAGACCGACAAGGGGAAAGTGGGAAAGCTCTCCTCTGGACAGATGGTCGTTACTGGATCCAGGCAGAGAGAGAAGTCGATTGCAACTGGGATTTGATGCGCTTCGGTATGATCTTTTTACACTCTTAAAGGTCTATGACCTAGAATGGGTTGTTGAATGTGAGATATTGTGACCAGCTGGTGTAATGTTTTCGGCACACATTGGGCTGCATATTCAAGCAAGACATTCCCCGGTCATTTTCATCTTCCTTTCCGATTGACCCAATTCACCTGAAGCCATCACACGACAAATCTTGGTTGTGCCATTTTTGGGGTCGGATTCCTGGTGTGGGATACTGTGCAGCGCACATTTTAAGCGACGAGCTTGCAGTAAGACGTGCACCGTATCTTTACATGCATTTTGACTTCTTAAATGGCAGACCATGGGGCAGACATTAGCTGTGTGTCACGTCAGTGCAAGGGGTCCATTAGCCTGTAAGAGATTCTCCATCTAATCAAACAGGGGCATAGATGTCCATTTCTGTATGAAGGGAAGCAGGTCAGATTACAGCCTTTCATTAAAGGACACAGGCTTTCAACATCAAAACCGTGCCTTGAAATATCTACTGCGCCCCTCTTAAAAAGTGTTTATTTGTTGTTTTTTTTCTGACAGGGGATACTCGAGATGAGACTCCAGCAGAGTGGATCACTGAGTATGTTGTTCCAAACAATCAATTGAGCCAAGTTGCCAGAGTTGGTTACGACCCACAACTCCTGTCAATACGTGAGTTTTTAACAGACATACAAACTAATGGAAGTATAATATCATTTTCACTGGAAGATTTGTTCTTGTTTAAATTAATCAGATGTGTATTTTGTGACTGACAAAAATATCATTTGTGATATTTCTGTGTTTTCCATCAGATGATTTCTACATCTTCAATCGTACCTTTGAGGATTATGAGCTGAAGCGTATAAAACTGATCCCCTTGGATGACATCCGGATTATCAACCTTAATCCCCAAATTCCTGATCCGGATCTTATCAACGATGATAATGAAGAAGATGACAAGAATGATTTTATGATTGACTACATCTGGGCAGACAGTCAACAGGTAGATTATGGAATACAACCACTGACTCCATATGATACGCAACTGTACGCGGGTAAGTTTTTATTATTTTAAATCTTTATCTAAAGGTTTACCTAATTATATCTACCCATCTTTCAGTAATCTAATGATTAGCAATTTTAAATGTATGTATTAATGTGATTATTATTATCACCCTACATGTACCTCAGTTCTTCATTTTAAGAAATACAAGGAAAGCTACTAACTGCTCTCCTTAAATTAATGAGTACAGATTTTTGCACTCCTCGGAACCAAACTTTGTGAAATTAAAACATGATTTTATAAAATCTTACTGTTCATGGTTTTTCAAAAAGTACTTTAGTACCTCTGACAATTCATATTCATGCATCGGACTGCAGGATTGGATTGTTATTTTTATTCCATGATCAGAGCAACAAAAAAAACACTTCGAGGAGTGCTATTTGTCACACTCCTTGGACAAGGTCAGGGAGTGTGGAGGAGTATGTGCAAATGATGGTCTACACTGATGCTACCTCTACTTTATTAATGCCTGTCTTTGAGAGATTCTGTACTTCAAAGCCCAGCACATAATGTTTGGCATGGAATCAGGCAAACTAATGTTCTCTGGCAAAATTTGTGTTATTTGTTGTGTTCCTTTTAGCCATGAATGAAAGTTTGATCCAATAAAATTACCTTTATTTTAGTTATAATTAAGGAAAGTGTGTAACATAGGTCATTGAAATTGATGTTAATTAATAAAGTAACAAATGTTTTTGTTTTGAGTGATAGAAAAGCTTTATTACTGGGTAGAAATTCATGTTGATAATTTCCAACGACTTCCTTATTGCAGCTTGTTCAGATACGATGACTGGCTGTAGAATTTGCATAGGTCAATTTACCTGATTGCAATAATTGTGACATTTTTTAAATAAAAAAGTAAAGAAGAAAAAAAAAAGTTGAAAAGGCAAAAGAAAATCATACACTTTTTGATGGAATATTTTTAGGTGAAGCTTGGGAGGACAAGATTTACCGCAAAGATGGCAAGATGAACATCAGGGACATGATGGAGGAACAGAAAATAGATGCTGTGGTTGTGACTAAACTGGATGAAATTGCATGTAAGAATAAACCCTTTGTAAAGTAAATGCATCTGGAATTCTCTTCATTACTTTTGCCTGTTTACCCAATTCACCGGCCGTCATCACCACAATAACTCTTCGGAGTCAGTTCGCCCTACTGCGTAGTGAGTGAAACGCGAATGTTTACACAGGCGCCATTTCTTTACATATAATTTGTCAGGCCATGGCAGACAGTAGCCATGTGTGACATAAGTGCAACGGGTCAATACAGGTGTACTTGCTAAACTAATAACACTTCATTTGTAATGGTTGTATGTAGATTAAAAATTTGATTATGTTTCAGAGCCAGCAGTTATTACAATTCTTAAAAAACTATGGCCTTTTTTAAAACTATGGCTTTGGTTTCAGCTGCGGTTTATGCTCCGTTAGCCAATTGAAAGCCCTGTTTGGAAATTACTCATTTTAAAACTAACAGACGGAGCAGCGGAAGTCTCGTTTTTCGAGGGCCTTTATATGCTTTGGCACCCTTTATCAATGTTTTTTGTGTGTGATTTGTATTTGCATTTATTGTTACATGCCGATGTTAATTTGTACTTGCATGAATTGTATTTAATGTTTAGACTGCTTAAGACACAAAGTTGATGTGTCTAAAACTGAGGAAGGAATGGTTATACCTCTGATTCAATGCATGGGACTCTTGAAGTAGCTCTTATGTACAAAAAGTTGTTTTGAATAGCTACTCTGACTTGATCAGAGAAAGCTTCATGAGATTTCACCATTAACGCTCTGTTTGATTCCCATCTTCAGGGTTGTTTAATTTGCGTGGTCGTGATATCCAGTTCAACCCTCTCTTCATGTCATTTGCCATTATTACAGAAGAACAGATCAAGTAAGTCAATGTAGGCATTGCATGTTGGTGTATATACATGTCACACTGTACTGATCTTTTGGTTCCTTCAAACTGTCTGGGCCTAATTTCGTAGAGCCGCTTAAGCAGAAAATGTTACTTTTGAAATTTCTGCCAGCAAATAGGATTAGGACACCATTCACATATGGTGCATGTGATGGTATTTTGGCTGATTTCCTTATTGTGGTAAGCATAGTTTTGTTGTGCTTAGCTATTTTTGTGTGCTTCTAAGCAGCTCTATGAAATTGGGCCCTGTTCATCAGCATTAATTTATTGTTAAAGATATTTATAAATTACATGGACTGTTATGTATGTGGAGTAGAATACCTACTCACTAAGATTATTTTGCTTATAAATAGTAAAATATGTATTCTTAAGCAGTTTGGAACTGAGATCATTTCTGATGCAGAAATTTTGTCATTTGGCTTTAAATGTTATAATTTTGCGATGGTTTGGTCGATATGTATGTCAATCAGCCTAAACTAAACTGTTATCATCAGGGCTTAATTTCATTGAGCTGCTTTTAAGCATGAAATATTGCTTAAAATTTCCTGCTTAGCAAATTTATGCGGGACACTCACAGATGTTGTGACATTGTATTTTGACTGGTAACCTTATTTTGGTAAACAATCGTGCACAGTTTCTTTGAAAACCCTGAGCAGGTTTTAACAGACTCTAAACCTTGGCCAAAATCTTTTATACAAAACTCTTTTAGAAAGTGCAACTTTCTATTCAAACTATTTTTATATTCAGCTTGTATTTGTATGAACCAACTCGTCGTTTGACCAGCACTGTCAAGGAGCATTTGAAGATCGGAGCCAGCTATGGATGCCCAGAAACAGGTACAGCCATCTTGCTTTTACTCCATTCAAAACAAAGTAACAAAAGTAAGGCAGGATGGAAATATTGGTTAATCATTTCCATATTGACATATATTGACATTTGACAACAGTATTCATTAACTGTCATGTTAAAATTGAAAAGTTAAGTACTCAGGTCGAAGAAGGAAGAAGAGTTTTTCAGACTCACTACAAGACTGTGTATTAAGACTGTATATAGATTGTCCCCTTCATGCAGGTTTTTGTAACGGGAGACTTTGGAGCGATACGTGGCACCAGACTTACCAGGTAAATTGTCATTGTTTATGCAGTTCTGAGCTTGTGCGCATTTCTGAGAACAATGCATACACTTGGTAAGTCAGCAGCCACCTAGCATCCTCAAACGTCTCCCAAAAGTTAGTCTTTAATAAGGGGTGAAATTTGCTGGGAAAATCCACAAGACCATAGGCCTTGTAGCTCAAAATGTTTACTGGACTAGAATTCTCTCTACAGGACCAGAATCTAAATAAGACGAAAACAAACTACACAGTTTAACATATAACTTCTTTTTTTTTTAACAAGCACTAAGAAAAGATTTCTCTCATTTGTACTATTTGGGAGTATACTTCGATACTCAACAGAATTGAAAGATATTTATTAGACGCAAAGTTAACATTTGAACATATTTATTTATCTTTTAAAATGTATTACACAGTGAGCTTTTTATATGCAGTTCAAAAGCACAAGACCGCTAGACTTGTGTGGTCGTGAGCTTCATGGCCTTGTGCTAAAATACACTAGTGTTAATTTTGAGCCCTGTTTAAGTGCTCCCACTACCATTTATTGTACAATCTTGTAAATATTCAGATTTTTAGATGACCCCTTTTTTGGTTTTGATGTGGCATTTGCCCCCAGGTGCTCTGCTGCCTTTATGCATAAGAGTGTACGACTACACAAACTTCATGACTGGACTTCGTAATACCAACAACAAAGGCTCAATCCTTAAAATTTGGATTGGAAATGACACAAGCATTGGATACCTGGAGGCTATTGATGAGGTGAGATTACTTCCTTTTGTTTAATTTGTTAACCACCCTGAATAAGTGGCGGTTGATTAAAGGTGACATCTTAAGGGTCACAAGACTATGCAGAAATCTGTTCTCAATCTGATCTACATGTATTAGAAACTTTCACAATTATGTTGATATTTTTTGCCATAGAAAAAGCGTGTGGTGTCTCCGTCACTTGTCCAGCAGCTGAAGGCAGTCAAAAACGACAAAGAGATTGCAGGAATGATTGACGCTAATGTAAGACTTGAAATATTTGTTAATGATTTGTGAAGAGAACTAGCTAAAAGACCAGATCATTAAGTGAAGAAAAACCTCAGACTTGACTAAGGTAACAAAGGCACTTGCCTCCATACCCCTGGTCTAAGCCTTGATGCCCATTAAGTTTACAAACCTTGTACTTGACTGAGGTAAAAGAGCCACTTTGCCTCCACACCCCTAGTTTAAGCCTCAATGCCCATTGAGTTCAAACAGACCTTGTACTTCACTGAGGTAACAGAGGCACTTACCTCCATACCCCTGGTCAAAGCCTATTGAGTTTACAAATGTGTTATTTTCATCTTACAATTGTTTTTGTGTTCCCTTGATGCACAGATGCGGGATTCAGCTGCTGTTTGTGAACTGGCTGCATGGGTTGAGGAGAAACTCCGCTCTGAAACGGTAAGTCAAACAGTCCAGAGAAGTATGTCTTCAATAAGATTGGATTGGAAAAGGAATTCTTCTGGATGAACTGAACAAAATTAAAAAAAAATTCAAAATGCTTGAGATTTAATTTGCTTTCTGTTTCGCTTATGATGAAACGATATCGGGGTAAACACTGGATCTTTCTTTGTTGCTTTTTTGCTGTAATCAGAATCCAAGCACCGGTCAAATAGAGAAACTGAGTGAGAAGATAGTAGCTGACCAAGCAATAGAACTCAGAATGTAAGTACAGCTGGCATCACAGGCCTTGAACTAATTGTTTTCCCTGCCTAGTCCGCTGGGCTAGTCATCTGTACATTTGATTAGTCTTCAAGAATTTTGACTAGTCCTTTAAAGTACATGTGGTTGATCATTTTGTTGTAGTCACTACGAGACGATTTTGTTGTTTTATAGTTAGATGTTACTTGAATTGTATCAATTTGACATTGAATGAGGATTTATGTTGCAATAATTTTAGAGTAAATCCTGTATCATATTTTGGGCTACGCAAGAAGCAAGTTTGCACAGTAGGCTAGTGACTAAATCAAACCTTGTTTCAGATGCAATCTAAAGGTCAAAAGATCATTCACTCATTACTCTGCAAACTTTTCTTTTGCTGACTCGTCACATCCCTGCAGACATATCATTTGGACATATCATTCAGACATTTATGTGGTAGTCGTTATAGTTATGTTATCATTTTCCGCCAAAAGACAGATCCATTAAGCCCCGCCCTTGCTGTATTGACCAATAACAGGTGTGATTGTGCAACAAAAATCTGACAAAAGTCTGAAAAACACATTAGTGCATATTGCGCGCGTGCACAGTGGGCGGGGCTTAATGGATCGGTCTATTCACAAGAGGATTTCTTTGGGGCTTTAAAAGGAGAGCATTGTATGAGATTTTGCTTTTCTTTTTTACAGGCAAGTTACAGGTTACGTCATGCCAAGTTACTATCCAATTATTGGATTTGGTTACAATGGGGCTGTCCCGAGATACAAGTGAGTATTTTCTAAATTCCTCAGTCGTTGATGACATTCATTAATTTATGGGTAGGATAAGGTATGGAAAATGTTTATTAATTGATTGTTTTATTTGACAGTGTTTCTGATGAGTCAGATCAACCAATTACCAACCAGTATCCGCTAGTCATTGACTCGGGAGCACAATATATGTAAGTGTCAATCTCCGTTTTTCTTCTTCAACCTGCGCGGGTTTACAGTTGGCAAATTTGTGTGAACTGGAAATTTGTTGTGTCTCACAGTGTGCAAAAGAATAGCTGAACAGAGGCCACATTTTAAATGCTTCTAGATCTTTTCTTTTTCTGCAGGGCGTGGGAGTGGGAAGGTTGGGAGAGTCATGAGTTTTATGGTCATATTTGTTTGAAGGGCAAAGCTAAAAACTGAAGAGTAACCTTGTACATACTGTAGCATATCTTACCACTGGCAAACTTCTTTGTAGTTAGTAGTGGCTATTTTCAAAGCATCTTAAAGGAATATGAGTTTAAGATTTGAAATGTGCCCCTTACTTCCTATAAAGTGTCTACAACTGTTTTCTTTCACTGACCAATGCACACTTTATGACTGCTAACTTTTAACTGTTTTGCTTATGTGAAGAAATGATGTCCTTTGTATAGTGTTCAAAACACCCAAAGATGTCTCTGTTTCTCCGCTGACCAGACTAGGTTGCTTGTTCATAAAACAAAGTTATTAATCAAAAGGCCATCTCTGTCCCTAGACCTGGGCTTTGTAACGCTCTTTGTGTCTCCATTAGAGAAACTCCTTGATGTCTTTAAAAAGGAGCTAAAAACGTACCTGTTCTCATAATTCTGTTTACTTGTACTGATTTGTAAAATTTTTCCATGTTGTAGTGCATTAGTCTGTACTGCGCATTAAACTGTTTAAAGGCACTTTATAAATTTAATATGTATGTATGTATGATATTGTTTTTTTTATCAGGGATGGTACTACCCAAATAGCAAGAACCTTTCATTTTGGAACACCAACTCAATTTATGAAGGTGAGCCTGCTGTAAAAACTCATAAGGATAAACATTGACATATTCAAGTGTTTGAGTTTATTGCTGTCAATGCCCAAAATTGTTGAAGCGTTCCAGATCTTAAGAAGTCCAAGGATACCTTAAAAGTTATCTCTGTCAATGGAGCTGAAAAGCCTGAGGTAGCTTGTATACACAGTTACTTGCTGCCCATGATATGGAAGTGAATGAATGAGATTGTTATCTGTTTTCCCTCAGGATGCCTACACAAGAATCCTCATGGGTCATATTGATCTTTCTACTACCATTTTCCGCTCTGATGTTTACGGTAAGTTCTTTTCTTCAATTGAATCATTGTGCACTGCTCAGTCATAAGCCTGCAGCAGATGGTAGAACTTTCCCAAGTAAACTGCAAGATGAAAATTGGTACAACCAATGAGGCCAGGCTATATGATCATTCTGGGTGGTCGGGTTGGGGTAGTGGTATCTTTGCTCACCTTCCACCTCTAGGATCCTGGTTCTATCTTATTGCAGGGGTTTTCCCTGGAATAAATCTCTGGGGTTTCCCTACCATATCTAAAAGTGAAACTAAATTTCTTGTCTTCTCTCCATGGGGTTCTTGGTTAGTATAGTGATTTAAGTTCACTTTTCTGAGAATCCTTGGCTTCACAACCAGAATAAATTAATAAAATGAAATGAAATCATGTGTATAGAAATACTTTATACTTGAATGTTATTTTTTCTTATCTTTCACAGGCAGAGATCTTGATGCAATCGCCCGTAATCGTCTATGGGAGTTAGGTTTGGACTTTGAGCATGATACTGGAAATGGTGTAGGACACTACCTTAGTATACATGAGGGTCCAGTTAGTTTCCGTCATGGCTACAACTCACAAGATCAAGCATTCCTACCAGGAATGTTTGTCTCTAATGGTAGGTACATTTTATTGTAATACATACTCTTTTTTAAATATTGTTTGTATGTAAGTCGTATTGCAAGGCCCAAAGGCCACTCGAGGAGTGGGCTACAGAATGGATAGAAACCTGCCCCAACAATATGAAACATAGTGAAATCTTTAGTCTTTGCATGCTGAGGTGAAAGGGAAGGCCAGAATTTATAACTTTATCGTCGCAAATTCACAATAAAAACCTGTAAAATGCATTTCTTTTGGCCTCTTGATAACCACTGAGCCATTATGTGGAAACGTGGGGTTGGTTTGTGCTGGAATTACCTCATACTTTCCCACAGTATATTTGCACCATGGTTACATTTTGTATTCATATTTAGGGGCCAGACATCTGTCCAAGATATGTTTTCTTTGTTGAGTGTCATAAGTTTGCACTAAATGCTTTGTTTTTATCCAGATTCAAGGGCCCTGTGTATAATCAGATGATTTATATTCACATTACAGGACCAGGTTATTACCACGAGGATGATGAGGATCTGAGAGATCAATTTGGACTTCGCATTACGAGTGTCATGGAGGTCAAAGAAATTAAACTAGAGGTAAAGCAACATTTAAAACATGCTTTCTGCAGTGTGTCTGTTTCTAAAGTTTCTCTAATCTCTGAATGCCAAGCTATTATTTATTAGGTGACTGATAAATTGAGCCTATTTGTATTGTCAACATATCCCTCTCAGCATGATTATACATTATGGGAGGCAGTTATACTTGTCTGCCAGTAGTTTACTGTAGATGGGTTAAAATAAACACCATCTTTGATGACAATTTCTATTTTGGCCTGTAGCCATGTTAAGCTCTGTAAGTTTCAACGCAACTTGAATTGCTTTAATACCAACCAATCATGGAAGGAGTTTATAAAAGATGGCGTAGCTTTCCCATTGTTGATTTAATGAGCAACCCATCTATTAACTTGACTACCAGTAGCTTCATATTAACTTGACTGTCTAACTATTAACTTACGAGCTTAATTGCTGGTACTTCCTATAAACTTGACTACCAATAGTTTCTTTTAAACTTGACAACCTGTAGCTTGTATAAACTTGAATGCCAGTAGCTTTTTATAAACTTGACTGCCAGTAGCTTCCTATGAACCTGACTGCCAGTAGCTTCTTATAAAATTGACTACCAGTATTTTCTTGTTAACTTGACTGCCAGTAACTGACAGTAGCTTCCTCTGGATCCATAAGTAACAGATTTGTTTCTCACCCACAGAATCGTTTTGAGGACTACACCTTCATGAACTTTGTACCAGCAACCCTTGTTCCATTTGAGCCACGGTTAATCTATTACTCAAAGCTCAGCCCACGCCAGGTAAGAAATCCTCATTTTTATGAAAGCTTTAAAATTATCTCTATCCTATCTATGTAATTGAGCCCTTTTTATTTAGGTATTTGCATGCATCATTGAATTTAAATAGTGAGTGGTGTTTATTTAAAAATAAACTCTGATTTCAAGCTTGCATGTAAATTGGGTACCCTTTGTTTACTGGTTTTCCTTTTTGTTGAATCTCTCTGCACTCTGCAATGTTGTGCTTATTTGTATTAACAAAGAACCGTATTGGTTATTTTGTATCAGATTTTGTCATTTTATTTACTTACAAACACTACAATGAAATATGGCTGACCTTACACAAAATGTGTTTGAGAAACGAACTTTCTTCGGAATATTTACTGAATGAGAACAACTCATCAAATAGATAATATGAGTTTAACTTTGGTTAATATTTCTGGTTCACGATAACAACTAAATGCATTGTGTAATGTAGACTTTCACCAAGGTGCTGTATTATAAATTATTTGATTGTGTTTTCTAGATTGACTGGCTGAACAGCTATAATCTCCGTGTTCGCTCAGTGATCGAGCCCCTCCTCAGGACCACATCGGCTAGAAAGTGGCTGGAGACTAAGACTAGGAAGATTGAGTATGACTTCAAGATTACTGGCGGCAGAGGATGCATGACCGCAGTGGTAAGCACAACTCTGGTTATGTTCTCAGCACTTATGAGTTATATGTTGCAGCACTAGAACGTTTTCTCAGCTATTGACATCGAAAACGGAACCCTAACATAGACTTATGGACTGATGTGAATGATTTTGTATGATAAAGGTACTATGTGAGACTGCATTGCGTCATCATGTGGTGAATACATCTTCACAGTACAGTTAGTATTGTGTAGTTATTCTACCATATGAAAACAGAGTTGTGTTGTTTTTAAGGGTTAGACTAGATGTGTTGTGTAAATATTACCATGAGTAGGAGGTGTTAATGATGAGTATTCAATTAAAAATTGAACTTCAGATGGATCAAAACGACACAAAGAACCAACAATATTTTTTTTGGTCTAGTATTTCAGAGAGTGATTTTTAATGCTGTTTTCAGTTTTGAGTTTAGTTTCATGCAAAAGCCTTGTCTGTAAATATTTGAGTTTGCACAAAATCATGTATTCATATTTGTAATTGAAATAAACATTTGAAAGTGCATACAAACAATTTGAAATTCATTATCCATGTGTATATTTGAAGTTGAATATATGAGGAGTTGTATAAATCTATCAAGATTGGCAATGTATTCTCAATATTTTAAATACACATTTTAAAAATAGTACTTTGTATTGATTTTTGTGATTTGCAAAAAGTCTACTCAACTAATAGCAGTTTTACAGTGATTGGCTGCCTCACAGTATTTTACACATAATTCATTGAAAAGCACTATGTATGGTTGCTTGGAAAGAACATGCAATAAGAGTAATGTATACAGACCCCTGCAAACAACTTGTCACAACAAGTCGCAGCAAAAAAAAAGTTCAAATACTCAGGCAATTTGGCAGCAAGCTTGTAGGAATTTTGTTGAATAAAATATGAGGTACAGAGACTACAGACCTGGAATTTAAAGACCAACATTCTCTGGTTTGAATTTTTAACTGGGAAGAGCGGTTTTCTAAAGGTCTATCAGATTGTACTAGAATAACAAACACATTTAATGAAAGTACTTGGTTATTGTAACTAATAACTGAAAGTTTTTCAATTAATGCTGTTAATTCAAAGTTGTCACCAGAGTTCTAAGAGATACCGTGAAACACAGTACTAAATGGACCATTTCATCTTCAAATGTAATTCTATTGTAAAAATTGCACAAAAGGTATAAATTATTACATAAATTGCTGTAAAATTCACCAATCACGTACAAGTATTCCCCTTATTATTGGCATTAATTCCAGTGATGATGTTTTCATGAAAAACTATTAAGTTTGCAATCTATGTATTTTTAGCATTCCAATGGTTATTCAATCTTGTGAACTTGATTTATATTGCTCATGATGAAATAGTAAGTTATTGTATGAAGAAATCAGCCTTAGCTCATGGACACCAAAAATGATGTATATAAGTATGTGTGTGCTTTTTTCGTTGTTGTTGCTGGTAACAGTCTGCATAAGCTTTGTTGAATGTGTTGAAGTTTTTTTAGCGCTGTGCACAGTTTCTTTTTTTCCATAATTCTGTACGCTATAGTCAGAAACAGTTGAGGGTAATTCAATGCCTGAGTGTATAAAGATGTCTCCATACTGTGGGATTGTAGTTGGTTATGGAAGGTTACAAAAAGATCTACCTTAAAAGTTAAAGAATCTGTACACAGTGGGTAATTATTTTTCAGATTGCAAAATAAGTTTTGCTGTATAATATCCAGGTAGAAGAGTTTTCGTACAATAGTCTGCGTCAAGTGTATTTCACAATGAAGCTCAATTTCTGGTGATGGTTTTTTTAACTTTACAAATATTTTTTTGTTTACAATTTGAATCAGTAAATAAGCAAAATAATATGTGATTTTGCTAAATAAGTACTTTTGTATTGTAATTTGAAGTCAAATCTTGTATTTTTAAAATTACAAAATTTCAAATAGAGAATAATTATCTGTATATATAGTAATGTCAAGTTTTTTTAACTATTTTTTAATTCTTAGTATCCATGCATAAATTTGTATGAAATAAATTGCTGCGTTTTGAAACTACACTGTTTATCTAAAAGAAGGGTTAATCAAACTTACAAAATGCTGTCATCAATTGAAAATGTTTGGGATACTTAGCAACTTGGAATTATTTCTCCAAAATTGTGAAATCTTTGTGATGATCTTGGCCCAATTTCATGGCACTGCTTACCACAGAATTCTGTGATTACCATGCCATGTAAAGCTTGTGATTTATGGGATTTAAGTGCCAAATTCCGGGGTAAGCAGAGCCATGAAATTTGGCCCTGATGCACAATAAAATATGAAGTGACTCAAGTTTTACCGGTGTGATATTACTTCAATCAGCAGAATGATTATTCAAAACATTTCATAACTCTTGAGAAAAATTTCATAGGTTCTACAACAACCACCTGATGAGGATAGGGTGTATTACCCATACTACACTTTTCCTGCCCACAAGGGTTTATTTCCTCTGTGACACTTCAGACATCTGTGTCATATACCCTGTGTACCAATTGAGGGTGATCGTACTTACTCACATTTTGTAAAAAGAGGGCAGACTATTTTTCTCTTCAGCCACAGTTTCAAAACAATACAGTTTTGCAACTTAAACCATTCCAGTTTCTTCTAATAAGTAATTGATTGGTTGATGCTGTATGTCTTTATACAACATCATGTTATTGAATGGACAGTAGGGGAGGGATTAACAATTAATATGTAAATTGATTTTAGTCTATTGTGGCTGAGTTCTGATGGCTTAGTCCTCATACTGTGGGTTTGAATCCTGGTCCCAACAATTATGTCCTTGGGGAAGACACTTTACTTTAATTGCTTCTCATCACCCAGGAGTAAATGGGTACCTGCGAGGGTAGAGATTAATGATGTGAATGATTAGCAACCTGTGCACTGATAAGGCTGCTGGTGCTGCTTACTCCAAAGGAGTTGAGATGGTTTCAGGATAGCTTCAGGCCCAATGATCGAGATAGTAGAAGGCACTTTGATATTATGTTAAAAAGTGCCTAATAAATACCTAAAATTATTATCATTTTTATTATTTAAATTACTTATGGGAGATTTTGAACAGAATTAAAAGACAAAACACCCAATGATTTAATGTTAATTGTGTGCAATTTATTTCTTAACATTTTGTTTTGAGTTCAGTAGAGAGATCTTCTGTAGCTATAACATTCTGTTCTTGTAAGTAGATTTAGTGTGTTACATATCTTTTAGTACTGTTGTAGTATAGCTTTTTCTTTATACCTTCTTGTATTACACTCTTAACATTAATTTTTACTCAACAAATTTAGTAACTTTTATTTTTAATGGGAAGGTATAACGTTGTTTTTAAGAAGCCTACTTTTATTTCACCCTTTTAGTTTTCAACACAAATATCATGAAATTATACACTGTACTGTTTTGATCACAGTACCTAACATTTTCATTTTTCAATTATAGTCCAAATGTGTGTTATCTTTGAGCATAAAAGCAGCTGTTAACAACCTTTGTAATTTTGAACTTCCATTTTTCTATGTTATACTTTCCCTATAAGCTAACTCTCACATTTAGATTTAAACGTACTGAAATAATGGTGTGATGTTTTAAAAATATTTAACCACAAAATCTTGATAATTCCTTTTTAATAACCAAGTGCATTTATGTCATCTCCTTTAATATATAATTAAAAGCAAGATTTAATTAGAACGTTCTAAAACAAAGAAGGCAGCGTTGGTAATATATCTATACGTTAAAAAAGGTTACAAAGTACAACATTCTTTTCAATTTTAATTTAGTTTACGGATGATTGCCATTCAAGTGGGAAGTATTTCTAATCCTTTTTTATAGTCTCTGCCCAAACTGCAAATGAAAAAGGCTTCATACGACACTGATGTTGTTCCCCCAGCAGTGTGTTCACATAATTTGTACATATGTAATTGTCTATGTATAATAGTGAATTTATTCAAGTTCGAAATATGGGATAAAGTTATTGATGACTGGGTTTGATAAAGGTGTATAGACCTTAAGCACAGGACATTATTTGTGTTGATTGGTAGGTACATTATACTAGTGAGGGTCCTTGCTGAATTATACATGTACTTACACCAATAATATATTAAAACCCTTACCCTCCCAAATCCTTCTATATCCTCTTTGCCAAAATGAAGGATTCAGAAGGACTGAGAGTTGTAGGCCCAAATAACAATTGCTTATCACTGGGTCAGACATTCCAATCTTATCCAAGTCCAAACAATTTGGTGTGGAATAACTTGGGAGAGGAGGATTGAGATCAGGTGTAGGCAAGTGTGCCTAGGGAGTAAGGGTTAAGGTCTTGTATTACACAAAGGTCATGACATCCATGCCTTGTTTTTGTACCTTGGCTTGTGCCTTAATAGTCTTCAGTCTAATGAATACACTTTACAAAAGAAAAATACTAAACGAAGTTTGTGTGACAAAAAAACCCTTCAATAACTGATCTAATAATCATGGAATCATATACCTCCCTTGAAATATTAATGATTTTTAAGACAGTTTGTTCACTTTACAAGATAGAGTACAGTGCACTGAAGAGCATAACTAAGATGGTTACCACACATGGTGCTTTCATCTGTCCACTGCTTTCCGTACCAGGAAGTTCAACTTCAAAGGTGAACTTAACAGGGTTAGTGTTCTTCATCATCCAATCCTTGCCTTCTTTAGAGAGCTCTGGTCGGGGTCCTATCTCATCACGGACCCTTTGGTTATACGCGTTGTACCAAGCCAACTGGTGAAGTATAGCACACTCAATGCATTATTGTTAATGATTGTTTACAAGTGAATCAAAATAATCCAGATGACGAGCAATATCCAAACTTGTAATAAAACATAATGCTTACATCTGTTTTCTGATTGTTTTAGGTTTTTGAACTTTAAAATCAAGATGTGCATTAAATTTTCTGCAATTTAAAGTTTTTTTTTTTTTGCTTACCTGTTTGTTGTTGAACAAAGTGAAGTCGATCAGTTTTTCCTCAAATGGCACAAGGGAGATCATCTTGAATGTCATGTAGTTATAGTTATTGAAGTCATGCTAAGATAAAAATGCAATTGAAATCATAATCATTGTTAGGTTTGTTTCTTTATATAGGTAGAAAATCCAGATTTCTCACATGTTGCTTGCAGCAGTTTACACTCAAAGCACACAAACAACTTGAAGTAAGTACCTGTTATTTCTTCTTCACCCAAACAGATATTCTGTTATGTTTTTTCAAATGATAAATTAAGTTGTAGCATGTCATGCCCGAGTGGTCTAGAGCATCAAACTCAAGTTCTGCTGGCTGAGTCATCAGAGTGTTGGTTTGAATCCCAGTTGTGACACTTGTGTCCTTGGGCAAGACACTTGACTACAATTGCTTCTTATCACCCAGGAGTAAATGGGTACCTACGAGTGTAGAGATTGTTGATGTGAATGATCAGCAACATGTTTTTTTTACTCTTAACCAAAATGCTCAAAAGCTTGTTCTGTGAGATAATGATGAACGTTTTGAGTTTTCTCTTACCCCAACAGTTGCTGGAATACTTCTCATAACATTCTCAATACGTATTCCAAAAGAGCCATCCTCATAATATCCAGGCTCTGTCAAATAAAATCAACAATGATTCTATTGATGTATTTATTTGGAAAGAGTTTAAAAATTGTCAAGTTAGGTGAAGCATGGGTTGAGACAACAAACTGCATGCAAGGTTTAACCATTTGGGGTGGTATGGGGAGTTTTATGTCAAAGATTTGTCCAAGTTGTGAAGTGGTTTCATATCGATGGGGAGTTAGGGACTCTTTCTGAATTCCACCAAAAAAACCTGCAAGCAAATTTGTTCTCTCTCTGTTGAACAACACAACATAAACAAAGTTTACATGTATCATTATAATCAAAAGAATGTTGATTTACTGTTTGCCATCAACCAATACTACGCCTTGCTTCAAATCAAAATATCTTATTTTTTTTAAATGAAATAAGGGCCATGTCACATGAGGCAATTTACAGGCAAGCTCCAATAAGAAAACTGTATTCACATTTAAGTTTTCTAACTATCTTCTACTAGAAGATTGTCTCTTGTGCTGCTGAAGTGTTCCTTTTGGGTGCAGTGCTCTTGGTTGCCTCCAAGTTGCCTGAAAAAGATTGCCCTGTGTGACTTGGCCTTAAGTTCTCAAATCTATTCTTTAACCAATTTTTTGATCAATTCAAGATTTTTCATTTGGAGTTTAAACCGCCTTAAGTTCATGATGCCAGTTTATTCCATATAAGGAAATTGTGAGCATTGTTGAATATTGTTTTATAACATTTTTGCCAAACAATTTTGACCTGTCACCATGAAACCCACACAAAGTCGCAACCCTACATTTCCAGTAAACAACACTTTAAGTCAGTTTTTGTTAGATAACTTTGTAATCTTTAGATATTCATCTAGTACTACCTCATAAAAACAAAATCTGATCAGTTCATGATAAGTTCATGATTTAAACAATTTGAAGAGGTGAGGTCAAAAGTAGCATAGAGTAGAGAAAAAAGTCAATGAAACATCCTCCAAAGATTATGAAATGAAACCCACAGTCGGTAGCACCTTGTTATTCCCCTACGTACCATTGTAGTTATCACCCGAAAGCTGAAATCTTCATCGTTCTATTGATTCTTTACTCTGTTTGACTTGTTACTGATAGGTCATAATAGACCTGATGCACATGATTTCATTTTAGTAGGGTGCCCTCAGCTAGCGGTCAAAAGATGGTTGCACAATGACTCATCCTTTGTGCCATGCGTACATAGATGTGCTTTTTCCGGTATTTCATCCTTATTTTACCTCTGTAAGATGGCAGCTTGATGACATTAATACATAATGTCTATCCCCTCACATGGGATTATTGGGAAGGGTTGCCCACATAAGTTATAATTATAAACAGTTAACTGAAGATCTTGAAAATCTAAAATTAAAAAGTTGCAACTTTGTCCGAGTTTCGTGGTGCCAGGTCAGAATTTATAAACAAATGCAAAGCTGTAAATCATTTATTTCAAGATGTTCAAACGGGTAGTATCAAAATAAGCATTAAATACAAACGGCAGTTTTAGTTTAAGCATGAATAAAGTATGTGAATGAATGCAATGCTTGCAGATGATGTGAAAGATTTTCCAGAATAGCAAAAAGTACAAAAGTTTCTGAGGGAGATTATCTATTTTCTGTTATAAATCGTGGAATAATTTGAAGATATAATCTTTAAAAAAATTATAAATGTTTTTTTTCTGCAGATCATTTCCACGTTTGGGAGATTGGAGAGCTCATAACTGGTGTTAGTTCATGACGGTAAGAAAAACTACAAAATATCACAGAGTGCTGGTTTGATTTATTCAGCAAACATCCTACGAATGGCCTCCTAGTTGGGTGAAAAATATTGGCTATTGCCACTTGGAAGAGTTTAACTTACCTTTTTGCTTGTTACCTATCATGTCGATTTTGCTGACTTTTTAACATTCAGCTAGTCAAAAAATTCTTTGAAGCAGAAATTCTGTTGGGTTTGAGACATTATAGACAATTAACTTGGGAAACATGGGAAAGTATCAATTCTGGGCATGCCCTTTACGGTTGAATAAAGTAGGTCTAATCTTGCGGCTGTTTGCGGAAGCTATTGGCATTTTGGTACAAGTGGCTTGCGGCCGCCTTAGCCTCTATAAGGGTTACGGACATCTTTCGTGATGATTATGGTTAGAGATCTTTAGTATCCTACAAGCTTCTACATCCCACCTTGGAGGAAGGACTTTTCCTTCCTTGATGGCCCCACAAGCAACAAGGCTCATTCCATTAGCGCACATGGTATAACAATTTTATCATGTAGCAAACATGCAAACAAAGAAAAAAGGAGAACAAAACACTTGTTTTATTTCAATTTTCTTAACGTGTCTTCTCATTCTGTGTTTTGATTGTTCCTGAAGGTTCGCACAAATGAACGTTTTAAAAATGACCTTTAAAAAACTTCAGCTTTAGAATGGTTTATTCTTGAAATATTAAACTGAAAGTTAGTCTCAGTGAATGTCCCTGCGTGCTGGTAAACATTGACTGTTTCTTGGGTTTATCACCATTAAATGAGAACAGTGAGCATGTAAATGTGTGTATTGCTTTCATGATGCAGGATTTCAGAGGGGGATCCCAAGGCTGTTACAATCCGAAACAAGGATTCTTGCTTACTGGATGATAATCATGACTGTTGAACTTGGTGAGTTATGATTTTCCAAACATTAATGCTCAACACTTTTTACAGTAAAGTGACATCAAGTTTTGTCAAGTTGATTTTCAAAGTGTTGATAATGGTATTAATCCATATTGACAATGATATTGATGACAATTAGCATAGATGTTGATAATGTCAGTATGGTGATAATTGATTCTGAATTGTGTGTCATATATACACCAGAAATGAATTGAAATTACTGTATGTTTCATCGTTATGAAATGTGTTTACCCTCAGAGATATTGTGGATTAAATTAGCAAAGTTTATAAGTACTTTCTGAATTGTATCAAAGAGTAACACTGTACATACCAGGGCATTTCATGGTAGGCAAAGTTGTGAGTATTTTGACTATGATTCGATATTTTACACTGTAAATTCACAAGTATTAAACATTTTTCTGTGGCATTTGCACACAATGCCTTGTAATATTATAAATTTTCACAATTTTTTACATTGGTAAAAGCAAAGGGGGAAATACACAAAGGAGAAAAATTGAAAGTGAGAAATGTTATTTATTACTAAGGCAACCTGGCTTGATGGTTACTGTTGATGGACTTCTCTGACCTGCTAATAAATAGAAACAGTTAACAGAACTTACTTTTAATTTGTGTTGAGGCAACTTCAATACGATCTGCATTTCTAGCCTAGAAATTAGGAGTTTAGGAATTTACCTACATCTATTTCTGTGTCAAGCCAAGAAAACAATATAATCTTTTGGTGTTTTAATGAACGATCATGAGGCCTGAAATGAGGTTGGGTTGAAAAATACGTTTAAATTTTTAAGCATGCCGAATTAAGCATGCTAAAGTATTCATTGAGATGATTCAACAATGAATCTTTGCATGATAAATGTTAATGACCAGCTACAAATGGTTTTAGATCTAAGTGAGCCACAGGAACACATTTCAGTCTCAAGCCATACATACCATCTGAAATAAAGACGTCTAAACGTAAACTCTTTCCACCAGGGATGTTGATTGGATCTAATGTACAAATCGGTTGATTAATAAATAAGATCAAGATTGTCGACTTTACAAATAAGTTTTAATACAGCGTGAAATGATCAGAAACAAAATTCTCCATTCACTGATTTATGAAGCCTATTTAGATGACACACCTCAAAGTTGAATCTTGAACCATGACATTTGACCTGTTAAGTTAGTATATGAGGTAAAGGAATGCAGGGGATAGCAGTCATGAGTCAAGACACTGTTGTTGTGTATGGATAGAAAAGGCTCTCTTTAAAAAAAATCCTTAGTTAGAACTAAGGGAACCTGCCTTTTTCTCTTGATGGTACTGTTGATGGACTTCTGCAACCTGCTAATAACTTAGCTTTTGAGTTTGGGTTCTAAGGCAAGTTACTTTTGCGTAATAGTGTGATCCCTTATCCAAAACAGTACTCGTGATTGCATTTATGCAAAGGTAATATTTAAAAATAAAAAAAAATTGCACTTCAAGTTAAGATTTGCATTTCAGGTCTAGAAGTTAGGGATTTGGGAAAACTTTGGAATGAGCTTACCTTCTGTTTTCAAATCTGATTACTGTATTAAGACAAGAAAAGGCTATGAGTACAAGACCTCAAGATCAGTTTGGGTAAAACTCCACCTAGGAGTACTTTTTTGACAGATTACTATGTTAGGAGTGTATTTGGGATATAGAATACTTGATAGATTTAATGGTGATGTGACAAAGTAAGTGTGCTTCTCTTTCCACTGCAGTACATTTTTATCTTTGTTGAACAAGTTTTTGTGTGATTGGGTAAATGTAGTCAACTGACTTAATTCCCTCCACCTGGGAGTGCATTGATATAGAAATTGTACAGAAGTTGTTGATATGATTGAAAGTGAGGAACACACTCTTCTCTGCACATAGAAATATTTATTGTAACTTATACTAGTGGTGTGATTGAGGGTTGCATTAAGGATTATTGATTCCTTCCACCTGGGAGTAGAGACTTTTTGTCTGATTGATTTTTACTCTAGGTGCTTATTCCAATGTAAGCTCTGTTCATCCGCATAGTCAGCAATGTTTATTGGATCTGATGTGGAAATCAATTGATAGAGAAAATAAGACTGAGATTGTTAACTTTACGCTTTTTAAATATCTAAAAAAAATAAGAAACATAATCCATTTACTGATTCCAGAAGCTTGTAAGGCGACACACTTTAAAGTTGAACCTTGAACTTTGACCTGTTGGTTTTTATTAAAGGGTTTTATGTAAATCAGACTTTTTGGCAACTATGAAGTAGTGGGTTGGCTGATGATAGTGCCCTCTACTGCAGATGGATTACTAACTGCTACACAACATTAGCGTCTTGACTCAAGACTAAATTATTAGTAGAACTATTGGCTAAATAAATCGAGTGGACCTTGTCACTTACCACAACAGTGAAATAGACAGTTGAACAAAATAGAACATGCAAGAAATGCCAACGATTGATGTGATGGTTAGAAGCATCATGCATTTTGAAGTTTATGTGGGTTGGTCCCATATTGGGTGGGGGCAGATGGTAGGATGGGGTTCAACATACCATCGGATAGAAACATATTTGACTATAATGGTTTATCTCCCTCCCTAACTCCAAGTCCGATCCTGGCTGGACCTACATTAATAAACCTAGTTAGTAGTGGGGAACACTTGGAGTTTCATCATTTGATGCAATTTTGAATATTAAAGGATAGCATTAGTATCTGGTTCATTGATATCAAAGTGACTTGATGATTGAGTATAGGTGAACCAAATAACCACCTGGAGACTGATACAACTATCTTTGATGTAAATGAGAGGGTATTGTTCCATTATGTGGATTGGAATACCAATCTTGATGGTTGTAAGCTTTGCCATGTTAACCAAACATCATCAAAACCATCGAGAAATATGTAATGTCATAATATGAATCAAAACACTAAAGCTGTTCATTTGTTAAAAAAAAGAACAGTTTGATGATACAATGACTTTTTACACACATTATAATCCCATAGGATCAATCGTGACTTACTGCCAAATATAATTGGCTTTAATTTTCAGTAAAATATTAAGTGTCATCAGGGCCCAATTTCACGGCTCTGCTTACCGCGGAATTCAGCCCACTGAATCGTGTGCTTTACAGGACGCCGTAAGCACCGAATTCTGTGGTAAGCAGAGCCATGAAATTTGGCCCAGGTCGTGTCCAAATTGGTGGTTGTTGCTAAGGGTGTTGCTAATAGCAGTCTGTGCTCCAACACATGTTCACATGGTGATCCAGAGGTAGCCGTAGACGTGACCACCAATTCAGACCCTGCCTTTTATAACCAGCAAGGATGGGGTCTAAGAACTGAACTTAAGACATGGGCCCAATTTGATAGAGCTGCTGAAACAGAAAATAGTGCTTAACAATTTTCTGCTAAGCTAAAATAAACAGAATACCAGTCACATATTGTATATATGACTGGTATTTTGTCTGGTAATCTTATTCTGGTGAGCATAATTTTGTTTGTGGTTAGCTACTTTTTGTGCTTAAGCAGCTCTATGAAATTGGGCCCAGGACACTCCATGGTTTGTTGTCTCATAGATGAAGAAACTCATACCAAGTCACTGACAATGTTGGAGACTTATCAATAATTGTACAATTGTATGAAATCATGCAGGACCTGCCAAAAATAAAGATGTTACCAGGAATGAAACAAGTGTAGATACACAAAACATGTTAATATGACATTGATAACAACAGATCATTAGAATTTTGTCCATGACTCATTCTGTTTGCCCCTTTAAAACTTTGTCTGTTTTTCTGTGTTTTATTTCAACAATATAGTTGAATAGAACCCTGTTAAATTCAAAAAGCTACAAAATATACACATAAACTTAAGGTAAATAGAATGTTTATAACCCAAATCTAGCCATAGTGTTAAAGGTGCTATATCATTGCACTTTCCAAAATAACTTGATGCAACAAATTCTTACCACAATTTAGGGGTTTAAGTAACATTGAAATTGACATTATTAGAGGGTTTTCTTGTGGCTTTGAATGATGTCTGGTACAATGTCTTGTTCAGTCACAAGGGCTCAATTTGAATTCCTCAGACTAAATCCAGTGTTGCTATGTTACATGGTTAGTGGCAGGCTTTTTTTGTTTGTTTCATAAGAGACGAAAAACACTCACACACAATTCTCAATTAAATACTGTGGCACAAGGAAATCTGGAGGTTGCAATGCGAAAGCTTGCCCCGATTCATGTGACATAGCAATGCTGGGTTTAGTCTGAGGAATTCTGATTTAGCATTCAATTGTGACCGAACAAGGCACTGTACCAGACATAATTCAAATCTAACTTGCAAGTGGCCTATTTGGAAAATGTGATCCTTTTTAGAGGGACCAAATGTCAAGTTGTGATGCACCAAAATGTTCATGGCATGCGTAATAAGATAACATCTTCAAACAGTTACTTATATTGATATGTCCATTTTACAAATATTTCTGCTAATGTGTTTTGATTGGTCAAAAGTTTTTGACTGTATTTGCATAATGAATATTGATGTACTTTTCCTTTGTTTCTTTTTGTAGGAATCTTTTGAAAAACTCTGGACTTTATTCATTGGGGAATATCACTTTCAGGAAGGGTGAGTGTAAAATTTCTCATCAGTCATCTCTTTTCCCTGCCATCCCCTCATTATCACATTCTTATCTATGATTATTCCATAGATTTGTTTCCCTCAGGATTTGGTAAGTAAAGAACTCAGTATACAGTGCTTTATCATGCATGTGATGTAATACAAAAAACAGCAACCAAAAACTGTAAATAATTGTTCCTTCTAGAGAAGACTTTGTCTGGAGGATTTAACTGAAGATACCCTTAACTGAAGATAAACCAATATTGTATTTCATCGTTGGTAAATTATCAGCTAAGAACCAGAAATTCCCCAAGGTGATGAGTTTGAATCCTGTTATAGATTGAAACCATGAATTCTACATACCTTCATGAACATTGAGGAAATGCCCAACACCGTGTCCTGTTCCGTGGTTATAGTCCAACCCTCCTTGCCACAAATTACCTCTTGCGTATACCTCAATATCCCGCCCTGATCATAAACACAAAGTATCAATGGTCACAATGTAGTCTCAAATTATCGATGATGTGTTCTTCAAAAGTTCCTTAGTAGTACAGTTGCTCCCCATTTATTTCAGAAACATACTTCATCCTTGTACTTTTGTGGCAAACTGTAAGGGCAAACTGCAAGTAGTTTTGACAAAGTGCCTAACAGTGGAATACAATCCATCTGCTGTTAGGGTAGCTGTTAGGGCAGTATCGACCCTTTGCACACTCCTAACATGCGGGGACTGTGCCATTGTCACCATTTTGGGAGTCAACAGGTATACTTATAAGCGCTGCATTGCCTACAGATCACACTACACTATACCGTCCTAAAAGCTACTCTTGAGCACAGGGATATTGAGTCCCAAAATGTTTTTGTGAATTTTCATGTCATCAGATGCTGGTTTGGATATAAATAAAAAAAGGAATGTACCATAAACTCCATCTCTGAACACTGCCATGACCAAGTCAATGCTTCCCAGTAGAACTCTAGTATATGATTCCTGAAGAGAGAAATTACAAAGGCTCATTAAAGTGTCATCCATATCTTCCATTCTGCTTGAGTTTGATAGATTTATTTCAGTACTGCACTGCCATCTAATCTAAACAGTACAGAGGTCACTGTCTTATTTGAGAGAGGTTGTTGCCAGAAATGTCTAGTGGTTTTATAGACTAAGCATTAGTTTAAAGATTTAGATTGTACAGCCAACTCTCTCCATAACAAGGCCAGTGGGACCGGCCAAACCACTTCTCCACAATAGTAATATCATTTCAAAAAGACAGCAAAGCAAAGGAACACAAGGAGAAATAGGAAATGTGGGACTCCAGAGTCCGCTTTTCACAATAGAACCCCCGTACAAAAGCGCTCACCATAACAAGAGTCGACTGTACAAATGTATTCAAAGCTAATTAATTTGAATACTACACAATTAAGTTAATACGATAAGTTACACAAGCAACAAGGACTATGACATAAGACAAACAACACAGCACTTAAGCAGTTAAGGGAATGAGAATCATGACAATATATATATATCACATTAAAGGAAATTTTCTCTTTCCAATGGTATACAGTTTTTTGGGTTATGTTTACTTGCAAGGCAGTAAATGAATAATGTTTATTGCAGTGCAGCATGGGGCGATACATGGTCTTAGGCAGGAATAGTGTTTATGTCCACTAACCAGGCAGGTGGATATGGGTTGATATTGCAAGAAACCATGTCTATGTACAGCATGTTAAAGTTACTTGATTTTACCCCAAACTTCAAATTATGTGCATTTATTGTACCAGTGCTTTTGAATATAATTTCTAAAAGCAGTGCACTTGGAAGATTTGGGGGATTTTGTGTGAAGTGGTTGTGAGTTTTATACGTGGGAGTCACTCACCCTCATGAATTCGGTTGGAGTACCAAAATGGAATGTCCTGGTGATGTCACATGTACCTTGCCTGAAATCAGAGACAGTTGCTTTAATAGGCTGGAAGAAAATGTCCAAAATGAACTTCCACTTGGCTATCAAAGTGTTTTTATGCTTTGTATTTGAATTTCCAGCAAAATATTCTAGATTCAATTTACTTACAAGTAATTGCCTCCAGAATCCAAAAGGAAAGTGCTGGCCTTGGTTATGGCAACATCAGTTTCTGGTGTAGATCTATATAAAACATAATAATGCACTTGATTTTTATATGGAATGGGCTTACATAATCTATTGCCATGATGTATTCCTGTGAGTGGAGAGGAACAATAATTGCACTGTATCTAACTAGCTTCAAGACAAATTGACACTACAACCGCTTTAAATTGCTATGAAAATTATACTCACTTTTAAAACACAAACCTACACCTGAATCAGCTGTAAAGCATTGGTAACGTTATCAACTTCTTGGTGCAGTGAAGCAATAATGGCACTGACTTACAAAAATAACAAAAACATAAAGGAAATCAGAAATAGCTACTTACGTGTAGTGCATGAGGGCACCATGAGGTCCAAATCCAGCAATGGTCCCAAAACTTAAACCTCTATTGTCCTCAAATGCACTATTAAATAAAAGTAGAGAATTAAAAAATCAATCAAATAAATAGTTAATGTGAGTAAACACTCCTTATCAGTGTTATACTTTTTGAATATTGTAAATTATGTAACTCACTAAGTAATGTATATACTTACGCTCTAAACTCAATAGCTTTCTGCATAACAATCTGCTCACTGATCACACTTTTGTCTCCTACCATTGGATCCTGCAAATTGATTTATCATTTACAAGTGTGAATAAATAGCTGTATCTAAGCACTACAGAATCTGAAAGTATTGGCATTAAGCCAGTGTTGTAGATACAGTCATACACAATAAGAGTCAGAAGGGAGTACAGTGTACAAATATAACTATGATTTATTTCAGATGGACAGTCGATATTAGCCGAGGTATTGGAAGTTGATAAACTAAGGGCACTAATCGTGGAACTGTATGCATATATACCATGTGTGTGAATACTCTCGCGGGCACTTAGTATAAACAGCAAAAATAGCATTGGGCACGCAATGGTGAATGGACCAGTGAGAATTTGGTTCTTGATCATGAATTAGTATAAGGTATAGTTATGATGAATTTTACCAATTCTACAATAGGGGGTTTGCACTTTCAATTAAAGCTCTGCTGAATTTGTTGCTATATAAGTTGTATGTAAATCATGGATTACTTCAAGTTGTGTTTACAAGATTATCAATAGTATTTAAAAGTCAGATCATTTACTTGATTACAATTTCATTCAAAATCAGTTTCACAAATATAAAGTGTTTTCATCTCACCTCTAAACTGTCAATGGTCTTTTGCATCCAAGCCCCAAGATTGCACAATGCAATGGAATCCATGGCCTTTTCAGAAAATATTGTAGAATATCAAAGAAGGATCAAACTTTGCTGAAATAAACTAATGATAGTAATAATGTGTACTTATTGTGCACTTTTTCAAGCCAAGTAGGCTCCTCAAAGCGCCTTACAGTTTTATTACCCCATGTTCATCAGATGAGAAGCATTCCTAAAACTACATCAACTCCTTAGGAGTATGTAGCAGTGGCAACTGAATGGGCTTACAGGTTGCTGATCACTTACATTAAGAACTCTACCCTTGCATGTACCTGTTTAATCCTGAGTGATGAGAAGTATTTATAGTAAAGTGTGTTGCTGAAAACACAAGCGTTACAGGTGAGATTCGAACCGCACGCTTTGACGACTTGGTCACCAGAACTTTACTTTGATGCACTACACTGCTTGGCTACAAAATGCCACCAAACTATTTCATGAAACTGTAGGCGTATTTAATATCTTAATTCATCTAAAAACTCATCTACATTTGTCTGTGTCTTGCATGAACTTTCTCCATCCCATGGGCTTCTCTTCTTTTAACTGCTAATCAGAGTGTTTACAGTGTGGTTATCCATGTACTTGTTTAACTAGTTAAATGAAATGCCTTAGCTTGGTCAAACATGAGCTTCCTTCATCCACTGCTCTTCTCTTCCTTTAACTGCTAACCTATGTGTTTAAAGTATGGTTTATCAACATACTTGTTTAACTAGTTAAATGAAATGCCTTAAGTTGGTCTTACATGAGCTTCCTCCATGCCTAAAGCCTCTGTTTCACTCTTCACTGCTTTCATGAGAAGAAGTGGAGAAGCTGTTACATAGCGCTTATCCTAAATCAACAAAGTAATCACAAACATTTTATCAGTTATATCTCAGTTTTATTATCAAGTTTGTTTGTTTGTTTGTTTGTTTTTTTTTGGGGGGGGAGAGGAAATGATATATTTATCAAATCATAATATAGCCTTGATTAAATTGTTTTGAACTGAAGAGTAACTTTTAATATCGATCAACAGGAATTAATTCACATTGAAGACTTCGGCAAAACACTGTTGGGCCATTTTCTAGAAACTTTAATTTACTTGGCTCTGGTTGGGGAGGAGGTGGGGCTTCAGTTTATGCCATCCCTTCTGTCAATTGAAAACTTACCCCAACAACATCATAGACAGCATAACTTGCGGCATTAGTAACCAGCATCTTACCACTCAATGCTGCACTCATGGTTCGTAGGTCAGTGAAAAACATGTTGTAGTCTTTGATGATCACACAAGCTGTTGATGAAATCAAATGCTGGTAAAATGGGCTCTTTTGAGACAATCACTTCCTCTTAGTGGCATAACCAGAGAGGAATGGGAGCTCAGAACCCTTGCCCCCCCCCCAAATGAGATTGAGAAAATGCACAAATGAATGGTTTGATACATTAAACAGGCTCCCACCCCACCCCCCAAAAAAAAAAAAAATAAATAAAAAAGTTTTTGGCCCTGCTTGCCACCCAAATGAAAATGTCTGGTTACAGCTCTTAGAAGATTGTTTTATTTATTCATGACTCGAAAATAGAGGCCTTTAAAAGATCACAAACTTTTTTGTCTGAAATTTAGATTATTGGTGATTATTCTGTATTGATTGTTTTGGTACACCTTTTTACCGTGGTTTTGCCATTTTGGTGGTCCCCTTAACATTCAAAGCAGTGCTGTTGGAGAGAACAATTTTGATTTGTTTGTGGTACTTACGTGATGATGAACAGGCGTTTGTACTGGAGTCGAAATTGAGATGTGTTTTAACTGCATCTGGTACTCTTTTTGTTGACGTGCTGTCATACAGATAAAGGCTGCAAGAAGCCAAATATAAAAAACAAGTAGTTTTGATATTTCTTTACTTAAAGATTACTTAATGGTTGTTAACTGAATAGATTAAAAAGACTTAAACTTGAATCAAGATGTCATAGGAACTTACATTTGTTCAGTCATGGTTACAATGGCGTAGGATACAATCATTGGATTGTATGGAATATCATTACCACGGATGTTAAACAACCCTGAAAAACAAATTTAAAAAATCAAACAAGTTTTTCAGGTTACCTGAGAGAGACAATTTGTGCAGAAATGTTTGTCGTTTTTGTCAGTCTAGATTATTTAATATCACTCGCTGTTTAATTTTTTGCATTCAATTATTTGTTGATTAACTAAGTTACATTTTAGTGCCCCCGAACAAAGATAATGTTAGCTAGTTAGCCCAGTTGGTAGAGCACCGGCATGTAAACGAGGATGTTGAAGGTTCAAATCCCACTCTGGTCAATTTTTCTTTGTTCACCTCAACATAAGTTACAATTTGGTCAGATAAGTATATCAAGAATAGTATATACCTGAGCTACATAATATTAGATCTCTTTTGGTTTACAGGATTAAATTGGATAAAATCATATTTTTTATTTTGAATACGTGCTCATGTCAGAGTAGTAATTCTGAGAATGGATTAGATTATACATATATTGGATTATTAACCAAATCATTGAAATTTTTTTAGAGCAGACAGTACACATCAAATCGAAGTGAATAAACCATAGAGCTGCTTAAGCAGAAGGTATTGCTTGAATAGTTTTCTGTCAATCAAAAATGAGCAGGAAAGCAGTCACAAATGGTACAAGGGGCCTGGTATTTTGGCTGTTAACCTCATTCTGGTCAGCAAAATTGTTTTGTGCTTAGCTTCTTTTGGGGCTTAAGCAGCTCTACGAAATTGGGCCCAGATCAGATCACCTCAGATCAGGTCATTGAATCAATCAAAATATAATCAGATCAGAAGACCACTACATAGTTCATACGAAACACTCCTCGATGGCTTCCCTTGCCCTGGTCTTGGCCTCGGTGCCCTTTTAAAAGTTTCCCATAGACTTTAAGATTTTCCAATAGAAGTGCTCTTTGCAAAATGAAAATGGCCTTGCCCTCTCGCAGAAAAAATTCCAGGTCTAAAGAAATTGTTCAAAAGAATCTTACATGCGATTTCATCAAGCTTGGTAATAACCAGGCCCTCAATAGTGTCTCCTGTCATATCTTGGAGTTGTTTGCGAACACCATCCTGCCCTGGGGCACCATCAATAATTTTCTGCTGCCAAGTCTCACCTGTCAAATAAAAGTTGTCGTTAAAGGTGCCATACACTTGACATTTCCTGGTCCTTATTTATACTCCTGTGTGGAGAGAAGCAGTTCATGGTTTAGTTTAACTCCATACACAGGTCACCACAACCAGCTTGGCTTGGTGTTTAAACACACTTTCTGTCAATTTACCCTGATTACTTACAACAATTATTGAAAGCTATCACTTGAACATATGATCTTGAAATGTGTTGTTTAAAAAAGCTTTTTATCAACATGTTCTATTGGTTTCTGTTTTTCTGTAGTTATCCTACCGGTGTACTTGGCTGCATCCAGGACAGTGATGACAGTGTCAGCATTGTATGTTGGCTGATCATCCCAGATTTCATCAACAAGATTTGTACTGATGGATGTGATGTTGATCATCTTGGTTGAGGATTGTTCCTTGAAGGCTGACTCGTAGGCCTGATAGTCACCTAAGAGGATAGAGGGAAGTAAAGGTAGGACAAGTTAAATGTCTTTATTTATAAATAATAATTTGGGAGGCTCATCATCCTTACCTGCTGCTGAGAAGCTGAGTTGTGAAGGAACGGGTTACAACGTGGTCGAGCTGCAGGCATGTAAAGGTGCTTTTGGCAGCCAGCCACATTGATCCATATTTTTAAAAATGACCACGGAGTACAGCCAGAGATTGAAAGTGTTTTAATTTTCCAGAGGGAGGAAAACCGGAGGGTCTGGAGACAAACCCTTTTGGCACTGGCAAGAACCAATGCACAACTCTAGTCACATAGTCCTAGAACCGTGAATTGAACCAGGGCCACAATGGTGAGAGGCGAGCATTTTATGCACTAACCAACCATGCCATTTTGTAGCTCAATGGAGGTTTAAGATACTAAAAACAAATATGCAGTGATCCTGTTTTGTTGGAGTGAACTATTAATGAATACTAGAGAACCTAAACAAATATGGCATGATGAAAGTGTATGCAGATCCAGCATCGCAGAAACTTTGGAATTCTTGCAGTGTCTTCATCTTTGTTTTTATCCGAGCAGTACATTTTGTCCTAAATGAGGATGGAAATAGTCTGGCCCTTATTGTGTGTGGGATTAAGTGCATGTAAATGTTTTTATACACACAGGGAACGTGATATTTGAAGTACTCTTCTAAATCAAAGAATACACATAACTGAATGTTCCATTTGGAAATTGTAATCATTCACAATGAGTTTGAATTAAAAAAAAGTTAATAGGGTGTGCCTCATACAGGGCCAGGTTCAGCTCAGGTTAGCTTAAAGGCCACAAACTTACATGAAATTGTCAAAGAGAAACATCAAATTAATCGTTAACATTTGTATGTCTGCATTCAGTACTTACTGACTGACATCAGTGTAGGGTCAATTCCCACAGTTTCTCCATCTTGAAGTGTTGTTGCTAAATATTGAACTGCAGACGGGTCATCAGATCCACCTCCTGCAAAGAGTTATTTCAAAACGTTAACTGGAAACAAGATTTAACGGGTTGCATGTATTACAACAGAAATGTATTTGATATGCACAGAGGGTGTTGTCACCCTTGAATGGTTGCTCCATTGGGCACCGCTGGTACCCTTTTTGGGATAAGAAGGTTCCAATTAGGGTAAAAGTGTAACCTAATTGGGATTAAGTGGGTGGCAACAATTCAGCAGCTAATGTGTGGATGAATTTTAGGTGCATTTTTAAATGTAATTTTCATTGCAAATTTGGCATTGTACAACCAGCTTTGAAACCAATTCATGTGGTTTATTTTTATTTTATATCTTCATATTTACATTTAAAATTGTCCGGATCAAGACAAAAGTAAAAAAAACAAACTGTCATCATAGATGTGGCTGACCCAAATGGTTGGTTAGACTACAAACCTAAATTCCTACTTGGAAACACCTTAAGTCCATCACAATCCATCAGTGAGCTCGGAATGGTATGCCAGGCATGATGGATTAGGGTAATTCAGAATATTCAGGCAAAACCAATGGATGCTGTTTTGATAATGAAAATATCAGTAAAATAAGAATAGCAAGCTACCAATCTTCATGAGATCCCAGTTGCAGTCCATTTCTGTCTCAGCTTGGAGGAAATATCGTCCATCTGTCCACAGTTTAGCCTCAGTCAAGGTCACTATGGCAAGACCTAAAACACACAAAAAAATTATCAACATCGTTTTATAATTATTTTGGCCTTGCTGTGCTATTCTTGATAAATTTTGAAAACCCTTAACTATGTTGAAATGGTTTGATTTCGATGAACCATTATTGTAAACTGTTATTGACGGTTGTGACGGTTGGGCCGTTTGACTTTGTCATCCTTTCAAATCAGTGCAACCAAAATGAGACTGGAAGGGAAGGAGTCGGGTCCCGTTTTATGAAATAACAATAAGTATTTGTCGAATTTGTGTTGGCAGGGAATATGACAAAAATGGATTTACAGTATATTCAGAATATGTTGAACCCCCCTCCCTTTCCCACTCACAGAAAACCATCTGATTTAGTATTAAATAATTGTAACTTTCTTCTGAAACTTCAAGCAAAAGATTTGGTCAGTCTTAAAAAGTTAACACTGATAGGAGCAAAAATGATATGGGGGAAAAAAATGTGTGTAATTATTTAGTAGGTAAAATCTCAAAGACAAAATGTTGGTATGGTAAAGCTTATAGTGCTTTGTGTGATTCGTGAACAAACAAACCTGTGAAAATTTGGGCTCAATCCGTCGTCCGAGTCAGGAGAAAATAGTGAAAAGCCATGCACACTTTTCAGCATGTTAACACATTGTCCCTAACTTTGATTGTTACAACCGAAATTAAAATGCGGGTCTTCAAAATAATTTTTTTTCTCAACTTTTACAGTATTTCAGACAGAAATATTTCTATGGAAGTTTGGTACTTGTTATGAACTTCATTATCAGTAACCTTTCAGATGGATATTAATATGAAAACAATTGGATGGATACCAGTCCTGTATTGTACCTTTAAAAAACAACCCCCCGAAACAAAACATCAAATCCAAAGAAAGCAAAAAACAACAACTTGTAACTCACCTGCGGAGCCTTTCAAACCGCACATAAATGCGCGTCTTTTGTCACGTTCAGCCACATATTCACTCTATTATATAAACATCCAGATTTGTTGTTGGTAACTTGATACTAATAGGCCTATATTGATCCAAATTAATTAAAACCAGCCTGCGTCAAATGGTACAATTTTATTTTATGATTTGTTTTTCTCTGAACGATTTTCGGCAGATTGCTGTTTCAAAACGAAAAACGTACAGAAGCTTTCGCAAAATTATGCAAAGGACAATTCAATTAAATTCAATTCATTTCAATCTTTATTATATCCCAAAAGGGTAATTAAAAAGCTCTCATACAGTAAACACATTGAAATATTAAAAACATTAAAATCACAAAATGTACGTAACATGCCAAATTGGCTGATATAGACTTGACAAAATGTCGGGATCCTGACAGTAATTCATTTTTAGTTTTAACTTACCATTGGTGATTTTGTTTCGTGCAATACCTTAAAAGAAAGCTATATATTTTCTTGAATCTATAAAGATATCAATTTAAAATTTAAATCTCAATTTCGTGGTCAAATCAGATAAACATCAGACATACATCTTTAAGGAAAATGACTTCATTGTCACAGACAATCTTTGATCTAAAGTTCGTGGCTGTACATACCCCATGTGCATCTTCTGAAGGGATGATATAAGCTGTAATGCCATTGTCTCCCATTTTATCGCGAAGGGCAGCAAGCCGGGCTGAGGTATCGGTGACCGTAGGAGGATAAAACTATAAAGTAAAAACAACAAGAAGTAAAATGTCAAAGTTTTGGGGTTACAAGTTGCTTGGTTTCATTGTGTTTAGGCCTACAGTCGTGGCAACTAAATAATAAACCACATTGCAAAATGTCCAAGTCTTGAAAATTTGTTTGATATAAACTATTGTATACTTGTGTTTTATTTGTTGGATTTCGTAGTTATTGATCAAAGTGAGACTTTCCCCATCCCTTTTTTATACACAATCTGTGTACAAAATAAATGGAGATTAAAAAAGCAACCAATGAATTGAAAAGTTCAGGCGTTGTTATTATTATTATTTGTACCTACCGGTGGAGTTTTTGAACAATTTCGTACAGCCTCAGAGATCGTCTGACGCCGCCATCGAGCATGGGGTTTTACCGGCACCCCAGCCCCAAGCGAAGCAATGGGATCAGCAGTCACGCTCAACAATCCTTTAAAGTAAGAGAGAATACACAAATCATAACGAAACCTAAGATTGGATCAGAATTCTGAAAGGGGTCTTAAATAACAACTCAGATCTTTTGAACCGAATGAAAATACTGGAAGTGTTCAATAATATGAAAGTGTTGTGAACATGATTCTCCAATAGACCGCTGGCGTGATGGAGTTTTTTGCTTTGATAAGATGTCTGGAAGTTGAAGTGAAGTTAGTGCATTTACCGGAAACACCGTTATGGTGTCAGAGTTCAATTATGCATCAGCTGTTTTGTAGATTTTAGTCCATTTATACACCTTGGGTCTTGAAAAAGCGTTGGAAACTAATGTGCTTGATTCTAGAGAATACACGTTCCCACACTTTTTTCCTTATCACATAAATTCTGGTCATATATTTCTTCTCATTCTGACAAGTTTTGTTTTGAAATAAATTCCAGAGGCCCATGTATACACCTGGGATTTTCCCTCAAAGTGAACTTGTCCCACCCCTGGGGCTTGTTTAGATTTGACTCCACCTGGGAGGAAGGAATTTGAACCTTTTCAAAGGGGAAAAGGGGTGCGCCATATTCGACTATTTGTACAAACATTCCCAAGTACTGTATACGCTACCCATGCATTTGCCTTTACACATAAATGCATGAAAAACGTTTGATTTTGAAAAAACGCTACCAAAACAGGAATTCTTCTTAAGTTTACAAATTCTTTTGAATAATTGAAAACAAGTCGGCCCCACGAAATGATTTTAATTATCCATGGCTTGTGAATGTTGACCCTTCATCATCATAAAGTTTTTCCGGTACTATTCCAGGAGATTTGTCTCCCAGGACAGTATTTCCTAGTGTGCTCTCTCACTAGCTTCTATATCTGGCATAGGAGCCACTTTTCCCTAAAAAGATTCTATGCCTCAATACATTGCATGATGAGAGAGGGAGACAACTAATCCTTTAACAGCGGCTGATTTGGACTAGTGGTACCAAGGTATACGCCCACTTGCTGTTATCTCTTTGAACAGACGGTTCTTTGTGAATACCATCAAACAATAACCTAAAAACTTACCTGCCGTGAGCATAAATCCAAACACCAGCAAAATTCGCGACATTCTGAGGTCTTTTCACCCGATTTGTGAACCCAAAACAATGTGATATCTTCAAAGAAAAACTGCTGAGTGGTTGTAAAAGATGCAGAACTGTCGACCGTGCCCTTGTGAGCGCTGGTGGCTTAAGACCTCTCACTATTTTTTCTCCAATAATGTATTGTAATGTGATCGTTGTATTGGAGGGCTTGGTGGCACTGAGGTCATTACCAATATTTGTGGACCTTATCAAATGTCAATACAATTGATATTCAGTGTTTTAAAGGGCCTGTTTTTTAAGCTGTGGGTTTTAAAGCCCTAGCTCAACAATGGTAAACTGACTGTTAATGCTTCCATTCTTTGCACTTATCAAGATGTATGTAATAAAACCAACTTCTGTGAAAATGTCAGCTCATTTTGTTGTTTCATTTGCGAGAAAACGTTAAAAATGCATTCAGCTTTTTTTTTACGCATTCCTGAAGGCAGAGTTTTCGTCTCACTGAGAGGAAAACTGATTTTTGATCTTATTTCATTTATTATTTTAAAACAATAACACTTCAGGCAAAAATGTTTCAAGGGAAGTTTTCTACCATTATTTTTATGGCATGTAAAGTATATGTAAATCTGTGCACATTTATGTTTTTCTTCTTACCAGTGTTGAGCTTGGGCTTTAAGCATTTCTCATTTTTTTTTCCCAATCTCGAGATATTATGTAGCCTATAAAATTTACATGAAAAAATATAATTGTTAAAGTTATAGAATGTTTTTTTTTTTAAAATATAGCATTTTTACCACATTTTGCCATTGTGACTTTGGGATTCTTCATTGAATTTTGCATTGTTATCTTTTTCTCGCATGGTTAGGGCGGTGGGGGATTAACGCACATGCGTGTTTATTGTAGGCTGGTGCCATAACATGAATCTCCTATACTATACATTTTTTTAATGATCTCAGACTGTTCTGGTAGCTAAACTACTTGGACTTTGTCCTTTACCTTTAGGAATTTACCTCCCAACACCTCGGTCATACCATGATTGCATAAAGTTTTTATCAGTATATAGTTTATGAGAAAGAATGTTCTTTTTGACAAATCCAAAATAAAAATTAGCGAAGATGTTACTCAAAAATTATTAGTGATGTTTCACTGCTAAGCTAGCAGCTTCTTCAGACTGGCAACTCATACCACTCGACACTGTCCCTTTATAGCTGCTTGAAGCTGCCGTAGAGGGCGTGGTGTGGATGGGTTGATCAAAGATGTTGTTCAGTTTGTAGGCCCCCTCGTCCTTATTAAGTGTGTTGTTGTCTCCCCTCCTACGAATCCAAATTGTTTCTTTAAGCCATCTGGTGGTTCTGTCCGATTCTCTGTCGATGACTGTGGACTTGTCCCAATCGATGTTGGATTTATCAAAAAGAACATTCTTTCCAATTTTCTGACAAACAATCCAGATGAACTTATTCAAAGAAGTATATAGTTTAGTTTAGTCACACTAGAAATCAGTCGATATTGCACAGAAGTTAAATGTCATTGATGGTAGGCCTCCTGAAACAAATAGGCTTTCAGAAGTGTCTTAAATGTGTTGAGAGATGTAGCGTCCCTGATATGATTGGGAAAATTATTCCAGAGTTTGGGTCCATAGACTGAGAAGGCTCTATCGGCAAAAGTGACGTGATTCGTTCTTGGCACAACAAAGTATGGTGAACAGGAGCTATTTGATCAAAGTTGTCTCCGTCCAGCACAAGCTTGCAGCATACCCATGATGTAATCAGGGGCTTGATTATGACAGGCTTTGAACATGAGAGTGATGACCTTGAAGTCGATCCTTTGTTGAATTGGGAACCAGTGTAGTTTGATGAGATCCGGGGTAATGGAGTCGAACTTGCGTTTGTTCATGATTAGTCTAGCAGCAGTTTGCTGAACGTTGTTTAGCCTCCTTTTGAGTTTTTGACCGACTCCAATCAAAAGACAGTTACAGTAGTCAAGTCTTGAAGTGACCAAAGTGTGCACTGCCAGCTTGGTTGCATCGACAGTCAGCAGTTCACGGGCCCTGCCAATGTTAGTGAGATGGAAGTTGGCGGTCTTAATTATGCTGGACACCTGTGCAGACATGGTTATCGCAGGGTCAAACATGGCCCCAAGATTTCTGACTGGCTTGGTTTTGACTAAGACGCCAAGTCGAGCAACTTTCACGGATGGGAGATTGAGCTTGGCAAGTTGTGCTCTGAATCCGCTCACTACTACCTCGGTCTTGTCAGCGTTGAGTTTGAGAAAGTTTGCTGACATCCAGGCCTGTACCTCAGTTATGCAGTCTTTAACTTTTGACACATTTAGAAGGACCTCAGATGACTTGACAGGACAAATAGATGTGTAGATCTGGTTGTCATCAGCGTACATGTGTAGTTCTAAGTCGTGTTTATGGATGATCTGCCCAAGAGGAAGAGTGTATATCAGAAACAGCAGGGGGCCAAGGATTGACCCCTGGGGAACACCAAACAGCAGATCATGAGGTGTTGAGAACTCTTCATTGATGCGGACCCATTGCTTGCCATTTTTTGGGGTTGGATTCCTGGTGTGGGATACTGTGCAGCATGCATTTTAAGCTTGCAGTTAGACGTGCACCGTATCTTTACATGCATTTTGACTTCCAAAATGGCAGACCATGAGGCAGACGTTAGCTGTGTTTCACGTCAGTGCAAGGGATCCATTAGCCTGTAACAGAGTCTCCATCTAATTAAACAGGGGCATAGATGTACATTTCTGCATGAAGGGAAGCAAATCAGATTACAGCCTTTCATTGAAAGACACTTTTTTTTTGTTTTTTTGTTTTTCTGACAGGTGATACTTGAGATGAGACTCCAGCAGAGTGGATCACTGAGTATGTTGTTCCAAACAATCAATTAAGCCAAGTTGCCAGAGTTGGTTACGACCCACAACTCCTGTCAATACGTGAGTATTTAACAGCCATACAAACTAATGGAAGTATAATATAATTTTCACTGGAAGATTTGTTCTTGTTTAAATTAATCAGATGTGTATTTTGTGACTGACAAAAAATATCATTTATGATATTTCCATGTTTTCCATCAGATGATTTCTACATCTTCAATTGTGCCTTTGAGGATTGTGAGCTGAAGCGGATTATCAACCTTAATCCCCAAATTCCTGATCCGGATCTTATCAAGGATGATAACGAAGAAGATGATAAGAGTGATTTTATGATTGACTACATCTGGGCAGACAGTCAACAGGTGGATTATGGAATACAACCACTGACTCCATATGATACGCAACTGTACGCGGGTAAGTTTTTATTAATTTAAATCTTTATCTAAAGGTTTAACAAATTTTATCTACCCATCTTTGTTCATGGTTTTTAAAAAAGCACTTTAGTACCTCTGACAATAGACCGATTGCTCGACCAATGTTGACATGCGGTCACGTGACCTCCTATGGGTATAATGCCATACAGCTAATGGCAAAATACGTGTAAAGAAGGGTTAATCAAACTTACAAAATGCTGTCACCAATTGAAAATGTTTGGGATACTTAGCAACTTGGAAGTATTTCTCCAAAATTGTGAAATCTTTGTGATGATCTTGGCCCAATTTCATGGCACTGCTTACCACAGAATTCTGTGATTACCGTGCCATGTGAAGCTTGTAATTTATGGGATTTAAGTGCCAAATTCCGGGGTAAGCAGAGCCATGAACTTTGGCCCTGATGCACAATAAAATATGAAGTGACTTAAGTTTTACAGTGTGATATTACTTCAATCAGCAGACAGTGATTATTCAAAACATTTCATAACTCATGAGAAGTATTTCATAGGTTCTACAACAACCACACAATGAGGATTGGGTGTATCACCCATACTGCAATTTTCCTGCCCACAAGGGTTGATTTCCTTTGTGACACTTCAGACATCTGTGTCATCTACCCCGTGTACCAATTGAGGGTGATCGTACTTACTCACATATTGTAAAAAGAGGGCAGACTATTTTTCTCTTCAGCCACAATTTTAAAACAATACAGTTTTGCAGCTTAAATCATTCCAGTTTCTTCTAATAAGTAATTGATTGATTGATGCTGTATGTCTTTATACAACATCATGTTATTGAGTGGACAGTAGGGGGAGGGGTTATAATAATAATTAATCTGTAAAATAATTTTAGTCTATCATGTCATAGTTCTGATGGCTGAGTCCTCATACTGTGGGTTTGAATCCTGGGGTGGATTTCACAAAACTAGTCCTAACTTAGGACTAGTTCTAACTGATGACAAGTCCTATAAGTTAGGACTAGTTACTCATCCTAACTCGAGGTAAGACTAGTCCTAACGCTTTGTGAAATCCACACCAGGTCCCAACAGTTGTGGCCTTGGGGAAGACACTTCACTTTAATTGCTTCTCATCACCCAGGAGTAAATGGGTACCTGCGAGGGTAGAGATTAATGATGTGAATGATTAGCAACCTGTGCACTGATAAGGCTGCTGGTGCTGCATACTCCCAAAGGAGTTGAGATGGTTTCAGGATAGCTTCAGGCCCAAAATTACTTATGGGAGATTTTGAACAGAATTAAAAGACAAAACACCCAATACTTTAGTATGTTAATTGTGTGCAATTTATTTCTCAACATTTTGTTTTGAGTTCAGTAGACAGATCTTTTGTAGCTATAACATTCTGTTCTTGTAAGTAAATGTAGTGTGTTACATATCTTCTAGTACTGTTGTAGTATAGTTTTTCTTTGTACCTTCTTGTATTACACTCTTAACATTAATTTTTACTCAACAAATTTAGTAACTTTTATTTTTAATGGGAAAGTATAACATTGTTTGTTAAGAAGCCTACTTTTATTCCCACCCTTTTAGTTTTCAACACAAATATCATGAACTATACACTGTACTGTTTTGATCACAGTACCTAACATTTTCATTTTTCAATTATAGTCCAAATGTGTGTTATCTTTGAGCATAAAAGCAGCTGTTAACAACCTTTGTAATTTTGAACTTCCATTTTTCTATGTTATACTTTCCCTATAAGCTAACTCTAACATTTAGATTTAAACGACTAAAATATTGGTATGACGTTTTAAAAATATTTAACCACAAAATTTTGATAATTTCTATAAATCACCAAGTACGTTTATGTCATCTCCTTTAATTAGAAAGATTTAATTAGAATGTTCGAAAGCAAAGAAGGAAGCCAATGGTAATATATATCTATATGTTAAAAAAAGGTTAAAAAGTACATTCTTTTCAATTTTAATTTAGTCTACAGATGATTGCCATTGAAGTGGGAAGTATGTCTAATCCTTTTTTATAGTCTCTGCCCAAACTGTCAAATGACAAAGGCTTCATATGACACGTATGTTGTTCCCCCAAGTTTGAAATATGGGATAAAGTTATTGATGACTGTGTATAGACCTTAAGCGCATGACATTATTTGTGTTGATTGGTAGTTACATTATACTAGTGAGGGTCCTTGCTGAATTATACATGTACTTAAACCAATAATACATTAAAACCCTTACCCTCCCAAATCCTTCTATATCCTCTTTGCCAAAATGAAGGATTCAGAAGGACTGAGGGCTGTAGGCCCAAATAACAATTGCTTATCACTGGGTCAGGCATTCCAATCTTATCCAAGTCCAAACAATTTGGTGTGGAGTAACATAGGAGAGGAGGATTGAGATCAGGTGTAGGCAAGTGTGCCTAGGGTAAGGGTTAAGGTCTTGTATTACACAAAGGTCATGACACCATGCTTTGTTCTTGTACCTTGGCTTGTGCCTTAATAGTATTCAGTCTAATGAATACACTTTACAAAAGAAAAATAATAAACGAAGTTTGTGTGTCAAAAAAACCTTCAATAACTGATCTAATAATCATGGAATCATATACCTCCCCTGAAGTATTAATGATTTTTAAGACAGTTTGTTCACTTTACAAGATAGAGTACAGTGCACTGAAGAGCATAACTAAGATGGTTACCACACATGGTGCTTTCATCTGTCCACTGCTTGTCGTACCAGGAAGTTCAACTTCAAAGGTGAACTTAACAGGGTTAGTGTTCTTCATCATCCAATCCTTGCCTTCTTTAGAGAGCTCTGGTCGGGGTCCTATCTCATCACGGACCCTTTGGTTATACGTGTTGTACCAAGCCAACTGGTGAAGTATAGCACACTCAATGCATTACCGTTAAGGTTTGTTTACAAGTGAATCAAATAATCCAGATATTAAGCAACATCCAAACTTCTAATAAAACAATGCTTACATCTGTTTTCTGATTGTTTTAGGTTTTTGAACTTTGCAATCAAGATGTGCATTAAATTTTCTGCAATTTAAAGTTTTTTTTTTTTTGCTTACCTGTTTGTTGTTGAACAAAGTGAAGTCGATCAGTTTTTCCTCAAATGGCACAAGGGAGATCATCTTGAATGTCATGTAGTTATAGTTATTGAAGTCATGCTAAGATAAAAATGCAATTGAAATCATAATCATTGTTAGGTTTGTTTCTTTATATAGGTAGAAAATCCAGATTTCTCACATGTTGCTTGCAGCAGTTTACACTCAAAGCACACAAACAACTTGAAGTAAGTACCTGTTATTTCTTCTTCACCCAAACAGATATTCTTTTATGTTTTTTCAAATGATAAATTAAGTTGTAGCATGTCATGCCCGAGTGGTCTAGAGCATCAAACTCAAGTTCTGCTGGCTGAGTCATCAGAGTGTTGGTTTGAATCCTAGTTGTGACACTTGTGTCCTTGGGCAAGACACTTGACTACAATTGCTTCTTATCACCCAGGAGTAAATGGGTACCTACGAGTGTAGAGATTGTTGATGTGAATGATCAGCAACATGTATGCCCACTTGGCTGTCCGTGCTGCATACTCCAAAGGAGTTAAGATAGTTTCAGGAATGCTTTAAATCCCAATGAACAGGGGTAGTAATAGTGTGAGACGCTTTGATACAATGTTCAAAATGCCTGTTATTATTTATTTTTAAATTGTTTTCCTTTTTTTTTTTTACTTTAAACCAAAATGCTCAAAAGCTTGTTCTGTGAGATAATGATGAACGTTTTGAGTTTTCTCTTACCCCAACAGTTGCTGGAATACTTCTCATAACATTCTCAATACGTATTCCAAAAGAGCCATCCTCGTAATATCCAGGCTCTGTCAAATAAAATCAACAATGATTCTATTGATGTATTTATTTGGAAAGAGTTTAAAAATTGTCAAGTTAGGTGAAGCATCAGTTAAGACAACAAACTGCATGCAAGGTTTAACCATTTGGGGTGGTATGTGGAGTTTTATGTCAAAGTTTTGTCCAAGTTGTGAAGTGGTTTCATATCGATGGGGAGTTAGGGTCTCTTTCTGAATTCCACCAAAAAAACCTGCAAGCAAATTTGTTCTCGCTCTGTTGAACAACACAACATAAACTGAAAGTTTGCATGAATCAACACAATCAAAAGAAAGTTGATTTACTGTTTGCCATCAACCAATGCTACGCCTTGCTTCAAATCAAAATATCTTAATTTTTAAAAATGAAATAAGGGCCATGTCACACGAGGCAATTTACAGGCAAGCTCCAATAGGAAAACTGTATTCACATTTAAGTTTTCCAACTTTTTTCTAGGGGATTGTGAGTCACAGCTAGAAGATTGTCTCTTGTGCTACTGAAGTGTTCCTTTTGGGTGCAGTGCTCTTGGTTGCCTCCAAGTTGCCTGAAAAAGATTGCCCTGTGTGACTTGGCCTTAAGTTCTCAAATCTATTCTTTAACCAATTTTTTGATCAATTCAAGATTTTTCATTTGGAGTTTAAACCGCCTTAAGTTCATGATGCCAGTTTATTCCATATAAGGAAATTATGAGCATTGTTGAATATTGTTGTATAACATTTTTTGCCAAACAATTTTGACCTGTCACCATGAAACCCACACAAAGTCGCAACTCTACATTTCCAGTAAACAACACTTTAAGTCAGTTTTTGTTAGATAACTTTGTAATCTTTAGATATTCATCTAGTACTACCTCATAAAAACAAAATCTGATCAGTTCATGATAAGTTCATGATTTAAACAATTTCAAGAGGTGAGGTCAAAAGTAGCATAGAGTAGAGAAAAAAGTCAATGAAACATCCTCCAAAGATTATGAAATGAAACCCACAGTCGGTAGCACCTTGTTATTCCCCTACGTACCATTGTAGTTATCACCACAAGGCTGAAATCTTCATCGTTCTATTGATTCTTTACTCTGTTTGACTTGTTACTGATAGGTCATAATAGACCTGATGCACATGATTTCATTTTAGTAGGGTGCCCTCAGCTAGTGGTCAAAAGATGGTTGCACAATGACTCATCCTTTGTGCCATGCGTACATAGATGTGCTTTTTCCGGTATTTCATCCTTATTTTACCTCTGTAAGATGGCAGCTTGATGACATTAATACATAATGTCTATCCCCTCACATGGGATTATTGGGAAGGGTTGCCCACATAAGTTATAATCATAAACAGTTAACTGGAGATCTTGAAAATCTAAAATTAAAAATTTGCAACTTTGTCCGAGTTTCGTGGTGCCAAGTCAGAATTTATAAACAAATGCAAAGCTGTAAATCATATTTATTTCAAGATGTTCAAACGTGTAGTATCACAATAAGCATTAAATACAAATGGCAGTTTTAGTTTAAGCATGAATAAAGTATGTGAATGAATGCAATGCATGCAGATGATGTGCAAGAAATGATCTGATTGAAATGTTTGTTTTGGGAAATGACAGAAGTACCAAACCAAGAACAGTGTTAGTAATAGGCTGATAAAAATAGAGTGTCAGTTGTGCAAAAAACAAACCTGTCTCAACAAACCTGTCTCATGTCATCACAAAAAATACACCAAGTTGAGTTATTTTTCCAGATGCTTTAGAACAAACAAATATGTTGAAAGGTTTTCCATAATAGCATACAAAAGTTTCCGAGGGAGATTATGTATTTTCTGTTATAAATCGTTGAACAATTTGAAGATATATTCTTTAAAAAAATTCCAAATGTTTGTTTCTGCAGATCATTTCCACGTTTGGGAGATTGAAGAGCTCATAACTGGTGTTAGTTCATGACGGTAAGAAAAACTACAAAATATCACAGAGTGCTGGTTTGATTTATTCAGCAAACCTCCTACGAATGGCCTCCTAGTTGGGTGAAAAATATTGGCTATTTGGCACTTGGAAGAGTTTAACTTACCTTTTGAACACGCTGCTTGTTACCTATTTTAAACCCTTCAGAGACCATGCATTTCATGTCGATTTTGCTGACTTTTAAACATTCAGCTAGTCAAAAAATTCTTTGAAGCAGAAATTCTGTTGGGTTTGAGACATTATAGACAGTTAACTTGGGAAACATGGGAAAGTATCAATTCTGGGCATGACCTTTACGGTTGAATAAAGTAGGTCTAATCTTGTGGCTGTTTGCGGAAGCTATTGGCATTTTGGTACAAGTGGCTTGCGGCCGCCTTAGCCTCTATAAGGGTTACGGACATCTTTCGTGATGATTATGGTTAGAGATCTTGTGTATCCTACAAGCTTCTACATCCCACCTTGGAGGAAGGACTTTTCCTTCCTTGATGGCCCCACAAGCAACAAGGCTCATTCCATTAGCGCACATGGTATAACAATTTTATCATGTAGCAAACATGCAAACAAAGAAAAAAGCAGAACAAAACACTTGTTTTATTTCAATTTTCTTAACGTGTCTTCTCATTCTGTGTTTTGATTGTTCCTGAAGGTTCGCACAAAAGAACATTTTAAAAATGACCTTTAAAAAACTTCAGCTTTAGAATATTTTATTCTTGAAATGTTAAACTGAAAGTTAGTCTCAGTGAATGTCCCTGGTAAATATTGACTGTTTCTTGGGTTTATCACCATTAAATGAGAACAGTGAGCATGTAAATGTGTGTATTGCTTTCATGATGCAGGATTTCAGAGGGGGATCCCAAAGCTGTTACAATCCGAAACAAGGATTCTTGCTTACTGGATGATAATCATGACTGTTGAACTTGGTGAGTTATGATTTTCCAAACATTAATGCTCAACACTTTTTACAGTAAAGTGACATCAAGTTTTGTCAAGTTGATTTTCAAAGTGTTGATAATGGTATTAATCCATATTGAGAATGATATTGATGACAATTAGCATCGATGTTGATAATGTCAGTATGGTGATAATTGATTCTGAATTGTGTGTCATATATACACCAGAAATGAATTGAAATTACTGTATGTTTCATCGTTATGAAATGTGTTTACCCTCAGAGATATTGTGGATTAAATTAGCAAAGTTTATAAGTACTTTCTGAATTGTATCAAAGAGTAACACTGTACATACCAGGGCATTTCATGGTAGGCAAAGTTGTGAGTATTTTGACTATGATTCGATATTTTACACTGTAAATTCACAAGTATTAAACATTTTTCTGTGGCATTTGCACAAAATGCCTTGTTATATTATAAATTTTCAATAATTTTTGCACACTTTTTGCCTGACAATTTAAACCATAACACCACAGACAGGACTTGGTCAGTATAATATGAACGAAAGAATTGTCTAAAATTTAAACATTTACCAAATATTTGTTTCGGGAGGGGATCTGTGATATAGAGCAGTTTATAATTAGCCATAAGCTGTAAGTGTGTTTTTCTAAAAATACCCTCTAATAAAACAATCGGCTAGGTTAAAAGGCCATCACTATCTACTGCTCTTAGTTTGACATATTTTAATTATCTGTAGTTTTAATTTATTTTTTGGTATCCATTCGGACAGATTTAATGCCCTCTAAAAGTTATCAAATTGATGGTGGAGCACTTGGTGGCAAGTTTATAAGAAAGGTTAGTTTTGGGGGATATAAGTGTCTTTTATTTATTTTTTATTTTTTTGTGTGTGTTGGCTTACCATTCGATTGGATGAAGTTTGAACGGTAAGATGACAGTGCTTCAAATATTCATTGGTAAAAGCAAAGGGGGAAAAACACACAAAAGAAAGAAATTGAAAGTGAGAAATGTTATTTATTACTAAGGCAACCTGGCTTGATGGTTACTGTTGATGGACTTCTCTGACCTGCTAATAAATAGAAACAGTTAACAGAACTTACCTTTTAATTTGTGTTGAGGCAACTTACTGTGGCATTTCAATACGATCTGCATTTCTAGCCTAGAATTTAGCGGTTTAGGAACTTACCTACATCTATTGCTGTGTCAAGCCAAGAAAACAATATAATCTTTTGGTGTTCTAATGAACGATTATGAGGCCTCAAATGAGGTTGGGTTGAAAAATACATTTAAATTTTTAAGCATTCTGAATTAAGCATGCTAAAGTATTTATTGAGATTATTCAACAATAAATCTTTGCATGATAAATGTTAATGACCAGCTACAAATGGTTTTAGATCTAAGTGAGCCACAGGAACACATTTCAGTCTCAAGCCATACATACCATCTGAAATAAAGACGTCTAAACTTAAACTCTTTCCACCCACTTAGTCAGGGATGTTGATTGGATCTAATGTACAAATCGGTTGATTAATAAATAAGATCAAGATTGTCGACTTTACAAATAAGTTTTAATACAGTGTGAAATGATCAGAAACAAAATTCTCTATTCACTGTTTTATGAAGCCTATTTAGATGACACACTTCAAAGATGAATCTTGAACCTTGACATTTGACCTGTTAAGTTAGTATATGAGGTAAAGGAATGCATGGGATAGCAGTCATGAGTCAAGACACTGTTGTTGTGTATGGATAGAAAAGGCTCTCTTTAAAAGAAATCCTTAGTTAGAACTAAGGGAACCTGGCTTTTTCTCTTGATGGTACTGTTGATGGACTTCTGCAACCTGCTAATAACTTAGCTTTTGAGTTTGGGTTCTAAGGCAAGTTACTTTTGCGTAATAGTGTGATCCCTTATCCAAAACAGTATTCGTGATTGCATTTATGCAAAGGTAATATTTAAAAATTAAAAAAAATTGCACTTCAAGTTATGATTTGCATTTCAGGTCTAGAAGTTAGGGATTTGGGAAAACTTTGGAATGAGCTTACCTTCTGTTTTCAAATCTGATTGCTGTATTAAGACCAGAAAAGGCTATGAATACAAGACCTCAAAGATCAGTTTGGGTAAAACTAAAGAGAAAGAAAGACTGGTACAAGACAAGATACCATGGGAGATTTACTCCTCTAAATTCAGGAGTACATATGCACCTTTTAGGATAATTGCTGTTCAAATGACTGGATTTTTACCAGGATAGTAATTGTTATTGTGACTGATTACTACAAATAATTTGGTTTGCTCCACCTAGAAGTATATTTTTGACAGATTACTATAGTATTTGGGATATAGATATAGTTTTTGTGTGATTGGGTAAATGTAGTCAACTGACTTAAATCCCTCCACCTAGGAGTGCATTGATATAGAAATTGTACAGAAATTGTTTATATGATTGAAGGTGAGGGACACATTCTTCTGTGCCTATAGAAGTATTATTGTTACTTATACTAGTGATGTGATTGAGGGTTACATTAGGGATTATTGCTTCCTTTCACCTGGGAGTAGATTTTTTGTCTGATTGATTTTTACTGTAGGTGCATATACCAAGGTGTTGATAGGATTTTAGCTGAGATTTGTCAAATAACCGTAAACAATTGCCGTAAAAAATTTTTAAAGGAAAATAATGTGTTTAAGAAACACATTTAGAATGTTCAGCAAGCTTGTTGAATCCCAAGCTTTATCTGAAGCATTAAAGCAATGCAACTTTAGGTGTGAGAGGATTAAAGAATGTGGTGTTAAATTTTGAAGAGCATCTGTAAATCTGTCTAAAAGTGAGCCACAGCAGTGCATTTCTGTTGCAAGCCATACATACCATTTGAAACTAAGACATTCCAACGTTTGTGAGATTGTTAACTTTACGCTTTTTAAATATAAAAAAAAAATAAGAAATATAATAATCCATTTACCGATTCCAGAAAGCTTGTAAGGCGACACACTTTAAAGTTGAACCTTGAACTTTGACCTGTTGGTTTTTATTAAAGGGTGTTATGTAAATCGAATTTTTTGGCAACTATGAAGTAGTGGGTTGACTGATGATAGTGCCCTCTACTGCTGATGGATTACTAACCGCTACACAACATTAGCGTCTTGACTCAAGACTAAATTATTAGTAGAAGTATTGGCTGAATAAATCAAGTGGACCTTGTCACTTACCACAACAGTGAAATAGACAGTGGAACAAAATAGAACATGCAAGAAATGCCAAAGATTGATGTGATGGTTAGAAGCATCATGCATTTTGAAGTTTATGTGGGTTGGTCCCATATTGGGTGGGGGCAGATGGTAGGATGGGGTTCAACATACCATCGGATTGAAACATATTTGTCTGTAATGGTTTCTCTCCCTCCCTAACTCCAATCCTGATCCTGGCTGGACCTACATTAATAAACTTAGTTAGTAGTGGGGAACACTTGGAGTTTCATCACTTGATGCAATTTTGAATATTAAAGGATAGCATTAGTATCTGGTTCATAGATATCAAAGTGACTTGATGATATAATGGATTGAGTATAGGTGAACCAAATAACCACCTGGAGACTGATATAACTATCTTTGATGTAAATGAGAGGGTATTGTTCCATTATGTGGGTTGAATGCCAATCTTGATGGTTGTAAACTTTGCTATGTTAACCAAACAGACTTGGTCAAAATCATCACAGCAATATGTAATGTCATAATATGAATCAAAACACTAAAGCTGTTCATGTGTTTAAAAAAAGAGCAGTTTGGTGATATTATGGCTTTTTACACACATTATAATCCCATAGAATCAATCGTGACATACTGCCAAATATAATTGGCTTTAATTTGTAGTTGGTGGTTGTGGCTGCAGCTGCAGCTATTGCTAAGGGTGTTGCTAATGGCAGCCTGTGCTCCAACACATGCTCTTAGGTGATCCAGAGGTAGCCGTAGACGTGACCACCAATTCAGACCCTGCCTTTTATAACCAGCAAGGATGGGGTCTAAGAACTGAACTTAAGACATGGGCCCAATTTGATAGAGCTGCTGAAACAGAAAATAGTGCTTAACAATTGTCTACTCAGCTAAAATAAGCAGAATGCCAGTCACAGATTGTACATGTGACATGCTATTTTTTCTGGTAATCTTATTCTGGTAAGCATAATTTTGTTTGTGGTTAGCTACTTTATATGCTTAAGCAGCTCTATGAAATTGGGCCCAGGACACTCCATGGTTTGTTGTCTCTTAGATGTAGAAACTCATACCAAGTCACTGACAATGTTGGAGACTTATCAATAATTGTACAATTGTATGAAATCATGCAGGACCTGCTAAAAATAAAGATGTTACCAGGAATGAAACAAGTGTAGATACACAAAACATGTTAATATGACATAGATAACAACAGATCATTAGAATTTTGTCCATGACTCATTCTGTTTAGTCCCTTTAAAACTTTGTCTGTTTTTCTGTGTTTTATTTCAACAATATGGTTGAAAAGAACCCTGTTAAATTCAAAAAGGTACAAAATATACACATAAACTTAAGGTAAATAGATTGTTTATAACCCAAATCTAGCCATAGGTGCTATATCATTGCACTTTCCAAAATAACTTGATGCGACAAATTCTTACCACAATTTTGGGTTTAAGTAACATTGAAATTTACATTATTGGGGGATTTTCTCATGCTTTTGAATGATGTCTGGTGCAATGTCTTGTTCAGTCACAAGGGTTCAAGTTGAATTCCTCAGACTAAATCCAGTGTTGCTATGTTAAATGGTTAGGGGCAAGCTTTTTTTTTGTTTCATAAAAAACGAAAAACACTTCCACACAATTCTCAATTAAATGTACTGTGGCACAAGGAAATCTGGAGGTTGCAATGCAAAAGCTTGCCCAGATTCATTTCACACAGGAACGCTGGGTTTATTCTGAGGAATTCTGATTCACTTGTGACCGAACAAGGCATTGTACCAGATATCATTCAAATCTAATTCACAAGTGGCCTATTTGGAAAATGTGATCCATCTGCCAATATTTTTCTTTATGATGTTATTCTTTTAGAGGGATCAAATGTCAAATTGTGAAGCACGAAATTGTTTATGGTATTCGTAATAACATAACATTTTCAAACAGTTACTTGTATTGATATGTACATTTAACAAATCTTTCTGCTTATGTGTTATGATTGGTCAAAAGTTTCTGACTATGTTTGCATAATGAATATTGATTTTCTTTTCTTTTGTTTCTTTTTTAGGAATCTTTGGAGAAACTCTGGACTTATTCATTGGGGAATATCACTTTCAGGAAGGGTGAGTGTAAATGTTCACATCAGTCATCTCTTTTCCCTGCCATCCACTCATTATCGCAACATTATCCATAATTATCTCAGATTGTTTTTCCTCAGGATTTAGAAAGTAGAACCTTGTACAAACTGGGGCCTTGTATCTTGCAAACTCATACTAATGAGCATCGACTGTACTGAGTATACAGTGGTTTATCATGCATGTGATGTGATAAAAAAACAGCAACCGAAACCTGTAAATAATTGTTCCTTCTAGAGAAGACTGTCTGGAGGATTGAACTGAATATACCCACTCAAAACCAATATTATAACACCTCTTCCTTTGATTCTATCTGTTGATTGGCCGAACGTGCGTCACGTGGTGTTGTGTATTTTTACTATCACACTGCACACCGACCAAAAGAACTATCAAATGGTACTATCCAACGACAACCTCGAACCCGGTGAAACGATCAAATAATACGTGCATTTGAAATACGATATGAGAACGAATGCAGTGTGGTACCCCACTTTCTTTTTGTCAAAATTTCCTGTCAGATTTTATACAGTTGTTTGAAGACTGATATACGCACAGTTGTTTGACGAATATTACCACAAAATGGATGAAATTGAGGTGTTATAAAACAAATATTGACTGCTTTATCTCGTGGCGTAGTAAAACTAGTCACTCTCGGTGATCCCCGGAGCCGCCTATCTTTCCTCGGCTCCGCCTCGGGAAGATAGGCTGCTCCTGGGATCACCTCGAGTGACTAGTTTTACTACGCCACTCGAAGCAGTCAATATTTGTATACTATATTTCATTATAAGTAAATTATCAGAACCAGCAATTCCCCAAGGTGATGCGTTTGAATCCTGTTTTATTGAAACCATGAATTCTACATACCTTCATGAACATTGAGGAAATGCCCAATACCGTGTCCTGTTCCGTGGTTATAGTCCAACCCTCCTTGCCACAAATGGCCTCTTGCGTATGCATCAATATCCCGCCCTGATCATAAACACAAAGTATCAATGGTCACGATGTAGTCTCAAATTATCGATGATGTATTCATCAAAAGTTCCGTAGTAGTATAGTTGCTCCCCATTATTTCAGAACCATACTTCATCCTTGTACTTTTGTTGCAAACTGCAAGTAGGTTTGATAAAGTGCCTAACAGTGCAATACAGTCCATCCGCTCAAGGGTAGCTTTTAGGACAGCATCGACCCCTTGTATACATGTCACAAGCGGCTACTGTGCCATTGTCACCATTTTGGGAGTCAACAGGTATACTTGTAAACACTGCATTGCCTAAAATTTGCACTACACTTTATGTACTGTCCTAAAAGCTATCCTTGAGTACAGGGACATTAACTCCCAAAATGACACAACCAAGATAATTGGGATGTGACATTGGGCAATAGGGATTCAAGATAAATGCATGTTTGAAACGTCTCTCATCTTTAAAAGTTAGATGAAAGAGATGAGTGTTATTTTTCAAAAACCAGTGATATTATTTCCCTTTGGGGAAACTAAGGCACTATAAAAAAAAAATTCAACAGACTGTTTTAAAATCAGCATCAAGGGTAAAGTTTGCGAGAGGGTAATGTTTCTGTGAACTTTCATGTCATCTGTTTCTGGTTTTGATATAAATAAAAAAGGAATGTACCATAAACTCCATCTCTGAACACCGCCATGACCAAGTCAATGCTTCCCAGTAGAACTCTAGTATATGATTCCTGAAGAGAGAAATTACAAAGGCTCATTAAAGTGTAATCCATATCTTCCATTCTGCTTGAGTTTGATAGATTTATTTCAGTACTGCACTGCCATCTAATCTAAACAGTACAGAGGTCACTGTCTTATTTGAGAGAGGTTGTTGCCAGAAATGTCTAGTGGTTTTATAGACTAAGCATTACTTCTTTTGAGTGTGATAAGCATGCAGTCTAGTGCAACTGTACATGGGTTTGAATTCATAATGTTGGTTTGAATTCAAAGCCTTTCTAGTCATGGCAGTGGTGGCCTTAATGTCAAGAAGTCCTAGAGTTTCTTTCACTAGTTTACACTGTAGTTTACAGTGTAAAAGAACTCGGGATCTGATCATCATGGAGGAGTAGATACCCTGTCTCTGGTTAACCCATATCTTCTTTTCTACGGGATTTCACAAAGAACACACAAAACGCTGTTATCACCTACTACGGGAAAAACCATAGATGAACCGGAAGCCTAAAGAGTCTTTCTTCATATACTGTCGCTATTAGTGATATGAGACGAAAGTCATGACAACATATATATCACATTAAAGGAAATGATGTGCTCTTTTCAACAGTACTTTGTTGGTGTATGTTTACTTCGAAGGCAGTAAATAAATAATGTTTATTGCAGTGCAGCATGGGGCGATACATGGTCTTAGGCAGGAATAGTGTTTATGTCCACAAACCAGGCAGGTGGATATGGGTTGATATTGCAAGAAACCATGTCTATGTACAGCATGTTAAAGTTACTTGATTTTACCCCAAACTTCAAATTATGTGCATTTATTGTACCAGTGCTTTTGAATATAATTTCTAAAAGCAGTGCACTTGGAAGATTTGGGGGAATTTGTGTGAAGTGGTTGTGAGTTTTATACGTGGGAGTCACTCACCCTCATGAATTCGGTTGGAGTACCAAAATGGAATGTCCTGGTGATGTCACATGTACCTTGCCTGAAATCAGAGACAGTTGCTTTAATAGACTGGAAGAATATGTCCAAAATGAAGTTCTACTTGGCTATCAAAGTGTTTTTATGCTTTGTATTTGAATTTCCAGCAAAATATTCTAGATTCAATTTACTTACAAGTATTGGCCTCCAGAATCCAAAAGGAAAGTGCTGGCCTTTGTTATGGCAACATCAGTTTCTGGTGTAGATCTATATAAAACATAATAATGAACTTGATTTGTATATGGAATGGGCTTACATAATCTATTGCCATGATGTATTCCTGTGAGTGGAGAGGAACAATAATTGTACTGTATCTAACTAGCTTCAAGACAAATTGACACTACAACCACTTTAAATTGCTATGAAAATAATACTCACTTTTAAAACACAAACCTATACCTGAATCAACTATAAAGCATTAGTAACGTTATCAACTTCTTGGTGCAGTGAAGCAATAATGGCACTGATTAAAAAAACCAAAACATAGATAAAGGAAGGCAGAAATAGCTACTTACGTATAGTGAATAATGGCACCATGAGGTCCAAATCCAGCAATGGTCCCAAAACTTAAACCTCTATTGTCCTCAAATGCACTGTTAAATAAAGGCAGAGAATTAAAAAATCAATCAAATAAATAGTTAATGTGAGTAAACACTCCTTATCATTGTTATACTTTTTGAATATTGTAAATTATGTAACTCACTAAAAGTAATGTATATACTTACGCTCTAAACTCAATAGCTTTCTGCATAACAATCTGCTCACTGATCACACTTTTGTCTCCTACCATTGGATCCTGCAAATTGATTTATCATTTACAAGTGTGAATAAATAGCTGTATCTAAGCACTACAGAATCTGAAAGTATGGGCATTAAGCCAATGTAGTAGATACAGTCATACACAATAAGAGTCAGAAGGGAGTACAGTGTACAAATATAACATTATTTTTTTTTGATGGACAGTTGATCACGGTATTGGAAGTTGATAAGAGGCAAAGCTGAGTGAACCAGTTGCTAACATGAAGTAATCTTGGAATTGTATGCATTTTATTCTGTGCTTGAATACTCTCGCGGGGAACTTGGTATGAACAGCAAAAATAGCATGGGGCACGCAATGGTGAATGGACCAGTGAGAATTTGGTTCTTGATCATGAATGAGTATAAGGTATTGTTATGATGAATTTTACCAATTCTACAATAGGGGGTTTTCACTTTCAATTTAAGCTCTGCTGAATGTATTGCTATATAAGTTGTATCTAAATAATTGATTACTTCAAGTTGTGTTTTCAAGATTATCAATAGTATTTAAAAGTCAGATCATTTACTTGATTACAATTTCATTCAAAATCACTTTCACTCTTAAATCACAAATACAAAGTGTTTTCATCTCACCTCTAAACTGTCAATGGTCTTTTGCATCCAAGCCCCAAGATTGCACAATGCAATGGAATCCATGGCCTATTCAGAAAATATTGTAGAATATCAAAGAAGGATCAAACTTTGCTGTAATTAACTAATGATAGTAATAATGTGTACTTATTGTGCACTTTTTCAAGCCAAGTAGGCTCCTCAAAGCACCTTACAGTATAATTACCCCCTGTTCATCAGCTGAGAAGCATTCCTAAAACTACATCAACTCCTTAGGAGTATGTAGCAGTGGCAACTGAATGGGCTCACAGGTTGCTGATCACTTACATTAAGAATCTCTACCCTTGCATGTACCTGTTTAATCCTGAGTGATGAGAAGTATTTATAGAAAAGTGTCTTGCTGAAAACACAAGCGTTACAAGTGAGTTTCGAACCGCACACTCCGATGACTTAGTCACCAGAACTTGAGTTTGATTCACTACACTGCTTGGCCACGAAATGCCACCAAACTATTTCTTGAAACTGTAGGCGCATTTAATATCTTAATTCATCTAAAAACTCATCTACATTTGTCTGTGTCTTGCATGAACCTTCTCCATCCCATGGGCTTCTCTTCTTTTAACTGCTAATCAGAGTATTTACAGTGTGGTTATCCATGTACTTCTTTAACTAGTTAAATGAAATGGCTTAGCTTGGTCAAACATGAGCTTCCTCCATCCACTGCTCTTCTCTTCCTTTAACTGCTAACTTATGTGTTTAAAGTATGGTTATCAACATACTTGTTTAACTAGTTAAATGAAATGCCTTAAGTTGGTCTTACATGAGCTTCCTCCATGCCTAAAGCCTCTGTTTCACTCTTCACTGCTTTCATGAGAAGAAGTGGAGAAGCTGTCACGTAGCGCTTATCCTAAATCAACAAAGTAATCACAAAATTACATTATGTCAGTTTTATTATCATGTTTGGTTTTTGTTTTTTTTTGTGTTTTTTTTCCGGGGGGTGGGGGGTTATGGAGGAGGAAATTTGATATTTATCCAATCATAATATAGCCTTGATGAAATTATTTTGAACTGAAGAGTAACTTTTAATATCGATTAACAGGAATTATTTCACATTGAAGACTTCAGCAAAACACTGTTGGGCCATTTTCTAGAAACCACATTTTACTTGGCTCTGGTTGGTGGGAGGGGGGGGGGCTTAGTTTATCCCCTCCCTACTCTCGATTGAAACTTACCCCAACAACATCATAGACAGCATAACTTGCGGCATTAGTAACCAGCATCTTACCACTCAATGCTGCACTCATGGTTGGTAGGTCAGTGAAAAACATGTTGTAGTCTTTGATGATCACACAAGCTGTTGATGAAATCAAATGCTGGGAAAATGGGTTCTTTCGAGATCAATCACTTTCCTCTTAGTGGCGTAACCAGAGGGGCTGGGGGCTCAGAACCCTTGCCCCCCCCCCCTTGCTGCCCCCACCCTTCAAATGAGATTGAAAATGCACAAATGAATGGTTTGATATATTAAATAGCAACCCCCCAAAAATTATGTCTTTGGCCCTGCTTGCCACCCAAATGAAAATGTCTGGTTACACAGCTCTTAGAAGATTGTTTTATTTATACATGACTTTGGAAGAGGCCTTTAAAAAATCACAAGCTTTTGTGTCTGAACTTAAGATTATTGGTGATTATTCTGTATTGATTGTTTTGGTACACCTTTTTACCGTGGTTTTGCCATTTTGGTGGTCCCCTTAACATTCAAAGCAGTGCTGTTGGAGAGAACAATTTTGATTTGTTTGTGGTACTTACGTGATGATGAACAGGCGTTTGTACTGGAGTCGAAATTGAGATGTGTTTTAACTGCATCTGGTACTCTTTTTGTTGACGTGCTGTCATACAGATAAAGGCTGCAAGAAGCCAAATATAAAAAAACAAGTAGTTTTGATATTTCTTTACTTAAAGATTACTTAATGGTTGTTAATTGAATAGATTAAAAAGACTTAAATTTGAATCAAGATGTCATAGGAACTTACATTTGTTCAGTCATGGTTACAATGGCGTAGGATACAATCATTGGATTGTATGGAATATCATCACCACGGATGTTAAACAACCCTGAAAAACAAATTAAAAAAATAAAACAGTTTTTCAGGTTACCCGAGAGAGACAATTTGTGCAGAAATGTTAGTCATTTTTGTCAATGTAGGTTATTTAATATTACTCACTGTTTAATTTTTTGCATTCAATTATTTGTTGATTAACTTACATTTTAGTGCCCCCGAACAAAGATAATGTTAGCTAGTTAGCCCAGTTGGTAGAGCACTGGCATATAAACCGGGATGTCGAAGGTTCGAATTCCACTCTGGTCAATTTTTCTTTGTTCACCCCAAACATAAATTAAAATTTGGTCAGATAAGTCAAGAATAGTATATACCTGAGCTACATAAGATTAGATCTCTTTTGGTTTACAGGAATCAGATGGTTTTGAATTAAACCATATTTTTTTATTTTGATTACTTGCTCATGTAGGGTAGTAATTCTGAGAATGGATTAGATTATACATATATTGGATTATTAACTAAATCATTGAAAGTTTTTTAGAGCAGACAGTACACATCGAATCGAAGTGAATAAACCATAGAGCTGCTTAAGCAGAAGTTATTGCTTGAATAATTTTCTGCTAATCAAAAATGAGCAGGAAACCAGTCACAAATGGTACAAGGGGCCTGGTAACCTCAATCTGGTAAGCAAAATTGTTTTGTGCTTAGACACTTTTTGTGCTTAAGCAGCTCTATGAAATTGGGCCCAGATCAGATCACCTCAGATGGAAGTGCCCTTTGTAAAATAACAATGGCCTCGCCCTCTCGCAGAAGAAATTCAAGGCCTGAAGAAATTGTTCAAAAGAATCTTACATGCGATTTCATCAAGCTTGGTAATAACCAGGCCCTCAATAGTGTCTCCTGTCATATCTTGGAGTTGTTTGCGAACACCATCCTGCCCTGGGGCACCATCAATAATTTTCTGCTGCCACGTCTCACCTGTCAAATAAAAGTTGTCGTTAAAGGTGCCATACACTTGAAATTTCCTGGTCCTTTTTTATACTCCTGTGTGAGGAGAAGCAGTTAATGGTTTAGTTTAAATCCGTACACAGGTCACCAAAACCAGCTTGGCTTGGTGTTTAAACACACATTCTGTCAATTTACCCTGATAACTTATAACATTGAAAGCTATCACTTGAACATATGATCTTGAAATGTGTTGTTTAAAAAAGCTTTTTATCAACATGTTCTATTGGTTTCTGTTTTTCTGTAGTTATCCTACCGGTGTACTTGGCTGCATCCAGGACAGTGATGACAGTGTCAGCATTGTATGTTGGCTGATCATCCCAGATTTCATCAACAAGATTTGTACTGATGGATGTGATGTTGATCATCTTGGTTGAGGATTGTTCCTTGAAGGCTGACTCGTAGGCCTGATAGTCACCTAAAAGGATGGAGGGAAGAAAAGGTAGGACAAGTTAAATGTCTTTATTTATAAATAATAATTTAGGAGGCTAATCAACCTTACCTGCTGCTGAGAAGCTGAATTGTGAAGGACATGGCTTCAACGTGGTTACTACTTACTGACTGACATCAGTGAAGGGTCAAATCCCACAGTTTCTCCATCTTGAAGTGTTGTTGCTAAATATTGAACTGCAGACGGGTCATCAGATCCACCTCCTGCAAAGAGTTATTTCAAAACTTGAACTGGAAATAAAGTTTTACACGGAAACAAGATTTAACGGGTTGCATGTATTACAACAGAAATGTATTTGATATGCACAGAGGGTGTTGTCATCCTTGAATGGTTGCTCCATTGGGCACCTCTGGTACCCTTTTTGGGATAAGAAGGTTCCAATCAGGGCAAAAATGTAACCTAATTGGGATTAGTTGGGTGGCAACAATTCAGCAGCTAACGTGTGGATGAATTTTAGATATATTCTTTAATGTAATTTTCATTGCAAATTTGGCAATGGTATGGTACAACCAGTTTTCAAACCAATTCACGTGGTTTTTCAAATTGTCCAGAGCAAGACAAAAGTTTAAAAAACTGTCATCATAGATGTGGCTGACCCAAATGGTTGGTTAGACTACAAACCTAAATTCCTACTTGGAAACACCTTAAGTCCATCACAATCCATCAGTGAGCTCGGAATGGTATGTCAGGCATGATGGATTAGGGTAATTCAGAATATTCAGGCAAAACCAATGGATGCTGTTTTGATAATGAAAATGTCAGTAAAATAAGAATAGCAAGCTACCAATCTTCATGAGATCCCAGTTGCAGTCCATTTCTTTCTCAGCTTGGAGGAAATATCGTCCATCTGTCCACAGTTTAGCCTCAGTCAAGGTCACTATGGCAAGACCTAAAACACAAAACAAAATTATCAACATCGTTTTATAATTATTTTGGCCTTGCTGTGCTATTCTTTGATAAATTTTGAAAACCCTTAACTATGTTGAAATGGCTTGATTTTGATGAACCATTACTGTAAACTGTTGTTGACGGTTGGGCCGTTTGACTTTGTCATCCTTTCAAATCAGTGCAACCAAAATGAGACTGGAAGGGAAAGAGTCGGGTCCAGTTTTATGAAATAACAATAAGAAGTATTTGTCGTATTAGTGTTGGCAGGGAATATGACAAAAATGGTAATGGATCTACAGCATATTCAGAATATGTTGAACCCCCCTCCCTTTCCTACTCACAGAAAACCATCTGATTTAGTATTAAATAATTGTAACTTTCTTCTGAAACTTCAAGCAAAAGATTTGGTCTTAAAAAGTTAACAAATAAAATCTGATAGGAGCAAAAATGATATGGGGGGAAAAATATGTGTAATTATTTAGTAGGTAAAATCTCAAAGATAAAATGTTGGTATGGTAAAGCATATAGTGCTTTGTGTGATTCATGAACAAACAAACCTGTGAAAATTTGGGCTCAATCCGTCGTCCGAGTCAGGAGAAAATAGTGAAAAGCCATGCACACTTTTCAGCATGTAAACACATTGTCCTTAACTTCGATTCTTACAACCGAAATTAAAATGGGTTTCTTCAAAATAATTATATTTTCTCGACTATTACAGTATTTCAGACAGAAATATTTCTATGGAAGTTTGGTACTGGTATGAACTTCATAATCAGTAACCTTTCAGACTGATACTAATATAAAAACAATTGAATGATGAATACCAGTCCTGTATTGTACCTTTAAAAAACAAACCCCAAAACAAAACATCAAATCCAAAGAAAGCAAAAAAACAAAACAAAAACTTGTAACTCACCAGCGGAGCCTTTCAAACCGCAGATAAATGCGCGTCTTTTGTCACGTTCAGCCACATATTCACTCTATTATATAAACATCCAGATTTGTTATAGGTAGCTTGATACTTATAGGCCTATATTGATCCAAATAAATTAAAACCAACCTGCGTCAAATACTCCGATTTTATATGCAAAGCCAACCAAGGCCGTCTCAACACCCTGGTTGTGGTGCGTAAACGATCTTTTTATTGTATTTCTCTCTCTCTCTCTCTCTAAACGAATTTTGACAGATTATGCTGTTTCAAAAAAAAAACCAAAAAAAAAACAAACCAAAACAACAACGTACGGGTACAAAAGCTTTCGCAAAATTATGCAAAGGGCAATTAAATTCAATTAAATTCAATAATCTTTATTATATCCCAAAAGAGTGATTAAAAAGCTCGCATACACTAAAAACATTGAAACATTAAAAACATTTAAATCACAAAATGTACGTAACATGCCAAATTGGCTGATAGATGTGACAAAATGTCGGGATCCTGACAGTAGTTCATTTTTAGTTTTAACTTATCATTGACGATTTTTTTCGTGCAATACCTTAAAAGAAAGCTATAAATTTTCTTGAATCTATAAAGATATCAATTTAAAATTTAAATCTCAATTTCGTGGTCAAATCAGATAAACATCAGACAATCTTTGATCTAAAGTTCGTGGCTGTACATACCCCATGTGCATCTTCTGAAGGGATGATGTAAGCTGTAATGCCATTGTCTCCCATTTTATCGCGAAGGGCAGCAAGCCGGGCTGAGGTATCGGTGACCGTAGGAGGATAAAACTATAAGTAAAAACAACAAGAAGTAAACAGTCAAAGTTTTGGGATTACAAGTTGCTTGGCTTTCATTGTGTTTAATTGAAACTTTTTTTCATGGAGAGTGTTGTTTTGTTTAATACCTTACAGCTGGCAATTTAATTGAATTTATAAACACTTTTCAATGAGTTAACGATAGTTTACTGTACGTTCGTTCTATTTTGAATACATCAACTCTGCATGAATACTTCAATGTGAAGTTACTTGTTGAGTTTTGGAAATTTTAGTTTCCATGAGGAAAGTCCCTGGGTAAGAATTATGCGAGATAACAAAGCTACGTATTTACAACTACCCTTCAGGGTCATATACTGATGCATTACCGATCCAATACGAAGCCTGCCCCCCATATTTTAGGCCTACAGTCGTGACAACAACAAAATAAACCACATTGCAAAATTTCCAAGTCATGAACATTTGTATTAAAAATATGATTGTATGCCGTGTTTTATTTGTTGGATTTCGTAGTTATTGATCTAAATAAGACTTTCCCTCTTTTTTATACACAATCTGATGTACAAAATAAATGAATATTAAAAAACAACCAATGAATTGAAAAAGTTCCGGCATTGTTATTAATATTATTTGTACCCACCGGTGGAGTTTTTGAACAATTTCGTACTTCCTCGGACATCGTCTGACGCCGACGACGATCGTGGGGTTTTAGCGGCACCCCAGACCCAAGCGAAGCAATGGGATCAGCAGTCACGCTCAACAATCCTTTAAAGTAAGAGAGAATACACAAATCATAACGAAACCTAAGATTGGATCAGAATTCTGAAAGGGGTCTTAAATAACAACTCAGATCTTTTGAACCAAATGAAAATACTGGAGGTTTCCAATAACATGGAAGTGTTGTAAACATAATTCGCCAGTAGACCGCTGAGGTGATGAGTTTTTTGCTTCGATAAGATGTCTGAAACTTAAGTGAACTTTATAGTGCATTTACCGAAAACACCGTTGTAGTGTCAGAGTTTAATTATGCAACAGCTGTTTTGTAGATTTTGGTCCATTTATACTTCCTGGGTCTTGAAAAAGCATTGGAAACTATTGTGCTTGATTCCAGAGAATAACCGTTCCCAGACGTTTTTCCTTATCACAGAAATTCTGGTCAAATAGGCATATATTTCTTCTCATTCTGACAAGTTCTGTTTAGAAATAATTTCCAGAGGCCCATGTATACACCTGAGGTTTTCCCTCCACGTGAACTTGTTCCACCCCTGGGGCTTGTTTAGATTCGAGTCCACCTGTGAGGACGGAATTTGAACCTTTTCAAAGGAGAAATCCTGGGCACGCCATATTCGACTATTTGTACTTTCTAGAATGTTAAAATAATTCCCAAGCACTGTATGCTCTACCCGTGTATTTTACTTGCCTTTTACACACAAATGCACAAAAACTAGTGTTTGATTTCGAAAAACACTACCACATTTTGTTTCCAAAACAGAAATTCTTTTTAAGTTGGCAAATTCTTTTGAATTGAAAACAACTGGTTTTGTGGGATTGGAATCAAAGACAAAAATGTAGCCTGACGTCGGCTCCACGAAATTGTTTTAATGATCTATGATTTGTGAGATTTTACCCTTCGTCATCACAAAAAAATTCCCGTACTATTCTAGGAGATGTTGTCTCCCACGACAGTATTTCCTAGTGTGCTCTCTCACTAGCTTCTATATCTGGCATAGGAGCCACTTTTCCCTAAAAAGATTCTATGCCTCAATACATTGCATGATGAGAGAGGGAGACAACTAATCCTTTAACAGCGGCTGATTTGGACTAGTGGTACCAAGGTATACGCCCACTTGCTGTTATCTCTTTGAACAGACGGTTCTTTGTGAATACCATCAAACAATAACCTAAAAACTTACCTGCCGTGAGCATAAATCCAAACGCTAGCAAAATTCGCAACATTTTGAGGTCTTTTCACCCGATTTGTGAACCAAAGAACAACTGTGGAGTGGTTGTAAACGACGCCGAACTGTCGACCGTGCCCTTGTGAGCGCTGGTGGCTAAAGACCTCCCACTATTTTTTTCTCCATGTACATGCATATGGTAACGTGATCGTTGTATTGGAGGGCTGGGTGACACTGAGGGAATTATCAATATTTGTGGACCTTATCAAATGTCAATATAATTCATATTCAGTGTTTTAAAGGGACTGTTTTTTATAAGCTGTGGGGCTTTCAAGCCCTAGCTCAGCAATGGTAAACTGACTGTTTATACTTCCATTCTTTGGACAAATCAAGATGTATGTAATAAAACCAACTTCTGTGAAAATGTCAGCTCATTTCGTTGTTTCATTTGCATTCAGCATTTTTGTATGCATTCCTATAGGCAGAGTTTTCGTCTCACATGAGACAAAAACTAATTTCGGGTATTATTTTATTTATTACTAACGATAAACACTTCAGGCAGAAATATTTCAAGGAAAGTTTTCTACCATCATTATTTTTGTAAAGTATATGTAAATCTGTAAACATTTATGTTTTTCTTCTTACCAGTGTTAAGCCGGGTCTTTTTCTCATTTGATTTTCCCAATCTCTAGATATTATGTAGCTTATAAAATTTATGTTACAAAATATCGTTGTTAAAGTAAACAGAATGTTTTTATATAGTAATTTTACCACATTTTGCTGTTGTGACTGGGGGATTCTTCGTTTATTTTTTCAACTGTTATCATGAACACGTGGTCGCAGTTTACTGATAACAAATATTTCTCCGGGGGCTCGAATTAAAGAAATTGTGGATGTATATGATCTATATACTGACGAACAGTTAAACTAGTTAAATCAGTTAAATCGCAAACGCCCAAAGATCCTGTAATGAACCTGCCAACCGCCCAAAGCCAAAATAATTTGATTTTTTTTACAGGCCGTCCCCAGAAGCGGCAACCCTTGTTAAGTGCATCCTCGGTGTTTACTCGGTTTCCATGGGGAGGTTTAAGCCAAAAATGGTTCCCACCGAAAAGGTACTTCAACAATTTAAGTTGTTGTTGAATACCTCTGTTACTCCATGGTCATAATAAGTGCGTGACATTAATGTGTACATGAAACGAGTGACACATTACAAACAAGCTATATCATTTAAGCCTCGCCTGTGGTCGAATTGAACAAGAATGTTTGAAGTAATGGTGTGATACAGGGAATATGTTTAAACAACTTTGCTCTCGAGGTGCATAATTTTAGACTCATTCATAGTCTGTGTATCTTTTGTGGTTTTTCTTTGGGTAGGTTTTAGCCGAAGTGCATTTTCATTTCCACGAAGAAACGAAAATAATTTCGTGACTTGAATTTAAGTTTTTGCAACACAATTCACAATCTGTAAAAGTTTATCGTTTGGCAGTACGGATAGGCCTAGTACTTTGTAACCAAATACCGGTAGTTATTCTGGTGTAGCGAACGCGACTTGACACCTAGGAAGTAATACATTGTGTTTCATAAGAAATATGGAATAAAAACCATGATATTCCGGGTCAAGGTTGTGATCTGTAAATGTAATAACCGAAGACTGTCACGGTCGGCCTCTAGACGAATATCCAGCTGTTCCTATAATTTAAAAGACCCATCTTGGAAGGTCAAAGGCCATTTTGTTATGAATGAACACATGGTGTTTTCGACACTACGGCTACGTGAGATCAGGCTGATGTGTGTTTTGTTGCATGTTTGGGGGATTTTGTTGTTTTTTACAACTTGTGCTTCAAAGCCAACGCTGCAGTTTCAGCCGTGCTTGCAATGGGCGGGTCCCTGCCCAATTATTTGGTTGCACGAACAGGTAAAGCCTTGGCACTGGACGGAGCCAGGAATGTCTGGAACCAAGACTATATAGGCTACATTATATTGTGGTAAGCGGGTGATTTTAAAGCTGGCCCCTGTCTCTTTGAAGACGGAGCTCTAAAAACAAAGACTTGATTATGCCGCTTATCCCCCTTGTTCCCTAGTCTGCAATTTGCAATCATGTGTACTCCGGACGCTATGTGCGACAAACCTTTGAGACGGGGTTTTAATGTTTTCGCTCTTATTATATTAGATGGTGCAGTCTGGTAACATTATTAGCCGCAAAACTTCCTGATACTGCTTCCCTTTGTTTTGTTCTTTTTCTTGCATGGTTGGGGCGGTGGGGGATTAACACATATGCGTGTTTATATTGTAGGCTGGTGCCATAACATGAATCTCCTATACTATAATTGTTCAATGATCTCAGACTGTCCTGGTAGCTGAACTACTTGGACTTTGTTCTTTACCTTTACAAATTTACCTCCCAACACGTTGGGCATACCATGATCAAATAAAGTTTTTATCAGTATAGTTTAGTTTAGTCACACTACAAATCAGTCGAAATTGCCGCGCCTAATTAAAATATCCTCTACGGTCTAACAAATGGTGCAAACTCGTACCACCTTCATGATCTGACTCATGTAAAAAGCAAGACGTTTATTAAGATTAAATTGTTTTTATAGATTCGAGAAAGTTACAAGCTTTAGTTTAAAGTATTGTACGAAAAAAACATCTGCCTATGATTAGTGGGTAGTTAATTAAAAACTAAAAAATGTACTATTGTCGGGATTCCGACATTAAATCACGTCCATTAGCCTTGCAAAATAAACAATTTTGCATGTTGCATGTGTGTTCTGTGCATTGTTCGTGGCAAATGCGAATGTTTTTCGTTTTGGAACAGCATCATCTGTCAAAATTTGTTAAAGAAAATTTTCTATCATATTTTTTTTTTTTTAAATGGACCAATCAACTTTAATAAGTTGGTTTATGGTAGGCCTACTATATTTTGCATTGGAATCAAATGAAGGTGTATTAAGTTGAAGATTAATTTATGAGATCACTGTATGCACGGAAACTTGATCTCCTGTACTATAAAATATCCACATTGCATGAAGTTTACTACCGGTACCACGCCCTGAACTTGCTTTTACATTTTCCCCAATCATGCGTAGTTGAGGCGAGCCTTTCACAATATCTGCAAGAGGACGAGGTCCTGTTGCATTGATGTTCAAAACAAATGCGCTGTCATCACTAGTACATACAAGACTACACCTGTTTCAGACATAAAGCTCATAATATATTGTCAAAACTCAAATAATTAAACATTGCTTAAAATTAAGTAACTCCATACATGTCAAACAGTTTCCTTAAACTTTATTTTTGTAGAGTAAAACCCACTTGATTGTCAATAAACTTGCTAAAATATTGTTTTAATAGGCCCAATTAGTGGTAAAAACAGACATTGTTTCATGTCTTTATGAATTTTTTCACGTAGGAAAATTTCAAATGCTGATAATGCAAGACTTTTGCTAGGTTGATTTTAAGTGTCGTGAAACGTTTTTTTGCTGATCAAAATCTGAGTGCATCAAAACATCTTTGTACCACCATTACTATAGGCCTCTGATCGCGAACGATGTTTGATTGTATATTAGATTGTGTAAGGTGTGGGGGTCGTGAATTCTAGATGTTATCATTGTATCCAAACACTTGGTACCGCATTACGACTAATTTATGAAGATAAACGTTTATGGGGTCATAAGATCAACTTGGTCTGCCCATAAACCACATTATGTGACGATCAGTGGCTCGAATGTTATTGTCATCCACGTCACAAAGATGCATACATTCGTTGAACCCAAGGTTGTCAAACGAGGAAGACTCAATGATAGACAAAGATGGAAAGTGAAACATTTTATGGAAAATATTCAACTTTTGAAACTACATGTTAACATTATATTGAATTATTTTTTTCAGACGTGAATAGTTATAGTTTTGGTTTAACATGACATTGACTTATTCAGAGTCAATTTTATTGATTGATCTTTTGTACTGATTAATCGGGTTGTTTTATATAATATTGATTCATACAACATGCAGCTACGAACAGTCAGGACGATGGTTAAAAATCCAGTTATATTTTTAAGTATGGTTTGGAAACGAATGACAAATACACTGTTCATTTAATTCACATTAATGGTAGAATACATCTCCTTCGGTTTAAAGCGTTTTTTGCGTCCCTTTGGCGGCCTCTTTCGGTGTGAAATACAGCTCCTTTGTCAGTGTCGATACAAAACATGGCATTTGTTTCTTCTGCGTCATAAACGTATTTTCTGATCGGGATTCATACTGCAGCGCCACCATGCGGTTGACAAGAGCTAGGATTCTTGTAATCTCCCATATCTCACCATAGGCGTTAAGAACTTTGACAAGAGATTGAATAAACCAGGCGCCGGCGGTACCGTTTCTCCATGATGCGTAACCTTAAAAATAATAATAAACATGTGCTTTTATCTTGCAGGCCTATATTTTATGACCTTATTCATAAGCAAGCTTGTGTACAAGGACATTTACTGGTAAATAATATTGATAATGTAATTTCCAGATAGCTGTCTAGAATCTTTATACCTATAAAAAAAAACTTTAAAAGGTGCATTGAACTTTCCACGTGGACGTTGGTGTTATTCGTCCGTCCAAGGTTGTCCCGCGTGTCATTAAAAACTTCTTGTTTTGAAGAAGCGCGTGTATTTTCTTGTATTTTGTGAAGTTGTAAATTAGAAACAGACTGCATCATAGCCAAGATTACTTTCGTCTTCGATGTACGGTTTTGCAATATTTCTCTTTGTTTAGACAGTGCTTCGTATTTAGTATCAAACTACTTTTAATAGTTAAGAAGTGCCATAACAGTCAATATTGTCATTTTTGAGCGAAAGCTCAAATCTTTCAAGGAAACATTTGGTTGTGAAAACACGTGGCTTGACCTTTGATAATTTTATTTATTTATTTATATTTTTTGTTGAGTTTTTTTTTACCTTCTGGAGATGAGTATGTCAACAAAAAATCCGCCTCGACTGGAATAGTATAAGCACTCTCGTAGCCAATCAATGCGTCCGTTTGATCAACGTCATCTCGGTTTATAGGAACGCCCTGGTCAACAAGTCCTCCTCGGCAAGCCTTAAAGAATCAATACAAATAAATTATTAACGTGAACAATGATTATTTTACAATAAACTATGTGATTCGTGTGACTTAGCCTTTTACACGAAATGTCAGACCATCAGACCCTACAACTGTTTTGTGAATGCCAAACTAAATCAATTCGAACATTACCTGAAAAATGAACAGCTTGGGTTTGCCGATCAAACTCCGGCAATTGTCTCCACGAAACGGCGTGGTGATCTCGCAAATGTTCATCGGTCCATCCGTGCCGTAGACCTCGCCTTCATCCCCATGGGTCATTACGGCAACTAAGAGGCAGTCTGCATTGTTGTGATCATCTTTGCTAACTGAGAAGAAAGTAAAACCGTTTAAATAACATTTCTTTATGACGATGCCAAAACAAATACAATATTTTTTTTTAACTTGAAATGTGACAACCAATGGCATTTTCATTATTAAGTCTCCCTAAAGTTCCCAAGATATTATGTCTTGCATCTGAATGAGAGACAATTATTCATCCTTCGAGCCTATGATCTCCTCTTTTTCTTTTTTATAAGACGCTCGTGGTGAGTGTACAAGATGTTATGTGAATTTAAGAAAACAAATAAAACTCAACTCACGCAGGTGCATTAAATGTCTTATCCTCCCACACGTAAGGTCCTCGAAAGTCTGAACTAGAAACCCTAAACCCTCTAAAACGCTGCTTAGTGGGTCCACATCGACTGCTGGATTAGGACGTCTGGGCATATCAGCGCACTCTTTGAAATTCTCGTTATTTATCAATACTGCCTTCCCACGTTGGCGGTGTGTCATATCGTAGCGGTAGTCTGCCAACAATGACGTAGACAGGGCGGTTTGTTTCGCCTCCGCTTTGTCCTCCATACTTTTATCATTTGCAGTAAGACGTGTAGGTGGTGGCATCTTCGGTTTTGAAGATGGCTTCAAGTGAAGTTTTGAAACTAGTTTTCTGAAATGAACATTGTTCACAAAATTAAGCAAGTGGATAAAAATAACAGTAAAGACATTGACTCGTCAGTAACATAATCTCAAAGAGAGCTATTATCATGTGCTTACAATGCTTTTTTACTTGTGCTTAATATTGTAGGCCTACCATAATCAACATTTTACCTGACTGATTTCAATTTCTTAACAAATCCCTCATACGTATCATTTGACGCAATCATATCGTCATTAGAGTCTTCCCAGTCACGACTATGTCCATTGTCTGTTTCCATCCCTTAAAAAAACAAAAACGAAAATATCAAAATTACAGTGGTGTAACCATACATTTACATGGGGGGGGGGGGGGGGGGGCAAGCGGGAGCACAGAGACATACTCTTTGGGGGCTATTAAGTGTATCAAACTACTCATTTGCGTTTTTTCTATTATTTTGAGGGAGGGGGCAAGGCTTCCTAGCGGAGGTGGGGTGCGCCACTGCAAAATTAGTCATAATGCATGTTTTAACCTATAAAATGAAACGGGCAAAATAGGCACCTCAAACCAAGTGTTTGTTTCGGTTCATGTTTTATAACTTTACAGTTTTTAGTGTTTTAGGTTTGTTGTCTTAAATGACTGTCATGTTATAATGATACTTCTATTTACATAAACATTTCTAATACTTATATGACACACAACTCGTTGTGACACACGCAGCAATAAAACTGTTAACGGTTTCTTTCCCATGCGGGAATCTACTGTACTGTGGGCCCTTTTATAGATTAAACAACCATGAAGTATTGAAGAAACCTTGAACAGCCACCATTTGTAAATTTTGATAATTTTGCCTTTCCAAGAGATCAAAAAATGATGAACTGTGATACATACCAGAATATGGCTGCAACGTATTCTGTCGCCATTTTACAAAATAATAATATGAGTAATGTTTCACCTCAGAAATGTGATATTAATAATTTAATACGTATAGCCATATGTTGGACTTTATTCCACATGATAAGACAATGATATGACTGTTCATAATAATATTGTAAGACTATTATTATATGTTTTGAAATATACTATATCCAGATAATTTCAAAAGACGCGATTCAGTTCACAGGAATTGAGGTCAATAGAATTAATACAGAAATTCAACACCCCGGCGCAGTGCATCCATAAGATTGTCTGGTCGACTAGGACATTTTGCCGACCGTAGACTCATGCTTAGACAAAATTGTTGTTTTAGACTATGAGAAAATTAATTCGATTGTCAAAAACATAAAATAGGTGGAATCATGCCGCAGGCAAAAGGTCAGTAAATACAAGTTGATTCAAAGAGCTGATTGAAATTTTCTGTCCCCAAAACAATGTTCAAAACTGTGACTGCTTTCAAGATCTTGTATTTGTTTGCAAAAAATACACATATTACAGAAAATTTGAGCTCGCTAAGGTGGCGGTAGATGAGCATTGTGTGAAGCCCAATGGTTTTGTTTTTAAAGATTAAAACACTTTATTGATATAGTGAATGTAAAATAATGCGTGCTCGTTGTGCCGATTATTTTAAAGAAAATAAAAAATTCAAATTTCCATTATAGACGGTTCACTCTTACCTGTTACACCATTACTCGATCCCCCTCCAGCAGTTTCCTCACCACAAGTCTCCCTTTCTTGAGAAAAATCTGTCATTTTTCGGTAACAGTTTTCAAGCAAAACATGTAGGTTTTTTTTATTTAAGTTGACCTCGTATTATAAAATGAAAGCAATGTTTGAAAGCAACAAGACTCACAACGCGATGCATTGATTCTCAATTCTTGCTGGTATACCAGTAGCTATTCAGTCAATATGTCATTTATTTACATATGTGTTTATTTTGCTGGATCTGCTAGAGCAAAAACCATTAATCTATTACTTTTCATTGTAGTTTTTTTTAATGGTAGTTTCCCCGGCGATTTTTATAAATCTCCGTTGTAAAGTCTTCTTCTGACGAAACCGAAATTGGCAAGCAAGTTCATGTATACCGCCGTACTGCGCATGCAGGGAAGTGTGATCGGGCGGGAAGGGCTTGTCACACTATTTGTAAAGTTAGTTTACCGGCCGTCTGATATGGTTATGTATTGAAATATTAATTTATTTCTTATTTAGGGAACGTTGCATTCTGATTGGGCGATTTTGGGCTATAAAAGCGTTTGTTTTTAAAACGAATATGGTTGGAGAGATATTTTAAAAGTAGGATATAATGATTCACATAAATATCCCCGAATGTGGTTTTTATTAATTTCGTGACAGAACAAGGTCCGCCATTTTGTTGAACCACATTTTTGACTCCACAAAATGGCTGACCGATATGTTTTTCTGTAGAGTGCGGTTCCGCTGGTTGTATTTCCAGAGGCCAAATGTATGTTTTTTTAAATCACGATAGACCCATTGCGCGACCCGCGTCACGTGACCTATTGTGGGTATTAAATGTAAACAAACACGACGTCCTCCACGGGAAAGTGCGGTACGGTATATGATTTTTGTTTATTCATTTGAGGATTTCTTTCTCTAAATCTGTGAAAAATATTCCAGAGTTTGTACCAGAGACCTTCGAATGGCTGAATAAAGCTAGTAAGGACAGTTCCAGCAAGTCTTGGAAATTGTACAAGTAACGTATAGATGTGCGCGAAGTGTACTAGTGCACGACGGAACGTTTAGGCCAGACGACCGCGATCACAAACTTTTCAACACAAGAATGTAAAAGTTTTGAAGCTGAATCATCCAAAGAAATTGCTTTCCAAAACTGTGTGATTCCTTTGCCTATTTGGAATTTCGCAAGGCTAGGTATAACTGCGTTCGAAATTCAACATTAAAAATTCTTTACCCTTTTTTACAGTGACTTAGGCCTATGCATTACAAACAAAATAACAGGCGGGTGACTACATAGTCGTCCGACGACGGTAGTACATAACTCAAAATAAACCTCTTTTGTAGTACAATACTGGTATTATGAAACATGATTATATATCAATGCCACAACATACAACTTTAATAAAATGGCTTAGTAACTGTGTTATTATTACCAAAAGCCGACTTTTGGTGTGGCTCTGTCGGTCACGGCATGTATTTGCACGTAGTTTGCCATCAGCTCAGATGATGTAGTACCCACAATAGGTCACGTGATGGCATGTAAAAATTGGTCGCGCAATCGGTGTATTGCAACGCACTGTATGTGTTTTATTGCACGAACAGCTCTTAAAAAGGATAAGGAGCAATTATAAACAACAAAATTTCTAGAGATTTGAAAGCGATGTGTACCTTTTGAGCTGGTAGCACATTCGGTTGAATTCACGGGTCTCCGATTTGTCCGGGCATTTAAGCACACAAAACTACAATTAACAACATTACACAAAATTTGGCCTGTATAGAAAATACACAATTTAAAGCACCGGACATTTGATTTCAAAATGTACACAACATTTAAATGAGTGTGGGTATTTAGAGGGGAACAAAATTGACCCTTGGGACAAATAAAATGTGAAACCTCGGATTTTAGAAATTGGAATGTGTACTGTACTGAAATGCCAACCCTATGGCCCACCCCACCGCACGTACGTCACAGGGGCATGATTGAGAGAATACTTGAAATTGTTACCATTTCAATTTTATCTTAAAGAGTTACATATCTTTCATATTCGTTAACCGTAACGGTACATTTTATTGTACTTTGACACCCCCTCCCGCTTGATCGACAGTCGCCCCGCCCCTTTCAATTAACCAAATCTGTGAATAGTTCATACTTAAAAATCTTTCAAAAATTTATTTGGACAATGCAAAATCTAACACGTATTTTAAGACAAATATTGTTGTATAATTTTATTATTCTATTTTTAAACAACTATAAATAAAACCTTTTTACTTTTAACTTTATAATTTACAATTTAGTGAACGAGCTTGATATTTCATCAGTCAAGATGGCGACCGAACCCATGCTGAACCCAAATCCGCATCTGGCGAAACAAGATTTAGAAAATCTCGTAAGTTTACTTGTATTGTAATTAAACTTTTATATTTGTGATGTTTGTTTTGATGTTTGAAGATTATAAACTGTAATTGTTGTGTACTTTGTTTTCATATTGTGGGGTTATTTTGTAATTTGAAACTGTTCTTCGTCAGTGTTGGCAACTACTCTTTTTTGCCGGCTGCTGCATGCAGCATGCAGTGTGTGTGGTATTTAGCCCCAAACATTGTGCCAATACGCTGGACTCCCTCCGCTTCTTGGCCCAACGAACCCTGTCCTTTAAAACCAGACATCAACTTTCGAATCGAGACTTACTTTTTTTGGCAAATTTATCCCCTCAATGATCGGTCGGTCGTTGCTGTCACTCAGACATGTCAGACTCACAGGCTGGAGAAGATTTGGAGTCTGGAGAAGATTTCCGCACGATCCCCCGTGCGATAAATCCTAGGCTTTTGCTGGAATTTTATGTTAAATCTCGGTGATATAAGCCCATGTCAACGACAGCGGAGGAGCCATGATGGTTGCTGTTCAGTGCGGGTCGTATTCCTGCACTAGTCTTTATTCCAGCAGTCATTTTGCTACGTTTACCGGATAGTGGTGACGTCAAGGTGTCGCGCAGCGGCGCGGTAAACGTTCTTGAATGTGCTGACTGATTGCGCACATTACCTTTGGTTATCTCCATAACCAAAACTCTGATGTCAAAAATTTCAACGGAAATATACTCTTCATAGTCTGCTATGATACTGTTAAGTTTTGTGGGGGGGGGGGGGAGTGTCTAATTTATAGCCACTGAAACTGCCTACTTCAAGTGATCATTCAACTAAGCGGCTTTATGTCCCACAGGACAGTGGATAAAGAGGATTACGAATAGGATATTTAAGGAATTATTCCTTCACATTTAACAAAACAAATAGCCCCATAAATAGTCCCAATACGTTGGACTACCTCTGCTCCTTGGCCCTATGCCCATGTCCCCCCCAAAACAAGAATTAAACTTTTGAATTAAGACTTACATCTTTTGCTCAAATTTTCCCCTCGTCCTCGATGATCGGTCAGTCAATGACAAAGTCAAAGAAGGATACCAGCGGTGTTGAGTGTAGAGTTCTTGTTTCCTTCTTCTAGTGCGTAAAAAATGTGACTCGGTCTCGGGGGCATTTGCGAACAGGCAATCCGCTGCCGCAGTGTTTATGTGTCTCTTCACATGTAAGGAAATAGTCGTTGATACAACTTTGTCATCATTTGGGCAATTTTTGGAACAGGGGTCGTGCTGTAAATCATATCAAATCGCCAAAACACGATTTTAACACCTATGCTTCCCTGTGGCAGTAGTGCAGTAGTATGACCGTCCAAGTCAAAACAAAATTGAAAAAGGAGTACAGCACCCCAGTTACTGGGTCTAGGATAGGTCCTTATATTAACAAATGCTAAATATTAAAAAACTAGTTTCTCAGCCTGTTGAAATCAAATTCAAAAATATTTGATGACAATTGAACTTTTTACTGGCGACGATAAAATGGTCGTAAGTGCTACTTACCTGGCAGATAATATAGAGTCCTGTTTAAAATGTACATGATTAATCGACATTATATAATGTACTAAAAAACATGTAATTTTGACCGCTGTTGCGTAGCTCAGTCGGATACTCTCAAGTCTTGCAACCAACACGTTCCGATGCTCAAATTGTTTTGTTTTCATCCCCCAAAATAAGAATATTCTTCTTTTATTATTAAAAATTCACTCCTACATTTGAATGGATAGTACAAAATGGAATGGATAGTAGGATTTTATTTTTTGAAGGGAAATGAAGTGCGAAATTTATAAATTGCCTGATTTTCACCTCGTGTGATTTTCGCACAGACAATATTAGCACGGAAAAATTTCTCTATTTTGCAAAAAACAGTCACTCTGCATGTTCAGTGCCGTTCCGGTTTAATAGCATTTGCGCTCATTTTACCATTGCCGGTAAAATATTTGTTGCCGTTTTTTACAGAATGTCTTTCTTGGTTTGTTTTTTCAATTGTTTTATGGGTTAGCAATTCATTTTGAAAATTAAAACACCCCCCCAGATGCCAGGGCAGAATATTGCAGTCACTAATAGCAGACAACTGAGGAGGATATCTGATATTTTAATGTTGTAAAACCGGGTAAATCGGGGCTGACTAGACAGAAACGGCTAAAATTACACTGCTATCAATGGCGTATAAATCCTTCCTCATAACCCTCCGCTTAATGGGTGACAGGAGGATCCGACTGAGAGTTATTTGTGTCAGTGGAATTGTAGTGTGGTTTTCAGGATGAAAATGTTATTACGTTTATAATTGTTGGTCAAATTTGAAATGTGATCACTGAACATTTTTTAGTAGGGTTAGTACAATTCAAAACTTGTTCTGATTGGTAATTTATCTCTTTTGCTCTGTAGGATGCGTCCACATTAAATCCTCTATCCCCAGAAGTCATAAGTCGACAAGCCACAATCAACATAGGTTAGTAAAGAAATATATTGTTAATTTGACTAATCATCTTGTCAAGATGATGTTAAAATTGAGAGACTCCAATGGGAAAAAGTAAAGCATAATTACAATTAAAAACCAAATGGAAAGGTTTTGTTCCAGTCAGTGTTTCCTCTGCGCATACTTGCTACGTTCAGTGCTCTTTTTTTTTGTGGCCAATATCACCACCTGGCTGTGAAGACATGCCAAAGTCTTTTATTTGTGTCATACTCAGAATACACTATTAACTAGTAGTGGTCTCGAGGTTTTGATCAGTATATTCTGATCGTGTTCATTCTCCTGAAGACGATCAGAGTATACTGATCGAAACGTCAAGACCACTCCGGCTCTTTTCAGAGCCAGCACTCCTCCCAAAAGAGATTCAAACACATGGTTGTACCCGCAAGTTTACTAGTTAATAGTGTATTCTTAGTTTCCTACACCATGCAAAGCTTCAAACATCACTTGTGTCATACTCATTTATGAGCTTTTTCCTTGACCTCTTTGTACCAAGAATTGACAATTTGGATGTGTTGATGGAATCATCGAGCATCTGTGTGAGCGCTACTTTGCAAACTGTGTAAATTTTGCTTCAACCATCAATTTTAAAGTTTACCACCTTGCTAAGTTTATTGGCCAGGGGAAACACTACTTTCAGTTACTTTGATCTCCAGTAAAACCTCTGATATGTAACATCCTCTTAACTGGGATATACCAAGTCCTCTTAAAAACTTTCAAGAGGCTTTCTGATTTTCTAAAGTAAGTATCCGATACTCTCGGAAAACTTTCCCCTATAGACCCAATTCACCTGATGTCATCACCACAATCAGTCTTGGTTGTGCCATTTTTGAGTCAGGTTCCCAGTGTGCTACTGTGTAGTGCGCATTTTAAGTGACGCACTCGCGTTTACACCCTGATGTGTAATTTAATTCCTAAAATGGCAGCCTGTGGACACACAATGTGTTGTCAGTGCAAAGGGTCAATAGTTACAAAATGTCGGTGGTTGAAATTGCTTTGGAATAGATCATTTGTAAGATTTGACATTTTGATCTAGTTTGTGATGAATCTTGCATGGATTAATTAACACATTCTTATGATTGCAGGAACTATTGGTCATGTGGCTCATGGAAAGTCCACTGTGGTAAAAGCCATCTCTGGAGTTCAGACTGTCCGCTTCAAAAATGAGCTGATCAGGAATATCACCATCAAGCTGGGATATGCAAATGCTAAGGTAGTCATCAAATCCAAATTCTCTCTTCTTTCGTTTTCTCTCTTCTTTAACGCTAACACTGCCAAGTCCTCCAAAATCCTTTGGATCGTTTTGTCTTGATTTTCAAGGATATAGTCCAGTTCCCCCAAACCACCCATTCTTAGTCTGGGGCCAGCTGCAGGCAAACCCATCTTAACATACTCCAAGCATTTGGGTGTTGAGGATAACGGAGGATTCAGGACAGCCTAGAGCCATAGACACTATGGAGTTACATGTGGTTCAACAAACAAATGTTCAGATGCCTGATACTTCCATCAGAATTCATTAAAAAAAATCTATGCACTATTCCGAGCAGCTCGTTCATGGTGGTTTACACCACCGCAACTATAGCCGCCGCATGCGCGCATGACGCAACAATAGCGCGTCAGCCATGCATATATACCATTAAGCATGGAGGATTCACAGTGCGTCGATTCCGCGTGAGGTGGTGGCCATAGCTGCTGTGGTGTAAACTGCTGTGGTGTAAACGCATATTAAATAAATGGCACAGTAAGGGTTAAGTTGTTTGCAAGGCTCGACACTCATGATTTTATTGTTTAAATCTCGGTGTATTTTCCAGGTGTACAAATGTGATAATCTAGCATGTCCTCGTCCTGGTTGCTACAGATCAGCAGGCAGCAATAAGGAAGATGTATTTCCCTGTGATAGACAAGGCTGCAATGGCAAATTCAAACTATTAAGGTAGAATTCATCTTGCTAATGTGTCGATGCAGCATGTTTAACATTTTACTGTGTTGTTAGTATACTGGAATGTCGGAATGTAGGTCTGGCTATCTATGTCCATGAGCAAGACATTGCTTGACAATTGTGATCCTACTTTTACCCTCTCCTATAAACCATAGACAATTTCAGTCAACTGCACTCATACCCCTCTTCCCTACCATCGGCGACTTTAGCTGCCCATGATTACAAAGTAAAAAGCACTCAAGCCTGAGCATGAAGGCCATTTGTTATAAAGCTGTAGTTTTGTCCCTCCATGTTCACCCTACATCCTGGCCTGTTGGTAAGTGATGATTTTTTGGAACCGTACGTACAGTGTAACGAATGTTCATGGACAAGTATGTATACTATTTGTTTACATTGCACTTCTGGCTCCAAAATGTCATCACTTACCAACAGGATACAATGGTTGGAAAAAGAAAGATTGCATCTTTCCAATGGTGGGAAAAAATGTAAGTTTGCAGTCTCTTCAAAATGGAGAAGAAAGATCCAAAACAGAACTCTAGATCACAATCAGGAAAATAAGGTTGATAACCTGGCTGTTTTTTGACTGATCTCTTTGTTTTTTTTGTATTATTTGAAAAGGAATTTTATAACGTTTTCATCACTTGAAATCTGCAGGATGAATAGAGTTTGTAAAATTGGCCTCTGAACACCTGCGTGCTGTTGTGTGATAAAAATGTGCTTCACATTGTCAAATAATTTAGTCAACAGCAGTTGTTTATGTCAAAACAGTTTTATGACAAGACAGTTAAGCATAATAACATGCAATTGTTTACTGTTGAAGTTTAAACAATTTTCTTGGTTCCTGCAGATTGAAAATTAAGCTAAAGATTCCAAGTTCAAAGTAAGGAAGTGCATTTTAAAGAACCCAGTTAACTAAACATGTAAGAGTAGATTTAATCACATTGTTTCTGGTGTAGACACAAACATCCTGTTTAAAAGTTTACCTTGCATTTAGTCTTGGCACTCACTTCATCTTTAAAGAATGTTTGGTTTACTGTCTCAAGAATTGTTTAAATATTGTATAAAGTATGTTAATTGACCAGTTGTTTTTTAATCGCATAACTGTCTCATCTCTTGGTGAACCATAGGCATGTTTCTTTTGTTGACTGTCCTGGTCACGACATTCTTATGGCAACGATGTTAAACGGAGCAGCTGTAATGGATGCAGCCCTTCTTCTTATTGGTAAGAAGTAACCTAACTAAGAACACTTTGCTTCACTTTCACTTGCAAATCAATCAATTATAGCTTTTATCTTTCGTTCACTATTGGTACTCCAAGGTTTAATCATGTAAGATATTGATTCCAATCATTGGTAAGTTTTTTCTCCCTGATTATATAACCTTTCTAAGTCTATGAGAATCAAACCTCGTACTGTAACACCCTCATTGGCATACTCTGATAAAATTGTTATGATGTGTCAACCCTCTAAGTAATCTGAGGCCATAAAAATCTGCCAAAGTGCTGTCGTAAGAATATGGGTTGGAACTCTACTCTTCGTGTTAATTTTGATTGTTTCATTTGAAGTAGATGTTTAACCATAAATGGCTTCTCTCCATGTATTTATATAAATGAGGACTTGTAGTGGCCGAGTTTGGTATTGTGTTCGAGCCCATTAGTGTTGTATGCTCCTCTTGGTGATGTTATTGTTTGTTCTCCTATACAGCTGGTAATGAGTCATGTCCTCAGCCCCAGACCTCTGAGCATCTAGCTGCTATTGAGATCATGAAGCTGAAGCATATCCTGATCCTACAGAATAAGATTGACTTGGTCAAGGAGACTCAGGCCAGAGAACAGTACGACCAAATCCTCAGATTCGTCCAAGGTATTCCAACAATCTAAATCTTACCCCGTAAAGACTTGGATAATATATGTCCACATATGAAATACACTAGATGTGTTTATAAAAACTCCCTCCAGGAAACTTTCTTTGTCATAATAAACAACTGTATTTTAAGCTTGGGCAGTTTTTCGGTATTATCAATTTGGCATGGTGTCTGTTCAATTCCGTACAATACCGAGAGCTGTTTTAGACAATACTGAAATACCAACATGCTCGGTTTTAAATTTTGTGATATAAACAAAATTGTGACTGCACATGCTGTAGCCTCTACAAAAAAACATTTGCCAGATGCAGATCTGCACCTCTATAGAATACTTAAAGCTTATCTGTTATGCCATTTACGAGAAGACAATACGGCCCAACAGTCATCCTTTCAGCCGATGCAGCGTGTTTATATTGTTTGTGGTTTCCAGCAGTTTTATGGCAGTTGTAGTGTAGAGAGTGAGAGATTCGCAAAGATGCATGTCCTGTGATGCGATTTGGGTGCACTACCTGTAGAGGGCACCACATTTTTATAGTGCCCTCTACCAGCAGCTCGTATAAATTGGGACAAAGAGCGCCAACCAGTGACAAACTTGTGATAAACTCTGACAATCAGTGACTTCCTTTTTAGGCGCGCAACACCAGGCTATTGGAGTGCTGGTTAACAACTACATGTATCAGAAATGTACAGCTGGGTGTTTGGTACCAAGAAACCGATTGTACACCGAGAGTGTAGCATAGGTATTTTCAGCAAGTATCAACTGTGACAATTTCTTAGTGCTGATACTCGAACAGTAAGCTTCTTTGATGAGTTTATGTTGAAAACAAGTCAAATTATTTGTCCGATTAGAATTAAAATAGAAAGTCAAGCTCATTGTTAGTCTGTGTTGAAAAATAATTGTGATTGTAGGGCCTCAATTTCAGCCCATTAGAAAAGTTCCCTGTAATAAATACCGGGGTATTTTGGCAACGGTATACCGTGGATCTGAAGAAGAAAAAACAAAACCCAAGTAATGGTCTGTAATGGACACATTCAATTTACAACCACAGTTTAAGTTGAATTGTTTTGATGTGAGTATTGTTATTTACTTTTTAGGGACAGTAGCAGAGGGTGCACCTATCATCCCTATCTCTGCCCAGCTCAAGTACAACATTGAAGTCATCTGTGAATACATCACCAAGAAAATCCCCATCCCTATCAGGGACTTCACATCTGAACCACGCCTTATCGGTTTGTAATCAAAAGTCATTAGTTACTTACAAAATAGGCTAATTTCCTCTGCTTTCATTTTATGGCATAAAATATTTAAAAATATTTGAGAAAAAATTTGTGTGCTAGACACCTTGTTTATCAAAGTTTGGATTACTGTAATAATCACAAAGTTTGAATTACTTTAATAATCACAAAGTTTGAATAACTGTAATCATACAAGGACCTGTTTGGTGAATAAATGCCTGATCATGGAGGCAACAGGAGCAATTGCCTCCATGCCTCTGGCCACTGCTTTGGTGCCCTTTGAAATGTTTCAGTAGAAGTTTGTTTTTTCCTAATAGACCCTTCTCACTGACGTCACATTTCTATTGCAATGCGGTAGGTCTGCCATGCTGGAGTACCATGACCCTATAGGATATGTACACGTAGTGCCATCCAGCAGTGCTTTTCAGAGCACATGCTCGTGCAGTTCTAGTAACGGGTGTGCATGCCGTGTGCATGGGAGTACTCCAGCTTGGCAAGCGATAAAATTGTGACGTCATCTGAGAAGGGTCTATAGAGGTGCCAATTAACTTGGGAAAAGCTGCCTTGCTCAGACAGCAAGGAAGTATCAAGAAAGTGATTACAGAATGTAAGAAATATGCTGTTTTGTATAAGGGCCATGTACAAGGAGGAAATATACAGGCAACCAGCTCCGTGTTTAGTACCACTCTTATGCTGTAGGTAACAGTCAATGTTTTGTAATTCATGGTGCGTGAATTTGGCATTTTCTCGGTCGAGAACCAAAACGGATGATACAATAAAGAGAATCTTTGTTCTCTTGGCATTGTCAAGTCAGGGTTTCTTTGTGTCAGCAGTACCCTCAAAGAAAAAGATTCTGGCAATTCCGCCAAAAGAATCCCGCCAGGAGGACGAGACCCAAAAAATAATCCCGGCGGCAACTGGTTAATGACAATATTAAAATGTGTTGTTATTTTGTCTTTCTAGTGATCCGATCCTTCGATGTAAACAAACCAGGAAGTGAAGTCAAGGACCTTAAAGGAGGCGTGGCTGGAGGCAGCATACTAAGGGGGGTGCTTCGGGTAAGTACTTCTTAGGTGTCTATCTTTGCTTTGTTAACTCTATAGAGTTGTTAAGAAATTGTGCGATATATTGCTTCACTCCACACAGGATTACAATATATACCCTAATGATGGATTTATCTTTGTGGAATAGGTTGGCCAAGAGATTGAAGTCAGACCTGGAATCGTGTCTAAGGACAATGAAGGCAAGCTGCAGTGCAGACCTATATTCTCCAAAATCATCTCACTGTTTGCTGAAAAGAACGATCTTCAATATGCTGTCCCTGGTGGACTCATTGGTAAGTTGCAATACTCTCTATGATGGAGGGTGTAAGAAAAAGGCTATATAGGCTTTGCTAAAGTGAAAAAAAAACCTTCCCAAAATGTAACACAATTTTTTATTGTTTCTTCGTCAAGGTGTGGGTACCAAGATTGACCCTACCCTGTGCCGAGCTGATCGTCTTGTGGGCCAGGTCTTGGGTGCAGTAGGAGCCCTACCAGATATATACACCGAGTTGGAGATCTCATACTTTTTGCTCCGACGTCTGCTGGGTGTACGGACAGAGGGAGACAAGAAGGGTGCCAAGGTAGGTCTACAGACCTTAATTTCACCGATGCAAATTTGCTGAGTACTCCGTACTCTATCTCAGTGGTAAAACTGAAATAAACCAGATTGCTTCTGAGTAGCCCCAGAAATAGCCCTACTGCAAACATAAACCTGGGACATCAAGAGTTATTTGACAAATTAAAGGCATGTTAACGCCTTAATCTCACCCACAAGATTCACTTACTCAATTTGTAATAATAGTAAAAAACAAAGTAACCTGTTTTTATGTAATTTTATGGAGAATCTGCAGCCAAAGCCAGATGCAAACAAGTTTGTTTTTCAAATGCAGTCATCTACCTACCTACCTATCTTCTTTGTCACTGGAGTTACATCAGGCATACTCTAAACGGGACTGCTACATTGTCTTACTAGAGTGGCTTGCATATCTTGACAAGCTCAAGGGCTATATTGACAGGGTTAATCAAACTGCGAGGCTGATGGCAAAAGATCTGGGCGCAATTTCATAGTGCTGCTTAAGCAGAAGATGTTGCTTCACAATTGTTTGCTTAGCAAAAATGAGCAGGATACCAGTCAAATATGGAACATGTGAAATTTTATTTTGGCTAGTAATCTTATTCTGGTCAGCATAATTTTCTTGTGCTTAGCTACTTTTTGTGACTGAGCAGCTCCAGGTTGGTCCTCCAGGTTTGGGGTTGGACGTGGGGCTAATAACCCCACTCTTTATAAACAAATCAAACAAGTAAATGACAAATTGAATCAGATGGAACTATCTATCATCATGATTGTAACACAATGTTACTTACATATTTTTCAAATAATTTGTTATTTTAGTAACCAATAAAAATTCTTTGAATCTTGATACTTTTGAATGACAGGTACAAAAGTTGAGTAAAAGTGAAGCCCTGATGGTTAACATTGGATCACTCTCAACTGGTAGTCGAGTTCTAGCGGTCAAAGCTGATTTGGCGAAAATTGTCCTGACCAATCCAGTGTGCACGGAGATTGGAGAAAAGATTGCACTGAGCAGACGAGTAGAAAAGCATTGGAGGTACAACTAACAAAACAAAGTTATATGTATCTTTTGATAAAAGTTGATTATGTAAAAAGTGTGGCCAAATTAAACCCCTTGCAATTTTTTTTTTACAAAAAATCCTGGCCCAAAAAGGCCCATTTTTAAAATTTGGCCAAAAAATAAAATGGTCCGAAATCACTCAAAAGTACAAGTTTTTGCAGTTTTTTTTTTTAAATCTTGACCCCAAAAGACCCATTTTTAAAATTTGGCAAAAAAAATGAAATGGTCCGAAATCGCTCACAATTACAAGTTTAACCCCTTGCAGTTTTTTTAACCCAAATTCCTCGCCCAAAAAGGCCCATTTTTAAAATTTGGCCAAAAAATTAAATAGTCTGAAATCGCTCAAAAGTTTTTTAACTCCTTGCAGTTTTTTTAACCAAAAATCCTCGCCCAAAAAGGCCCATTTTTAAAATTTGGCCAAAAAATGAAATGGTCCGAAATCGCTCAAAAGTACAAGTTTAACCCCTTGCAGTTTTTTTAACCCAAATTACTCGCCCAAAAAGGCCCATTTTTAAAATTTGGCCAAAAAATGAAATGGTCCAAAATCGCTGAAAAGTACAAGTTTAACCCCTTGCAGTTTTTTAAACCCAAATTCCTCGCCCAAAAAAGGCCCATTTTTAAAATTTGACCAAAAAATGAAATGGTCCGAAATCACTCAAAAGTACAAGTTTAACCCCTTGCAGTTTTTTTAACCCAAATTCCTCGCCCAAAAAGGCCCATTTTTAAAATTTGACCAAAAAATTAAATGGTCCGAAATCGCTCAAAAGTTCAAATTTAACCCTTTGTAGTTTTTTTAACAAAAAATCTTGGCCTAAAAAGGCCCATTTTTAAAATTTGGGTGAAAAATGAAATGGTCTGAAATCGCTCAAAAGTACAAGTTTAACCCCTTGCAGTTTTTTTAACCCAAATTTCTCGCCCAAAAAGACCCATTTTTAAAATTTGGCCAAAAAATGAAATGGTCCGAAATCGCTCAAAAGTACAAGTTTAACCCCTTGTAGTTTTTTTTTTACCAAAAATGTTGGCCCAAAAAGGCCCATTTTTAAAATTTGGCCCAAAAATGAAATGGTCCGAAATCGCTCAAAAGTACAAGTTTAACCCCTTGCAGTTTTTTTAACCCAAATTCCTCGCCCAAAAAGGCCCATTTTTAAAATTTGGCCAAAAAATTAAATGGCCCGAAATCGCTGAAAAGTACAAGTTTAACCCCTTCCAGTTTTTTTAACCCAAATTACTCGCCCAAAAAGGCCCATTTTTAAAATTTGGCCAAAAAATGAAATGGTCCGAAATCACCAACAGTACAAGTTTAACCCCTTGCAGTTTTTTTAACCAAAAAACTTGGCCCAAAAAGACCGATTTTTAAAATTTGGCCAAAAAATGAAATGGTCCGAAATCGCTCAAAAGTACAAGTTTAACCCCTTGCAGTTTTTTCCACCAAAAATCTTGGCTCAAAATGGCCCATTTTTAAAATTTGGCCAAAAAATAAAATGGTCCGAAATTGTCAAAAGTACAAGTTTAACCCCTTGCAGTTTTTTCACCAAAAATGTTGGCCCAAAAGGGCCCATTTTTAAAATTTGGCCAAAAAATAAAATGGTCCGAAATCGCTCAAAAGTACAAGTTAAACCCCTTGCAGTTTTTTTAACCCAAATTCCTCGCCCAAAAAGGCCCATTTTTAAAATTTGGCCAAAAAATGAAATGGTCCGAAATCGCTCAAAAGTACAAGTTTAACCCCTTGTAGTTTTTTTTTTAACCAAAAATGTTGGCCCAAAAAGGCCCATTTTTAAAATTTGACCAAAAAATGAAATGGTCCGAAATCGCTCAAAAGTACAAGTTTAACCCCTTGCAGTTTTTTTAACCCAAATTCCTCGCCCAAAAAGGCCCATTTTTAAAATTTGGCCAAAAAATGAAATGGTCCGAAATCGCTCAAAAGTACAAGTTTAACCCCTTGCAGTTTTTTTAACCAAAAAACTTGGCCCAAAAAGGCCCATTTTTAAAATTTGGCCAAAAAATGAAATGGTCCGAAATCGCTCAAAAGTACAAGTTTAACCCCTTGCAGTTTTTTTAACCAAAATTCCTCGCCCAAAAAGGCCCATTTTTAAAATTTGGCCAAAAAATGAAATGGTCCGAAATCGCTCAAAAGTACAAGTTTAACCCCTTGCAGTTTTTTTAACCCAAATTCCTCGCCCAAAAAGACCCATTTTTAAAATTTGGCCAAAAAATGAAATGGTCCGAAATCGCTCAAAAGTACAAGTTTAACCCCTTGCAGTTTTTTTAACCAAAATTCCTCGCCCAAAAAGGCCCATTTTTAAAATTTGGCCAAAAAATGAAATGGTCCGAAATCGCTCAAAAGTACAAGTTAAACCCCTTGCAGTTTTTTTAACCCAAATTCCTCGCCCAAAAAGGCCCATTTTTAAAATTTGACCAAAAAATGAAATGGCCCGAAATCGCTCAAAAGTACAAGTTTAACCCCTTGTAGTTTTTTTAACCCAAATTCCTCGCCCAAAAAGGCCCATTTTTAAAATTTGGCCAAAAAATGAAATGGTCCGAAATCGCTCAAAAGTACAAGTTAAACCCCTTGCTGTTTTTTTAACCAAAATTCCTCGCCCAAAAAGGCCCACTTTTAAAATTTGGCCAAAAAATGAAATGGTCCGAAATCGCTCAAAAGTACAAGTTTAACCCCTTGTAGTTTTTTTAACCCAAATTCCTCGCCCAAAAAGGCCCATTTTTAAAATTTGGCCAAAAAATTAAATGGTCCAAAATCGCTCAAAAGTACAAGTTTAACCCCTTGCAGTTTTTTTAACCAAAAATCTTGGCCCAAAAAGACCCATTTTTAAAATTTGGCCAAAAAATGAAATGGTCCGAAATCGCTCAAAAGTACAAGTTTAACCCCTTGCAGTTTTTTTAACCCAAATTCCTCGACCAAAAAGGCCCATTTTTAAAATTTGGCCAAAAAATGAAATGGTCCGAAATCGCTCAAAAGTACAAGTTAAACCCCTTGCAGTTTTTTTAACCCAAATTCCTCGCCCAAAAAGGCCCATTTTTAAAATTTGGCCAAAAAATGAAATGGTCCGAAATCGCTCAAAAGTACAAGTTAAACCCCTTGCAGTTTTTTTAACCCAAATTCCTCGCCCAAAAAGGCCCATTTTTAAAATTTGACCAAAAAATGAAATGGCCCGAAATCGCTCAAAAGTACAAGTTTAACCCCTTGTAGTTTTTTTAACCCAAATTCCTCGCCCAAAAAGGCCCATTTTTAAAATTTGGCCAAAAAATGAAATGGTCCGAAATCGCTCAAAAGTACAAGTTAAACCCCTTGCTGTTTTTTTAACCAAAATTCCTCGCCCAAAAAGGCCCACTTTTAAAATTTGGCCAAAAAATGAAATGGTCCGAAATCGCTCAAAAGTACAAGTTTAACCCCTTGTAGTTTTTTTAACCCAAATTCCTCGCCCAAAAAGGCCCATTTTTAAAATTTGGCCAAAAAATGAAATGGTCCGAAATCGCTCAAAAGTACAAGTTTAACCCCTTGCAGTTTTTTTAACCAAAAATCTTGGCCCAAAAAGACCCATTTTTAAAATTTGGCCAAAAAATGAAATGGTCCGAAATCGCTCAAAAGTACAAGTTTAACCCCTTGCAGTTTTTTTAACCCAAATTCCTCGACCAAAAAGGCCCATTTTTAATATTTGGCCAAAAAATGAAATGGTCCGAAATCGCTCAAAAGTACAAGTTAAACCCCTTGCAGTTTTTTTAACCCAAATTCCTCGCCCAAAAAGGCCCATTTTTAAAATTTGGCCAAAAAATGAAATGGTCCGAAATCGCTCAAAAGTACAAGTTAAACCCCTTGCAGTTTTTTTAACCCAAATTCCTCGCCCAAAAAGGCCCATTTTTAAAATTTGACCAAAAAATGAAATGGCCCGAAATCGCTCAAAAGTACAAGTTAAACCCCTTGCAGTTTTTTTAACCCAAATTCCTCGCCCAAAAAGGCCCATTTTTAAAATTTGGCCAAAAAATGAAATGGTCCGAAATCGCTCAAAAGTACAAGTTAAACCCCTTGCAGTTTTTTTAACCCAAATTCCTCGCCCAAAAAGGCCCATTTTTAAAATTTGGCCAAAAAATGAAATGGTCCGAAATCGCTCAAAAGTACAAGTTTAACCCCTTGCAGTTTTTTTAACCAAAAATCTTGGCCCAAAAAGACCCATTTTTAAAATTTGGCCAAAAAATGAAATGGTCCGAAATCGCTCAAAAGTACAAGTTTAACCCCTTGCAGTTTTTTTAACCCAAATTCCTCGCCCTAAAAGGCCCATTTTTAAAATTTGGCCAAAAAATGAAATGGTCCGAAATCGCTCAAAAGTACAAGTTAAACCCCGTGCAGTTTTTTTAACCAAAATTCCTCGCCCAAAAAGGCCCATTTTTAAAATTTGGCCAAAAAATGAAATGGTCCGAAATCGCTCAAAAGTACAAGTTTAACCCCTTGCAGTTTTTTTAACCCAAATTCCTCGCCCAAAAAGACCCATTTTTAAAATTTGGCCAAAAAATGAAATGGTCCGAAATCGCTCAAAAGTACAAGTTTAACCCCTTGCAGTTTTTTTAACCAAAATTCCTCGCCCAAAAAGGCCCATTTTTAAAATTTGGCCAAAAAATTAAATGGTCCGAAATCGCTCAAAAGTACAAGTTAAACCCCTTGCAGTTTTTTTAACCCAAATTCCTCGCCCAAAAAGGCCCATTTTTAAAATTTGACCAAAAAATGAAATGGCCCGAAATCGCTCAAAAGTACAAGTTTAACCCCTTGTAGTTTTTTTAACCCAAATTCCTCGCCCAAAAAGGCCCATTTTTAAAATTTGGCCAAAAAATGAAATGGTCCGAAATCGCTCAAAAGTACAAGTTAAACCCCTTGCTGTTTTTTTAACCAAAATTCCTCGCCCAAAAAGGCCCACTTTTAAAATTTGGCCAAAAAATAAAATGGTCCGAAATCGCTCAAAAGTACAAGTTTAACCCCTTGTAGTTTTTTTAACCCAAATTCCTCGCCCAAAAAGGCCCATTTTTAAAATTTGGCCAAAAAATGAAATGGTCCGAAATCGCTCAAAAGTACAAGTTTAACCCCTTGCAGTTTTTTTAACCAAAAATCTTGGCCCAAAAAGACCCATTTTTAAAATTTGGCCAAAAAATGAAATGGTCCGAAATCGCTCAAAAGTACAAGTTTAACCCCTTGCAGTTTTTTTAACCCAAATTCCTCGACCAAAAAGGCCCATTTTTAATATTTGGCCAAAAAATGAAATGGTCCGAAATCGCTCAAAAGTACAAGTTAAACCCCTTGCAGTTTTTTTAACCCAAATTCCTCGCCCAAAAAGGCCCATTTTTAAAATTTGGCCAAAAAATGAAATGGTCCGAAATCGCTCAAAAGTACAAGTTAAACCCCTTGCAGTTTTTTTAACCCAAATTCCTCTCCCAAAAAGGCCCATTTTTAAAATTTGGCCAAAAAATGAAATGGTCCGAAATCGCTCAAAAGTACAAGTTAAACCCCTTGCAGTTTTTTTAACCCAAATTCCTCGCCCAAAAAGGCCCATTTTTAAAATTTGACCAAAAAATGAAATGGCCCGAAATCGCTCAAAAGTACAAGTTAAACCCCTTGTAGTTTTTTTAACCCAAATTCCTCGCCCAAAAAGGCCCATTTTTAAAATTTGGCCAAAAAATGAAATGGTCCGAAATCGCTCAAAAGTACAAGTTAAACCCCTTGCAGTTTTTTTAACCCAAATTCCTCGCCCAAAAAGGCCCATTTTTAAAATTTGACCAAAAAATGAAATGGCCCGAAATCGCTCAAAAGTACAAGTTTAACCCCTTGTAGTTTTTTTAACCCAAATTCCTCGCCCAAAAAGGCCCATTTTTAAAATTTGGCCAAAAAATGAAATGGTCCGAAATCGCTCAAAAGTACAAGTTTAACCCCTTGCAGTTTTTTTAACCAAAAATCTTGGCCCAAAAAGACCCATTTTTAAAATTTGGCCAAAAAATGAAATGGTCCGAAATCGCTCAAAAGTACAAGTTTAACCCCTTGCAGTTTTTTTAACCCAAATTCCTCGCCCAAAAAGGCCCATTTTTAAAATTTGGCCAAAAAATGAAATGGTCCGAAATCGCTCAAAAGTACAAGTTAAACCCCTTGCAGTTTTTTTAACCCAAATTCCTCGCCCAAAAAGGCCCATTTTTAAAATTTGGCCAAAAAATGAAATGGTCCGAAATCGCTCAAAAGTACAAGTTAAACCCCTTGCAGTTTTTTTAACCCAAATTCCTCGCCCAAAAAGGCCCATTTTTAAAATTTGACCAAAAAATGAAATGGCCCGAAATCGCTCAAAAGTACAAGTTAAACCCCTTGCAGTTTTTTTAACCCAAATTCCTCGCCCAAAAAGGCCCATTTTTAAAATTTGGCCAAAAAATGAAATGGTCCGAAATCGCTCAAAAGTACAAGTTAAACCCCTTGCAGTTTTTTTAACCCAAATTCCTCGCCCAAAAAGGCCCATTTTTAAAATTTGACCAAAAAATGAAATGGTCCGAAATCGCTCAAAAGTACAAGTTTAACCCCTTGTAGTTTTTTTAACCCAAATTCCTCGCCCAAAAAGGCCCATTTTTAAAATTTGGCCAAAAAATGAAATGGTCCGAAATCGCTCAAAAGTACAAGTTAAACCCCTTGCAGTTTTTTTAACCAAAATTCCTCGCCCAAAAAGGCCCATTTTTAAAATTTGGCCAAAAAATGAAATGGCCCGAAATCGCTCAAAAGTACAAGTTTAACCCCTTGCAGTTTTTTTAACCCAAATTCCTCGCCCAAAAAGGCCCATTTTTAAAATTTGGCCAAAAAATGAAATGGTCCGAAATCGCTCAAAAGTACAAGTTAAACCCCTTGCAGTTTTTTTAACCCAAATTCCTCGCCCAAAAAGGCCCATTTTTAAAATTTGGCCAAAAAATGAAATGGTCCGAAATCGCTCAAAAGTACAAGTTAAACCCCTTGCAGTTTTTTTAACCCAAATTCCTCGCCCAAAAAGGCCCATTTTTAAAATTTGACCAAAAAATGAAATGGCCCGAAATCGCTCAAAAGTACAAGTTAAACCCCTTGCAGTTTTTTTAACCCAAATTCCTCGCCCAAAAAGGCCCATTTTTAAAATTTGGCCAAAAAATTAAATGGTCCGAAATCGCTCAAAAGTACAAGTTAAACCCCTTGCAGTTTTTTTAACCCAAATTCCTCGCCCAAAAAGGCCCATTTTTAAAATTTGACCAAAAAATGAAATGGCCCGAAATCGCTCAAAAGTACAAGTTTAACCCCTTGTAGTTTTTTTAACCCAAATTCCTCGCCCAAAAAGGCCCATTTTTAAAATTTGGCCAAAAAATGAAATGGTCCGAAATCGCTCAAAAGTACAAGTTAAACCCCTTGCAGTTTTTTTAACCAAAATTCCTCGCCCAAAAAGGCCCATTTTTAAAATTTGGCCAAAAAATGAAATGGTCCGAAATCGCCAAAAGTACAAGTTTAACCCCTTGCAGTTTTTTTAACCAAAAAACTTGGCCCAAAAAGGCCCACAGTCCGAAATCGCTCAAAAGTACAAGTTAAACCCCTTGCAGTTTTTTTAACCCAAATTCCTCGCCCAAAAAGGCCCATTTTTAAAATTTGACCAAAAAATGAAATGGTCCGAAATCGCTCAAAAGTACAAGTTTAACCCCTTGCAGTTTTTTTAACCCAAATTCCTCGCCCAAAAAGGCCCATTTTTTAAATTTGGCCAAAAAATTAAATGGTCCGAAATCGCTCAAAAGTACAAGTTAAACCCCTTGCAGTTTTTTTAACCCAAATTCCTCGCCCAAAAAGGCCCATTTTTAAAATTTGACCAAAAAATGAAATGGCCCGAAATCGCTCAAAAGTACAAGTTTAACCCCTTGTAGTTTTTTTAACCCAAATTCCTCGCCCAAAAAGGCCCATTTTTAAAATTTGGCCAAAAAATTAAATGGTCCGAAATCGCTCAAAAGTACAAGTTAAACCCCTTGCTGTTTTTTTAACCAAAATTCCTCGCCCAAAAAGGCCCACTTTTAAAATTTGGCCAAAAAATAAAATGGTACGAAATCGCTCAAAAGTACAAGTTTAACCCCTTGTAGTTTTTTTAACCCAAATTCCTCGCCCAAAAAGGCCCATTTTTAAAATTTGGCCAAAAAATTAAATGGTCCAAAATCGCTCAAAAGTACAAGTTTAACCCCTTGCAGTTTTTTTAACCAAAAATCTTGGCCCAAAAAGACCCATTTTTAAAATTTGGCCAAAAAATGAAATGGTCCGAAATCGCTCAAAAGTACAAGTTTAACCCCTTGCAGTTTTTTTAACCAAAATTCCTCGACCAAAAAGGCCCATTTTTAAAATTTGGCCAAAAAATTAAATGGTCCGAAATCGCTCAAAAGTACAAGTTAAACCCCTTGCAGTTTTTTTAACCCAAATTCCTCGCCCAAAAAGGCCCATTTTTAAAATTTGGCCAAAAAATGAAATGGTCCGAAATCGCTCAAAAGTACAAGTTAAACCCCTTGCAGTTTTTTTAACCAAAAATCCTCGCCCAAAAAGGCCCATTTTTAAAATTTGACCAAAAAATGAAATGGCCCGAAATCGCTCAAAAGTACAAGTTTAACCCCTTGTAGTTTTTTTAACCCAAATTCCTCGCCCAAAAAGGCCCATTTTTAAAATTTGGCCAAAAAATGAAATGGTCCGAAATCGCTCAAAAGTACAAGTTAAACCCCTTGCAGTTTTTTTAACCCAAATTCCTCGCCCAAAAAGGCCCATTTTTAAAATTTGGCCAAAAAATGAAATGGTCCGAAATCGCTCAAAAGTACAAGTTTAACCCCTTGCAGTTTTTTTAACCAAAAATCTTGGCCCAAAAAGACCCATTTTTAAAATTTGGCCAAAAAATGAAATGGTCCGAAATCGCTCAAAAGTACAAGTTTAACCCCTTGCAGTTTTTTTAACCCAAATTCCTCGACCAAAAAGGCCCATTTTTAATATTTGGCCAAAAAATGAAATGGTCCGAAATCGCTCAAAAGTACAAGTTAAACCCCTTGCAGTTTTTTTAACCCAAATTCCTCGCCCAAAAAGGCCCATTTTTAAAATTTGGCCAAAAAATGAAATGGTCCGAAATCGCTCAAAAGTACAAGTTAAACCCCTTGCAGTTTTTTTAACCCAAATTCCTCTCCCAAAAAGGCCCATTTTTAAAATTTGGCCAAAAAATGAAATGGTCCGAAATCGCTCAAAAGTACAAGTTAAACCCCTTGCAGTTTTTTTAACCCAAATTCCTCGCCCAAAAAGGCCCATTTTTAAAATTTGACCAAAAAATGAAATGGCCCGAAATCGCTCAAAAGTACAAGTTTAACCCCTTGTAGTTTTTTTAACCCAAATTCCTCGCCCAAAAAGGCCCATTTTTAAAATTTGACCAAAAAATGAAATGGCCCGAAATCGCTCAAAAGTACAAGTTAAACCCCTTGCAGTTTTTTTAACCCAAATTCCTCGCCCAAAAAGGCCCATTTTTAAAATTTGACCAAAAAATGAAATGGCCCGAAATCGCTCAAAAGTACAAGTTTAACCCCTTGTAGTTTTTTTAACCCAAATTCCTCGCCCAAAAAGGCCCATTTTTAAAATTTGGCCAAAAAATGAAATGGTCCGAAATCGCTCAAAAGTACAAGTTTAACCCCTTGCAGTTTTTTTAACCAAAAATCTTGGCCCAAAAAGACCCATTTTTAAAATTTGGCCAAAAAATGAAATGGTCCGAAATCGCTCAAAAGTACAAGTTTAACCCCTTGCAGTTTTTTTAACCCAAATTCCTCGCCCAAAAAGGCCCATTTTTAAAATTTGGCCAAAAAATGAAATGGTCCGAAATCGCTCAAAAGTACAAGTTAAACCCCTTGCAGTTTTTTTAACCCAAATTCCTCTCCCAAAAAGGCCCATTTTTAAAATTTGGCCAAAAAATGAAATGGTCCGAAATCGCTCAAAAGTACAAGTTAAACCCCTTGCAGTTTTTTTAACCCAAATTCCTCGCCCAAAAAGGCCCATTTTTAAAATTTGACCAAAAAATGAAATGGCCCGAAATCGCTCAAAAGTACAAGTTAAACCCCTTGCAGTTTTTTTAACCCAAATTCCTCGCCCAAAAAGGCCCATTTTTAAAATTTGGCCAAAAAATGAAATGGTCCGAAATCGCTCAAAAGTACAAGTTAAACCCCTTGCAGTTTTTTTAACCCAAATTCCTCGCCCAAAAAGGCCCATTTTTAAAATTTGACCAAAAAATGAAATGGTCCGAAATCGCTCAAAAGTACAAGTTTAACCCCTTGTAGTTTTTTTAACCCAAATTCCTCGCCCAAAAAGGCCCATTTTTAAAATTTGGCCAAAAAATGAAATGGTCCGAAATCGCTCAAAAGTACAAGTTAAACCCCTTGCAGTTTTTTTAACCAAAATTCCTCGCCCAAAAAGGCCCATTTTTAAAATTTGGCCAAAAAATGAAATGGCCCGAAATCGCTCAAAAGTACAAGTTTAACCCCTTGCAGTTTTTTTAACCCAAATTCCTCGCCCAAAAAGGCCCATTTTTAAAATTTGGCCAAAAAATGAAATGGTCCGAAATCGCTCAAAAGTACAAGTTAAACCCCTTGCAGTTTTTTTAACCCAAATTCCTCGCCCAAAAAGGCCCATTTTTAAAATTTGGCCAAAAAATGAAATGGTCCGAAATCGCTCAAAAGTACAAGTTAAACCCCTTGCAGTTTTTTTAACCCAAATTCCTCGCCCAAAAAGGCCCATTTTTAAAATTTGACCAAAAAATGAAATGGCCCGAAATCGCTCAAAAGTACAAGTTAAACCCCTTGCAGTTTTTTTAACCCAAATTCCTCGCCCAAAAAGGCCCATTTTTAAAATTTGGCCAAAAAATTAAATGGTCCGAAATCGCTCAAAAGTACAAGTTAAACCCCTTGCAGTTTTTTTAACCCAAATTCCTCGCCCAAAAAGGCCCATTTTTAAAATTTGACCAAAAAATGAAATGGCCCGAAATCGCTCAAAAGTACAAGTTTAACCCCTTGTAGTTTTTTTAACCCAAATTCCTCGCCCAAAAAGGCCCATTTTTAAAATTTGGCCAAAAAATGAAATGGTCCGAAATCGCTCAAAAGTACAAGTTAAACCCCTTGCAGTTTTTTTAACCAAAATTCCTCGCCCAAAAAGGCCCATTTTTAAAATTTGGCCAAAAAATGAAATGGTCCGAAATCGCCAAAAGTACAAGTTTAACCCCTTGCAGTTTTTTTAACCAAAAAACTTGGCCCAAAAAGGCCCACAGTCCGAAATCGCTCAAAAGTACAAGTTAAACCCCTTGCAGTTTTTTTAACCCAAATTCCTCGCCCAAAAAGGCCCATTTTTAAAATTTGACCAAAAAATGAAATGGTCCGAAATCGCTCAAAAGTACAAGTTTAACCCCTTGCAGTTTTTTTAACCCAAATTCCTCGCCCAAAAAGGCCCATTTTTTAAATTTGGCCAAAAAATTAAATGGTCCGAAATCGCTCAAAAGTACAAGTTAAACCCCTTGCAGTTTTTTTAACCCAAATTCCTCGCCCAAAAAGGCCCATTTTTAAAATTTGACCAAAAAATGAAATGGCCCGAAATCGCTCAAAAGTACAAGTTTAACCCCTTGTAGTTTTTTTAACCCAAATTCCTCGCCCAAAAAGGCCCATTTTTAAAATTTGGCCAAAAAATTAAATGGTCCGAAATCGCTCAAAAGTACAAGTTAAACCCCTTGCTGTTTTTTTAACCAAAATTCCTCGCCCAAAAAGGCCCACTTTTAAAATTTGGCCAAAAAATAAAATGGTACGAAATCGCTCAAAAGTACAAGTTTAACCCCTTGTAGTTTTTTTAACCCAAATTCCTCGCCCAAAAAGGCCCATTTTTAAAATTTGGCCAAAAAATTAAATGGTCCAAAATCGCTCAAAAGTACAAGTTTAACCCCTTGCAGTTTTTTTAACCAAAAATCTTGGCCCAAAAAGACCCATTTTTAAAATTTGGCCAAAAAATGAAATGGTCCGAAATCGCTCAAAAGTACAAGTTTAACCCCTTGCAGTTTTTTTAACCAAAATTCCTCGACCAAAAAGGCCCATTTTTAAAATTTGGCCAAAAAATTAAATGGTCCGAAATCGCTCAAAAGTACAAGTTAAACCCCTTGCAGTTTTTTTAACCCAAATTCCTCGCCCAAAAAGGCCCATTTTTAAAATTTGGCCAAAAAATGAAATGGTCCGAAATCGCTCAAAAGTACAAGTTAAACCCCTTGCAGTTTTTTTTAACCCAAATTCCTCGCCCAAAAAGGCCCATTTTTAAAATTTGACCAAAAAATGAAATGGCCCGAAATCGCTCAAAAGTACAAGTTTAACCCCTTGTAGTTTTTTTAACCCAAATTCCTCGCCCAAAAAGGCCCATTTTTAAAATTTGGCCAAAAAATGAAATGGTCCGAAATCGCTCAAAAGTACAAGTTAAACCCCTTGCAGTTTTTTTAACCCAAATTCCTCGCCCAAAAAGGCCCATTTTTAAAATTTGACCAAAAAATGAAATGGCCCGAAATCGCTCAAAAGTACAAGTTAAACCCCTTGCAGTTTTTTTAACCCAAATTCCTCGCCCAAAAAGGCCCATTTTTAAAATTTGGCCAAAAAATGAAATGGTCCGAAATCGCTCAAAAGTACAAGTTAAACCCCTTGCAGTTTTTTTAACCAAAATTCCTCGCCCAAAAAGGCCCATTTTTAAAATTTGGCCAAAAAATGAAATGGCCCGAAATCGCTCAAAAGTACAAGTTTAACCCCTTGTAGTTTTTTTAACCCAAATTCCTCGCCCAAAAAGGCCCATTTTTAAAATTTGGCCAAAAAATGAAATGGTCCGAAATCGCTCAAAAGTACAAGTTAAACCCCTTGCAGTTTTTTTTAACCCAAATTCCTCGCCCAAAAAGGCCCATTTTTAAAATTTGACCAAAAAATGAAATGGCCCGAAATCGCTCAAAAGTACAAATTTAACCCCTTGTAGTTTTTTTAACCCAAATTCCTCGCCCAAAAAGGCCCATTTTTAAAATTTGGCCAAAAAATGAAATGGTCCGAAATCGCTCAAAAGTACAAGTTTAACCCCTTGTAGTTTTTTTAACCCAAATTCCTCGCCCAAAAAGGCCCATTTTTAAAATTTGGCCAAAAAATGAAATGGTCCGAAATCGCTCAAAAGTACAAGTTAAACCCCTTGCAGTTTTTTTAACCCAAATTCCTCGCCCAAAAAGGCCCATTTTTAAAATTTGACCAAAAAATGAAATGGCCCGAAATCGCTCAAAAGTACAAGTTAAACCCCTTGCAGTTTTTTTAACCCAAATTCCTCGCCCAAAAAGGCCCATTTTTAAAATTTGGCCAAAAAATGAAATGGTCCGAAATCGCCCAAAAGTACAAGTTAAACCCCTTGCAGTTTTTTTAACCAAAATTCCTCGCCCAAAAAGGCCCATTTTTAAAATTTGGCCAAAAAATGAAATGGCCCGAAATCGCTCAAAAGTACAAGTTTAACCCCTTGTAGTTTTTTTAACCCAAATTCCTCGCCCAAAAAGGCCCATTTTTAAAATTTGGCCAAAAAATGAAATGGTCCGAAATCGCTCAAAAGTACAAGTTAAACCCCTTGCAGTTTTTTTAACCCAAATTCCTCGCCCAAAAAGGCCCATTTTTAAAATTTGACCAAAAAATGAAATGGCCCGAAATCGCTCAAAAGTACAAGTTTAACCCCTTGTAGTTTTTTTAACCCAAATTCCTCGCCCAAAAAGGCCCATTTTTAAAATTTGGCCAAAAAATGAAATGGTCCGAAATCGCTCAAAAGTACAAGTTAAACCCCTTGTAGTTTTTTTAACCCAAATTCCTCGCCCAAAAAGGCCCATTTTTAAAATTTGACCAAAAAATGAAATGGTCCGAAATCGCTCAAAAGTACAAGTTTAACCCCTTGCAGTTTTTTTAACCCAAATTCCTCGCCCAAAAAGGCCCATTTTTTAAATTTGGCCAAAAAATTAAATGGTCCGAAATCGCTCAAAAGTACAAGTTAAACCCCTTGCAGTTTTTTTAACCCAAATTCCTCGCCCAAAAAGGCCCATTTTTAAAATTTGACCAAAAAATGAAATGGCCCGAAATCGCTCAAAAGTACAAGTTTAACCCCTTGTAGTTTTTTTAACCCAAATTCCTCGCCCAAAAAGGCCCATTTTTAAAATTTGGCCAAAAAATTAAATGGTCCGAAATCGCTCAAAAGTACAAGTTAAACCCCTTGCTGTTTTTTTAACCAAAATTCCTCGCCCAAAAAGGCCCACTTTTAAAATTTGGCCAAAAAATAAAATGGTACGAAATCGCTCAAAAGTACAAGTTTAACCCCTTGTAGTTTTTTTAACCCAAATTCCTCGCCCAAAAAGGCCCATTTTTAAAATTTGGCCAAAAAATTAAATGGTCCAAAATCGCTCAAAAGTACAAGTTTAACCCCTTGCAGTTTTTTTAACCAAAAATCTTGGCCCAAAAAGACCCATTTTTAAAATTTGGCCAAAAAATGAAATGGTCCGAAATCGCTCAAAAGTACAAGTTTAACCCCTTGCAGTTTTTTTAACCAAAATTCCTCGACCAAAAAGGCCCATTTTTAAAATTTGGCCAAAAAATTAAATGGTCCGAAATCGCTCAAAAGTACAAGTTAAACCCCTTGCAGTTTTTTTAACCCAAATTCCTCGCCCAAAAAGGCCCATTTTTAAAATTTGGCCAAAAAATGAAATGGTCCGAAATCGCTCAAAAGTACAAGTTAAACCCCTTGCAGTTTTTTTAACCCAAATTCCTCGCCCAAAAAGGCCCATTTTTAAAATTTGACCAAAAAATGAAATGGCCCGAAATCGCTCAAAAGTACAAGTTTAACCCCTTGTAGTTTTTTTAACCCAAATTCCTCGCCCAAAAAGGCCCATTTTTAAAATTTGGCCAAAAAATGAAATGGTCCGAAATCGCTCAAAAGTACAAGTTAAACCCCTTGCAGTTTTTTTAACCCAAATTCCTCGCCCAAAAAGGCCCATTTTTAAAATTTGACCAAAAAATGAAATGGCCCGAAATCGCTCAAAAGTACAAGTTAAACCCCTTGCAGTTTTTTTAACCCAAATTCCTCGCCCAAAAAGACCCATTTTTAAAATTTGGCCAAAAAATGAAATGGTCCGAAATCGCTCAAAAGTACAAGTTAAACCCCTTGCAGTTTTTTTAACCAAAATTCCTCGCCCAAAAAGGCCCATTTTTAAAATTTGGCCAAAAAATGAAATGGCCCGAAATCGCTCAAAAGTACAAGTTTAACCCCTTGTAGTTTTTTTAACCCAAATTCCTCGCCCAAAAAGGCCCATTTTTAAAATTTGGCCAAAAAATGAAATGGTCCGAAATCGCTCAAAAGTACAAGTTAAACCCCTTGCAGTTTTTTTAACCCAAATTCCTCGCCCAAAAAGGCCCATTTTTAAAATTTGACCAAAAAATGAAATGGCCCGAAATCGCTCAAAAGTACAAGTTTAACCCCTTGTAGTTTTTTTAACCCAAATTCCTCGCCCAAAAAGGCCCATTTTTAAAATTTGGCCAAAAAATGAAATGGTCCGAAATCGCTCAAAAGTACAAGTTTAACCCCTTGTAGTTTTTTTAACCCAAATTCCTCGCCCAAAAAGGCCCATTTTTAAAATTTGGCCAAAAAATGAAATGGTCCGAAATCGCTCAAAAGTACAAGTTAAACCCCTTGCAGTTTTTTTAACCCAAATTCCTCGCCCAAAAAGGCCCATTTTTAAAATTTGACCAAAAAATGAAATGGCCCGAAATCGCTCAAAAGTACAAGTTAAACCCCTTGCAGTTTTTTTAACCCAAATTCCTCGCCCAAAAAGGCCCATTTTTAAAATTTGGCCAAAAAATGAAATGGTCCGAAATCGCTCAAAAGTACAAGTTAAACCCCTTGCAGTTTTTTTAACCAAAATTCCTCGCCCAAAAAGGCCCATTTTTAAAATTTGGCCAAAAAATGAAATGGCCCGAAATCGCTCAAAAGTACAAGTTTAACCCCTTGTAGTTTTTTTAACCCAAATTCCTCGCCCAAAAAGGCCCATTTTTAAAATTTGGCCAAAAAATGAAATGGTCCGAAATCGCTCAAAAGTACAAGTTAAACCCCTTGCAGTTTTTTTAACCCAAATTCCTCGCCCAAAAAGGCCCATTTTTAAAATTTGACCAAAAAATGAAATGGCCCGAAATCGCTCAAAAGTACAAGTTTAACCCCTTGTAGTTTTTTTAACCCAAATTCCTCGCCCAAAAAGGCCCATTTTTAAAATTTGGCCAAAAAATGAAATGGTCCGAAATCGCTCAAAAGTACAAGTTAAACCCCTTGCAGTTTTTTTAACCCAAATTCCTCGCCCAAAAAGGCCCATTTTTAAAATTTGGCCAAAAAATTAAATGGTCCGAAATCGCTCAAAAGTACAAGTTAAACCCCTTGCTGTTTTTTTAACCAAAATTCCTCGCCCAAAAAAGCCCATTTTTAAAATTTGGCCAAAAAATAAAATGGTCCGAAATCGCTCAAAAGTACAAGTTTAACCCCTTGTAGTTTTTTTAACCCAAATTCCTCGCCCAAAAAGGCCCATTTTTAAAATTTGGCCAAAAAATGAAATGGTCCGAAATCGCTCAAAAGTACAAGTTTAACCCCTTGCAGTTTTTTTAACCAAAAATCTTGGCCCAAAAAGACCCATTTTCAAAATTTGGCCAAAAAATGAAATGGTCCGAAATCGCTCAAAAGTACAAGTTTAACCCCTTGCAGTTTTTTTAACCCAAATTCCTCGCCCAAAAAGGCCCATTTTTAAAATTTGGCCAAAAAATGAAATGGTCCGAAATCGCTCAAAAGTACAAGTTAAACCCCTTGCAGTTTTTTTAACCCAAATTCCTCGCCCAAAAAGGCCCATTTTTAAAATTTGGCCAAAAAATGAAATGGTCCGAAATCGCTCAAAAGTACAAGTTTAACCCCTTGCAGTTTTTTTAACCCAAATTCCTCGCCCAAAAAGGCCCATTTTTAAAATTTGACCAAAAAATGAAATGGCCCGAAATCGCTCAAAAGTACAAGTTAAACCCCTTGCAGTTTTTTTAACCCAAATTCCTCGCCCAAAAAGGCCCATTTTTAAAATTTGGCCAAAAAATTAAATGGTCCGAAATCGCTCAAAAGTACAAGTTAAACCCCTTGCAGTTTTTTTAACCCAAATTCCTCGCCCAAAAAGGCCCATTTTTAAAATTTGACCAAAAAATGAAATGGCCCGAAATCGCTCAAAAGTACAAGTTTAACCCCTTGTAGTTTTTTTAACCCAAATTCCTCGCCCAAAAAGGCCCATTTTTAAAATTTGGCCAAAAAATGAAATGGTCCGAAATCGCTCAAAAGTACAAGTTTAACCCCTTGCAGTTTTTTTAACCCAAATTCCTCGCCCAAAAAGGCCCATTTTTAAAATTTTGCCAAAAAATGAAATGGTCCGAAATCGCTCAAAAGTACAAGTTAAACCCCTTGCAGTTTTTTTAACCCAAATTCCTCGCCCAAAAAGGCCCATTTTTAAAATTTGACCAAAAAATGAAATGGCCCGAAATCGCTCAAAAGTACAAGTTAAACCCCTTGCAGTTTTTTTAACCCAAATTCCTCGCCCAAAAAGGCCCATTTTTAAAATTTGGCCAAAAAATTAAATGGTCCAAAATCGCTCAAAAGTACAAGTTAAACCCCTTGCAGTTTTTTTAACCCAAATTCCTCGCCCAAAAAGGCCCATTTTTAAAATTTGACCAAAAAATGAAATGGCCCGAAATCGCTCAAAAGTACAAGTTTAACCCCTTGTAGTTTTTTTAACCCAAATTCCTCGCCCAAAAAGGCCCATTTTTAAAATTTGGCCAAAAAATGAAATGGTCCGAAATCGCTCAAAAGTACAAGTTAAACCCCTTGCAGTTTTTTTAACCAAAATTCCTCGCCCAAAAAGGCCCATTTTTAAAATTTGGCCAAAAAATGAAATGGTCCGAAATCGCCAAAAGTACAAGTTTAACCCCTTGTAGTTTTTTTAACCCAAATTCCTCGCCCAAAAAGGCCCATTTTTAAAATTTGGCCAAAAAATTAAATGGTCCAAAATCGCTCAAAAGTACAAGTTTAACCCCTTGCAGTTTTTTTAACCAAAAATCTTGGCCCAAAAAGACCCATTTTTAAAATTTGGCCAAAAAATGAAATGGTCCGAAATCGCTCAAAAGTACAAGTTTAACCCCTTGCAGTTTTATTAACCCAAATTCCTCGACCAAAAAGGCCCATTTTTAAAATTTGGCCAAAAAATTAAATGGTCCGAAATCGCTCAAAAGTACAAGTTAAACCCCTTGCAGTTTTTTTAACCCAAATTCCTCGCCCAAAAAGGCCCATTTTTAAAATTTGGCCAAAAAATGAAATGGTCCGAAATCGCTCAAAAGTACAAGTTAAACCCCTTGCAGTTTTTTTAACCCAAATTCCTCGCCCAAAAAGGCCCATTTTTAAAATTTGACCAAAAAATGAAATGGCCCGAAATCGCTCAAAAGTACAAGTTTAACCCCTTGTAGTTTTTTTAACCCAAATTCCTCGCCCAAAAAGGCCCATTTTTAAAATTTGGCCAAAAAATGAAATGGTCCGAAATCGCTCAAAAGTACAAGTTAAACCCCTTGCTGTTTTTTTAACCAAAATTCCTCGCCCAAAAAGGCCCACTTTTAAAATTTGGCCAAAAAATAAAATGGTCCGAAATCGCTCAAAAGTACAAGTTTAACCCCTTGTAGTTTTTTTTTAACCAAAAAACTTGGCCCAAAAAGGCCCATTTTTAAAATTTGGCCAAAAAATGAAATGGTCCGAAATTGCTCAAAAGTACAAGTTTAACCCCTTGTAGTTTTTTTAACCAAAAATCTTGGCCCAAAAAGACCCATTTTTAAAATTTGGCCAAAAAATGAAATGGTCCGAAATCGCTCAAAAGTACAAGTTTAACCCCTTGCAGTTTTTTTAACCCAAATTCCTCGACCAAAAAGGCCCATTTTTAAAATTTGGCCAAAAAATTAAATGGTCCGAAATCGCTCAAAAGTACAAGTTAAACCCCTTGCAGTTTTTTTAACCCAAATTCCTCGCCCAAAAAGGCCCATTTTTAAAATTTGGCCAAAGAATGAAATGGTCCGAAATCGCTCAAAAGTACAAGTTAAACCCCTTGCAGTTTTTTTAACCCAAATTCCTCGCCCAAAAAGGCCCATTTTTAAAATTTGGCCAAAAAATGAAATGGTCCGAAATCGCTCAAAAGTACAAGTTAAACCCCTTGCAGTTTTTTTAACCCAAATTCCTCGCCCAAAAAGGCCCATTTTTAAAATTTGACCAAAAAATGAAATGGCCCGAAATCGCTCAAAAGTACAAGTTAAACCCCTTGTAGTTTTTTTAACCCAAATTCCTCGCCCAAAAAGGCCCATTTTTAAAATTTGGCCAAAAAATTAAATGGTCCGAAATCGCTCAAAAGTACAAGTTAAACCCCTTGCAGTTTTTTTAACCCAAATTCCTCGCCCAAAAAGGCCCATTTTTAAAATTTGACCAAAAAATGAAATGGCCCGAAATCGCTCAAAAGTACAAGTTTAACCCCTTGTAGTTTTTTTAACCCAAATTCCTCGCCCAAAAAGGCCCATTTTTAAAATTTGGCCAAAAAATAAAATGGTCCGAAATCGCTCAAAAGTACAAGTTAAACCCCTTGCAGTTTTTTTAACCAAAATTCCTCGCCCAAAAAGGCCCATTTTTAAAATTTGGCCAAAAAATGAAATGGTCCGAAATCGCTCAAAAGTACAAGTTTAACCCCTTGCAGTTTTTTTAACCCAAATTCCTCGACCAAAAAGGCCCATTTTTAATATTTGGCCAAAAAATGAAATGGTCCGAAATCGCTCAAAAGTACAAGTTAAACCCCTTGCAGTTTTTTTAACCCAAATTCCTCGCCCAAAAAGGCCCATTTTTAAAATTTGGCCAAAAAATGAAATGGTCCGAAATCGCTCAAAAGTACAAGTTAAACCCCTTGCAGTTTTTTTAACCCAAATTCCTCGCCCAAAAAGGCCCATTTTTAAAATTTGGCCAAAAAATGAAATGGCCCGAAATCGCTCAAAAGTACAAGTTAAACCCCTTGCAGTTTTTTTAACCCAAATTCCTCGCCCAAAAAGGCCCATTTTTAAAATTTGGCCAAAAAATGAAATGGTCCGAAATCGCTCAAAAGTACAAGTTAAACCCCTTGCAGTTTTTTTAACCCAAATTCCTCGCCCAAAAAGGCCCATTTTTAAAATTTGACCAAAAAATGAAATGGCCCGAAATCGCTCAAAAGTACAAGTTTAACCCCTTGTAGTTTTTTTAACCCAAATTCCTCGCCCAAAAAGGCCCATTTTTAAAATTTGGCCAAAAAATGAAATGGTCCGAAATCGCTCAAAAGTACAAGTTAAACCCCTTGCAGTTTTTTTAACCAAAATTCCTCGCCCAAAAAGGCCCATTTTTAAAATTTGACCAAAAAATGAAATGGCCCGAAATCGCTCAAAAGTACAAGTTTAACCCCTTGTAGTTTTTTTAACCCAAATTCCTCGCCCAAAAAGGCCCATTTTTAAAATTTGGCCAAAAAATTAAATGGTCCGAAATCGCTCAAAAGTACAAAATTTGGCCAAAAAATGAAATGGTCCGAAATCGCTCAAAAGTACAAGTTAAACCCCTTGCAGTTTTTTTAACCCAAATTCCTCGCCCAAAAAGGCCCATTTTTAAAATTTGGCCAAAAAATGAAATGGTCCGAAATCGCTCAAAAGTACAAGTTAAACCCCTTGCAGTTTTTTTAACCCAAATTCCTCGCCCAAAAAGGCCCATTTTTAAAATTTGACCAAAAAATGAAATGGCCCGAAATCGCTCAAAAGTACAAGTTTAACCCCTTGTAGTTTTTTTAACCCAAATTCCTCGCCCAAAAAGGCCCATTTTTAAAATTTGGCCAAAAAATGAAATGGTCCGAAATCGCTCAAAAGTACAAGTTAAACCCCTTGCAGTTTTTTTAACCCAAATTCCTCGCCCAAAAAGGCCCATTTTTAAAATTTGGCCAAAAAATTAAATGGTCCGAAATCGCTCAAAAGTACAAGTTAAACCCCTTGCTGTTTTTTTAACCAAAATTCCTCGCCCAAAAAAGCCCATTTTTAAAATTTGGCCAAAAAATAAAATGGTCCGAAATCGCTCAAAAGTACAAGTTTAACCCCTTGTAGTTTTTTTAACCCAAATTCCTCGCCCAAAAAGGCCCATTTTTAAAATTTGGCCAAAAAATGAAATGGTCCGAAATCGCTCAAAAGTACAAGTTTAACCCCTTGCAGTTTTTTTAACCAAAAATCTTGGCCCAAAAAGACCCATTTTCAAAATTTGGCCAAAAAATGAAATGGTCCGAAATCGCTCAAAAGTACAAGTTTAACCCCTTGCAGTTTTTTTAACCCAAATTCCTCGCCCAAAAAGGCCCATTTTTAAAATTTGGCCAAAAAATGAAATGGTCCGAAATCGCTCAAAAGTACAAGTTAAACCCCTTGCAGTTTTTTTAACCCAAATTCCTCGCCCAAAAAGGCCCATTTTTAAAATTTGGCCAAAAAATGAAATGGTCCGAAATCGCTCAAAAGTACAAGTTAAACCCCTTGCAGTTTTTTTAACCCAAATTCCTCGCCCAAAAAGGCCCATTTTTAAAATTTGGCCAAAAAATAAAATGGCCCGAAATCGCTCAAAAGTACAAGTTAAACCCCTTGCAGTTTTTTTAACCCAAATTCCTCGCCCAAAAAGGCCCATTTTTAAAATTTGGCCAAAAAATTAAATGGTCCGAAATCGCTCAAAAGTACAAGTTAAACCCCTTGCAGTTTTTTTAACCCAAATTCCTCGCCCAAAAAGGCCCATTTTTAAAATTTGACCAAAAAATGAAATGGCCCGAAATCGCTCAAAAGTACAAGTTTAACCCCTTGTAGTTTTTTTAACCCAAATTCCTCGCCCAAAAAGGCCCATTTTTAAAATTTGGCCAAAAAATGAAATGGTCCGAAATCGCTCAAAAGTACAAGTTAAACCCCTTGCAGTTTTTTTAACCCAAATTCCTCGCCCAAAAAGGCCCATTTTTAAAATTTTGCCAAAAAATGAAATGGTCCGAAATCGCTCAAAAGTACAAGTTAAACCCCTTGCAGTTTTTTTAACCCAAATTCCTCGCCCAAAAAGGCCCATTTTTAAAATTTGACCAAAAAATGAAATGGCCCGAAATCGCTCAAAAGTACAAGTTAAACCCCTTGCAGTTTTTTTAACCCAAATTCCTCGCCCAAAAAGGCCCATTTTTAAAATTTGGCCAAAAAATTAAATGGTCCGAAATCGCTCAAAAGTACAAGTTAAACCCCTTGCAGTTTTTTTAACCCAAATTCCTCGCCCAAAAAGGCCCATTTTTAAAATTTGACCAAAAAATGAAATGGCCCGAAATCGCTCAAAAGTACAAGTTTAACCCCTTGTAGTTTTTTTAACCCAAATTCCTCGCCCAAAAAGGCCCATTTTTAAAATTTGGCCAAAAAATGAAATGGTCCGAAATCGCTCAAAAGTACAAGTTAAACCCCTTGCAGTTTTTTTAACCAAAATTCCTCGCCCAAAAAGGCCCATTTTTAAAATTTGGCCAAAAAATGAAATGGTCCGAAATCGCCAAAAGTACAAGTTTAACCCCTTGTAGTTTTTTTAACCCAAATTCCTCGCCCAAAAAGGCCCATTTTTAAAATTTGGCCAAAAAATTAAATGGTCCAAAATCGCTCAAAAGTACAAGTTTAACCCCTTGCAGTTTTTTTAACCAAAAATCTTGGCCCAAAAAGACCCATTTTTAAAATTTGGCCAAAAAATGAAATGGTCCGAAATCGCTCAAAAGTACAAGTTTAACCCCTTGCAGTTTTATTAACCCAAATTCCTCGACCAAAAAGGCCCATTTTTAAAATTTGGCCAAAAAATTAAATGGTCCGAAATCGCTCAAAAGTACAAGTTAAACCCCTTGCAGTTTTTTTAACCCAAATTCCTCGCCCAAAAAGGCCCATTTTTAAAATTTGGCCAAAAAATGAAATGGTCCGAAATCGCTCAAAAGTACAAGTTAAACCCCTTGCAGTTTTTTTAACCCAAATTCCTCGCCCAAAAAGGCCCATTTTTAAAATTTGACCAAAAAATGAAATGGCCCGAAATCGCTCAAAAGTACAAGTTTAACCCCTTGTAGTTTTTTTAACCCAAATTCCTCGCCCAAAAAGGCCCATTTTTAAAATTTGGCCAAAAAATGAAATGGTCCGAAATCGCTCAAAAGTACAAGTTAAACCCCTTGCTGTTTTTTTAACCAAAATTCCTCGCCCAAAAAGGCCCACTTTTAAAATTTGGCCAAAAAATAAAATGGTCCGAAATCGCTCAAAAGTACAAGTTTAACCCCTTGTAGTTTTTTTTTAACCAAAAAACTTGGCCCAAAAAGGCCCATTTTTAAAATTTGGCCAAAAAATGAAATGGTCCGAAATTGCTCAAAAGTACAAGTTTAACCCCTTGTAGTTTTTTTAACCAAAAATCTTGGCCCAAAAAGACCCATTTTTAAAATTTGGCCAAAAAATGAAATGGTCCGAAATCGCTCAAAAGTACAAGTTTAACCCCTTGCAGTTTTTTTAACCCAAATTCCTCGACCAAAAAGGCCCATTTTTAAAATTTGGCCAAAAAATTAAATGGTCCGAAATCGCTCAAAAGTACAAGTTAAACCCCTTGCAGTTTTTTTAACCCAAATTCCTCGCCCAAAAAGGCCCATTTTTAAAATTTGGCCAAAGAATGAAATGGTCCGAAATCGCTCAAAAGTACAAGTTAAACCCCTTGCAGTTTTTTTAACCCAAATTCCTCGCCCAAAAAGGCCCATTTTTAAAATTTGGCCAAAAAATGAAATGGTCCGAAATCGCTCAAAAGTACAAGTTAAACCCCTTGCAGTTTTTTTAACCCAAATTCCTCGCCCAAAAAGGCCCATTTTTAAAATTTGACCAAAAAATGAAATGGCCCGAAATCGCTCAAAAGTACAAGTTAAACCCCTTGCAGTTTTTTTAACCCAAATTCCTCGCCCAAAAAGGCCCATTTTTAAAATTTGGCCAAAAAATTAAATGGTCCGAAATCGCTCAAAAGTACAAGTTAAACCCCTTGCAGTTTTTTTAACCCAAATTCCTCGCCCAAAAAGGCCCATTTTTAAAATTTGACCAAAAAATGAAATGGCCCGAAATCGCTCAAAAGTACAAGTTTAACCCCTTGTAGTTTTTTTAACCCAAATTCCTCGCCCAAAAAGGCCCATTTTTAAAATTTGGCCAAAAAATAAAATGGTCCGAAATCGCTCAAAAGTACAAGTTAAACCCCTTGCAGTTTTTTTAACCAAAATTCCTCGCCCAAAAAGGCCCATTTTTAAAATTTGGCCAAAAAATGAAATGGTCCGAAATCGCTCAAAAGTACAAGTTTAACCCCTTGCAGTTTTTTTAACCCAAATTCCTCGACCAAAAAGGCCCATTTTTAATATTTGGCCAAAAAATGAAATGGTCCGAAATCGCTCAAAAGTACAAGTTAAACCCCTTGCAGTTTTTTTAACCCAAATTCCTCGCCCAAAAAGGCCCATTTTTAAAATTTGGCCAAAAAATGAAATGGTCCGAAATCGCTCAAAAGTACAAGTTAAACCCCTTGCAGTTTTTTTAACCCAAATTCCTCGCCCAAAAAGGCCCATTTTTAAAATTTGACCAAAAAATGAAATGGCCCGAAATCGCTCAAAAGTACAAGTTAAACCCCTTGCAGTTTTTTTAACCCAAATTCCTCGCCCAAAAAGGCCCATTTTTAAAATTTGGCCAAAAAATGAAATGGCCCGAAATCGCTCAAAAGTACAAGTTAAACCCCTTGCAGTTTTTTTAACCCAAATTCCTCGCCCAAAAAGGCCCATTTTTAAAATTTGACCAAAAAATGAAATGGCCCGAAATCGCTCAAAAGTACAAGTTTAACCCCTTGTAGTTTTTTTTAACCCAAATTCCTCGCCCAAAAAGGCCCATTTTTAAAATTTGGCCAAAAAATGAAATGGTCCGAAATCGCTCAAAAGTACAAGTTAAACCCCTTGCAGTTTTTTTAACCAAAATTCCTCGCCCAAAAAGGCCCATTTTTAAAATTTGACCAAAAAATGAAATGGCCCGAAATCGCTCAAAAGTACAAGTTTAACCCCTTGTAGTTTTTTTAACCCAAATTCCTCGCCCAAAAAGGCCCATTTTTAAAATTTGGCCAAAAAATTAAATGGTCCGAAATCGCTCAAAAGTACAAAATTTGGCCAAAAAATGAAATGGTCCGAAATCGCTCAAAAGTACAAGTTAAACCCCTTGCAGTTTTTTTAACCCAAATTCCTCGCCCAAAAAGGCCCATTTTTAAAATTTGGCCAAAAAATGAAATGGTCCGAAATCGCTCAAAAGTACAAGTTAAACCCCTTGCAGTTTTTTTAACCCAAATTCCTCGCCCAAAAAGGCCCATTTTTAAAATTTGGCCAAAAAATGAAATGGTCCGAAATCGCTCAAAAGTACAAGTTAAACCCCTTGCAGTTTTTTTAACCCAAATTCCTCGCCCAAAAAGGCCCATTTTTAAAATTTGACCAAAAAATGAAATGGCCCGAAATCGCTCAAAAGTACAAGTTAAACCCCTTGCAGTTTTTTTAACCCAAATTCCTCGCCCAAAAAGGCCCATTTTTAAAATTTGGCCAAAAAATTAAATGGTCCGAAATCGCTCAAAAGTACAAGTTAAACCCCTTGCAGTTTTTTTAACCCAAATTCCTCGCCCAAAAAGGCCCATTTTTAAAATTTGACCAAAAAATGAAATGGCCCGAAATCGCTCAAAAGTACAAGTTTAACCCCTTGTAGTTTTTTTAACCCAAATTCCTCGCCCAAAAAGGCCCATTTTTAAAATTTGACCAAAAAATGAAATGGCCCGAAATCGCTCAAAAGTACAAGTTTAACCCCTTGTAGTTTTTTTAACCCAAATTCCTCGCCCAAAAAGGCCCATTTTTAAAATTTGGCCAAAAAATGAAATGGTCCGAAATCGCTCAAAAGTACAAGTTAAACCCCTTGCAGTTTTTTTAACCAAAATTCCTCGCCCAAAAAGGCCCATTTTTAAAATTTGGCCAAAAAATGAAATGGTCCGAAATCGCCAAAAGTACAAGTTTAACCCCTTGCAGTTTTTTTAACCAAAAAACTTGGCCCAAAAAGGCCCACAGTCCGAAATCGCTCAAAAGTACAAGTTAAACCCCTTGCAGTTTTTTTAACCCAAATTCCTCGCCCAAAAAGGCCCATTTTTAAAATTTGACCAAAAAATGAAATGGTCCGAAATCGCTCAAAAGTACAAGTTTAACCCCTTGCAGTTTTTTCCACCAAAAATCTTGGCTCAAAATGGCCCATTTTTAAAATTTGGCCAAAAAATAAAATGGTCCGAAATCGCTCAAAAGTACAAGTTTAACCCCTTGCAGTTTTTTCACCAAAAATCTTGGCCCAAAAGGGCCCATTTTTAAAATTTGGCCAAAAAATAAAATGGTCCGAAATCGCTCAAAAGTACAAGTTAAACCCCTTGCAGTTTTTTTAACCCAAATTCCTCGCCCAAAAAGGCCCATTTTTAAAATTTGGCCAAAAAATGAAATGGTCCGAAATCGCTCAAAAGTACAAGTTTAACCCCTTGTAGTTTTTTTTTAACCAAAAATGTTGGCCCAAAAAGGCCCATTTTTAAAATTTGACCAAAAAATGAAATGGTCCGAAATCGCTCAAAAGTACAAGTTTAACCCCTTGCAGTTTTTTTAACCCAAATTCCTCGCCCAAAAAGGCCCATTTTTAAAATTTGGCCCAAAAATGAAATGGTCCGAAATCGCTCAAAAGTACAAGTTTAACCCCTTGCAGTTTTTTTAACCAAAAAACTTGGCCCAAAAAGGCCCATTTTTAAAATTTGGCCAAAAAATGAAATGGTCCGAAATCGCTCAAAAGTACAAGTTTAACCCCTTGCAGTTTTTTTAACCCAAATTCCTCGCCCAAAAAGGCCCATTTTTAAAATTTGGCCAAAAAATTAAATGGTCCGAAATCGCTCAAAAGTACAAGTTAAACCCCTTGCAGTTTTTTTAACCCAAATTCCTCGCCCAAAAAGGCCCATTACTAAAATTTGACCAAAAAATGAAATGGCCCGAAATCGCTCAAAAGTACAAGTTTAACCCCTTCTAGTTTTTTTAACCCAAATTCCTCGCCCAAAAAGGCCCATTTTTAAAATTTTGCCAAAAAATGAAATGGTCCGAAATCGCTCAAAAGTACAAGTTTAACCCCTTGCAGTTTTTTTAACCAAAATTCCTCGTCCAAAAAGGCCCATTTTTAAAATTTGGCCCAAAAATGAAATGGTCCGAAATCGCTCAAAAGTACAAGTTTAACCCCTTGCAGTTTTTTTTAACCAAAAAACTTGGCCCAAAAAGGCCCATTTTTAAAATTTGGCCCAAAAATGAAATGGTCCGAAATCGCTCAAAAGTACAAGTTTAACCCCTTGCAGTTTTTTTAACCAAAAAACTTGGCCCAAAAAGGCCCATTTTTAAAATTTGGCCAAAAAATGAAATGGTCCGAAATCACCAAAAGTACAAGTTTAACCCCTTGCAGTTTTTTTTACCAAAAATCTTGGCCCAAAAAGACCCATTTTTAAAATTTGGCCAAAAAATGAAATGGTCCGAAATCGCTCAAAAGTACAAGTTTAACCCCTTGTAGTTTTTTTAACCCAAATTCCTCGCCCAAAAAGGCCCATTTTTAAAATTTGGCCAAAAAATGAAATGGTCCGAAATCGCTCAAAAGTACAAGTTTAACCCCTTGCAGTTTTTTTAACCCAAATTCCTCGCCCAAAAAGGCCCATTTTTAAAATTTGGCCAAAAAATTAAATGGTCCGAAATCGCTCAAAAGTACAAGTTAAACCCCTTGCAGTTTTTTTAACCCAAATTCCTCGCCCAAAAAGGCCCATTACTAAAATTTGACCAAAAAATGAAATGGCCCGAAATCGCTCAAAAGTACAAGTTTAACCCCTTGTAGTTTTTTTAACCCAAATTCCTCGCCCAAAAAGGCCCATTTTTAAAATTTGGCCAAAAAATGAAATGGTCCGAAATCGCTCAAAAGTACAAGTTTAACCCCTTGCAGTTTTTTTAACCAAAATTCCTCGTCCAAAAAGGCCCATTTTTAAAATTTGGCCCAAAAATGAAATGGTCCGAAATCGCTCAAAAGTACAAGTTTAACCCCTTGCAGTTTTTTTAACCAAAAAACTTGGCCCAAAAAGGCCCATTTTTAAAATTTGGCCAAAAAATGAAATGGTCCGAAATTGCTCAAAAGTACAAGTTTAACCCCTTGTAGTTTTTTTAACCCAAATTCCTCGCCCAAAAAGGCCCATTTTTAAAATTTGGCCAAAAAATGAAATGGTCCGAAATCGCTCAAAAGTACAAGTTTAACCCCTTGCAGTTTTTTCCACCAAAAATCTTGGCTCAAAATGGCCCATTTTTAAAATTTGGCCAAAAAATAAAATGGTCCGAAATCGCTCAAAAGTACAAGTTTAACCCCTTGCAGTTTTTTCACCAAAAATCTTGGCCCAAAAGGGCCCATTTTAAAAATTTGGCCAAAAAATAAAATGGTCCGAAATCGCTCAAAAGTACAAGTTTATCTTTTGTATGTTTAGACTTTTTGTAGTTTAATGACGAAGGAGTATAATCTTTTTGCTTTTTTTGTATTTTGTTGTTTACAGGTTGATTGGATGGGGACAAATCCGAAAAGGAATTACAATTAAGCCAACAGAGTCGTGAAGGGCACCTCCGTTGTACGTACCCTCCATTTCCTCATTCATCGCACCATTTATTACTTTACTCGTACACATCGATGGAGATGCTTTTCTACCACCAACATTCTTTTTGCCTTGTTTGTAGAGAGTATAGTTTTAAGGAACATATTTTCAAACATTTCAATAACATCGGATTGTGAATAAAGATCAGTTAATGCTGAGTCAAAAGCAATGGCTTTGGTTACTGCTATTCCGTACAGCTAATGACTGCAGCATCAAAGCCATAGTTAGAGACACGCTATAGCTAGATCCATTAAGCGCTGCACACCACAGCAACTGCCAAGTAATGGGTTGACAAAATATATTAATATATATTTTCTCCTGTGGACATTGAGCCACTTTTGTCAAACTTTAAGGCATTTAGGCATGGTGGGGATTGATCAGTGCATTCAGGTAGGTCAGATCTTAATGGATCAGTCTTTTATCTTATTCATAAATATTAAAAACATTTTCTCGATAGAGAAAACAAAAAACATGGCGCTTCAAAGAGAATGTTCGTTCTCTTGGCTTTATCAAGTCAAGGATTTTTTGTGCCAGTGGTACTCTCATAGAAAAATGGATCAGGCAATTAGAGAAAATCCTGTCAGACTGGATGGGCAAAAATTGAAGATTCCTGCTTTTCAGGGCCAACTGGTTAAAGAATAGGCATTTCCAATGATTTGACCGGTGAAACGGTCAATTGGGATATGGCCATACTTGGACACAACCTACTTCTTGTATACATTAGTTCCTCACACTGTAACAGTGAAAACAAATTGTTAGAGTGCAAATAATTACTTGAATCCAAATCTAACATATATATATCTGTGTTTCTGCATTGAGTATAGGCCATTTATAATCGTAACTACCTGTTTTCCCCCGTTTTGTTGAATAAGTGCTTCATTAGTTATATAATTGTTGTCACCTGGAATTACATGTGAATGTTAAAGCGTTTGACATCCACTTCAGGATAAATATTGTAAGTTTTTGATGAACCATGTCAGAAATACAATAAAACTTTAGTTGATCAAATGGATAAACTCTTTTGGTGGTGCTTTGTTTTTCTAGGGTGAGTTGAAAAATGAGCAATGCAGACGTTGCTATACAAAAATAGAAAACTATTGTCCAGAAGAATTGATCCTAGTGAATTGATAATCCTAAATAAGATGATAATAATAAATAATTACAGAAATCTTAATTGAAGCAAAATTGATCAACATAGCTGTAATCGTTTAATTCTTAATAACTTTATATAAAATTGATAGCCGCAAAATTCAAATTACCACAAATAGAACAACTTTACAAATCTATGTAGAGAAATACATAAAAGTTTGTTTCAAATTGGTCCATTGTCTTTATGCGTAGAAAAACCCTCGTTGACATGTTCGGACAGTTCATTCTCTTCTTGGTATTTACAATTCTTCAGTGTCGTTGGTGTCCTTCTTTTCCTAAAGTTGTGATAATGTTGAATAATCAAGTCAAAAAAGGAAGATCTTAAATTTGTACCAAAATTACAAACTTACTAAATTTGTAATCTATGACTGATTTAGTGACAAATACCTTAAGTGCTTTTATCCTGAAGAAACAGAATTGTAACTTGAATAACATAACACACAAAATAATGTCTTTAACCTAAGTCAGTGTAGTTAATCATATTGGCGTTTAAAATGCAACATTTAGCAATTGTCATGACCTTTAAAAACTGAACTCTTACCCCTTGTATAAATTGATAAGAACTCAAGCAGCTACACCTGTTCATGTTTACAATGAAAGAACAATGAAAGGATATGAATGAAATAAAATGACAATGAAAGCCCCCCACCCCCCCCCCCCCCCATGAATGAGACATATCTTTAATTTGATATCGAAGTGCATGTAGTATGAAGGTTATTCATGTGTATGGATGGATAATGAAGATTGCAACCTCCTTCCTAAGGGCAGCAGCCATAATAATGTCCTCTCTGCTCCCAAACCCTGGAGAGCCACTGACACATTGATTGGTTCCCGAAGGACTGTTTTATACGCACACTTTTAAGCCTTGGTATGAAGATTACAGGCATGTGTTAAAAGTGCAAGTGTTTTGACGCATTCGCATTTCAATTAAGTATTGTTTTATGCGGTCAGTCAAAACAATTTCAGGAATTCTGAGCAGAGCATGGGGGAAAACTGCACCAAGATTGTACACCCTTGGGATGAGGATATTGGTTATGCTCTATGAACTTCTTGTCTCCCTGAGCAATCCTTCAACACTGAACAACATTGGGAGCATCAGATTATTTCAGAAATGCACTTGGAGTAGTGTTTTGGTACACTAGATGAAACATAAGTAACATGATTGGTAAAAGCACTATTGATGTAAAGAGTCACATGCACCAGTCTGTGAGTGTTAAGGCTGGAAACCTTTCGTGTGACAGATATGATATTGTTTAATATGAGCAGGGTCTGGGAGGGCACATCTTTTTTGATGACAGTTTTTAAAATTAAAATAAAGATTCTGTACTCTTCCCTCGATGTAGAGAGCACCCAATATACTCAGTTTTTTATTTTTGTTTTTGACGTATCAGCATAAGTATTCAAATAAAGAATTGAACATTCTGCTTACAAATACACTCCCTTAGCCCCTTAAAGACCTTTGATTGATATTAAGAATCTTACCTCCCAAACTGTTCAGCCTCCTCTACTGTCTCTGGCAACAATTTTCCTCTTGTCTCCGGTAAAAATAATGCTAGGAGACCAGCCAAGATGGATGGTCCCCCAAACAGAACCAGTGGGAGAGGTGCCCATGTGTCACTCAGAAGGAGAATAAGGGGCGAGAGGATACCCCCTATCCTAGATGCCATTGAACATACGCCCATCCCTGCTGTCCTGAAGTGGGTGCATGAGTGAAGGTGTTATATATTAAAAAACGTTTTGTGGCTGGTTGACTTCTAAAGATTAAAGACTACTTAAGGCCTAACATTTCCGTTATTGCAGAATTTGGTTGGTTATTTTTCTTCCGAGGAATAATGCTCAGACTATGGGTAAACAATCCAATTAAAAAATTCATCTTGCCTTTTCTTGTATTTGACAACTAAAAAATTGTGAGGTGAAATTTTTTTCCAAAAACAAAATGAATCCTGCAACTTTTCTAGGTATACTTGTACACTCTGCAAGTCTCACTTCAGAGTTATTTCGGTGATGTTGAACCTGTTTGGTTGTCTCACCTTAGAGGGGTCGGGAAGATTTCTGCCGAGTAGATATAGACAATGGAAAATGATGCTGCCACACAGAACTTGCCAATCATCGCAATAGCAGTTTGCCATATACCAGGACCTTGATTTAACAGTAACAAAAGGAAAGGTTCAAATTACAGAAACTGCAAAGAAAAGGTAAATGCTTAGTTTCCCTCAGGTATGATCATCTTTGAATCATGGTATACATGTAAATTGTAAAATCAAATGTATTGTTTATTTTAATCCATATTTCAACCCCCCCAACCCCGAAAAAAACAAGTGGGTAATCGCTTTCCCTTTCAATGGTTTAGGGGGGGGGGTGCCCGAACCAGTCTGGTTAGTAAGTGACTCACCTATAAATATGGTACCCACACAAGCTGCGCCGCCGATGATCATCGTGACACTAAGATTAAACCTCCTGCCTAGTTTCTCAATGGAAACCATTGCCACTAGATAAGCTGGAATCTCAATGGCACCAGATATGAAGAAAGCTATGTATTCATCAGAGGCTAGGTCTGGTATGCTCAAAGAGAGACCATAGTACACCAGGCTGTTAATACACCTGAAAATGTAAAATGGAAACCATAAATACAGATTAGTGCCAAGATTTGTGGGACATTTCTTTTGAACTTAATCGTAGTATTTTTCGGGACATTTGGCCCTCAGATAGAAATTTGCTCACTTGTTTTCAATCATTACAAATATTTTGTAGAATACCTGTATTTTTAATGGAAAATGATTTGGAATGCCATTGAATAGTACTTTTTATACTTGAAAGGAATGAACAGAAAGCAACTTTTTAAAACGTGTTCTTAATTTATTTATATTTTATTTTAGAAAAGTATGGCACAACTGTTTTTAATGATTTAAGAACTATACCAGCTCAATTTTCCAGGCTTTGTGTTAACATTACAAATACAATTTTGTTGAATTATTATTTTTGTATCAACAGACTGTAGATGCAACAACAAAAATATTATCTTGCAAGTTTCTTACCAATTAAACATAAGGTTGATTGTCTTGAAAGCAGTGTTCGGTGTCTTAAACAAGTCAAAAACTGTTGGCTTCCGTTCAGTTTTCAATTTCGCCTACAAAAAGAAAAGAAAATACGTCTGGGAAAATCAGACATTGTTATATTGTGCTTCACATCACCACATTTGCACCAACAAAAAAAATTCAATTGACTAAAATCCCTTTCCTTTACAAAGCACCTTGATTTCCTTATAATTATAAAGTGTTTAATGTTGCTTTCCTGCAGAATGTAAACAGTTTTCTTCTGCCCTAATTTCTTTCTCTTGTCCTTGTAGCCCCAACCTAGAGTGACCTTGTGCCTTGTGATGGGCGACTTACATAAAGTAATACATTATAAAATTTAAAACAATTAATAAATAATTTAGGGGGCAGTTCATTACATTATTTGGAACTACTCTTTTCAAAATTTCCCTCTTTGATACCTTTAGTTCCTCAATTTCCTCATCTTCAAACAGCACATTCGGGAGCTCCTTTTTGTTCACCTTTGCAACTTTACGGATGATTTTTTCAGCTTCGTCTTGCCGTCCTCTATTAATTAACCACCGCGCCGACTCAGGCAAAATTCTTTCAGAAAAAAGGTATACAAGTATGAAACCTCTTTGTGAATACAGGAAGCAAAGAGAGATTGACAAATGTTGGTAAATTCTGTATTTGAATAAAATCAATATGAAATGTTTGTGACATTTAATAAACTATTTCAGAAACACTTTCCAGTTCAACATTTCAAAGGGGCAATAGGGTGCAAAAGTTAAATATTTGTTGACACAATTTTCTGGGGAAAAATTGGCGTTTGTTACATTTGTCCCTTGCATGTTGCTGACAATAAATCGTTAACATGTTAGTGGAATCTGATGATGCTTTTAGGAACACTTTAGTGCCGACTTACGGTATGTAGAGGAAGAACAAGAGGATCGGTGCCGTTATGACAATCTCAAGGGTACGCCAAGCCCGGACAAGGTAGGCTATTCCTGCCAACATCATTAGCCCAATGGCAAAAAAGATCTGCCCCACAATCCCAGCAATAACACGCTTGGAGGGACCTACGAACTCCGTTCCTAAAAGGAAAACAAAATAACACACGTTGAAAAAAAGTCACTTCAAATAACTCTTATTACATCCTGCAGAGACGTATGAGATTTGTATTAGGACCAAATGATTTGGGTATGAAAACCGTAAACAGAACAATGCAATGTGGTCTCTATCTTACAAAATGATATTTAGCAACATCTCTATTTAGGGGGCAACATGGACCAATTCCTCAAATACTGTTTTCAACAGCAATTATAATAGGAGTTAATTTTTGCATTGGAGATAAAGAATAAAGGATAACAAATAATATTTTACGTTATTGGAGAAGTCAGTGTATTTGTTCGTGTCAAACAACGAGATTGGCGTGCTCATTCAAGAGGGGAAGCAAAGACTTTCGAATGCTGCCGACTGGCTGTGAATAATCTGAAAGGCGATAAGTGAGTACTTGCCAAGCACATAGGCGGGAAGAAAAGTGCCGTAGCTCCCTGCCCCTCCAAATGCTCTGAATATCATATAAGCTTCAATACTTGGCGAGAATGCAACGGCAATGGAGGCAAGTAACCAGAGGGTCAAACCGATGTACATCGTCTTGGTTCGCCCGATCCTTATTACACAAGGAAAAAAAACATATTTCGATTCACTCTTTTCCCCCAACCCCCCCCCCCCCCACCCCAGCGATTTGTTTAGTGTCCAGGAAGAGTCTACATAAAATTAAACGTGTGTCTAAAGTCCAACTTATACTCATTAAAATACAGGTGGCCGTACTTGGGAAATTATTAATTTCTGGGCTTATAATGTTTCAACTTCAAGAAAATTTCGCTGACTTTTCAATATCTGTTGTCAATACATGTGCATATCATTCATACTTCAGGAAACAGTTACTTATGTTTAACTTACCAATCAGCAAGTGACCCGAAGACCACAGAGCCTATCAAAATCCCAACAAAATAGACAGACTGTGCCAAGTTCGACAATGTTTTCCTGTCGCACACTAGAGTAAACTGTTCAAGTAAAGGAAAACATTTTTCGGATTATAATTCAAGGAAGGTTTTTTTTATTTAAGGTAGAAGAAGCGCCGAAAATATGAAACTTGAAAAGGATTTTTGAAAAATATTGAAATATTCTGTGTTAGTTCCATTAGTTGGCAATGAAACATATCTGCAAAGCATTGCTACTTTTCTATCGAAGATAATCACTACCCGAATTGCAAGAAATTTACTCTAAAATTGGTGAACAATCTTAAAAGTGCAAATATAATAATCATGATGTCAGAGCTCCCACTAAATAAGTGTGATGACACATTTGTTTGAATATAGGCCATTCCCAAGTTCTTAACTCTTACATCGGTTGTAATAGTGGTCTTGTACTGGCTGGTGTCGAACACCCACCCATCTAAGCATCCCTCCACACTTAAGTTCCGCGAGTCCAAGCCAGGACGGAAATACACCCCCGTCACGTTGTACCGCTCACACTGATGATAACCCTCCCAGGATCGCGGGATCGACGCATTCTTCTTGGCAGATTCACACTCCGCATCTGTCAGATTCCACGCCGTGCACTCTTGGTTTTCCCACTCGGGCACGGCACACCAGTGATCACTGGATGCCCCGAGGAACACCTGGGCTAGCTTATGAAAAGCCCCGGGTACACTTAGTAGACAGATGAGGAAGAAGATTCGACGTTGGTAAGGGCCAAATTCACCCAGAAGTCCAAGTATCTGGTCAAAATGCATCTTGTTGAAAGACAATTGCCCAGTATTTCCTGTGCGATATTAATGGATGTAGGAAGTAATGCATGAGTGCATCATAGTATAATAGATAATTTTTTCCACAAAATAGTAGTGTATAAAACCTTTATTATAGTGGCCCCGAAGAGACATCAAACATATACGATTTTCAAATATTTGCGATATCCCAAATTTTATAGCAAGGTTTCTGAAAATATTAGTGATGTTGCAAATTTTTATAATTCCGTTTCCGACATCGCAAACAGCTTTGAATTTTTTTTTTTTTTGAAATGTCGCAAATATTTTTTGCAACTATCATTACATGCGATGTGTGATGCCCCTTTTCGGCCTACATAAGGTCAAAATGCGAGAGCAGCCTACAAACATTAAGTGACCTTGCAAGCCGACCAAAATGTATTTACCGAACTCACGGTGTCCCACTGAATCTGTTTGTTTTGCTACATTCGAAGTCGCAAAATTTTAACGCACAATATTTGCAACCATGTATCTGCAAAGACATTCACGATAATATTTTTGGTAACATTGCAAAAATTATTTGAGATAAATATTTGCAAAGATTCAATAATATTCGCGACGTCGCAAAATAACAATATTTAGTTACAAATATATTTTCGACGTGTAATTTCCCTTTAGGGCCACCATACTGTTTGGTTTCTTTTAAATTGTGTAAAGTCACTCTGAGAAGACTGATAACTTACCACTCAGCATTAACACTTATTATTTGATTACATTTGATTTTCCAACATAAAGGAATGGGCAGGTCGTCGTTGGGAAAGGTATCGTGTTATCTCCCTACGAAATAAAAAAAAACCGGTGTCTCCAAGCTAAAAATCACAATAGTTCAGACTATCAGCAACAGTGTCACTGCAGGCTTCAATACATCCAGCTTAGAAATGATCCGTCAATCTGATTATAGCAAATGTTTAACTACGATTGTCATTGAAAATAATATAGCAACCCAGATAAGTATAATACTGCACCCTTTGGACCCACCATTGAGCTTATTTGGGAATGTGTATTGTTATTATGATGATTTTTATTGTTAATAAGAATTGGGGGAATAAGGAGAACAGGGTTACTGGAGAATAAGGTCACTGTAGTGGTTCAGTCAACCATCCAGGTTGAAAAAGAATTTGTCCGCTGAGAGTATAATGTGGAAAGGGGAGCAAAAATACACACACGAACCTTTGTTCCATACACAATAAAAAAAAATAGTAAAGTGACCTCTGACTTTTGAGATTTTGTTGTGAACACAACTGACACCAGTGGCGAAACTATAGGGTAAAATTTTAACGGGGCACAAGGGGGTGCACTTTTTTAAGGGGGTGCTGCACTTCTGGTCAATAGGACCCTTTTCATCACTCTGGTTATGCTGTTATTAACATATTTCTAGGTGAAAAACTCTGCGTTTTATGACTGGTGGTAGCAAGCACCATCAAAGCATACTATGATGGACTTAAATCAATAGAGGGAGAAGGGGGGCAAGAGTCAATTAGAAATTTTAAAACTGTTTCAAAATTCAATTCAATTGAATCAAAACTATTCTCTCCGTTGTTATTATTTTTGTAATTATAAGGCTGCCCGTGTGCAGTTGATTAAATGTACCATAAGCACGGGTTGTTTTTGGCTAGTTACAGTAAACTCAGAGGATTGAACTGTCTACCCCGCTGTATGACCGAATGGGGACAAGGGCATAAACATGATTGTATTTATGGGTTATGAATCTCATAACCCATAAGATAAGATATAAAAGTACAATATTGTTTAATTACACTGATTTGTCAATTATAAATTACAACTAACTAAATAATAACTCGAAAGACAAAATTTAATAATAAAATATGATAGGCCAACAAATTGCTCACAAGAGGGCGCTACAATGGCAAGGTAGAGAACAGTTTGGTGCCTAGACTACTCAGTCTACAAATTAAGGTTGACTATTAAACAGACTACACGTTGACAACAATAAACAGCGCAAAGCTGAATGTGAATTTACAAGTAAACTTTTAAAATCTCGACTCTTTGCACGAATCGAATCATTTCTGCAGCAGTTGTGACAAAGTGAGGACGCGGGACTGACCCTGTGGAGCTGTGGAAACAGAATCCTGTGGGAACTCATCACAGACATTCCAGTGACGTTTGAAACCGTTTTAACTTTTCACACTCTACTACAGTACTACTACTACTAGTAACAACTAAGTACTACTTTTTTTTATCTAGACGATGGAAGGTGGTGAACGTGAAACGGCAGAGTTATTGTACAAGATGGAGAGAATCAAAGAAATACGGTAAGCAAAGCATTGTGTTTGACAGTTTTCTGTCAGAACATTCGTTAATAATATAGCCATGGCTAGCTATACACAAACACAAACGGGTCTTCTTCCTCTGTGGTTTTTGCCTTGTCGAGGGAAACAATTTTCTTTACCCATTGTTTAAAAATATTAAAATATGGTTAGGAAAGAATGGATTTATGTGTGTGGGACCTGTGTGTGTATGAATTCTGCTTCTTACTTTTTCGAGAATAGAGCTATGGTTGAAGGTTGAACCTAGACCCAGTATTCCGTAACTGGGGCTCTGCACTCCTTTTGTAAAATTTTGACTTAGATGGCCGTATGGCCAATAGAAATTGAGTTTGTGAACAAACTCACGGTGTTCGGTTTGACGTAATAAAGCGATCACGTAATTCAAAATTTTAAGCTCAATATTGTGTGCAAGTTTATGTCTCCTTGTGCTGTGCGTGCTAACGGGCAAAATATTTATTTGTACCTATTGTTGATCTTTAGGCATGAAGGTTTGTCATATGAAACTTCAACTTCTGGATTGACAGGAACTAAAGGTCAAATGGGGTCACACTTTGTGTATAATATCTAGAATTGCTAGAGAGCTCTAAATTGATGTAATGATTACTAATGTACCTCCTTTCATTAATAAGATACACAATTTTGTACGTACAAAATTATACATCCGGTTTCGACCGGAAATGAAGGTCAAATGAGGTCACACATTGTAAACATTTTAGAATCGTCGAAGGGTCTTAAAATTAAGTTATTATATTAATACACAAAATAACGTTATTCAGATACGATTTTTTTAAAAAACAAACTACTTTCCGGTTTCGACCGTAAATGTCAAATGGGGTCACACCCTGTGTAAGATTTGTTTAATACTTCATGACCTTTCATATGGTGTAAAGGTCATGTATGTAGCATATCTGATTCTGGAGATACGAGTATTTTAATATAAAACTTCAATTTAATGTAATGACGTCATTGATGACGTCACCATTCCAAATTTTTTTCTTTGTCATGTACACACTTTGGTCTAAGTACGTAGTAAGTTTCAAGTCCGTACATGCTTTATTTTTCAAGATAGCAAAATAATTTTTTTTTCGACCTCGTGTACCATTTTCGTACAGGGCCCCAGTAGTACTGGGTCTAGGTTTAACCATAGCTCTATGGTTCATCTAAGTGAGAAAAAAAAAGTTACTGGGTGTAGGTTGAACCATAATTGAGTTTTTGTTCAGTTCTGGAGTGAAGCATTTTGCTAGCCCTACTACTCTACTACTAGTGACATGTGGCGAAGGATTTTAGTGTTTCCTTAGCCACACTGCCAGCCCTGTCTCTCGTGTAGCTTATGGTGAGGCACTTTTCCTATGGGTGGGTTGGCCGTTTTAACCAACTAAATGTGTCTGCTTACCGCTTACTCTTAGCTTCCCTCGGTGATTTGCCTGTTGAAGTTATTAACCTTTTTAAAGGTTTTTGCAAGATATATACGTGAGACAGCAGTTGAATTGTGTTTGTGCCCTCTCTCACCCTACGTTGACGCATTTTGAGTTGGCATTGTGGGTATTAAAAATGGTCGTGATTGAAATGAAAAATATTATTTGCAAAAACCTTTTAAAAGGTTAGTAACCTTAACAGGCAAAGCCCTTGGGGAAGCTAAAAGGTAAGCGAACATATTTAGTTGGTCAAAACAGCCAACCCACCCCAGGGGAAGCGCCTCATGATAAGCTACACGAGAGATGGAGCTGGTAGTGTGGCTAAAGATACAACAGATCTAAACAAATCCTTTGCCACACTAGTGGGGATAGGTTTTTGCAATAATTCCCCCAAAATGTTAAAAGATTTTTGGCCCTGTGCAATGAGAAAGCCTTTTTGTGAAAAAAGAAAAAGAAAAAAGAAAAAAATATTGGTTCAAGCCCTATTCACCTTTTTTGATCAATACCATTCTTTAGGGTGATGCAAATAAATCGTTTGCAAAGTAGGCTGCAACTACAATACCAACATACAAATTGGCATCTCCTTGCTTGCCATTTTCATTTTCAGACTTTGCACCGTTAAAGTGAAAGCAGTGATTTCTTGTATGTGTATACAAATTTACCACAGTTGTCAATTACTAGTCGTTAATTTTGTATTAATTGGGGAAATGGAAGGACAATCTACACTTTTCAGCTAATCGCCACTGTGAAATTGTTTGGAGCAAATGGATAGAAAATTGACAGAAAAAAAAGATACATGCTTTATCTGTAAAAAAAATTGTTAAAAAAATGTATACAAGGAGCTCAACAAGTATTTGTCTCCAAAAATTGCATACAATTGAACAAACTTGTAGGCCTTTAAGGTGCATTACAATAGACCGATTGCGCGACCTATGTCACGTGACCCCTGTTGGGTTAAAAATGTAAACACACACGTAATTCTCCATAGGAAAGGGTGGTACGGTACACGATGATTACTGCATTTAGTTAATTCGATGCTTTTTTTGCTCGAAATCTGTGAAACATATTCCAGAGTTTGTACCAAAGACCTTCAAGTGGCTGAATAAGCAAGTAAGGACAGTTCCAGCAAGTCTTGAAAATTGTAAAAGTACCGTATAAATGTGCACGATGTGTATAACGCACTACGGAACGTTAGGCCAGACGACCGCGATCGCCACACACTTTTCAACACAAAAATTTCAAAGTTTTGAAGCTGAAATCCTCCAAAGAAATTGCTTTCCAAAACTGTGATTCCTTTGCCTATTTGAAATTCTGCAAGGCTAGGTATTAATGCTCACTTTTCCAACGTTGTTTATCCTTTTTTATAGTGATTTAGACCAACATTACAAACAAAATAACAGACGGGTGGCTACATAATAGTCGTCCGACGCCGGCAGTGCATGGCTTAAAAAACTCTTTTCAGAAGAATTCTGTTAAATTATGAAACAGAGATGTGATTTAAATTAATGCCACAATGTACTACTTTAATTAAAGGGGCTGATTAACTAATTCATCGCTTAACGAAAGTATAATTGACTATTTTCGAACTCACTCTGTGTCACATCTCTTTACACGTATTTTTTCACCAGCTTTATGACGTCATACCCGATAGGGGGTCACGTGACCGCATGTAAACATTGTCGCGCAATCGGTCCATAAGCCTGTTGTGATTTGAATTTGAATAATGTCTGGTACAGTGACTTGCATGTGCACTGCACGCAATGACTTCCTCTGACCAAAGTTACTGTTGATAGTGCTATAAAGGACAGGCTTTTACATAGCAACCTCCCTTGTGCAGTACACTTCATTGGAAATTATTAACCTAAAAAAACCCTAAAAAACATGTGAACTCTACCAAAGGAAAGTCTCCTGCAAAAATAATTTTCTGGCTAAGGGAATGGTTGTTAAAACAAATTAAAAGTTGTTTGTCAAAACAACAAATGCACAAATAATAATAATGTTTGGTTAACAAACAAACATAGATTGCCACTGACTGCTTCACAAACTATCCTGAACCATATGTTCAGTGAAACTTTAGATTAAAAACTATGCATGAATGTATGGTTTGCACAACAGCATGCTTAGCTAGAACGAGATTGTTTCATATGTATTGCCAATTATCTATCAAATTCATAAACAGCTGTCAACGTATCCCTACCAATAAGAACAACTTTACATTTCCTCTGAAAGAAACAATCGACCTCAGTGTTGAGTACACCGTTTTAAGACCATGTTATGAAATTTAGTAGGATTTTGAATTGACATAATATTATCAACCAATCAGACTAACTCCTAATGTGTCAACACGTGAATTAGGCAAAATGCACTTTTTTATTACAAGTATTGAAGCAAAGGTTTCTTAATCAAAATGACTTGGAAATTATAAATACAGGGCACCTGCACATCTCAATCAGTGTGTCTCCCCAAAGCATTATCTCCATCGGTTAATCTCAACTTTTCCATTCCCCAAGGATCAGTCCTAGGACCACAGTTATTCAATATTTACACACAACCATTGGAAGCCATTATCCAAGATCACCAAATAAATTACCACATGTATGCAGATGACCTTCAATTATATTTCTCTTGTCAGCCAGTACAAGAGGATATAGATGCATCAATAGCAAAGCTTGAAGCCTGTGTTAACGACATTCAACAGTGGATGATAGAAAGTTACTTGAAACTCAATGAGGATAAAACAGAATTCCTTCTCATTGGCTCAAAAAGACAACTCAGCAAAATCACTCCTCCCCACTTCCATATTGGGTCTACCTCGGTTTCTCCGGTTGAACAAGCTCGAAATTTAGGTGTTATCTTTAACTCTACAATGTCTCTTGAGTCACATGTTTCAAGCTGTGTTAAATTGGCCAACTATAACCTTCGTAACATTCGTTCAATTCGACAATATCTAAATCCAGTTGCTACTGAACAACTAGTTCATGCCTTTGTCACTTCATATCTCGATAATTGTAATTCATTACTCTTTGGATTACCTAAAAATCAAATTATTCGATTACAGCGGGTTCAAAATGCTGCTGCACGTCTTGTGACACATACAAGACGGTCATCCCATATTACACCTGTTTTAAGATCTCTTCACTGGCTTCCTGTTCGGGAGCGAATTTCTTACAAAATTTGTCTCTTTACTTATCGAGCCCTCAATGGATTAGCTCCTAGATACATTTCATCCCTCATTCATTCACCCTCTGTCACTTGTCCTGGTTTACGATCATCTAAAGTCCCAAAACTGTTTGAGCCTCGTTCAAAAAGAAGTTGGGGGGACAGGGCGTTTGCAACAGCTGCTCCTCATTTATGGAATTCATTACCGCTGCATATTCAAACCTCCAGTTCCTTAAGTAGTTTCAAAACTCAACTCAAAACACATTTGATGTCTCAAGCTTATTCTCACTCATTGTAACTGCCTTTCTTTGTAATTTTTCTTGTATTTATATGGTAGGGTTTGTCTAAACTTTTTTGTACTTTTGTTTTCTTGTTGGCGCCTTGAGCACTCTTCAGGTGGATATGTGCGCCTTATAAATTTTGCTATTATTATTATTATTATTATCTTTTTCATAATAAATGACAAAGTTGATTATTAAGCTCTCAATTCAAAGAAATCAGAATTTTCCTTACTTGTTTTTAAGTATAGGAATTGTTCACCTTCACGAATCGTGCACCATTTTTTCTTGGGGGGGGGCACTTTTGGCCAATTAATACTGTAGTTTCTGTTTGAGCACAAGGGGTGCACCATTTTTTATAGGGGGGTACTTTCGGACACCAGTTTGGGGGGGGGGATGTGGGGGATGTCAATTCACAGAACACTGAATAACATAACAAGTTTCTTTTCTGCCCAACATTTGAAAGAAACAAATAAGATTCAAAGGAGCTATCTCATCACACTTACTCTGAAAATGTTAACATTTGATCTGCTTAAAAATTGAGTTTAACAAACAATTAGGCATCCCCAATCTGGATCTGGGTGTTTTGACAGAGCGAGCATGTCCTCGCTTCATATTTGTTTACAAAACTATTGGGGACATCACTGAAAAATTGGGAGGACAAAGAGAAGTCCTCGATTTACCAGATCGACAAACATGGGGGGGGGGTGTGAACTTGTAGTGGCAATCCAACAGTGGACTTATAACAAAAGGGACAATATGTCCTCAATTGCTGTCACAAAGGAAACAGTGGGGTCCACGTTTGTCATGACAAAGTGTGGAACAAAGGAGGGTCCATGATTGGCGGCCATTTCACACTTGTGTGTGCATGTGTGTGTGTTTGATGGGGTGGGGGTATGCTGCTTTGCAGTAGCTGGATGATACTATAGTGGGGTTGGAATCGCCTACATACATGTATGTATACTATGTATGTGTATGTATAGTATGTGTATGTGTATGTGTAAGTAGGCTTTTGGTGGTAGGGGCTGAATGAATTGGTCTATTTAAAACCATGAGTGGTACCAAGCTTGGCTTAAATATTTTGAGCCACAAGTGTGTCAGAGAGGTTGATGGTAAACATTTTCAGAAAAGTTGACATGGTTTTAAATCAACTGTCCCCCTGAAAATCCCTCAGAAATCATGAAATAATAGACCGATTTCGTGACCATTGTTTACATGTCATCACGTGACCTATTGTGTGTACATCATCTGAGCTAATGGCAAACTACGTGCAAAATACATGCCGTGCCCGACAGAGTCACACCAATGGTAACAATAACACAGTTACTAAGCCATTTTATTAAAGCTGTATGTTGTGACATTTATATTCATCACATTACTGTTTCATAAACTACAAGTATTCTACTACAAAAGAGGTTTATTTTGAGTTTTGCACAACCGGCGTCGGACGACTATGTAGCCACCCGCCAGTTATTTTGTTTGTATTGTAGGCCTAAATCACTGTAAAAAAGGGTAAAGAACGTTGGAAAAGTGAGCATTTGTACCTAGCCTTGCAAAATTTCTAATAGGCAAAGGAATCACACAGTTTTGAAAAGCAATTTTATTGGATGATTTCAGCTTCAAAACTGAAATGTTTGTGTTGAAAAAGGTTTGATCGCGGTCGTCTGACCCAAGCGTTCCGTCGTGCACTCGTGCACATTTATACGTTACTTGTACAATTTCCAAGACTTGCTGGAACTGTCCTTACTGGCTTTATTCAGCCACTTGAAGGTCTGTGGTAAAAACTCCGGAATATTTTTCACAGATTTCGAGAAAGAAAAGCCTCAATCCAATAAACAAATGCAACAATTATCATGTACCGTAACGCACTTTCCTATGGTGGACGTCGTGTCTGTTTACATTTAATACCAACAATAGGTCACGTGACACGGTCTATTGTTTTAGACAATATCATTTTCTCGAATATGTAATGCACACAAAACTCTGTAAAAAAGCCACTGTGAGAACATGACTTTTAATAGACCGATTTCGCGACCCGCGTCACGTGACCACTACTGGGGATAAAATGTAAACACACACGACGTCCTCCATAGGAAAGGGTGGTATGGTACACGATGATTAATGCATTTAGTTTATTCGATCGAGGCTTTTCTTGCTTGAAAGCTGTGAAAAATATTCCAGAGTTTGTACCAGAGACCTTCAAGTGGCTGAATAAAGCCAGTAAGGACAGTTCCAGCAAGTCTTGAAAATTGTACAAGTAACGTATAAATGTGCACGTATTTTACCATCAGCTGTATGGCGTTATACCCAATAGGAGGTCACGTGACCGCATGTCAACATTGTCTCGCAATCGGTCTATCGAGTTCAGTTAATAAGAAATAACACTTAACTTCAGTAATCATGTAAATGCCATACTGCATTTTTTCCCCTTGTGATTTTGACATTACTTTTTTTTTGTTAGTTAATAAGAAATAACACTTAACTTCAGTAATCATGTAAATGCCAAACTGCATTTTTTCCCCTTGTGATTTTGACATTACTTTTTTTTTGTTAGTTAATAAGAAATAACACTTAACTTCAGTAATCATGTAAATACCATACTGCATTTTTTCCCCTTGTGATTTTGACATTACTTTTTTTTTTTAAACATTGAGAACTGATCATTTTCTACACTATCTAGGATTACTGTGCTAGGACTACCTGCATTAAATTTACGCACACTTTATGAAGTGATGATCAAAGGATTAGACATGTCTTTATGTAAGTTGAAAGGTAGAAGAGTTACAACATTGATTTGTCATTCATATTATTCTAGTAACTGTAAATTCCCAAGGAAATTACAGGCAAGACAACAATCTGTGGATGTTTAAAATGACATTCTGATGAAAAGTGATTGCCATGTGAAATGTGGTCACTCCAATTATGTTTTTCACTGAGGAAACAAAAGAGTAGTGCTTAACTTTTTATAAAGGACATGTCAATAACTTATTTCTACAAAAAAAAGAGGGAAACTAGATATCGAATGGAAGTATTTTGCGGTGCAATTGGTACTTGTATACCAACTTCACAACAAATGAGGTGTAATAGTTTGTACTCTCCCAATCATCAAAAAATTGCTTTAACCAATCATACGCAAGAGTTTTGGGACACTGTATTTTATCTGTCGTAATTTAGAAATTTGATACTTGTTCATGTATTGTTATACTGTATATGTGCTTGAAGGAAACACAAAGTTTTACAATATGATACTGAATGTAAAGAGAGATAAAGAGAAAATAACACCCAGTGAAAAAATATAAAACAAATGGCATGATCTGTTTTGAATTGTGACAAACTTTTCAAGTTTGTTAAGTACAGTTTCTGTCACACAGTCACTGAGACCCATCCCTGGGGACAACTTGCATTTCTCTGAATATAAAAAAAGAAATTACTACTCTAAATGTAAAACATACAAATTACTCGCCAGATCGAATTGCAGGAACCTTCTTCTAGAACAAAAATGGCCTGTGGCTATAAACTCAAACATTGGTTGTTTGCAGAAGAAAAGACCCACCATACGTGCCAGAATTTGTTCCTTTCTTTTCTGTTGTGGAAGACTTTTTTTAATCGTCCATTTACTTAAGAGAAGCTGTCTATTTGCAAATCAAGCCGGGAGAAAGTGCCCCTTGGACTAAAGCGTAATTGGCTAGACTGTTATACACAGGGCCAGGTTAATGGAAGCGTGGATCATTTACATCATTTACACAGGGCAGAAGCGTTAATGTCACCCCTGGGGCTATGCCTGTAGGGCTGTAGTTATATGGAGTAGCTAGTTGAGATGATTTTCTCAGGATCAGAGGAGACAGAAGTCCTTAGTCCTTACAAATTTGTGTTGCTTAATAAGTTGTAAGCACCAGTTTTATTCTGCAACATATGCTGGGATTCATTGTACCATGTGATACATTGTATAGATTTCTTTGGACACACTGCATACAATGATGTTTTCTATGTAGCTTTCTGTAAATGCATAATGAACGTTTAATTAATACAATGATTCTTTTTAGATCTAATACAAAATGGGAAAGACTACGACCAATTTCGGTGAATTCTTGTAGAATTGCAGGTTTCGCTTTTTGGTTTGTTTTTGTGGGTTTTGTTTTTTTGTGTTTCACACTTAGTTTAGTGCAAAAATAAATTGAGTATAGTCGTGTCTAATTTTAAGTAAGTGCAAGGCAAGGGCCTTCATTGGTTAACTCCAAAGAAAAGTTTAAAAAGAAGCAGATATTTGTTTTTTCATTACATTTATTTCGGCAGGATCAACACCTTCAAAAATCTAAATTTGTTAACATCTCTTCTACTTAATATTGGGAAAGAAACCACTAAGCCAACCATTGATCCCCTTTAGTTAATTCAATTATAAACACCTCACCCCACCCACTCAGCATTTTGTCTTTGATCCAATCAAAACCATGCAGTCTAAGTAAACCCCTCATGGCACTCCAATCTACATGTACAGGGATGGCACAGGGAAAGTACTTTGTTAAATTTATGTAGGTTGTGAAAGGCAGTGGTGTATCTAGGGTAACATTTTAGGGGGGCACAATGGGGTGCACATTTTTCTAGGAGGGGGCACCATTTTTCTAGGGGGGCACTTTTGGTCACTTAAAACTGTAGTTTCTGTCTGTATTTTTTCTAAACAAGCCCCTTACAGTGCTCTTATTATGCCATTTACTATTTTATATAAAATAATCTGACATGAAGGTAAACAAAATATACTGTCTGTGTGTAAACAATAAAAAAATAGTTCAAAAAACATTGAAATTACCACATAACAGCTGATAAAACATTTTATTCTGGTAATTCTTAATCTAAAAAGTCAAGATTTCAAATTGGGGGGGGGGGGGGGGAGCCACGGACATCAGTTGGGGGGCACGCCCCCCCCCCCCCCCCCCCCCCTTAGTTCTGCCCCTGGGGAAAAGTGCTTGAATATCCCTACTGTAATTTCAGGTTTTTGTTTTTTCTTCAAACTTTTTTTTAAACTATGTTTGGGCAAAAAAATTGTTTCTGGCAAAAACTGTAGAAGTGGTAAAATCCCCACCTGCTCAGAAAGTTTTTGCCTGGTTGCCAGTATTTTGTATACAACTTTTGTCTTCTATTTACAGTACCCACTAACAACTTTGTAGCACTGATTCTGTTGATAAACTTTACCCTTTGAACATTGAACAAGTCTTTTCATTCAAGAATTCAATAACAAATATGCTGACGGATGTTACAAAAATAGCTTGTTTAATTAATTTTACAGTTTACTCCTTTGATTGAGAATAAAATTGCAAATATTGATTGAATAGATGTTTGAATAGTAAACCCCCTTCCAAGGATGAACCAGAAATGACAAAAATACGCCTTGAGAATTTAATTTGATTAAAAAAGCAGATCCTGCTTTTCAATCAACCTACACAATACATTGCATTAGCTCATGTAGTTGTGTTGCTACAAGTGTGGATTTCCCACATAAACCAGCTTTCCCCAAGTGTTTCAGAGCTGACTGCTTAAACAAACATCCATAAACAATAACGATTTCATTTTTCCTTGTCAAAATCAACGAGCTATCCCTGTCAGCGTATGCCCAGGCTTAAGTCAACAACATGTTTTTTGTAACAAAGTGTCCCCCAAGTGTGTTGGACAAACAGTTACAAAAGAAATTCAAATCAATGTTTTTGTGTGTAAACTGATCAGAGTATAGTCTACTGGTAGGACCCAGGTGCAGAAAGCTCAGAAGATCTAATTTAGTTCTCACTTGAGTTGTGTATTCAATAATAGCTGTCCGTTGAGCCGAAAGACTTTTAAAAATAACGCTGTAGGCAGCCCCTGTTTCAATGTACAGTAATAAATGGCTTACGGTTATGCCTGGAGTTGTACGCTCGGCTTTGTTCCGGCACAATGCATCCTTTGAATTAAAATTGCGCTAATTAATTTTTTTGAAGTCGCTGGATTGTTTGGGGAGCTAAATGTCAGTGTCAGTCTCGGTTGGATTCAGAAGCTAGATTTGTCAAGTCTTTTGGGAAATGGTGCATTATGCAAGGTTTGCTCTTGTGGGATTGACCAATCATGGCAAATCTCTAAAGAGCTGTAATGTTTTGTTTGTTCAAGTAAGTTATAAAACACATTTGACAATTTTCTTTAATGTCTAGGCATTGCACAAACCACAAAATTGGAAAGTGTTTTCTATGAAAATGATGGTATTTTTAAATAATGACCAACTAAGGGATGTTTGTTGTACAGAACATGTTGCATTTGTTGCCAACTTAACCTTTTTTAATATCATCAGAACTATGAATGATACAATTTTCTTGCAGTATAAATATTATACTGTTTTTTTTTATATGGATTGAAGTTTCTGTTCAAATATCTGAACAGGCACAAACACAAACCTTCCAATTTAATTAGATTTGTTCCTAAGATCATTGTAAACGGTTTATTATTGGTGTGCATAATCCAATATATTGATTTGCTGCTGTGTCAATGTTGTAATGGAGAGTAATATGTGTTGTACTTTCATATTCAAATTAAACTTGATTGCATTGTCCTCCTTAATCCCAACCCCTCTGCTACTAATGGTTTGGATCCAAGATAAATGGTTTTCTGAAAGCACACACAAATAGTTAGATGTTATCTCTTCATAAAAATCTTTGACAATTAAGTACTTCATGTTTTGGATTATGAAAGTAGACTTTATGTGGTCGATAACTTGAGTCCTCTAAATGTTTTTAACACCAAATGTGTGCAAATGTTTTTTGTGCTCTCGAGCACAAAGTGATGACATAATTTATTGGGGTTATTATCGTGTACAAAATGGTTGCTTCGTTCACGCTTCGCCATTTAATGGGTCAAAGATTGAAATTTGGCCTTTGTTGATTTTTACGTATGCATTTTTAAGAAACTAAACCACACCATTCTGAGTTTGACCGGAAGTAAAGGTCAAATTGGGTCACACTCTGTGTAACACTTGAGATTAGTTCAAGAGTTTTCAGAAGATGAACCAATCACCAATTGCTGTTCTTCAGATATTATTTTTTGAAAAATTGTAGTTGAACTTCTGGTTTCCACCTAAAGTAAAGGTCAAATTGGGCCACGCCTTTTGTAAGATTTGTAGTATGGTTAAAGGGTTTTCAGATGATATAAACATTATTTATGTACTCTTTTTGGAAATTAAGATATTACATTTTTGAAATGTGAAGCTTCAACTTCTGGTTTAGACTGTATGTAAAGGTCAAATGGGGTCAGACTCTGATAGAGTTGTACAGTATTTGAAAGGCTTGCATATGGTGTGTGTAACTTTTATGGCTCTCCAGATATGATTTTTTGAAATATTAAATGTTGATTTAATGTAATGGTGTCATCGATGATGTCATCTTCCTGAAAAAAATTCAGTTTATCTACACAGTAACGTCTAAGGTAACAGTAAGTTTCAAGTCTGGACCAAGTTAGTGAATGAATTATGAATTTACTATATGTGAAAGTTCAACTTCCCGTTTTGACCATAAGTCAGGGTCAAATGGGGTCACACCTTCTAAAAGATTTAATGTACTCTCTAAATGTAAAAGAGTGAAAATTTCACTCGATTGCCAGAGTGGTGTTAGTTTGGCTCTTTTGAGAGTGAAACTCACTCTTCACCACCTTTTTTTGAGTGAAAGTGGAGTGAATTTCACTCTGAATCTAGTGAAAATACATGTTTTTCACTCTAAAAAGAGTTGTCCGCCATATGGCTCCTTGCAAGTGTGGTATGGCGGACAAAAGGAGTGTTTTTTCACTCTTTTACATTTAGAGGGTAATGACATCATCAATAGCAAAGCTAAAAGTTTTACTTTTAGGTAGATCTACAAGTTAAGAACTCAGTACATGTTAAGTTTCAAGTTTTTCCAAGCTTGTTTAGTATGTAAAACCCTGATGAGAAGTTTCAGTCAGAAGAATACATGGACAAAAAAATTACAATAACAATAGGTTTTCGGCTGTTGGCCGAACACCCCCAAAAAATAAAGAACTGAGGAATGTGTTTATACAAGTGTTTTGCACCTCAAAAAATAGAGAACTGAGGAAGGTGTACATACAACTGTTTTGCACCTTGACAAAATAATGACTGGGTTTGTCAAATAAAAGATTTTTTGAAGCATTGCAAAACAAACCTTTTAAAAACAAAACAAAACATGTAGGTAACACTTAAGCACCAATGTTAATGAAACTTGTACAGGTTTTTTATGTACTGGAAATATACTTGAGTGAATGTACTTGAAGTACTCTATTCAGTGTTACAAGTTTCTGTCTTCAAACCTTAGATGAAACAGTATAGAAGATTTCTATCTTGTTATTATTTTCAGATTCAAGGCAGTGCAGCTGGAAAAACTGAAAGGGCGTCTCCTCCAGGAAGTGGAGGAGACAGAGAGTGAGGAAGAGCGGATGAAGGAGTATCGTAATGAAATGGAGCTATTAAATCAAGAAAAGATGGCTCATGTAGAAGAACTCAGGCAGATACATGCAGACATCAATGCCGTAAGTAAAGAGCTGTGTTCATTTAGGGTGTTCATTTAGGGCTTTGGAGGGTAAAGGTAGGGAATCGAACAGGTATTAGGGTGGGACAGGTGTTGGGATGGAACAGGTATTGGGATGAAGTGAAGGCTAGGAAATATTGTAAAGAGATGGAAGTAACCAGAGAAGATGGCACATGACTTAAATCTTGTATCCCTGTCATACACTCATCCCATACACCAAACTGGGGCAGTGAAATGTTACTTGTGGTAGAGTATTGCATACATTTCATAAATTAAAACTAAATTCCATTTTGCTTGATTAACCAGATAGAAAATGTTGTGAAGCATGCTGAACATGACAGGAACAGATCTTTTGAAGCAGCATGCCAGGCCTATCAAGAGTACATGTCCTTAAAGAGTGAAATTGACTCCATGAGAACTGCTATTGGCCTAGAGGGGCTACCAACACTGAGTGAAGATGATGGAAGACTAACCCCAAGGTAGGAAGAGTTATTGGGTACAACCTGAATTGGGGATATCACTGAACAAATCCCTTAAATTATTGACAGACATTGGGTTAGAGGGTAGGAGGGTTTCCAAGAGCGTTTGAAGACTGCTGTGAAGGCTCACAACCAGATTGTTTAACCAGTTGAAACCGGATAATAATAATAGTGGCTTCTTATATAGCGCTCAACCCCGTCACTCAGTGACGCTCCTGGTGCTCCAACATTTTTACCCCTGGTCACTTGGCCATCTATTTCATTCCCCTGGGAAGTATACAGCCTGTGCTGCCAAGTACGTAGCGCATCAAGCTAAATCAATCACAAGAACCATATCTACCCTCATGGGTACCCATTTACCCCTGGGTGAAGAGAAGCAATTAGAGTTAAGTGTCTTGCTCAAGGACACAAGTGTCATGATCGGGATTCGAACCCACACCCTAATGACTTAGCCACCATGTGCTAAACCACTCGGCCACGACACGGTCATTCAACTGTGGAGCATGCACAGACCACCCACAAGCCGTCTTATGCTTTGATTTACCCACACAAGGACAAAGCCGTTGAGAGGCAGTTTTTGTGTGATCCCAGATTTATAAACCTTTGTCCTTTTGTTCCAAGAAGGGGATTACGAAGCATCGATAAGCTTCCACTTCTTCATTCATTGTATTTCGGCTCTGTGGAGGTAAGTCAGAGTGGGCCAGCAATTGAGCCATGGTTCCGTGTTTAGTACCACTCTTATACCATAGGTAACGTTTGATGTTTTGCAATTCACACTGCATGAATTTGACATTTTCTCGGTCAAGGAACAAAACGTAGGATCCAATAAAGAGGATCTTTGTTCTCTTGGCATTGTCAAGTCAGGGTTTTTTTGTGCCAGCAGTAACCTCAAAGAAATAAGACTCCGCCAATTCCGCCAAAAGAATCCCGCCAGGGGGATGGGCCAACAACAAAAAGAATCCCGGCGGCAATTGGTTAAGGGACCTTTTGGTGGAAATAGTTGACATAGGATGGATATACATGTTCATGTACATGTATATATGCAAAGGTCTTTCTGTTTGGAATTAAGTTAACTGTACTGAGTGAAGACAACAGAAAATGATGGAAGAATCACACCCCATTGGCAGGGTTGTGACAGGAGAAACTTGCTGACAGAAAAAAAATTACAACTGGTTGCCAAACTGTGTTTAACTTTTGAGGGAATGCAAATCAACGAACAGGTAATGACCATCAACATACCTTGAAATTGTATTCTTCCCTCAGTTATTTTCGCAAGAGGAAATCAGAATGGCAGGAGGAGCAAACAGACACACCCCTCCCAGCTCCTCTGACAATCCCTACAGACACTACGCCTACATTCCAGCTACCATCAACAAGTCACAGTGAGGAACGCCCTCCATTCAGACAACAGCCCCCTCCCATGAAGGTACAACCCCTGTCCATTATTTCATTGACTGCCAATTCAAAAACACGTTGCTGTGGGCAAACTGCAAGTTTTAAGTATCTTCTTATATTGAGGGCCATTGCTCATGCAAAAATATTGCAGGGTTCTCTCCTCATGTAAACATGTGTACTCTAAAATTACGCACAACAGTTGCATGTGCTACTGTTACAGGTACATCACTAAGGTTCACTCAAATGCAGATTAAGTTGCTTATAACTTGTGTATGGTGGTTTTTACTAATCAATCAACTACGATCATATTATTTATGTTTTACACATACACCAATGTGTGTTAAGCACTGTATACTCAGTACTTTCCCCCGAGTCCTATGAAAAAAAAAAGACTTGGGGAAAGTACTGAGTATTACAGTGCTTAACACACATTGGTGTATGGGTATCCCAGATTCAAATTTAACATCTATGACATTTATGATCAATTATGTAATTATACACAATTCCATCAGCTTCAGCTATTTAAAAGCTGTTACAATGTTGGCCTTTTCCTTTATTAATCACCCAGTTTTGTTTTTTCCTTGCAGAACTGTCTCTCTTGTCATCAGCAGATTCACCGAAATGCACCAATCTGCCCTCTGTGTAAGGCAAAGAGTAGATCACGTAACCCCAAGAAACCAAAACGGAAACAAGATGTCAACTAGAGTCTGAAGACACAGTAAGGGTTACGCCACGGGCTTGAAACTGTTACTCTGGTTTATCAACTAAAACTAACCTTGATTTTTCAGTCATGAATCACAAGAAGCAACATCAATGTTCTTTGACAGGTTTTAAAATAATTTACAAGTAATTTTCTGCAAGCTGCAGATTCATTTCAAATAGTACTTTACTAGCCAGGGAGCCATTCAAATTGTATTTCATATGTGAGATGTATTTCATCAGTTGGTAACTCATTTAAGCTAGTAAGCCTGTCATCAGCCAATCAACCAATCAGAGACATGTAGCGTACGTACATGTCATGTAAAATAATTCATGCTTTTAATACTTTTAGTTTTACATGTAAGAGGTAGCCAATGTCATCACTAAAAAGGTTCAAGTATTTACCGATGGTGGATAAGAACTTATCCATCAAATTGTATACTAAACCATTACGAATTACCTAAACACTGCAATTCATTTAAGCACAGTTTATGATCCCATCTTTGTAAATAATCCAAGCTACGCAAAGTATTTTAAAAAATGTGGCTTTACTAAGCTTTTAACCTAGTTAAATCCAGCACGGCACATTACACTTAAAATTGATTTGGTACAGGGCACACACAAATGGAGGTTTAAACCCATTTAAGCTTATTAACTTCTTGTGGTAGACTGTGGATTCCTCCAGATTTGTTGATATGTTGGTAAAGCGTAAAACATTTTTAAAAGTTTAATATCAAATTCACCTAGAGGCAGTAAAAATTAGTTTGGTATTTTATAGTATCAAAACTTTGTTAAATTTATTTTTTTGAGATAGCCATTCCCTCCCCTCCCAAACAAAACAAAATTGGTAATGGTTATTTAAACAATTTTTTAATCCACATGAAATCAAAGTGTTCTTTACACGATTTATATCAGACTCAAAACATTATAATGTGTTTTGAATTTTGTAAGCTGTTAATAGTGCTCCCCAATGTATTTTGTAACTTCAGTCAGTTTTGCAGGCTCATATTTTTATTGTAACAGTAAAAGAAAAAATGAAACTGGACTTTCATTTTTTGTAAAGAGAATTAACATATTTGTGATTAAACTGTCTATGAAGGAATAAATCTCAAACATCAACTGAACACCAAGAATTAATTTTAAATAATAAAGCAATTCCTTTAATGTTAATTTTTCTAGTTGGCATGGTTTTCCTGAAAATTGTAAGGACACAGTATTGTTTTAAAAAAGATGCCAGTGTAAAAATTAGAGCTGTTATTTGTGGATTTACATATGTGTACATATCATCCCTTGAAGTAATAGACCGACCCGCGACCCACGTCACGTGACCACTTTTGGGTATAAAATGTAAACACACACGACATCCTCCATAGGAAATGGTGGTACGGTACACGATGATTAATGCATTTAGTTTATTCGATCAAGGCTTTTCTTGCTCGAAATCTGTAAAAGATATTCCAGAGTTTGTACCAGAGACCTTCAAGTGGCTGAATAAAGCCAGTAAGGACAGGTCCAGCAAGTCTCGAAAATTGTAAAAATACCGTATAAATGTGCACGATGTGTACACAGCATGACGGAACGTTAAGCCAGACAACTGCGATCACTACACACCTTTCCACCATTTCAAAGTTTTGAAGCTGAAATCCTCCAAAGAAATTGCTTTCCAAAACTGTGTGATTCCTTTGCCTATTTGAAATTCTGCAAGGCTAGGTATTAATGCTCACTTTTCCAACATTGTTTATCCTTTTTTTACAGTGATTTAGGCCAACATTACAAACAAAATAACAGACGGGTGGCTACGTCCAACGCCGGTAGTCCATGGCTAAAAAAAACCCCTTTTTAGTAGAATTCTGTTAAATTATGAAACAGAGATGTGATTTAAATTAATGCCACAACATACTACTTTAAATAAAGGGGCTGATTAACTAATTTATCACTTAACAAAAGTAAAATCAACTGTTTTCGAACTCACTCTGTGTCACGGCCTATCTCTTTACACATATTTTGCCATCAGCTGTATGGCATTATACCCAATAGGGAGTCACGTGACCACATGTCAACATTGTCGCGCAATCGGTCTATTCCAATCAGTCTTTTTTCCAGTTACACTAGCAATGGAAATCAATGCAGTGCACTAACTAGAAGAGTGCGACACAAAACACCAACAGAAAAAAATGGAAACAAACTGCTTAATTATACACTTTAACAATACTAATTTTGGAAGTTTTATTGAGTAGGTTGCTAGGTAGTTATTCAGGGCCTTATGGTTTTACCTAATTTTGTTTAGATCCAAAAACAGTGTAGGGTTTACAAATGTTACAAATCCAAAGTGGACAAAGCAGGGCACTATGAATAATTACAGTAAACAACGACACAGAACCAGTGGGAGGTTTATTAACAGAAAATTAAAGACAGCTTTGTGAAGGAAACTTATAATTTATTTCAAAATACATATATTTTGTAATTGACCGCCACCCCCAACCCCTAACCCCAACCCCCACCCCAACAATTAAGTCAGCTGTACATTTCTCAAGCTTGGAACCATAGAGGATTGCAGCTTCTCACGCAAGATGTAAATAATTATAACTTGGCATTGTTACTTTTAAAATTTGTTATAGTAAAAAAGACCAGTGCAATATTAGATTCATTTGTTTAAGGTGTTTAACTTAATGCCTTGCTGTGCGTAAAACAGTTTGGTTGTAAATCATTGTATATTAGTCATTGGTTAGTTCTGAGAAAGTGAGGCCCAGTAGAAAAATTCCTTGTAAAAATTTTAAATGTTCGTAATGCAATAAATACTGATGACATTATATCACATGCACAGCAATGTTTCTTTTGTTTGTTTGATGTATTTGATCACCTCTGAACACTAGATTTGCACTATTACAAAACAGTAATGTAACAAGTGTTAAACTTAGCACATTACCATACTCCTACATTGGTATATCACCCACCGTATTTGATTTATTTTGCTTTATGATCACTTTGAAAGAGTGGGTTTTGCACTTCAAGGGGTACATACATCCAAAGCATAAAGAAATGAAGTTTGTTTATGTGCATATAAGTCTTTCATGCTTCTTCAAACACTGGAGTTACAAATAGATAAGTGTGAGAACATTTTACCATTAGCGAAAAGACCTTATTTACCGTATTTATTTAAGTACCGGTACCAAATATCTATCTTGTACATCTGAAGACTATGTTGAAAAGTAGGAAAGACCAATACAGTTCTTATTGCATACTGAGACATAATACACATCCACATTAGCTTCAGGAGGTAACCTGCATAGTGTTCCTTTATGAATGACACAAAGCCTCTCATGAAACTGTCAACACAAAGGTGTATTAAAATAATTCATTCATACCATGGAGGTAGCACACTCACTTGCATTCTAGTCATTTTATTTGTGAATGAACAATTGTGTCTTTGTCCATCAATCCTTCATGCTGATTGGTACATATGCGTGGCTGACGCGCTATTGTTGTGTCGCGCATGCAGAGGAAATAGCTGCTTTGGTGTAAACCACCATGAACGAGCTGCTCTGGTTAGTGTTTAATATCCCCCGTTTGCCATAGGGTCAATCTTTGAATTTTGAAAGAGCTTCATCTTTTCCTTTGTTTCTTACACCAGAATACAACTGTCATGCTGTCAGATCTTTTTATGTTGAAAATACATAATTATGATATCAACTAAATTCAGTCTTTGGTCCACACACCGTAACTATATGCTGATTTAATATGAATCATCAGCCACTTTTAAAATTTGAAACTGTTACAGTACATTGTTAGCATTGTTATCCTGAAATTATTTGTTTACAAAATATATAATTTAAACCCATTTGGGAAGAACTTATAACTAACCTTGCAAAACTCTGTTGTTCAAGTTATTCTTCTGAAGTGTAGACCCTCAACTCCCCTCTGGTGACAACCCAGTGCAGGGTTTACAGCCTTGTTGATTCCTGCTATACTTTCTCGTCAAGTCATGCCTGGATTCATAGAAGCAGCATCCACAGGGTTTATTCACACACAAAGTAAAGAGAATTCCAAGCACTTTTGACAACAATAAGGAAATGGCGTCTACTGATCAGCCTACAACATGTACAATGTAATTTGTATTTCTGTATTGAGTTTTCATCACAAGAGCTTCTAATTGTGAGCAGCGGGCCACAATGAACAGTGTAAAGGTTTATCCCAAATACAATATGTACCAGGTAAACCATTCCTGGTAATGGGGCTAAACCTATAAGACATCACAGGTTGACATATGCCTACATGCACTGTTGGATTCTGATGGTGGACTCGGGAATGAGGGGGTGCATTACTCAAAAAGAGAACCTCCAAAACAAACTAGACAAGAGAAGGCCAACAGCATCTCCCCATCGACAAAGTTAACACCTTGATACAGAATCTTATTTTGTTGCATTATTTTGTCATATTTTGAAAGCAATACCGATAAATGTTTTTAAATGACTCAAATATAAGTGTAGGGTGCACTTGCCTTGTGAAAGTGTTGTCCATGAAGGTTACTGGCTGGATGTGGGGACATTACCATTGAACGTGTTCTCTACTGTTTGCATTTTTGTACCAGTGAAGTACACAGTCAAAGACTACCAAATTCAGGTGAGTAAATCTCCCATCTATAAGTAGAAAAAGACTTAATTTAAAGACAACCCCAAACCCAAGGCTAACTAATACTTCATGTAAATTCAATTGCAAGCAGCCGCATAGCCAGACTTGTTCACTCAGGGGCACCAAGGGACCATATTCTAAATGAATTATATATATCTGGGTTTTTTTCATGGGGGCACCTTGGTGGCAATGTAAAATTGTGGGGGACACATGCCCCCCCCCCCCCCCCCCCCCGATCTAATATTGTACTGTCTTTGAGGATATTTTGCCTATCATATCATATTTTTGAGCAATGTACAAATAGGAGCAGACTGGAGTTTCATTTCATCAACCTTGAGTATGGGTACTTCCATTTCACCATCTAAGGCAATGTCAACAAAATCAAAATATAAGACTCAACTAAGAACTATCTTGAGATCTGTGTATTGATAATCCACAGCCTAAATTTTAAATGAGTGGATTGTGTTACTCCTTAAAATTGTTAATAAAAACATTTTGCAGATTTTTTTAATTTTAATTTCCTAATTTGTTTGATTTCTGGAAAATCCCCCACCAATCCAGATCATGTGTCTAACATCCTGTCTTCCTTTCCCTTCCAGATAACTGAAACACAAATAAAAAGCAAATACTGAAAATAACATCAAAAGGACCAATGAATTTTCTGGTGAAACATCTGTTTAATATCTTTTTTGTAATGAAAAAGTCTCAATCATTGACTACTTGGGTACAAAGTAAGAAGCATGTTCAATATGAACTAACTTTTCTGTTACACCCCTTTTTGGTTGTGATGAAGTCTAAAACTTGATTATTATGCCATGTCTGAATCAAGCGGCTACGGCTATGGCTGCTGGCTGCAACAGCACAATTTAGAAATAGGATTTGTAGGCGCTCCATCCATACCAACTGCTGAAGCCATCAATGTGGACACATGTGCACACCATGGTTCCCTGAATGACAGTCTGTTTCTTCTTTTTTTAATGCCAATTTTATTTTATGAGAAAAATAACCTGATTATGAAAGAGTTGATAAATATAATCTTAAATGCTTTAAATTTCTTACCATTTTGAAGTTTCAGAACTGTCGTCTCTTCTTTCAAGAAGATGCCCCTTCAAACCAGATGAGAAATGAAAGAGAAAGAATGTAGGTAAATCTTTTCTCTTTGAAAAAAAATGTTTATTAAGGTATCAGTCATTGTCAAACAACCAGTAAAAGTTAATGATTTTTTATTTTTTTGGATTTCCTGAAACCTGTAAAGTTCTTCTAAAAAGAATAGGTAAGATCATAGGCGTATTGGGGCTCTGTGGATAAGGGGGACAGGGTTGTTTTTGCCCGAAATTTTACACAGATAAAAACACAATAAATGTACCAATTTCTAATAAAAAGTCTTTATATTTTTTCTTCTTTTTTGCCCAAATAATTTGGGGAGCAATTGCCCCTCTCCTCCCCATCCTCCCCCTCTCGTATGCCCTAGGGTACCATAACTCTATCCACAATAAAGTCTGACATGCACCATGAAATGCAAAGGTTTAAATAGTGTCACTTTCAATTGTATTCACAATTTTACTATTTGTTTCCACAATATGTAATGGCCAGATATCTCTGAAGCCAATGCCTTTGCATAAAGTTCATACATGAATTATGAACCAATAAGATGTACATGTACTGTCTTCTTCATAATAATTTAAAACTGTCCTTAAAACTTGAACTAAAAATAAACAAATTTTGAACATAACCAATTTTAAGCTTCCCCAAACCAAAAGTTGCATTTTAGTAGTTTTAATTAAGTTTAGCCTTTGCTTCTAGGAAATATGCTCTAGTTCGAGCAGTTTAAGTTGTATAACACTATTCACCAACACTATAGCAGCGGCATAGCCAGGTTTTTTTTAATGGGGGGGGCACAGGGGAGGGGGCATTGCTTTTCAGTGGTGGGGCAGGGTCCATGTTTTGTAAAGAATTATATAGGCCCTGTATCTAGATGTTGTTCTTGGGGGCACCAGGGGGGGGGGGGGGCACCGAGAATTTTTGGGGGGAACATGGCCCCAGGCCCCCCCCCTAAACTTGCCTGTAACCCCCCCCCCCCCCTCCATTGTTGTAGTGGTGGTACGTCACTGAGTGCACTGCAACGGAGACTGACGTCCTTCCAGGGCTAATTTGAGCTGTGCCCAAGCACCCCTGTGCTTAGCAAACCGTAGTTTACTTTGGCTGATACAAAACATTGCATGGGTAAAATACTAATTAGCATTTAAGTTGTAAATTCGGGCCGAAGGAAACGCAAAGAACTTCGGGCATACGTCTCATTTAGTCCACAAAACTAGGACATGGCACGCATACAGTATGCAAAGAAGGTGTGACTGTGAACTACAATTTCAAAAGGGAAAACAGACTTAAGTAAATGCAAACATCAATTACTGTGTAATAAATATATAATTACCTGGACTCCTGCAGCCGCCAGCGTAAAGCGAATGATGTAAGCCATGGCTTTACCTTTGAAAAAATATCAACTTCACGTTTGAAGACATTTTCAACCAGAAAATGTTGAAATTGTAACTTTTTTCCACCGAGTATTATCGTCTGCTTCTTCCACGTGTGGTTGCTGGGCGTGCGGTTGGTGCGCGCGCAATATGAAAATAAAACATCGACTACTTGTAAGGGGAGAATATTCATTACAAGATAATTTAAGTAATTAATTTCTAATTACATGATAAGGAACCTAAATGTTTTGACAACATTTATTCCCAAGTCTTCTATCAAAATTGTATTTTCACTTCCATATGTCACTTCATTAAAATCAGATGATTACTTTGGAAATAATTTATTATAACACCCCTCTTTTCATATTTTGTTCGGTCCCCTTAGATTTACCCACTGACTTCTCCTTGACCGTTTTGTTTCACCCAAATTGGGTCAACAACTTGTGTTAACTGTTGACCAATCGAAACCATACGTTTCATTACGTGTCACGTGCGAATTGTGTAGTAGCAATAGCTTTTCAAGCTAAAAAAAACCCTCGTATACAGTGAAGTGGACAAGTACTATTCCTCTGTTGAAAATTCAGATAGATTTAAAGTTGATTTTAATTAATATGATTATTGCTTCACTCAGTGACACAACCTTATTTTCCAATTAAAAGGGATGTGTTGTCATGAAATAGCCCAGTTACTACGTGCACAAACCCGCCGACGGTGATTTGACCGCAAGCATGTGCGCGTGCAGTATCTGGGGGTGGGGGTGACAACCTCGTTCCCAGAGGTATTGATCTCGCCTCGCCATTTATTTAGGTATTTTGCGGTGAGATCAATCGAGTCAGCCTCGACACCAAAATAAATGGCGGGGCGAGATCAATACCCCTGGGAATGAGGTTAGGAGAGAAGCTCATCTTTTCACGCTCAGCCACAGACCTGCTATACTCATGACCACACAGCCCTATAATTAAAAGAATAGAACATGAAAAATGTATCTTTGTTTTGTTTTCTGTTTACACTACTTAAAAAATTACTTCAAAACAAATTAATAACACTGACAAAAACTTTGCATTTTGTTTTTTTTGATCGATTATATCATGATTTATTCATTCTTTCCAGCAATTACTTGAATGTTAAACAAATAACAAACCAGATCTAAAACATGCTGATTCAGACACATTTTAACAAACACACAACACAATTTTAAAACAGTCGAGAATCTAAATTGTTTAGTTACAGTTTTTAAATCAGATAAAGAAGAAAATAAAGTAATGTGGCACATTACAAAAAAAAAAGATTTGCATCTCAACCTTATACAAATAAACACTTTTGGGGAAAAGTTCGGATTTCTCACTAAATAATGATTTAAATAATTTAAGGATTCTAGACTTGTTTACTAGTTGGTAGGGAACAAATAAATTGCAGGTATAATAAAGCTGTTTTCGTACAAAAATTATTATCAAATATGAATATATAAAATACCGATGGTTCTAGTATGGTTAACATTGCCATAAAAGTATGTAAGTAAATAACAGTTCCAACCCAGCATTGGAACATAGTGTATGCAACATACCATTGCCTTTATCAGATAAAAATAACTTGTATGCTGATCCCACTTGTAAAGTTCATAATACAAAGAAGAATACAAAAACCACGCTTCATCTACATAAGTGTTTAATATAAGCTGCTTAGGAATACATGTATACAACATCCCTGACTTTCATTGTTATACCTTTTAGACAATATCTGTTAACAAAAATTACCTTTCACTGTTAAAACAAAGAGTCAGCCTCAGGTCACTTTTTTTGCTATCCTGTTAAATACTGAAGAAAGATCAGTTTATTTGGAAACTTATCTTGTTTCCAAAAAGAATACTAAAACAAAACAAGGGAAAGTTCAACATTAATCAACAAGTAATCAAAAAGAGAACTAGCCGAAGAACAAAAGCACATTCATTTTTTTTTTACCAGTTAAAGTTTTTCAAAACAGGGAACATTTACATTCTAGTTGTCCGTTCAGTGAGAGCGATTCTCGTTAATTAAAATGACAGCACCTTCCTGACTGTAGCAATATACTCCTCGTCGGGTGAGGGATGTCTCTGGGGCCCCTTCAAAAAAGCGCTAACTCGTGGTTGAGATGAGATCTTACTCATAAAAGCCTGAATAAAAAAAAATAATAATTAACAAGTAAATAAAAATAAAATTATCAGTTATGAGACTTTGACAATCATACAATATTGTTTTAATTCTTTTAGATATGTTCCTTTTCACAGTGACATCAGTTGAGCAATAAATGACAAGCTCCCATGTACCTAATCAGTCTTGGTAATCATCTTTCCAACATCAATATTCAGAATTTACTGTGACATGTATGTTTTGCAATGCAACACTACAGTTTTTCTCAAGCCTTAAAACCCATGTACAACATTGGCATTTGCCACAGTCCAGTATCCACGCTTTATGTGACCCAACCCATACATGAAATAACAAACCTGTGAAAGTTTAAGCTCAATTTGTCATTGGAGTCATGAGAAAATAGTGAAAACCACCCTTGTATGTTTTCACTGTTTTAAAACTTTCAAGTTTTGGTCTCTTGAGCTAAAAACTATTTAGTTTACCCACTTCTCAAAAACTACAGGCATAAATATTTCAAGGGAAGTTTTCAATGACCATCTTTACACTGTGTATGTTTTGCGAAAGTCTCAGAACATTTCTGGTTTTTGATCTTCCCAATAACTACTGTATTTCGCATTTAAAAGTTTGAATACTAGAAGCTACCTGGCAATTGTACTCAGACATAACATAAATCTTTTAAAAATAATTTTATATCTGTTAAAGCCGATTATATTTTGCAGGGTACTTACAGCCATACTCGGGAAAGCCACAGACATCTCTGGTGCAATCTCAGCAAGCCAAAGAAAAACTTCCAACCAAGCAAGATCTGCCAGCGTCAGTGAGTCACCAACAAGAAACCCTGAAGTACTCTTCTTGTAAATCTGAAACAAGAGTTTAAGTCATGAGGTGGTGAGAACTTTCTGTATCTTTGAATGCACTTTGGTTTTTTTTGTTTCCTGCTGATTAAATATACACTTTTTTTTACTGAGGTGTCATCCAAAAAATAGTGCTCGTAAAAGGTTGTATAAGTTATATGGTTTGGTTTTGAAAAGTACAAGTCCCACTATAAACCAACATCTTGTGATAGCCTGTAAACAAACTGGAGGTTGTGGGAGGTAATAACCACAGTGGTAGCAGTAGTACTAACAATAGAAATGAAGCTTTTGTTTACACAAGGGTTTCAGCTAGAATGCATGGCTTTCAACTTGTTCAATTCCTATACTTTCTAATGTAAGAAACATAACATCCAAAATTTTAAAAGGGTTGTCCCAAACACACAGGCAAACCCCTTTGACAAAACTGCAGTTTAGTTCTAACCAAGCCTTGTGAAAACAGACAAACTGATTAAAAACTTTTAGTGGGTGAATCTGGATGCAATTAGCATGCAGGATATCTTAAGATCTGGTGATACGTCCTGCCACATTTTATTAAGTGATGGGAAATGCCTTCAGGGAAATGGGGCTCATTATAATTAATAACAAAGATTGTTTTTTAATATCCCACCTTATCAAATATGGGCAGATATCGGTCCTTAGATTTCTTCTTGATCATTTCTATCACTTCCTTTCTTTCCTCCTCGGTCTTCCTGAAAAGTATCCCCAGGAAACCAAGTCCGATGAAGTCCCTGTATGCTTCAAACAACATATCCACCCTAAAAAAAAATAATAACAACAACGAAAAGATTTTTTAAATCAAGACATAGTTGTTTACATAGCCTCAAAGACACTCTGTGGACCAAAGGTCAGGAGTAGGACAAGACAATTATAAAAGCTGTTTGTAATTGCAATATTTCAAATTTTCCAAAATGGTTTTGTTCAACCAGTTGTCGCCAGGAATCTTCCATTTTTTCCCCGTCCAGCCTGACGGCATTATTTTCTCAGAATTGACGGCATTATTTTCTTAGAATTGCCAGAATCATTTTTGAGAGTACCGCTGGAACAAAGAAGCCTTGACTTGACAAAGCCAAGAAAACAAAGATTCTCTTTATAGCACTGGATTTTGTTCACTATATCAAGAAAATGTCAAATAAATGTACCATGAATTGCAAAGCCTTGGCTTTGAGCTACAGCATAGGATTGGTACTAAACCTGGAACCAAAGCTGGATCCCTGGGTTAGCCCTATATGCAAACACTGAACACAAAGAGGAATCCCTGTAGCTTGCAAACAGTCGCCAACGTCTGCAAACAATTTCTCATGGAAGAGTTGTGCGCTGCAAACAATGGTGAATGTTAGCAACAAACATATTTCTGAGGTATTTGCAGGTGCTTTAAAAAGGGCTGAACATTTTCAAGATAGCAGAAAGATAAGTAGGCGATATCATTTTGTTGTAACAAAAACAATCAGAATGTAATTTTCAGACGTGGGTATTATACACAGTAGTTGATGAGAAGTTTCTCTCCAGAAAGTAGTAAGTCGGAACGCAGAAATAAAATCTGTAAAAATGGCATGACTGTGGGCGGCCAAATTGATAGCAGGCATGCCAGTTTTGCGCTCACATAATCTGTTCCACTTTGCTATATATTGTGTTTGCATGAATGAAAGGCAGCCTAGCCCTAAGTTTTGATCTTACATCACAGATTCTTCAACGGATTTGCCCATCAGTCCATATTTTTGAGCGATGTATCTACAGATAGCAGCAGCCTGGACAAGCTTCAGTCCATCAATCATGAGAGCAGGTACTTGATTGAATAAGAGTTCACCATCTACGAAATCAACAAAATCCAACAATACATTGCATCATAAAAGCAGGACAAACAACTTTGAACAAACACTGACCATAAAGCACCCATTATAAATTGACAAACAATTAAAGGGTTTGTTGTTAACTTGTTGTTTTAAAAAGCCATGCCAGCATTCAGCAACATGTTGCTCAAATGAAACAAATTATCTGTGCACAACTGCAATGTTTATTACATGAAATCATTTTAAATGTAATGAACTGTGAGACAATGTAAGAATTGTGATGTTTCAAATTTATACCCAAAATCTTGACTCAGACAGCGACTTACCTTCTTCATTGACAGTGTTGCTGTTATGGCACAAGACCCTTCAAGGTTTTTCATCAATACTGATAGAAATTGTTTTTTTGGTTGAACTTCTTCATTGCCCCAAAAACAATAAACCCACAACTCCCCTTTCATTGAAAGACCTGAAATATATAATTATACAATACATGTCATATAGTTTTCATACCATCTTTAAGTTTCAGGAACTGTTCCCTTTCTGTCAGAAAGACTTCTTCAAACTGAAAAGAATGAAAAGTTGAGCGTGGAAATAATCAGAAAATGATAAAGAATACCTTGGTTTTAATGAATATTTATTGTTAAAGTTCCCTGACAACAAACTTTGGAAACTGATGAAGGATGGTTGATTATTAATTTTGTGTAATCTGTTCACAATATTCATATATTTCGCCATCAACCCTGACCCTGCACATGATCAAGAACTCGATTACAAATAATCAATCTGATGCAAAGAGATTAATATTATAGGTACTCATATTATTCAATATATCGAAAGAAAAAGATGTTCTTTGCCATTATTTTGCAGGTGTATTGGAGAAAATCCTCTTCATTGTGTGTCATTTTTTTCATTTTCAAGTTCACTGAGACTGACACAGCATGGTTTGGAATGGAGTTCAAAGTTAAACTAGCCTTTATATATGTTAATCTACAATAGTACAATCTACAAACGTTAAAAATGTATCTATATTTATTTTAAGAGCATAGAGCAAGGACAGAGACTGTCTTTGCCCTCGTTTTGTCTAGTGTAGTATAAAATTGTACAATAAGTTGCAGAATATCAATTTCAATGGAAAAATAGTAAACAAATGATGGCTGAAAAACTACCTCAACTCCCGCAGCTGCAAGAGTGAAGCGAATTACTTCACCTCTGCCTCTACCATCGAAATAAATCAACTTTGCTTTGGCTGCCATGACTTGCAAAAACTTTCTCGTGTGGGGGATTCAGTAATTCAGCAGAACTGGTTAACACCACGTCAGCAGGTACATGTAGTTGGTCTGGCTGCAGTCAATTAATCGTCTAATGACATCTTAATCTCACCTAGGCCCCCCACGGCCGGGGATCTGAAGTCCAAAGCCGGGAGAAAAGGCTGATGCTTTTTAATGGTCATCTTATATACCGCCCTCTGTATTTTATTTTTTCCTGATTTTTTAACGGTCTCCTCATATACCGCCCTCTATAGACTGATCCATTAAGCCACACCCACTAAACACATTGACCAATCACAACATTGGCTGCATCATCACTGTACACGGGCACGTGGGCATGCACAATGTGCGTCTCGTCTATTCAATGCCACACTGCACGACCCAAGGCTGTGATTGGTCAACACAAAAAGGGGGGCGGGGCTTAATGGATTGGCCTATTGCAAAGAGTTATACATAAGTTCTTATAATATATAATTCTATGGTCTATTGTCATTGTTAACCAGAGTGGCGCAGACGATACCATTCATTTCATGGGGAACGTCATTGGTAATTATACAAATAAATGATCTTTTTTGACCTTTACAATTTAATTTTGAAGTTTATTTAAATGTTTTTTTTATATAAATTAATTTCATGTTAAGTATAATACTATTGTGTGTTCTTCCTTTTGAGCTTACCCCCATTTAATGTGTGGTTGCTACCTGTCAACCTCTACTTTGCCAATGCTTTATTGTCGAGCCCCAATGCCTCTTCGCACAAAATGCAGTAGATTTTAACCACACATGGGGTTAAGCTAGCAATTAAATGCTATTGCCAAATAGAAACGCACGTGTTTATATGGGTCTTGTGCCCTGTGCGAAATATATATATATGAACAACTTTTTGAACAAGAAGCCAGACTTTAAAATGGCTGAAACGGAGGTGGAAGTGAGTGCGAATCGGAGCAGAAATCAACAAAAAACGAAAAGAAAGAAGAAGTCACTTTCGTCCATATCACAGTCTATGGATGCCGGAAAAGGTATAGCAATAAATGTGTAAACTTTTATCCTTATCGCCACACTGTATCAGTCAATAGCTATCGGCTACAGTTGGACCCTATTTTTAATTTACTACCAACACTACCGTACCAGTACCACCAGTACTAGACCCAGTAACTGGGGCGCTGTACTCCTTTTTTGAGATTTTTGACATTATCTGTCGTACTAGCGCCCCAGTCCGTGGTATATATGGAAAGTGCTCCGATTCGGAGTCCGAAGCGGTTTTTTTCTGAATCAGTTACAAAATTGTCAAAATTGCAACAAGGACGCGACAGAATTGCTTGAAAATCGCCTACTGGCTTCTCCAAGTATCTACGGTGAAATAAAATGCAGTTAATTGTACTCACGATCATTTTTGGTCCTCCAAATCGATGATTTTTAGCCCACTATCACGCATATATCAAATTTGCCGTTAGAATCGCCATTTTGAATGTGATACTCAACGACCGTTTCCTTATGTCTAAAACGCTGCGAGGATTGCGTGTTCGCTGAGGCCCTGACTTTCATATTGTTTTCCGCGCAGTCAACGCAGGATACCAGGCTGTGTGTAGCGCCATTGTTCGCTGATGCCCTGACATTCGTATTGATTTGCGCAGTCAACGCAGGATACCAGGCTACACAGCTGGTATCCTGCATTGACTGCGCAAATCAATATGAATGTCAGGGCATCAGTGAACATTGGCGCTACACACAGCCTGGTATCCTGCGTTGACTGCGCGGAAAACAATATGAAAGTCAGGGCCTCAGCGAACACGCAATCCTCGCAGCGTTTTAGGCATAAGGAAACGGTCGTTGAGTATCACATTCAAAATGGCGATTCTAACGGCAAATTTGATATATGCGTGATAGTGGGCTAAAAATCATCGATTTGGAGGACCAAAAATGATCGTGAGTACAATTAACTGCATTTTATTTCACCGTAGATACTTGGAGAAGCCAGTAGGCGATTTTCAAGCAATTCTGTCGAGTCCTTGTTGCAATTTTGGCAATTTTGTAACTGATTCAGAAAAAACCCGCTTCGGACTCCGAATCGGAGCACTTTCCATATATACCACGGACTGGGGCGCTAGTACGACAGATAATGTCAAAAATTTCAAAAAAGGAGTACAGCGCCCCAGTTACTGGGTCTACACCAGTACTAGCCCCATACATTGTGCCAATACGCTGGACTCCGTCCGCTTCTTGGCCCAACGAACCCTATCCTCTAGGACCAGACATCAAATTTGAAATCGAAACTTACTTTTTTGGCAATTTTAACCCTCGGTGATCGGTCGGTCATTACTGTCAGAGTCTTTAAAAGATTTCCGCCGCCCTCCCCGTGCGATAACTCCTAGGCTTTTGGTGGAATTTTATGACAAATCTCCGTACAGAAGTCCATGTGAACGACGGTGTGGAGGAGCCATGATGGTTGCCGTTGCGCTGTTCAGCGAGTGAGGGCGCTATAACTCGTAGTAATATTGCGCTAGTCTTTATTCCACATTATAGACATCGGCTAGCGATCGGGGCCATTTTGATTACCCAGAATGCAATGCCATCACGAAATCACGTGTGGCGCGCGAGAGTATAAAACAATTTCAGAATGGAGTCAGCAAAAAGTGCAAGTACCAAACTATGCGTGCGTGCAACCGATGCCATGCATAGATTTGGTGCATGCACTTTTTCTGACTCCATGCATTTTGTATTCTAAGCTGTTTCATTAGCTGTAGCTGTCACGTGAAACAACCGCTGAATTGTTTTTGCACTCTCGTGACTTCGTGATGGCATTGCATTCTGGGTAATCAAAATGGCCCCGATCGCTAGCCAATATCTATTCGTGTGGAGTAATTTTGAGCCAAATTCAAATGATTATTTGCCCTTAATAAGGTTAGTAACTTCAACAGCCAAAGTACCGGAGGGAAGCTAAGAGGTACGTGGACACATTTAGTTGGTTAAAATCCAGCGCCGCACCCGTTAGGTTTCGATGCGGCGGATTGGGGGACGAGCTGCACAAAAGATAGGCTTGGACGTGTGGCTAAGGATTCAACCGATGTCAAAAATCCTTGCCACACTAGTGGGGCTAAGTACTTAGCTTACATGGCTTAGGGGTCGTACTCACGGTAAAAGCCGACAATACGCCGACAACAAGTTCAAAATACATTAAAACCCACAAATAAGTCAATGGTGTATTAGAAAATATGTTTTCGAGTAATATTGATGTAATTGTACGGGATAACTTTAGGAAAAGTCGCCCTTTTTTAACCGAAAAAATCAGTCACAGACTGACGACGTAGCCCCATACATTGTGCCAATACGCTGGACTACCTCCACTTCTTGGCTCAATGAACCCTGTCCTCTAAAACCAGACATCAACTTTCGAATCGAGACTTACTTTTTTTGGCAAGTTTATCCCTCAATGATTTGTCAGACTCTGTGAGTCTGACATGTCTGACAGCAACGACCGACTGATCATTGACTTGAGGGATAAATTTGCCAAAAAAAAGTAAGTCTCGATTTGAAAGTTGATGTCTGGTTTTAGAGGACATGGTTCGTTGGGCTAAGAAGCAGAGGTAGTCCAGCATATTGGCACAATGTATGGGGCTAAGACTGACGGAGTACGGTTGGCCGGCATCCTGGCTTGAAAAACGTCCTTGGACCATATCATTATACAACGGGTTGTGCATCAGTTGTGCATCTGGTGTGCATGTGTGCTCAAAAAGTATCAATTATATTTTAAACAAATAGTAAAAATCACAAAAAAAGGTTGTAAAAATCATTTGAATATGGCCAGCCATCATCAAGTACTTACAAAAACTATATCCACAATTCGTCACAACCAAACAGGATCAAGATGAAGGGTCTTCTTGTCATCATATTGCATGTCCTCTGTTGTCACAATTAAAACAGTCTCACCCGTAGCATAATGGTGTAGTCCAGAGACGTTTTTAAACCAAGATGGCAGCCAACCGTACTCCATCGGTGACTGATTTTTCTGGTTAAAAATAGGTGACTTTTCCCCGAGTTATCCCTGTACATTTACATTAATAATACTTGAAAACACATTTTCTATTACACCATTGATTTATTCGTGGGTTTTAAGGTATTTTGAACTTGTTGTTGGCGTGTTGTCGGAACTGAGGGCTTGTTGTCGGTGGTGTCGGCATGTTGTCAGCTTTTAGTGGGACCCAGTGCTAGTACTACTCTAGTACTTAGTCCTCCTGGTAGGATGTAAGTCTCCGTTGCACTGCCACTGATGTCCTGGATGGTAAAGGGGTCTTTATTTAGCAAAATTATTCTTATAAATTATATATAACAAAATTATTCCATTGTTTTACCTGATTAAATTAGCTAAAACTTTATTCATTTGTGTCCCATACTTGCAGATGGGTGGGTTTACAAATCTTAAGAATGTTTTGAGCACACATTACAAAAATATAATAAAAATTAGACTCGAACCAGAAATCGGCGAAAACTTCAGTTGCACTCCAGTTAAAACGAACAACATGCACGCATGGAATATGATACTTAGCAACTAGTAAAGAGGGCGTCATCTAGTTGCTACCTTGAGCGTGCAATTGCAGTGCACAAATATAACATGTGCGCACAACTTTGAGCTAGCTACACAGAGCTCTAGTGAGCATAATTGTTGTATGCACGCAAGTTTCGAATTTGCGCGTCGCAGTCGAAATACATGTAGAAACTTCACACGGAGAGTCGTTATGTTTGGGACGATTTGTTTTATTTTAGGTATAACTTCCTCCAAAAGTGAACGCAGATATTTAAAAGATACTCAAGGAGTAGTTTAAAGTACTGCGAATATGAACAGACTTTCAGCTTCCAAAATCGGGTAAAAAAGGGAGAAAACGACTTTTGTAATTTTGTTCGTATTGTAGAGAAGCTTTATACCCAGGACGTCAGTGGCAGTGCAATGGAGACTGACGTCCTACCAGGGCTATACTAGTACTAGGCTAGCTCTAAATTAGACCCAGTAACTGGGGCGCTGTACTCCTTTTTGAGATTTTGACATTATTGTTTGCACTAGGGCCCCAGTAAGGTATATGTATGTTGGCTTTGATGGCTTATGACGAAGTGGATTTGAAAGAAATCTGTGAGGCACTGTTAAAAAAATTGCCAAACTTAACACAAAGAATTGCTGGAAAATCGCCTACTGCCTTCTCAAGATACCAAAGATGAAACAAAATGCATTTAATTGTCTACTCACGATTATTTTCTGTCCTCCAAATCAAGGATTTTTTATTTTAGGCCAACTAAAAGTGCAGTCATTACGATCTGCATTTGGCAACTTTTTAGAACAGGGTACCACAGGTTCGTTTTAAATCCGCTTCATCATAAGCCGTCAAAGCGAACATACATATACCTTACTGGGGTGCTAGTACGACTGATAATGTTAAAAATCTCAAAAAAGGAGTACAGTGCCCAATTTACTCGGTCTAGCTCCGAATAGCGTTGTGTGGGCTGCCCCTGACACTAACGCGGCAATGACTACGACGAGTCCCTCTCAATCTCCTCATTCACTCTGTATGTGGCAAATTTTTTTTTTGCCAAATAACATTTTAGTGCAATAACATTCATTATTTTTGGGACATTATGATTTTTTTCTATGACCTTATGACTGATCGCTGCCATTTTTAAATACCCACTGCAATGCCAATGCGATGCCATTAAGAAATACGTCACAGGGTGGCAACAGAGTGCGCGAATACAATTCAACTGCTGTTTTATGTACATATTTCATCGCGAGTAGACAGTCATACTCGCCATTAAAACTGCCTAGTCTGTAAGGGTTTTATAACACTTAGACTCCATACATGTATGAATTCTCTTCCAGTTACTATGGAAGGAATCAATTTACTCTTCGTATGATGTTCTTCACTGAGAGAACACCAATGTGCTTTGGAAGCATCCTGCAGTTTGCAATAAATACTATACAACCAACCTGTGACAATTTCATCAAATACAGTGATCCCTTTTGTTTTTACAGAAAATAGCATGAAATAACTTCTATTTTGATTTGATGTAAAGATCAGTTTATTCCAGTTTTCTTGTATACGGGTGTACTTATGAAAAAAAAAAAATTATTGGTATGAATTGTACATGTGGATAAATGTTACTTTCTGAATATACACCTTTGATTATAATTTTAAAAATCATCACCTGTGTGTAGATCTAGAATTTGGTGTTTAAATTATCCAAAGAAGGTGAAGTCAAATAATCAGTGGTTAACAAGTTTTGTTTCAAACTCACAGGTACAATGGAACAAGCATCATTCCTAAACAGCACAGATGGAACAAGAAATCAGAAGAAAAAACTCAAGAGGAAGACTGATGCTGTGCTCTCAACACCTGGTAAGTATGTCTGTATTTTTATCATTGCCCAAATACTTAATCTGAGGACCTTTCATTTTAGCTTAGAACTTAGGATTCTTAACCAGTGTCCACCATTGTCCATTCATTGTATTTCGGCTGAATGGAGGTAAGTCAGAGTGAGCTGGCAATCGAGCCATGGTTCCATGTTTAGTGCCACTCCTATGCGCTAGGTAACAGCCAATGTTTTGCAATTCACGCTGTGTGAATTTGTTATTTTCTCGGTCAAGCAACAAAACGGACGATCCAACAAAGAGAATCTTTCTTCTCTTGGCATTGTCAAGTCAGGGTTTCTTTGTACCAGCGGTACCCTCAAAGAAAAAAGATTATGGCAGTTCCGCCAAAAGAATCCCACCAGGAGGATGAAACAAAAAACAAAAACAAGAATCCCGGCGGCAACTGGTTAAAATTTAACTTTTGAGATTGTAGAAAGTCTAGCTAGTAATGTGTACAGCGTCTAAAACAATGAGGAACTTATTCTCGCACAGACGCTAAAATCCAGAAGAAATCAAGCAAAGATGTGGGAGAGGCTTCTAGGATAGCTACGCCTGGCTCAATGAAAAAGAACAGAGAGAAGAAAAACTCTAAGACATCGACTGTTACAAAACCATTGAGAGATGAAAAGGATGGACAGGATGCCGATGACTTCCAGGGAGAATTTGCAGAGTCCGATCTGCAGTTTGAGCCAGAGCTTGAGTTTGAGTCGGATGATGAAGATGGTTCAGGAGATGATACAGGGGATAAAACAGGTTCAAATGAGATGAAAACAAAACCTGAGAAAGATAACAAGGAAGATGATGAGGAAGAGAAAGATGAAGATGGTCAAGATACTGAAGATGTATCCAGTAATCAACAAACGAAACCAGAAACACAGTGTAAGTTTCTTTTGCTTAACCCTAACTACTCTGGACCATTCAAAATCCAACAGCAAGTTTTGTTTATGTTGGACTGAGGACTGTACTAGTAAACTGATCATGCTTTACATGGGATCAGGCAAAACACCATAGTGTGTTGAATTTTGTGAGGAAGGATCCTAGTAAATCACTCAAGGGAGTAAGGGTTTTAAATTAACTATTTCCATCCCATCACATGGGTTAAATGCTCTACAATACAATTTGTGTGCTAATCAAAGTGCAGAGTTTTCTTTTAAATATTGACATTACAAGTGAACATAATAAGTTAATGAAATTGACTTGTTTTTATTTCATCACAGTACCAGGTACCAGCACAATTCTGACAGACACAAGTTTCCAGTGCTTAGAAGACAAGGTATCAGACCTGACTCTGAAAGCCATCAAGGATATGGGGTTCACTCATATGACAGAGATACAGTACAAAGCCATTCCATATCTCCTAGATGGCAGGCAAGTTACTCTATTTTGTCTCACCCTATGTATCCGGACCAGCCAAGTTCAATTCGCTTTGCACAGATAGGTTAACGCTAACAAGCTGGTAAATTTGTTAACCACATTTCACCTTGTTAACGCTTCGTGTTTGTTAGTACCCTAGAAGATTTAGGGTCAATTTCATTGAACTGCTAATGCTAGATGGAACAGGTTTCAAGTCAAAGTGTCATGTGGGAATAACAGCAGTCAATAATTTGTTTTATAACACCCTCAAACATATATTCTGCCTAGGCATATAGATATTAAGGAGCTACTGTTGCTAGTATGAGTATAGTACATTGGTTGCTATGCGTCGCATTAATGTGGCTTTCTGATAAAAATAAAACATATCATGTGACATGCTCTAAACCAATCACAAGGCAGAATCTATGTATGGGGTGTTATAAAGTGCACTATTTTCTTAAGTAAGATATGAAGCTTTGCATGGTGTACAAGATAGAAAATAACTGGGTTGCGGGTGACATCCATGTATTACTACTCTCTTCAAGGAAGACTTTTTGGTTCTAAAAATAACCAGAGGTGAGACAGACCTTGATGTGCCGGACAGTATACTCTGTTCTTCTTCAGTATTTTTCTTAAAGAAATTGTTCCTTGGTCTCTTACAAGGAACATCAAAATGAAAGACACATCAAAAGTGTGCTCTGTTTGAGAGAGTAAAGTGGAGGAAAGTTATGATGTAAAACTTAAGGGTTCTGAATCATATATCATTACAGTTTACCACCTTGGTTTGTGATGAGCAGACCAACAGATGTCAATGCATGGATTGTGAAGTCATGGGTGTATCTTTTCTTTTAATTAGGGATCTTCTGGCAGCTGCTAAGACCGGTAGTGGCAAGACACTTGCATTCCTCATCCCAACTATTGAGCTCATTTACAAACTGAAGTTTATGCCCAGAAATGGTATGTTATGAATTACACATTTTATGTCTGTACATCTGGAAACAGAAGTCTGAGAACTATGATATGATCAGATTTGTGAGTTTAGTGCAGCATTTTTATTTACTATTAACAGGCCTTGATCTTCAGAAAAACGGGGGCAGGCCTTTGCTGGCCAAATCAGAGAAACTGTACAAGGGCATGCTGGCCAAGGTGGTAGTGACAGTGCAATTTTTTTGAAGGGCATGCTGGCCAAGTCAACAGGGCATGAGGCCAATGGCCTCGGTGGCCTCGTTTAAAATCAAGGCCTGTATTAATGCTAATGCTAATTGATGATCATTAAAAAGTTTTAAAAATTATAGTATCTGTAGAAGTATCATTCTGAGAAGTGTTTTATCACCAGACATGTCATTTAGGGGAAAATAAAAAGCGTTTGCGCATGGCCAGCGTGAATCGTGGGTATTGACCCTCATAGGTATTGACCCCTTGTGCTGATGGCACACGCGGCTACTATCTACTCATGGTCTGCCATTTGGGAGTCAAACTGTATGTAAAGATGACCGCGCACGCCTCACTGAAAATATGTCCTGCATGATAACACACAAGGAAAAATAACTCCTGAAATGGTGCAACCCAAGACTAATTGTGGTGATGACGTTAGGTAAATTGGGTCATTACCCTTTATTATATAGGCACCATTAAAGAACAACAGAGAAATTGAGAACAAATATTTGCTGATCTTATTATTTGTAGGTACTGGGGTCATTATACTGTCACCAACAAGAGAGCTGGCAATGCAGACATATGGAGTCTTGAAGGAAACTCTTAAGTATCACTATCACACCTTTGGGCTTGTGATGGGAGGAACATGCCGTACAGCAGAGGCTAAGAAACTAGCCAAGGGGGTCAACATTTTGGTTGCCACACCAGGAAGGCTTCTTGATCATTTACAGGTGAGAGCAGACAAAACAAACTCCCTAAACTTTTTTTTTGTTGCTTCCTTAAATTCATCAGAATCACACAGCACATGATAAGCTAACTACCAGACTTTTGCACTGTTACAAGCCTTGCTCAGTTACCCTTTTTGAGATATGGTAGACACAACATGAGGGTGCTATTTGGTTTGGGTGAACTATTTTGTACACTACCAAACCAATCACTCTCCTATAGAATGTGCAAGTTTTGCACGCATTAAAACATTTTTAGGAATTTATAGCAAATGTTTGACTTCTGCAGTCTTGTACCCAACCTACAAAAGGGCTAATGGCTTCGCTTAAAATGAAATCTAGTGCGTACAGGCACCATCCTAAACTAAATGATTAACGCAATCAAAACGTTTGCACATGGAAATATCCCTGCATATGACCAATGAGGTTCTATCTGTACACGCAGTTTATTTTATTCTACTCTAATACTGTAAGCTAGAAATTTGTACAGTAAGTCGGGCTCAATCTGCCTGAAAAGTTAACATGATTAAGATAGGCCTATGTGAGGGCTACAAAATGGATACTTTTAAGACTTATTAAAGAATCATCTTAAGTCTTGTGAAATAGATTTCTGGTCCAGTCAAAGTTCTGAATTACAAAACCTTTGGTCTCTTGGAGATTTTGTAGAAATTAAAGCCTTATTCAAGTTTAATGTAATTTTGATGGAGTTTTTTCTAAAGAATATTTTAACACCTTTGTGGTATTTGTCTAATTTAGAACACAGAGTCGTTCATGTATAAGAACCTACAGTGTCTTGTGATAGATGAGGCAGATCGTATTCTTGAAGTGGGATTTGAGCCAGAGATGAAGCAGATTATTCGACTTCTCCCTAGTAAGTTCAAAGGTTATTTAATTAACCCCACAATATGGATGTCATATGGACATTTTCTTTTCTTATTCCTTGATATAAAACCTGTTATGATAAAAATAATCAGTTCTTATAAAGCGCTTTATCTAGGGGCGTCTCAAAGCACTTGTTATGTTTAAGACAGGTATGCTAAGATCTAGGCCTGTGAGTGGACCTTGAACAAAACAATTAAATTTCTTCACTTTACAGTTCAAGCACAAAAAAGTTTCCATCAACATCAGCTTCACACCAAGAGATTCTCAAAAAGAATGTAAACATTTCCAATCATAAAGGCAAGATTTAAATGCCATATTTATATGGCATTTGAATATTGGTTATAACCAAGTAAACTCATTTTCAGAGAACAAGTTTTAATGTCCCATTTTGTCACTCGCTCGTTTCCAGAGAGACGCCAGACCATGCTTTTTTCGGCCACTCAGACCAGAAAGACGGAGGACTTGGCAAGAATATCCCTCAAGAAAGAACCAATTTACGTTGGTGTCGATGACAATAAACTAGCAGCAACGGTGGACGGGTTGGAACAGGTCAGTGTGACTCTTGTAGTTTTTTATCTGTGATCTCTTTTTCTAAGTGAAGATATTGTCTTGACACAAAATACATGGAGAGCAACAAGTTAAGGAATAACCACATTAGTACTAGTAACAATACCTGAACACGCCCGATACTCTGATCTTGTAAGGGCAAAGCAGTTTTTCTTCAGCAAAGGGTACCTCTATGAGGGAAATTAAAGTTTCTACTGACACGTTTCAAGAGGCACCAAGGCAATGACAAGGGGCATGGAGGCAATTGCCTTTATTGCGTCTGAAAATCATGCCTGCCTGGATTTATATTGTACATTCTTTGCCAGGACCTGGGGAAAAAGCTCTGAATTGCTGTACATTTGAAAGCAGTTGCTCACTTAACCCTAACTCCCCTGAGTGATTTACTAGGATCCTTCCCCACTCTAACAAATTCCAACACCATATGGGTAACTCAACACCCAAACTGTGGTACTCTGATTATGATGGTATGCCTGAACCCACGTAAAACATGATCAGTCTACTCATGCAATCTCCAGTCCAACAAAATCCAACAAAACCTGCTGTAAGAGTTTGATGGAATAGGGACGGTAAGCAGACTGTAAGGGTTAATTAAAAACAGACACCCAGACCCTATTCTGCCGACACTACATGAACTCTTCTTCTCTCGGTAACAACTTCTGATGAGTTGACCAACTGCACCAGTTGTATATGGTGGTACAGCTGTGCATGGAAATAACCGTTCATGTATGTGTTTACTGCATAGTTGCATTTGCTACATATCATATTGCAGGCTGGCATAGTTTATCTACCATTCAAAACTACAGTAGATGAGCTTATTGGTCAGACAGTTGGAGGGTTGACTGTGTACAGTGTAGATGCATTCACCACATGATATTGCCGTGGGTTCCTATTAATTATGCTGGACATGTACTTCACCTTTTTATCGTGTTTTTATTTGTCTATTTTAGGGTTATGTTGTGTGTTCATCAGATAAACGCTTCCTTCTCCTCTTCACGTTCTTAAAGAAGAATCGTAACAAGAAGGTGATGGTGTTCTTCTCTTCCTGTATGTCAGTCAAGTATCACAGTGAGCTGTTGAATTACATTGATCTACCAGTCATGGCAATCCATGTGAGTTCATTTACTCAATCATTATTCAGTTCTTTTTGCAAAAAGGTACATTATTGATATCATAATACACAGTAGTTATTATAGCACTTTATCACACCAGACGGGTGGCTGAAAGTGCTCATTGTTTTAATGACAAGTATCCAGAGCTATGTTTAAGTTATGGGACCCATTTATGAAGCACCTTGTTAGGGTTTACAAGGTGATGCAACGCAATCTGCAGCCAATCATGCCAGAAACACCAGGGCAAACCCCTTCTCTTTACGATAAATGTAACTGGGTTCTTAACGTCCCATCCGAAGGACGAAGCAATTATGGTAAAGTGTTGCTCAAGGGAACAAGTGCCATGACCAAGAACCGAATCAAACAAATATTGTACCGTTTGTTTTACATTCCCTCCCCAAACAAACAAACAAACAAATAATGTAAATTGTTCAGATCATTCAAATGTTTATTTGCCTACAGGGTAAACAGAAGCAGACCAAGAGAACACAGACATTCTTCAGGTTCTGTAATGCAGATAAAGGTATCCTGCTGTGTACAGATGTAGCTGCTAGGGGTCTGGACATCCCAGAGGTTGATTGGATTGTTCAGTATGACCCTCCAGATGACCCCAAGGTCTGTCAAGTTTTGCTTCAGTTATGATTCAATCTTAAACATGTCAAAATTGGGCCACTCTGGCTGTTGTGTGGTCATTGGCACCAATAGCAACATTGAAGTCTAGGTAGTGAATGCAGAAATCTAGCCATTGCTATAGCCAATGCTGTAATTTTTTAGTCTGGAGGTGCTTCAAGGTTCATTTTCATGATTCAATGTTTTAAACAGATATTCTATGTTTGTTGGTCTTGAATTTTATTTCAAGTTTTCTTTTCACATTCCAGGAATACATTCACCGAGTTGGTCGTACAGCCAGAGGCTTAGAGGGTAAAGGTCACGCCCTCCTCATACTCCGACCTGAAGAACTTGGTTTCCTGAGATTTCTGAAGCAAGCTCGAGTGCCACTCAATGAGTTTGAGTTCTCATGGACAAAAATTGCTGACATACAGTCACAGGTAAGTCACGATGGATCATTATTACCCCATTCCCATATTTTACCCCAATCTCATACAAGCAGTTTAACAGTCCACCAATTTAAAAGGTTAACTAAAAATATATTTTTTGTATAGATTTTATTACTCACAGAAATAGTTTAGATGCATATCAAATGAAAAGGGAAACCTTCTCAGTCTTTCCTGAAAACATTTACAGGAAGTTAAACTTCCTACAGTCAGATTTAAATAATTGTAATATGTAGGAATGTAGACTTTATAATTCCTTATGCAGTTGCTTTCAAACAATAAGAAGACTTTGCTCAGTCCTCTCAAAGAATTTCACAAGGTTAAGAAATTTGACTCTCTCAGTCCTTTCTCAATGTTTTTTGTTTCCACAGCTAGAGAAATTGATGATGAAGAATTACTACCTGCATCGGTCAGGTCAGGAGGCATATAAGGGATATGTACGGGCGTACGATTCACACAGCCTCAAGCAAATCTTTGACATCACCACACTGGATCTGCAGAAGGTTGCCAAGTCATTTGGATTCAAAGTCCCACCAGGGGTTGACCTCAGTATCCTTTGCAAATATATCTTCAAGATTCAAATAAATTGTATTCAGGTCTCTAGATTGTGATTTACAAGTTCATTGACTGCTTGCAAATGAATCAATACCTACTGATTTGTGCATGGAAGGGAAATCACTGTGGTCTATGTGCATGCCAAGAAGATGAAATACAGCCAAGTGGTCTCCTGTAATAGTGGTCTGCCGGCCAAATGCAAGTTGAAAAACACCTAAGAACCCATTAACAATTTTGTCCAGGTGGTCTGGCTGGCTAGTTTTGCTTCTCGAAACTAAACCATTAATGGCACAGATTGTTCATATTATGGCCAGCTCCATATTCAACTCTCATAAAAATGACAAGGTTGAAAGGAAACCTTAAGATATGGACCAAGTGAAATTGCTGGTAGACTATAGACATGATACACTAACTAGTCCTGCACTGCTTGCTAGTCACTGGAAAAGTCAACGGGCAAACCCTGCGTACTCTTCATCATGAACCCTCCTATAGGTGCTTACTCCAAAATGTCTCAAAATCTCCCTTTGCTAGGCACACAATGGGGAAGTAACCCATGCCACACTTTCTTGTCATTGTATTTGTATGTGTGATCTATCAATGCCACAGATTGCCTCTGTAGAATCTGACCAAGGTTGAAAACCTAAATCTCTTCCACCTCTTCCACCATTCTCATGCCTCAAAATGCCACTGGTGTGGCATAGTTAGGTTATAAATTTGTTGTCTTGAGAATCACGCTGATAGTTGGAGGGTTAATACTGTATTCATTCAGTGCGGGTTGTAGCCTCCTCGTGAGTTAAAAAAACACCAGATTTGTTTCCTTAACGACATTTGTTTCTCTCAGGCATCAATGCTATCAAGAGGGCTCAGAAGAAGAGAATCGGCTTCACTCCAGCTCAGCTCAGTCAAAAGATGGCTCAGAAAACCAAGATTTACAAACACATCACAGGGAGCAAAGATAAACGACAGTTTTCACGCTAGGGCAATTGCATTCTCTCTCTTACTAACTGATCATTCAAGAAAACAAAATACATTACGCTAACAGTTTGAGCACTTGGTGATTACTTCAGTGCAAAGATAATATACTATTTAGTTTTGAAGGATCATGCAATCGCCTTGTGAAATGTTTTCAACTGTAGGTCAAGATCATGGTCAATATTGGTCACAAAACATCAAACACTAAGTTATTAAGTTTCCACCCTAAATCTTGCTTGAACGATTGTTTTTTATTATGTATGGATGTACTTGCATGTATACACATCTCTTTTAATAATAGCAGTCTTGAAAGACGCCGAACTCATCGTCGTTTACGACGGGACAGGACAAGATGGAAGTTCATTGACTGGGTTTAGTAGAAGTCAATAAAATGGAGAAATTTGTTTAATTTATTTTATTTCAATGTACTTGTAAGGATTTTTACTCTCACAAAATGTCAAGTTTATTTTTCAGGGCAGTTATACTGTAAAGTTGAACTGTGAATGGGCCCTTATTCCTCCAATCTTCTGCATCATTGGGGTTTTCCTCCCACATCTTAAAATTACATTTCTTCATCATCTTCTCTACACAGGTATCTTCATGCGTACAGGTCACAGTGCTAGTAGCTTTTGAGGGTCCCTTGGTTTTATTACCAGAAAGTTATCATAATCATTTGTACAGTATGAATCAATTATGTTGACCAGATTTTCCCTAAACTTTGTTTTAGCCGTGTAAGTGAACTTGGTCAAAAGTTAGTAGCAACTAATTTTTCAAATTTAAGTGTATATGGAATCTTGGATGGATAATAAATTTGCATACATATTCATGTATAATTTGATTTCTTGTTTCCAATGGTGTTATATCATCTTCATTGTGTAAGCAATAATACTCTTTATCTTCAAGTACGCGCTAATTATCCAATCAGATTGCACAACGGGAGTGTGATAATGTACACATATGGACTGGCAATGAGGGAAATAGGACCCTCTCCTGGTCACTCATAGGCCCGAGGGGTGCATAGACATAAACTACAAGGATTAAACTAAAATTTTCAGTTAGCAAATCCAGTCGGCAAATCACTAGGCTTGCCAAATGGATATGTAGGCCTATTCAGTCTGAGCCCTTTCGGGTAAGTGTGGCGCTGATTTTGCCGACTGTGGCTCTAAATGCTGACTAAGGAAAAACTATTGGGTGCCACCCCACACACCTCGGTCGCTACATTGCTGGGGACGAAAAACATTACGAGAATCAAAAATCCTACCTGCAAATTTTCACTCTCTCAAAATAATAATAATTGCTCTGCAGTTGTGCTCGTAAGCCATACAGGCAGAAAATGTATAACGGGCGCGTTCATGTCTGGAACAAAACTCGCAAATTGTCTGCATTGATTAGGGCCGGAAACAAGCTTGGCCGGAAATAGGCCCAAATAGCATTCTGCGTGTGGTCCATCTTTGTATGCACCGCCGACAGGGCAATGTTTAACAAACAAAATTATTTCACCCATTACCATTTGAACGTTATCAGTTTTTTGAAGAAAAATGTATGAAAAACCTGAAACCACTCACGTTTGCTTCCCCGAAATGTTGTATATTGTTGCTTTCACTTAGCATATGTCCATTTTTATTTATTTATTTATTTATTTTTTTTTTTTTTTGGGGGGGGGGTCAAAAAGTGGGGGGGGGGGTCAAAAAGTGGGGGGGGGGGGCGACATTTTATATGCTATCCCCCCACTCTAAAAATGGGGGGGGGGGACATGTCCCCCCCCCCTGTCCCCCACCAATCGACGCCCCTGACAGACAGTGCAAAATGACCTAAAATTTTTGCATCTAGCATTAAAAATTTTGTTGGCCCTTGAGTGGGCCCACGACCCCTGCCATAAGGGCTTTGCGCTTTGCATTTACTACGGGAGGAACTTGGTCATAAATCTTGTATCCGCTTCTGAGATGGGACTGACCAATAATTTGGAGCTTCTTAAAGGCTCATTGCTTCTTAGTAAAACACATTTTCCATAGATTATCCTTCAGAATCAATTGGGTCACCTGCATTTATACTTTAGTAAAAATGTTTAACTTGGAAGGTAGCCCTCAATGCTTGTGGCCCCATCTGAAAATCTTGGATCCGCCCCTGCTTTATGACAAAAACATAATCATATCCCGTGGTAGTTACGTATTCTTTTAACTAAAGTATAGGGGCCTATATCAGACAATTACATAAGAAACAACCTGATAATTAGTGTAGTGAAGATCTAAGTTGGCCACCAGGATTTTTTAATGATTTATAGTTTCAATGTCAATACAATTTGTGGGCATCATTCATATTAATAGATGATAAGCATGTCAAGCTTAGAAAGAAATTAGAAAGAAAGAAACCTACATAGAAATTATCATCACAAAAAGATGGCTTCTATTGCAACCCATCTTTATAGACCTTGCATTGACGTCATCCAGTATGGAAATGCATAGATTTGTATGCGTGGCACACAGGATTGGCCAATGAACAACAACCTTTTGAGCTCTAGTAACTTGAGGGCGCCCTACAAACATGCCTACTCAAATGAGGTCATGTGCATAAATAAGCCTAAACTAGTAGTATTACTAGTACTAGTACTAGTAGGCCTAGTACAGTAGTAATATTAATATAATTAATAGGGTCTTAGTTAAGTCAAGATCCAGTATCCCGGATCGGAATGGAAGGCCCTGGCCTGCTGGACCACATTAACTGTAGACAGTAGTCATGGTAGTAACTAGTAGTAATGTATAGAAGTACCAAATCAGTCACCACATTCAAAACTCATCTGGACAACTTAAAAATTTGGAAATTACCAAAGGGGGGGGGGGGGGGGGCTAACTTCAAAATTTAATAACCATTGTACAGTCCATCCATGCATATATTTATGCTTGCTCACGTACTGAGCTGAGCAGCGAGCAGGTGAGTGATAGCCTTTTTTTGCCAGTGCAGGCGTTTGTGTATTAAAACTACCCAGATCCAGATCCAGATCCAGATCCAGTAAATACATTTAAAAAAGCAAATTCAGCGTCTTTTCCAGTAATAAAATTTACCTTGAAGAAAGGTTGAGATATTGTCTCTCAGATGTCGTGTGTTGGCCTTTTGACTGTACCCAAATTATCCATGCACGCTGATGAAAGTCGAGAAGAAATTTAGCGCCATATTTTTGGATTTATCCTTGCATACTATTGACACTTGAGGGCGGCAGATAAGAATAACGGGAGAATTTTTTTTTTGCCGTCCCACAGTGGTCGGAATGCAGCCTCGTTGTTACGCGTAATGCAAGTTAAAGGCAGAGCGGAACCAGTCTAAAACACCTCGTCATAAACAAATAATATTCTGATTGATACACATTGCATTCTGTGTTGTTATTCGTGCGGTGGATTTTATACTGCCAGGAATTCTTTGTTCTGGGAGCTGAAATGGGATCACAAACTGTTGGAACTTCACGTGAGAATTAAAAAGTGAGATTTGTTATCATTTCTATGTCTGTGTGTATTTTTGGAGGCCATAGCTTGGTTAAATCTACACATTTTCCTATGCATTTATTAGTGAAATTGATCGAGTGAGAGCGAACATACGAACGTCATCGCCGCAGCAAGTGATTCGATCAAGGTTATGTGTATTGTTTGTATGTATTTTGTAATGATAATGACAAGTCGTAGCTTTCTGCAGATTTGTGTTTCGGCATAAGGATCAGTTACTTTGATGATCATCATATAAGGCAGTTAGGCTGTTCCGTCAATTTGCGTTACATGTGAGACAAAAAATATCCACACACCGCGATCACGAAAAAAACGATATATTCATAACATACTAAAGCATAACTCACGTTCTATGCACACAAAAAATATGAACATTCACAGCAGACATCACCATTGGTTCTTCTTACTAACAGTAACACAGAAGAAACTAGTGAAAAGGGATGAACGGTTGGTGAGATATTTTTGAAAATGTGGAGCAGCGACGAAACGAACTTACAAAAACCCGCGGACTGTATATTACCATTGCGCATAATACGCTGAATGTACTGGTATATAGCCGTTTTCATTTTGCGCAAAGGGAGCCCTCTTGCGTCGTGCTTTATTGAAAGTGCAGCTGCCTCCGCCTAAAGGCGAATGAGAATGTTTTCAGTGTTGGTGGCGTTACACCCCCCCCCCTGAATTTTCAACTTCCCCATATGGTAAGTACAAAAGCTTAGCCGTTGCTAAAATAAAGAAAATAATAAGAAATCAATGGAACCATAGTCTTAATTCTGGTGGCAACCACTGCTCACAAAACACTGTGTATCTCCATATAACCAAAAGTCTGATTTCTATATGCTATGATCCTGGTAAGTTTTGTGGTGGGAAAGTGTCTAATTTATATCCACTGAAACTGCCTAACTAAGGTTGATAATTATACAAAATACTGCACATTTTTCTACCACCTTTTATTTAGTATTACTTACCTGCTTACTCTATTCATTCAACACTTCTTTGCTACGTACAGTACAAGTATACAACATATAAGGAAGGACAGGATATTGTTTTGACACACTTTTATGTTCAGTACAAATGTAATGTCACTTTATTAATTCTTCAATGATGATAGTTTGTAGTCTAGCCCACCAAAGTTCTGGTGGCTGAGTCATCACAATGTGGGTTCGAGTCTCGGTCCTGGCACTTGTGTCCTTGCAAGACACTTAACTTTGATTACCCTTTGGTGTCTATGTCCTAACTTAAGGATCCTGCTGAGTAACAAAGTAGAAGTAGAATGTATAATTGACAGACAATTTTTCTCTTGTCTAGTACTTGGCAAGAAGAAAAATAACTTTCTTGAAGGCAAATGGGACCACCCAGTACTACATTTGTAACTTCTCTATGTTTGGATTTAAAATCAAAGTGAGGTTTCAATGTCATGCACTCTTCACATCTCCTACCCCTTACTCCATAGATCTAATGTACAAAGCCCCATTCATATTTGAAAAGGTTTGATTTATATTTGTTGTAAGAATTGCTTGGAAGCAGCTTGGAAATTTACCTTTCTCCATGGACATGATATGAGTGCTTAATTGGGCAGTGCTTTTACACTGCATAGCCTCCCCGCCCTCTTCCCCCACCCCCGATTCAAAAACATTGAACAGTCAATGGTCATGATGGTAAAATTAAGAACCATACAATCCACTTCCAGAAGTGAATTATTGATGCACTAAAACCTAGCTCTGACATTTCCTTCTGCCTTTGAATTAGTAAATATAGGCACGATCCTTCCTATGTGATATGTATGCCTTATCCAACTGCCATTTTGTCACTCATTATGACCAGATAGAATCTTATTTGCTCAAGTTAAGTCATAATTAATAAATGGTCAATGGTCAAGGTATGCAGTACCTGTAAATGGCACCTTTATGAATGAAGTATTTGCATTGGTGCCCCTCAGAAATGTCCCAAGACTTTCTTGTTACATGTAAGAATGAAAAACCTGGCCTGCATGTACTGTACATGCTGTCAACATTGCTTGTTTTGCTCACTGATACATAATGTACTTTTTAGGATCAGAATAAAGGTCCAGGTGTGGATTTCACAAATCGCTAGGACTAGTCTTATCTCGAGTTAGGACGAGTAACTTGTCCTAACTTACAGGACTAGTGATGAGTTAGGACTAGTCCTAAGTTATGACCAGTTTGTGAAATCCACCCCAAGGTTGGATTTCACAAAACTAGTTCTAACTTAAGACCAGTCCTAACTTAGGACTAGTCCTAACTTGTGACTAGTCTTATAAGTTAGGACTAGTTACTCATCCTAACTTAAGATAAGACTAGTCCTAGCGCTTTTTGAAACCCACCCCTGGGTACATCATGTTTCTCAGAGAATAAGACCCACATACTACAATTAACAAATTTACTTTTTGCATGACATCCTGTAGACCTTTACACTCTTTAAATGAAGTAAATTGGTGCTACAACCTGTCCACATGCTAAGCATTGTCATGGTTAGGATCAATTTTAAGTTCTTCCTGGGCAGGGTACTTTTTGCGGACATTCCTGATTAGTAGAAATAGAACTTAAAATTTTTGTAACAATATAGTATTAAATCAACACTGTGAATGGAAGCTCGGCACAGTGCATGAATAGGGTTTACAGTTACACTCTAACCAGACAAGAAAGAACTTGTCACAAGTCTGCTGGGATCTTCTGTGGAGATTATCTTAAATAGTTTTCTTGTCAAGCTACTCAATAACTTGGGTCAGATACAGTACAAGTGTGTGTAGTTTACTTGAATTATAAGCCTTATTCAACAATCTCTGGAGAAATTGTTTCAAGGAAGAACATACAGTTTACTAGGCAGTCCACCACAACCAGGCCACAGAGTTTGCTTGCATTTGGCCTGTGCAGTACAGTGTGAATAGTAAATTATTATTTTATGTGTATAGGCCTTGTAAAGGTACATCAGAAGATTTGTGAGACAAATTGCAGTTTCCTTGAATGTTATGTATTACATGATCTACATCAGTGTTTCCTAAAGAATCAACGAATTCTGCTACATTTAATAGTGTGCAAATTCATGTATGTACACTTTTTTTTGTACAATGCACTAGTCCTATGTATTACAAGTGCACATTTCTGTGTGTGATACAACAATTGTGTAAACGTGTATGGACATGGGCTGTGTTGTTTATCATAACTTCACACAATGCAAATCCAGTTGTTTTTGAACTTCAACACATCAAAGTCTATTTCAAGAGATAACATTTTTTGAACAAATTTTTGAAGTATAAAAAGTAAACTATTCAGTGAAAAACAAGATCAAAGTTCACATTTGACAATGCATGTACAAAGTACATGCCTGCTTGTCAGACATCAAAGTATGAAAAACAAAAGTGCATGAACATTAATGAATGAATGGAATAGGTCGTCTTCAGCCGACGTCATCTCGGGAGCCTCTGATGGTTGCCTTCCACGCTACCTGGTCCAGCATTAGTGTCCTCAGATCAGCAGTTTCTTGTTGTGCTGCATCCTTCTTCAACTGGTCGACTTAGGTCAGTCTCCTCCTGCCCCTGCCCTGAGCTCCATCGATGGGTTCTCATAGCACTAGTGGGCATGCGGCTAGCTCTGGATGAATTACACAGTGGCCAGCTAGCCCCATCATCCACTCCCTGACCTTGGTTGATACTCTGGGCAGGGCGCCGTAGAGCTGGATATTGGGTATTTGGTCTTTCCAACTGATGTCCCAACACGACTTGATGCTTCACTCTTGTAAGGGCAAATTATTTTTCTTTACTAAGGGACACCGTTAGAAATAAAAATTTCTACTGGAACATTTCAAGGGGCACCGAGGGACTGACCAGGGGCACTTGTCTCTCTGAAGTGTCAGACCTGTTCACATCCTTACTGACTGTACAATACATGCTGTAGTGTCGACATATCCTGCCATAGGGGCTTCAAGGCCATAATATTATTGTTAGTAGTAATTTTCCTAAAACATTTTAATTTCAAAGACTGAACTGTATGCAGTTCATCATAGAGAGCTGTAAAAAAGTTAAATGAGGCGATTTGATGTGGTGAGATCAATCATACAAAGACAAGTACAATACATCAATACGGAATTTTATGGAACTTCCACTCTGTGGAAAGATACGCATACATTGTATGCGACAGGTTGTCATACATCATTGAATCCAATGAACTGTATTGTTCTCTTGAATTGATCTCATTATTTGAAACCTGTCACTATTGGTTGAAACGCAATTTCATGGCATTCAGGCATGGACTTCTTGTCCAGACAAAAAGGACTGTCAAACAATTTTTTTTTCATTTTTCCCCCACCCATTCCCATTTGACTTGATGTAACCCAAAACCCAGGCTACAAAAAAAAATCTGCATTTGTAAAAAGATACTGTACTCTGTGTCAGGTAAATAATAAAGATAATAATAATAATTTGGGATGCTCATCATCCTTACTGGTAGATGAGAAGCTGAATTGTGAAGGATGCGGCTACACATGTTCGGGCTGCAGGCAGCCAGCCACATCGGCAGCCAGCCACATTGGCAGCCAGCCACATCAACCCATATGACCACGGAGCACAGCTTGAGATCGAAATTGTTAGATTTTTCCGGGAGGGAGGAAAACTGGAGGACCCGGGGCACAGGAGAGAACCAACGCACAACTGTACTCACATATGGCCCTAGCCGGGAATCGAGCCATTGTCTCATTGGTGAGAGGCGAGCACTTTATGCCCGAGCCACGCCTGCCACCCCAATTTTAAACAAGGAACATGACAAAAATAGCGTTAGAGTTGACAAAGGACAATTAGTGTAGCCATCTTGGTTTTTATTTTTGTTAAAAATCCATATTAACAAAGCTAATGCTGGAATACTAATTATTATGACCCTTAAATTATGTACACATGTATGGTACAATCATCTGTTGTGGGTTGTCAAGGCCAAGCTGTCTAGCCCATCAGGCTCAAGTTCTAATGACCTAGTCATTGGGGTGTGGGTTCAGATCCCGGTCATGACACTTGTGTTCTTGAGCAAAAAGTACACTAACCTTAAATTGCTTCTCTTAACCCAGATGTATAAATAGGAACATGCGTGGGATGAGACGGTTTATGTTGGATTAACCCCTTAGTGCTGATATTATAAGTAGCTTGAGGTTTTATGCTCCCCAGAGAGTTGCGAAAGTTTGTGGATTGTTTTAAGCACGTAGACAACATTGGTTATCATGAAAGACCAGTATCCACACTTTATTTGAACCAACATACACTTGTATGAAATAACAAACCTGTGAAAGTTTAAGCTCAAGATACAGTCATCAGAGTCACAAGAAAATAGTGAGGAAAAAAAACTTATGTTTTCACCGTTTTCAAACATCAAGTTTTTGGTAGTAGAAATCAAAACTATATGTTTTACTAATTTCTCAAAAACGATAGCATTTCAACCTAACATATACCGAGGGTGTTTTCCACCATGACTATCTTTATACCATGTAAGTTGTACGCAAATCTGAGAACATTTATATTTTTGCTCTTACCCATGTTGTACACACCCATTAAAGCATGCCTGATTGAATAGACCATTGTAAAGCGCCTTGATCCAGCTACTATGATGTGTGCCCTACAAAAGCATCCAGAATAATTACAATCAGGGTCAGCAGTTTTTATGATGAAGGAGGTAGATGAGGGAATGAGTTTGGATATCATGAGTTATTTTAATTCCACCTGCTTCAGGTAGAAATTTATACATACATTTATACACCTTTGTTAGGCGCTCTGTTCTTTGTATAGCGCGGTACAAATGCTCTGTTATTATTATTATTATTATTACATGTAACTTTAAACTATAAAATGTTGTATTCATGTTAACGGCAGATTAATGTTAAGATGTCATTGAGAACACTAGGGAACAAATGTCTAGATCCTTCAGCAAACAAGAAAGGGAAAAAAATCATTTTTAAATGTTGAACAATCTATTTTTTCAAATATGTCTATGATGTTTATTATCATAATCAACTAGTGCTATTTGTTAATAATATTTAAACGATAAAATACTGCTGTCAAGACTTTGACATAGACATATATTTCCAACCCCCCTGGCCCATAATTTTGTTTTCATTTTCAGTGTTAGGGGGAACTTGTTTAAGCGCACTGACATCTATTATTATAAGCAAAGTGCACTTGTTTGTGACAATACATAATTTACAGTGTATGCAAATTACATTTGTAGTACATATGAACTTCTATGAACGTTGTGTACACAAAGGCATAAATGGTCATACAGAGCCTTTAAATTGTGCATTATTGGGCTGTATGGCAGTGAAATGTACTGTCTGTACTTCAAGCATCTAGCCAGATAGCATACTTAAAGTGAGCATGACAAATCTACGATCTACCCCGGCCTTAAAAGTGATCGTTGACAACTTGAACAGACATGATAGATGAGTAAACCTGACTCATCAGCAGCGCAAACACCCTGAGAAAAACGCTTTGAAATTCTCTGTCGTTTCAGTCAGCGGAATTACGTAGATGTGAGCTGAGAGGACTCCTACAAAAGGTTTATCAGCGTAGTTACTTAGCTTTTGTGTACAAAAAGGAGAAAGTATCTGCACTTAGTGTGTTTACTGTTATGTTCTTCACTTGGATGTGGATATTGCAGGACCCACATTTTTGAAATGAAGTGTTTATTTTCTAGATTGATTTACTAGCATGTCTTTAAATTTCCCGTTAAACAGAAATTGTTCAAAAGTATTGCAGATTTTCCTGGAATGAAACTGTTTTTTCATACAATGTAGAAGCAGATAGGGTATTTATACTTTTCAATTGATAATTCTGTAAAAAATCTTAGTGTCTTTTTTTTATAAACAGACAGTTTCCTATTGAAGATTCTGATTCGGGAAATTGGCTTTTAAGTCTTGACCTGTAGCCTATCCTGTTGGTAAGTGTGACATACATTGCAATTCCACTGTAAGTCATACTGACTTCACACAACCTGGCTCCATCAATTGCCAGAAGCCCAGAGGAAATGCATTGAACTTTTTGTCTTTGATGACTTATATAAGAACAGCATAATTTCTGAACTTGTCTTACACGTGTGTCTTGCAAAGAGGACCACCCTACCTTCCCCTACAAAACCCGTCCCTTTACTCTCATTTCTGGTTTCTATTCCCATTGCAGGACACACAACCAGGATGTGACTCAGAGCATACTTGGAGTACCCATTCTTGAAGCAGTTGGCGCAACCCCCCTCCCATCCAAGGGTACATAGAAGTCATTCAGAGGGGTGCCTGTTCTTGTCCCCTTCCTTCCACCAAACAACCTCGTACAATTTTGTCCTCTGTACACTGGAACACAAACAGGTATGACAGGTCTTTCATTTACAATATACAAGGTTTTAGCCATCATCTCGAAATACAATCCAGATTTATTTTAAATTGACATCCGAAAAGGATCCAAAATACTCACCTACATGTAGCAAGGGTCCAAATTTAAAACAAGTCTGAACAAAAGATACCTTGGCTAAAACCACAGTGGTATACATGTACAGTACATAACATACTATATTATTTGTGGAACATTAAAACATCGTTATCTCATGCTTAAATTTGAGATTATTAGACCTACTTTGATGATATCGTTCATCCTGAGTGAGAAGTATTTTTCTCTGAGCTGTTGTTACTTGAAAATCTGTAAATTTTCAAGTGCACATATAGAGAAACTTACATTTAACCTTTATGCTATAATACATGTATCATGCATTTGGCATTGTACAGCCATCTTGTTTTTTTCTCCATTCATATCAGTGTAACCAAAACAAGGCAGGGAGGAAAAGTAGTCAGGTTCCTTTCATTGAGGTTAATTATAATACATGTACCACTGTCATTTTTTCTGCAGGGAACCTGGCAAAAATGGTTGCAGAATAAAAAGGTCCATTGCCTTTGTCATGACAAGATTCAGGTGCCACTCATTGAACTCCTCCGCTAAAGAATTCTCCTCCTAAAAAAGAACCCCTGTACTAAAAAGCTATGCTTGTGTCTGTGAGTCATATCCTTCATTCTCATGTACCACATCAAAAGTTGGTGCAGAGTAAATATCGATGTTCTTCATTCATCAGATAATCTGCACGAGTAGGAAATATTTAATTATGGGTTAAGTTTATTTATAATGAGATGCCTGGTTTAACTTTAAAGGGAGACGTGTGCTCAAGCACGATGAGCTTTGTCTTCATTTAACGACATCATTTTGCATAGAATTAAGGGGAATGCACTTCTAAAGGATTACCTGGGCTAGGCTGTACTGAACAAAATTCCAGCACTAAATCACCAATTTAGGCCTATGTGTTCTACAGGGAGACCCTGAAACTGTTACCTGGCAGTTTGCAGGGTTTAAATGTTGAGGAAACAATCCGAAATGTCACGGTTTCATGTAATGAACTTCAAATATCAAATAAAATCAGATGTAAAGTGTTCTTAGACTGAAGTCCTGCATCATGGTTCTTAACCATTTGGCGCCGGATGACGTGTATCATACATTCAAAGGTTTCCCCTGCCTGGAAACGGAAGCCGTGTAAAGACGCCATTGTGTCAATTTAGAATACCAGAGCAAAGGTTGTCAGGACATTCCGCTGCAGAGTGTGCACAGAACACTCACACGCCATCTAATGCATTGTTTTACCCACACACAGACCACAAAAAGTCTTGAATATATTGGCATTTTCTTGGCTATTGAGAGGCAGTTTTTTGTGTAATCCCCGATTCCAGACCTTTGTCCTTTTGTTCCAAGAAGAGGATTACGAGACATCGAGAGGCTTCCACCATTGTTTATTAATTGTATTACGGCTCAATAGGGGCATCAAGCCATGATTCTGTGTTTAGTTCCACTCCTATAACGGCTGATGTTTTGCAATTCACGGTGCATGAATTTGACATTTTCTTGGTCAAGAAAACAATGCGGACGATCCAATAAAGAGAATCTTTGTCTCTTGGCATTGTCAATCAGGGTTTCTTTGTGCCAGTGGTACCCTCAAAGATGGAACTTGAAAACTCCCACAACCGACTCATGTGTAAGCAATACATTAACTTTCCACTAAAGTCAGTTCAGACTTGACTTGGGCTTCTGTAGCCAATTTGAAGCCTTTTGATTTCATCACCTGCAGATCGTAAGCTGTAGCCAGAGTCTACATACTTACATGTAGATTGGTTTGAACCTTGGAGAGGACTTGGGAAACTCTAAAGTTTGGCTGTGTTTACACTTCATGCATTGATCAGTATGCACTTGTGTACTGTAGGTTCTTCAGTGTACTGTATACATGAATGCTTCAAGTCTAACTTAAGTCTTTTGTCTTATATATATAATGAGCAGACAATTTGGTAACATTGCATACCATAACAAGTCGTATTGTATTGTACAGTGCATAAAAAAGTCCTTTTTTTAGCAACACCTACAATAAATTACCTGCTACTCTGCGAAACTTTATGACTTGTAGCAACTGGAGAATTGGTTTTTTTTAGTGTTTCTAAAATGAAAGGCATTAAATTGCCATGATCAAGCATTGCATGTGTAGACGTAGATGCTACACAGAATATAGACTACAGGTCTCTACATACATAAATTTGTGTTAATATTTCACATGTGATCGTCTTGACATCCATTACGCACATGAGCAGATATAATACTACGTAAAAGGAACATTAAGAGGGTGTACAGTCATTGAAAGCGAGTCAAGCATTGGTTGATTTGTTGATGGCTGTGAAAGTGCAGGGGATAAATCAACGTGCAGTTGTGGATCTCGTGATCATGGTGATGCGAAGTCAATGACGACATCGTTACTCATATGCAATGATCAGCTGGAAGATGTGTCGCCATGAGCGGATTTATTGAATTGCATACTGAGTGCTGATGCTGATTCTCTAATGACGTTGAATGTTGTGTATGTAAAGGTGCACACAGCTGTTTGTTTTGAGGGGCTTGGCGTTGATTGATATCATGTGCAAGAAACCTTATTGACCATGGAACTATTGATTTCAACTAAAAAATAAAGTTATAGCCTCACTCAGTAATGTAAGTCTCAACATACCTGTGTAAAATATCACATCTGTTTGTATTACAGAGCATGATTTCTTCAAATAATGAAAATCTGATGTCGGGATGTGCAATAAGTTTGAAACGTTCTCAAAAAGACATAATTTAAACACTTCTAGGATTCAGGTTTATAATTATGAATGTTATGCTCTTAATCAGAAACATTTGCTATGGACCACCTTCAGGAAAATATTCAGTAGGAAACTCAATTTGGACTCGAACCCATGACCTACATGAACCTTGTACGAGGGTACATTAATAGGTGTTTAACTTTACCATTGAGCAGAAGACTTTTACATCCTAACCACATTTGTGTTTACTTAACACAGGAATCATGTATGCTGTCCTTGAGAACAATCCTGCAGCCCGCAGCGACTGTACAATCCTGTCACTTTCTTGGAAGGGGACAGTACCAGAGAGTGAGAAAGACAAAAGTTATACAAGGAAGCGTTGCTACACTGAAGGCTGGTTAGCTACAGGGAACTTAAAGGGGATTGTCGGGGCTACCTTCACGTCAAGCCACTCCAGGAAGAGCAGCACTTCACCATCAAGGACTAACTTCAATTTGCGAGGTCATAACAGTGAGGTAAAAACCTTGTGTGTTTGAAAAATACATAATATGACGGTATTTTTGCTGTCAACTTGTTTTCTGAGACAGGCAGCCCGAGAGTGTACACCTTTAACACACTGCTACAGAGAGTCCCTTCGCTAAAATTCCCAGTGGAAATCATTTCATTTCTTACAGGGGCGCAGAAAAGAAGAAAAGAAGTGATTATCGTGTTTAACTCAACATGACTGTTGCAACATTTAGTAGTCATGTGTGAAAACCCATTACGCTGCTTGGCTAACTCTGTCATGAAAAAAGTATTATCTCGTCAATCATTCTGTATTTCCGCTTCTGTAGATGATGCTCGTGTGTTTAGTCTATTAGTATTATAGACTGACGGATGGCTTCCAAACACTAGTCACTTTTCATTATGTTTGGGCCTAATGTATTCTCCAGCACATTAATGTGTGTATTTTACATCAGACCTTGGGTCTAATTTTGAGATCTGCAGTTGTTTTTAATTAAAGCAAAGATTTTGGTAAAGCAGAAATTGATATTTTCTCCTGTTTTTAACAGACGTGGCACAATTTTGTTGAGATGCCACATGTCTGCAGATATACTGCTCAGCATGGTTATGTGCTGAGCAAATGACAGTGGGGAACTGGTCAAAAACAGTATGAATCGCAGTGCGTGTTGGCTGGGCAAAATTAGTTCGTGCTTAAGTCATTTTAATAATTCATTGACACTACTTTGTTTAATTACCTTAGTGCATTACCTTGATAAACATAGGGCTAGTATTGTTACTGTTAGCAACCAGCGCAAACATAAAACAGCCTAATAAAACTTATGCACATCAATCTTTTATGGTGCGTGGAAGTACGTCATACATTTTAATTTACATGTAACTGTCTGATTAGGGATCCAGTCCACGTAGATAACACTTGATTAAAAAAATATACATGTAAATTAGTCACTTAGTGTTAGTGCACTGACTAATAGAAAATGGCCGGTCAATGCACTGCACTGCAGTGCGAGAACAACCTCATAATTCTTCCAAATTATCTGGGTTTTCCACTGTGTTCCAGCCTTGGACACATTGGAGGAAATAAGTTAATCCAGCGATCATTCTGTTCCATCTATACAGTCTGGATATGGTTGTAATTATTTCCACAACGTGATGATGGGCTGAGCGATTGTGATGGCAAGAAACACCTGCATTCTTTGTATGTTTGAATAGTCTGCCTTAATCATCAATATATTTCCGTTGAATCGATACTGGTAGGAGAGTCGTTGGTTCTCTTATCATTTCACTGGACACATTATATGCGTGTGTTGCTTTGAGTTTATCTGTTAGTACACTGTAGTTTATAGTTGAGTGTCATGTGTCTACTCCTTAATGCATCATTCATGGAAAGTATCCAATCGCAATGCGTATCACATATCACATGACAATACAATCTAAAGCTGACACCGGATGTTTTAGATTTGAAAGAAACCACATGGTTTAAACAGTAGATCAGGTTTTTTTTTTCAGTATTAAACTGTTTTTATGATGGCACCAGGCATCTGCACATTAATGTTCATGATACAATAAAATCCAATAAACACTGCTTTATGTTAGTGCAGAATTCTACAGTAAGCAGCGCCACTTGGCCCTGCTCCAGGAACAAAAAATTTGGTTGTTTGAATGCCTCTGAGTTGGGTGTATGTGATTGGTTGAACAACTCGTTATTTGTGCAGCATACTTTAAAACTAGTCTTTAAAAGTATGCAAGAATTTTAGACTTTTTGATGCTTGATGACAGCAGACTTACCAGGTAAATCCTTTTATCTTGTATGTCTGCTGCTTCCTTGTGTCACAAAGTCTCTCATTTGATGCCAAAAGTGTTTGGTTAAGTTCTTAGTTTGTTACACCTTTAATGTACAGTATACATGTACATGTTTAAAACAAATGCATGTAGTAGGCCAATATTGAGAGCTTTTCAGAAAGAAGTTGTCGACAATTCATGTATAAAGGAACTATGATCAGAAATATTTTTCCTGCTTCACACAAAGTCGGCATTATCTGGGAAAAAATCATTGTTGCACTTTCACCAGGCAAACAAAACATTGCATATACCTGGGCCCAGCCTTGCTACATGTGCTGGGTGCCATGTCGTCCCCTCTCGACACTAACCACTGGAAGGGAAGCACTGACAAACAATGCTGATTGGCTCCCAAAAGTAACTGCATGCGTGCACGCTTGTTCAAAATGTTTAGGGCTTGTAGGGCGCTTATGGGTGCTTAGTGCGCGTGTCTAAATGCAAGTTTTTTTATGCGATGCCACTTCAAATGAAGCTTGTTCAACACTGCAAACATGTATTAAGATCAAAAAGAAGGAGAGGGGACCATTTGCTTTATGACATGATGACTCTTTTGCGTAGATTGTAGCTCGACCACAAGCCTAATTGAATTGTGCCATACATTTGCACACGTAAGTTAGACAATTTGAGTGAGCAAGGCATGCTGGGAAAAAGTGGTGTGGCGAGATTGATCTGGGACCAATTTCTTATTGAAGCAAATTATTTTACTTTCTAATGCAATTTAATTTAGAAAACAATTCTGGGCTATATGAACGCTTTGTCTATAGCTCCATGCAAATAAAGGCCCACACTACAGTTCCAAACTAAAAGAGGGAATATGTAGTGTATCTTTAGTTATTGTGTCTGAACCCAAAGTACAGTACACTGTGTACTGTAACTTCTTGTTTTCAATGTACAATATACCTTGGTACTGTAACCATCAGTTAGTGACATTTTAAACAAAACAATTTGAACAGAAATCATTTATTTGTGTCTGTGAAACATGAGCCTGAGGAACAGAAATCCATCCAGGCAAAGGTTCCGGCTCGGTCATTATGCGCTTCTTAACTGGAGCAGACCAAATATCCCACATTGTTAGTTCTGGGAATGAACCGTTTATGTTTTGTACATTGTGCGCATACATTATAATTGCAATGTACATGTACTATATCATTGGTAAACACGTTTAAAACAATTAAATTTCCCGTACTTACAGAAGCAAGCTTTCATCAATTTTTACTCTACCGAGACCTTGAACTACATTCTTGTAGGGAAAAGTAATTTTCTTGTAGAAAAGGACGTTCCAGTTACATAAAAAAAATACAATCAAATATTTCTATAGAACGAGGTACCAAAGCAATCACTAGCGTTAGCAATTAGGAAAATTTTCTTTTTCTAAGATCAGGGGCCTGTCCCTTCTTTGCAATTCAACACTCAGATTAACACATAGTAGTGTCTGCCAGGAGCATCATCTGTACTTAAACAGGGTCACACTGCATATTAATCGAGAACACTTTTTAGGTCGCAACGCTACAGTATTTGTAAACAGATGCTCTCCTCTGCAAATTGAGTTTACTTAAAATATCTCAAGTCAAATTTACTTTTTTTCTACCTAACGTTTTTATTATCATAGTTTTTTTTTTAATTTTACATGTTTTGTCTCATTTTTATGAAGTGATCATTTGACCAGTCAGAAAAACATTTCACAAATTAGCTGTTCTTCATTTTTTTTCTTCTAACGAAAAGAGAATAAAGATAAAAAAAAAATTCTTCTTCATATTTGCTTGATACCTGTGTTCCAAGTCAACACATCCAGCAAGTACATTTCTGGGATTAACATGTTTGACATTGTAAATGATGAAGGTCCACCCAGCCTTGCTGTTAATGCCAGAGGAAATGTCTTCTGCAAAATGGCAAAGGGCGGCCCATGGGCAGTGACATATACACGGACATGTGCATTCACACATTAAATACCCCTGACATGTGCCTCAGCATGTAGGCTTGTGAATGCGGTTCATTGCTGTTTTCAAACATGTGTAGACCTTCAGACGTGAATCCAAAACATGCTGTTTATGAGAATGTGTGTTTGTTATGGGTCATTTTCTGTCACTTTGTGATACAGTTCTGTAAGCCTGACAAAAAGGAAAGGAAAGGAAATAGTTTTTATGGAAATAACCAGGCATGGAACTTCACAGCTGATCAGCGGATTTCCTCTTTTTCTCTGGAATATCAGTGCCGTAGAAAACTGATAAACACTGTGCAAAGTGTTCCACTCTTTCAGCAATCACAAAGTTCCATTCTCTGAAAGAACTGACAGAGAATGATATTAGAATTATATTATTTTCTAGTTGTAATGTTTTCTAAATGCCTTTTATCATCAATGTTAAATATGTTATATGTGTATATATAGTATTTCAACTTTATACATTCAATGATATGAGTAGGAAAAATAAAAGGCTTTTATTTTGTCTACTTCCTGCATCACAATATGAACTTGAGTAATCAAATATTGCTCTTCCCCAAGGTACTGTAATGCTTTCAAAATTCAGTCGTTAACATTCAACTTATATTTCTAAATATTAAAATTATATTTCTAAAGAATGTATTCTTTACAGTAGTAATTTACTGTCTCTGAAATTGACTCTGAAATCGTTTGATCATTTCTCTACTACATGTAGTTATTATTTTTAATATAAAGGTACCTACAAAAAATCCCAAAAGGTGTAACATCTTCAAACAAATTGCCAGCCACATAGAAAATGCATAGAACTTATGGATAACAATGTTAGAATTGTGCGAGTCTTTACTTAACAGTGAACAATGTACAGGGAACATCGTCTTTAGCTTGCGGTGTTTCATTAACAGCAAAGATAAGGTGTACATTTCATTTCCAATTTAAAATTGAAAATGCAGACATGGTTACTAGATTCATTTTGCACTTGTGAGAAGCATTCATAGTGTTTAAATATTCAAACTGTAGCCCTATACATACATTGTATTGTTTAATACATACTTGTTAATTGATTTGAATGTTGGGTTTTCTGTTTTTAATTGTCATTGAATTTCATGTACATCGCAAGGGAATTCATTCCCAAAGGGACAAAGCCACTTTTCTTGAGTAAAGGGCACTTCATTAGAATTATTGGAATGTCTGTGGGAACATTTTTGAGGAGCACCAAGTCCAGTACCAGGACCCAGTTTCAGAGAGCCAGGTGGAAGGAATTAGTGCTTATAACAACATGTGGCAAATTTTGCTTTGAAGCAAATAAAAGCAGAGGGCTAAGGGGTGAATATGGTTTTGAGTGTGTCTGCCCGTTGACTCCTTAATTTACTGGGTCGGGACAAATGCGTGTGTGGAGGTTTCACCCGTTGAAACTGAGGACTTTACCAAAAGGACTTTGGGTGTTTTGACAGCGAGGACATCCTTGCTTCGCTTTTGTGTACAAACGATGGGGACACCACTAAAAAAAACTTATGTCGTCCAAACTATGGGAGAAAAAAAGAGAAGTCCTCTTTAGAGACTTACTGGGTCAATAAACCTGTGTGTGTGTGTGAGGGGGGGGGGGGGGGTTGGCGTAGGGGGTGGGGAAGGCGGTTGATAATGAATCAAAACATCTCTCTACATATACCACACTGTTCAAGAGTTGGCTAACAGGATCGACAGTAAGAGCAATCATAAATTACCCAGTCTGATTAGCGTGCACTTTGATAGCTTCTGAGATTAGCCTGGAGTCTGCTGGATTTGGTAGGCGTCTTTCGGCAAAAGACGTATTTGTAAAAACATTTCATATGCGCTTACATGCTCTATCTGCACATGCTATGGGCACGTACATTGTAAATTTTTTCAAATCAGTCATACATGTATAGTTAATGTGTGTACTCAATTTATAGTGTTTTTTATACTCACAGATGTTTCAAGTGCTTTTTCATATCTTTGTAGTTTTTGGAGCATCCGTTTTGTGAACTTACCCAAAGAAGGAATTAAAGTTGCAAAACAGTTACTCTAATGTAATCCAGCTTTATTAGATATCAACACTCACTTATGAAATTGATGATTGAAGTTTTTGTTTTATAGGAGAAAATTGGTTGAAATGTTTATGAACTCCCAAATATTTACTCATACTTACAACTTGCTACTCAAATGTTTAAACTCTGACAAGATTGACCAGTGTATCTAGCCTCATGTTGAAAGTTGGTGACTTTAGGGTGCAATACCAAATTGATAAAATCAACAAAACATGAGATGGATTTTGAAGGATTTGATCGAGTTGGTTGGGGGTACTTCTGTGGCCAAGGGAAGAACTTCAAACATGTCAAAAGAGCTAGAAAGAAATGTTTGAGTTCTTTGTAAAATACCTTGAAAACAGGATGTGTTGTTACAGACTTATGGCAGAGGAATTTGTTCATTCTAGTGTTCTACACATTTACTCTGTGTACAGGCGCGTATTCAATGACCATTTGGTGGAAAAGGTCAAATAAATTCAGAGTCATTACATCAATCATAAAAAATACAAAATTACTAAGTACTAAAAGTAAGACTTATACACTAAAAACAGTGAACCAGCCCAAGTTTTATTTAAATTGATTTAAGACTGGTTCTCCTCGTATTAATGCATATCAGGTACAAGTAAAGTTGTTACCAGTTTTGCTGAGATTACGGTTAAGGTTACGGTTGTCACTAATGTACTACCCTGTACACAATATGTTTACCATTTTAGAACTGGCAGGCATGATATACATGTACTTAAAGCTACATTTACAAGAATTTACCCCCTTTCCACTAGAAAATTCTTGTTCCCAACCTGCACCTGGATGTCCAACACTACCTTGCTATCAATTTCTCCCCTTTGCAAAATCTAACTCAATCACGGAACATAACCTGAACCTTATTAAATCAGGGAAATATTCAGCGTCTATTTAGAAAGTTGTCAGAATAAAATTTCCCCATCCCCGCACTTGTCCTCAGGCGGAAATTTCTCGTCTCACTTCTCTCACAGTTGCAGACGGATTCAAAGTCCACATCTTTTTTTCTTTCTTTTTTTTCACCTTCTGAGGGGTCGGACAACGACCACTCACTCGGCAGTTTCTTCTGCATATCATGGCACACTAAGAGGGCTCTCATATTTGCTGTAGTGTGCGACATACGCATCTCGACCAACTCTTCATTTAATTTCTGCTTTTGTCCGTGGGCAAGTAAACAAAAGGAGCACACATTAGGACACTCATTTTCCCGCCGTCTGTTTTTGTCGAATGTGTAGGCATTTATGCAAATGTGTGATCTTTAGGAAGCGTAGCCTACAGGATGTAATTTCCTCCTGTTTTTATTGGGCAATGAATGTTGTACGGTACACATTTCTTCAATGTGGGACATGTTTTGGGTGAGGTGAAATGTTTTTGAAACATTCCAATTAACAGTTCAGTAATAGGAAGAATTCTATTCTTTAATATTGCACACATACAGACTTTGAAAATGGGTCATCCTGGTTGGTCAAATATGTTTTAATTGCAAAGTAATAATCATTTATGGTGAATTGGTTGCAGCACAGCACATTTCATTTTGACTGGTATATGTAGTAGTATTAGGCCTAAACCTTCTTTGCATGTAGCAGACTTTTTATCAGTTGTCTCATAAAATCAACCCTTAATTTTGGATATAAGTATATCGGAGGACCGGGGATAAAGCAAATAGCAAAATTAAAGAATTATGCAAACTTTAAAATTATTATTATTACCCCCACCCCCCTCCTGTCAAATTGTAGGTACGTTCAGTATAAGCCACCTGTTTGCAATCACACTCAATATCTCATTGAATTGATGAGATGCACACGTGTGCACCTTCTAGATTTAACCATACTTCTTTAGAAACCAGCAATGACAACAAATCAATCTGGAATCGTTTCTGCCTGTCATTGCGTATCCTTCTTTTAATTTTAGCATTGAAGCCCTGTTTTGTACAAAAAATGAAAGCATGTTGGACACAGTGGGCAAAATAATTTAGGTTAAGTACTGTGTGTCCTAAGGCTGCAGATGCTACAGATCTATATTGTACATGTATAGCGCCAATGTGTAGCAATATTCAAAGCTTGCGATAAAAGAGCATAAGATCTTGAAGATAATGTACAATGTACTACAACACTTCGAGTCAATTTTGTTTGAATTGTACAGTAAACGTGACATGATGTACATGTACATCCCGTACTGTGTACGATTATAAAGTTTAAAGGTTGTTTTTGGAGAATTTGTTCCTGACCCAATTTAATGAAACCAGGTTTGTGGGAATTAGACACTTTGCTGGTACGCATACATTGGTAATTTTAGAATTCATTCATTCAGTAATGCACAGGTAGTGAGTAACACCGCATCGCCTGTAAATTTGCAGGCAGCTCACTGCAATCAGCATTGCACCCCGGGTTGCGGAATTAAATTGTGTCTGGCGAGCAGTGCTCACCAGCAATGAAAATGGGATTTATCGCTTTTTAAATTGCCTTGGTCTCCATCATGGCCTACCTGCTCATTCAGAAAAAAAGGTTCAAATGAAATGACAAGACTTTGTTTTTCTGATACAGCCTGGAAAATATCTGGAGGCAGGAATGGTGACAAAGCATCTCTTCATTTTATGATGTCCCGCAGTTGTTTAGCATGCTTTATTAGCCTTAATTTAGGTTAATCAGAGTGTGGAGGTTCTTGAGTATTGCATTGAAATTATTCGTGGTAAAGGGAATGAGAAAATTACTTTATTTACATTTTACACACATTTATCATAGTGCTATCACAGTGTTATACAATGTAAAACACTTTGAGTTGACCTTTTAGGCTATAGAGTAAGGACAGTCAAAACAGATGGTGAATTTAATTGTAAAAATAATGCAATGATTATGGGGGTTCATTATTAAATATTCCTGAAACAGTTAAAGTAAAGAAACCCAAAACCTGAGATAATGGCATTTGTAAATTCAGTTGGAGAGAAATACAACTTAGTATGGATGCAAATACAACAACAATATGGTGATACCTGAGAAAGTCACATATATACCAATGTGTCCATAAACTGTTGCTTTGTAAAAAGACATTGTCAAATGATACAGAATGTTTCGCAACCTAACTCTCATTCTGCTGTAGTATGGGTCAGTTTCATAGAAACGAATTTTGCTTGACACTGAAAGGATTTACTTAATTTCTAACCATATCCTGCTTATCTTCTACTCAGCAATTAACTCATTAAGCAATTTTTCGGGCTTTTAAAATTGTTTCCTCAGCACATAGATTTACTAAGCTCTGACATTTTTGTGCTGAGCAGAAATGGATTTAACCAAACAAAGACCATGTGATTCATACTGGTTTTATTGATTTTTTGTTAATTAATTGTTAAGTGTACAAAAGTTGAGTAAAGCTCTATAGAATTGTGGCCGAGGCCTCAAATGTAATTACACTTTAACAAGTTTTGCAACTCTTGCTGTGTAAGGTCCTGAAAATTAATCATGACAAGTGTTACTCGAGACACACAAATTATTTGTCAGGGTTTTTTTTTTCTTCACGATCTCCCAGGTTGTACTCGTCCGATGGAATGAGCCCTTTCAGAAGATGGCAACCTGCGATGCACAGGGTGTCATCTTTGTTTGGATCAAATACGAGGGGAGATGGTCAATCGAACTGGTCAACGACCGCTCATGTCAAGTAAGTCACATCATTTTCTTGTGTGAATTGTCACTGCACATACGCAACGGGCTTTCTTAATCAATCAATCATTTATTGAAGATAGATTGGGAGTGAGATTTAGCTTTGAATTATTTTGGAAGAATGATGGGAGGGGTAGGTATACACAAACTAACTTAAAGGAAGAATATAACTTCTCTCTGTTTTTGAATAGTAAATCATAATTTAGTACCAGAGCATTTATAAAACACACGGTCTCTGGTGATGCATTCAAATGTATTTGCTTTAAAAGATTAATTTACTATACAGATACGTGCTGCCTTGCCCAGCATTATTGGTCTACCTACATAGGTATTTATGTCAGTAGGCCTATGGTTGTTTGTTTTGTCTGGAATATCACTAGAGCAGGGGCAAGGCAACTTACTCTTCGATTATAAGATGAGAAAGTCTATGGATATGAGTACATTTATTCTGAAAGGGCACCAAGGCCAAGACCAAGACCAGGGCAACTGAGGAAATGAGTCAGATCTTTCAAAATTGGCCCTTGATTGTTATGCTTTGCATATCCCTGTCCAAACCTTTGTCATGATTCATGCCTTTAAATATAGTGCTCTCTCTGTTTTTTTATGTACATGTTTTTATAACAGGCAACCTTTTAATTTCCTCAAATCATTACTCAAGAGACTGAGAACAGCCACACAAAATGCTCTCACCAATCTCTCTCTCTCTGTCTTAAAGACAATACAAACAATGTAATTACTGCTGCCATCTTTGTTTGATCCCTTGGATCCAGCAGTCATTATCATACTGAATCTCATATATGCAATTATTGTGCAAGACCATTTATACTCTAAATCTCAGTTTGCTTGTGTAGATCACGTGTAGATACACTATGACATAATTATCAAGAGCTCATTAGTTTACATATATGAATATAAATCTTCATGTTTATTCTGCAAGAGCAATAACACTTAACGCAATGACGGTGTTCTTCATGGCAGCAATAACGCTTAGTGCAGTGTTCCTCTGTTACTTGGGTGATTGAGCTTTCAATATGCCACCTCAGGCAGCCCTGAGGATTCTGTCTCCGTCCCAGGTGAAGTGCCTTTGTCTGGAATGTTTTTACTAATTTATCTGTCAGACATGATGCTTTGTGGCTACTAGAAAGTATGCACATCTGTTTGGCTGTTGAGAACATGTGTGTGAACATGTCAAACTAATTATTTCTGTGTGGCATACGAATGGTGTAAGTTCAAGATCACATTTAACAAGTGAAGTGCAGTACAGTGATGTATGAACAGTAATGAATGATGCTGTGATTTACAAATGTGTATGTAGCTACATGTACAATGTATCACCATGGCGGTACTCCATGGTATCACTGATGAGTGGAACTCATACTCACTTTTGCCAACTAGCATTGAGACCTCACTGCTGTTGACTTTGATAGAGTGGGATTAAGATCGCACTCTCACTGCATTAGAATGAGATCTCAATAAGGAGTAAGATTGAGATCTCACTATCGTTAAGTTGGATAGAGTGGGATTAAGATCACACTCTCACTGAATGGGACTGAGATCTCATTAAGGATTAAGCTTGATCTCACTATCGTTGAGTTGGATAGCGTGGGATTAAGATCACACTCTCACTGAATGGGACTGAGATCTCATTAAGGAGTAAGATTGAGATCTTATTGAGTTGGATAAGGTGGGATTAAGATCGCATTCTTACTGCAGGGGACAGATCTCACTAAAGAGTAAGATTGAGATCTCACTTTCATTGAGTTGGATAGAGTAGGATTAAGACTGCACTCTCACTGCATTGGACTGAGATCTCATTAAGGAGTAACATTGAGATCACATTATTATTGAGTTGGATAAGGTGGGATTAAGATCACTCTCACTGAATGGGACTGAGATCTCACCAAGGAGTAAGATTGAGATCTCACTATTGTTGAGTTGGATAGAGTGGGATTCAGATCACTTTCTCAATGCTTAGGGCTGAGATCTCACTATTAAGGAGTAGAATTGAGATCTCACTAGCTATTGGTCTTCTGTGTTTCAACAAGCAACTATGATTTTCGGTCATCAAACTACTGTACATGTATGTGTCATAAGTGAATAATGTTTTTTAAAGCCAAAGCTCAGGGTCTGAGATCTTGAAGGTTTCAAAAGCACACACATTTTCTGATCACTTAAAATAGGCATAAACAAGTCCCAACCAAAATGCAATATTAGAAATGCTTGAGACTTATTCGGCAGTATTTCCCTCTGATTAGCTTATGAAATTTGGCACAGGAGCTCATCTCAACACAACATCCTCCTGACTAAAGGCAAACGCTGGCACCAATATTAATTTCCTTAACAAGGACAACAGAAGCAACGATGAAATTATTCCTGTATCACTGTCTATTCACATGTCCACTGTTTATTTTGAGAGAAGGCTTTGTGTCTTAATTGCATCCAGGGATCACTCAGATCGGTTGGTAATTGTACAATAACAAAACCTGAGATGTGTATTTAATTCAACGATACGATCTTTTGGTCCAACCAACCTATCTCAATTTGATGCCTGTACGTGGATTCGCATGTTGGGATAAGCTTAAAGAAACGTGACTGGAAGAATGAGCATGTACATTACATGCCCCAAATCACTGATAAAGCAAATCGGAAGAGTCTATCCTCTTAAAGTAAAGTCCTCACTTTTTGTGTGAAAGATGTTTTAATAAGGATAAAGCGCAAGGCAAAATTTCCTGAAGTTGCGAAGCATAAAGTGTTGCATAAAAAGGTTCATTCATGTAAATCACAAACGTTAGTGAACAAGTCAAACCACTGCAAAGTAAATGTTGTTGTTTACTGAGTACATTGTGAACTTATTAACTGAATATTCAGACATTCATTGCATCGTACTGCACAAAAGATCTTTCCATGAGCAAACAATTTTCTTGTTTCAAAAATAATTTTATGAGCAAATTGTCTTTCTCATCAGCATAAAGGAAAGCAAAAACCAACCCAATCACAAGGGGTCTTAACTCATGGAAAAAACACAACAGCTAAAAATTATTGCCAATGTTTCCTTGGTGTTTTTATTTGAAAATTGTGTAGTCTAACATTAGGGTTGATGTGTCAGATAAGGGTTTTTGACGCCAACTGTGGAGATGCAACCTACGATTCTTTCCCAGTGGCAAACAGAAAATGATGGATTTTCAGAGCTAAGGGAATGTAAATTGGGTTGGGTTGCGTAAAATTGAACACTTGCAGAAAGGAGAAGAGGAGAAAAGATTTGCGGACTCTGGAGATGAACCCTCGTGGGGGAAGAGGGTAGGGATGATTAGCCCGGCCAATAGCCAATCCTGATAATGACGTGAATGTACAGGATACCGACGTATATCATATTCACAGTAAAACGCCGTGGGCACCACATCACAGCAGACTGTGGAGTTAACACACAATAACAAGTTCATCATCAACATCATTACAATACTCAATCAGATGGCCACACTTGAAGAAATTTACGTTTGATGTGCCATACCAAAGAGAGGGGATGTGGTGATTTAAACATCACTTCCTGCATTTGACGAACCTGACAAGCACTACAGTGATTTCACAATTAACATTTATATAGGCCTGGAATTTTACTCTAATTATTAGGGCATTTTCACTTTACATACATGAGAATAGGAAGTGTGTTGAAATCCTTCTTAAAGGCCAAGTCCACTGTTACAAATCTAGGGCCTGTTTGAAAATTACTGGCATACACTGTAGGTATATAGCTGATTAAAAAGGCTTGACAGTTTTACAACACAAACACTTTCAAAGTTATCAAGTTGGTAAAGTTGATGCTCATATTAGTCATCTTTGTAAAATGCTTGGACATTTGAAATTTATCTTGACAAACTTAGGGTTTGCTGTGTGTACATGGAAAACATGTTTTTATAACTTAAAAAGTATGAAACATGTACACACAATTACTCGACGAAAAAGCTGTTGCTGGGAACATTCTTTTAAAGAGCCTACAAATCGTCAGACACACCTTGAACTGACAACCATACTAAAACCGATTTGCCAAATTTTGTGATTTTTGACCAATACGGTCGAAACACACAAAATTTGGCATATCGGTTTTTGTACAAACGATTGATATACTCAAAACTGTTAACAGTTTCAGCAAGTTTCAGGACGGAACATGTAATAGTTTCGTAATTACACCAATTAGCATGACCAACGTACCACTAGATTTGCCATTTTGCCTTTCCATTAATTAAGTAACGTATCACGATAAGCCACTTTATCCATGAAATACATTGCGCTGGCACGGTGCCAAACATGTGAAGAACACTTTGTGTGTTTCAGGAGGTGACGCTTCTGTTGACTTATTTAAATTTAGCGTTGTCACAAAGCGATGTATCTCAATATGCATTGGTTTGTACACAGCGCTCTACGTGCACGTCTCATTTGTTCATTTTCATAAATTGACATGTGTTAGGAATTAACTCCTGAAAATAGTTGCATGATTGAAAACACTTTGATGGTACATGTACTGTACGTATAAAGAAGTCAGATTTATTTTAGTATTAAAAAAAAAAAAAAAAATAAACAAAGTAACCAGTCTTCGAAACAGCAGTTTGAAAAATAGTTCACCCTCAACCGTGATTTTCCCCTAAAAACTGAATTTTGGCTGTGGAGCTCCATACGTCAGTTCATGGTGCGACTGACGAAATTAAGAGCCTACAATTGGAAATAAGAGATTTCCAAGAGCATCTTTTTGATGCATTTATCCATAATACCCAGAAGGTATCAAACAAATTCTTTTTTTTTTTTTTCACAGAAACAATGGTAAATAATTTTCCACATAAATCATTCATGAGCTCCTTGTATGAATGTTGCCGCTGTGAAGTGTTGGGACCCAGATGTGCACTGAAGCTAACACTTCTAAAGAGCCTTTTAATGGGAATGGTGTTAAACTACCTCAATTTAATTCCAGTACATTTTAAATGTATACTTTGGTGATAAGTAGAAAGTTGTGCTAAAACTAAATCATTTTACCTAAGGTGGTTCTATCCTGAAGAAAACACTAGGATAAAGGAAGATTTCTCAAAAGTATGCAATATTATCAAATTGTTTTGGCAATTCCACAGGGGAGGTTTTGAAGATCCCTTTGAACTATTTAAGTGTAGAGGATGAGGATGAATGGATGTCCCAAGAAACGAGACGTCAAAACCTACCCCCTTTAAAAACATCACCTAGCTTGTTGACATGGAAACATAGATTGAAACAGCAAATATCTCATCCCAGAGAAAGGGATAAGGGATCACTGTCTATCAGGAACTCATTGCCATGAGTGACAAACAGTTTCTGCTCTTTGGAATTGCCGATAACCCCCAGCCCAACCCCCCCCCCCCTTTTTCATCTTTTTTTGTGAAAGAGAATTCTGAGTAATGTCATGCTGTGTCAGTTTAATACTGGGCCCCTCTCTGCCCTTGGGGGAATGGGATCGATAGAAGGAATTCATGGACATTAAATAGCACGGTAGTACATCATCAGCTAGGCTTGGTATAAACATTGGATAGAATGTAAAAAGATATTTAATCCTATCCCTTTTTTATTTTGTTTATGTTTAATTTAAATTTTTCATATTTTTTTAATGCACACAATTTACAGCAATAAAATTTAAAATTATCAAAGAAAAAGTAGCATCAAATATGTTACATTAAAGAAGTAACTTGCAAAGAATTTTTCACTTTTGTCTGATACAAAAAGATTAATCAGAATGGCTCTTTTGCGGATACAAATTTTTCTAGTTTAGAAAACATCCTCGCATTTAACTTGTTATTATAATAGACTCACTCATAGAACGGTTTTCCTTCATTCCAAACCCATAAATTTGTTGGGAAAGAAATCTTTGTAAAAAAAAACACAAGTGCCCCTTTAAAGTAAATTTACCTTAAAAATTATGAAAGTGCATAGTGTGTCTCCTGAATTTAAAATAAATAAATAAAGCATTTATTTGAGAATGTTCTCAAAATACCCCTTTAGATCTATTCAAATTAAACCCTCTAAAAGGAAATACCAATTTTCCCCCCCAAAAACCCTGATACAATCATAAGGCAATTTTAAATTTTTTGTTTGCCAGAATGTTCAAATAAAATTTAGTGGACAAATATTGAGCTCCCGTGTGATTGACTCCAATACCCCATGGAGATGAGAAAATCCAATGATTTCCCTACAGAACCATGAAACATCTCTGCATATTGATCTAGACATGCCTCAGGGAGTGTTCAATGCATAAATTATGTAATTTAGATAAAAATCAGACAATTATTTTTTGAAGGAGGGCGTCTACGGAAATTTAAGAAAGTGTCTGTGAATGACAGGATAGATTAGACCGTGTCTGTTTTTGGTTCTGAAATTACATTTTTGGTTCTTACACTCTCTTGCTAATCATAGTCCACTTTCCTAAAGGTTTTACTGTAGGCCCATAAGTATAACAGGGTCTGCTGACCAGAAAGAGGCCATCAGCGACAATGTCACCCTTGTGTTTATTGTTTGTGACTGAAGTATTGACTACCTAAGTCATAAGGTTAACATTCAATTCTGCTTGAAAACTGTGGGTTCTGTATTTCAAAAATGAAAATCAGTAATAATTCTATAAACCAATAAATACTTCTCATTTTATACTATTTGTATACAGCTTGAAAGACCTGTGAATTTGATAACGTTGCATTATTGTTTCAAAATTTGACAATGTGTATAAGTTTGAGTTTTTGTACTTCAGTATTTCGAATTCTCACACCTTTGCAGTTGCTGAGTCTACACGCCAACGGTTTTCTCAGCAGTTAATCAAAAACCTGTTTGCGATTAAAGCAGTGGAGCCCTAGCAGCCGATATCATGGCTGCTGTACTTTAGAGCCTTTGCATCGATAAGAGATATGTTTTATTCTCTGAAGGTATGCAAATCCTCCAATCACTATGGGGAAATTGGAGCAGAATTACGGGGCCCTTGCAACGGCTTGATACAGTACACTGAACTGAATGAAGCATTGTTTTTTTTAATACTGCGCCAATATCCTGGTTCAATAGTGGAACTTTTTCTAATATATTATAAGTGCATCAACCTTTTTGTTACATCCTTAAGATATCGAAATTGATGTGAGATTCCTTTTTTACTAGTCGGGTGGGTTGGTGAAACATTAAAATTCCGGAATATCTTTTCAACATTTTAAAGGGATACAGGAAATATAACTGTTGTGTTTTTAGGGAAGGAAGTTCATTTCAATTGGGTAGTTTTTAAGTGATGTCATATGAAAATTTAGTGACAATTGTGCCCGGGTTTAATTATAAAAGGAATATAACACATGCTTGGCAGGCATCGTTTATAAGATTGATTCAAAGCATCTCAGACAGATTATGGCATGCATCGAGTAACTCATTTCACAAGTTGGTCTGTTTTATAACTAGTAACTGGATAGGACTGAAATAAATATACTCTAAATAAAACCAGCACCGTGTTGCTCTTTAACATCATTGTAGTCAAATAACAGTACAGTTGAATATTTGAATAAAAACTTCATCTAAATGTACGCTAATAGCGACCATTGTCAACTGTTGAGACGGTCTTAGCATGCAATCAATAATGGAGACTGCTGCGTGACTATGTCGACTTTCAGACCAACCAGCTTATAAATGAATGAGTCATTTCAAACGGCCATCCAAGATTAAAGACGCATAAATGACTTGTGATCATTCAAACACCATCCAAAGAGCTGTACCTTCAGCCTTCAATCTTTCTGATCATCAATAGTGACTTTTTGATTTTACAACTTCCTGGTAATGAAACTAAGGGATCCCCAAATGCAACTAGCTCTGTAGCCAGTAGGCTTGAATATACATGTGTATACAGAGAAGACGCTGCAGAAATGTCAGTTTTAGATGTGCGGCAGAGGAAAGCCCCAAATAGGGCAAAACACACATTATCAGGCACATGTAGGGACTGAAAACCAAATAAACTTTTGAGGCTCTGGTCTGAGGCAGGATTCTGAGGGCAAGACACCACTAAGGCAACCTGATCCGAATATCTTTGAATGGGTCCCCTCTGATACAGTGACCCTGGTATATCCTCTACTATTACTCCAATGTTAGACCATAGAACAAGGACAAGACACCTTTTGTATGTTTAATGTTCATTGTATTAATCAGTTGTGTCTGACTTGCTGTCATTATTATTTAGGAAAGAGAGTGAACATCCATCTTGTATAAGTATAAACCACTTGCATATGATGTCACAAGCTCAAACAGCGCCCTCACAAAGGTCAAAGGAAGAACTCTCATTCGCTGAGAGTTGTGCCTGGCACATGCATGCTTATGACTCTTTGACCTCCATGAAGGTGGCCTATGCAAAGGGTGTATTGAATCCATTCAAAACTTCCCATGGATGGATTCAAAAATATCATTTCGATTTCCAGAGCCTTTTGTTTACAAAAATTGAGTTCTTTTAGAATAAACACTGATGTGTCTGACATGTGTATCTTTAAACTACCTTAGTTTGTTTTGGACAGTTAGAATATTAGTGTTCAGTGAGGTTCTTACTAGGTCAGTTACATGTACATACGATTTCGTTTAACAAAGGGTAAACTAGTCACAAGATTTGTCGCTTACAACTTGGATGTTGAAAGATTTGATTTGGTAAGAAAAGTTCAAGGCTGTGGATGCAGACTTTGATGAAATGAATTAATTCAGGCCTACACATTGAAGGTTTTTCATTTCATCGATTATTTATTAAAACTCAAAATAAAATGTACTGCCGCATTGCATTGCAATTATCTCTTGCTGGCCAGCTAGGAATCCCACCAACTATTTATTAAGTAGGATGTTCATTGGTTAAAATAAGACATGTGATCCTGGGCTGTCGCCAATGCTGTGGCATTTTGAAGGTTGTATGTTTTCCTGTACGTAGACATAACAGATATTTGCCTAACATTCAAACTTAATATGAATGTGAAGGTACTTGTTTAGTATTCAAAACCAGCCTATGTTGCTTTCTCATTGCTGCATTGTGGATAATAACAAACTGCATGATTGCTCTTTCATTTAGTTCACCCCAGAAAACAGAAAAAATAGTCTGGCTATAATGAGTTCTCAGGCCTGATACTTTGTTCTTGCAAGGGCAAGCCAGATTTTTATTTGTAAGGGCACACACGTCTACGATGTAAACATTACAAGGGGCACAAAGGCAATGAATGACCAGGGGCATGGAGGCATTGTCCTCAGTTGCCTCCATGAAGTCATCAGTCCTGTGTTCTGCATCCTCATAAACTCTTTAGACTTGGGGAATAAGACATAAGATGGCTAACTCATTGTAAAAACATGTACATACTTTATGTTTCCGTCATTTCATTGTGACATACATTTAATGAAACGTAATACGGTTTAAAATTTAATGAAGCATGGAAGGCTGTAATAGCCTGTAACTGTTAAACCTTGGCCTGCCATTTGAGCCGAGGCTTTTCTTTGTGTCAATGTATGAGGTTTTGAGTCTTTTTAGTCGCCGCTGATTAGTCTTTCCTTTGTTTGAGTGATCTTGACCGAGGTAGGAACTATTTAACAGAACCATTTAGGTCAACTCTCTTAAGTGACTGAGGCCTTGAAGAGAAAGCACCACTTAAGGTAACAGCTTTTAAAAAAACCCAGTTGGTATTCAAAATTTTACTTAAAGCTGCGACAAGCTCAATGCCAATATCAACCAGAACCGCATCCTGATTTCAAAATGGAGATTGTGAATGAGTTACTTTAAATTAACGTTGGGTTAGCCTTAGTATGTATGGAGATGGCGCTGTTTGCTGTTGGTATGCTTACATCAGCACAAAAAACTCACTTCTGAGGATAGTTTTGAGATAGCATTTCTGCAAACTGCTTCACTTCAGATTTATTTCAATAAATCTCTTAGAAAGACCAATGTCCCTCAGTGTAGAATGATGATCAGTACAAATCATCTTTGGAATGAATATTTCGATCAGTCAGAGAGGGATTGAAAGAGAAGGCCCATCCAAAATAATAACCAGTTTGTGTGGAGTACATTACATTTGATACAATTTCTTTCCATTGCATTGTAGAGAGACTTTCTCTCAAATAGCCTAAAGAACTTCTGCTTGACTTTAATCAAAAACTGCTTGTAGCTCTTAAGAAACTTGTTGACATTTGATAGATGTCATTGTGTTCTTTCATCAACTATATCCTGTATTTTTTACTGAAGCACTTGAGGCCAAGGTGATAACTAAAAATACATTAATTTAATCAATAATTTGTCAACAACATTGTATTTATTTTGTAGGTCAGCGACTTTGCGTGGAGTCATGACGGTCGGATGGCGTTGATTTGTTACAAAGATGGCTTTGTTCTGGTTGGGTCGGTCACTGGTCAGCGCTACTGGTCATCAATGCTCAACCTTGATGCTAAACTGCTGTGTGGAGCCTGGGCACCAGATGATAAGCAAGTACGTGTTTGTTTACTGAGAAGGGTTATTGGTTATTCCCCGTGTCTCCACACATGTTGTGCACAGTTTGGATGGAATCCTGTGTCATACTGCTTAACAGAAAATAACTCATTAAAGAAATTGACAATTTGACCCCGGGAGCCAAGTTTATAGAATCGCTGAGAACATTTTTGCTACAAACTGTTATTACCATAGCCAAAGTACCATTCAATTAATTGAATTAAACTATTGATTATTGATTAAAGAATAAAACTAAATATCACTTATCAGTGGAGGGTAAAACTAAAGACATTTTTCTCTATCCCCGATGCAATTATAATGTCCATTAAAAAGCCATCTGTTTTATATTGATTAAGCACAAATCATTCAGGCAGAAAAAAATCTGATTAAAAAACAATGAATGCAAATATTTTCATTACATATCTGTAAGGTTCTACTTGGTACATCTGATGGTCAAATTCTTGTCATGGACATCCATGGTGCCCTCGTGACTCATTGCACATTGGCTGAGGACCGACCAATTAGGGCCCTTCTTTGGTCCTCTGAGAAGTTCCGAATGATTAATGTGAGCGACAATGAGTCAGATGACAAGCCAGATAAGAAGAAGCGGAAAGGTATGATAAAATGTGCAGATAAAGTGTTCCCTGTCATTCCACTTAACCTACACCAAACCTGGTCAGCCCCTTTGTCTTTTCCTTGATGGTCATACTCTGCTTGCCAATTTTTGTAACCCACGCCTTGCTCCTTTACTCTGCCGTATAATTTCCTTGTGTCTTTTCTTTTAGGATGGTAAACATTAACTTTGAGGTTTTGAAGTGTTTTAATTTTCCTGGTTGTCAGTGTTTCAATTTTTTATGTGTATTACCTCGCCCTCCCTATATAAAGACATTTCTTTAAAGGCTGCTTAGGGAGTGTGCTTATAGATTTGTTAAGGTATTGTATGAAGAGGCCATGAAGTGTGTGTGTCAAGCACCAGACTAGTTTTACACCGCAGCCTCCTTTTGGCAACACTGAGCTGTATGTAGGAGAACAAAATGGCTACACCACACAGTGGTCTAGTCACTCACATCCATCATGTGTTCCATAGCTGACATTTTCATCCCTTCCCAATATCCTTCCTCTCCCCGGAACCGCATCAAAGATTTCCCACTGACAAATTTTCTGGGCAAATCCTCCTCGCTTTGGCATTTCTGACTGAAACCGAGACCCCTAGTAAAGATACAATCTAAACATGGTCCAGCTGAAAGGCGATTAAATCTACATCTTAATCTCTTCTTGTGCCGTTTGCCTCTCAAGTGTCTAGCACGGATGCACTGTACATCTACGCTCAATATCTGTATACCTACATATGTACAGTGCACCTTTTTTCTTTAAAAAAAAAAAAGCCATGTGTAATGCATACAGCCTTACACCTCTGATGCAATTGCTAGTTCTTGAAGGCAGACAAGCTTAATAACATGATTAGAATCATTCCAGAACAGAATCAAGTACTCTATTAAAGGGTAGTTCAACTCTGTTTTGGGCAGAAGGGTTGCTCTTGAAGGTTCAAGTGTACAAGGAGAGGAAAATGGGGAAGCGGTTTGACATTTCATTTAGGAAGTAGGTGTTTTCAATCAAGCTGTTTCACTTTAGTTGCCGAGGACAAATTAACACCTACGCTTCTTTATACCAGCTGCTGCTTACTGCTGGAAGCAACTCCCTCTGAATGAGTGCCCCAAATGGCCTTTAAAGGGGCAGATATATTTTTGCTAAGTGGGTTTACCAGGTACCAGCTGTAAAATCTCCTTGCTAACTTAATACCATTTGGTTGGTTGTCACACCTTGCTGTTTTATAACCAAAACAAAAAATCTTGCTAAGTAACATTCTCAACATGTAAGTACATGTAGATGATAGCTGAATGCAAAGTAGTGTGTATTAGTGAATGATAAACTGTCAAATAACACAACTGCCGCAAGGCAATATGTTAATGTACCTGTTTGTGTGTTTGTATAATTTTGAGGCATACGTTGAAATTTCCTCAGGTCAAAATTATATTCCAAAAGCTAGAGGACTGAAATACAACAATCTAAACAATCTAAAACGGCAATGCAACGATTCCCCTTTAAGGAATCAGGGTCTTCAACGTGTAGTAATAAAGGACTCAAATTGCTTGCCTTCAAACAGATATTGTCGTGGGTCTTGTGTAGTTCAGGGTTTTTAGGCGCCAAGAAATTCTGTCTTAAGGAATGGCTGTCGAGGCTAGTGTTTGCTGATAATGCATTTTTTAAAAGGTATTGTTCATGATCGTATACTTTTAAATACATTTTGAGAATGTTCATTTAAAGTCAGAAAGCAGAAGATAAAAAATGGCAGCAGTCACCTAAAAACAAGTGGTCTGTTTAATATGTACAGTAATTGACTTGTTTATAAATGATGCAATCCAAATGTTTGTTGAATCTGAAACGGAATACCAGCTGGTATTTTCATTTCTGCATTGATAAACAAAACAATGTTACCAACATTTTTTACTGGGACGTATAGACCGTTTTGCTGAGCACAGCAAATTTTTTTACTATCCTTGAAGCAATATAATGCAAGCTGAGTATAATTAGATCCAAGTGAATTTTATGGACTTTGCAAGAAATAGGGAGATCATTTTTGTAAACGGTGTTCTACAAAGAGCTACTGATGAGCAAGGTTTAACACATCCTTAAGACACAGTATGTCTTCGGCAAGAAGCTATACTGTTTTGTTTAACAGTGTTTTCTGCTCGACAGCTGAGTGAATTTTGGGCCAAGACTCTCTTCAGTTTTTAATCTTAATGTACACACAAAAATGTACATGTTGAAGCATCAAGGGCGTTTTGCTACGTGAATACTCCTTTAAACTTGACTTCACATAATGCATCAATTAGTCAGCAGTGAATGTCCTACCCTTCTTTGAATGTCATTTTCTTCAAGAGGTTTGCTTTGTCTTTATTTTAAAGGAATAAATTTATCATGTCAGTGGAACAGTCCTTAATACAAAGTGAACTTGCCAAGAGCCTTGCTAAATGCTTACGGCTAGCTGTATCAAACACATTTAATTCTAGTTTATGACACTCCAGGAATCTCTTACGCACAGAAATAAGCCAGGAATAAAACCAGGAACATTTCATTGCCGATTAGGTCAGGTAGAAAATTGAGTTTGATATTAGGAACTTATATCTCTTTCAGGCATGAACAGTTTGGATTGAAGAGTTATCAGATTAGGTCAACATATGAGCGGTCAATTAAAGGAACTCATCTCAAAAGACTGCAGCTTAAAAAGAAAACATGTCAATTGTCAATCCTGATATATCTATGAGATAGCAATAGCCAAAGCCGATAGAAAGACAACTGCTCCTCCTCAAATTGTCAAATGACAGTGACGCTGTTAGGACATTGCTGGTTAAACTACAAAGATGGTGTAAAAACACCATTGGTCGAATAACAAAGATGGTGTTAAACTCAATTGGTAATATTTATGGAATATTTACTGGCTACTGTTTGCCACATGAAATACTAATATGATACACAAATACATAGCGATGTCCCCCTTTTTTTGTAGGATCAGTTTTAAAAAACATTTTTAAGAAACGGTCAGTCCAGAATCTCAACTTGCTTGGTTTGAGGAAAGTGGTATTTTACCTTTAACCTCAAACTATTTGCTGAAATTAAGTTATGATTTCATCATGGGTGTGGTTAATACAATTATGTAATTTTTATACACAATCATGTTGAAAATTAACATTTCAAATGTCTTTCGTTTTTAAGTATCAGTGAGTAGTGCTTTGTTGTTGTTGTTATCTATTGTTTGCATTGTGTTGGCACCTTTCAATTCATTTGAAAAAAAGAGATGCATTTATTTCCGAGTGGGCCTTGAGTTTCACAAAAGCAGTGCTGGAAATTTCCTCCTTTCCCTTTTTCTTTTGCTTGTTTCCTTCGTAGTGTTTCTTTAGATATTACTATTTGAATAGCTCTCCTTCTAATGGACGGGCTTCCTTGTAAGGAGAGAAATCCTTGTCCTTGCAATATGCAAATGCATTATTAAGTATCAAAATGTTATGTATGCGGCAAAATTAGTTCAAAGTATTGGCTTGCAATTGATTGCCAGAAAGATAAATGTATTAAATTCTAACACATGCTCTGGGTTTAAGGACAAGCTACAGCATTTGATTGTCAGCCGCCGACAGATTCCTGAAATGTCACTGTAATGCTAACACAATCAAAGGCTTGTAGAGTTTTTTTTTTATTATTTCTGTAATGCTGTCATTTTTTAGAATTAAAGGAAAGTATGAAAAGTTATCATTGTCGAACTCATTATATGACTTGATGTAAAAGAGAAAAAGGGTGTAAACAAACAAGTAGGGGCCAAGTTGCTAACATTACCTTGTTGTATCTGGATTCAAAGGGGGGGGGGGTAAGCATAGCCCTAAGGGGGAAGCAGCAGTTATGCCAACTTTACAAGTGAAGTACTGTATCTTATTCAACAAGAAAACCTGTATGGACAATTTATACATATATATAAAAAAGATCGAGTACATTCTCTTTAGGTTCTATAATGTATTCTTTAGTATTTTGTTCAGTTGATGTCTGTGTGACTTATAACATGTAACCATATACATAATGCAGCAAAGCATGTACGTCAAACGAGTGGCTGATAGTCAGAAAACTCATTAAGTCCCTCATCGATGAAGGCTTTTAACACAGAACCATTTCTCAGGATTTGAGGCTCGTGGTCAATTTCTGATTAAATCTTTCAGGAAGTACATGTAATGTGTGTTTTTTTGTACAGTATGTAGTTTGATTTATACCAACGCTGTCTCATCCCCTTTAGGCCTGTCCTGCTTAGATACACATGACGTACGACTATTACGAAAGCCAAAGCTTTAAAATGGCTAACAGAACCAACACACATTTTAAGCCGCACCATGAGGGAATTCTATTTTGTCTTCATTAAAACAGGCAAATATGAATCAATACATATGCAAGGTATTTCACTATGGTATTGTAGTTTTGTCTGGATCATTTTTTCAACAGCCCCCTTCTTCCTCCATTCACACACTTTTATATTTTGTTTGTATCCTCATAGAGCTTGTATGTGTAAAGTATGGACCACAGTCCACACTACCTTGGCTCTCACACCATCTGTTGACACTTTTTGACTTTGCTTGTTTGCTTATTAATTTTCTGTCACCTAAATTTTCTCTCTCTCTCTCTCAACTCTGGTGAAAATAGAACGGACTTCCCTCACCCATACTGTTCCTCCATGCATGCATTTCCTCTATCCCCCTCCCACTACTCCTACCCCCCTTCTCTGAACTACCAAACAGCTTATGATCGCCTATGTACGTCACACCATACATCAATCCCTGATGCCTGAATCTCTTGTTTTATTTATAGTATTTTGTTTATTTAGCGTCTTGACGTCTTTCAACATCAAGCTATCAGATAAGAGCTGGCCAGGCGAACCAACAAATAACAGAAATAATACCCTCCAACAAGACACATAATTAGCAGGACTCCCCGGGCTTTCAGATAAATGGTCACGTTTATTCTTTAGACTATTTGAGCAGAATTTTGCTGTTTCATCGTTGATGTTGAAGTAGGACCAGACATCTTTTCTTGGTGGGACATAAAGTTGTTGTCTTCTGTTCTATTAGAGATCAATCAAGCCTTTTGAGTTGTGAGCATCATAAAGAGATGGTCTCTGGAAGTTTGGTTGTTGTTGTAGTTTTGCTGAAAAGTGATTTCATTTGGATTGTGGTTGTAGCTAAAGAAGTGCATGCAGTCAGGTCTTCAGTTTATTGACTGCTCTCTGTCATTACCGTTGTAGTTATTCTTTTAAACTTGAATGGACAAATTTGCATAGTAAACCCAATGTTTAGTTTAATTTTTTTGCAAAAACATTTGCACGCATTGTAGCTTCCAAAAGCAATGTGTCTGGTTTTTCAAAAGAAGAAGAACAAAAAAAGGATTCTATTATTCCCCTGTCTTTTCCTCAAGAAAAGTACATGACTAATAAATCCTGGCATACATTAGCAAAACAAAGAATGTTTTTGACGTGTACATGTTCTACAAGATTCCATTGCCATGGAAATACTTCAGTGATATTTTCAAGGTACTGTGTGGCTTTTGTGCGTTCTCTGTGAACACTATTCTAAAGATTTTTAATTAGCCAATAAGACATGTCCCGGGAGATTGGTCCACGTTGCTAACATTACCAGTAGGTCTAAGGCAAGGTCAATGTTATGAGAAAAATACAGTGAAGGTAACAAGTTCATTTTTATTTGGTATTTATTAAAGTGAAAGGAAGAAATTTGACTTCTTTAGATTCCACTCTTTGAGTAGAATAACTTCTCAGCACTTGTAAAATCACTATATAATACTTTAATCCAGGTCAGCTATGAAAACAAGAGTATTGGAATGAATTAAACTATTCTAATTACTTTTGTCAGGCTATATAAGCACCTCTCAAATATACATTACATGTTTTTTCATGTACAAATTATTTCTGGTTGCTGTTGGGAAATTTAGAAAGCCACAACCCATACAGAACGGATACACCTGCCTATCGGTTGCATCTCAACTTGTGACTAGGCACCAGAAATAGCTATAGGGCTCAACCCATTTGAGTGTGGTTTTAGCTAAAAGCATTCTTCAGTGGTAAGCATGAAATTTCTCAATGCAAACTATACATATTGCCGCTGTGAGCATCGGCATAAAGTTTCCAAAAGACTAATAAGAGCAGGTAAACCTTGCTTAGAAGAGACAGGTTACCTGCAGAAATGGCATGTTAATTGGACAGCTTGTCACTGGTTCCCTGCTTATTTCTTATCATGATATGACATCGTTAAGGAATAAGGCCTTGGGCTGGCAATGTTGTTGTCTTATATGCTGGATACCTTTATAAGCATCGCTGTGAAATTAATGCCAGTATTGTTGCCATTATCTCCATCATCAGCTTCAGGAGATATTAAAAATAATGTTTGTCTTTTAAACGTTTTTCTCATTTGGCACTTCCAAAAATAGACAATAAAATAAAGTACATAAATTGACGAATGTTGAATTTTGTAGGCTGTGTGTACCAACCATAACCTGGCTTTTCTCCCAATACTCTCAGAACTGGAGGGTTCTGTGTTGATTAATCTTCTTGTTTTTATTCTGTTGATTTTTAAACAATATAGTAAACAGCTATCTTAATCGTTATTTGAGAAATACACATGTACCAAATCTATGCAGCTGTAGGAAATGATACTGGAAGAATTATTTTACGGATCGAATTATGTGTTGTGCAGGTTGAATGGGAGTGGATCATATGCACCCTTGATATTTGCAGTTTGCTGTGGGTAATCAGTTTAGGCCACTTGCAGACACTCTGGCCACTAAAAGGTTCAGCAATCACTGACGTGTTTTTCTCCCATTCAAATCAATGCAATCAGATTGAGGCTGGAAGGGAAAAGAGCCAGGCTCTTTTCCTTTATAATCAGAATTACTATTCATAACTGTTGATGTATACAGGGAACATGACAAAGATGATGGATGATGCAGGTCTAATTGTGTTGGGTTTCATTTGACTATGTCAATGCTCCAGTACGTGGTATGAACGTTTGCAATGAATTCCTGTTCAGAGCATAGGATCTATTTTCAGCTGTTCTAGAAAATAATAGTATGGGGGAAAGTCATTAGGAAAAAAATCATTGCTGAGCTGGTCAAGTTACATATCAGATGTCTCACTGTGGATTCACTGATAATGCAGTAGTAAATAACTGTTGCTATATACATGCTGTAAAACCAGTGTATGAACGTCCTTTGATCAACTGATAGTACATGTACTACATGTAGTGGTACATAGGCCTATATATCATAAAATGTTATTTTCAATTCAAATTCTCTAAAGGATTTGTATTGACAGAGTGATAGAATGAGGTTTTATTAAAGGTATAGCAACATGCTGGCTAGAAAGATAAAGCGATGATTATGTTCATAAATATTTAACAGTGACACACTGACAATCTTTTTTTAATTGTCTGTGTCATTTTCATTAGCTTCTCTTCTGTAATGTATGCCAAAATTGTGGCTTGAAAGTAGATTACATGTATGAGTGTCAAGAGTGTGCAGGACACACAGTAAATATGGCAATAATAGTCTGTTCGAGGCATATTTTCAAAATAGTTTTTTTAACATATTTATGCAAAAATTAGCTGTCAACTAGTATCAACCAATAGATATATCCATTTTGCTTGTTAACTTTATTGATCAGGCATTCTTGGGTGAAAGAAATGACACACTGGAAGTCGGGTGTTGAAGAGCAATTTTGCAACATTTGATACATTAACAGACTCGTACTATGCACTTTGTGTTCCGTCATAAATTTCACAACATTTTACTAAGGTTTGTCAGATGTTTTATTGAGTGACATAATCTAAAATAAATATTTCAGGTACCATCTCCCTTTATTCAAATTTCTTTTAAAAGGTTCAGCCTTGAAGTGGGAATATGCTAAGTAGATAAAACAAAACTAGATGAGTGGTCCTGTGGATCGTAATCTGACAACAGGAGTGTTTTGTTGAAGAACAATTGCCAGTGGAGAATTCACAATTGTGAATTTGCATCGGGTCTGACCCATAAACAATTCCATTAAGAAGATTTAGTGAAACTCATTTGTGATTCTGTGTTGATGGGTTGCCAAGGTAACAGCACAGCTTCCAGACTAAAAAATCGATTTTGATTGAAAACTGTGATGCAGCACTACACCTTCGGCTCTGATAATTTGTATTTCGTATTCCATAAGGACTCATGGTCCATTAATTTGTTCCCCCCCAAAAATTATCCACAAAGCAATTTTTGTTACCTTTCATAAAGCATGCAGTTTTGCATGTATTGTGAAATCTCTGTGATTTTTAAATCTATATACAGTAATCCAAAGTTTCCTGATTGGGATCATTGATATGCTCATTTGGAGATGAGGCTTCCAATCATGGCACAGGTGTTTCCCAATTGGGATTATGTGCCGTCAACAATATTGTAAAAGAAAAGATTGTCAGATGTACAAATAATTGGACTGTTTGGATATGGCTGTTGATGGCAATCCATAATTTATTGTCTGGCTTGAAATCAGACTGTCATTTCATATAACTGTTGGACATTTTCATTAAACTAGTGTTCAGTGTTATGTGTCAGACCATTTAAGAGGTCTACCTAGAATTGTTGTTCATTTGGGGTTCTTTTCATAAATGGGACTTCAATTTTTATCACAGTTTGAGCTTTTCGCTAAGGAAGGGATAGATTAAGGATGCAATGTGGTTGACAGCAAGGGGTCTACCTTTAATTGGGTTCTGTCCATAATTGTGACTGAAGTTTTACTCGTTGGAAATTTTCTGAAAGTGAATGTATGTGGTTTGACCATTGGGTGTGCCTGTAATTGCAGTGTTCAATTTGGGCACTTAGTCGTTTTCTCCGTTGTGGAAATTGTCTGCAAAAAATAAATAATGGATGTAATGCATTTCACCATTAGGTGTCTACATTGCTAATTGCAATATTCTATTTGGATGACTGTATACATCTCCATAACTGTGATGCTTCATTTTCTGTTTGTCGATTAAATGACATGCTATTTGATTATCTGAAGACTTAACAGCATGGAGTTAGTTTGTTAATGGGAAACCGCTGAAGGGAGTCTACAGAGCTCAGAAACAAATAAACAGCTTAAAATGAAAAGCAGACCTCCTGCCTTGAAGCAGAATGAACATTTACTCTTACTACTGAATCAATCAAAATATAATAAGGTTTGTTTTTTAGTGCTTCAGAAGGCATAAACTTTCATGAGGGATTTTGTAGGGGCATACATGTTCAGATTCCACAAGGGTCCATTGACTAGGTCGTAAAACACCCCATTATGTTTTTTTTCCCATGACTTCATTCACAATCAAATCTTCAATGCTTGACACGCGGTTAGACAAACAACATTGTTTAGAGTTTTGGAGGACACAAAATCTAATGACGAGTTTTCCAGGACTTCAGATACCTTGTGTTACAAATTTTAGAGTCTAGTTGTTTGGTTGAAGAGGACTGTACAATCATCAAGGTCAACTCTGAGGGATTGTTCAGTTGTGGTGGACTCATCCTGCATAGCCAATGATGCTTCACCAGAGACCAGGCATGCAATTTCCATAAGAGTTCACTGGCTTGGTTGTTGAAGCATAACCATACAATCATTTCTAGTATCGAAGTATTCATCATATACATCACCCTATATGACATTCCCATACAGTGTTTTCTATTCTTGTTAACCGGTTAAACGGACCGTTTTACATGCGCAATTTGGCCTTCCCTGTTCTACTTGAGCGCATTCACGCATCAATGTTTTTAGTGAGCCGTAGCTTAAATGTACAATGAGCTTAAGCAAAGTGTAAGTTCCTTATGTGTTTTTATTATTGTGGTCATCAGGTATACATAAGCCATGGATATTCTAAACTCCCTGGGGAACATTAAACTTCAAGCGGCTAATGAGTGCTAAGGGGTTAATTTAACACATTACCAGCCCAACTGTCACAGGTGTTCATACAGCCACCAGGGCCCAATGTCATAGAGCTGCTTAAGCACAAAAAGTTGTAAAGTGCAGAACAGTTATGGTTACCAGAAACAGGTTACCAACCAAAATATCATTTCACATGTACAATTTGTGACTGGTTCCCTGCTTAGCAGAACGTTGTGAAGCAATATTTTCTGCTTAAGCAGCTCTATGAAATAGGCCCCTGGTACCACGGAGGAAGGACCCAACTACATAGAGCTGCTTAAGCACACACTCTGAAAAATGTTACTAAGCAATAGGATACCAGCCCAAATATGGCATATTGATAATACAGTGTTTGTGACTGATGCCAAATAAAATTTAGTTAAGTAAACAAACTTGTTAAGCAATATTGCATGCTAAGCAATATTGCATGCATTAGAAGCTTAAAGAAATTGGTTCCTTGTCTCTTGTTTGAATGATGCAGGAGTATATTGTTTCATCTGCATAGCTTACATCACCACCCTTCCTTTTCCCCAAAAATATCTCCACATTGTCAGGAAGGTTTGCCATTGAGGGAAATGAAATTAAAACATTTTCATTTTGTGTCATATGCATGAGTCTGTTCCTTGACCTGTATGTAAAACCTGACAAATTGGATTTGCACGTACATGTATAGATGGAGTCACTGCTCATTTGTGCAGCGCCTGTGCGAGGCCTTTGTTCGCTTGCTGCACAAATGTTTGTTCAATCACAATTTCATTTTGTGCCACTTTACTTGGTTCAGCAGCCGGGGTTAACAAAAATATAATTCCCTGGGTCTACTTTGTGAACGCTCCTACTATTATGAAACTTTCAGAGGAGATAGAAGTACATTTCATTGGTGTGTATTTATTCTTTTATCTAATATATTTTGTTATCTCCAGGGAGTGAACGTCGATCACGGATGAGCAAGAAGAGATGTCCAGTGATGGCAGTAGACCTTGGTGATAGTGAGATCCAATTAATGAAAGCCTATGATGACCTTACACCAATCATTATAAAAACAGAAATGACAGGTAACTTGGCTTTTCTTTCTCCAGTAATGTCTGTCCTGTCGGGCTTGGCAAATATTTATATAGAAATATTAGTTCCTTAAATTTGTTGTGAAGAAATCAAAACTCTTGAATTGTGCCCCAGTTTTTATTTTCGAGCACAGTGTGAGTTGGAAGTTGCTGCTGATAAAATAGTCTACAGAATGGAAGAGTAGAATTTTTGCATGGATTTAAACTCGTTTAAACCTGAAAGGTTATTAAAGGTCATTGTTAATGCGTTCAACAAGGGCCCAGCACCTGGTTGCAACAAACTAATTGGACCTTAAGTGCATTAGGCTTCACTATTGCCGTAGTGATTGTTATTGTGCTTGGTTGCCAGGTTTGAATATTCCATTAGGAGTTGAGATGGTTTTAGGAATACATTTTGCTGTATGATCAGGTGCGGTAAAACTGCTCTACTAAATGACTATTGTTGGTATTATGTTTATTAGTTCAACTCTCACAGGTCCCCCATTACTACTCCTGTGTGAAGAGAAGCAACTCCTCCAGCCATTCCAGGAAATAGCAACATGTTTTTTATTTGGTAATGACATTTTAACACTTTTTACCCTCAGACATCAAGATTGAATGGAGCAGCTGTGGTGCCTTCCTGGCCGTGGGTGGCACACAGCCTGTAGAGAGCATCAGTGCAGTCAAATTCTACAACACCAACGGCCACCTGAGGTTTACTCTTAACATACCCTCACAAGTAAGGCTTAGAGTTGGGACTTGGGAGTAATTAGGGCGAGGGTGGGATAAGGGTAGAAGGTCTGAAGGTGATGTTTGTGTGATACAGGGGTGACTTCAGGATAGGGTTGTGGAGAGTGGGTGAGTGCAAATAATTGATGTTGTGGGAGATTCTACAGCAACAATGGACATGCTTAACTCACTCTTGATAACACTAAGTTATCTTGACTACTTGTAAGGATGATGTTTTGGTGGGGATGAAGGTCTTACATTCAATGTCTTACAAGTTTGGTGTCATGAGGAGAGTTGGGGTTCAAGTTGCTAGAACTATTTGGTTATGGGAATTCTTCATTAACAGACAAACACCTTGTTACTTCTACATGAGTATCAACACAGATTTGTTTAATGATCAAAGTCCAAGATTGATAGGATTGAAATGACATGAAATCATCGAGAAACTCAAGGCTGAACCTTCGCTTTAATTGTTCATTCCATTTAAACGACAGAGTGACAGATATTTTTGTTTTTGTCTATATCACAGCGCCCTCTTTCGGCTCTGACATGGGGTCACAATGATCGTCGTCTGTTTGTCGCATGTGGGTCTATCCTCCATGTGGCATGGGTTGAAAAGGGCGTGGCCCCATTGCAGGTGTTATGTCGTGAGGTCATCATATCGCTGGTGAATGAGGAGAAGATGATGGCAAAGCTTCCACTGCCAATTCGACTCAGGAGTAACGTTATGGAGAGGCTGGCACTAACTGTCAAGGTATTTCTTTCTTTGCATTTGGGGTTTCAAAAGAAAAGATTCTTGGTGTAAAAAGCAGCCAATTACCAACTTTTTCTACATACAAACATGGCGCTCGCTGTAATAAAGGTTTTGTTGGTCCATTTATGAGCTCAATTGGGCAATTTTAACCTTTGACCTGGTTTTGACACAAAATATTGAGTCCAAATCTCGGTAGGAACTTGTGAGCATCTATTGAATAAGGGCATGTGTGATTGTTTACAGAGCTCACTTATATATGTGTGTTTTTAGACCAGATCAAAAGTGAAAACTTGGTGCCCCCAACTATTCTTTGAGAATGCGATGGCATGGGATGTGATGGCATGTTAAACACTAGACCACTGTCTTGACGGCATGATGCATCAATTTGGTTAATTTTCATGGACTCAAATTGACTCTTCAGGCTACCACTATCCTTGGTTCCCCAAGGCGCCTCCACCTTGAATCAATCCTCGACACTTTAATTCCATTCCGTCTCCCAGGTCTAGAAGGTTTGATTGAAAAAGAGAATCGAGGCAAATCCTCTTAATTTGCAAAGTGGCAAGTGGGGTATGCATTGTAGATATCATTCACTCAGTTTGGACTTGGAATTGCCATTGTCTTGAGGGAGGGGGAGGAAGTTACAATTTGATAGAATCAGAATTCCATCATGTTGTCCAGAAGTGAAGGTATTTTGCAAAAATCTGAATCAAATCTCTAGTGAATTTTTATGTAGCTTCCTGAATAGTTTTCAAAAGCTATTGTTGCTTGGGGTAAACCTTTTGTCAGTAAATGAAAAAATTGAAATATGCTGTCACGATTCAACGAAAGCTCACTCGCAAAGCTCACTTAAAGCAAAATTGCTCAAATTGGTCACAATAATAAAGGCACTTAACCAGATTGCACAAATGATCTCATGGGGGGCATGCCTCTAAACACGGTTATTTAGAATACAGTTACTAAACCTTTCAAAAACAGTCGCGTATCTGTGTGATTTTGAATGATCATTCAACAAACTTCTTCTTAACCAGTTGCCGCCGAGATTCTTTGTATTTTTTCCCATCCCCCTGGAGGGATTATTTTGTCTGAATTGCCGGAATCATTTTTTTTGAGAGTGCCACTGGCGCAAAGAAACTCTGACTTGACAAGGCCAAAAGAACAAAGATTCCTTAATGGCATCTTGCATTTTGTTTTCTCTGCTGAGAAAATGTCAAATTCACGCACAGTAAATTGCAAAACATCAGCAGTTACCTACGGCATAGGATTGGTACTACACCTGGAACCTTGGCTGGATTCCCGGATCACTATGACTAACTCCATTGAGCCGAAATCGGTATCGATGTCTCATAATCCTCTTCTTGGAACAAAATGTCAAAGGTCTGGAAACTGGGATTACACAAAAACCACCTCTCAATAGCCAGTAAATGGTGAAATATTCAAGACCATGTTTTGTCTTTGTGATGTGAAACAAAGCGTTAGACAGCGTATGCGTGGTCTGTGCACGCTCAGCAGTGGAATTTCCAGGCGACCTTTGTTCCGGTATTCCGATATTACACAATGGTGCCTTTACACGGCTTTTGTATACACGTCATCCGGTGGCTACGGGTTAAGGAGAGTCACAGTCAGAATTGGTTTTGGAGAAGTACCATAAAGGAGAATAGATCACCTTACTTGTATGGTTATACATGTGTACATGTACACTGAACTAATTGTTTTTCGAAGAGCTTGCACTTAATTTTTAATGTTTGAGCAGATGAACTTGTTACCTTGCACACCCAGGTCTTTAATTTTAGGTGGGTGAGTTACATGTACGTGTAGAAATGTTCTTATCTACACATATGGATAAAGTTTAGCAGTTAAAAAACACTTTAATGTTATCAGTCCTACTATTAAAGAAAAGAAATAAGATGTCATACATTGCATACATTTCGATTTACATTTCTCCGAAATTGTCATCTCAGTTTTCAATATGAATATTTCATGAAAAAGCCCTGCTTGATTGTTTCTAAACCAGTGGGAAAAATGAAGGGTGCACTGGGACGAAACGTTAGACTCGAGCTCCTGAGACACCTGGCTATTCGCTGAAGTCCCTCGGTGCTGGATTTAGTTTGTAAGATTGAGCACTGTTGGGCCCCCTGACAGAATCAAATTTCTTTCCACGATTTCAGACTACTAAGTCTATGAAACTACAGTAGGCTGTACATTCTTGGACAAGGAAAACACCTACTGTTTGAAAAGGGGTGCAAATTAAACCTGGGCAAAGAATGCTTTTGCATTTTGTTTTTTTAAGCTCCAATCTTGGGTATTTTTGTCGTATATGTCAGTAGACTTTAGCAGTGATGGATGTAGCACGTAGGCTACCCTCAAGGGGTTTTCTGTAATGGCAGCAAAGAGCATTAAACAGTAACCCCTTAGGAATGTGAAAATATGAAAAGGGAGCTGGAAACACAGCTATATCAACAACATTGTGGCAATGGTGGGTCTTTTTGGAATTGTAGTTTCATGAATTGACCATTGAATTAGAATATAACAATGAGAGTACAAAATAAGCAAGTCATTTAATTTAGGTAAAGATACATGTACATATGTTTAGTGGCTTGAATTATAACAGACCTCGTTTATAAAAATAAGACCTTTATTATTGTTTGGCCATGTTGTTTTCGTCCATTCAAATCTATTTGTTCAAATTGAGGCTTGGAGAGAAAAAGATCCGGCCCCCTTTTTGTTTTATGTCAATCTTGCTTTTCTCACAACATGGGTACATGACAAAGATGGTTGCAGAATGATCTTAAAAGATCTTTAATGTTTGCACACCTGTGCTACAGTTCAAAATTCAAATTCTTTATTCCATTTGTAATCTGCCTTCCATTCAGGGGTGTATTCCAGATCCAACCAAGCTGAGAGAATTCGGCAGTAGACCTCCACCAGGTAATTTATGTTTCCCTGACTTTAGTTGTTCTTGCCCAACGCTGATGTACATGTGTAATAAAGCATTGTGTACTAGAAGTCCTGTTTAAGAAAGTTTCACTGTTACCTGTCTGTGTGTCTTATATTGTTATACAGCTGTTGGTTTTCTGTGGATTTTCTGCTATTAAATGCTATTCATGGAATAATATTTTTGATAGGAAGATATCTCAAGTCTTTAATTACTTCATTTATGCAAAGAAAGCATAACCCTTTGGTTGTTTTGGTCGTTGGATGTGCTGATCACTCTTCTGGAACTTCTGTTTTAGGGAGAGGAGAGAGCTGATTGTGTAGCTGTAATTGGTGCCCAAACTGCACCCACATACCCCTCTTGTGGGTATGTGAGCATACTTAACACATTTAGAAAGCACTTCCATTCCAAAACAACAAGACACTGGCACATGAGACCATGAAAACCGTGTCGTTCAATGCCTTCTTTATGGACATTTTTCTTCAAACTCAGCAATTTTGTTTGTGTCAGGTAATGAACGACTTCACTGCACAATGATCCGAACAGGAGATGACACCAATCCTAGCAGCTCCTGCTACACTTTGTTCCTGGAATATCTAGGAGGGTTGGTCCCCCTACTTAAAGGTCGGAGGGTCAGTAAGCTCCGCCCTGAATTTGTTATCTACGACCCTAAGGTGGATCAGAAACAAGGTAATGGAAAGAAAAACACACCAAAATATTTTCATAACTTTTATCTTATTTGGTATTATTAAAACCAAGGAGACGTTATCAGTGATTAGTGCTTTAGCCTGCATGCTTGAAGAAACTTTTGATGAGAGGTAATACATCAATATTAAAAAGCATTTGTCAAATTTTCTTAAATGTAACCTTTAAAAATTGATGAGAAGAGGTTACAGAAATATTGAATAAAAGTGTCATGTTTCATTTGGTTTGTTTACAACAGTTTTTTTCTCGAGCTTTTTAACATCACATCATATGCTTCAATCTACTTCAACCATGAAATGCAGAGGGTTCATGTTTGCCCTCCACAGTTTGCTCAGGAGAGTTTTTGGTCGTCACATTGCGCCCGTTGCACGATGACCCAATTGTTTGTGTTTGTTCCTTTTCGTGGTTTGCATGCAGATAAAGCAGCATGGTTGTATTTATCTGTGGTGTTTACGGTGTAAGATGGTATTTTTTGTGAGGCCTGTGAATGTTTTTCACATTTGTGCCAGCCATCTGAAGGTCCCAAACTGCCCGTGCAGTGCCGAGTTGTGAGTGTGAATTTTGTAATCGACTGCTTTTAGGAAAATTTGACTCTTTTGGGTAAACTGTGGAGGGCGCACTGTTGTGAATCGCACAGATTGAACATTACCTTCCAATGATCTTTATAGGATTTATAATTGCATTTTCTGGATGGGATTAATGGATGATCCAAAAGGTTTCTTAAATTGAAAAAGCATCTTAAATCTTTGTCTGATAAAGGCATGGGTGACGAAGATGAGAGATTGCCTTTGGGTACAACTATTTCATCTTCAAGTAGTAGCTCCAGTTCAGATGACAGTGAAGATGAAGCATTATCAAGAATGATGAGGAGGAATGGCACATCAGTGAAGGATGGTGGAGGGGGAGGAGGCGGTGGAGGGGGAAGCCCTAGACTGATACGTGATGGAAGTAATGGTACAGATACACCCAGACGGAAAGAGCGCCAGTATGATAGCTTATTCTTGGAGAGTCTCCCTGAGGTAAGATGTTCAAGAAACAAATTCTGCGTCTAGCAAAATTTGTATTTTAGGGAGAGTGTGTAAAGTCCATTTCCTTGAAGTGAACTGATCTGTGAGCTAGATAATTCACAATATGATGTATGGTTCGCTCATCTTGGGAAATTATATCTTACACGTTTCTGTCAATACTTTTTCTAATTTTACTTTCTTGTAGCAAAATCGCCTTGTGGAGGTCACCTCCAATATATGGGGCACAAAGTTCAAGATTCATGGCCTGGCTCGCTTCCTGCCATCCAACCTTGGTCAGGTCAACTATAGGACGAGCCTCCTTCACCTGCAGCCCCGGCAGATGACCATCGCACTGGTGGAGCTACGCCCTGATGCTAAGCCACGAAGGGATGACGATGCAGACTTTGATCCCAATGTATTCAGTGAGGATGAGGATGACCCTGGAGGTAAGAGGTTAAGCACATTTATCAAATCTTACATTTTATGCATTTAGTGTCTAAAGGGTTCCTTCAAGCAGCTGATGTTGCCTGAATTTGGTAAATTTAGTACTGAATAGCCATCTGAACATGCATTGTTTGGCATCCGTGTGAGATTATACATTTTGAATGTATTGCTCATAGTTCCAGTTTGAAAGAGCTGGAAGTCCCATTGAGTTTTCCCTTGGAAAAAACCTGATGGCTTCATTCAGGGGGTAGTGTTATGCATACAATCACTCCCAAGAAATTTTTACCGGCTACTTTTAAAATATGTCATGATGGTGTCTTTTTCAGAGCCACCTCCACAACCCCCCTTGAACAGAGCTGGTGGCCCCGCCCCCATTGCTCCAATGAAATCAACCAATCGTAGCTTCTCAAGTAGTGATCTTGACGTTGCTGACCAGGAACCCCCTCCACCTGCAATGGAAGTTCCCAGGCAACGAGAAGTAACCAATGAGAATATTCCCCCTGCATCTAAGGTCCAACCTGATCGAGAACAGTTCATTAGGCAGGGGGCAGTACCAAAACGACGGACTACAAATATACTTAAAAATTCGTTGGAAGCATCCACAACAGTGGCGGGGAGGACAGGATCACTAGACGTAGTGGAAAATGCCCATATTATAAATGGAACCACTGAAATTGTGGATGGAACCTTGCTTTCAAGCGACCCATGTGATTTTGAAGAACTGCAGTCTGACATGCCACGTTGGGCAGACAGTGCAAGCCAGTTGATTCCAAGTAGTGTCTCACAGCATCACCCAACTGATGGTGTGACCAACCAAACAATGGACCACAAATCTCTGTTGATGGAAGTGCATGAGGGCTGCAGTGTCGGGACACCATCCTGCAAGAAGCTTGACAGCTTACGACGTGGAAGCGAGAGAGGAGATTTAACAGTGCAATCACAACGGAGTCTGAGTCCGGCGTCGAAGGGCAATCGACCGCGGTCTAGCTCCACTCCAAAGATTACAATGCAAACAGACAACAGAAACAGTAATAGTTTACAGAATGGTAGCGGAAGAGACAGTAGCCCATCAGGGGTGGGGAAGTCACCCCAGGAGAAACGCAAACGTCCCAAGTCTAAGACTCGCAGCAGGAGTGAAAGCTGTGCTGGGACGTCATCCAGTGGTGGCAGGCAAACCACACAGAATCAAGACAGTGAGATTGTCCCCGAGCAAGAAAAGACAAAGAAGATGAAGGAGAGACGTACATCCCTTTGTGGAGGGGGAAGTCCATCCAGAGGGCAACTGAAAATTCATGCCGACAGCTCAGAGAGTGAAGGTGCTGATAACAGCAGTGATGAGACACCAGCTAGCAGTTCCAAATCCCGTAAGGCTAAGCTGATGAGGCAGTATGCAGACTGCAAATCAAGGGTGTTTGTCATGCACAACAAAGCACCCCTCTGGAATGAGGGCACCCAAGTGTACCAGTTGGACTTCGGTGGGAGGGTGACCCAAGAATCAGCTAAGAACTTCCAAGTGGAGTTAAATGGAAAACAGGTAAGATTTTTTTGTTGTGGGGGATATTCTATTCTATATTGTTAAGACTGCAAACTGCAGAACTGGACATGTTATTTGGTAAAAGCAAAGCAATTGTATTGCAATCTTGAGGTCTGAGGTTCCATTCTCACAATCATTAAGTTTTTTTTCAGTCCAAACATTTATGTATGTGTATACAACTAGTCAGATTGTCTTACTTGTCCAGTTATCAGATTTTTTTAATCTGAATTGAAATTTCCAAAATGCAAAAATCTATTAACCAATCTGTTTACCTCAACTGCAGTGGAACCTCTCGATATGGGAAATACCCAAGCGGGCATTCTCCTGACTTCCATGGGCCAATCAAATTATTCAAGGTGCATAAGTTGGCCGTTTTGCATATTAAATTAGTTCCTTTTTTGCCTGCCTGCTTCAGGTGATGCAGTTTGGTAGAATTGATGGTCACGCTTACACATTGGACTTCCAGTATCCGTTCGCGGCCCTTCAAGCGTTTGCAGTTGCACTGGCAAATGTTACGCAGCGTCTGAAGTGAAAATGGAACACTGGATGAAGTCATCAATGGGAAATAGTTTCTATGCCAACCAGTCATTGACGGAGTAGTTAGTGCATACTCTTGTTCACTATCTTTGAGGCAAGTATGTTGAGTATGGTGTAAGGTCACCACAATGGACATCACTACTGCAGTATTAGATGTTACAACACAGAACTGGTGGCTTCATATTTACTTAATTGCAACATAGCCGAGAGTCAGTGGGCTTTTAACTTATAAAGGGAAGTTACAAAATTGCTGTATGTTTGTTTCAGCCTCTGGACTTAGTAAATAAATCATAGAACTTTCCCATAGCAGTGTTTGCATGAGAAACATACCAATCTTTTACAATGGTTGCCATAATGGCAAGCTATACTAGAAGTTTGCTTTTGATGTAGACAAAAGCATAGTTGGAAATCATTGTTAAAAATTTACGCAAGATGCAAAACTAGTTATCAATATTGTACCTTCCCTTTTAATCAATACAGTTTAATAAAAAAAAGTGCAGCTTCAGGAGAAGCGCCAGCTTGTAAAGTTTTCACGTAATTATTCTGTGCATTGATGTCTTGCTTTTGGCCCCAAACATTGAAGCTAAAGTTTCACACACCTCTGACTTGAGAATGTTTGATTATTTATGCAGCCACTTCTTGAGTTGATCAATGGTAATAAATCAAAGACTCGAGTTGTTCATGGAATGGATGAAGGAATATGCATACTTCACAAACTATGTAATTCAAACTGTTTGTTTTTCATTACGAACCACACAAGGGTCAGTATGATAATACATTGTAAAGACAAAGTCAGGTTTACATTTGCCAGGTTGTTGTCATTTTTAATTTATCTCTGGGGTTTTTTTTGTAGGGGGGGGGGGTAACGACAACACTTTTTGTCATGTACAATTTACTGAGAGAAATAAGGAAGTTTGTTGCTACAAAAGCTCCTTTCTTGTTTTTTCGTATGATTTTTTACCTTTTAGCAATAGGGATTGGAATTTGGAAGTTTACAGTGTGTAATTTATGTCAATAGATTGCTGCTGCCATCAAATACTTACTGCCATCATTTATGGTTCTTACCTCTCTTACCAAAATAGTTTGGGCCTGAATTATAAACATTTTTGGTTTAAATGTTGATTAAATAAACCATTCGCTGCATCATGGGTTGTAATGCTACATTTAATCGGTCATTTCAGAAATCACAAATGCAACAGTGTATAACTTAATACGTCAAACACTAAAGAAAAAAAAGAAAAATGATTATGGGTGAATGAATGTACATTTTTGATTCATTTTTTTAAAATCAGAACTCACAGCGATCATAATTTTCTTGATACCAACACGACATCAAAGTTTACCTCCCCCCCCCCCCAAAAAAAACGACTTATATATGTTTAGTTTTGTATATTTATTAATGCATCAGCAAACAATTTTTCCAAACTTAAAATCTATATTACAAACCAACAGTAAATCTAAATTAATACTTGAATAACAACTCAATTCTAAAAAGAAATCTCTGAAGGCAAAGTTAACCAAATAATTTATTATTCTCCATGCAAGAAAAACATTTATGAGAAATCAATTTCTTTATTAAAAGATCAATTTTAGATTTTAGATACACTGCACACAATTGTAGTAACATGCCAAACATATAACTGTAACTCAAATAATGAGAACAATGTTGTTGTTTTTCTAAAAACCCTGTACCCTTTGCAATTCCTTTTGTGTCTGTAAGTCTGTATATCAAATGAGTTAATACAGATGAAGATTTTGTATGAGTGAAAGGGTAAATGAGGATACACAAAGAACACAGAAATGTATTTAGGGCCAAAAACAAATCTTGGTTTGTGTTCCGCGCATTTGATGCACCCAACCTGAGCCACAAATTTTGTTCTTTTATTTAGGAGAATTTTCAAAAAGTTATAATGCTTTGAAGAAAAACACATCAATAGATTTTTGCAACTCGGCTTATAAAACTCATATTATATGACAATAAATAACTTAAGTTTATGGTGTTAAAGTCACTGCGTATCAAGCAAGTTGTCTGCACTTTGACCAAATAGCAAAATTCTTGTTGCTGCTGAATTTAAACCCTGTTTAAAGCATGTTGCTTGACATGGACTACTTGGCAATGGGAGACTTTGAGGGACGCTAGATGGCAGCAGACTTACCTGGTAAATCCACTGTTCTTGGAAATGTACGCATACTTAGAACTATGTAAACAGTGGAAATTTATCTGGTAAGTCTGCTGTCGTCCCAACACCTCCCATTTGAATTTGACCCCTAACTTGGCATCAAATGCAAGGGGATTTATACCCTGTTTATTACAATTAGATTATCAAAACAACTTTGGAGGATAAAATGAGTGCTTCCCAAGTCGGATTAGCTGTATACTGTTGATTGTAAAGCCTGAAAGTAAAGTAGCTACATGATTAATATTTTAGTATTGGTTGAATGTAAACAATGTCAGGAGAGTTGATGTGCTGACATGTGCCAAAGAGGTTTTTGTTATCTGGGTATAATCTATCCTGATGTGACGCCCATTTTCCCTTTGGTACCCAATGGGCTAACAATGACTTCCTTATGAAGAGAAAGACACTTTTTATGGGTTCTGTGAAATAGGCAATACTTAAAATTTATGAGCTCTTTTCCATGGTACATTGTCATTCTATTGTTGCAAGGTCAAACTTTGGCAAAGGTCAATAGCATTAGGCTCTAGTCAGTGTGCTTTTTTGTTTTACTTAAAGAACAGTACAGCCTGCATTTATGTCACATGAATGGGATAAAGGCTTAGGAACTGACAATGTGCTCGTTGTGGGACTGTAGTCTTTATCTAAGAAATGTATCAAACGCTTAAAGTAAACTTTACTTCCAATTACTCGTATATACTACCTTTTCCAACTTCTTTTAGTAGTTTATTATTATTATTTTTCATAAGTTTTATCAGAAATCCTTGCCCCCCAAATTAACTGAAATTCAACAGCAACTACATGTATGTTTTACTATATTTATTCAATCATTATCTAGAATAACAAATTAGTTTTGTTTTGAGATGAAAAATGTGCCAAAGGTTATAATGTGACAGGACAAGAAGTGTTTCTCAGAAATTTTCTTATGACAGCATTTTCAGACTAAGCAACTTGTTACTTTTTACTGAACCTCTTAGCGATTACTTTGTGCATTTGTTTTGGCTTTTAAAAAAATGTTTATTGCTTAAAAGCAGAAAGTTTTTATATCTGCTTGAAGTGTGTGAGGTATACTTAAGGCTCCTTTTTCAAGTCCTCATCAGTGAGGAAAAATAGTTTTGCAGAAAGGATTCTTAATGGTTTTTTTAATCGCTGTTGGTATTTGAGCAGTTGTTCTCACTTTAATATTACTGAAGAAAACAGTTGTTTTGGGTTTGTGGTTTTCATTTGAGAGAGATTAAGGGTTACTAAAGTAGGGGTTTGGCATACATGATAATGATACAAAAGGGGTGGCATTAAAGCATATTTCTGTTGACTGGCATAAAGGGCTACTATTAGTATTGCATATTGCTATAATACATTGTGGGCCTACACGCCTACCAATGCCTGAATGTAACAATGATCTTTATTTGTATGTTTTTATGTTTTTGTTTAACTATGCATGCACTTGGTCATAATTACCAATAATGTCTTTATCCTTTTAATAAGTATGATTGATCTTGGCATGACGTGGCTGATTGTGTGTTTGCATGAATGGATGGTTGGTTTGAAGTGGTCTACAATGTGATTAAATCACTTATGTAACCTGCCATTTGATTGGTTTATTTTACCTTGTAGGGAAACGGTTTGACCATTCCAGTTTGTTGTTAGAAGCTGTTTCCTGATACAATGAGTTTATGTAGTACAGCCAATCTGCAGTTCTGCCCAGCTCATGGTAACGTAATCAAAAATACCCACAAATTCACATGGAGATTACCTAGCAAAAAATTATTTTCCTCATTTTGAGGGGAAGAGTTTAAATGGATGTCTGGTTTGTCAGACAGTTTTTCTAACATAGAGAGATGAATTAATATGTAAATGTAATGAATGTTTTTCTCAACTCACAAAACAGGATGTGTGTGCGAGAGTGATTTCGAGTCCTGCCTCTACTTGTTATATCTATGTTTCCTCTATCTAGTATGGTATTCACAGTAATTAATATTGTAAAAGTAGTATTTAAAGAGTTGTAAATCAGATTACCTTGAATGGAAAAGGGTAAAATCTGATATTAAATTGATATCAAGTAATATATTGTAATTGTATGTTCAAAAGAGATTTTATATGTCAAGTATTGGGGTATTAAGAAAAAAACAAACTGTGTATTCACACAATGTTGATTGTGATAAAAAACATTCTTGTTATAATAAAACAAGATTTATTGTCTTGGAAACATTATTGTTGTTTCTTTATTTTAGAGTTGTTATATGGGGAAAATGTGTTTGGAATACTCTTGCTGTTTAGTACCCAATAAATTGAGCAGGCCCCCTCCCCTTAAAAAAAAACCATTAAATAAATAAATCATTAAATAAATAAATAATCAACTATTTTGCACAATACCCGTTTTAAATTAAAGAAATAGGTGTATTTTTTGTTCATCTATAAAACATGGCTATTATTGCTATTAGGGCTTGTTTTCATAAAAAAGGCAGGTAGGTGATGGGATTGTGCATTTGATGATTCAAGTATTGGCACATAGTAAGAGAAAGATGTAATGAGAAAGATATTTGGCTGTGAGACAATGGCAGATTTGGTCTACCTATAATTTTTTCAAAGGACAAATCTGCGATGGCCCTATAGACAAATATCTTTCTCATGACATTATCTGCCTGTGTGCCGTATTCCATGCTTGTATCATCAAAGGCACAATTCCCCCAAGTATTTCCCCTATCTGCTCCACATAAAAGCCTAAGATTCATCCTAAGATGAGTTGTCAATATAATAATGCCAGTCTTACATAACGAATGTATCTACCAATAATTAGGTACTCAAGGCACCTGTTATTTTTTATACAGGTTTTTGAAGTTTTTGAATTCTGAGACCCATTTATGCTGCACCTTAACTGGGTTCTTTTTACATGCATTACACAATGCATGGGACCAATGGCGCAACTAAGGGGGCACAAGACCCCCCAACTGATGTCCATGCCCCACACTCCCTCCCCCCCCCCCCCCCCCCCCCGCAATTAAAAAAAATAAAAAATAAAAATTGTACAAAAATTACATGACAATACTTTCGTAAAATCTGTAAATCCGGAAAAATCTCATCCCTGATCTAGCTTTTTTAGGCATTTAGTCCATAGGCGTATGAGCCTGAGGGGGGTTTGGCTGGCAACTCCCTCAAAGAAACAATTCGGGCAAAACTGCTGTGATAATTCAGGCAAAAAAAAAAAAAAATTCTAGAAATTGGTACTTTGTAAAAACAAGCTCAAGTTTATTAAAAATCTGTATTTTTCTTCCAGCCAGCAGGCTGAATTACAATATACATTAACATACATAAAAGCGTACATTAACCCAAAACAGTTTTGGCAAAACAGTGGTTACAATTCAGGCAAAACAAAATACTTGGTACTTGTGTTTTTATCCGAGTAAGATTTCGGGCAAATCAACCCCTCTGCCCCCCTGAACCAAATAGTCCCCATACGCCTTTGAGGAAGTCTCACGTGATTTCAATATTATTTTTAAATAATTCCTGCAAACAATCACACTGCTGCTGCATTGACATGTTCAGTAATTATTTTCATATGTTTGAACCAATGACATATGCCTATGTATTTGTAGTGGAAAACCAGAGACAAAGTCATTTATCATCACTAAAAAAGTCAGTGGCCCTTGTGTTGTACCCTTGGGGGACCCCAATATTAGTTGTTTCCCAACTGGAAATACTACCATTGTATCAAACAGTTTGGCCTCTGTTGGATAATAAACATCACAACCAAGGAATAATAGACCAATTGTGCGACAATGCGGTCACGTGACCCCATAATCGGGTATGATGTCATACAGCTGGTGAAAAAATATGTGTAAAGAGATAGGCCGTGACACAGAGTTCGAAAACAGTCGATTATACTTTCGTTAAGCAATTAATTAGTTAATCAGCCCCTTTATTTAAAGTAGTATGGTGTGGCATTAATTTAAATCACATCTCTGTTTCATAATTATTAAACGAGTCGTTAAATTATTAAACGAGTCGTTAAATTATTAAACGAGTCGTCGAAGGGTGAACATCGTGACCCCTCGCTGTTCGTTTTGATTTATTATCTAGAGAAGATAGATTAAATTTTTTGATGGACCATTCTGATGAAGCTATTATTAATTACGTTGCTAAGTATATATTTTTATTTACTGTGTTAAAATGTATGACCAGACTTAGTTAACTATTTTGGTCTATGTTAACATTCCTTTCTTCCCAAACACGACTCACATCATTGATTGTATATTCTTTGTTGTTACCCTCCCCAGGGTTACGGGGTTTGTTCCAGGTTGGAATAAAATAAAATACAATACAATACAATACATAATTTAACATAATTCTTCTGAAAAGAGGTTTTTTAAGCCATGCACTACCGGCGTCGGACGACTATTATGTAGCCACTCGTCTGTTATTTTGTTTGTAATGTTGGCCTAAATCACTGTAAAAAAAGGATAAACAACGTTGGAAAAGTGAGCATTAATACCTAGCCTTGCAGAATTTCAAATAGGAATCACACAGTTTTGGAAAGCAATTTCTTTGGAGGATTTCAGCTTCAAAACAAGTTTGAGCTTTGGTCATTGGTTTAGCGTTTTCGCGTGTTCTGTTCAACCGCAGTGACACAGCTGTTCCGACCAAACCGTAACCGAGTTGTTGGCTCGGTTAGGCTTGGTTTCAAGATGGCTGATTCCATAAACATACAAAAAGTGTCGACAGAATTCTTTTAAAAATAAAAAAATATTAAAGCATACCTATCCAACAATGTTGATAAAATTACAGAAACTAAGTTCCATTACTTGAAAATAAAAAGAAGGCTGTACATTTTGAGAACATTAATTTCTAAGAAATGTACCCACGTCACAGACTGTTCCTGGTTACTGACCCGTTTTTGTGTAGCTCTAAAAAATTGTTCTGGTCTGTGAATTTGATGTCAGAAACTTGTTTCTTGTCGAGGTCGCCAAAACACGCCCCTGGGGTCAACACCCACTCAGTTATTTTCTCCTTTTTCATTACATGTGGCCATCCTAAGGGTTTTAATTAATGCTCAACACGATTTTTTTAAAAAGAGTTGGTGGTCTAGTGGAAGGACTCTATGACTCTGTATGTTATAGTCCTGGGTTCAATTCCCACTCTAAAACTTTCTTTTTCATTGCCTGTGTCCATTCCAAGGGTTTTAATTAACGTCAGATGCAAGTCTCTGAAGGTGGTCCAGTGAAAGGACTTGAGGGTTCTGGACACTTTGGTCCTGGGTTCAATTCCCACTCTGTAACTTTTCTTTTTCATTGCCCATCTCCAGGGTTTTAATTAATGTCAGATGCAAGTTTGTAATGAAGAGTTGGTGGTCCAGTGGAAGGACTCAGTGACTCTGGACTGTAAGCTTCTGGGTTCAATTCCCACTATGTAACTTTTCTTTTTCATTGCCTGTGTCATTTCTAAGGGTTTTAATTAACCTCAGATGCAAGTGTCTCACGAAGAGTTGGTGGTCCAATGGAAGGACTCAGTGACTCTGGACTTTAAGGTCCTGGGTTCAATTCCCACTCTGTAACTTTTCTTTTTCATTGCCCGTGTCCATAAGGGTTTTAATTAACGTCAGATTAGCAAGTATCTCAAGATGAGTTGGTGGTCCAATGGAAGGACTCAATGACTCTGGGTGCAATGGTCTTGGGTTCAATTCCCACTCTGTAACTTTTCTTCTTCATTGCCTGTGTCCTTTCTAAGGGTTTTAATTAACGTCAGATGCAAGTTTCTCAGGAAGAGTTGGTGGTCCAATGGAAGGACTTAGTGCCTCTGGACCCTATGGTCCTGGGTTCAAAATCCACTTTGTAACTTTTCTTTTTCATTGCCCGTGTCCATTCTAAGGGTTTTAATTAACGTCAGATGCAAGATTCTTAAGTTGAGTTGGTGGTCCAATGGAAGGACTCAGTGACTCTGGACCCTATGGTCCTGGGTTCAATTCCCACAGTGTACAACTCTGGCCTTTTTATTAAAACGAGTTAAATTAAATTAAATAAAATTTTAGCAAAAGGAGCTTTTTCTTTTTCTTTTTCTTTTTCTAGTTAACTAAGCTCGGACCTCAGGTTCAGCGGCAGGGGTGGGAATTGAACCGGGGACAGTAGCTTGCCGACACCCGGTCTTCCCTGTTGAGCAAACGGGTCCCCCCGAGTAAATGTGTTCGTTTCTAATATATATAGAATAAATTTGTACTTAGAAATTTTTTCACACTTGGCTCAGTGCATTATATATACAGCAGGCAAAGGATTCTGATGACTAGATATTGGGACCAGGCAAGGTAAGGACTATGGGGGAAGTTTGTACTTAGTAAACATTGGGTAGAGACTAGGTAGTGTCTTCTAAGGGGAAGTTTGTACTTGGTAATTTTTACTCACTCAGCTCAGTGGAGTATGATGACTGGACATTGGTTTGGGACTAGGTAGTGTCTTCTAAGGGGAAGTTTGTACTTAATAATTTTCACTCACTCAGCCAATGGAGTGTAATGGCTGGACATTGGTTTGGGACTAGGGTAGTGTCTTCTAAGGGGAAGTTTGTACTTAGTAATTTTCACTCACTCAGCCAATGGAGTGTAATGGCTGGACATTGGTTTGGGACTAGGTAGTGTCTTCTAAGGGGAAGTTTGTACTTAGTAATTTTTACTCACTCAGCTCAGTGGAGTATGATGACTGGACATTGGTTTGGGACTAGGTAGTGTCTTCTAAGGGGAAGTTTGTACTTAATAATTTTCACTCACTCAGCCAATGGAGTGTAATGGCTGGACATTGGTTTGGGACTAGGGTAGTGTCTTCTAAGGGGAAGTTTGTACTTAGTAATTTTTACTCACTCAGCTCAGTGGAGTATGATGACTGGACATTGGTTTGGGACTAGGTAGTGTCTTCTAAGGGGAAGTTTGTACTTAGTAATTTTCACTCACTCAGCCAATGGAGTGTAATGGCTGGACATTGGTTTGGGACTAGGTAGTGTCTTCTAAGGGGAAGTTTGTACTTAGTAATTTTCACTCACTAAGCCAATGGAGTGTGCTGACTGGACATTGGATAGATATTGGGACCAGGCAAGGTAAGGCCTATGGGGGAAGTTTGTACTTAGTAAATACTGGGTAGAGACTAGGTAGTGTCTTCTAAGGGGAAGTTTGGACTTAGTAATTTTTACTTGCTCAGCTCAATGGTAACCAATGGGGGAAGTTTGTACTTAGTAATTTTCACTCACTCAGCTCAATGGTAACCAATGGGGTGTGATGACTTGTACCGAGTAAATTTCTGGACATAGACACGGGCAACTAAATCGGTTTACTAGACTGTTGACACCAGGCGTATGAAAAAAGAAGATGGCTGTTTATTTACTTAAATACCTTTTAAAAAACACAATTTACAAGGATAATAAATAAAGTATTTATAAGTATTCAATATTTTTGTGCGTGGGTTATTTTAAGCCTCCAGCGTTTTCAGAATTTTGGGTCACAACAAATAGATAACATAATAAATAGGCAAGTAATTGCAAGAAAACTTAATTATTGGGAGAAAAAACAAGTTTTTCTATATTTTCGCCATGTGAAAGAAAAAAACATTCTCCTATAATACAATTTTAACGTTAACTTTTGTGGAGAAACAGGGATTTTGTACAGGGCTTATTTTAACCGCAGTATCAAAATAAGCAATCTTTGAATGCTATTTCTTCAACTTTGAAATATTTCAGATGAAAGGGTTACTCTGGAGGATTGATACTTTACAACCAGTGAGCGTACAGATTAAAACAATCCCTTCACTTTGCCTTCAACAAAAATGAAAAGGGCTATGACAGCATCACAACATTGCATACTATTTAGATGTACATGTTTGTATTAATGAATTTGTGAACATTAATTTTGTTCAATACAGTATCTCTGGAAATAAACTTTTTCTTTGTGAATCATTCAGAATGGTGCAAATTATCAAGGCAGTACAGTGAATAGAATTGTTCCAGACATTGATCCACCCGAATCAATACTTCAATGTCATTTTCACTCATTTTTTCTCTATACTTTTAACAGAATGATTTATAAAGACATTGTCCCCATCCTTTGTGTTCCCTGTACTACCTTGACAATACTGACAATTATGGATGGTCCTTTATTAATGTAAGTCTTACCAGCTCCATTAAAATATTTCAAATGTTCCTTGTATTTATGATAAATGTACATGTAGTTGATGTCAGATGAGCAGCTTGCCAAGTTTCTGAAAGACAAGACAAGATAAAAGATTTGCATAATTAATGAATCATGAAAAAACTGCTCAAAAAGGTTTACCCTGAGTAGAAACTGCAATCTGAATTTTTTTTTTAAATTGATGTCAACCACAAGGTAAAATGTTCATGAATCTTAACAAAAACAAAGCACCGACTTGGCAGGTATTTTTTGACCTACATATTACTGTTGATGCTGCCCCTTTTAAAATGTTGACAGTTCTCAAAAATCAAATTGTGGCTCAAAAAGTATTTCTGACATGAAAGGCTTACCTCAAGCGAACTTATAAAACTAAAATATAACACTCAATCCAACAGATCAAAATAATTTGATCAGAAATTATTTGGAAAAACAAGTGCACTATAGTACTTAGGGTACTAAATTCAAGGTCAAAATTCTCGTTTTTCTTTTTGCAAATTTGTTTGTGTGTAAATTATGTTACATAAATACAAAACTCAGCATATCAAGCACTTACACTCCTCTGATTATTTTTTAAAAAATCACCCGGTTTGTGGCAGGATGATTTTTGTAATTTGTGCCAAATTGATTTATTCTTGAAGGTTTGCCTCTTCCAAATATTTAACCTAAACTTAAACATTAAGGTCATTTAAAATATAAATACACACGTTACCTCTTATTAAAGTTGTAGATGGCTGATTTCTCCGAAGGTGAACATTTTCACGATTTGTAAACCAAGGAGTTGGCTTCAGACGAGTGACCTGAAATAAAAGACCAAGGATTCAAAATGTTATTTCAGCTCAGATATTACCAACTGTCAGACTGACAGTGAAGTTTACAATACAAGAATTCATAAAAGTCTTCCACAGAGTCTACACTGCTATAGTTTTGTTACTAGGGTTTCTTCATGCGTCTTAGTTTTCTTTAATCAGAAATGTTTGGTTTGGGTGGGAGGGGGGTGGGCACAGTTGAAGATTATTAAGTGTTTCCAAGGGTTAGCTCTTCCAGATATTAAACCTAAACGTAAAAATCAAAGCCATTTAACCAGTTGGTGCTGGATGTCGTGTTTCCCCTGCCTGGAAACGGAAGCCGTCTTGAAAAAGGTCTTGAATATATTGGCATTTTGTGGCCATTGAGAGGCGGTTTTTGGGTAATCCCTGATTATAGACCTTTGTCATTTTGTTCTAAGAAGGGGATTATGAGGCATCGAAATTCCACAATTGTTAAATCATATGTAAAGGCTTATATTTTGTAATTCACGCTGCGTGAATTTGACATTTTCTCAGTCGAGTAACAATACGGGCGATTCAATAAAGAGAATCTTTGTTCTCTTGGCATCATCAAGTCAGGGTTTCTTTGTGCCAGCGGTACCCTCAAAGGAAGCAGATTCCAATAATTTTGCCAAAAGAATTCCACTAGGGGAATGGGAAAAAAAATAAATAAAAATCTGGAAAAAACGTAACCTTATAAATACACAGCTTACCTCTTTGTATAAAGTGAGCTGGCTGGTTTCTCTGAAGGTGAACATTTTCATGATATGTAAAATGAGAAGTTGGCTTCAGATAAGTGACCTGAAATAAAAGACAAAAGATCAAAATTTTTCTCAACATTTAACCTCAGACATTCTCTCAGGTCAGACTGTGAGTACAAGTCAGAATTTGTCCCAGTTTGGGTGAAGTATATCTACAACACCATCAGAGAAATGCCAGACCATTTGAGAAAAAAACACAAGTGCACTATAGTATTTAGTGAACTAAATTCAGGGTCAAAATTCTCGTTTTTCTTTTGGCAGATTTGTTTGTGTGTAAATTATGTCACTAACTAACTCAGGTTGGTATGGATGGGGGGAGGGGAAGTTGCAGATTATTAATTTTTTCCAAGGGTTAGCTCTTCCAGATATTTAACCTAAACCTAAAAATCAAAGCTCTTAAAAAAGTAACCTTATAAATAAATACAAAGCTTACCTCTTTGTAAAGTGAGCTGACTGATTTCTCTGAAGGTGAACATTTCCATGATTTCAGATAAGTGACCTGAAATAAAAGTCAAAAGATCCAAACATTATGCAAATATTTCTCAACATTTCACCTCAGACCTTCTCTCAGGTCAGAGTGTGAAGTCAGAATTTGTACAACTTATAAATATTTGGTAAATGTGCAAAGACTGTGATTGAAATGGTAAAAAATTATCATTCTTTGTTTTGTCCAAAAAAAGACACTATAATAAAATAAGTTTTACTGTCTTTTATGTTTATTCATAACTTTGTCCCAATAAAACCATGTTCCTTGCAAAGGTTTATTTTAGGGCAAATTAGGTAAAACAATGATTTGAAATGCAGGGTTAGCCCATACCTCGATAAAAAAAGCTTATTTTTCTCAAGAGGGGTTTCACACAAGAGGGCTCTATTTTACATTAATAGAGTTGTTCAACAAGGGAAAATACACAAAATAAATCCACAGGGGTTCTATTGGCAAGTCTAACTACTGGTACATATATTGAATCTGATTTGTTAATGTATAAGCAGAAACATTTGTCTCAAGGACAGCCCATACTATTATTATCATTGTAGTAAGTGAAACAATGTAATTAATTTGTGCATGTATTATTTACAGAGGATGGATTCCCCTGAGGGACAAAACTCTCACCCAATGAGTTTGGGTGAAGTAGATTTACATTCCCATCAGTGAAGTCCCAGGCCATTTGAGAAAACAAGTGCACTATAGTATTTAGTGAACTAAATTCAGGGTCAAAATTCTCATTTTTCTTTTGGCAGATTTGTTTGTGTGTAAATTATGCCACTAAATAACTCAGCATATCAAGCACATACACTCCAAGTACTCCTCTGATTATTTTAGAAAGAACTGTGTTTGTGGCAGGAACATTTTGTAATTTGTGCCGAATTGATTGATTCTTTAGGGTTTACTTCTTCCAAATATTTAACCTAAACTTAAACATTAAAGACGTACGCTCGTCAACGCCCAACAAACAAATTCGTGCAACGAAAGATCAACTTTGACAGGTGCACACGCTGTACGTAAACAAGGTTGAGTACATGATAGTTTTGTGCCACAGAAATAGCCAACGGGTAATGGTGATGAGCCTACATCTTTAAGGTCATTTAAAAAGTAAACTTATAACTAAATACACACGTTACCTCTTATTAAACTTGTAGCTGCCTGATTTTTCTGAAGGTGAACATTTCCATGATTTGGAAAATAAGGAGTTGGCTTCAGACCAGTGACCTCCTGAAATAAAAGACCAAAGATCCAATTATTATGCAACATTTCACATCAGATAAAAAAAGGCACGATGATATGTAAGACAATAGTTTTGAGTAAGTGTTATCCATTAAAGTCTGATAAAAAATCAATACTAATGTTCTGAGTGGTGTGAAGAAAACTCCAAACCATGCCAGAATACGACTGATCATACGAATGTAAGTTTAAAAAGTGTTATGCACATATATTTTTTAAATGAATGTCCGATGAAATGAAAGTGCAAAAGATGGAAAAATTTTCGCAGCAGAGATCAGTGAAATACACAAAGATTTCGTTTGTCGCTGACACCCATGTGTGCTTGAAAATTCTTCTTTGGTACAAAATAGTCATAAAACACTGTAGGCCTACAGCATATTTTCTGTTTGAACTGATTTGCCGAAAACTAAAAGCAAGTTGTTTTTCTTTTTTCGTAATTTGGGCAATTATTTGGAACAGGGTATCACACCGTCATAGCGGAACACCTTTACCACTGCGGATTAGTACAACCGTCTAAGTCAAAATTAAAAAAAAAGAGTACAGCGCCCCAGTCACTGGGTCTAGTGTCACCCATTAAGATGTGTTGACTTGGTTCAAAAAAATTACTACACTATATCTCCCCATAGTATGCAGTAATTTTAAAAAGGGACAAAATTGTGGTGTTGACGGCACTTTGTGCACCACCCTTTTTTCAAGGCAGTTCTGTGTATCGTGCTGTGTAAGACACAGAAAAGACTGCACATCCCAATAGACTAAAATTTATTGACCTCCTTGGAGAAAGGCTAGCATGCTATACGCCGTGAGGTAGTTCCGTGATGGTGGGTCATCGATTTTCAGCCTACATTTTACACAAAATCTGCAGGGTTTCTTTTGGAGAACTTTTTGGACTGCTTCTCTATAAATGTTGCTACATTCAACAAATCAAGATTGCCGGAGCAAAAATCATTTTTGGAAGGCTTTTTGGGATTCAGCTAACAGCCTATGACAACACATTAATTCACGTCCATCAACCGTAAACAAATTTGCATGTTACATGCATTTTGTGCATTGTCCATGTAATATGTGATGGTTTTTTGCTTTGAGTCTAGACTCAGTAACTGGGGCACTGAACTCCTTTTTTGAGATTTTGACATTATCGGTCGTACCAGCCCCCCAGTCCGGTATGTGTTTGGGCGCTCTGACGAAGCAGATTTTTTATGAATCTACATCAACTACTGTGTCCTAACAAAAAGGATTGCGTGTTCCCTGATCCCCTGACTTGAATATTGTTTTGCGCAGTCAACGCAGGATACCAGCTGCGTACAGCGTGCACTCGGCCAATAATGACCAATGGAACTTGTATGTACAGTGTGGATTGCGTGTTGGCGTATAGGGACTGGTACACTGTCTTGACTGCGCCAAACAATGTGCAAGTCAGGGCATCAGCGAACCAGCAATGCTTTTTTTGTTAGGACACAGTAGTTGATGCCATGTAGTAGTAAAATGCAGATCGTAACGACTGCACTTTTAAATGGCCTAAAATATCATTGATTTGTAGAACAGAAAATGATTGTGAGTACAATTAAATGTATTTTATTCATGTTTGATATCTTGAGAAGCCAGTTCAGTAGGTGATTTTCCAGAAATTCTGAGTCTTTGTCGTAATTTTGACAATTTTTTAACAAAAAAATCCACTTCGTCAGACTGCCCACACACTGGACTGGGGCGCAAGTACAACCGATAATGTGTAAAATCTCCAAAAAGGAGTTCAGCGCCCCAGTTACTGGATGTACTTTTAAACAGCATCATCTGTCAAAATACGTTCAGACATGTCAGAGAAAAAAATGAATAATAAAAATAAAAAAAAAAAAAACAACGATGAAGATCTTAAGTTAAGACTTAACAATAAGCACATGTTTATATGGCAAAAAGTGGTAGCTGATCACTTCATTGCTGGGTAGATGTAAAGTCTATAACAATGCCTAAAAAAGAGAATCCAAAAAAATACCGCCAAGGCGCCAAACCGTCTCCTCTGCCACTGCCAGTGACTGCGTGTGTCACTGCAGTGTCACTGTCAGTGTGAACAAAGTACTCGCATATTTTACACAACAAATACACAATCCAACACCTCAATGAAAGTTTTACGGTTCTTCGCAATTCTGCGGTGAAAGGTGTCGATAGACTAGCATAAATAGTGTTTTCTGCTATTCTCCAGCAATTAAAATGCTCACCAATTTTGCAGGAGTTCATGTACAACACGTGTGACACCGGCCACTTAACTTCAGAAAGATACGCTGCCAACCTCGTTCCCAGGGGTAATTGATCTCGCTGCGTCATTTTTTGGTACCTAGGTTGGCTCGATCATAAAGACGCGAGGTATCCATACGGCGCGCTCCCAATGGTGTCGAGGTTGACGCGCTCCTTTTAAAAATTAATGAAGGATAGTCTGGTTCTCAGACCCAAAAATCTCTGACTGTTTTCTGTCGATTTTTAACAAAAGTCGTCAGGGAATCTTTGGTCAGAATCTTTGGGAACCAGACTAGTATGGACTTTTTGACAGCAGCAAATTAAAGACGCGGCGCGTCTTATAAAAAGTGCGTCATTTTATTCGAAACAATGGTATCAAAATGAAGAGTCACTTACAAACTACCCTAATCCCCTACAACAGTCATTCCCCAAAATGAATGCTTTATTGGGAATTTGTTTGATTCCCAAATGGAAGCAGGAAAACGGAGTGACGAAACCGCCACCGGCGGGTGCGACTCGAGTACGGGAGGCACAACCGAGTGTGTTCAAAAACTTTATAATAGAGATTTGCCCATTGCTCTAAAACATGATTCTATGGGAAACAAGACCATATGGAGTTTCTGAAAATATTTGACTATTCACATTTAACTGTAATACTAGAATTAAACAATTGGTCTTCTGTGAAATTTTTCTGGTAAAGGTTCTGCTGGAGAATCAGTACAAAGAAGTCTAACCTACTTTTATGACTCAAGCTGGTGGCCAGAATGCGAAAAAATTCCTAATCTTCAATATTGTTTTTGCTGCCACCTACCATATCCCTTGCTGAAATCACTTGATTAAGACAAGGTTAGGCCAATAGACATTGGACACCAAACAAAAGTCTTGGAAGAACAGACAGTGGTTTATTCATGGTTCTGGACTTAAATACAACATAGTGGACTTGGTTAAATTGCATTCTGGGAGACTCAATACTGGAAAACATTCAATGAATAAAGCTAAATTAATTTTCATAAAATTATCAAAACTGAAGGCAACTTGGGGCAACAAATCTTAACTACAGACGCGGTAAGGCATTGGAAAATGGGCCACATTTACTTAAAAAATGTTTTCCTATATTAATTAAATCAAATCATTTTGATTTGGGAACACTGAAAATGAATGATATGCATCATAAAAATAACAGCTTTGTCAATTTTAATTTGTTTTCTTTGATGTTTTGCCAAATCACCTCAAACAACAACATTTATATTTCTGTGTGAGAAATTCTGGAAAACAAATCATCCTAAATTTAGAGGTAGACTATACCATTAGTCTTTGGAAAAGTTAGTTAATTTACCTCCTCTTGTTTTCAATTAACACACTCCCCCAACCAATTGGTCAAATTTCTTTCAGTGACCACCTTTCTCATTCACCAATATCCACCTTGCTGTGAAGATATGCCTTAGAGGAAATACTAATAAAAAATGCTCATTTTGTGTCATTTATGAGCTTTTCCTCGAAATTTGCAATGATTTTCATTTATTTGTTTGATAGTTTTTTGGGGGGAGGTCTTCAAATACTATGTTTTGACTTTGACATTATTTCAGATAGAGATACTTCACTGGAGGGTTAGATCTGAGTCTGAATCTGATATAAACTTTATGATGACGGGAAACACAATAAGGGCTCCACTTTGCACCCACCACGTCATCCACCACGTTAGTAGTTTTTCCAATAGTAACTTTTTCAAGTACCTGAAACCCCCGGAATGTGTTTCAACTTGGTATGGACATGCATGCTTTTGCTGAAAATAATTTAAGTTGATTCTTTTGATGTTTTGAAATATTTTCTTTTAAATTTCTATCAACTTTCTATAAAATATGCATGGAAAAGTTTACCCGCCTTTTCCTAATAATTCTAATCAGCTCAAATTACTTCCAGTACAAGCCTGCATGTCCATTCACAAGTTGAAACACTTATGGTGGTTTGGAAAAACTGCCCACATAACACAAAAAGTGATCCCTTTTAATTGAATTCCTGTCAATACTTTGTCTTAAAAACAAATTGGTGGAAAATGTTTTTTCCTGAATATATAAGGTCCTCTGGCAGTGCTATTTCAATCAACATAAGACCACAACTAACATATATGATTTTTCAACAATGGAGCAAGGCTTGTAATATCAAAGCTTACGTTTTTTTCCGATACAAATAAATGAATTCAAGCCTTTAATATTTGTGTAAACTAAATAATCTTTTGATACCGTTACTGCCTGATTTTCAACTACATTTACTGTTAGTTCCATCCTATTTTATAAATGATTTACATATAATGCAGATACACGAATTGTCTATACAAAAGGACTACACAAATTGTATTATTTAATTTATAATTATGCTGAAGGAAAAATTAAACTGCATGTATTGGTCCTGATGAATATTAAATAGGTATATTGAATATTCATTATGTATAACATGTAACTGAAAGTATTCCCTGTTTCTGTACGTTGTATTTGTCCTCAAAGCACCAACAGAAAAAAATATATATATATCACTCATGATTTTAACTACGGACATGGTTACTAATGCGCCAAATACTTTTTTACTAAAACCCAAATACAAGATAAGTTTGAGGTAAAGAAACTCATATATTGTAAGAAGTTTTTAGAACTATTTCTCTAGTTTTAAATCACGTTTGAACTGTATTTATATCACTAAATTATCTAAGATCTCTGAACAGAAATAAACTGTTGGTCTCTATTCTGCAATGGTTTAGCATGTGAAAAATGTTGACTTTGTGCTTATTTTTATTTACACATTTAACTTTTTAGTGAATTGGCTTTGTGCAAACCAAGGCAAAATATTCTGTGCAAGAAATACTGAAGAGCACGATGATATTAAGTTAACAAACATCATTTTACTATAAAAAAGTTTCACAAAAATTATTTAATAACCTAGATTTTCCCTGGTAATTGTATCTCAAGCAAGCCTGTCTCTCTCACTGCCATAAATAGTACACTCTCGGCTGGCGCAAGAGTGACAATTCAGCGGCTGTTTCACGTGACAGCTACAGCTAATGAAACAGCTTAGAATACAAAATGCATGGAGTCAGAAATAAGTGCATGGCATCGGTTGCATGCATGCATAGTTTGGTAAGTGCACTTTTTCATACTCCATTCTGAAATTGTTTTTGCAGTCACGCACCAGCTGTGACTTCGTGATGGCATTGCATTCTGGGTAATCAAAATGGCCCCGATCGCTAGCCGATATCTATTTGTGTGGAGTAATTTTGAGCAAAATTCAAATGATTATTTGCCCTTAATAAGGTTAGTAACTTCAACAGCCAAAGTACCAGAGGGAAGCTAAGAGGTACGTGGACACATTTAGTTGGTTAAAATCCAGCGCCGCACCTGTTAGGTTTTGGTGCGGCGGATTGGGGGACGAGCTGAATAAAGATAGGCTTGGACGTGTGGCCAAGGATTCAACCGATGTCAAAAATCCTTGCCACACTAGTGGGGCTACCCATGTGCCATCAAATAAAAACATGTAGGTACATGTATGTACTTCATTAAAAAACATGGTACCTGGACCCCACACTGACAAGTACTGCTTTCCTTGTGCCCAACCAGTGAACAAATTCTGGCTACAGTAGTACAGTATAAACTACGCCACTGTCTGGGGCCAAAGACTGAGAATGGAAAAAACAGACCTGAAGTGAAAGTGAAATAATCAATAGAATACAATAGTTGTCAGATGTAGCTTCAAATTTTAGTCCGGAGCATTTTGGTACATGAAATGTTATGTATGCATGATCGTTGATTGTGATATATCTGTAATGAACGTGAAATTTCATGCTTACAATTCAAGACGGGCAAAATAATAATACAGCTTTACAGGAAGCAGTACTTGGTAGCACTCTTCGTCTCATGGGCGGCGCCATCTTTGTTATGGGTCATCTTAAATTTTAACGGTGTCCCTATGTACTGCCCGCTATAGTTTAATTAATTCTTATTTTGAAGTTTTAATTTATTAACGGTCTCCTTAAATACCGCCCTCTGTAAAATATTTATGTACATGTTTTTTAACGGTATACTTGTATACCGCCCTCTGTCGTTTGTTTATTTATTTATTCGTCATTTATTTTTAATGGTCTCCTTATATACCGCCCTCTACCATAAGTCTTTTCGAAACGGCAGACCTTGGTTCCGGCTCCATCCACCATACGCATATGGTACCTACAATAGAGATCAGTGGTACTAGTACTGTAGTAGTACTGGTACTGGGCCTGAAGCCTGCAGCCGGAGCCAAAGCCAAAACACGTGTTTCGAAAATGCCCTGCTATAGAGGGCGGTATTTAAGGGGACCGTTAAAATAAATATATATAACAATAATAATAATGGTTATAGAGGGCAGTATTTAAGAAGACCGTTAAAAAACGAACTGCCCGGCTTTGGCTTTGGCTTTAAATGGTTATACGGTAACTGGTAGCCGCTACCTAACTTAACCAAAACACTATTTATAATATGCGGTTGTCGCGGCTACTGGTACGGTTACCATTTAGATTAACTTTTCGTGACGTCACACTTCTAATAGTCAAAACTTTTTAGAGGCGGCAGCCATTTAAAATCCTCGGTTAGCCGAATAAAACATGAACAATTTAGGTCTTTTTAGGAACTTTCCACAACCTTCTGTTTACTTAAAGTGCCTCTAGAGATGAAGAACAGTCGGGTTTTTGGATGACATGAAGGAAGTCGTGATTTAAACGTACTTTGTATCGTATTTTTTCCTTTTTAAATGGAAACGGTGAGTGTCACTGACAGAAAACATTTGCACTGCATCTATTTCGTGAAAATCAAGTATGGGACATTATAAACATAGCGCACTTGGTCATTTAATGTATTTTGTTTTAGTTGGTTTAATATTTGGGTCATACTAATCACCGAAAACTTAACATATAGGCGTGAGCCGGGGACAAGAGGGGGCACTTACCCCCCACCCTAAAAAAAATATATAAAAAAGTAATGACAACAAATAAAAAAAATACAAAAAATAAATAAATAAATGAATAAATAAATAAATAAATAAATCGGGCAAAAGTACAGTGGTGAAAGTTCGGGCAAAGCAAGAAGAAGAAAGAAGAAAAAAAAAAAGACTTTTTGTCATGTTTGTTAGAAATTGATGCTTGCGTTTTTATCTGAGTAAAATTTCGGGCAAATCAATCCCGCCGTCCCCCTTAATCAAAGAGCCCCCATATGCCTATGCAACTCAAGACAACTCCAGACAATTTACCATAAAATCGTGATGATATTGATAGTCATTAAAGTGCCGCATTTCATTTTATTATCTGTTATAAGTCCCCAAACACATACAGGTAGAATTCATGATAATTTTGAGTATTTTTGACGTGTTGTCTTGAGGAAGTAGAGTTGGTGATTTAGTATGAATGTAATATATTGCTGCAGACAAGATTATAAATGTTCTTGTTAATGTTACTGTCAGTGCAATTAAAGTACATCAAAAATTTTAGAAATGACTGCTTCTTTGTTTTGTTTTGTGGTGAAGCAAAAGCCCTGCAAAGCCAAAACCTAAAGCCAAAGCCAATTGTTTCAAAATTTATTTATTTCACACAGATTAATTGATCCAGTTATTATATTTTGTCATCATTGGTTCACTGGCTGTTAGTGTTAAAGGAGATGCATACGTGTGGTAGTTGGAGCCTAGTGTTTGTTTCAAACCTATCTAATTGTAGATATATACCATAAAACTAACCTGTGAAAATTTTATTTCAAAAGGTGGCATCGTTTTTGAGATATTGCCAAAAATCTGGAGCGATTGTGTTCATGTAGAAGAAATATCCGTCATTGGAATACATATTCTGAGAATCTTCTCAGATTCAAATTTTGGGGGATGAAAACTGATATATTTTTCCATAACCGCAGTACTTCGAAGTGAAACGTTTCTCAAAATGCATTATACTATCCAAAGCTGCTGTACTTCTTACCAAGTAAGTTTTTTATTGCCATAAATTTTCAGAGTCATTACCACACGTATGCAATGCCTTTAAATCCAAAAGATTGTTTTAAAATTTTGAGTTGGATTCTCGAGATCAAATATGGTGACAAATAATAAATCCAACTTGAGATTTATACTCATCACAAATACTCATCATATAGTCATAGGATAGTGTGTTCATACACGTTATTCCCTTATCATCTTTCCGAAACAGGTTATTTTTTTATTGGCAAACTTTTTAGGCAGTGGATATTTTGCCTGCACATGATTTCTTTTATTAGTAAATGTTTTCAAGCTGGAATGGTACTGAACACGCGCAGCGACTGTAGTGTAATACATTTAAATGTAGGAGTCAATTTTTATTTATAAAAAAAGAATATTCTTACTTTTTGTGATGGGGGAAAAAAAGGAAATGGCAACTTGAGAACCGAACACAGAATGTATCGATTGCATGGCGGGAGTGTAGTTTCAGCTACCAGAAAGTGGACAAAATACCCAGTAATTTAATATGTTATATGATGTTGGCTTCTTGTGTACACGTCAAAGAGGGTGCTATATGATGTGCTGTCTTAATATCTTTTACTAAAGGAAAGACAGTTCCGGCAAAATATCCACTACCAACCTTTTATGACTACTTTTCAAGAAGTACAATCAAGAGGCTGTGTTACGACTAGTTGCGAAAGTCACTTGATGGTCATTAGAGAAGTGACCAAGGGCTCTGATTATTGCAGCTATGTTATGACAATGATCTAGATCCAAAGAAAGTTCCTGTTCTGAGCTCAGGATATCTCAAGAAACAAACACACCAAATGCCACATGGTTAAAAAAAATGTTATCTGATCTCACAAATGAAAATGAGTCTGAGATTCTGAAAGGTTTCTGTGTCATTCCATTTTACAAGTATGCAGCAAATGTCTTTTGTTGAAAATAGAGTGGTGCAGTTTGCTATGGGCGGCTAGTCAAGGAAAAGGCTCCTTTTAATCCTCTATTAAAAAAAAAAAATTACATCATTCATTTCTAAGCGTTAAATGTGGGGTTTCTTTTTTTGTGATGACAGCAAATTATCAGAAAATGTTAATGTAAATAACGTTTCCTTTTTAGTGACTTAGTGCAAACGAAAGTACTTAACTCACAAACGCAAACATTGGTTAAATTTTAACTACTCAGTAAGATCTAAAGATTGTTTTATTTTGTAATAAAAAGATGATTATTTTTCATCAACTGATTTATAATTTCGTTTCAAAGACAACTCAAAGACCCAGTTATCGTAAGATCAGATGGTTTGTGACACTGAAACTAATATCTACTTGGCTTGTGATACTTCCCTTTCCATGACATAGTCTGCATGACTCCAGATGAAGTCACCTTGGGTAGTAGAAAGAAGACAAATTCCCTACGAAGGAGAAACAGCTACTCCTAGGCCTAGTTCCTCAGTATGAACAGAATGTGGTACAATGTATTTACAATACGGACAGGCTTGAAGCTTATTCAACATCTTGCTCTTTGACGTGGTAAGCTTGTCCCAGGATAAAACGATCTCTCAGAAGCCTGAAGAGAATGTAGTAGTTACAGAAGAGGAGGAGAGACAGGGAGATAACATGATTCCAGTGGGAGTGCATTGCAAGAAGGTACAACTGGAACAAGATGACAACCACTTGAAGGCTAAGAAGGCCATTCAAGACTCTTAAGGGCTGGTGGAACATAAACTGAAAAAGAACAGAACCAAATAAGAGATAATGAGACTTTTGTCAAAGACACTTTACGTAAAACTCATTACCAGTATCATAGATGATCAGGGATAAGGCTCTTTTTGAATCAGAATTGTATTGGCAGAAGTTGAATGTGAGTCCCTTTCATTCCCATTGTCCTCTTAGCTCCAGTGGGAATGATGCACCAGTCACAAAGTGCATGGTGTTGTTCCTTTTTTAAAGTCACATTCCAAATTCTAATTACCCTCATGATAGTTCTGCAGGAAGAGCTCTGCAAAAAACTATAATAACTAAAACATAGACATTTCAAAACAAAACATACTTTGCCTCTTACGAGGAGTAAAAACTTACATAGAATCTACCATAGGATCCCTCCGAGGGTAGAGCCACATTCTGTTGTCCCATTGCTTTGTAAAGACCCTTGTTGTATCGCACTAACACACCCTGTGGCCACACTGTAGAATCCGACCATCTACGGACATAAAAACATTCATCAACTTTCTAAATAAAGTATTGTCTATTGACAATTAGAAATAACTTTGATCAGTCAGTGTAGATACATTCACCACTACTTTCATTCTAAGGAATGAATCTTCTTTTCTGGTAGTGAAGTGCATATCTTGAGTTGTGATATTCTGCCTAATACCAGTCGAAGTGCAATTTTGCCAATAACCCAAATGCTCTACCTTATCATTCACAAGCTGAACTCTTACTAAGCTCAACCCCAAGTAGGTGCTGTTTGGGCGAACTTGGGTGAAACAGTTAACAACTTTTAGAAAAGCATTAGATAATAACAAATTTATGAACTATACCAATAGTTTAAGCTTTTGAAAGCATGAAAGAGTAAAGTAATATTATTTGCAAGGCAACGGAAAACCTGCAGGTACAGTGAAGGTACATGTATAAATGGGAGTGTGGTGTGACATGGATACATAGTGTTATCTAGAGTGTAGCTTGAATTTGAACATGAAAGAATTGTGAGTGAGAAATACGGACACTTGAGCTCAAAATTTAGTCGCAAAGTTCTTAGATATCACCGAGGCTATTAAAGTCAACAGAGCTACGTCATGGTGTGACCATCTTTGTCTTGTTCCCCATCTACACAGTGTCACATTGGCAATGATCAATCTAAGGCTGTGTCCGAATTAGTGGCTGTGGCTGTGACTTGGGTTGTCATGTGAACATGCATTAAAACAGGATGCTCATAGCAACAGCCACAGCCACCAATTAACACGTTGACTGCCGTGCATAATTTCACATGGCATTCCCATTTGCCAAGCATTAGGGCCTATGCGCATGCGCGCATACTTAATAGGTACTTACTTAAATGGTTTGAACAGGTACATTTTATAGAAGCATGTCCTCACCACTGCCAGCAGCTTATTAGTTGCGCTATCAGAGGTGCTAGTGTATTCAAGTTACAATGCAAAGACCTTTCATTTTCTACGAGTATATTTGTAGTGGCAGACTCCGGTACACCTGTTACTACGAGTAAACTCGTAGTCGGCAGTCAACGTGTTAAAACACGGCTAATTTATATAAAAGGGGCCAGACTATTATCTCTTCCAGCCTCACTTGGGTTACAATGGGTTGAATAGCAGAAAAACAAGATGATGTCTACAAGAAAAATTTCCACATTAAACAAACTCAGGATGCAACCTTAAACGTAATAGAGTGCATTCAGTATTTGATTGTACTTGAACTTACAAGTGCTGGGGAGTATTGCCGTACCCATGATCCACTTTCTGCCATTTGCCAAGATGGAGGGAGCATCGATGGAGGGTGTCGCAGTAATACGCTGGCAAGAAATGAGAGCTGAACATGATGAAGGAATTGATCCAGACGAAGGCAATCATCAGACATGCCCACCATAGATCGAGATTCATGGACGGCTGGTGAAGGAAGAGAGAGAGAGAGAGAGATGTGCAATTACTCTGACAGTCAGCATTAACAAAGATGAAAACACTCAACCTTAAAAGGCTTAACCCACAGGACTATTAACAGAGAACATTCTGAATTCCATTAAAAATACTTCCAAATAAAACCAGCTAAACTTTGAAAGATGTTAAACGCACAACTTCACTCAAGACTTCAAGAATGTTTCTGGATGAAAACTTATCAAGCAATAAACCCCGAGGGAAACTGAATGTGTACATGAACAAATCAATTTTGAGTGAACAAAGAAAAATGGACTTGAACCTGCGACCTCCAGATTCCTGCTCTACTTAATTTTTCTTTATTTATGTGGAAACTTGATACTCAAAACTTTGATGTCCGCCTGCATGGTTGGCAAGGGAAGAACCAAAATAATATTTCTATCCCCAATGCAATTATTACATCAATGGTGGGATCAGGAATGGAAATTGTGGTGGGGAAGGGCTGGGGGGGGGGGTGAACGGACACAAACATATGAGAAGGGTACAATTGTCCAAGTCCGCTAGTTTTATGACAATTAACCTGGGAATTGAAATGAAACAATGCATAACGCCTTCCTGGTTAACATACCTGCAGAAAGCATATGGGAACGAATCCTACATAGTAGGCACACACCATTGAATTGAAAAGTACATTCTTCATCCTAGCATTGAAGTCATACTTTAAAATATCTGCCTCCTTCCTGACCTCCACAGCGATATGAGTACACTTATGTTGAATTGGCTCGCTGGGGGACAGACTTGGCATTGGGGAGAGGGACTTCTCAGGCGGGGTAGAGTGGTTTGAGGATGCCTCTCCTTTCTGAAGAAGTTTGTTGATGGTTGTGGCGAAAACGGATTTGTTAAGGTCAAAGGTCAAGCCGTACAAGAGGAAGTAGGAAACCAACCTAGAGATCAAACAAATAATTTGGAAAAATTTTGAATAAAGAGGAACATAATATCGACCACATTTCATGGAACTGCTTACCACAGAATTCTGTACGTACGTCTCCCTGTAAAGCATGTGTACTTATGGACTGTATATGTGCAGAATTCTGCAGTAAGCAGAGCAATAAAATTGGGCTCTGTATAGACCATGTAACCCTTGTTTACAAAAAGAGAGACCTTGTACATTCCAGGGCCCTATCTGACAGGCAAGATACTGCACTGCTCATATGGGAAATTTTACATTTTGTGTCATAATTTCCACATTAATTGAAGAGTTAAAATAACAGCTGGAGATGTGCCCCTTTCTTCATATCAAGATTTTATAAAAAAAACAGACAGCACAATCTCAATAAACTATAAGATTTGATGTTTTTCTTCCATTTGTCTGTGTACAAATCATGCCAGCAGGAAGTCCAGGCTCTGTAGCTCTTTTGTCAATGTAATGTCACAAATTACATGGTCTATATCTACCCATGTTTTTCACTGCTACCCTGAAGAGTAGTCCCTAAAAGAGCAAGACAATTTGGCTTTAACACAAAACACAATGGCTGATTGACACCAATTGTACTATTATTAGTTATCACACAAGTGTGAGTGGAATACTGGAAAATATAGTGCTTCCGCGTCCCATATCCTACAAGGCCAAAGGCCGAGTGGGATATGGAATGCAGAGGCGCCAGAAACAATTGTTTCCATGCCACTGGCCATTGCCTTGGTGCCCCTTGAAATGTTCCAGTAGAAATGTTTTACTTCCCTCCTTGAAATGCCCTTTATTACAGAAAAACTGCCTTGCCCTTATAAGAATGAAGTATCAGGCCTGCATATGATCGTGCCATTTTCATTAACTTGTTTTATCTGTCTCTCTGATGAAGGTCTTGTTACATCGGCAGCTGAGGCTAACCCCTTTATTTAGTTTTGCTTATGTTCTGAATCTTTACAAATAAATAGTCATACTTACGGGTAGGCAAGGAAGAACAAATTCAGAGGGGAGTTGCTGAGAAACAGTTTCCATAGGGACCAAATGGCTGCTCCAATGACGCTGACAGCAATGACAAGTTTGATGGATTTGATCAGATAGTATAGGACAGAGAAGACAGTGGCGTCTTTATAGACCTACATGAAAAAACAATAACACTTTTAAAGAGGGTGAAGGTGGGGAGGTAGTCGACATTTGATACTTGGGCAACTGAGGTGGTCTACAGCTTTTGTAATAATTGCAAATGTGATTAAAAATAATACTCCGAAAGCGTGGTAATACAAGTGGCATCAGTGGACTACAGAAAAATGTCTAATCAAGAGTTGTCTTGAAAATATGATCACCTACATGTAACTGGATTTAATTTCCACAGGTTGGTGGCATCATGTTTTTTTTAACTAGAAGAAGAAAATAAATTGTACTCTTCCAAAAATCAGTGATGTACATGTACTATACCTTTATGTGACATTTTGTCACAGCTCAAAAGTAAGGTACAAGAATGGTTTTAGGGAAGTTTACCACATGTATCCAAATCTTAGAACTTATGATACTTACAAGAAAAATAAGCATTGTGACAATTTGGTCACAACATCTTTTCTTTTCTTGTTGAGTTAAAGGCTTTCTATTGACCCAATTCACCTGACGTCATCATCAGTGTCCTCAACAGAAGCAAATCTACAATTCCAGTCCTGTTTAATGGCCCCGAAGTACTTACTTCTCCATCTGATAAAGCCAATCTCTTTGCTGAAAGATTTGCTGCCAACTCCACTCTTGATGACTCGGGCCACAATCTGCCGGATTTTCCTTTCCGGACTGATAGCAACCTCTCCACAGCCATTATCACACCTAAGATGGTAGCTAAGGTTATCAAACATCTTGACACATCTAAAGCCACTGGACCTGACTGTATCCCTGTTCTTGTCCTGAAAATGTGTTCACCGGAATTGTCCTCAGTCCTGTCTAAACTGTATAACCTTTGTCTCTCAAATTCAACATTTTCTTCTGATTGGAAAGCAGCCTCCGTTGTCCCAGTTTTCAAAGGCTCTGGTGAAAAGTCTGACCCCTTTAACTATCGACCTATTAGCCTCCTTCCAATCATCAGCAAGGTGTTTGAATGTCTCATCAACCAGCATCTCATGGATTACCTTGAAACCAACACACTACTGAACGACGTCCAATATGGATTCCGGCACTCTCGATCTACTGGTGACTTTTTGTCTGTGGTCACTGAGCACCTAAACAGGATATTAGATCTCCGTGGTGAGGCGAGGCTTGTTGCTCTTGATATTTTTAAGGCCTTTGATCGAGTCTGGCACAAGGGTCTCATCCATAAGCTCAAGTCCTACGGCATCTGTGGTCAACTTCTCAATCTAATCTCAGATTTTCTTAGCGATTGAAAATTCACTATTGTTCACGAGCGACAGTCCTCGTCCGTCCATAGCGTCAACGCAGGTGTCCTGCAAGGCTATGTATTGGGACCAACTTTGTTCTTGCTTTATATTAATGACCTGCCTGATTCTATTTCATCTCAGATTGCCATCTACGCTGACGACACAACCCTGTATACAACATACCCTGGTCCCCGGTTTTCCACTCACAGAGCCCAAGCTAGTAATGATCTCAACCATGATCTTACGAATGTCACTAATTGGGGGAACGAATGGCTCGTCACCTTCAATGAAAAGAAAACTCACCTGTTATCTGTATCAAGATCTACATCTAAATCATCTATTCGTCCTACCATGTCTATGAATTCTACATCTCTTCAGGAAGTTAGTGCCATCAGGTTACTTGGTCTCGACATCACCAATAAACTCTCCTGGGACAAGTACATCAGTGGTATTGCCAAAAGGGCCTCTCAACGCGTAGGTTGTCTATACCGTGTGCGGCAATGCCTTCCCCCCTCTGCCATTCTTTACTTATACAAGACGACAATCTGCCCTGTTATGGAGTACTGTTGTCACATCTGGTCCGGAGCTCCAGCTTGTCACCTTTCTCTGTTGGACAGAATACAGCGTCCAGTTGTTAACCTGGTGGGCCAAGAATTGTTATCTTCCTTGGAACCCCTCTCACATCGTCACAATGTATCTTCACTGAGCCTGTTTTACAGATACTATCACGGCATGTGTTCCAATGGTCTTTCGTTGATCGTCCCAGTTGACCGTCCCTCACAACGAACCACTCGCCTCTCAGTCAAATCCCATCCTCATACAGTCGTGACTCCCAAATGCAGGTTCAAGGTGTATGCTACGAGTTTCTTTCCACATACTGCTTCACTCTGGAACTCCTTACCTGCATCCTGTTTCCCTGCTGTCTATAATTTGTCTCAGTTCAAGCGCAATGTGAATAGGCTTCTGTTATCATAATTCTCTGTGCTTTCTTTTCCTTTCTCTTTCTTTTTTAGTCCTCACCTCGAGTGGCCTTTGTGCCTTGTGTTGGGCGACTTCCATAAAAATAAAAATAAAAACAAAAATAAAAAAAAATCACAATTCTCTTGGTTGCGCCAACTTGGGAGCCTATGTCCTCGTGTGTTATATAGTGTAATGCGCATTTTAAGCGACATGGCATTTACACGCTTACCATAATTTGTGTGTGCAATTTGACTCCCAAAATGGCGAGTGTGGTGAATAGTAGCCGAGTGTGACACTGGTGCAAAGGGTCAATTTGACAAGGATTATTGATCATAATGAAAAACAATTTTCTTAAAAACTATTAAGATAAATCGGGCAAACTAATATTAACAAACACATTTTGGTAAGTATAACAATTGGAAGATTAGCCTATCATTCATTACAAGGGATTTGGTAACTAGTATACCCTAATGTAGGGAATCAGCATTCAAGTCAATACATTACCTCCGTAACCAAGTTCCAAACAAGGCGTCTGGTCAGCACAATAACAATGAAGACCACAAGGTATGGATCAATCAGGTAGAGATTCTGTATGAAAAACAACCGTCCACATCCAGAAAAGGTACATTTTTGATGAAAGACATTTGGGTATTCTTTAAATAAAGAAATACATATTTCTGAAATCTAAATGGTAACTTAAGGTCTAAAGGTTTAGAGGTCTAAAGGTCTAAATCTTAAGGTGCAACTTTAACTTTAAGAAGCACTCATCAACACTGATCTTCAAAATGAAAAATATATATCTAGGCAGTTTAACGGGAAAGCTCACAAAATGTACCCACAGTAGCCCCCAAAAGTATAAAGTTGGTGTAAAGTTGTTGATCATCTGTTTCAGACTTGTAACTTTGTTTTTTGCAAAAAAGAGGAATGTACTTCCTAGCACACAAAACTTTTACAGTGTTTTTCAGTCTTCTATGGCACTTTGAAGGAGGAAAAAAGAGGAAATCAGCTGAGTTGAAAGTTGCACGCCTGATATTTGAAGAAAATATCTGTTGCATTTTGTGCATGTGAACAATATGCTATGGAGGGTTTTTCAAAACACAAAATCAATTAACTGTTTTGATTTTTATATGAATTCTTGCTGTATTAAGTAGATGGAACATCTTGATTTGGGTGGGTGGGTGGGGGGGAGGTGGGGCTTAATGGGACTTGTCTTTTTCTCTCCTTTTACTCTGACGCTGTACTTATCTATTATATTTTGTTACTTCATTTATTTGTGTCCATTATGGAAGTAATGGAAAATAAATTGAATTGAATTGTCACTATTACAATGTCTTTCTGAAACCAGACTACTTGTGTTTACTAACCATAGCCGTTTGAGATGGTGACAGAGGAAGCCACCAAACCGTCTTGTAGATGTTGACATACTGTAGGAATAGCACGGTAAATAGGTAGAGGACCACGGTAACTTCGAAGGTAAGACTGCCCTCTACTGGCAGGACTGGGATAGATGGATGCTGGATTGGTGTAATCGTGATAAGCGTGGTCAGTGGAGCACCAGCTGGCATAGCACCGGGCCCATTTCTGGGAACAAAATAAATAAATATTTACATTAAAAGAAGAAATAAGTGATTATCATTAAGTTGAAATTACCATGATCAGAGGATCTTCTGTATCCATACAGCTTACATATCAAGTTCAGCTGATTTTTTGTTTGACATGATTGCTAGGGCAGCTACTAATCAAGCTAACGTATTAGCGACTAACTCCCTATGCTATGGTTTACACATGGCACACTGAATCATTCAAATTGTCTGGCCGAACAGCGTGAAATACATGATCTTGTGTATAAAACTTTAATTAGGATCATGTAATTTGTAATGCAGTGTGTGCATCATCTGCACATGTACATGTACATGTACATGTACATGTACATGTACATGTACACACACAATTCACACAATGTGTGTAAAGACACACAACAGGCAGTAAGACTGCAAAAGGTAATAGCCGACTAGCAGGGGTGCTCCTGGGTCTGTTTTTAATGGCATTATTTAGGTTTCGGTGCGGCGGATTGGGGGACGAGCTGCACAAAAGATAGGCTTGGACGTGTGGCTAAGGATTCAACCAATGTCAAAAATCCTTGCCACACAAGTGGGGCTACACAGGTTGGTGATTTATTTCTTATTTTATTAATCGAAAAATGAGGCAAATACCGCGGAAATAGGGTATTCCATCATACTACAGTACCTACTCTGCACTGAGTAGAGTACTACAGTATACAAATACGGACTGCTTCGAGTGGTGGCGTAGTAAAACTAGTCACTCTCGGTGATCCCCGGAGCAGCCTATCTTCCCGAGGCGGAGCCGAGGGAAGATAGGCGGCACCGGGGATCACCGAGAGGGACTAGTTTTACTACGCCACTAGAAGCAGTCAATATTTGTTTTATAACACCTCAATTTCATCCATTTTGTGCTAATAATATTCGCTGTGCATATATCAGTCTTCAAACAACTGTATAAAATCTGACAGGAAATCTTGACAAAAAGAAAGAGGGGGTACCACACTGCCTTCGTTCTCATATCGTTTTTCAAATGCATGTATTATTTGATCGTTTCACCGGGTTTGAGGTTGTCGTTGGATAGTACCATTTAATAGTTCTTTTGATCAGTGTGCAGTGTGATAGTAAAAATACACAACACCACGTGACGCACGTTCGGCCAATCAACAGATAGAATCAAAGGAAGAGGTGTTATAATAGTAGGTAGTAGAACTAGGAGTTACTACTTACAGTAGTAGTAGTAACTTAGTAGTAGTAGTACTAGTAGTAGTACTACATCCTATCCTGAGAGATAATAATCTAATCACTAACCTGTGTCTGATGGTTGTGGTCATGGTCGTTTGGCCAGAAGTTCCCACCATATTAGCAGCATGAATTGGTGGAGGCGGGGCTGTCCGACTAAGCTGAGGCCTTCCAGGACCTCTTCGTCCCCCTGCCATTCTTGTAGATGACGACAGGGTGTCAAAAATCAACACGATTTGGGGAGAGAAAAATTTAGTTTTGGTGGACAGCTGTCAACTTTTCGTCTTTTCGATCAAACCATTAACTTTGATTATCGCCCTCTCTTGACAGTGTTTTGTTACATTTCTATCGTTGACCTTCGACATTTAAATAAACTGTTTATTTTAGTCCTCGTTTAATACCATTTATGTTCATTTATATACAAATTTAAAAACCAGTTTTAAATGTAATCTTAAATTACTAAAAGTATTATGTTATTTTTTGCATGGAGGTAGAATTAGTTTTTTGTTACTAAAATGTGTTACATTTTGACGTAGTATTCATGTTTTTTGCACACAATAATTGGTTCATTTTTTGGACCGTATGGTTTGAATACAATTTTTGTGTACATAAATATTTGTTCATAAAAATAAAAATAAAAACTAGTCATAAACTATGGCCATAAAAAAACTAGTATTTATAATGATAAACGTCAAAGGTAAATAAATAAGTAATAAAAAACAGTCAAGAGAGGGCAGCATTCAATATTAACGGTTAGACTGGTTCCCATTCCTTACGTAATCTCCAGACGTCTGCCAATTAAAACAGTATCGATGAAAGATAAGGCTCAGTCAAAACCATAAATACTTTGCAAACCGTTATAGAAAATAATTGCTTATCACAAAACATTGCCCATGTAAACTATTTGTATTGAAAACTATCGCATATATATTGAAAATTATCACATAAATAAATTTAAAATTATCGCATATAAAAAATTGTCGAATATATGTTTAAAAATTATCAAATGAATATTACAAAGTATCACACACATATTACAAATGGTCGCATATAATACTGAAGATTATTGCATGAACATTGCAGATTATTGCATATATATTTTCAACATTGCATACATATCACGAATATCGCACATGTATGACAATCGTCGCATATAAAGAGAAACATCGCACACACATAAAAAAAAATGTACATTTTTTTATCGAATATTGCAACGTTTGACACGCCATAATAGACGTCTGGAGAAAACGTGAGGAACGGGAACCAGTCTAACCGTTAATCTTGAATGCTGCCCTCTGTTGCTTTATTTTCAAGGTTTTATTTACTGACCTTTGACATTGCCATAGACGTCTGGAGAAAACGTGAGGAACGGGAACCAGTCTAACCGTTAATCTTGAATGCTGCCCTCTCTTGCTTTATTTTCAAGGTTTTATTTATTGACCTTTGACATTGTAATAAATAAATGGTTATTACTTCTTCGTTAAATTATATTTGTTGTAATCAGTACCTATTTTATTAATTAAAAATAAACAGATCGAGCTTAAATTGTTTATTTTTTGTTTATTAATACACTATACTTTTAGAATGTATAATATTTAGACGATCTTTAATTTTGTTTCTCTTTTCTGAACCATCTTTTTGTTCTTAACCTTTGACATTTGCGCGCACTCGCTCACACTACGTACATTAACAATACAAACGATTCGCATAGCAACCTACCGTGGAGAAACTAGCATTCAGAATTCCTTTGCCTGTGTATTCTTTCTGACTGAGTTTTTGTTCGAGCTTCAGAGATAATTAATTATGACAACTTTCAGGGTATGTAAATCTTATGAAAACAGTTTTTGGTCACAATTTGAATGGAAAATGTTCACCTTATTAAGATTTGCTCGTTGTTTTTGAATGGTGGTGACACTGCTTGTTGTCACACCGTTAAGTAGCTGAAGGGCGCCCGCTCATGTGTGATAATTGTAAACATTTTAATTCATGAAGTGACATTTTTTTAGTAATGAATACCTTTTACAATATTGCATTCAAAATGGGTTTTAGCACTGTTGTAATAATATTTAAATTGGGATAAAAATGCTGTAACCAGCTGCCATTTTATCTCACTTAACGTTAATTGTAAGGAAGAGATTCAATATACGGCTGCCACTTTCTGTTTAAGGGTTTTTCTATTTTTTAAAATTTAATGGATGTTGGGCTTTATTTTATTTTTTTAATTTTCCCCTCCAGGAATTGGTAGCAAAAACGGTAAATGTTTACCTGAAAAAAAGAAAAATCTAACAGACATTTCATTGCGCAGCTTGAACTTTCGCGCATTCATGTCCAAATGAACTAAAATGGCATTTATAGAGAGTAGCGTTGTCAAGCCTAACGTAAACGTGAAAATGGCTTATTTTTTATGATTTCAACACTTTGTAATCGTTCGAAGTGCCTGTTCCTCTCTGTATACATTCTGTCAACCTTTCTGGACAGGTAAGGATATAATTTGACCTAAATTAAGGGAGATGAAGTGGCAGCCGGATACGGCATTTTTGCCATTTATAACATTACTCAATTAGGCCAATATCCCCATGAATAGTGCTAATAGTAATACTGGATTACCTCCGCTTCTTGGCCCTACAAATGCTATCTGGCTACGGCCCAAATAAATACAGGGATCAACTTTTGAATCAAAACGTACATTTTTTTGCCAAAATGCTCCATTGATGATCTCTTCATCATTACCCGAGAGTCTCTAGTACATTAGATCCAAGGTATAATGACTTATTTTGGTGGAATTTTATGAAAAATCTCAGAGCTGATACAGATACATTTAAACATCGTCGGAGCCATGATGGTTGCTGTTGTTAAAAAGATAAATTTTATCGTCATTCAGAATTGATTTACTATATATAGCTAAACCTATGAGGTTCATGTAAGAACCTCATAGTTCTAGGAGTAGCTCAAGGCCAGACTTTTTTTAATCACTTTTAAAAATGAAAGAACCTTCTTTTTATTAATAATATAATTTTAATAAATGATGCAAATGTTTGTGTTTTTAGCCTGCTGATTCCAAGCGTGAAGAGTTCAGAAAATACCTAGAGAAGGCTGGGGTACTGGACTCACTCACAAAGATCCTTGTGTCACTGTATGAAGAACCAGAGAAGCCCAACAATGCCCTAGAGTATCCTTTTCAAGTTTTTGTACAACCCACACAACAAGTCAATTGCAAGAGCAGTCATCTATTAAATTAGCATTTACTTACTTAGCATAAAGTAGCTTTGTGAAGAAAAACAAAATTTCAGTTTGACGACTGCAAACTGTTTTTTTCCCCCCCTCCAGGCTGACCGCAGTTTGTGAAACATTGACAACAGTTGCTATTCAGTTGGCCCCATTATAGAGCCCATATTCTGGACTTCCTCTGCTTGTTGGCCCCATGCCAGCATATCATCAGAGACTGAAATGACCTTTCAAATGAAAGTTGCACTTTTTTGATGAATTTTTTCTCCCAATGTTCACTTACCAATCACACAGTTGTGGCGAGTACATTAAAACTATTGCTGGCTCATTTTGTTGTAATTTTATGAAGAATCTCCAAGCCGATTCTGACAAGTTTTAAAAATCGTTGGCAGCCATGATGTTTACTGAGGCACATGCGCGCTGATACAGCACCATGACCTGTCTGCTAGGTTCTGTTCCAGTAGGAGTCTGCTTATTGGTTCTGGGGCTGCCAGTCCAAGTCCTTCTGAATCCTTCACTTTGGCAATTATATACAGAAGGATTTGGGACTGTAAAGGTTATTGTCCAAAGATTCTACCTCTGTTGTAGCCAATTCTGTCATTATTCATGATATTACAACATCAGGAAATGTGAACGTTTCATGAATTTTTCACAAGGAAATGTACTTCTCCTTAACTCTACTTTGCCTGCTAGCTTCTTAACACAGCATCTGAATGTAGCTGGTCCAGAGACTGCTGATGTTGAAGCATTAAGACTTCAAGTCAGCGAGCTACAGCAGAAGGTTGAGCAGCTTCAAGATGAGAATAAAGAACTCAAATCAAAGGTGAGAACCCCAATACTCTAGCTCTTTAAACTTAAAATCAGATTGCCATTTTTTTTTATGAATACATTAGAATCTAAAATTACTTTTCTTATTTCTGCTCGTCTCGAATTTAACTTCAGTAGTGTCATTTACACATTTACTCAATTGAAGTGCACATTTTGCTGCATCTTGTCATCCGTATCCGTTTCAAAGACCTTTACTATGAGATATTCTTCTAGCTTTTTCCCTTGTACTGTCGCACTTTGGAACTCCTTACATGTATTCTTTTCCACCGTCTCACAATATATTAATGTGAACAGAAATCTTCTCTCCTTTTATCTTTTCTGTATTTCTTTGTAGCCATTACCTCAGTCGGCCAACTGGCTTTTTGTTGGGTGATTTTTCCAACTATAATAATAAAAAATAAGCTACAATGCTTCGCATGAAACCTTTTTCATATTTTCATATCTTCTGAATCTAATAATCAATTTGTAACAATAAAAATACTGATGCAAAGTCTTGATAATACAATTTACTAAACAAATACACTGATCCGTTAAGCTGCAATTCTTAATGAAATGACCAATCACAGCTGCAAACGTATGCCCCAAATTCTGACGTGTTAAAATCCCATTTCAAAATGTACACTGGCAACTGCCAGTTGGATTGCTTCGACATGTATGTTTTGTGCAGCGTTGCTCCGCAGTACAAGACAAATGCACCTTTCCCATGTGTGTGTGCCGTTGATAGACGGTTGCTATATGGTGGGTGGGGCTTTATGAATCAGTCTTATTTCATAGTACATTTTGCTCAATGACAACAATACAAAAAAAATTTGAATTTGACCTGTTTTATCAACATGATTTTTATACTTTCTGTTTCAGTTGCAGCAAGAAAACCCAGATGGTGAGCAGGCCCCCGAGAACTAAATATTCTAGCTGATCTGTCAACCTCACCTCTATTCCATGTAAGGAATGTCATACTGATACTTAGCTGATATAATAACAAAATCGCTAAGCAGGAGTTACTTTTAGGCTACCACACAATTTTGTTGCTATTTTGGCTTTGCAGCTGTGTGAACTGTTAACATTTTTGTACAAAGATGTGTAAAAGATTAAAAAAAAACTGTTTGCTAAAACTTTATTTAACATTTTCCTAAATTTATGCTGTTTTGTTCCATCGTGGGAAATAATGACCCAATTTCTTTTGACTTTATCAAAACTTTTCTTCTGGGAGACACTCAAGATTTACCTATTCAATTCTCAGAACTAAATCAACTTGTGAAATTCTTTTGGGTTAGAAAATGGAAGTTTCATATTTCAAATCCAGAAAAAATCACTTAAAGCGTAGTCTAATTTGCATTTCACTGTGTATATAGTTTTTGTGTAATATGTATAATGGAAACAAGTACAAGGTTTTATTTGCCCTGTTCTCTTTTTCTTAGTACTTGTGATTTCGTCACCCAGCCTAAGAGAAATATGTAATGATTTTCCGATTATTTGATTCAATCTCAGGCAGGTGGAGTTGATTTTTAGATGCAAGTAACATATTGATCTATTTACATTAACTTTAAGTGAACATACTTGTTATGATTTTGCTCTGAAGAATGGTAAAGAAAAAACATGTTCAAGTACATTATTTAGTTTCTATGTACTTGTAGTGAAAATTCATTGTGTAACACAATTCTCACATCATCAATGGTGAAAACTATTGATTTGTTTTATGGCTGTTCAAATAAAACAGACTTTATATTGACATCCACTTACTGAAGTTGTGTTTGAGATGAATGTAACTGTCTGAAATTAATATTTGTTTGTTTAAGTCCTGCAGCGAGAACAAAAAAAACCCTAAATTTAGTTTTTCTGTGTATCAGTAAAAAGGGCAAAAAATAAATATAAGATTTATTGTGCATGCCCGATACTATTTTGTTATGAAGCGAGGGAGTTTTTCTATGATGGAAACTTGAATTCTACTTGATAATTTCAAGGGGCACCAAGGCAATGGCCAGGAGCATGAAGTTGCCTTTGTTTTACCTCCATAATGTATCAGACCTAATTATGTGAAATACCACTTCAATTTAGCTAATAAGCTTGACACATTATGGACAACATATTTTTCTTTTAGTCTTTATTTCATGGGAAACATTAACATTATAAAAAGATAAAATCCCAAAGCATTGTATAATATTATTTTCAAGACAGTGTTAGAAAGAATTCATGACACAGGATTTCACAAGGAGTTGTTGAAAGTAAAATGTCATCCCCCTAACACAAACATCGTCATTGTACTTTAAACATTGAAAAATGAATAACCCAAACCCCTTTCAATGGAAATCTCTGGTCTAGGCTTGTCTCTTTTGCTATGCAGTACTTGATCTAGCAAAACCAGGGCAACATATTTTGAAGAACTTAGATATTTAGGGTAAGGGAGTGTAGATAAGACAAAGCAGTGCATGGACAGTTAATCGAAAACACTTGAAGCTGGTGAACCTACGCCAATACCCCCCCCAACCAATTCCCCCTCTCTCAAAGATCACCTCTTCATAGGTTAAAAAAGAAGATGTATCACCTTTACAACACAAGACTAAAATCCAGCCATCCAAGAGCGTTCAAATATTCATGATCGTGGTCAGCTCTTCCATTACGCACTTAAAACACCAGGATGCAATGTTCAGATTTTGCAGGACTGATTTCTTATTCTGATACTGAACATATCTTATAAAAGTCTGTGTTCTTCATTCCATCCTATGATGTATCGATGATGAGCTCGTCAATACCCCAGTCCTCGTAGCTTCCATCCGGAAGGTAACGTCTGATAATGATGGGAATCTTTCTTGCCTTCAGCTCCTTCATTGCAATCTGAAGAGGGTCCGTCTCACCTTCCAACTCCACCATGACTGGGGCATTCATCCTAGAAGGGGGCAAGGAAAAATGTAACCACAAACCAAGAATTTCTCTTGAATAGGAGGAAAAGTTTATCCTCCTTTGCACTTAAAATAGCAACCTTTCAAATCAAACACAATCTTCATCATATTGAACATAATGTAAAGAAGACATAATTATGTAATCAATCAAATAATAAATTAAATAAGACATTATGTAATAAATCAGCCGGGCAAAACTGTGGCTGGGCAGAAACTTTCACAGTCCGTGGTCCAGCACAAGTGTAATAGTAGCCTACTTATCAGTGGGGTAACTATACATTTTTATTTGAGGAGGCAAGCTTGGGAACATACATAAATTTTATTTATTCATTTATTTCACTTTATTTTATTTATTAGTGTTTTTTTTTGTTTTTTTTTATTTGTTTTTCAGGGGGGGGGGGGTGCTTTTGATGATTCAAACTTTCATTTGTGCATTTTTTTCCATTTTATTTTTGGGGCAAGGGTTCTAAGTTGTCCCGAAATACTCCACTCAAATACATGTAGTAAGTAAACATCTCAATGGTTCCTCGACTAAAGCAAAAAATAAATTTTGACTCACAGTTCTACACGAAAATGCAGCCAAAACCATGAAATGGACTGTGGAGTACATTGGATTGAGAGAAGTTTGACCAGTGATAAAAATGTAATTTTACATCTAACAAATTGAATAGCTGTTGGTACAAACCATACATAATGTTTAAGTTTGAAGTGCATTTATTATAATAATAATAATACTCAGCTTTTGTATAGAGCTTTATCTATGGGAATCTCAAAGCACTCATTACTTTTTAACAACAGCTTTGCCAAGTTTGAGTTAGGAGACCCATTTCTATAGAACCTTGTACGGATTTACAAGGTGATGTTGCCATTCAAAATGTAATGGGTTCTTTTACACGCATGCACAACATACGCGGCCTATGTTTTTAAATCCCATCCGAAGGATGATCAATTATGTGCAAGTGTCTTGCTCAGGGGCACAAGTGCCATGACCAAGACCCAAACCCACACTCTGAAATCTTTTAGGAAATGTTTGTATGTCAAGAAAGTAAAAGAAAACATACGCTATTTGCAATGCTCTTGTTCCTAGGACTCTGGCCCGTTCATATTTGGTCATATAGGGTGTGGTGATTCTCTCTGTCTGTTGTTGGCCTTCACCAGCAGGGAGGACCTCAATGTTTTCACCTCCTTCTTCCTATACAAAGTGCAATACAACAACAGAAGTTTTAATGAAGACCATAGAAATTGGTGAATAAATTAATCAATTCTTTTTACACACTGCATTTATCCTGATAAAAAGCATTGTTTAATCAAGTGACTTGCATAGAGTACAAATTGGGGGGCTGATTGTTACCGCCAGGCCTACCTTGTATGCACTTAGTTCTCAACTGTTCAGTTTTTCACTAATCCGAGCAGAGCTCCTTCATAGTGTTTTACACCACCACAGCTATAGTGCGCGACATGACAATAGCACATCAGCACGCATATGTACCAATCAGTAGTGCGTGCTGCAGCCACAGCTGCAATGGTGTAAATGCCCATGAATGAGCTGCTCAAATTAGTCTGTAGTGGGGCATGTCCTAACTTAGTCTGTACAGCCCAGCAGGCCTACCTTGAGTGTTGTCAAGTCAAGACTGCACAATAAAGTTTGGGTGTAAAAGTTCTGTTAAAGGGAAAAAACACTTGTATTTTGGAATAGTAAATAAATCCCCATCCTCTAGGTCTTTAAAGAAAAACACCATACCACCAACCCGAAAATATAAATCAAATAATAAATAAATAAATAAACCTTGGATTCATTTACCTCTCCATCTTGCATGTCTTCCATCTGCTCATCGTCAACATCGTCATCAAATCCATCATCAAAACTGTGTATCATGAAGAGAGAGTTCATGGTGATTAGTAAAAAAGTTTTTGAAGATAATTGAAACTCATTTCCATGAATGGAAAGCTATGATGTAGCTATCATAATAATAATAACAGGCATAACTATTAACATTGTATCAAAGCACCTTAAACTATTACTACCCCTGTTCATTGGGCCTTAAGCATTCCTGAAACTATCTCAACTCCTGAGTGCGAAAAACAGCTAATCATTCACTTTCTTGATTGAATCTAACCCAACCTAGCACTTCAGAGTTTGAAAAATCCTGTGAAAAGAAAAAAACACTATGGTGTTCAAATTGTAATAATTGGATATAGTCAAACCTTCTTCTACTCACACCCTAACCCCTCCACCCAACCCTGTATAAATATTCAAAAGCCACACATACTATTATCACTCAGTATTATCACTCAGAAATGATACAAACAAACTACTCCTCTTACACAAACCTCACAAAAGGTCATGTTGTAGTAAATCCTATTCAAAATCTTTACCAATCACGTTTTTGCACCTAGCCTAAGTGCTAGAGCTCTTGTTTGCAACCAGATCTTGCTAAAATAGTAAGGCTCTGTGTATTCTTTTTATTCTCAGTGAGTGCTTGACAGTTCCAGAACATTCAATCCGCAAACTAAAATGTTTAAAAAAGATAAATTCTTTCAGAATCCTTAAACTGGCATTGTCTTTTGAAAACAAATACAGCCGCTCAATGTATAACACATTTAACCGTTGGTTATTGTGAACAAGCGTTGCATGCAGCATACCAGTTCACTTCATTGTAGCCAGCCAACAGTCGTCAGATGAACTACATGTACATTGCACACCAAATTAGTCACAATTTAAAGACCAACAATTGTTGCATGGATTTCAATCTCCCTAGCATGAACACAAGCATGCTGGTAAATGGTATGCTGCAAGCTAGACCCAGTAACTGGGGCGCTGTACTCCTTTTTTGAGATTTTGACATTATCTGTCGTACTAGCGCCCCAGTAAAGAATATGTAGTAACTGCGACGGTCAGGAGGATTTAAATCACCTCTGTTAAAAAAAATGCCTTAGACTCAACAGAATTGCTCAAAATTCGCCTACTGTCTTTTCCAAGTGTTTATGGTGTAATAAAATGCATTTAATTGTACTCACGATCATTTTCTGTCCTCCAAATCGATGATTTTTAGGGCCTCTTACAACCCTGCCGTTACAATCGCCATTTTGATTACTAATGTTACGACTGTTTTCTGACTTTAAAAAAGTCGTATTAACGCTGCGGGGATCACGTGTTTGCTGATGCCCGGACTTGAGATTGATTTAAATCCTCCTGACCGTCGCAGTTACTACATATTCTTTACTGGGGCGCTAGTACAACAGATAATGTCAAAAATCTCAAAAAAGGAGTACAGCGCCCCAGTTACTGGGTCTAGCTGCAAGCAATGATTACTATTAATACTTGATAGCGTCTACTTTTTAGCGAGATCTGGTTTCAAACAAGAGGTCTGGGTGCAAAAAACGTGACGAATAAAAAGTTTCGAATAGGATTTACTATAGCATGACCTCCGAGGCTCGTGTACGAACCCAGCCATAGGCATATGACTAGCTAGCCCCACTAGTGTGGCAAGGATTTTTGACATCGGTTGAATCCTTAGCCACACGTCCAAGCACATCTTTTGTGCAGCTCGTCCCCCAATCCGCCGCATCGAAACCTAACGGGTGTGGCGCTGGATTTTAACCAACTAAATGTGTCCACCTACCTCTTAGCTTCCCTCCGGTACTCTGGCTGTTGAAGTTACTAACCTTATTAAGGGCAAATAATCATTTGAATTTTGCTCAAAATTACTCCACACCAATAGACATCGGCTAGCGATCGGGGCCGTTTTGATTACCCAGAATGCAATGCCATCACGAAATCACGTGTGGCGCGAGAGTATAAAAACAATTTCAGAATGGAGTCAGCAAAAAGTGCAAGTGCCAAACTATGTGTGCATGCAACCGATGCCATGCATAGATTTGGTGCATGTACTTTTTCTGACTCCATGCATTTTGTATTCTAAACTGTTTCATTAGCTGTAGCTGTCACGTGAAACAGCCGCTGAATTGTTTTTGCACTCTCGCGACTTCGTGATGGCATTGCATTCTGGGTAATCAAAATGGCCCCGATCGCTAGCCGATATCTATTCGTGTGGAGTAATTTTTAGCAAAATACAAATGATTATTTGCCCTTAATAAGGTTAGTAACTTCAACAGCCAGAGTACCGGAGGGAAGCTAAGAGGTACGTGGACACATTTAGTTGGTTAAAATCCAGCGCCGTACCTGTTAAGTTTCCATGCGGCGGATTTGGGGACGAGCTGCACAAAAAATATGCTTGGACGTGTGGCTAAGGATTCAACCGATGTCAAAAATCCTTGCCACACTTGTGGTAGTGGGGCTAATGACTAGCTATACTAATACTATAGCTAGTCATATGCCTATGGCTGGGTCCTACAGGATCGACTGGAGATGAGTACAAACATGAAAGTAAACATCAAAATCACAATAATTGTTCAAAAATAGAGCAAGTTTTATTTCTAAAAACAAACTCAAGTATTACAGAAACATTTCAAAGTTTTATCACTCAACTTCTTTAACTAAAAACACAGCAAAACTTGTTTAATTTGCAAGACTTACTTGTCGACATCTTCTTCGTCTGCCATTTTGCACGAGTTTAATGTAAACTTCAATACTGCCCCCTGTTGACATAAATATGACAGTATAAAGTAAGAACATAGACTTGTACAAGTTCTTACAACTCTATACGGCACGTGTTGCGACCCCCCCCCCCCCCCCGACACACAAACACACACACACACCTGGGTGCCTAAAAGAAGTTCAAGGTTACATCAAACTATTTTCTGATAATGCATTTTAAACCCGATGTATTTGGAGCATCGGGCATTTCAACCTAATTTATTGGTAGCAGAAATTGAGGTACTATTTTGTTAGAGGGGCCCGGGCGGGGGTGGGGGTTTGCGAGGGGGTGATTTGAAATTTACTACCCACTCCCAACCCAGTATTTCCGAGTTGGAAAAATCCCGTGAAAAAAATTGCTTCACGTTCACAAAATGTTAAATGGAAAATGAATAACCGATAACAATATCGTTGCAATTTATACAATGGCCAATTCTGCTACGATTGTTATCGATTTCGATCGAGTTATAGGACTAACCAATAAAATCTGACTCAAAGATAACCGACTCATTTGATGAGACTCTTTCACACATTTCGCGGCCATTTATATTATCATCCTTGCCCACGCACGGGAGAAATCGATTGAAATGAAATATAATGTAAAAACAAATTAGACACACCTGACCTCGCTGGCATATGTAACAAGAACCACTTCACAATAGGGACACATGTGCGCAATTCTGTCTATATTATTTCCCCATTGTTATCGGTTTTTGAATAAATTATCTTCTAGTGTGTGACGTCAGGGAATTATACTTTGCTTGTACGTGCATACCATGAGGAATCTATGATAATACAATTACAAGAGAAAAACTGGACCATGTTATGTTTTGGGATGAGTTAAGATGGATGGGTACGGTGTCTTTGCTTATTTTGAAAATGAGATTCTACAATTGCTTGATCGACCTGCGATGTCACTGTCATCATTTTGCTGTTAAATCATCTTTAATGTGTAATTATACGCACATTTTTAGAAGGTAAGATAATTAATTTTCCTTGGTTATTTCATTGTCAAACAATTATAAAGCGTAACTGTTAGCCGAAAAAGGGGGACAAAATTTGAATTGCTCGAATATTGAAATTGCAAACTTTTTACAATAAATGGTCACGAAATGCCATTATGAGGTTTGGGGGGAACTCAACGAATGTTTGAAACAATAAGTTGTTTTAATTGCATCAGATCGTTCATTTTAATTAAAAGCCGGCAGCAGTATGTTTAACAGATAGTTCGAGAAGGACTGTGACGCGTCCCAATTACTGATTTCAAAGTTCTCACACCCCACCATCTGTAAAGTGCTATTACCGAGCATAGGCTACAAACTAATTAATTCAACATATTTTTAACATCGATTATTGTGGGCTTGGCGCATAGAAAGCTGGCGTTCTGACAAACAATGAAAACATTGACATTGAAATCAAAGCATCACGAGAAAACGCAAGGAATCTTGCCCAAATGTGTATGGCAATATTGGCGATATCTGCAAATAGCATGAATACAATGTGTATATCTTAGATCTGCAGTGATTTAGGACTTGTCAATGTTTAACAGTGGCGTAGCGAGGATTTTTTCAGTGGGGGTACGGGGGCGGGGCATTGTTTTTCATTGGGGGCCCAGAGGTCATGTTTTTAAATGAATTACATGTATCTGAATTTTGTTCATGGATGCACTTGGGGGGGGGGGGGGGGGGCTGGACATTTGCGGGGGCTTGTGCCCCCCCCCCCCCCCCACCAACCCCAACCGCGGCTACGCTGATGGTGTTCAATAGGTATGATAAATCTGTCTTCAGGAATTAAACACATCATCATTAAGGACAAACAGATAATCTATTTTTTGTGTAAAGTCAAAACCACAAATTGAATGTTTTTACTTAGTTTCAGATCTTAAGACTGAAGATGAGTTCCACTGAATACCACCGAGTGATGGAAGAAGGTCTGACCAGGATCATCAGATGTGGTATATGCCGGGAGCGGTTCCATACTCCTAAGATCCTCCCGTGTTATCACACCTTCTGCTGTGCTTGCCTGGAAGGACTCAGCAGCAGTGGTGAGATCGTGTGCCCAGAGTGTATTTCTAGCCATCATTTACCGACCACAGGTGTAAAAAGTTTCCCAGAGGATGCCAAGGTTACTGCTCTGCTTGAGCTGGAAGAACGGTGGTTACTCGGGATACAGCAGGCCCGGCCAGGCGACAGCTCAGGTGAGCTAACGTCCCTCAAAGCAGAGTTCCATCGGCTGAGGGCAAACGTGAATGATTTCAACAAGTGTAATGATCTGTGGGATAGAGTCCAGCAGTCATCGGAGGAGGACATTGCCGGGATAAGTAACGGAAAACAGATTGAGAGTGCTGTGGCTCTCTTGAGAAGACGAAGAAGACTTTTGCATCAGAAGCTGGACGAGTTTTTGAAGGAGGAAACAGCAGCGATCCAAGCACGGGCTAAGTGTGAGTATAACCGGGCCGGTGAGTACTGCTCGTTTGTGGAGAGCAGATTACAAGACTTTGAAAACCAGCCTGATAGGGAAGAGTTGAGTCATATGAGAGGACAGTGTGCAGCAATTTCGCAGCAGACCAGCAGGCTGTTGAATAGCGTCTGTGAGCAGACAGCAAAGATGCCCTTGAAAATCATTAAGGCAACCGATGATATTAAGTCCCATCGCTTGCCGAAGACCTTTTATGGTGTCGATGTAGCAGTCCAGGCATATATCGAAGACGATCTGATGAGAAAATTCGAACGATCGCAGAATCTCCCTCCCATCGGCTATGTGCCACCGTTAAGATCAAGGCGAAGCTCCACTGACAGTAACTCTACCATTTGCAGTCGTAAAAGTTCCGTGTTTCCTACGTATAGTGCTAAATTCGTTGGTATGGATCAAGGCTCAAAGAAAATCCGGCAGTACGGGGACATACACAAGATGAAAGTGTTCGGAAAAAGTTGGTTTCAGGGTGTCAAGAAGCGATCAGACGGTGGTCCAACTGGTTTGGGTGTTGTTCGGGACAACCTTGTCGCCGTCACAGACTCAGTAAATGGTTGCATCAGACTGTGTACATCGTCGGGTTTGTCTCCAAGACGGCTCCTCACACACGATGGGATCTTCTCTAATTTCGGCAACCCACAAGCGGTCTGTGTGGATCTACCACAACGCCATCTGTACGTCACGGACAAGGACAACGCATGCGTTGTCGTCCTTGACATTGACACTGGTGAGGATGTTAATACGATCACGTGTGCTGGTCATCGACCAATCGGTATTGCCCTGGATCCTGATTCAGGCACTTTGTACTTCTGTTGTGATGAGACCCATTCAGTAGTCATGTATCGTACCGACGGCACACTCGTCGGGCAGATTGGGGAGCGAGGAAGGGGCCCTGGTCAGTTCCTCCACCCGCACTCTTTGGCCATCAGCCCGGAGAACCGACTGTGGGTGACGGACACCAATAACAATCGTATACAGGTACACTTATTATTAACCCATCCCAACAATGAAATAAATTCACAAATTTATTTCAAGTATGAAAGTTGAAGTGATAAAAATAAACATATTGAAGCAATTGCAAACGACAGATGTTTGGGGATTTTTTGTTTAAACAAGACTGTAAGAGCAATTACCATGTTGGGCTTGTCTTACCAAAATTAATGCAAAATATTAATTTGCTTTTCTCGTACAGGTATTCTCTCTGTCTGGTAAATACATCAAGACCATCGGGTCCAAAGGGAGCGGGCAAGGACAGCTCAATCACCCTAGAGGATTAACAATTGACGATCGTGGATTCGTTCTGGTGGCAGACACAGGAAACCAACGGGTCCAGATCTTTGATGCCAGCGGCAAATCAATCTTGATCTTCGGCAGAGAAGACGGTCCGGTGACTGGAGGGCCGATTATCAAGGCCCACGGGAAGGGGGTATTCTCGCATCACAACAACAGCGGACCCGTTGGAGTGGCGTCCACAGGATCAGGTGCCACAAGGGGGAAGGTTTTTGTGAGCTACCAAGGGGATTCCAGGATCGTGGCTTATCTTGTACAGTACCAAAAAATGACATAGCATCCTTTTTGACCAGCGAACTCATCTGAATAAGTCCTGATTTTTCATTAAAAAATATATCATATAAATAAACCCAAAACCCACACAAAAGTATAGGGTTTATTTTCCGATTTGGCGTATCACACAACAAATAATTAGCCTACACTTATTATAAACATTATGAACACGTCTCTACGGTATTTACAGGCAAAAGCATACACAACATAATTTAATCGATAATAATGTAATAAATCATCTGGGTTATGCGTACCATAATATTCCATATTTGTTCAATGATTTCTTTAAGAAAACACAATTAAAATGTAAATAATTACTACTGCACCTTTTGTTTGAAAGTAATGCTGTTTCAAGATCAGCTTTAAGCCAATATTGAGCTGCTAAATTATTTAAGTTACGTAAATCATGCAAACTATTTATGATTGAGCTGCGGAACTTATTCATACAAGTTTACTTAAAAAGCAACGATAAAGCAAAACAACAGGATTGTGTGTCCTTTTAATTTAAGGTTTTTGAAACAGTATTTCTGTCATTAAAAATCGTTTACATCATGAACAAAACTGCTACAACAATAATGTGTTTCTTGAAAAATGCTCGTCTCGTTTTTATGAATTGGGGAAGCAACACCCCCCCCCCCCTCAACTTCACTTGTCTAAGTCATAAATATTTCAAGCAATAAACCACATGGAAGATAGTGCCCCAACGAAATGCAAATTAACATGGCAATATTAACATGGTTACTTTTGGTAAACGAAATGCTACATCAATACAGCTCGTAGATATTGGCAAATTCTTGCTAGAGTCAGTTATTTTGATCATGTCAGTTGTCTGAGCCGATGAGCACACCGTTGTCATAGTAGGCTAACTCCATCATTTCTTGTAGTCAAGCCAATCACCTGATAGGTAGGTGCCTGGAATAAAGATGCGGGAAAAATAAGTCAGAAGTGGTCATGTTTAAGGAAGTGATATTTTCTTATTTCTAAATGACGTTTGCCATCGTATACAGAGCAATTTTTGAAAAGTAAACGGGTACGCACTCATTCTTTGTTTCTATTGGCTTATCTTCATCGTCAATTGCCGGGACCTCGTTTGTCTGCATGTGCGTTTCATAAGAAAACGTCACTGGTTTCAGACGCATTGCGTACATCTTCTCGTAGTACCCAATGCTTGCTTTGGTTGCTTCCAAAACCTCGGGTGATATAAGGCTTAAGTCGATTGGTTTCTCTGTGTGCTGTTCCAGCCCAGTCGTTTTAAACGCACGTTCATATTGGCCAATTAGCTTATTAATAATCATAATCCTCGTGGAGTAAATCCAGCTTCTCTTCTCCTCTTTGATTGGTCGCCATTTATCCATTGATGGCGAGAAGGGTATGCCCACTGCGTTACAGTAAGCGCATAATAGACCAAGAGGATTCTGCATGAGATCATCAGCGTCAATTATGATTGGCTCCTGACCAAGATCATTCGTCACGTGCTCAAATAGTCGATACATCTCCTTGAATACAAATCCTTCCGGGACAACCTGGTCCAATTGGAGATTGAGAAAAGTCCGAGCAAAATATTTCTTCAGCATTTTATTCATGGATATGAACACCCTGGCCGGGTGGCGTATCAAGAAGGTGTGTCTGTACCCAGCGGGTAACTTGTCAAACTTCCCATCCACCGTGTACGCGAGTTCTTTACAAAAGAAGATCTGTTTCTGGGGAGGCGCTGGGGCCTCCAAAATTTTCTGAACTCGTGCGTAGGTGTAGAGCGGATCCCTTAGAACTGACTCAAACATGGGAATTTTAATCTGGTTTTCTGGGCCGATGTGACACGCAGCGGTATATAACTCGTGGAAGACCTGTACATTGTCACCGAGGGCGCTGATGCAACGTTCAAAAGCTGTCGAAAGGGACCGTGGTGGTGCCCATAACAAGACCCGTTGAGTCTTCGGAGTTGCTTGCTCATCGGTGGCCATCTTGTTCTCTGATAAGTGCTTCAGTTGACTTGATTTGAATGAGTTGTAATTCTGCAGTGAAGAGGTTCGAGGAAAGATAAATACACAAATTTAACACAGACACACAATAATATCATTACATTTTAATGGAGCAATACACGTACTGTAAGAGCGCTGAAAGAAATTACCGGGATCGCCTCATTTCACGTACTGGGCCCTAAATGTATATTTTTTACGATTCTTTCAAAATATGAATTTCTGTTGGCGATATTTAGGAGAACATAATCGTGCAGACCAATGTCATCAGTACGGGGCGAAAATAATGAGAAATGCATATTTTGCCTTGGATAGTTTACATTAATTCGTGGCAAGTTTAGCAACCCAACACAACCATTCGACAAAGTAACCAAGCTCGTATGCTACAGCTATTATTTTTCATAGTTGCCCTCTTCAGTTTTGTAGCAAACCTACTACCCCCATTTCCAATCATGCCTAACCCAATGACATTTATAGTAAAAACACAATGGTCACCAGACGTACTATTAGCCTATAGCTCTTTTGAAGCTTCTAAATAGATAAAAATGCAAGGAAATCGGTCAATTTAAAAATCAAGAACCATAAATAAGCAGATATCAGTTCTTCAACGTTTTTGCGTAGATAAAAAAGAACTAAAAATATTTGTTAATAGGCTATGCGGAAATGGCTCAGCGATGTGTCTTAGCATAGATACAATCATTTTACACGGAATACATATAAATTCAATTTCCTCACATGTGACACTCTGGTTGGTAGAATAGTTTGACAGATACGTTGGTGCTAACACTGCTATCTTTTCTTCAGTCCACATTTTTAGACCATAAATGGTATCACCTCAGTATAGTTTCCGCTCATATGCAACCATGAGGAGGTAGTTTCTTATAAGTGTAGTTGAATGGGTTTATGGGAAACAAACTAGCCAAGACTCTTGGCTTGTGTGCAGCCTCCTGGGACAAGTTTACCGGACCTGAACTAATCACACATTGTGCAGCATTCTTCTATGGAGAAAACGCGCCCACGCATAACATGTTTTCTCTAAATCGGTTAACATCACCAAAAGTGAGCACAAATGAGAATGCTCAAAGAGTTTACCAACGTCTGCCAAAGCAACTCACACGAAAAACTGCGGGGCAATCAAACAAGTCTTTATTACTCGTAAAATTCTGTCCACGAAATTATGATTTTTTTTTACTGAGAGACAAAATTGAAAAACACACCCGCAGCGTTTGAATATGAGGCATGTTCTGTGAATCATTTGTATTTTTTTGCAACAAATTTTATTCTTATTTATGGTAGGACATTAAGTCTTTGGCAAAATTGTAAGGATATTTTTAACATGCAAGTTTTGTGTGGGTGCAGGATGCAGGACAGCATTTGGCGCAATTACGCCTGCGGAACGCGTGTTACAACTATTCAATTCAATTCAATTCAATTCATAGAAACCGTTTCATGGTAGCATGGAATCTCAAGGAATATTGGTCTTCAACCAAACCTGTCATAATGAACAATTTCCGCATTCTCTTGCCACACTCCAAAAATACATGATCCACGTCTACACACTTCTCAGTACCGAGTATTTTATCTAAAGACATTTCTTACATCTGAAAAATAAAATTAGGCCTATTAATAAACAATTCTGCCAATACTGCAAAAAAATACTGAACTGTAATTAGGCTTACCTCAGGGTAAACACAAAGTTGTCTGTGCACCTGGATGACAACTCTGCCTGCAAAGGACTTGTGAATAAAATGACAACGCACAGCGCATTTTTTCTTCTTCACATCAGGCAGTGTTACAAAACAACCAGCAAATGAGAGTAAAATCCCGTGATTTTGTTACCACTGTTAACAGGTACCGGGATAATTCTCAAATTCGTGCGTCATCTGGTATAAAGTCTTGGCCTTAAGACACATCATTAATCGACTGATACAAAAAAAGTGACTCACATCATACAAGATGTTGATTGAACCTATAGCTAAGGCCTCAACTTTTGGTAGTATAAGTATACAATGTGAAAAGCGAATCAACTACCAGCAGAACTTCACTGTGCAGCCTCAATCACGAATCGCTAGTTTGCTTAAACGTGAGTTTTGCTCAAATATGATGTATACATCTGGCATAATAGATGCGCTCGCAACCGATGCAGAACCGTTTTACATAAAAATAAAACATCACGTGCAGTCATTATTCGCAAACCCGAAACACGTTATAAGAGTAGAATGCTTTGTGAAACCATTTAGATATTGATATCAGTGAAATAAACATTTCCATATTGTCGATACTAAGGTCTACTGATGCATGCACGGTAGACAGCAAACCCCCAGATTTCGTACAAAACAGCTGAGCGTGACAGAAATACTTTAATATAATAAACCCATAAAACAAGGAAAAACCAAAACATCTAGGCCTTACAAACAGTTGTAATAAAGGTAAAAAACAACAAAAACGCAACATCGACGTCCCAGAAAGAAGCTAAAAACAATAATTCTTAACACAATGGGTTATGACCAGCATTTACCATGGACAGATTGCACAGCATCACGCCAAAGACAGCAGGATACAGAGCCAAAAGGACAAAGAATATGGGTCAAAAATATGGGTTTGACTCAGATTTGTGATCAATGTTGGGTCAAAGTGAAACCGGGACTACAAGTTCTTAACCGGGTTGAAGATCAGGGCGACGGGCCAAACCGCATGAGTTTAAACTCTAAATCTTATCCATTGATGAAACGACTACAAATAAACAAAATTGACAAGTTATCATATTTAAAGACAAAAATAAACAGATTCAGAGCTAGATTGGGAATAATTTCAACTTGTATGCATTATATAGGGCGAAAAAATGCCCAGGAGGGCTCATTAAAAAATATGTTTTTTTTCAGACAGAATATCCCAATCCCGTAAAGTATGAAATGGATCTGTTGTTTATTCCATTTTGTTGACAGAAAAACGATTTGTTCTGTCATTATTCATCAACCAGCAACAAAACGTTACGGACGAACAGTTTGCTGTTTTTAAGGCCACGTCACTATATATGATTATAATAATTGCACTGGTTCCCAGCCGTTAAGGAAGTACCGAACCTCCAGCCGGTGGAAACAAAGTATACCGCCCGTATATTAGAGATAATTTTATCGACAAGTTTGTTTTCCCGTCTCGGTCGGATCATAGAGCTCTGGTCAAACACTGATTAGCAATGTTTAAATATGCCCTAATATTATTTTTCAGCTAAAATGAATACACTGCATCGGGTACATAGAAAACAAACGATATATGTGACAGCTTGGTTTATTTTATTTGAGGGAAACCATTAGAACTTGTCTCAAACCAGCACATCACTGTTTAAAATAATGTTATAAAAGTAGGCTTGCTATCTTCCTTTCTTGGAACAGAGAAAGAAAAAAACACACGCATTCGTGGTATTGGTATTAAAGGGACATATTGCCTTTGGATTGGGCGCTTTGGGGCTATAAAAAGAGTTTGTTATGAGATAAATATGGTTTAAGGAGATATTTTACAAGTAGAACATGATTAATATTAATATCCCTTGAAATTGTGTGGTTTTTGTTTTGTGACAGAACACGGTCCGCCATTTTGTAGGACCTAACAATTTACTCCACAAAATGGCTGACCGTATGTTTCTAGGAAGTGTTCTGCTGGTTATATTTCCGAGAGGCAAATTCATGTTTTTCGAATTACATTAATTTACAACACACTGCAGGTGATTTATTGTATAAAGAGCTCTTAAAAAGGATAAGGAGCAATTCCAAACAGCAACATTTAAAGAGGTTTGAAGGCAATGTGTCCCTTTAACACCGTCTACCGGGTCGAGCTCCCCCTCCAAGGGCCTATCGGCTTAAAAAATATCATTTTATTATATTTATTCCCATACAGAAAAATTAAAATAGAAAGGAAAACTGTTTTCAAAGTGGACGTTTGGGGTATTGAAAGTGGGGTTGGCACACCCTGAAAACCTGCTGTTTCATATCAGTGTTTATTTTTGTATTTTAAGTGAGTCCCGCCTTCCCCATGAGGGTCACTTGATAATTTTTCAGTGCATCCCGGTGACTTAGAGCTCTCTCATATTACTGTGCACTTTTTGGGGTGTGATTTTGCCACTTTTTGGGGGGCCTAGCATCGATTAGTTAATTGAAGTTAAAAGTTGTGAAACAATAGTGCTGGCTTCATAAACGAGAATGAAAAACTTCTTCGACGAACACAATCTGGATTTTTATAAATATTCTAGGTCGGGCATTCTGTTTAAATGAAACTCACTCCAACAACATAAATGTGTCTAGTCAACTGAATGCCAAAGGTTCACTGTCTGATTCGATCTTCTCAGTTGAGCATTGTTTTGTTGACAAAAAATACACTTATTGATTTGTGCACAGTTTGATGACAATGTTGACGCATACATTCCTTTACCTAAGTCTGAAACATACACACCAGATTTGTATGCATTCCTCCTAAATCATGTAGTGGGGGTGTCATTGCTGTATGAATTTTTAGGAGATGGGTTGCAATAATTTAACTTTACTAACACTTATTGCTTTGTTATAACTTTTTTGTAAATATCTAAATTGATTATGACAATATTCAAAGCAGACAAAATACAGACTGATTTTTTTAATTCACAATTAAAACATATATATACATGTAATCGCACCTGTAACTTGCTGGTTTAGAAAAAACTGCTAAAAAATATTGTTCACATTAAAAGTATGAACTTCTCAGATTCTAAACAAAGGTATTTTAAGTTACAATGTTTAATTTCCTTTTCAACTTTTCTTGTGCAGTTATACTTTGTATTGTTAACTGTTGTAAAAGATTTTGATTGCATGATTGGAGTAAAAAAAAACCTGTTCATAAAAGAAATCTTTTTGATTTTTATGACTTAGTTATTAACATGTACTTTAAATAGGGAAGTTCCATATACTTAAATAATTTTACTATCAAAATATACATTATGCATTTCATTTCTTAAGTTTTTTCACCCAACGAAATGGACGGATATCAGGAACTCTGCTAAACCAATTTTTTGCCTTATATAGTTAGAAGGCAAAAACTACAAATTACTTTAAATTACTATTCTGTCAACTGTCTGCAGGCATAGTATTTTTTGTTAACGGTTCAATGCATTTGCACTTCACATGGTATGAACAGAGAACAAACTGTTAAAATATTAACCACAATAGATTTGTTGTGTCAACAAAACAGCAAAAATGTATTATCTGTTTTTTGGGGTTTATTTTAAACTGGACACGGATCACCAACAATTGCGACAAACTGTCTTTCCAAACAAGACTATTTATAAATTCATGGGGTTTCTGCTACCACATTTGGTAATACATATTTTTTTTGACACCCCCTCCTGTTCAGTGGGAAAGTTTGCTGTTTGTAACTGACATTACACAGCACATTGATGCCCCTCCCCGTCTGTTCACCGCACATTCCATCCCAAATAATCTATATACATGGAAGACAATACATCAGCGATGTTGGAAAACCATAATCATGACTAATTTGCTTTCTTTTCATATCAAGGTTTAAAAAAAAAAAATAGACAAACCTAGATGATTCTAGGATTTTGATAAGTATCATTAGTCACACCAAGTTTGCATGTATGAATAATTCATAGAAAGACTTACGAATTATTCAATAGCAACATACATTAGCAGTTCGCCAGCAAACAAAGACTTTTCTTGAGTATGGTGTTTATATTTAAGCCCCTCTCACATTACAGGGCCAATTCCAAGGAAATAAAACCCCAGGATATTCCTAGGGAGTTTTAACCACACCGCCACCCCATGTTCATTTCACACTCACTGCACTTTTCCTGGGAAGAATGAATGCTCAGTATGCTAACCCCAGGGTTATCTTGCTTAAACCTACTCTCAAGCAGGGCTAACTATTTCCCAGAAAGTGTCTCTTTCCCAGGAGTTTGCCAGCGCTCGCAAATTCAAGTGTGAAAAGGTCAACCAAATTTTCCTGGGAATTACCTGGGAAATTCACTGAGTGTAAAAGGGGCTATAGATTATCATGAACCTATGTACTTAAGACTACCTCTATTGTAATCCTTGGGGAGTATCAGGGTACATCTCTTGAGCAGGATAAGGTTCATGGCTGGCTTTAAGTTACATTCTCAGAGTAAACCACCAGGTCCTTGAAAACAAAAATACAAATATTTTGCAAAAAAATCATGTTAGTTGGTTACTTTTATACCTGACAATGTAGTTGCCACATCTTGAGTTGCTGAATCTCCCAGCTACAAACTCTTACGTTAATGATGGAATGGGCAGAGTGTGTTAGGCACCTATGTTTTGTTTTGTTAAACATATAAACGCTATAAAATAAAAAGAAAAATTGGCAAATATATGTCTAAATAGGAATACTTTATGGCTTAAACTAATAAAACATTAGCATAGCCCTTTAAGCAAAGTAAAAAAGCACACCAGCTTGCCAGCAGTTCTTGTAAACAGATGAGTGATGTACCAATGCAAATCCATTGTGAACATGCACACACCGTCAAATCTTCTTGATCGTTTATGAAATAAAGTTTTGCTCATGCATATTTTTCTGCTATACATGTAGTAAGCAGACAAATTTACCGCTAAACAGCTATTTGAAATTGTCCCCTGAATTGAACCCATGTTTGCCGTAAGACTCAAGTATTGCAAATGGTTTAACGTCACTTCAAAGATGTCTTTACCTTCCGAAATGTGCTTCATAAATTTGTGAAGATGCATGCAGAGGGCGCCCTCACTTGTCTTGATTAAGTCTTGCAAGAAGGCTTCCCCACCTTCACTACAAAAAATCTGCTTCAGTCGATAGTCACTTATCATATTCCTCAGTGTCATTATACCTATAATACGAAGAAAGTCACAATACATTGATATGGTACAATCAGGGATGATGAGAGACATTACTAACAAACAGGTCTGAAAATAGGGTTCAAATTTCAACTTTTAACAAGGCATTTTGAAACAATAGTTCAAAATTTTGGTAACCCTGGAGTTATATATTTTATGGAGCTTTTGGGAGCAGTATCATGAGCATTTATTTAAAAAGGTATATATTCAGATAAAAGTATAAAATTGTTCATCCCTGCATATTGGTCTTGTGTAGGTACTACATTCAGGCACAGGTTTGTTCTACTATAATTTTGCTATCACACAATTAAAATTGGAGGCCCATCCGATGTTGGTTTGGTCACTAAACAAATACACACATTGGTTGGAAGATAAATCTCACTGTTAAATATATTTCAGTGGATTGGTAATTGCTGAACTCCACATAAACAAAACAGACAGATGGTAGAACAGTTCGATATGTAAACACAGTATACACAAGTCATCAAAATGAAACAACACAACACATTTATTCGCCCTTAATAAAAACCTTTTTTCGACCACAACTATTATGGACAAGTATACTTCATAAAATTTAGTTGAAGTACAAAGTGCAACGAAATGGAATGAAAATGACTATGTGTATACTACTTTCTAGAATATGTCAAACAGAAAAGTAGACAAAATACGTCTGCATCATTTTTGGATATCAACGTTTTTTTAAACAACCTCAGAGATAATCAAAAGTCATGAGAAAACCTTTTTGTTTTAGTTTGTGACTGCAGGGTTGGTAAAAAAAAAGTTACATCTAATAATTGTGGTTGTCAAGTGACCCTTTATCATAGTTAAGCAAACTTGCTTTCCCTACTGAAATCAATTTCACCATAGTGGGGCTTGAAGGGAGTATAGCCCAGCCGACATAATATGTTTTGGTTTTTCATTCACTTTACTGCATGAAAAATGGATACATGATATGTTTTTCCAGACATACAACTTCTAAATACCACCCAAATATAGGCAAATGCCATGGACACAAACATGTAAAGTGTTTTTCAGTTTTTTGTATGGCACACGAACCCATCCTCCCAATAAAAGAAGAAAACGGCTGATCCGCTGAGAAGTCGCATACATGGTTTATCAAATCACCCTCTGTTTAATTGTAAATAACCTTTCTGAAAGTCCAGTCACATCAAAATAAACTAGTGCATTAGAAACAAGGTTGAATGAACACTATATTTATATGTCTGCAACACTGTAGGCCCCCACTTACCCAATATTGCACTATTTTCAGTCTGTTTGTTGATGCGTATGAAATCCATCAACCGTGACACAACTCCCAGTGAAGCTAGCTTCATGTGGACCATAGTCTGAGAAAAAAATCATAGCAATATGGGGTAACTAAAGAATTACCTTTTTTTCATTGACACACCAGTTTGTAGAGATGTAGAAAAGCATTGTTAGCAGAAACAGGTATTCAGTCAAAATAAGTATTGTTATTGACTGTTTTCCAAAGATGTGTTCCTTAAAAAATGCATTAGTTAAATAATATTAATAAATGCTTTGGCATAGGTGCTTGATCAAATTTGTGATTCTTGGTATGAATTTAGTTACTGAGTACTGATGACTGTGAGGAAAACATCCTTATGAAGAATTTTTCAACTAGAACTTTTTGACAAGGAAGAATTCTACACAGAAATTTCTTGATTAACAAGAATGGTAAAATTGAACAAAACTCAACATGTTTAGGATTCTGGTCAACAGAAAGTCACAATTTACTGACAAATATACACATAGTGTTTCCTACATGCATTTTGAGCACTGCTTCTGTAAGCTTTCAGACTGATACTAAAAAATGTTGTTTTGATGAAAACCAATCCTGTACTCGACTTTTGATAGAACAGAATGTACTTTTGTTTACCTCTCCAAAGGTCACAAGGTCATGCAGGAAGAGCAAGCAAGCTCTCCTAACCTCTGACCTAGAACTGCCCAGTCCTGCTATTATCTGAATCCCGCAGACCTCCAACAGATGGATAGAACACTGCCATCCTATTGGCTCCTCTTGGTTACATGTTGGCTTGTGATTAGCTACACTTGAAGGGGGCTTTGTTTTGAGCTTGCTGCCTAAAAAATAAATGTGATCATTTTTTAAATTAGGTCTTTACTTTTTGAGAAAGTAGCAAAAAAAGGTTTATGACATGAAACACAATAAAGGGCACCACTTTGCAACCATCATGTTAGCATTCGTTTCCAATATTGTAATTTTTGTTAAGTACCTGAAATCACCCCAAAAGTGTTTCAACATGTGAATGGACATGCAGGCTTCTGCTGAAAATAACATGAGTTGATTTTTTTAGGTCGTCGTCTAATTTCTATCAAAAATGGACGGGAAAGGTTATTTTCCATTTTTGTCCATTTTTTGATTGAAATTTGAGAGTAATTAAAAAACTACTAAGTCTAATAAATGTAAATCATTTTTCAGTATAAGCCTGCATGTCCATTCACGTGTTGAAACGCTTTTGGGTGGTTTCAGGTACTTAAGAAAAAAGTTACAAACGTTGGGAAAAACTGCCAACGTGACGGTAGAAACATGGTACACTTCATTGTGTTTCCAGTCTTAGGTTCCTTCAGGAACTTTGAGCACGGCCATAATATTCAGGTTTATTTGGTTTGCCAAAATGGAATCAAGTGACAATTTTCTCATTAATGAAAGCATTTCGGACAAAAACAATTATTACAATTGATGTCAGTATCTAGCTATTACTTTGTAAAATTTATATATAACCCCTCAATGTAGTACATCTAGCCCCATGCACATCATTCTTTTGATGTCTAATTGTTGAGAGGAAACACAAAAATTTGGCCGTGACATGCGGCTGACCATCAAAATTGTAAAACATTTCACAAAATGTAAACTGCACAATATGTAACCCTTCCAATGCAAAGCGTTTATTGGAACACACATAATTAAGAAAAGAGAATATTGGGTGAAAGGGGTTTGTATTAACTGACCATTGCTTGCTTTTGTTTCTTGTTGAGAATGACCCTTGACCCCCAGAGCATCTTTGACGACTGCAGCTGAGTTGGTTGACATCTGACCCAAGACTTGACTGAGTATTTTATCTCGTTCTGCAAGCGTCTTGGCCATTTCTGATCTAGAGTGGGCAAAAGACAGGTAAGCCTTAATTGAGCAAAACATTCATTTCATAGACAGTGGTAGCTGGAAATAATAATAATAATAATGGAGTCTCGCTCATGATACAAAAAACCACTAGTCTATATTAGCTTTAAACATATGAGTTGTGAGAGCAATTTTAAATTATGACATAGTATTCGCAGCCCTGGCATGATACGGTAAACATTCCACACTTTTCCTGCAGCAACCAGGAATGAACATGCTCCCCATAAATTCACTATTCTCTTGCACAGCCTTGAAAATTTAACATTTATGAGTGGCCCTTATCATCTTTATACCTTGATTTGCGCCTGTTTAGTCTTTCTTTAGCTTCTGCTGCCTCCTTAAGCTGGTGAGTTTCTTCAGGGTGAATGGGTTGGATGATGCAGCGAAGGCATTCTGCAGCTAAAATCTAGGATGAACAATTTTCATTACTGAAATAAATAATCACAATGCTAAGTAGCTGTGTAGACAACCAGCAAGTTTGAGATATTTCTGTGTCACTACAGCAAACCTGGACAGCATATCTGTTTTGGTTTTTTTTTTTTTTTTTTTTTGGGGGGGGGGCTTTTACAATCTGTTTTCACTAAACTTGCTGATTAGTGGTCGCAAGACATTTCATGAAAAAGAAAATGCTCCAAACTGATGGTCCTTCATCAGAGAAGTGAATTGTTTTCACAATACCTGAATCTGTGGCCCTTGATAATATGCAACCCATGGCCCAACTGTGGCACAGACACCCTCCTGGAACAACCTCAGCCTCAAGCGTTTGTGTCTCAGCTCACTGTCCTCATCATGTTTGACTGCAATCTCATCCCCCTTAATATCTTTATTTGTAACAGTTGCTGATGTCTTCCCGAATCCAGCAGTCCTGATGTTACGATTAACCCGAGCTGCTTCCGCTCGTTCTGTTGACGATGGACGTGACGATGATGCCTGCTCATTGAAAACACTCTTACTAAGATCAAATTTCATGGGACTATGGCTTTGCTTTTTCGCTGACAGGGGTCTTGTCTTTTTAGTTGTCACACATTGAGAGTCTCCTGAAGGATTTTTAGAAGAATGAGTCGTTTCATGATTGGATACTCCTATATCTTTTTTATCACTCCATGCTGTTTTCCGTTGTTGCAGGACCTTCTCTCTCCTTGCCTTGATCTCATTGAGCTCCAGCCTGTGAGAGGTGATGTTCTCCACTGTGTAGCTACTTGGGAAAGCTTGATCGATTGTCTTCACATACTGGTAGCTGCGAGCAGTAACAGCCTCCCCTTCATCTCCCCAGCATTGATGCTCAGTGATCTGAGACTCAACTTCCTTTTCAATTTTAGCATTCCAAAGCTGTGATGATGAAGCTGCAAAAAGGTGGACACATTCCAGCATCCGACAGACAAACTCAAGTTCCTCCTCCCTGGCTGGGTGGAGTCTATCTTGACTCAATGATGGGGATTTTGTTTGCCACACCTTCATCATGGCTTGTAGATGCAGAATGTCTAAGTTCCTTTGCGGTTCAGTTAATGACAGTTCCTTAATGATGTCTGGAAACAGCCAAAGTGTGTAGGTATGCAGAAGATTAAGAATACACAGAGCACCATGGACGAACATAAACTGGACGACAGCTGAGTTGACTTTTAAAGTTTTGCCCTTTGACCTATGATTTGTGAAAGAAAGTAGGAGGAACAATTCATGAACGAACAGCACAATAAAGGAACTTGGTCTTCGTTCTAGAAACAATGGATATTGTTGGAAAACCACTGGCTCTAGCCTTTAAATGTATAGGTGTATAACTTTTTATCAAGATGTTTTTACACATGCTATTTTGATATCAACAGGCTGCAAGGAAAACACATTGGCTCTTTTTGTTAAATGACTTCCAGAAATATGAGCAAAAAGGCAAAGATGAATCTAACGTTTTCTTCAGTCATAAGCTACACAAGAAAGCATTACCATGTTTGGGGTCATCGTTCCTCGTTCCTCTACCTACAAGGCCATGAATGGGATCCCTTCATGTAGGTGTCACAAAATTTCAGACATTGGCCCTTTCTGTCATGATCAAAGTTTGAATTTGTTTCTTTCTGTTCTCATTGCAGACCAAGTTTCTTGCTCTGCATTTTTCAACAGAGGCAAAAATCTCAAATACTTGGTGTAAAAATGTGAATCATGATTCCAAAGAATGAGTGTCTCTGTGATAGTCAATTACTTCAGTATTCTCACCCCTTAATGGTTATTTTGCCATTGTGACTTGAAGTTCTCATTCGTTGATGACTAGTTGCTGTTGCCGCTAGCTGACACATACAAAAGACAGCATTGGATAGCGTCTTGAAAAAATCCACACCAGGATGGAATCCAATTGATTTAATCTTCTTGTTTTGGTCCACAGTTATCTTTGCTGTAATGAGAGAGAGAGATCCTCTAATTTACTTTCCAATTTGAAAACAAGTTTATGTAAAGAATGTCTTTGAATGATGCATTCTAAACTTAAAAAGATACAATCCAATATTATACAGAAACAAATTAAAAAAGATTTGTTTTATTTAACCAAACTCCCTCGAGTGATTTACTAGGATCCTCTATCACTCTAACAAAATCCAATACCATTACGGCAACTCAACAGCAACACTGTTGATTATGGTAGTATGCCTGAGCGTAGCCCTAAAGGGCGACTATTCAGGTTGGAGGTGCAAGCATAATGAGTTTACTAGTGCAGTCCTTAGTCCAACAAAATGAAACAAAACATGCAGTTGGACTTGAAGGGTTTGGGATGGTTAGGGTTCAGGAATTTTCATGTCTAATCACTCAAAGTCCATTTGGGGAAACTATTTGACAGATATCAAGAATGAAAGATTAATCATTTTTTAAGGATGTATTTGAGTAAGATGACTGGTTTACACTACTCTGGGAAACAACATCAAAATCACTAAGTAAATATCTGTAACTTAATATTCATGAAGAAAACAACATCAAAATCACTCAGTGAATATCTGTAACTTAATATTCATGAAGTCATAAGTCCAAGTCTTTCCACTACAATAAAGTTGTTGACAATAAACTTACCTTCTTTGTGAATTGTCTCAACTAAAATTCTGATGAGGACTTTAGCACCTCGCTCGCTTCTCGCAGAGGAATCTTTCTTCCTGGTTGCCAGATATCCTGGATCTTCCTTCCTTCTCCTGATTTCAGAATCCCTGCTGTCTGAGGTGAGCTCATCACTAAATGCAGAGTCTGTTTGTTGGGTCACATCTTTCAGTTTGTTTGGGGAGGCAGTTTTTAGGATCTCTGCCAGTGTGGCCACGCACAACTCTCTCAATCTCCTGCATTAAAGACAAATAAATATTGACTTACATAATCCACAAGGGAAACCAATTAGGTATATATTTAAAGTCTGTCAAAGTTTGGAGCAAAATCTGAAGGAGCAATCTCTGGGTAATAGTACCAGTGCTCCATCTACAATATTTGCAGCTCAGAATTCTAATCAAGGATATGACCTTGCCTTCTGAAGATAAAGCACAATTTGGGATTTGTTATTTAGTCTTAGCATTACAACACAAACTGAAAGCTAAAAACAGCATGGTCTACTGTTATAGATCTTATGCACATGACATTCGAGCAGGGCGCCCACGCCTAGAGGTCAAAAGGAGGCTGTTCATTGGCCAATCCTGTGCGTTGCACATACAAATCTGTACGTTTCCATTGTTTCATCCTTGGTTTAAATCTGAGATGGCAGCTGGATAATGTCAATTCGTAAGGTCTATACCCATGATATATTTAAATATTGGCTGCATTTGATTATAATGTGACACAATACAAAATACATTTGATGTGGAACAGTATTATCATTCAAGCATAAAATATTCTCACCTACAATGTGTTGCTCTTAACACTCTAAGGATCACCTTCAGCTTTCCATCATCCACTAAGGCACACTGGCCATACTCAGAGCAACATAACGCTAGGAAGAATTCAGCAGCTTTAATCTGAACACAGCTGAAGAAATAAAAACACCAAGTTTTCAATTTTAAAAACATATCTCCACAGGTCGTATAGCTCAGAACTTTCACTCAACTGTGAAAGTATATTTACAAGACCGCTTACAATTTCTTTCCGTTGTTAACATAGATCTGACATCTAAGCATGCATACATTTCCAAAAACAATGGATGCACATGGTAGGTATGCTGCCACCTAGCATCCCCAAAAGGTGTCCCATTCACCTGTAATCAATTAATTGGGCTTTACCTTAATCTCCTGATAGACTTACCAATTCTCTTGTATCAGTGCTACTGCGATGTGCTCCATGACTCTATGCTCTATCACTCCTGCTACAGTATGGTCTGTGTGCTGAAGGAGGTGGGCGAACAAGCCTGTCAGACTTTCCTGTTACAAAAAGGAATTATAAACAGACTTGCAAGTTGCTTTTGCATGACAAAGGAGACACAAATTCCATAAGACATTTGTTAATAGTTCCACAAGATATAAAAATCAATGACATATCTTTATGAGAATTATCTGAAAACTGTATACTGCTGCAGGCAAGGAGTTATACAAAGGCCATGGCCTCTGTTGCCCTGGTCTTGGTCTTGGTCCCCTTCAAAGTTTCTAATAGACTACAAGATCTTTCGATGGAAGTGCCCTTTGCAAAATGAACAGGCCTTTCCCTTCCACAGATAAAATTCCCTGCCTGCTACTGTGTTGTTTTAATATTTAAATTGTACTCTGATACACATACTAAAAAAACTGTATCTCCGAAATCTGTAAAAGCATTCAGTACATATTACATTTCACTGAAGTAACAGTAAGGCTTAGTTTTTGAGTGATTCTTCCTCTTCTAGTAGAGGCCTCAGGTTATTAAGCTGTTGAATATAAAGGAATGTAAGAGATTTCGGATGAGGTTTAGTAAAAATCTTTATGGAATTATGTTTATACTATTATTAAAGTTTACCTTCATAGCTGGATATCTCAGCCAGACATCCATAATGTCAGTCATACAGTGATCCAATAACAAGACAGCAATCTCAAAGCAGTGTCCTAAGCTACTCAGCAATTGGCCCACAGCTACTTTAGTCTCTACTGCCTGATTGGTTGATAGACAGCCAATGAGGATTGGCAATCCATTTGTGATCATGTTCTCTAGCCAATGATCTGTCAGATTTTTGTGCACCACGACCTGTATAAATATTTAATGAACAGAGAAAATGTAGTGTTTACAAATTTCCTAGCATTTTAAAAAATTAAGTTTGAAAAACCTAAAACTTACTGAACTTGTGATACAAATTTCTTACTAAATAATCTCTGAGATTTTACTGGTTTCAACCAAAAGAACTGTAGGTTAAACTTTTCTATAAGAACTGTGGAATAAAAGTCTTTCCTTCTTGTATTTCCTAATTTTATGATAATCCAACCCTGTTTAAAGTAGTGTAATTGTCCATACCTTCTCCAATACAGCAGCAGCTATTGCATGGCTGGAAGCTTCCATTTTATCATGCAGGAGGGCTAAGATCTGAGGGACTATACCCATTTGGAGGAGTATTTTACTATTTGATTCATTGGTAGCTGCCTGTCTCATTGCGAGGAAAGCAACATTTCTAACTTGTTGATTGCTACAGCTAATTAGTCGCACAAGCTACGAGAGAAAACAAACATGAATTGATGCTCAGAAATAATTAGCACTCCCAAAAATATCACTGATATACACCAATCACAGAATACTCATGCAGCAACCTTAATTGCCACATTGGTGTCAAATCACATGGAAGGTATAGTGCATGCATCAGGCTCAGCGGTTTCTTTCCCTGCCTTTCACCTCTGTAGACCTTGGTTCAAATCCCACCTCGGACCTGGAGCCTGGTATGCAGATTGGGTTTTCAGTCCCTACCTGACTGCATGGGTTTCTCCCCATTTGGGGTTTTCCTCCCACATCTAAAACTGAACATTTCTTCTTGTTTCCTATTCATCATCCTAATATTGGCACTTGTGCTGTTCTATGTGTAAAGAAATAAACTAAATACACATGGATGCTGCTTTCATATCCCATACAAATGACACAGTAATAAACAACTTCACTTAAAAGGGGGCCTATGAAGGTAAAGTCAATTATTGGAAAAAATGTCAAACTAAACTGGCTTTGACAGGAATTCAAATTTCAAACTTACACAAAAAAATTGCCAACTATGTTCATATAAAGGCGTGTCCATGCTTGACGCCATACACATTACGTGTAGTAAATTTTAAGGTGATTTTCAAACCAAGTGAAAATTAAAATTGCAATCTCACCCGGTGAAGATGCTTATCTGAAATCATGTCACCATGGCACCTAACTGCCAAATTTCTGATAGCGCCCAGTTGTTTTGTGGAGCCTTTCATTTCCTGTGCAACCAGTATCCCAATCAGAGTAACTAATGAGAATGACTCCTCATCAGAGTCTACATCTGAGTCTGATGAATTACTTGATGATGATTCACTTGATGTTGGGCCACCATTTCTCAGCTGACTCTGGTTTGAGGATAAGTTGGTGATGTTGCCACATGAGCAGCGAGTATTGAGCTTAGCAGTGAGTACTGATGCATGAGGGATATCAAGTGATGACTGCGGATGAGGATCAAGGGATATCTTCCCAAGTCGGTCGAAGATGTCGCTTAGCTGTAATCTGTCTTGGCTGAATGTAGAAACAAATTTTAGTTTTAGGTCAATCAAGGGGTAAGGATGAAAAGATTTACCACTCAGTCCATCTGTATCTCTTAAACAACACCTTTGACAGAAGGCTAAAAGTAAATATAAAACGGAACTGAGCCCTCAGCATACTGTACTCCTGAAGGTCAACAAAGGCAACACTAGACATGGTTTCCACTTTGCTAGAAAGGATAATCCCTAACAGATATTTACTGTATCATCATCATTATTATATGAACATTAATGGTTTTTAAAAATCAGCTTGAATGGCAGAATTGCAAAAAAATGAACAACAAATAAAAATTTGAAAACTTCTTGTTGGCTAAAACTTCCTATTCCTGTATGAAACTTCTGAGCCACTGTTGTGATTACAAAGTATTCTTTTGTCATTTCAAATGCTCTGAATCTTCATTTATAAATTCTTAAGAATTTAACTGATATAGCAATTGCATCAGGGATAAAAAATATTATTTAGGTTTTAACCTTTACAACGATGTGTGATAAGCATTTTTGTATACTCAGTGATTCCTAGAGTCCTGTGGGAAAGAAAATCCACCGTCTACTCAGGTGGGATTCAAGCCATGAACAGATCTATTAACCACTATTATTTAACGTGCCCAGTGACATGGTCCTCTTAACCATTACCATTAGATCACCGAGGGTCAACATGCAGTCTGTGGTCCAGTGGTTAAGACATCTGCTCTAGAATGTGGGGGTCATTCGCTTCTTGAATCTTACACAAGTGGTCTGAGGATTTTTCAAGCTCGGTCGATCATAGTTTATTGAAATTTGCTTTCAATGATTTTTGAAACAATTTCTTTATATAATAAGCTTGATATTTATACCTTAAACTCTCTTTAGGTCTGAATAAAGAATCACGGCAACTAGCTTTGGAGGAAGCAGGTATCTTCTTCAAACGTTTGCCTTCAACAACACCAGGAGGATCCATGGCCAGGCTATTCAAGTTGAACCCTTCAGCTCTTGCACAAATCTCTTTGACTCAGTACTCATAATCATCTAGCATGATGGAGTTCACATTCATGGTTCAACCACTCTCATTCTGTAACCAGTAAAGAAAAACAAGTTAATTTGAACCCCAACAGCCATGACAGTCCAGAACTCATATTGTAAAATTTGCTCAAATAGGTTTCCAGCTTGGAAATCAACAATCATTTTGAAAAATAAAAAATTGTATCAGACAGCCACTTTTTCATTCATTATTAATATGAGATTACAAAAAAATAGTATCTTAATTTTTGTTCACCTGGATTAGAATAGATTATGATTTTATTTAATCATAACAAATGAAAAGGAGGCAGTCTGATGTCCTCCACCCTCCATCCTCCCAAAGGTTACGATTATCGCAAAGTTCTGACGACTGACATGGCCATCTTAGTTCTTAACATCATTATACAATCTTCTTGTTTAAGACAAAAGCAAGCTTTATTCTAAAATTGAAAACATCATAGTTTTCGTACATTCATTGGCAACAGAGTTCTGATCGCCAATTTAGAGCAAATTTATAAATCATACTAATTCATGATCTTTTTATTACTTTCAGGCTATGGATGTTAACGGGCTAAACATGCTAAAATGCCGTATCCCGCTGCTATTTTATCTCCCTTAATTTTGGTCAAATTATATCCGTACCTGTCCAGAAAGGTTGACAGAATGTATACAGAGAGGAACAGGCACTTTGAATGATTACAAAGTGGCAAAATCATGAAAAATAAGACATTTTCTACGTTTCCACGTCTACGTTGAGCTCGACAACGCTACTTACTGAACGGCATTTTAGTTCCATTGGGCATGAATGCGCGAAAGTGCCGGCTGTGTGATGAAATGTCCGCTTGAACCTTCCTTCATTACGCAAATTTAAGGTCAATAATTAGTGTTTTTGCTACCAATTCTGCGTGAGGAATATTAAAAAAGAGGAATATTAAAAAAGGGAAATAAAGCCCAACATCCTTCTGTCCTTTAAAATCTAAAAAATCCCTTAGAAAGTGGCAGTCGGATGTGGAAAGTTTTTTTCCAATTTCTGCGTAGAATAAGATTAAGAATGATTATAATTTTGATTATAAATTGTGTAATCTTATTCTTACAACAAATGAAAATCGAAATACATACGTTGTAATTTGTACTACTACTGGTACATGCCCAGCCACAGCCCAGTCACGTGTAAATACCACCACAGAAGCTTTGTATTTAAATGCCAACGAATTTAGACAACCTAACAGTAACATTACAACAAAATAAGTGACAAACTTGGGCCTATTTACAATAAAAACACAGCTGATGATGGAATTTCATTTAATTGGTTTAACTAGTCTGGTTACCTGTTGCGATGATAACATTATAACCGTAATAAGAATACAAGCACCAGATGTCAAAATGGCCGATAAAGACTGTGACCGACTGAAGCCATCGGTGGAAAATGAAGGTTACTTTTAAGAGTTTCTATGATATATTTTGATAGATGTTGTTATGTTTTGATAACGGGAAGAATTTCTTCGTCATAAAATGTTCATTTTTCATCACCGATCCATCTTGATTGCCAGGAAACCGTACTTTTCGGATGTTCTCCTTCCTCGCAATCATTGTGAATTTTCCTTGTATTTGTTAAGGACTGGTAATTTGTAATCGCAAGAGGGCGGGCGACATGGAGACCATTAATTTTTTTCAATTTTATGATTGGAGGGTGGGGTCTGCTTAAAAAGGGGGGGATAGGTGTCTTACACTGAAGTCACATATCTGACAGATTAATCTAAACAAAACAAGTAAATTTGTTACATTTCTTGGCAGGTCAAATAGATGGTTGGCAGTGATTGGTTAAATCTAGATCAAAAAGTGTCAAAAGTCTTCAACTTTTTACTCAGTTGGTATACATGGGTTTTAAACCATTTTGTATTGCAGGTAAGCATCGATCAATACTGATGATCAATAACAGTAAAACAAAATGTCAGGAGTGACTTCAACACAAATCTGCAAGAGCCTGACTTCAGCATAAAGCATGACCCTATTTCGTGCATCAACACTCTAGCTCACCACCCACTTATTGAAATAGATGTCTGGGTGGTATAACAGGTGCGTATAAATCCTCTCTAATTATCAAGAGTTCAAATAAGCACCCTTGTTTCAACTGTGGCAGTACCTATGTTTCAACTTCAGGGGTTGAGGAGGTCACGAACTCTAAGATATCAACAGACCCTGGTGTTAAAACAAGACTGGAAATAAGTCACAATGCACCGCACACTTCTCCGCTATCACAAGGGCAGAAGCGTAAATCAACAAGCCCGGACAATGGAGGACAGAAGAAAGCCAGACCGTTTTCAATGTCTTTTGGAGTCAAGCCGAAAGGTGGAGGGGAGTTGACATCAACGAAAAAAGATGTGGGAGGTGATTCATCAGAAAGATTGAATGATAGCCAGACAAAGACAACCATTCAACCAGTTCGGTCAGTTACAATGAAGTTAATGCAGGTAGGGGAGTAACTTATTTAATTTTTAGGGGCCAATACCTTAGACCTAGGCCCACTTTCATAAAGCTGATAAGCAAATTGCTTAGTGCAGGAAACTTTTGCTGAGCAGAAAAATACCATCTGTTTTATACTGTTTATGACTGGTTCCCTGTTACTTTCTGCTTAGTAGAATTATTTGCTGAGCACCATTCTCTGTTTTGTAGAATTGGGCCTTATTAAGTGCCAAGTTAGCTAAGCATAGAGATGTCTTTTTAAAACAGGGCCAAATTTCATAAAGCCTGTAAGCGCAAAAACTTGCTAAGCACAGAAAAATATTGCTGAGCAGAAACAGGTTACCAGCCCCAAAATCCATAAAGTTTACATTATTGCGACTGGTGCCCTACTAATTTTTTGCTTAGCAAAGAAATTGGCTAAGCAGTATTTTGTGCATAACAGCTTTATGAAATTGGGCCCAGGTTTCCAACCCAAAGCATCGTATTGACTTTTGCCTGGCAAGTTGTGCTAAGCTTATTTGTAGGCCCTGTATATCTTTATGTTTAACAGCTGTATAAAATTTGGCCATGGTTTTTAGGGTTAATACTCATCATGATTTTACCGTTGACTGTTAAAGGCAGGTAAGATATTTTCCCTACATGTATGTTTATCTGCTTTCCAATTTTTTTGCCCTCAGAAAAATCAGCAAAAATTTCATTTATTAGCCTGAAAAGTCTGTTAAAGCCTTTACCATATAGACATGTACATGTAGGTCAGCCCTTGTACTCAATCAAATGTTCCTACTTTTTCCAAGGGCCAAATATCGTGTGTGTAAAGGGAAAGTTTAGTACAGCATTGATTTTCAGTGGAGTTAAATCATTTCTGTCCTCAAGTCTTCCATTAACCAGTTCAAACTGAATGACATGAATACACGTAAATACTTCCTCTGCCTGGAAACGGAAGCCGTGTAAAGATGCCATTATGTAATATCGGACCAGCGGAGCAAAGGTCGCCCGGTCATTCAACTGCGGAGTGTGCACAGACCCGCATGACCACACACACGCCGGGCATAAAAAAGGTCTTGAATATACTTTTTTGTGGCCTTTGAGAGGCGTTTTTTGTGTAATCCCCGGTTATAGACCTTTGTCCTTTTGTTCCAAGAAGGGGATTACAAGTCATCGAGAGGCTTTCACCATTGTTCATTCATTGTATTTCAGCTCAATGGAGTTAAGTCAGAGTGGGTCAGACCGAGCCATAGTTCCGAGTTTAGTACCACTCCTATGCTGTAGGTAACGGCCAATGTTTTTGCAGTTCACGGCGCAGGAATTTGACATTTTCTCAGAAACAAAAAAGGACGATCCAATAAAGAGAATCTTTGTTCCCTTGGCATTGTCAAGTCGGGGGTTTCTTTGTGCAAGCCGTACCCTCAAAGAAAAAAAAGATTCCGGCAAGTCCGCCAAAAGAATCCCGTCAGGGGACGGGACAAAAAACAGTCCCGGCGGCAACTGGTCAACATGCCATGCAACCTACTTGTAAAAATTTCATCAAGTTTAGTGGCCATGTTGTAGCACATCAAAAACTGGTTAGAGCTTTCAAATTGTATTTTCTTTGTAAGACAGAGAATTATTTGATTGATTGTGGTATAAACAGTATGATCAATCAGCTTTCAGATTAAAACGTATCAAAAGTTTTTCGCTTTTGTTTTTATTTGTTACCAATCCTGTTCTTATTTTACATAAAAGAGTATGCAGTTTTTCCCCCAAAAGTGTGTGGCTTTCTGTAGATTGTGGTGATTTTACCTGGACACTTATATTCCTTTCCCAGAAATCAAAAGAGCCTGAACTGAAGATGCCTGCAAGTCGAGCTGTTGCTAAAGCCTTCACAGAGGACAGTGATGTGAGTTCATAACCCCAAAATACAAGGCCTTGTCATACACTGCAGTTTTTTGTACAGGCAACTTGGAGAGAACAAACTGCTCTGCATGCAAAGGGAACACTTCAGGAGCACAAGATATGTTTGGCTAATAGCTTCTGACTATCCCCAAGAAAATTATGTGAAAATTGAAACAAGAATGTTTGTTCTTCTTGGATGACCAAGAACTGGTTACCTGTAAAGTGTGTTGGTTGACATGGCCCATACTGAGTACTTTGCTGTATTGACTCTGCTACTGTTAGACCATTCTAAATGTACATGTAAATCCTTTAAAATCCCTTGGAAAGTTTGAATAGTAGAGACACTGGCCAATGCTGAGGGACTTTTTGATGCCACCCCCACCCTTTCGTTCCATTAGCACAGTGTGTTCAGCTCATTGTTTTAAATCTCTCTGCCAACAGATATTGAATTGTTTTGGAATTTTTAACATGCTGATCTCTTTTAGTAGTTTCTAATTAAAATACACAATTGTCCTCAGGATGTGAGTATTAATGTTTTTGATTTAATTCTCCGTAGGAGGAGGAAGAAATGCCACCAGAAGCAAAGATGAGAATGAAAAATGTCGGCAGGTAAAAACAAACAGTGGTTTTGCTTTAACGCCAGCAGTGTCCTGGGCCGATTAAATCAGCCTTATTTATAATGCATTTGTCATCATGAAATACTTCCTAACCCAAGCTATAAATTATATTTCCATTTTTAAAATTGCAAATTAAATTTCTAGAAACAGTAAATGCAGTCAAGGGATACACAAGTTCAAAGCTGACTTTCTAAAATTTATTTTGGTCACAACTTGAACTTTTATTGAGGTAATTTTAAGGTCATGGGGTGTGGTGTAATCAATACAAATAGAGCCAATTTAATCTGCGGCCCAGGACACTACTAGGGTTAATATGATGGATTCTTAAAATAATACAGATTTAGTGGTGAACAAAGAAACTCTAACTGGAGCAGGATTTGAACCAGTGACTGTCGGATTAATGCACCGGTGCTCTACCATCTGAGCTAGTAGCTTCTGACTGGCACCCCTAAACAAGATGTTGACTAAATAAGGAAGAAGGCCAACATTAGGGCTGGATAGCTTTGTTGGTAGAGTGCAGTACGTTAATCAGGGAGTCCCTGGTTCACATCCAGCTCGAATAATTTTTTTTTTGTTCACCCTAAAATTGAATTGAAATTTACCCAGTCAGTTTCCCATGTGGTTTATTGCTTAATAGAGATTAACACTCTTAAGGATCTGGACTGTAAGCTTATTGTTATCTCTGTTTAACATGAACACTTAACGGAATTCCTCAGATATCATCTTGGGGACAGTTAATAAGCAGTTATAACATTAAATAATGCTAGCTGGTTTTTCGTGCAGCCTACTTGGAACTTGTTATTGAATATGAGGATATCTGCATGTATGCCTAATAACTCATAGACCTATATGGCCTTTGTGAAATTTCAGGCCACACCGGTGAATTTTTGAATACAACAGTTTTAAAGTGTTTGTCTTTTCTACTATCCCTAATTTTTTATTTTAATGATTGTTTGTTTTCATTTCAGGGAAACTCCAACATCAGCAGGACCCAACTCGTACAACAAGTCTAAATATGGCTTCAACGACCATGCTCGAGTATGGAAGAAAAGTGTGGAGTCAACAGTCAGTGAAAAAGAAGTGGACCAAAAATGATGTTATTGCTAAAACTGTAATTTACAATTTCATACATATTTTGGAAGTTTTGAAGAGCAGTTGAACTTGGGCTTGAAAGTATTATTTTTTTTTAAAGAAACAATACAAGACTCATAAACTACATATGTGATGGGACACTTAACCAGGTAAAATGTCATTGTTCAGTAGTTATGAGCATGCGAACATATCGGAGAACAATGGAAATACCTGGTAAGTCTGCTGCCATCATGCGTCGTCAGAAGCCTCCCATTGTTAGATGCATGTTAACATTTGCAGAAATTGTAGAAATTGTTTTTACAGACTGGTAGAAGGAACAAACTTGTGGGAAATCCCTCTAAGCTCTTCATGCTCGGATGTCTAGATACTTCTGGCGAATTAATCTACATATCACACAATGAGTTTGCTAGCTTTTATTACTTTGTTTAAATTGAAATAATAATTTTGCAGCCATCCTGGCTTTCTTGTGTACTCGCTAGTAGGGTCGAAATATTTCAAGAATTTCTATCAAAGAAGTAGAAGGTTGAAGACTTTGCCGATTGTCTAAGAAATGCAATCCAGGTCATATGGATAAGGATCAAAAGTGTATTCAACGAGTGGTGGAACCAGTGACAGCCTGGGAAAAACACTCAAAAACTTCTCAAAAGTCTGCTTATTGGATGGCAAAGCCTCCAAGCCCACATCTCTTTGTTAATGGCTTTTAAGATCCACCTATGTCATTGTTACTCTTTAGTGTTACTGATAGTGCATATTCGATGACTGAATAACGTGACTGGTAGTACCCCACTCTGAGCTCTATGAGAACCAACTAAGCCTCTTGAGTTCATGGGTAACCTTTTTACAATTTATCAATCTGCATTACCCCTCTCTTTGTGTTTGGGAACTTGAGCGTTACTTTGAATAAAATTGTAATATTGTACAGAGTATTGAGCCTACTGTTATGTTTTATTTTAGTTAAAATGGGAAACCTCGTGACTATTTTCTGTATGAATGGCACTGAAATATTGTAAATATTTGAATCATTGTGCTCATGACTTGTTTGGTTCACTCCCCCCCCCCAATCCTTTCAACCCATCCAACAAAAAATGTTGAGCATTGGCGTAGCCAAGGGGGGGGGGCACATAATTCATTAATAAAATGGTTCCCTGTCCTCTCCCCTCCCATTGAAAAGCAATGTACCCCCCTCCCGTGGTCCTCATCCCCCTGGCCCCCCTTCATACAAAAAAAATAATCCTGGCTACACTGCTGATATTTATTGACTATAAATTGATCCAACTGCAATGTCTTTTATTTTTATATATTTATGAGTTCTGTATCTGCAACAGAAGACTTGACTTTACAAATTGAAATGTTCATTCTGTTTGAAAAAAGCTGCAGATGATATTATAAATAACATGAAATGACGTTTCGCTTTATTATTTCGAAAAGAGGGGGCGTGGCAAATTACGTTGTTTGCTTTATTTGGACAACAGAGGGCGCCCTTTAGGTAGACCGTTGGCGTTTCCACTTTAGACTGGTTACCACTCAGACAAAAGTGAAAAGTAAACCAATTTGAAAGGGAATTAGACGTAATTCACGTGTTGTGTTGAGAGAATGAGAGATTTTGTACTTACCGAAAGATAGCCTTGATTGATTGGACCTTGAAAGAAATTACGCCAGTATTAAGTAATACTTACTAAAATACTGATATTATAAGAACTACTACAACGCACGTCGTGATTTAAACTAAATAAGCTACACTTCCCATTATAAACTATGGCTGTAGCACAACCAAGTAAGAGAATCCTCTCGATCCAGAGCCATGTTGTCTCTGGATACGTCGGAAACAAGGCCGCAACTTTTCCAATGCAGGTGAAACTTTTGTTTTTGTATTTTTTTAATGAGATAATTTTGAAATGTAGAAAATAGCATAACTTGTCTGTTATTGTTAATGCGTTAATCATAACTCTCGATTCTCCTGGCGGTTGTAGCTTGGAGGAACTTGTTTTAAAATTTTGATTGCTGTTTATATCTTCTTTTGAAAGTTTTATTCAATTAACATAATTTTACAAGACCTTAAGTATTTATTAAAGACTGAAAGATGAAGGCATTTCCATGTAATTTTACTAATGAAGACCAATCACTGAATCAGGTACTCGGTAGATTAACACTTTGGCAAAAATGTTGTATCTTGCCTACACTTTCTATGAGATTATTTGTTTTAATCCTTTCCTTTAATTTCTGTTTGTATTAATAAAATAGTAGTATAGGCCTAATTAATAATCGCAGCCTTTCATCAAATACACAGTCATGAAATTGTTGCTCATAATTGTTGCTCATTGCATTGGTGGAGGAGCTCTTTTTATTACAGGCCATGGGAATGAAGTTTCAGATTTGCATCCCCTGCCCACTTGCTCTGAAATGTAGCGTCGACAATTTTATTTTGTACACAATTTTTCATTATTTTTGCAAAAAAGGCTCTGCATCACACATATTCAAGTTCCAAATCATCAAACAGCGGTAAAAGGGTATATTTACACATTTTATGTAGACCTACTCCCATGCAGTTCTTACTGGCCGATGAAATGGATCTCCACAGACATAACAATAGGACGTCTGACCTTCAATGCTCTAATTAATAAGCTATATGCGATAATCGTGACATAAATGACATGTCTCTATGAGCCATAAGCGCAGAGTTTCATGGAAAGCAACGCCATAAAATTGTTCCCTGTTCGACTTATCACACTGCTTTGGAAAAAAGGCTCATTACATGTATATATATAACGATATATGCAAATGATGCATGTGACAAATGAACCCTCAGATACTTGGGTACTGGAAGAGTACTAAATTAATTCAAACTATACACATATATTTTTTACAAGAAACTAAGAATGTACATGTATTATTTTACTCAAAAACAGATTCATGGTTATGAGGTTGATACCATCAACTCAGTACAGTTATGCAACCACACTGGGTACAACGTCTTCCAGGGACAGGTGTTGAATGCCAACGAGTTACGAGTTTTGTCAGATGGTCTCAAGGCGAATGATATTAACCACTACTCGCATTTACTCACAGGTAAGAACGAGAGCTGTGGAAACACTCAGTTTATCACAAACAAAACTGAGATGAAAAGGACCTTTAAAATGAACTTTCTATAGGGTTGCTGGAGTGTTCTTAAATGAAACAATAACACTTACATGTACTTCAATCCTTCAGTAGTTTTTGTTTAATCAGAACCAGAAAAATGACAGAAAGAATCATTGACAGGCTTAAAATGCTGTTGAATTTGACAGATTTCTATTTGAATATCAATGACTTAAATATGTTCACATGGTTGGTGAATGAGATGTTGACTAACACATCTTTGACTTAAGCAAAAACCAACAGAGAACCAATGTTATGAAATTCTCATACAGTAGTTTGCTTCGTAGTTGTGCTTTTCAACTTTTATAACCTGTGTTCACTGATCTCAGAATCCTTCTAGAAGAATCCATCTCTCTTTTTAAGGTTACGTTGGGTCCAAGTCTTTCCTGAAGGAAGTCATCCAAGTTGTGAATGAGCTACGAGAGAAAAATCCAGCCATCATCTTTGTCTGTGATCCAGTAATGGGAGACAATGGTCAATTTTATGTTCCTGAGGAGTTGATGACAATTTACAGGGATGAGCTCCTACCATTAGCAAACATGATTACTCCAAACCAGTTTGAAGCCGAGTAAGTGATGTCAAAAGAAAGTACTGCCTTAACTTGTGAGGAAACTATTTAATAATTACAATTGAACAATGTAAAGTATGATGTCATGTCAACATTTGCTAATGACAATGAGGCCCACATGGTGAAACTTTTAGTTCGTTTTTTTCTTCAGATTACTGAGTGGTCAGAAGATCACTGATGAAAAGAGTGCATTGGATGCCATGCAGAGGCTACATGAGAAAGGTGTTCATACTGTAGTATTGAGTAGCATACCATCCCAATCAAATGGAATGCTTGTGTCGTATGGAACGACAGTTAAAGGTTGGTACAAAAAAATGTGTTGGGGAATGTTATTTTTTCAATTTTATTTCATGTAGAAATTACAATTGTTACAAGGACACAAGTATATCAGTTTGGGTTATTGGTAATGACACCTTATAATGCATTTAATCCTCCCACTGTCTGATCATTCATTATCATGCACATGGTTTTGGATGATAGATGCACTATTTCAGCCTGTTATATAACGTGTGGTGAAAGCATCAAGTGGCATGCCGTGGCCGAGCGGTTAAGGGCACTGGACTCAAGCTCTGGTGTTGGGTTCGGTACACGATCTCGACACTTGTGTCTCTAAGCAAGACACTTAACTGTTATTGCTTCATCCTTCGAATAGGATGTAATGCCGTAGGTCTCTTGTGTTGTATTAAGATCTATTAATGCACGTAAAGGGAACGCAGAACACTTATCGCTAAGAGATGGGGTTCGCCCTGATGTGTTTCTGGCATGGTTGGCTGCAATTAGCTACCTCATTGAGATGCTGAACAGGCTTTGATGAGAACTAGCATAAATGTTGCATTGAATTGAATTGAATTTAGATGTACAAAGCAGGTAGGCCTGATACTTCATTCTTGTTGGGCCAAGGCAGTTTTTCATTGATAAAGGGCACCTCTATGATGGAAATGCAAATTTCTACTGGAACATTTCAAGGGGCACTGAGGCAACGACCAGGGGCATGGAGACATTTGCCACTGTTGCCTCTGTGAACTATCAGGCCAGACACAATACACGGATTGTTCTATGCATAGTTGCTCCACCATACATAACCTGTACAGTGGAATGGTTTCATATGGTTGGTCATCTTTATTGGTAGATACTATGGCGAGTGGGAGGATTGGGAGACATTTCTGCATTTTGCTAACAGACTTTAAAAATCTGACCATTGAGATTCAGAGGATTTAAAATGAGATGGCACCTTTAACCAGTTGGCGCCGGATGATGTGAATACACGCAAATGTTTCCCCTGCCTGGAAACGGAGGTCGTCTTTCGACGCCATTATGTAATTTAGTACCAACGGACTGACGGTCTCCTGGTCATTCGAAGCATGCACAGACCATACACACGCTGTGTAATGCTTTGTTTCACCCACACAAGGACAAAAAAAGGTTGTGATTTTACTTGTATTTTGTGGCCATTCAGAGGCGATTTTTGTGTAATCCCCGATTATAGACCTTTGTCCTTTCTAAAGGCTTCCACCATTGTTAATTCATTGTATTTCGGCTGAATGGAGGTATGTCGGATTGAGTCAGCAATCTAGCCATGGTTCCGTGTTTAGTGCCACTCCTATGCCGTAGATAACGGCAGATATTTTGCAATTCACGCTGCTTGAATTTGACATTTTCAAGCAACAAAACGGAGCAACAAAACGGATGATCCAACAAAGGGAATCTTTCTTCTCTTGGCATTGTCAAGTCAGGGTTTCTTTGTGCCAGTGGTACCCTCAAAGAAATAATACTCCTGCAATTCCGCCAATAGAATCCCGTCAGGGTGGCCGGAAAAAAATGGAAGATCCCCGGCGCCAACTGGTTAAATGCAATGGTATACAATGTAATTCTGATGTAATACATTCTGTATTTAATGTATGATATTTACAGATGGTAAGAAGGCAGGATGCAAGGTTGAGTACCCAGCCCTTGATTGTCAGTTCACTGGGACGGGAGATCTATTCTCAGCACTGCTGCTTGTGTGGTCGCACAAACATCCCAACAATTTGCAGGTTAGATTTAATGTCTATTTTCAAAAGATAAACACATTGCATTTTGAACAAAGTGCTTTCCAGGAAACAAGGGATGAGAAATTTCGGACTTTTATCTGAATTCAGACATCCTAATGTCAGTCTAGTGAAATAAAAACAGCTGTTAAAACAGACCTCATTTTCTTTGATCTACTTCTTTGGTGCTGAGGGTACTGTTCCCAAAAGCTACTTGAAATCTATAACTCCAGGGGTTTACCAAAAGGTTGAAATGTTATCATTTCAACATACCTTGTAAATTTTGGATCCATTTTCAGACCTTTTAGGCAGTAGTGACTCTCACCCCTGTAATACCGCGTAGTCGACTTTAAAAAATGATGATTTGGTTTTACAGCTTGCTCTTGAGAAGACGCTGTCAGGGATGCAGGCTGTGTTGCAGAGAACTCTTACTGATGCCCAAGGTATGAACTTTGTGTTTACTGTTTAATAATAATTCTAATGTACATTTATAATGCGCCATGCCTGTCATAAATAACACTCCTGGCGCTGAATTATCAAATCTGGTGGAGATTGTTAAGATTGATTTTGAAAGACGAAGCAACCATAATATAACACCTTGAATGGTATACAAGGTGATGCGGCGCATACTGCTGGCAGACCATGCTAGAAACACAGGGACAAACCTGTTCCCTTTACGATAAATGCACTATTTTTTTTATGTGCATTACACAACACATGGGACCTATGGCTTTACGTCCCATCCGAAGGATGAAGAAATAATGGTTAAGTGTCTTGCTTAAGGACACAAGTGTCAAGACCGGGACTCAAACCCACACCTTGCTGATCAGAAGACCAGAGCTTGAGTCCGGTGTGCTTGACCACTCAGCCACGACATGCCATGTTTACCAGTTTATGCCTTTTGAGTTTGATGGACAGACAATGGATGTCATTTATATTTATTTGTTTTATTGAAATGAGGGTGACCCATCCAGCAAAGCTGATCATTTGGGGCCCTCACATTACATCAATACAAACATTGACAAGACTTTGGGGAAAAGTGGCACAAACAAATAAACTAATCAAAGTCTTAACGGACATTTACGCCTGAGATAAAACTTGAAGGACGATATTGCTCAAATTTATTGAGATTTCAAACACAAAGAGTTGGATATGTCCATGCACTTGCATATTCTTAAACACTGACTAAGAACTAAGACATTCTGACATTGGTATTTTTCCCGCAAATTCATGCATTGTAGTTCCCCCCCAAATACTTCATTAAACACTGAATGGCTTATTGTTACAATACAATACATTAATGACATTCATAAAACAGCAAATGTTTTACAGCATTTTAAAAACAAATACAATAACAATGACCAGAGCAGGGCGGGATACTCGAAACGTTGTGAACAATATATCTCACTCTGCATTAACATACCGATATTGGTATAAAGACACTTAAGCTATTAGACTTTGTTTTGGTTTTTAAGACAAATTCATGCGGTATAGTTCCCCAAAAATGGCTCATTGTTTCAATACAATACAGTATTGACATTGATAAAGCAGCAAAGGTACAGCATTTTCACTTCAAATACTTAAACATTATAGCTAGTTGTCTGTACTGTAGACAGTTTCATGCTTTTTATGAAAGGAGTTGAACCCATGCAATCAAGAGCATTCATGGAAGGCAAGATTATACCTTCCTGTCACATTTTCCATTTTACACTTATAAACTTGTATGTGTGTGTTATGTTGCCATTTTGCCTTTGAGTAAAGACTATGCTATGGCCATGACAACTTTTTTATGGTTAGCTTTCTAAACATTCTCTGTATAAAAATGAATTAAAATCCCCTCATGTGAATTTTGTATTAATCTAAACAGGTGTTTATATCATGTTAAGGAAAAACCTTGGTTAATTGAAGTATTATTATGCAGTTATAGAATGCTTTATCACACCTGATGGGTGTCTCAAAGCTATCATTTTTTTATGACAGGTATGCAGATCGAAGTCGTATTATGAGACGCATTTATGTAGCACCTTGAGCACCTTGTAAAGGTTTACAAGGTGATGCAGCGCAATCTGCTGCCAACCAAGCCAGAAACACTGCGGCAAACCCCTTCTCTTAACATTAAGCGTACTGGGTTCTTTTTACATGCACTACACAACACACGGGACCTACAGCTTAACGTCCTATCTGGAGGACGAAGCAATTTTCATTTTGCAAAGAGCACTTCTATTGGAAAATCTTAAATTCTATGGGAAACTTTTGAAGGGGAACCAAGGCCAAGACCAGGGCAACAGAGGCTGTTTCCTCCATGTAATTCCAGGCCTGACATAACATAACTCTTGATATGTAATTAGCCATCACTGTGTGGCAGACACCACTCCACTGCTCTGTCAGTTGCACTTATCAGGGTCAAGTCACGAGCATTCACTCGATACTGAAATGGGATGAGCTTGTTCCGCTTCTTACGAAAGTCGCGCATTTGCAGACCATTGTACTTCATCACTTCACTTAATGATGGTACACTGGTCAATGGTTTAACCCCAGGACCCCCTGCCATGATTTGTGCACGCAGATATGCAAGAAAGTAAGGGGCATTGTCAAGATATTCCATCAGGGAATGATTTCCAATGTCAAAATTACTCAAAAGGTCGGAAAACTCCCTGCCTGTGTCCAAACAGTATGTTGCAATGCAAGTTAAATACTCTTTGTTGTCTCCAGGTTTACAGAGAGCTTGAGGTAGAAATTCAGTCCAGTTGATTGTCTCAGTAACAAGTACTGAACTGTGGTTACTTTGATTAAGAAGGGGTTTGAAAATGTGTAGGAGCTTGGCAAAACCAGCATAGTCTCCAATATTGGATGTGAAGATGCGATCGTAGTTTGGCATCTTAAGAGACTTGTGTACTGAAGGAAAGTCCAGACAATTGGCCAGTGACACTTGAATATAAAGTCTTCCATTCTGGATGAAACTGTTGACTTTCTCGAGGAGTTTTGTGATGTAGTTGTGGTAAATTACCATCGGGGATGAGCAGGGTGTGGTCTCTGACTCCCTCACTCTCAAGCAATCCCACACTTTAAAGGGATGTGTATCAGCTCTGATGCAGTACACAAAGGCATAATTCTTTGGCATTTTAGGACCACCCCAAAGCTTTGTAACTTCATAACCTGGAGCTGCCATAGCTTCACGTCCTGTTAGTGTCGGGTTATCAAATGAAATTGTTATTTGTTCTGTCTCTTTGGGGAGGAACAACCCATGTTCAAACCATTCTTCAATTTGCTCTTTAAGTACGAATGACTGTAATCGATTTGTATAAAAAAACTTTGATTCTTTCCCATGCCGTTGTTTAATTTCTTCTTCAAATATCTCAAATACTGTTTTTCTTTGTTTTCTGAGATTTATTGAGGTTTGTTTCTCTTGTTGGCATTCAAGTGATCTCCATTTGTCCCAAACTTGACTCATGACTGCAAGATCTTCATCTTGAACTTTGACCAACCCTTGAGTGACTTCCTGGAGACTTTGAGGGGTCATCTGAAGGAGCTCATCCAAGCTGGTCTTGATCAGGTCATACTCTTTCTTTGTAATGTGAACTGAGTACCAGATGGTAGTCAGACTGCTCTCAATTCCCTCAGTGTCTGCAAACCGAACCAACATATAGAGAAACAAGACATTCCTTGCCATGACAAAAGGGTCAAAGTCATTGAGAGTGATGTAAAGACTTCCCTGGTACTTGGTAGGCAGGGAAGCAATAGTCAAAACAGTGTTGCGTAAGTCTCCACAACCAGCTGACAAAATATGATAATCCTTGTTTAAGTCAACATTTTTCACTGACCCATCAACCCATTCATTATTCTCAAGTTGCAGGAAGTCTTTAGCAATGCAGTTTCCAAAATAATAAGGGGAACCACCAAGTCTGTCTGTTTGCATTGTACAATATATGTGTCTTAATTGAGCTGCCAATGTCTTTATATCTGCTTTTGTTTTGTTGCATGACTCCTTATGATTGGCCCAATCACTTCTTTGACAATCCTGGTTACAATACCATGCGTTGTTGCAACCTCCACACTGAAAAGATATAATGTTGAAATGATGAAATGTATTAACTTTTATGTTAGAAATTTGTTTATTACTGATATTAGCACAAAGTGGCAAACGATCTGGAATGTGCAAGTGCAGAAAACACTTTGTCTAAATGTATATATTATGTACCTACTGCAGAGTTGCTCGGTTTCGGGGCATGGGAAATGAAAAACCTTAACTGTTTCAGTCCTGGTCCTAAAATCTCATTTGTTTCAGGTGGGAAAATTACTTTTGTGGACTTTTGCCATAAAAATTCTGAGCTGAAATTGTTACATTAAAAATGGCTGTTTTTTTTAACCTCATGACGCCGGATGACGTCATGGTATGCAACCATTTTCTGAATCGAATAATGGTGGATGATTGTACATTTTGGAACAGTTTTGGAATGGCTCTTTTGGTCTTGTTGGTTTAGGTATAATTACACGCAGACATTCCAATGCGTATCATGCACAGGCATGCACTCCCCATGCCACACTTCTTTTCCCTTGGTGAAAGAGGGACAAAGTGTACTGGAATTCATGCTCCAAATTTCCCTTTTTCCGGGGGTTATTGTGTAATCCTCTATTCCAGACCTTCATTCTTTTGTTGTTTGAACAAAGATTACAAAAGATTGATAGGCTGCCACGATTGTTTATTATTGTATTCGGCATAGGGGAGGCAAGTCCGAGATTCCAGATGTAATAGTGCTTAATTAAGCTTCATACACGAAAACAAGCAAAAATTTACTTTTAACTGCAATACATTTTGAAAATTGTCGTACTTTTCTCCAACAAAACCAACATTGATATATATTTTCTTTTAAAAATAATAAGTGGAAGAAGGATTGAAAGAAGCAGCTATACCTCTTTCATTTTATTCTTTGTATCGCATTTGGTGCAGAATCTTGACCCAAATAACCGGCACTCTCTAGACACGTGTCTAATTCTGTCTCTGCGTTCACATGTTTTGCTACAGTACACTGCAATCATGCAATCAGGGCAGTGAGTTGTCTGCTCTATTGGAACCTCACAGCGCCAGCAATGTCCTCGCTGAACATCCATGTTTATTTCTAAGAAACAAAGAGAAAATAATACTGAACAAATTTGTGCACTTCAGGCGCAGATCCAGGGATGGGGTTGCCCAAGGGGCACGTGTCCCCCGGTAAAATTTGAGGGGAAAAAAGAGAGAGAAAGGGAGAATTGAGAAGGAAGGGTTAGGTAACATTTTGCAATAAAAAACAATAATTGCTGTACAACTGTACATTTATGAATACATTGTACAGCACAACCTGTTTCAAAATTTAGACGACAGACCGCTAATTGTCTTTAATGGATTTTCATCCCTGAAAACAGAAAACTATGGACCCAGATAGTGCTTACAGAAAGACTCCATTTCAAAGCAGTGCATAGATTTTGATACAATATTTATACGACAGTAATGTTGACATTGGCTTAACGTAAAAAGTGTTGCCGATTGGCCGAATGCCAGAGTGATGCCATGCCAAAGAAAATATATACATGAATATCTGTGACACACTCACCCTCCAACAACAAATTTGGGCAACATTATTTTGCAGGTGAGTCACGAACCTCTGCAGTTGTAAAAGGACTGTACATGTATATCTCAGTAGAATTGACATTTCTGCACAGTTGTCCGGCTCAACAAGGATCAAACTTGGTCTATACACCGTTCATGTACGTGTTCATAAACCAGTGAAAAATAATGTGGATCTTGGCACTGATTGGATGTTTTTTTTCTTTCTTTTTTCAAACATTTTAACATTTAACAAATTTAGGGGTGCCCCCCAATGAAAAAAATCCTGGATTTGCACCTGCACTTGGATTAAACACGATTATTTGTGGGCCACTGTTGTGCCATATTGTTTTGTTTTGAATGGAAGCACAATTTGGGGAAATTTTTGCCATTAATCGCAGGCCTCGATCTTAAGAAAAAGGGGGGGCAGGCCTTTGCTGGCAAGGGCATGCTGGCCAAGGTAGTAGTGACAGTGCAATTTTTCTGAAGGGCATGCTGGCCAACTCGACAGGGCTTGAGGCCAATTGCCTCGGTGGCCTCGGTTAAGATCAAGGCCTGTAAATCGGTGTCTGGAAGAATACATTTATTAATGCATTCTTGCATCAAGAATATTGAAGAACTAATATTACCTCTGCTTGAAAATTGAATATTTGATGTATATGATAAAGCACTGAATGCAAATTCGTAAGTTTTACTAATTTTTGTCTTTGTATCACAATACAGTTTTATGCAGTTATCATTAATTGTTAAATTAGAAGAAGAGAAAAACACCACACACAATCTTGCCAAAATACAATTGTTAAACATTAACAAAAATAACCCCCAAAAACAACAATTTGTTTTTCATTTTACTTGCCTTTTATGACTCTTTGCAGGAAATTGTGTTCAGCCCTAAAATCTGATAAGTCTGCCTTGGTGTAGTTTTTGTCAATAATTGACTCAGTTAAAAGAGGACTAATGGAATGTCTAGGGTGTGGCAATGGGACTGACCATTGCACACGTTATGAATTTCCTTTGTATGACTGTGAAATTGTTATTGCACATTGCCATTGCAATGAGCTGGGAATTCCCCTTGTGAGAAATTGCACGTGAACATGTTATCATTAACCATCTGGACTGTATAGTGCCACCATCCATAAGGGATGTGACCTTTTTGATTTATATTATGCAAATTCCATATACTTGTATAATGCAAAAAATATTTTGGTTAACAAACATTCAGCTAGTTGTACATTATAACACACATGATTCATTCTCAGTCATACGGATTCTTAATTTCTTTTGATCAGTGTTAAATTGCCTTTTAAAGGTGAATCATGAAAAAACTACCATACATATAGCTTAGGTTTTATTTGTTCACAGACTACTCAGTATACAGTCTTATTAGTGTATACATCTCATTCAGCATTCTTGGCTTGTTTACAAGTAACTTTTTATTACAAACATAATGTAAAGTGTACTTTGTGCGACGCTTAACAAAGTCGAGCCTGAATAAAAAAACAAAGAAAACTGAAATCTGATTGATGAAGGCTTTATTTTATTCTCATAAACTCAACAGCTTCTCATTCTTCTGCATTCTGATAACACAATCTAACATATTTATCCCTCTAATAACTACTATTTCAGAATAAATATTATTTTCTACATAATTGCATGCATACACTCAAGCATGCCTGTAACTTGCGCCTCAAATGAGGAAGTGTAATAAGTTCAATCATTCAAAATATTGACACTTAATAGACCGATTGCACTACCCGCGTCACGTGACCTATTGTGGGTATTAAATGTAAACAAACACAACGTCCTCCATAGAAAAGTGCGGTACGGTACATGATGATTGTTGCATTTGTTTATTTGATCAAGGCTTTTCTTTCGCAAAATCTGTGAAAAATGTTCCAGAGTTTGTACCAGAGACCTTCGATTGGCTGAATAAAGCCAGTAAGGACAGTTCCAGCAAGTCTTGGAAATTGTACAAATTGTGCACGATGTGTACAAGTGCATGACGGAATGTTTAGGCCAGACGACCGCGATCACACACTTTCTAACACAAGAATTTAAAAGTTTTGAAGGTTATCCAGAGAAATTGCTTTCCAAAACTGTGTGATTCCTTTGACTATTTGAAATTTTGCAAGGCTAGGTATAAATGCTCACTTTTACAACGTTCTTTTAATACCCTTTTTTACAGCGATTTAGGCATACATTTCATACAAAATAACAGGCGGGTGGCTGCATAGTCGTCAGACGCCGGTAGTGGATAACTCAAAATAACCCTCTTTTGTAGTACAATACTGGTAGTTTATGAAACAGTAATGTGATTAATATCAATGTCACAACATACAACTTTAATAAAAATGGCTTAGTAACTGTGTTATTATTACCAAAAGCCGGTTTTTGGTGTGACTCTGTCAGTCACGGCATGTATTTGCACGCAGTTTGCCATCAGCTCAGATGACGTAGTACCCACAATAGGTCATGTGATGACATAGGTCACGTGATGACATGTAAACATTGGTCGTGCAATCAGTCTATTGACTGATGTGATGGTTCCATATGACAATATACAATAACAACAGGTTCAAAGGGATGCTACATCATTGGTTTAGGGAAGAGTGCAATTTATAGACTTTTTAAAGGGGGAAAAATTCTATCATTGAAAAAAGGCAGATGTTTTCTAGAGATGTAGAAATACTATCAAAGATTGCTTTAATACCACACCCAGGATGCTTATAACTGGTAAAGGCATGCTACTGAGCTTTGCTCTGTTGTTTGACCAAACCTTTGAAAGATAACATCTGAGTGATAAAACCTGGTAGAACCTTTGTTTTCTATGTAACTTGCAAGGCTGTAATTTAAACTTGCATAGATGACTGGATGGTATGCATCATTTACATATGGTAACCATCTTAGTGTCTCTTAACCATTTCTGTTGTACGTAATTTCATACTTATTTAAACATGACGACAAAAAATAACACTCAAATGCTCACCAAAATTTCTATGACAATTCTGCATTTCTTTACCGTAAAGTTTACCTAATAAGAAATCAAACTTTAATAAGCATAGGGCAAACATCTTTGAACTTATTCATCAGTGTGTGGCAGAAACCACTCCACTGCTCTGTCAGTTGCATTTATCATGGTCAAGTCACGAGCATTCACTCGATACTGAAATGGGACAAGACAATTTAGCTTCTTGCGAAAGTCACGCATTTGTAGACCATTATACTTCATCACTTCATCAAATGATGGTACACTAGTCAATGGTTGTACCCCAAAACCCCCTCCCATAATTTGTGCACGCAGATATGCAAGAAAGTAAGGGGAATTATCAAAGTAGTCCATCCAGGTATGAGGTCCAATATCAAGTTTACGCACAAGGCTGGCAAAATCTCTGCCTGTGTCCAGGCAATATGCTGCAATGCATCGTTTAAATTCTTTGTGTCCCAGTTTACAGAGAGCCTGAGGTAGAAATTCAATCCAGTTTATTGTCTCAGTAACAAGTACTGAGGAGTGGTTACTTTGATTAAGAAGGGGTTTGAATATTTGTAGAAGCTTGGCAAAACCGATGTAGTCGCCAAGATTGGATGTGAAGATGCGGTCATAGTTTGACATTTTGAGAGACTTATGGACTGAAGGAAAGTCCAGACTGTTTGCCAGACAAACTTGGATGTAAAGTCTTCCTTGCTGGATGAGACTTTTGACTTTCTGTAGGAGTTTTGTGATGTAGTTGTGGTACATCACCATCGGGGATGAGCAGGGTGTGGTCTCAGACTCCCTCACTCTCAAGCAATCCCACACTCTGAAGGGATGTGTATCAGCTCTGATGCAGTAAACAAAGGCATAATCCTTTGGGCTCACTTTTGCAAGTGTCCAAACCCTCTTAAGGGATATGGATTCATAACCTGGAGCTGCTGAAGCTTCACGTCCTGTTAGTGTCGGGTTATCAAATGACATTGACAATTGTTCTGTCTCTTTGGGGAGGAACAACCCGTGGCCAAACCATTCCTCTGTCTGTTCTTTAACTTTAGAAGACAGCAAGAGATTTGTGTAAATATACTTCACTCCCTCCCCGTGCTGTTTTTTAAATTTCTCAAATGCTGTTTTTCTTTGTTTTCTGAGATTGATTGAGGATTGTTTCTCTCGTTGGCATTCAAGTGATCTCCATTTGTCCCAAACTTGTCTCATGTCTGCAAGATCTTCATCTTGAACTTTGACCAACCCTTGAGTGACTTCCTGAAGACTTTGAGGGGTCATCTGAAGGAGCTCATCCAAGCTGGTCTTGATCAGGTCATACTCTTTCTTTGTAATGTGAACTGAGTACCAGATGGTAGTCAGACTGCTCTCAATTCCCTCAGTGTCTGCAAACCGAACCAACATATAGAGAAACAAGACATTCCTTGCCATGACAAAAGGGTCAAAGTCATTGAGAATGATGTAAAGACTTCCCTGGTACCTGGCAGGAAGGGAAGCAACAGTCAAAACAGTGTTGCGTAAGTCTCCACAACCAGCTGACAAAATATGATAATCCTTGTTTAAGTCAACATTTTTCACTGACCCATCAACCCACTCATTGTTTTCAAGTTGCAGGAAGTCTTTAGCAATAGTGTTTCCAAAGTAGTAGGGGGAACCACCAAGTCTGTTTTTTTGCATTCTTGAGTTCAGTAGTCCAGTTTGTTCAGCTGTTGATTTTATGTCGGCCTTTGCCTTGATGCATAACTCTTTATGATTGGCCCAATCACTTCTTTGACACTCTTTGTTACAGTACCATGCGTAGTTGCAACCTCCACACTGAAAAACATAAAGACATAAACAGTGCAATATTTTGCAATCTGAAAGCTATCTGATTGTAAAGTTACCTCCACTACCAATCTTTCAAAAAATGATTTGCATCGGATATCTGATGTCAGTCAGCAAAATGGCAATTGAATCCCCCAATCCTTTAAATCACAACTTCTTACGTTGATAGCTGGAATCAAAGCACATTATAGTAACAATAGAAATCTGCAAGTATGGTATGTGACGAACATATGAACAAAGTTTCAGCTTATTCAGAATGTCGTTAAAAAATTTGTTCGCTGTGTAGCAACCCCTTTAAACCAAGAGTGTCAGTGGTAGTATAACAAAGACTTACATCCTACAGTACCAGGGCTATGTGTGTGCTCAAATCTATGTTTACCAGTGGAAAATTACCTGGTATATCTGCTGCCAGCTAGTGGCCCATAGTCCCAATTTATCTCATAAACTTATTAAGTAAGGAAATAAGCTTGACTCCAGCTTTCGTTACAGTAAGGGAGAATTTTTCTTGCACTTCCCCAACACATAACATACCTCTTTCATTTTGCCCTTCTTATTGCATTTGTTGCATGATCTTCTTCCAAATAACGGGCACTCTCTACTCCTATGTCTAACTGTGTCTCTGCATTCACATGTTGTGCTGCAATACACCGCCATCTTGCAATCAGAGCAGTGAATTGTCTGTTCCAATGGAACTTCACAGCGCCAGCAATGTCCACGCTGAACATCCATGTTTATTTCTGAGAAACAAAGACAAAATAAAACTGAACACATATACTCACAAAGACAATGATAAACACAAATCTTTGTCACTGGTTTGCCACTTTGTAGTTGTTTTTATTGTTTTTTTTCAATAACCATAATTTGGAGATATTTTCTACCTATCACTTGGTTTTTGTAAAAAGAATACATTTAGTGTATTTCTTGCATCAGGAATATTGAAAAACTAATGAGCATTGCTATTTGGTGTGAATAAAAATAAAGCACTGAGTACAAATTCTAAATATATATATTCACTATTTTTTGTTTTAAATCAAAGTAGTTCAACACTAAACATTTAAAATGTTAAATTAGGGGGAAAAAATCTACATACTCTCACTGAAATACAAATGTTACATATTTACAAAATTTAAACAAAATCTTGCAACTTTTCTACTCACTTCTTATGGTTCTTTATAAGTGACTCAGTTAAAAGGGAACCCCTGATGGAATGTCATGGGTGCATTGTTGTGAGCTACCAGAGTGGTATTGTGTACATTGAACATGTAGTTCACATCGTTTAGGTAGGAAGTTAGAAGTACATGTGAGCAGGTAGCACTATACTGGCAAGTTATTGTGCAGTGATGTTCAGCACTGTGCTGGGTATTCCCCGTGTGTGAAATTGTACACGTAGCAATTTACCAACTGGGCTGTGTAGCGCCACCACCCATCAGGGCATTGACATTTTCTGATATGCATTTTAAATAACACAATGACCTGTATAATCAAAACACCTTTTTGCTGAATAAATATGCAACTAGTTGATAACACATGATTCGTTGTCATTCACATTGATTCTCACATTCAGCATGCTAGGCTTGTTTGTTGATTACTTTTTTTTAAACATAATGTAAAGTATTACTTGTGCAAGGGCTTAATACAGTTGAGCAACCAAGAAAACTGAAATCTGATTGACAAAGACTTTATTTTAATCTCATAAACTCATCAGCTCTCCCTATTTATCCTCATCAATCTCTGACTGCCTTCTTATCACACAATATAATACATGTATAATGTTCCCTTAATGTTTTCTATTTCTGAACAAAATGTTATTTCTACATACCTTCAACCATACACTCAAGTACGTGTGAAACTTGTGCCTTAAATGAAGAAGTGTAGTAAGTTAAATCAAAATATTTACATGTATTGACTGATGATTCCATGATACTACAATAATATTAACATATTCAAAAAAAAGGTACACCATTGGTTTGTGGAAGAGTTCAGTTCATAGACTCTTCAAAGGCAAAAAAAATCTACAAAATTTCTTAGAAAAAAGGTTAAGATGTTTTCAAAAGATGTGAAAACTTTATCCTTGGATGATTTAATGCCACACCCAGGATGGTTATCACTGATAGAGGCATGCTACTGAGCTTTGATTGTTTTATTTGATCTAACATTTGAAAAAGTAGACATGAAGCAAAAAGAGTGGGTGAAACTTTTTTCTGTATTTTCTCCTTACTTTTCTACAAAAGATGTTTGTTTTTATGACTACAGAATAATTCAATTTGTTCATTAGCAACTTGGTCCTGCCCCATGCTCACATGCCATAGTTCAACTATTTCATATGAGACACTCATGTAGGAAAATACAATGTTAATACTTTATATTTATTAAGCAATAATCGACAAGGTACATTTTAATTCAATTTTGGGGTGAACACAGAAAAATTAAATGGAGTGGGATTTGAACCAGTGGTTGGATTAATAAGTACTAGTAGGTTAACCAGTTGCCGAAGGGATTCTTTTTTTTGTCCTGTCCCCTGGCAGGATTCTTTTGGCGGAATCGTCGTAATTTTGTTTCTTTGAGGGTACCACTGACACAAAAAAATCCTGACATGACGATGCAAATAGAAGAAAAACTTTCTTTGTTGGATTGTCCGTTTCGTTTCTTGAGCAAGAAAATGTCAAATTCACACAGCATGAATTGCAAAACAATATTCATTGTATTTCGGCACAATGGAGGTATATCAGAGTGAGCCGCCAATCAAGCCATGGTTCCGTGTTTAGTGCCACTCCTATGCTGCAGGTAATGGCCGATGTTTTGCAATGGTGGAAGCCTCTTCATGTCTCGTAATCCTCTTCTCAGAAAAAAAGGACAAAGGTCTGGAATCCGGGATTCCGAATGTCTCTTGATAACAACAAAATGCCAAAATATTTCAGACCTGTTTTTGTTTTTGTGTGGGTGAAATAAAGCATTAGACAGCGTGTGTGTATTCTGTGCACGCTCAGCAGTGGAATGTCCGGGCGACCTTTGCTCGGGTATTCCGAAATCACACAATGGCGTCTTTACACGGTTAAGAATACAGTACAGTTAAAATGAACTAATACCCATGATATTTATTGTGACAATTTTATGTATTACCACACGTAGGACTATTTTTTAATTAGATTTTACCTAATCAGTAAGCATTAAAACCATATCAAACTTCTTCTGACTTCAGGGCTTGAATTTCAAGAAGGAAAAAAACTCAATGAGCCAATTACCTGTTTCTCAGAGAAGCTGGACTGGACCAAAAAACACATTTTATGAAACCTCACTAGTCATTTACTGAACATTTCGGAGGAGGCTTGGGCTTGAAAAAGTTATGTAGAAACTAGTCAATCATAAATATGTGTTAGGACTGGCTGGACATGTTCAATTTTCAGCCTAGTGGCCCAATGCTAAAACTACTGGATTCTAGCCGGTGGTGCAGTGGTTTTTGACCTCTGGACTTCAGCCATCAGTGTGTGGGAGACACCACTCCACTGCTCTATCATTTCCATTCATCATGGTCAAGTCACGAGCATTTACTCGATACTGAAATGGGATGAGCCTGTTCAGCTTCTTACGAAAGTCGCGCATTTGCAGACCATTGTACTTCATCACTTCACTTAATGATGGTACACTAGTCATTGGTTGTACCCCATGACCCCCTCCCATTATTTGTGCACGCAGATACAAGAGAAAGTGAGATGTATTATTGTAATACTCCTTAATATTGTTAATGCCAGTGACCCTGGACGAGCCAGTATCTTCAAGACATGCGTTATGGCATCTTTCATACTCTGATGACATAAGCATCTGTTTGATATTAGCACATGGCGTGTATCGCATCCAGTTCATTGTCTCTGTAACAATAGTCGAGAATTTGTTGCTTGAATTCATTAGCGGCTTGAAGAGCTGGAGAAGCTTGGCAACACCAATGTAGTCAGCAAGATTAGATGTGAAGATGCGGTCATAGTTTGACATCTTAAGAGACTGATGCATTGGAGGAAAGTCCATACAGTTAGCCAGAGAAACTCGGGTGTTAAGTTGGCCTTGCTGGATAAGACTTTTGACTTTCTGTAGGAGTTTTGTGATGTAGTTGTGGTACATAACCATCGGGGATGAGCAGTGTCCTGTCTCAGACTCCCTCACTCTCAAGCAATCCCATGCTACAAATGGAAATGAATCTGTTTTTATACAGTACAAGAAGATGTGGTCTTTGGGATCCTTCTTAAAATGTTCTTCGGTCAGGTAAAGTTTCTCTCTCAGACTTGTTTTTCCAGTTAGTGTTGGATTATCAAATGGCATGTCTTTTTCTTTTGCCTCATAAGGTAGAAACATTCCATGATCAACCCATGCTCTCATTGATGCTGTCTCATTAGGAGCCAGTCCAGATACATAGAGAGACAAACCTTCCAAAGCGCCCTCCTTCTGAAACAAAGTTTTCCTTTGTTTTCTGAGATTTATTGAGGTTCGTTTCTTTCGTTGGCATTCAAGTGATCTCCATTTGTCCCAAACTTGACTCATGACTGCAAGATCTTCATCTTGAACTTTGACCAACCCTAGAGTGACCTCCTGGAGACTTTGAGGGGTCATCTGAATGAGCTCATCCAAGCTGGTCTTGATCAGGTCATACTCTTTCTTTGTAATGTGAACTGAGTACCAGATGGTAGTCAGACTGCTCTCAATTCCCTCAGTGTCTGCAAACCGAACCAACATATAGAGAAACAAGACATTCCTTGCCATGACAAAAGGGTCAAAGTCATTGAGAGTGAAGTCAAGCTTTCCTTGGTACCTGGCTGGCAGGGATCCAGCAGTCAACACCATGTTGCGCAAGTCTCCACAACCAACAGACAAAATGTGATAATCCCTTGCCAACTCTTTCTCCATAATCTCTTCAGACCACTCGTTGTTGTAAAGCTGAAGAAAATCTCTGGCAATGATATTTCCAAAATAATACGGAGAATCACCAAATTTAATACCTTCAGAATGTCTGCTACCAAGTTTACCTGCCACTTCCTTGATGGTTGACCTAAACTGTTTGCAGGATTGTTTGTGGATGCCCCAGTTTTCTTTTTGACACTCCTTATTGCAGTACCAAGCATTGTTACACTGTGCACACTGAAATGAAAATGAGAATTTTCTTTGTGAATGAATATCATGACTGTTGTACCATTGAAGAAAAGCAATAGTCACAATAGTTTGTTTATAAAATGTAATAGCAAATATCAAACTTTTCTGAATTTTATGCGGATATACACAAAATTACAGGCAGTAGCTTGTTAAAGAGTTACACAAAATATTTATTTAGTAATGCAGATTCATTTATATTAAGTGACTTCCATTAACAAATTGTGTTTTGTCCTTAACACAGTAATCTTTTTCCATTACTGGAAAAAATTGAGTTGTATAAACTTACTTCACTCATTCGTCCCTTCTGGCCACAATTGCTGCATGTCTTGGTCCCAAATATCTGGCATTCAATCGAGGTGTGTCTGATGGAGTCTCTGTCACGACAGGATGTGGTGCAATACTGAGCTATTGGACAATCTCCACAGTTCACAAATTGATCCGGGAGAACTTTCTCACAACGCCAGCAATGCCTGTGTGGAACATCCATGATAGTATCTGCGTGAAAAGTGATAGAGTCAAATATAAAACAAATTAGCTGTCTCTACATACGCAGAAAACTATTATATAGAAAAATATATTTGAATGTATCTAGTGATTTAAAGCGTATTTTAAAAACTTTGACTACTCACCTTGAAGTCAAAAATCACAAATCCACAAGATTCAATGTGATGTTTGTGAGTTACTTTTTGGAATTGAATTCCTTTCTGTAGTCAGTGTAGCGGTCTAGATCCAATTCTAACAGTTCTGAAAGGCTGCTGCTCTTTTTATGTAAATTCAGCTGATATTGCTCAATTTATTTTCAAAGGGGGATTCCCTTGATGTGAAATAGGCATACTTCAGTAGTTAAGTCAAGCCTGTCAGACAAACCAACTTCATATTATGAGTTTGCAACTTGTAGCATGAATTGATTTTGAACAAAAGCACCCACATACATGCTATTTTCTCCCACGCTTTACCCTTTTGGCATGCAATAAACGAGAATCTGTGTGTGGATGCCAGCATTTTAGAGTGCCACGTTCATGCTTACACCCTTTTAAAAACAATGGCTTTGTCTGCCTATTTGAAGTCCGTTGCTTTTTTATGTCAATTCAGCTGATAGGCCTATTGCTCAATTTATTTTAAAAAGGGGGCTCCCTCGATGTGAAGTCTCACTCTTTAAAATGTTCAGTAATGGTAGTTTTTTGGAGTAAATCCATGGTGAATTATGGAGCTTAATATGGAGGGATTCTACTTGAACTTTGTCTAGTGATCTATGTGATGTGTTCAGTCTCTGTCTAGACTAAATGTTAGTGCTGCTGCAAAAAACAGACTTTGTTCTGATGTAGAGCAAGACTGACCCACCTTCATGCTCAGATGAAAGGGTATTGTCAAGTGTGAATATTAAACACACTATTTATTTTGTGATAACAGTGTCAGGGATCTTTTAATTAACATTACAATGCTTGAAATGCAGTACACTGCATTGTTAGGGTAAGTCCAAAGATGTGAAATACACTGTTAAAGTGTTTCTTCAACATTGGATACAGGATTCAAGTTTTTTTCCCCCACACTACGATTAAAAAAAAACAGGATTAGTTTTTATCTTTAACAAAAATTGATTAGTTTCAACCTAAAAGCTCACTGACTATAAAGTTTATACCAGTACCAATCCAGAGAAAAATATTTCTATCTGAAATACTATCAAAGTCAAGAGAATAGCATTGCAAACCCCTTAAGTCACCATTGCCCATTTTGATTACTGCTATCAAAATAAGCACATATTTGTATAGGAATGTGCACATAAGATCCTGACAAATAGAAAATATTTTGTGGTTGTTTTATTTAAACGTGATTACCTATTATAGGTGAAATTTTCACAGGTTGGTTGTATGGTGTGATAATTGAAAAGAAGGGGATAGAAATGAATTAAATCTTCCGGAAACCATTGATGTACAACAATTTATTATGTCTTTGAAAGGTTAACAGTGAGTTAAAACCAGGTGAAATGTTTCTTTTCCTTTCCTTTTTTTTCTCTTTGGCTGATGTAAAATGTATATGAAAAATCATGATGAAATTTTAATTTAATTGGAAACTTAGCTATAATACATGTATATAGTTCTCTGACATCCTGTCATTTTCATGAAGCTTGTTAAGGGTTTATTGGTGTTAGCCTCTTCTAGAAAGTTTCTGATGATTTGTATAGTCTTCCATGCAGAACTCTCCTGTCTCAGCCAATAAAAGTCTTCCTTTGACAGCAGTGAGGGCGCTGTTTGATCTTTAGGAATTTTACGCTATTTCAATCCCTATTCATAACACCAAGCATTCCTAAAACAAGCACCATTATCCGATTGAGCTCACAGGTTGCTAGTCACCCACATCAAGAACTTCTTCCATCGCAGGGAGAAGCAATTACAGTGTAGTTTGGTATCTTGTCCAAGGACACAAGAGTCATGACTGGGATTCTACCCTCACTCCCATAACCCAGTCATGAGAACTTGACTCAAATACGCTAGACAACCCAGCCACTACAAGCTATTTCTTATTAATTAATCAGTAAGTGATAGACACCACTCAACTGCTCTGTTGCAACCAGTCATCATGTTAAGATCTCTTGCATTCACGCGATATTGAAATGGGACAACTGTGTTCTGCTTCTTACAAAAATCCCGCATTATCATTCCATTGTACTCCATCGTTGTTTTTAATGAGGGAACATTTTGAAGTGGCTCCGTCCCAAGTTCACCTGCCATGATATCTGCTCTCATATATTCAAGGAAGTAAGATGTATTGTTGTAATATTCTCTGAGATTGTTAAAGCCTGTGTCAAAGGTCTTCGGAAGGTCATGGGTCATCTTGGGTAGATCTTGAAAGTATGCTGCATAGCATTTCCATATCTCTGGGGTTTCCTGAAGCTTTTCAAGATCAGCTTGAGGGATGAGTTTGAACCAGTTCATTGTCTCAGTGATGAGAGCAGAGAAGCTGTTAGTGAAATTCAACAGTGGTTTGAAGGTATGCAGAAGTTGGGCAAAACCAACATAGTCAGCAAGATTAGATGTGAAGATGCGGTCATAGTTTGACATCTTAAGAGACTGGTGTATGGGAGGAAAGTCCATACAGTTGGCCAGAGAAACTTGGATGTAAAGTCTTCCTTGCTGGATGAGACTTTTGACTTTCTGTAGGAGTTTTGTGATGAAGTTGTGGTACATCACCATCGGGGATGAGCAGGGTGTGGTCTCAGACTCCCTCACTCTCAAGCAATCCCATGCTGCAAAGGGAAATGAGTCTACTCCAATACAGTAGAACAATATACTATCTTTGGGAACCAATCTTTTTATACTTGCAGGAGCTTTTTGGCCTGTCATTGTTGGATTATCAAATGGCAAGTCACTTTCTGTTGTCTCGGTTGGAGTAAACATTCCATGCTTAAACCAGTTCTCCATCACTTGTTTGTCATTCGGGGTCAAACGACTAAGATAGATGATATGTCCATGCTTGACCTTCTTGGACCTTAAAGACTCCGCTCTTTGCCGTCTGAGATTGATTGAGAATCTCTTGTCTCGTTGACACTCTAAAGATTTCCATCCCAACCAAACTTGATATAGAAACATCAGATCTATACCCTGAACACTCACTAATCCTTTCGTTTTATTGAAGAGACTCTGAGGGGTCATCTGAATGAGCTCATCCAAGCTGGTCTTGATCAGGTCATACTCTTTCTTTGTAATGTGAACTGAGTACCAGATGGTAGTCAGACTGCTCTCAATTCCCTCAGTGTCTGCAAACCGAACCAACATATAGAGAAACAAGACATTCCTTGCCATGACAAAAGGGTCAAAGTCATTGAGAGTGATGTAAAGACTTCCCTGGTACTTGGTAGGCAGGGAAGCAATAGTCAATACAGTGTTGCGTAAGTCTCCGCAACCAGCCGACAAAATGTGATAGTCCCTTGCCAACCCTGTTTTATTTTCCATTTCAGACCACTCATTGTTGTCAAGTTGAAGGAAATCATTAGCCATAGTATTCCCAAAATAATAATGCGTATTGTCAAGCCGTAACGTAGGTCTAATCAGAGTGAGATTAGTTGCCAGTGATTTGATGGAAGCTTTGACTTTGTCGCAGAATTGTTTGTGGTCTTTTGAATCAAGCTGCTTACAGCGTTGTCTGCAATACCATACCTCATTACATCCATCACACTGAAAAGACAAAAAATGCCAACTTAGACATAACCACTCTTTCTTGTATAATTGACTCAGACATTGATAAATATTTGCTGAATGACACTTTACCAAGCATTATTTCAATTCTGTTTTTTGTAAAGACACCCAAAAGAGATTACTTTCAAATTTTTGTCACATGCTAACCAGTTATTTCATAAATGATTCCTGTGTCCAAAAATTGTCTTATTGTTGCCGTATCTATTTATGTTATCTGTTAGTGAAGTGTTTATACATAACATTTTCAGAACAGTCTTAACAAATCATATAAGGTACTAAATAATGTATATTTTGGGGGAGTATTTTGCTGTTTTTTAATTCATTTTTGTCATCATCCCTGAAGAGGAAGAAATGTTTGTAAAACCGAACAGAATGCAGTCAGGTTTTCAAGTTTTTTGTTTTACCTGTATCATATTTCCTTTGTAGCCACAATTATTGCACATCTTTGGACCGAACATCGGACACTCCACAGAACTGTGTCTTATTCTGTCTGTGTCTTGACATATCATTGTGCAATACTCTGCCGTTGAGCAATGAATACAACACACGTAATGTTTAGGTAGAAGCTTCTCACAGCGCCAGCAGTGGCCAGCCTTTACATCCATTATCCCTGTATGAGAATTGATAAAAATGTGCCAATGGAATGTGCTGCCAGTTAATTTTTTTACTGTATAGGATAATGGTAAAAGTTAATTGATCTCAATGATAATCAAATTTCTTACTTCGTTCACTTTAAGTCAAATTCGATGATGATTATTATCAGTACTCTGGTTTTCTAAAAGATTATCTAGTATTTTGAAATTTGTTAAAAAGGCAAATGTCAACATGAAGTCACTTAAATAAATTCATAAATCCAGATTTATCAATATAATACGAGTAACCAGTCTTGTAAGTATCTGACCACCTGTGGTTCACACAGACATTAAAGGAAACAAAATTGCACACTTTAATTGGTCCCAACATTCTAACACATTTAAGACTTGCATACTAGTCCACTCTCATACAACACACATCATCATGGAGACTTTATTTATAAGTCAGTTGAAGTAAAAGGCTTTAAAGATGCGATTCTGTTCTCATAAGAACACTCACCTTCCTTGAACAGAAACCACAGTGAATGTGATGTTAGATGTTTATCTGTGATGCGCTTAGGAGATGTTTAACAATAATCATGATAACAGATTTTATATAACACTGATACATCAAGCTCAGGACAATTGTATTGAGCTATCAATAAAAATCAGTAGAAAAGAATATGTTAAATTTAGACAAATCCTCCCCAAGGCTGATAAATATATGACAAACAAATTATTAGATACATAATCAATACATTCTGAAATAAAGCCAACTACCCAATTATTCACACTATAAATGCATCTACAAATATCTAGGTCATGTATAAGTTTCATGGGTGGTGTTGTGATGGCTGGGTCTTTTGTTCTACCTATCATATGTTGTTAATTGTTTTCCCCAGGGATTAGTTTGCCTTCGTCACATCTGTCATTTTTATAGGTTTATAAATCAAATGTCTCTGTCACTGTCAATGCCAGGAACTGTATGCAGGACAAACAAGAGCTAACTTTTGTTACTAAAGACCTTACGCTCATGTCGTCATTTGACAGGCATGATTTCCCAGGACTTTTCCTGATTTCAGGATTTTTTTCAAAATCTCCTTGAACCTGTAAATTTTCTTGGAAGAAGTAAAGCAATTACCAAAGGGAACAAAGAATTAGTCCACATTTATTTTTCTGATGTTGAACAGAGTCTGTGAATGTTATCAGTTATAACATCTGGGAGGTTCTGGGTCTAGAATAAGGGGGAACCCATGCCCGAGAGCCATTTTCAGGAATTTTTAATTTCGTCAAATCTTATCCTGATTTGAGTATGTCGCCCTTGGCTAGAGGTCAAAAGAGTTTAAGTCAAAACTTTCCTCGTGTCCTTGGTTTCTTAACTATTAACAGAGGGTATCTTTTGAATGTTGATCATACAAGCTATTAAGTTTTCATGAAGCGCTTTGCACAAAAAGACATCCAGTTAAATTTTTTATTTTTTTTAATTTGTCTTGTTTTCAGAACTTGCCGGGCCAGGAAACAAGCCATCACCAGCCCAGAGAGAACTGAGAATGGTTCAGAGCAAAGCTGATCTTGAAGATCCCAAAGTTTCCTTGAAGGGAGTACCACTTCAGTTTTGACAAACATTGTAATGAATCACTGAAACAGTTTTAGGAACTTGAAGTATTAAATAATCCTTATTAGCATTCCCTGTCCAATTCAGCAAAACCTTTTGATTTCAACAAAAGCCAGAATATTAGAGTTTGTACATTTTTAAACAAATTTGTCAAGGTTATACAGTATAAAGAGCTACAAATGCCTTTCCTAACATTTTAAACAAATACAAAATCAATGTTATCAATCCCTTCCTTGTTGGTTTCTTTAAACTACTGAGAAAATGTTGGAATTTATGGACAGCATCAATAGCATCAATATTGAATGTTGAAAAAGTCTACTGCTCTGTTTGGTTTTGTGGGACTGAGATTTGTGTGAACAATCAACTGGCATAATTTTTTTTTTTAATTTTCCGGTAAAGATTTTAATTCGCTAGTAAAGACCAAATTATAGCATTTGTGATGTTTGATTTTGGTGAACATTTAGGAGTTGACTTGAACCAGCATTGTGTATTCAACAGCAAAACAAATTAGCTGTTTAATTCTTTGTAACAAAACTCAACATAATGACCAGTCTGATTGATTTCTTCAGATGTAGCAGAGATTGAACTTAGTTTTCCAGTTGCATTTATTATATCCAATAGCAGTAAAGTAAATATTAAGCTCACAGCAACAAAACGTCCAACACTAGTCTAATTCTTGTTGGATATTATGTGATTATGGAACTTGTAGCTTATACATTTCCAATGTACTATTTACTAACTCAAATAAAGTCCAATAAAACTTTGTTGTTGTTGTTGCTAATCAATGATTAGTCAAACATGGGTAACTCTTTGCTTCAAACTCACTATAAATTGGTAAAATTAAACACTTTTTCAACATTTTCTCAAATCTGAATAAATCATTGCATGAAGTTATTTTATCCTGCTTCATTATTGTGGAATAAAGAGTGAAGGACGTGTTGTTATTTTTCTTCATTGTTGAAGATTTGTCACAGTGATTTGTCCTTCCCTGAAAAAACAAAACATGAAGACGGGATGAAATTTTGACTGCCTTGATTTGTGATGAATTTGTTGGTAACCTGCATTGTAAAATGAAAATGGTGGAAGATATTGAATTTATTTCTCAAAGTTTGAACTAATAGAAATGTTCTTTTATGAATGTGATTAGATTTATATTTTCTACTTTTGTAAAATTTGTGTTTATCCAGCTATTGGTCTTATTAAATGTTTTTGTTTCTCTTTCAAATTGATAACTCGATCTATTTCTAAGTCTACAAGTAAAAGAAAAAGTTCCTTAATAGGGTTGAAATGAAGTTTACCATGAATCAATGTTAGTATACCTCTGCATAGTTTGAATGCAGGACAAATACCATAATTTGGGGACTATAGGCTTTGTAAAAAGAAAATTAAAATGAGGACAAATTTTATGTATTGAAGTAAAAAAGATCAGGTTTGAATTTTTTAGAATACATATTAATTTCAATATGAGACTTATTTTTATACACTGAGTAAAATGTTCGGGATTTAAAACTCTAGTATTAAAACTGTAGTGTATTACTTCATGTGTATGCATGGTTTAAATTTATTTAATTAAAATGACTATCGCTTTGTTTGTGGTTACTTTCATAATGCTTCGCCTGAGTTGTAAATTTTGTTTACATTTATATTGTCAATTGTAAGCTTTTGAAACTAAGCCAGAAGTTTTTTTTTTTTTTTTTTTTTTGGTTTCTTGGGCACATTTGCAACAATAATCTGAATATTATATAGTTTTACTTTCGGCACAATCAGAAACCTGCTTTCGCTTTATTTTTCACTTAAAACATGTTACAATATATATATGAAACTTATTCCGAAATATCAATTAGTTAAAAACGCACCCTAAGAATGTGTTCTGCTTGAAATCCTATTAGTATGAAATAAGACAGATAAGTGGCTAAAATTATGAAATATTCCCCCCCCCCCCACACACACACACACAAGTGTGTATTTACCTCCAATCGGGGACCTCCTATTGTCCCTCTTTTGTTTGTACTTTTTAGCAACAGCTCCCATTGGTTTTGAACACGATTTCCAACTGGGGACCTTTTCCAATCGGGGACCCTATTGTCCTCTTTTGTTCTAAGTCCCCGGTTTGAATGCCTGAACAAACTCACACACACAACCTGCTTATCTAGAAGTATTTGAACATTTAATGCAATTTTTGTTGCAGGCATCAGCTTCCTATTGAGGTTTAAATTTGACAGGTTAACTTATTGAAAACTAGAGGAACGGAATGTGATCTATCATACCACTGTACTTTTCCTTTACAAACTGGGGGTTTAAAATGCAATGTGGTTTTGGCCTACTTTCATTGTGTTTAACATACTATCAGTTTGTAATTATACTTGTGTTCGGTTACGTTTTAACTTGTATTGATCGAAACGCATTCTAGGGAGATTTGATAAGTCAAAAAGTACATTAAAGATGACATTCAGTTAAACGCTGATTTATCTCCTTTCTCTTGTTGCTCTTTTGCCTGATGTTGGTGATATTTTGTTTTTTCAACTTTTATTTCTTTGTTTTAAACTGATATTTTTCTTATTTTTTTCAATGGAACTTCAACAGTCCTTTATTCTGGGAAAGCCGCTTTTAATATTTTGAGCGATGCCAAATTAAGTTCGTTGAAAGGATCCCCACCCCGCGTCAGAGCGAACATCTTGATTACACCTTTTGAAAATGCCTCTTTCCTATGAAATTCTTCAAATGAAATAAACCTTTTAAAAATGCAGTACAATATAGTGAATGTGACTTTCATCTTCGTAAGTTTAAGGACCTTACCGTTACATATTTTGATTATCATTACTTTATTATTAACATTGTGCTGACTGCCCCCATTGTAGCGCCGAGCAGCAAGAAAAAATGCACCATTATTTTGACATACCGCCCTCTTGTGAAAACATTGTTGATAAAAAGGATAGACTGGTTTCCGGTCCGTACCTCGTTCTCGTTCTGACTGTTCTAGTGTTGATCTTCAATGGAGATCAATGATAGTCAGAACAAAAACGATGTAGGGACAGGGAAGTAGTCTACAAAAAGAAGTGACTGTGTGTTAGTCTGGTTCCCAGACCAAAAAATCTCCGACTATTCTCTGCCGATTTTAGGGTCAGGTGCATAGAGTTATATTATAAGAACTACCGCTAACGTCTCACAAGTCTCCTATTCGGTCGGAGGAACACGCCCACCTCCTCAGAAAAAAGTACCGTTATTTTGGTATAGCGCCCTCATTGTTGGCGGTCTTTGAACAAGGTAATGGCAGCTAAATGTATGGGACGCCTAATAGTTAATAACATTACTCTATTATCACTGGGCTAGTAGTAACAGAATACATCATTCGAGGCGTAGGGCCTACTCAACCAAACTTTAATAACCTAGTTGTTTGCTCGCTTGCTGTTAGTTTCAAAATTCGACTAAAATTAAACAAAATTAATAAAAATGGCTAGCGCTGAATTCTAATGATCAGATAATGTAAAAAAATTCTAAAGACTAAGTTCCAGAGTGAGATGTCGCAGACTCCCTCTCTACAGTTGAGCATAAATTTTTATGAGAAATACCCGCGTCACAAATTGTTTCTGGTTTATACCGACCAGTTTTTGCTAGCTTCCAGAATGTGTATTTCCTGAAATATTTCCTGAAGTTTAAACCTTTGTTTTTGCGTGGTTTTTGTTATCCCTCGGGGAAAACGCCGCCGCGCTTACATTTTTTGTACGCAGATGATTCGGCGTTTCATATAAAAGTTAACTGTGCTCTACTAAAAAAATCAAACACTTTTGCACGTTGCAAAACTTTTTGCACTATCTCGTCCGTGAACATATTTATTGCGGATAATCAGATAGTACGAAAGCCCAATCGTGCCACAGAAATAAATAAAATCACTGGAAAATAATCCGTTATAACGAATTAATAATCCGTAATAACGAATTAATAATCCGTTATAACGAATTAGTAATCCGTAATAACGAATTAATAATCCGTTATAACGAATTAAATAATCCGTTATAACGAATTAATAATCCGTTGTAACGAATTAATAATCCGTAATAACGAATTAATAATCCGTTATAACGAATTAAATAATCCGTAATAACGAATTAATAATCCGTTATAACGAATTATTAATTCGTAATAACGAATTAATAATCCGTAATAACGAATTAATTAATTAATTCGTTATAACGGATTATTAATTCGTTATTACGGATTATTTAATTCGTTATAACGGATTATTAATTCGTTATTACGGATTATTAATTCGTTATAACGGATTATTAATTCGTTATAACGGATTATTTAATTCGTTATAACGGATTATTAATTCGTTATTACGGATTATTTAATTCGTTATTACGGATTATTAATTCGTTATTACGGATTACTAATTCGTTATAACGGATTATTAATTCGTTATTACGGATTATTAATTCGTTATTACGGATTATTAATTCGTTATTACGGATTATTTAATTCGTTATAACGGATTATTAATTCGTTATTACGGATTACTAATTCGTTATAACGGATTATTAATTCGTTATTACGGATTATTAATTCGTTATAACGGATTATTAATTCGTTATAACGGATTATTTTCCAGTGATTTTATTTATTTCTGTGGCACGATTGGGCTTTCGTAAGATAGTTTTAGTACATTAAGATTACACTTTGTGATTAAAAGCTCACAGGTACATATTTGCCCTAGTTGCCGCTGTAACAAAGATAATCTCAATAATGCATGCAACAGAAACAAAACGGGACTCTTCGCTTTGACGGGTGGTGGATGGACGCTGCACCCTGGGCGTGTGTGTTATAAACTTATAGCACTTACTGACTGAGCAGACGATAACATTCGTCAAGACACGGGTCACTGCAGTGCAGGTCAACAACAATGGCGGGCAGACTGAATGGTAAGACCGTCGTAGCTACAGCGAGTGCCCAGGGCATTGGCAGAGCTACTGTTGAGGTAAGGTAATAATTTAGTGCAGAACTGGCTTGCAGTCATGTTTCTCTCATTCAATTTTGAAAAATCTCGTCGACGCATAACCGGGGCGGGTCGTGAATGTGAATAGACTAAACTAGACAGTCGTTTGTATTATGTTGTCAACAAACGATAAGTGGCCGGGTTGCTCCTCCCTATATATTTCACCATTGAGCAAGTTTTCAGTTAAATCAAAAAACAATGAAACAAGAAGAAAAGAAATGGAACGAAGTACACTTTTGGGCAAGTTATCAATTAAATGTCACTCATGAATTCCACTCATGAATTCCATGTTGAAGGTTTTTTTTTTATTCATTGGACCAAAGCTATATAATTTAAAATTTCAAAATTCTAAAATAATCTCCATATCATAAAGAATATTTGTGCCGAGTCTCAAGTCTCTAAGCCTGTTGATATGTGGAGTTTTTTGCCATTTAAGAATTTCTTTTGTTTTAGCTAATAACCCATAACAGTTGAGATTTCATGAAAGCTGATATTTAACAAAATCTTCCGTATAACATAAAGAATACATTTCCGAAAATCAGAAAGCTGTACCTTTTTTCGTATGGGAATTTATTCCATGTTGAAGGTTTTATTGTTCCGACCCTTTGTATCATAACGGCAGGTATTTTTTTCTTTCAAATGTTTTGAGGCACAACTACCATAGAGCAAGGTCAAGGACAGAGAGTGTTCTCTGTCCTTGCTGTATGCAACTACATACTAAGTAAGTAAGTAGTACCAATGTTTGTTGAAAGTTTCAAGTCATTCTGACAAGTTTGTGACTAAGAAGTCCTGCAGAGAAAAATATCCCAAGAAAAATCAAAAAGTTAAAATAAAAAAACCTAAATAGTGCCAGAGCATCTTGTTTAGTTAGACTTAGAGCCTGTATTATGCATTTCCATACCTAATATTCCTATTAGGTATCGATGTAGTGTTGGTTTCCAGATACATTACTTTGATTTTCAGTGGTTTGTTGTATATGCATTATGATTATGTTAGTTAAATAAATGTAACTCTCGCTGACTCCTCACAGTTAACATTTGCAAATGAAAAGACAAGCAGGATAAAACAAGCATGTTTTAATTGTATTGCAAAATGTTATGTGGTTTATGTAGTGTAGCCTACTAGTGCATATATAATGAACATGATATTCACTCAATCATTGACAGCGGCATTGCGAAAGCACTATCTTTGGGGGAGGTGTGGAAGCGTAAATATCTGACAATACCAAATGAAAATAAAATTGCAATGAAATGGGACTCACCTACATGTGGGAGTTTTGGGGCAATGCCCCGTTATGCTCATGAGGTTTCTCAGTGAATCCAAGGTTTAAAATGGCCCTCAGATGCCGAGCATTAGACAACTCATTAGAAAATCAAGCTTTGGAAACTGTAATTTTTTTTTGCAAATCCCCTTTTGGAGTATATCCATGGACACAAATTCTAGTGGGGGTCCAAGCCCCCAGACACTCTACGGTTTTATGTGTTTTCAGGGCTAAGGAGGACCGTCAAGTTGCCAAAAAATTGACATTTAATTTTGAAATTCAAATTTTGAAAAACTTTTGGACTCGGGACGAATCCCCTGTTGGAGTTTATAGGGGCAACAATTCTAATGGGGGTCCAGGGGCGATTTCCCCAGATTTTCTAAGATTTTTAGGTTTTTTTTCAGGGCTAAAAAAAAGGCTGTTAAGTTGCTGAAAATAAACGTTTTTGATTTTGAACATGTAAACTAATGCCCCTAATGAAGTCTAAGGGGCTAAAATTCTGCAAGGGTTGTCCGGACGCTCCACGGCTTTAAGTGGTTTCAGAGCTTAGAGGCCCACACGCTGCAGAGAATATTCAATTTGGTAATTCAAAGTAGGACTTCAACACAGTCACACTACAAGGGTTAAACTATAATTTCAGTCGGCAAATCCAGGGTTCTAGGCTTGCCGAATGGATTTACGTTCACAGCCCAAACCCTTACTCAGTTAAGTTTTGTGCTCAATTTGCTGACTGCGGCTCTAGGAATGCAGACTTAAGAAAAAATAATATTGGGGGGTGTCACACCCTTCCATACCCCCACCCCCACCCCCCCCCTCCCCGTTCGCTATGCAGCTGATCGTTGATCCAAAGTGCCCTCAGTGTACAATTGCAAACTGGATGGTATTTTCATACCAACAGTTCTTTTTATGCTGTGTGGTAATAGTATAATTAGTACTATGGCCCTAATCCCTGATAGATAATGGTAGTAATATTTAGCCTTGCACAATGTGTGTCCTTCACTCCTTCAGGCAATATATACCTTATTATGCATGTGATGCCATCACTGCCATAGAACAACACACAACAGTGACCTGAGGTTACTGAGGGAAATGGGTGATGCAAGGTCTATTATATTGTAAATTAGTCTGGCAGTTTCAGTTCGGTCAGCATCCATGCTGTACTATTCATTGTTGAGTATTGTAGCCATAGGCATAAGAGGCAGGGTGGGGGGGCAGCGGGACAGTTGCCCCCCCCCCTCCCCCAAATTCGGGCAAAACAGTTGGGAAAATTTGGGCAAAGCATGAAGGAAAAAAAATGTTAAGACTTTTTATTAGAAATTGTTTCTTGTGTTTTTATCTGTGTAAAATTTCGGGCATATCAACACCTCTGCCCTCTTTAACCAAAGAGTCACCAATCTTATGCCTGGCTATGATTGTGGCTTGTGATGGTTGAGTGGTTTAGCACATTAAACTCAACCTCTGGTGGCTAAAGTCACTGGAGAGTGGGTTTGAGTCCCAGTCGTGACTCTTGTGTCCTTGAGCAAGACACTTTACTATAATTGCTTCACATTTGGTTATATCCTCATTCACTGTATTTAAGGAAGGAAGTACTTGCATAAATTCATAGCTTTTTTAGAACTTTGTAATAAATGTGAATATCGTAATTTTGGCAATGTAAAAAGTCCTTTTTATTGCAGATTCAATTTTTGTTGACTGCTTTGCGGTTTGCCACCTCGCTGCTCGCTGTCACATACATGGTCATTATGGTTCTAACTTCTTTCACATATATTTTGTGTGTTATTCCCATTGTTGTTCTATTTTAGGTTGCTCCTTTTCGTGTAATTTAACAAACAACACACAGAGGCTGATATCAATCATATGATCATGTCATCATTCCAAAGTTCAGTGCCTGGATAAATGTGGGACCCTAAAAAACGTATGATGTTTGTCCGCACTATAATTTACAAGGTAGTGAAAATAATCACACTTAATCCTGCTTAACATTATGTACATCATTGAAGGTAATTTTGTGTGTGTTCAAACATTAAAATCATATCGACAATATAATTCGCACAGAGCTAAATTCATCATTATGTCTGGGTATAAAATGATGGGCCACCAATTGGACCCTTTATAAGCCATGACCTGGTTTTCTTGAATTTTATGAATCAAGTACTGCACCCCCATGTACAGCCACCATTAGCATGAGGCTAGGCATACCAAATTTATCAGAGTCAAATGTTTGTTACCATGCATGATTAGAGGAACTTGGACATTTCCTTTGACAGGTAGGGACTGAAATCCTAATCCACATGCAAGGCTCCAGTCCGGGATTCGAACCGGGGTCCACAGAGGTGAAAGGCAGGAAAGAAACCACTGAGCAAACCTGAATGTTGATGTACACTGTAGTGTTTGGAGAGTGTTTTCCACTTGGCAAAGTTAAACCCTGAAACAAATTTTAGGTTGTCTTGATTTTTTAAGGGTCATATTTGAGTATTCTCTTCAATCACTTAATTACATCTCCTGAAAATAACTTTAATTTTCAGACATTTGCTAGAGAAGGTGCTAGAGTTATTGCAACAGACATCAATCTGGAAAAGTTGAAGGAGCTTGAGGGAATACCAGGTAATGAGTCTTTGAAACACACATTTAAACAAGATTGACTTAGTGGCAACATACTTTTATTGGCCTGCCATTCCTTAAAACAAAATGAAACAGAACATTTTGTCATGTGCCCGGAACAAGGGCATAAGGCTTTTTTGCTCCTCCACGTCCACAAAGTACTTTTTGTTCCAAGTAACAGAAGGTCGTAAGCACTACAGATACTTTTACAGCAAAGCGTAGACAGAAGTTTATTTATCTTTTTTTTCTAGGTATTGAGGTGCGTAAGTTGGATGTGACTGACAATGATGCAATAAAGGCACTTGCAGCTGAGATAGAAACAGTTGATGTCTTATTCAACTGTGCAGGGTAAATACAAACGACACTTGTGTTTTAGTATCAAGACACTTGTATGATTGTAGACATACAATGTAACATATTACATCATACTCAAGTAAATTGGTTACATGAGCAGGCTGTTGCTACCCCCCTTTGTTGCCAAAGGTTGATGCAGTTGTTTGTACATGAAAGCTTATAATTCCCTCATTTTAGTGATGTTAGACTAATCAAAAGCCAGCAGCCATTCCCCCCACAAATTTTCAGTGCCCCCAGGTGCCTACCTCGTAAAAAAATGTAGATACATGTAGTTTAAAAAAAAACATGCCCCCCCCCCCACTTAAGAGCAGTGCCCCCCAGTGAAAAAACCCTAGCTTCACCACTGAGCCTGGAGCTTACATGTTTTTTGCACAATCTTAAAAGGAAAACTAGCGTATTACTTATCTATAATTATCTGAGCATAGTGCACAAGCATGGAGCACAAGAACCATACCATCAATACAGTTTACAGTATATAAAATTAAAATAAACACTGACTACCATAATAAGATCAAAACAATTGAGTTTAAACTAATGACTGCAAGAATGTCTGATGGAAACATGTCCATAACATGGAAGCCACAACAGAAGATTTATGATTGCCATAGCAGTTAATCATTATAGAGTTCACAGGTGGAGGCTGCAGGAAACCTCACTCCGAATTCAGACTGGGAAGCTGTAACCACTGAATGTTTGCACTTGTGTATGAAATACAGAGCTGGGTTAGGATAGGATGAAATCATGTAACAAGTAATGTTTTGATGTGAACTCAAAACATGTTTGGTTTATTCTATCAGGATTGTAGTTGGTGGAACTATTTTGGATACCACCGATGAGGGCTTTGATCAATCAGTCAATGTTAACATTAGATCTGCATTCTACATGATCAAGGCATTCTTACCAAAGGTTTGTGGTTAGAATTGACTTCTTTTGATTAAGATCATGTTGTTGTGTGTCAGACTTGACACACATTTTATAAATCTGTTTATGTGCATCATTTCCCCCTTCAAAGCATTTCTTTGCCCTAATTTTTTTTTAGAGTCTGGCACCGCCGCTGGATTTGGGGAACCCCCATAAAACATCAAATTTTCTTGTTAATAAGTATATCAGTAATTCTACTCTGATGTTAGTTGCATCGATTGTTTTTGTGTAAGACTAACCGTAATTGATCATTTTCAGGCATCTTATAAATTTCTTTTTGTTGTCTAGTCAGGGATAAGATTCTTATTCCTGACTAGATAAAATAAGAAACCTGGGGGGGGGGAGGGGTACACTACTGGTTTAAAATAAAATTGTTTTACTGGGACTGAAAACTTTCCTTCATTTTCTTGCCACTTTGTATGGTGTTGAAATTATTGACTTGAAAGTGATAAAATGTGTACAGTGTTTATTTATTATCATTATTTCCCACAGATGATTGCAAAGAAATCGGGAAGTATCATCAATATGTCCTCACTCGCATCCAGCGCTAAAGGTAATAAGGAAAGTAAAATGAACATATTTGTTCTCAAGTTCTTATTTGTTACTCTACATGACAAGTGAAGGGCAAAACAATTATGATGATGAGTCTTGGTTAAGAACTTGGGCACTGCTGTAGACAAGTGTTCAAGTGTTTGAACCCACCATCTGTGAATGGCAGAACTTGAATATGTCTCACTCTCTGCAAATATGCTCCTTTTAATTTTTGATTTGTATGGTTTTTGTTTTCAGGGGTTCCAAATCGTTGCATCTATGCCATGACCAAAGCAGGCATTATCGGCATGTCCAGAGGTGTTGCTGCTGATTTTGTCAAAGATGGTATTCGCTCTAACTGCATATTACCTGGAACAGTGAATACACCTTCCTTACAGGAACGAATGAAAGCTATGGGGAGTGAAGAGGTATTGATTTAATTGATGAAGTAATTGCAGCGGGCTAAAACATATTATTGTTGTTTTAAAATTACACCATTGTGTGATAAGCACTTTATACTCAGTGCTTTCTGAGTCCTGCGGAAAAAACCCCCATCACATTATCAGTGTAATGATAAAACCAATTAATAGTCCAAATCCCCGATAGAGTTATTACACCAATTAAATTTGTGTGGTACCCGCTGCTTATAAGACAGGAATCAAACTGGCCTCTTGTCACCAGTCATGCTCAGTCTAGAAGTTTCTAAAAGCTGCTCTAAAAAACAGGGGTCATGGGTGCGAATCCAACCGATGTAGCCCATAGGTATTGGTGTTTTCAAACCTCAACCCCTTAATCAAACCATAAACAACTCCCCCCCCCCCCCAATCACCCCATCCCCTACCACCCCTAAGTTATCCTGTTTAATAATGAAAAGCCAACTGGACCAGATGCAGGCATGGTTAATCTTTGCTTCTTTCCCTTCCTCAACCCACCCATACCCATTTAAACCATACATGTTAACACATCACCCGTCGGTACACCAGTTGTTACACCACTTGAATGGGTGCTATAGATAACTCAGAAGAGATGTTTTTGTCATTCTGTTATCATTGATTATTCCTGTGTACACTTTCTGACAGTCTGTCAAGTACTTCATGAGTAGGCAGCCTACAGGTCGCTTTGGGACTGCTCAAGAAGTGGCCAATGTTGCACTGTTTCTTGCATCCGATGAAGTAAGTTGCTATATTGCTGTATTTTTTTCACACAGTGTTTAATGGTCACTTGTGACCTGTTCTTGCAAAACCAGGGTCCAATTTCATACAGCTGTAAATAATGTTTGAAGCTTTGCATGATGTGGATAATAGGAATACTATTAGTACTAAACATGCTGGAACAACCATGAGTAAATCTCTCTTGGGAGGAGTGTTTGCTCTGGAAAGAGCTGTTGGTATGTCTCTGCGTTTTGAATGGCATACTCTTTCTCCTAAAAAGATGAGTTGAGTACACTGTTCAAAATGTCGAGACCATACCAACTTCCTTTTCTAGAGCTGCTTATGCAAAAGTAATGCTTAACAATTTTCTGCAAAAAATAGATGAGCTAGATACCAGTCACAGATTGTACATGTGACATGTATTTGATGGTAACCTTATTCTAGTAAGCATAAACTTTTGTGCTGAGCTACTTTTGAGGGCTTGAGCAACTCTATGAAATTGGGCCTTGATGGAGCTGAGCTAAGGAAAGAATGTTTAAAGTTTGAACTTAGTTTAAATGTAATTTTAAATAATAATTTAAAGCAATAAACCACAAGGGAATCTGACTGGGTAAATTTTAATTCAATTTTTGGGTGAACAAAGAAAAATTGACTGAAGCGGGTTTTAAACCTAGACCCCGCGGATTAAAAGACTGGCACTCTACCAACTGAGTTATTCAACCCTAATGTTAGCTGTCTCCCTATTTTGTCAATATCTTAGTTCGGGGGTGCCAGTCAGAAGCCATTCGACCTGAAACTGTCCTATAGCCAGGGATCACACCCCAAGTATATGATACAGCCATAGAACTATAATATACATAGCTCTTTGGATATAAACTGGGAAGCCGCAGGGATCACCTTAAGTGGATGTGACTTTTTAATTTCAAATGTTAAGCAATAAACCACAAGGGAAACTGATTGGGTAAATTTTAATTAAGAAAAAAGAGAAAATTGTTGGGAGTGGGATTTGAACCTGTGACCCTCGGATTAACAAACCGAACGCGTTGAATAATTATGAAACTTTTTTTCTTCTCAACTATAAAAGCCCTGTTCTGATTTCAAGAGAGATACAGACAGATAACAATTCCTGCAAATGACTAGCACTACTCAGCAAGTCAAACTGATTTTGTATGTGTTGCTTAAGCACAATTATATTGCTGTAATCCCCAACTAATGAAAAATAATATTAAAAAATGTGGAAAGGCTCAGACTACATAGATACAGCTCATGGGATTTTTTTCGTGATTTACGCCCCTCTTTATTTTTGTTCTTTGTTAAATCCATCCATGTTAGAGTCAATATGTACAGATCGATTGAATGAAATTGATGTAAATGAAACCAAACTTATTATGAAATTTGCTATAATCAGGCAATTTTAACTGAAGTTGCCACTCTACAAACATCTGAAATATCTATGCCCCCCTGCAAAAAAGATGCATGGCTACAAAAAAGATACTACTGTCTACAATTTGTGTAGGAATTGAGACTGGGCTTGTACATGTATTAATAGAGAGAAAGATGGTAATTTCAATGTAATGATGCACATGTGCACAAAGTAGTCTGTCGCGAATATGAACATAACCTCAACCTTTACAAGGTTTAATGATGGACCTTTGAATTTGTTCACAGTCAAGCTTTGTGAATGGCTGTGAGTACAGAGTTGACGGTGGATGGGGAATTTGAACCTGACGAATGACAGAGATAAACGTGAGTTGTTTTCCATTCTTTTTAATACCTTCATTTATATATTTGTCTTTTTTCTGAACTTTATCTATAGTATGAATTAATATCTTCACTATCATAGAAAGAGTAGTTTGTACATTCTCTGTGAAGACCCATTTGACCAATTTATCACATGATCTATAGCAGTGCTCTTTGTTTGTCTGGTTGGATCAGTTAATGCCTCTGCGGCAGGTTGAGGCATGTGAATACAACATGGAAGTGTCTGTTAAGTCATGAATATCCTATAGATGTTACATTTAATCGATCAGGGATAAAGAATATTATTTACGTTTTACCCATACGACGATGTGTTTAAGCACTGTATACTCCATACTTTTCTTGAGTTCTGTGAGAAAACAAAATTGAATATCCTGTTCATAAGTGTGAGGTAACAAACCAGAAACAAGCTGTTATGTTTGAAACAACACTTAGAATGTCTTTTTTGTTAAATTGTGAATGTTTGTTGTGTATCTGTGTTTTATTTCTTGTCTTGTTTTCTGTCACAGAGTTTGAATTCTGTTATTTTCTGTTTCATTTTTGTTTTTCTGTCGCAGCTCGTATGGGACAGTAGCAACAACTCTTAATGATTATGGACTCTTTCTACAATTATGGCGATTTTAGTTTTCTTTAAAATAGTTGTTGGGATAAACCAAAGACAATAGCATACACGTATATTTTATGTTAAATATAAGGGAATAGTTTATTTCATATAATCTATTATAACAATCTTTTTAAACATGATTTTTTTTTAACCAAATACTCTACAAAAAGTAGCACTGGCGCAGAAAACATAATTAAAATGTTAGGAAAAATTTCAACACCCAACGCAGGGCAATTCTGGTAGATATACACACAGCTTTGATATGATCAATCTCATTTGCAAGAAAATTTATGATTGAAAGTTAACACTTTGTTTGATGGAACTCTCCCATGTAAGTTTCAGAAAGTTTAAAATGTTGTATCTAGTTGAGTAGACTTCGGGAGGGAAAGAGGAAAGTGGAAGAGGAAGAAGGTTCTTCAGTCCAGTTCTGCTGCATGAATTGTTTTGGGAACTGTTGCAAGTAAAATTAAGGAAGGGATGTAAACAGCTGTAAAGAGCAGCTTTTGTCCAATGCATGGACACAGCATAGGCCTAAATTTTGTTGTCTGTCGGATTCGGAAAACTTAGTACATTCATCATTGTTCATCGGTGCAGGACAAAAACTTGTATCATAAATGAAACATTTGTTTGATAGCGTCGTCAATTTCTTTTTCAAGATCTTGATTCTTTATCTTGAAAACCGCAGACAGAATTCTAAACATCCACTGTAGGTGTAAATTTGGAAATTAAAACCGTGCTTTCGAAATATTGTGTTTTTCACCTTAAATGGCCTATGAAGAGCAAATTTTTTGAAATACATTTTTTATCATAATACATGATTAAGTACAGTTTAAAGAAAATGGAAAATAATTGTACTAAAAATAAGGTTAATGTACTAATTGAATTTTCAAAAATGACCTGTCTTGAACTGGACACATGAGGGCGCTGTTGTGTGACTCTTAAAAGGAACAAAGTCTCACAGCAGCATTAAAAATGTACAAAATCAAGATCCCAAATTTTCAAAAAGAAAACAGCGGTCACCTCAAATTATGTATTGACAAGTCTAAACACTCATCAATAAGACAACCAAATATTAGTGGAGTTGCCATTTGAAAAACGGAAAAAATCTGTAATTTTTTGTGCACAAACCAACCATGATGTTACAGCTTTGCCTTCGATGACATCACATATTTGCTCATGAATATGCAAAATTCAATTTGCATAAAACACAAAATTCAGAAAAAAGTGTGAAAACACAACAAATTCGGCAATACAAATTTCAGAATAAATACAGAGTTGTTTCAATTAATACAAAATTCTATTTCATAGGCCCTTTAAATGAAAACATGGTAATTTTAAGGCAAACTTAAACCTTGCCTTTATAAAAAAAAATCCTCAGTTTTTGTGTGTGTACAGAACATAGTGAATATATAATTATTTGTAAACATCTCATACAAAATGAAAACACTTAAATAAAACTATTAAACAATAATAATAAAAGCAATTGGAGAAAATAGCTTGAGTAAAATACCAGTATCTTTATGTTTTATATTTTACATTTGTCCAACTTTTGGTACTATTTCCCATAAAGCACACAGTGATGAGTGGCATTTGTACTTAAGTCTCATTTGCAAATATTTGGATAGTCAAGACGTCTTCTGTCCATTTTTCAAAATGATAAATGTTAAATATCATTTTGATTGAGTCTTACCCCATGTGATAAACCATGGATTCCCTAGTGGTGGCAGTTTAACACATGTTTGGGTATCTGTTGCCATGACAATCCATAATTCTGCAGTTAATTTTGCTGATGTTGTTGGCACTCTTGTAATCTACTGATTCACAGAGCCTGCTGTTAAGTTTTAAAGCATTTTCTGTACATGTACTTTGTACAGTCATTGTTATCAGTATGTACACAAATTGTAAATTGAACAAAACATCCCACAGTGATAACGTTTATTATGGTAGATGTGGAAGCAGCCAAGGTGTTTGAAATCATGCACCATCATCATCATGAAGTATGAAGTTTACAGCGTACCCTTTTATATGCCCCGTCCACCCATATAAACCAGTTGATATGATCTGAGATGGTGAGATGGTTCATGAAAGTAATTTATTACCATATAAAGTACACTTAACAATCAGTATTAAATCTGTTGTGATTGTTGTGGTTTTCTTGGTCTTTGATTATCATTCATGGTGACCTTCGGTTGTTATATTCTTCTCTTTGGTTCTAAGACGCAGGAAGACATTGCTTTTTGTATTCATATTTTGTTTTGTTTCTGAAGATTTTGACCTGAGTGGCTTGAACTCTCCTTTGGCAATAATCCATCATTTTTTTCGGTGCTCACCCCCACCCCGTTACCAACACCACCCCATTGGGTTCCCCATCTGTGTTTCTCTGGAGTGAATTGATATTCTTTGTAAACAAGGTAATCAACGAGGATACGATTTTATGTGCTTCAATGCAGAAAGAGCTAGCAGTTGTTACAAGCCAAAATACCATCTGCTTTATATAGCGTTTACTGTTTTCTTCCAACTTTATGCTGAGCGAAAAAAAAATTCTGCTTGTACGCATTTCCATGGCTGTTGAGCTGTCTTTAAACTGAAGATACATAGTGAGTTTGTCTGAGATCTGGGTTGAGGAACTGATGACCATCATCTGATTGAAAGCTGCTTCTCTTGGAACTGGCCTCTAACATTGGTTCTGTATAGTGAAAAAAGAGGGGAAAAACCATTAAGAACTGAAAGACACTTGGCATCAATATGCAGTCTTTATATGAAGTGTTAGCCGTTAGTATGTTAGTAAAGCCCAAATACAGATGTTATGTTTCAGTTGCAAATTTGCAATACATAAGGAGAGTGAAGGGTTGATACTTTATCAGACAACAGCTTTTTGTTTCATTCGTACTTCTAGAACAATGTTTACTCCATATAAAAGCAAATATATGACACTTAATTTGTAACAATTTGGGTTTTTTATAAGCAGACAAAGCAACATGACAATATTATTCAAACTAAAACCACTGTCAACTTCTAAGCACAGTCTATAATTATGTCAATGTTGTGTTATCTGATGTACAAATAGCATTTGTAAAATTAAATAATTCTGAGAAAAAGAAACAAACTTTGTAGCTATTTATCATGACAACCTTTTTAAAAGAATGGTTTGTCAAGTTTCAAAAAAAGTTTATCAAAACTAGTTAATGGAAAATTGAATAGTGAAATAATACTGTGTAACCCTAATTTCAATAAAAAAATCTATAAAAAAAGCAAGTGAAAGGAAACACAAACATGATGAATGAAGAAAAATTATGGTGAAACAACAGAGGTTTGTGCGTGCAGTCAACAAATACTAGTTTGTTAAATTTCAATATCTTGCTTTAAAAAAAAAAACATTGTTTACATTTTTTTCCAGCGGGTCTGGACCAAAATGAAAAACTTCACACTATAATATTAATAGAGTTTTGATAAATACTGAGTGTAAACGAAGTGACAAACTTAAAATGTGAGCCTGCTTCGGATTGTGACTTCCATTATATACCTACACTAAGTAGGCTATCTGGAGTTGTGATTGTTTCTCAAAGTGTAACCATTGATTCCATCAATGGGCGACTTTTGGGGACGCTAGGTGGCAGCATCAGGTAAATCCATATTCGGAAACGCGCGCATATTCTAACCGACGTGGTATATCACGACTTGGTATATCATGTTGATGTTCATTACCTTATAAATTTAACGCACTGATGACGTCATCATTCTTGATATCTGGAGCAAGACATTTTTTACACATCCACGAACATCGTTTTCCTGTTTTGTGTTTTCTCTGAGTTTTTCTTCCAAAGTATTATTTTCATGAATGGTTGAAATGTATGAAACGAATCGTCTTGACCTTGAATGTACGTATGAAAATTCGAGGATGAGGAGGAAAACGAAAGGTGATGGGTGGATGTGATATGCAAATGATTTACCATGACGTTTACGCATGCGCAGATGATACCATGCATTAATAAACTCTTGGCAAACTTCTTTGGGCTGTACCGCTAGTGTGTGACGTCATACTGTTGAGCCTCGTAGTCCTCTCTGCTGGGCCGAGGGTGGAGCGGCGCGTTGCGTCGGCACCTCTCCCGGACGCAATACTCGCTCTGATATCCACCATGGATCGTGCTGAGTGCAGACTGGCTGTACTTCCCGATCCCGTGGGCACAGTCAAGCCCATTCCTCCGGCAGCGTGCAGTTGCGCACCACCAATTCCAGTATCATCATCCAAGGAAAGTGCACGCTCCCATTTATGGGAGAGTAACCCACTGTCTTCTTCCTCATCGTCTGGTAAGCAGATCTCGGCTATCTCCGGTACGCTCACCTGCGCGGGGGTGGCCATCTTGTTGGTCGTAGGTGTCTGGGTGCTCGATGGTGCAGCTGGCCTATCGTTGTCCTCGTTGATCGAGTAAAGTTTAGTGTTGATGTCTTTACCAATAGTTGTCTCGAAGACTGCCCTCATGAAGGCTTCCTTTCTGAGGAATTTGTCAAGTGCTTTCCTCTGCCATTGAATGTACCGGCAGTCTACATCTGCAGTTACGGTCACCTGTACAAAAGAGGAAATAAGCAGAAATAATCGATACAGACCATAATTATTTGTGTAGTGGCTGATTTTCTGAAGTAAAGGTGTTAAGATCGATGTCTGATTACGTATAATATATTGCTTTGAGTATTACAAGGTAAATACACCATTGACCGTTTCCAAACTTATAGTTGCCTTGTCATATATGAAATTGAAACCCATTTACCTGAAAACTGGACGGGCCAGCTGAAGTACCGGACCGGTTGCTCTGCCATTCCAGAGAGTCGAGGAATTGAGCTGGGTATACATTGTGCAAGAAACTACCACCAGCTGCAACTCGCATCCTGTAATACAATAATACAGTAAATACAACTGCAAGTAGACATTTATAAATAATACATGATACTTTGGTGTTATTTGGATATGTTGCACAACATTATACGGTAACAACGTAATATAAAAAGACGTCAAAATGTGAGCACAAAAACGTATACGTAAACGTATAGTTCTAAAATATTTACATGTAAAATGTAATATAAATCTGCACTTGAAAACAAGAGAACTGAAATAAATATACAAGTCCCCTTCCAAGCGAAACATGTATACTCTGTTTTAAACTGCGGTTGTGGTTAATGGCCCTGTGCCAGGGTTAATATAAAGTGTAATATGATTAGGAATTATCGATGTTAAAGTATGACCATGCTATGTCTAAGTACATGCTATTTTACTTGGTTTGGATATTAAGTAACAAGTAATAGTATCAAGGAAGGCTTCATAGAAATAAAATCTCAGTATTTTCGAATAGTAAAACTTAATATCTTTTGAATATTGGTCTGAAGGCAACGTTGTCATTTTTTCTAAAAACGATTCAACAAAATCGGACTTGATTTACTTCATTAATTTGATTTAAAAACACAAATATCAACAGTGTGCAGTTTCGGTTTATTTCAGAGTCTCCATCTGATTTTGTGTTCTTCCGCATTTGTTAATGTCAAGACAAGCCATTGGCGATTTGGATGTATAAAACTAAACGCATTGTCATAATGGTGTGGGAACTCGTGCCGCCCATTTAGTCACGCGAGACCGAATTGTATTACACATGCTGAGAGAAACTAGGTTGCCTCCATAATTTGATAAGGCGTCCTCGAGTTTTTGACTCTTCGTTGAATTGCTCCCCCGTGCTGGAAGAGTAGCCAAATTTAATTGTCAAATCTGAAATGTTTCTTGTATTGATTTGTGACACACATGCAATACAGAAAACATCCTTGTTTATTATTGAAGTCATACCCCCCCCCCCCACAAACCACCTCGATTTATTTTCTCGTATGAAGTTATTTGTTCACTGTAAATGCACAACTTATGTCTTTGATAGCTACAAATCATACATGATAAGGTTACTAAACCTGAAGTAATTCCATATTAACGAATTACTGTTAATTAACTGGAACGGTCAGTCAGGGGAAAAAAGAATGAGAAAAAAAGAAATGGACATCTGAAGAGCCACTCGTATTTTCACTTTTAAATATATTTACTGGTTCTCGTTCTGCATAAATTTAATTATTTGTTTGGCGAGTGTAAGGGCAGCATAGGTTTGTATTAAGATTTTAATGCAATCACCGTATTTGGATTTTTTTGCATTTTCCAGATTTTCACACAGATATTCATGGTGCTTTTAAAATTCAGTAAAAAGTGCTTCCGACTGCGGATCACACTATCACTTTTTTTAGCCGGTAGTCTAAAAGCATCTTAAGGCGATATGCGTGCGACAAGAGACCTAATACTCTTCCTGTGGTCTAATGGGTGTAAAGTTCACACATCTCGCCCCTGGGGATTGTCTACCGTAGTTGACATACATGTCGGCGGTAAATCACGACGGGTAGACGCAACAGTCACTCCCCCTGATGATCCCTAGCTTGAAGATGTGCTGACACCCGATAACGATTTAAGCTTGTTACCCCGCAAGATTGATGATGCCCAGCATCCTTAGTACTCATCGGTGTTGACAACGGCCGTCTTTTTTATTTTAGATAACGAGCACCGAGTGCATTTTCACAGCGAATCATTTGTTAATAGGTTGAATGGAAATGAAATTGCCATGGTAATGGCATGAATTGCAAACACATTGTTTCTAAAGAATGTTTACTTGAAGGGGTCTTATTTAATGTGAGGGCGCTGTCGTTAAGACCATTCGTGAGTAGCAGATGCTGTGTATTAACGAACGGTCATAGTAATCGTGTATTTTTAAAAAGGAAACATTACAGGAATATGGCCAAGTGTGCAGATAAGCCGCATAGGAAGCAAAATTCATAGTAAAAGTTTAAGATGGAAAAGGTAAACACAAATGTCGCCTTCGCCCAAGTCTAGACCCACCTTTAAACAGATGTTTTGGATGTAGGCTAAATGCAGAGGAGGCTAATATTTAGCTTTTTTTATTTCCACAAAAATGGTCCTTAACACTGACTTGGTGCACAGTCTTTTCCTTTCAAATAAATAAGACAGTACAAAATCCCATACATTAAGTTTAAGTTGTACAGGTACCCTTTTCAAAAAGTGTTGCAAAATATTTAAAAATGTTAGCTCACCTTCCGGAAATAAGAAGGGACAGTGCCCGGTCTGTTCTCGTTCGTCCTTCCACGGCATAATGACCCGTTCGGTCAAGTTCGTAGATTTCCCCACCCTTATCAAGTAGCACGCGAAACTGCTGCCGACTGACATTAAATGGCTTGAAGAGAACTTCGTATATCTTCTGCACATCGTCGTCAAAATTCACGGGATACGTGAGGTAGGAGAGGTAGATGAGATGAGCAATGTTGGCGATTAAGGCAGAAAGCTCCCACGCCAGACCGTCGGGCCAACATAGTGCTGGTCCGGCCCACAGCACATGGCAAAAAAGCCCTATGACAAGGCAGATGCGTAGCCACAAGGCCTGGTATATGCCCACGTTAGGGGGGACGAGTAGGCCATTTATGATGACAAAGCAGCCAAGTTGGTAGACGGCAGGTTGTGATTGTGTCCATCCTGTGCAGGAAGTTGGTCCGTTGACCCACCCAGTTCCGTTCGTACGGGCTTCCATGTTGAAAACCCACTTTGCTCCCTCAATGTTCGCAAAAGTAGGTTTTAATGCTTTCACTCACAACTTGCACTTTCCCAGATAATTATTCACCCATCATGAAGTTGCAATCTTTGTCTAACCGTGCAGCAGCTCTACTTCAAAAGTTTATTATTGCAATGGGGTGACCTATTATGGTAAGTACACCACATGGTCACAGTATTACTTGATACTCCTAACCTGGAGTTCTATCGGGTTACGATAGCACACTGGTGCTTCATGACTGTGTGGAGCATTCTACATCAATCTTAACCGTTTGCAAGCGGGCGCCAACCACATCATCCACGCATAGATACCTTTGATTTCTCTTTACATAATCATGCAGACACATTGATGGAGAGATCACAGTCGGACGGGTGCCTGCGCTCCCCGTATTGCAAAAGCATAGTCTTCTTAGTGTTACATGGGAGAACAATCTTCTTCAGCGCAAAGCAATGCGTGACTTGTCAATGAATGGAATGGCAATGATGCGGCAGGAACGCAGGATTGTCTGATTGTATAGACAGGGTTTAAAGGTCACGACAGCCCGCCCGAAAGTCACTGAGATCACGCTGGGAGTTGAGGGTCTTGGAATTAGTATATAAAAAATCGGTGTGTTCTGTGTGTTTTGGTCTCATTTTTCCATCGTTTACAGCATGATATCCTCCTGGTTTGCATTCCATCCATCTTGAAAAAGTGTTAACTGTGCAGTTTGTTGGCCATGAGACCCAACCTATAGGCGACTTTGTGTCGTTTGGCAAGTTATACAACATTTTTATCTGAACTTTCTTCCAATGTCAATGTGCATTCTTTGTGACTACATAGAGACTGTGTAATTACATGTCTAGCCATAATTGGCAACCTTTTGATTATTTGTTTAATGTCGATGAGAAGCTGGTATTTAGGATTTGTCACGAACTTTAGGCCTATGTGTCTTTTAAGGGTAACCGTCTAACTAACTTTGTAGTGAAACCTATCAACTTCGGTACTCTTTGCCCTATTGGTTTTATGACCGTTTTTTCATGCTGAGTATTTTTGTTTTTTTAAGACTAACTTCAATATATAGCACCATGCTTTGCGGCTCAAACTATATGGTATTTCAGTCAACCAGGAGTTGTTGTATTTATTGTTCAGACAACAGGACAGTTTTGTTTTGGGGTGTATCACGTTTTCCTATTACTCAATTTACCGCTTGTTGATTTGTGTTGAATTCATGAAAATAATCCCATCGTGTCATTTGGGACTTGAGTGAATAAGTCAGTATACATGATCAGGATTTCCAGGACTTCTTTAAACCTCATAAATAATCCGGAAATATTTTTTCTCGATGAGCCTCATGGAGTCATCATTCTTGCTTAAAGGGATGGTTTACATTATCTTTTTTTCACAAGGGTTACCAAAGGCAACTCGATGCTTTACAATAAAAAAATGTCATAATATCACATCATGTATACCTTGCAAAAACGTTGACATCAAAATTTCAGACAATAACCCAAAAAAAAAGAAAAAAGAAAAGAAAACTAATATGCACAAATATTGACAGTGATGTCGCGACTTCTTATAAAATCAAAGTCACATTGTACATTCCCTTTAAACTTCAATCACGTCGGGCAAACAACCGTAAGATCCTTATTAACATGGTAATAATATCCATTGATTGATACTACTCATTCACAATGGAAATACATAGGATTGCCCCAATGAATCCAAAATATTCATTTATGCTAATCACAGTAAGTTATACAAACCCAAGAAGCTTGAAGTTTCCTGGCATCGTCAAATATGTTAATTAACAGGTAAACAACGCACCCTGTATTTGGACGGCCTTTATTACATGGGAGTCAACAAGGCTGTCTTCATGACAATATAACGTATTGCTGCTTAATTTATTTATGTAAAACAAAAATCTACGAAATTCTATTCGAGAAGCTGATTCGGAGTTTCCATTAAGAATCGAAATTAAAAACCGAACCGAGAAGGTATTACGTTTTATTGTTACTGAAAAATTATACTATAATAAAAAGAAATTGCTTAATCAACAACCATACACGATCAGATCTCTACTTTATGAAATAGTAAAATAAACGAGACAGTCTTTGTTTTCCTAAAACGGGAAACGTCAAACAAAAATAACATGAAGATCGAGTCTTAATTTCAAACTACGGTAACTGTTGTTCTTTCTCTTTCTGGTTGAGGCAAAAAGTGAACTTATTTCCAATATTTTACGAGTCTTTACAATTTAATGAAGACTGCTTCCAACACATCTGTGCTTTGTAAGATTGTATACTCGCATCATTTAATGTACTTCTAGATTCAAAATGGATATGTAATTAGAGAAGAAAAAACCTTTCTGTATTGTAGTTGTTTTTATGTTACATTTGCAATAATGCACCGACCATTATACAAAATTATGTGCACGCACTTTGGCATTATATGTTTTTTTAGTGGATACCCTGTATAAAAAGTGATATAATATAAAAACATCAATCTGTTATTTAATGTTAAAAGAAAATTTACAAAATATACATCGTATGAACAAATTTACTCATCAGTAATGAACTGGGAAAATGCAATGTAGATAAAGTTATTTTTGCCATTATGAAACTTCTAAGCTGTCAACTGTGTGATACCAGATCGCTCCCCATTTTGCATTTTCGGATAATATTTCGCGGGTAAAGTGACACATGATATCAGGCTTTACTCAGGGATAGACAATTTAAGGGACATGTTTCAGTTTGTTACACAATTTGGGAATAAAATATGTGAATGCAATCCGAGTTTTGCACGAGGCATGATAACTGAGAAGTACAGAAACCGGACTGAGAAACTTAACGCTCCATATTCGTTGTGGAAACAGTAAAACTAAAGTACCGGTATTGTTTTTGGAAGTCATGGGTACGGTTTTTATTATCTATTTTCAAGTAGCGTTGGAATTGATGCGAATGCCATTAGTATAATCGGTACCTCTTTTTTTTTGCTGACGTTATTGTTTTTCAGTGCTCGCTCCTTTAAACTCACCTTTCATAATCTTCCGTCCATATTTACTTTGCTCACGGCTAAATTTGAGTATTTGTTGACATCAAAACCTTTAATTAAAAACCCCGTCTGTGACATTTTGCTCCGTGCTATATAAAGAGATCAAACTACATCGTTAAATAATGAATATGATCTGCTGTATGGATAAAGAACAGAATTTCTAAAGATCATCCATCTTCACTTGACAAGTTTGTAATCGAGGCCATCTTAAAGGCAGATGATGTTTAATATTTTTTTATTTAGGTTGTTTAAAAGATTCATTTAATACTTTACAAACAGGCATCGGTTTTCGTTAGTTACGTCCTTCAATTTGCTATAAAACGCCAAGTTAATAAATTTGACTTTTCTTACTTGTGATTGAGATGGGGGAAAATAGATGGTATTTTAATTTTGTTCCTTTTAAAAATATTTTATTGAAATCCATTTGGAAATGTCATTCCATTTGCTTTTACCCATTCAAAGACCTTTTCATACTCGAAGTTGAATTTATGGCTTGAGAATTCCGTACAAGAGGAAATTAAACTCATACATCAAACTTGAAATAACCTCATTAAATACGCGAACCTCATAAACGCTAATTAAATTCCTGGATTTATACGAAGGGCCTTTCATTCTAATCCTCAAGTCATATCAGTAATAACCTGTGGACTCTTAATTGGTCCTTTTTCACAATTTTGAGAAGATTTCTTTTCGTAAGTGTGTTTAAATTGTATCAATGCTTACTTAAATTGTCTAGTAAGCGATTCCAAATATAGCACACAAAAGTTTCCCCAAAATGACAGGGAGAAATTTCCCAGGTTGATTGATACAATTTCGCTTTGGATTAAAAGTTGATGATTTTATTTTAATTGATTTTGTTATAAAAGTTGTATCATTATTATTTTATCTGCCAACCATGGCCCTTCTATGTCTGTAAGATGATTGCTAATGACTTTTTAAGAAGCCTTTTAAGAATTGTTTAACAAACATAAATGAATGTGTGTAGTGTTTTAATCTTATGCGAGCAAAGTAATTTTTTTCTGTCTTATTAAGTTATAGTCAAGATAGATTGTGGAAAACACTGTCGACTGTCAAATAAAAACAAAATAACTAAACATCAAACAAAGAGTTTGGTTATTTATCCAATCTACTCATGAGTGATTTTTTAATGTGAATGTCGAGTGACAACAAATGTCAACATTGTACATTTATTTCTTCATTAAACTGTCGCCTCGTGAATTGAGAAAACAATCAATAGCTTCGCACCCAAGCTTTGTTCACTTCTCAGAATATCAAACCTTTCTCTTGAGACTCGAAGGCGACTCTTTTATTTGTATTCCAAGTTAATTAGCTGCTCTGAAATCGGCCTTATATGAAATGCCTCTTTATTCAGAGAAATTTTGCTCAGAAGATTAAGGGCAAATTTTTTAACAAGATCAAAATCCAACGCTTATGCACTTGCAGTCAACTTGGGAATTCCAGATACTAGTCTAAATGTCATTTGCTCTTGTTATTTGCATATTGTCTAGTAATACAGCAGCGATTTTCTTTCTTGTATTCCCAGTTACATGCAATGCAGTAGAAAAGCCATGCAGGTTCGTGCATGAATGTGCATTCGCATGATGCAATGCTGCAATTCAAGCAGCGAAAGATCAAATAGTAATTTCATTGATATCCATTTTTGGAAACCATTCAAATCTGTTCAAAATGTGTCTATTGTTCCTTGAAAGCCATGGGTCCATACACTATTTATAGTCATTGTATCTCGCCAGTTTTACCAAATTTAATTCATGCCGTCTCAAAATAAAATTCATTTAAATTAAAGCATTTCGGAATACAGGCAGCTGTGGTAACACAAAAACTGTTGAAGTGATAAATTGCTTTCTGGTTATTTCTAATGGTCAGAATTTGTTTTTATAAATAGAAGAAATATTATTGTTCACTCTTTAAATGGGTTATGTTTTTCCACCATCAAGCCTCGTTTCGGAAGTGTGTTTGGTTGAAAAACAAGATGGCTGCATCACAGCTGTAGTCACTTCACATCATCTTTGATATTTCTATCCTATACCTCTATTGTGTTTGATGTCATTATAGGCCAGACTTTCTGACATATTCGAGCACCAGATTGCTACAAATCTTCACAGTATGTACCTTGTGTGTAAAGGCAATGAACAACAGCCGAGTTTATCTCTGGTATCAACCGTGGCATTTACTTTGGTATCCCGTTAAATAATTACATTTGTCTAACTTGGGGTTGTACCCACTGTTTAGTAAGTTAATAAGGCCCGCGCATTTTGCACCAACAGCTTTGCTTTGACATCTTCCAGGAGGAAGGCAAAAGACTACTTTGAAATATCGATTCTTTCTGCATTGTTTGTAAAAAGTAGTCGAAACTTCCAGATTTGTCAGAGTCCCAAAACTGTTAAACTGTTCGTGATTTTAATACTCGAATAATGTCCCATCCTTTGCGTGTCGTGGCCGAGCGGATAAGAACACCGGACTCAAGCTCTGGTGTCTTTGATCAGCAGAGTGTGGGTTCGAGTCCCGGTCGTGACACTTGTGTCCTTAAGCGAGACACTAATAACCATTATTGCTTCGTCCTTCGGATGGGACGTAAAGCTGTTGGTCCCGTGTGTTGTGTAATGCACGTAAAAGAACCCAGTGACACTTATCGCAAAGTGAAGGGGTTCGCCCCGGTGTTCCTGGTTTGATCGGCTGCAGATTGCGCCACAGCACCTTGTGAACCATTACATGGTGCTATGTAAAGGAACAGGTCTCATACTTCAAAAACGTAACTCATCATACCTCGCATAAAAAAAATATTGAGCGCTCTGAGACGCCCATAGGGTGTGATAAAGCGCTATATAAAAACTGCGTATTATTATTATTATTATATTAAGATGAAGTCAAGGCTTTGATGATAGTGATTCTTTTCTGTGTTTTGTTCACTTTAACGTTATATATTTAAGAGGTTGTTTTTCAAATATCTTTTATGTCAAGAATTGATGCTAAGGCGTCTACGGTAGTGGATTTCAATTTATCATTCTTGACATATTCGACACTGGTCTGCCTGCTTCAACGAACTTTTAACCAACGTTTGGTGTAAACAAATTTGTGCTATAAATATAACTCATTTAAAAACCCTTTCTCTTCAGCAGTATAGGCCAAGCTTACTGAATACGGCATATTGCAGTTCATTACAATACGCACTCATACCGCGATAACACAATAAAAATAGAGTCGATCATTAAATGTCCAATATATTCAATTAGGCAACCAACCAAAGCATTTTATTTCAAAAGGAAGCAGCGCACACCCTGAGGCATGGAAATCTTAATGTTCTTCGTTTTAAGTCGCAGATCAGATTCTGCTGAATTCAATGATTCTGGTTAAATGCACTTTAAAACAAACCGCTGTGCAGAAAAACCAAACCGTGTTGAACAATGAAGCCCCAGGGATGTATGGAAACTATTCCAAAAGATTTTCCTCCGTCGTGAGGAGTGACAAAGACACAAGCTTTGTCACGGGTATACTCCACAGTCACGTCTAATCAATCTAATGGAATGATATACGGTAAATAGTTCCGTCAACCTGACCAAATACACTAGCCATCCGAGAGTGCCTCGGTAGATTGCAGTGTCGAGTCGTAGACAGTTTCAAAGAACCACTCCAGGCTCAGAGATATTGTGACAGCTGCGCCCGAACAGGCGCATTCTATCCACTCATAGTACAGTACTTATCTTCGCTGCGAAGTTCGTAATCACCATCTTTGTTTTTACCTTGAATTAGTAAAGAACATAAACCTTGAGTTAAATGTATACAAGTATAGCCAAAGTATGGCCTTATCAACCAATTTTGATCGTGGTTTTAATTTGTTTGTAAAATGCCTATCGTACTTTGGGAATATCATGATGTACCCAAACACAGAGCAATGACCAAAGCACGTCATGTGGTTCGATTCCCATCCAGTCCCTTTTGATTTCCTCGCAATTTAAATTGCGTGTGCATGCTTCCCTTGCCTAAAAATGCGCCCATTTAAAGGCAAACTAAACAATAATAATTATGGAATATACCGTAGAAGGAGTTTGATTTGTTCGTTATCGTCATTAGATAGCATATTTGGCCTTATGTTTTCGCAATTATTGTACTGTTGAAGGTAAGGCCGAGAAGCCTCACCCATGTTGTCCTACCATAGAGCAAGGACCACGTCTATGATTGTATATTGTCCATCCGGCCTTTTATTCTGCGATGGACAGGTCATCTCATTTCTTAGAATAAACCTAAACAAAAGCCGTGGGGGAATTATATCACAATCAGTGTATGTGTCTAATTAATGGATATCCTCACAATATGACACTGAAAATCCGAATTAACATTCACTTTGTCAATCTTAAGAAAGTCACGTGGCCTTTCTTCAAGACCAAATCTTTTTCAAAAGGACCTTGTTGCGTCAGTTTTTAGTGTTAAGTTTATTTAGTTTGCTGACTTGGTTTTTTGTTTCCCTAAACTAATCCTGACGTCTCTGTAAAGCATATGCTTCACACTGTTAACATAAAGGGCTGTGTCACACCTGGCATCTAGTGTAAAAAAAAATATTATTTGCTTGTTTATATCCGTTTAAAATCTTTGGAGGGAAGCTTTGGGCAAGAGGTGTTCAGTGTAGCGTTATAATGACAGGTGTAATCGGTTGTCTTTTGTATTGGTGACCAATGTATTCGGAAATTATTAATGAAATACGATGTTTCCATGGATTTACTAATCACTTGATTAAAATAATTTTGCTGTTAAGATTTTGTCCGGCTCTACCCATACCCACAATAATATCATGTCTTCTTTCGTATGTGAATCATGTTTTGATGAAGGTAGTTCCTGTCCATCAACATATATTGCTTCTCCCGACCTCGGAATGTTAACATCCTTGTGAGAGTTCGGGAGAGGAGAGATTCAAGGCATGCCAGTCCGGCCGGACTTGCTGCACGTCAGCCATGCTCCCAATGCCTATCACCGGAACATATCCAATCCCAAGGAGACACAAAATATTATGTCTGCCCGATCTATTAAAAAGCAGCCGTAAATTGAATCTTCTTTCAATTTCTTTTTGACATCAAGGTGGCTTGAGACCTTGTAACACTCTGAAGTCACTGTGGAGGACAGAACCCATGGGACAACGTGATGTTGTTTGTCACATATTTAAACCCCATCTGCTTCGAGGTTGAACGGGGTAACAATTTGAATGGATTTATAGACGAACAAAGTGGAGTCGTTTCCTTCAGTTGGGCCTGTTTATAGGCGGAATGTGTTTTACTGACTGTGTGGATAATTTGCCGGTTCTATTTTAAACTCCGAGATATTTGATACAGAATCAAATTAACGTTTCATCTGCACCATAGGTTGACTTGCATTCGTCAAACCAAAGTGTATTCTCTGATTCTGGTTTATAAAAACGTTGATCAGAAATTTATAAAAGTTTGTGATTAAAACTGCAGCGAACCTTAAGACAACTTTCCATTTAATTTGAAATGTTTGATTGATGCAAGATTTGTTTACTTATGGCATACGATTCAGATTAAATTTATGTAGTAAGTTGAAATCCTTTTGAAGGCTATATAACGGTTATGCAGTACAGTGAAGTCGATGTTAGTGGTATGCGTATTTATGAGACCCCTCCGATGACATCCCGTCGATAAGCCACTTAATGACTTTTAAGTGACATTTGGCATTTGGGCAACATGCATTAGGACGTGCGTCTCATGCTGGGCGATACCACGCAAAACGTGTGGTATATTTTCCCCAGGATGGACATTACAAGTAATTATGTTGACTTACACATGATGCTGAAAAATTATATCAAACTTTTTAAAGGGATAGAAAAACACTTTTGACATTTCCGTTTGTTGCGAGTAAAACCTAAACATGGAATTTCCGTTGACTTAACCGATATAGTTTTATAAGTAGAAAATTGTCCATCATGCCGAATTCCTGACCCATAAAATTCCAAATTTTGTCCACTCTGCCGGGTTTTGGTCACTATGCCGAATTTTGGCCAAGATGCCGGATGTTGGCCACGATGCCGAATGTTGGCTATATGCCAATAACCAAGTTACTGTACAAAGATAGATGAGAGGCAACTTTGAAATGTAACTTTCACTTTCACCAAACGATGCAGTGTGCAGCCTGCATGATATTACAGAAACCACAAACCCATTACCCATGTAGCAAACTACGCACTTGACTGAAATGCCTTTATTTTAAGTCATTTAAAATCCTTGACACCAATTTCCAAAACTATTTAACAATAAACTGTTGAACACTCTAATAGCCCCAAATCTACCATTAATTGACGCTGCATTTCTTTTTTCTTTCTTTCAAAGGCATCTGAAAACCTTTTAAGGCATTAGTTTCTCCAAACAAACTCGAGGCGCAGATGGTTGGGCACATTTGAGTCCAACCCTATCCTTCGTCCCTCAATGTAATATAATAATCCATCGTGCTGTGGCCTCCATTGAAGACATCAACTCGAAATCCCTTCCACTGTCTGTGCACAATAAAGCGGTTTGAGAAACAAACTAGGAATGTAAAGAGAACTTCTATAAATTATGGGGACCTTTGATAATACTTAGCCTAGCTTTTTAAATGCATGGCTTGGATGAATCTCGGACAAGGTTGTTATTTCACTCGGATGAATTGATTCACATGGTGGACGTTTAATCTTTGTCTTCTCCTAGTTTCTTGTACAGTTTTCAACCTACTAGTTTCTTGATATTGATAACTGCTTATTACTTTTGCGAAACGTTAAGTTTCCTCTTTGTTTGAGAAAATTAGTGGTATCGTTACTTCCCTCGTAGAATCACCTTCGCTGGGGTAGAATTGAGTGATAAATGACATTAAATCTTACACGAACTTACGATGTGCAAACACAGCTTTACATTGGATACTAAGAAAGGTTACAAAATCCCCATATCTATAAGCTTACAATGAAATTGGTCATTCCAATATAGCATGATGTTGTACCGTATACTGTCACATTTATATTAAAAAACATATGGTTTGGGATTAAATAAAGCCATCAGCGACGTCTGGCAAAAAGGGAAACACTTTGGAGCTTTAGGGATTCATGATATGAGTGAACGAGGTCTTTCACCAGGTATGAAAGTGAAAACTCATTTCCAAGATGCATACAACTGAAACTACTTATATTCCATTAGCTGATTAGAGTGGGGAAGTTCGTTATCCTTCAAATGTCAGACCATAAGGTTTGCAGTAAATAAAAGTGATGAGTCAATTGTTGGAGTGTCATTGGCAGATGACATCTGGATTTTGTTACACGTCAATACTTGTGACCATACTGAGGCTTGAGTGAAAATATCCTGGTGCCCTCTTAAGTCGGTTGGAATGATATACAAAAACATATATCGGAAATCAGACTTATGTATATCTGATGTACATTATCAGCTTTGTGACAAAACTCACAATAATGATAAGTTGTTACTGTAATTGTACAGATCAAATGGAATGGGAGTTGTTACAGCTTTTACTCTAAAATGGTTTTCTGTTCAAAAAATAAATACAAAGAAGAAAAGTTATTTTGTTATAGTTGAAGTCCCTTCACCTCTCCTATTGTGACGTCATGACCTGTTCTCAATGTATACCAGTTTTCTGTTAAAAGCTACAAAAAAGGAAGAAAAAAAAACAGTATTCCACCAGAAAACATATAGATGTTAAAAATAAAATGGTTAAAACTGATGTACTTGGTATTTTTCAAGCACCTAACGTAAGTCAGAAAGTGATCAAGGGAGCAGGAAGTAAGGTGTTATAAATCGGCTCTTTGGTGTTTGTCTCCCATAGAGGTAACCAGGTGTTTTCCCCTGTTCAATCAATCATATGCCTCTATTCGAGACCGCTCATGGGATCGACCCCGAAGGACGGTCATGAAGTATCAAGTGTTTGTTGTTTCATGTGTGCATCCGAGGTGCACAAATCCTCTATATTCGCAGGATTTTTTCACTGCAAAGTGTTCAGTTCAGTTGGCCTAAATAAAACAAATCTCCCCCGTCAGCGAGACAAGGTATGAATCTAACACATTGAAGGCACTAGGCAAATCCTGTGAGTGTTGGACGTGAAGCACTAGATTTTGTTTTTGACATCTGCTGATGTGAGTTAAAATGTCAAAGATGCATTTTTTTCAAAGACGGCACGCACATCATCATCTTCAATCAAATGGCATTTGTGTTTTGGCATCATTTTATGAAAATCAGAAACATGGGAAGTATAAAAGACATGTTAAAGTTGGATGGCCCGATTTTCGCCAGATTTTTTTCTTTTTTTTGTTTTTGTATTATTATTTTCTTTTGTATTTTTTTTTCTGTGAACGAAAAACATACAAAAACATTCGCATATGTCACAGACAATGCACAAAATACATGTATCAGGCGAACTTGTTTGTACACGGCTAATGGACGTGAGATAATGTAGGGACCCGACCAAATTCTTTTATTTTTATTTTTTAATTAACTACCACTTATCATTGGAAGATTTCTTCATTGCGCAATATCTTAAATGAAAGCTTATAACTTTTTCGATCATATAAAAATAGTTATTTAAAATTTAAATTTAAAATTTCTTGTTCAAATCGGCCAAAACCTAGCATATTGAAAGGCTACTCTTTTTTACTTTTCCTTTTTGCAATTTTCTTTGTCTGTTTTTACGAATAACCGAATTGTTTATAATGTGAGTTGGGGTCTTTCGTTTTATATCATGATGCATGCAACCTCTGTGTGCAATGTGTGCGATCTACACATTTGAATATTTGTACAAACCCTTGAAATTCGTTTTTAAATTATAATGATGTCCTAGTTATAATTTCTTACCGAATAAGAAACAGATAAATTACACAATCACTGCTCATTATCAAAAGTTTTAATGAAAAATCTGTATGTGAAGCACAAAAGAGTTAAATATTACCACAAGTTCCCATTAACAGTCTTCATTTAAAACACAATATGGAATAATCAGATATAACAAACTCGAAAAAACCGAGGGGAAAAACGCCTGGAAATTTGAACGGAGCCTAAAAAATTATTTTATTTTTTAAAGTCAAAGACAGCACTGTTGAAGTACGAGAGTGTGCACAAAATATTGTTTAGAGTTAATTGCTCATTTAAAACAACAGTTTAATATTATATGAACAATTTAAACCATCCTTTGGCATGCAACTTATTTTGAATGAATTTAAACGATAACCGTAACTTCCAGTATAACATGGCAATAATTATTGTAAAGATTTTAACAAAGGTGATTATTATTATATATATTATAGAATATTATAGGAAAATACATAACAGTTAAATAGAACACGCGTAGAACATAATACTGATTTCATCCAATATACAGAAGAACATAGAGGTATTAATTCAATTTCAAATGATGAGCACATATTAATTGATTAATATAAATGTAATTAGAAGGAAATTATAATAAATTGGAAAATCAATTCAAACGAGCCATGGTGGTTATCTTTATGGAGTCAGGACAGTGGCCTTCTCCATCCATTTACCGTTCATTGCGTAACCAAACCGATAATGTAGGGGATAGTCTGGCCCTTTTCTGTATTATAAGCAACAGTATTGATTACTGTTATTGCATACTGGTGGTGCGACCAACATGATCACGGTATGGTAATGACTTACTGGCTTAATTCACTTTGAAAGATCCCATTTGTTTCATGTACAAACTATTGTGTGTCGAGTGAAATTAGCTTCAAATTTCCCAGTAAACATATTAATGAGTCAACTCAAATATAGCATGTAATCTAACGGATAAAATCAATCTGTGAATATTTTGAATACCCCATGGTATATGATTTTAATGCAAACAAATCACAATACAGAAACTAAGTGTAATGTACAGTTGTAACAGACAAATGTGGACTCCGTGATAAATAAACAATGCCATAGCTTCATTGTGTTTAATCATCGTAGAAATCCAAGTTTTACAGACTCACTCTCTGTTTTCTGAGACAGTAATACCATGTAACCAAGTTTTTCTTGATGCAGTTGTGCATGTCTACTACATCGAGGTCGTCTCCTCTTTCATGCTTTCATGTTTACTTAACAATTATTATGTGTCTACGACGCTTTGAAGTCAAAGATTTGAATTCAGAAACCGCGTACCTTGAGTGTTTTTAAAGCCCCGTATTGGCGAATTCCATTAAAATAAATCTTATACAAATATATGATAACTTAAGGTAAGGTAGAGCAATGGCATTTAAAACCACACTTTACAGTTGCTAACGTTTTTAATTCAGAAGATTTTTCATATTGTATTCCAAGAAATGTTTGGACGAAAAATAAATGTCAAATGGTTATTTATTAATTTTTCTCCCTTCAAAAGTGGATTGATGAAAGCACTTTGGACGGAATATTTAAATTGGGATAATTTAAAGAATAAATTTGTCCAAATTATCAGGCTGCCGATGTCGCATCTTTCCTTAAAGTATAGGAACCTGTAGTAAAATTAGATGTTAAATCTGTTTATTTCTTTAGTTTCTACAGACCTATCCCTGAATACCGCAAATAACTCTAATATAATGTACGTAATGACGAGAGCGTCTTGACATTGACAAATAGCAAAGGCATATAGTACAAAACATTCGTTGCTCAAGCAAGGCATTAATTGACTTGTGCTTTAATTAATATAAAACTAAAAGCCCGTCCAAAAACAGTCGAAGAAATTTTACTTTGTGCAAATTGCTGTAAGAGACAAATCATCTGCACGAAATCGTATAACGGCGATCGTTATAACAGCATTTTGCTCTTGGCTTTTATTATGAATATTTGCTTATAAAGTATGTATAAAAAGTGGAGTCGATGTTGCCCCCTTTCATATCATGCTCCTTTTTTCCGGATACTGTAGCTGCAATTAATTGGTGACCACTGTTTGGGGGATCTGTTCATGGGGGTTCATACGCCCACAGGTCCCATGCTGCTACAGCCAGAGGGCCAGTGAAGGTGCCCAATATAAATGGGTTCTAATGTTTCTGATGCAACTTGGTTCACCATATACTATCGCCTTGAGTATCCTGCAAAAGAAACCAGACATAATGTACAAATTATCATAATTTTAGGCTACTGTCAAGCCGTGTCCGAATTGTCGGCTATACGGCTACGGCTAAGATTAGGGCAGCCTATACTTCAACGCACGTTGACGTGGTGATCCAGCCGTAGTCGTAGACGTTGCCGCCAATTTGGACACTGCCTTATAGTTGAATCTGCAACAACATTACATATCCCGTCTATTTTGAAAATTGTAAATCAAGATATCAGTCGTGCAGTTAATGAATGCGATATAAGCGTAACACTAGAATTTTTAGATTCATGCGTCTGGAATTTTGAATCTTATTTACACAACCCTTAAAACAGTTCATTCGATTCTTGTGCTACGCATTGCTGTTCGAGTACTGTATAAGAGGAAAAATACTTGAAAATATGTCGAAATATGTTTAGATTTCAGCAACTTGTGACAGGTGTTGTGAAATGGTAATTGAACATTTAATATTTTTATTCGTAGTCCTCTAGAAACGTGAAATACAAAGTAGAATATGTCGAAATATGTTTAGATTTCAGCAACTTGTGACAGGTGTTGTGAAATGGTAATTGAACATTTAATATTTTTATTCGTAGTCCTCTAGAAACGTGAAATACAAAGTAGAATACCTGCTTCCACAGGTTTTAAAATCATTTAAAAGAAATTAAATTTGATTGCTCTGCGTTATTTGTCCATGCGTTGTTCACTTTTACAGATAGCAACATAATGTGCAAGGTGGTTATACAAAAAGGCATTCAAAATTGTGAGTAAATCACTGCCTTGACCAGATACAAATGACGGTTAATGAATGCAACTACACAACGTGTAACTAAATTTGCCCAGTGCTTGCTTTTAATAGAATTATTTTGTTATAGTTTGACGCAAACAGGCAAAAACGAACAAGGAAAGCCATGAATTATGTTGATGAATAGCACTGATTTAAAGGAATTTTGTTCGAGAAAATTCACGAGACTCCGTCATGCAAAAAGAATATAAGTTAAAGTATGATGATGGTCGTCATGATGTAGGATAAGAAGTCGTGTGCCAGACGTGTCTTGGAACACGATTGGAACACTTAGGCCTATATTGATGTCATTGATTTTGTTATTTTGCCTGATGCCTGGGAAATCCTGAAATTCTTGGAAATTAGGCTAGACCCGATTGTCAATGTTATTTGGTGTATTATACCCAATGCAATTTAAAATAACATTCTTTTGTCTTATGTGTTGACTCTTATTTATTACCTGTCATATTTAGTTATAAACCAAATCAAACCAAACCAAATTTAGTGAATATAACATGAACAAATTGGTGCGTTTAAAGGTGAAACAATGTGCATGTGCTTTAGTAGTCGACAGTCGTATAAAAACAGCGGATGGAGTCTATCGTTTTGTATTGCTATTAACCAAAAAGTAGGCCCCTTCACTTCCTTGAATTGTTTCATGGAGTCAGTGGTGTGGATGGCTGGTAATTATTCAAGTGTGCTTGTAGTGCTAAAAAAATCATATAAATAAGTTACTTTTTCGTTAGCTGTATTGTTTAGCATGCGATAAGCCAAATTTGTATTCTTATGTATATATTTTTTATACTTTTTCCAAACCATTTCTTACCATTGTCATTCTCATAAACTGAGTCGCTGGTGTCCGTCCTTTGGCGGGGCCTAGCATACTCCTGGTTGTAAGGCACCTGAAGCGTACTTTCCTGATTTTCACTAATCCCAAGGACTGGTATCCCAATTCCACACGCGCCCATCCCACCGGCTGCCAAGTGACCTCTGAGGTCATGGTTGGGCGAGGCTTCCTTAGCAACGCTCGGTAGCCGGATGTCGGCCCGCGAGCCTCGATCGTTCAGATTCCTCTCCGTCAGGAGGTAGAGTTTTTTGGTAATATCGGTGCCGATGATGTTGCTGAAGACTTGTTTCAGGTAGGGTTGGGTTTCCAGAAACTGTTTCAGGTTATCACGTTGCCAGCACATGTAACGGCAGTAGGTAGTGGCAGTCAGTGTCACCTAAAGGTAGAAATTCAAAAGAAACTTGTTCAAGACTCGAGTTTCTGCAAGGAACAGCAGACTTATGCTCCAGTTGGTCTATCAATTTTTCTGAAGATTTGCGAAATGCCGATTGATTTACACCATATTCAATTAGGCCTATTTCTTTCTTTTTTGAAGTTTTAGAACAAATACAAATAAAAAGAATGGAATTTCCCTTTGTCAGTGACTTTGTTTACGTTTGTTCACTTCCATCTCTTACTTTTTTTCTCTTAACCAGAACAAAATATTTGAATAATTTTCTGACTTCGAAAAACAATCTAAACGAGCACAAGCAAGCTTCAGAACTAAATCCACTGCGAACATCGAATCCTGATAAAATAGATTCCAAATTGGCTAAAAATATTACATAAACTCAAAAGAGATGGTTTTTATCCAGCAAGCCTTTTCCGCACAGACAATTCTCTTGTTTACTTTTTATTTTGATAGCACAACTTGATGCAGCCGTTATTGACGTAGCGCAACCGATGGCGAGGTTACCATGCTGACCGCAGGCACTAATATCAACATCTGTTATTATGATCATCAGATATTAATTAGCGATGAGAACAACCTTCACTTTTGCAGTAAATGATTAACAACGTGTGGCTAGGGCATTGAAATCTGTAGAATTTTTGTGTGGGTGAGAGAAGATTTATCAGTCTGGACACGTATATCTAAATTCTACATTGTTTATTTGAGAAAACATCATATTACCCTCTCTGAACATATGCTTGTCGCCTTAAATAAATCATAAAATATGGAAGATCACCTGTGTTGGTTTACAGTTCAAGCTTAACTTTCCATGTGTAAATTCGTTACTTTGAGATTATTACTTTGATTAACTTATTGTGAACGCCTTTTTTGTTTTAGGCTTACAAATTGCCATGTTCAAAACATGTGGGGACACTGAAGTGTTGTACCATGTTACTTATAGTTTTCTTCTAAGAATAACCAATACAAAAGCCGTATGATAGGACACATGTTGTTTAGTGAAGTGTTTTCTCGTTACCCCCATTCCTTACTGTGTTTCATCAATTGCCATTAATTTGCTGTTCGTGTCTTCATTATCCACTGTTTCCTGTTTTTAACCAGTGGCAAGGTAAAGGAACCCTGCAATGGTCAACCTACATGACAGTTATATTTGGTTCAATTAATCTGCCTCTGTTTATGCCAGTTTTCAGAAGTTTCAATTGCAAATCCCAAGCAATAGTTGGGGGGGGGGACTAACAAATTGGAAACCGAATCTAAGGTTGATTAAACCCGGGTAGTGCGTGGTTCATCCATCACTACAGCTCAAACGCAAAATGTCTCGAGGACTTTCTACATCTCGGACTGACTCGCATATCGCGTTAAAACAAACACGAATTGGGAAAGAAATCACAGGGAAAACATCCCGTATCTCGTTTCCCCTCACGCCACTCGCAAGGAGGATTGTTGTTTCTGTGGCTCACAAGGATCCTTTAAAACTTCCTCCATGAGGCAAGCATCTTAAAGAGATGGTACAAACATTGATCTTGGTGGACAATATTCCACTTACTAATGCCCACAAACGATACTTAGCCATCCAGTAATCATACGGGACTTTGTGGAAAGAACTTTATTTCCAATCCTTAAGTTTTAAAGAAAAATATCTTCCTGTAAACTGGTTGATCTCAAGAGATTTCATAGTATTGGTTTCTGACCACCCTTGTAATCTTCAAGAAATATATCATTGAACTATACTCGCTTATAAATGGTGCTCCAAAACGCAATGGATATTATCCAAAGAAACGTGCTCTACATGTGATGATTTGAATTACTGTTTTAATTCCTTTCAGTATTTTCTCAAAGGCAGTGATAATTAGTTTTACGTTAACACATACCTATCGCTAGCTTAATGACGGTGTGTGTGTCTAACTTGAAATCTTTCAAAGTAGGTTGAATTATCAATACCCACACTTAAGTCAAAATTCTACGGTAGAATGATTTATGTTGATGAACTGAAAGTTTTACAGGTCATCAGTAAGTTTCATAATTATCCCTATTGATGTGATGTAACTCTCACTCTCTTAGCCACGGAAAGCGCCGAGTACCAATGTTTTTGTGTATGGGGAGCATTCCCCACATTGTTGGAAACCTTGAATACGCGGGACTTATCGTTGTCGCATTCACTGCAAAAATGGGGTGTTAAATTGATTCTCACGGTATCTATATGTGACAACACCGATATGGTGTTAGTTATCCCCATTGCTTTATCGTTGGTAAAATTAACACCATGTTGGTGTTGTCATATATAGATACCAAGAGAATCAAACTAACACCCCAGTTTTTGCAGTGTTCCCTGTCCGTAATTGCAAAATGTGAATACTGGTCTATGTTTATACAAACTGGAACCAGATTGTTTCCATTTCCCTCGCTTTGGTTATTTATTTGTTTGATGAGAGACGAAATAAGATGGTCATACCACGAGAAAAGTCTACACTAAACGATTTACACCAGCGGGAAGACCCATATCAAAAGTCAAAACAACCCGAAGCATTTAGAAATTGGAAAACATCCAATGAATAAGTTATATTTTGATGTATTTGCAGAGAGCTGCCATGTCTACATCCAGTCTAGACACAGAATACATCAAACGAGCCACATATTTTCCAGGGCACATTTTCTGGCCTATTTAATGAATAAGAAGTCAAACTACTGCCCTCTGGTTCTTTTAGACAGTCCAGAAATTCTTACAACCCCAAGTGATCGCGGTATGTCATTATTTTAGTCAATGTATTCCTAAGATATTGAGTAATCTGTATGTCGGTTATTGATGTTTGTTCCTTGAACTCATCATACAGTCAGTAAATCTTGGGAATGTCAAGCGTGTTTGGTATTCCAGATTGGAAAGAACTATAAAATGGCAACCTCGCTCCCATTCAGTATAATTCCACTCTTCATCCCTGAACAATTCACTCAAATAAGATAATTGTCGTAAACCTCGATTTGTGGTGGAGAATGTTTACACTCGTACGTGTGTCTGTTCCAAAGCCAAGATTGACTGGGAAATAGTCTGGCCTTCTTGTGTGATATATAGCCACGCTTTTAAATAGGGAGTCAAACAAAGATGGCTGCCGAAAAAAATAATGACGTTGAGCTCAAGGCTGGTATGTATAATAGGAGTTGGTCTGAACTCACTTCAAATCACTATTCAAAAGTTTTCTGGGGGAAATGGCGCCATCAGACGACAGTGTAACTAGAAACATTACCTAAAAGATACAAGTTACCTAAAAAACTAACAGGATAACTATCACAAAGTGCTTTACATTTTGGCTGATTATATCATATTTCTTCTAAGAGAAATTGTTATGTAGCAAGCATGAATTGTAGCAAGCATGCTTTTCAGGCATGCAGTGTTGTTTTTGTAAACTCAATGGGGCTGCTTACAATGGATATGGGGTTTCCTTTTTTGGTATCATGATTACGATGTGCATAGCTGCATTAAGGAAGCAGCTGGTCATACGGCGACCAATGCACCAAACATTACACTCTTGTTGATAGATCTACCCTCTCTTAATTGCGGTAATGATGCTCGTAACGGCTGGGCTCCAGAGCCAGGTTTTTTGAGTGATTTCATTCGTGGCTGCCTTCTTTGCAAATGTACATTATGAAAAACACTTACCATGAATAATGATAAACATTGGCTTTATGGGGCCGCCATCTTGGATTTTCAAAATGGACTGCTTTTGTGAAACTACTTTTATAATATTCCTTTTTTAAAAGATGATTCGTTATCTTCGTTTTGTACTCAACTTCGTAAAAGCATAAAGTTAACAAGACGGAAATTCGTAGTATTAGTGATACAAAGTGTTCTATACAGATTATCAGTCAAAAATCCTTTCTCGCTCGTTAGAGAATAGGAAAATCTTAACTTGGTTTTCATTTGTATAACTCATCTCAGATATTTTCACTGTCCTTTTTGAAGAAAGTCGGACTTTTAGCTTTGATAATGTCTTTCTAGCTGTTTACTGCCAGATCGATGAGTCAATTGATTTGATGGAACAGAAAAAGGAATAGTTTAATTGTAATTTGATGTCCTCGAATTATTATAATTCAGTAATTTACTTTGCTTCAAAGTGAAGTCATGAAATCAATTGTACAAAATGAATCCGAGTTCATTGATGGCTATACATCATTTAATGATTCGATCCTTCGAGAATTAATTGACGAATGTCATATTTTGTTCTTGACATTAATATAGATGTAGAATGATTTAACAAGAGAAATTCAGAGGCATGTACCAGATGATAGCGAGCACCGTATGGTCAACTATGTTCATTTCGATTGACACAAATCTGTGATTTTTATAAATTATTTAAAAGGCTACTGATGCATCAGGATTGTTTGAAATGGCCTTCCAGAAGTCTACAAAAGAAGCAAATCAACCCCAAAATGTAGGCAAACCTCACAGTTTTTTTTGCGGTGAGTGTAATTTGTATGTATTTTTATTCGCTCAAACGGTGGGGTTTTATCAACATGACCATAAACCTGCTGTACCTCATTTGAAGGAGTATCAACTTTACTCCAAGTTTAATTTTTAGTCATTGGAAATCTATAATCAATCATCTTACTAGATTGATTATTCCTGTGTTCACAGGGTCAAGTGTTAAAAGGGTTGCAACAAATTATTATCAGACAAATAAATTGTTCATGTAGATACGAAAATACGTGCCTGTCTGGATTATGACCTTTAAACAGAGCGTTCGAATGGTGTTTGAGTGATCTTGGTTGCAGTTTATTTTGGTTAGACTTGCACTGGTCTCACCTGGAAAGTGTCGCTCGTCTCATTCTGGCTGAATGATTCCCACTCTGGCGAGTCTAAGAACTGTTTTTCTTGGATGTTGTGTAGAAAATCCCCATCGGAAAATACTTTAACCCTGTAAACAAAGAAACAAAGAGAAAAAGGCGAAAGTAACATGAATGACTGTGTTAAGAAAGAGAGAAAATGTTTTATTTGTCACAGAACAATGTGCAAGGCATACCAGCGACTTCCTATCCAGCGTGTGTCAGTTGTCTGAAGTATTTGAAACAATAACACATACGCGTTTTGGGTTTAACAAGGAAACAGTTTGTTATTTCATAGTTTCTTAAGTTCTTAAGGCAACAAAGTAAAAGAAATTGAAGGAAATTCAGTCTACTCTGTAAACATTGACCAAATGCATGTAAGACCAAGTATTTCTGAACGGGGGAAACCTGTACTGCTAATTCGGGGCTGGTGGGGGGGGGGGGGGGGGCTTCCCGGATGGAACATCAGCTGATAGGTCTTCAATAATAGTTTAATCAACAAACTAAATTTCAGAAACGCATCTTGTATTAAAGTAACATATTTCGTTATAAGTGCAGAAGTCCACTCGACCTTTATGCCTACTTTAAAGAGAAACATCTGCACTTTAACTACACAATGTTAACCCCAATTTTCCCGTGGCTATAATTTTTGACCTTATAAGGACTTGTCGTTATTTCTACCCATAGCGTCTCTGTGCCAGTTTTAAACCACACAATTCCTGGAAGTTTTCAAAGCATACATTCAATGAAGAGGGTAGAAGTTATTTTAGAAGGTGGGAATTCCTTCTCGTTGACGGATCTCTCCGTCAGCTTCATCCGCCATTTTGTTTTCTGTATAGTGAAACTCTTTAACTCACATGATGTAGTGTAATTACGCCGTACGGGCTGCAGCCTTCATTCAGAGATGCTACGGAAAAGTGCATATCACGACTGCAAATAAAAGCAGTCAATAGTAGATTGCACCTTACCCAGATTCCCAACTGATTTAATAATATTACACTTTTTGACAAGTTCAGGTGGGGAGTTTGCCCATTGGGAGTCATGTACGCCTGGAATCCTGCCTACCAATTGAACTACTTAAAGAACCTGGGCGCCAGTGTGTAAATATATCCAGGTTTTTAATAAAGGTGATATCTATATACAGAAGCAATCAACTGTTGAACGCTAATTGACATTCAAATGATGTATTGGTCTAAATTGATACCCAAAACAAAAACAGCAACAGCGGACGTTATGAAATCAGTGATGTTGACGTCACTGTTTCCTTCTTCTGCAAAGTATTTACACTCTTGCAAGCTCACATTCAGAAAATGGGCCAATGCAGCTTACCGCTTTGTCCTCGCTCCATATAAATGATATATATTGTCCCAGAGAGTTTCCAGTTTCAACTGGCTCAAATTCTGCAGTTGTGCTCGGCAAAGTATGTCTTTCAATGTATCGAATCATTCTTGGTTCGTACGAAACTGCGCAAGATCATTTTACATAAGCGCGGGAAGCGCCTGGCACATTGTGAACAAGCTATTCTTGTTCCTATCACATTGAATCTAAAATAACGTTTTACTTCGTATTTTTTATGCACGTTTGTATAGAGGTGTTTTCACTTCGCAATACACATTCTGTATCAGTTCATTTATTTTTAAAGACACCACTGTTGCTTTGAAGAAGGTTTTTTATTTGAATGGTCTAAATTTCAAGAAACTTAAACAAATATTTACTTTTGAGTAATTATGCTAAAGTATGTTTCAATGAAAACAGCGTAGAATATTGTTAAAGGCGCGCGTCGTTTTTTCACTTGGCGCCATTCTTAATCCTCTTGCACGCGAATGAAGATCAACTTTACACGAATTAAAATTTCGTCAGCACTTTTTAGGACAGATATTTCCCCATTATTTTCGATAACCATCAAAACTATACCACATATTTAAAGGTGTGCAATAATTACCAAAACTCTAGGCCTTTTTCGAGTATTTAAAATCTCTCTGGAAATGGAAGAGGTATCAAACCACGAGTCGTTTAATTCCAGTAAGCCAATCTTATTTACAGATACTGTAATACGAGCACGGAGCAGGAAATTAGAAAACAGTAACCTAGTCACGAGATTAAACGCCTTTAACAAAATCGTCCGGGAATTGGACTCCGGATTCGTGCTAACTGAATAGGGAATATGAATTAAATGAGAGACTAAAGTATTGACTCCATTCTTGTAACATCTTCCCGTCTTTCATTCAATAATCGTGTACGTATGACGGGAGAAACTGGCGGACGTTTCTTTAAATGCACAGAAACGAGGTTGTTATCAATGGATATCGTGGTTGGGTACGGAAGCGCAAAAGGACCAGCTTTGTTGTCATGTTTGAGAGTCTAAATTAAGCACGGAAAAATACATGGGACAAACTCTTAACATTCAGATCACGTACAGTACAGGGGGCTTCCTGACACCACAGTGGTTTCTCAATTACAAAGACAAGAAACGAGTAGATGGGTTTACAACAGTTTGTTATTGTTATAAAACGGAAGATGAATCACTGTTAAAGATTAATGGTTTGGTAAACAAAGCTGAATGATTTTCTCATTAAGTTCCAGAAGAGTTCAGTTATAAACAATATTTTGGAGAACACATATATAATTCTGCGTAATGGCCTTACTAAAGATGTTATGTGATTGTATTTGAGTTAGTGTGAAGTAGCTATAATGGGTTTCTGTGTGATTTTGCTTGCCTTTTGAAGGACTGGTGGTGGTGTTCATTTTTACTGTATGTACCTATTGTGGTAAAGTTGCGAATGGTTCAGTGGAACTCGCCTTGACTGTGTTGGTAACGGGTTTGCAATCTGTATCAAACATTTGACTATTAAAAAGTATACATTTGGTTTTGGAAAAGAGTTGAGAATCACTAATGTATGTATGTTGTACGGTGGCCATTTTGTTGACGTGTTGTTCGTTTTAACATCGTTGTTGATGAAATGATGCTATATCCGGGTCTTATACACTTACTTTCCAAAGATGACAATTGAGAGTCTGTTGCAAGGCGTCCTCCCCTGCTCAGCATAATGTTCACCAATCTTCAGTGAGCTAGTTTTACCAATGTCACACAAATCCCTATAGACGCTACGAGGCACCTGGAACGGCTTGAAGACGGCATTGTATAAGTCCCTTTCTTCTCGTGTAAACTGGACGGGTCGGACCTGATACCCAAGGTACCCAGCATGGCAGATGTTGAGAAGGCAGAAGACGAGATTCCAGGCGAAAACATCCATGGCACAGATGTAGAGTAAACCCCAGAGGGACAACGTGAGGAAACCGATGCTCAGGAAAGCGTGCATGACAAACATGGCAGCGAAGCCCGTGGATGGAGCAAGGTAGCCCAAGACGAAGAGCAGACATGCCACTTGGAAGACGATGCTCTGGATGGGCTCCCAAAGACCGGTGCATCCCGGCCCGGGTAGGACCGCATCCACACCTGGTGACACCCCAGTCCATGGAAAAGTTGTTGGGGTGAAGATGTCACCAGGGGTCGGAACAGTTGACCCGGACAGTAGCAACATTTTCAGGCTTCCCTCAATGGCTTTCTGTAGTGCAGTCTTTCCCGGTGTTTTCCACTTTCAGGATGAATGATTATCTGTGTGGAAAGAAAAGAGGTGAAGGAATCACTTGCCCACTTTATATATTTCGTTTTGAAATACCGGGTGATGATCGATACCTTTAAAAGATGAACCCGTCTTTAATACAGTTGTTGACAAAACGCATATAAAAAGAGCCCATATTATAATAATTAGTTTTCAGGCATTGCGATGCATTGTCACCCTCTGTTAATGTTGCAATGTTACCGGTATTAGGTTGATTTATTAGGAAGATCCATCGGGTGTCCATAGGCCTCGAGATGTCTCCTGGCCACAGCTGGCAAGACACGTATCACTCATGTCAATTAAACATACAGTTCAGTAAGTCCTTTAAAATCTTCCCACATCTCCGCACTTACACAAGATGAGTGTCAAAACAAATTGAAAACTGACAGAAGAGTTGTGTTTTCCACACGCTGCGCCGGTTGGTTCTCTCACTTTACCAACTCAAAGCCAATTGGCAATTATCTCTTAGAAGAGCCCGGGGGAGATAAAATCTCGGAACACTTATTTCTCGTGTCTAGTCTTCATGCTCAACACAAGGATGAATTGTGATATCAATTATCATTCAGCGTTGTCTACATTTTCTTTACCAGGAGGTGGCATGGGGTGGGGTGGGTGAGGGTAATGACACCACATCAATATACTTCAGGGTCAGAGTTGACTCAGGCTCTGGTCAAAATCACCTGGATTCTCCTGGACTCGGATCTGAACCAGGTTATTGCAAAACGTAGGCCTATACAAAATCTCATGATATGTTTTGAATACACCATAACATAATAAATCAGTGCTGGATCTTTCATATTTTAAACGTATAGCTGCTTATGATTTGCAACCTATTTTGAGCCATGTTTAAATTTACTCACAAGTACAGTACACAATGTTGACCATTTTGGGGTTAATATTAATAAAACCAAACAATTTCACTCAGTGTAGATCCATATTCTTCTTCGTGTATGCGTCTTGCTGTCTGGACTCCACCATTATTCTCTTGTAGAGTTAAATGTTAACCCTCGATCCTTGAAACCAATCATCTTCAGCACACAAACCTAAACTTTGCGTGGACTTTGGTAGAGGCACTTGGGGTTTGATCCTTACAGACGTATGGAGTTTTATCAGCAGCGATTAATTTCAGGCGGGCACTCTGTACCCTATACTTAACAAATGTCAATTGTCAAACCGTAATGGTTGGTTTATTTTGTGAAATTGATGGGCTTTAGAAGTGAAGAGTATAAGTTTTTCGTTTAAAGTGCTTTGTTTAAGCACAGAATGTGGATAAGCCAGCGTCAAAGTTTATAACGGGTATTTCATATCATTTTATATTAAGACTTGCGCTCAGCCCCCATCTTCCTCTTTGTTCTAAAAGGAAAGGTGATGACAATGTTTAACGTTAAAATGAGTTGGGGAAGACCGGTGAAAATGTGCAACATCTTTTCACATAATTATTTCCCTGCTGTGTGCCACGGCCTTGGTATAGGGCCGCTTTGAGGCACAAAGGTTTGCTCTAAACGGATACAGAAAACAAGTAACTTCATGTCAAGCAAAGGTGTTGAAATCTTAAAGTTGTATATTTTCTTGCATAGGCATATATATAGGACCAATTTCAAAGAGCTACTTTAGCGTACATATTGTTACAATCAGTAGAATCCTCTTGTTGTTAAGGCTGTTTTGTTTTATTTTATAGCAAAGATTCATGTATAACTTTGCTGCTTCCCTATCTTACGTACCCTGGTTTTCGAAGCTCTATACCTTTACACACTGACTACTTCCGAAATAGAAATTATCATCAGGCAAGCAAGCAACGTTAACCTTTCTTGTACATTACTGGTACCAGAGGAATAGAATATTCTCTCTTTTTCACCATACCTAAAATATTTAACCTACTTTCATAATGTGGAGCTCTTAGTCCAACTGGAATTCCATTTTATCAAAGACCGGCATCTTGGAATATAATATGTAGAGCCGAGATAGTGTTTTTACTATGGATGGCGCTTCGTTGTCATAGTTACCTATAGAGATAATTCCACGGAACTGGACTCCCTGCCCTATATCTAGCTACAGTCGAAACAACGCTTGGTTGCGTGAAAAGAAACGTAGTAGCTCCTCAGAAATTTCTACAGAACGTTTCATGCAGAAACCCTTCTTTACATTATTTATTGAGAAATGTCTTTCAGGGATAGCATATTAGTTCTGTGGAGTATAGACAATCCTGTGCTCAACAGTGTGCTGGTTCCCTCAGGGAAGCATACACGCAATATTCATTACATGGTGCCTTGGCACTGGTAGCCTTTTTCTGAGGTGTAACATTTAAAAGTAAAATGTAGCTCCTCATAGGGATAGTTTCTTACATGTTTGTGTCAATTTCACACATAACAAGAAAGAAACATCCGTCGTCATTTTTAAAGGATTTATATTAGGTATATTTTAAATTGAGACCGCGTATTGTGTTGAAATGGCGCCCTCTGTTGGTTGCTAGTAAAATTATGCAATGTGATATCTTCGAACCCCTTTGGACTTGCTACTAAATTGACTTATTAATGTAACTTGTCAAAAACAGTCAGACAGTGATTTCCCATGACTATTTAGGATTTACCCAATTTCACAGGTAATTTACATGGTCAAACCGCTGAGAGGTGTGACACTGAATTAATCTCATTGATTTATGACCAGTGAGGGAACGATAAGAGCACGGTCAAATAGGAGTTGGTCAGAATTTTACCGGTGAAATTAAATCAGTTCAACTAATAATGTGTGACAAATAGTTTCTTCGTAAAACATATGTGGTGTAATAATTAACTACATTTTACATAACTTTACTTTTGCGATTTATATTTTCACCTTTTCCATAACAGGAATCCATTGTAATACTAAGCGGGAAAAACTTTACGATAAATAACCTCACCAACAAGTCAAAAAATAAGATTTAATCTTCGTAACCGAAATTACAGCAACTGTCTATAAGCCGAATTGATACACTTTCAGCAAAACTTTCGCTCAGTCTTTTAATACGATTTTCTAAGAAGTCTCTCAAAACACACAAAAACACGGGTCTGTAAGTCCTGATTTAGTATAATTTGGTTGGCAAGGTAACGAAGGAACGTCAATAGAGCCATTTGAGCGGTTTTTTTCCTTCGTGCCATCAGCAACGTCACTGTTCTCCGGTGTGGAATCACCCAACGTTTGTTTAAAAAAAATGGAATTGTACCTTTTACTTTGTTGTTAAAATAAATCTTGAGGTATTCGGATATGAATTCATGTACAAAATCAACACAAATAGTCTGTGAGTTAATTCCAGATATTATAATTACTCTTCGAAAATAAAATATTCGAATTGAGTCTACTTTTTAAGCAGTTGAGTGTTCCGGAGTTTGATTGTTGCTTCCAGGTTTGACTTGTTATAAAAAGACAGACTAGTAATTTACATTATTTTACGCATGCAGCAGCATCAAAAGACGTATACAGCTATCATTGTGTGCATGCAATAATTTAGAAGGTGTCTGGATATGTCAGAGTAGCTACAGGCCTACTTAAAAAAATACTTAAATAAGTAAGTGGCGTTTGTGAACAATTTATTCGATTCCAAGTAATGGGATCTACATATACATGCACACTTATCAGATTACAAAACAATTTGCCAGTCACGACATGATGCCGATGTATCCGAATATGAGTTCGAGTACGTGTATTCGAGTGATGCTGTTTCGATTCCATAAGAATGTTAGTCAAATCTTGAGAGATTATCACAGGTGATTTCATCACTGAGCATTACGTTTGTCTCTTCACTTCAATTACATTATGTTTTATAATAAGGAGGTTAAATTCTTAAACATGTGACCACGTGAATCAGCAGTCCCGTTTATTAGAATTGTAATTTCTTTTGATCTGTCTTTGATTGAATTTGTTTTAACTTCCTTGGGTATATAAATCATCAAGTAAACTCATTATTCATGTTAGTCTCCTATTCGTCCTTGTACATGGATGTGAGGACGTTACACAAAGAAACACGCAAACAACTTGATACACTAATAACGCATTTACTGATTCTTGTTTCATAATTCTCTTCAGTTGTTTATTTTTTAGATTTAACTCAAATTTTGAAAAACGGTCAAATTATATCAGCAAAGAGAACTGTTAATAACTGTAACGACAAAAAAAAGGTAAATATGTCAAAGACACCTCACCACTGATTTGTGTATTGATAATAAACGCATTAATAACATAAGTAAGGATGGCACGGTATATTAATAAGTTAAGTGAGTTAGAAACAAGCAACAGACAGTTTGGCCTGCACTAACACATTCTCTTATTCTAGCCATTGCTATTAATATTGTATTCAGCAAACCACGCAAAATCGAAATATAATACGCGTGGAACATTGCATTCCATCAAAATGCATTATTAAAAATGTCTTTACGCATGATCTTTGGCATGACTGAAAAAACAATCGTTGCAACAATTTTCCAACCTCTGAAAATGTGGATTAAATCAACAATTCATTGTGAGAAAACATGTAATTCGCTTGCAAGTCGTTTATAGTGTCAACAAGGCTCCCCGCTCCATGAAGCACATCAGATTATACATTAATGTATGTTTTGTCAGTACTGACATCATTGTAATTAGTCACTGGCTTATTGGTTTTCTGAAATGTTTTCAAAATTGTAATCAAAAAAGATTTTACTTGACAAGTCCCCCGTTGTACACATTCTTCAGGACTTGTTTTTACGTACCTGGTAAAATGCACTGTCAGCCAACGTCCAACTTACTGCTTCAGACTATGACACTCATCATTGAACTATGATCGTCTGGTCTATATACAATCATGATTTCTCTCCTCACACGACGTTGCTTTCCCCCCAAATCCTTTCGTTTCCTGCGCTCAGTGTATACCCTCAGTCAATAAGAGAAATGAAAAACAAACCGCGATAAAGCATTGAACCTTCACCCCTTCTCTCCCCACGCGGTTGTTCATTAAAGATGCTCTCCTTACAACATCCTTATGTGACTGCTCAACGCTGTCACTGATGGTTTTCAGTTGATAGTGATGGGTCTCACTGATACTAGTTAAGCAAATATTGTGGTTTCTTCCCCTATCCCGCTGTTCTCATAATGTCGAAGCTGTAGAGATACAGCCAATGCAGATTGCTTCTGCATATTCACTCTAGAGTATGCAGTTGCTATGGGAAGTATTTAGATAATCTCAGATGCGGCTGACTGCTAGAGACGAACAGTCGTTTAACCAATTATATTTGGTTTTCCTTCTCGGCCAAGCTCTGCATTCCACGATCGCACCGACCCTTGCCCCTTAATGTCACGGTGACTTCAGAAAACAAATATCAACAATTGCAAGCCTGGGAAATTCGTTCAGTTTCCCGCTTTTCTTATGCTTAAAAAAGTTTTTAATTATTGACGTCATTGCCTCGAAAACCATAATATGAGATAGCCTCAAACTGTCCCCGAACCTCACCGGAAGCGGCGTGGAGTGTGAACGCCAGGGAATTGAACCTCAATCAGTAGAGGTTTCACTCTTGTGAGGATACACGAGGTATACTCAAGTGAGATGGACAGAGGGTATGGGGGAACGACACGCTTGACCCGGGGAGCAGCTTATCAGATCAATTTTCAAATCACTGCGAGCGCAACTTGACATTTTCACTGCCGTTTCTTTAAAACTAAAATTGTTTGGCTAGTTGCTGGTTGGCAAGTTCGACAAATACGTTAAGCCCGCTAGTATGCAAGCTTCCATCATTGTGCGTTTCAAACTGAAACCTGGGCTTCAAGAGTATATCATTCACAACCAGAATCTTCTAGAACCAGGAATTTAGTTCTAGAAACTCAACTGTAAATTTGAATTCAAGTTGTTAGACAGGTCAATATTAAGTTACTGGAAGTTAACATTTATAATTGGTACTACTAAGTAAAATTACCACTTACCGTATATTAAATGTGTTACAAGATAACACGTCTTCTGTGTCTAAATACATTGAAATCTTACACCCAGTGTAGTAGTAGTCGAATACTATTTTCGGCCCAAAGTTTGTCAGAGAATCGATTATCTTGCCAGGGCTCACTCATATCATGAACTTGACAAGCCACTTCTGCTTGCACTTTTGTGCATAAGTTGGACTAACTGAAGATTGACTCCCTACAAAGTTAATACATGATAGCTCGACCTGGGATGCACTACGTGGGGAGTTCATCGTTCTTCAGCCGTGTGATCGCCCTCCTTGGTACGGTACATTGAATAACCGCAAGGGACGTCAATCTGCCAAACGGTTACCGCGTTCCCCCCTCGCACGGCAAGATGTGACAGGCTCACAGCCCAGTCTGCCGAATCAAACAGGATTAAAGTATGCCCACTCCCTCGAAGAGGGATCTGCGACTCTGAAACTGTGAAATAAAGAGGATGAGGGGATTGTGGGACGACTCGGGCAAGATATCATTTGGGGGGCTTTGGAGATTTCACGAGGATTTTAACGATGGGCCATTGACTTAAGACCGAGCTTCAGCAGTGTCGATTATTACATTTTCCTGTTGTACGCTAACTCTAAGACTGAGACTTTAAAGGTGATCCTGGTGGATGTTAAAATGATGACATAGCTATAACGAGTTTTCATCATTAGCTTAACAGGTGAAGCCATAACAAAGTGCTATTTTGTCTTGAAAGAATGCTGATGAAATTAAAGAATTATGTCAAGCATTAAAAGTTCTGGTCGAAGTAAATTGATTGCATTTTCCGTTACATTAACTTTTAAGTGTGTTCACCTTGATCGTATTTCTCGGCAATTGAAATTCCATCTCTTAAAGTATGTCTTTTTTCTTTCATGGCGGTCGCTTGAAAAATTTTCAAATTTGCCTTAACAATTTGGCAGACTGAACTTTTTAGAGGCTGTAATTTTAGACGTCATTACACGAAACTGTCTCCTGTACGGACATTATTTTTCAAATCAAGTTTGGGTTCAACACTAACTTTATAAAACAGATATAAGTTTGTTTTACTTTTACGATGTTTTTTTGTTTATTTGTATCACACTTTCCTCCACATATTGAAACATTAATATTCATTGTTAAAAGAAAAAATACTGACGTGCATTTCAGCCTTGTTTTGAGTACATGAATCTGAAACGCAGATGGCGAAAACAAACCTCAACGTCATGATTAATAATAAAAAATAAAAAAAATTCAAAAGAGGGCGCTAATGCAAAATCTCACTTCATCAGCTCGGTCAGTGCTCATAGTATCTGCTTAAGTCCACCAGTTTAATGAACATTAACGCTTTGCGTATCCGTACAATTAAAACATTAATTAATCACCGATTTCCAACTGAATTTTCTATATATTATTGAGATATTCACTTGTCCTAAGTTTTTGGGACGTACAGTATTTATCTGCAATTTCAAGCGTTGCTTTTTCTTATGGTTGTTCTTTCATTTACTGCTTCAGTATGACGAACAGTGGTGCTGGTGATAATATGGGATCATTCGGTGTCATTGTCGACCTGCCTAATCAAAGTTTCCAGAGTGGCTTTGTCAGGTATGACCTTTCTTTTCTTCAACTTTTTGCATTGAAAAACACACCACAGGAGATATTAATAGCGCCCCCTTTTGACTTGCTGAACCATAATTTTGCATTTGGAAGGAACCACTGTGTCGGGGGAATTTTAAGATCATATACCGTCTTGATAGTGGGTTAACCAGAAGGGGGCCAGTGGCTTGAGCACCACCCCCTTCCCCATCCCCACTCGTAACCCGTAACCCTTGCCCCTTCCCCCATGTGAGATCGAAGAAGAATCCAGAAATTTGGTTATACAAAATTTGTTTTGTTTTTGAAATTAAAATGTTTGTTGTGCATCACACTGTAAACTAACAAGACTGTATGGAATATGCATAAATACCTGATTCACATTATATAGATTACCAGATAATGAACTGAGGAGCAATGAGCCCGGGACCCGTCGGAAATACATAAACATCATTTCATTTTGCCTGATGTTGTGCAGTTTTGTGTGCTAAACATTCTTCATGGAAAATTGTCATCAAAAATTCTAAGCTTTGTTTATGTCATTTTGGATTGAAGTCTATATCTATGATAGACTGAAGTCAATACATGATAGACTATATCGATAACTATATCGTTAAAAAATCTGTAAATCTAGGATCCAAAAGGGAGGCAGTTCCCATTTTCGCCCTCTGCTGTAGCTGAAAATAAAACTACTTCGTCCCTCAGCGCCTTGAATCACTGCTGTAGCTTTATGAGAGTCCGCCCTCTTGTGTTTCACATATGCCCTGTTTTCCCTTACAAATTCTCGTTCAGAATTGATTATCAAACAGCCCCTCTGACAACTGGGTTAGATTCATAGAGTTTTCCTTCATACACGAGTCTCCTGTCACAAATGCAACACATAATCAGTCCAAACTGAAAGACCTAATCGCAAAACGAGTTCCCTCCTCATCAAACCTCTGGCAGCATACACTGTGTCCATGGCAACAGCACGAATGGAAATTATAAATATCGGCGCAGTTGAAATTACCATTTCGATGACTCTGCATTGGGTTTCGTTCCTTTCGTTGTATTTCGTAGAATTCTTGTCATGTTTACGTCAGGGTAAGCAGTCGTTGATTGCGTGAAGTAGTGCTTCTTGAAACTTGATGTAATTAAAAGTGGGCCAATTTGGTGTTCATGTTTCAGAAACTCAATAAGACAGATAATATTACACCGTCGCCTCCTTTAGCCTATATAGTAAGAATAATATGACATTCTATGATCTTACGTTTCTTGTTGTTTCCATATTTAAAGTGGGCAGAGTTAGTTTTGAAAATTGGTTAGTGGAAACATGGTTACAGTTCACTTAGGTGTGTCCTCATTATCCAATGTGGCTGCATACAATACAATAAAATAAATTATAATACACAGATGAAAACTAATAAAGAAAAGACTAACAAAATATCAGATCATTTCCCTTACAACATTTGCAGGTAGAAACGGAAGCTACAAGCGAAATATTATAAAAATTATATAACCACCCCATCTCCTTACCTTAATTGGACCTTTTATTTTGGACATGACTTATGCTTAATGTTGTGCTCTGCAATATGATTGAAAAGGTTGACACTAGTTGAAAGTACAATTCAAAGCCCTCCTTAAAATGTCACATCTACCTTGTATTCAAATCAATGCAACCAAAGCGAGTCTTGACAGGAAATAGTCTGGTATCTTTTTTGATAGCTGTTAATCTCCCCATGCTGAGGTGCAGAACAAGTCAGAGACGATATTATTCCCCTGTATGATTTTGTCAGATCAGAACACGTACCCATTCCCCTTAGGGTGTTTTTGAGGCTAAAGTTAAGTTTCCTCAAAAAATGTGTTTGTCCAAGGGTCACCAACCACCTGCCTGCCCGGCAAAACGAACGGATTCCGGGCGTTCTTGACTGCGGCAAAGTAGATGCCTGGTGTATTTGTTTATAAAACGACATCCATCAAAATGAAAATCAATAATGTGCTCCTTACAGCGTATCTTGTGGGTGTACGGAGCACGTTAAAGTCCCCGTTTGATGAGCAGGACCTTCTTGACGAGTGATCCAGATTCGTTTCAAATGATCCGTTCCTGACACTTGACAGTAATGTTGAACGTCTCTTCTGGTTTCAAGACGACACGATAAGATGGGCCAAAAATAGTTGTTTTACTTTTGTCACGCTTTTATACAGAGCTATACGTATTTTGACAAATGAACTTTGTAGATTTTACGGGAAGCGAAACAGTATACTTATCACTGACTCTGCATTTGTATTTTTTTCATGACCATATTGAATATTCAGTGGAACGGTTCAAAGGTTAACATTTGGCGTACATAATCTTCCAGGGGAAATGCGACGAGAGAGTATCGTTAAAGAGCAAAGCATCCGGTACAGTCAGCTTCTTCCAAATTAGTGCGGTTCCTTGTTTGTATCGGTGCTTTATTATAACTTTGCACAGGGAACCAAATTCATGGTCTTTCGCTTTCTTATCCTTTTTTTAATGCCTTTGAAACTGGCTGGCCAAGATTTGTTCTTTTATGTCATGTGGTTTTATGTATTTACTTGCCACCCTCTTATTTCACTGTTTTCTGTTTTAAACTTTAGTGTTGTTTTTTTCATGTATCTTTTTGCGGCCTTTTATGTGTTTTGTATTTTTTTAATTGTACATGTTTTATAACTGGGCACCTTTGAAAAACAGTGCTTCACTCAAAGGTTTACCCAGGGTAAATAATAAATAAATAAAAATAAAAATAAAAAAGCTCATTAGAAAAGGGTAAATTACCTGTGCACAATGTGTATCCTTGCTTGTTGTTTATTATTTTGTTTAACATGTCTGCATGATTAACACAAACCAATCCAATCATTAATCCCATATGGTAATCTTTTGATCCTAAAGATGAGTCGAGAGCTCTCAATATTTTTCAGACATCACAGAACTGATAATGTACTCATGATGAACCAAACATAATGAATGGAAAATGTGCAAGTAATGATGTTATCCCTACCGGTGCCGGCAGAGATTTCCATCACGTAGGCTTGGGGGTATGGGACCAAGGCCTGTGGACTATGCAAATAATATGAAGAGCCAATTATTACGAATTATACACCAGGGACCTAATTGCATTTCATTAAAGGTGTATTATTACAGATCGACACTGTGTTGTTTACATTAATCTGGTTCTGAATAATATTAATGCTAAAGTTTCCTCTTCCATAATAGGGCTGGGGTAGGATCGGTGCAAACAAGGGTCGTGGTATCCAGGACGCACAGGGGGCGGATCCGGGATTTTTAGAAACGGGGCGCAAACTTTGAGGGCTGATTTCCAAGTTAAAAATTTTCAGTAATCCTGCTGTTGTTTTAAGATAGATTGATCTGGCGTGGCGGTCCGGTGCCCGCTTTGTGGCGGAAAAGTGTCTTAAACATTTAGATGGTTCTGGTGCAATCTAGGACATTTAAGAAAAGTTTCAGAAGTTATTTTTACCCATTATAAAATTAGAAATTTGTTTATTGGCCGTATATTCTTTTTTTCAAGTCAACGGAAATAAGGGGTGCGCGCGCCCGCTGCGAAGATAGAAGAATGTTGATTGCCTCGACTGAATGATCGGCAAGTCCAACAGCCTGGGGCTAGTCTATGTTTAAAAGGTCACTTGACACTTCCCGTACACAACTCTCATCTTGACCTCAGCTTGACCCCACTCCTTCTCCCCCATCACGAAGTACAAATCCATTTAAGCACAATGAGTATTTATGAACGCATTTTTTTTCTCCCTGCTTCAGACTATTACAAATGTGAAACGTGTGTGCGGTGAAAAACAAAATCGCGGTTTGCGCGGTATCGTTTTAGCTTTACCACGGTGGGTTGTGTGTGGAGATCAATTTCACACACCAGTTTGTTGAATCATTAACTGGCTGGTCTTTTGTTGCCATGGATACGAAACCCTTTGAATAAATTTTGCTAACATGACTTCATAGGAAACCGCTAAAACAGTAAAAAAAACAAAAAAAAAAAAACACCTGAACTAATTTACTGAAATGTAAAAATATGATGTATATTCGATTTCTCTGAGAATCTGGGGATATTTTTTTATTCGTATAAGTGTCCATAAAATGTCAAGGTATGCCTTCAGGGAACGTAATTACGATGTACTGCGAAACATTTTTGTTGAGAAGAAGGGTCAAGGGTTTGAAATGGAATTGCAATATCCCTGATTTGCACCAAGTTAGATTACTTTATTAGATTGCCCCATATCTGCAGACGAAAGGCACATCAAAAAAATCCAACTGGAAAAAAATAAGGGCCGAGGCTTCTCATTAATGTTTCAGTGAGTACAGATGAAAATCGGGAATATTGCATATTGAAGTAATGGTTTACTATTGTGCGTTCTTGACTACATTTCACTCATCACCTCTAAGTGAACAGAGGGGGAAAAAACACAGGGGAGTTGCTAAGTGCAGTTGAAATTGCTTGCTCGAACTACTCGTTGGAAACGCATCGCTCTCCCCTCGTTCATCAGAAGACGTGCACATCGTACGCAGAAGGTAATTTATCATCATTGTGCGTAGAACCATAGAGAAAGAACATAGAAAGACCGAACCGTGGACGGGTATCAGATGAGTTGATAAAAATGACACTATATGAAAAGTCCATTGTTTAACATGGCCGTAAATTGAATTATATATAAACAAGAGTAAGTTTGTACTGGGGCATGGTTTTTTCATTAACGAATCATAGAATTGGCCGGGTTACTATACCCAATGTCAAACAACGTTTCTCATTTCTTTGTATTCTTCAGGTTTTTATATTTGTTGTATTTGTAGTTCAACGGTGAATGTTTTCCTTATATTTGAACTTATTATTTCTCAAACCATGTTTCAGATGGTGCTTCAGTAGTTTGCAATACTTGTGATGGGACATTATGAAAAGTAACATATGGCCATAGAGCTCTATGGTTTAACCGATGAGTGATAGTGCTCTGATGTAAATAACTAGCTAATTGTTGATGATCTCACAGCTCGTGATACACGATTCATATCTGTCTTTTCCATCCTATACAATACACGTTGTCATCAATGTGTGGTTACACCTGCTCCGATGCGATCCAGGGTACCAGTGAAGTGATAAGGCAAGTCCAAAGTGACAGTACAAGAAAGCGGGGGCTGCTTGTGCACGCGTTGCCGAATCGCTTAGTGAGCTCTGCATCAGCGGGTACGAGCAGATTATGACTTGTGGGAGCCGACGAAGACGTTCCCACTGTCTCCCCTAGCCAATACCTCAAAAGCCCTGTGCCCCTGGAACCACATTTTTATCTCTTAGTGGCCGGGAGGCTGCGGCAGTTGTCCACTCTAACGTCTTTGGTTTTCACTCGTGGCTTTTTCAGGGAACATACTGGTGCATATAATTACCTACTCGAAGCTCCAGTGTGCGGCATCGTATCTTTACTCATCAGTCGGCAGTGCTTAGCACAGGATACACTTACGGTGAGTTGTCGTTCTGAAATATTTACCTCTCATTTATATTTCTTCTATGCTATAGAGATGGTTTGCAGGTGCGATTTTGTTGTCAATATCTTGATACCTTGAATTGTGTTTATTCGGCAACCGAATCGATTGAGCGGTGTAAATAATAATATTGAGCAGATTCACCTGCAATGATTTTGGATTGAGGAGTTATCACTAGGCGTAATCACTTAAACACAGGTTGAGATTGAACGAAGAACCGTGTAAAAAACAAATTAATAAATCAATGGCATACTAATAATTCAAATATGCTATGTTCATACATGATTCTTTCAACGGTATTGTTTAATATTTATCGTTATTTTACGCGTTGCTTTCATTTTTAAAGCAGATGTTCAAATACGGGATAAATAATAAATCAATTTCGTGTCCCCCAAAGTTCCAGTTGATTTCAAAACTACTATAAACATGATTCTTATTATTATTTGTATACATTTCAAATAGATATTATATGCATAATTGAGACTTATTGTCTTTCCTTTGAAAAATATCAGTAGTTCATTATTCCTGAACTTCAACACTGTTGTTAATAGCATGCGCTCAAATACCGCAAATCCGTGTCAAATACTGTATTTTCTTAACATCAAATCGACGTGTTTTTCTAATCACTATTTGTTAAAAATCCAGCTGCACTTTTGACAGTCTGCTATAAGCGATATGATGACGGTATATTTTCTATAAAAGAAAATAGCTTATAGCGGATATACTTACTGCTATGACCGCAGGTGCTAGCTTCTGAGGAACTATTCCTATAACGACCGCGCTAACTGTTCTATACTGCTGAAGATCACTCAGGCTAATCCACGAAATGTTTTCTGCTCAGCTGATGACAAAAGCTGTTATTCTAACCGTAGCAAGAATTTGTCTTTCTTATCCTTTGAAATGTTATTTACATAAGTCAACTGTTGGCAAAATAAGAAAAGATCGAAATAACAGATCAGTTGGAAACAGTCGTCTTGGTCGCAAGTTTCAGCTGAGACGTCGCGACGCCTTGTACTGTGAATAATTCTGCTCAAATAATATGTTAATACTAATGTTGTCTTTAAAATAAGTTTATTCTCGCATGCTGTTCCTTGTTCATACCCTTGTACTTATTCTTTAAAAAATCATGATACCTCAAATCGGTTCATTATTAATTCACCATTTCAGAAGTTCCACATTATACAAAAGTATAATAATACTCTATGGTGATTAAGGGTAGTTGTTATCAAATCTCAAAGGAATAGAAACCTTTTATGACTCGAATAGAAGGTTTTAATCTGTCTTTGGAGAATCGACCACCATTAAAAAAATGATAAATACGAATCTTCATATATTCTCCTAATGGTTTATAGGAGAACTTAATAAATAGTTTCCCATTTGCACCTCAGCGGATGTGCGATGCCCACGGGAAACTCTATCTCTTCATTTCAGCATTTCATTTAGATAAACTGATTATTGCCTCCTTCATATTATATTTGACATGCTACTTATAATGTGAGATATTTCATTTAAATAGAGATTCCCAATTTGTAGAGGGACGCGTGTTTTATCATATACAGTGTGCCCTCGCCTTGGGCAACCAACCACTCACTAGACGAGAAGTCTCTGCCGTCCTTCCCAACCGGGGGACGTTGTTTGACCAGCTGGACTATGAGCTCCATGTTTAATAATCTGCTGGTTTAGTCAAGTGTATTTTGTGACAAGACAATGGGTGTGACAGTTGTAATGATGGACCATGATCGATCACCATGGCTTTGTTTTACCCATCATGCCCTTCAATATTATGAATGATGTCAAATCATGCATTTTAAAAACTGCAAACATAATACAAAAAAATTGTGATATAGGACATACATCGTAATATTATTGGACTGAAATTGTAACACAATCAATAAAACACTTTTTGTTTTAAGAACTCTAAGAAATATCAGATTGCAAAATTGCACCGATTAAATCTAATATTGTCAAATGTACACTACATAACTATTATTAGGTTCCCTAACTGCGCATTAAAACATTGTACCTATGAGATCAGAGGGGCCAGACTACTTCTCTCTTGCCTCGTTTCAGTTACATGGATGTCACTGTTCGTCTGTTTTGAACAGAATGCATACCCGAGGAATATTTTCCACCTAAAGATGTGGCATCATTATACAGCATTATTTTCCCAAGAAATTAACAGGCCTGATACTTCGCAGAGGGTGCCTCCGTTGCCACTGGTCATTTTCTTTGTGCCCTTGAAATGTTCCAATAGAAATTCACAATTTCCCCATAGAGGTGCCCTTTATCAAGACGAAAATGCCTTGGTGTCCTTGTCTTTTAAAGAACTAAGCATAATACAGTCCTGAATTAATCGTATTGAGCATCAGGAGATTTATATCGCATCAGTTAGATATTATTTCAATGTTGATAGAATCCGCACCTTTGTGTCTGGATTGTGATATGGATTTTCGGCTGATATTCCATGGTGGTGATAATAACGACAAGTCTGAACTATTCCTCATTTTGTATTATCTCTGTACTCAATGGTCTTGCTATGATGTAGTCTGATTCCGAAACATCTTTAACATTTCCCAGAGGAATTGCTGTTATTTCTGACGTTGATTGCAGCTTCTCGTGGTATCATGATACCCTTTGTTTACAGTTACACTTCAATGCCCGTTATGAACAGAAATTCATTAAATCTTGTAAAGTTGCATCGCGTGTTGTTGACACGACTGTGTAATCAAGCGATTGTGCACTCACACAAAGAAGACCTGTTCTACAGTAGCATTATTAAAAACTGTGTTATTTTGATGTAACATAATTCGTTCAAAGGTAATGCGTGATATCTCCGGAACCTTAGAATGTGTCTAAATTATTGCAAGCATCATACACATCCTACGTAAAAAAACAAAGTCTCAGTGCATTTTAATACCTCCAACATATTTGTTTTTTCCAGAAACAATGACCCCATCATAACATTTCGCTTAAAATGTCTGTTTAGGCCACAGAGTCAACGTCTCTTATTGACAGAAAAACAACTTAAGTGATGTTTTCTGCTCTGTTGTTGATGTTTAAACAATACGTTCCATCAAAATGTTTCCCTCGTGGAATTGTTTGACCATGGTGTGATATTAACTGAAGAAGTATTAGCTGTGAATTGATGTTTCCCGCGCTTTGTCGTTATGGCACAGTGACGTGCATTTTGTTTGTTTAAGTTGACTCAGTAGACGGAAATCTACTTGAATTTGACTTATTAGTCATTGATGCATAAAATCTCAGCACGGATGACTTATGATGTACTGTGAGTGCAGATCTATAGCTTATACTTTCGTGAATACAATCGTCAAAAATAACCACCAATGTGAATAATAATTTGAGTAAGAACGTTCAGTTCAACCATCTTATAGCTAACCTTTAAAATATAATCTAGGCGCTTAAAGAAAGGGCCTCCTCATGTATTGAGCAAATTGTCAACATATTTTCTCTTTTATTAATTAACGGAAGTCCAATAACAGTTCTTTATTTTGATATAAAAGCATCATAAAGGGAAATATTTGTCCGAACTTTTCATCAGTATCTCACCATACAGTGGTTTGATATTCACATATTTATCCCTTAAGAAGTGTTTCCCTCTTGAGTTGAACAAAAGAAACCGCTTGTATTTCACAAAAGAAAACTTTACGTTGCTATCTTTGATATTATGACGCATTGTAACTCTATAACTAGCCCTGGGCTCAGATTATACTTTCCAAGACGAGTTTACAGAATACCCGAAAAACCCAACCCATATGTCTTATAATCTTGGTCTCATTGTCAGAGACACGTTGAGGAATATTTCATTACTTATAAAAGCAGAATGAATGCATTGGTGAACTCAATACCTAGACAATGCTTTCAACTGGATTAACGACAGACGAGCTGAGCTTCTGACGTGATGTCCTCTTTAACAGTAAAGCGTCATCCGTGTGTTTTATGTTAAATAAAATCAGCATTTTTTTATCAATCGAATATATGCCTTTCTATGTATGCCCGCATGGTGTATTTTTTAACGAATTGGAAAACCATCAAACAATCTCAGGAACTATGGTTCTACTGTAAATGATCCCCCCCCCCCCCCATTTGCACCCGCTCAGAATTTTGATAATAAAAGTCCGATATGTTCAGGTGCGCAAACATCAAACGATCGTGTGCGAAATTTTAATGTGATATGTTTAGTTTTTGTGGATAAATATACAGGGAATTGCATATTATCAAGAGCGTATTTTGATTCTGAATTGAATGGTAAAAATCAAATCAATGAGTGAATTTTGTCACGGTAGGAATTGAATAACGAAATATGTGACCTTTAACTGATTCAGCTCATGACTTGTCGTCAACGAGAAGATCGGAAAATGCAGTTAGAAATCTCAATTGGGCAAACATGAACTTCGTACCGGATCTGACTTGGAATTATAGAAGCGACTCGTTAGTAAAAAGATAGATTTGTAATGTTAATTTAACTTGAAAGAATAGATCATACCTAACATGAAATATTCAGTTGTATACACCAATGTTTTATATAGCCTAATCTCTAGCCACAGTATGTGATGGTAGTCATGCGTATACTTTTCCTTAATTCAGTTTTTTTAATGACCATTTTTGATGATAAAGAAAAAAAATAGTAATTTAAAGCACTTTAGGTTTTTGTTCATAAATAAATCTACATCACCCTTTCTAGTGGTTTTACAAGAGGAACTTAATTCAATTTCTCTAAAAGAACAACCCTTCATCAGAAAACCTGGATGAAGGTGCTGTCATAATCTTTGTATTGAGCATATTAAATGTTTTGATCAGTATGCCCCCAAGGCAGGCATGAAGAACACAAAAATGTACACAACTTGACATCTTTGTCTGATGCTTGTGAAACTGTTCAATTATGTTCGACCAGAATTTTCCCCGCGATGTACACTAGTAATATTCATGAAACTGCAAGAAATTCAAAAAAAGGGAGAAGCTGTCCGTGCACTGACATATCGATCCTTGCATCAATCAAGATGGTGGCCTTGTGTTTTGGGAATATACCGCCAGCACGATGGGGCTTTGGGTCGGCTTAGCATTCCGGAGGAGCATGGAGGAGACGAGCCGACCTGTAAGACGATTATACTTGTAATCCAAGCATGAGAGGATGTCACGGTGTGGCTCAGAGAAGCAGACAGACGTGTGGGGAGAAAAAGCTTTTTATCCGGCTGCTCCTAACTCTCAGAATACCATCAAAAGGAACCACGGTATAAGGATGAAACTTAAGACATCTTTGTTTAGACTTTGCAAACTGCTCATCCTTTCATCTAAAGTTATTCAGAAAACATAACTCATCAGGTTTATTTTGCATGTGTTTATACTCACTGGAAAAACAAATTGAAAAATCGTTTTGCTGTATATGCATGGCAGGATAAATAAATCGTGGCGATTGCGAAACCGCTCGAGAATGTAAAAATAATGTTATTTCAATAAAAGGGTGATCATAAGGTGCGTAAAATTGCTGCTGGGTTGTAGTAGGCTATCTTTGTGATACAAACACGACTGAGGGGGCGTTTTCGAGGAGCACGTAAATGTATTTTGGACCCAATGTTACTATCATCATCAAAATGCTTCCTCTGTGTGTAGATTACCCTAGAGAGGAAACAAATTTTCCTCCTTTTACGTCCCAATAAACCGCGCTCAAGGAATACCACGCAAGATCACATCACTTCATCAACACCAAAATATAGTCCTCGATCTGTTCGTTGAATAGAGGACGTCACTTACAATTGGTGGTTGCCTAGCAACCACTGACATTCATTATAAACCCAAACAGATTAAGGAGACTTAAAGAGCGAGTGTATTTTCCCGAGGAGGCTTGACATGGTATTGTACGGCCTTGTCCATTTCTGCTGGATGTTTTTTTTTCTTCATACAGTTGAGCATACGTTATGGGCAAAATATGTGTAATCTTTGATGAATTTTGCTGGAACCGTAGCTTTAAACCTGCTGTGTGGTATAATTTGGGGCTACATTATGATCTTGTCATTTGCTTTGAAGAGTAATCGATCTAATTATTGCAGTATTTAGGACAACATTGAACAACATTACAGACAGGATATGGGGTTGTGAGCCAGTTGTAGCACTTATTTAAACTATTAGGGGATGCGATACTGTCATAGGACTGTGCTTCATATTATGGTCAAGAAAAATGACACTCACATGGAATTACAGGGAAGGTTTGGGGCTTTGGTTTATTGTTGACTGTGATTTTGGCCTGTATGGTACCGGTACGCCATGCATATTATCTCAGGCTTGGTGCTGATTGACAAGTCTTTCTCCCATCCAGTGAATCCTCATTGCCACTAGCAACAACGTATATAACTAACGTAAACAACCCCTATTGGTAACTTCTTTACTTGCCTTCTTGCAGTCCGAAGTAATTATCCAGGAATATCGCGAGTGTAAACCATGCCTGTGTCTGAACACAATTCGCGCTTATAATTGCTCCCGAGTCTATTTAGATAACCACATACTCAAAATGTCAATAACAAAACAGTCGCTGAGTAGATTGACATTGCACTGATTTACTCGCAAGGACTGTGACTATTTTAGGTGCAAATATTATTGCATGCATCAGTTTTGCAATTAGGAACGTTGGTTACCTGTTTGAGCTAAATTGTTGAAAAGGTACTGGACTATTTTTTTGTTATTGACGAGATTGAAAGCCTTGGGCAAAGTAAGTACACGAGCGTATGGAGTATGGTTCTATCAGTTGGCATCATCATCTAATCATCACGGTAACGGTCGAAATGTCAATGTCGAATGGTAAAATAAACTCACTGTTGCAAAATGACCTTTCCCATTATGAAAAATGCACTTGGTGTTACAAAGGGGTTTGCAAGTAAATAGTCCCTAATAATAAGCAGTGTAGGCCCCCCTTTTTCTTTTTTTTTAACATCAAAAATTTGTTAATGTAACCGGTATCATGTGGCGAGATATCAAACATGACGGTTGTTTTGGAGTGTTTTAATCCCCCGGGTTTAACATGACAAACACGTACTTGTTTGATTCTGTCTTTACATTACCAAGTCGCGGAAGCTAGCCTGTGGTGTGTTTAAATATTGACGCGGTTATCCCACAAGGGACTATCTTTAGACCAGCTCAACAGAGGAATCGCGAAGAAAATATAGCTCCCACCGGTATATAATCCTAAGAATTTGTATATCTCTGTTTGGTCTCATTCTAAGGTCCATGAACTTTTGAAACAAAACTTTCGGTTATATTGACTCCACTAAAATCTAGAGATTCATACATAATTTGACAGTCACTCCAATTGTTCAATTGTTATGAAGGAGGAAACTTGCCGAAGCGTAGAGGCATTTTCTCACATCCTGTTGTAATCAGAACCAAAGCGCTTCACAGAAAATATTTACTGCTCCAATAACCATCACGGTGTCAACCGTGATTTTCTACCCTTTGCAAGATTTCCCACCATTTTAAATTTAAAAAGTAATCTATAATGAAATCATATTGCCATTTTACAATCTAACAATGAAATGGCGTGTCGTGGCCGAGCGGATAAGAACACCGGACTCAAGCTCTGGTGTCTCTGATCAGCAGAGTGTGGGTTCGAGTCCCGGTCGTGACACTTGTGTCCTTAAGCAAGACACTTTACCATTATTGCTTCGTCCTTCGGATGGGACGTAAAGCCGTTGGTCCCGTGTGTTGTGTAATGCACGTAAAAGAACCCAGTGACACTTATCGCAAAGAGAAGGGGTTCGCCCCGGTGTTCCTGGTTTGATCGGCTGCAGATTGCGCCACAGCATCTTGTGAACCATTACATGGTGCTATGTAAAGGAACAGGTCTCATACTTCAAAAACGTAACTCATCATACCTCGCAGGAAACAAATATTGAGCGCTCTGAGACGCCCATAGGGTGTGATAAAGCGCTATATAAAAACTGCGTATTATTATTATTATTATTATGGGCGACACAACACTGAACAATTAACTTTCGATTTCTTCAAGTAAACATCTTAAATACAAACATGTTGTTTTACTCCACTTGTAGTTTATGTATTTTGTTGAATTGTGTACAAAAATAACACAACAGAAAGTTACGTTTTTAATCAAGCGTGTATGACCGTTAATCGTTATACATCTTTCTTGAACTCAATTATATATTTTTTATCTTGACAGTAGTGTCATCAAAAATCCATTAAATAATTTCAATTCATTATCGCTGTTGTCATCAGTCAATTTCCGGACTTCTTGATTTGACATCTCAATGACGCAAAAAAAAACGTCATTCCAGCGTCAACCACGCTTGTTTTAATGTCTTCATTTGAGATTACTACATTCAGTCTTTCAGATTAATTAACTTTCCTGACAAAGGGACCCTGTGTTTGGTTTGCTTTTGCAAAATGTTTTTGGTGATTATGCAAAAGTGGTAATCTATCAATCTTGTAATGGCTCATTTTTTAAGGTAGCGCTGCTATAACGTCACATTTGAAGTTCTCTGTCAAGCAATGAGGCTTGCTAATGGTAGCCATTAGCGGAAACTTGTAGTAGTACAGTAGTTGAAATCGGACCAGCAATAATCTTTCAGATTTCTATGTTTTAAGAGCTAATGGAATCAATTTATGATTTTTTAAAAACCTATACCGTACTATTTCTAATGTACATCTACATGTATTGTCTCTAGAATGCATGTGTGTTTTAGAACTATCCTTTTGATAATATCGACGTAATTCCACTTTAAGTCAAGCCCACTTCACACAAACTGGCTCCATCGATTGCCAGAAGCCCATAGGAAATACACTGAACTTTTTGTCTTTGATAATTTATGTAAGAAAAATATAATTTCTGGACCTGCCTTTCACGTGTGTCTTGCAAAGACTCAAGGTCTTATCAGAAATATTGGTTTATGTCGTAAGAAATGTCTTTGAACGAAGGAAGAAGCGTTTTTCAGTAAAATAACACAGTAACGTATGCCAGCTTTGGAACAGGAAGTATAGCGAAAACTTTAGGCGTGCAGCAGATGCGCACGCGTGTGACGTAATGACTTACCACCAGGATAGCGGTTTTGCTGTTTTATAAACACTGATGAATACGTTGTCCAATTCGTGAGAATTCATGAGTTTTCTCAGATTCGTGAGAACCCTCAGATTTTCTTCGGATTCTTGGTAACATAGAGGAAAACATATTTCTAGGAAAACAGTTTTCCTTACTATAATCACTGCACTGCAAAAACTGGTGTTATTGATTCTTTCTGTATCTATATAATTATGACATCACCGACACAGTGTTAACTATTACCAATACTATATTGTTAAAACTAACACAGTGTCGGTGTTGTCACATATATACCAGAAAGGATCAACTTAACACCACAGTTTTGCAGTGTGTGCTGTTACGTTGTTATGTCACTGAAGATCACCCAAGTCATAAACAAGTAAGTTTCTGTTGAAAATGTACCACCTGGCACAGCAAAATATCACTTTATGAGTTGTACGCTTTGAACAGTTCTGTGTCAATTTCATTAATATGACAGTCCATATTTTAGGTTGCCCTACTTTTTGATCTCAATACGCACGTTCCTATTATGTATGCACCTAAGCACATTCACCCTCAAAGGCCTGCAGTGTAAAGGAACGCGTGTAACAGAAATTGCTATCATTTTGTGAAGAGCACGTTTTTATAAACCGTTCGTGAAACCCTGCAATACAAGCTGCCTAGCAACGGCGATAAGAAACCACATGGTTTGCACACGATTTGTCCGTCATTTTGTTTTCTTGAGAGCGTAATATCAAACTCGGGTAGAATCATGCAACAAGTCATCGCAATTATTATTACAAATATTAGTTGCTCTACACTCTACTACGAATAATATAGGAACAGACTGTTCTGATCATTCATAGATAATCATAGTTACCTTTTCAGCCTTAATTTACCTTGATTTATTTCATAAATGACACTTGTTGTGCGTCACCATCAGCGATGTTTTTAGGAGTCTTCTCAATTTGTTCATGATAATGTTGTGCTACAGCGACCGATGACGTCATCCAACGGGAAAAACAGTACGGCCATAGACATCCTTTTTTGTAACAACAAATAAAAAAGGAACATGTAAATAGAATGAAAATGTTAGAAAGAAATTGGAGTTAAGATATCGATTTTTGTACAATAACCCCTTTTGAAATATCAGACCCTCTCGGAAATGCTCTTGCTGTTCGTATGCGGCATCTTTATAATTGCGTTCCGCAACCAGGCACTAACCGCTGGCACAATGTCTATGTCAAAACCTACGCTCTTGGAACTACTGTGAAAACACTTCTCCTCAAGTTCTTATGGCGTCAATAAATTTTACCTATATGTATGGAGAGGGTAGTTTACCAAATTAAAATACTTCGAGTTTCCTCGCATGAATTGATGAGTTACCTTGTATAGGTGTTATGTATTTTAAAAAAGAGTTCGAGTGGCGTGGACGGCCTTGTTGTGCCGTTGGCCAATACCATGAGTTCTTCCCGCTGAGCTCGTTGATATCGTAGTTTAGTGGTGCCATACGCGCCGAAGTAAATAAAAACCCTCAAAATACATTTGGATTACTATTTTTTATAGGTTGTTTTAATCGTATTTGTTTTGTTATTTATTTATTATTATACGTCCTTGTTTTACAATATCTGCCTGTTTCTGTTATCTCCGTCTCGGTGCATCGGGTTGCTATTCAAGCTCTTAATACTCTGAATCACCTCACCTATTCATAATTGTAGACCTCTAGTGCTTTCGGTTTGCATTTTTAACACAATTGTTGGCCTGGTTTGTTGATGCCGCAAAACGTAATTTGCGTACCCCCCTCTCTAATTAGCTTACAGTGAACTAAACTTACGAATTTTGAGTAAATGTGTGTGCTGAAAAGTGGATTGTCATACCAGTCCCTAATACATTGCAAGATAAATAAAATGCCCTTCGTAATTACAAATGCCCGTCATTATAGTATGTACCCTGAATACCGTAGATTCAGAAAAAAAGAGTCATTATTCCTGATTGTTTCGATCAAGAGATTTCCTTTTGAAGTTTTCCCGCCAGTCCATGCATAATTTAACCTCTCTCTCAACGAGCGGAAAACAGTGAGTTTACTTTTTTCCCCGTTTGTACGGTTGAATCTCTCCCCATCACTTTCACTCCCCCACGTTCCCAACTGACCTTAACCTTGCCATAACAAAGCGTGAACTCATCTGATATAACTCACGGTTGATTTCATAATATTTTAGTCCAAGATGAAAGGGGTCAACCGACGAGCCGGTATTAGCGGCTGTGGATGTGGCTGGGTTACCATGTAAACATCCGTTGATAGCATCACCCTTAGCAATAGCCGCAGCCGCAGCTGCCATTTCGGACATGTATGGCCTTTTATCTTCAGATCTGTATTTTAGTCGTGTTCCCTATGTGCAATACCAGCCATTAATACCGATTCTCATTTTTACGCCTCTGTAAAATGACTGGGCCTGACTATTTCTCTTCTGGTCTCAGTTTTGTAAAATGTGTTTGAATTTGAATGGGATAAAAAGCAGTTGCCACTCACCACGGCCAAGCAGAGAGTATTCGGGGATTCTTTTTTTAAATACAGAATGACTGGACAGTCAGTTGCAAGTCTATAGCAATAAAAACCTTTCAGACTAAAAACCTACGTCTATTTTACGATCGTTGCCTGAAATCCTTGAAGTCATTCCGTATGCTAAAATGTAGACCATTGTCTAGTGACGGAGGACCTTAACTGTAAGTGTTAGGTAAAGGATACTGACACCTCTTGGGAGTTAACAAAATGATTCCTTCCGAGAAATATTGATTGCAGGTTTACCGCCTACTTGCTTGAGGAATTGTTTGGTTGTCGGGAACTCAAACAGTGATTTACGAAATAACTCCCTGTGGAAATTAACCAATTGTCCATAGCCTGTGGTTAGAAACATCTTGAAAATGAATATTCATTGCCTCAGTTATTGTTCCGGACGATTGTTGGGTGGTATTGCCGCCTTATTAATATTCATTGGCACAGAAGAAACTCAACGACTCTTCAGATGACTGTGCGGTTCAGTGATGTTAGTACTCATGAATATGGATGTTTCCTAGTCTGGATTTGATTGTGGTGATGCACGGAAGTGTACGTTTGCATTATGGGCCACTTCAACCCTTCATTTGAATATTCATAAAGTCCGAGGTGCTTTTTGCACAATGTCTGACAGTTCAATTTGGTTAACCATCGCTTAGATACTAAGGATGGTTAAAGATAATATGATATTGTATGAATTATTTTTTGCTCTGAAAACGTATTGCTCATAATTTGCATAGTTTTGTATACACCAATAAATGTTTTTGTTTTAAATTCTGTCATGTAAGAGGAAGTTTTCTTCTGAAAGCTCATTTTTTTAATTCCATTTACCAAATTAAAAGAAAAGAAATTCCTGACGAGTCATAATCCTTTTTAATAGATGTTGAATTTACATTGGGGATAACGAATTTTATTTGTGTTTTACCCAATACACTAATTTGTGGTAAACACTGCTGTACGATTACTTACTATATACTTTCCCGAGTTATAATCCACTATTTTATGTCAAATATGCAACCATCACATTCGATTAGATTTTCAGAGGTCAGCTTTGTTTGAAAGAATTTACTCTTGAAAAAGAAAGAAAGAAAGAAATGTAGAAAGAAAAGACAAGTGAGTAGATTTCAAGTCACGTTAGAGCAGGAGAAAGGCATATTACCGTTGTATCAGCAAAGTAGCATTAAGGTTTATCCTATGTCATGAGCACAATCTCAATGAATCAATTTCCTTCATCAAGTTCAATTCAGTGGCTCAAGTCCCTTCTATAATTCGTTTTCGTGTAAACGTATAAGTGCTTCAAAATGCCTGTTTAAAGTGCTGTCTCAATAAAATGACTAAAGTTTAATAAAACGCAAAGCCACCACTCAATGCGTGCCCGATAAAAGGACGTAAGCAAGCGATGTGGTTCAAGAAAACTTAGCAGGAAAGTTCGATACATTTTTTGCCATTCTATATAAAGTAAAGGAAAGTTAAATTCTGCACGGGAATGGGGAAAAAGGGCTTTGGGTTAATTCTAGCATCAATAATGAAACAATGATGCCATATTTTTCATGTCTTGGACCATTTATTGCTTATACGTCCCACTAATACTGGGACAAACCGTACTTTATGCCCGGTAGAAGAGCGAATAGAGGCCTTACGCCCTTTTACCGGGCACACAACGTCGTAGGTACAACTAAGACACAACGGGGGAGGGGGGAGGGCATTTTGTTGTGGGATAGGAACGTTCAGTAAGTGCTTACAATAACACTTTTTACTGACGGCTCGTCGTTGCAGGCAACTTGATTGCAATACCGAACACGTTTTAGCTTATCTTGATGTGGCTGTCGATGTCATTGTCATTAGGTCGTTTTCATGACGTTGTTGTTGCAACTGATGACCACTCCTCCATGGATGAGTAAGGAAATGAAACCACCTGCTATATTAGTGGTTTGATTGCTTGCATCTTCATCATTATGTAGAACAGCACCGATCCAAATCGATTCCGCGGAAGCTCTTTCCATACAAACCGACATGAAGCCGTCAAATGGAATCGAAATCAACGTACCTTGATACCGCAAGGCATCGAGTGTTAACGTCTTAACCAATTCCAGTAGATGTACAGTGCTACTGACCCTAAAGGAGCAATGACCAGTCTAGGAAAGTCTGTCTCGTCTCTGTACGTGCAATGATACCTTTGGGTTTCGCCGGGTAGAATTCGCGACCCTGAACAGCTGAAAATCCTGCGATCGATAGTACACCTATATTTCATGATAATCCGGCACACCGCCCCCATTACAAACGCTGCACTTGACCTGTACTCAGAAGTGTTCAAAACAAGCTGAACTCGAGTGGATGAATTGGCTTGTTTTGACGATTCGCGGGACGGTGATGGGCTGGTTCCATGGAAACGCAATTTAACATCCCACTCTATCATTAACCCAATGAACACCCACACTAATTGAAATACGAGTTTGCAATGTTTGTAAAAGAACATTGGCTTAATAAATAATTATAATGTACTCGGTCAATAACATCATTTTGATGTGCTCATTTTTCATCACTTCATTTATCATTTATCGTTTATCCTTAATTATGTATATCGTTATCGGATATCGAAATCAAGAGCCTTGCATTCCGGTTGCGTGCAGAAACCCAATCGCGCGCAGCATGTTCTTTTTTATTTATACACAAGCTTGATTTCCTCGACGTCTTGTTAATCAAATTGGACATAAAATAACATTTGCGATACTTCTGTAGTCATCTTAACCGATTTTGTTGAAACAAATTTGAATTGCTAATTTACAACACAATGACGTTACACTCCCATGAAATTAGTCTTAATTTTTAAGGTACAATGTAAATGTTTAAGGAAAATGTTGATACATTAGAAAATGTTCTATAAGTCTGATATCCCCCAGCTTGATTTCGTCGTGATTTACTTCTAAAATGCACGTGGAGCCAACAGTATCTTGAGAGCCAAATCATCTGTGTAAACTAAGAAAAATAATAAACACTTTATGACTCATTCAAATTCTTAACAATAAATTTTATTAGCCACGTATTTGTCGAGGGACGCTTTGCTCTTTAGAAGAAATCGTTCTTTTTAGATTCTGAAAAGATTACCAACCCCTGTATAAATATTTGTCGCTAGTCTATTCAAGCTCTTTAATTCAATTTCGATAAGCGACAGCATCACTGCAGCCGGGGGGGGGGTGGGAGATAACGCAGGTAATTATGAAATTCAAAATTGGCGTCTTGTGATGGGTGTGTCTTTTTGAATCATCACGATGACATTGCGGTTATTTAAGTTTAGAAACTTCAGATTACGCCTTTGTGGTGTTAAAAATGTGCTTAAAGGTGCTGTGTCGTCATGATTATAGCAGTAAATGGAATAACCCAGTGTATTGCCGTCCCACTATATCCCGATGGAATTGAAATTATACTATTTTAATGCCATTTTCCCTCTCTAAACCTAATCGTTGTCAACTTTGCCCGATTATGCCCAAACGTAATCCAAATAAACTCGTGTTATTCATTCCAGTACTAATCATCAGTCTTTATATTGGATACAAATTCCAAATTGTCTACCCATTTTAACACTTTCTTTTATTAATAGGATCCACGATCTCCTCATATCCTTGGAACAGAATAGAGAACTATAACAATGGATATCCGTTATACGTGATATTCCACATTTTGTTTAACTGATTTGTACTTTCAACGGGCCACATCTTGCACTTTTGTAGTTATCGAACTCGTGTTTGGGAAATTGTATAAAATATGATTTCAGAACTCAGAGCAATCTTGTTGTAGCTAGATAAAAGAAATGTACTGCCCTCGAAACAAATTTATTTATTTTTATTTTTTCAAAAGATGAAAGGGCAAACTGATTATCTGTGTGCAGGTAGTGACCAGTGCACTGTTTTTATTAAAGGAGGCTACAGTGACTGATATTTAAAAAGTGAGGCATGGTGTGCCCTCTCTTGGCATTTCAGTCTGGTTGGTGGCACTCAGTAAAATTCTGTATTTGATTATTTTGATTTAAATTCATAGATTATTTAAATGAGAATAAGTTGTAATGCTTAAAACAAAACCTGATGCTGGACAAAACCAGTGTTAACTGAGGGTATTCGACTTTACATTTCTCTCTAATTTTTCAACAGTATGAGTTAAACTCCCTGTCTCCAGATCAAAGTTCAACCCATCAGCTTAAATTGCTTTTTCCCAATATTAATTTATTATCCCTATATCATACGAACTGTATTGCACTCTTGTGACTTTGTCCATTGTAAACGGTGACTGCTGGAAATGCTCCCAAGGCGACGAAAAGCCGTCAAAATTGAAATGATTCTGCGAGAACTCATATTAATAATATTTTTTTTTCTTGACCACGTTGCTTCATTGCGCTTCTTCTGACCATCTACGCTTCTGTTATGGCTTTGCATAATAATATGTAGGCAGACTTATGTTTGTTCATTGGATTCAGTTTGATTGTTGATGTCACAATGATTTACATAAATCTGCATACTACATGACATTTTAAGTTGGACGCTTTTATAATATGTACCGTGTTCACGATTGTTTTGTGGGTTATAAGCGAAATTATACATAAAGCTTGAAAGTTTCATTATCATGCATATTTTAGGACATGTTACAGAATGATATGCAGTGATAGTCTTTCGAAGTACATAGATTACAAAGGTCTGAAAATACATCAATGTATGTTTCCACTTCATTTTAAGAGTCATGTGGTGTTTAACAGTTTAATTTGTACTCAAAAATGTATTATTGGTTTTTGTTGTCAGATAGTAGAAAGATATGAAAGAATGATTTATGACTCTCAACTGTCCATTTTTGTTTCCGTACAATGTTGTAAAATGTTATTTATGTATACTTCGCCTCATAGTCACAATGATGGTAGCTTGTGATCCATCAAATCATGCGTAATGTATTTTCCTTGTGGATGCATTCATCTTTATCATCATTAATTGTCATTAAGCTCCATTTACACGCTTTTTCATAGCCAGTCATGCATAAAGGGTAGACTTGACACGTGTGCTTAAAAACGAGCTTAGTCAATAAAATTCGAGCTTAGCAAAATCATAATAGGCGCCAAAATGTCATGTGCGCCACTGTTCCACGATCTGCTAAATAGCAAACCTCTTAAGCGATTTTTCTGCAAAGCAACCCTCCCTTGGTGAGAAATATACTTCTGCATTAAGTCCATTGTATTATTAATCCACTGAGAAGTGTGTCAGCTTTAAAACCTTTACGACGGCGCAGAAGCCAACAGAATACATTTCTCCCTTTCAAAATAATGCAATCAAACCGAAGCTGGAAGGAAAATAGTGTGACTCCTTCAGCAAAATAAGAAATCAGTATTCACAGTCGTTGATATAAACAAGGAACAATGACAGCACCAAAGTGAATGATGTAAATGATGACATCGAAATACTGAAGGTTTTGGAACAAGGCAAATCTTTGATTGCAGTTTCCATTGGTTCCATATACCATTTTGTTCATCATATTATGAAAGCAATCCAAACGTGAAGGATGGTTTGATCAATTTGAAATTTTGTTTTGCTGCCTCGTTCAGTGTTTCAATGTATCCTTCGTTCGTTTTATTCATGTACTTGTATTTGTATTATGTCGTGCCATGATGAACAGGGTAGCAGCAGCAGCAGCAAGGCTCACATGCTCCATGCATAAACGATAGGTATTACTTGATTAGCAGGTTAGCTTAAAAATAAATCATTTAAAAAAATCTTTAAAAATATCTAATTTTCTAGCCTTTAATGTAAATTGGGCATCCTTGGAAATCGTATAGTATTCTATTTTGTGGTTTTCCTGTGATATTTCAATTGAGATTCGTAGTACCGTCTTGTAGATTCTAAGAAACCATGTTGGACCATACTGAAACTATCTTCCTCAACAACACCTGCTTTAGGCCTGTCTGTAATGGGTTCAAATTCTAATTGAATAACAGGGACTATGATATTGCTTTTCCATCTTTGACCAAGGCATTAAATCTCACCCAAAACAACACAGTACACACACACCCAATACCTGCATGCAGAGGGTTTAGTGTTTTCAAAGGGCTTGCTAATCGCCCGGTTTATATATTCGACCACGGGCGCCAATGTTGCAATTATAATACATGCACATATCACCGTTTCCCTCGATCTGACAATTATCATTTGCCGGAAATATCTGAACATCGACACTTTCTTTTCCACCTGTACGTTATTTTATATTCATGACCGTTCAGACTTACCCGTAGCCAAATATCAACTGCCAAAGTTGCTTTGGGAGACCGGATCGGACGATAAATCTGATCGGTTCAGACGCAGGCCAAGAGAACAGTCAAGGAGTGCGGTGAATCAATAGTGAATATTGAATGCCAATAATAATGTAATATTTCATTTTATCAGCCATACTTGTCAAGTTAATCATTTTGGAAAATTTATTAGATTTTGAAATAAGCGTTGCAAAACTCATGATGAAAAATCTGAGCATGAACGCGTGAACGTGTATGCGAATAAAGGTTTCCTTATAAGTTCAAAATAAATACCGATAACCATTTTGTTTGTTATGCCCTCACGTTTGTACTGAATAACTCATTTCTAAGGTGGAATTATTTCCTTTAAATCTATTTTATGAAAAATTAAGGCATCATTCTATTGATAGCATCAATCCCAATGAAGGTTAGCAAAACAAAATGGCGAACGATCTTAGATCTGTATGCATAATATATTCCCCTCGTCCCCTTATTAATTACAGCAATACATTGATGTTCTTAGTTTCGTGACTAACGAACTAAGTATTATCACACTCGGGTAGATGTTTCATATCCATTATATTGTCATTTCAGGTTTAGGAGCTTCATTATCAATTTAAAATTCATTTTAGTTGCCTCGTTGGGATGTCAATGGCAAAGTCCATTGCCAATGTATTTACGTCATTTCAAACGTCCAGTTTTAATTTCCCTGCCGATTATTGAAATTTTCACCTCAGCGACATTGCGTCGCCAAGGCACAATGGTAACTAACGCTGCAGTTAATATAAGTAGGCACCACGGCTCAATATTGGCCGATGTAACAAATAGTCTATGGAAACCTGATTCAGTATTTTTGTGTATTTAGGGTTGATCTATATTCAGGGTGCGATCACCTAATTGAGTAGTTTGATAATGATGTCGCGAGTGGTGCCCGGACTCACTGATAACACAATGACGTCTCACGGGGTACCAACAATGTTTACTTTTGGTCAGAAACACCGCAGCTACTAAAACATCAGCTTTTTATGCGCATATATTCACTGAAATGTATTCCGACTTGCACCCACTAGAAAATATTCAGCCATAGAGTGTTGACTACTGATGGAGAAGGGTTAATTACGTGCTTCTGATATAAGACTTTTAATTTACTGCATGAATGCCCTTCAAGAGAACTATAATAAAACAAGTCTTCCAGATTACACAGGGCAAATATTATAGTATTCTAATCAACAAATTTTGCTGATGGTTCCTTAATTGACTTTCACCTGTCTTCATGTGCAGAGATGGGGTCCATTACTTGAACAAGTGACCGATCACCTGAATTCCGGCTTAAATCAGCAAACCACTCCAACCCTGTACAAGCCCATTAGCCTATGCGTTCACTCGTCTAATATTTTTAATACAAAATCAAATGTGCGCCCTAAGGACGTGTCGGGATTGGCAAAATTTGCCCCCAAATAATTTGACCCGATTCATACCAATGGTTCGGTTTGGTTACTGATAATCGAAGTATTTCTAGGGTATTTTAGTCTTGTATTTACAATCCGTAATTCGTCTGTATATTTACTGAAATGCAATGCGGCATTTTTTCGATTTCCCTTGCTTTATCTGCACACAGTTATGCATGGTGGATTTAAAGGGACTTCGCACATTATATTGACGCAAATATTGACATCAATATTCACGATTTGTGCCCTAAGTCGCAAATATTGACAGCAATATTGCTGTCAGTATTTGCGACTTGGGCCCTTTGTCGTGGATGGCAGTATTGCAGTCAATATTTACGACTTGGGGTACAAATCATGAATTTTGACGGCAACATTGGCATCAATACGACTTGGGGCACAAATCGTGAATATTTACGACAATATTGGCGTCAATATTATGTGCGATGTCCATTCAAAGCCACCGTAGTTATGTCATTTAACTTAAAGAAAGATTTATTGTGGGTTTCAGCAGAACCTCATTCTTCAATCAGTTTTTTTAAACAACCCTACAGCAGCAAATCACACGCTTGAGTACACAACCACTTTATTTAAATACTCTCCAGCGGGGTTCATTTCACTCTCTCCCTCCCTCCTTGCTGACAATTCAAAACGGTCGAATTATTTCCAGTAACCTGGGTCTGTCGCTCCTTCATCTTCTACCCCAATATGGAAGTAATGGTAAACATTGCAACATCACGGGTAGTGTTAAAAGGTTCACTGTGACTGGCTCAGTCCAGTTGCCTTCACAGTTGTACACGCTTGGACTCACTCAATTTCCCATCAGTTCTACTCCGTTTTCCTTGTCCGTTTTTGTTCTTTTAGGTTCGGCTTGAAGAGAAAATGAGCAGCCCGTGAAAATGACACGTTGGTCTTTGGGTGTTCACCTTCAGTTGTGAGTTCTATTTGCTCAACAAATAATTCATGCTCGTCGAGTTACGACAAGTGTTGTCTTGTGAAGATCAGTGGGGAATCTGTAATTGGGAAAATGTTAAAGGAGGAACTATGCCTTTGTCATCAAAGGAACGACTTCAGATTGTTTTATATTTCTTTAGAAGCCTGTAACACGATGCAGCCATGTCCGAATTGGCAGGTACGTCTACGGGGTACGGCTGGATCGCCGCGTCATCCTGTGTTGAAATTTAGGACGTCCATAGCAACGTCCATAGCTGTAGCCGTAGCCGCCAATTCGGACACGGCCTAAGATCAATATTTATTATAACTGTACACAGAATTTAATTTGGTGTGAGCAGATATTGTGTATTGAATCATACTAAATTCATAAATTCTATAAGGTGTGTGGAAATGTTTGCCTTGTTTCGTAACAATGTTTGCGCCGTTTCGATTTTTAGATTAAGTTCTTGCGTCGCAAGTCAATTATCGGCGCAAGTAAAATGCCGAATTGAAAAGGGTACATCTAGCCATGAGTACCCGTAATATCTTTTCAGGCAGATGTTATTCGTTGCCTGTATGGTAGGGCTTTAAAGTGTTTAACTACTAAAGAAACTACATAAGAAACCTAAATATTTGTTTCAAAAACCTGACTACTGCAGACCGCGGATACATGTTTGACATTCGTCATCGCCTCAGTTCAAAGATCATAATTTCTGCCCAATAAAAATGGAAGCTGTATAGAATAATGTGTAAGATAACGAGCACTTAAAGATGTGTATTCAACGCCAGCCCACATCGTCGGTAGCTCATGATTGTATCCACTCGTCGGGTTTCTTTTCACATTCTGGCGGCTTTTGATCCCTAGCGGCGGCTAGATTGTCTGCCTTCACATTTTTCAATTAGTCATTGACAAACGACGACTGGATCGATGGAACGCTGGGGATAATTTCATATTTCGTCCCCCATACTTTATTCCTGTACTTCTCACGAGCCTGAAGAAACAGTCGGTGTGTGGAGAAACTCTTGGAGATATCTAATGGTGAATATTGCCCAAGGATTTCCCAGACCACTTTTAATGCTATTATGTTTCAAATAATTAATGTTTGAGACACTTGGGGCTTATCTTGGGATTGCATTTGTTTTCTAGATGTATTTTCCACGTTGCATTTCGATTTACGTATACTTGTTTTCAGTCTTTGGGTTATTGGAAGGCCTCGATGTACAGACATTGCATTGAAGTGGTTTTATGCAGTGTGGAGTATTGGGAATAGCACTCAAGTTACACTCTGGATCGTTAGTATGGATCAGCCAGGCAAGATGTGATAAATATCGTCGACAGTTGAGAAACTATCCTGAGATTTGATCCCGGTAGCCGATTGACAATGTCGAAAGAGAAAGAAAACTGTACCACCGATATAATATATCACGAGAAGCTATTTTTGTTTATCTGAAAGCAGATGCACTGATGAGCATAATATGTGACCAGTTTCAATTACATCGGAACCAGACTATATGTTTCTCTGTAATCTATTCTTGTATTCAAAACAACAAAGATTAATTTAACTGATGCAAACAACATCCAATCTGAAATAGATTTTTAATTTATCGACTCTTTACTTTGATGGATACTAAAAATTCACTCAATGTCTCACATGTACAGATATGTTCTTGCTCTATTGTAATACACAAGACGTTAATATTGTGTGCACATCAGTAGAAGTCCTTTTTTGAACTAAAAATTGTCAAATTAAGCCACATCTTTTTGGAAAGGTCGGAAGTTTAGGGCATACGGGCGTATACGTTACACTGGCTGTCAATTAATATACGGTGTGGATATTAATTTGCTTTCGCCCCCCATAGTTGACGAACTACCTGTTCATTCGTCAGCGGACCGTACCGACTTAAACCCCAACGGACAGGTGGGGGGAAAGCATGTATTCCCCATGCATCCTGTCATCTCAATGAATTCCTCATCGGGCTCAATGATTTGTTCTCTGTCGGAAAGAATCAAAAACTGTTTCCATCCTCACTAAACTAATGAGAAAATTCCTATACTTTCTTGTTTTTTACCATTTAAATTAAATGTTAAACCACACTGGCGCTGTAAAGGGAAAATGGACCACCTTGCCAGTGTCTGAAAGATAGGAGAATCTCTAGATGTGCACATTGAGAGGTTAAAGGTCTCAATTTTAATCAATGTAAATCTGTTAAGACAAGCTTTATCTCATTTGTACGAGGTTTATCTCAAACTGCACCAGGCAAAATTCAAAAAGATTTTTTTGTGCAAAAAAAAACAACCAACCAAACAAACAAAACATTTGTGAATACAGAAATGTCATGGCCGAAACCGTTTACATGCCATGTTTGGATTATTATATTCTAAGAATCATTCAAGCACTTGTTTCTGTAAAATAGTCACGCAGGCTATTACTTCACTGCTTAAAGGGTCAGTAATGCTCATCTTCACCGAACTCATTATGGAACGTCTGCTCTTCAATTAATTATTGACTTAGAAACCCAACATCTTATCCTCATAACATTCTGGGTCGTTTAATGAGACAAATAAAAATATATATCACCGGCATTGATCTATTTCTTTATGCATTGTAAAAAAGACAACATTGTATAAACCTGAAACAAACACCGACTGTTTTGTGCATCTCAATTCCTAGTGATGGGCACGAGAGTGACGACCTATATACATATTTAATTAGGTTTATGTAGCGTTGGCGATATTACAAATTGAAATCACACTTTCAGAAATGTTATACTTGTTTTGATGATAGGCAAGACTGCAATGTGTATATAATATTATTGATACCGCTTTTTGTGTCGTGAAATACACGCTTTCATCACTTTTCAAGAAAAAATCGGTCTTATAAAGCTGTAAATTTCACAGATTGATTTCTGGATACATATTCATGATCCTTTTAGACCATGGGTAATACAATGACATCAACTGAGAAATGACGGGGACTAGCGAGCTTTACATCGCAACCCATGGGATTTGATAGAGCGTCTCTGATGCCGCCACATGTATATTTTAGGAGGGCCGTTTGTCTTCATCCTCTTCTTGCTTTCCCACATCATCGTGTCTTTCATGATGGAACGGTAGAACCCATGGTGAAATTTGATCCACTCCGGAAAGTCAAAATAAACAGGATCGCATGCATCTCGATTAGTTGTGACCTGTTGACAAGTGGTCCGAACCCTGATCGGGGTGGGTTCGAACCGTAGTAAGAATAACGTCAACCTTTCCAGGTCGTGTAACCTTCGCGGAGTTGAATTTATACGAGTTTCAGGAGGATGGATTCGAACCAAAGATCACAGGTCACCGGATTTCTAGTGACTCTGATTAGAGTCACTATGTGGGTTTGAATTCTTGTTGATGGAGTGGGTTCGAACCGTAGTGAATTGAAATCCTATAAAAAGTATAGATAATCCTAATAATATATTCATTCCTGATTGGTAAGAGTAAAACTTCAAGGTCCGCGGTCCAAAAAGTGTTTTCATGCATTTGATAGCCATTTTCTAAGCAGGGACAATATTGGCACAGAATAAAGAGATAAATTATAGGTATATACTGTGCGCACCGTCTTGTTCGCATGACGCACTCGAACTCGATGCGGATACGGTTTGAAGTTAAAGTTTTATACCATTGTTACTTTATGAACTTCATGATGCGGCAAAACATAACTTAATTACATAAGGCCTGCGCACTGTCAAAGTACAGGCAGGAAAAGGCGGTCGTGCGACCGCATTTGTTGCCACCACGCAACAGTTGCGGTTTTCTGAAAACTAGAAAGACCACAAATGCAAAACCACGTCTAATTTTACTCTGGAGAAGTGCTTGGCAAACAATCGCACCGGTAATAATGCGTGGCGCGTAGATATAAACCTGAATTCAATTTACCATACGGGTAACTTCTCTCGCAGAATACGACAATTAGATTGTCATGGCAATTAATCTCTTTGGGGGTGTACAGCGCAGACGCGAGCAGCCTGAATATACAACATGCTCACTAATTGGCTGAAGGACATTTTCATTGAGCCAATCAAGTTCGTTCACTTTGAGTTGGCTTTTATCCCTTAAAGAGCAGACGACCCATATCGATGGACGTGATTGAATTTTGGGGCTGGATTTCTTAACGCACAGTGAGTTAACATTGCTATAAAAATACTGGAACTCACAGTGACTTTTTTCTTCAAACCCTTAGGCGCATAAGCGACGTCATCAAGCGCTGCGCTCCAAAACAAGATTTACATTGCCATTGCCCTATATTTTAACACACATTGAATTATAGCAGTGGTTTATAAACTAGGAATTACGAAGTCAAAACCCTATTCAGAAAGGTTTAACCCTCAAACAAATTGTCAATTTTCACCGTGTGATTGCTTGTATTACAGGGTCTAAAGATTGTTTTCTGTAAAGGTCGCGCTATAAAACGTACCTAACATAATAAGAGAGGAAGAAAATGTGCTAATTGCTGGTAACTTTGATTTGCATCAGACCAGACGTTTACCGAATGATTGCATTATCCTGATTAGAAAAAAATCGCTGTAAGGTTGAAACACCTTTCTCGGGAAATTGGGCTTTTAGAACAACCTCCTTAGATAAACCATTATTTCCCACCTTTCGGCACTCGTCTCACTCCACTAAATCTTACATCACTATCCGGAGTTTCAATAATTGCATCTCTCTCCGCCCCCGTACCTCTCCCGCCCTTTTCCTTCCATGTTTTCCTCATCTCGGTCCACATTCCATAATCAGTCTTCCCCGGTCCCTGCTGATGGCCGTGTGTCATGCCTGCCAGCCTACCGTCCATGGTAACATAGGCCTTCTTAGCCTACTTGTGTACCGCTCCGTCTACGTGACTATCTTTCATTAGGTCGATGTTGACTGACTCGTCTTCATATCCTGAAGATGTCAAACCAAGGCACAACTAAAGGAAAAATTGCTCTCCGTGTTTTATCGCGCGTGCTATGGTCTGTCATTTTGACGGTACGAGGCACAACTTTTGCCGCTTTGTTCGTGCACATTCACAACTCAGTTTTTTTCACAAAATCTTGTCAAGGTACTTTTGAAAACCGAAACAAAGGTCCTAAGGCCTGTATACACAAACTAAGCTTCCCTCACAAGATTTTTTTGATTTAATTTGTTTCTCGTACAAGATGGATAAGAAGTTGTGTTTACGAGTATAATGTATCCTCCTGTGTGAGTAAACGATCACTTGAAAATGGACGTTTTTAGTACATGCAGTCTACAGAAAATAAATTACGAGAATTTCTTATCAGACTGGAAAAGGATGAAGCACTTCAAATTAAAAATTTGGTGTGAGGTGATTTCAGCAAAGATGGAAAGAAATCTAAGAAATGTTTGTACATTTCAATCATGAAGTTTTTGTTTTGTTATCTCATCAGGTCTGTGAACATGGCTGTATCTAACTCACTATGGGTGTTGGTGTTAATAACCGCGATGACGTCATGTGTAGTATACGCAGCGCCCACAGGCGTCCTAGATGACCCAGCGTTAAAGGAAGAGGCGATTGGACCAGACACTAAGATCACAGATGCAGTGGAAGAGGTCAAACACCTTGACGATCTGGACGATGGTGTGTGTCATGAACAACGTGAAAATATTATTCAAGCAAGCATAACAATACAGAAAACCTGCTTGCATAAAACAATACATGTTATATTGTTTTTAGAGAGTGAAGCTTTTCCTATATACAGGTAGTAAATAGCTATTTTAGCCAGGATACGTGTGTCTTGATTATGTACACAATTTCATTTCTTACTAACTGCAGATATAGAAAAGGCTCTGGTGAAGGAGGAGTCTTTGGAAAAGATCGATTCATTCCCAACCCCTGACGATAAGCCCGAGGCACCACAGGAGGAAAAAGAGATAGTAAAAGATGAAATGGATGAGGTCATCAATGATAATGTGGAAGAAGATACAGGTGATGTAATTGACGGTGACATCGTGGATGGGGAAGCCCCTTTAGAGAGTAGTGAGTCAGATCTCCTCGATTACCTTATGCTGGAACCATCCATGGATTATTACTCACTTGAAGAGAGCGCACTCTCCCCGTGGCTATACGACCTCCCAAATGAGCCCAGTATTGGCGAAGTGCTTGAAGAGTCCCAGACGTGGTCCAGCGACTTTGATATTTTCGATGAGTATTTTGAGTCCTACTACGGATCCAGTGCTGTTGATGACGAGGTTGACAATAGAATCGATCTCGATATTCCTGGTGGAGCCTTCGATGGGATCCCGGTTGAAGAAATGAATAACCGGGTGGATCAGACTGTTGATGAGTTCTTGTGTCAGTTGGGATTGTGCGATGGTGACAGCGCTCAGTTGGCTGAGTCAAACGAAGAGCAACTTGAGCCCAATGGAGTCCAGTTCACAGAAGGAATGATGGGAAACGAGAAAGAGGAAGTTCAAGATGAGAAAGATATATATACCATAGAAACCAAACCCGATGATCAAACAAAGGAAGATACAAATACTTCCGTGTCAGATGTCAAGGGTGAAGATATCCAAAGTCGTTCTAAGCGAGCTGTGTCATCATTACCCGAGGCCGGTACAAGACATCGAAGCAAGCGAGACCTTTCCTGGGATGAACCAGACCAAGTTCAATCTGACCTAATTGAGAAAATCAACGCCCTTGAGAGACTACAAGCACAAGGTGAGGAGGCAACTCACATAGACCAAGTATTGACACCCGAGGAACGCTTCGAGGATCTGATAAAGTACTTTAAAGACGAGGCTGATGAAAACGCTGACAGGGAGGGGGAGGAGTTCTACATTGGGGCTCCAGAACAAGTTTACAATGATGTTGCTGTGGATGCAGCAGCAAATAATTTCAACGATGAAATCGAAGAGGTTGGAGAAGAGGAAGGTGGCGAGAATGAGACAGAAGAAGGAGGAGAGTTCCTTGACGAGGATGACGAGATGGATGATGATGATGACGAAGAAATTGATGAGGAAGGCTGGGGTGCTTACCTCGTCCCAGGTTCACCCTACAGGGAAGGTACTCTCACGTACGATGGGTATAAGCGAGATGATGAGAAGGAGTCCCTGAAGGTCTATGTTGAGAGCTTACCGAATCTTGAAGGTTACCGCAAGAGGAGTGACCGATCAGGTAATACTAAAAAACAATTGAGACCTTCTCTGCCAGTTGAATGTACTCAAAACTCCTTTTCTTTATTGGATGATTCACAATGTGTTCAAATCTCATCTGTTGTACTTTTGCAAACTAAACGGGCAGTACTGAACCAAAACATTTTTTAGTTGTACTATAACTTAGCCCACTTTTAACATGACTGTGAGATCGGCATGTTTTTTTTTATGAATCATGACTCCCGAGAGAATTTATTATTTTAAATTAACTCTGTTTTATTGCAATATTCATTCTTTCTCAACAGAATATCTAGATATTGATCCCCGCTCTACAGATTTCCTCAGACAAATTGATCCACGAAGTCCTCCTGACGAGATCCGCTACCCTAAAACGGGACTTGAGCCATTCTCGCGAGAAAAATATTTCCCAGTCTTTTCAGCCTCTGACGCCATGGCAGATGAAGCGATACTTGATCCTGATTGGACAGTTGGAGTTGAACGTAATGATGCACTTGTTAAGTACAATGAACTCCTGGATCTTCTGAACACTGAACTTGAAGCCGCTGTTTTGATATCGTCCATCGAAGACATGGCAGCTGAACTTGGACGGAACCAACTGCTGCTGGATGAACTAGAGAGAGAAGAGGCAGAGGATGAACTGCAGCTGGCTTTGGATGAAAAAAACCAAGATATACTTGGTTTTCTGAATGCTGAAAACAGTCGTCAAGTGAAGAGAACCCCGCGTGTTATTGATTATCAGGATTTTAATGAGTACCCACCGGTGTTTCAGAGATCTTTTTCGCCTACTGGGAGAGGTCTAGAGAGCTTGAGTGATGAGGAGCTTCTTAGTCTGTACAACGAGTACCTCCATGAAGCTGAGGAGGAGGATAATTGGGGAGACTTCGTGTACCAGCCACGGACGAGACGTGATGGGGAGGATATCTTACCAGGTCCCCATGTGGGTTACTACGTCCAGGGGAGGATGATTGGGGACCTCATGAAGCCCAAACGCAACGAGGAGGATGGGTACCAGAACCCCTACATCCTACTTCAACCCTCTGATCTCGGCTACGAGCAGTGGCCTGGTGACTTCGATGTCTACTACGACACGAGAGATGGGAGCTTTATCATGGAGCCAGAGCCAAATGATGAGATGCTTGTTTCTGATGAGGCCTTACTTGACACTATTGGGCTATCAGGAAAAAACGTCGTCGCAGATGAGGAGGAAGAGGAGGGGGAGGAGGAGGACGGGGGATGGGGAGATTTTAAAGACAACATTGATGACTTTCAAGATGATGTAAGTTACATCAATTCATTGATTCAATAATTGCCACAAGTTTTATATTTACCATAAGACGTGCGGATTTCATATTTAAAAGAAACATTAACCACAAAATGCGCGCTTGGAATTATCTTTAGAGTCTTTTCCGGGAATCGAATTGTTTTTCTTTGTGGGGGGGGGCTCACTTTTAAGCACCTGTGATAACAGCAATGTTTAAAAAACATGACAGTTAGCGTTGTTGCTATTTTTTGCCCATGAGAGTGGGAGGGAAATCGTGACATTAGTTTATGAAACTTATAACGAAGTACGCGGTTCGAGCAGAGAAACTTCTATAGCGTGTATCTCGAGGGAAACGCAGTGTTGACACGTCTATGTGAGTTTAGCTCTATCACTTTGCACGTTTTTAATCGAAACTCTGTCACCAGCTAATTCCTCATCCACCCACGGGCTGATTCAAATGATATGGATTCCCGGTTCAGCCACTCATCACTTGTTAGACGAGGCGAGAAATAGACACGATAAACTCCATTGTTTTTGTCACTTTGAAACGCCAATATATCTAGTAATAATCTATCGACAAACAATCGCTGTTGTCAATAAGAACCTGCCACAAGAGGGGATACTTTATGTTAGGCTTCATGTATTGTGTGCGTGGATATATCATAACTTTTTTTTTCTTCTTTTTTCCCTGGAGGGGGAAATTTATTCAAGTTTCTTCAATGTACAAAGCTACACAAACTACTGGTAAAACCAACTACTTATAGAACGATACTAAGAGAGAAATGGCAAATTGCAAAAACAGAAAGTTCGATAATTATGCAAGGCATTTAGTTGGTACATAGCAATACAAAAGGCTCCCATTTGGTATTGAACTTATCTAAGTTGTTATTCTTAACAAAGATAGTTTTTTCCATTACAAAATAATGATTTATTTCCTTTTTGATAAGAACAAATGAGGGCTTTCTGTCGTTCATCTTCATCCGATAAATATGAAAACGGCAAAGAATGAGAATTAAATTGAGAGCAGACCATTTTCTATTAAGGACACCAAACAGCTTGGTCGTGTTGTCAAAATTAATGTCAATGTTCAGTGTATTAGTCAACCAGTGTTTTATCTGACGCCAAAAATACAGAGACACCTTGCAATTACAAAACAAGTGGACTAGTGTCTCTTCTTCCATTTTACAAAAAGTACACAGATTAGAATTCTTCCGACCAATTTTAGAAAGAAAGGAGTTTACACCCAGAATTCTATGCACCAATCTAAACTGGAACCAACGTAACTTGGTGTCACATGTACAGTTAAAAGGTACACCGCAGAAAATGTGCCATTGAGGAATCGGAAAAATCACGCCAATTTTTTCTTCCCATTTAACAATAAACTTGTGCACAACTTTTTTGGTGGAGGTGAAAACACTGTACTGACGGGTGGAGCCCTTTATATCCATCAACAAAGTCTCAAAATTAAATGGTAAAAAAGGGCGAGCAATTTCTGAGGTTACTCCATTCAGTACATTACGGAAGGAATGTTTGATCGCATTGACCACGCCCCCGTACTCTAAAAATGTGTTCTGACCCTGAATTTCCTTTGAAATGCCACAAGAGAAAGAGCCACCCCTTGCGAGTCAAAAATGTCACACACAAAGTTCACACCCTTTTCGGCCCAGTGTTTATAGTTAATGTGTTTGTTACCGACCATAATATTCTGATTGTACCACAACACATTTTTCAAAGCGTCAATTTGACTGGCAGGTACATGACACTTAACAAAGCTGCACCAAGCATTAAGGACATCAATCCAAAAATGGGCTCTGAAAGAGTTTTCAGCCAAAACCCAGTTAACTTTGATGTGCTCACAAGTTCAGCAACTTCCCGGTTCAGCCACTCATCACTTGTTAGACGAGGCGAGAAACAGACACGATAAACTCCATTGTTTTTGTCACTTTGAAACGCCAATATATCTAGTAATAATCTATCGACAAACAATCGCTGTTGTCAATAAGAACCTGCCACAAGAGGTGATACTTTATGTTAGGCTTCATGTATTGTGTGCGTGGATATATCATAACTTTAACGAGTACCAATCCTCCTCGAACATCTTGGTTCCCTGTATATGGAAGTACAATTGATTCCTGGTTTTGCATTGCAGGGACCAAACTATTTTTCCTTTTAACCTCACTTTGGTCGCATTGATTCGTTTGGAACGCACTCGATGTGTTATTTTCTCCTTTTTTTTATTCGTTATGCATCTCAGATTGAGCTTCCAGCTTTTTTTTTTTACTTTTCATGTAATGCTTGTTACAAATACATTCGCACACCGAGCCATTCAGTTTTTAAATTGAGAACTAGTTCTCTTGGGAGATTACGAGATTTCAACTATGAATAGCGTACTTCCAGGCGGATTGGTAGGCTCATAATTTTTTTAATTAGAATTTTTGCCTGAGTTATTCACCTCAAGTCCGTTCATATTTAGCCTTGTTGTCGTCATTGTTATCCTTGTCGTGTTTGAGCTCACTTCTCTTCAGGGGATGTCAGCTTGTGAATAGTAATTACAATCTTAACGAAATCTCTAAATTTAACCCCGAGGAAGTTTAAACAAAACACGAACTGTTTTGCCTTGGTTTTGAACGTGCTAAAAAAAATTGCTGTTAGATTTTTTGTGTAAATATTAATTCAGTAATATCTTCAGAAACATAAATGTAGTGGCGTAACCACCGGAGTAGAGGGGCAGGAGCGTGCCCCCCCCCTACTTCGCCCCCTTGCCCCTTCGCCCCCATGCTCCATGCCCCCTTGCCCCCCCCCCCCCCCCCGATTGAGTTCAAATGAAAATATCTGGTATGTTGCTGCATAAATAACACATGAGTTTTGAAGTGGAATACAAGAAACTAAATTATGTTTGGGTGAAATCACGGCTGCACGCATTGATCGATTTCATAAACACTGCGTGCCGGTGTCATAGGATATTCTGTCCAAGGGTAATGTGTCCACCATACGGTAAATTAACGTGGGCTGGAGGAGTTTATTCAAAAGAGGGCGCTATCAGAAGGAGTTAGTACACAATTCGCCGTGTGCTCGGACAGAATCTCCTGCCGGTCAGAATCTCCTTCCACACCGGTCATAATCCATTCTAAAAACTTGATGCACTGCATTGCTTTAGAAAACCAGTCATTTTAATTTTAATCTTAATTTTCTTCTTTGTATTTAAGTTAGAGGAAATTGACTTTGACATCGGTCAACTGGAAGAGCTTCGCCGACTGACGGAGTTTGCCGAGGCCTTGAATGAAGAAGACAAGGAGAAGGAAGAAGAAGAATTCTTGAGGGCGCTACTTTTTAATTGAAGCTAAAGACCACAGAAGATCCGTTTAGATATTAACAAAGGTCCCCATTGTTATCGTAACCAAAGCAACGTCACAAAAGACAATAAAATGGAATTTCCTCCAGCATTCACCAAAATCATCTGACCAGAAATGTTTCAAACTATTCTCTAACGAAGAAAATGGATCGCCATACGTGTGATTAAAATTTAGTTATTAATACTTGCCGTTGATGTACAGACGGATGTCTTTTAAGTGTATTTTTTGTTTGTCATAATAGAACAAGTTGTGTAATGTTGCCATCAATTGATAAATTGATTCTTTTGGGGAAAGCTAATGTTAACTATCTTAGTGTTGCCGTACTTATGATGAGAACGTTGTAAAGAAAATTATATCATGCTTTGAATATTGATTTGCCCAAATTTATTATAAATCTAGTGTGTACATTCCGAAAATATATTTTATTTTTGATGTTATAAATATAAAATAGTATCAAACAAGCACAAGCCAATACCGGTGTACTTAATTAAAGTTATTTGATGGATAACTGTGTGTTTAAAATCAATAATTGTATAGGAATAGAAGATTAGAATATTACAGTATATCAATATTGTGCACAAAATACGCAAAATAATGCGGATTAATATATATGTGCAATATGTTTTGTTTAAAAAATGTGCAATAACTATAATAACAGTAGGTATTGTGCGTTGTATGCTATGTGCTTAAAATATTTCTGTTTCGAAAGTTTGACATTTGCTGCCACGTGGTGTTATAAAATGTAGTTTGGGATTACGATTGATTTGGTTTTCAGTGAAAGACTAGATTTTTACCAATCTAGTACAATAAAGTGTATCTGTATAATCTAATGCAGATAAATGTTTAAACCTAAATGCTTTCAATCTAGATGCTTTTAAAAGCCTCTTAGCAGAAAACTTCGGTTTATGGTTTCGACAAATTGAGGAAATAAAATCCTCTTGATAACTTACCTGCAATCGTTTCGGTAAAATAATAGAACTGTTACGAACTCGAAAACCCTTTTAAAAATATGAAATTGAATTTCTCACCTCACTTATGAGTTTAATCAAATTTCAGACCTTGATGTACAATGGTATCGATTGACATAACTAGACTGGTCTTATCGAATGTATACGTCGCTAAATCAACTTGGTTGCACAGAGCTGTTTCTAAGCAGAAAATACTGTTCAATAAATTTCCTTAGTAAGATCAAATTAGCAGAGAACCAGCCATTAATAGGTTAATAATAAACATAGCACGATACTGTGTTGGTAACTTGTTTTTGCCAAGCACAAATTTCCTGCTTATGAGCTGCAGTCTCAAGTTGAAGTTGGACCATTTCGTTAATATCATGATGAATTTGAAATCTTTACTGTTAAATTTATATTCTCAATACACATTAGAAATCATTATCTTATCACCTTAATTGTTTTGCCAGCTATACATGGTTATCAGTAGGGTAAAACCCCACAGTATGGGTTATTATTATTTATCACAAGTGATAATTACTTATTACGTGGCAGCCATCTTGTCTTGCTTCCCAATCCACACCTGTAAGTCAAATATGTGGCTGCGACTGTTGCTAAGGGAAGCCTACGCTTCAACGCATGTAAAATAATGTGTTGATTCAGCCGCAGCCGTCTGCAAATTCGATAACAACATGCAGGTCTCTGGTAGTGTAGTCTAATAAAGATGGCTGTCGCACATTGAAGTTATGATGTACAAACTAGACAAATGTTACAAATGTCAGGAACACAGTTGTTAAGCACTATTACCAGCAAACTTGTATTTGTTTTGTGACACGGCTCACTTAATAGTATTTTACTGTAAGATTATTTTCTTTCACCCACATTGGTAATAAACCCACCAGAGCATGAGAAGAGGTGACCATCAAAGCGTTAGTGTGTTTTTGGTGAGCACCCACATTTAGGTTGGGGATCGTAGAGACAGATATAATGAGGTAGTCATGAATCATCAGCTTTGAAAATGATACCCTTTGCAGGTTTTTCAATCAGAACAAGAAAAACGTGAAGTACACCTACAATACTTCATTAAGATTGATGCACTGTTTAAATAAAACTACGGGGATAAAAGGCGCTGGTGGTGCCAAAACGTTACTAATTTCGTTTGCATAATGGTGATTTCCTCACAAATGTGCATGGCGGTTCTAAATTTCAAATGAAATCATGTCAACTTGGTAATTCTTGTAGTTTTCTGCCCCTTTATTCGGTCCCTCCGATGTGTTATTACGCAATCTGCAGGCCATGAATGAGAATTGATGTTTGCGCAGTTGTTCGTCGAAAGAGGGCGCTATTTTGGTTGACCGTAAAAAAAAGCTGCATACGTATTGTAACAAGAATTTCTTCTTGTCGGATCCAATGACAATCTGGAGCAACAACACACGGTAAAAACTGGTATTTCTTATGTAATTTCTGAGAGCTTTATTGTCACACTTCTGTTCTTTTCCTTACACAAAAACCAGACTTAGAAGACGTCTCAGGCGAGCGGGTTTCCCGATCTTCCAGCAGGGGGCCCCGCCAGCGGATGGGTCCACCGTGGAGCCGTGCTGGCGCCCTCTGCTGGCTGATCGGCATGAATGTTACAGTATTGAACCTGCGATATGTACGTTTTTTTATTCCCTTAACATTATTCAGAACTCGATTAGCTACGGTATTCAAAACAGTACAAACTCCGACTTAAGGACCTTTTTAGCAGAGCGGCGTTGTGAACCCCTGATTATGTACATTTCTCAAGTCGCTCCAGTTTGCAGAAGTAAATTGTGTCGTTTTGAACCCCCGATATTGAGAAATTTTACACCCTCCTTTTGTGTACACTGTATGCAGCACGTTGGACCCGTATTATGAGTGATTCCGTTATCCCATTGGTTGCGTACAAAGTATGGTAAGGTCACTGTTCATGTTTTCAACTGCGCATGCTTGAACACGTGTTCTAACATGCTCATTCGTTTGTACCAAAGATACTACACCACCACACGTCACATACACCAACGCGCGAAATGGAGGCTTTCTTTCCGTGACTTCTGCGACTTCTACGACTTCGGGAATTGCTGGAAAATCCCCGATTTTGACCCTTCGGACAAACGCCTGGTTTCACCTACCGTTGCACAGTGAAAGGTAAGTTTTATAGGCAAAATCATTATATATAATTTTATTAAGGGATGGCTAATAATGTGTGTAAACTCTCCCAAAACTTGTTTGCAAAAGTTTGGAAAAAGGTTATCGTCTGCTCAGAAATTCTGACGTCACTGACAACTGACCAATCAGTGACTTGCAGAAGGAGCACACTTCATGCACTTGTCATTAATTGTTTCACTAAATGTTGAAACTGAGTTAATGAATGTTGCTTCGTAAAATATTTATATTTTAAAACAAATTATATTTTTCAAATAATGTTTTTGAACATATTTTATGTGCAAAAATGTTTCTAACACTCGGTGTTGGTTCCATCATGTTCCATGTACAAAACAAACTTGTACAAATTTGTGCCCCTGCCCTGCTCAGAACCCTCTCTCTCCCCTAACCTCCAGACTTCCCAAATAAATTGAAGAACAATAAACCCTGAATGTCGATTAACTCTGTATAAAATCCTATGGCAATCATATTAATAATAATACCTTTATTCAAATCAGTTTATAAAATTTATAATCCAATCATATTAAATGGAAGGAAACAAGCACCTGATCAGAATTTCCTGCCTAGTGTTTTGAGCGTGCTGTTTAGTGTTAGTGTTATAGGCAGTGCATGTTCTGTCATAGCATGTCGTGGCCGAGCGGTTTAGTGCATCGGACTCGAGTTCTGGTGGCTAAGTCATCAGGATGTGGGTTCGAATCCCTGTCATGACACTTGTGTCCTTGAACAAGACACATATTTTTTAATTGCTTCTCTTCACAATATAGGCTGTATACTCCCATGGGAGCTGATAGGCATACAAACCTGGGGGGCGGCGGCAAGGGGACAGTTGCCCCCCCCCCCCCCCAACAAAAAAAGCTAGAAGAAAGGGGGGAAAAGGGACTTTTAATTGAAATTGATACTTATGTTTTTATCTGAGTAAAATTACAGGCAAATCAACCCCTCTGCACCTCTTAACCAAAGAGTAGCAGTGAGTAGCGCAGTGACTGGGGGGGGGGGTAATAATGTTGGAGCACCATGAGCATCACTGAGTGACAGATTTGAGTGTATAAATGTATGGTTCAGTATATCAATTAATATACATTGAAATTAATTGGTCAACTCTAACACCCCCCCCCCTCCGAAAATTATGTCTTTGTCCCTGCCTGCCCTCAAAATGTCTGGTTTTGCCGCTGGTCAGATATTGCAAGTTTGTCAATGACAATTTTACAGGAATTTAAATTAGTTACAAATTACATGTAGTTACTTCGTCATTTTTCCTTTGCAGAAGTTTCTGCATTACAAAATGTAATTTGAATTTTAGTGTGCACATGATTAATTAAAAAAAACAAAAAATAAATAAATAACTCTTGAAGTACTGTATTGTGTATTTTAACGCACTCAAGCCCAAAGCCCTCAGAAAATTTTAATTTCTCCAAGGAATGTTGAGACATAGGTGAATCAATTTTTAATAACACAAACATAACGATCTGATTTTCCACTGATGTGTTGTAGTCTATGGCGTTGAAATTGGCGTTGAAAGTTTGGATATATCTTCTGTTTTATGGCCGAACTTGCTGGTTAGCATTAGAGCATTCATAATAAAAGTAATAATAACTAGTTCTTATATAGCGCATTTTACAATAAAGTATCAATGCGCTTTACATTAGTGCCCTGGTCATTGGGCCAACAACATTCCTGTAATCTTTCTCAGCTCCCTGGGGAGTATACGGCCCTGAGCTGCTGTGGCGCCCCGAAGGCTTTTTTAAACACAATATTAACCTCTACCCTCGCAGGTACCCATTTATACCCCTGGGTGAAGAGAAGCAATTTTAGCAAAGCATCTTGCTCAAGGACACAAGTGTCATGACCGGGATTCGAACCCACACTCCGATGACTGGGCCACCAGAACTTGAGTCCGGTGCACTAGACCACTAGACCGCTAGACCGCTCCTAGTGGGGATTTTAAATATTTAAAATTAAAAATTGCCCTAAAAAATAACAATCACCGTTTACAGGGTGACAAAATCCAACTACTTTGAGGGAGTTTTTTTTCAGATGTGCAAGACAATGGGAAGCACTGTTTTGTAAATTTTTATTCTTTACATTGTCATTTCCACTCGGAGGAGCACAAAAACTGATAGACAAAATGGTTCGACTGGCATAAAATTCATTCAACAATTCTGTATGCTATTGAAATTATTTAAAACTAATTACAGTTTTAATAGTGCTAAAAGAAAGTGAAATAAATCTTCTAACTACAAAAACTTAAATTTATCGATTTAATATAAGACAGAAATATTTAACAAAACAAGTTAAGTATTTTGTACAATAAACTTTATAAGGTCATACTTTAAGCAAATTACTCCCAAATATATTGAGCCTCCCCACTCAGAACCCCCACTCAGAACCCTTGCCTCCGAGGCTCCCCTCCCCTCTTGTACCCAAAATGAGATCAAAGAAAAAATAAAATAGGATTTGTTTGGTTTTCGTAACATCTTTTGTGGATAACCTGTAAACTAATTAAAACTAACTGTTTTAAAATGCGTAAATGAATGGTTCAGTACAACTAGGCCTATGTCTTGCACTTTTTGCAAATGTCTTCTCTGGGTAAAGTATGAAGCCCCCCAAATTATTGCTTTGCCTCACCTGCCCCTCCCCCCCCCCACCACATAAAAATGTCTAGTAACACCACTGGTGGAAACCCAAGGATCCCAAAAATGTTTGCGTGGTCAATTGGACAGATTGTAGGCAAATATACAAAATACATACATATGGAAATTTAAAGCCTAAAGCTTGAAAAAAACGTACACATATTATATGTGTGGATTCTAAGAACACTTTAAATTTCATTTTATAGGCATGTAAACTCAATGTTTTAAAGCAACTTTACAACAATTTTTGTTTTTAATAATTCTTCAAGAAATTTGTAAAATTTTAAAAATTAGACAAACCATACATTCCAGTTTCTTTTGTGATTTTGGAAGTAGAAACTTCACAAGGTGGTTTAGCATAGTCTGAAAACACACTGACTGCATAGTATGAGCTGACTTCAATTCAACCAATATGCACTCATAAAGATGGCCGATGGAGTAATGGACCTTTCTTATACATGTGCTCAGACTGAGGCCGCAAGTTGTCAAATCCTGACCAATGTATGATACAAAAATCATGAAACTTATGTTTCTTAAATTGTGCATGAATGGTTTGTTTACAAAGTATAGTACAGTGTTTGTTGATACAATTGGTAACGATAAGAAAAGGCATACTAGATTCAAGTGCACATTTCAAATAAAAATAAACTTGTAATCTTTTGGACGGAAACTGCTGTAATGAATCATTCAACTTTGTGACACTTCTTCAGATGGTGCTCAATCACTGAACAAGCTGTGAAGTACCATCAAGACTCTTTCCTATAATTTAAAAAAGTAAAGATTACAGTTCATCATTAAAAAACTACAATGTTCTTTTTTTATAACATTGTAGAATTTGTATTCATTGTAAAATGACAAACATAAGATAATTCAAGAATACATATTATTCACAATATTTTGTGATAAACTGTACATGAAGTTCAGTCCAAGTTGAATTTACAGCAATGAAATACAAAGATTGGGAAACACAGAGTCATGTTCAGTAGCTGTTGGTGCAATTCTCCTAGCTAAGTGGTTGCTCTTTTTGGGGCTCCTAAATTTCCACTTGTTCACTTCTGAATGCAGCATTTTGGAAAAACAAAAACAAATGGCATTGTGGTTATTGGAAAAGAACTATCCTCTCATTCTAAATCAATTCTAGAAAATGTTAACATTCCTACCTGGTTGTTGTGTTTTACGTGGTCGGAGGATGCCTTCTCGAGATGGAGGTCTAGCTGATATCATTCTTACCCCTGAGGAAACCTTAGGTGTACCCCTCGTGCGACACTGTTCATCATACTCATGGGCTGTTAGAATATGTGTGGAAGGTCAAGGAAAGTCATAAGCATGTTTTCTTCCATTGGCTCAAACAGAAGTTTTGAGTGTAAATCACGTAAAAACAGTAATAACAAAAGACATTTAGAAACCTAGGAAACTTATTGAAAAATTTGGGGCTAGCCCTGAGTGATCATAGAAAATTTGCAACCAAACTTTGCCCCAAGCTTCTAAAAGTTTTGATTACCCTTGAGGTGTATGTCAGTTTCCTTAAAACCCTTTCCTTGTTTCATGTTGAAAGTCTGTGATATTCCAAACAGACTAGTAGTGATACTGTACATAATTAGACAGATAACGAGGGGAGGCAAAGAAAGGTGGGTCTCTTAAAGAGTTCGAAAGGATATTTGCAGTGACTGGTAGAAACAGTTGTTCCATCTCTGTGATGATCTCCACATGGTGTCCAATGGATCCCTGACCACTCTCCCCTTGTACTCCAACAGCTATGGCATACAGCTGCAACTCAAGCAACGCTTTCATCCCAGCTGAAACCTAATCCATTAAGAAGAAAGGGTCACTTGTTATTTTGCTGGAAGTAAAATAGCATCCTTCCAAGTGATACTAGCCTGTTGCTCTCCTGTTCTGTTACACAGTTTGCTTCTGTTACGTTTTGATGAAAATTTCTCATTAATTTTCCAATTTCTTTGAGGAAAATTCAATGCCCTTTTTTTTGTTTGGATGACAGGGGAAATGTGGCACAGAAAAATCTAGACTGCACGAAAAGTACGGGGCTGGTTCATTTGATTGTAAATTGATATTGAGGCAGCTGTTGATGTTATAGCAATTGTTCACATTTGAGAGAGATTATTTTGGCAAGGGCCGACTTCCAGACAAGTAGGCCTATAAGAAACCACTATTACAAACCAGTAGTTCAGCCTTTGAACACCTGAATTGATATTCGAAGATCAAAGAGTATTTTCTCTTTCTGTTGTTCCTTGTGGTGTGATACATGTGAGTATTTTGTATTTCTTCAACATGTTCAATCCCTAGTAGATGTAATCTGAAGCATTGACTAGGTTTCCCCAATAGGGAAATAATGTACTCACGGGTCCTGGCTTGTACACAACTTGAAGTCCAGTTGCAGGTGGTGGCTGTTTCACTTTAAACCTGCAGGAGTCAATCCCAAAGTTCTTAAGGTTGACTGTAAAGGCATATGTGCAGCCCTCACATAGTGTCCCAAAGTGCACCTCTCCTGGGACCAGCTCAAACCCTCTCATCTGAGAGAGGGGGGCAATTCCTTTTGCCTCAGCCCCTGCAATAGAGGAGGTGTAGACCTTACGTCTAACAGGGTCCTCAAGAACTTGAAACTGCAGAAAAGAAGAAGAAAATGTTAGCTACATAATCTTCTTGTAGTTCATTAGTGTTTCTGAATTAAACAGTGTCTTACTCCACTTTCATACTTCATTGTTTTGGGCTCTTCAAAGGTTATACTTTCTACTGAAACAACTGCTTACTACTGTGCACTTTTGTGACCCTGTTATCATTTGAGTGTGAATTCTATTGTAAGAAGATCTACAGAATGGGACAGAAGTTCTTCATCACTCTGCTAAGGGCATCAAAAATCAAATTCTCTTTATAGTGTTCAACTGTGTTTGAACAGTAGAGATATATCCATTTAACAATGGTTTATACAAAACTGTCGTGAAATGCCACCGTATGTTGTCAACTTACATGTTCATTAGGCACCATGCCAGGCCTCTGTCCCAAGATGGCTGCTGGAAGTCGAACAGTCTCCTTCCTTGGTTCCCCATTGACATCTACCAGCAGGCTCTTGGTCAGGATGAGATCACTCCCAGCTGACGGGATACCATCTCCCTCCATGCCTGATGCTCTATTCCCATTGAACTGGCTCAGAGAACGGGGCTCATCCACCTGATTGTTTGCATTAACACTGTTTCTATCTATGAAACAAACCCAAAAAATACAAAATTATTGTTCTCTGTTGTCGATACACATTTTGGGCCAACATCTATTTTCTATTTATTTTCTATTGTAAATTTCTCAGAAGCCTCCAGCATAAAAAAGATACACTAACTTGAGTGGTGCAGCACACAAACAAGTTTAGTTGTTTTGTTTTTCAAAAGTGCCCCTGTTGAAAGGTATATTACCCCTTTAGTCACTGTACCACCCAAAACCCCCGGCCTTTACTCACTGAACCACCTGAAACTGCCCGAGATTACAAAATACTTTGTATCTCAGGTTTTACTCATGGTAGCAGATCACACCAAACAGCAGTAGATAGAGCATGATATAATGTATGGTCACCACTGAAAAATTATGTAATCGACTTCCAAAAGTTTAGAGGTCGGAAAAGTACAGACCATATTGTATGTACAATGCATTTTACGCAAAATAATGTATACAGCTACAGCAACCATGTTTGCGTTCGTTGTGTTTTTTACACATTATTGAAAGGAACTTACATTCTTAATGAATTTAATTTTTATCTGTAAGTAATAAATACATTATTGGTCATTTCCAAAGGTATGATTTTGATTTAATCACTTTGTTTTAATTCGGCACACTTGACAAAGTTGTGTGCACAACTTTCTGTGCATTGCTAAAGCAATCCAAATGTACATTACAAGTTTTTACAATTTAGTTGATGTGTCATTATATTTACAAGCTCAAAGCTTCAATTAATAAAAGCAAATAAAAAAATACAAATCATTTGAAAGATAATTGTATCCTGTACAAAATAAACCAAACTTGTAATGCAAAAAATTAATCACAACGAAAGTTATATCATGATTCCTGCATTAATTTGAGACTTTTCCCTGCCCTGTTCAGTGAGTAAATGACTTACATTGAAGTAGTGCATAAGTGCTAATGGGTTAAAATAAAGCATAACAAAAACCTTTTAATGTACCATTATAAGCACTTACCAGTGTAGCCAGAGCGATCAGTATATGCTCCCTCATCTGCATGCTCAGGTATAGTAGATGGATGATTAGGAAATGATGCATAACTAGATGGAGTCTCACTGGGTAGAACTGCTGTCTGGGAGTTAGTGTTATCTGTCAACCCTCCTGGGGTGGGGTTGCCTAAAACACATGCATTAAAGAAGATAGTTAACCAAGTCTGCTTTTTTGTTCGCAACATGCAATACATATTTTGTGCAATACATATGACACTTGTGTCCACAGATTCAGTTTTATAATGCAATGTTGTATTTCTATGTTAGAACTAACCTGGTCTGGTAGCTGGTCCTTGTAATTGTGAGGCATGTGCAGGTGTTGGGTTATTAGGACGGAGAGGGGTAGGTGTTCCCTGACCACCAGCATGGGCTGGAGTGGGATTCAATGGACGCACATCAGCGGGACTTGAAGATGTTATTGGGGCTGCAAAACAATTAAACAGTTTATGATAACCATATAATAATAAAAGGCACTAATGACTATAGTATTTCCTTTACAACCCATCAAATGAACTAAATGTTTATTGAACTAAACATAAATACTTGACTCTCATTCTCCGAAGCAATGGTTTTGCAGTTATAGCTTGGTTGTGCACTTTATGAAAATTCACCTAAAGGGGCCCTTAAGGCAACCCCTCCCAATATCTGTACCTACACCCTTCACCTTGTTCAATAACTTTGTGTGACATAATAAAAAGGTGTTTTTATTTACCATTGATGGTAAGGTTGACTGGTGAAGGCTGTTTTTGTGGCGAGGCGCTGTCTGAGGGCTCACTTTGTCGAGAAGAATCTTGAGCAACTAATAAAAGTTGTTTAAAACAATCAATAAAATAAAATACAAAGTGATTAGAATTTTCCTTTGTCCATTTTCTCATCACTGCCCAAACACTGCTCTGTTTTGATGATTCTAGATATATGTATTTCAACACAAAGTACAGGTTTTGTAGATATAATTTTTGTTTTGCAAGTTTCAATCTGAAATTGAACTCATAGTTCATACCAAAACAAATCTTCCCCAGACTTGTCCCTTGAAAATACTGTCAAAGTTGAGAAAAGAACATTTAAAGACGCAACAAATCAAAAAGTGCCTGATTGACGTGCACAAAACTCCTGACAAGACAAATCATTTTTTAAACTGTTTTCACTAAAAAAGACGTGGTAACATTTTTTAACAGGTTGGTTGTATGGTGTGTTTATTACAAATAAGAAAATGGGAACTAAAACACTCTTCCAAAAATTGGTTATGTAATATATCCCTTGAGTTACAGCCAGGTTTTAGCTTATGATCTTAATCAGTGCTCAGCGACTAAACTAATATACCAGGATTAATGACGGCACACCACTGGTTCTTTATTAAATATCTCAAGAAGTGGAGGTTATTAAATTGACATGTGACAGGGGCAATACCTTGGGGTTGACTCCCAGGTGATTCAGATGGTGTACTGGGCAGACTGAAAGCAGTTCCTTGTCCATCCCCTTGCCTTGTTGCCTCAGCCAGATCCTTGGTCAAGTTCTCCATGTCTGGACCCTTAGCCGCATTCTGACCCAGGATAAAGCTCTCCCCCCATTCACTCTTGAAGTAAGGTGGTACCTCATGGTTACGCAAGGCCTTGCGCAGATTCTGTTCTTTAACGAGGTCTCGTCTGTTTGAAAACAAATATTTGTGTTTGGGATATTTTCCATGACAGTAAATTAATCAAATTACAGAATAAATTGCACATGCATAAAAATTTGAATAGGTATATTTTTGACTTCAAAAATGGATTAATAAGTGAATAAGTGAGTGGTGACGAGGTCTGAAATGGCAGTTTTATACCAGTAGGGTCATGGATATCCCATGACCAAGACCCGTTTAAGATCCAGTCACTACTCTTTTATTCCCCATTCATAAATACTCTATGTGCAAAAAGCTTAGTAATGCAGGAAAATCTGTAAAACTTTTCTTGGTTTTGTGTATTTTCAATTCCTGTCCCCATTTCACGAGGGGTCAAATTACACTAGGAGTCAAATTACACGAGACATCAAATTGCACGAGACGCTCAATGGTTGTGCATACGCGCACATAAATATGAACTTGTAACAATATTAACATGCCTTCACTACATGATATCATATTGTAGGCTTGCAAAGTGTCTTGTAATTTTAACTTTCACATTACCAAAAATGTACTTCATCCTACAAAATATTCTTCTGGACTACATACCTGACTTTGTCCCAATCCTCCTGTGTGTATTTATCCTTGGGCTTAGGAGGTGGGGGTACAGGAGGGGGTGCAGTGGCCTTCTCATACAAGATCTTGACATTATCAGCATCAGATACATCTCTTGGTTTTGTTATCGATAAGGCATCTTTTGGTGGGGCACGATGAGTGCTGTCATCTGCCACTGCATCAGCAGGGACTGTCTTGGTGTCATCTCCCTCATCCTTAAAAAAAGGATAAAATTAAAATGTGTTTGCCTGATGAGCTTCGTTGGTATTCTTTTCTTTTCTTTTTTAGGGGTAGGGTGGCAAAAATATGAATAAAACTGTAAAAGTCTTGTAAAAGATTATTCCAAAAACTTTTCTAAAAAAGATTTAGCACCATCTTGCGCAGCTTATTAACTTTCTTGACCATAAATTAAGCACAAGTTTCTATTAAGAAGGTAATGGTTCATGCAACAACAGTCCAATTGAAAAAATAAAAAATTAAACTTCTTTATGAAACTTGGTAAATAATGAATTACCTGTGCCAAGATGCTAGCCAGAAGCTCTCCAGCTTTAACTCTCTCTGCTTCATCTCTAGGCTCCCTCACTTCTTCATCTGCCCACCTCCAGTCCTTACTCTTTATCTCCTTGGCATATGCCTCAAGCCCTGCCCTCATCTTTTGTCTTAACTCCTCATCAATTGGTTTATACTCAACAAATTGTCGGATCTCAAGTTCTTTGGGACACTTTGGAACAGGGAGACAACTTTTACTTGTTGAACGAGAACCAACAGCAAGCCCCTTCCCAACACTGGTTCCAAATTTAGGGCCAGGAGTTTTGTATTCACGAGCTGGAAGCTTTGTGAAGTCACGAGAGCGAAGGTTTGGTGGGACGATATTGGGCTCATCCAGGGTCATCAGCCAGGCCTTACTGAGGCTAGTGGTGTAGGGCTGCATAATGGTGATGCCATTGACATCTGGATGGTCTGGAAGAGGGTCACTCAAGATGGCAGTGTTTGGGTCCAAGCTAGCTTGTTTGAAGTATGACTCTATATCTTTACCACGGAGAAGCTCAATACCACTTCCATCTTCATTGATAACAAAGAACCTTGGTAGATGGCGGTCACATTTCACACTCTCGTTACCCTCTACATCCTTATTATCCCCATCAGTTTTAGACTTCATGACTTTTGTCTCTCCTGTTGACTGCACCGTGAAGACATTGCCTACTTCATCCTCCATCTCAAAGACTATTGGTTTGTGATGTCTCATTGTGTATGCCTTGGGTTCTGCATCCGCTCTCTCAACTGGAGGCAAGTATCCCACTGTCCCTTCACTTTTGACAGTCACCCTGCCACCCTCATGGTGAAGAACTTCATAGGAACCATCAGGAATGCTTATGATCTCTGTACCACTACCAAAGATTGTGGTAGCTAGGCTGTCTTCACTGTTAAAGATGACAGTGGCATAGCCAGGACATTCAATCTTGTAGTGTTTGATCAACTTAAATCCAGCTGAGCCTACCTCACCTAAGCAAAATAAAAAAAAAACATGCAGTATAATGTTTTAAAATAATAATAATAATAAGTGATGCTTGAAGCTTTGCATAATGTGAACAATAGGAAACTATAACTAGTGAACTAGTAAAATTTGCAGGTACAACCATATAAAAATCTCTTTTGGGAGGAGTGTTGGCTCTGAAAAGAGCCTGTGTGGTCTCGACGTTTTGAACAGTATACTCTGTGCATCTTCATAGATAGTTTAATTAGATCCAGGCTATAAAGCCTCAAAATCTACCACAAGTGGTCCAAGACATAAAAATTTAATTATATTCTGCACAAATAAAGTTTTGAGCCCAAGTGCATTTTTAAAATCAAATACATGCTCAAACATAAAGAAATAGCTGTAGCAAAGATGTTACTCTGTACATTTTGTGTACAAACCTGTTTCAGCTAGCTCTTCAGAATCTTCGGGAATGTCCATACGGCTGTAGTAAGTGGTGATTCGTGTACCTTCATTGTGATCTACAATGCGAGATCCATCTGGGCGTTGCAATACCACAACACGATCCTCCCTTGTACACATCACCTAAATTAAAAAAAATAAACCCAAATTACTCTAAACCAGGTCAAGTCTTTGACAATTACCAAGTTCTTGTAGAATTTAATGACAGCCTTTCGCTTCTAGAAATACTAATACTGAATGACGTTTGAAATACTTATTGAAAAGGTTAAATAATGCTGCTGAGTGTGAAAAAAATATAACTCTTCAAAAGTTCTAATCAACAATGAAACCTAAATCAGAAACTCACCTCGTAAGTCAAAGGGTCAGTTGCAGAATACATCATGCATGATTTGAGCTCATACAGACTGCCATCTGATTTGGTACCTATACGGGTACCATCCTTAGCTGTAGTTACCCATTCACTGATGCAAGGGTCTTCAACTGTGACCCCTTCCTGGCCTTCCTCTGGCTTCTCACCCCCAGAGATGGCTGCTGTCTTGCTGCTTGCTCCTTTGATAGAGCCTGTGAGATGAAATGGATTTTTTTAAAGAGGCTTAACAATAACTTCCAATAAGGGTATGATATCGTTTCCCCATCTATTTAGAGACCAGTGACCCAGCACAATTTAAAAGCTTTTAATAAATAATCAGGATTTTTTATTTTTTAATACAATCAAAGTAATTGATACTTTTTCAAGTCCACCTTTGAATTTAGATTCACTTTCCCACATTAAAAGAGCATAAATTTCATCGTGTCACTGGAGGTTTTCAAGCTGTGCAGTTGAGAGCAGACTTTTGTGGAAGTATTTGAAATGTTATATTACCCTTGCATATACAAGGCTTACATGTTTAGAATTAAACAAACACTGGGGTAAACTGTCATGTCTGCTACCACCTAAAGTCTCAGACATCTCTCATTAATAACAACCATACAATTTATATGTAAACAAAGTACCTTTCTTGGCTGCTGCCTCTGACACTTGTGTACTGATTCCACTGCCTCCTCGCTGTGGGGATTGCTCCCTGCTTTGGGATGGGCTTGACATGAACTGACTAGATGTAGAGGCTCCTTGACTGACACTAACAACACCATCAGCAAACAAGACCTGTGAATTATAAAGCTCATTAAGGGCACTCTAGCCTAAAAGCTGTAACGAACACCAAATGGCAATTTAACTGCAAAGATGAAAAAACGTACAACGTAAAGCAATTTTTTTAAACGATTGACACTGGATGACCTGTATACATGCCAATATTTTCCAAGTCAGCAAATGGGTGACTTGTTAACAAGTCATTGTGTAAAATCAAATACTGAAACAAATGTCGTACGGACATTTTGTTTTGGATTGTGCACAGAGGTTTTGCTTATAGTGCAGGGGTAATTGTGTAATCCCCGATTCCAGACCCTTTGCCTTTTTGTTCCAAAAAGAGGATTGCGTGGCATTGAGAGGATTTCACCATTGTGTATTCATTGTATTTCGGCTCAATGGACGCAAGTCCGAATGAACCGAGTTTCCAGCCTTGGTTCCGGATGTAGGACCAATTATAGGCTGTGGTACAAGGCCAAGGTTTTGCAATTCACAGTGCATGAATTTGACATTTTTTTGATAAAGATACCAAGAATTTTAGTGCTACGAGGATTATCTTTGTTCTCTTGGCTTTGTCAAGTCAAGGTTTCTTTGTGCAAGTGGTACTCTCATAGAAAATTGATTCCGGCGATTCCGGGAAAATAATCCCATCAGGCTCGACAGAAAAAAGAATGGAAGATTCTCCGCGGGAACTGGCTAAATAATGTACAAAGCTTCCAAAACAGACTTGTAACTTTGTCATTTCATCTTGAAAATAAAGTCTTTTTTTATGGTGAAAAGCTTAATGAGTTAAGAAGAATAACAAAAAATCCATACTGTCAACATAAGTGTTACTCCAAGCTAGCAAATACTGTGGTTATATTAGTACCTGTACAGTGCCATCTTTCATGATCTTAATGACACTACCATCACTAGTTATTAGTCGAGACTTCTCCTTCATAGCGGGAACCTGACGGGTAGACTCACATTCCTGCTGCCCTGATGTCTTAAAGGGGTAGCTCTGCCTCACCGAGAGACGGCTTGAAGATTGGGGTTCAAATTGCGCCACTCCTAAAATACAAATTAAGGAGTTATTTGAAGATTCATGTGTGGGTAAAAATATAACATGATCCAATTTTTTAAAGTGTGCAGTGTTCACCTGATATCATCATCAAATTATCTTTAAAGCAATAACATCTATCATGATCTAAACGTACGTTCGCTTGTTTTTAAACTGATATATAGTACTTTTAAATTTTAAAGAATACAAACAAATATCATTAATTCCATGGCTATTATGCCTATTATGCCTGGGCTTGAAAAGTTCAATGTATTCATGTGTAAAACTCTTTCTAACTATGGTCTTATTTGCTTGTAACAATTCACAACATTAAATTTACTTTGAGGTAACTTTAAGCAAATACCCATGATTGTTTTGAACACTGCTGTACTTGAGCATTTTCTGACCTGCATCTTTTTCTAAGAGGTAATTGACATGGAGGCCATCTGGACAAGAGACAAAGAGCTGCTGGAAGGGGGGCTCCTCTGGCTCGTGAGACTTCTTTGTGGCATCCTCCAGTGACTTTCTCTTCCTCTCCTCTTCCTAAAGGCAAATAAGACAGAAAATCAAGACAAATTATGACTGCTGTCAGTCAAGGTTGATTGAGGGGAAATGTTGAAAAAGAGAACACCTAACAAATTTCTTTCATAAATTCAGTAATTAGCATTTGAAATCCCATGTTCTGTATGAAACAAATAAATGAAGGATTTCACCAAAACAAGTTGCTTTTAAAAAGTTGCACACTAATTTAAGTTACGTATTTCTAAGCAAGATTTGAAAACATCCTCTTCCAAAAACAAATGTTCCTCTTGATTGTATTTTCCCCTTCAAAAATTAATTTCAATTTTTATAAATAAATTGCAAAGTTACCAGACCTCTTTCTGTTGTTGCTCCAGCTGCAGTTGAGCCTGCCTCTCAGCCTCTTGCTGCTGCTGCTGCTGTTTCTTTCCCTTCTTGGCCGACCCCGCCCTAGTCCCCTTAGGAGATGAGATGGTAGGGGGTGGAGATGGGCTTGGAGGTGGAGGAACATAGATCTCTACCTCTTGCTTTGTCTCTTCTAGAGAAAGTTTACAAAAAGAACTTAAGAAATTAGTACAAATTAATGTTTAATTGCTTTGAAGTCCTGTGTAAAACTGCTAAGGTTACTCCTGTTAGACTTGACCCCATAATCTTCCTTGTTCCAGAGATGTTCTACCATGGTGAAGAGAGACCAACCTGATTGCTCCATGTACTTGTATGATTAGAATACATCCTAATTTCAGTTTTAATTATACCATCAAAACATTTTTTCTCCCTTGGTATTTTGAAAACCTATGTTTTAAAAGCAGAAACATTTCATTTTGCAGATTTCACATTCTTTACAGAAACGTAGTATTTTCAGTCACACAAGCATTTTTTACCTGCTCCAAAGGGAGTTCCCTTGTTGCCATAGTTACTGAGAGCAAACACCATGCCATCACTAAGGGTTGCAGTAAATGAGCCAAAGGTGCTGATTGGCTTAGGTCTCTCCTCTGCTGGTTCAGGTGCATTGGGTTCATCCAATGTGCCATCCTGTTGCATCTGGCCCATACCCTTGACTGGTGAATCCCCTAGGAAAATTGTACAGTTAAATGGTTATTAATTTCTTAAATATAATAATTTGAGACAAACTTAATCAAGGTGTAGTTTGGGAGTCTATTGTTTGCAGTAATATCCTTCTAATGATCATTTTCCTGCAAATTGCAGCTGATATCTCTTATAATTATTGATTAGTAATACCCAAAAGCAAGCGCAACGACCTGTTAAAGTAGCATAGCTGCCAAAATGAAGAGTTTTATAACTATGAAGATATGCTGGCATTTTAAAGCAGGACTGCAAAAAACAAGCTGTTATTTCATTAGCAATGATAATAGCCTTATACTTTTAGATTGAAATCATATGGGAATTATAAACATAAACATATAAGTAAAGCATTAATCAAGCAGTGTGTGTAATACATGCAAAAAAATTAAACTGCATTGTGAAGTTGTGTTGTTAAAGTGCTCGTTTTGTTAACATTGGGAATTGAAAAAACAACCACCTGGCTTACTTCACTTTCAAAAGCATTGTAAAAGTACTTTTTCTCATATCATCCAAAAGTTTCAATTTACTTTTGTTTGAGAAAACTTGCTTGATGTTTCAAAGAAAAGAAAACTAAAAGATTTGCCAAAAAATCTTTTTCTATAACAAATGTAAAAATTGCATCGGGGATAAAGAACATTATTTTTGTTTTACCCTTACATCGATGTGGGATAAGCACTGTATAGTCCGTGCTTTTAACTTTCAAAGATGTCAAGATTGTAAAAAAATTACAATTGACAGCAACGTCACACATTAGGAGTTTTGATATAAAATCATTTGCTCAGTTTCAGAGAAAAATCTCAGAGTACAAAAAGTACACAATGCTTTTAAAAATAAATTGTCAAAATCTGTGGATAGAAAGGTACTTGATTGATTCAATGAATCAGCAAAAAGCAACAGCACCCAGTGAATAATCGCACACATTGTAGCACACTGACTGACCATCGCGCGACTCCGCGAATTGTGAGCCACTAACAGAGCCAGATCTTATTGACAGCTCCTCACTGGCTAGGCTACCAGCATCATCCTCGATCAAATCCTGTAAGAGCTTAGACTCTGACCGCTGTTGGACTGAAATGGGTTAGGTTGCAAAATCATGAATGTATGTCAGTGTACTGAACATGAGTATGTAAAGGTTGATGATTGATTCAATCATTCTCCTCTAGGTGATTTGATCAGTCTTTTATCAAACCCTTGCATGGATATTTGCCACTGTGAAACTTTAAGGGTTTGGATATACAAAACTGAATTCCCAAATATCTCATCACTGACAGCTCAATTGAAAATTGTTGTGATAGTAAGGGGGTTATATTATTATTCAATTTTTATTTAATTTTTTACATTTTTTAATTTATTGTTCTTAATTTGTTTTATTTTTATTTTACTTATTGATTTTTTTTGTGGGGGAGGAATCCTCAATATTCTTTGCTTGACATCACAATGGATTCACAAGCTCTTTATATTCCCACTATTTGCAAAATGCTTGGACATATTGTGTGATTTATGTTCAAAAATATCCTGACGTACCTCACCCTTGTGTGCACATTGTAGATGTTCCTTTCTTTAAAACCAATATATTATTCCCAAACCCACTTTATATTTCATTGAGCAAAATACATTTTCTGCTCCTACCTTCATCTTTCTCCTGTTTTTCATTGTCAGCTTTCTCAACCACTGCCTCCTCCTCCGTCTTCATCTTCAACTCATTCTCACTTATCTCACGTGGGTTGAGGAGATGGATCACAAAGACATGGCCGTCCTTCAGTACAGATGTCTTCATAAATGTTGGGCCTATGACATTGGCAGTAGATCAGAGGTAAGAAACTGAAATTTTTAACACTCTACTCTGGGAGGGAAAAGTGCAGTACCCAACCATCAGATTTTCACTCATCACAATAAAAAGTAATGTCTTTTTTACCTATCAAAGATTCTGTTTTTGGTCATAATGAGTGAATAAGTGTTAAGTGGTGATTGGGTACAGCACTATTCCCTGAATGAATTCCACTATAAGAAATGTATGAACAACTGTAAAAATCCATACCAAAACCAGGCTCATCAAATGAAAACTTAGAGCTTTCAAATAACACATAATTATGCTTATAACGTAAGTATTTATCAACATATAGAATGTTTAAGGCGTTATATCACATTGATACCATGACTGATGTTTTGGTTGTCTTTACTTTTGACACAATTTTAGTTATTTACATGCACTGCCTGTTTTGGGGGCATGGAGTGTCACGACTCCTGAGTTCTTATTAACTTTCCTTTAACAATACTGGAATGGAACTCTCTAAAATAATCTCAAATAAACCCTGTAAGTATTCTCGATGAAATGCAGCAAGTTTTTCTAACAGAATGCCCTGACTGTTCCCAATGGAATTATAAGTTTTCCTGAGTTTTTGAGAGACTTCCTTAACACTTTATGATGCAAAACCCTGATGAGAGAAATTTGTTTACAAACATTGGGCTGTATCAATGACTTACCATCAATGAATTCTGTTTTCTCTGTGCGTATCTGGCCTCCATCACATGGAAACAGAGTGGTAACAAAACCACTTGCATGAATCAAATCATTACCAACATCATACCCAACAAACTGTAAGCAAAAAAGAGAAACATAAATACAAAATATCTATCCTAAATAAAAAAAGTAACTTTAACTGATAAAAATCACATCCAATTTATTGCTGACATTATAACTAACTGTTTTTGAGCATTTTGATACCAAAATTCTAATCAACAAAAGAAGAGACCAAAAACCACTTCTTTGAAGCAGACTGCCAATTCCCTATTTGACATTGTGAAGTTTATTTATTTTATACAGTTTATAAAGTCTTTAAATGATGGATTAACAAAATATATATTTGTAGGATTTTATGGATTGTATGGTCCTTACCCGACTACTTCTTCTTCAAACAAATTTTATATTTTAGAAACTTACAGGATATTCTCGTTCTGGTTCCTTAGGCTCCTCTGGCACTCCCTCTCCTGCCTTCTCTTCCTCTCCTGTCGACCCCTTATCACCTTTGACTCCCTTTTTGCTGTTACGACCACTCTCTTTGGAGGGGGATGTGGCTCGCTTGTCCTTCTTGTCTTCTTTCTTGTCTTTGTCTTCTTTCTTTGGGGATGCTGAGCGGGAGCGAGATCTGAAAACACAAATTGGAAGATAAATTAGAAAAATCTGCAAGAGAAACTCCGTTTTTCTGCATTTGTTTGCGGGTGACACACTTTCTAAAGTTACTTGATTTCTAAAGACACTGACTGACCTTGGTCTTCCTTTCTTTTCTTTCTCCAGTCGTTTCTTTTCTTCCTCTTCTCGAATCTTGTCTTGTTCCAGCTTCCAGGCCTTCATAGAATTTGGCCTCATAAACTGACCACTGTTGGGGTCCAGGTGATCAATTGAGTGGGTGGGGCTTACACTACGCTTTCCTAATATTGAGTAACAATAATGCATTGTAAATATCAGACCTCATCATTTCACAGACATAAATCCTCGTGTGGATTATCTAACAAAATATCTCGAGGGTCTTAAACATTTCTCAACAAATACTAATGATACTGTCAAAATGTTTCAACTATTTTCCCGCCAACAAATATTTTTTACAATAGATCAGAATTAAAAAATAATTTCCTTGCAAATGATACAGTACATGAAAAGCAATGGGCTTTTTTAACACTTAATTACACAGACAATATTTTTGAAATTGCCGCTTGCACACACAAAACAAAAAAGATTAATAATTGTACATTCCAGGTGCTTTGAGGCTTTACCTTTAGGAGATTTTGAGCGTGACTTTTTCGGGGATCCTGACCTGGCTCGACTCTTGCCACTAGAGGGTCTAGAGACAGATGGTGATGGGGTAGCAGCAGCAGCAGCCCTCATGGCTTCTAGCTCTTTACGTCTCATCTCAGCTTGGTACTTCTCTTCCTCAACATCCACCCAGTCCTTGATGTGATCAGCAACATGCTCCATGTAGTTCCTATCAGATGTAAAAACAGAAATAACCCTGATGTTACAGAGAAAATATTCCTTAAAACAAATTCCTTAGCAAACAGAAGCGAGCAACAAGCCATAAACAATACACTCAACATGAATGTTGAGAGATTATCTAATTCTGCTCAATGGTAAAAAAGACACATACACCCCTAGCAAAAAAAACCACATTTTTTTTGTCGCTAACCAGTTATCAATACTTGAATATAAATTATTTAATTCATAAAATAGTTTTAAAAAGGCTGTAAAGTGCCTGTGTGTAGCTTTAAAGATTTACCACAATTCTTTGTTTATTTTTATGTTTATTTTTGTGTTCACACTCCACAAATAATCCTACTGAATCTATGGCTTTACACTTTGCTTCTCATTCACATGAAACAAAATATGAAATGACTTTAAACAACTACAGCATACCTGAAGCCAACGTTAGAATGTAACTTGGTACTCCATGGTTCATGATTCTTGAGATCAGGACCGATGGGATTATGCATGACTACCAGAAGAGAGTGGTCCCTCTTGTGGTAGTATGTGTCCATGTATGGGTGAACCTCACATGCATCTTGAAGAACCTGAGAAATTTATTTTAAGATGTCGAATGAAAAGTATAAAAACAATTTAAACAAATTAAAACAGTGCTCTAATATAAATAATAACAACATAATACACAGTTTTGTGGTTTTATAATTTATGTGCTGGCGGCTTGAGTCATCAGAATATGGGTTTCTGCTGTATCAGAATGAATGGGTTAATGAGGAATTCTTCGAGGAACTAAGGACTTAGTACATGTAGTTACAAAGCAAAGCTATTCTGCGCTAAGTACTACCTGCTGAGAATGGTGTTTGAAACACAGAATGGCACAATAAAGCAATAACAGGACACTGTTTTTCACAACTTGTCAAGCACTCTTGTGGACTCTTTACCTGAAGTAGAACTCTTGGTTCCAAGTACTCAGCATAACGCCAATCATCCAGGTTCCTCTCTGGCTTCTCGCCTATCTCCTGAACCCCAATACTCCCTATTGAGTTAGATCTTGACCTCTGACCTTTAGTGACCTGGGGATCCAGGGAGTTTTCTGAAGAGGTAGCTTGGGAATCTAAGACCTGTGGCTCCTTGGAGGGGAGGATGGGGTTGCCAGAGGCATCCTTTTCAAAGTGAACTGTAGGATTCAAACGAAACAATTTAGGCCTATCAGAAACAACTGTCAAATTTCCATTTTCTTTAACTAATTGCAACACTTCCACACAATATAACACTCCCTTTAAGTTATCTCAAGATATTAAAATTTTGCTGTACATGTCAGATTATAAGTGAAATTCTCGACACAAACACATACACAACACTATATCTGCTACACATTGATCAACATGCAAATGTGAATACAACTTATTGGGACAACATCATATTTAAATAAAGTCTAAGGGTTAAAATGTTCTACCTTGGCAGTGTTAAAAGAAAAACATCACAGCTTTGTGACAAAGGAGTCTCCCAGTTGAACTGTACTCAACTTTTGTCATTCAATGCCTTACTATGTTTTGATGATTAAAATACAGCTATGTGAAAACATGCGATTACGGACACAAATGTTCTCAGTACAAAATATTTAAACAAAATGTGAGCCATGCATAAACTGCTTTTGATCTAAAACAAAAACAATTCTAATGTAGCACTAATTAACAACTAACTAGTCAAGTAGTGAAAATACCTTCTGTGTGTTCCAAAGAATAGTGATGTGCAGCACAAACTCCTTGTTACAATACATGTACATGAAGAAGTTTGTGCATTTAAATATAGTTACCATTGAAGCAAGTGAAAGAAGAAAGAAAATAAACTAACATGAAACAGTATTCTGAGAGAGTTTTCCTTTTAAATTAGAAGAAAAAAATCCATAGGTGTAAATACAAAAAAGAAGAAATTGAAACATTTTTTAGCACTGATACATAAATATAAGCAAACAGATACAACAAAATTTTCGTTAAAATTCCACCATTATTATTTATTCATCTACTCTCAGGTGCCATACCTGTGCTCTTGACTGACTTGGCACTGCAGGCGGACCCTTGACGGGATTTGGGCATGGGTTCATTCTTTAGTATCCCACTAGATGTCAGATCACTGTGAGCACTCTTTGCAGAGCCTGGTTTGGAGCTTGGCTTACCGGAAGATTGAATACCTGGAAAAACAAAACAAAGAATCAAACAAACAAATAATTGGAGGTAAGCTTTAAAGGAAGAGTACAAGAGCATAAATGGACATTTTTAAGTACAATCTAGTATCATTTTGAATAATCAAGGGGTTTATGGAAACTAATCAGTAAGCGTTTCAGCTTAATGTTGGGTCTGTATAGAATCGACATGAAAAATTGTTATGTGGGGTGGGTAGTCCCTTCAAAGTTTTCAGTGGAACTTCCTTCTGCTTTTAATCTTCATTGGTAGTTCACAGTGTTCTTTTTAAAGTTATAATCTAAAAAAAAATGTATCAATAATGCAGTTTTATTTTACCATTAGCTATGGCCATAGGTACAGAAATCTCCAGCGGATCCTCCTGTTTGACAAAGAGAGGATACGGATCATCCCATACGATCTTGCCTTCACTAGTTGTGCTCTTGAGGATGTTGCCACCAGAGTCAGTTCCTCTCAGCTTCAGGCTCTCAAAGACAAACTGTCTGAAGGCGTGGTCCACTTTGGCCTGGTCCACCATGCCAATAGCACAGTGCTGAATCAACTCCTGTCAGGACAAAAAACATTTTACTAGCAACATCAATCCTTTCATTTGGATTTGGCTTACATTTATACTATATAATCAGGCAGCTGATTCCAGAAGACCGGGCACAGCAAAGGATCTCACTCAGCTAAATTTATGCCACAGAGTGGTATAAAAAACCTCCCCCAAGGTTTACACCCAAAGGATTCAGAGATGCTTTACATACCTGCAAACGAGCAGCCCTCTGCTTTAAGACAGCCAACCAAGGTCTTGGAAACTCTCGCAGCTTCGCCACAGGAATGTAGTCCATCATGGCAAGCTCTGCCTCCAGTGGATTGAATCCATTCAGCATCTTAAGATGGTGGAGTCGCCGGGCTATGTCATCACCACTCCGGTAGAAGTAAGGCTTGGTGGCATCCCCACTAGACACGGGAGACTTGGAGGTAAGACTATGGAAACTGTTCTCCAGATTCTTGGGAGGAAATTAGATTTTATACTTCCCTTATATGATATGTTTAACATTTTTTAAACGTCAAGTACAATTCAATTGACAAAAAAAGATCAAACACCCTCACAAACAGGAGACAATAAAGAAAAGACACTTGGCTGATAAGTTTGATTTAGTCTTTGAGAAAGACTCTGCCATGGTCGCAACGTGAAGTTTAACTGACAACTTGACTCAAACATAAGTTAAAAAAAGCATCATGTATCACCACAAATAACTACATATCTAGACCATATTTCTTGGTTCCAACTATTAATATAAATTGTATTCACTTCCATCAAGCCCATAACGCCCCCCCCCCAAGAAACACTTCTCACTTTCAAAGAGAAATTTCCAACCTGTTTATCCTGTGCCGATAGGTGCAGCTTGTTTGTCATACCCTCAATATGGGCAGCTAGTATGGGATCTAGACCATCATCCCTAGGTGTATGTGCCTTTTCACTGGGTGGCAACAGGTCCTCTTCTGTTGCTGTAATCTGTAGGGGAAAACAATCATGGAGTCTAAGGCCGTGTTTGAATTAACCGTTGCAACTGTGACTGCGGCTTGGTTGCCATGTTGACACATGTTGAGGCATAAGATGCCCATAGCAACAGCCACAGCCGCCAATTCCGACACGGCCCAAGTTAGTTTCCTTACATCCATTATGAGGATTTTAGAGCCGAGTGTCATACATACAACAGACTACTTATCTTCAAATCACTTTATTAGTTTTACTTGTTGACGGTATAAAAGTGAAAAATCACAGCACAGTGATGAAGTCTTTTAAGAGATAACCTAGATGCTAGATTAAGGCACTTCATGACATTATCTCTGTTCATCAGGCATACTTATAGACCATTCCTCAAGCTTTCTCTACTCCCTAGGGAACATACCCCTAGGACGCTTATATATTAGCACCAAGGGGTTAATCAAACACATTATCATCTTGGCCCTCGCAGGTTCCCATTCATACACATGGGTTAAAAGAAGCAATTATGGTTAAGTGCCTTGCTCAAGGACACAAGTGTCATTACCAGGAATCGAAAACAAACTCCGATGATTTAGCCACCAGAACTTGAGTCTGATGCACTAGACTGCTGGGCCACGACATGCCAAAAAACATACATGTAGGCTTTCAAATTAATGCTTTTGCTTGGATAACAACTATTTTTCATATGGCCTGATGCCTTAAAAAAGGGAATCATTTTAAAACGACTAGAAAATAATTCCTTTGCCTAGCTCAATTTAATACAATTAATGCTTACTGGTTAAGACTTACCTGCTCCAGCATACAGTGCATGATCAATGGTATACTAGCACTCTCATGTGGTATACTATCCATTAGCTCGTTGTAGTAACGTTGATCCACCTCAGCAGGAGAAGGCTTCTGCTCTAGTCCCCCTAACCCCTGTATATCTGTAGGGGCACCAGTAGTCAATGCAGCCCCTGCCCCTGAGGTGGTCAGGGATACCCCAGAATGGACTTCAGACACTTGAGAAAAAGGCAAATAAAAAAAAAAACAGTCAATATATTTCATTTGTTCTACTGGTTTCCCTTATGTTTCTACAGACGTTCTATGAACATGCCCGTCACCCGACAAAAGTCACCCTTCCCTCTGACCGAAGGAAATTCTGCTCACGCACACAATTTCCTATTATTCATTGTGTACCATTTGTTTATAACGACTTACTAGCTGGAGGCATGGGGGGCCCAGATGCAGATGGGACTTGGACGAGTTTCATGTTGTCCATGTAGTGCAGGTATTGACGTTTAGAATCCAGCAGGTCATACATCATACAGGCCATATCCTCAAACAGTAATGTACCAAACTCAGTCTGAAATAAACATACACAATTAGTGAATTCTATAGAGAATTTCTACAATTCTATATAAGCATAATAACAAAGAAGCAATTGTTTGATAAAACAAACAAGTCTATTCCCAGTGGCGTAACCAGACATTTTTGTTTAGGGGGGGCAAGCAGGGGTAAAGACAGTTTTTTTTTGTTTTTTTTGGGGTGGGGGGGGGGCTTTTTAATGTACTGAATGATTCATTTGTGCATTTTTGATCACATTTGGGGGAGAGGACAAGGCCCTCTCCCCTCTGGTTAAACCACCTTCTATTCCCTGTACACACACATTACTATTTCCCACTTACCCTCAGTTCATTATCATCCATATCATCTGGAATAATTTTCTCCTTGACGGTGTACGTCAGCCTCGCTACATCATGGAGTTTAGATCCCTTAGGAGCATTGCGAAGAAGAGGATCATGCTGTTTCCAGAATGTCTCTAATCGCGTGGTTGCTTTCTTTATCTTTGCTTTCTCTGCTTCAACAACTATCAAATAAATAACTTTTGATTATGAAATTATAACTTGCCATTATAAATATAGACTACATTGCATAACAGCAGGCCTTGATCTTAAGAAAAACAGGGGCAGGCCTTTGCTGGCCAAATCAGAGAAAATGTACAAGGGCATGCTGGCCAAGTTGGTAGTGACAGTGCAATTTTTCTGAAGGGCATGCTGGCCAACTCGACAGGGCATAAGGCCAATGGCCTCAGTGGCCTCGGTTAAGATCAAGGCCTGTAACAGTCGCCCTTAACCAAAGTAGTTCAGGAAAAAACACCTTACTTTTGATACAAGCATTTTATACAAAACCTTCAGTTGGTGATTTGTGATGAAAATGTTATTCAGGAAGGACACTTTAACTTTGACCAAACATTTGTCTCTAGCAAGACACTATAATTGACCAAGCTGAACTCATCTTTGGCCCACTGAAACCTGACCCCTAATAAAACTCACAACTTGGTTATTCCAACTGACCTTCAGGAGATTTCTCCTCCTCCTCTTGCTCTGCTTCCAGAGCCTTCCGCTTTTCAAACCTCTCATAGTCTTCTGACACCACCTTAATGATGCTGTCTACATTGATACCCAGGTCAGAGAGTAGGGCTAGCAAGGGTGCAAGGTCAAACCCCTCAATTACGATGTAGTGTTGTGGGCCATCATCAGGCTCATCATCTTCATAGGTGAAAAGAAAATATCTCAATATCAATCAACTTCATCCAATCAATGTTACCAAGATGAAACTTTGTGTAATAAAAATACTGTCTTTCAGTGAGAGAATTACAATTGAATTTTTTACCAATGTATTTATTATCATCCTCTTCTTCTCCTCTCTTCTTCAGTTTGCTCTCCTTCTTGGGGGATGGGATCTCAGGAGATTTATTCTTTCCCTTGCCCTTTGCTGGGGACTTGCTACGAGCTCGTTTGTCTGCCTTGCCACCTTTCTTGTCTTTGTCTTTGCCACTGGATACCTAAGGAGTTCAGGAAAACAGAAAGTGAGAATGTTTTTCAGTATTCCTAAATAAATATATGTCTAAACCACAGTTCCAAAGTTTCTGTATAAAGGAGAAAGAGGTAAACATGAATGATTTTTTTATCCAGACTGATGTTCAGCTCAGTATTCTTAGCAGAAAACATTGCTTAACTACAAACAAATATTTGCTTTTCCAATCAAATGCAATGAACTTTACATTACATTTTGGCTGGTATGTATCATGACTCCTGCCTTTGCTTAATTTATTTCTCTGTATATTTTATTTAGTTAGGCCAAATGTACCTTTTTTTCATCCTCTCTTCTCTTCAGATCTTTCTGCTTAATGGCTAAGAGTTTCCATTTGAGGAGCTTTGCCAGCAGTGGAAGAGGTATATCTTCATTGTTATCTAGGTGGGGCTTTACTGCCTCACAGATCTCTGAGAACATCGGAGCTTCCTTGGGCTTCTTAGCCTTAGTGTTCCCAAGCTCATGCACCTAGAAGGAAACAAGGTCAGTACTTTCAGTCAGATACTAGTAACAATAAATGTGTTCATCATCTTCAATCAAATTCGACATGACAATTGGAAATGTCTCTGTGGTATTGACCCCTTGCTCTGACGTCACTCGCAGCTACAGTCTGCCCATGGTCTGCCATTTTTTTATTCAAATTGCATGTAAATATATTGTGCTGGTCTCACTTAGCACGCATCGCCTAATGTGCACACAACTTAGTACAATTTTCTTGATGGGTTTATAGAGAAATACACACTCGTACGGCAGACCTTCCTTTCAGTTTAGTAAAAACATTTAAGAGTTCTAAGTTTTAAAAAGTGCTTTGGTTCTCACAAAAGCACTGAAGTGATTTTTGTCTGTAGTAGTGAAAAAAAGTTAAACTGTCATTCATATTTCTTTTCTATTTATTATGATACTTTATGTTTATTTTTGGTCCGGAATGTGTGATCACATTTAACTTCTTTGTTTGGACATTACGCCGCAATAATAGTAGGGATACAAATACAAACAAACCTCTTGGGCAAGAAGATCTTTAGAGATGACACTGAAGAGTTTTCTAAGACCAGAATTAACAGCCCCAGACAACACCTTGGTGTTTTCATAATCCTCCAAGCGTTGGCCAACGACAAAGGCTATACTGGCAGTCCAGCTTTCCTATTGTAAAAATAACATGATACAATGAATGACTCCCAGCAAGTTGTCGCTTTTTTGTTTACTCAATTTGTTTTCTTGTTAACTTGTAAATAGTTTGTGTTTTTATTAACTTTTAGGCAGTGGGTATTTTGGCAACACATCTTATGATAGTGCTCTCTTTGACGCATACACGACAAGCCAACATTATATCAGGCATTAAAGTAACAAATATTTTTACCACATCCTTGTAGCCAAGTAGACTACATGTTTTTTGCTATAATTTTTCACTCGATGATCGCTTAGTTATATTGCCCGAGAGTCTGGAGTATAGATTTGCTATGCGATGACTTCCTGGGTGGAATTTTATAAAAAATCTCACAGCTGATAGGCCTACTGACATTTTCAAACATCGTGGGAGCCATGATGGGCCAAGAAGCAGAGGTAGTAAAGCGACTGGCACTATGGCCATGGGGCCGGACTGGGGTGCTACTACTAGTAGTAGTAGTGTAACTAGTAGTACGACCGATAATGTCAAAATCCGGACCCGTCAAAATCTATAAATAAATATTAAAAAAAGGAGTACAGCGCCCCAGTTACTGGGTCTAGAGGGCCAGGTATCACACCATCATAGCAAATCTCCTTCATCACAGTCCCCTATGCTTCATTGAAGCGCTAGTACGACCGCGCAAGTCAAAATAAAAAAGGAGTAAACTGTAAAGCGTCCCAGCAGTTTCACTGGGTCTACAACAAGCGACCCCGACTTTCGTGTATCAACAACACATTTTCATCTACGTTTGCAAAATATTTACCTCTTCAAATGGTGCCTGTACAATTCCAGAGTCCCATCTGGACACACCAGCTGAACCACCACTCTTTGCTCTCTTCTTTGACATTTTAAAACAGAAGATCAATGACGCGATCGCATATAATCAGTATTTTTAAATAGCTGGCTTCACACAACCTTCACACAAGCGGCCATCTTGTTGTACTTGTGCCTGTGTTGCTAGGAAATAATTTACAGGGAACAACAGAGGGCGCTATTTATTGTGATCGTTAAATTTTAGTAGCCTGTTATGGGTTGTGTGTTTTTTCGCACGCGCGTCTCAATGGTTCTTTTTCACGTGTTAACATTAATTAAATTGATTTATAGAAGGTTTTAAGAAAATGTTTAGATTGTTATTAATTGGTTGTTATTATAGATAGCAAATTCTATAGTTTTTTTGATAATCTAATTTATTCGTTAAGTACTTTCAAGTTGTTTGTATTCGAATTCGTATAATAGTTCCATTTCTGTTTTGGGGAGCAACATCAACCTCTTATTTGTTGAATTTTATCTGCAAAATTCATCGAAGCAATAACTAATCATAAAACTGTTTCATATATAATTCACGGCTAAAACATATCAGGTATTTAAAGAACTATAGATGACCACAGAAAAGGCAATGTTGGAAGGTTGTCTCATGCAGCAGTCAAACAAGCAACATAAAACCAAAAAGTTTTCACACTACCTATTTTAATGTAACAGAAGAAAAGTAAAATTGAATTATTTATCTCACGTTTTTTCAGAATTGAGCCCATGTTGGAAACCCCCCTTGATTTGTATTCACACATAGTAAATGTGTGTGCCTAAAAATACGCAAATACAAATAGTTTGTGTTTCCCCAAGCCATTTTTGAAATTTTAAAGTCTTAGGATAGGACTGATAAAGCATCTTTCTTGAGCCTCGCATTTCTTTTACGATGATATATTTATTAGTTACTTTTTAAATTGCTTAAGTTAAAAGGAAAGGCCATCTTAGCTCAAACAAAATGACTTGATCGGTAATACGTGCTCACGATAATTTTCAACTCGCGGGCTATTTAGATGTTGGTTATTATTGTCTCAATCTTTACTACTTGTCTTGATCTGTCCCTGAGACTAGAGAGCTGTTTAACTCCCCAGTATCATCCCACCATAGCCCAAGCTCCCCCGAGTCAAAATCACTACACGCTGATACAAATGTAATATCATTCACATTGGAAGAGCTAGGTCTCTCTTTCTGTATTTTATCCCGTCCACCACGCAGAAATTCCTTCTCAAGCTCTGCAAAACCGTTCTTCAAATTAGCAACAGCATCAGAGGGAGATCTCCTCCTTGCCTCAACCTTTGCCCCTCGGCATGCAATCCTCTCTTCCTTCGTCAGTTTTCCCTCTTCATGCCGAAGTTGTTTCTCCAGCTGATCATATTCCTTCAGAAAGTCGTCTTCAAAGGCGTCACTGTGGGCATTGCCAATGTCATGATTCTTTCCACCAAGCCGTACCTCTAAGTCGGCGTACTCACTGTCCAGCTTCTCAAAGCGGTTCTCGATATCTGAGTTGACGGTGTTTAGCTGTTTGATGACCCCATGAAGTGCAGCCTTGGCATTGATAAGTTTCTTCATCTTGTTATCCATGGAGATATTGTCCCGGTTCCATTGCCTCATTTTTGCTCGGATGCCGGTGTTGGCATCACTCAGGGATGACACCATCTCCTGCATCTCAGAGTTTTCTGACTGAAGCTTTCGATTCATCTCCTTCAGGCAACAGTTCTCTTCCTCAAGCATTCTATTGCCAAGATACAACTCTTCAGATCGTACTCTGAACTCTTCAACCTCACCGTTCAGTCTGTTGGATTTCTCCCTCAGTTTAGCGCTCTCCGAGTCCAGTGTCTTCGAAGCCGTTTCTAACTTAATGAGACTCCTGCGGAGATGGTTCACGTCGTCTGTCAACTCAGCCTGACATTTCTCAGCGTCCCTAAGCTCTTGTGTTAACCGGTCGTTTTCGTTCTCTGCCCGGAGTCGTCCCTTGGCATTGGCATCATTCTCTACTCGGAGCTTGTCCAATTCTGCCGCGAGTGCTCCCGTCTCTCGTCTTAACCTACTTAGGTGTCCTTCAACGGTTGATTTCTCCTTCAGAAGCTTCGATGATTTGCTACATTCTTCGAGATGTGCTTGATTCAAGAGATCGAGTTTGTCTCTGCACTGTCGTTTCTCTATCTCAGCCTCCTTATTGATTTTCTCAAATTCCTTCAATTCCCTCTCAATTGTCCTCAAGTGGCTACCACTTTCTGCACAGACTGAGTTGACTTTGCTGAGTTCAAGTTCAAGTGCTGTTTTCTCAGAAGAGAGATTAGTGCACTTTGTATTTAGATGGCAGTTTGCACAATCCATTTGCTCTATTTCTCTGTTCCTATCTTCCAAAACACTGTCTGTTTCTCGAATTTTCCCCCTCAGTTCATCCCTCTCCCTCTCCATCTTATGAAGACGCATGCGCATTAATCTGTTCTCTTCGCCGTATTTTTCCACTTCATCTTCCATGTTTTCGTAGACCTTTCTGAGACGCTTCATCTCGGAGCGGAGATTTTGGTGTCTATCAAGGGGCTTAAGTTCACCCAGTACACCACTTTCATCTTTTCTGGCCTTGCCATGTTGGCTGGATTTTTCTATATTGTCAATATCTTCATTTGAGGATGCGACGTTGGAAGGAATCTTTGCCTTTATTGGTGAGGTGAGCTTTGCAGATCCAGACAACCTCTTAGCAAACCGACTCAGCAAGTTGGTCCCACTGTCCTCAGACGAACTTCCCTCTGCCGCCGCTTTACCACTCGCTAGACGAGAGACTTGTTTCTTCAGAGCCGCATTCTCGGCAGACGTTGACGCAAGTTGGTTCTGTGCATTTACTCGGGCACTCTCTACCTCGTAGAACTGCTCTTCGACTTTCTTATGAAGGTGCTCCAGCTGATTAAGGTCAAGCTCAAGGGTCTGGACTTCCCGTCTTAGCTTTTGGTTTTCAACCCATAATTCATGGGATTGAGTAACGATTCTACTCCTCTGCATCCGTCTAGAGTTCGGACTGGCGTCCGGTGGATCATCTTTGATATTCTCTGATTCAAGCCGCCCCTGATTACCTTCAACTATTCCATCCCCAGATATCCACATGTTTTGAACAGACTCGGCGCATTCGTACTGCGCTTGCAGACTGACGCTCAACTCGACGACTGACTGAAATTGATCAGAGAGTCTATCAAGGGTAGTCTGTAACCGGTCAGCTTTCTGACTACCCTCTTCGTCAGTGTTTTCATTGGCTAATGTTTTCTCGTGACCAATGACGTCCAGGATAATTTTGCAAAGACGGGCAATGATTCGACCAAATGCAGCCTCAAGTTCAGTCAGTTCAGATTCAAACGTGATCCTAAGTGAAACACACATCGATTAATTATTAAAGCTCATATCAAATTAAAATGTAAGAAAGTTAAGTTACTATTACCGTAACAATAATGTAATCATTGCTTCAAATTAATTGAACAAATACAGCTGTGCAATGTACTTACCCACAATGTTGTTCAAGCAGTTCTGGTTGTGTTTGTTCAACACTTGACTTTCCTTCACCCGGTGACTTCACACTGTTGTCATTATATCCATTCTGTAGGAGTTATAGCATCTTGTTATAAAGTAATTCAAAAGGAAGGCAAGCACTGCCAAACTATAACGTGTAATGCAAATACATTAAAAATCCGATATTTATTGGAAGTTACCGATTTGTTGGCCCTTTGTCTTTGAAGAACTTTATCTTTCACTTCGATCAGCTGTTAGTCAGGATAATGTTACCATAATTCTTTTATGTTTACTTTGAAATATATAAAAGGTTGCGATCAAGAAAACTTACTTTATTTTTGAGGGGATTTTTATTGTTGTTTCTTGAACCGATGCCTCGGAGATGTTTCTTGGCCTTTATAGCACAGTCATAGTATCCCTGGAAAGTTACATTCTTCTTTCCCAGACGATCCCAAACCTGCCCACCATCTTGAATGTGGATCTGAAACACCCATATTTTAGGACAAAAAAAGAATGCAATTCTTGTTTGTATTATCATTACCGAAGGAGACAGAAGATAAAGCCTAAGAATGGACTTGATATAAAAATTTACAAATACCTAATCAGTTCATCTTCATCGGCGTCATTATTATGAGTTTAGCCCGTAGACATTTATGTTGGCTTAGGGGGTTTCCTTTTTTTTCTTGAAACACTTCTTGTTCTAAATTTCAGAAAAAAGTAATTGTTACACATTAAAAAAAAATCAAAAGCCTGATTTTCTCACCTGCCGCCCGTTGACAAATATCCTTTGCTCATATTCAACGAGTACCACACAGCGACCGTCCATTGCCAGACAAAGTGTCAGGTCAAACGTCCCGAAATTTTTACTGTAAGGTAGCGAAGGGGGAGAGGCTTGTCGCTCTGTATTCCTCTTCTTAGCTGCCACAGCCACATCTTGATGCAGTCTAGTCTCCTTCACGTGTTGTAATAACTCCTCGTCAAAATTTGTCTCAGATTTATGGCTATTTTTCCTTTGTTTGTTCCCGGGGCGTAACTCACAGAAACGCCTGTCGCGTTTTGGAGAAGTGGTTAACAGTGAGTGAAATGGCATCGTGGGTTGCTTTTATTGAGTCACGGCCCGTGTTATTTTTTTTCGTTAATTTCAAAGAAATATAACAATACTACAACACTATGACTTCACGCGGAGTAATGTGCCTTCTTTTCTTAATTCTATAAGAAGAGATGCAATTGCAAAACGCCCACTATATATTGACGCGCGCGTTGCAAAGCAAGCCTGCGCCAAAATGCCCACGAAACACGAATATTAAAAAGTGAATAAATTGTTGTTCAAGTGAAAACACGTTATTTAGAAATACATATCCCATCATTATTTTTGGGAAGCGAGATTTAGTTTGGTTTAAAAATTATGTGCAGTTTAGAGAAGAAAAAAAAAATTCGACTCTGAAATGAAATAGAGAGATTGCATGACCCCGGGAAAAGTTTGTTTCGCAGCCATGTTGGGTAATGCCATGTACAAACTCAATGGCTGGCGCGTCGTCTGCTGAATGATTTCCAGCGCCTGTTTGTGCACGCAGCATTAGAAAAAGGTCTCGGGTGACGTCACGTGAAACCGCTCTATAACATAAAATGTTTTACACACCGTTAATTGTAAAGTGCGCCCTCATTTGGCAATTGGTTGCTTGATTTCGTCTGCTCTGTTAAATTTTAAGTACGCCCTCCTGTGCCAAACGTTGCACACCTGTCGTTGCCAAATATTGTTAATAATTTTTGTTTGCTTGGTTATTTTTTGTCTCTTATCAGTCTCTAAGCGAGTCAGAGCTCTTAATTCAAAAACTTTTATATTGCTCTTGATAGGCACGACCATTTCCCATATAAATGATAAGTCTCCTCAAAGCCCTCCGCATAGCTAGTCACACGCTGGAGTTAGCAGACGATCAGCAGAAACCTATCAATTTTTTAACAGGTTGTTGGCAAAGTGATTCCGGGGGTGCCCGTCTTGTATTACTTCCGGTGTCAAAACATAACTAGCTTGTGCGTTGTTGAGCAACGCGGTTCGGTATGGTAGCCTACGGTGTGTGCACTGCTGTCTCCTTCAACCACTGGACGCGTTGGACGTGTGGGTTGCTGGGCGTGTGAAAAACACTTTCTAAACGGATTTTAACAGAAGAAATACTGGATTTTGGAACACTAGGAGCTGTGGCCCCGGGCAAATGGAAGCAACTGAACAATGTGTTAGCTTCGACACAACTTCCACGCTACCGAAACAACTCAGTTCGTGCATAGTGCCTATGGAATAAGTGTACTTCGTTGCTGGACGTGAGCAGATATTTTTTAGTGTGTTCCCCCGGGGGAGTGAGGGCCACTTTTGCAGGAACCAAGATGGCAGACGGAGGCGGTAGTTTTCAATCATCTTCATCAGAGCGGTTCCCTGCAACGAAACGGCGCAAGAAAAAGGTAAGTGCGAGCATGTTTTGTGGAACTTATCAAGGTTTGGTACCAAGTATACGTCAGTGGAATGTCAAGGTTTGACGTCATGGCCGGGTTGGTTTAGACAAGAAATCCTCAAAATATTTGCGGAACCGTTTGTTGATGTTGGTTGTTGATTACTGTTGAGCTTTGGGTTGAGACAATGTTTGTTTTTATTATCGCCGTTTAAACCCTAGGCCTGTACTACTACTATCTAGTTAAATGTGGTGCTTCATTCCTGCTTCAGCTAAAGTTTCTGCCTTCCACCCTGTTTCTTTTTACAGCATGTACAGGGACATTCCTAAGTAAAATTTTGAATGATAGTTAGCCTCACAGCTTTCTATTCAAATTTTACTTTATCATCAACAGTGTGAGAATAATTTTATAATTGTTAGTGGAAAAGTTTTCATATGCGACTGCCACTTTCTAAGGGATTTTTTAAAGATTTTGAGTGGATATTGGGGTTTATTTCCCTTTTAAATATTCCTCTCTAGGATCTGGTAGCTAAAACGTTAATGATTGACCTTTAAAAACAAAAATTCAAGCGGACATTTCATTGCGCGGCCGGAACTTTCGCGCATTCATGCTCAAAGGAAATAAAATGGCGAGAAGTGTTGTCAAGCCCAACGTTGATGTGAAAATGGCTTATTTTTCATGATTTTTACACTTTGTAATTGTTCAAAGTGCCTGTTCTTCTCTTTATCCATTCTGTCAACCTTTCTGGACAGGTACGGATATAATTTGACCTAAATTAAGGGAGATAATGTGGCAGCCGGATATGGCATTTTTGCCACCCAGGATTTGATCGCGGAGCGTTGCGTGTGAGTGGCGGTAGCGTAGACCCCCTGCATACGAGGACATAGTCGAAATATCCAGTAATTTAATACCTTTTATCTCCCATTACGCATTAATCCTCCAATCAGATTGCTCAACAGGAGTGTGATAATAAACCATATCATACTCCCAGTAGTCTATATTTCAGTCTGCGTATTTAGAGTATCATGCGTCACGCTCTGTATATAGACAGTGCGAAAAGATGTTCTAAAATTTGCACGTTGCACATTTTGTGGTTCATCAAATAACGCTAAAAGTTGTATTATCTTCTAGTTGACTGGAAGATAAATTTGTTATTACACTTGCACTCGTGGAATACGGGAAAATATAATGCTTTTGCGTCCCATATCCCTTGAGGCCAAAGGCTGTATGCCACTTGCGTTTGGTGATAACTTGTAAAATAATGTGGGCTAGTCAGCATCAAAGACGGCTCTATATGACCTGCCAGCGAGGTATTGTTTTGTATCACTTTACCATTGTTGGTGAAATATCCACTACCTTTTTGTCCCAGATGAAAATGAATCAATCCCTTGTACAACATTGGCAAACGAAAATGCAAATAATACAATTCGGCATTTATGCTCTTGGCTGCTTGCTGGAACATTAACAAAGATGCTAAACATCCAAATCTTTTTAGTTTGAAAATGATGAATAAATCGTGTCACTTGTCAAGAGGGGTGTTTGCAACCTTCCCCATCATGCCCTTCATTTTATTTATGTTTATGTTGATAACTTTACAGTCAACTCTTGAAAAATTCTCCCAAGCAGCCCTTTCTGTTATTATCCGAAAATCCATACACTTACAGGAAATCATGTAAAAATAAGAGTCAATATTTTTCCCTTGCATTTTTTTTAATCAGTCAACTTGGACATTCTGTGGCAATTATAATTTATTCGCATTACCAATTGTACCCATGCAGATATAGAAAAATGAACATCAATGTGTTTTGATGTCATGATTCCAACCACCAAGGCATTCAGAGATAAAATTTGTATGCAGTTGCAAGGACACTAGTATTATTTAGTAATAGTGATAATTTTAACATTTAATATGAGCTTAACATGAATGCCAGCTGAGGAAACAACAATTAGTGAACTAGATTAAGTAAATTTGACTGTAATAACAGTAAACTTAGGTATAGCTTTTAATTCTACATGTGACTGGAATATCTAACCTAAAAAGACTACAGAAATATACTTAAAATTAGTTTGAAATATATTTCTGTACTGGTACTTGTCAATAGCCTGTTGAGCAAGTTAACTGGGTATGCCAGGGAATACTAGGGCGATCATTTTCTATTAATGATAACTGGGTTCTTTTACGTGCGTTGCAACACATGGGACCAACAGCTAAACATCCCATCCGAAGGACAAAGCAATAATGGTTAAGCGTTTTGCTCAGGGACACAAGTGTCAAGACGGGGACTCGAACCCACACTCTACTGATAAGAACACCAGAACTTCAGTCGAGTGTGGTAGCCGGCTAAGCTGTGACATGCCATACATGTACATGTACATTAGTACATTTTTGTTGAAGTTAACAGTTGTGCTCATTTATTATAGTGTTTCAACTATGCTAGAGTATTGTCCAAAGAACTCTTCTCCTCATGAGAATGTTCAATACATCAAGGGCACTAATACAAGGAAAGATTAGTTTTTAATTCCTACTTTGTGGGAACATTTTAAAAATGTAATGTACATGTATGTAAATAAAGCATTCTGTAATTATAGGCTTTGTGCATGTTTAAATCGCCCTTGGTTTTTTGTGCTGGTACCCAATTTTGCATCATAACACCTACTGTTATTTTTAAGGGCCCATAGGACTAAGTTCTCTTCCATTAAGAAATATTGTGAATGGGTGAAATTGTTGCCAGAAGGCAACACAAACTGCACCTTTAAATTTAATTAACAAGTTTGTAATGCCTTGGTGACAATATGTGATATGTACATAATAATAAATTTAATATGGGATTGTTAATTTCCACAAACTAATATCATTGTACTTGCTAAATTGGTTCCACGCGACTGGTAAATTGAAATGAAAGCCATATGGTCTGAAGACTAGCAGGAGCTGCTTACCCTCTATATGATAATGAAGGTTATCTTGAAATTATGATTCACCACTTGTTTGTTGTGAAATAACTTGAGTTTGCAACTCAAGAAAGAAAGGAGATAGAAACGAAATATTGAAAGCGGGCTCAAAAACGATGCCCTAAAAACGTCGGCCCCATAGAAAGGCTGATAATCCAAGCCTGGTGTTTGAAAGCTGAGTACAAATCCCAGTTTTAAAAAGTTCACACTTTTTTTACCCAAATCAAAAATTCCTCAATGATGGAGTTACAAATTGTTAATCATCTTCAAAATAAATTGAATGTTTCTAGCAGTGGACACAGTTTCCATTTATTATTTTGTGTAAAATATTAATTTACTAGACTACCACAACACCAATCATAGATTCCTCATGCTTCTAGATCTGGAATTTTTAGTAACTTATTTTTCTGGTCAAGGGTATTTCTATGGTCAAGGGTATTTCTATGAGGCTAACTTTGTTCATAGGTATAAGGGCAGTAATTATATGGACATGTAGGCAATCACCTTTGTATATCCCCTGTGAAGTCAAGGGCTGCTTTGGATAACTTGCTAGCAACATACCCTGACAATCACCCCAACAACAGAGTTTAATTTACCCAATAATGACTGGCAAAAAACCTGTCTAATCCTGCTCTTAATAACCGTACTGCTTCAAGCAATATCTCAAAGAGTAAGAGGATTAATAACAGTTCTGATGTGAGAGACTTCTGCAGATGCTGCCTCTCATGAACACATGTACTCCTGGATTTGTTTACCTACCAATTTTTGCATCCCACAAATTTTCCCCCCATCTGGCTATTTGTGGGTTGTTGGATGGTGGGTTGGTTAAAATAATTAAGTGAATAGGCCTACTAGATTTAGGTGCTAAACAGAAGATATGTAATTGTATATGTGGAAACGTGTAAACTAGCATCCTTATAATTGAGTGTGCAACGTTGGTGATCATTAAATAAGAAAGGTTGAAGTTCTTTTACCAAGTTGACGCCAGATGACCTGCATATACGCAAATATTGTCCGAGCCAGCAAACTGAGGTGGTGTAAACATGCCATATTTTTGTAAAATCGGAATACCAGAACAAAGGTTGCCCTGACATTTTGTTTCGGAGTGTGCACATAGTATGCACTCACGGTGCAACGTTTTGTTTCAGCAACACAAAGTGGTTATATAGTGTAGAATATTTCGAAGATTTTTCACCCATTATTTGGGGGTTAATGTGTAAGTCCGATTCCAGACCTTTGTCCTTTCGTTCAAAGGATAGGATCACGAGACATTGAGAGGCTTCCACCATTGTTTTTTTATTGTATTTCGGCTCACTGGAGATAAGTAAGAGTGAACTGGGGATCCAGCCTTCGTTCCAGATTTAGGCACAATCCTCGACTGTAGCTCACGGCCAAGTTTTGTAAAGAACATGGAACATAGTCCAGATGGGCTCACAGTAATATAATCTTACTTTATTTTTATGTTGAGTATAAAAGAATAGTTCAAAGCTACGAGTGGGTGGTTGTATTTAACTGGAAACGAGAAAAAGTAGTATAAATGTATGCAAAGGATCAAGTTCACTTTACAAGAGTGATGTGCCACTCCAGTGCAAACATTTACTCTCCTAACGATATTGAAAAAGAAGAAACGTGATTCGGCTGGATGCCTGCGAATCATCACATAATGACGAGATACTTGTCAGGCAAAATAAATGTGCAGATCAAGATTTGTGAATTGTTTGGTATTTTCTTTCAGTTTAAGGTTCTGATCTGTAGCTGTCAATGGGGTGTTGAGAGGGATTGCATTTTTTCATCATAGTTTCCAAGTCTGCCTACATTTGTTACATTTTTTTTACATTGTCTGTAAATGTTACCATGTCTTGCCGTGTTCTGGAGACAAAATTGTATTTTAAAAGAAGGAGAAAGCATTTTTTGAGTTAATCTGTTGATATGTATTTTCTAGCTGAAGCCACAATCTAGTACTTTAAAAATGAGTTTAAATCAAGCAAGTAGTTTTTGGCTACTTCAGTTAAAAACCATGCTAATTGTACACTTTTATGATGTTATTAGATTTAGAATCACAGATGACTTTGTGGTGTTTTACACATGTCTATCTTTGTTGCTTGACAAAGCACGCCTGGTGCCTGAGAAATGCAAAGTCCACAGGATTGTCTTGAAATTAAGTCCTTGAGTGGATTCAAGTGCACACCTTGACATAATTCTCATACAACAGGATTCCAAAATTTAATAGTACAAATAAAACTAATCATGGTTTGGAGACAATTTCTTTTGAATGAAATTTGAAGTTGGATTAATTTTTTGAAGTAGTACCCTTACTTGTAACATTTTACATTATAATAAAAATGATACTAAATGTAATTTGATGAAACATGATGTACATGTATGTGTTAAGTGCAAGCACATACAATAGAAAAGTTTGTTGGTTGCAGTTTGCCTCTCATAAAAATTACAGTGGGTTGATCACTCAGCTGCAGCATGTAATGTGTAAGGTCCTACTTAAACCTGGTTTAAGTAGGACACATTACCGTGTCACTCTGCTGATACCTCCGTTTGCATCCCAAAAGCTTTTTAGGCCAAAAATAATACCATTTAACAAGCCTTCCGGGAGCAATTTTTGACACACACAGTCAGTGACTTCTTTATAGAAATGCTTTTGCCGCCATGAAGGCCTGCTCTGTTATAATTTAGTCAACTAATGGACATGGGATCTGAGTCATCTTATGGAAGTCTCATGAAATGCTGGCAGCTTCTGCTGGGCTTGGCCCAGTGATAAATATTAGACCCAAATTGCCGGTGGCAAGTGTGATTGTGTCATTGTGCCTGTGGGTGGGTTTGGGTTTAGTGGAGGAATAGTCTGTAAATATTGGCTATATGAATGAGAACAGACTGCACTTGAATGTGCATGCTTGTGTGAGATGAGTACACTGGAGTTCTCAGCATCACTAAAAGTACCTTGAACTACATCTATGCCTACTGTATGTAATATCCAAATTTTCAGTGTTACCTTATTACATATAATGTAACTTGACTGAATTAAACCCATGAAGTTATATATTTTAAATGTAAAATACGGGTAGTAGTACAATAAATTTGCTATTGAGTGCTCATTGTTTTTGTTTTTTGATTTTTTGTCAGGAACATTATCATATTCAAAACAATTATTTTTTTGACCGTGAAGCCCAATTCTAGGTTGCCACTAATAATTTGTTTAATAAGTATACTGGTTCAATAAAAATGTGCGGGTATTTCTCACTTTAGAAATGCCTACACACTGGAATAGAAAATTTTAGAAGAAAAACCTCTAATGATGTCATAATTGCATCAGAAATTAAGCCACTTTTTTATTTATTCTTCACAAATGATGCAGTGTAATCAAAGAAAACCCATCAATGCCTTATACAGGATTCAAACACAGTATTCTATACCACTGAGCTTGCCCAATGACAACAACATTCATGAAAGAAGTAGACCTATAATCAATTGAAACACAGGCTTTTATGTGTCATTTTTGTACTCGTTATACACTTTTCCTCTCAGTGTAATCCTTTTAATGACTGAGTAACTGTAATTAATACTAACCCAAGTCACCCAGGTGTTAGATTCACCGACACATGTTTTGTTTCCGTGACTAGACACTTAGACTTCCGAAGCCTATGGCAAGCTGTTATCACATTGGAGTTTTAAAGAGTAAATATCAAACTTTTGAGAGCAGTGAAAAAGAAAGATGAAAAAAAGAGGAATATAACATCTGTCAAGTGTATAGATTGTTTTGGGTGTGTAATGGCAATCAGGGCACAGAGTATCCATTTCTCATCGTTGACGCGATCTCAACCAAAATACATGACATATCTTCCCCTCCTGTGTTGCTAATGAGAAACCACTGAGCCGTGTCTGATAGATGAGGGAAGATGAGCACAGGATGGATATCACTCTTTGGCTCATCTTAAAGGGGAAATCTCTGGGAGCGGTAGTGTGTAGGGGCTGTGCCGCGGTTTGCACTGCATGGCCATGTATTTTTCCAGAAACAAAAAGGCATAAAGGTGTGACCTGAACAAGTTTATGTCACACTTCTTAAAAAGTTATTTTACACATTTTGATTTGTTCATTTAAGAATGATAATCAAGTACATCAGTGGCTCAGTGTGCTTTCTTTTTGTATACTGGAAGTTTTTCTTATATAAAACAGGTCACATTCAAAACTGAAGTAATTAGAATGTGTCATTTAAATGTTTGGATGGAAGTGATTTATTTGTTCATGTCTCAATACTTGAACTGCTTACACATACCCAAATACCTTGAAAATAAATGGCCATCAGAAGCACAAGTGGTACTCCCAACCGATTGTACTGTTCCTTTAATTTTGGAAACTTATTGCATTGAAGGATCATCAATCACAAGTGAATTTTTTTTATTAATGTATTATTAAGTTACTACTGCTGTGTATATCTTGTGGTTGAAGGCCGTTACTCATGTTTTTTGCAGCAAAGATTAAACAAGTTATTTTACATAATTATTTTGTGTCATAAAAGGCAATTATTGCAATTTGTTCTCTCCTATTTTGTCTATTGTATGTTTCATTTTATACAATCATAAGGTCTGGTTTTTCCTATTTTGGGGGTTGCTATAGAAGGATTGGTTAATTTTTAATTCTGTTACATGACCACACAAAGCTTTTCCTTTAAAGACATCCCATGTATCTTGGTGTGTGACGGTCTTTTTGATTGGTGTATTTCTGACATTGACACTGCCCAAACTTGTCTGAAATTGGTCAGATTTTATGTCATACGATAGCATCGCCTTGTCAACAAACTTGTACTTTACTGAGTGATAACTAGTGTGATCTTGGCCACACATATCACATGTCACTACTGGGCAGGTTAGTAAGTTCTACAAGCATCATTTTAAGATTGAAGATGAATTGTGATCTGGCATTGTAAATGGTAACCTGAAGTTGGAGAAAGAGGAATTTAAGCGGTAGTGATTGATGAAATACACTTTAATGTTAATGCAGGATTTTATCATGTTTCATCACAACACTAACTTTGGGCCTATCGCAAGAAGCACCAACATTTGTGGATAAGAAAAGCAAGGTGATAATCTAAATATGTGTCGGCATTGATCTGGTCGACACGTGTCTTCAATATCAGAAAGTGAAATGTGATAAATTTCTCTGAGTATGTTGACTAAGCTGTGTTGACAATGCTGTGCACTTTGATTTTTACTTACATACATAGTTACATTAATCACGTATGTGTATTCTGAATACAATTTTCATACAGGCCCTACATATACATCAAATCAAATAGCTTATGCTACTGTTATATCCCCTTTGTGCAGTCTTTTAGTAGAATGTCTGCAGATGGTAATAGAATGGGTTTTAGTTTGTATTGGAAGAAGTTGCTTGACAATGCATGAGTAGGTCTATTTTGGAGTTAGGTAAATACTAGTCTTGAGGGACTACATCAGTAGGCCACGATTAGGATGAAGACACAATTGGCAATGATTAAACTTGATACTGGCTTTAGTTTAGAGAATCAGATTAAGGTGTTTCTATGTAGTGGATAAGTTGCAAAACCTTTGATACAGTTTTGGTTTGTGGTATTATTTAGGTACATTGTTGTTGGATGAATGCCTTTACATTGGGTTTATGGATACTGATTATTGAAGGGGAGAATAGATGATGACAGGGAAGTATACTAGTGCCTATCCAAGTTTGATAAAAGGGTGTGGGTATAGAATATGGATTGAATTAAGAGCTAACTTTGAGTTAGAATGTTGGTTTATGTAGAACATGTGCAGCCTTTTCTTAAATTATGTTCTTGTTACCCCATCTTCGCAATTCCTTCTTCCTTTCTACTCCCTCTCTGTAACTTTATATCTCAGCTAAATCTTGTTTGTGCCTTTTTTCCTTCTGTCCCATCAAAACAGTTTTCCCAGGGATTTGATGAGGCATAGAGTAGACATGTATAGGTAATAAATGCCGCCTTATCACCCAGCAGGAAGAAGCTATTGGTTCTCACCCAGAGCACCTGCCTAATGTGTGTGCACAACCACAGGGAGGACTTGAAGCTGCCAGCCTCAGCAGACCAACATCTAAGTGTTACACCATTGAACTTTGTACCTTTGAGGAAATGAGCCAACATGATACCCTCCAGGAAGACAAGGAACCTGTCACGAGGGTCACATTTATCACATGGTTGGAGTAGGGATAGTGGTTGCTTACGTCATCGTCATCGTCGTCTTTCTTTTTGTACTCCTCATGGTTCATCGTTGTTCATTATTGGAAAACCTAAGAGTTGCTTGGCTTTTGATGAGATCTCAAATTTGTTTTTTCTTGCTTGATTGGTGCTGGTCTTTGCTCCTCAGTTTTGTGGAATTGGTAAACATCATCTGGCAAACATGTTGTATTGAGAAGTTTGTATTGAACAGCCTTTTATGCTTTTGATAGTAATATACAAATAAATATTTTATAAATAACTCTCAAGTCATGGGCAGTCATACCATTCTCCGTGTTGTTAATGAGTTCTAGGCTATCTCATGCCTATCTCTAAGTGAGGATTTGTTTAATAATTCCACCTTGAAATAAGAAAGGTAATGTAAACAATTCCTAAGAGGAAATGTATCATAGCTATCTAAGTGCCAAATTCTGGAAATGTTGTTGGATTGTTTAACTTAATCCTGAAACCAAGCTGTATTGGCAGTATCATGTTTGTAGAATGTACCAGTAATTAATATTTTATTGTTTCCTTTTTTTCATGTTGTTGCTTTTATCTCTTCCTGACCAGGCTGATGGAAGTTGCTTAAGTTTCCCCAAGTCATTTCTTTCAGGATATTTCATAGACATCTTTTTCTCTTTACTTTGTGACTCATACACACAAATTATTATGAGCCTTACTAGTGTGATCACTAGCGATTTATGTTGCCTGCAAGAATTCATGTACATGTACACAATTCAAACTACAAAGGGGGAGCAAATGTAAAAACAAATCCTTTATTTGAAAACAATCTGTGTCAAAAACAAGTTATTTTACTGTAAGGGTAGCAAGAAAAAGAAAAAAAAGATCAATTAAATACTTACAGTCATTTTATTTGTGTGACATTTTACCCACTGGATTTGATTAGTCAGGAAATTTCTGGTTTTAGAAAAAATTTAACATCTTACACACAAAACTTGAGCATATTTGGATCAATAATGTTTTTGAGGTAGTCAGCAGTAAAACCCCTGCCAACCATAAATATTGAGATATTTTGTATTGTCATTCAATAGCAAAATGCAAGTAGGTAAGCCTCTTTCTCATTCGATCAGAAGTCATAGATGGGCCAATTTATAATTTGTCCATTCCCTTAAGGTGCTCTCATCCCTTACGGTCGTTTATTTTCATTCACCAAGCCCAAGTGACGTCAGCCAGTTGCAGGAATTATGCAATTCAATTTGACAGCTGTATTTTCCTCTTCGTGATGCCGGAAGCGGCATTTCTAATCTTTTCTCGTTGTCATGAATTAAACATAAAGGAAAGATCTTAATGACCGGACTGTGAATGAACGTGGCGCATTCTGTTAAATATTTGGATTTTTATTTTATTTGTTTTTAGTGAGGAGGGGTTGGCAGACACACAAGACTATTTTGATTTGAAAAATTCAATAAAATTCTGTGCATATAAGTACATGTACATCTTGGTCAACACTTTATCTTTTACGAACATCTGTTAAGCTTCACACATGTACACACATCTCCCTTATTTACATCTGTAGAGGTTTTGGCACTGAAATGAAGGTTTTGAAGTACTCATTCCTAAAGAAAGCTCGTCAAAAAGCAAGCAATTTCTAGGTCCACTTGGTAATGTTGTCCACAAGAGGCATTGGTATCATGAATTTTGAATTTTCAAATCATAGTGTTGATAGCTGATCAGCATCTTCAAGGTGGTTGATCACATGTGTGGGAGAGCACCTATATTGTAATCCACAGGTCTCTTGTTCAAGTCCTCTTTTGTATATTTGTCCTTCCCTTTTCTTGCATTATTATATGGTATTACGGAATGGCTCATCATTAAGTTTTTATAAGTAAAGTTGTGGTTATTTCCCTTTTGGAGAAGATTGAAATTCTCAGCCTATCCTGTGACTCTTAAACCACATGATAATAAACACTTGTAACAGTATCGTACTTTCACATGTTGCGCAAGGGTATTACATGCACTGTATAAACTCTCATGAAATATGGACTAATTCTTTAACAGCGCCGCTGTAATTACATCAGAGCATGTATTATTCAGTCTGATCTGTCTTATCTGGGGCAACAACATGGCTGAATGTTTATCAAGTAGATATTTCTGGATATTTCTCTCAGAGTGAGTTGTGTGCGTGGTTGTAGGCCACAGTTAAAGCATTGGATTTGGTGCAGGAGCTCGTGAGGCAAGTTTTACAGGACCCTACAGGAATTCCTTCCCTCCTTATAGTGTAATGTGTGTTGCTAGGAAACTCATTGAAAAATCAAAAGCTGTTTAAACTCCTAACAGGTGAAACCTGATTCCTCAATTTGTGGCCGGTTACATCCTTATGAGAAATGACATTTTCAAGACTGGCTTTAACAGTGCTTTAACTTAGTTTTGGACATTCTTAACAGAAATCCACGTTTAAAGACTAACAGTGAAAAAATTCTCTACATGTAAAGAAAAAAAGTCTAGGTAAACAAATACATTTAAAGTTAAGTCATAACTAATGCATACAAACTTGACTAAGTAGTTAGAAACAGGAAACATTCAGAACTTTTTTAAGTGTTTTGTACATTTAATGTTTTTGCATGAAAAACCTTATCTCAGCTCTGTATTACAATGTTATCTGAAAACCCACTTTTTAAAATGTTGCTTGTTTGTGTGTGTTTTGTTGTCTGTAGAATTCAGTGTTAATAGCAGGGTGCCAAACCACTCAGCTGATGGCCGTAGGTATGTTTTGTGCAAAAATCCTTGGAATATTATATTCCATAGAATAAATTCATGGTTTGATGATTGCAGACAGGAGGAATTTTTCTGTTGCATTTTCAGTGTTGGAGCTGAAAAGGTTCAAACAGATCGTGGCTTTAACCGCCCATTACTGGATTACAGCATGTATTGGATTTGAAACAGTCTCCAAAACCTTTTCCTAAATTTTCAACTGACAAATTAAATTTACACTTTAATCCATTTAATGTTTTACATTTTTGGGGACAAATTCTTTAAAAAAACTTTACTTTCATCTTTAGTTGAAGGAAGTAGCGAAACTGGGGCATCCTTATTTAATAAAGTACACCAATTTCCAGTACAAGTGTTAAATATTCATGCAGCAATGAACTGTAGGTTTTCAGACCTTTATAAAGTATTGATGCACAAATTAAATCTGTACCAAGAGTGAATAACTTAAAAACAAATACTGCGATGTCGGTTGTTTGTCAAACACATCAAGTATTCATTGACAGTACATGTATGATGGCTCTGCACCATTACAGGAGTTCTGCTTCACAGCATTGTGGTCTTTAGAGCTTTTGCAGTAAACAATAATTTAATATTCATGGTGTCCTTCCTATGCAAGTGTTTAATATAAAAAATACCCATTATTCTCAGATGACCAAAATAAATAAACTAAACAATTTATTGACTTTTGGCACTGCTCAAAATGTTTTTATTACCACAAAAGCCACTGGTCGATTACCAGTTTGACAAAATCAGATGGTACCTGAAAGAGAACAAATCAAGGGCAGCTTGCCCAACAACAATTACTTAGCCCGATTACTTGGCAGCTTGCCATAAATAAGAGGGGGCAGCTTGCCCAGCCTATGTACAACACTTCACAAACTGGCATTAAAAGATTGCCAGAGATAAAAAGAGGGGACAGTTTGCCCAGCCTCTGTGAAACACTAAAACAACAGTGTAGATTTTCATAAATAATATGGCACAAGTGCCTACAAGGCTTAAAGTGATTCCACCATGGGTACATGCCGTTAGTGTACATGAATCAGCCCCACCTGAACTAGAGGGTACTGTCAATGTTACCAAATAAAACAACACAACTTTAACATTTGAGACTAACCCCCATTCATTTGTTTGACACTGGGCAGTGGCAGTCCACTTCCCTAGAAAATAATGCAAACGAAAAGAAAGAATTAGACAAAAGACCCCAGGTTAAAAGAGGGGTAAGATAAAGTAGAAATATAAAATGGTGTGGTGGACAGCTTGTCCAGCCCCCTTTAAAACTATAAAACAAAAATGTTTGTAAACAGCTTTTTAAGGTCTGCTTTATTTAAAGTGACTCCACTGAAGGTACATGCAGTTAGAGCACATGAATTAGCCCAACCAGAACTAGAGGGTGCTGTCAGTATGGTAACATGCAAGATGTAAAACATACAATAAACCGTTTAAAAATGTTGAATGACACCAGACAGGAGAACCACTGGTTATGCAGGCATAAGATTGGGGTGGTGGTGGGTTTCAAATTGGATGTCAACAGAAATGAGCGCTGTACCGAAATTAGCTTTTCCGCTTTTGCGTGAAGTAAACCAACGTGTTTGCTTAATTCAAATTCCAATCCGATTGGTTAAAGATTCACATAAGCAACTTGCATAAGGGTCAGCCCTGCAGGAAAGAGGTTGCTTGACTTTCTGGCTTATGTCCAGCTAATGGGCTGTCTGGCTAGTCGAACCACAAACACTGCACATCAACGGGGTGGCACAGGGTGATATTAAGAAATAACCCAAGTCGTGTATACTGCATTACGGCTCTGCTGACTTGGGGTCCTCTGCAGTGAATAGTGTATCGTTTAAGCAATAAAATGAATGAATATTTTTAATATGGAATTTGTTACTCTTGGTTTGGTGGCCATGCCCATAAGCAGCATTTCCATGTTTTTGAAATTACTGAGAAGAAAAATTCTGTGAAACAATAAGCAAGGTATATTCAGTGGAATTTTGTGTATGTGTAGGTTTACTTGACTTCTTGATCAATCTGTCAGCAGTTATCGCTTAACTTTGGCTTGAAATACACACACTGTTAATGTACACATTACCTATTTGAAGAAATTATCATGTGAACAAGGTACATGTATATTTACGTAGGCCTAGATGTATATTGCAGATTATGAGATTACACGTGTTTCAACTAAAACAATAAAAGATTTAATTTAAAGTCAATGAATGCATGTAGCATTTATTCTTTCCAACCCACTTACTCATATTGCCGCACCTCCCATTTTTGTGAATAAATGCACCATGAAATACACCAGAAAATAATTCCACAGACGAAAACAGTCAGTTTTTATATAATTTTACATATATAAACCAGAAAATGTTAAAGTTTTAAGGATACAAATAATGATTTATTCCTTGTCTTTTCCTGTATGCCTTGCAAAGCATCAGTTTGGAAGAACCTAGCACATTGATTCTACAATTTAGCAGATCTTGGCGGACATGTACATCACTTTACAATACTTGCGTCACCTCTGCCTGCACTGTATTGTATGATGACTGTAATATACATTAGCCTTGTTTGTTCTATTGTACATGATTCAATTTGGACAACACAGTCACGGGTTTGTCTCTATCCTATTATCTACTCACACAAAACCTTCATTAGCGGACTGCTGCAAACTGTGAAATGCTGTTAACTGACAGATCATGTTTACCACTCACCACTGGTTCATAAAGAAAGACCCATGTTCTGGTTTTGTTATTTGTTAATTCTAAATAAAGGCCCTGTGCATTGTAGCAAATCTAGGATGAGGCTGTCAGGCTAGTAAAATGTCCTGCCTTTGCAGAGCAGACAGCTTTGACCCAGCTCTTATTTTTAGACCACTCTTATCCTCCATGCATGAACTAAGGTCTGATGAAATGTAAAGGTGGATAAAACATAGCAACTGTATCCACATAATTTCAACCTTTATAAAGCAGTACATTATTTAAAATTCAGAAATAATAGAAACAAAGTGTACATGTATAAAAGGTTTTATGGGTTTTTTCTTGAAAAGTTCTTTCAACACAGTTTTACTGTATTTTTTTTATTGTATTTGCAGTGTATAATTAACCTTTTTGCCCACTCAATAAAACTTTACATTGTACATATGCACATACAGACAGTGCTAGTTTTCCAATTGTGTCAATGAAAAAGAGCAAGCCTGCAGACTGGACTTTAACAAGAATTGAAGACAAACCCATTTACAAGTAAAGCCCAGAGGGTGTGCGTCTTCACAAGTGTCTGCCAATTTATGTCACAATGATTGTAGTAATGGTTCCTTGTGTATTTATTGGCCACTGGTGTAAAAACAGCACCAGGAAGCCCCCCTGTACCTGTAGAATGTGATTATATTGACATAAGTAGGCAAAGGTTGTAGGATAGCTTGCCAAGGGGGTTACATTACAAGGAGGGTTTGCAAGCGGAACAGGAAAACTTTTTTGTAATCTCAAATTACATGGTCTGTTTTGCTGTTGCTTCTACTGCCTACATGTACCTCCATGCTTGTTCATAAAATGTTCACAATGTTTATGAAACAAACAGACAGAAATTGGTAACAGGTTGAAAGTATTAAATACAAGCCCATGAAACATCACCGTTCAATCTACAAAATTTGTAAATATTAGTGCTGTAGGACTTGAGACTGATCTCGAACCCGAGACTGGTCTCGAGTCCATTTTTTGAGACTCGGACTCCGTCTTGGAGCACCATGACTCGGAATCAGACTTGACCCTGGGATTCTGCGTGACTCGTCTTGAGACCGGCTCGAGACCTGGCAAAAACGCGAAAGGTTACGATTATCGCTACCCCGCTGTTCTAGGTATGACATATTCCACGTCTAATAGGCCGATTGTGCTCTCCAAGTCACGTGACCTGTAGTGGGTATTAAATGTCAACAAACACAGCGCAGTACTGTGCATGATGATTGTTTCATTTCTCTATTCGATTGAGGCTTTTCTGTCTTGAAATCTGTGAAAAATATTCCAGAGTTTGTACCAGAGACCTTCGAGTGGCTGAATAAAGCCAGTCAGGACAGTTCCAGCAAGTCTTGAAAATTTTACAAGAATCATTATGTTCCTTTTTTGAGGTATTTAGATTAAGCCACATGTTTTCTTGAATCTTAAAGCTCCACAGACCCTGGCTACCATCTGCCAGGTTCGGTTTAGAGCTACACTTCACTAAATGCCCAAAAAGGAGACATTACCAATTGGTCTCAGTGACTAAAGAACTAATGTTGCCTGGTTGGCCGGCCATGTTTGTGGGGAACCTCCCAGGGGAAGAGCATTGTTGGGTGGTTATTTTGTCGCAACCTGGTGCCTTTCTTCTGTTCATAAACTTGTACTGAAGTCGTCATACCAATTGAAATATGTATGCTTTGCACTTGCAGTCTTGGAATGCGGTTGTAATTGTGACACTTATCAGTGATGCGACCAAAAGTTTAAGGTGTTGATCGTACTTTGTTTTATACACATTAAAATGTATTGTGATTCAGGCCAAAGACATCATGTTTTTTCTGTTCAACACAAGTAAGCATGTGTATACATACGATTCCAGGAAAATTAACCAAAACTAAATATGATTCATGAAATAAATTACAATGTATACAATCCAGTCTTGAGAATGAGTCAATCTGGAGCCCCCTGAGATGATTTAATCATGTTTTTGTCTATTTGAAGCCTCTCAATTTTGAATGGCTCCAACTGTACTGGGCGTAAAAGCTGGCTTTGTATTTTATTGTCTTATGTAGCTTTTACTAATTTCCCTTGGCCTTGTGGTCTTGCTCTTAGCCAGCCAAGATTTAAAAAAAAAGTTGGGGTACTTGTCTAAAGAAAATCAATCATAATGAAATTTTAACGGATTTAAAAATTTAATTACTGAAACGGAGATGTCGTGATCTGACCTAAATTCTTTAAAAGTCATGCAATAGATTGTTTTTTCATGTACACTATTCTAAGCAAACTTGTTGCCGTCTTCATGATATTCTTAGATGTATGACCTTAACCTGAATAGAAATGGAAAATTAGTAATACCGCTGGGCTGAAATTTCTTGGGCTTGAAGATTTAGGCTACTAGCCAAAAATCCACTGGTCTACGTCACTCTACTTACCTGTAGAGCGAATTACTACAATTGCATATTCCCTATGCGCCGCTAGGCAACGACTAAGACTTTTTTGCAAAGTTGACAGTGGGTAAAACAGTTTTCAGGTTTTCAATTAGTTGTTTAAACACAGTGAGGCCTGGTTCTCTGTAATTTTACCAAGACTAAGTCGAAGTAAAATTATTGAGAACCAGACCTCACCGTGTTTACACAACTCATTGAAAACCGATTCAACACACTTTTATTCCCATTCATAATTACCTTTCTGTTAAAAACATCCAAAGACATCACAAAAAATTGAGAACAAATCTGAGCCCACCTCGCTCAAGTCTACGTTAAATTACTATCCATGTTGAGCGCCTAACTCAAGTTTCAAAATTGCACGCACAAGATTCAAACTTGCGCAAGCCAAATTCGCACGCTTCCATCTTCCTCCAATTTAAACTGGGCTGTGCAATTTGCGCGCTCTGCGCAATCATCTGATAGCGCCCTCTTTTGACTCAATTTCCTCACTCCATGTTTAAACACTTTGTGCCTTGTCTCTATCGCATGTTAAAACATGATCTCCTCTCGACCAATCAGAATGGATAAACTGACCCAGGTATTTATGAATAATTGATCAATCCGTGGTCAGTACACATGTCAAGGCACATAATTTGACCAACTGTTTGATCTCAAGTTATGCCAGAGGTTCAAGAGCATTACTAAATACCTGAGGCTGTTAAAGATTCAAAGTAGGTCATGCATGAAAGAAAGCTGCAAACTGTTACTACACTGTACTTGCTGTAATTATGTTTGTACACATGGATATATGTGCATGTCCATTACAAGACAAAGTGCTCATGTCTGAGCTGGCCATCTGCTGCTACTGATTGCCATAAAACCTATAGAGAAATGTGCAAACATAAAATAATTTACCTTTTGTTAAATTTGTAGTATGAATGTGCATTTATTTACCATGCTTCATTCATATGTTAGCACTGTACAAATGCTAATGCATTCAAAAGTTAAATAGAGATGTATTGTGTATTAGTCACAAACAAATATGAATGTACATTCACACTTCAGTATTTGTATAGTATCATATTGGCAGTAAGAGGTCTATTTTATGTCTGTAGTTGAAATAGACCCCATACACAGGTCATACAAATAGGAACCTGTGAAATGTCTGCTTGGTGAAAATTCAATCGATGTGAAATTTTATTTAGCAAATTTGCGTAAAAAACACTTTCAAAAGCAGGTCAGGGAGTATTTTAAATATCATTTAGATGAGTGACCATATGGCTTAAAAAATCCTGTTGAAAAACACCATTAGAAGTTGTTGAGATATTTTTCTTTGCAAGAAAAACATCAAATGTCACATATTAAGTTTATATTTATATTTATATTTATTTCATTTCATGGGTAAAAGGGTACAATCAATAAAACATACTTTAAAAACAGCAAAATGAAAAATAAACCAGCCGATGCCCGAAGGATTATCTAAAAGAAACAAAGTTTCTGTACTGAGACTTTGCACACCAGCTGGCCTAAAAGGACATTAGCACAACTAAAATAGAAAAGAAATAAAATAAATGTATACAAAGGCTATCTATATTCTTTATTCCTGATGCAGTTATTACATCTATTGAATTGTTGTGGTACCCACTTTCTAACTGCAGGATTCCAACTGTCTGCTTGTCAGGCACACTTCTTGGTCTAGTGGTAAGACATTTGCTCTAGAATAGTGGGGGTCATGGGTTCAAATCTCAACAAAACAGGATGCCTGTGCATTTGTTTTCTGCAGGACTCAAGAAAGTACCGAATATGCAGTGCATCACATCGATTTAGGTTAAAAATAAAAAGTAATATGCTTTATCCCGGATGCAATTATTTCATCAGTTGAACTAAATGCCTTAAATACTAAGGCCCACAAATGTTGCAGCAAAAAAAATACACTTTTTTCTTCTGCAAAATTGTTCATTGGAATGAGTAGTTTTTTCTTGTAAATTCACAACTTTCCTTCTGCAGCTTTACAGACATCCACATTGACTTTTAACCCTTTTTATCAAGGCTTTTAGAATTTACTAAAAGTGCATGGCCTTGGAAATTAAATTGTGGAAGCATGACCATATCTTATTGAAAAATTAACAATTGAAAAAGGAATAATAACAAACGAAGATTTCGAAGCTGCAGTCCTTAGAGCAGAAAATTGTGCTAGGCTAATTTGGTTGCCCAAACAAAACCCATTGGAGTTTTTGAGCAATATTTTTTTGAGGTGTATATGTACACGTATGAAAATCTTGCAGGTAACCCAGAAAACAATCTATGCAGAAAACATTGGCAGAGTAAAATTTGATCTGCGTCAGTAATTTTCATATGAAATTAGGTCGAGTGGTTATCACTTTGGACCATGTCTCACTTGGAAGGGACCGGCCTGCACGTGCCTTTCAGAAGATACACTGTACTAACAAAACCACTCTCTCTATTGAAGAGTAAATGGGGACCTGTTTAAAGGAAAGGCTATCCTTGTCTTTGATTAGTTTCTCATGTAAAATTTTCCAGCTGATGGGTTCTGTATTCCCAAAGGCTGGTGATACGCTTTTTTCGTGATTGATTTACTGTGATTATAATGACCAGCGGTTGAAATAATATTGTACACATAGTTTTTTGGAGCAGAGTCTCCTTTAATAAGAAATTTAAAATGTAGGCTTCCAGGAAAACAAAGTTTATACAAGGATGGTGGCAGATGGGCAAAAAGAGGTATTGTTTCCAATGTGTTCATTTCATGTACAGTCTTACCAAGATGGTCCTTTTTTCAATGATTGTACGCGCAGTGTTCCAGTAGATATTGGCAGATATGCAATCATGAAGACCTACCTCATAATGTACAAGCACATACCAAGACTCTATGGAATATTGATCCCTACCTTCATAAACCCTCCTTGATGGATCAGTCATGGCATTGACCTGAACTCATATGCTCTGACATTGATTAATCTTTAAACAAAACACTTGAAATTGTCTGTGTTGATGTTAGGACACTTGTTTTATGCAGGTCTTATGTGTCTGTGTTTTACTCAATAAGGTCAGTGACCTGACCTACATGTACTTCATGTTGAATGCATTGCGCACTATGAGTAGTCTTGGTGCCAGACATAATGCTTTTGATCTGTCAAAGGAACAGTCGGGATGCAATAGCATTTTTGTAAACATTTTTTTTTACTTCCAGTCGATGAAACAAAAAATTTGTTCCGTTGTCGGCCATGGTATGCTTGAAATCTCAGACTTGCCTCCCATATGTCAAATACAATGATAAAAAATTATGGCAGCCTATTGATCTTCTCATATTCCTCATGTACAAGAAAAGGACGAAGGTCTGGAATCAGGGATTACTCAATACCCCCCCCCCTGGAAAAGGGATATTTGAAGCATGAATTCCAGTACCTTTTGTCCCTCTGTGAACAGGGGAAACAAAGCGTAGCAGGGTGAGTGCATGCTGGTGCAAGCTACACAATGGAATGTCTGGGGGCATTGTAAATGTCAACCGAAATGACCAACCCAACCAAAAGAGGACTAACCGAAACTGTTCAGAACTATATAAACGCCCATGTTATTCAGTTTGGAAAAGTTTTACATAATAAGACGTCATCCGGTTAGCAATGGTCCAATGGCCAAATATTAATTTTAACATCCGAGGTCCAGTCAAAAATTATTTCCAAGTGGTCCACCTGGCTAATTCAGTGTTGAAAAGCCTTCAATATGATCGAGGAGTAAAAAAGCTGACAAACTAGTAAAACAACGAGCCAGATATCCCAGTGATTAGTAACTAAAAATGTTAAGGACAAAGCCTGAATGTTGATGTTAATGCCCACAAAGCTTGGATGTGATGCTACATATGCCTGCAGTAGAAGCGCTTTGTTGTGGCCTCATGCAGTGGATTGGGATTCAAAAACAATTTTTTATTTTGGTAGCCTTGTGTCAAGTACATGTACATGTAGCCTACATGTATATTGGACTTGGAAGCACTATAATTTTTCGCTTTTGGGCTTGGGGTATACATGTATGAACATTTGAAGAGTTTTTGTTCATAACTTACATGTTTTGTACATTTGGAATAATGACATGTCAATTCTACAACAGAAAATACCTCACCTCTGATAACCTCCAAATGTATTTCCAATGCGCATACACACACAATTCGCTGAACAAAAATGCAAAGAACTAACTATCTACAGTGCGCTACATTTTATTCAACGTCATCAGTTCTTGGAAATTGAAAATTAATGTCCTCTTATCAGTATTATACAAAGCACTTGTGGCGATTTACAAAATGAAATAGTTGTAAACCTTTCATTTTTGTTAAGAGACAGGTACATGTATGTTTTCCAATTTCCATGTTGAAAGTGCCTTTATTGCTATAGCTTTTCTGGCAATAATTTTGCAGGTTTCTTTTTGCCCCTTCAAACAATTTTACAATCAATGTTGTATGTTTATGGGAAATCAAAGTTCTTAGGGATTCACTGTTTATAAAGCTGTGTGGTTATAAAAACAAGATTTCTGCCAGGACTGTGTACAGTTCTTTTCCCAGGAGTACGTGACTCTACTTGCACACATACAGGTATTGGCAAGGGAGTTTGCTCGTTGATCATAGATGTGATGAAATAGTGGATAGCAAGTCGACAAACTGGTACATCAAAATTTAATTAGTCATCCATCAGTGGAGCGCAAAGATAATTGGCAAAATCAGCAACTTCGTTGATGAAATTTAATATACTGATATCAAAAAGAGGGAAGAATGATGGGATGCATGGAGAACAGTTCATGGCTTCCATGTGTTATTAGGGATTTCCAAGTGAATTGGTTCTGACTTCAATTAGTTTGTTTATTATTATTTAATAATGTTGTATGGAAGGGTTCCCTACTGTGCTTGGCAGGCGTTGCAAAAGTTCCTACCATGAGTTACTACGACCTTATTACACAGACCACCTGAATGTTCAGATTAGATGCCAATTTTATTTGCCTTTCTGGTATTGGTCCGACACTGAACTCTTGGTAACTGAAACATATCAGAAGTGTCTCCAAGGTATCACATTTCAATATCAATAAACAACCTGACAACAGAATGGAAGTGTTTATACAAAAATCTTATAAACAGTTAGTGATGTCTTGTATTTGTAAACAAAGTGCTAAAAGTCTACAGATAAAATGTCAGACAGAAAACTCATAGTTCAGGTTTGCGCAAGTTGTTGTCCTTGAAATGAACTGGGAGAACGAAAGAAGCACATACTGCATGTATACTCTTCACTTGCCAACCTTGCATAGGCATGTGTAAGCATTTTCCCTAGTTGCCCTATGTTTTCAGACATATTATGAAAAGACTGATGAAATGTAACATGAAGACACTATAATAAATATGCAACTTCTTAGGTTTGTATCAAGGTTACTTAGTGAAGGCCAGAAAAACTAGGGTGCGGTTTGAAAGACTTGTCTATCATCATGTAATGTTGTGTGACTCTCAAAATACACTGTCCATCATTAGGGCCATCACATTTGTGGGGTAGCTTTTGTGTTCAGTCTTTCAATCTTTGTGTCAGATTTTGGAAGGATTATTATAAATATTTTTTTATTTTTTTATTTGTGTTTTATAGGTTACTTTTTGTTAGGTGATGTGCATTTATTTTTAGTGTTCATGTAGGTCTGGCCATGGTGCCAAGATAGCAAAGGATGACAACTTTGTACAGGCTAAAAATCAAATCAGTCTCTCAATAGCCCTACACATATTTTTCAAACTCAAGAAATATCTTAATCAGTAAATTCCAATTGAGTAGACATTATGTACATGTACATAGCACATTAGTATTTTGTGGTTTACTTCAAATAAACTCCTTTGAATTCTCTTCATAGAGATAAACTGTCAGAGGATGTTCTGATGTAGTTTACCACTCCTATATCTTGCTAATTATTGTAAGTGAAGGTACACATACAACATATAGGTAAATTGGAAATTGATATGGATAACAAGGCTTCTCTTCCCATTAATGAAAATCAAGCTAAGCAGTTTGTTCCCTGTCCGTTGACTCTTTAAGAAATCCAATGAAGCTCGACAGATTTATGTCAAGTGAAGATAAAATATCCCAGTTGCCTTCTTTTCTACAATCTGATACTTCAGTATGTTGCATGTTTGAGTTTGAGTTTGAGTATACAGTAAACTGTAACCCAGTAGTGAATTAATACAAACGGGTCTTCATTTACAGGATAACCATGTTTCAAGTGCATACAGAAATTTGAGTTGTATGCGCAAGATATTTGATTTTGGAGATAGTCAATAGTTAGCTCCATTCAAGCACAATATACTGAATGTGAAAACGCATTATTATATTGATAAGTTCAGGAAATTCTTTCAAACAGCAGTGTTTGCCTTGGAAGGCTTGCTAGCTTCAAGAATATTTGAGGTTGGGGCTCAGGTTTCAAGAGAAGGATCCTATATGTGCATAGATGAGTAATGAATAAGAGGATATTAATTGGTGTCAGTTTCTTCACAGATCCACAGTTCCTCCCTCTATCTTTCCCTGTCTGTCTGTCCCTTTATAATTACAGTCTGCCTGTCTGTCTGCAGCGTCTACCATATGCAGAATAGAATATACCGGTAATACTCTTTCTTGTGAGGACTGTAAAACAAAGGGCTATCATGTGATTTAGCTTTTGTTGAGTCTAGAACCTAGGCAACTTTTAGCTGTTATGACGTATATATGAATGTTTGTTTGATTCTAAACCTTTGTTGTAGTACCCATAGTTAAAGTTGGTCTTCCTCAATTATGTATTCAAACTACGTTGATAATGTACAATTGTTACTTGAATACACATACTCAAGGTCAATGCTAAGATTTATTTTTAGGTAGGTCTTAGCCACTTAAAAGGGGAAACAATGAATTTCTTTCAAATAATATTTGCTACTCTTTCAGTCCCAACTTTGGGTCAAGAAACGTATGCATTTCTATATCATTATAAATACATGTCTAATATAGTAGTGCTCCTATGCATTTCAGAAAAGAATCTACTGTTTGAAGTGCATTGTACCTTTTTTTAAATTTATGTAATGTGCTTAAACCATGTTTTAAATAAATTTATTTTAAGTTAGTATTAGCAATTCTTTCATCCCTAACCTTGGGTCTTTGTTTTCCCACAAATAAATGTATCTAGATGAGAAGTGTCCATGTAAATCAGAAAATAATCTTTTCAGTGCATTAGACTTTGAGACTTCGTATAATATGATCAGTATGTGCTTGGAGTGGATCTTGTTTTTCACACAACAATATTTTATTATAAATAATTGAGTTATACTTTGCGATACATTAGAGTCTCCCTACCCCATTAGTTGCTCAGCATTTTCCTTTCAGAAAAGGGTAACAGAACTGTTTACAGAAACTCAATTTACAAGAACTATTGACCTTGTCCAGGGTCATTAAAATTTTTGCAGTCTTGAAGTCTGGCATCTTGTTTTAAATTTATTTAAAAATAAAACAAGAAAAAAAAACATACCAATGATTGGTAAGGTTTTCTTACTGTTGAATGTGGTAAAAAAAACTATAAAAAAATGTTTTTGTTAAGCCCAACAAGAACTAAAATCTAATTTAGTGAAAAAGGAAAAAGGACTGGTAACAGCTTCATAGCTATTCCGTTATTTTTTATTTCAATTATATGCATGGTCAGCTCACACAAAATCTATACAATCTTGGGAGTTGCCTGAAAACCTTTGGATTATGGATAATTGCTCCGTAATGGATTCTTAATTAATGAGAAGTGGTTCATATTACTGCTAATGAATTCTTGTATGGGGGACTGGTTACTGAAAAAGAACAATCTCTTAGTAGTATGTTATGACATATTTTCTTAAGTCCTCCATTGTTACTTTACAGGTGTCTGGATTATTTTTTTCTATCTAAAACAAATTTTATGGACCATTTGTGCATTTTTAGTTTTATTATTAAGAGCATTTTTATTTTAAGGATAGAGACATTACCTTCTTAATTTGGTTGTTTCTTTTTATTGTTGTCTCATTATATGTAGATATATGACCAGACATAAATATGAGCATGTACAACCAATTAGAAATATTAGTTGTCTGAAATACATTATAAATGAACCGTAAGTAGTAGCCAAGGGTCAAATTGTACACAGCAATTACACATCAAAAATTACTGACCTACTGATGCAATAATCAAGGGTTTGTTATCAACTTTATACGCAAATTACCTTTCCTATTCAAGTGTCATCTTTGGACTTTGTTACTCATTGAGGTATATTATTATCAGTGGGAGTATTGTATCATAGACAGACAGTTCAATTATGAGCTTGTTGGACTTTCGATGTTATATCATCATAATAGACCGATCCATTAAGCCCCACCTACTAATGTATTGACCAATCCGAGCCTTGACAACGCCACTGAAAGTCTGACAAATGTCCGACACGTTAAAAATCTCATTAGAAAAGTAAACAACCCGCCGCCATTGTTCTGACACACAAGAGCACACACAACTGTACTTACTTTTGTTTTGTTTTAATTTTTTCATATTGCTGTTGGTGCAAATCCCACAGCAGTGGTCCATGTACAGTTGTGTATAAATGGTTTAACCATGGTTTAACAGTGTCTGCATTGTTCTTTGGACTCAAGGCACTGATCAAAAAGCCACAAAACTAAATGATTAATCCATATCGTTCACGAAAACCATGTCCATGTGTGTATCGGATACGTGTGTGTGGCTGCAAGCGAACCACCGCAGCGATCGTGACAAGAAAGTTACGCCATGTGATGTTGCTAGGCAGTTGCTAAGGTAGGCGGGGCTTAATGGATCGATTTATTCTAAAAGGCAATTTAAAAAATCATGACATAAAAATTTTCTTTACTTCTTTTGATAAAATGATAAACATGATTTCAGTTGATGCTTTTGTCGTTCTGTCAAATATTCTAATAAGAGGGGAAGTTACCATTGTAATAACTGTCTGACTGCAAGTTGTTAAAGCTGTACACCAAAGCTGTTTCCAATGTGGGAAACTTTGGCTTTGCCTGTGGCTTTTGGCAATATTAAAGTACAGGCGGATGCTGAGCTGCCAGATCAAACAAAGACAAACATTCTCACAATATCTGCAAATACTCCAGGCTGGGTTGAATTGTCAAAGGAACAAATTACTGTAAAATATGAATGTATGTCAAATGACTCTACTCTGTCTAATTTATGAACCCATTTTACGCAGTCTAATCCTATCCATTAGTCCAGTTTCCAGCTGCTAATCTAATATGACACTGGAATTGGTTACCAAGATTTTTGAATGTATACATGGGAAAAACAGTATCTTAACTTCGGGCATAAGTCATGATTTATTCATAATGCCCCACACATCAATTTATAGCTTTAGCCGTTAACCATTACTCTTTTTTTCCAAGTCCTTCGTGAATGCGCAAAGGAGTCTGTGCTTTCTATTTTTGTCATCTGATTTTTCAGTGATTTTGTGGAGAGTTTGATTATTGTTCTTTCTTTTGTTTTGCCAGTGTTAATCAATGCTACTCTGTTCTCTCATGTAAAGATTGCTTAGGTAATTTCATAGCATTTGAAGAACAACTTGTAACATCCACATATTTATTTATATGATACCTCCATGTGTACTTTGTACAAAGTACTGTAGCCGAGGCAAAGGTGTTTTCTGTCAGTGTATTTATTTCTTATTTTCTGAAATCAGATAGAACAAACATACCTTGAAAGTAGTTTTACCACATTAGAAATTCTGAACATGTGCTTTTAAATGGCTATAGAGGGAGAGGTGAAGCTATCTTTGCTACCATTGATGCTCCTTACCTTGGAAGTGTCAAATTACAGCTGTCTCCCACCAACATACAAGTACATCTAGTGTTGGCTTTAAATTTATGAAAACAGTAATTATACTCATTCCTGGTATTTCTGTAAAGAATCTGTGGTGCACTGCACTTTTGTATGAGATTGGTAGCATTCCACTACACTGGGCACCTTGTGTCAATCCAGTAAGTATAGGATGCAAACGACTGTATTCACAGCTTCAAGTCCAAAGCCGCAAGGGGGAATTTTCCAGGTGGTTGGGAGGAACATCAAGGGAGAGGGAGGAACCTTATTACATTTTATAACCAGGTTTTATTTAAAAAAAAAAAAAAAAAACATATCTATTTATTTTTCTGTCCCAAAATAAAACTAATCTTCATTTTACTTATTCATAAATATTTGTGGATGTTTTTAGTCATCGGTAATACTCAGAGCACTACACATTTTTATAACGCATTGGTACATCTTACTTGGCACATTTAAACATTAGTTTTGGTAATTGAAGTTAAGAAATCAAATCAATAAAGGGATGCTGAAAAATAGATACCTCGTGAATTATTTATCTGGCTTTTCAGTAAAAAGACAATTTTGGAAAGTCATATTGGCATTGTTTGCCTGTCGTGTAAGATAACCTGCTAAATTATACGTTTTTTAAACAAACTCCTATGCAAAATGTTAAACATCATCGATTAAAAAGTGCTTCAAAATTAATTAAGCAAAACATTTGGAATAAAAGACCAATGTATAAAAGAACATTAATCACAAAGGGAACAAAACCTAAAAACGTGACGGGTCTTCCTCTGATGGTGGTTTTATGGTTGCTGTCAAAATTAAATGTCAATAGATGAATGATTGAGCTGGCACCTTTCATTTTGGAGGTTTTTCTGTTCAATATTGAGTTAATTAAATTTACTGATGCTTTTGTGTGCGGTCTGATTTGCTTGCTTTGAATAGAAAGTTGGGTTTTGTTAGATTTCAGCGCATTAAAGGTATTGTACGCTGGTTTGCAGATTTACGCAAAGCATTTTTTATTTTGTGTTTGTGTGCAAACCAATGTTGCCCCCAGATAAGCCTTGGAAGAAACCAAATACATTTTCTTCCTCTTTTACGATGTTACCATTGCATAAAATTAATAATATCACACCTGTTTATCTCAGAGCAAAGAAATATCCTGTGTAAATGACCTGTGAAATATAATTTCATTGCTGTATTTCTTCAGTGTCAAGGTTCATACGACACTGCAAACTATATTTATGCACACTAAGTGGTGGTCAATTGATTCATAGCCTTAAGAAAGTCTTTTTCTAATTTAATATGGGCATTGGTTAGAGTACTAAAATTGACCCTTTAGGTGATGTAGTCCAATAAACGTCAGGCCATGACATCAAGCCAAGGTACATGTGCATGTACCCTTCCAATAAAGACTCGCAAGTTTGATAAGGGTATGAAATATTGATTGGTCAGTCATTCAGGTCAGTAGCACATGCTCTGTCAATTTGTAGAAACAAGTTTGGTGAAAGAATGTGAAATATTTGGAAAGTGTTTCAAAGTTTAGATTTCTCATTTTGGTATCAATAAGAGGTCCTTTAAAATTGCTTTATAATGTTAGAGCAACATCAAGTACACCACATGTTTGTCTAAATTCTTCTTCATAATAATGCATGGAGTAAACCTTAATGTAGATATTTACAGAATATACCATTCGTAAGTATTAAACAATTTTCCTACCTGTATTTTTGTTATTTGATTTAAATGATGTAATTCTTGCATCTGGAATAATTAAAAATTAATACACAACATACATGTATACTCAGCATTTAGAGTTAGAATGTGCATCACTCTTACATGTACTAACTCCGAAGATACTAAATGGAAAAACCAGTGGTTGCAACGTTTGCTCTTCACCCAGTTTGAACAAATAAATATTTTAGTCCACATAGACTTTTATGAAAGTTATTGAGATATTCCAGGTTTTCATTTGAGAAGTCAATGTAGGCCTATGCGCAGTAGTTGACAAATGAAGAAAAAGTGTGAAAAATATGCCCTCTAGGAGAGCATTAACTAAGGTAGAATTTTGTCACCACCAAAATATTGCCCTCTGCAATTTATATCACCCTTCACTTCACTCCCACTGGCAAGAAATAACACTCTGAAATTACTTCCCAGCTCAGCCTGTACTAAAGTCCTTGATGAAAGTTTAATTTCAAGTAACTTGTGAAAGAGAGAAAACTTCTTAGTCAGGGGTAACATTTTGATGGCAATATACATGTAGAAAGCGTTTTCACATGAGAGTCACGTGATTCTGTTTGATCTCAGCAAAGTTTAAATTAATTATGATGGATTTGGGAATAGATAATAGATTCACATGTAACCTTTGATGATGGAAAGTAACTGTTAAGAAAAAAGTAAACCATAAGAAATTGAAGAAAGGTTTATGAGCTAGATTAAAAGTGTTGCACGTACAATGCGCAGGTCATGCAGTACTTTAAATTATTAAAAAACATGTACATGTACACAAGCTATGTGTATTATCCAAACCGTCTGTCAATTTACACTGTCAGAATTCATGTTCCAAGTGTCCATCAATAATTTGTGCTAACCTGAAAATGATGTTGCGTGCACTGTGGCAGCATCTACAAAATTCATGTTGTATCATCATTTAACTACAAATTGCAAGAGACAGACACCATACATCTCAGTTAACATTACGGAGCGACTGTACATGGTAGATCGGCCTCTGCAGGCATGAGGGAGTGATACGCATCATTGAATATGAGAGCCGATCTTGTATAGAGTTGTAAACACTTAAGAAATTTTGACTCCTTTCACGCATTAAGAGCACAGGCAATTGATTGCAGCTCAGGGTGTGGCTAATGGTAAAAATGCAGAGAAGCTGCAGAAGGAGCAAGTAACATTTGGAAAATGTCTAGTTCCTTGAAAAAAAGTAGTACATAAAATGTGTATTATGCAAAATACCATGCGTGTGCCATCATAAAAATAAACAAGGGTTGAGATTCCAAATTATGGTGTAAAGTGAGGAAGACAGAAGTGATTTGTGATAAAAATGCCCTCTTTGTCTTGAAGAAAGGATATGATAGTGTAAGGTGAACATTGAGTTATCAGGCATGTTTCTGTCGTCTGCACACTTTGACAATCATTGATCTCTGATAAATATCTCAGATAGGCATCATTTGCAGAACATTGCACACGCAATCCTTTATCATTGCATACTTAACTGTCATGCATTGAGAGAGCAGTACATGTAGCTTGGAGGATTCAAGTATTTTCTTTTCTCACAATCTATGTTCAAAACAGTCCCGTTGGATTCCATTAACTCTTTGGTCTAATTGGAATCACAGTAATGTCAAGTTAACGTAAGGTTTCTTTTCTGAAGTATCAAAGATGCAAATCAGAATACAAAAATAATCAACTCGATTGTTCTATAAAGCATTCAGCGGAAGAGTTATTTCAGATTATTGAACATTCTAGATTTGCGCAGACGCAAACACTCAAGGTTGTGGTATAACTTTCAATGGTTTCGTAATTGACTGTTTGCTAACCGAGTTATCCCCTTCCATCGCCCGATTTACCAGATTTTGATGCTGGAAACCCGGGGGGCAGAAAAACATCACCTGAATGTTATCACTCGGTGGACTGCGTATGTTGATGGCAAAATGTCACGCACAAGTCGTTGAAGGGGTCCTCGATGCTTGCTTCAGCGGAGGGACTCCTCATAGGATGCACCAATTCTGATTTGCCTACAATCGGCAGCTGGACTTACATTTTATACTTGCATTTCCTGCTGAAGATAGGGTTGGCTGAATTGATTGAAGGGTTATTGGGCATGAAAGAATATCTACGTATGAGTGCCGTATGTGCTGGATTTATACTTCAAGGGGATTGGGTTACAAACACATAAGATAACTTACTAAATACGGAAATGTTTTCCTCCAATTGTACATTAGAAAAATTGGCCATTAAAAAATCACTGGGTGTAAATATTGAACGTAAGCCAAGGGCAGAGTAATTAGGTTTGGATTAAGACGATAGACATGTAGACATCCCGTATGTGGAGGTCATGTACATAATCTGAATCGATTGTTGTTGGTTTTTTTTTAAAGATGAAATGGCTGGTATTTATGAGAGCTAAGTACTGGGGTACTGAGTGGCTTGTGTTGTTAAAAGAAAAACATAACAAGTGTACTATATTTGAAGATGAGCCATTTGAAAAATATGTTTGTATCTAGTTGTATGTAGTAAACTGGGCAAATTTATTTATCAGAGGTTCTAATTTCCTTGGAAATTACAATTTGCTGTTGAAAGATATTAACAGTTTTTTCCTTCCTCCTTTTCTCTGATGCCTGTTCCCCACTCTCCTCACACCATCTTCAACCTCATTTTCTCACTTTCACCCATATTCTATGCCCCTTCTTTTCACACCCTTCTTCCTTCTCTTGATGAACATCAACCATCTGACTGGCCTGCCTGACGCCAATCCACCATCATCTTGTCCTTGTCCTTGGTGGTGCATCTTGGATCCTGTGTCAATATTTACCGTTGGGCCATCAAGGTAAGGAGAGAAGAAAAACATAGATGATTTCAAGATAGTTGACATATATGACGGCTATCTTGGGATGTGACAGTTATCTCGGGAAAGATTTTGACCTTGAGTGGGATAGTGGGGAGAGAAAATCAATCCGGGATCACAATTGGGATGGGAAATGTTTTGCGCTGGGATGAAATTCGTGAGCTATCAAAATTAGAAGTGGGAATTGGTTACTTGTGCAGGGGAAATCATGCCATTGAAATTGGAGCAGCTACATATTAAATGAAATACAGTGCTACATATAAACAGTAAACACCATTTACAATTGCCTTTGAAGACAGTAATTGGCCTGATTTGAAATCTGAAATTCAGTTGTGACTAACAGAACTAATGGATGTGTGCTTGTATCTTGTTACTTTACTTGTATGGTGTGACTTCAGTAAACCATCCGAAGAATCTTTTTGCAATACGTGTCGTTGTGATATAGAAAATTCAGGGATTGGGGATGCGATCGGAGGTACAATCAGGGATGCTTCAAAGTGTTGTTCATGGCAAATGTTTTGTTGGTTGTAGTCATGCAGTTTTGTCAATTTAGTACTCAGTTTAAAAGAACTACCAGTACATGTTAAATAATGTTTTCGAGTAGTTTTTTTGCACATTATCTTTTCCTTGTGCATATCAACATTACACACTATTTTCTGCATTTAGACAATTTAAGCAGACATTCAAATATGCTGATTTTCTTCACAACAGTTTCTTACAAGTGAAACTATGATTCAGTTGGCAAATGATGGTCATAATTAGATAATGGGATTTACAGGCTCCAAGACTAATCAGGAAAACCAGCATGATTTACAATACATCATATCTTTAGTGACTGGTTGTAACCCAAGATTTAATCAAAATAGCACTGAGTCAACCAAAAGTGACATTATCAGAAAAAAATCAGTTTTTGCACGAAGTAAGCTTTATTGAGGCTAAATTTGGGAAGGTGTTTTTTCTCAATGCGAGTACCTTTTTTATTCTTACATGGTGTAATCACTCAACATGACTGTGCTACAATCTAAATCTAATATATTTGGTCGCAAACTAACAGTATTGAGGAATGAAAGGATTTGGGAGAAGGGAAGCAGGCCTTATTTGCACAAGGCTTATTTGTGTTCTACTTCCATATGTTTCCTATTTATGAGTGATCGTTCATCGTTAGGGCTGGCACATATACTGAAAGGATGATCCGGTGGCTGTAATATCATAGAGAAAGGGTGATATGAATGGAAAAGGGCTTCTGTGGAACATTGTCAATTGATGTAATATCAAATGTCAGCAGTTAATTATCATATTTGTGGAATCTTCACCCTGCTTGATTTACAGTATGGGCAAATGTGGCAATTTTAGTGAGGCTTTAATTTTGTGTTTGGGGGAACTACATGTAATGTTGGCCCACTTCCCTTTCCCCAGTTGGCCCACCCTCTCTTCCCAAGAGATGATGTACCTGTACATCAAAATCCTTGGGGAAGATTTGTGTTGCTCAGCAAAATACACATGAGACACCATTTTGTTGTCTTATTTTTTCCCTTGTCTGTCCATCATGTGATAGCTGTTGATCTGCTAATTAGTGTAATTGTGAATCTTTTAGGTGTTCGGTCCTGAAAATTGCAGAAAATATCAACAATAATGAGTATATCAATAACTTGTACAAAAACCTATTTGCAAAAAATTGTGATTTTTGACACAGTTGGTTCATGGTGCCACTGGCCATTTGTCTAAGCTTTTTTGTGGTACTCAAAGAAGTGTTTGATCCCCAGTCTTTACGCTCATAATTGCTTACCTGCACATGGGATATATCTTCCCAAATTGTGGGGTATTATATTTTAAAACAATAAACAACATTAAACCATCCCAGCTCCCTTGGGAGTATACAGCCTGCGCTGCCAAATATGTAGTAAAGCAAGCTAAATCATTCACAAGAATCATCTCTGCCCTCACATGTGTCATGACCAGGATTTGAACCCACACCTTAATGACTTAACCACTAGAACTTAAGTCATGTGCACTAGACCGCTTGACCATGACACGCTATGTTATGATTTCTTGCCCCACCCCCGCTACTGATTTATGCACACAGTACCCTCAGAAAAAGCATTCAAGTTAATAGTATGTACATGTTTGTATTTGACTTATTCATCTTTATACAATATGTCTCCAGATTAAAAGTAAACATTTAACATTTTTTTGAACATACAATGCATAAATATCCATTGTGCAAGTATCTTAGATGCACAATATACATGCAAAAGCACTACCGGTATGCTAGTCTGCATGTTTTTTGTTTTCATTTTCATATTATTTTACACATACATCCGGCAATGGTACAATGTACTTGTGTTTAATTAGACAGAATCAATACAGCAGCCTCTAGAATGTTTATTGTTGTCAGTGTGTGTGCACCTTTATTGATATCATACCTGTGTTTGCCTTTTATTTATACCTTTTTGGTATAAACATCCAACTAAACAGTATTGATTTTTTAGTAATAAAGGCAAGGTCATAATTGCCAATTTCCATTTTTGTTTTACTCTTTGAATAATAAAAAATGATGTTTTGCCAGGGATTTTGTGCACATTCATAAACATGCTTAAATTAAGCAGCATTGAATTTAGGAGTCTTCTTATAGACAAATATATACTTTGAGAATTGATACTGGTATAAACTTCATATTACAATCAGTAAGCTTTGAGATCAAATCTAATTTATTATTATTGTTGATCCCGTATTTTCCCGCATATAAGACTCATCTTATCTGACTTTCAAAGGTAGTAAAACATCACTGCGACTTATCTAATGGTGGGCCTTATCCGGTGTTGCTTCAAATCAAAGTGAAAATCACTGTCTAAAAACTTACATTTATGGTGTAAAATAATCCTTTCGTTCGTCCAGGGTAATCCTACATATTATCATTTTATTAAAATAAAACCTACACGCTGTAGTAGTTTCTAGTCTGTAGTAAAAAAGCTAAAGACAAAAGTTTCTGAGGTACTGTGTGTTGTTGACCATGCTTCTCTCCAAGGCGCGAACCAGTGACAATCCTTGCTGTTCACGGCTTTAACGCGCACACCATTGAAAACATTTCGGGGAATCTTTATTTTATACAGCATGCTAGTCTTCAGTCATCAAGTCGTTTACAAGCATTATTGTAGGTTATCCCATTGTTAGATTCGCCAATAGAGGGCATATGCTCTCATTCATTTGCATTGTATATGAAAGGGCCCGCTAGCTTTGATAGGTTCTTGCTTGTATTGTAGCATGCAAAATAGCGAGAAAACGAAGACGAACAGCCTGTTTTTTTGGAATGGAAATGATGGGACTGTGATGTGTAAAAAAAAAAAGGCATGAGGCGACATCTTCAGAAAATATCTTTTAAGCATAATTGAAAAGAAATTAATTTAAAAAACAGAAACAATGTTTTACTAATTTTTGTGATTAAAAAATTCACGATCTCGTCAAGTTATGTTAACTGTCATGTACCAACACAATAACCCATGTGTGATGATGTACTGACAGTGAATTGTGCCTGGTGGATCTGTGTGTGTGTGGTCATGCTGTGTCTTATACAGCGGTGCACCTTATACGTTGATGCTTGAATCATCTTTCCATGATTTGGGGGTACTGTGCCTTATTCACCGAGCTCCTTATACGCAGGAAAATACAGTACCGATTCTTCACTTACATTGGTACATGTAATTTTATTTAATCAAACTTGTGATGTTTTGACTAAACCACCACTTGAACCAATTAAGGAGAGACCCAAATTGCCACTCCTACAATCTCAATTTTGATAAAATGGGATATTGGGCCCCCTCAGGATAAACGGGATAGTTGGGACAACTTCTTGAAATGTCGATGCAAAGCAATTTTATCTGCAGGTTTGTAAAAACCCTGGTTTATGTTTCCTCATTTTTATAAAACCCTGGTTTATATTTTGTGAGATTGTCAGTCTTCCATTCTTGTTCACAGTGTATTTTTATTAGCTCCTTGGTATGTCCTTCCATTAGAGATGGCCCAGTTAATCTTACCATCCTCTTTCATTGATAGTGTCACTCAATTACTCTGCCTCATTCATCTACCTTCAATTGTTCTGTCCTTTTCATTTTTTGAAGCTAATCTAAAACAACATCACCTTGATTTATGATTTACAGTTGACTTGCAAAGAGTCTACCCCACAAGCTATTATAGTCCTATACAAAAGGAGTCTCTGGTATCATAATTTGGCATTTTTTTCATGAAAATTTCAGATCCAATCTTTTGAGTTCTTCAGATTATGTATGACTGGCTGATCTTTTTATGAAATATTGATTAGATTTGATTCTCCATTTTTGCCATTGCTTCTTTATCTATTCAAACAGTAGTACATGTAGTTAAATTCTAACCTCCCTGAATCCTCCATAATTAAGTGCTTGAATTTTATAGATTTGCAGAGCCAAACAGACCCATTCCTTTAGTGAGCCAGGATTGCCAATTGTATCAAATCCAAACACTATATTGACTTCTTTACTCTAATAGATTTTGAATAGCTTCTGGCCAGAAGAATTGAAGAAAAAGTTTGGCGTATTGCAGCATACTTGTACTGTTGGGGTATCAATGTGTCCGTAGCCTTCAACAAATCTAACATAAGTCAGTGGTCAGTCACACACTTACATGGGCTTCTAAGTTCTACTTAACTTTTCTTTCTTGTTTGCACATGCACTCTTTACTACTTGTATTTTTATTTTAAAATTTTTAGCTTATATTAATAGTGTGAAGTTAAGTCAGCAGGCAAATGAAGTGAATTTAAGAAGCCTTTAAAATATTGTCTTGGGGGCCTTTACCCAGTTAGGGCTTTGTTGTGTAGCAGTTGTGAGTATTTGTTCAACAATAGCTAGGTGTGTTATATGTAAACATGTGTTATTTGACAATAGCCCTTTATCTCTTGACCTGAGTTGTCAGTTCAATAAGGGTTGATTGCAGAGGGCTTTATGCTGATTGTCTTTATTTAGAGGCTAGAAAGGCTGCTTGGTATCTAAGGTATCCAAGGTTTGATGCAACCCTAAGGCTGATATCCTTACTTAACACATGGCTTATCAAAAGGTTTTTAAAGTGCATGTGCTTGCAATAACCTTGGATGTCTCCCTATGCATGGAGGAGGGTCCTTCCTCCATGCCCTGTCAGAGTGTTTTTGGAGGGCCACAGGCAGCAACAAGGTAAACCCTTAGACTTTCAGGATGATTATTCTGGGTTCATGCACATTCTTGTACTGAAGAGCTTTAAGAGCTTTCTGTCCCAAATCCTCTGGAAGGATGTGGTACTAGTTGGTGTTGTGTTACCACACAGTCCCTTCCCCCTTATATCTAACTTGTCTTTAACATAACTATTACCTACATTTCAGTCAGCCAGCACCAGATTGTCTGTCTGGTCATTTGGTCAACTGACTCAATTCTTTTTTTTAACCCTTGAAAGAAAGCATGTTAGAAGTAGTGATTATAACATTTAACATGTGCCATAAAACTACTCCTCACCAAATATATCACCTGACTCATCTGTCAATAATTGTCATTTGGGGAAATCACAAAGAGTGAACTGCACTGCTCAGTAAAACCATCAAATTGTCAAAATCAATATGTGTAAAAAAGCAGGTGAAATCATTTCCCCTTGTAATAAAAAAGAGATAATTTGAATCAAAATGTGGACCTGATATAGAGAATAATATGTAGGTTAAAGAATTGTTCATCAAAGGAGAGAAAAACACCTCAGAGGGGGTTGACTTCAGTTGGAGCTTGGCTAGCAGGTAGATAAGCTCCCCTGGCCATCTCCAGGGGCAGGTGATTATCACCTCTCAAAAACAATTTCATGGACAGTTGGCCGATTTCCCCATTCCACAGCAGAACAGATAGTGGTTCTCCTGGACTTTTTCACTTGCAGTACGATCCCTCGGTTTGGGCAGCCAAATTGAGCTGCTATTGAACGGTTTATCATCGTAAATGCCATCTCTGTATTTTAGAGCGTCCAGACAGGTCAAATAGCCCAGGTGCTAAGGTGAGGTTGTGACCTACTTCATAGCAATTTTTCTCTCATATTGGTCTGTCCCTTCGGCATCAGTGTCAAAGATGCCGCGGTGTAAAGAGGTCAATAATGTGATCCAATCATGGCTTTCATTTTCTAGCCCCCGCTTGTACATCGTGCCATCTGAATGCCAATATAATAAATGCCATAGACTTTTATCAGGTTTCATCAATCTTTGCCTAACTCACCGTGTGTAGGTTTTATTTGTATTGCCAAGGAAAACAAGATGGCTGCGCTTTCATTAAAGGCTATTGCAGAGCTCGAATTTCAAAAGAATCTCCGCTTGACTACAGGTCTTGTAGCTCAGAAAGTTCACTGGACCACAAATATTTTTTACAAGACTTGATATGTTTCTTTCTTTTTATATGTTTCCTGCACTTTTAGGAGGAGTTTTAGAATTCTAAAACTTAAGTTTACACTAATGAATCTTCAAACGTGTTTTGAAAATTCCCTTAGACTGCAGGACTTGTTCTGTTGTGGAGTTACTGATTAGGGTAAAAATGACTTGACTCTGTCCAGTAGTCCAGTAGGTATTTCAAGCTGTGTATTGTAAGGATTAATCATCATTAATAAATAGAGAGTGAAAGCACCAATTATACAGTTGGTATTTATTGAGAATTTGAAAAGTGGTTCTGTTTGAGGTGCTTTCATTGTCAAGAAAAAAAGATAACTGTGGTATTGAAAAAAGAACAACATACAATCGTTCTCACACCCTGTGCCCCATAATCCCTTATGATATCCATAGTATGAAACTTTAATTCAGCCTTAAGATACCGTTATTTATGGCAGGTAAACCTGTCACAGGTCACATACATTGACAATATCCCCATCATTCCCCCCTTCCACCACAAAACAAGCAGCATGAATTTTTAAGCAACTGCTGCCGAATAATCTGTGGCAACTGTAAGCCCTGATTTCTGATGATGGTCACGATTGCGCTGATTTGGTAGAAATACTTATCTGATGAAACCCCTCCAAAGTGCAATGTATGCGATATGTGTCTACCCAGGTGCATGACTTTTTTTTTTTTTTTTGCAGCCATCTTGATTTCTCCTCTATGTAAGTCTGTGGTGATCAAACTGAGGTTTACAAAGTAGAGAGTTACTCTGTCGTGTTTAAAATTGTTTCTAAATGATTGCACACTGCAGTGCAACGGGGAGGGGGGAGGGGAGGGGACTCCCCACCATCCAACTCCAACTAAACAGGGCGTATTCAGAGGGGCCTGGTTGGTTTAGGACAGGAAAAAGCATGCCTACAGCACCTGAAACCCAAATGTTATTTTGGTTTTATCTTTCTTCTTTTCTCTTTGAGGTCTCAGACTCCTTTCTACAGCTATCACATTGCTTCTGTACATCAGAACATGCCAGCCATTTACATCTTAAATGTAAAACAAAATTAATCTCCTCTTATCAAGACGGAAAACTCTGCCTTTCTGACTGGCGCCTGTGATGAGAAACAGGGTCAGATCATTCAGAAATGTTCCCCATCCCAAACAGATGGGAGAGATATGGCAGGGATGATGAACGATAAAAAAAGCCCTTAGGGAGCAGCGGAAAGTATCGCCAACCCTAGAATAAGAAGAAAACAGAACAAATGAAAGTAAAAAGTATACAGAAATGTAGTAGTTGATGGAGGTTTTTAATCAATATTAAATCAAGAATACATAATGGAAGTGGTGGTATAGGAAGGACGGATGGTTGGGGGTACATACATGTACCTTTATGCTATATTGAACATTGTAAGGATGTTGTGAGATGTAAAATGTTTGTTAGTAAGCCTAAGGAGAAAAATGCATGTGTACTCATCACATGAAGTGTGTACAAGGCACTGATACTGGAGGGGGCTAAGCGGTGACATTATGACACTCTCTCACTAGAAAGTTCTGCTAACCACTAACATAACACAATAAAATGAAGTTTCTATCAACGTTTTTTTTATCTCACTGCAGCTACCGGCACACTGCAGACACAGTAAATAATTATTGCAATAGCATGAATGCACCATATGTCTCTTTGTGCAATTAATTACATTATAATAATTATTCACAAACAGGTCATGTACTTTACTATTGTGATATAAACACTGTCTGCACGCTTCCAACAAAGGTACACACTTTGACGTCATTGTCACCCTAACACGATTTGTGGTTTAAAAAAATAATAATAATAAAGACAGAGAGAGACACAGACAGAAATAAAAAGACTGCCTTAACACTACGGCCCAGGTGAGGGTGGCCATGTGTTAATTCAAGCACACATCGATTTGACATGGAGATTTTCATTGCTGAACTGTTAAAGCATGCCTGTAAAAAATAATAAAACAAGTGCAGTTGGAGGTCAGTTTTGTATGTATTAGAGAGTTTCTCTGGATGACACGATATGTTTTTATGAAGATGGATGTATTGAATGAATGTTTTAATGTCATTGATATTCTCATGTAAATTTAACACCAATGGTTGGTTATAAAGCACTTGTAATATTATTCCAAGGCTATAAGTTAGATCCTTAAATCCTTATTTTTTAAAGTAAAATGATTTTTCTTCAAGTGATATTTTATCTGAAACTGTCTATGAGCATATGACCTAGGGCAAGAGGTGAAAGAAGTCTGCCTGAAAAGGTGAATCTTACACTTAATACATATTTTGTGGGGAAAAAAGTTTAAGCACCTCACAAAATTGTATAAGAGTTGTTACAAACCCATCCCATTGTGAAACCAGAGAGCTTTAAAAACCATCTATATTGACATCCTTGAATCATTTGTATCATAATGTACACTTGTAAGTCCTTTTAGTCCGTGCTTTTGTCAACTCCAAAGTGAAGGAACCCCATATGTATAGAGCCCACTCACAAAAAAACATCCTGGTGTATTACATCCCTTCCAGCAATGAGTTCCTTTTTATTAATCACGAGGTACTGTGCAGTTTATAATCGCTATATTTTTCATCATTCCCACATGTCGTAGTCTGACCCATGCGTGACCCTCCTTTGTATAGTGTATCCATATCCTCTGGACATTGTCCAGTGTCCCTCGTCATCATGACGCTACGTGCCAAAAGCTCTGATCTTTGAAGGCGCGATAGTCAACTTATAGGAGGCCTATTGATGACAATCTCATTGTTCAGGATTGGATTTGATAAGTTGGCGGAACAGTGCAATTTCCTCAGATTCCACTGTGAAGTTGATGATGAGATCCTTGTAAAGTATGCAGCATGATATTACACCTACGTTAAGTCCTATAGTGGAACGTCATCCATCCAGGATGATTTTTATCTGGAGATTTTCTTTTATGTCTGGCACGTCTGTGTTGAACCTGATGAAAATTTCAAACTTATGGGTTTGGATTTGGAGAAATTTGACTAGTTTACATCAAGAGCTGGTGTAGTTTTTTTTATTTTTTTTTTTATTTTTTTTATACTGATTGTTTATTGAGAGCTCTTTTGGGCTTTATTATACATTTCTGTATAATATGTTGCACCCTAAAACACACCGTATAAGATCCTATCTTTCACACTCATACTGTTGTCCATCAACCATTTACCCACACACTCACAAATTTTTAAACCCAACAAAATTACCCGTTTACCTATCTCAGTTGCTGGGATTCTCAACCATCTCTGTCAAATCAAATAAAAATGCAGAAGTTTATTGAACAAATAAATCACTTTTGTCCTTTAGAGCAAAAATAACTCAACTATAAGTGCATCTAAATCTTAGATAGCCACCCAATTGGTTACAAATAGCAGAACTTGTTTTGAGTGTTCAATGACCATACATGCACATGTATGTGTACTACATGTACCCTATTTTTGCAGTCACCCATTTTACTGCACCCTCTCGCACATTTACCAACCTTTCCCATTTTCCGTTTTTTGGGTAAAGTGTTTTGAACAGTATTTTCGTTATTAGACATGTTACATCACTGTATATAGACCAATAGGAAATCCTGTTCGCCATTACTGGGGTGCAAAAATGTACAGCATCACAGGCATCTCCGACCGATGATGTTGATGCGATTATGATAAATTCACCAGCATGATGGGAGTTGAAGCCTGCACAGTTTGTGTACGCGAGTGTAAATACCTCCCAGTTAGGTGAAAAACACTAAAATAGAACATATGAAATTGAACTAAAATGGCTTGGTGTATAAGGCTGTGCATCTACGGGTAATTTTAGAACCGGGTACCCGAAATAAATACCGGTCGGGTACCCGGGTACCCGTAAACCCGTAAACCCGTAAGGGAGCGAGCAAGTACTGAATTATATACCTCACATACAGTTCACACCGTACCATGCACACGTATAGACACTAATTAATAGACACCCGGTGGGCGGTGAGCAGTGAGCAGCATTAATAAGAACATACCATCAAACACTCAATACGAATTTCAGGCGGAAGGAAGCAGAATAGTTTTCTGTGTGAATACAATAATTTAAAAAAAGTTTAAAAAGATCAAACTCAGGCCAATTCAATTTCGACAACTTGAAGAAAGTTTACAAACGAACATCAGCTAAATATTAAGAGTTGACACAAAGGGTTGCTTTTACCTCATGTAGGCCTATTACTATACTCCATTTAATAATGCCTAATCCATTTATCAAAACTTGATTGTCTTCTCAGACAATTAATAGGCTGTAAAAGGGTTGGTCCATTCCGGGGTTTTCTTATTTGCCAACAATAGGAAAACGGTTTTGGTTTTGTTCCGGCCATGGCACACAAATCTTCCTGCACCCGCTAACCATACTAACGAAACAAAGCCGTGACGGAAGCCCCACTGTACCGCCATAGAACAAAATAAGAAGTCCATCCATTGCAGCACCAGCCCGCCCACCAGACCCGACCACCTGTGAACTGTGAACCATTTCTTGCTGACCCGGATTTTCCTTATAATGCCAATCATAGTCTTACACGTGGTTGGATGCTTTTCATTGGCTACCAGCCAACTTTGAGCTGTCAATGTTTGACACGTTGAGCCAATGGGCGGGCATCTTGTCTGACTCTGAACTACCATCCATTTGCAGCGTGACTAAATTTACCGCAACAAAAAATACAATAGCAGACAGCTCTTTTGAATTGGATTATTCCTCAAGATAAAAGACGTCCGACATCAGCTGCATGAAGAGTGAAACCTTACACCATGCTTATCTCTGACCTCTGAAGGGACTCAGTGGACAGGGTGTCACTGAACTTCTTTTTCATAATCACCGACGCAACATTTGTAGACAAATTTTTTATTTTTTTTTCCTTTGAAAAAAACTCACGTCCGATTTTTTTCCCGGATAATCGAATCAGGAAAAAGGAACCTGGTACCCGAAATAACGGTCAGGTACCCGGGTATCCGTCACAGGCTTATTGGTGTATACACTAATCAGAGCAGCTCATTCATGGTGGCTTACACCACCACAGAAATGGCAGCTGCATGCCTACGCAACGCGACAATAGCGCATCAGCCGCGCATATGTACCACTCAGCATGGGGGATTCACAGTGTGTGTGCATTGATCATAGCTGTGGTGGTGCAAACCACCATGGATGAGCTGCTCAGATTAGTGTATACACTCATGAAACTATTGTCTTTCTTGATCTCCTCAGCAATTACATTTGTGATTGTATTTATGTATCACTGCATAGATTGGAAACACAGATTAGTTGTCATATTAAGGAAATTAATGGTTGGTTCTTGGCCTCACATTAAAACATTCTTCACAACATATCAAAAGGTATTTGTTCTCATCAAATTACACATAACTCTTTCTTGGAATGGAAAAGATGATGAGTTATGCTAGATTTATATTGTTGTTTTATCATAAAGTATAAAAGGACGTTTGTCCTTCATTAGTGTAAATGCTAGCTAGTATATTTTATATTAAGGAGGGACAATTATATTAATCATTTTGAGCAAAATAGTGTGTAAATTGAAGAACATGGTTAACAAATTAACCTGAATGGGTTGATGTTGAGATTCCGATTTGACATAGTTTGAGCTTGTAATGCACCTATCAATTGTAAGACAGACCTTCGGACCCCCGAGGATGGTGCGTTATGGCTTGCAAATGGTCAGACATAACCTGAAGCAGGGGGTGCGTCACATCCGACTTTGGTGGGTCACAAACAACATGGGTGCGTCGTGGTGCATCATAGTATTCGTCAATCTGATCATTTTTGTACGCGTTGGGCCTACCACGGCTACCTTAAAAATACTGCCATTTTGCTTGAAACGAAACCTTCTGTAGATCGCTTGTGATTTCATAATTAAAATGATCATTAATACTATTGTGAGATATAATTTTGAAAAAAGCAAAACGCAATGTAAACACATCAACACCATGCTGATTGAGGTTCTGTTCATGATCTATCCTCCATGATCACACACCCGCCCCACCATATGCGCCCCACACACTGGCCGTCGGGATCGTTCAGCACAGGGATGCGGCCAGCATGGATGCTGCTGCAAGGTGGACAAATCGCGCATTGCAGCGCGGCCACACCACATGTAAAATAGACTTGAAATAAGTCGTTAAGCCCAAACACTTCACACAATGCCTGAACATACGCCAACGCCGTGTTTTATGGCACAGGCAAACTAGCGACTTATTCAAGTCTATTCAAACCTGCCCCGACGCTGCATGCTCAGCGCGTGGTTTGCGGATCATGTGGAATAAGCCTACGGAAAGGTTGACATGTAGTGTAGACTGGTACCAATCCAAAAATCAAGATGCGAGCAGGACGTGAGCGCGGGCTTGATTCGTTTGACGCAATTTATGTCCGTCATGTGTGCGTCAGTGGTGAGTCGTTTTCCATCAAATGGTGCATCAACAAATCATCATTTACAGCGTCAATATACGTGGATGGTTGGTCATGAGTAGGACGTAGGGGTGCGTCAGTGGACCCCCAAATCTGGCCTCACTATTACAAGTGAAGCACCATCCCTGGGGGGGGGGGGGTTTGAAGGTCTGTCTTACAATTGATAGGTGCATAACTCGTGGTTAAAACTTGCACTGTGTCTGCTCTCTCAATTACAGTTTTACCACAGTTGTATGGGTCATTTAGAAACTTAGAGGCATGTGGATGAGTTCCTACTTGAGGCTGTCTCTTAATTTGGAACCACTTGCTTGAAATGTGTAGGTGGCACATCTAAAATAAAATAGTTTGTCTTTGTTATTTTTGCTTTGTTAAAAATGACTTGACCTTGGGTTGTATGTAAGGAATGGTTTAGCAAAGAAGCTTGGCATGCATCTGCAAACAAAAATATTAAAATGCCATTCATTTTAGAATGACATAAACCAGAGGCAAAGTGGACCACTGAACCTTGCAAGCTAAAGACCCAATAATATGTAAAGGGGTGCATGTTCTGGAGTCAAGACAGACCAGCAAACCTTGCCCCACCATGTTGTATCGGACAGGTTGATGCCCTAATGGTTAGATACCAAGCATATTCAATTGAATTGCTTTCAATTTACTCCCTGGCTAGTGCCTTCTCCCAAGGGAATATATTGAAGTGCTCAGCTAGGGTCGCATTCTCACATGGCTCACCTCATTCCTTTCAGTGAATGTATCAAGTGTTTTTACATTAATCCCCCAAGGGGGTAAAGGAGTACAGAAAGGCCTACATATTATTACTTATTAGTGGAGCCCCTGTGGATGGGGGGCTTGTTCAGGAGGATGTTGAATGAACTGATTATGGCCACTCCTGTAAGTGGTAGATGGGAATCAGCCTGGTGTAAAGGGGTTAGAGTGAGGATGTAAAGGTCATTGCACAGTCAAAACAATGCCTCATTTGCTGGTTTGTAGTGTTGTGATGTTAAAGACATTGTGCCCAATACTCATTATAAAAAGTACATGTAATGATATCACATAACCACACTGTAATCTTTCAAAATCAAACTACGTCTTGCAACCTAAATTAAAACAAAACACAAGTAGAAAATATTTTGAAGTAGCTTCAGTGATTCAATGCAATATTTTTCACAAATATGTTTCATAAATGTAATTGTATACATTTAATTAAATCGCAACACTAACCAATTGTCTCTTTTATGTTCTGAACATTTTTTGATGATGCAGTTTCCGTAACAATATTTTCATCTTAAACATGATGCTAGATGCTCGTAAATATTTTCTTAACTTTACTTTAAAAGAAGGACAGCAATTTTTTGCTGTACTTTTCAAAGTTACTCACATACTTGTTTCATTCCTGACACTTCAGATAGAAGAAAAGAAGCAGGGATGATGTGCTTTCCCCAATATTTCACCTTCAAGTTGTGTCTGCTGTAATTACACAACTTCAGCAACGGCACCACAATAAATCACATCTTGGTAATGGCCATCACATTCTGTGCTTTGTCAACACCGTCGTGCAATGAAAACACATCAACAACTCGTGATAATGATTACAGTTGCCTGTCTCCTTGTTTTCAATTTGTGCCCATTAAACTAGATTAACTGTAATGAACGTGGCACGTCCGTTGTAGGGTTGGCGCATCATCAGAGTAATTTGGCTCAGGTTGTTGCTCTTGATATTCAGTCTTCCATTGGTGAGAAGGATGAACATACCATGGTGTTTCCCTATCCCCTTGGTCATTGATGTACATTTGCTAATTTATGGATTACCGGTCTTTGACACCAATAGAAAAACGCTGGTGTTAAGAAACCGACCTCTGGGTTTAAGGAGTCCTTTCTTTTAATAAATTATTTAAACATTAAGGTTTCCATAAAATTTGTCTTAAAGAAATAACACTGTGTAATGAGACCGTATCTAATGTATGTTAGATGGTACACTGACTCTTGGGTTTGTAATTAGATTGTGTCTTGTGGGGTAAAATCTTGTGTACATGAGTGTACTGACAATACAGAGTACACGCATACAATGTTGCTACAAAGTAGTGCTTTTCAGTGGTTCATTGTGTAGACCTTGTGCATTGACGTCATTAAGCTGCCATCTTAGAGGTAAACCAATGATGAAACAATGAAAGCGCACAGATTTGTATGAGCAGCACCTAAGATTGGCAAATGAACAAGTTTCTTTTGACCTCTATGGGAGGGCTCCCTACTCAAATGACAACATGTGCATAAGGTCTATTTGAAAGGATCCATTGACCTCATAGGTTTCGATAGTACAGTAGATATACCATTTTTGTTCTATTTAGTCACTTTGATGTGCTACCAAATATTTGTCAGTATGAATCATAAATGAGATGAGTGCCTAGAAATATCATGGTGCCTTTGATGTGGTAATCCACCTCATAGATTATCTATACTATGTACCATGGGAACTCATTGGCCATTGCTACATCCGTTCATGTAGTGTTCTTGCAGAAAGGTCTAGGTTTTATTGACAAGAATTTCTTTTGTACAAGTTCATCTCCCAAACGCTGTTGTCCAGAAATATGGATGAGTGCTTCCGGCAGACACCGTCTGTGCTCATGTTCGTTCTTCCAGATTGGTACACAGATGCCATTAGAAACCCCTAGTATCCTTGTGAGTGATTTCTTGTTTGCTTCATTGACATGCCAGCAGTGCGTGTGAAGTCATTTCCATACTCACAAAAGACTCAGATCCAGGAGCTTCAGAATAGCAATACATTTATTTTTACGTTTGATGGCTGCCCGTTTCCTATTTTTACGGAAGCAAATCCCAGTGTATCGTCTTCAATTTCAAGTTAGTTTCTGTTCAGTTTAGTCACTTGCAGTCTGTTGTTTAGCCAGTGGCATTTTATGTCTGAAATTAAGATTTTGTACTTGACACTTATCAGAATAGATAAGAATACCCTGTGGTGCTCCTTGCACCTCTCTGACCAAAACGCCCCATGACAAAATTCCTCATTTTATTGCATGAAGTGCATGAAAGCGTGCAGAGACTTTTTAATTTCACTTTGCTATAAATTGCTCTAACAGATTGCCTTGCATTGGTACCACCAGTGAATAAGAATGTTTGTTGTGTGTGTGTGTGTGTGTGTCGGGGGGGGGGGGGGGGCTAGTTGGACTAGTTGACCGGGTTGTACTCATCCTGATTACATTGTCATTTTGCTGATCACTCATATTAAGTACTTCTTGGAAAGGGCAGGGTGACCTGACGCCAAGTTGTTGTCATATGACATTACATCTAAAGGAAGACCTAATTCTTATTTAAACTGTTAGAATAAACTGGCACACACATATTTAAAATAGGACAACGCGATCTTCTTTTCCAAGATTGAAGAATGCTTCCTTAATTGCATTTGGGGGATTTGTGATTTGAAACTATTTTTTACGTGCCTTTTAAAAATAAGATTGAAGTTAAAGAATTGGGTGAATGCAAAATACACCTCTCCATTAAATTTGTTTGTAGTTACGTGGTTGTTTTAAAGTCATTTACGTGGGGTACAATCATTTTTACTGGAAAAACCAACACTGCACTTATTTGGGCTTTAAGTTGTCATACACATACTCATGGGCATGCATACACAATTGTAATTGCTCAACAAATTAATCATTTTTCGTCGGTATTCAAAAAAGATTTGGTGCCTCCTGTGGGTATTATTTTCTTGTACTCGGAATGGCTGGAATGTTTTTTTAGTTGAGAATATCATTGTCATAAACAAACCTTGATTAAAAGCAACAACAACAAAGCTTCTCATAGAAAACACCAGGATTTATTGTTTTCTTTTGTTCTTTTGAGGATCTATTTTGAGTTTAGTGTGAATTGCAAATCCTTGGCCATAATCCATGGCCATAAATCGGTCCCATGGCCAGAACCTATGCTGGGATCTGGATTCACTTGGACTTACCTCCCATTAAACCAAATATAATGATAAACAATGGTGGAAGCCCATCGATCTCTTGTAATGCTTTTCGCATAAAAAGAGGATAAAGAACTGGAATCAAGGATTACACAATAACCCCTGAAAAGAAGGAGATTTTGAGCATAAATTCCAGTATCATCTTTCTCTCTTTGTAATGGGGAAACAAAGCACTGCACGGTGAGTGCATGCACTGTGCACGCTACACAAAGGAATATCCAGGTGAATGTACAGTGTACTTGTCAGCTGGTCAGCTGACCCCAAAATAGAGGGCACTCCAAAGTTGTTCCGAGCATTAAAAACTTCAGCCACAGGCCTATACCAGTTTTGAAACATTTGGCTTGTATTCACGTCGTCTTACAAGAAGTGTTTAATGGTTTAGGAAAAATTTACATAATTTTGTAGGTACTTTAGAGTGAAATTTTGTGGTATTGTGTCTGATAGTGGCAAGCATTATTGTGTAGTCAGGTACTTTTCAGTTAAGTATCAAGTATAACCGAGTACTAGGGGTGGTCGAGTAGTACTCTAGTAAGAGTACTTGGTCCCTCAAGTACGAGTGCATGTGTCCAAGTACCAAGTATTCTGATATCCGAGTACTGCGTCCAACAGTACCAAGTACTTGGATCTCCAAATATGAGTACGAGTACTATATAAGTAAACAATAACTGCAAAATGAGGTATAAAAACATTCATTTTTGGGGGGACTAATTTCTAGACGACAATGTTTGTTTTGATAACTTGATATCTTTTAAACATAAATACAGGACAACTCCCATTTTACTTTTTTCAGGGCTTTGTTTTTCTATACCTTGCATAAACGCACGTATAGGAAAAGGGGAAAGGAAAAGTGGTATTTTGGCCACAAGTACTTAAAACCGGAGTCAGAGTACATTTCAGTTGTGTGTTGAGTACGTGACTCTGAATACAGATCATTTTCCAGTCGAGCATTGAGTATGGACTTCAAGTAGGAGTATTTTTCTATTGAATAGGAGTAGGAGTATGAGTACCATTAAAACTTTATGTATAAAGTATATGTACTATAACACTGGTTGCAAGTGTACATTTATATTTTCTAAGGTAGGATTCTGTTTAGATTACCCATCAGTGACTGTAGCAATATTACCTGTAGTAGCCTTTAAATAAACCACTGGCATCCTTGTCCCCACCACCTTCACATAACTGATAATGACTCGCTACAAAGACAAGCTACAAAGACACTAAGGCTGTAATGTGCCAGGGTAGGCGTGCTGCCTGGAAGAGCTTTCCTAGAATGCCTGCTGAAGATATTGAATTCTTGTTGAACTACAGCTCCTCTATGGTTGAATGCCTTCCAACATTTCCTTGCTTCAAGGCTTACCGCATCATCATGTGTGGTGAAAAGAAATTATTGTCTTGATTTTTTCCGTTATTGGCTTCTAAAGGAAGCGGTATATATGTAACTATTAGAAGGAGATGAAGTACAGTGATGAAATTATCTTGAGTCACCAAATGGACATGATATTTTCCATTGGCTTAGATTTGTGCTGGAAACCAAAGTTGTAAAACCATTTGATGGAAACCTTTAGTTTTTGAGAGGTTAAATGTTTTTTCCATGTTTTAAGCATTTCAAATAACATTTCAAGAAATGTTCCCCCATGGAAATAAAATAATGAAAATCCTCAAAACATCTTTATGGTCAGCATTCAAATTCTTAATTTTTCCCTTTCTTCCTGTTTTTCTTAATTGGGGGGGGGGGGTTGCAATTAGACAAAAAATGGGACGTTCTCCTTGTTGCAACAAACCATTTTAAGTAGGTTAGATGGTTGGATGTCCATGAAGAACGGAACACATGCAGAGTTTGTGACAAGACAAAACCAGACTACCTTCATGCCCCCTTATTCATTATTGGAGACCTATTAATTAAAATCATGTCAAGATGTATTTGGCCTTCAAAGCATCAAGTGTGTTATGTTGTTTTTATTCTCCCATGGTGCTGTTCAGAGAAGCGCAGGTAATTACATTTGAAAGTGCATAGTGCAAACTGATTTTCCAGATGTCTTTTTTTTTCTCAAGGAAATAAAATTAATGTAACGAAATTGGGCGTCTGGAATGTTTATTTTCTTATGCTACTGAAAAGGTTGCAAATCTTGGGATGATTGCCCAGCCCACATAGACCTTTGATATTAATTAGTATAAACAATTTAGAAAACTCTGTACTCTTGGCTCGTTGAGGACGGTCTCTTTGATGTGATGTGGGGGTGGGGAGACTAATATTACCTTTGATGAGAATTGAAAATCAGTTTTGTTGTGATCAGAAAGTTATTTCAATCAGCAAGAGAGATTTTCAGAATGGTGGGAGTAAAAATTTTAAAATACCAACAGTTTGAAATGGCTTTTTGGTCAAGGGGTAGATAGAGGATTGAGGGAAAGGTCCTCTGTTCCTTTTATTCTATTTTGATTGTTTGAAATGTGTCTAGCGTGGTGGTAAATGTAAGTAACAAACACAATACCGTCAAACTCAGTGCGGCTGACACAGTCCTCATTGTGTGCAAATCAACAATTTCTCATATAAAAAATAAACTGTGCCTTTTGATTTAACTGTATTTGACGTCTTGCTTGCGATAGTATTGACATATCTAGGAAACTTTCACCAGTCACGTACTCGTGCTGTGGTGCACATTGTAGCCCCAGCCAAGCAGCCTGGCACCAATTAGAAGTCAAATGCATCTCACACAATCGCATCCTAAAACAGCCCCACTCGTGAAAATGAAAATTACTTCTTCCCTTAATTGAACATTTTCTTTGCATTTTCTCTCCCCAACTTGTTGACATTGGTTGGAGAGGAAAGCCTGATTCAGTGTTGACTTTGCCTATTAATATCCACACGTTTTGGTGTGTACAAAAACTCAAAGAAATGGAACATGTCCCTTTAGAAATTGATGTGTGTACATATTTGAAGGCGATTTAGTCATGTTCCTTTTTGTACGGATCAAAGATGTTGTCTCAAGTCAAGATGTTGATTGAATCTATACATAAGAGCTTTGTTTATCTAAGCGCTCTTCCTTGGTGCTGAGCTGGTCCATATTAAAGGTGGATTGTACAAATTGGGCATTGCGCAAAAAATAATTCTCAGGCCAAATGCTCATCCAGTGTACGGGTCAACTGGTTGGTATATTTAATAGAGAATGGTCCATAGCCTACGCTGAAAATATTTAAAACAAGTCTAAAATTCTAAAAGGACACAAAACTCAAATATGAAAACTTCAAAGAATCAATATGTTGTCGGTTTCAAAACACTTTGGGAAGTACTAGTAATAATATTTCTATTAACTATAGGTCTATCCATTTGCAACCTTTGAAAGGTGATTTTTTTAAATTCAGTATTGGATTGAACAAAGAAAAACTTACTAGAATGGGATTTGAACCTGTGACCTCCGGATTAAAGTGCCGGCGCTATACCAATATAGCTCTCTAGCCCTAATGTTGGTGTTCACATTTTTTTTAATTCACAAAAAATCGTTTTATGGACCTTTTAGCCATGAGCTGAAATGTAAATGTTCACAGGTGTTTTAAAGCCCCAGCTCATCATTGGTAAACTGACCGTAAATGCTTCCATTCTTTGCACAAATCAAGATATTTGTAATGAAAACAACCTGTGAAACTAATTTCGTTGGTTCATTTGCTAGAAAACGGTAAAAATTAATTCATCATTTTTGTACTCATTCCTATTGGCAGCCGGGGTTTTCATCTCACTGAGATGAAAACTAATTTTGGACCTTATTTCATTTATTATTTAAAAATGATAACACTTCAGGCAGCAATATTTCAAGGAAAGTTTTCTACCATCATTATCTTTATACCAAGTAAGGTATATGTAAATCATTGAACACTTATGTTTTTCTTCTTACCAATGTTGAGCTGGGGCTTTAAACCCATTCAGATGTCTTTAAACTTGATGTGTCACAAACACCAGAGTGGTCAAGAGCTGCTATTGACCCGTCAGTCAACTGACCAAGACATGACCGATTTTCTTGCCATCTTGGGCAGCCAGTCGGCCTTCCCATTCTCTATCATAATTTAATCGAATACCACTGGGATACCTTACTGAGAAACCAGTTGTAATTCGGTTACACAGAGGTTCCACCCAAACCCTGTTTGTGCTTCATTTCATCCAGGCATGGAGCTGTTGTTATTTCCCTGAAGAAATGTGGCTTGATCTGGCCTGTAATGAAATGCAGTTTGAGATATTGTGTGCGGTTGAGTGGTCAATTCAGCGGTCAACTGTCTCCTTAACGGTCATGGAATTACAGGCATAATCGCTGTTAGCTGCCAGCAGAACCTGGGGCTTGAGTATCCAAACATGTTGTTTGCCACAAAAATATGGGAAGATAAGCAGATTTGATGTTTTCATATTCCCATGCACTTTTTGCTCTCAATGTTTTAGATATAAGACTAACAGCCATGCCATAAGAGGACACGTTAGCATTACACTAAAGCTCTATAGATTAAGAGATCAGTGTACTTCTAGAAGTTCTACTCGTTGTTAAGGGTTAATTTTTTTGTCGCCACTTTCTTGTTAAGGCTTATTTAATTGCTTTGAAACCATCATTACATCTTCACGGATTCAAGGCTTATGCACAGTGTAATTCGCCAATTCAGTAGACCTTCATCATTTGCAGACATAATTTCTTCCTTCCAAATCTAATGAAGCAACACAGGAGGCTGTAGGCGATAGTTTTACTACTTTGTGTAACAAATATTAGTCTACAGTTTTGCCATAGGGATTGCGACAAAGTCTTATTGCTACAAGCCAAAAATTGACAGGCTTTAGAAATGACATTAAAAAATGCAAACTCTTTGGTGAGACTTTTATCTCAGGAAAATCTTATTGGGATGATAGATACCAACTTGCCATGATTATAAGCCAAATGATGTAACCAGTGTTCTGTTAAAAGATTTGAATTGTTTAGTGCAATCAATAATTGATTCCCAGCAGTTGACAGGTGACATCCCAACTGTCTGCTAATAACTAGGAGACCCTTCACTTAGCACCCAGGTCCTCTCATCAACCTCTTCCATCCCTACTGGCAAATGACTAAAGGAGTCCCAGGCATGTTGATGGGGTTATAGCATGAAGTAATTGGATACCTGTCAGAGGTTTTAGCCCATCACTTAACTGGTCTGTCATTTGGCCTGACCTAAGAGGAATCTTCCTGATGACCATTGTCTCCCTTCTCTAGTTACATCCTCTTTTTACTTCATTCAACTGGGTCACTGGTTTGAAAACTCTATAGTTAGAAATTCATGCGGTTGGTCAACAATTTAATACCTTTTCATTTTCAAATGATGTAACCAACAGCCTTTTGACTTTTCAGAAATTGTAAACAGGCATCATATCAACATTGCTGTTTTTCAAGAACTCTTTACTTCCATACTCGAACAATTTCTTGTGAAAAAAAAAATATTGAGTAATTGTTTCCCTACAGGTGATAGCACAATGAAGGGAATATATTTTTACAAGAATTATTTGCTATATAGTAATCATAATCATAAGCACAATTAAACATTCTGATTAAACTAAAACTTTTCAAAATGAAATATGATAACTTTCTTTGGTGTCTTTAGTGCTAGCATGTAGATAGCTTCTTCCTGATGCCAAGGAATACGTCTTTTTTTAAACCTCTAAGGTTGATTAGCCGACCTTTATGACACAGTTGTTCACTTCAAATATCAAAATAGTAAATGTTACGTTTCCTTAGTGTATCTTCTGTATTTCCTTTCCACATCCTTCTACATTATTTATCTTGTCAAAATCTTATAGACCCCCTCCCTGCCCCAACTTACACTGTCCTGGCGTTATCAGCTATCATGGGGTGAAGACATTCACACCTGCCATTCTGTCGCACCAATCATTCAATTGTATGTGTTTTCTTCTTTTGTTTTGATTCCTCACATTTGATATCTGATCATCAGTTCATCTATCCATCCATCATCCCAGGGATAGAATGGTTTATTCCCATTCCTAAGGCTTTAACAGGCTTAGAATGGCCCCTTATTGGCCTGTCCCCCATGGGGACATTACAGAGAGCTGAGAGCCCTTTGCATCATTCTCAAGCAGGATTTATCAATGGAGGTTAAAACTGTCATTGGCTTTTGCTTCCTTTGAGCGAAGCACTCTTCACACTGCAGTAATCCATTATGATCAACTTGATTTTGAATGAAGTGCTCATGTTAACGAGGATCAAAACGAGGCACATTGTGACCTTTTGAATCTTGAATATGTTTTCAAAACTTATTTCATATGAAAAAAACTTGATGTTTTAATTTTCTTCTTCGCAAATAAACCTTGTATACCTTCTAACATAGTATGATCCTGGTTTAAATTTACATACAAAAGTGAATGGTGTTAAAAATGATTAAAAATGGAATTTGATGCCTCAAAACTCATTAACAGACTTCAAGATTTTTTTATTCACTTATCTCAGTTAATTCTCCTTTTTGTCTTCTGTATTTACAGGTAAGACATGAAAAATGATGACCATAATTGTAAAGAAATCCATGACATCCAGGGTAAGAATGTTCCATATTTTATATCACAGTCAAGTATTTTAAAACTCACTTCATGTAAGATCAGTTCAAGCACCAATGTATTAAGTACTGTCAGCTTTTAGAACAATGCGTAATATTGTAATTTGTCAACTATATGCTTCTAAACCTGCAAAGTTCCTCATGTAAAGTTTCTCAAAAGCCATTTTCTCAGAATCATAGCAAGTCTTTGAAATAAAACTCACTTGTTAAAATTTGTCACTCAGACATTTTGAATGAATGCACTCTTCCAAAGACCACTTTGTAACAATATCGTTTTAAATTTCCTTCAAATGTGTTGTTTGTTTTACGATCTAGTAGTGGTTAATACCCCCTTAACCCCCCCCCCCCCCCCCCCCAAGCTGGGATTTGAACCAACAATCTGTCACCTCATGCTTTACCACTCAGCCACAACACTCCATAATAATACTATGGTTTTGTTTTTTGTTTTTTTGTTTTTTTATATTTAATTATATCAAAAGCCACCTGAAAGTGAGCTCCATCCAGTTTTTTAATCAAAGTCCACTTAATTTGTACCAAAGTGTTAATGGCTCTCCAATACTTAACACTGCCATCTGGCCCAATTCAAAATAAAAGCCTACCCCCTCAATAGCACAAGTAAGGAATAATTTCGTCACATGCACGACTCATTTTCAAAAACAGGTGTAGTTAAGTGGCCGAGGCGACAAGTAATAAATTGAATTATATTTTGTTCATATTGCACTACCTGTCCAGCTAATTCTTGAAAGCGCATTTAGTTCATCTCGATGTGCTGCAGCATTCCAAAACTGGACAGATGTTTTGCACTTTGTCATGCCATGATTGAATCTGGGAGAAAAGTAACCATTACAGAATTTTTTCGTTAATCAAAAATATGTGAAGTTGAAGTGACAGGTAAATGGAACAAGAAATGTAACCTTTACATATTACACAGGTTTAAGGTAAATCAAACTATAGTGGAGATTTATTCATCATGAAGCATACACTCTAAAATTAAACATTATAATAAATAGTACCAAAAAAAAAAAACATTTTTGAAGTGGAAGTAAATACCTTTTTTGCTGTTGGTAAAAACCATCTGCTCTTCTTCCTCCTTCCTTACTTGTATAATATTGAGGAAGTTACATGAAAATCTTGACCACCCCATCATTATCCAAACTCACTGTTGTCCATCCAGGGTTCAAATGACCTCAGTTGAGGTAATGTATAATTGTAAATCCCCTTGTACCTGTAAGGGGTGTAGGGCCACTACCCAGTCAATCAAATACCTGACATGTTGTAATAGGATTAGCTCTTTGTAATCCATACAACTAAGACATTGGTCAAACTTCATGGTCAAACATTAAACCAGGAAAAAGCTGGCACCATAACACTTAAATCTAAAATGTATAGGGCACCACATGTGGACATTTTGCCAAACCCCTTTTTGGAGAAACAGACAAATTCTATTAAATCACAGTTAAAGTTTGCTATGTTTCCTACAACACAACAGAGAAATTGATGTGGACACATTTGTTTTTACTGTTTAACAATTCTGTGAAGATGAAACTAATCTATGTGAAGATGAAATTGATATTTAATTAAACTGCGTTAAATTACTTTAGTGAATCACAATGAGAAAAACTTTTACACAGTTTAATATATAAACTGTTTTTGTTTGAGTAAGCAAAAAGAGAAAATTTATCTCATTTTTCTTATTGGCAAGCAGGCTTCTATACTCCACAGATTCGAAACATATTCATCAGACTTAAAGTCAACATTCGAACATGATTTTTATTATTTTTTTTAAAGATATTATACAGTGAGTTATTATTATTCAATTGAAAAACACAAGACTGTCAGACATGACTGGTCGTGAATTTACTGACCCAGGGCTAAAACCACTGGCCTGTGGTCCAGCGTTAGTTTCGTGCCCTGCTATAGTGCACTGAAGCAGTACAAGCTGATCTACATGTACTTTGAACACGAGTGTCAAGGCATGAATTTAAACATAACGTGATAGCTTTATGTCCATTCTAACAAACACCCATGCTACAAGGGCATCAGCCTTTTAAATGGATTATCGACGGGGTAAACTCAGCCATATTTATTCAAGCCAATGTAGCGAAAGCCTATCGGACACATCCTGGGTCAAAACTATCGTGTGTTTGTGTCTTTGTTTAATGCGCACACAAATCTGGCAGAGATAATGGAGTGCTATGAATCCTAAATCGATAATGATTGAGTTTTTACGGGTGAATGTTGTGGGACACACTTTCAGAAATGTTTTTTTTCTCCCTCAGAATGGATGCTCATTTGGGCCTGTTCTGAGCTAAGAGATTTGAGTCATTTTCCAATGTGAGTATGTTAGTGCAAGTATGTAATTAGTTACATGAAGGCACTACCATGAACTTAGTGACATACTATTTGATAAAGGATCATACGGCGTGTCGTGGCCGAGCGGTTAAGAGCACCGGACTCAAGCTCTGGTGTTTCTGATCAGCAGAATGTGGGTTCGAGTCCCGGTCGTGACACTTGTTTCCTTAAGCAGGACACTTAACCATTATTGTTTCATCTTTGGATGGGATGTAAAGCTGTTGGTCCTGTGTGTTTTGTAATGCACGTAAAAGAACCCAGTACACTTATCGTAAAGAGAAGGGGTTTGCCTGGGTGTTTCTGGCATGGTCTGGCAGCAACATGCGCCACCTCACCTTGTATCCCTTTCAAGGTGTTTTATTATGGTTGCTTCTTCACATATAATCATTTGTAACAATCTCCACCAGATTTAATCATTCGGCGCCAAGAGTGTCATTTATGAAAAACATGACGCATTATAAATGTACACATCATAGATTCGCTAGATTTTAATTCATCAGATGTGTGATATAAAAGTAAAACATAAAATAAAGTGTTAAAACACCATTAAGTGTTCAAACTTACCATTTAGCAATCTTAACTTATTGTCACTGTAAATGTTAACTGTTCTCAAATGGATCAATAGTCACTATAAACTTGAAAAGTGTGACCTACTTGATTTTAGGAATAAACGAATTCTCATTAGAATTTTCCTCTGTGTTAAGTTAATAGTTTCAAGTTGCAATAACTGCTTTTGTTAATACAGGACCAAAAACGTATGTTCGCATGTAAGAATGGGTGCCTGTACAATGTGATAACTTAAACATTTTAAATGCAAGAATAATGTTACCGGTACTTATAACTAGTACAGATGTAACCAGTATCCAACATATCATATCCTCACATCTTATTACTTCAGTAGATCTGAAAACCATTACTTGACCACTAGAAGATGTAAGATAATGTACTAGAAAAACATGCAATGATTTCATCTTTCTTTTTCAATTTATTTGAGATGTGTACTTTTCAACCTACTAATCTCACATAAAATAAGATTACATTATAAAACAACATCTGTTTTCTCGGAATATCTAAAAAAGCAGAAAATAATGGCATTAATTCGGCTTATACTCACCCTGGTCTAAGTGGATGACACACTTTGTTGATCTGAAAGTCAGGGTCTCAGATGATCCTCTTTTAGGATTTGTTTCCCCAGTTCACATGACTGCATCTAGCATGTGTCTGTAAAAATATTGGGGCTGGAGTTTTCTTCTAATCACAGATCTTCCCTAGGGAGGCTTGTATTAATTCCAATGTAGACCTGTGTTTTTGTTATGTCTACTAGTTATATGTTAAAATACCATTTCCCCCTGATAGCTTTATATGTGTACAGTGCTGTAAAAGGCAGTGGCACTGTGGGTTAGATAATTAAAAAAAATTAGGAATCAAGTGTTGTGTACAAAAAACAACCCGAGTTTGTCATTCGGCATTTTAAAAAATTAATTCTGACCTCAATTTTTTTTTCTTTATTCTGAGTGAAATATTATATGCAACAGCAAAGTTATATTTTAATACCCAGTGGATCCTGGCAACACTTAAGTGGCACACTTGACTAAATTGACAACATCATCATATCAAATTCATACCTGATCTGTTGTTTGACCAACAGTCTTACCCCCTCTAGTGTTCACATTAGTTTAGTTGTTACCTGATTTTTTTGTTTATTTATTTTTTATACTGTATTGAGATTAATGTTTTTGAGATGGTTGTTTCTTGGGGATAGTTGTTTACAACAAATCGTTTTAATTCAAGGGCCTTGGGGAGGTATCTGTATTTCTTCACCCCCCCCCCCCCCATATTCAGTTCAACCCTAGAGCAACAAACTTTCATTCGAATGTTGAGGTCACCAATTGTATTTCCAACAAACAATTTATAAATATTTATAGGTAAATACTCTGTACGGAATACATGTTCAAACCTTTACTCATTCTTATGCTTTGCTAGGTCAGTGGACTGCTAGTTCAACTCTGTATTGCAAAGAAACAGATTTGCTAGAATGCATGCGCATGCGATTTTTAAAGGTTCAAAGGTGTTCCTCCAGTTCCATAAATTTCCTGTTTTCCCTGCTCTAATTTTGGTGAATTTTCACAACTCAGTTTTGATTTTCTTCACTTCAGTGCGACCTCCTTTGTACATTTCTGTCGCATAGCACTAGATAGTTTCTCCTCCTGACTAAGTCTGACACCATGCATTAGTTCAGGAGTCACCAGATTAGCCCACTGAATATCAACGTAAATCACGCACATACATGTACATGTACCCTCAATACACACAAAGGAAAAAAAACATTACAAGATTTCATTTACCATAGTGCACTGTTCGAAGCGCACCAGAACCGCCCAATGTATCAAATTCAAATCATTGTGTATTCCACGCTGATCTCCGGCCATTATAATCCCCTTCAGGGCCCATCAGATGTGGTCCGGCGGCTTATTAAGCCGGTCTTGCATTTTGGAAAAGAACGAAGGAAACGAGAACCCCGAGTAATCTGTTTGGTTAGGATCGCCATCAGACGGATAATGACTCGTGATTACCGAGCTGGTGCCGTCGTCATGAGCCTATCAACTTGAATTAGGGGGGCGGCCATTGACAGTGGTCTTTAAAGGGCCAATGCAGGGTCGTGGTTAGGTTGTTGGCACGCTTTAATCGAATTACCAGATTAAATTTTTCTTGTAATGAAATGTGTATTTTTCTTTGGAAAAGAAATTGTAAGTTTAAGGTTGGTAATGGTTTCAAATTTATTTGTCTGCCTGAGATTCCTGTGGCTTTAAAGAAGCTTTAACTGCTTGTTACCCCAAAGGAATTAGTTAAGATAAACGATTTTTCCAACTCAAATTCATAAAAAAATAATAATAAAAACTAAATAATTAACAGACCTTCAATGCAGAAATTTAGGCTTTGATTAAAGGGCTGGGTGTTGAAAGAAATCATAGAATATGTCTTGATATTGTTTATACAAACTATTGAATGATGCAAGCAAGATAGACCAGGGAACATTTGTTGTCAGTGAAGTGCATGATTTATGATGAGTAGGATTGATGGCCGTATGAACTAAGCCATGTAGCGACAACATTTATGGTTACACCAACGCTTTCCTATATTAAGTTAATTACTTTGTTTGTGAGGTTTTACAGTGAAGAAAATTGTGTGCAAGGGTGAACCTTTACAGAATACTTGTTTTAAGGCAGATAATGTGATTGTTAAGTAACTGGAAGGACCACATATACTTCCTCAAGAGTTTTCCCAATCTAGGGAAATTCTTTTTAATTAATTTAAACAAAGAAGAGATTTGGAGTACGAGTTTTGAATCCGTTTTATTTTTAATTTTTTTTTTACATCCTGCTTTTTATTTTTAGGTTTAAAAACAAATTGAGTGATCTTTTAATACTAAAAGAGGGATTTTAAGAGAAGATAGTAATTACAAATCCAAATTGCTTAGATTTCTTGGAACTTGCTTATTGAATCCAAAATGAAAATATTAATTTAGATTTGTATCCTCAACAAGTCTCAAGACTTTCCATTTAATCCCTGTCGCCAGACAGTCCCATATTGATTGCTAGATGTTAAAGTTACCTTCAACAGGTGTACCAATCAGAGCAAATTATTCGATGAAATTACAATCAATTGAATCCAAGGAGAAACAAGTTATTGTTTTAACATTGATGTTTGATTGCTTTTCACACATCCTTCTGAGGGGCACACCCAAACATTAACTCTCTCAAGGACGGATACGAACGGATGTCCTGGAAGCAACCAAGAAGGAGAAGATACAAAATTGATTTCTAACAATGTAATTTCATCAGTCGTAATTTGATTAGTAACATCTGCCTCTGTTGGGGTCGGTATTGACCCAGATTTCCTTCTTGTCTGATCATAGTCATTATTTTTGTCCTTCCATGCTGCGGCCGTTGCCAAAACAACAAATTCTGTAACAGGTTGAAATATTCACCATTCAGTGGAGGGTTTACTTGCAGGAATATTACAGGACAAGGCTGTCACAGTATCAATACCAGCAACTTGTCCATAACTACCTGCAGAACACTAACATTTTGAAAGCATTTTTTTCTGCTAACACTAACAGCACTTTTATTTCATGGGAAATGTGAACACAATGATTGGTTGTTCATCTCCTCTCTTAACAGCTGCTTAGCAAAGAAATCTGTTGACTGGTTACCTTTTTGAAACAAAATAATTGATAGCTTTACTATTTGTGGGATATTTTACCTACATTGAAGAAAAAAAGTTGCTTAATGTGCCTATAAAGTATAATTTTTGTAGCGTTTAAAATTATAAAATGAAAATAAAACAAAGACAATCTCAATCCTACAAAATAAACAAAATATAAATTACTTTTTGAAGGAATGAAAATCTGTTAATTCCTTTTTCCGTTTTAAAAATTTCAATAACAAACCACTCACCTCTGAATATTGTACTCTGTGAAATACCATCCTATAGTTGCTTCTGCACCTGCGGGCAGATATTGAATGATATACTTCTAATCTTGTCAGACCTTGGGCAGCAGTTAACCCAGTGCAAAAGAACTTAGGTTATAAAATTTGGACACAAACTAAAAAAAAAAAAAAAAAATGGATCCTGCTATCCCCATTTTGTAACTGTTCCAATAAGCACAAGTTCCTTCTAGCTATTTATTGAACCAAGAAAGGTTGATGTGATTAATAGAAATCATTTATGGGGTAAATTTTACGTTGGATTGATCCACTTTTTTCTTCTTCCTATGTTGCCCGAAGGATTCTGTTGATGTTTTTTGAGTTTGTGTCTTGTGAAAGAATTAGGACATGTATTGATTTAGAAAGACGTTGGACATGGTGGGGGATTTTTGTACAGGCAGCAGACAAAACACATCATAAGATTTTTCTATTTTTGGTACTGTGTCCAAGTAATGTGTCGACGTAGTCATGAGCCTCCCCAAGGTGTCTTTATTAGAACAGAGACAAAACAGAGACAAGAAAATGTACATATAGTATAGATCAGTCATTCCATCATTCCATACTGCTAAGCAATACAAATGTCAGAATTTTTCATGTTATTTATTTATTGCTGTTTTATTGCTTCATTCATATTTGTTCATTTTTGTACGATATTTTATTTTTATTATTGTTATTATTATTATTATTATTATTATTATTATTATTTTTACTATTATTATTATTATATGTACATATAAATGGATCCGTTTTCATGTTTGTGCTTGTTTTTGCCTCTGACGAAGGTCCTGTTTGGATCGAAAGCTAAGGCCATCAACCCTACTAGTTTTATAATTGGGCGAGCAAAGAAAACTTGGCTGATGCCAGACTTGAACCTGCGACCTCTTGAATACTGTACGAGAGCTCTAACCAACTGAGCTAACCAGCCCTATGTATATATATATTTATATATATTTTTTTTGGGGGGGGGCGACTATGCTATGAAATATTGACAGAATGTTAAATATGAATGCAAGATGATACATCAAAGAATAAAGGGCTGAAAATACTTCTTCTTTTTTTTGTACAATCTCCTTCAAAGGTTTACATGTTCAAGTAAAATACAAGGAAAGAGATTTTAAGAAAATCTCAGATGGACTGTAATGAAACAACCAAAGTAAGCTTGAAATGTCACAACAATCATAACAAATGCACAAGCTACCTTGATAAAATGTGTAGTTTCATAATAAATCCTTGGCAAAACTCGAAATGTACATTTACCAGACTATGCATATTTTTCCCAAGAGGAAGAGCTTTAAGTTAAAGATACTCCTCACTGTATGAATACTCTCTTGATTTTATTCACATCATCGCCGAGCCAGGAGCTGGCTGCGGGTTGAAAATTAGCTCATTCTGGAGTGAGTGGGTTTCTACAAGTGCAGATAAAAAATATATGAAGAGCTGAATCAGCAGCAGGTCAGGTCATAAAATGTACTTTCTTTTTATAGATGGGGATAGGTTTTAATCAATTTTTTATTACTGAAATTTCAGTGACATCATCTGTATGTCAGTAAAGTGAGACTTTGAGTGCTGTTAATGGGAAAGACACAAAACTTTATTTGTGATAGTTTTTTCATGTGGAGAGGTTCTTTCAGTTTGTTGAGAACCTTTGTTGATGTATGCAGTACAAGTTTTCTCGGTTGAAGGGTTAGGATCCTTTAAATATTTACTTTCTTGTAATGTTTGTAGAAATAGGCGGAGGCCTACTTTTTATATGTTGTGGTGGTTCTGAAAAGAAAATGGTGTTACACAACTGGTTCTTTTCAAAATGTTCACGGCCCATTAACATGAAGCTGATATTAAGCAAAAAGGGTTGCTGAGCATAAGCAACAAATATTTCTTAGCAGGACCAGGTTACCAGCTTAAATAACATGCAATATATAGGCCTACTGTTTTTGACCAATTCCTTGCTAATTTTTGCTTGGCAGAAAAGTCTGCGTTATTTTTATGTTAAACGGCTTTATAGAATTTACACAGAATGTGTACATGTAGGTTATTTTAATGGTGTTATACCACATACCCTACTAAATGCAAAATGTTCAAATCCTGCGTAATTGTTTACTTAGCCCTGTAGCATAACAAGGGTTCTTTTTGAGTCGTACTTACATACTGTATACTCCAGTCCATTTGAATGGATATGAGTTACCAGTAAGTTTGACAATAGTTTGACTAAAAACACCTCCATAGGAGTGAAGAGACATTGTAAGAAACGCATTGTCATACTTATTTCAACCTGTTTTCACACAGTTGATTAAAATGGATTTACAATATCCCTATGAATTGGAACATTTGAGATGGGGCAATAAAGGGGAGGGGGCGGTGGAGCCAATACACAAAGAGTGGAAGTGCAAGTGTGGCTTGTAGTGCAGTGGCCGTTGTTTCACAATTGCACGGTCGTTGACTTAAGTTCCCCCTCCCCTCCTTCCATTTCTTGTAAGTGGCATGTCTGCCCCTAGCTACTCCAAAATCTCCCCCTCTCAATATGAGACCGACAGAAGGGAGTAAAGTGCCATATTTCCTGTGTAAGGGACCCCCATCGGGCAGGACTTACCCCACGGTTATATCTGTGTCAATTGAGTTTGGAACGTTGGAGTTCATTTTCCATTCCTCAATACCTAGGTCAATGACATTGTTGATTAGATGAGTCCAGCCCCACTTTTTAATTCCTAAGGGGGGAATTACTACACACAGCCCTCACTAAATTGTAGGTGTCTTATTATATTTTGGTCTTGCTTGAATGAATACAAAATGTGTTGAGGACATAAGGATGTTGTTATATTGGTCGCTCTTTTTTTTCTTCATGTCCTGCAGCAGTGAACTCAGAAGTAATTTTTATTACAGTTTATCAAGTTTGCTATGATAACATTCAGCGGAAGGAATAGTATTAGAACATTGAATCATTTATCCTTAAGGGATATTGACATGTAGCGGTAATATTCAAGGAGTGTATCCCATAGATGCTCATGAGGAGTGGAAGACCTTACTACCCTTCATTAATGGGGAGTGCAGGGAGTATTGTGAATTGACACTCTGAGATGAGAACATTTGGCTCATAAGGGGTTTCATCAGGAAATTGGATTGGTTAGTTGCTAATGGATGAACTTATGAATTGTTTTAAATTTTACTTTAGAAAATTGTTTTTGTTTTAGGGGTTCGTTTGTCATCATCCAATGATCTGTGACAGTTTCAGGTTTGTTGTCGACAAATTATTATTATCAATGAAAAGTTCAAGCATATTCCACTGTTGAAATAAGTCAGTTGTGAGTGAGCCATTGTAGATTTTAAAGCTGAGAAAACTCCAATAAAATCACATTGATAAAGCTTCAAGAAGCATGTACAACAAAACAGTTCCTTACCAAGAGTGAAAATCCTGGAAATAAGGATGCACTGCGACAAATATGTTGAGAACAATTAAGCCAACAGGGCTCAAACCACTGATACATTGAGCTTGTTCCATCAAGGGGTTCTGACTATTCCCGTTGACTGTGGATAAACTAAATTGTCAGTTTTCTACATGTAGCCTACATGTACTATCAGTTATTTACATCATTTCAAGGTGTCATACCCTTCAAAGAACCAGCAAAATTTGTTTCCGGGATCCCCCATGGTTTTTGAAAACCCTAGGGAGAACCTGCACTATCCCAACAGTGAACCACAGAAGAAATTCTTCCAGTCATGTTGCATCTAACCAATGAGTTTGTTATTACATGTTCGTTCTGCTCCAGTTATCATAAAATTGATCCCGCCCCATTTTCTGCCCTAATTCGGAAAATTTTTAAATCCCAAGTGGCAATGCTTTTAATTACATCTCACAACAGTCGTACCCTCTGAGACTTCAGGTTATTTGGTGTCATTCAATTATAGTAGCGCGGTACTAAATCCTTGATGTTCCTTATGAAGTTAAAGGTATAATTGGTCAGATTTTTAATGGCTGCATTAAAAATAATGAGATCTCTTGTCTGTGTTTATTTAAGGAATGTAAACTTAAAGGTAGAATACAGAATTGGTATTCATTTACATTTTTTGTATTAGTATCAGTCTGAGAGCTTACTGATTAAGTTCATACTAGTACCAATCCTCCAAGGAAATTATTTCCGTCTGAAATACTGTCAAAGTACAGAAAATAGGATTTGAAGACCTCGATTTTAATTTGGTTGTGACAATCAAAATTAAGGAAAATGTGTTAACATGCTGAAAAATGTGCACATTTTTTCACTGTTTTCTCCTGACTCGAATGGCGGATAGAGCCCAAATTTTCAAAGGTTTGTTTTTTCATTTATATATTGAATCACACAAAGTAAGAACACTGCACTATCAGGCTTACCAATTCTATATTCTACCTCTAAGTCTACTGCATTTCATTTTAGTATTCAATTATTCCTCACAGTGGTAGGCCTAGAACATTGCAGGCCATATTGTTGAGCTGTAATTTTAGGGAAATCGACATTTAAATAGAAAGTTGAAAATATTCTCTTATTTTTCACAACATTTATCAGAGTTGTTATTATTGGGGTTTTTTTTTCGTGAATAAAAAGTGATCAGATGAGCCACTTTTGTGTGTGAAAGTTGCTGCATAGATGGAACCTTACCCAAAGTGATGATTTTGATAATTATTTGCCTACAGTATCACTGTAACTATTCCTTATGCCCAACACCATCCATGGATGTGACAACAAAGAAAAGCTTGCTAGGCAGCAGTTGGTATATTTTGTCCCACAAGACCATCATATTACTCCCACGGAGGTGTTAAGTTACCCCCCCTTGAGAACAGATATGCAGACAAATAAACACATTTTGAGGTTAATTTCAAAGCCTCCTTTTGCCAGACTGCCCTTTTGGGAGTTGGTTTCCGGGAGCTTTCCTTTCAACAGCCAATCAATGACACTGACTCATTCCAGTGGTTATCCCACAAACAAAGCACCTTAATGACATTCTTTGATATCATAAAGCTAAGATCATTCTCTTTCACTCAGTGTAATCATGGTGTAATGTGTTTAAAAGGACCATTGTTTTACATTAATAAACTGCTGCAAATGCAGTAGTTTATGTTTTTTTGGTAAGGCATTTTCCTGAGTTCAAACCTAAACCTCACTTGTATTCAAAGGAAGCTCTGGTTGTAAATAATTTAATATCAAAGGATTTTCTCACCTGACTATTTACGTGTAAAGAGCACCTCGTTTTTTTGATAAAACAATTAAAGTATAGACCGATCCATTTTAGTCCGTACACGCTAGTTCTGCACGCAAGGTTTGTACACAAAGGCATAGAAAACTTGTTGTCTTTTTAACTTTTGATGTGAATTAGGTGCCTTGCTCACTGATTTACACAATTTCCCTGACAGTACAGCATGACATAATGATGTAAAACACTAACCATAAATATTTGCAACTGAATCCTGAAAACAGCGCAGAAAAAAGGTGAGTTTTAAGTATGATAGATACGGAAACTGCATGATCGCGGGTTTCATGTGAACGTCAGCAAAGTTTCTTGCCAGAACTTCAGTATTTACTTTCTGTTTAGCTGCAAATATTTAATAAGTATGTTCTACATTGCTATGCCATGCTGTCCTGTCAGGGAAATAGTGTAAATCATTGAGGAAGACACTTAATTTGCATAAGAGGTAAAATAGACAATGGGCGTCCAAGCAATGGTGGCGCAGCACGCGTAAGGGCTAAATAAAGATCAGTCTATTTGACCTTGTTAATAACTTAAATTTGTAAAAAAGAAGGTTATGCTCTCTCTCTCTGCACACATACATGTATTACGATGTTCAGAAATATTTGGGACATTGCTTCAGACGATCACACATTCTTTACATCATATAGGTCACAACTTGACCCCAGATTTGTTGTACCTTCATTTTTTTCCCTCATTGTAAGTCCATCAATAAAGACTGACATTTCCAAGGCCAGCTGTGAGATGGCTCTATCTGTGAAGCGACTTTTTCACAGGTCATCTTGTGAAAACATCCATAGAAAGGTTTCATTCAAATTCTGTCCTAGATTATTTTTTCAGAAACATGGCTAGCCTGGCTGGCTGAATACTTCTGTGACATTTCAAGGTGATGCTTTAACTGTTCAACTGTGTTGACAAGAACAAGCCTCTCCCATATTAAAAACAGATAACAAAGTTTTGTTTTCTTTTCTTTTTTCTTTTTTCATTGCTACATAGTGTATACTCATTAACCAAGTAGCCACCTAGCATATCAATTTGTCGTGTGCCCGGGGAAAGGGGTGCAAGGCCTTACGCCCTTTTGCCGGGAACATAAAGTAGTTTGTCCCAGTAACAAAAGGATGTAAGCAACGAAATTGCTCCTGATATGAAAAATATATCATTTTTGTTAGTTTCTTTGCTAGAATTACCCTGAAGACATGTTCCCCATTCCCCATGCAGAATTTAACCTTTTTAGAATGACTTTTGCATGGCAACATGTTTACCAAACTTTCCCGCTCATAATTCTTGAAACACAAATTTTAACATAAATTGCTTAAGTCCTTTTGCCAGGAACTTTCTCTTATGTCCTTTTGCCGGGCACACAACGAATTCATGTCTTTTTTCATAACACTTTAACACTGCTAACCACTATTTAAACAGCTAGGATATTATTGTATTGGCATTACTGAGTACTTCATTGTGATTTGTTATTCTTGTCTTTTTTGCCCACTAAAATTAAGTTTACTTTTTCAAATTTTATAATGTCTGGTTTTGGAATGTGTGTGTGTTGGTATTTTTTGTTTTGTTTTTCTTTCTTTTTTTTTCTTTTAAAACATTGATCAAAATCTCAAATAATATTGCTGATAAACTTTAAAAGAATAACAACCAAAACATATAGTTATATCATTGTAGAGTATTAGTAATTTTTATAAACAGATGACAGAGTCGCTCTGTAAAGTGATTAAAATATCACTGTATGGTGATCAGAGCTCTGATTATTTATTTATTTATTTAAATTAAAAAATCATTACTACACTCTCTTGAAATCAACAAATTTGGTGCATCTTGACTCAGAAAACAATGACGAACCTGAGCCATTCCTTAAAGTACATCCAGCTGTAACAATCAGAACATGACATCCATACAGGCTGTCATCTCACTGGGAAATAAGTGTGTTTTCATTTCTTGGGTGTTGAGACTCTGCCTATTGACTGTGGCTATGACACTTGTAACACACAGGTGTTATTACATTAAAATGGTTTGTAAGGGAAAAGGAGATGAAAACATATGCATGAGAATCCCATATGAGAAGAACATTTTTTATAAAACTTTGTCCAAGAGAAGTGAATCAAAACTCATGAAAGAAATCTCAGCAAAGTTGCCACAAATATCACTGAAAGATGGCAACATTTAGGGGAAATTAATTAAATTAGTGAAAATGTTTAACTCCATACTACATATATTTGAAATGAAAGTATCAAGTTTAAAATGCAAAGGAAATTTCTTTAAGAGTAATGTACCTCGGAATAATGTTGTCAGGGTTTTGTCTTTCAAAGTTAATCAGTATCCATAAGTGTGAAGATGAAGTATCGTGATGGTTGTGAAATTAACTTTATTTTTAAGCATTGAGGTATTCCTTTGGAGAACTGAAATTTAATTGGAAAAGAAAATAAACTCAGCAGATATTTTGATGAATCGTAAATTTTATCCGTCCAAAAATGATGAAAATTCAACTGAAAAACATGTCATATCAGTGGCTTGAATCGTTCCATCAAAATCAAACAATTCCCGCTTCAATGATGAACCAAAGAAAAAATATATCTGGAGCCTCAATTTAATTTATTCGGCCTTGTTTGTAGAAAATAAAATCCTGAATAATTTTTAGATCATTTCTGGGCAAATCATCCATCAATTGATTAATAGGGGGAAGGCCCATAATAATGCCCTGGATAGTACCATCTTAAGAAGATGTACGTGTATTGTTTATCTTGGAATTGGCTTACTTGGTACCGGCCCTTATTTGGGGCAGAGTTTATCAGAACATTCAGATAGAATGTGAATTCCTCTTGGGTTTTCATGTGTGTGGTTTGATGTAGGTTTCATGTTTTGCCCCTGTGGCGCTCTGTGAAAACACAATTTTTTATTTTTTATTATTTATTTTTTAGTCTGTCAAGTGATTACTGGACTAAGTTCACAACCCATGAGTTTATGCTATAACTGCACAATCTAAGTAATTTTGCCATTGCATAATGCAATTTTGTCTTTGTTGGCCTTGAATTGTTGATGAACATATTAACACAATAACAAAAAAAGCCAGATATAAATGTGCACAAAATCTCTGACAACACCAAATGATTTTGTTTTCACTGTAAAACATGACCATTGAAGTAGGTACATCTTTTCTCCAGGTTGGTTGATTGGCGTGTTTATGGAAAACTAGAAGATTGAAGTCTATACGCTTACCAAAAACAATGATCTGCTTTTCCTTTGATTGACAGGTTTGGATATTGAAGTTCATATCATATCACATGTCATTTCTTTAAAGGGCAGATCTGTGGTTAGATTACCCATTGTTATCCAGCTAGGGGCCATAACCCCACCCAAACCCCAATCATCCTCCTGAGTCATTGACCTCTGATAGTTTCTTATGACTTGGTGGCTGCCTATTTAGAAGATGTGTGCCATTCTGAGACAACGTCATTACACCTATCATCAGCTCATTAACTCCTTAATGATCCACAGCAGGGATGAAATATTACAGCAGTAATGGTTTTCAGCACTGATTATCAGAAGTCTGTGTGGGTAGATCGTTACCGGCCACAAAATTTATCAGAGTACTACTTGAAACTGTTTCTTTTAAAATAAACAGCTGATTTAATTTTTTTTATATCATTTCCGGTTTCTTGATAAATGTGTGGTAAAAGAAAACATATGTTAAAATAGATCGAAAGTAAAGTTTGGATATAGGCTAAGATGCCAAGCAAAACTGTTTAAACCATTGAAACCAAATATCTGGGAGGACAAGATTGTGGGCGTGGAATACCAGTACAAAGCTTGAGATACTAACACTTTTTATGTAACAGAAGAGACTCCACCAAATGTTGAATATGTGTTGTGATTTTGAGATGAGGCAAGTTCTTGCAACATTCCATCACATATAGCTCAAGTCTTTTCCCCCTCAAGGACAGCCACCTATAAGCTACAAGCAGGAGTGCTAAAAAGATCGTTATCCTTGGGCACTCTCTCTGCTTCACAGGACAATTTTCCTGAAGGTGATGGAACTTAATTGGAAAAAGAGGATTAAATTAGTTGTTACACCAAATAAACATTACACACTGCTTATCATTCCTCAATTCTTAAAGAGGGATGAAATTCATCTTTGTGTCTATTCTCATCATGTCTGGATTTTTTTATAGCTGAAACTTCTGTATAGTGACAGTACGCATTAGGTTCATCATTCTTGTGATGTTGGTTAAAGTTGGCATGTATTGAATCTGTTGAGAGTCGTGAATTCTTTATTTTGTGATAACTCTTATAACATTTCTACATATAAAACAAAAAACAAAACACTTGCACAATATCCTATTATGGGGATACTTTTTGGTATAAATTTCTGTACAGTTAAAGTCCACTTGTTCATCTGCAGTTCAGGTGATCCTGCCCCCAGTTTTCATCATATAATACTAATAAAAGTATCATTCATGTAAATATCTAAACTTTATCTATGATGGACTAAATTGGAACCATTCCTTTAGATTGTGGTCTCAAAAATCTCTGTAGCCGCAGTCCCCCTTTTCTAACTCTGCTATATACAAAACTCCACTTTCACACACCCCAGCCCCGTAAGAAAACTCTTCTTCTTAATCAAAGATGAAATGTATGATTTTAAAGAAACCACTTATTAATAAGAGAATGTTTTATTAAAGTCTGGATTTTAAAATCAATAGTCTGGAGCCAGATATTCCTAAGATAGTCTGGGCTTGGTCTGTGATGTAAATATGTAGATCATGGTCACACTAACCATGGTTCAGTCCTTGAACACCCTAGCAGGTTTTATAATTTAGGACTGTAAAATGTATCACAATTCACAATCAAAGCAGGAATTCATTTTTACAAAATGTTAACCATGTCTAAATGCTGTTTTCTACCAGTTTGTTTTGTTTTGAAACTTGGCTCACTGTGTTTTCAGAGAATGTTTGTCTGCATTTAAATTTATGTAAACGATTATTGACATTGAACAAAAAGTGCCACACACAATGTGATAGTTTCTACAAGAACAAGATATCCGATGGATTAATTCCTTTAATGTGTAGCATTCCTCAAATTTGACCAACTGCATGAAGTGATGTGCAACTTAAACCAACATGCACATTCAAGAAGTTGCTGTGACTCATGTGCCACCCCCATGTTAGTTTGGACTAGTCCTAACCCACCAGCACAGTATGTCTGCAGTACACCACCCACATGCCTGAGTGTGTATTGCTTTGTAGCGCACACGGCTACTGGAGTACCTCTGCTTTTGGCATGTAGCCCAGGCCCCAAGGAGCAAGTGCTCTTAACTGTTTGGAAATGTCGGTCAGTCACACCGAATAGAATCGGCAGATGATGCGCTGGTCTCACTTGGTGAGTCTTATTGCTAGTTGTGGGACTGCGCCGCACTGCCAGGGGATACAAGATTGGATTTGGTAATCAAAAGGAATTATTACTTTGTATCGGAGTATAGACAAGGCATCAAACGTGGCTAAGTGCGGAATGAAAGGACTGTTCTCCAAGAACAAGGTAAAAGAGCCTGACTTTTTTTTTTCGCTGAAGAGGTTTTATGGTTGACATTTTTATTGCTGTATTTAGTCACCAGCTTTTAACTTTTTTTTATTGGATTGATGGCGACGAACTGATGTTGAAAAAGTCAATATTAATTTTCCTCAAAGCTTTTCTTTTTTTTGTGTGTTTTTTTTTTTTAAGCAGGAGGGTATGAATAAGTTTTAGTCGTAGCTTTCAAAGTTGTGTCTGCAGCACCAAAGATGTTTAATTGTCAGTAACTTATTGTGGATTGTTGGATGTCGATGTCTAATTAGTGATTGTCATTTGGGTGTGATTGGTATCGTGTCTGTCCAATTTCCTGGAAAGGATAGCCCATTGAAGGAAATGTCGAATTTGAGTAATAACAAAAACTATTGAACTTGTATGCAGAAGTTTGTCTGGTGTGAAATTAATATAGTGCCACTCAAGTTTTGAAAAAGTTCATTTCATATGATACTAAAATATATATATTTTTGGTTGGACCTGTTCCACCCCAGGTTTTTCCTTGATTATTCAAGGAAGAGTAATTCAACATCATGTTAGGTTATCATATTTGTAAATAATACATTTGTAAATAATACTTGTGGCTTAATGCTGTATGGAAGCATAATTTGTGATCAAATAGAAAAATCCACTACTTCATCAAGGATGAAATCCTTTCTTTAAAGGGATTAATTTCTTCATAATGTTTGCCATTTTAATAACCTCTCTGACAATAAGAACTTGTTATCACATTTTTGTGAATGTTATACCATCCACTTTAAGATGAAAGCATTCTTAATAGAACAGTTCTGCACTTTGCAGACCCTAACTATTTTAAAATAAATTTGTCTGTATCCATATGACTGTATCCATCAGCGTAGCAACTCTATTCCCAAATATAGTGGACACTAAAAACAGCTGAACATGTATGTTCAGCGAAGCGTGGGTTGGTTGGTTTCCAGTACTGAGTTGCTCCCAGTCAAAGGAAAAGAATTCGGATATGGATTTCCATGAATTTGATTTCTCAGGGTTTGTCATGTAATTTTTAATGTTATCTTGTAGTGTTTGCAGTAACACCGTGGAAATAATCTCTCTATGAGTTGTGCTGGTTTTGAAAAGAACTGGTGGTGTAACCACTCCAAACAGTCACTGACACTACTCATATATTATTTTTGTGGTGTTACAGCAAAACCTATACTGGATTGTATTCCCACCATGCAAGTTTCAAAGCCAGTTAATTTCCAACATTGCTTTTTATTCCTTTACTTGTTCAACTTCCTTGTTGAGTATTTAGAAGATATTTCAAATAAAGGAACACAGAAAGTTGAAATTGTGTAATATAAGACCAAACATTCTGAACTGAGCATACAAGTGTAGACATGTTGATGATTGGGCATTAACCGCCCCCATAGAAGGGATATAAATTTGTCACTTTGAGGATTATTTAATGGGTTAAGTGAAGCTGTTTGTTTGTCTCTGGTTTGGCATTAAATTTAACTTGATACAACCTTAATAAGGTTGTGAACTATACAGAGGAAAGCCAGGCTAAATTGCAGTCAAGTTTGATTTAAATTTCTCTTATTAGAATTGGTCGGGGAGTGAGTAAGAAGCTGTTTATTGCTCTCAGCAGTATGTTACTATCAGTCTTTCCCTTTGATGTATGTTCCTGGTATTAATTTCTCTTTCGGCTCAGGGTGAAGAGGAGGGCAAATTGAGTAGACCTTTCAATGAACCTTCATCTTTTACCGCCACCTCCTGTTGACAAGTCCAAATGGTTTTTCTGAGCAGTATCTTTTTTTCTATGTGGATCTTGTTTTGCACAAAGCAGACCTGACTATGAAATACTTGCGTCAGATATTAAAAAGTGATCTATTTCAGATTGTCATTACTTTTTCAATTCACCCAAAATAAAAACTTATAGTCAGTGCCATTTTAATTGTCATTAAAGTAATTTTCTTCATCAGTTTGCGTAATTTCCAATGGGGAACACTCTCTGATCAACATGATACAATATGTCATGTAGTCCTTAAACACAGCCTTGAGCAAGTGAATAATGTTATCATATTACAATTATACTGGTTATCACCAGAAATTAACCTGGCATCATCCATATGTCCGCACATTTTGTCTGGTCTTTGAAAAGGAGGTCATCCCAAGTAAAAGCCAGACACAGACACACATAGTTCAATGTTATTGAGTGCAAAGAGATGTTGTCTTGAACTGCTGCTCAAGTGGCGAGTTACGAGGAATTGCTTGGCTTAGAATGTCCTTGGGAGTATTCTTGGTTGCATTAACAAGGATCCATTGTTTAAAGTGAATTTTATGGAAAACGAGATGCAAGCAACAGTGATTGGTTTTATCAAGATTTGTATAAAAGTAACATAACTGTTCACTGGTGGCCCTATATGCCAGTGGTCCACTGTTGTCACAATCTTGTAGATTTGAAACCCAAGCAGACATATTATACTAAAAAAGTAAATTCATAACCAAAGACATTAAAGCATTTTTATAGTATTTGTTCATCCGGATTGGAGCCAAATTCTTTTTGGGAAAGGCAAATTTGCCATTTTTTTTCAAGTGAACCATAAAACATTGCACATTAATTCTTCCTCATTCTGTTTGAAACCAATGTGATGAGAAACTCTTCTTATCGGTTGAGATACATGGGACTCAATAAGCAAATCTTAAGATTGTGATATTGCATTAGTGTGCCCTGGAAATCAGTAGCATAACATTCCCCACAGCAAACTTACTGCAGATGAGACAAATAAAACACCAATTCGTCTGACCACTTGCTAATGAAATAGAATTCTGAAATAGCTTTTTAATATGCACTGGCACGAAGGGTCTCATCCCCCCCTTGGGTGCTGTATGTTAAGCCAAGAATGGACAAACCATTCTGGGAAAAGATTAATATGGCCAAAGGTTGATGATGGTTCATTGGACAGCATGGTATTTGGGAGAGAGAAGGTACATGTATGTCCCCATATACAGCCCATCCCCCACACCCCCGGCATGTTAGAAGACAAATTTGCATTTAGAAATGAAAATGGCAAATGTTTTGGAAAGCTTTGTTTGTGTAACAAGATCTTAATCATAGCATATGTGTTAGTCACTGCAGTGAAATTTTACAAAAATTGTAAGGAATTTTTTTATAAGATATTTTGAATGCAAGTTACAAAATACATTTAATGCTGTAATCAATAAAAACTTTGGTTCATATGAAGTACAGAATCATAAAGACTGTTTGTACAATGCTGACTAACCTATGGTGGTTACTCTACCATGTCCCAATTCTATGCCTTATGAAATGTTATTTTACTTTAAAATAAATAATCCTTGTGCAGACAGAGAGAAAATGTACATGTACAGTCAGTTCTTTGTTGGAGAATGTATTTGTATTGCTTTTTCAGACATGTAGACAGTGATTGACCCACTTAATATTATTCTTACATAGTTATTTGTTTATGAAAGGCCTATGTAAATACCTCCTTAACATTACCTTTAAAGTGTACACCAATAATCAGCTCCTACCAAAAGGGATGGTTCAACAACACCTAGTTGTGAAGCAACTGAGCAAAAGGTGACAGAGAGAGCCAGTCATGAACATTTTCCACCACACAATAAGCAAAACTTTTTTTTTACTACCTAAATTGATGCGCTTGATATTTCTGTGGAAAACCCCTGTGAAGAACCTAGTATCAAAATTATTATAGTAGATTTTTTAACAATTCAGAAGATGTTTTTATTGTTTTGTTCAAGGAAATAACAAAAAGTGTGATGATTTGGCAACTCTTGAAGGCTTCATAAGAAATCATACCAAAAAGATACATGATAGATTTGTTTCTAGCTTGGAAGTTAGAAAAAATGTATGGTTTAAAATCGTATGGTGTTTACAGCATAAGATGATTTTATTGTCAAGATACAGCATTCATGTTTCAATTATGTTGACTGTTTGATCAAAAGATGGTTTTGTAATCAGAGATTTATTTTATTCTCCATGATGACTGGCCCCCTGTGTCTCTCAGAGCAGCTGAAACTTTACATGGATCCATCCATAACGGGGAAGAAAATCACCAGTAATGACCACCATGGGTGTACTGTTTGTCAGAGCTCATAAGAGGCAATGTCGGAAATGATTCTCATTCTGGTTTGTTTTAGAATTAATCCATTAGTTTATTATGGTTCGATACTCATTTCTAAATGATTGAAGCATGTACAGACATGGCCCAATTCCATTCAAGGGTCCCTTAAATGTAGACGCTGTTGTTTGAAGTCCAGCTGTTATAGTTACTAACCTGAATTATGACGGTCTGTTACATGTATGACTTTCATCATATTAAGTCAATTGACAGATTTATTATTTGTGTGCGTGTCCAATGCATCACTATGAGTATGGCCGGCAAGTTTATAACTTTATGGCTGTGTCTCAATTTGAAATTGCTGAAATGGCAATTTTTATGGATTTGTTTTTTAGAGGGGGATTGTGCTACATTTTGATCACACAGCTCATGTTTTGTAAAGTTCAAAGTATACAGCCACATCATGCACAAAAGAGTGCTTTACTGACAACCCCCATCCCGACCACTTATATGAATCAGTAACAGCATTTAATTGCAGCATACTTTTGAACAAACATTCCCTGATATTTTCAAAGTCAAAGAACATTTTATTTCCCTCCCATCTTGTGGAAAAAGCCTCCAAGCAAGGATCACCAATTGAGAAGTCTGGACTGTACCAATAATTATTCCAGTTGCTTGAGTATGTCACTACCTGTAGTGGTTAAAACTTTTGTTTAGAAGAACGGGTGGGTATAGGCCTATACAAAATGGATTTTTTTGTTTTTATTTAGGCATTTGTCTTGGTTGATCATTATTTTTACAGTTAGTTTTAGGCTTTCCAAGTAATGCTGTAAACGAGGCTGTTTTTAATAGGCCCAAACCCGGATAAAATGGCATACTTGTTATGACAACAATACTGCTCAATTATAAAGAAACACTTGAGGAATTTGTGGTTATTGTGCTTTCATTTGAACTAAAAACAAATCAAAATTCCAATATTAATCTTTTCAGGCTTAGGCTTGCCCAATGTCCCTAAGCATTAAAGTTTGGGGGAAAAACAACCAAAATGTTCAAGTCATCAGATTTTACTCACAAGTACTACGTAGGCCTCACAATCCACTTTGAAGAGACAAGAAAATCCCTTCATAAAATCTACAGGTTTGTAAATTGTCCCCAGAGCTGACCTTTCATTGTGGGGATACATCATGTTTTTGTTTTTGAGCCGAATTTTCAGACTTCAGTGTTGTTTTTTCATCATCTGGTGAATTTATACCCAAATCAGACTTGGCACTGTAATCTCTCTCTTATGAAAATTCAAGATACCTTGGATTCCTTCGAAACTCTCATCATTTGACTTTTTTTTTTTGACAAAAAATTTAAAGGAAAAGGTCAATGGAGTAAAAAACAACACGTTAGAAAAAAACTAAGTTATCCTTGACTAGTTAAGAGGGATTCTATTTGCGCAAGATGTAGAAGAGGTAATGTGGTTGGACAAGTTGCTCCTTATCTTGTTCAGAATAGTCTCAGATGAAACTCGCACTCATGGATTGCTGTGTACAGCAGTATTGGATGCACAAGTTATCTCAGCTGTTGTTACCCCCATGCTGCTGTGCTGCTGTGCCCAGCTGTTGCATCATCTGCTTATGTTGCTGTTACTGCTGCTGTTAAGCCACCCCATGTACAGTATGTGTTTTCCTTTACGCAATTTCTCTTTAAAATTTCAAGGAATTCTTTCTGAAAGTTCCCAAGGCCATCTGACTTGCATTCTGGAGCTGACTTTCAGATATGTCTGCTTGTTTTGAGTTTATTGAACTCTGTGTAACGGTGTGGTACAAAAGGCAGCAGTAATGTAATCATCTTTGGAGTTGAAATGATTTTACCATTCATATGCAACCAACAGTCTTAATCGGGTATTTGTATTAATAATTGAAACCAGCAAGTAAATGTCATTATGGCGTGTTGTGGCTGAGTGGATAAGAACACCAGACTCAAGCTCTGGTGTTTCTGATCAGCAGAGTGTGGGTTCGAGTCTCGGTTGTGACACTTGTGTCCTTAAGCAAGACAATTAACCATTATTGCTGTGTCCTTTGGATGGGACGTAAAGCCGTAGGTCCCAGTGTGTTGTGTAATGCATGTAGACAAAAAACAATGCACTTATCGCAAAGAGAAGGGGTTTGCCCCGGTGTTCCTGGTTTGATCAGCTGCAGATTGTGCCACAGCACCTTGTAAAGTGTTACATGGTGCTATGTAAAGGAACGTTTCTCATACTTCAAAACGTAACTCTGCATACCTTGCAGGAAAAAATACTGAGCGCTTGAAGACGCCCATAGGGTGTGATAAAGTGCTATATAAGAACTGTGTATTATTATTTTTATTATTAGTATTGTTTAGCCTTTCTCTAATTAAATGATTCTTTCATTTGTCCATGATTTTTTGGAGTTAAAAAAGGCATATGACTGTGCACAAAAAAGTGAAACAAAAAAGTTTACAAAGCGAGCTACAGTTCAGACCCCGTCCTTGTTTCCATATAGCTATAGAGGGAGCAGACTTGCCTGAGTATGAATGATCTAGCTAAGCTTAGGGGTGATCCATCACACAAGGATCAATAATGAAAGTTCACACAGATTTCTGCAGCCTGATGTATCATAGTGGTTAGGTATATGTATATTAGTCAACATTTGATTGTGACCCATGTTTGACCCATCCAGTCCTACGGGAGGTCTACCCATGTGGTTCGATGCCATGATTGATTGGGTCACTGACTTTTAAAAAAAGTTATGCCCATGGGAGACCCTGGGATTCAAAGAGGAAAAAATAAAAATAGAAGTCCTATTGTATGACCACACACCTTCTGCTAGGAGTAGCATGAAATAACACATTGTCATTAAGGACTTGTCTGTGAGGAACTGCCTAAGGAACAGAACCACCAACACCTCTCCTTATTACCAACCCAATAAAGGTTCTGTTTTGACATGCCTTTTGTTGCCTGACTTCAATAGAACTTGCTCTCAGTCTCATACATGTATTCCTTCTGTGATTCACAACTTTCTCAAGAGTGTGTTCATGACAACAAAGAGGATGGGGCTACAGTATTTAAGGATACCTTGTGACAGCTGGATTTTAAGTTCTCGGTGCCGCTTTGATTTGTCTGTGGGGCTATCTAGGCAATTCTCAGCATCTGTAGCAGTAAATAAAATCTTCTTTCCTCAACCAACCCATTTGTCTCAAAGTTTCTGTAAGAAATGTCTGAGTTTTTATTGAAGTTTATGACGGTGAGAAAAGGTCCATTACAATGAATTCCCTAAGGTAGATTATGTACTTACCAAGTGTGAAGGAAGATTTATGCCTTCTATCCTTTCCTAGTGTCCTCTGAAAATGGAACATAAATTACCTTAGTTAAAGCAGGGATGGAGTTGTCTTTGAGTTTAGTTTACAGAGAAAATGAATTGCATTTTTTGCCTTAATCTGTCTCTTTTAAAACTTGCTATGGTGTTAGGAATGGGCTAAGTTTGTTTCAAAATGCATGAAAATAAAAACACTGTGGCTGTTGAAAATATAATCATTCAATTTGTTTTTGAAATGATCAATGAAAAGCAAGCTGAACATTAAGTATGGTGTGAACCTATCAACTAATTGGATGAAATTGATCTTTACCCTGTTGTCTATTGTTTAATTACATCAAAAAGATACATAACCAAATCTTATTTACCTGATTAAATGGTAAAAGGGTTAATTGCCCTTGGCACCCCTTTTTTTAGGAAGGGTGTAGGGATCCAAAGTTATTATCATAAATTGTCCGGATGAAACTCATATCTTTTCATTAACTACCACTTATCATTGTTGGTTTTTGTTCACTTCCTCAAATACATTGTTTCAACTTCCAACAACTGGCGATGCATCTTATAACCAGTTGCTGCCGTTAAACTCCCATTTTGTCAATCCAGCCTGATGGGATTATTTCTCAGAATTTCTGTAATCGTTTGTCTTTGAGAGTACCGCTGGCACAAAGAAACCTTGTCTTGACAAAGCCAAGAGAACAAAGATTCTCTTTATAGCACCAGGAGTTTTGTCTTTTAAATCTAGAAAATGTCAAATACATGCACTGTGAATTGCAAAACCAAGTCTTGATCCCTGGTTCACTCTTAGTTACCTCCAATGAATAAACAATGGTGGAAGTCTCTTGATCATGTCTCATAATCCTTTCCTTGGAACAAAAGGAAAAGGTCTGGAATCCGGGATTACACGATAACCCCAGCACATGCTTGAAAATCTGGGAAAGACCATGTTTCCTCTTTGTGTGGGTGAAATGAAGCGTTAGATGGCATGTAGACAACGTATGGGTGCTTACTGGAATGTCTGGGCGACCTTTGTTCCGGTATTTCGATTTTACATTATGGCGTATTTAAACGTCACCCATTTGCTGACTTAGACAAATTTGTTGTGTATACACGTTATCGTTAGTGGCAGCAACTGGTCCCAGATCAGATTACTACGAACATTTCCAAAACTTTATGAATTGTGTTGCATTATCACACTTGATGGCGTATGTAGAGCAGGTTGTATACTGCATGTCATCATGCAAACAATCTGAAAAAAAAATCAGTGACTTTATACAGTTAAGGAGGTTAAACCTGAAGTGATCAGTATTATAAACAAATCTAGTTACAGCATGTTTGGATTTCATGTGCACACAACTTCCCCTCAGTCATATCACTAATAATGCGTTAACCGTTCTTTGGAAGTGTAAACCCCAATATTCCTCCCATGCCTTCATTCCAAAACTTGTCACCTGATCATATCATCTTCACACGCTAACCTCCCAAAATGATAACAAGAAAGACACCGACTGAGTTGTTAAACCCCAATCATGCCCCTTACAGTGTCCAGGATGTCAAATTTCTGATTTTGTTCCAATGTCCGTCCCCAAAGCAGTTATCTGATCTTATTTTTCTCTGTACACCAATTTCTCAAGCTCTCTAAATGATACTGAGAGCAAAGCAGGGAGTTATAACGTCCTCATCTGATACCCCGATCATTGCTTGATCCACCCCTGGGCATGATATCCAACACGTCACAATCTCACTACCCTACAAACCTGAATACTCAGCCCAACACTTTTTTACGACCCATCTTACACTGTCACACAGTACGGCAGTCACCATACATGTATTAATTCAATCAATAGGTACGTGGTGAAAATGTAATTATCCAGGGGACAGGTCGACAAGACCTTACATAGATTTGAAAGGATCAGATGACCTCCACAAACCAAATATTATTGAAATGAGATATTGAGTACCCCCAGGTATTTTGCAGAAGCTTGACCAGATTTTTATTTTATTTAAGGGGAGGGGAGTAACCTTCATACAAAGTTAAAGGAGGACCCATGACTGTTATGTCTCACTCCTTGTTTTGATTCGCTGACGTGGTTTAATGAGGAGATATTGCCCCAAGGTGCTGTGTGGAGTATTTCCAAAACACTGGAGTGTCTTTAAAGATGCACTCCAGTCTCTGGCTGACCAAGTCATGTTTTGGTTGGGAATGATTTAACTGGGAACCTCAGCATACAGATATGTTGTGGATTTTGGTTTTATTTCTTCCTCTTCAGCACTGATCAGACCTGTGAATCTCCGATTTAAAGCCAAAATCTGCTTTTTCGTTGAATGTGGCAAAAAAATATTTTCTGCCTTTTTTTTTCGACAAGACGGTCACAAAATGTGTTTTTTTTTTTTATTATTTTGTGTGGAATGAACTGCGAATGAACAAGTGGGATAGTAGTCTTCGTTATCTCGCTACTTTGCATGCTATAATATGGGCAAGGACCATAAAATGTCAAAACCTAATGGTGCATTACGTGATAACATAAGATCACGCAAGTAAATGGCTTGATAACTAAGACTACGTATCTGTGCTCGCTCAGTCATAAAGACATTCCCAAAAAATTTCTTCATTGATGTGCACGCTATAGCCATGTGTAGCATTGGTGGTCAATGGTTGGTGTGCACAGCACGGTTCACGACACACAGTTTGCTAGAAACTCGAGCTTGAAAGTGTGTTGGTTTTATTTTAATAAAATGATAACATGTAGAAAATTGTACAAATAATAGGATTATGTTAGTTACTGTAAGAGATGTTTCTTCCTTGGTCCTCTTTTCCCCCCCTTTTTTCCCCTTTCTTGCGGGACGATTTTGTTCATAACATTACAATGGTTTTTCCCGTTTCTATTCTGATTGAACACCGTTAGTTTTTAGAACATCTATCAAGAGTTTAAGAGCTCCACCCCCATTATCATTTTTACATATGTATGTACTTTTTCTACTTTTTTCTAATGGTCCACTCACAGGCCTGACTGATAATTAGGCAAAGACAGTGTGAGGACCTGGTCTTCACTGCATGGTAATGACCGGGTTGGTGGCTGGCCGCTGTTAATGGACCGAGCTGAAGGCGAGGTCCATTAACAGTGGCCAGCCACCAACCAAGGTCATTACCACTCAGTGAAGACCTGGTCATCACACTGTTATTGCCATTAATAAATAATAGTGACGAGAATTAACAGCACCATAAATTGAAAATTAACAGCACCATAAATGGAAATACTGTGGTTGGTGTTCGGCTTTATGCTCTGCATTATGTTGATTTCATGTGCGTACCAGCTACCTTAAATTGATACATTGTCCGTGCATTCACACATACACGTGGTATACGCGGCACCATATCTCCTTGCCAAAATAAAAAACAAATGTATGCAAAAAGAAAACAGTTCCCCCCACAACATGCACAGTGCATACATAACTTTTTCACAACAATGCTTGTTTAGGGGCCATTTAATGGCTAGTTTCCAGAGCCGGTCTTTATATCACATGTTTATACACCCCCACGTGACCAGTCTTCGACCAATCAGAGTGCCTAAACTCTCGGAGGTATTTATTAATGCACTATAAAATTGATGCATTGATCTTTTTTGAAGACTTTATATTGTGCCATGTTTCTTGAAGTTCGTCAGGTGCCGTTAATGAAAACAGAAAGGATTTCAATAAACGTCTCTTTTATTTAGCACTGCAGTAGTTCATGTTTCTAGTTAGAAGTGTATCCATTTTATGAGGATTATAAATGGAGTAATTGAAGTTGTTACTTTGGAATCTATTTATCTTAAACTTTAAGGTTTTTTCCTTAAAATGTGTAGCAATTTCATCATAGATTTAATCTGTCCCTGCCAAATAAAAACCTTGCCTTTGTGTCTGGATGTGTCCAGTTGTGTATCATCCATCATCTCATCATACAGTTCATCCTTCTGCTAGAACCTCTCTTGTCATTATACCATCTTTCAGACCTTTTATACTTTCTGTATAGATCCACCTGTGTGGTATGTCAGTCTTGAAGGAATAAGGCCTCTTCTAATAAAAAATTATGTTGTCTTTTGGACTGTTTTTAAGCAGCATGAAGGCCAAGGTTTGGGCAATGTAAGCAGTTGCGTCCTTGAAATTGTTCATGCCTAATCATCTTCCAAGCCTTTAAATGTCTCAGAGCCGTCTTTTATTCATTTGGCGACAAAATGGTGACAATGAATCTAAGGTTGATCAGGCTGGGTTTGCATTACCTTAAGGTCTATAACTATAAAATGACTTCAGCCAGCCAGATTTGTACCAATATGTAATACTGACTTTTGCTTGTAACAATCTGTCAGAATCCTTCAACTTTCTTCTTCATTTGTTCAAGTTCTTGTAACCTTTAGATTTTGAAAGAAATGGCCATGGTGGAGATTTTATAGTAGACTGTGATGGACTGGAATGTAACACCGGAAGGAGTGGTCGGGTCCATGAGATACACATGATAGTTTATTTTGAAAACTGATATTCAGAATAATGTGTCTCTCTAAATAAAATAGTAGAAAAAGCCTTGAAGAACCTTGACTCCAATACAACCTTTCCAACAGCATGTGTAAACCTGTTTTGGTCATCATTATTTCATAAGAAATGTCAACACCTAAAGATCAGGAACATTATTGTTGTGTTTTCCCTTCCGCCTGGTGCAACTAGTTATTGAGAACCATAATGTTGGCATGAGTAAGCAACATTCACTGTGACATTTAGCCAAAGTGTTGGGAGGGTAAGGGTAGTATGCTGTTGATATTTTGCTAATGGGAAGCAATTGTGGCATCAGATGCTTTGCAGAGAAACTCTCCTTTGTCTCTGGAAATCCTTGGGTCACAATTGCATCCTCTGTGTTGGTCCTCATAATGACACTCTTATGTATTTTTAAGAATTCTGGATTTGTGAGTTAAAAAATACACCACTTTAATCAAATCATAATGCAGAAGATGTCGGATAAGATCTCCACTCCAGATGACCATTTCATAATGACTGCCTCAGAATATAATGAACTTCCTCCTATTTTCAGCATGGTGCTTGCATGTATATGATCATTGTGATGATATCATTTTACCAATAGTGTACTTTGTTATTACATGTATTACCCATTAGATTGAAAAACTATTAGCTACCAGACGGACAATCAATTTAAAAGGAAAAAGTATTTGATCATCTGTACTGTACTTTGTCCAATCACAAATTCCTTCTCACATTAGCAGTATCTAGGACCCTAGCTTATCAGGGAATTTCATCTTCTGACCGTTCAAATATGACGGCTGGTAATTCAATTACTGTACACATTTCGAAATCAGTTCGGGTTCAATAATTCAGAATGAGTTATGCTGTATTAATGGTTTACTGTTGTGGTGCTCAGAAGGTGACTAGTTCACAAAAGGATATCTGCTTGAAGTTAACTTGGGTTCACTGACCTTTGGTCAGTTGTGGAGTTGTAACACTCCCTGAGTCCTTAAGTTTATGGTCACTTGGGTCACTTGGGACATGGTCTTTGTTTTTGTAGTGGCAGAACTTACATCATAAACTTGCAATAGTTGCATAGGTGAGGAAAAATGTGATAATCTTTTTGGAATATTTCAGAGGGGAACCAAATCAAAGATCAGGAACATGTAAGGCAAGTGCTGCCATTTCAACATGGAAGTTAGACATGTGTTTATGAACAACTTTTTACAAATTATTGGACATTAGCATGGTGCACATGTACAAGTATAAGAGGCCGGACAATTTTCCTCATTGATAAAGAATCCTCCTGTGACAAAACTACAGGACTAAATTAACATTTTAAGGAGGCTCAATAGTGGAGAAATACAGGTGCGTGAATGTAATTGGCTCAAATTTGTCATAAAGGAAGAAAGAAAGAGTTAAATAAAGAATTATAATATTTTTTTAAAGATAGATGAATTTACTTAAGTGAATACTTTAATCCAAAACACTAAAATATATATTTCTAAATTTGTCAGTTTATTTCTACACATAATTGTCATTTTCTCTCTGTACTTGCATAGATTTTCAATCAACATGTCCTCTGCCAACCTAGCTAGCCTTCTATAGTATTCAGACACAAGTGACCCTTGTAAATACTTGATATCCTTTGATGATGTCATACACATTCATTCACTCCTTCTCCAGTTAATACCTCCTACAAATCACAAGCTGGCTATCAAAAAGAAATCCTTGAAAATGACAAGCACATCTGTAGCGCAGATGCCAGACTCATGAAACTGACATTTATGTCTCAGGATAACTGGCATGTGATATAAGCTGAGCTGTTGCAGACCTTCCCTTGGTACTTTAGGGAGCATTTTTAATGCCCACAATAGATTGCATTTCAAAATTTATTTTTCTGTTTTTGGTGTTGGTGTTAAATAATCACATTGGGTTACCAGTTTCCTGGTAATCTTAGATTGACTGATTGGTTTATAATAGATTGAGGTTAACATGGGCAATAACCTTATTTTCTGAGTTCAGTTCAAAATGTACACAACAAGTTTGTATAAGCCCCTTAAGAGAAAATGATATACAATTATTTTCATGTGTTTTTGTTTTGCATTTCACTGATTGTAGCATATCCTTTGCTTTCCGTGGTTCTTTTTAAAAAGATATTTTAAGGGACTGAATGGGAACTGTTAAGAATTCATAACAACATTTGTACATTGTATATCCTTAATTCATTTCACAGATAAATGATTCAGAACATCTCAATTTTGATGTTTTTGTTAACATTGGGTTTTGATTTGTTTGATTGTGCATTAGGTCTTCCCCTATGAGGAGGTAGATAAGGGCCAGCCATGTCTAAGCTGCGGAGATCGATGCCTAGGATTTACTCCTCACAAGTGGAGGTAAGTTTTACTTCAATCAAATTAATCCATGTATTGATCTGTCCATCAAAAACCAGTTAATTGATCAGTCCAGTCATCAGAAATAACCCATGAATCATTCCATCAAAAAACTGAAAACCCTTAAATAGTGCCCGATATAAGTCATGTGTATCCAGTTCCTTGAACATCAACTTCCCAAACTACAGCCTGGGCTGTCAAAACCATATTCTGCTGCGAATTCAGAAAGGTCAGCAAATCATATTAAATTTGGAAGAATGCAGTAATTTGATCAATGAAAGTGTCACACAGATCATAATACAATTTGAGAGTGCAGCGGTGTGTCTTTTGGGTGCATTTGATTTCACAAAAACCCCATGCTTCATGATTTATTTGTCGTTATTTTTTTTGCCTCCTTTTTAATGATAATTTCCAGTGTTTGGACTAGAGACAGTAGTTTTTTGCATTTGCATGAGTTTTAATTTTTAAAATTAATAATCTGTGGGTTAATTTGATCATTTTGTTGAGTGGTTCTACCCTGGCAATAACAAAACACATTAATTGTTTATTTTAATCTCTGATCTGTTTTGTTCACACGGGAATTCTTAGACAACAAAATATGTTGGCATATGTACATGTTATTGTCAAGGAATGCATATTCACCATGTTCTCTTTAGCTCACAAAGATATTGCAGATTTATGATTTCATTGCTTTTATCAATATTTTGTTTACGTGCTCTGCATACTTCTGTTATTGTTCCTGCAATAAATCCAACTTCAGTATGTCATTGTGCATCTAACAAACTCCATATCAAGATTACTGTGGTCTTAATCCATTAGACCAAAGTGTCTAAGTTGAAAGTGCTGACCAACCTTTCCTTAGAGATTTTAATCAAATTTAAGGTTGATTTATTCCCAATTCTTCAGAAAGTAACTTTATAATAGGTTGAGTGTGTGGAGTAATTGTTTAAACCAGGCTATGGGGTTGATGTTAAGCAGTCTCTCGTATAAGCTAACACTAAATCCTGCTGTCAAAGAACTTATTTCTATGAGGACCAAAGCATTTCATTTTTACTTTAAACACATCTAGCAATGAAGTAGTGATGAACCCCAGAGCTTGTTTTGTTCTCTTTTGCTTTACTTAAATGAAAACCTTGTAATTTACACTTCCTTTTGAGTGTCATTATGTAATGACATTGTTTACTCCTAATTCATGAAAACCTGTTTACATTTTTTTTTTTTTTTTACTTATTTGTTGGGGCTGCCAGAATCTGATTTATTTACTTTAAATTCTTCAATGGCTGCACAATGTACACAAGTTGATTAAAACATTATAGGCAATATGGCCAATTAAGTTGATTAATTGCCATTCAAATTCTCTCTTTGAAAAAAATTAAATTGTCAAGTTATGAATTGCAGACTATGCTATGAATTTGGCAGTCAATAATTGATTCCAGTCGATACATTCCTTGTGACAGCTCCTCAGTCTTGTAACTTTGATCAAATTCCGAAGCATATTTGTGCCGGTGTTTCACCCTTCACGGTTCAGTAGTGTTAGCAGGCGTTCAGTTGATGGGTGTCATCAACATGGCACAGTGGTTGGCGATGCAGGAATTTAATGTTGAGTTGATGAGTTTGAAGATGAAGAAGCCTTGGTTGAAAACCTCATGGAAGATGTTTTAATTGCAAAAACCATCTACCGTGACACCGTCTGTATAATATCATCTGGGCAAGATTTCTGAACTCATGTCAGTAATCAGTCAGGGTTCTCTCCGGGATTTTTCAAAGCTTTTGGGGCATTCTGGACCCAAGTTTTTGAAGTGTGGCTTAAGTCTGCTGAATTGAAACCAGGTCATCGGAATGTTTTTTTATTTGATGTTTATGTTTGGTTTTAAAAGCTGTATTGTGCAATATGGAGCATTTTAAATGGTTTTATTTTATGACTTGTGAATTTGAGGTCCACCAAAAATCTAATAAGGTTTGAAGATTTAAAAACTACTCAAAATTGAATAAGAACATAGTAAAGTGGTTTTCAGGGATGGATTCCTAAAACTTGCGTTTAAAAAACCTAAGTATGAAGCGGCTGTTTCCTCCATGTCATGTTACAGTTACTTGTATTTCTAGATTTCCAGGCTAAACTTGTGGTTCTCACAATAAACTAAACTGTGTGCTGGAGCCATGGCAAGCAATATGGGTCATAATTCATTTAAATTGCCATCTAAATATTATCTTTGATCTTGACTCCAGATGTTCCTTGGCTGGAGTTACATGTATACAATTTTCCCAGATCTGTTTTATAAATAAATTAGTCAACCATTTTTTAAATAAATAAAGATGTTAATTCAAAGGAATGTTATGTTTGTTTAATTTTCGGGAGATGAAATGTATACGCATATGTTTTAAAGTCAGGATTCATAACCTGCATTAACTTTGAATGGAAAATATACAAAGTGTAGAGATGATGATGCAGTCTCCAGTAAAGATAATTTCATTTGAAATATACTAAATGAATTAGTATTTTGGAATTTAGAAACAGATCTCGTTGGAAATGGACACAAAATAGTCACATAAACAAAATAATCATTGTTTTTTGTTTAGCACGAGTATTCATAAAGTTATCAAATTATCTGTTTGTTTTACAATGATATTTGGAGAGATTTGGGTGGAACTACCATGTATATTTGACTTAACAGCCTTGGCTATGTTTGTGGTTAGATCACTACATGCTCCAAAAAGATAGCCTTTAAGATGCAGTATCTCACACTTAAAGGTACACACCGGCTTCGTTGGGCTACAAAATAGGCTAACATATGACTTCAAAGGTCTTTCAGGAATGGAAAAGAACGGTTCCTAAAAGAAACCATCAAATTTTGCCATTTTCGAGCATTTTTCAAAAAAACGATTTATCCGAACCAAAAAAGTGGTTCGGATAAATCACGTGATCTTCGGAGTTAGTTGTACTTCCAGCCGTATAAAAGTAAATTACTGAACCAAATTTAAATCCTTTTTTTTTTTTTACAATTATTCATGAATGTTTGACAAAAAAGACTTATGGATTCAGATTATTGATACAATTTGTAAATAATGATGAAAAATCGAACGTAATATTCACATTCAGAGGTGTCCGTGCAACCGAAGCGTGTCTTACGGCGCACCAGCGTGGGAGCTAGCGGAACGTAAACCTTGGGGCATATCCCGTACAGCCGGTGCCGTGTCTCGTGGGGCCAGAGGGACAAACTCCGGGGCATGAACTCCCCAGCTCGCCGGTCAGTCTAGCCGTAAGCGTGGGAGCTTGTCGGAGGGGTAGGGAGCCAGACCAACAAATATGTTTTTTTAACGAGGGTTTTAGTCTGTACCCCTAGCTATTATCCCCTAACTATTGTAACGTGTTGCCTGCGCTACCCCGCACGAGCGACGACGATGGGGAATGTTTATCCCATACAGCTGATCTATCTTCTTCTATGATAGCTGCATAATGTCCACTCCCCCCCACCCCCCAATCGCCACAACAAAAAACCGGTGGCGGTGGCCGCGGCCGGCCAGTGAAGTCATCGCCCAAAAAACGGGAGAATGCCTTCGCTAAAGCTGCCAGGATTGGCAATCCGTTTGCAGCGAAAGCAGGAGGCTCGCTTGGCACATGACTGTTATTGGCCAAGCCAATGTGAAAAGATGGTCCAAGATTAGGGACACTACCATTAGTTTTTAGACTGCAGCAGGCTGGTCACGATGAGAATATGAAGGATGTGGTCTTTGCCATAAAATTTTGATGGACAGGTTTGTGTCATAGAACTGTATTGTGAACATGCTTGCGTATATTTGAATTCATGAAGACTCACATTTTGACAATATTTATGGTCAATCATGTCTGTGATGTCCACATTGTGCCAAGCTTATTCTCTCCCTTTCTACATTTGAACACGACCTGACAACACAGATTAGTCCTGGACCTAACTGGCATTCGTCCAAGTATTTTTTTTACAACATATGGCCTACTTGCGATATAATGAAGAAACGTTCTCCATTGCAAGTAAGTTCGTCCATTTCGCCGTACACAGAATACACTGTCTGTTTATATCTGGGGGTTTTTTTCACGTGAATTTGTGCTGGATGGATATGAAGTCTGGATCCTCATGCCTCGTCATTGTAATAATTCATACATAAACATAGCACCAGTCTACTTACAACATTGCGCAACATTGGCACGTAAACTTGACAGTTGCAACGGCTGGAAAAGCGTATAAGCTGACCTTTGACCGTGTTTTGTTTTTTTCACATTTTTCGTTAATTACGTGATATTTTGATGATTTTTTTTCAAGAACAACCATTTAAAAATTATTGTCTGTCATTCCACATCACTAAATTAGGTAAACAGTAAGCCGGTGTGTACCTTTAACCAATACACATAGATTGTCACATAGTTATCAACTCACTGTGTATCATTTAGCATTATCTTTTTGATACCTCCACAGTTCAATTCATATATCCTCGTACACTTGACATTGTTGTGTCTCCATTGCACCTGTTCTCATTGAGGGTCATATAAATGCTGGGTGATAATTACTCTTAATTGCCACAGTGATGTCAAGATCAGCACGTAGCTGGCCCAGTTTTCTTTCTTCAAAGATTTTGTAGCCCTAGTCTCATGTGAGCGCTGTTCTAAATGTCAGGATCAAGAAGCATTTTGATGTGGTCAAATATACTGATGCACCTTAAATGTTGATGAGGTGACAAACAGGAGAAGGCAACTGGTGTTAAATGACTCAATGATGAGTTAAGATGTTGTTTAAAGCAAAGGGCTTTAGCTGATCTCTTTTTTCTGTAGCTTGGTTGAATAGCTGAGGTTGCTTCAACATTTTGTATGAAGGGAAAGTACTGAAAGACAGAGAGTATATTGGAATATTTACTATTATCACAATCCCAATTGTAGAATTGCTGATTACTACCCATGAAAGAAAGGCCAATTATGGTCTTTTTCATAAATCAAGGACCATTAAAAACATGTAAGAAAAGTAGAAAGGAAAATGTAGTAAAGTTGTGTTGACATCTACATCATTTTATATTTTATATTTTAATCAAAAAGAAAAATATATGCCATCATTTCATGGAAATTTGTTCCTCATGTTTTGAATTTACAACTTATGTTTCGGACTGAGAAGCTTAGTAGTAAATTGCAATAGGTCAATAACATGTTGAACAAAATCTTCTTCCAGTCTCACTGAGCTTATTCCAGTTATGAAGCGCTGCATTTTCTCAATACACATAAGATGAGATTGGAGTTTGTTCTTTGATGGACCAAACCAGGCTAGGATCACCCTACACCCCTATGGTCCCTCATGGGCTGCTGCACATCCCCTAGACCTTGGCCTAGTTCTTAAGATCCTGTTAGAGGATCATGCTTAATGCTGTGACAATCTCCTCAGGAAGGAGAAAGAAAAATAGATTCCATCCTCCATACAAACTTGTTCAGTAAGATGTTGACGACAGCTAGCAATGGAAATTAGACTACCCCCCCCCCCCTTCAAGTAGTAGACATAATCATTTGATTTGTCATCTGAAGTATACTTGATACCACACATCCTCAAAGATACATATGGATCACCATTGTGAAACATGACATTGGTATAGCCACTTAATTGACATGTGTGCGTCATCGCGCGCTCATAAAAAGAGACCAAGCTATTCTTGACAAGCTAAGGTTTTATTTTTAGACTGAGAAATCATCGTAAACATTGTGTGGTGGGGCTGTTTTTAGATGCTGATTTTGGGACAAATCTATCAGCTGGCTTGTTTGGTGTTACTGCACATTGTCAATGTTGTTCGGTTGTCATGGTCTATAGATGTCATATCAATGCTGCTTGTTACAAGTTCTATGTATGATTTTGGCTAGATAGCTGTTACCAATCTAAAGTTAAGTATAATCTTAAAGTTAAGAAATTGTTTTACTCATCTGAATAAACATACAATTTATGTCATTTTCATAAACAATTTGTGTATTGGTAAGGAATCTCCAGGAAATTTATCCCCCACCCCACCCCTTAAAATCTAGCTTTATTAGTTTTATTAATACACTTTTAAGCTTACTAGAACACATAATCATGTTTATGATAAGACACATTGTATTTGGACATTCTTGAAATAGTTTCCTTGAAGCTTTCATATTTATCCCCCCACCCCACCCCTTAAAATCTAGCTTTATTAGTTTTATTAATACATTTTTAAGCTTACTAGAACACATAATCATGTTTATGATAAGAAACATTGTATTTGGACATTCTTGAAATAGTTTCCATGAAGCTTTGAAATTTAATTGAAATGTTGTGGAAAGAAAACAGTTACGGTGCTCAAGTCCAAGGAAAAAACGAACTGAACTTACCAAATTTGTATTTACAAACACGACTTTCTGTTTGACTTGAACCTCGGTTTGATTTAATTCAGAGTAAAAACTGGAGGGACCTTTTGTTATAGGTAAAGTGCACCCAACCCTTACATCCTCATCTATTTAAAAACAGGGAAATAAATGTCTGGTAGTGGTAGTAGAGAGAAAACTATCAAGCAAGTAATTTGATTCAATATCAAATACCCTTTTTCAGGGGGTCAATTTATCCTTCCATTAAGTTGTAATTCAAGCAACTCATCAAAAACAGCTCTTCAATTCCAAGGCTCTGCATGTTCCATGTCTAATAAAGATCTTTCTTAATTCTTGTTTGGGGTTGTGATGCATTCAAAACATGATGAACATTTCAAATCCAATTTGAGAAATGCTTCACCGATGTCAATTGACATGCTGCCAAATTTTTTTCTCTTCCATATTCAACTGACTGGAATGTGAAACCCAGCCAGGTAGCATGTTAGGGTACGGCACCCCCACAATGAGAGTACAGGGTTAGTCTGCTCAACGTCGGATGTTTAATTAATTTGCCATAATCAAAGTTGATTGGCTTGAAAATTTAGAATAAGTAGAGATAGATGATAGTAAGTATAGATAGATAGTAACTAAGAAACGTGCACATTTTAAATTAAGTTTTACCAACAACAATACCTTTAGCCTTCAACTCAGCATTTGGATTTTTGACTCTTATAAAGCCAACATTATTTTCTCTCTTGCTAAAAAAAAAGAGTAATGTCACTGTTTTTCTGGGAAGGAGACCATACATCTTGACATTAATACTTTTTTAAAGTTTTTTCAAAAGTAAACTTGCCATTCAGAGTATTGATGTGAATTTTTTATTCTGGAGCCCCTAAAGATTCATATTCTGATGAAGGCAATGGCTGTCTAGTGGCCCTACCCTCAAGTATGATTCCATGATTCAATTTATAATGTTACTAACGCTGTGCTTCCAATACTTTCTTAAAGCTTGTGCTTTTTTTCTCAATGTAGTGGGAAAATAAAACACCATCAAGAAAACACATTAGTGTGTCATCTTCTAATACCAACATCATATTCGTAATCCACGTTGAGACCAAACTACATTTTTGAAAAGATGTGCATAGTACCGTACCTGTAGTTTTATTTACAATTTTTTAAAGTTTTTTTTTATATCTGAATGATGGAATTCCTTTTGCACTCTGGCTGCTATAGCTGCTTTTGAAAGTATGCTTTTCCAGTAACACGATATGCATTTGGTCTTGGAAAGAGATTCATTCTAGAGAAACATACCACATTTCATGCACTCTACCCACCGAAGTTTTCCATGTCAATGAATCTTCAAGAATGGTGCGTGTCTGTATACAAACATTTTCCAGAATTTTAAGCTCCTTCCACAACAGCCAAATTTGTCTTTGGTCTTGCACATAAACTGAACCTCTTGTCATTGATGTATTACACCACACCCAGTAGACTTAATTTGGTAATGACTTGGAACTGGTTAACAGTTATGTTGAAATGTCACTGGTACACATGTTCCTGTCACTTAGCTTGTGGTAGGATGTAATTAAAACCATATTGTGGTCTACCCAAAGCCTCCATAGTATTCAACTTGGCTATGAAGATTGGTGCTGTAAATCATGGACACATTTTTTTATTTTACATTGCAGATGAATGAAAGACAGAACACTGGAGAACAAAGTCAGGGTTTTCAATTAATTTTTTGAACTCAATAGTGATGGTATTTATATGAGGTGTGTGGTGGGAATTTCTTTTTACTTGAATAGGGATACTTTAGTTTCCAGATGTATTCTAATTCAAAAAAATAACAATATCTCCCTCTCTCTCTCCTACAATAACTGGATTCTTCTATTCTCAAAAGTGATTTGTATCAAACTAGAATCACAATTAATTTATACAAAACTTGTAGTTTGGCCCACTATGACACATGTGACAGACAGAAGATATGTAACCTTACCATTTAAATGATCATTTATGTCATTGAACTTCATGAAATATTATACTCATTTTTTTGTTGTTTTAACCATTCTGTCTATTCTACACTTGCCTGTGGGTAGATAAAAACCGCCGTGGTGTATGTACACCCTCTGAGACTTCACCACAATGTCTCCCACACACGAGCACACACATCCTGTTGTTGAAATGTGATGGTATGTCATTTTTCATCACATCCATAAATATTTTACGTGACATTTTGGATGATCAAAAATTGTCCCTGAACCCATGGCCTAAGATTCTTAGTTGTTGAAGCCTCAAAAATGTTTTCGCAAAATTTAACTTAAAAAAAGAAGAAAAAAAAAAAGAGTTTGCAAGAGCTATTTTCCCATTAAATCATTGTTATATAGATGCTTTCAATTATATGTATATATAACATATACATATCTATTTTTACATAAAGAGACAAAACAATTTCAAATTTACGATGTGAGTTTTTCGATTTGGCATTGGTTTTAGTATGTTTCTTAAAGTTTGAAACATTTCTTAATTAATTTCTTTGGTACATTTTTTATTACTTCCCTTCAGTTGTGATGTCAGATTTAACATGATATCCTGGTGTGTTAAAAAGAGAAACTTTTTATTCCATCAGCTTTGGCATTACGACTGACTTGTTTCCTAAATGCAAATATTGTTAATACAAATACTGTTAGCCAAGTAAAATGACCTGTAGTCTGGCAAACCCTGGCTAGAGCAGCCTTACTATTGGATATTTTTACAATGTGTATTCATAAGTCTAACTTTAGTTCAACAAAATTAATGAGGAAACAGAATACTTGAATATGTTTTCATGGCCTGTTTTACTCTGAACTGCAGTGATTGGCCTATCAGAATGACCTCTTTAGTCAAATACTGATGTTGCTATTGTTCACAGTTGCGTTTACGTACATAAAAAAAAAAATAAATAAATAAAAATGATTGGTTGAAATAAAATTTTATGAATCATAAATAGTAAAGGTTTCAATGCATTACTTTCACCTGCAGCTTTAAAATGGCAGATTGAAATGAAATGTTGGAGTGAATTGTGTTGGAATATGTTAAGCATCATCTGAAATATCATAGCCATTGTATGAATGGAAATTGTCTGCAGATCAATTTAGTTATTCCCACGTCTTGGTGATTTGCTCATTTGTAGAAAAGAATCAATAACGGCCAACAAAATGGGATTGATTTTATTATTTTTGCTGAAAGAAAGTGCTTCAACCTTCTTAAGCAATTCAGTGGAACATATGTTTCTTAGAATCCTACCGTAAAATGTGCACCCCCTGTCAAACCAACAGCCATGCTGCCCCTTTTTTGAAAAGTTTGATCAGCTGAATGAATTGGATATCTCGCTTGACCCACATGCTCAGCAGACAACGATTGTTTCGTTCTCTGTATCCTGCTCTGATTCACTCTCAACATCTGTCCTCACTCAGTGCCATCTGTATCGTCAGACGAGACAGCTCTCGCCAGTTGGGTTAGCATCATGAAGGGATATCTCATCTCACCCTCATAGGGTTATAGGGTCAGGGGCAAAAGCTTTTGGATCCACAAAGTGCAGAAACCTGGACTGAGTTATATGGAAGGGGTTTGCATGTCCATTCTTTGGTAAAAATATTGTCTCCATCACAAATAATACATACATTGAATTTTACAATGTTTATTTGAAAACAACTAAAAACTAAAAATGGTTGGTCTTGATTTCACTAAGATGGTGCATTATCAAATCATTTTGTACCAGATTTAATTGTTAAAACTTTTTCTGTTTGATGTGAGAGTGAAACCAGTACCACAACCAACATTTAGGGTATAGGTGCGACATTCATTTCAAATAGGATTTGCTGAGATCAGGAAGAAGTATTAGCAAGATCATCCACTGTCTTCTTAATGCCAAATGAGGGCGCTGTAACACTTTACCAAAGATGCATATCTTGACCATGTTACTGGTATGACAATTACACACTACTAATTTCCAACATATGTATCGTATTTCCTGAACAGAAATGTCTTAACCATTAAGTTTCAAATTTTCCCAGTGGGTTTCAAGTCTGATGGTTTATACCTGTCTTGTAGACTCCTCATCTGAACATAGACGATCTAAGTGAGTGAACTCCCTGCTTCTTAAAATACCATTGTGTGGTTCCTGACTTTTGACTGATATTTAAAGCAACTAACATTTGGTTTTGTAATCAGTCTGGCTTTGCGGTTGGTCGATTGAGTAAGTCTTTAGATGAGTGATAGTTTGAATTGCCAGTGTTAAGCATTCTTTCAGCGCCCCCCCCCCCCAACACACGCAATCGTAGAACCTCCCTTGTTCAACTCTTTGTCCTGATAATCGTGGACCTCATTGTTTTCTTTTGTGATAGCAGTCGTGGACCTATTGTCCCTTTTGTTGTAAGTCCTTGGTTCGAATGTCACTACAAGTACACACACACCTGTACGGTTTATTTTTTTGGCTTTTCTCTTTTGTTTAATTATACGGAGGTTGAAATACTATGGAAATGATATTTTTCAAAACTAATGTTTTAGTCTTGACTAAGTACTTTTTAGTCTTTGAAAAACTAATTTAAATTGTCAAGGAACAAGCAGTGTTTTCCCCTTGTAATTTTTCCCCCTTATGTTTATTCTTGTTAATACTTGTGTTTCATGTATTTATTTTCCTTTCCCTTCTTCCAACCTTTGTAGTTTCAGTATTAGTTTTTCTTTAAATATAACAATGAAATTACTGTTTTGTTAGGCATATTACGTATCTAATTTGTGTTCATGTAAATCATCTCATAATTTTACAGGTCATGTCTTTCATATTCAGTATTTGCAAATCTGCTCATTATACATATTCATTGTTCTCTCATTATCCAGGAGTACATGTACAGCATGTGGTTGTCAACGAGATGACCATGACATCATCCATGATAACTTAGTGACGGTATATGAACGTCTAGGCATAGATACCAAAGACCACAATGAATTAGTACGTAGCAAGGAACGAGCCTTAAGTCTTGGCTACTCATGGGTACCGCAAGGGCTTTCTCCAGCAAAGGTAAACCAGAGAGCAAGGAACCTACATTGACCACATTCATGATATCTTAAAATTAAGGAGACTTTAAGAAACTAGGTGGCAGAAGACATAGAGGGTAGTATTTCATAGTGTACGTAATTTTGAGTGTGCACAATGTACAATAGATTTAACTGGTCAGTCTGCTGCCACCTAGCATCCTCCAAAGTCTCCCATTGAAACTCTATGGAAAGTGTGTTGAACTTGTATTCTGAAGTTGGAGTCGTTATGCAGTTTCAGGGGGAAATCTCACTCAGTGTATAAAACATTCCCCCCCCCAAAAAAAAAAATAATATTAAACATAAAATAACAACTGTAAAAAAGTGTACTTTTTCATTAACAAATTGATCATATTTAAAAAAGCGTGCAATTCATTTATGAAGAGGGTTATTCTTTCATCAAAATGGAGCATTCAATTTATTAGAGGTCCTCCATTATACAGAATGCTGCCCTCTATTGACTCAAAGCATTTTTAATAGGGACATTTCTTTCTTCAAAGTTTCAGTGTATCATTCCCTTTGTCTTTTAATAATAATATTAATACTGGTATCAAATAGAATAGTTATGGAGTGCATATATCCACCTAAGAGTAGGTGCACAAGGCCACAATCAAAACAAACAAAATAATTATATTAACTGCCTTTTTGCAAAAGGTGGAAGACTTCATGAATTCCCTTCCAAACAACCAAATCCCGAGGCTGCATAGTGCTGGTGAGAAATACAGGGATAGGCAGATCATCCTTCAGATGCCTCGCCAGGACCTGTCTGAGGATCTCTGTCGACACATCCTGGATGCAGCCTCCACCGAGTGCTTCTATCAATTCATTGAGCTTAGAGATGAGGTTGCCTTTTCAACAGGAAGGGTTAAAGATTACCTAAAGGAAGATCAGGTATGTAGAGTATGGAAGCATAATAGGAAGATGAGGTTCAAGATTGTGGATAAGAAGCCCTGATCATCAAAACTCATAACATCCATGGTCTCTGTTGTCCTATGACCAATTTCATAGAGCTGCTTTAAAAGCACACATTTTCTGAACACAAAGACATTACGTAGTTGCAGATATTGTGCATGACTAATCCCTTTTAAAAAATTGAGAGAAGATTTATGTCGTGCTGTATTTTTTTACAACTAGCCAAACTTTTGAGATAAGGGGAAATATTATGCAAACTTGGTACATGATCTCCACAGAGTGCCATATAAATAGATCTTTAAAAAAAAAACAAAAAAAATGCCTGCAAACAAATAAAACAAAATATACAACATGAATACACATTGACAAATATGGCCATCAAAGCAGAACGCTTTGCTGATGAGTTTTGCAGACTTTGGGTGCTGTGATTATTATTTTTGAATACCCCTTAGGGGAGAATGTCTGGGTAATGATTCTCCAAAGAGTTAACATTGCTGTGGAATGTCATTCAGTAACAACATTCAGGAATGGAAATCTTAAATGCCAGACATTCCTACCATTTAATATACAAACAAGTATTTTTTTTCTTCATATTTTAAGGTATTCTTTTATGAAAGATGAATATTATTTTAGTATAAATTGAGACCAAAATTAAGAAACTATTTTAGCGCAAGCCTTGTTGTACCAATCCGCATCACTACCACTCACAGACAAGTAACACAAAGCGTTTCCAATCAAATTCTTTAAATAATTGAACTGTATTGATTGAGTTGTATCAACCCTTTTTACCAAAGAAATAAATAATAAATACAAGTGTGTCAGTTACTGTTGGGCTTTTGGAGCTCAGAAATGAGAAAGTGGTACATTGTCAACATTTTGATTTTAGTCAAATCTGGTAACAACAAAAATAGGACAAATATTGCAATTGATGAAAACAGCGTTGTGACCAGCAAAATTGGAGTTAGAAAGGCGAATATTCCATATGATTTGACTATTGTTCTTCAATCTTTTATTACAGGAGTGCTTTAAATGTGGCGGTGAGATTGAATCAGGTGATATGGGTGTATATGCAGACTTGTTAGAGGACGACTCGTTATGCTGGCATCCATTTTGTTTCACCTGCTACACCTGTGATGAGCTTTTAGTAGATTTAGCATACTTCCATAAAGACGGGCATATCTTCTGTGAACGGCACTACGCTGAGCTGGTATTACCGCGATGCATCGCCTGTGACGAGGTAAGCACTCAACTTATTGAGTTACTGTTGATGTCATGGATTGATGAAAAAGACATTAGTATGTTAACAGAGGAGAGTGACAATTCCCCATTTTCTACTCAAAGGTTGCAAAATTCAAGGTTTCAATTTCAAAGTCTAAATTGATTTTTTTGTGTGTCCTAAATGATGATGAGTTCTGCACAGAACATCCATGACCAACGATTGCTGACAAAGAGGTATAGAAGACAGAGATAAGAGGGTCAAAAATCTTTTCTGTGGATCTAATTCAACAGCTCTTGAGTTTCCTTGTATTTCTTGAGTTGCAAAATAGGAACATGCTGGAATTCGTTATAGTTTTCAATTCTCCTGAAAGGGTTAATGTTTTTTGTGTGCACATAGGTCCAATGGTAATCATGATCTAACCAAACCTACGAAACTGTCATGACATGACCCCGTGCTATAACGAAAAACATCCTTTAAGTCACGCGGTCCTTTGCTCATTAATTATGGTCACTGAAGGGGACCAATTAAGGGGGGTTCATATGGAAGACAAAGGAAATGAAATTAAGAACTTGTTGGCTTGTTTGACAAAGAACCCCAAGATTTATCAAACAGTTATGTTCAGACATTGATCAAGTGGGTATCATTTGCTGGAAACCACAAGCGTAAGAGTTGGAAATGGAGGTAAGCTACATTCCTCATTAGTGCATTGTTTGTTCCACTGAAACCACTGTCAGTGACAAGGTTTCGTACAGAAATCAACTTCATTTTAAGTAAATTGTATGCTTACCTGTGTCACTCAAGGTCGTGGAGATTGCTTTTTGCAGACCCACCACTGTATGTGATTGGTTTTAATGCATTAGAAACTTTCAGAAAGGTTTATAAAATTTTGCTGCACTTCTTTACTGAGTTATGAGATTTATTGTTGTTTACATCAAGGCTAGCACTAGTCAATCTCTGCCAAGAACATTGGTTTAATGTCTAAGATTGTGCTTATGGTTTTATCAATGTATATTCAGGAATTGTGTTATGTGGGGTCAGCTTCATGGATTAAAATGTTTGTGATTCTCACATAATTATCAGTTATTGTTGAAAGACTGGAAAATAGTTTGCTGCCCTCTGCTGAGATGGTTTTGAACTGGATGATAAGGTTCATTTCAAAGACTTGTTTGCTGCCCTCTGTTGATAAGAAGTGGCACATGATTTTGCCATCAGAGTTGAGCAGATTATTGTCATGCGTGTAATTTTTTTTAAAGTAAATGAGGTACAGGAGGTGTAGCAGTGAGGCAGATCCATTATAGTGTAGGGATAGTGTAGGGTGAGATGTCATGAAATATCCGTTAAATCAAGTTCTATCTAATGTAATCAAGAAGATCTTGTTTGGGGAGGCATACTTGGTCATTAATTATTTTACAGCAACACAAAACAAAACATAAGCAAATCAAACATTTTCTGAATATGTAACCCTATGCACCCACATTGTCTGAAATTTAGTAGCGAAAACAAAGTTTAAGTTACATGAAGACCATTTAGTGGTTAAAATTATGTAAATGCTTGCCATCCATGCTCTGCCCATTATGATGAAAGTACAGCTTATTCTACTTTGTTTATCATGACAAGAAATATAAGTATTATTCTGTCCCAAACATTGATATTGTGACCTTGTAAAATATTTTCGATTTTGTCTCAAGTTTAAATAAGAAAGTCAGTTATTTAAAAATGAAAATCATCACAGCATCTGAAGTCAGCGTGAAATTCGCCAGTGCCATGATTTTGTTTAATTGCTTCAATATCAGACTAATATATGCATCTTGTTTGAATCAACAACAAGATGACAAATCATCTTTGAATTTTACTCTTCCCTCCATCCCCCAACTCCTTGATAAGTTTACAGTCCTGGGATTTCAGGAACCCCAAGAATGTTCCACTTATTCCATGAGCATACAGCAAGTATACCCACTCATCGTTCCTACAGATTCCCCATGCATAGGTTATTTTATACTGTGGCCATTAACATTCTTTATAGCAACTAGAGCATGCAGATCTGGACATGGCTTAATTCATTTCATTATTTTGAAAACTAAACTAACATTAGCTTTATTTTGTATGTAGTGATAATTGGAAAGACTCATCTATCATGGTGATAGCTAAAGGCATAATCAGTGTCAACCATCTCAGCAATATTCAGATTTTAAAGTTCCCTTGTGAGATTAGACTGAAGCATGACCTTATCTTGTTGTATAGTTGGACAAGTTGTTACGTAGTAGTTTTACATGCAAATAGTTGATCGTGACCTCAAGTTTGTACCCCCATAGTCTTTTTACATTCCTATATTAACAAAGTGAACGTAACAATTAAAGTCCAAAAACCTATGGTGTGATAGTCTCGTTGAACATTAAACCTATTTCCTTTGAAAATGACAGCTTTTTAGAAGTTATGATCAGTCACAATCGGTCATAAGTTGCAACGACCGACCTCAGCATCCAAGTTCATTTCACTGTGATTATTAACATTCCAATTCCTATGAAGATTTGAACATAGATTCATATCGCCTTGGAAAAATTGCATTTATATTGCGTTTATGTGTTTCCTGAAAACATTTACAAGGAAACTGTCAGAACTCAGACCAGTAGCTACTGGTAATGACTTGTTCCAGCTGGTTCTGTGGAAGGTAATTTCCTAGAATTCTTCATTTGCCTTGAGGCATGGTTAAGCAACCCTTCAAGCCAATAAGTATTTTTGAGTAGTTTTTCTGTCAGAGCTGTTCAGTAGCTTAAGTTTTTTTAAATAAAGGGAGGTGTAGATGTACACTTATTCTAATTGTCTCTTTTTCAGAAACATCACAAAACCAACCTGCAAAATAAGTGCTCATGATTTTTGAAATATTCTCCTAAACAATAATACCAGTGACATTGGTATTTGGATATGGACTTCTTTTGGTTGAAGCTTGCATAGAGCAAGGACCAGTCCTTTCTCTATGAATTATGCAACCAATTCCCTTTTCCTTTACTCACTAATAAGCTAGTATCACTGCAAGTATCTTTTTTTTTTAAATTAATCACGTTAAATTAAATTTTCAGCTCCTTCCATGAGTATCATCTCAATTGAGGAATTTCTCTGTAATTTATTCTTTCCATGCCCAGTGACTATGATGTTTTCCATATGTCAGAAACACTTTGATTATAATCTCGAACATCAATAAGTAATATTTTAGGGTTAAACAAACGATGGAGGAAGGAAGTGGACCAACCAAGCTAAATTTTGCTGATGTCTTGTATTTATGACATAATGTAGGGACATGTTAATGACTGATCAATCTTCTTAACCAGTGATAGGACTTGGTACCTTGTTTATCGCTCTGTTATTTCAGTCAAGTGAAGAATTCCCCCAAAAGGGTGATTTATGAGCAGATTTATTTTTGGAAAGAGCTCTTTCAACACTGAAACTAACACATACTTGCAGTTGCATGATTCTTGAGAAGAAAATTCCCCTTAGTTAAGCTTTGGTTAAAAAGACAGATGTAGATTCAAGGGAGTTGTGAGAAGTACAAGATAATAGGTCCTCATGGCATGATCACAGTTGGAGGAAGAGTTTAGATAAAAGATAATTCAAAAGATAAAAACAAAACAGTGTTCCATCCACACCTACAAAGGGAAAAATAGAAAAAGAAAAAAAAAAATTTTTTTGAAACAAAACAGCCACATTATCCAGGGGAAAAGCATGTCACAAAACCTAATGTAAGAGCTGTTGTTATTGTTATATTTTTTGTTATTATTATGAACTATTATTATTGTGTACTTTTTGAGGGGCGAAACTATCATAAGATACATCAATTTATTTTCAAGAAAGTCCAATAAGTATTAAAGAGTTGTAAAAGATGAGTGGTAATGTGTAATGCTTGAGAAGTGAAACTGACTTCTGGAAAAGTGCTCCAAGGCCAAGGTCAGGGAGTGTTCCAATCACATGCAGACATAATTGATGTTTTACTTGTTAATACTTCATTTAACCTAACCTCAAGAGAATAACCTTAAAGACAGCATTTCTAAAGATGATAGATGGAATCACAACATAAAAAACACAAGGAAACTACTAAACTGTCCCCTTTCTCAAGCCCCTCCTTGATTCTCTTTCATATGATGCTAATGAAAACTTTAACACCAGCCAGTAGAGTCATCCTTAAGTAGACTCAATATAATGAAAAAAAAAGGAAAATTTACTAGCATCTTGTTAAATCTCGGTCTGTTGTTATGATGTAGACTATTGTTTTTCTTTTGGTGCCTGCAACTTCTTATTTTTTTATTTTTTTATTTTTTAAATAAATAATAAGATAAGTTTCTTGGTTCTCAATATATTACCCATTGAGGGTTTCTTCAATTTAAATACTGACAGATATACTTGTTATTCCTGTGATGTTTATGGTCTTAATTCAACGGTATAGTTTATTTCATATACCACACACACAGATCCTTGTCATTTGACTGGTGGAACACATGTCGCGTGTCATCCTTTATTTTGTCATGTATACTGCCGTGACACTACACAATTTAATATTTGTGTCCAGTATGGATAATTACTGGATGCTTCTCAGCATCGTTTAAAAACTAAGCGTTCCCCGCCCTTTTTTTCAAACAAGACAAGGTGTTGTTGGTGTCTACATGGAGTCGTCCACGTTGTTTAGAAGTTTTTTGAAGTGTTGGCTGGATGAGTTTTCCATGTCTATTTTGTGTTTATTGCGAAAAAATTTCAAATGACAAGGATATATGTGTGAGTTTAACTCAAATATAGATCCTTGTCCTTTGAAATTTTTTCACAATAAACATAATGAATAGACACAGAAAAACAAATATTGAATGCCTTTGGTTCGTGCATTGTCGCATATTCTGCGACAATGCACTTAAATGCATCAATATTTGTATAATCACTGGGATGAATTTAAGTTTTAAGTAACATAAAATATGTACTATGAGCTCTGGCAAAATACTTCAGAGAGATAGAATTATTGGCATCATCTACATCATCAGCTATAAACATCATGGGAATATCTTCACCATTTCATATTTCCCCAATTACTTAGTGTGTGAACCTCTTCTTTGAATAAATGAAACCAGTTGTGTAGAGAGTGAAATGATTTACTGTCAGTTTGACATCCTCCTTTTAATCTATCAGATTGTCAATGTGCAACAAGTCAAACCCCTCCGATAGTCACACATACAGCTGAGTATCGCATACTCTTATACTTTATTTCAGGGACTTCAGTGTAATCAGATGCAGAAATGGAATTAATTTGCTTCAATGTTGTCCTGATGTTGAGAAGAATATTTGTCTGGAAGTATTCTGTTACCAGAATATCCAAGTAGAGACTAGTGTATAGCAAGCATGGTATGGGAGGGATGTGGTGATATTTTAAAGTTTTTGCAACCCTAGATAATTAGGGTCATCTAGAAATGAGAGCAAAAAACTTTACCCTGCCAGGGATGCCAGGAAGTTTTCCCATAAACTCTGCTCACTTCCCAAAAAAGGGCATTCCACTCACTGATTGGTCGGCCAGGGTTGCCTCTATAAATAAATAAATAATGATATAAAAAACTGGAGAAGTGAAATTATAAAGAGAGACAATGTGACCTGGGAGATTTTGATTGGATCGGACAACCCTGGATGAAAAGATTGGTATTACGTAGGGTTGTAGGGTTGTTGTTATTGAGTAGGATGTGTCATTGGAGATAGTTTAAGAAGAAACTGTTACGGTCAGTACCAAAAATATACTAGTCCTGGGTTTATTTGTCTTGATGAGCCACTGAGTATTGATGGAGAAATTTAGGAGAGTCTGACACCAAGTATTAATTCTTTTTTGGGGGGGGAGTGTATGATTTTGCTCACTGAGGGACACAACGCTTAGAGTGAAACCAAGAGGGTCTCAAATATCACACAGCAGGGAACTATTTGCAGTCCGCTTGTTAAATAAAATCTGGAGATTTGGCTCTGGAGATTTGACTGTGGAGATTTGGCTCTGGAGATTTGAGTGTCTTGGAGAGAAAGAGGGGCATGAACTGATTCCATTAAGGTCACCCTTAATAAATGTGAGTCCTGCTGCTACACAGATTTGTTTTGGGATTGAGGAGTGAGGAAGGAGTAGGACCAGCTGGTACAGTATTTGGGTTTTTTATAACTTGGTTAGGTGGACAAGAAACTCTGGATACTGTATAGGAAAAAGAGAGTCTGAGCTGCCATCATCAGTTTGAACATAAGCTGCTGGATTACATTGCCTTGAAGAGAGGCTTTAACAGCACTGCAAGACTATTTTGTAATCTGGTTTCGAGGTTTGGGGAGAGAAATGTCCACAACCGAGAAAGTTCCTGCTCATCTGCCTGTAACCCGGACGGGATCTGGGGGACGTGGGAAACGAAGGATTGCTGCCGAGTCAGGAAAAGTAAGTCAAGTGCAAAATTTATTGTCCTCACAGCTGTAAAATTTTGATTTTTTTTTGAGGGATTGAAGTCATTAATCCCTTACAGTGTGTATGCTGACTGGATAGCTCAATGATAATCTCATATTTTAACTTTATATTTCTGTTACTGCTTGAGAAGTTTCAGGCGGATAGAGTATTCTTTATTGTTAATGTTCAGACAGCTTTTTCTTTGAATGTTTTTATACAATTTGTTCCCCTCCAAAACAGAGTAGAGTTTGGTCCGCAAACAAATTCTACTAAAGATAGTAAATTTTCACCAAAACAGTGTTTAGTGACTGGACATGTCCAGCAAACATTTTTATATTTTGTTAATGGTCGATTAAGCAATGAAAAAATGTAACCATTTAAAACTGGTTTTATTTGAAGATGAATATATATTGCACTCTAGGTGTAAATTACCTTCAAGACAGTGAAGGACCGTATTATCTTTAACAACAACAAATAATTCACTAATTGAAAAAAAAACACACACAAAGAAACCTGATCTCCTTGGATTCACAGATGTTGAAATTATCAACAACAACAAAATCAAGTTTTATTCTTGGCGTCTAGACCCAAGTGAAATTCAATACAGTGAGAATCCCAGAATGAGTTTGCCTTGTGATAAAAGGGTATGGCCGCTAATGACTGAGAGTTCAGAATGCCAAGTGAAGGCACGCGACAAAAGTTGATACCTTAAAGAGATGGTATCAAATCAATGTCCCAAAGAACACATTCGTACAAACCACTTATACTTCAAGAAATATAATCATCTAAATATACCTGTGAAAATTTCACTGAAATACGTGGTCCAAATTTTGGAGGCATTTAAGGGTTGTTTTATGTTTTAGACATATTTGTTTCTTTTTCTTGCCATGTAAGTCCGTAATCACACACAACGTTCCTCAACTAGTATTTCTTGGCGAAAATGGTATCATTACTAATTTTACTCAAAGTGTGCTTTTAGGTGAGTAAATTTTGTTCAACAAATCATGCAGGCTGTACCAAGTCTTTAAATAAACATGTGCGGAAAAGAAAGTGTTTCTGGGTGCATTCAAACTACACCTTATTGAAATCTTATTTTGGGTGGCCTGGGATGCATTGATCTCCCATATGTACACACTTTGTGTTAGAGACTGTAATATCACTATACATGTAGGGCCTCAGTCTGTGTATATATATTTGTAACAGTTCAAGACATTTTAATAGCAATTGATGTGTGGCAAATGAGTGTTTAGAAAACAAAGCCAGAGAAAATGTGGGCATTTTAAATTATTTTATTTTCCAAAACATGTGACTCATGAAGAACAAAACCAATAATTATTTATCCATTTAAACTAATAGTCTTCCAAGAAGTTTCTTCATTTGAGTGTTTTTAATACAACTCACTTGAACCTGATGAACCCCAAATTAAAGTATTCCGTTCGTGTAAACATATCTTATATTTAGATGGCACTGGGGTTTAAACAAATTATACTCTGCCTTAAGGCCATTAAATCTGAGTAAACAGATGTAACAAAGTTAACAGCGGAATGTATCTAATTAGAGTTGTCTTATACTAGAAAACTTAATGGTTAAATCTGAACAGTTGAATATATAATAAGACTCCTTCGCCATAGGAAAAATAAATTAATTTGCTGTGCATCTTCAAATGAAACCAGCATTATTCTCTCAAAAAATAACAACCTTAACAAACTTTAACAAAAGTAAGTTATATATCTACATTAATGTTTAAAACCCTGTTCATTTTGTATCCATTATTTTTTACTGCAACTTCAATACATGTGCTATAAATACCCACCCAAGTAAGATTTTCCAGCTGATTTGTAAGGAAGTAATTGTAAAGCTAATCAAATTATATCAGTTCATTAGTTACATTAACAGAAATTGTCAAGAACATCTGTTATAAGTCTGGGTTATTTTTCCCATGTCCGACAAATGCTTCACATGTAATCATGTCATTTGATTCCAAAGTCATTATCTAGATCCTCAACTCCTTGGGTTACTAAATTTATCATTGTCCTTTTTGTGGGATGGGTGAGGTATTTTGTTGTCTCATTATACCGAAAGTATCAATTGAACACCATAGTTTTTGCAGTGTATGCAAAGTACGCAAAGAAGTCCTCATCATTAGAATTGTATGTTTTATTTGCTCAGATGATATACTGATGTTGTCTAAAATGCAGACGATGAAAAAAAAAACATTTTATAATCAATGAGCCTGTAGAGTTTGTGGAAGATTTTGTGAATTTTTAAAATTGATTTGAGCTCTGATTTGTTTTCCTTTTTTTTAATGCTGGCAATTTCTGCGCAGTTGTGAATGTTTGAAAATGATTTCTGCCTTTGAATTTTTATATCAAGTTAAAACTTTCTAAATGAAAAAGTTTCTTTTTGAAGATGACCGTGGGAACACATTACAGAAATCACTGAAATATGCCAATGTTTATTTTGATGGGATGACCATCTTTCGTCCTGTCACATTGTTTACAACTCAACTCATATTTTTGGATGCAGAGCAGATGGCCAAACTGATTAAAGAGAATTGTCAGTCCAGTGATGAGGAAAGAAGTATGTTAGAAAACTGAGAAATATTGTGGTATTTAACAGTTCGAAGATGGTTCTTGTACATTGGGTACTGTGAATTGAATATGGTTTATTGCTATTTATATACAAGTACACAATATAAATTGTAGCAGCTCTCATGCTTCAAAAGACATAAAAATACAATAAAAAACAAAATAATGGATAATTGACAAGGAGGTATGACCAACTTTCATTATGTTTTTTTCATAGTGACAAATCGGCAAATAACACATTTCAAGTAAGTCGACTTTTCAATTATACTTTTCACAGTTCATTTAATAACAAATTCATCAGATTTTTATATCTATAAACCCTTGTTCGGGTAGTTTTTTCAATTTTTTGTTTTTGCCCTGAAGTGATTGAAGTTTCCCTATCCACTGAGGCAAGGTAACGTATTGTTGACACTCTTGTAATAGTTGCCTATTCAGTGGAGGTCCTTGGTTAATTGCCACTTTGTCTGCAATTAGTGATCTAATTGCTCTCAGAAATTAGGTTACACTATAAAGCGTTTGTGCAATGTATTAAGAAACTAATATGATATTATCTAGGATGACAAGTTAAGTTCGGGATGTGGTAATGATTGTTTTTTTGTTTGTTTTTTTTTTTTTTTTTTTGGGGGGGGGGGGTTTGCTTTTCAAATGTTTTTTTCCCTGAGGCTGTTAAATAGTAATTGTACATAAAATATAAAAACAAATTTGTTTATTTTGTTCAGGATGGGACTCATAGTTTTTTATGAAATGGGAATTTCAAGGTCATTTGAAAGTGAAGAGCTCAACTTGATTACATTCAGCCTACCAACAAATATTTCACAATAACTTTTTGGTTATTGGAAAAGAACTTCCAAAAATGTCCTACGTATCCACAGGGGCTAAGTTTGACAGATTACCTGAGAGAAAGATACACTTAAGGAATAAGTGAATAATGACAAGGATAAAATATACAAAGAACACCTAAAAATAGCTTTACTTTATTATATAAAAGCTCCTGGTTAACCTTTGTAGGGTTAAGTCTGACCATAAAACTAAATGTCAAGTGAGTTATGAAGAGAGAGTGATAACATATAAGGGATATAAGATGAAACGGCCAATGCTTGAGGCAATCCACGCATTAGTTGTTTCTCCTCTGCAGTGAACCTGGCCCCAGCCCTTTGCCAGCCGGCTGGGACTTCAAAAGCCCAGGGACCTCACTCCTGCATTCCGTCCCTCAAATTAGATTTCAGCGGGTATCGTAAATTAATATTGCCTCAATCATAAGAACTGGAGTATGGCAAAGAGTGAATTACACCTCTACTCTATTTTGTGTAGTGTTTCTCCCTTCTTCTTTGAGCGACATCAAACAAGCTCAGTTGAATGAACTTACAAAAGAACTATGTGTTGTATTTGGATGTAACTGTTTTATATTTGGAATTCTATTTTAGCTTGTACTGGTGGAGTAAAAAAAAGATAAGTTGGTTTCATATATGAGGCCTGTTAATGTTAGTATACATATCTGTTCTTGTTTGCTGTGCAGCCAACTTTGGTCATTTTCAAATAGCAATATTACTTTAAGTAACTGGCGTTTAGCTGATCTGATGAGCATCTCTGCTAAAAGGAAAATCCAAAAGCTCAGTAGTGGTCCATCCTGGCCCTTTAATATTGCAAATAATAGTTCCTTAGCAACCAATCAGTCAGGATGTTACCCAGCGTGTTATCATAATTAGGGGGGGGGGGGGGTCCTTTTTAGTTTTACCTTAAAAAAAAAAAGCATATGCTTTTCATTAGATAAATTTGTTAGGTTTGTTTTCGAATGAACATTTTAACTAGGATTGAACCATCACTTTATGCAGGCTATATACACTTAAGGAGCAGTCCGGTGTACTATATTTGTTTTAAATCCAGCTATCACTATTGGTGCAATAGAGGGCAGCAAAACAAACAGCAGTAAAATATTGATGGTATGATACAGTCACTGGTCATTAAACACAAGTTTCTGATAAGGTTTAGGCCCAACCATTATACCTTCGGGATGTTTTATATCAAGATAATAATCAAATAGTATGTGCATTCACTCATTGTGTGCCTCATTTTAACTGTAAAAAAAAAAACTTCTTTCCAACCCTAACAACAAATGGTAATTGAAAAAATAAGATTGAAGACAACAAATTACATCTTGTAAAATCTTTGCAAACCTAGAGACTGCAAAAAATGAAATTCCACTCAACTATAAACGAGTAATGAAAAAAAATTACGGTAAAAACCACATGTGCAGTGGTTCTGGTAACCTGTTTTAACTTTTGTGATACGTTTACATTTAGGGATGATAAATCCCTTGATGGCATACAAAACGTGAACAATACTAGATTCCATTCAATAAGAATCCGTACCACACACTTTCTGTTCATGGAACCCATTTAGTGTGTGGACGAAGGATAGAAATGAAAACACAAGTTGAAACTTAAGACTATTGCTGGGAAAATGCATAAGGGACTTAAAGCAACAAGTGATTGTGTGGTTACTAAGGACAGAGAACGCTACACCCCTACTGCAGGAAATTACTCCAGTGATATGTTAAAGGAGCTGTTTGTAATGAGCTAATGACCCAAATGCTTGCCAATAGCTTTGTGGAGAAGAGATGTCAAAATTGCACCATTACCTTACTCTTTGTATTCATTTGATTCCCTGAAGCTTGTGAACTCTGGTACTGGAAAAGGGCATTGTCATTTTCTAAATAAAAGTTGTTTATAAGAGAGGAGCACCTTTAATGTTATACAGACTATTTAATGTCACATACATCTCTGCATGATAGAGGGAGCCTGTAAAGTTTCACCAGTAAACTTGAGAGTAAAGTAACTCTACCACACATACATGTACATGTACACTGTACATGTACATACACAAGGACTGCTGGTATAGTGAGATTGAATTGAAGTGGTATACCGAGGTGTGTGTAAGGCCTGCTTTTTCATGCTCGATGGATGTGTGTTAGGAGAGCGCAGGGCTGAACTTTACGACGGTGTTGTCTGGAAGGTGAGGCAAGCAAACTGCGCATACCACAGACACAGTCGCTGATTGCCCATCGTAGGCCAATCGATCGATCGATTCGAAGGGGGGACATACGGCTGTGGTAGGAACGGGAGACATCTGTGAGAGTGTGGAGTATCTAACAGCACTGGGCCTCCTCTTGACAGGTAAACGACTTGATGAGATGTTATGAACTTTTTTTACTTCATGCATTCTGCAGAAAGGGTGACAATATATTTATGCTTCTTAGGGTACTGGTTGGAAGGATGACTTATGCACCACTGACACCTAATTAATGAAAGTTTTGATGGATTAGTCAAATTGCTTGGATAGTGGAATCTATCAGTCTAAAGGTGTGTTGTTTTTGTTGGCTGCACTGTCTGCTTCTAATTCTAGGACTGTCTTTGACTTTGATTAAGTGGTGTGATCTTTGCAATTGTTTTCATCGTTTATTTGTATGTGGATGTAAAGTTGTCATTAATATTAGAGAGTATTAAACTTATAAACTATTAGTGGATGCCTTTTCACTTAAACTTGTTTTTAATTGGTCAAAAAGTTTCAAGTTTTATATGTCTTAATGGCTCATCAAATGCAAAAAGTTTATGCATGTTGTATTTTTTTTTTTATTCTGAATGCGAATAACATCTTAGAGGTCTGAACTTTATCATAGATAAACACATAGCACTAATCGTGTGTGGCTTAAGCCTTAATTGTAATTTTTAATTTGTTGAGCACTGGGTCTCATGTTTACTTTCTACAGAGTTGTCTAAACGTTTCATCATTCCTTCAGTTGGGTTCAACATTCACAGATCAGCACTCTTTTCCAATTTATATTCTATGTGAATCATTTACCCTTAATGTTTACTGAATGTAACTAATGTTTATAGTGAGGAAGAAAATTGAAACGCCCTTTTTGGGGGGTTTCCGATCTTTACCCTTTTATGCTGACACCAAAATCTCACCTCATATCCCTTGTAAACATTTTGGCGGCCCACAAAGCTTAAACCACTGTATGCAGGATACACTTCAGACAGTAGGGGTTAGATTTCCATAGGAACCTACCCTTAAACAAATAAACTCCTTTTCTTGTGGTGCCAAAGTCAAAGTCAAGGTAATTCATTATTTTCTGTATTCCTCAGACTGAGTATTGTATACTCTGTTTTGGTAATAACACCTTACACTGCAAAAACTGTAGTGTTAAATTGATTCTCTTTGTATCTATATGTGACAACACCAACATGGTGTTAGCTTCATGGTTATCGCAATTCCTTTATTGTTGGTAAAAGTAACATCATGTTGGTGTTGTCACATATAGATACCAAGAGAATCAATTTAACGCTGCAGTTTTTGCAGCATGCTTGTTATTTTTGTGTGAAATTGTACTTGGTTTAATCATCTAAGTTCATAGAAAAATTTCAGGTAGTTGGTTTTTTCTACTCTTCACCAATCTTGGCCCAATTCAAAATAACAATATTTGCTGAGCTAAGTCAGAATCAAGATACATCCCATTTTAGCTTGTCACCTAAGCAGAAGTTATCTGTTTCTATGCTTAGTTGCTTTCTATGAATAAAATTGACCCCCTATCTGAAGTTCATGTTCTTTTCGGATTTCCTGACTACACAATCACTTAATAGATGGAATGCAATACCGCTCTATTCTAGCAAACCACTTTGATGTTGACTCTAGTGCAGTGTCAATAACAGGCACAACAGGAAAAGAAGAAAGGATTGCAGGGTCAACCAATGTGAATGATATACTTGTTATTCAACGACTGCTTGGTATTTCCAATGTTGTACTGTCCAGGGACTATTGCTGTGACTATTGATTAGGCATTGAGCCGAAGTGGAATTCCTTTGTACAAAGTTCATCGTGAAATACATCAACATTTTATGGCCTTAATGAATGCTTTGAAGAGTGTACAAGTCACACTTTTTTCCATTCACTTCTTTGATCCCCATTCTGTGACATTAAGTATATATTTGTCAACATACTTGATGTTGAAAGTAGTAATGGTATTGATTTTAAAGTTTAGTTTAATTCAATACAATATCTTTTACACAAGTTATTACTTGCTTTGTTATTAACCCGAACAGTCCCTATTCCATCAAACTCTAACAGCAGGTTTTGTTGGGTTGTGTTGGACTGGGTACTGCACGAGTAAACTGATCATGCTTTCACAACTGATCACATAGGTTCAGGCATCCCACCATAATCAGAGTACCACAGTTTGGGTGTTGAGTTACCCATATGGGTTGGAATTTGTTAGAGTGGGGAAGGGTCCTGGTAAATCACTCTGGGGAGTTAGGGTTAATTTAGAAGGATGAGCAAATTGAAAAAGTGCACTTTTACTTGAAATTGATTTCATTTTATCAAGCTTTTGATTTTCCTTATTCGTTTTAAAGGATTTTAAAACGATTTGCAGTAATCTTTATTAAGCACATTTTTCTGCCATATTAAATTTGTATGTTTCAATTTCATGAATACTCATACTCAACAAGATTTATATTTACATAAAACTTACACGGAGGCAATAATTTTGTGGAAACCCAGAGCGATCTTGTTAATCTCTAAAAGTAATCCAATATGTCGTTTAAGGTTCCAACGCCAACAACATGAGCTAAGAAATTCTTATAAACCACACCACCCTGGGAGAAACATTGTACGGCATACCATTGGATGGATGCAGTAAGCAGGGATGGCAGAGTAGAGCCTTGTATGGTATGGGTGACAGATGAGATGAAAGAAGATGTTACAGTCAGACGGTGTGACTGGAAAAAACGTCACTCAGTGCTCAGAGGTTAAAATATAACGTGTATAAATTGTGAAATTTTAAGATTCCAAATTTCACATCAGAAATTCTAATACTGTAATAGATGGTCCGAATAAGTCTCTACCAGCTTGAATGAAGAGTTAAGGAAGGATGTTGCAGTCAAACTAGGGGACAGTAACTACAAACCTTCCGCCTTATTGATGAATAAAACATTAAATACAACCAATTAAAAGAATCAAGACCATCGATTCTAGATAGATAGACATATATCTGTGCTGCTTATGCATAAAATGAGAATAAAGTCTGTCATTTTTAGAATGGAGTACTTCAGTGTTTCTTCAGACAGGGAAGCTGAGATTATAATAGATTAGGACGATTTGTCCTTTTTCTTAAAGTCATCAAAAAAGATGTGGTGGTCAAGATGAACAAACAGTTCAGTGGAGAAAGGATACCCGAGGTAAAAAAAACCCCACAATTTTGGTCACTGAATGGAAGAGGAATTGTCATCAGTATGGAAGTTCAGGGATGTTGTGGTTTGATGATGCACTGAGAAGAACATCTGTCTAGAATGTGGCAGAAATTCGTGGAAAAAATCTAAGAAATTAAGATAACAGCATTTGATTAGAAATACTCAGGGTTGTTGAGGTCATCTCATTGACTTGATCTTTGAAGCAGATGATAGTTCAATACTCCGGGTGCTAATGAAAAAGAGGAGTGCTGGTCATTTCATGCTTCATTTTTCTTATAGTGGTGACTAAGAAGGACTCATAAACAAAGGAAGGACTCATAAACAAAGAGTGATCAAGGAAATAGAGGCCAATTGTGTTTATTTACATCCATTCAATAGTATTCTTTTGTTACCATCCCATGAATAACCTGTTACCTTCCCAAGCCAACCCTCATTGTAATACCCATTTGTAATTGCTCCTAAAAGCTACCAGACCCAACACCAACCTACTCTACACAAGTGCTTGTTAGGGTTTTCACATAGAGTTGATTTGAATGGAGCACAGGAATCATTCTTATTTGAATATTTGTGATCATACAAACATGCAAGTGATACCGCCTTTTATAAACGAGGAATGTGTGTGGGAAAGTACTACAAAACCAGTTCATTTTGAGGGGTTGGCTTATCCAGACAGGAGTGTGTGGTTTGACAGGCTGGATATCTATGGAATTATTTTGTCGCTGTGGAATTTTCAAGATTAATTGTGGTGAAATTCAAGGTAAATATAACTTGATTTGAATACTTTGAACATTTTACATCATTGAACAATTTGATGAGCCTCCTTGCAAAAACTTATCTGTGCCTTTGAAAGTGTGTGTACATCATGTATAGTTTAAGGTATGGTTTAAGAGAGAACTGACATGTATCGGGCACATTATTGTTTGTGGTAAAATGTTTTTGCACCAGCATATTGGCATATCACTTAGTGTTAATACACTATCAAGGACCTTAACCTACTCAGACATAGCAACCTCCCATCTTGGTGATATCATTTAAGGGTTGAGTATGTGAAGGCTGTTAAGTTGTCACTTGCTTCTTCAAATGTCTTCACTGCTGTTATTCAAGTTTCATGATCATTGAATGTGTGTTAGTACAGATTGTAGGGAAGGTAGAACATCTGTATTTAAAAAGTTTCTACCCTCCAGTTTTCAGTCAGTGTTTGCAACTTATGGGTATAGATACTTCATCACAGAATGTGTTCTCGTTTGAAAACAATATAGTGTGTATAACTTTGTCACCTTTGAAAAATGGTCAAAGGACACTTCCAGTATTAGTTTGACAGTATTAGATTTTTGGTATTTTTTTCCCCCCAATGTTTCATCTTCTCTTTTGAAGTACTTCTCCTTTGCCCTAGAATAAAGTTGTTGGCTGGTTGGTTACCCAGTCATGTTTGTATGCAATGACCAGACAGAGGCTGCACATCTCATGCAGCTGTCATTATTAAATAAAGATATTGCACAGTTGGTTCTATTAGGGAACCATTAGTGGCCTTATGCCTGTTAAAATCAGTACGACTGTTGGAGACACCAGATTAGGTTTCCATCATTATTGATGTAATCTTTGCACTGAGATCTGTGCAGATGTTGGCACTATGCTTAGATGAGGAATGTTTTTGCTAGCCAGATGAATGTATTGGTCATATGTATCGTGTACAATACTTTAAGTCAAGATTGGTAATTGTTGGAAAGAATTATTACAATTGTTTCCTGAGAGCTCACTGAGTATGAAGTTCATATACCAGTACCAGTCTTGCGAAGAAATATTTCTGTCTCAAAATCTCATAAAATCAAGAAAATGGCAATGGAAGACCTCAACAGTCACTGATGCTTATTTCGATCATCAGCCTGTGTAACTGACTGTAAAGGCTGGTTTATAGGCGGTCGCACGATGGTCGCACGGCGGTAAAATTGACGCGCAACACAGTTTAAAGTCGACGCTGATGCCTCAGCAACCATAAACTGCAATGAAAAGGCTCAGCGTCCAGTGATCACAGTGTCCGATTATTAATGTCACCCGATCAGCTATAAGCCAGCCTTATGGCTTACTTCCCATGTTCTAGGAACCCAAGAACACACACAAATCTAGCTTTGCAAAATACTGTAATAATAAATACAGCATGTATGCAGATGTTTATGTTTTATTTTAAATAAAAACAATGTTTTTTTTTAAACCAATTTACTTAACTAAAAGGATTAGGCCTTATCATATGAAATTAAAGAATTTATTTTTGTCAAACTTAAATATACTTATAAGTCTATATTTTTGGAGCTTCCAACACATTAACTTTAAATATTAATAACACTAAGAATCCCTTCGTATTGAAACGGGCGAATTTGTTTGTCAAACAAGTAGAACACTAACTGTTTATTTAGGAAGTTTAAAATTGTTTTTGTGGTTTCTTAGATTGTATATCTACCCAATATCTTTCCTAAGAAACAATCTTACCTCCAGCTGCACTATACAAGAATTTGTTTACAGCCATGTTGAGCGGAAAGTAGTTGGCATAACGAAAATAAATATACCATGTGTTGAGATTTCAACTTGGAACTTTGTGGCCTTGGAGCTCATCAATAATGTCAATTAACTTGCTATGTTGAGATAGTTAGAAATTTGTGATGAAAATGTGGCTTACAGCACAGGCTTACCAACAAAAAATTGTTTTCATAAAAAGGTCACTTTCAGATATTTTGTTTAACATTACCCCCCCCCCCCCAGATTTCCTAATTCTCCACACCATTTAGCTTGGATGCATCCAGAGTATCTTGTGCGCAATTGATTTTTGAGAAATGGTTGTAACTGAAATCCAAGTCTGTAGGACAGACCTTGAATATGATAGCATACTAATGCTTATGCCATCTATACATTTCCAATTTGTTACACTTTAACAATTGCTCTATCCTAACAAATGATCTGAGAGGGATTAATTTATGAGTATTGTTTTCAAAATGTTAAAGAGTTGGGATCTTTCAAATTTATGTTTTTTATTCAAAAAGTGATGCTTGTTTTGTTTTTTATTTGGGGGAAATACAGACAACTTCTTGGAAGGATGAGTGTGACTTAAGATTGTTTGATGGAAAAGTTGCCATTCTGTGGTGAACATATTTCTGGTATTGGCTTGTCTGGGTTTTATGTATTGTAAAGATGGAGGTCCCATGTCTTCCAAACCGTGATAAAGAACCAAAGATATATGTTGTGAAAAAAAGGGATATTTTCACGGATGTTGTTGGATTGAAGTCACAGAGCTTTGTTACCTTTATACAGCCTCTATTATGTTAAAGAGCTTTAAACCTACCTTTAAAAAAAAGAGTAAGCTGTTCACTCATTGATCTGTCAAATAGGATTTTTACATATATATTTTTTTACATTCAAGTCTTCCACTTTCGTTTAGTGAATGATTATACTCAGTTTCTTGCAGAGAGTGAAAACGAATGGATGAATACGTTTTGTGTACTCAAATTTCTTCAAAGTAAAATACATACAAAATGCAACCATCATCATCATCATATTTTAACATGTGCATGATATAAAATTGATTCTGTATCATCTGAGATAACGTTTCATATGCAGTCCAAACTAACAAATACTCATTTGTACATCCGGCCACCTACGAACCTTATATATGACACTTAAGAAGCTCTTGTAGAGCTGAGGAAGGACGTCATACATGTACATGTTCAGTATAACCATTCAAGATCTGGAATTATAATCATCTATATTTGTTGTCAATACTTTAAGTACATGTATTCTACTATAATTGTACAACCATATTTTAACATTTCTTTGGTTGGGTGGGTGGGTGGGGGCCTTCAATATGAGATAAATTTTTCTTCTAATATCAGACAAATTGATGGGGATTTTTTTAAAGGGTTATTTTTGTCATGATCACCAAAATAAGAACATTTGTTTGGGAACTATAGCCTATTGTTATTTTTAAGGTTTATTTTTATAAAGAGTAGTATAGCTAAAAACGAAATTTCCTCTATCTACTGTGTTTCCGTCCATCAACATAAAACCTTTATCACATCAGACGGAAGTGTGCCAAGTTTTAATTCAAACATTGATGGTATCTTTGAGATAGTTGACGGACATGCTGCAAGACAGAGGTTCAATCAGAAGTGAAAATATTGAGAATCTTGAAACAAACATGACTGGATTGATAAAGCATATGAATAATGTCAGGTGATCCTAAATAGAGCTGAGCTTCTTGCTTGATAACCAGTGATTCTGATCGTCAATTAATGCTGCAGGGCAAATTTTTGCTTTGATTGGCAGGCACAGGCTCCTGTTGCGTGTTGGCCTTTTGGTAATTAGCACTTCAAGAATCTTAGCTAATTATAAATCAAGATACAAGTGCATGCTATGAACAGTTTACTTGCATGTTTCCATTCTTGAAAAAGTATAGGCCTAAAGGCAGACAGCATAATCTAGCTTTATAGCCAAGTATTTGACTTGTGAACGTACCAATATCTGTTCATGTAGTTTGGTCAATGGGTATCTATTATTATGTTTTTGTTTTTATATATATTTTTTTATTCAAAAGTCGTTAGTCTAAAGTAGGCCTACCTTATGCCTGCTTTCGACCTAGACAAATTATTTGGGAATGTTTTGTAAAAAAATAATTTTGGCCAGTTAAGGTGTTCAGTTTTTATAAAACGAGTTTCTTCCATTGCCCAACACAGATATAAATTTCTCTGTGTGGAGCATTTCATATGGAAAATATTTTTCCCCTCAATTACCAAATGGTGCATTATATTATAGATTTTCACTATTTTCAGCCCAATTAGAAACATCAAAAACAAGTCAGCAATGTAATAAATCCATTGTGATGGAAGTGGAGAATGTACCACAGTATCAGACCAATTATGCAAATGATCCGCCCACTGCATTATTGACTCATGTGTGTACTCATATGTTGGCCTTTACAGGCAACTGTCGCCTTCCCCATACCATTTAGCCCCAGGCATGATTAGCACCAGTTTTATTAGTTTACATCATCAATTTGGGTTAAGTTAAGATGGTATTTGAATTCTTAAACTAGTTAGTGAGTGCAAGTATAACTCTTCTCTCAATAAAAGAACTATAACCTTTCAATAATACATTCTAATAAATTCCAACATACAAACAAATTCTTGAAAGTTCTATCTCCTCTGATTTCCACAAATCAAAACTGTGTCTCCCAGCGGCTATTTTCCCCCATCTACTCCTTTATCAATGCCAAAGTACCACCATCTCCATCAAAATTAATTTTTCACAAATTAACTTCAACAATGGAGAGTCCCTCCTCACTTCCTGCTGAGACACCCACAACAAAACCCCCTCAAAGCCTGGACTAATTCTATCGCCCCAAACTAGCTGTGTTTCTCAAGTCCAGACGACCCACAATTTCTATATGTTTGTTTCTGTGGCTGAGGGCAACACATCTCTTTTCATCATACTTCCTCGTTTTGTTTTACGTTATTATTTTCTCTCATATGTCAAAGTTCTTCTATCCTGGGGAGGGGAAAACAGTTATTCTTTGGAGGGAGTGAATTCTGCACTTAGTTTAATTTGGCGCCAACTGAGTCCTGGCTGGCATTGTGTGTTGTATGTGTTGGTTGACTCTCATCCAGAAGATCTTCTAGTATTAAACTGGATATCCATTGAACCCGAAATAAGTGGCTCGCTGCCCCTAATGCTGGGTTCAGAACCTTAATTGTCATTTCACAAGGCATACTGTATCAGCATAATTTAAATCCTTACACATAACATTACACATGAATTATGCAGCAAGACTTCAGTGGACTTTTTGATAGTTTGTCACTTGTTTTATCATCATTGCAGTACAGAAAGTTTCATCATCTAACTTTGTTTTTGTTTAAACATTTCTGCAATTTAAACTGTAACATTTCATAGAATGTTTGTCATTGCTAGACATATACAACGTAATTTCTTCACTCCCAACATAAAAAAGCATCACAATTTTCTTTTACCAATAATGAATAGGTCTCACTACTTTTTACACTGAGCTGTCATCATTACTCTGCTAATTATATTTAATATGGTAATTTTGATGTGAAGATTATTTTATAAAAACACATGTAATGAATCATCAGCCATCAAAGCTGACCTGTGAAACTCCTAAACACATTCTCAGTGGTGTTTAATCCTTCCATTACTACGACACCCTTGGACCAAGGCTAGTATCCAGTAACCTTGCATGCCAACCAGCAGGGGTTTCTTTAAAGGATCAGCCTATGTTTTTCTCTGGAACTTTTAATTGCTTCAAATCTTGTTTCAATTTACTTCTATTTTCCTAATGTGCTATACTGAAACTCAGACCAAGTCTTTTTGAGTAATGAAATATAATTATTGACAATCATGTAGATTCAAGTTCCCATGAGATCTTATTTTTGAGTGATTTGATCTGTGACATGTCATGCAATTAACTTAGATAACCAATCCTATAAACGTCAGCTTGACATTTAAAAAAACTTTTTGAAACCGAAACCCCCAAGTAATATGATGATGGATCTTGCTAAAGTCTGCTTGATTAACAAAATTAAGTGACTTATTATCTTGAGATTCAGATTCAATGTCTCAAACATGGACTCAAACTCAAACTTAACATCATTAAAGATCCAACACATAACTTAGCAATGAGATTTCTGATCATGTTAGTTGTGCCATAAAAGTGATTTCAAATAAACTTAAAAAGTAAAGCAGATTTAAAGAAGAGTTCCTTTAAGCTTGGGTCAGTGATTTAGTTTCCTATTATACTCACAGTCCATTGGCAAATGCAGTAACATCATAAAGTGGGGGTTACAACACTACTACGTGCCTGGACCATTTAGACCTGACTATATTTGGCTGTGTGCCCGGTGCGTGCTGTGCACGGCATACTTGGTGTTTAGTTTACATCAGAGCCTCCATATTTTTTCGGTTCATCCTCTCTCGGTCGCTGATGTTTCTTGAGGAGATGTCTCGTTGAACGAGACGGGTTGGGATGAGGGGAATGTCAGGATTGCCGTTGAATTTACAGAGTGGAAGGAGGCTGGCAAAAAATGAACTTGTTTCTCTCAGCACTGGTGCGACCTTTTCAAAAAATACCTTTTAACATCACAGATCCAAATAAACTGTTATCAGTTCGGTAATACTTAGGCCTATATTTTGTAATTGTAACTTAAGGAAAAGTTTTATTAACTTTGAAATAATTCAGACATTTGGATTAAAAGACGAAATTACTTCCCAAATAAAATAAGCAAAGACGAAAGGAAAAATTATAGGTGGTACAAATGTTCTAGTGAAATAAAAAAAGAAGAAGTTTTGTTTGCAAGAAGTTATTTCTGTTTTAATCTGGGACTCCCCCCTCCCCCCAGTGCACCCTCAATTTCAATTAAGTTTTGCACAAAGCCTAATTTTGATATCCACAGACATGTAATTAACAAATGAATAAGAATTTGTGTGCTTTTAAGTGGAAAGCTCATTGTAGTACTTACCTAGATGCCAGAAGTCGAGTATGGTTAAACCATTTGACAGTTCTTCTTTTCCTGTAACACTAATAGGTTTGATATGTTGTCAAATTGAATCAGGACGGGAAATTTGATTGGCATATTGTCATCAGACTTCCCAAGAACAGACATTTGAGTTACTGTAGTTCATTACTGGTGGCATTTTCTCTATTGGGTGCAGTAAAGCTAGCTGTGTTAAGAAAATGGAGGGGAAGTGGTGTTTTTGTGTGAAGATACAAATCATATCCAAACGACGTTTTCAACTTAAACATAAATTTGACCTGTTGACCCCTCTTTGACATATTGGAGCAGAACATCCCTCATTTTTATTTTCATCACAATCCTTCAGCATTTGTTAACTTGTGACTCCTATCAAGAGGATGCACATGGTCAAATGATTATCTTTGTTGGTTTGGCTGTGGTTTACTATGGAGGAAGATGGTGGTACTGACCCTTTCAAGTCCACATGAAGCCCTTTTGGGGTAGGAGGTGGGATTTAGGGGTACCTGAGGTGAACGAAATTCTGGTTTTCTTGACAGCTTCCAATCAAAGACAATGGCATTTCCGGAAAACATTTCAAACTATTTATTTTAGGGCTTTTTGACCTTCATAAATATCTTTGATAGTCCTACTATCATACAGGAAGTTAAGTTCAGCTTCCCAGTCATGTGAATTTCCTCTATTTTCTTATCGCAGGTTGATGAATTTTGTTCGACAGATGGTGGACATCCTAAATTTGCTAGAGCTATATAGAATGTACTTAGCATGAGTTGAGTTGAGTTTGTAGATGGGAAACATTGAGGATAATATACAGGAAACACTAAATTTATTCATCCAAATAAGCTAGTGACAGTTCTATATGATGGGTGGATGTATCAATGGGAATCGGTAGTTTTTACCTCTCTAATGTATTGCACAAAAGAATTTTGCTTTGTGGTTGAATGGACTTGATTTCTGCCAAGTTCTGTTTGAAACCTGACCATGCTGGGCAGTATGTTGGCAACTACAAGTAAAATGCCTAAATCATGATTATCTTCTCTTCACTGGTTGTGTGTACTTTGACCCCTGGTTTACATGTAGGCTGAAATAGTGCAGTGTTTTAATTACCTCACAGTACTAATTAAAAGTCAGGGGTTTAAGCCTGTCATGGAGTTGAGAAAGTTCTGGGAATGGTTTACTTAAAATGCGCCGACTTGATATTTCCACTATGACATGTGTTTAATGATAGTTTCAAGACCACCAACAGATCTTGTTTTCAACACCACAATGAAAGGGGGAAAAATTACATCATTTAAATTTCAGACATATCTTTTCACTTCACACTGAATGCGGTAGAGTAAATAAATACATAATGTGTTCTCCAAACCCAGGACTGATACTGTCACATTTATTGCCCTGAATTTGCAATGTTCTGTGGTTAAAGGGCTGTTGAGTGATTTACAGAGAGATCCGATTTCAGCCATAACTGGTGGGTAGTTTGTTTAAAACAAATTCTTTTAGGGTCATCCAGGTATGGAATGTTTTATTGTAGATCAAAGAATTTAGCAAGAAAAAGAAATATATTTGGGTGAATCTCTTATGACATTTGATTATGCGGGAGTCAATTGCCATCTTAGTTTTTGTGTGCAAACATCTGGGCCTTTCTAATATCTCATATAGGCTATGTTTTTACTCTGTCTGGCATATTAAAACCATGTGTCAAAAACAAAGGTAGCAGTTGGGCCTTGAGGTTTCACAAAGAAATTCCCCTGAAAATCAGAATAATGGTTTAGTGGTTCACATGAAAGAATGCCATCTGTAAATAAAATTATTGTAATGTTCTTTACTAGAAAATTGATTAATACAGGTTTCATATGAGATGCAAAGCTAAACTTTATTACAAGTTGTAAATATTTATACAGCTTTGAAGTGTTGACACAGTTGCGGCAACATGAGGTATCCCATTGGGGTAACTATTTGTACCCTGTTTGGATCAGTCAGTCCGAAAGGGAATATCATTGGTTCCAAATTAGGGGATATTTCTGGGAACGACACCCCCTGTGCAAGGCAAATGGTGAAAATCCTTAAAGGTCATGAGTGCACTTTTAAACCACAGTTTGTCTAGACAGCCCTTGACCTGAAACAAAAGGTCATTTGTTTTAAGATGTTTCTTTTTTTATTTCATGGGTAGGCCCATACTATGTTACCAACATAACCCAGGTTGAACCTAACTGTGTTGTATCCAGTACAACCATGGTGGATTTATGTCACACTCCATCTACCTACATGTAAATGATTATTTTGGCTCAGCCAAACATGATTCTTCTTATGTAAAAGTAACTTACAGACCATATATTTTAGTGTCATTCCACTATATTTACCATGAAATAATGCCTATCTCAAAGGATTGATGAAGTGTTGTGTTGAACACAATTACCATTGACAAACAAGTCAACCACACAGAGTATATATACCTGTTGAAACAGGGGTTTATAAAATAAGGGATCCGGGTGTTTTACCAGACCGAGGTGGCCAAACAAAGGTAGAGCAAAGAGAATTCCTTGATTTACTGGGTCGACAAATATATGTGTTTCATTAAACTGTAAGTCTAATTTAACTTTCTTGTCTGCCTACCTTTCTGTTGTAACATCTACCTACCTTTTTAAACACAAAGGTAGTTACTCAGGTTTTAAAAGCTTAAAGGGCGTCTATACTTTTGGTTTTTGATAATCCCACGCATCCCTACTCTCTGTGAATAAAGACATATATAATAACATTTACCTGCGGAAGTTTCAGCCCCATTGGTGGTGAAGTTTTTGAAAAAATAGTGAAAATTACCATGAATCACAGAGCTACTTTCCCGATACGGCGACGTATATCCGTTGCAGATTTCAAATATTGACATAGCGCCCCCTTGCGGCAAAAGACATTTGATTCGGGAATCGGCAATTCCAATCCGGTCAGTGAATTTGAAAGTTGCCAGTTCTGTCTCTAAAAATAGAAATCAGGTTGACGGTCACGAAAGGTCACTCGCAGCAACAACACTGACATGTGGTTTGTGCGTGCCTGTTCGTGTGTACAGCAATGTAGGGCTCAAATCAGCTCCCGTGTGTGTGTGTGTGTGTGTGTGTGTGTGTGTGTGTGTGTGTGAACTGCTGCGTGTGTGTTTGTACATAGCTAAGTGTGGTGTAGCACGTGAAGTGAAGTTTTGTTTCAAAGAAATCTTTAAAAAAAAAAAAAAAAAAAAAAAAAAAAAAAAAAATTGGCTGGAGGAGGGTTTCGTCGGCCGGGTGGACTATTGTCGATCGATTTTTTTTTTGTACTGGTTATTTTTGTGCATAGTCATTTTTTAAAGTTAATTTTTGGTTCGTGAAATAATGAGTTCAACAAGTTCTAATTCATCACAAGAATCGATGTCAATTGAGCCTGGAGTGGAGTCACCTGATCGGCAACCGCAACAGGTTAGACATTATTTATTTAGTTTAGTTATTTTAGAACAAACATAAATTACTTGATAAATTTCTCTGAATACAAGCTGATTAGCTATACACCAGTCAGCAGCATGAATAGTAGACTTTGATTAAAAATCGACCCTGGGTTTTTGACCACACCGGACACAGTCCCATTTACTTCTCCCAATGGATGTGATTTATGCGCGACGAGCACCGTCCGTTGTGCATGGTTTGTGTACCAAATTTGTCGACTTGGCTTTCGTAGAACAAAACGGCTCAAATCATCAGAATTATTTCGTAAGCACTGAATTAAAAACAGGGGGTTTGGAGATGTTTCCATTGCACTGCCGCATAAAATGTTACCAAACAGAACAATGTTCTCTTCTCCCTTCTCAAGTCACGGAGCGACACCTAGGACTAGGTGGGCCAGATGGCTAATTTGTTTGGTGATTCATAAAAATAATACCTTGAGAAAATGTCTCAGTGTACTCTAGAATGCATTCATAAACTATTGAATTTTCATGAAATCAGAAGAAACAAAAGCTTTGAAGTTTGGACCATCTTTTTTTCCAGAAAAATATAAATTTGATAATATGTACATGTATGCAACTAAAAGTTAATCTAATAATAAAATTAAAAGTAAGCAAGTTTTGACTAAAAACAGGTAGGCCTATACCTTGACTGAAAACAGGTGAAGATAGTTATGACAACCAAGTTATAAAATTGTCAAAGTACACAAATGATTGTGCAACATTTGAAAAAATTTCACAATTATTTAAAATTGATAGGCTGGTGGAAGTGAAAGTACAGTAGTGAGTAGAAGAGGTAGTCGCAGAGGCAGTTGCAGAGGCAGTTGCAGAGGCAGTCGCACTAGCAGGGGAGCAACACAGGGAGTGGTTGGTGAAAGAGGGGGTGGTGCAGTTAGGAGGCGACAAAGAGGCCAGGCAAGAGGAGCAGGTACAGGCAGAAGAGTTGGTCGAAGAGGCGCAGCATTACAACCTGTTACTCAGGCACAAGCTGTAGCCAATATGCCAGAACAAAGGAGACTCAGGATAATGGTAAAGTACATAATCACTGGAATGCAAATTACTACAATAAAAGTCAGTATCACCATGAAAAATTACTCATATGATTTATTTGGGGGAAAAAAACCACATAGATAATAATGTACACAGAGCAAAATTACCAGTCTAAAAAATTAAATCAGTACATAACACCCGATAACAGCTGAAAAAAAGAAAAGCTAAACCTTCGTGCCATCAAATATCATTTTTGGGTACTTTCATTTAAATTATTTTACAGTCCATAATGAGCATTTTTCACACCAAAACTAATTTGAATGCAGGACGACGTTGCACTAATGACTGAAAACGAGTTAAGAAATGTAGTTCATCAAATGATAGACATGAATCCTGGAATCCTCTTTCACATTTGGGAAACTAGACAAAACCGACCACAGGCAGTACCACCTCCACTAGCCACACAAGGCCTTGATTGGTGCATGTGTTCCAATTGTCAGCAGATGCCTACAGACGAGGAGTGTGTATGCTGTCAACATGAACCACCTAATTGCTTATCTTTACACCCTGTAAGTTATAATTTGTTTGGTTTATTGCATTCACTGAGAAAAATAGAGTAATCTTACATCTCTTTCAAAATGCTTTGAAAGTGCTGCATACAGGCTTTTTGCATAATTCAGAACATTGCACCATGGCAGTAAAATACATCTTGTTATCTATAGCAAGGTACATTGTAAAAATGTCAAAATATCAGTTAAAGTAACAGCCTAACATAATGACAAAGTGGCACACCATATTTTTTTTGGTAAATCAGCTCTTATGTTTCGCACATGTAGGCCTTCACCTTATAAAATAAAATTATTTGTCTTCTTGTTTTCAGCTCCTTGCCACGATACTGGACCCAATGACCATTGCACTTCAGAGGGCCTTGTGGAGGGAACTGCTAAACATAGAGCCAAGGGCTGTAAATGCTGGTGATGAAAACCGACAAAACCGCCACACGGCCTATAGGTGCTACATTTTGTGGCAATACAATCGTCTTGGTGCAGGAGTGCACCGAGTCATACCAAGTTGTGTTGTACTGAAGATTAGGTCAACTTTTCCAGACCCATTTGGTCAATACACTGGTTTTAAAAGAGACAGATTGGTATAACTAGATATTTGTAGGTTTATAGTTGAGATCAGAGTTGACTTTCCTCCATACTTTAAAATAACAAATAAACACAGGGTGAGTTAAAAAAAAAGGTTGCCATAAATAACAACTTTTTCCCCAAAAACATATTTAAATTTGTTTCGACGAGCATTCTAACACACATTTGAAAGGAGAAATCACTGAAATTGATCCTTCTATCAGGAGTTTACTTGTTTTCCTAAATGAAATCAATTTTAACAGCTGCCCATAAAATGCTAAACAAAAAATAAGTAAAACACAAAACTCAATTTCTCATTTCACAAAAGAACTTGGTTGAAGAGTTATAACCTTTCAACCATGTGAGCATTTTATTAACATTTTACGTGGAAGGTTTGTAAATGTTATTACTGTTATTCAGCAGATTAAAATATTGAACAGTAATTGCAGTTGGCAAACAACCCATGGCTTGAGAAACCATTTGCTTGTATTTAAAATTTTCCAGTTGAAATTGTCAATGTGATTCATAAACTCAAAGTGGATTTTTTCTTTAAAATATTTGAGGAGATTTACATGGAAGTTCACAATAAAAAGTCTGAAAACAATCAACCACTGTCGTAAAAGAAATTGGTTTGAAATTGTTGATGCACTGACTACTGACTACCCCCGACTCCCTTTCGTGGATGGGTCTATTGTGTAGATAATGGTTAAAAAACAATGAGCAAGTCAAAATCTACTTGTATGGCGTCGCTGTAATATGTCATCAATTGTGGGTGGTGGCTTGGAAGCAAGTCTGGCTTGAATCTTTCGAGGGTCATCGTCTCTCATGACATGAAGTTCATGTAAAGGCCGCATATCATCTTGTCGGTTTGCAAGGACCTTGGCCATTAATGAGGGGACATAGTCATATGTCTTTGGAGCACGGACCTTTACTGCTGAATACTCGCATGCCTTTTTAGACCACTTTGCAACATACCTGTAAGTTTGGGAATTTTTTGTAGATAATAGAATCATAAATTTTCAAACAACTTTGATGCTAATGCATGCTCCTGAACAATTCTTGTATGTACCTGATCCACACAAAACAAATGGCACATCATGAATTACAGGTGAGCAAAGGCAGTGCCAACCCAATAGCAGCTACCAGCAACTGGCAATGTCACACTGTATCCACTCCTACTGCAAGTTCACAGTTCATTCCTTTAACACTACCACTTCAACTGTCCCCAGAACAAGAAGCATATCCACCCCTTTTTATGTGGTTCATGAATTTGTAAAACATTCTTAGTATCCATTTCCTCAACCACTTTGAAGCTTGCTTTACCTAATTATATTGTTATCTAATTAGGTTGTTTGCTATACTAAATAAGATACCCTGGCAAAAAAAACCAAAAAACAACATATACATAACATGGTAATACATTTAACTCACCTGTCTTTTCCATCTGCACCTTTTTTAACAGGTCTGTCCTTGTGATGCATGTAATCCAAAATGGCGAGGAGATTCCTTGTTCGATAGCCAATGAAACTGGAAATTTATGTAAACAACATTCCAATTTCAATTGTCAAGATTCAAATTGGGTGGAGATACTGTAACTGCACAACATTTATCTGTAACATACTCACCGATGACTCCATTTAGGCTTTAATATTTAAAACTGCTTTACACTGTCATTCATTAAAAAAAAATTATGATGATCAAAGTTTTGCACAAAAAGAAGAAAACTTAATGATGATATCAAACATGTCTTGAAATGTATCAAAAGAGTTATTGCAATGTCACTATTATCTTGTCTAATTATTGACAATAAAAATTTAACTTTTCAAGTATGAGTTGACTGTGCTGACATGACTTTATCATAGTTCATGTTGGTCATATAACATTTCGAAATCACTCACCCGAAGGAAAATCTCTTTGAGGCATACATGAGTATGTGGCTGTTTAGCGACTCCAGATCACCAGTATGTCTGGAATATGGTTTAAAAATATTTATTTCAATTTTAAGTCAAATAGAAAGACCTTAAAAATAAATAAAGATATAAACATAAAATAAAAAAATTTATGAGGAAATGTGATACGCATTTCATACCTAAAGTTTGTGTAGAAAGGAATTTTTCTAATAAACTGTTCATCCATGACGATGTTTGCTAGAGCAACATGTGGTGGGGATCCAGCAATAAGGTAATTATCGCATGGTGGTAGCTCCTCATGATCACAACATGGAGAGCTGCTCCCTCCTCCTAAAGTCCATTCATGCTTGTTGGTCACATGGTGCAGAATTCCACGCCACTTTTGCTGCAGTTGATGTATTGTTACACATATTTCATTATTAATTTATTTTTTACATTGACACAGAATGTCTACAAAATTGATATAAACATAAATATTGTAGATTTATATTGCATACATGCCCAAGAAAGTTTGATGTACATCCATATGATAATCAATGACTGTCATAAATTGACTTTGGCGAAGAGAGATTTCTGCCTGTTTGGACCTTTTCAAGCTATCTGTATAGAATAATATGTGTAATATTTGATAACTGAAGAAAGCATGCACTGGAATTCTCCAGTACTTTTTCTTTTACAACAATGCATATATTAAGAGTCATACCTTAAACACCTCAGCGGACCCATTACATGTTTTAGCACAGTGCCAAAAATGATTAGTGGCATGGTCTTGCCAGTAGGTTAGTGGTCGGTTGGCTGCTTTAAGGGAGGCCTGTAAAGAAAGAAACATTGTAGTGTTTAAATCCTGTTTACTCAAATGTCAAGGTGAGAAAGAAAACTGATCACATACTGTCATGAAACTGTTAAGGTAGAAAGTTCCTAATTGAAGAAAACATGAATCATGCACATCAATACCATAACAAACCTTGGAAATCTTCTTGCCCAAGTTTTTGGCTCCATGCCAGATATCATAGGAGTGCTTAATTTCAGGGAAGGAACCTGTAAAGATATACAAATAATTGCATTGATATGATGTGAAAAGAAATAAGATGCAACCTATGTATATCATCATTACCGTATAAAGGGTATGATCATGTAGGATTTTAGTCTTAAGGTGTATTTAAGATTAGAAAGGCCAAAAGGTACAACTTGCCTGATCGAGATCAATCATCATACACAAGCTTAACAAGAATCACAGATTTGAAATGCTCCAAATTTCAAATGAGACCATGTAGCACACTTCACACAGCATGTATTGCTCAAGTGACACCAACATCATACACATTCATAACATATTTTTACAAACTTAGTTTCACAAAACCTTCATAAAATGTGAGATTTTTCTTTTGCCATCAAAAAAACTCATAAAGCCTAATGACCGCATTACTTAAATGAAACATTTTAGTTTTAACAATTACAGTGGTGTGTTATTTAGACATGAGAAAACCTGACAAAATGCTGAAGTGCACATAATGTTAGACCTCATAATAATGTTACGGTACTTACGCATTTTGCTTGTGACAACACTATGTGCATCAGTAACTAACTCTGTAACATCCATGTCGTCATCCTTTAGATGCTCAAGACCCTTCATGAGAGCCTTGGGCTCCATTCGTCCACTAACCATCCCTGCCTCACGCTTGTCCATTATTTCTACATGCAGAACATCCTTGGAGTCATTTTCCATCATTGTGTACGTCAAGTATTGTGCACAATGGCCTGGACTGTCATTTCGCCCATCACCTGAAGAAAAATGAATGGATGACATTTGGCTACATTTGATACAATACCAGACCTAATTCAAATGAGACAAAAAATACACCTTGAGAGTGCTTCTTGATGTTTGCATATTCATGCAACTGGCTACATGTACCTTACCACCAATTAGAAATCGTACATACATACAATGAACAGCTGCTGTGAAATAAACCAATATCATTGTTTGTAATTAGATCAGACGTAAAACAGACACGATGAAGCATTATTGACTGTAATCCATACTTATGACAATTAATATACAATAACCAGTGAAACTTTCTGACTTATTTCATGCTTGGCTCTATTTTTCAGAGTAGATTGTTTGCTCATGTGAAACAAACAAAAGCACTCAGACAAAATATATCATTAATGTTTAAGAAACCGTATTTAGATTCACTTTCAATAAATTTATAAACTGAAATTAGCAACCCGAAATTTACAAGGGGCTTAGGGGCTTTTATTAACTTACCCAGGACAGTCAGCGGTTTACCTCTATGCTTATCTCTTGTCTGTTTCAGTAAGATCTCTGTCTTCTCCTCGACGGCTGGGCATACATACTTTTTTTCAATTGCATTGTATGTTTTGACATGAATATTGGCTAAATTCATAAACCGAAACATGAGTTCAATTTTGGAGAAATTGTTCCCTGAAATACACAGTGCTGATGACAGTTGCAGATCACCAATATGTGAATTATGAAGGAGCTCTTGACCACAGAAACGTGCAGAGTGACCCTCTTTGCAAATCTGTTAAATACAGTTACAAATGCACATACATTAATTTTATTTTAGGACTTATTATTGGGTTAAAATGTTTTCCAATTTTAATAACATGCCTCTATTTCCCATTGACATTTAATCTAATGAAAACAATGAATATCAGTAAAATGTACTAAACAACCAAAATTGTCTAAACAAACATTACGTCAAGTAATCTCACCCAGCTTATATGTGGTGAAGTACCAGATGACGTTATATCAACGCGTACAGGTAGATCACACACTGAACATGATGCACATGCTTTCAGTGCCAAGTCAACAAGCCTCGTCTGCGAGATTATGTAAAATTTGCTGTTTTCTAGTCCAGTGGCATCTTTGATGACTTTATGCAGTCCACTACGTGTGAAAGACTCATTATCTGGCATCTCCCCCACCGGTTCCATGTCATCACCATGTCCAAAAACTTCTTCTCCAGTGCTGATGTAGTCTAACCCAACACAACTTTTCCTGTAAATTAGTGATAATAATAGAGAGTAACTATAAGCAGATACAAAGGTGAAATTATTTGTTTACACTTATTTGTAATGTTAGGTGGATATATTCATGTAGTGCTTTCACATAATGCCAGGTATTATTAACTATGTAATGAAACATCAGCAATGATAATTTGTTGATGTACATAATGTTTGTATCAGACATATTAAAGAAAAGGGGTGGGGGATTCACTCCCTATAGAAAAGACTAAATTTATAAAAACATTTTGGAAAAATTATTGTATATAACAATGTAATAATTTTAAGTGACTCGCAACAACATTGATTGTTATCGTTCCTTTCAATTCCATACATAATTTCTTTACATTGATAATCCAAAAACAAAGTACCTCACCCTCTGCGTATTGAAACGACTGGTTCCCACAGATCATCAGAGTAAATGTCCGCCTCATCTTCCGGGTCATCCAGGTAGACAAATTCGCCTTCCAACTTGTAGTCAACACTTATGCTAAATGAATAAAAAATGAAATAAATCAGTGTCCCGTTCATAATGTAACAGTGAAGTCAATTTCCATACAGAAAAAAACTTCTGTTAGAGTTTCCCATAATGTGCGCAGTATGATTTGTATTGGTTTTTTAAACTTTGCAGATTTTATGATGATTAGTTTAACAGGTCAACAAGAAGCCGAGCCAGGGTGCAAGGTGGCTTTGCAAAACAAACAAATATGATGGTACTTGTACTTGCAAAACATTGCATTTTGTAGATTAACATTAAAAACACACACAAAATACTTACTCCAATTCCTCTTCGGTTCCTTCAGCTTCATCAGCTTGAATGTATCTATTAATGTATTATAAAAGAAGGTCCCTTAACAGAATTCGTAGACAAATTTTGGCATAACGATTGTAATCAGAAGCCATTAGTTTGTCGTACAATTTAGCTTTTAAAACTTCTTAAAACCCCTTCTGCAGAAATTTACTTGGGGAAGCTAAATAATTGTAATAATTTATGTCTTATCAAAATCAGTTACTTAGTTTGAAAAATATAGATTAAATTGGCAAAAACATTTTAAGCACCTACCTCTTTTCTGTTGGTGATGTTGATTGTAACGGTGCAACTCCAGAAATAACCGAGCTAGTGAAGATCAAAAAATCAAAAAAAAAAAAAAAAAAAATCAGCATGAGTTTATGTGAATTAATTAAAAAATGAATAAAAAATGTAACCCTTCCCACTTTTCTAACTGTGACACCACCCTATAAAAATATAACTATGCTTTTATGCTTTGTTGTTTCTAATTTTGACCACATGACTTACACATTGGAAGATTCCGAGCTGTACCCTTGAATATTACCAGCTGTTCCAACTACGTGAGGTGTTGATGTAGCCTGTGGCCCAAAAGTGGGCAGTGGCACTGAAGATTGAACATCAGATCTGTAGTTACAAAATATTTTTGTCCATATTGTATAAGTAAGTATCACTAAAAATACAAGATCAATACATATTACAAATACAAAGGTTTATGGAAAGTACAAGTTTGCGCAGTTTTATGTAGGTATTGATCTGAATTCAATAACAATCTAGTGTGAAAAAATAGTATATATTATATATATAAATATGTAGTATACATGTAAATGGAAGTCAAGACGTCTGGCCTCTCAACACAATTTGTAATAATGATGTTGTCATAAATCACAACAATAATGACAACACTGCTACTTGTTACAATTTGAGAGAGGTAAATAATTTGGGCCACAATCTAAGTGGGATTGTGCTTGCTTGTAAAGTTAGTTATTGCATCTTGCTTGTAAACTTAGGTTGCTAGGCTAAAAAGCCAAAAAGGGGCTTATTTGACATAAAGGCATTGGTAATAAAAAAAAAAGAGGGGTAGAAGCACAGCGCATGTAATAAAAGAATTTTAAAAATGGGGAAAAAAGGAGGATTGACGTTAGGATCTGCCACCATTAGATTTGTAATGGTATCAATAATGATGATTGAATGAATGGTTGATAACGAATAATCATGTGTTCATGAATAATTGTTAAGAAAACTCACTTCTGTGTGTGCATATCGAGCAACAATCTCGCCAGGTCAGCGTTAGAAATTCCAAGTTCCATGGCTTTACTTCTCCAGCGCTGTATGACTGACACGGGAAGTTTCATGCTGGAAGTAATTACTTTTTGAAGCTTTCTGTACCTGGCATTTGACGCACTCTTCGAACGTTTCCGTGCACTGTTGGATAACTTTGGCCTCCCAATTTTCTTTCGAGGTTCATTTTCATCCATTTTTTTTTAGAACCAGTTAATTTCAAATAAAACAGTAAACATCATGCCGACTTACGTCGATTGTCATAACTTGAGATGAGTATGCATTCGGTGTAATGTGTTTCGGCCGGCCATGCATCATACACAAACGCACACACACACAACCTCGCACGCGCGTACTCTGTGCTCGCTATTAGTACGATCAATACAAAAATAGATATTATACATCTATACTGGGTACAAGGAAACAATGACAAGAACCATTTTGCGAATCATTCCAACTGAGAATTACAAACTGTTATCGGGTGAGTGAGGGCAGCATTCAATGAAAAAAAGAAAAAAAAGACTTTTCGTCTCCCTGAGACGAAAAGTATTTTCGCGAAATTGTTTTGCTCATTTTTCAAAAACGACAGCACCTCAACCAGTAATATTTCAAGGGAAGCTTTCTACTGTAAATATCTTCAAACTGTGAAAGTGTGGTGTAAATCCGTTACCGTTTGTGGTTTTCTGCCTTACCAAAAGTACAGATGCCCTTTAAGTTGTCAGTGATATTTAAAGTTGGGCGATAACCCATTTTAGGAAGCTAATATCGCCAGGATTGTTACACCATGACATTGAAATTACATGTAGACCCAAATTGGTGATGCTGAAAAGGGATCCCAGCTGTTGATCTAGTTTATGGTGTTAATTCCCACCAACAGACAAATTTTTCTGGACATATTTGTTATTTATACCTGGTGCAAATTATGACTATTGATTAATTGAACTGAATTATTGATGATTATATTGCTTTTGTCAATTGTACTACCCTGCAAAATATTGATTATAAATGCATTTCAATTTGTTTTTCATTGAAAGATGTTAATTTTCACTCCTGTATCAATCGTTTCAAAGAAAAGCAACAACAACCCCCCCCAAAAAAAACAATAAACAAATAAAAAAAATAAAAAAACAAACAAACAAAACAAAAAGAGCAAAAGGTTCTTTCGTCGAACTATTATTTTCAAAATAAATTTAACCATGTGCGTGTCAGTGGTAGATACCGAATCAAAAATCTAATTCCCTGTAAGCTTACCATTTTTAATTTCTCTGACGTGATAGTGAGTAACTGCTTAAGGATATGTCTGGGGTGGGTGTGAACATAAAATATAAATTATCATAATTGATCAACTTTGGCATAGGCAAGCCTGTCTTGAGGTGTTGGTATTCAGTGGAGGTCATTAGTGTGTCTTGTTAAATGCAAGGGGGAAAATTTCAGTAAAATTCTTGCCTTATTGACAATGAAAGTATTGTTTAATGATGTACTTGTACGAGCTTCTTGAACTATTCAGTTGATCAGTATGAATGATGTCTTTGTTTTTATTTACCTCCTTAATTCAAGCATTTATTTTGAAGTGTCCACACAATGAAAACTGCAAAAATGTAAAAAGAACAACACAAATGGTGAACAAATTATCCAAAGGTGGTGTACAACTTTCAACTTATACTTAAAGATTAAATTGCTGTCAATTAGACTTCATCACAAAGTTCCTCAAAGTTTCTCCAACAACTTGTATGAAGAGTTCAAAGTATTCCATTCTGACTTGGTTGGTTATTTTGGACAAGGAAATAAAACTGAGTTGGGGTCCCAGGCCTAAGTTGTTCAATGCAATGGGGCATTTAATTCCTCTTTATGTTTGTTCGCAAAGACAGTGTTTACCAACTGTAAAATTGTAGGATTTGCTGGGGCTGTTATTTTTCCGAACCCTGGACATGATCGCCCATTGGTTTGTTCTGTCAATGCAAATAATATGTTGTATTTATATTCTGAATGTAACCTTAAACTGAACTTTTAGGTTAACATCCACTTTAAGTTTTGTTACGTTTGTTTGTGGAAATAAAAATTAATTCCAATCAAGAAACTTGAACTTTTGAATCATATTAGATTACTGATTTTGCACCATCCCTTTAACTGTCTGCTCCCAGCATCACACTGAGCTGGCGGCAACACGATGTACAGGGACATTTTCCCCCTCTGGCTTAGCAAAGTCTATTTTCGTTGGCCCACATCTCAAACCAGCCATTTTCATTGACGGAAAAGTATGAGTGCCAGATGTGAAGCTCAGCTCACAGGGGAATGGAAACAAAATACCAAACATGTGTATGTTGTATTTGCATTGCGTACATCACCTAAAGTCGTGAAAAAAATGAGGGTAGGAACAGCAACTGAAAAACCTTGCTCAATTAAAAAAGTATTTTAAAAGGCTGATATTTTTAATGAGCATTGTTTCAAGATGCTGGAAAATTCTGTTGATGTTCTGACCACTTTAGTTGGAAGAACTGTCTGGTTTTTGTGTGGCCAGCATTGCAAAAGACTTTTTTTTTAAAAGAACTGTAGGATTTGTTAATATATATTTCTTAGAGTATGTTTACAACAATATCACTGCATCCCCAGTACATCCCAACCCCTGCATGCCAAAACCCTCACGTTTGTAATCTCACCACTCTCTCTCTCAAAAAAAAAAAAACATTTCTTGATTTTAAACATTTAAAACTTTTCATAATTTAAAACCTGCCATCTTGTAAGGGTTTTGTTCAAGTAAACCACATTATGATTACACCAGGCATTCATTAATATTTTGACATTTTGTCTCACCTTAGTGCTTCTACTGTGAACCTTAAGCCATCCAGTTCATGCGTTAGAATTCTAGATAATTTTCTTACTGCATCTAACACCAAGAATAATTTGAGTAAGTCGCAGCACCTGATCCCACATTTCATAAAGGTGTGCATCAAGACATATCAAGTTTTTAACTATGGCGTTTATGGTACTATCAAAAGGATATGATAAATCTTAGGATGTTGGTCAGAAAACTGTTTTGTCAAGATATTTTATTTTTTAATCAAGACAAACTTGCACAAATTAAGATACTGCATCATTTCAATTTTGTGTCACAGAAAATTTCTTATATAAATGCTGACATAAAATTTGCTTCATCTAATGTTTTGAGTCATTTTAGATTTTTTTTTTACAGGGAATTATAAATAATATCAACATACAAAATATGGTAAAAAGTTCAGGCTTATGTAAAATTTCATTCAGTCAGTGCAATTCAATACGTTTTTTCCTCTTCCCTTTCATAGTATTTGTTGAGGGAAATTCCCTAAAGTTATTTACTACCTGGGAATTGAACCTTGTAGATGCAGGGTTTATTGCTTCAAGTTCATGAAGTGCTTGATAACAATTTAATGATGAGTGATGTAGTTACAGATTCTTAGTATGACTTGGCTCTTCATGTCGAAGGAAATTGTTTGGACTCAAATCCGCAACTCTTGAGTTTCATTTAAAGCACCACATACTTCTGCATTGTGGACTTATTGTGGTCTTTCTCTTCCTACAGGCTTAGTGTTGAATTAAAATTGTTGATCAATTATCAGTCACTTTTTGTTCATCCTACAGCTGATCTTTTCCCAAGAGTACGTTCGCGCCATGGACGGGTCTTTCCATCCCGGGCACTTTTGCTGCTACCACTGTGACAAGTCACTGAGTGGAATGAGTTACATCCTGAGGGAGAATAATCCTCACTGTATCCCATGCTACAATGACCTGTTTGCCAACACTTGTGCTGAATGCAATCAGAAGATTGGACATGATTCTAAGGTGAGACCTCAGGGAAGACATCATTAATGTTAGCAAAGTTAGGCCAATTTCAAACTTCTATCTTTCAAAAGTATACAAGAAAAATTTTCTTCAACCCCAGAAGAGGGTTTCTGGTAATCACTCATACTTTATTTAGTTAGATTTATTCAAAATATAAAAAGGCATAAGCAGATTGAATAGATGGTGTATTGTATATTGTACACCAAGATGGAGCAAATAACTTGTTATCTTTCTTGCAATCAAAGACAAATCTGCATTATTTTGTTTCATTGAGCAATTAAAGAACCTTAGCTGCAGAGGGTTCATAGTGATAGATAAATATTGTGAGATACTTATCAACATTTACTAAACACACCTTTGAGATTGAGTCAAACTATTGCTAGTTGATACAGTTCTATGGGATTTTTGGGGTGATTTTAGATAACAAGTTGTAAGGCCTAAATATTCTGAGAGATTGATCAAGCTTTATTATAACATCGAAATGCTTTGATTTCTATTATGAGTAAAAAAAGCACCACTTACGCAAGTGGACTAATCTCTCGCCAACGTAAAAAAAAAAAAAAACATGGCCAAAGTTCTAATTGCATTGGGTATTGAAGAAGAAAGTGTTCATTTATAAAACTAAAAGCTCTTTATTCAATGCAAAGTGTGCCAGGTCCATGGAGTGCTATTCAAATACATTGTATCTTGTTTGGATGCTTACATCATCAATCCATAATTCTATCCTTAGGGCAGTTAGGCATAGTTCATAACAAATAAAAGAACAGTCAGTAGTTAACTATATAGTGCTGCATTTCCTTGAAGCATTGGATGTATCATGGGAAATCAGTAGTACCTATACTAAAAACTGTGAAAGCGACCCAGTTTGAATATTATAGAGCACATAATCTATTTTAAGCTCCCATCCCCCCAAGACAAATCAGATGATATGATTGTGAGTTATAGATTTCCTGATGAGCTTAGCGATACACGGCAGAGTACTTTAACTTTGATTGAGTGGTCCGTATTTATGAGCTTCATATTATGATACTTCTACTGGCAGATCAGGGGAAAAATTAAATAAATTATACATACATGGTGAATTAGGGGTCATACATATTTTCAATCGGATTTATTATTTCAGGAACAGTGGGTTTTAGCGTCTTTTTTCATTAAGAATAGATATATCTTTTTAGGTCGTAGAGAATAAAAAGATCTAGCTCTGCCTTTGTGATACACTTTTTAAATGGCACATTCGTATTGATACTCCTAATATTGATGATGATGTTTGTTTGGTTCTTTCCTCTTGATAGGATCTTTCCTTCAAGAATCAGCACTACCATGAGACCTGCTTTGAGGCTCGCTACACATGCCATTTCTGCAAGGAGTCCCTGGCTGATAAGGCATTCGGCAACTGGGATAGCAAGATGTGCTGCTCTAGCTGCTATGAGAAACATCTGGCCAACAAATGCCAAGCCTGTGGGGAGATCCTCAAACCTGGTGAGCCCCCATCCTGTCTTTGGCTTTTCTCTCAAGAACCCAATACTGGCTGTGACAATTAGTAAATGAAAAACATTCTTGTTAATTTTTTTAAGATTTGCATGGAATAAAGCAGCAGGCCAGTCAGTGCAGATTTGCAGAAGAAAACAAAGCAGCACAAATCTGACAGGAAATGTTATACTTTGACCCCTCCGATCTTTGAATCCTTTCAGCAATCCACAAATTTGCAAATAAGTTAAATCAAAACAGTTGGTAATATTCCAGACAGTCCATAAACTTCATAACATTTGGTAGTATCGTACCCAACATTTGGGTTTCTCAGTAGCTGAAGACACATTGTAACAAGAATGTGTATTTAAAATACTAGCCCTTGTAATTTAGCATTAGTCTCCTTAATACTAATCTGTGGTGCAAGATTGACATCGTCTTTTCTTGACTAGGTGTGACAAGACTCGGCTTCCAAGGCAAAGAATGGCATGACAAGTGCTTCCGTTGTAAAGTCTGTGAGAAACAGATTGGCACAGGCAGCTTTGTACCCAAGGAGTCTTCAGTCTACTGCACAAAATGCTATGAGGACACCTTTGGTATTAAGTGCACTGGCTGTGGAGAGGTAGGATGTGTTTAATTCCCTAAAACCCATCAAAAGCAAAAAATAACTGGTACATCTGCTCCTACCTAGTGTCTCGGAGTTACACATTGGCTTCTATGCAGCTAATCATTAAGTAGATACGTATGCTCCTTTTTATTGAGAAGGATCAAATGCCATGACCAGGATTCAAACCCACTTTTTGATGACTGAACAACCACAACTCAAGAGTAATGTGCTGGACCACTTGGCTAAAGCTAGTTTGTTGTAGAAATAATTTTAAATGCATGTATTGTATTCACACTAATACCCAAAGTTTCTATGCATCCTTATCTCCCGACACTTTCTCTCAGATCATCTCAAGTGGAGGTCTCTCTTACCAGAAGAAGCCATGGCACAGGGATTGTTTCTGCTGCTCAGGCTGCTCCAAGTCCCTCTGGAATCAACGCTTCACACTGCGTGATGAGAAGCGTTACTGCGCTGATTGCTACGGGGAGAAGTTTGCTCGCAGGTGTTCAGCATGCCAAAAGCCTATTGTTGGTAAGTTGAGGTAGAGCTATAAGTCTAGGATTTAATGATGGCACAAAGAACTCCATGAGGGAATCTGAACTTCCTTAAGGCCTACTCCAGACTCCTGCCTTATAATTGGAATACTCTTTGTTGGTATTTTCCCCCTTCCACTGATGTTCGTTTTCTTTATACATTTCAATTTTTCTGTTTCTTCATCTGCATCTGTCACTTATGCTCAAAGACATACATCTATATTGTATTTCCTACTACATGTATCTCAACCTTTTCTTTTCCACTCATCATTCTTCTGTTGTCCTACATCTATTTGTATTTCGATCAGCCACTTGTGGAACATTTTTAAATACAACCTGCCAGCTGGGTTGGTAGTCTGATAGTTCAGTGCCTCTCCCCTTGGAGTTCCTATATCTTGTCTCACACGTACACACGTTTTGCTCTGTTGGGTCTTACGGTTCTCCCTCCCTAAAACATATATGCCTTTGACTTTTGCAACTAGTTGAAAGTCTTGAGGGTAAAATACGTCTTTGCGGTGTCATATCCCAGGGCATGGCCCCTATGGTTTAACCCAAGCTAGAGTGGAAAATCAAATACTTAGTAGTTTTTTTAAAGGTGATACATGTAGTCGCAGTTTAGTCCCTTTGATGCAGAATAAGCTTTTTGCGGGATAGCTAACCGGCTGGTCATCTACACTAAAAGCATGTAAAAAGTGAGAAATACAGCAACACCAAGTTTTGATCACAGTTTGATCGCTACAGATTTAGTATACAGTGAGTAAAATGTGGCCAGATTTATTACAGTTATAGAATGATAATGTGACAAATATCAGCAATGTGTTTCATCTTGTCCACATCATCATCGGAATGTTCATAAGATGTACTGGTGTATGTCAGAAATGTCACCAATTGCAGTTAACATTTTAAGTGTTAAACACCTCTAAAGAGCATTGGTTATCCTGAAGGTTTGGCACATGCTTTTATGTCTGAAGAATAAGAACTTAAAATCAAATTGTGATATCGTGACATAAAATCAAATCGTGACATCTCTGATAGAGATCTTTCTCTGGTTGTCTTCCATCTTAAAGGACAAGATTATGACTTCGGTTGAAATTGGAACATTAACTTTCATGGCCTGTCTAGTTTCCCGAATAACAAAACCTAATCTTAAAACAGCAGCTAGATGGGAGACAACCTGTAAGTTCTTCAAACACAATACATCTTTGCTACATTTCGGCAGTTTATTCATTCATTCATTCATCAAGTCTTGTTGTATGTGCATGTTGCATGTCCAACCTAAAAAATTTTCCCCATTTTTCTTCAGTTGGCGGGCCGACTCCCCCTGGCGCCAATCCTGGTAAGAAGGACCGTCATTTTGATGCCACAAATGCAAAACAAGTCATTGTATTCTATATAGTCTCCTCTGTTTTGTTTGGTCAGCTCAGTAAATGCTTCAAACCCTTTTAATCCAGCCCTTTAAAAAACAGTTTTTTAAGTAATATCATTTATATATTAATATTTTGTCATGGAAAAAATACTGTGAGGAATATATGAACAACATTTGTTTTAAACAGTTACATATCAGAACAGCAGTTTGACGTAACCCTTTCGCCTAAAACTAAATGCTTATTTTGCTTTGATAATGCTTCTGAAAAAAATAACAGCAGTTTGATGTATATGATATTTTACATACTACTTCTTAAAGGAACCATAATCAAATTGAAAGAATATCTGGGCTTTAGGATTAAAATGGAATCACTTTGTGTATAAGTGCAGTGTTGGTCCTAACCCCAGCTCTGCATGCATCAAAACCATAGTGTTAGTGTCACCATTATTTGTCTATTTTGTGCAGTAGTTGTGAAGTCTCCATCACTGTTTTCACCACATCATCATTGAGTTTGAACTGAAATAAGTCACCAGTTAATTCAAACAAATAATTATGCATTTAGTTTTGTAGTCATCAGTGTGAGGCATACGCACCAAGGAATTTTATTTAGACCACACCTTGTAGTTATTTTACCTAAGGAAAGTTTTTTTGTTTTGTTTTTTCAAAAATTTAACCTGTGTTTTCTTTTCAGTGGGAGGGTGCTGGGACACACATTTTAATGAGTGGTACATGAATGAGATCAGCACCGTATTTCCATTAGATGATTCACATCGTCAGTTCATAGAAGAATAGAAATGTTCTCTGTTAAACACTAGGTCAAAACTTAATATTTGGGTACAGTGTGCTTTTGCATACAAGACGGAAAAATTGTAAATTGTGTATGTTTTCTTGGAAACCAAATATTGTTTGTCAAGCATTACAGACCACAGCCTTGTGTATTTTTAATGTGGTATTAATGTTCTATGATGCACCTCTACACCATGCCTGCTTGTGTCTGTGTATTGAAGAAGTTCTCTATTTTAAATGGCCAAGTCGACAAGCTGTGAATTGTACAGTAGCCCTTCCTCACTGTAAATTATCCTGTCTTATACTGTTGCCTTACTTGCCTCACATTCCAGATTTCATTAATTGCTGTCGTGGAGCTAACTTTTCCTGAAAAAAAAAACACGTTTTCTCTGTTTTGATGAAAGCTGTATTTGGAGGCGGATCCAGGGGCATAAGTCCCCAGCCCCAAAAGGGGAGGTACTCCTTAAGTTGTTGCAAATCAACTCAATGAAAGTTTGTAAGAACAATCTAAAAGTTAAAACAAAATCAAGACTGAGATCAAAAGTTTCACAACAAGAACTGACACCTGCATGCTCAAAACTCAAATCCTGGAGACCAACGGCTAAAGAATTCAAGTAGATTGTTCAAAAAACATTTTGATTTAAAGGAACTTTCATTGAAAATTGTATATATTATCATTCTAAAACAATGATAAAACACTTTATAAAATTCAATAATTTCATCTTAAATGCTCAATATGCATTAAATAAGATTTTGTGATTATATTTATATTTCAATGACTGTCTATTTTTTAATAGATTTCAAATAATTGTAAAAAAAAAAAAAAGTCAACGCAAAAAAACAGTCATAAATGAAACTTTAAAATTAAAGATATCTTTCCCTATTCTCCCAACCAGTAAAACTTTGTGAGCTCTTTGATCTGACCAATGGTAAAGTAAGAGGTCTTGGAATCCTGCAAAGGATTTTCAAAACTAAAATGGACGTGTGTTTGAGTGATATATGGTACTTTTTGCTACCAGCCTTTCCTCTGCATCCGCCAATGTATGTGATTAAACAGAGTTTTGTATCTTAAACTTTGCCGGTGAATCTTTAACAAAATGAGCAAGCTTTCCTTTGCTTGTAGTCAAAAAGGCTGTATTTCTTAATTTTGTTTTGTTAACCGTGCCTCTAGGATTGGACTTATTGCTCATTGTGTGAAGTAGGAACAAATTCTGTATACAGAGTGAAAGGGGGTCATTCCATAATAATAATGAAATAAAGAAAACTTTTCCTCAAGTTTATGTACCAGGCTTTTATTTTTTAATATTTGTTGTCCACTTTTTTTTCATCAGGCCAGGGAAGTACGACATATGTCTGCTTTGAGGACCGTAACTGGCACAACAGCTGCTTCAAATGCCAGAAGTGCCAAGTGTCGCTGGTCAACGAGTGCTTTGTCATGGATGGCCAGGACATCGTCTGCCCAAACTGTGCTCAAGGCTGATTATAGGATACAGTCAAAAAGTAATCAATTCTGGCTGCAGATGTTACTTGAGTGGTGGATAATTAAGCTCCCCTCCTTTGCAGACCCCACCCTCTTATTTTCCCTCGTTATAGTAACTAATTAAACTGAACAAAAATACAAAAATCTAGTGTAAACAACATCCCATTTGGGAGAAAGCTTTGAGTCTTACAACTGGATGTTGAAAAATGGCTTCTGTTCAAAAAGCAGATATTTCCATCCTTTTGTAAGAAGAAAAGATTTGTTGGGGAAAATATGAAGTATAATTATATACCACAATGCATCGCCAATGCACTTGAAGGGAAATTAATAGTGTTTGAATAATCTAAATCAGCAGGAGCCCAATTGTTAATGCAAACTGCTGATACTTCCTCCATGAATTGAACATTTTTAAATTTTTATCGGCAATTTCTTTTTGTTATCTCATTTTCAGTGATATGCTGTGATGATAAAACCGAAATAGTTGTTAAAAATCCTTATTATGAACTCAGTATTCTGTGAAAAATCCAGCAAAGATACTACCAACATATATTGAAGAGAATGAAAACAAAATAATGACCTGTAATTTCTCTTGTGGAAAGACTTTTCCCTGATAAAGCATGAACATTAATATAAAAATTAGATTAAATCTGTAAAATTGTGATTTTTTCCTAGAATTGAAATTTTCAATCAATTTATGTTTCGTTTTTGATTGCACGTTGAATGTAACAAGCAAAATACATTCTTTTATATTTCTTTGGTGAATTTCTCACAAACTTGGGTATCGGAAACTTTTTCTCCCTAATTCGTGTAAGATTATTTAAAAAAAGTTTTGTTCTATTTATTGCCTAGCTTTCTGAAATAATAGACTAAAATATTGTAGTGTTATAGAGTAGGCTGTAAACAAAACTGTATAAAACATATTTTAAAACTATGACACGTTTATGCAAAAATGTATTTCCGTTATGCAGGAGTTTACAATTTACTGTGTATGGATTTCTATCTTGTGATATTTGTGTTTTCAAACTTGAATTCTATTTAGAAGAAAAAAATTATCATGAAAAAAATGTATTGCTCAATACTGATAGTCAGCAAAAGTGCTAGACATGAAGTAGGTCAAAACTTTTGAATTAGAGAATGTAATGCCAAATTGAAACGGGAAGAGACGTGTGGTTAAATCTGTCACTTCTGTGCTGGAACCACCATCTGAAGTAATTTCACACATTGACATTGGCACGCTTCACACTGGCAATTGGTTAAGGCAAGAGAGCAAAGGTCAAAAAAGCTTCAAATCTGTCAAAACTGTCGAAATGATTTTTACAGCAGAATGTGGAATGGTTCTACTGCATTAATCATTCAATTTTGTAATTCTTGAACTTATCATGAGGATCAACTTGTCCCTGAGATTTAAGTCAGTCATATCCATTGAGACATCTACCATGGATAGAAAGTTGTACACTAATGGCCCGTCTTCTTCCATGACTTCTCCTCAAATTCATCAGTAAAAAAAGTAATTCTAAACAATTACAGCTCAACTTGAAGTACATATTGTAATGAAGTTAATATTTTAGGTGTTTTAAAGATATGCTGTCGGAACACCTTTTTTATTTAAAACTAATGCAATATATGTATTTTTACTTTGCAAAGTATTGATATAATTGTTTTAAACATAACACTATGCTAGAAGAAAAAATGAACAAGATTTATTTCAGTGAAGTAGGCTCACAAAGACAAAATGTTCCAGACCTGATTATGATAATGAGTGTAACTTAGATCTTTATTCCATAACAACTATTTATTGTTCATCATCTTTGCATATAAAAACAAATACATATTGTGTTTTCTTTTATATTTCTTTCCCTTAAGATAATCATTATTAAGTATTCAAATATTTTCCAAAAAAAAACCCAACAATATCAAAAAGCACTACCACGTACTATGTAAATCAAAAACTCTAAAAAAAAAAAATTATAAAAAACACCTTAATAAATGAACACTGTTGTAATTAAGTGACTAATTTTTATCTAACTTCAAAAAAAAAATACTAATTGTGAAAAATACATATTTTCATTTGTCAATTTTACATTTTAACATTTTTGGTAGAATCAGTACTTAAGATTGGTTTACTTTTGCTTGCTTTTAATACTTACTAAAAACCTTGTCAGTGAAACAAAACAAAGGGAACCTGTGGAATTATTTTGGTAGACGGTATTTTATCAAGCTGAGGGCCCTGTATGCTTGTTTTTGTTTTTAATTTTTGTTTGTTGCAGATTGTCACAAGAATAGTTCATTTCTCTTCTCCGCAGAAACACACTGCACTGCATAAATGTGAAGTCATATGGTATGTTTTGCTTTGACACTTTAGTTGAACACCTCCCCATATTTTGGAGTTTTTATCACTTCTGAATTGTTTTGAAATTTTTAAATCACTTACATTTTCATTGTTTATTTGGAGTTTTGTTTGATTATTTGATTTTACATTTAAAAGGGGATATATACAGGTTTATTTTATCTCCTCTCACTTATTTATTTTTATTATTTTCTTTTGTTTTTTGAAGAAACTCTTTATTTGAATTAAAGTTGTGCAAAAAGTGATGATACAAAATGGCTTGAAATCAAGAATAGACAAAATTATAGTATCACCTTATTTTTTCACAACTTAATGATTTGGACCTTAATATAAATTTGATTGTCCAGTTTTAACAAACCCCCCCCCCCTCTTGTTTAAAGGAGACATATTTGTTAATTTAGTGTTTACATTTGTTTAGTATTTGTTTAGCATTCAAGTTAATGAAATCCTACCTTTGGTGAAACTTTTTTTAATTTTTTTTTCAAGGTCAAGAAAAAATAACTTGAAATGAAACCTTTATTTCGATGTTGTTTATGGTTCCTTTCCATTTATTGATAATAACGTATTAATAATTTAATAAGTTTTGTGTTGAATCTTATGACACAGTGTATTTAGTTATTGAAACAGTTACATTAAGTATTGCCCTAGGTAATTATTACGAAGATTCGGGTGAACTGTAATGGCTCAAAGACTTTCCTAATTCTACAAGTTTTTGTAAAAGAAACAAAACAATGTCGCAACATTTTGATTTTCAAATACGAAAATCCATGAAAAAAGGTCCAGCCCCTTTCAAAATTCATGTATCATGGCAGATGAGTATCAGCAGTTTAGTTTATTAACGGCTGGCAGAGTCACCCTATTCAGTTTGACATGTTTCTTTTTGCAATGCCAACTGTACCACCATTTTATTACATTTTATTCTTTCAAACTTTAAAGCTCGTTTTTATATTACTTTTAAAGCACCATCAAGTTCATGACAAAACTTGTTTTAACTTTTTTAGTGGAGTTAAAGTTTGAGTTATATTTAATGTTAATCATGGGAGAATAGTTTTGTCTATTTAAACTTGACACACAGCAAAAGTCAAACTGACAAAACCTGTCCTTTTCCTCACAAAAATATGTAAATTATGTGGTGTATAATGCATGAAATTTTCTGTGTAGACTGATTCTTTTCAAGTAATTAGCAGTAATTAGTCTGTTCTAATTAACAGTACTTGAGATCCATTGTGGAGAATGCATTTTTGAAACTTTAAAACAAACGATTTTAAAAATTCTAAAATTTTGTCAAATTGCATATTGCTGAGTGTCTGAAATGTTCATTTCATTGAATGGATTTTATTTCTTATTTCTCCAAGCTTTGAATATTTGAAATGAACACTTCAGAGTGGTATAAAATAAGTTTTTCTGCTTTATTTTTATTTATTTTTATTCAGTTTAGATGAATTAATATTTAGAACATTTTTTGTGAAAAACTATATTTCCCTGAATTGGAATTGCAATAAAGAATAAAATGGAGTGACAATCATTATATAAAATTTATTAGTATCTCTTTATTTATTTTTGAATTTCTATTATTTACTCTCGTTTTCTAGTTTTTAATTCTGAATAAAAAAAAATCAAAACTTTTAATAAGTAAGGCATGACAATTGAGCCTTTTTTCTTTTCTTTTTTACCACGCAGGATTTATGTCCAACGGAATATGAACAAACTAAACTTCACTTAAACTGTTGTACAGTTACAGCTTTGATTTTGTGATGTAATGCAAATTGTTACGCATATGCAAGTATTGATTATAATGGGGAAAACCAATCATTTAATTAATATTAACAGCGCCAGTAACAACTGTATCAGAACCTTGGGGAATATTTGCAACAACAAAAAACCCGACAAATTTGCTTGAAACAATTTTACACCGCATATTCTGCAGGCCTCCCGCCCACCAGCCTGCCTTCCCACCCCTTTTGTGTGTGTGTAGGGGGGGGGGGCTAATTGATCAGCGCATGCGCAGTGTGCCGTTGCTGTACTAGTCTGCGTTTTATTTACGGGGTTTGACCTGTGACCGCCATAGAGACGGTATTGTAGTCTGCTGCACGCGTCGAGTATGGAGACAGGAGCTATGTTTGGAGGTGGGTATGGAATGCGTGGTTAATATTTTATTAGTTATACTATTTATGTTCCTGTCATCGCAAATGAGATTTTAGGCAAAGCAGCCTGGATATTTGGAGATCATACGTTAAGTGTAGTGAAATAATTCGTGAACGTTAACGTGCAATAAAATTGCACATGCTTAGTACAAATCCCCAGTAGTGTTGGGCAGTTGCATCCACGGGCAACCTGGTTATTACGTAACGACAATAACATCTAAGTGAATGACATAGCAATCAGCATGTATGCTGCACTTTCTTTAGTTAAGTGTGTCGTATTAATATTGATCGTACACTGCCGTATGACGAGGTAATTTAACATTAATTTGCCTTATCATTTACTGTACTCGCAAGATAGTTTCTAAAGATAAGCCCTTTTTTTTTACCGATTTTACAAAATTTTTGGCCAACCCATTGTTTTGAAATCGGCCCCCTGTGAAATCTATTCACTGTACATTTTGCTACCCTTCCCAGGTCGATTGGCCAGATCCTCAGCTGTACATTGATACAAAAAAAAGTGAAAAATACTTAAAAAGAGTGGCAGTTGGTTGCGGAAACTTTTCCCCGAAATTTAGACAAATTTGTGTACATTTTCTGAAGTTAATAATAGGCCTATATGGCAAATGCATTGACTTCACTCATATCACTCTCTTGGTCTTTTTTGACTATTTTGGGTTGAGAAAATAATTAATTACGCCTGGTAATTGTTACTAGTAATAGAAATGATTGCATTCTACAAGCTCAATAATAGCAACACTGCTTTTGATCGTCTTGTTGGGGGTTGAACCAAATGTGTTGAGTTGGAACCTTTGTCATCATGCATTTTTTTTCATAGAGCAAGGACCATTGTACACTTACATCCTTGGGAAGAATCTTTCCTTTTTATGACCCAGTAGCCAATTTTACAATCTTATGATGTTATAATCAATTTGTCAAATGTTTAGTCATGTCCTTCACTTCTTCATATTTATAACCCCATGCTATCTTTGTCAGGCAATCAGAAGCAAGGGTAATGACCGTAGCTCTTGGTTATGTTCTTAAACCTAAGAGCTATGACAGACCATGTGTTCAAATTTGACAAATGAAAATTGCAGTTTTCGACAGGTTTTTTTCACTACTAAAGGTACCAATTGCTCCGTCATTATCACTCAACAAGTGTTCTTTCATACTTAACTGACCATAGAAACCCAATTTAAATATCCAAAAATTTAAAGTGTTTAAAAAAAATGAGAAAAGTGTGTATCCAGATTTCTGCGTTTTCAAACGCTGTTGCTTTTTCTCAGCAGAATTGAAGTTAGGGTACTCTTCGGCCAGCTGAGGGGACCGATCCTATTTTACCAATTGTTTTGTACTGCATTGAACATTTGGTCCATTTGTAGCTCTTAGCTCTAAGGGACCTGAGCAAGAGCTACAACTATCGCAGCAACTGTTTATCCAGATGATTTACTTTTTGATGGAAATGGACAAAAGCAGAAATTTACTTGTTTCAAGAAGTATTTACTCAATTTGCATTAATACATTATAATATGAAATCTTGAATCATGAACTCACTTTCACTTTGCCACAATATTTTCGATCACAATTACAAATATTGTAATTAACTGTAACCAGTTAATTTACACTGAGCACTAAAACTAGACTCAATCATTATTGAGGTATGAGCTACCTGTATGGTTTATTATTCTTGGTAATCGGATCTTATCAAAACTATTTGCGGTGTTTTTTGATAAGGGCTTTTATTCTCGCAATAAAGCTTTGCTGCAGATTATTGTTAAGCTTCTTAGTATGCTTTTTGTTTGATTTTACTCAAGTACCAGACTAAATAAATTTAACAACATTGCAGTCTGAACATTTACTAAGGGTTAAAGGTTCAAATACATGAAGTACGTTAACTTTGAATTGTAGTGCAAGCCTGTATAGGACACCATTAGGTTCAGGGTCCAAACTCTATAGTAAATACATGTACTTTTAATGACCACTAACATCAAGTAAAATGGTGTGATGACATTTGTTTTGTATGACAAGGTAGGTGAAACTTAAAAGATTTTCATTTTGATTGCACGTTTTACAGCCAAAAAATACATTCATCATGATTGTTGCATAGTGTTATACTCATCAGGAAGAACTGATAGCACTTGGCTTAGGGTGTTTTTATAGCAGCTTGCATCCATTGAATTGAATTTGTGTGCTTAATTGTGTGAACTTTTATTATCCTAAAGTGGTCATTGTTATACAGGCATTCTCTGTGTACTAGATGTTACGTGAGGTAAAAATAAAATACAAATTTACTTGCAACATATTTGATTCTGAGAATTTGCACTGTGTCATTAACACAACTTTGTTTGGAAAATACATTCTTTGGCAGCTTTTGTCTCTTTTGGCCCCCAAAATAATGCACCCAAGATGCCTTGCTTGTAAATGTGTGTATGAAGTTATATCTATTAATTACCTTTTTCCCTTTTTTCTTTTAACCAGCTGGAATAACTGCTTCCGTTTAGATTCGTCGTTTGAAAGAAAACATCTTGAAAGCAAAAATGTAACTTGAGCGACTTCTCCCCCTCAAATATTTTTTTTATTTATTGGATACAGTTTATCTGATTTGTATTTGAAGTATAGTAAGTAAGTGCACCAAAATGGGTAACGGTGCAGGGTCAATGGGTCAAAATGGCCTCACTCTTCCTGCAGGAAATCGCAAGTTCAAAACATGGCAGAAATTAAACCCCCTGAGAATGTCCCATATTGCTATGATTCGCATGCAAGGTGGATCAGGAAACCGACTGTGGAATACAGACAGACAAGGACGAGAACCGTGGAAAACAATCCTAAACAAAGCAAGAGATAAATTTGAAATAGAGCGGGAGAGAATTCAAGATGCCACCAACGACGGGGAGGACTCGGCAGAGTTTCTCTCAGCCATGCGTGGGGAAGTTGCACCAGCACACCTTAAAAGAAATGCTCGAGAGGTTTGGGTCTTCATCAGCTCAACATTCACTGACATGAAGCTAGAGAGAAATCTTCTAATGGAGGATGTGTACCCCTATGTTAGAGATTACACACGGCAGATTGGGATGGAGTTCAATGCTGTAGACATGAGATGGGGCATACGGCAGACAGTATGCGATGCTCACATGGCCAGTGAGATATGCCTAGAGGAGGTGGCTAGATGCAGGTAATCAATGTTAAAAGGAACGATACAACATCGCTGTTTTGAAACATTTTGTGCTGCAACTAATTGAAGACAGTAAACTTTGAAACTCTAGTGGATAATATAAGTTGAACTTACCCTTGGGAAATGGGCTAAGCTGGATTTAGAATTGACTTGACACAAATGCAAAAGTAAAAATTTATGTCTCTTTGTCTTCTATTTTCCATGATACATATTTTACGAGAATCAGAGTCTGCTTGCTAAAGTTCATACAAAATTATAGAGCTCTACATAGTGGTACTTCTCGTTTCGTTTGCACAGTTCATGCATTCACATCAGACCAATTTTTCTCTTTTCAAAACTAAAATGAGTTTAATAGAAATTGTTGCAGTCAATGTAAACAAGTAAAAATTAATTGTGCAAAGACAGCTTTAAACCCACCATTAGCAGTTATCTATACTGATTTATTTTAACCTATTTCCTCTTTACTCTTTTGAATCTGAACTGCTTCTTCATATAATTTTGTTTATATCTTTATTTACACAGGGCAAACTCAGTTGGTCCGTTTTTCGTGTGCATTCTTGGTCAGAAATACGGTTTCCGTCCCATTCAATACCGCATCCCACAAGTCATTTTAGAACCATTGATTGAATACATCCGACAAAAGGCTGAGACGGACAAACAACAAGCAGAAGCACTGAAACACATCCAACAATGGTTTCTTCTGGACACAAATTCTGCTGGTAAGAAATTTCAGGCTTGTCAGGAATTTTATGAATGTTTGCTGGCTTGCTTTTCACAGAAGCCATGACCATGTCGGGAAAAAAAACATTAGAAGACATTGTAAAGAAAGAGCTATTTTCTCAACAAAAGTGGCTATGTCCCTTTGGATTAAACCTTCTTTGTTTTCTTGTAAGATCAACCTGTTATTTGAATTCACATTAAGGTAGCACATGTCTTATTTGTAAAAGTAGCTTAATGCTTACTCTCATCATATCTTTTAACAATTTTCCTGTCATCAAAATTATTTTTACAGAACCAGAATATGTACTGCAGCCCATCACATGGAAATTTCCTAACCAGGCAAAAGATGCTAAACAGAGAGACGATTGGTGGGATTTATTCACTACGATGCGAAGTGCCATCTTTGCTGCGGTCAAAAACTTATCTTTAAACCCCAAAATCAAAGAGGAGATCTTACGCTCGATCACAGAGGGAGAAATCGCTGAGGCAATCGAGGGGCATCATGAGACAGACCACAACCGCTTTCACTTTTTCAAGAGAAACTTCACCAACTTTGATATGAATAATGCGGAGACAAAGAAATACATTGATCAGGCAGAGGGGCAGTTGGACAACGAGGCTCAGATGAAACTTGAGAATCTCATGACAAACATCAGTGACACAATAAGTGGAGATCGAATCCAGAAGTGAGTCTGGATATGACGTTCTTGTGGCAAATATTTGCTTAAAGATGTCCCTTGCAATTCATTAATATCATTCAAAACCTTCCTTGTCATGGTCTGTGGAATTAAAAAAAATCCATTTAGTTTAGGTAAAAGATAATTGTGTGAGAGTGCATCAGATTAAAAATAATTTACACTAAAATGTAAAGAATCGACCTTTTAAAACCCTCCGTGAAGTTGTGGTACAGGTTTTTATGTAAGGATTTTGAGTTTTCACAGGTTTGCGTATGTGTGGGTAACTGGTGAAAATTGCTGCTCAAAGGGTTTTTATAAAATCATTTGACGCCATGACCCCCAATTAGATCATTTTCCATGGTTTTTCTTCTTTTTTTCTTTGAAATCTGCCCCAGTGATACAAGTTTTTCCGTACTCCACAAATGAGGCTTTGGAGTAGACTAAACTTTAGTCTTTTTTTCTTTCTCTTTTTGGTTAAATGAAAACCAGGTTGTGGTTTTTATTTCATTAGACCAGGAATGTATGAATTTATCAACTGATAACTTTGGGACAAGGACATGGTGTGGGGTCAGGGTTAGGCAGTGGGGCTGGGTGGGGCTGGAATGTAGGTGCATAGTGGTGTGCTGGTATTGGTCAGGGGACATCTAAAATTACTTTGAAACCTGTTTTTGATGCACAGAAATAGGAAAACATACTTGTAAATCACACTTAAAGATATTTTATATGATTTGAGTGGAAACGCATATCAGTGCGCATCATGGCTCAGTATACTGACTCAGTGACTAAGGGCGAGACCACATAGACATTTTTAAAGTTCTGCAACATACAAGAGTGTTTTTTTTTTTTTTTTTCACTATTTGAACTTATCAATCAACTTGTCTTTTCAGATACAGTCTCCGTTTTTTGCCAGATTCTGATGCCATGTTCAACGATAGCCAAAATAGAGACAAGCTGAAAAACTTTCTGGATAATTTCTGTGATTACCTTGTGAAATCTGTCCACAAAGGTAGGATCAATCTCTGTCATCAAACCCAAAGTAGTTGGACTTTATTTGGATCCCTGGCATTAAGCCGTCATCACTGGGGTCCAACAATGGAAAGGTGCAAGTGTGTATGCCCCATGCACAACTCTCAGCCAATGATGGGTCTTCCTTGGACCTCAGTGAGGACACAGTTTGAGCTTGAGACTTTATATGTAAAGGGTCTGTGTTTAGTTTTCCTTTTTTATTTTCAATTTTGGGGTGAACAAAGAAAAATTGACTGGAGCAGGATTTGAACCTGCGACCACCAGCTTAACGTACCGACGCTCTACCAACTGAGCCATCCAGCCCTAATGTTGGCGGTCTCCCTATTTTGTCAATATCTTTGTTCAGGGGTTGCCAGTCAGAAGCCATTCAATTTTTATCAAATTTATAGTCACTTTCACTGCTTTCCATGTTTTTGGCATGTACTGATTTAGCATCAAAACATTTTGATCTTTAAATGAATTTATTTCAACACTCAGTAGTAGTAGGCCCTATCACTGTCAGTGAAACATTAAGCATTTTACTTTCAGAATGCAAGAATTTAAACATAGCCAAAGATTTAATTTTCATTCACACAAAAACAAAAGAGGAACATTTTTGACTATGACTTTAATTCATTATAAAATTGTTTAATTTGATTGTTTTTTCTTACTTCTACACAGGTGCCTTATCTTTGATGAGTTCAATGGACAACCCTTTGTTCTCAGAGGTAATTGGTCATAGCATCTTCTGTCGTGAGAGAGCAGACCTGTTTGCTGGACGAGAGAACCTCCTCAAGAGTGCTACTGCTTATTTGAAACAGCCACATGGATTAAGGGTAAGCTCAAAGAAATAGTTGCACAAGTTTTTTGCATAGTGTTATTTTTTCCAAGTGAAACTGACAACTTTGAGGCCTATGTTTAATAACTGCATGGCTGGATAAACCACAAAAGTGTAGTCAAGTAAAAGGTCCAACATTGGGAATCTCTTAAAGTTTTTGCATTGCAAGGTGAGTGCATGCTCCACAATGGAATGTCCAGGGTGTTGACATTATGGTATTCCAATTTTACACAATGTCATGTCTACACGTCATTAGATTTCTGGCAGGGAAAATGGTCATGTAGACATGTCTTCCTGTGTTAACTGGATAAAGAAACAGAAAATGGTTGCAATTAATGTTTGCTTGTTGACTGACATTAGCAACTGCCCTGGCTCTCAATGGTTAATTCATTTTCCCAAATGATTAGTGTGTTTCCAGAGTTGAAATATGTATGTTATTGCTGACAAATGTCATGTTTCCTTTGTGTTTTATAGCCATTTGTGGTTCATGGTTGTGGTGGAAGTGGCAAGTCATCACTGCTAGCCAAAGTGATCAGTCAGTCTCTTGCTTCATGGGAAGGCTGTGAAGTCGGAAGGTAGGTTAAAAATCTTGTTGCTTTTGTAATTACGGAAATGGAATAAGCCTTTCCCATAAAATATGCTAATGACATTTACACATGCGTACATACACTAGTTGTGGGCAAATGCCACAGTTGTACACTGTAACTGACGAGGTGATGGACATTCGCTTTTTTCCACCAGTTGTATTTATGGGCATGCACGTGCCTCATTAGCATATTTCATATGAAAGGCTAATAAGTATCCAACAGTTAAAATTAATTTATTTTATTTATTTACGTCATCTTTAATGAGGGTAAACTCCATCAGCGACCAGCACTACTTTCCATGGAGGCCCTCAATACAATAAAAATATTTAAAAAACTAGACATACAATTAGTTTTAAAATGAATTTAAAAATACTCAGGAAAATTTAACCTTGATATGGTGTTGTACATTAAAATCTCCAAAACGCTGCATAGAAAATTAAAAAAGAAAAAAAAATCCTCATAAAAAAAATTTCTATGAAATAAAAGAATTTAAGATGTGCACCTTGGCTTGCTTCTTAAAACTGAAAAGTGTTGGCAAGGTTTTATTGGCAGATGGTAGATCATTCCATGACCTGGCTCCAGAGTACTTAAAAGAGCCTTTGCCACTTTCAGTTGTCATGGTTGAGTGAGCAATAACATCACTTGTATTAGACCTACCTTATGTTGTAAGAGTGAATGTCCATCCGGGATTGTATACCTGAATGAGTTGTCATTCAGTTCTACGTAGATTCTTTGTTCCCTAACTTATAGGTGCATGTTGAAATTAATACTTCCTGAAGTGCAAACATAACTGTAGCTAGTTTGCTGAAGAAAACATTTGAAACTGATGATAAAGACAATCTTTAGGTGTGAAATCTGGGGCAGGTAATGTTCCCAGCTATTTCATTATCTTTTATTCCTGCTTAGCCACGTAAAATAATTATGCATTAAAATACAATTTTTTTTATATTTTAGACCAATCCATGTCATGAGGTTCATTGCTATCACACCAAACTCCTCCAACATTAGGGATCTACTCTACTTCATCTGCTTACAGGTAGGTCTCGCACAATGATCAATCGTTAGCTTTTTTAGGCTCAATCATTAAGACAAAGGTATGCTGGCAGAGCCTTGGTATTTAAGGATGGGTTAATTGAGCCTGGATCTGTAGATCTGATAAATACTATGTATTTAATTTGTATTCTTAACAGATTTATAACAAAGTGCTTAACTGGAAATATGCTTAGCTTGCTGTAACCAACTAATTAAAAAAATATATTTTTGTCAAATTGAGTATACATTTTGTGAAAATGATCACATTTTAGGAAGAATATTTCAGCATTTGATGTTTTCTCCTGTGTTTTATTTACAGCTGAGTTACTGCCTGAATCTTGATCTTTCTGAAGTGCCAACAGAATACAAACTACTCACAAGAAAGTTTGTGGAGCTGCTTGGCAAAGCGACTGCAGAGAAACCTATCGGTAAATCCAAACATCTATTTAAATTTGTTAATAAAAAGTTGGCTGCAATTCTCAAAATTACTGGTCACTCAAAAACGTTTTTAAAATGAATAACACATGTTGACCAAGCTGGTTTATTTCATAAGTGATTTTAGCAGAGCACAAATGAAGGCAGATGCTAAAATATCGACCAAGAATTTTGATGATTTCAGGTTCAATTTTAACCTAAAGATTCATTTGATAGGCTTATAAAAAAGTGATGGCTTTTGATTTTTTGTAGTGATCTTCCTTGATTCGTTGGATCAGCTGACAAATGAGAACGAAGGTCGTGACCTACATTGGCTTTGTCCTGTGCTCCCAAGACATGTTCATCTCATTGTTACTATACGCCCCAATGCTGGGGGTGCCCTTTCTGCAATGCGAAACTTAGTGAAGGTATGTATGAAAGGATGACGTTTGTTAGGGTTGTTTCTTTCACTAAGAATAATATTTATACTCGGTTCTTGTGTTGTGTTTTATCTGCATTTATGTTAAAGCACTTATTTTAATGACAGGTATGCTAAAGTTTTGAATTATGAGACCCATTTATATAGCACTTTGTAAGGGTTTACAAGGTGATGCGGCACAGTCTGCTGCAAATTATGCCACGAACGCCAGGGCAACCCCTTCTCTTAACAATAAGTGTACTGGGTTCTTTTACATGCAATACACAACACGCGAGACCTATGGCTTTATTTCCCATCCAATGGTCCAAGCAATAATGGTTAAGTGTCTTGCTCAAGGACACATGTGCCATGACCGGGACTGGAACCCACACTCTGACAACACCAGAACTTGAGTCTGATGCACTAGACTGCTCGATCATGACACCCCACACTTTTATTAGCTGTTTCTTAAAGCTAGTGGTACTTTTCCTTCTTTATTCATGTTTGCTTCTGTATAATCTGTAGAATGAGGATTCGTATATTGAGGTCTTGAGACTAGATGAACAAGACCAGCATCAGATCCTTGAGTTAATGCTAAGTAAAGCAGGCAGGAAGCTAACCCCAGAGCAGAAGCAGATTGTCCTGCAGGCCCACCATGACGACACTCCAACACCCCTCTTCATGCGTTTGGCTTGTGACATTGCAAAGAAGTGGAAGTCATACACACCGCTGAAAGAATGCAAACTTGCTGACAGCACACCAGGACTTATTGAACAGCTTTTCAAAGAGTATGTTCTTTTAGGTTATTGTTCATGCTTCATATAAAAATATGTTCTAATCAATGCTTAAAACCACCCAATAAAACAGATTAATGGAAACATTTACGATTTTTTAGTCAGTGATGCAGCAAAAGTATACTTTTGCTGTATACACTGTTTATGTCTGCTGTTTTCTTTGAAAAATTACCATAAAATTGCACTTTGCAAACTTCAAATATAAATCAAGCATGCTAAACAAAGAGCTGTCAGTTTTCTTTTTCTTAACCATTTTAAGTTATTTACTTGATTTACCCCTACATGTACATGATTTCACCATTATTGTTTATTTTTCTGTTTCGCAGGCTAGAGGTGAAACATGGTGAGATCTTTGTTCGCCATGCCTTGGGCTACCTCACTGCATCCGCCACAGGCCTGTCTTCCAATGAACTGATTGATGTGCTGTCGTGTGATGACGTAGTCCTCGATGATGTCTTTGAATTTCATATCCCACCAATCAGACGATTGCCTCCTCTGTTGTGGACTCGACTGCGTCTAGACTTGGGTGAGTTCGATAAACTATTTGACCTGCTTCATCAAATGTTGCGATAATTTCAAAAATATTGCTTTTCAAGGTCAAACTTTCTTAACCAGTTCAATTCGGCTTTAAAAAAATAATTGGACTACCAACCCAAAATTTTGTTTTGCAGAACATTGTTGATGAAATGAAACCCTGACTAAGTGAAGTCAACAAACATTGTGATATTTGGCACTTGGATTTTTACAGTCCTTTTTTTGAGGAAACTTGCACAGAAACCCTCTTTGTTCACCATGACTAGGCCGTCTACTATGCAATAAGCCACAGTCGATAAGCAGCCATTAGCCTTTTTGAGGTATGGCGGACACTATAGGAGTGCACTCCTTGGTTTAGGTGTATACAGACAAATTTACTTAAACCAAGCAGTGGACTCCAATAGTGTCTGCTATACCTCAAAAAGGCTAATGGCTTGGTGGAATCTCGTTATAAACGAACTCAATTTGGTTGTCCTTGAAAATTGTGCCTGTTAACATTTCCTTTGGTGTAAGTGGCAAGAATAGTTCACAAGCAGCAGCACATGAAAATCTACGTTAATCTCATTCTCTTTTTTCCCTTAATATAGTGATATATATATAAGAGTCTTGATATGAATATGTGCTTATCATTTTTAGTTACACATCATGTTTTTATTCTCAATTTGGCAAAGAGTGATTTAATAATCTGTCTCTGAGCCATATTGGTTGAAGCATTGGTTGATGTGCTAGTACAAAACATTGCATTATGTTAAGCACTGTTCTTCTATTTCCTATTTGAAGGTGACTACCTAGTGGAAGGAGGTGTTGATAATGTTGTGGTTTACCGTTGGTATCATAGACTATTCTATGAGAAAGCTCGGCAGCTATATCTTGGTGATTCAGGAACATTGCTACACCAGGCTCTTGCTATGTACTTCCTTGGAAGGTAGGCATTCAGTCAAATATAAATTCACCTTTATCATTGTTACATCTCTCCTTTTCATTTCAGTGTAATCAAACCAGATGAAAAACAGAATGGTCCCTTTTTAAGAATTAGTAACCATTAATTACTGCAGAGCATCATGATTGCTAATGCATACAGGGCTTATGACAAAGATGGTATCAACAAGTGGTCTTTACTTCATACAGGTGGGCTAATACCCCAAAGCCCTACAGGGAGAAAGGGTCAGGCATTATGGCAGTGACCCACCGTCGTGTCCAGTCTCAACCCTTGGTGATTAGTTCAGGATCAGCCACTCGGCATAACTCTGTGGCAGACATTGATTGTCACCAGTCCTCACAGGTTCCTAAGAAGATACACTGGAACCTTAGGAAACTGACTGAGCTACCACGTCACATCATCCGTGGAAACTTGTGGGAAGATGCAGATAGGGTGAGAAATCTCGGTTTTTGCCAGGTTGCTGTTATTTTCTATTTGGATGTCTTATTGGAAAAGGAAAATACCATTATTTACAGTAATAATTCATTTAAATCCTGTACATTTATGAAAAGTAAGACTTGTCTTTTAGTACATTTGTCTCTTTCCGACTGTTTTGTGGTAGAAAAATCAAGGCCACAACTTCTACAGGTGACTAAATCTTTAGACCACAAAGTGTCTTAATCACAAACTTCATTGAACTAAGGTCCCAGCTGTGGCACTTGAGATATCATTGAGGAAAATTGTTGTTTTGATAGTTTTGTCCCTTTTGTTGTCTCGCTTATTTTACAGGAAATGTGTTCAATACCATGGCTGGAGGCTAAGTGCAAAACTGGGCGTATTTATAAACTTCTCCTAGAGTTGGCTGAGGTAAGTCCTTACCCTATAGAACTTATGCAGATGTGTTGTGCAGCCTAATCCCAACTGACCATCATATCATAGTCAAAACCTGTGTCCATTGTTCAAGGAAAACTATATTGCCTGTTGTAGTGTGGGGCATACAATATGTATCACAGCAGCTTGGTTGCTGTTTTGGCATAGCTGTACAAAATATTGTTCATTTCTTCATTTGCAATGGAACCATTCATATAACATAAACAAGTTGTCATTTAACCAAAACCATTTATTGAAATGTGTCTGGTTGGAGCTTTTACTTATTGAATATGATATGAAATGACTCCTTTTTCTAAGTTTTGATGCTTTGCATCATGTATAAAACTGTTGAGTTATTTCATGATTAGCCCAAACATCATTTTGACATCAAACTTCGAGGCTCATGATTAAAGCCGGATACAGCCGGCCTTTATAACCTTTGACCTTGCATGCCATAATACTGCGTGTGTACACATACACTTATGGGGCTAAAGACAGGGAACCAGGCTATTTCACAATCAGCTTTTTCAAAGCCAGCATCTTTCACGAGAGACACTGCTATAATGGTTTATGCAAACTTTCAAAGAGCTAGATTTCCTTTCTTTAACACAGGCTGCTGATAAGTGTGAGTTTGGCGGGAAATTGAAGGACTTTTACTGTATGGTACGTTCCAATGCTTCAATCATCCAGAAATACCCACAGCTGATCTGTCAACAAGCATTGAATGAGCCTGATTCATCGTCTTGTGCTTCATATGCCAAGGACTATCTGACTTTACATGGCAAAAATAGTAAGTTCATTGGTTTTATAATAGAAAAATACTAAATTCTCTTTTGTTAGTAAACATCAATGTTTAAAATGTGTTGGTTTGTTTTGTTGGTTTCTTGTTTGATAAATAATTTATTGTATATGTTAGCTCAAATTATGATGGATGCAACATGTTTTATAAAGAATACCCTTTGGATATATTAATTTTATATATATTTTTTTTAGACTATCCAAAATATTTTCCCCAATTATTGTTGAGAAACCTCATGTGGACTACTTTGTTTGAAACATCTCTTCCCCCCCCCCATTTTTTTTTAAAGGCAACAAAAACAACCTAGGTATTTTGATATTCATTGAAATTTTTCCCCAGTGTTTACGTGGTTGGACTTGTCCAAGGAGCAGTGTCAAGGGGCAGAGATCATGACACTAACTCATACAGCTCCTGTCGCCCTGTGCCGATTTTCCAAGAATTGCAAATACTTGGCAACTTTCTGCCAAGACAACACCATCAGAGTATGGCGGGTAAGAAATTACACAAGAACATAAAGCAGAAAGTTTTGGAAGAAAGTATTCAGGGAAAGCAAAGCTTAGAAAGTGGTGAAAGAAACGCTGACTCTTTAATGAAATCATGCACTGTTTTTACCAAGACTGCGTCATGCTCCTGAAAGGAATGTCTCATTTGGACATTCCATAATAATTAGTACACGTGTCCCATTAAGAGCAACTTTGGGAACACAGAACTTTTCTTTCGGGATATAAGATTGTTTCGAAAATGAAATTCTACAATTCATTAATATTGCTTTGAACTAGGACATACAAGTAGACATTATCAATGGACATAATTGGCCAAGCAAAATAGCATAGCATTTCCATATTAGTAAAATAAATAAAAACATTTCCAATAGCTTTCAACGACATACACTCTTTTAATATAAGATGTCTCATTTCAGGTTGCAAGTGGAGCCCTAGAAGTAACAGTTGAAGGTGATCCTATCAAGATGGAGTTCTCAGGTCATTGCTACTGGCTGGCTGTTCTGGAAAAGACGGGAGTTAAGCTCTTGGGTCTCGGACAGGGAGGATATGCCAAAGGTATGTTGGCTCATCTATTGGTTCGATTATATTGCATATTATGTGTTTGACAGAGGGAAAGAAGTGAGTGAACTATGCACAATTTCTTCTGGGAAGAAATTTTGGATCTGAGAACAATTGGTCAGAGTTGTCTTGATGTTTCAGATAGCATGAGCTGCCACTGCTGGTGGTAGTTCTTTAATTTCTGGTATGCAAGCTTCAGTGGAAGGATTGTCATTTTTGTAAGTTTGAGCTCTTCAACAAATTATCCTTTGATGTTTTCCTTCACAATTCAATGATTTGTCTTTTCCTTTAGGTAAATTTGTAGTCAACATTCCCCTGGAAATCGACATCCAAGTGACTGTCTTTATACCAAAGACTAACAGACATATCTACATAGTGACTTTTGGCCGGCTCTATGTCTACGGTACTCAAGATGGAAAGCTGATCCAAAGAAAGGAACTCAAGGTACTTAATGGTTTCCCCCTCCCACCCATTCCCTACATTCCAATGCCCTATGCCCACCTCCACTTTTCCTAAACCACATCCATGATTTGACTTGTTAAAGGTCTGTTCCCATCAGAGTCAACTGCTTGTTTAGGTTTTTTTTTCCATACTTGGTAAACACTTTTGTAGGTTTTCAAAAGTTGTATTTGTTAAAGTTCAATGGTTGTTTTGCAGAACAGAATTTACAATTCTGAGAAGTTACATATTCATAATAAAGTATTTAATAGTTTCTATCTTAAATGAAAATCATCCTTCCTTGGTTAAGATTACAAAGCATAAAAGCTCTAGTGACAATACCCCAGATTTGTCATACCTGCAAACCCTTTACTCAATCATTGTTATGATGCTTTTCTCATGTGCCGTGGTTAACTGTTTCTGGAATTACAGTGTCGTCCAAAGGCAGTTACCTTTATGCCGAGTGGTAAGATGATGGCCATTGCATACAAGGATGTTTACCTATGGGACATTGCCAAGGAGTCGGTAAGTAACAAAGTCCTCTGGACACTTATGACTTTAGTATTATTGCAACATCAAAAACTGAAAATTGCAGTTTTTAAATGCTAATACTGTGATGACATTTAAACTGCCTTTTCTGTAGTGCAAGAGCTATCCTTAAAGATATGATTAATCTTGTAGAGATTGAAGAATGTGCACCAAGAATGTACTTCATTCCAAGCCTTTAGTTTTCAACCAGCACATCAGTCAGATGTTGGAAACCCAAATAACTGAAGGACTACATCTGTTGCCTTTGTCCAAGGTTGATAGCACTTTTTGCTCAAGAACTATACCAACATTTTTAATCTTTAGTTTGTTGTTAAACATCAAACCAAACATTGACCCAGATATTTCACCAGATTTTTTCAGTTTTAAAATGCCATTTGATATTAAGTCAAACTTAACATTTCACTGAATAGAATTCTGGGGGCACTATTTCTGTATTGACAACAGTCGTCTTCATAATTTTATACAATATTTTGTGCAGACCCTAATTTACCTATTACCTATTTTCTTAAACAGTTTTCAATTCCTGCATTTAATCCTTGCTTTTCCCGCATCATCAGGACACAAAGCATTTTGAAACTGAAAACCTTAAAGCCCAGTTGACCAACACCAGCATACGCTTCTCCCAAGATGGCCGCAAGTTGCTGGGGGTTCTTCCAAATGGCACATATCGCTGGGTCGTCAAGGGGAACAAGACTAAAACTGAGGGACACAAGCTGTCCCTACACTGCCAGGGAGCCACTAATGTCATCTCTCATAACTTGGAGTTTATTGCAAATTTGGATGGAGATAGTGATTTAAAGGTATGTAATAGTGTAACTATTGTAATAATTATAGGCAAACCTTATTTTATTTTATAACACACCTCTCCCTGGTTCTTTATCCTGATTGGCTGAAACACGGTCACTTGGGGTGAACTAATATAGCCTAGTGAATGAAATCTGCACCACAGCCACCATACGCGCTTCATTTGGGGGGAATAGTTCGCAAAGCGGGAAATAGTTTCAAAAACCCAAAAACTATTGACTGGTAAAGAGCGCCCTCAAGAGAACGATGGCGTCTGCGGATCGAGAAGAAACTCCGGCCAAAAAAACACGATTTACTCTTCTAACCGACATTTTGGACTGAGGTGTGATATAAAACACATATGGACTAGCATTATTCGGGCAATAGTGCACGTCTATGCACCCCTCGGGCCTGTGAGTGACCAGGAGAGGGTCCTATTTCCCTTGGCCTTCGGCCTCGGGAAATGGGACCCTCTCTTAGTCACTCACAGGCCCTGGGGTTGCATAGACGTGCACTGTTTCCCTTATTGCCAGTCCATATGTGTATACTATTGATGCCTTGATGACGGTGGATATTCTTATGAAGCCTTGTTAGACTCATGGGATGACCAATAAATGCTTTTATTTTATGATAAAACAAAATTAGTAAAACACTGTAATTTTCCACATAGATATTTTTTCATGTTACTGCTCTCTTGTGTTTTTCCATTTAAATCAGTGTGACCAAACCAAGTTTTGAAGAGCAAATTAGATTGATCCCTTGTTGGTATTATGAGAAGCTGTTATTGTGATTGATTTTCACACAGGAAGCATGACAATGATTCTAAAGTATTTTAGAGCCGACATGTTACAGATAACTTGTTTGTATAAACTGTATGTTTGATCTTCTTTGTATTGAACCATCTTCTTGGTATTTTCTGAAGGTATTGCGTCTCTACCCTACCGTGGAATGGTGCTTGTTGCAGGGCCACATTGGGCCTGTCTTGTCAGCAGACTTTGGAGAGACGATGAATGAGGATTTATTGCTTGCTACAGGGAGTCAAGACAAATCTGTTAGGATCTGGGACACAGCTAGTATGACTAGCAGTGTCACTGACAAAGATCTGGTACAAATGATTGTGTATTTTGTGATGGAAGTAAAAATTGGGATAATACTGCACATATATGAAATTGCCAGCAATTTGATTGCATCGTGTAATGAATGCATAATCAGCATATTGAATAGATTGTGTATTATTCCAGAGTTGTTGTTTGTAAAAATGTTCACTTGTTACGTTAGGGTGGTTGTCATTAAAATATTATTTTACAAACACATATGGCCATAGTATTTTGAAAGTCTTCAAAGAAATTATTTGTTGATATTTTTAATATTTGGATAGTTTTTGGTTGTTTACATTTCTTAGTGTGTTTTACCATATATCAATGATTGGTTCTTTTTTATAGAATCATGATGGGCCAGTGCAGAGCTGTGTGTATTCATCAGACGGTCGTCATGCTGCGACATCTTGTGAAAAAAATGAGGACCACTGGTTATGGAGCGTCACTAAAACACCACCTGACGTAGTACTCCAACTTCGATCTGGAGAATCTTGTAGTGAGTCTCTCATTAGTGTTTTCTCATTATCTATAATAGTTCCAGCTTATGAGTAATTTTTGATACATGCTATTTCGTATTACAATTCAAAAGTGAAGTTTGATTCAAATGTTCTAATTACCAATGTAGTGCCATGCCTAAGCCTTGAACTCAAATCAAGAACCCTGTACACCTCGTATAAAGAACACTGATAAGTGACACTGCTTTTCTTTGCTATACCAGACCAATCAAATATAGTGATAGATGAAATATCCTTTCATTATTTTTCCTTTAATTGTGTTCATTTGTGCATGTAGGACCCGGCAAATTGTTATGTATGTCAGATGATTTTGTGGCCAGCTGTTGTAATGGGAGTGATTTCGACATCTGGAATATTAACAGCCCCCGTCTCGCTATAAACAACAGAGTCATCAAGGGAATGCACAGGTAATGATATTATGCCAAGCAATTCATAGATTTAGGGGGAAGAAAATTGTTTTAAAAATACTTAATTTAACCTGAAGCAGGTAGTTCAATGTATGGAGAACGTGCACATATCTTATTTGAGGCCAACTTTCTGCAGATTCTCTAAGAACTTGTATTAACTGAGATTTTCTAAGCACAGCAAAAATTCATCATAGCAGAAATATTTTAGTGTGTTAGTTATTTCCTATGACAGGATTTGCACTAAGTATAGCTTTGTAAATCAATTTGTTAAACCTTTGTTTTTGTCTATTACCTATTTGAGATTGTGAGCATAGCTTAGAAGAATTGCTAAAAAAATGAGGGTTAAAACTTGTAGTATACGTTTGATTGTTTGTTAGAAAAGAAAAATCAAATTTTGTAAGGATTTGTAACTGATCCAGGGTGTATAGAGTAACAAAATGTTTTTCAGGAATAATCATGGAAGTTGGTTGAAAAACATAGGCATTTTGAAAGCACAACTAAGATGAATGAATAACATGTTCCTCTTCTTTTTGTTCTTCTTACTTTCTGTTCAGACTGATGCCCTATGTGAACCCACACCTCATCTTCACCATATTTCAAGGGGCCCTCTTGACCTGCTTCACCACATCCAATCGTCCAGGCATGTTGTACCTGTATGAGGTGATGCCAGAGAAGGCCCTCCAAGATTGGAAACTGAACCCATTAACCATACCAGGCATCCAGGACTACCCCCAAGACGTGAAGGAGTTCAAGCATAGTTCAGATTTATTGGTATGTAGCTCTATAGTTGGGTGCTTTACCAACCCCACCTTTGTAGTTTTTAAAAAATTCCCATCTCTTCAAGGGACCCATCTTGGGTTTTTTCCCATGGGTATTAGTTCAATCATTGCTTACAAGATTTTCTACCTTGTCCAATGAAAGAAGTGGTTTGTTTCTCTGTGAAGCATCACAGCAAGGTTTCAAGTTTTTAGTGGGAGCAGAGAGCCATCCCATACGAAAAAGGTGATTCAAAAGTGCTTTCCTATCACATGGTTAATTATTGCGTTTTCATTTACAGTCGACTCTCGTTAATACGAGGTCCGCCGGACTGGCCCGTTTTTCTCGTATTAACCGAACCTCATATTATCCGAGCGCGGTATTAACAATGCACAGTGCATGACATAATGGACGCACGTGTATAAATGCACCCGTACTGCAATGGACACTGCATAACAGTGATGATATACATGTACATGTACCATACAAACATACAACATTTTGGGCAAACAAAACTGTTTTGATTTAATTAATTTATTTCGAAAGTCAATTTATGAAAACAATTTACATTTTTCATGACTGAAAAAAGAGCGCATATGACTTTAACTTGCCGTTCTTGGCAGCCAAGTTTCGGTCGCAACGGCCAACATGACTAGTTGAATGTTGATTTTCATTGGTTTTCACACCTTAGCAAGGTCACAGTAATGCGAGATAGCTCATTGCTAAGGCGGGATACCAGCGAACAATACACGGTCTGGTGTCCACCTCTCATCTGCGTTGTACTACCATTCAATAGACTGGTACCATTGCCAGCGCTCAAATAGGACCTCTATTGATCATGATCAACGGAGCGGTAGCACATGTTTTGAAAGGCTGGGAAGTCAATTTTTCCCCTCAATGAAGGTAAACTTTCGATGCCCAACAATTCATTCCCCAAACTCGCTATAAAAGTAAGACAAACAATACATTTGCTTGTTACGGGGCCGCAAGAATACCTCGTATTAACCGTGTTCTCGTTATGACCGTGCTCGTATCATCCGTATTTAAATGCATTAAAACACGCACGGGGTAGTTTGGGACCGGCAAAATACCTCGTATAAACCGGAACCTTGTAACATCCGAGCTCGTATTAACGAGAGTCGACTGTAATCCCATTCTAATTTGACCTTGAATTACTTTGGAATACTGAAATTCTGTCGTATAGAACATTGCTTCATTTGTTTCTCTTGTCACTTTCTTGCTTGTAGCTTACTTCTGCTGCCCTTGATGCGGAAAGCACCATGCTGATCACTCTTTCCTTCCAGATGACAGATGAGCAGAAGAGGGCATCTATTATCAATTTTAACAAGTTGGAATACTACCAGTCCTCGGCACTGCTCCAACTATGGGATGTCAATCGCCAGCGCGTCCTGAGGAAGTTCAATATGCCAACTTCTGAAAGTCGATTACACCAAGTTAAATTTCTAAGGGACAAGTGTGTTGTGTTTTATCAGAGACATAGCAGGAGCACTGATGTCTCCATGAAAACCAGACAAATGCTCCGCGGTAAAGGTAAAAAATCTGATGAGGAGACCTTCAGTGGTGTCGTTGAAGTCTTCAACAAGAATCTTGAGGGGCCTTTGGAGACAATATGTATGCCTGGTTCTTATGATGGGATACTGGTCCCAGCACAGGGCTATGTAAACCCAAACAGACCTCTCCTAAATCAATTAAAGGGAGTAATTGTAAATCAGATCACGGATGGTGCCTTGCATTCCTCCAAGGTAGGCATTGATCAGCCTGTAGGTACATTTATGCTACAGTTAGCCAAGGTGACATCCTATGATTTCTCACCTGATAATCAAAGTGCTATGGTTGGTTTTGACACCGGTTATGTCCACTTCCTTCGGATGTATAATGCAGTTGGAAAAAATTATTACAAATAAGTCAATACAGACAACAGATAAGGCATTATCCCTTGCCGACATATTCTCTAGGGTAGTATGGTTTATCTTATCTTTGATGTTATTCAACAGTCAAATTTTTTCTAAATGGAACAAAGCTAAAAGTGAAACAATTTTTTTCCACTAAAATCTGTCATCCAGTCACCATTTCCCCCAAAAATGATGGGGCAAACGGGAGTGCTCTATGGCTTGTAATGTCTGTACACTCAAGAGAGCTCTTTCCTCGTCCAGTGAAAAAAAAATCTGCTGATAAGGTCAGAACTAACTATGCTTTTTCTCTTGAATATAGCAATTCATTCTCAAAACAAATCAACCCCTAGAAAAACTATATAAAGTCATATTTTGGGCATTTGTGATCTTAATTGTATTTATATATAAATATTTATTTGTTCTGTAAAAAATGAAAGATATACCAAAGTTTTGTCAGTCAAGTGTAACACAAGTCAGACATAAGTGCACTTACAGTATTTATAAAGCAATATAGTGATCAAGGTTTTTTTTTTCTTTTTTGTTTTGTACAGCCTATAATGTATATTAGGTTGGTCAATTTCTCAGTAATTTCTTATTTCAGAATAACATGTAAGGATATGTTAGTCTTAATTTTAATGTAGGTATTATGTCTTGGCATGAGACCAGCTGGACCCAATTTCATAGAGCTGCTTAAGCAGAAAACATTGCTGAATAAATTTCTGCTAAGCGTAAAGTATGAAGTACCCATCACAGATGTACATGTGAAATGCCATTGTGGCTTATAACTTTATTCTGGTAAGCATAATTTTGTTGTTCTTAGCATATATTGTTGTGCTTAAGCAGCTCTATTAAATTGGGCACAGGAAATGATCAGTCTTTTTATTTATCACAATTGACCGCAACACTATCTTATTTTAAAGGGAATCATTGTTTGTAATTGTATCTTGATTTTTAAAGGCTATGATTTTCAGGTGTATTTAATAAGCCAAGAAATATCAGAAAAATATATTGTATGTTTTACTTTTCATTGCTTCATTTTATTTTTGTACTTCCATCAACGTTTTCATAACAGGGTCAATAAGTTTTTGTAGTATCTTAGTATAGTGGTATCATGGCTGAGTTTCACCCTAGCAAGAACAAAGAAACTGAGAAAAAGGGTATTTCCATTAGAACAAAAACATGTTTTGGGGATTATTTCTTTGTTACCTGTGCATGCCAGTCTGAATCCAGGCTTTGTTTCCAAGAGGTTTAAAATGCTGATTGGATGGGGTCTCTGATCTGAAGATGACAATCGAAACTTGCCTTTTTTATGTTCTATGCCATTGTCTTGACAGAAATCACTTGTGTGATTTGTATACTTGTGTGTTTTTTTTAACTAACTGAGGCCTTACTGTCCTAATTAACATATCAATTGTCTGGTGGTTTGTACCAACATAATTCCACCTGAAAACACACTAACTCATAATTAAAATTCCCAAGAAGAATACATTTTACTGTTTTCCTGCTTGCATGTTGCAAAGACTTACAATATTTCAATTTTTGCCTGAACAATAAGTTTTTAACAGTGAAATGAAAAGTCTCTAAACTTTTACCCACAGGATATTGTTTGATAATTTTATGTTGTTTATTCGTGTACTATTAACTATAATTAGTTATAAATACAAAGTAAAGTGGTGATCTGGATCTGCATAAACATTATCCAACTCTGATGGATTAGACCTTTATCAAGCTGCCGCCACCGTCCTTGTCATAATCCCCATTTTAAATAGCAATAAAAATACTAAGTCTCATTTTATAATAAAGGGATCAGAATATTTTGCCTTCCAGCCTTGATTTGGTTACACAATATTTGCATTCAATGGACTTAGGGGAGGGTGGCTGCACAATGATGATGGCCTATTACCTTTCTAACTTAATCAAATTTTTGTAAATATTTTTGTTGCTAATGATAATGAATTTATTGAAGGTTATTATATGATATCTTTAATAGCAAAAATCCGTCCATTCTCTTTACAAGTAGATTGTTAATTTATGGTACTGCTTGCAATGATCAAGCAGAATTGAAAGGTATCCTTAGTTTACTCAACATTGTGTGGATTGAAATCTTAGTATAAGGACTTGAATGTTTATAAACAGTAATATTATGAAAGGGAAGAAATGACGTTTTAGTGAGTATTGAATTTCCTCAATTGTAAGCTGTGGTCTTTTGTTTGTACTAATATTGTACATGTACAAGTAACAGAATATATATATGTACCTCAAACCATCAAGGTTTTTATCCCTTTTTCAATGTTAAAATTGACAGATAATTGTTTAGTTTAAAAGAAAAACAAACTGACCCCCATTTTCTTAAAGGATTAAAGTGTTTGTACAAAAACGATTCACGTTTTGATTACAACCAAAGATTATAGAGCGCCGTAAGCGCAAGATGGGGAACTCTGGCTGAAATGTGAAATCTCACTGGACGCCATTTTGGCAAGTGACTCTATTGATACAACACTGATGCATACGGACCAGTGTAGACAATGACAATTGCTATCAATATCAATGGGAAAACAGGCATTCACTTGCCGAAATGGCGCCTATGCGTATTTCACTTTCCAACAGTAGATAAAGGCCCAGTTCCCCATTTTGCGCCTTCGGCGCTCTAAAATCTTTGATTACAACCCCATCACAATTTAAATTTGTATTCTACAATCATGTATAATAGCCCTGGTAGGACGTCAGTCTCCGTGTAGTGCAACGGAGACTGACGTCCTACCAGGGCTACAGGTATAACTAAGTATTGTACAGACAACTCTCGAGCAGACGACACTTGCGTTTTGCACTTCTTGGAAGACGATGGCTGTGCGCATGTCCGACCAAGCCAGCCACCGCCTTGAACCGGTTTCCAGTGGGTGGGTATTGTACCACGTGTGAGGTAGCTTGCCCGCCGCCATTTACAAATCCCCGAAATGTCCCGAAAGGACCTTGGAAGTCGTCGTTACCTGAATCGGCCGACATCCGCAAATTCCTCAATGTCGAGTTAGAAAACGGAATTCACTTCAATTGGTAAGTATTAGTACCAAAATATGTTGTAAATTCTAACAATAAGTCGGCCCGAAAAAAATTGTTTTAGCCAAAATAAGTCACTCTCTGCTGTACAAAATGGGCCTACAAAATTAAAAACTTGCCTATAAATGTAGTACCAGTACAGTAGATTCATCTTTAGCATGCCGCGTACTTGCACCGTTAAGAAAGGAGGCCCTTGTTCTATGCTTGCACTTTATTGCAGTGCAATGTCGAAAGTGCTTCTTCGTTGGAATGTTGGGGAAAATCCAGACATTATTTTGTTAATTTTCTGTTTCTCCGCGGGGTGGGGGCGGGGCAGTGGTAGGGAGCTTTCTGATGTTGATTTCACAAATAATAATAGCATGTTTGACCTCCATAGTCCAAGGATTGACTAAATGGTTATTTATGACTTTAAAACTCATAAACCCCACAAACATGTTCATGTTATTTGACATTACATGGTCCTAAAGTCGTTCTCACCTTTTTCTTTTTGGTTCAATAGGGAAAATTATGTAAATTAAGTCTAGTGTTAGTGAGTCCGACACTTTTTCCTTTTTTTTAACAACCCTATCAAGTTTAGCATCACTGGAAAGAGAATTTAAAATGAAATCCAATGGTATGTAAATCGGCCCAATTGGTTGAAGTACAGTGGAGTTACATCATTTTTAATTTGAAAAATGGGCGATTTACATCTGCCGTTTTGATAATTTGATAATAATACTACATTAACAAGTATTCATATTATTACTGAACTACATAGTTCTAGTTAAATAATAAAGAATTAAACATTTTTTAATGACATGGTCCCAGAACAATGATGATGACAATGGAAAGGAAGAGAATAAATTAACCCAACAGGCCTACATCAGCCTCACTAGTAGTACTATACTAGTGTATCATCAGTATTTTTCCCCATTTAATTTAATTGTGTTTAATTGCTAATTTATATAGCAATTGGCATCTAGGCCTAAATTGTGAAAACAAAAATGTCCAAGATTATTTAAACATTCATACACTAATAATAGTAGGATATGTACTGTACATGATTCGTTTAAAACAAGTGTGTCACAGTAAAAGATATATTAGTATTACATAACTTTACAACGAAAACTACTGCCAACACTAGGTGTCTTGGGGAGAAAGGGCCGTGTGAAATTCCTTGTTGTGCTTCTATGTGCTATAAATTATTGGGTAATAATCTCGTCCAAAATGTTCCTCACAGTCCATATTTTCATAAAATATTGGTTTCATATGGGTGTAATCGACTCCTTATAAACAATTTGGAAGCTTTTTTACGCAAAAAATAAGTGAAAATTACCTGAAATTTTGTCTTGTCAGAGAGTCGTGGTAGCTAAAACACTAAAACTTTGCTTTACAACCACGCACATGGTATGATCCGAAAGCTTGACTTGTTTACTACACGGTCATCTACCGTGTGATTGCAAGAGGTCAAGGGTTACAGAGATATGACGTAAATAACGTCACACTACCGCGAACCAAAATTTTCCAAAATGGCAGCGCACAGTTCAGACAGATGATCGGACTCTCCAAAAATGCTCCAGTTTTGACACATTTTTAATGCATTATAACGTCTTTCGTCGTAAGTAAAAATTACGATGTTTAAAGATCCGTCTTTTATCTTCGATTATATTATCTCAAAACGTTATTGGAAGTTTGGAAATAGTTGTAAACGGAAGTTATTTTCACGCACTAAACGTGTTGTTCCAGATAGGAATTACAACATAGCGATTTCACCGGACTCCCTACTAGTGTAAAACAAGTAAGACCTAGGGCGAAAATGCTGTATCCGGCTGCCACTTTGTTTCCCTCAATTTAGGTCAAATTATATCCTGACCTGTCCTGAAAGGTTGACAGAATGTAAACAGAGCGGAACAGGCACTTTGAACGATTACAAAGTGTCGAAATCATGAAAAATGCCTTGACAATGCTACTCGCTAAACGCCATTTTTGTTCGTTTGGGCATGAATGTGTGAAAGTTCCAGGTGCGTGATGAAATGTCCGCTTGATTTTTCTTTTTTTAATGGCACTAACTACTGTTTTTGCTACCAATTCCTGGAGAGGAATTCCTGGATATAAAGGGGTCACTACATAACGAACAAATTTATAACAAAATTATTTCATTGTTCTACCTGATTAAACTAGCTGAAACTTTGATATTCCTTGTGTCGCAAACGAGCAGACTGGCAGGTTCATAAATCTTTAAAATGTTTCGAGCACACATTATTAATGAAAATTAGAACCAAAACAGAAATCGGAGAAAAACTTTAGTTGCTTCGAATTAAGATGAACAACACCTGTGCACGGAATATGATGCCTAGCAACAGTGAAAGAGGGTGCCCTCTAGTTACTACCATGTGCGTGCAATTGCAGTGCACAAATTCAACATGTGTGCACAACTTTGAGCTAGCTACACAAAGCATTATTTGTTGCGTGCTAATTTGTGCTTTTTCCATCACCCTCGACATGCAGGTTTCAAATTTGCGCATCGCCCTCAACATTGCACCTTTTTGGCGCAAGTGCAAAAAAAATTCACACAGAGTACATTAATGTTCAGGACAATTTGTTTAAGTTCGCATTTTATTTTAAGTATAATTTTCACCGAAAGTGAACGCAAATATTTAATAGATATTCAAGGAGAAGTTGAAAGTACTGGGAATATATGAACAGACTTTCAGCTTCCAACATCAGGTAAATATTAGAAAACAGCTCGTGTAATTTTGTTCACATTGTAGAAAAGCTTTACCCAGGATGTCGGTGGCGGTGCAATAGAGACTGACGTCTTACCAGGGCTAGGAGGATGGTCATGCTGGTGCACTTGTTTTTTGTTTTTTTTTTACTTTCTGTGGAATCCCACAAGTTTAGCTTAATTGGAAAGACAGCTGAGAAACCAATAGTGTACAATTACAAACCAACTTAACGGCTTTGCTTTGTTCAGTGAAGTCATACACAAATAATTTGTAAGTTTTTTCATCACATCAGTGCCTGAAATGAGCTAAATAAAGTAGCATCACAGAAAGTAACTGTGTGAAATAATGGTCTTAGGAAGCCTTACAGTTACCGGTACATAAGCTGCCCCAACCTGTTAACTGTTCAGCGGTGCTATTCTTTTTTGGAATTCAATGTTGGCGTCTCTGCACACACACAGTGTGAATGGTGCACGCATGAACTGTTGGTCTATACCATTTGTGGACAGGGGTTCTAGTTTGAAGGGGTTAATGCTCACGTAAAAACTGAAACAATAAAGTATGAAGTATCGAGGCAAAGTTGATTCTTTATTTTAATAAATTTAAGTTAAAGTAAACTCGGGTCAGATTCTTGTCTTTCAAGCACAACCATAACCCAAATTTAAAATACTTGTACGGAAGAAGGCTCGGTTAAATTTTGCAATTTGCTTAATTTTCTGTTTTTATAGGGGGAAAAATAATAAATTTGTTCACTTTAAAGGTGTCACACGCAAACTTAAATCTGCACGGAGCGCGCAAACTTCATGGCCCAATTTTAATCTGCGCGCTCAGGGTTAAACCTGTGTGCTGAAATCAAATGCAAATTTCAAGCCTTGTGCAAACTTTGAGCTCCAAGAATAAGTTTCTTAAGGGTTTTCCCACAATCTAATCAATTCAATTCAATACAACATTTAGTTGTAATTAAAAAGTCAATCTTGCAACTATTAATTAATGTTTCATCACGGCAAGTTTGACCAAAAAGAATTATTAAGACTTTTAAGAAGGTTCTTGAAATTAATTCTGAAAAAATTAATACGGTGTTATCCATGAACTGAGCAAGCGTCTAATTTATGTGGCGCACTCTTGTCAACAAACAAAGCTAGTGAATATATTTCATATTTAATATACTGATATTAGCTGTTGGTGTTAACATAGTTTCAGATATCCTCAATTTTGAGTTTGATTGTTTTGGAGTAATCGTTATTTGTCACCCTCGGAAGAAATGCAGGATGCCTAATACAATAGTGCATGTAACAATTATTTTTTATTATATTTTACAGCTGATGAAAATTGGCTCATCATGCCACCCATGCAGAATCAACAAGACTGCTTATGTAGAGTCCTGGAGATGTTTCCTGATCATCACAGTAAAATCAACTTAACCTCATCCCAAGAGGGGAGCGACAGTCAGCAGAGAGAAGATGTAAGAATTTATAACAGTAATGTTTTTTAAACAACCTCTAGTGTGTTCATATGCATATAAGATTGTGAGTCGGAGGGGGTTAAAGTATTTTATAGGTTTGACCATGAAATAAGAAAATCTGCAATGTATTTTGAAATTATAGGGAAATTTTAGTATTATTGTGGCCAGGAAAAGAAAAATTGCCATCCTGCAAGTGGATCAACTGGAAAAAAAAATAATTTCTGTTGATTAATGTACACAATGTGTTTTGTTTTGAATGCATATAATTAAACAAATTAACAAGGGACTGACTAAATTCATTTATATTTATTTTCATCATGTCTATCTGTACATTGTGCATAGTAAGTTTAAAGTTTAAAAAGCTAAATATTAAATGTGCACGTGAATCATTTGTTGTAGATGGTTCCTCATCGATTTCAACTTCCATCGGTCAATACAGCTGCCAGCATACTTCCTTTTCATGGAGGCCAATCCTGTTCTTCACAATGAATTATACATTCAGTTAAAAGAAGGGAAACAACATGCCTTCTCAAGACAGTGTACTGATCCCTATAAAGGTAAATTAGTTTCATTGTGGAAAAGCAATACCTTTAATGTGACATTGTGTCTCCTAGTGCAGAGCAAGTGACCCTTCCTCATCCCAAAACTTCATCTCGTCCAATTTTCTACAACAGTGTAAAATGAACCTGGTGCACCACCACAGTTTCTGCGGTGCCCGCTCGCTTTCCGCGGGACCCACCACGCTTTAGAAGTTGTCACCAAGCTTTTAAAAAGTTGCTGCCAGGATTTTTCCATTTTTTCCTAGTCTGCCTGACAGAATTATTTTCTCGAAATTGCCGGAATCATTGTACCACTGGCACAAAGAAAGCTTGACTTGACAAAACCAAGAGAGGAAATTTTTTTTTTTATTTCACTTGGGCTTTTGTTTTCTCTGTTGAGAAAATGTCAAATATGTGTAGTGTGAATCACAGAACCTCAGCCGTGAACAACGGCATAGGATTGGTACTAAACCTGGAACCAAGGCTGGATCCCAGTTCCAATCTGACCTACCTCCATTGAGCTGAAATACAATGAATAAACAATGGTGGAAGCCTCTCGATGTCTCATAATCATATTCTTGGACAAAGGTCTGGAATGGGGAAATCTTAATTATCCCCCACACAATGGGCGAAAATTCACAAAGCTTTCGACTCCATCTTTGGTCTTTGTTTGGGTGAAACAAAATGCTACACAGTGTGTGCATACTCTGTGCACGCTCTGTGTTTGCTCAGTAGTGGAATGTCTGGTCGACCGTTGCACCGGTAGTCCTATTTCACACATTGGCAATTTTTGACGGTGCCTGTTTACTGGATCGGACAATTTTCTTCTGTATACACAACATCCAGCGCCTACTAGTTAAAATACTGCAGCCATTTAAATTTTTTGACTCTACAATACAACAGAAAGTATTAGAAACAAGAGCGACTATTTGATTTTCAAATAAGATTTAATGACTCCATGCTGAACCTTTGCATACTGGTTCTGACTTTTTTCATCTCTTCTGTTATACATATAAGTCCAAAGAGCAATTGGTTTGACAAATTGACTCCTCTTGGACACTTTTAGAGATACAGCTTTTCTTACTTACATTGGAAAACATAGGTTTTTGTTTAATCACCCCAGATTGCACCACCCTTTTAATTAAACAGACCCTGGACCCCACATCGTAAGAGCTTCAACCCTTAATTCTCACTGTTGGAGAACACCGATGATCCCCTACCCACACCAAAATACGTTGTATTTCAGGCATGCAACTATAAGACAATCGGCCGATTTCCTCTTTTTCTCACTTGTTTTTCAGTTAATAAATAACAAAAAAATAATTGTGGAGAGTATTGTTCACTGGCAGTTTCCTCAACATAGCATGTCTGGTATTTGTCCTGCCTAAATAAACTATGCAAACTCCTCCAATGAATTTAATCGCTTTGTCTCCTAGTACAAACTTTTTTAGTTCCCAATTCTCCTTTCTACTTTTCAAATTGTTTGAGTTTTCTTTTGTTAATTTTTTTAGAGAAAAACTGAAGAGCTGATTTGTTTTTATTTTATTTTTAGATGATGCAACTAATTCTCAATGGAAAAGATTCCTGACTGCAATTCTGAGGAGCCAGAATAAGAGATGGAATACAGCCTACTGATCAAAGGTAAAACGCTTTTCTTTTGAGAGAAAACATCCAGGCATTCCATTTGTGGAAATGTCACTGCTCATTAAATCACTTCACTTATATATCCAGGCTAGATCCCCTTGCCTCCTAAATCCTGCTAGTATCCATTCCTTTCTGCTCAAACCAAATTTAGCGAAAAACTTATTCCACTTTGTCAAATCAATCCCAGGCCAGGAGTTACATGATGGCCAGTGCCATCTATGACCACTGACCGTGGTGCCCCTTCAAAAAATATCTTCTTCACGACCATAATTATAATTGCTGTGCCATTTTCCCCAGCGACCATCATGCCCTTTTATTAGAAGTTCAATATTTACTAAGCCTTTACCGGTTACATGGTGTTGACTGATCGTCTGTTTACACTCTAACATTTACGGTGCGGATTACCATAAAAAGTCTCCTCAAAAGTGCTGCAAAAACACAGAATACCCGCAGACCACACTGTGATCACAATGTACATATCGCAGAATACACATCTGTTCAAGTCACATCGTTTCCAATCATTTACAGGCTGGTAGTCTTTGATATCTCATTTCTTTGCATACTACAACAAAGGCAAGAATCATTGAATGCTAGAGGGCGCTTTAGAACAGTGACATAAAATGAGAACATACACCCTCTGTTGGTAAAATATGCCAGTGCATTTTGAGATGGCATAAAAAGACACTCGGTTGAACTTGTCTTTGCATGATCAGGAAAAAAAGTTTTTCTCCCGAAATTGCTACACGCATCATCACTGGTGCACCTGCTAAAACCGTGTACCAGAGGTGCCAACATGCACACATTTGGGAGTAACATTTACAATTTTGAGCTGTGAATACGACTCTATGATAATCCTTTAATAGAATCTTATTACAAGCTGCCCTAGTAATAATAGTATAACTTTGATATGAGTTGGTAATAAAAATGATAAAAATTTAGCTTAAAATTAACACACAAAAAAGCATTAAATTTTGACTGCCATTGTTAAAAAAAAAAGTGATAGCCGCGCCAAATCCACATGCATATTAAATCAGTTTAGCTGGTCAATTTGTAGTGGGTCATCTTGATTGATTGTGCTCCAGCATGGATATAAACTCAACACAATGGGATTGTTCTTAAATGATTAAACTGGAAAAGAAAATGCAATTTGGAACCTGCATCAGTGGCTTGGACACATGCCCATGTCTGTATAAAAATTGATGTGTTGCATTTAAATGTAATTATAATCACATATTCAGAGTAATTATAGCTTTGGTTGTCATCACAGTTATTCAACTGATAGACTCAAGTCTTGGTTTTTGCTCAGGCATTATTTTCATTAACCTTGTGTTCATTGCATTTCAGGAAAGTGCATGTTGGAAATGTTTACCAATCTTTCAAATACATCAGCCCTGCTTCACATAATCAGAGGTAAGATCTAAATTTAAAACTAATTTAAGACTTATTTTTGCATTGGATAAAGCTCACAAAATAAGTATCATTAGGCTATTATTTTGGTTGAGGAAACTGTTAGTTGTTTATAAGTGCATAGTCAAGTAAGAATCTCATTGGAGGAGAGGTTTGTTAATTTTGTGGAGAATTCAAAATTTGTAAAACCTTGTGGTTTATTGCTTGACAATTGAAAATGCATTTGTTGAACTCAAGTATATTATTTTTATTTTGACAAATCAAAGCAACATTAACCTTTATACTTTCATTTTTAGCATGAAATTATTTGCACCTTTACCAAAATATGTCTAAACCATAGCTATTCAAGTGGTCTTAATTTTGGATTTAAGTGAACTATTTTGAAGATATATTGCTTAGAAATCCTTTACCCCCAAATAACAAATAAAAATAAAAATGTATACAAACAAAATTTACAGTGTAGTTTAAAATACACAACAGTAAAAGCCTCCTTTCAAAAACAATATGATTGGAGCTGAGTTAACACAGCATTTTCAAATTGAAGCAAAAATTGTGTGTATACAAGGTCAAGGCTAACATGGCTTTTTCAAATCATTTTGATTATTTATTTTTTTCCTTTGTTTGCCAACAAGTTTATTGAAAGAAAGGTCCAATTTAAGTTTCTAGTTCAAACATACATTGTTAGCTATATTTTTATGACTATTTAGTAATGTCAATCTGTTGTCTTGTGTTTCAGAAAGCTGCTCATCAGACTACCGCTCATCTAACTACCGTTAATACACATCATTTCAAGAGCTGGTAAGACTGACATTAATAAAGGGTGGCCATCCATAATTGTCAGTGTTTTCATAGTAGTACAGGGAGCAAAACGGGACAATGACTTTCAAAATGACTAAAAATACATACCTGAAACTTGAAAAGTATTAATTTAGGTGGATCAAGGTGTGGAAAATTGTATTCCCTGTACTACCTTGATAATTTTAACCATTTTGGATGACTAGAATTAGTTTATCTGTAGAGAAATTGCATTAACTCTATCAGGACCGGGCTTTTTTGGGGATGGGGGGAGCACATATTGCCCCCTTCTTAGTTTTCAAAGTGGTCGACTGATTTTGATGAAACTTGCCACAAATGTTCATTGCACAGAGTTTTTCATGATAATGTCACTAGAGGGCATTTTTTACCTTTTTTTTGCCAAAAATCGCGTTTTCCCCATAATTTCTGTATTTTTTCCACATGTTTTTCAAACTTCACAAACTTGTTTATTTTAATTTATCAATATAATTCAAATATATATATATATATATATATATATATATATATATTGACGTTTTTTCACTCACAAATAAAATGGCCAACACCCAGGGAGCAATAAGGCTTCGGGTGAAAAAATATTTTATTTTTAAAAAATTGATATAATTTGGCCCCTAATAACAGGCTGAAACACAAAATCTAAGCGGTCATTTTGAATTCCAAAAGGCATTTCAGACTATCACGTGATTCATCACTTTCACTTTCACGAAAAAAAAATAAAAAACAAGTGGAAACTATGTACAAAAAGTAAAACACAGATTAAATTATTTTTTGCCAAAATGACCCTAGATGTATTTTGGGAGAAGTCAGACATTTTTGCGGCGATCGGACTAAGTAATAACAAGTTAGCAAAAATTTGGTCCTGATAGGGTTAAGCAAAATCATTGTTTCCATACGCATCAAAATATACATGTAAATGTACATGTAAATATACATGTAAATATACATGTAAATTGAAATAGTTATGCAAAGTTGTTGGTGTTGATCCCCGCATTACTAGGATGGATATTTGTATTTATTTATTTATGTTTTTTTAATATTAGTTCAAATCTGAAAGCTCACTGATTATAAAAAAATCCAGAAAAAAATATAAAGTGTTTTCCCATCATTTTAGGTGAACATCATGAAAGTTTCTCTAACTGGTTTTATTGAGTGTTTGATTTTTAACCAGATGATGGGAATTATTTTATTCTTCCAAAAAACATTGGTGCATTTTCCATTTATGTATTGTCAGAACTTTTCTCAAATAAATTTGGGCATGTTTTCTTTTTATAAGGGAGAAGACAGAAAAAATGTCTGTAATAAATAAGTTCTACTTGAATTACTTGCCAGAATATATCCACTATCAAACTTAATGAAAACAAGCTTTATGACAATTAAAATAAGCAAATAAAAAAATTGTAAAATAGATTTGTGTAAATAAACAGCTATCTCTCTTCCGATATGCCTGGTGTCAAAATGAAATTTACCGAGTACACTCCACTGGTTACCATTGAGCTGAGTGAGTACAAACTTCCCGATAGAAGGCACTACCTAGCCCCTACCAATATTTACTAAGTAAAACATGTGAAATAACCCACACACAAAAATATTGAATACTTATAAATGCTTTAATTATTATCCTTGTAAATTGTGTTTTTGAAAGATATTTATTTAAGTAAATAAACAGCTCTTCTTTTTCCATATGCCTGGTGTCAAAAGTCTAGTAAACCAATTAAGTTGCCTGTGTCTATGTCCAGAAATTTACTCGGTACAAGCTTACACTTAATAGTCATCACATTCCACCGGTTACTATTGAGCTGAGTGAGTGAAATTTACTAAGTACAAACTTCCCCTTTAGAAGACACTGCCTAGTCCCAACCCAATGTCCAGTCATCACACTCTATTGGTTACTATTTAGCTGAGTGAGTGAAATTTACCAAGTACAAACTTTCTCTTAGAAGACACTACCTAGTCCCAACCCAATGTTCAGCCATTACACTCCATTAAGCTGAGTGAGTAAAAATTACTAAGTACAAACTTCCCCTTAGAAGACACTGGCCTATTCCCTACCCAATATTTACTAAGTACAAACTTCCCCCATTGGTTACCATTGAGCTGAGTGAGTGAAAATTACTAAGTACAAACTTCCCCTTAGAAGACACTACCTAGTCCCAAACCAATGTCCAGCCATTACACTCCATTGGCTGAGTGAGTGAAAATTACTAAGTACAAACTTCCCCTTAGAAGACACTGGCCTATTCCCTACCCAATATTTACTAAGTACAAACTTCCCCCATTGGTTACCATTGAGCTGAGTGAGTGAAAATTACTAAGTACAAACTTCCCCTTAGAAGACACTACCTAGTACCAAACCAATGTCCAGCCATTACACTCCATTGGCTGAGTGAGTGAAAATTACTAAGTACAAACTTCCCCTTAGAAGACACTGGCCTATTCCCTACCCAATATTTACTAAGTACAAACTTCCCCCATTGGTTACCATTGAGCTGAGTGAGTGAAAATTACTAAGTCCAAACGTCCCCTTAGAAGACACTACCTAGTCTCTACCCAGTATTTACTAAGTACAAACTTCCCCCATAGGCCTTACCTTGCCTGGTCCCAATATCTAGTCATCAGACTCCTTTGCCTGCTGTATACATAATGCACTGAGCCAAGTGTGAAAAAATTTCTAAGTACAAATTTATTCTATATATATTAGAAACGAACACATTTAATCGGGGGGACCCGTTTGCTCAACTGGGAAGACCGGGTGTCGGCAAGCTACTGACCCCGGTTCAATTCCCACCCCTGCTGCTGAACCTGAGGTCCGAGCTTAGTTAACTAGAAAAAGAAAAAGAAAAAGAAAAAGCTCCTTTTGCTAAAATTTTATTTAATTTAATTAAACTTGTTTTAACAAAAACTCCAGAGTTGTACACAGCGGGAATTGAACCCAGGACCATAGGGTCCAGAGTCATTGAGTCCTTCCACTGGACCACCAACTCATCTTAAGAATCTTGCATCTGACGTTAATTAAAACCCTTAGAATGGACACAGGCAATGAAAAAGAAAAGTTACAAAGTGGGAATTGAACCCAAGACCATAGGGTCAAGAGTCATTGAGTCCTTCCACTGGACCACCAACTCCTCTTAAGAATCTTGCATCTGACGTTAATTAAAACCCTTAGAATGGACACAGGCAATGAAAAAGAAAAGTTACAGAGTGGGAATTGAACCCATGACCAGAGGGTCAAGAGTCACTGAGTCCTTCCATTGGACCACCAACTCCTCTTAAGAAACTTATATCTGACGTTACATAAAGCCCTTAGAATGGACACAGGCAATGAAAAAGAAAAGTTACAGAGTGGGAATTGAACCCAAGACCTTACCTTCCAGAGTCAGTGAGTCCTTCCACTGGACCACCAACTCCTCTTAAAAAGCTTGGGTCTGACATTAATATAAACCCTCAAAATGGACACAGGCAATGAAAAAGAAAAGTTACAGAGTGGGAATTGAACCCAAGACCTTACCTTCCAGAGTCAGTGAGTCCTTCCACTGGACAACCAACTCCTCTTAAAAAGCTTGGGTCTGACATTAATATAAACCCTCAAAATGGACAAAGGCAATGAAAAAGAAAAATTACATAGTGGGAATTGAACCCAGAACCTTAAAGTCGAGAGTCATTAAGTCCTTCCATTGTGCCAATAACTCTTCTTATTTTTATTGAACAAAAAATTTAGTTTAATTTAAAGTAATAAATTGGATACATGCAACGAAAAGTGCAGAGTGAACACAGGACCAGTTGAAACACCAACACTTCTCATTTAAGTACAGTTTTATGTCAACTAAAAGAGTGTACTCAATCAATGGTCCAAAGTCAATAGGTCCTTCCACTGGGCCACCAACTCTTAAGAAACTTCCATCTGACGCTAAGTAAAACACTTTTAAAATGGACACAGGCAATGAAAAACAAAAAGGTACCGAGTGGGAATTAAACCCAGGACCATAGGATCTAGAGTCATTAAGTCCTTCCATTGTGCCAATAACTCTTCTTATTTTTATTGAACAAATAATTTAGTTTAATTTAAAGTAATAATTTGGATACATGCAATGAAAAGTGCAGAGTGAACACAGGACCAGTTGAAACACCAACACTTCTCATTTAAGTACAGTTTTATGTCAACTAAAAGAGTGTACTCAAGCAATAACAAGTGCAGAGTTGGACTTGAACCCATAGCATTCAGAGTCATGAGTCATTTCACTGAACCACCAGCTTTTCTCAATTAAATTATGGTTGAGTTTAATTTAGGTAATGAAAAACAAATAGTACATCTCATGCCAATAACATTCAGAATCATGAATCCTTCTACTGGGCCACTGATTCTTGTTGTTATGCTTACATTTGAACCATTACAGTATTGACTGCTGTGAGTGCTATGGTTAAAACTACGATTTTCAAGGTGATCCCTGGCAAAATATATTTAATCGAGGCAAAGCCGAGGGAAAATATACCGTTTCAGGATCATCGAGGGAGTTGCAGTTTGAACCATAGGACGAGTAACAGCAGTCAGTATTTGTTTTTTAAATCCCCATTACACATCTGGATACCAAGAAGCTGCTGTTGCTGTGGGTAAAGTACAATGCTTGCTATGGGTATAGCACGTTGCGTTCGCACAGCTTCATAGCAAAAATTAAGACATATGTGACGTGCTCAAAACGGCTCAATAGGCAGAATGTTTGTAGAATAAATAACATTATAACACACCTCTCCCTGACTCTTTATCCTGATTGGCTGAAACACGGTCACTTGGGGTGAACTAATATAGCCTATTGCACGAAATCTGCATCACAGTAAACTTGATGCGCGTCAACGCACGGCATGCGCTTCTTTTGGGGGAAATAGTTCGCAAAGTGGAAAATAGTTTCAAAACCCCCAAAACTATTGACTGTTAAACAGCGCCCTCAATAGGTTTACAATGCTCATAACAGTTTACCGTTGTAAAACCGTGCGTCCTGAAAATATTTTTTTTCACATGACATTTTTTACTGAGATGTGTTATAAAACACATATGGACTAGCATTATTCGGGCAATAGTGCACGTCTATGCACCCCTCGGGCCTGTGAGTGACCAGGAGACAGTCCTATTTCCCTCGGCCTTCGGCCTTGGGAAATAGGACCCTCTCCTGGTCACTCACAGGCCCTCGGGTTGCATAGACGTGCACTATTGCCCTCATTGCCAGTCCATATGTGTATACTATTTGGCCAGTAAACCAGTGACAATAAGATTCTAAGTATGCAATAAAACGGTGTTAATAACAGTGCAATATACTTTGGATTTTTTTGTTGAGGCATTTTTATATGTACTGTACTATGCATTGGCTTTATTCCAATGCTGAACACTTTATTTAATCAAAGTATAATTTTGCTTTGGACACAAAATGTTCATCTGTTCGTAAAATGGTTTTTGTTCCATTGTTACAGAAAACTTATCATCTACGAAGTCCATGATTGATTCAGCATCAATAACTGGAAAGTCCATCAATCCACCCAAGAGAACTCAACCTTGTAAACACAGTGGGTAAGCACCACATGCAAACCCTTAATGCAAATTTTTACTCAAACTACCTGCAAGGGGTTAAACTTCGGACCGATTTTGTACCATTTTATTATCTGACCAAATTTTAAAAATGGGCCTTTTTCGGCCAAGAATTTTGCTGAAAAAACACTGCAAGGGGTTAAACTTGTACTTTTGGGCGATTTCGGACCATTTTATTTTTGACCCAAATTTTAAAAATGGGCCTTTTTCGGCCAAGATTTTTGCTGAAAAAAACTGCAAGGGGTTAAACTTGTACTTTTGAGCGATTTCGGACCATTTTATTTTTTGGCCAAATTTTAAAAATGGGCCTTTTTCGGCCAAGATTTTTGCTGAAAAAAACTGCAAGGGGTTAAACTTGTACTTTTGAGCGATTTCAGACCATTTTATTTTTTGGCCAAATTTTAAAAATGGGCCTTTTTCGGCCAAGATTTTTGCTGAAAAAAACTGCAAGGGGTTAAACTTGTACTTTTGAGCGATTTCAAACCATTTTATTTTTGGCCAAATTTTAAAAATGGGCCTTTTTCGGCCAAGATTTTTGCTGAAAAAAACTGCAAGGGGTTAAACTTGTACTTTTGAGCGATTTCGGACCATTTTACTTTTGACCCAAATTTTAAAAATGGGCCTTTTTCGGCCAAGATTTTTGCTGAAAAAAACTGCAAGGGGTTAAACTTGTACTTTTGAGCGATTTCGGACCATTTTATTTTTTGGCCAAATTTTAAAAATGGGCCTTTTTCGGCCAAGATTTTTGCTGAAAAAAACTGCAAGGGGTTAAACTTGTACTTTTGAGCGATTTCAGACCATTTTATTTTTGACCAAAATTTTAAAAATGGGCCTTTTTCGGCCAAGATTTTTGCTGAAAAAAACTGCAAGGGGTTAAACTTGTACTTTTGAGGGATTTTAGACCATTTTATTTTTGGCCAAATTTTAAAAATGGGCCTTTTTCGGCCAAGATTTTTGCTGAAAAAAACTGCAAGGGGTTAAACTTGTACTTTTGAGCGATTTCAGACCATTTTATTTTTGACCCAAATTTTAAAAATGGGCTTTTTCGGCCAAGATTTTTGCTGAAAAAAACTGCAAGGGGTTAAACTTGTACTTTTGAGCGATTTCGGACCATTTTACTTTTGACCCAAATTTTAAAAATGGGCCTTTTTCGGCCAAGATTTTTGCTGAAAAAAACTGCAAGGGGTTAAACTTGTACTTTTGAGCGATTTCAAACCATTTTATTTTTGGCCAAATTTTAAAAATGGGCCTTTTTCGGCCAAGATTTTTGCTGAAAAAAACTGCAAGGGGTTAAACTTGTACTTTTGAGCGATTTCGGACCATTTTATTTTTTGGCCAAATTTTAAAAATGGGCCTTTTTCGGCCAAGATTTTTGCTGAAAAAAACTGCAAGGGGTTAAACTTGTACTTTTGAGCGATTTCAGGCCATTTTATTTTTGGCCAAATTTTAAAAATGGGCCTTTTTCGGCCAAGATTTTTGCTGAAAAAAACTGCAAGGGGTTAAACTTGTACTTTTGAGCGATTTCGGACCATTTTATTTTTTGGCCAAATTTTAAAAATGGGCCTTTTTCGGCCAAGATTTTTGCTGAAAAAAACTGCAAGGGGTTAAACTTGTACTTTTGAGCGATTTCGGACCATTTTATTTTTTGGCCAAATTTTAAAAATGGGCCTTTTTCAGCCAAGATTTTTGCTGAAAAAAACTGCAAGGGGTTAAACTTGTACTTTTGAGCGATTTCAGACCATTTTATTTTTGGCCAAATTTTAAAAATGGGCCTTTTTCGGCCAAGATTTTTGCTGAAAAAAACTGCAAGGGGTTAAACTTGTACTTTTGAGCGATTTCAGACCATTTTATTTTTGGCCAAATTTTAAAAATGGGCCTTTTTCGGCCAAGATTTTTGCTGAAAAAAACTGCAAGGGGTTAAACTTGTACTTTTGAGCGATTTCGGACCATTTTACTTTTGACCCAAATTTTAAAAATGGGCCTTTTTCGGCCAAGATTTTTGCTGAAAAAAACTGCAAGGGGTTAAACTTGTACTTTTGAGCGATTTCAGACCATTTTATTTTTTGGCCAAATTTTAAAAATGGGCCTTTTTCGGCCAAGATTTTTGCTGAAAAAAACTGCAAGGGGTTAAACTTGTACTTTTGAGCGATTTCGGACCATTTTATTTTTTGGCCAAATTTTAAAAATGGGCCTTTTTCAGCCAAGATTTTTGCTGAAAAAAACTGCAAGGGGTTAAACTTGTACTTTTGAGCGATTTCGGACCATTTTACTTTTGACCCAAATTTTAAAAATGGGCCTTTTTCGGCCAAGATTTTTGCTGAAAAAAACTGCAAGGGGTTAAACTTGTACTTTTGAGCGATTTCAGACCATTTTATTTTTTGGCCAAATTTTAAAAATGGGCCTTTTTCGGCCAAGATTTTTGCTGAAAAAAACTGCAAGGGGTTAAACTTGTACTTTTGAGCGATTTCGGACCATTTTACTTTTGACCCAAATTTTAAAAATGGGCCTTTTTCGGCCAAGATTTTTGCTGAAAAAAACTGCAAGGGGTTAAACTTGTACTTTTGAGCGATTTCAGACCATTTTATTTTTTGGCCAAATTTTAAAAATGGGCCTTTTTCGGCCAAGATTTTTGCTGAAAAAAACTGCAAGGGGTTAAACTTGTACTTTTGAGCGATTTCGGACCATTTTATTTTTTGGCCAAATTTTAAAAATGGGCCTTTTTCAGCCAAGATTTTTGCTGAAAAAAACTGCAAGGGGTTAAACTTGTACTTTTGAGCGATTTCGGACCATTTTACTTTTGACCCAAATTTTAAAAATGGGCCTTTTTCGGCCAAGATTTTTGCTGAAAAAAACTGCAAGGGGTTAAACTTGTACTTTTGAGCGATTTCAGACCATTTTATTTTTTGGCCAAATTTTAAAAATGGGCCTTTTTCGGCCAAGATTTTTGCTGAAAAAAACTGCAAGGGGTTAAACTTGTACTTTTGAGCGATTTCAAACCATTTTATTTTTGGCCAAATTTTAAAAATGGGCCTTTTTCGGCCAAGATTTTTGCTGAAAAAAACTGCAAGGGGTTAAACTTGTACTTTTGAGCGATTTCGGACCATTTTATTTTTTGGCCAAATTTTAAAAATGGGCCTTTTTCGGCCAAGATTTTTGCTGAAAAAAACTGCAAGGGGTTAAACTTGTACTTTTGAGCGATTTCGGACCATTTTATTTTTTGGCCAAATTTTAAAAATGGGCCTTTTTCAGCCAAGATTTTTGCTGAAAAAAACTGCAAGGGGTTAAACTTGTACTTTTGAGCGATTTCAGACCATTTTATTTTTGGCCAAATTTTAAAAATGGGCCTTTTTCGGCCAAGATTTTTGCTGAAAAAAACTGCAAGGGGTTAAACTTGTACTTTTGAGCGATTTCGGACCATTTTACTTTTGACCCAAATTTTAAAAATGGGCCTTTTTCGGCCAAGATTTTTGCTGAAAAAAACTGCAAGGGGTTAAACTTGTACTTTTGAGCGATTTCAGACCATTTTATTTTTTGGCCAAATTTTAAAAATGGGCCTTTTTCGGCCAAGATTTTTGCTGAAAAAAACTGCAAGGGGTTAAACTTGTACTTTTGAGCGATTTCAAACCATTTTATTTTTGGCCAAATTTTAAAAATGGGCCTTTTTCGGCCAAGATTTTTGCTGAAAAAAACTGCAAGGGGTTAAACTTGTACTTTTGAGCGATTTCAGACCATTTTATTTTTGACCCAAATTTTAAAAATGGGCCTTTTTCGGCCAAGATTTTTGCTGAAAAAAACTGCAAGGGGTTAAACTTGTACTTTTGAGCGATTTCGGACCATTTTATTTTTTGGCCAAATTTTAAAAATGGGCCTTTTTCGGCCAAGATTTTTGCTGAAAAAAACTGCAAGGGGTTAAACTTGTACTTTTGAGCGATTTCAGGCCATTTTATTTTTGGCCAAATTTTAAAAATGGGCCTTTTTCGGCCAAGATTTTTGCTGAAAAAAACTGCAAGGGGTTAAACTTGTACTTTTGAGCGATTTCGGACCATTTTATTTTTTGGCCAAATTTTAAAAATGGGCCTTTTTCAGCCAAGATTTTTGCTGAAAAAAACTGCAAGGGGTTAAACTTGTACTTTTGAGCGATTTTGGACCATTTCATTTTTGGTCAAATTTTAAAAATGGGCGTTTTTACCCCAGTTTTTTTTTTGACCAAAAATTTTACCTTAGGTTAGTTTATAAATTTTATATTACTTTAAAAGAATGTTGACAACAATAAATAAAGAACAGTTGAATATTTGTTTTTCCTGTTTGTTGGTGATTTATTCTCCAGCAACTCTTCTTTAAAACTTCAATGTAAATTTAATTTATATTAATAAATACCTAGGACAGTTTGTGGATTCTGATTGGTCAAAACGTGATCACGTGGGGGTGTATTAACGGCGATATAAAGACCGGCTAACCAAACAAGAAAGTATCGCCGAGAAAGAAAAGTTACAAAATGGACGATTTTAGCCGTTTATTTCGTTAAAAAGGTATTTATTAATGGGAATAACAGTGCGAGGACCCGGTCTTCACTGCTTGGTAATGACCTTGGGTGGTGGCTGGCCGCTGTTAACGACCGCGCCTCCGGCTTGGTCGTTAACAGCGGCCAGCCACCACCCCGGTCATTACCAAGCAGTGAAGACCGGGTCCTCGCACTGTTATTCCCTAAGTAAAACTGCATCTACTTAAAAAAAACTACTAGAGTAGGGTTAGAAGTTTTCTGAATTAAGCTATTATTTAAAAACAGTGGTGTTTGTTTTAATCATTAAATAAATAAACAGAAACATTCCAATTAAAGAAAGATATGCAAATTGTTATCTCGTAATTTTTACAATCTGTGTCTTTATAATCTTAACATTCTATACAATTATCAAATTTCAACTTTTACTACACAATAATCAACAATAATCACAACAATAATCAAAATTAAATTGTAAAGTGCACCATTCGCAAGCTGCGCATAATTTTGCTAATTTAATCCTGGTAAGGTTAGTCTAAAGCAGGGCCAACACGTGCAGGTCCCAGGATACCAGCCCCACGCGCTTTCGGAGATCGTCAAGGCCATTGCACCTCCCTTTCGAAAGGGTCCGGTCCGCCACCCTGAGAACCAGGGCAGTCCTCTACTCCTAATAGCGTGGTCCCTAATTCAAAGTGATATTAGGAACTACTCCCGTTTGCCAACCATTTGTGATAACACCAGCACCATGTTCCAAGAAGGAGCAGCCTGATGCACCTTTAAGATCAACAACCAGCTGTTACCCTGGCCGGAAGTAGGACTCCACATGCCCTGGTCACATGTGTCCAAGTCCCTTTTAAATTTGGAATTGCCATTTTCTTCATCCTATCTATTGATAGGATCAATCCATTTTTTCTTTGTTCGAAACTCCGCACTACGAATCGAGCCATCGCACCATCAATCGAGCCAGCAACAATGGAATCGCCTAGATCTCTTTTTCATAATTCTTGCATATGCTTGGAATAGTGCAGTTTTTTAGAAGAATAGTTACAAGAATAGTTAAGTTTACACCATAAAAACAAATCTAGAATCTTACAACAGAGAACAAAAAATTATTGGTTGTTCATCCATGATCCCTCAACTAACAGGACGTCTTAAATACATTTGGTGTTCCCACACATTGACATCTTTAACTCCCAGAACCTTGATGATGTCAGTGGAGATATTTTGCTGAACTGGGTTCTGGGGCATCAGAAACAAATCTAAATGTTTTAAAGTAACACTTGCATGTTCTGTACCCTTGGCTGGAGGAATAATGGAGTACTACTCTGGAGACCCCCCCCCCACCCCGCAAAGAATGCTCTACTTAGACTGACAAGATCATTTGAAAAGCAAAGTACCATATCAACTTTCATCCTATACTGCACTCCTTAATCCTTTAGTGTGTACTGAATGCAATATATAATTGTATGCTCTTACTGCAGTATGTTTAAATAGTCGTAAAATTAAAAAGGTAACTGTTAATGTTTATCATCAGAGCACTTCTCAAGACATCTAAATTCTGAAAGATTCTGAAATGTATTTATTTCATTTAAAGTTGATTGAAAATGTTTCTACTTGTGCAAACCAGTTGAAAAATCAGAAGCAAAACAACAAATTAAGGTAGAAGTCTTAAACTGAATTAAAATAGAAAAGCTATCGTTTTGTTCTCGTTTTGTTTGTTTGAAACTGGAGGGATAGATACATTTATTATCACAAATACACTCTTGAAATACAAAAAATTAAATTATCTTTGTATCCCACAGGTAACAAACGCATAAGCACTATAATTGCCAGTATTACACTCGCAATTGTCGGATAACCTTTTATAGCAGTATTCACAGAATTCTATTTAAACAATTTTATTAATGACTTAAACTTTGTGAAATATTATTGAGATACTACTGAGTTTGTAATAAAACTGTAAAATAGTTACTCATCTGGGTTAGGCTGGTGCCAGCATGGATTCCCTAGAGTGTTGTGGCATACAAGAGCTTATGTGAAGATGTACAGTGCTGCAAAAACAGCCCACTATACGATGGCGAGGATGACTTAATTTTAACATCAGCCCTGGACATCTACACTGCTGACACTTCATGAGACCTGGTTGATGATGTGAACTATGTCTCAGACATCTACATTGTTGATGGGTAGATCTCAATGGAGAATGGCACTGCCTTTCTGTTAACAAATAAATTAAAATATTTTTTCATCTGGTTATATTTACTGTTTTAAAGTTACGAGGAAAAGTAAGCAATTTTGTTTTAAAAGATGATTTAAGAAGCATATAATATAATTGTCATAAATTGTTCAGAGTTGAATAGTTCCTGCAGTAAAATCTTGACTTTATCGGAATCAAGAGAATCTGGCTAATCATTGGTTTAGCTTGTGCCTTGAATGGAGTCCTAACAGTTTGGGAGGCAATTTAATCAGAATTTTGTCAAGTGCTGAAAAACTGCCCATCATACAAGATTAACAAAACTGACATATGGTTTTAAGATACTATTACATCAGTAGATCTCATTTCCTTTCCATGCAAAAATACGAGAAAATGTTGTTGAAATTATTATTGATAGAATAAAGAACGTAAAATTACAAAGAAAACTACGCATTTCTTCAGATAATTGAAGAAGTTATCCAAAGTAATCTTCAAAGGATACCCATACATTTTACATGTAACCCTGAAATCCAAAAATGCTTGTTTAAAGTTCCAGTATCAAGCTCCCTATTAACTTGACGACAGTCGTTCCTAATATTTTGTAAAACTCTAAATATTATTTCACATGGCATAGTTCCTAAAGATACAATGAGAATTAATAGAGAGCTCCAGACTGACAAGGTAATTAGTGAGAATGCAAGTTGATATTGTGAATGTAAAGAGGGAGATAACTCTATCACTGGGAACCACAAACTTTATATGACATTTAGCTCTCGGACTTCTTCCGGGAAACACTACCAAGCTACCATCCAAGTTTCATGAAAATCCATTAAGTTGAACTTGAGTTACTCAGTCATGATATTCTTCTCTATAGCAGTCTTTATCCCAGTAATTTCTTTTAGCCTAATTCATTTACGTCTTTATGGTCTCTTTGGTGCATTTTTATGTAAACTCATTTGGTATTGTCCAACTGTCTGCGTCTCTTGTTATCTGAGGGCCTGAAGGTAACTGTTCTTCTAGTTGTTTTTATTCTTTATTTAACAATTTTTAGTGCTTTTCTTTATTAAGTCCTTTACAGGCCTCGATCCTAAAGGTCCCATGAATTTTTTTTTTTTATTGGTTAAAAAAATAAGTATGTTTTTTATAGTATATCTTTACTTTTTCACATTTTTTACATGCGTATTAATCGTAGAAATAACGATTTCTAAAATTAGGGGGTTGCCGTGCTCTGCCCACCCTTCCTCATTAACATAAAATCTGTGACGTAGACAGTGGAACGGCTGACCAGGGCCATGTGTGTGACAGTAACATACAATGCATTGTTGACCACTCGGCACCAGAGCCGTCTTTGAAATGTTTGACCACAGCCTACATCATGGATCATTGCGCAATCAAATGGCACACATTTTCGGGGCTCAATTAAAGTGTATTAACGCATAACAGACACATCAAAATAGTCAATACTATGTTTTGTTAATTTCAAACCATATATTAAGCCACAAAAATGTTCCGTGACAAAAAACCTCTTCATGGGCCCTTTAAGAAAAACTGGGGCAGGCCTTTGCTTGCCAAATCAGAGAAATTGTACAAGGGCATGCTGGCCAAGTTGGTATAGTGACAGTGCTATTTTTCTTAAGGGCATGCTGGTCAACTGGACAAACTCGACAGGGCATGAGGCCAATAGCCTCAGTTAAGATTAAGACCTTATGCTTTATTACATAACACATACAAAGTGTTTATAATACACTTTCAATGAAGTCTACCTGAGAGCAATTTGTTTAACCCTCATTAAATGATGTTGGACCTGTAGCCCTCATTTTATAATTTTTATTTTTATTTATAGGTTTTCCCGGCCATTTTCAACAAAAATCCTTTCAACTTAATACCCTGGTCATTCAGTTTTGCTTGAAAATAAATCCTTGGGTACATCAGCATTCAACAATTAAAAAGAGTCATTCAATTTTAATAAAATCATTAAATTTAAAATGGTCACTTAGTTCATTCAATTTTGTCAAAGCCAGCAGCAATAGGCTGGTCAACTATTCATGTTCAACTGGCAAACATTTTAGAAACGTTTGCATTTAAATTCATTTTTTTTGGTATGCGCTTTCTGGATGGTATTTGCCGATAAGGTAGGATATTATGAGTGGAATTCGTTTCTACACCATGCTGAGTTATTTCTGTCACTAAATATACAATTTTGAAGCAAAAATGGCTGCCTGTGGTCATTACAGAAGAGTGGGCAATGTAGATAGAGGAAGGCTGATTGAAGCAATCGAGGGTTTAATTTGCAAGGTCTTAACATTAACGAATAAAGAAGATAACAAAAAGTTAATTTAAGCAAACATTTACAATGCAAGCAAATGCAAGCAAAATATTGTTTATTGTTTTTTATACTTGTGTGCCATAAAACTTTATTTAACCCTTTAGTCACTATACCGCCCGGCCTTTTACTCGCCCGTAACCGCCCGAGATTACAAAACACTTTGTATCTCGGGTTTTACACATGCTAGCGAATCATTTTTGGGGGAGAGGGTTGTTCACAAGCAAAGATTATAGAGCGCTGATGGGGAACTGGAGGTCTATCTTATTAATGGAAAGTGAAATACGCATGGGTGCCTTTTCGGCAAGCAAATGTTTTGTTATACCATTGATAGCAAATGTCTGCGCTAACCTATTGTTGTATCAAAAGAAGTTACTGGCTGTAACGTACAGCAAAAATCATTGCAAACCGAGAAAGGTTTGGTGTGTCCTCTGATTTTTTTAAACACCATTTATGATTGTGAATAAGTCTTTATTGATGACTCAGTCTTAATCGAAAATTTAAAACCTTACAATGTCGCAGGCACGACACTGATGGTTAAACTAGTTGGCGCCGGATGCCCTGTTTACACACAACAGTTTCATCTGCCTGAAAACGGAAGCCGTCTTATGACACCATTATGTAATTCAGCCAAAAAGAATCCCGGCACAGGGGGACGGGACAAAAAAAAATAATTCCTGTTTGCCACTCTTTTATTCCCTTATTGAAGGTCCGTTTTAGTCGTGAACTTGTATGCCTTAAATCAAAATTTTCAGGGTTCCACTAACAAATTAACCATAAAGTTTAAGGTTTTTTTTGGTGATGGCAACCACTTTTTATACTCCCTTATTATCATCCAAATCAAATGTTTTTACAAGGTTCTGCTATCAAGCTACCTATCAACAAGATGAAACCCTACTTACCATTTCCATGGCATTTAAAATTAACTTGAGTTTTTACAATGGCAACCATTTCTGGTTTAACCTAATACTACAGGCTTTTTACATAAAGCTTCCAGAGAATTCATACTGCAAAGCAGAAAACAAGTTTTATGACAATGGGACCCAACCAAAAAGTTCAACATGTTTCAACTTGAGTGAATCATTTGTCGCGTATATATGTGACGTCATATTTGATTCGCCTTCACATCTGCGTGAAGTATGAACTGGGCTTTAGCCCTTATCTCCTTGGCAGATAAATCTCCTTGGCAGATAACATTACATGTAGCTCTAATACTCAAGAGGCTTCTTTGGGATTCCTACCAAGGTAGATTTTTCAATAATCCATTGAAGTTTAAAATGCAATGAAAACCATTTATTTCATTCAGGCAATACTAACTCGCATTGTATTAAACGTTGCTTTGTTAAAAAAAATAAAACACACTGTCCTCCTATAGCATCCTATAGCAAAGCAACGTTCCTATGTATTAGAAAGTTTGAAATGCAATTGCCACTCATCTGGGTTAGGCTTGTGCCTGCTTGGAGTCCCCTGAGTGTTGTGGTTTGTTAGTGTGTTAGTATGTGTATAGTGCTGCAAAAACAGCAAACTATACCACAACGACAAGAATTTACTTACTTTTTTTATCAGCCTCAGACATCTACATTGTTGAGAGGTACACACTGTGCTGATGAAATTTACTTTAGTTCTCAGACATCTTCATTGGTGATGAATAGATCAGATTTGAGAATGGCACACCTTTCTATAAAATTAACACACACACAAAATAAAAATTATATTATTTGAGTCGAAACACACAAAATGAAAATATATTATTTGAGTCGAAACTTTTTGGTAAAACGTTTTTCCTTTTAAACAAGTACTTTTTGGATTTGCTTTTAAAGCAACCAAAAATACGTTTACGATGCAAAAACCAAACTTTAAAAAGCTGATCAAAACAAAAACAAACTTTTCAAAAAAGTCTCTACTTTATCAGAGTTGGGAGGAAGGTTCGGTCAACAGTCATTTTAACCAGTTGTCATGAACCCACGGAAAATATTTTCTGAGCCAACAATTAGGTACTGCGAGTTTTGTGAAATTCTAAGCCTGGAACAAAGGTCGTGTAGCACTATGTTTCACACACACAAAGAGGACAGATACATGGGCAGATGGGAATTCTTGGAAGGGGTCAGAGGGGTTGATTTGCAAGAAATTGTTCACAGATTTAAACACAAGTACAAATTTCTATTAAAAAAGTATTTTTAATTGTCGTCTTGCTTTATCTGAATTTTTCCCACTGTTTTGCCCTTATTTGACAGGGGGGGGGGGGGGGGGGGGCAGTTGCCCCTTTGGTCATTCGCCCATGGACAGATGGCCTTAAAATATATCACAAATTGTTGCCTACTATGGGGGTTTATTGTGATTTCAAACCTTTCTCCTTTTGGTTCAAAAGTGGATTACAAGACATCAAGAGGCTGCCACCATTGTTTATTCATCATATTCTGCGCTTCCCTTTAATATGTCACCAGATTTGAGTGCACATGCAAATGCCCCAGTTAACCCACTTTCAGTTATGCAATACTTGCCCACCACCCCAGTGTTTTTAGCTAGGATTTGAAAAGTGGGAGTGCAAACTGAAAAATAGGGTGTGCAACTTTTTTTTAATCAAAAATTTACCATGCACAAGCGCAGCGCGGTCAGCGCGTTAACTCTTTCAAATTACCCTTAAACAATTAATTTTGTTATTGTAATATTGATTAATTTGAATGAAATAGGATAAAGGGCACAGGAAGCTCTTTATTGCTTGTAGATACATCTGGTTTATTCTTGGCACTGAATCTGGGTTCCAATGTTGTGTCTTATGAATATTTGTTTTGTGGAGTTTATTTTAAGAAATTAATGTGTTTCTCCTGTAAATACTTTTAAGTGATATTTTTTTAGTGCATGTAGGTGCAAGCAAGTGGCTTTAGTTTATTTGCAATAACCATTGAAAAATAGATAACCAATTAAAAAAACTCTTCAATGATAGGTACAATAAAAAGAATTTCAATAAACATCATGTTACTATATTTACTTTAGTACAGTTAAGCTGAGCACAAGTCTTGACTTTTTAGGTGGCATAACATTTTTGTTTTTATTGGAAAATGAAAAACAATAACTTTTAAATGGGACACATGTCAGAGGTTAGTTTTAACTGATCTTTGTGGACATTTTCAATAACATAAGTAACCAAAAACCTTATACAGCGCGAAGTATTTTCATAGTACAAGTACATTATTGATAGTAAAAAAAAATGTGTGAAGTAATCACATATCAGGCATGAGAATGGGTGACGATAAAAAAACAGGAAATCAATTTTGTTGGTACATTAATAATCGCGAATTGCACGGCGCAGATACCAGCTGAGTAAGAGGGGGTGGGGTAAAATTGTTTGCTGTGGGTACAATACCTTGATGCTGAGATGCAACTGGCTATTGAAAAAACAATCGGAAAAATCTAACGTAAAAAAATACATGTCCGGATTTGGGGCAACGTCCGGAAAGTGGGCAACGTGATGCCCGGTTGGCGCCGCACTCGGTGTGAGCCCCGCCGCTAGCGGTAGTGGGACCGGGGCCGAGTTAATGGGAGGAAAACACTCAATGAAAAAATGATGAAATTCTAACAACGCTAGACGTATCTTCTCTTAAAAAGCTCACAGTAATGATCTTCCAAGTTTGTAATCCATGCATCGGTCACATTTATAAATTTGTAAAATTTGTCTTTACCTGTGATAAGCGTTGTGACCCATTCACCATTAAAATTTACTCTTCAAAAACTTTTCAGTATCTTCAAAATAACGTGCGAGTCAAAATCTGCACATTGCAAACCAGTTCGCTTTGCCTACATAAGTCTGCATAGCCATATCGCAGAGTACATAGCAATCTATCCATGAACGGACTTGACTGTCTAATTTACATAGTGTGAAACGAATGTTTCTATTGGCTGTTGAATTCCTACACCGAGTGTAACAAATTTTGCCATTGGCCAATTTCGCCCTATGGCCAGCAGTTGCAATAAATTCAGTAAGCGTGCACTGCTGCCTCGAACCGACCATGTAGGATCGGAAAATTGAATAGAAACGCGGCGAAATAGTTGGATAATTATTGCTTATTTAAATTTGCTTGCAGAAACTCCGGTCAATCCTTACCTTCAAGACGAAATCTGTTATTTTTCGTCTCTCCGGTTTCATTTCCCTCTTTCTTCCGTCCATTTTCCATCAATTTTTTTATACACGCATGCGATTGCGAAGGACAGGTATGGTTCCACGTGTTCATTCCACAATTATTATTAGGTTTTACAAATCTATTTAACCGTGCTTACCACACACGGTACCCACATTAATTTCACATGCAGCAACATGCGTCTTTTGGGGATCGGAGTCAACGGTTTCTTTCTTTATTTACTTTTTTGGTTAGTTTTTTGTTATGGTTAATTTGAATAAGAATAAAAAATAAAACTGGGATAATATTACAGCACATATTTTATTCAAAAGTAGTGCACGGCTTGATTTAAGACACAAGGCCGTGCTTGAAAAAATAGGCTGTGATTTCAGAAAAATGGCCGTGCAAAACACGGCTGCACGGCTCGCTAGCTAAAACACTGCACCATCCTAACCCATGGTCATGGTAATGGTCTAGGCTAAGGCCTTTATGTTTATTTGTGGGAAAACTTGAATAGAGTTTATGTGGAGTGTGGAAATAAGTTGTGAATGTAAAAAGCAATGTGAGCTTAAGAGAGAGAGGACGTGTCTCGTGAGTTCAAGGATCGAGCAAGAAGTGTAGGTTTCCACCCATACCCATGATATAGCCATTATATAGGTATTGATTTTACTCGCATTTTGTGGCTATTTTTGTGTAATCCCTGATTATTTTATTTAAAGTCATATTTAATGAGGGTAAACCCCAATTAGGCCAAAAAAAAAGAAGTTCTGTTTCTGATTACATGCTATTTCAAAATAGGGTCGGTAGGTTGGGAATTGGTTTTTTTTGACAATTTTTTTTTTATTTTGGTAATATTGATTTAAAATACAATACAGTACAATAGGTTAATGCCTTATTTATTTATTTAACCCCCTATACTAAAGTAACCGTACCGTGCAATTCCTGTTCAGGCCGCCACTAAGTAAAAGAGTAAGTTTGGGGAAAAGATGCAATGCAAAATCTAGATTATTCCATTTCAGCACGAGACGAAGCGATACAAGCTGAGTAAAATGGAAAAGCCAGATTTCATCGAGTGATATTCAGCGACAATGCCCGAACGAAATGCATTCCATATTTTATATAACTCACAAATAGATCCTTGTCATTTGAATTTTGTTCACAATAAACACAAAATAGACGCAGAAAATTGTTCACCCACGCTCTGAAAATTCTTTAAAAACCTTCGGCAGAACGTGGACGATTCCACATAGACGGCAGCCTTGTCTGCCGCTACACGAACTTGCCTCGTTTGAACAACGAGCGGAGACCAATTATTTTGAAAACGATGCTGCGAAGCTAACACGTGACGCGTGCTCCACACATGAAGCACATGCAACAACAGTGCGTGCTGGATTTGTTTGGGCGAGCGGTACCCTCAAAGAAAAAATATTCCGGCAATTCCACTAAAAGAATCCCTCCAAGGGGACGGACGGGACCAAAAAAAGCTTTGTTTGGTTTATGCCTGAATGGATTCACAAGAGTCTTCCAATGAGATTTTTGTGCTGCCCACTTTTACATTATTCCGATAATGTTTCTTTTGTGATTTACTATGGTGAATAATAAGAACTTAAAGAGGATGGGCCATGGTGATTGTTATCGTTATCGTTTTCTACAACTATTGCATCAGACAAACTTCTCTTTTGTGACATTAAATTGACAAAAGAAGTGATATTTGCAGGGAGTTGTTCTGATTTTGGCTCGAGAAGGGGGCTGAAAAGAGGCTCGGAAACTGCCTTTGTAAAAAAATAACCACGCATTCTATAATTGTGTTACTATTTTTTCGTGGTAGATATATATTTGTTTTATAACACCTCAATTTCATCCATTTTGTGGTAATATTCGTTAAACAACTGTACGTATATCAGTCTTTAAACAACTGTATAAAATCTGACAGGAAATCTTGACAAAAAGAAAGAGGGGGTACCACACTGCCTTCCTTCTCATATCGTATTTCAAATGCACGTATTATTTGATTGTTTCACCAGGTTTGAGGTTGTCGTTGGATAGTACCATTTAATAGTTCTTTTGGTCGGTGTGCAGTGTGATAGTAAAAATACACAACACCACATGACGCACGTTCGGCTAATCAACAGATAAAATCAAAGGAAGAGGTGTTATAATATATACTAGCTCTATGGTGTAAACTTGGGTGTGATTCCTGGCTACATGGCAGTAGCCGGTTGAATGGCTTTTGACTGGCACCCACGAACGAAGATACTGACTAATATAGGAAGACCACCAACAGATGGCTGGATAACTCAGTATGTTAAGCTGGATGTCACAGGTTCAAATCCCACTCCAGTCATTTTTTTTTTGTTCAACCAAAATAGAAATAAAGCAAACAATTCTATTTCAATAGATTTATCTCCAGCATTTGGTAAATAAAACGTTTTTACTCATTTTTTAGTATCATTAAACCAATGAAGTTTATAGTGCGAGTTTTAAGTTTCTTACAAATTGTACGGTATATCTCTCTCCATTTACTGGAAATGATTGTCATTGGCAATTAAAAGCTTAAGTATTAAATATTGTGACAGTTGTGGTACAAAATAAATACCGGCAGTGAGTGCGCAAACAAATTCAGTTCAATACATTTATTTCCAGCACTTGATAAAGATTAATATCATGAATTAAACCAATAAAGCTCATTGTGCCGAGTTTAGGAAATTGAAAAATATCCTTCTCTGTTTACTAAAAATAATTGTCATTGGCAAATAAAACACAGGCCTTGAACTTCACTCTAGAAGGGGCACGGCAATTTTCCTCTGGTAAGGGGCATGTGAATCTCAAAATAAAAAACAAAACAAAATATCATCAATCATAGGGATTTATTTACCTTCTTATGGATGCAGTTTGTGTTCCTCACATGAAGGAGATGTGAAGTTGCTTACTCAGAAGATAGATGGTATACCTCCAGGATGTAAGACAAAAGGCCACTTGTGAGGTGAAGATGTCTTGGTTGGCTAGCGAATTCACCTGCATCATCTGTGAAAGGAATGAATGACATCAAAAGATGGTTAAAGTTTTTACAAATCTTCATTTGAGAAGGCATAGAGAAACTAGAGATATACGTACAAACAGCTGACAGTTTTGGAGTGAATTTAAATATATAATTATTCTAGAATGTAAAATATTACGTTGAGTTTCTCTGAAATTCTTATTTTTACCTGATTTATTTTCTAAAGTGTGAATAAATCTGAAAAACAGGGAAAACACAATGTTTAAAAAATGATGATCCTGTTTGTTCAGACGAGCACACATCATTATTAGCCTCTTCTACTAGTCTGATAAAAGTGTCATTTTCTAGATACAGTAAAAGCATTTACAGCTGGAGATAAATTTACGCATTGACCTATGACCATGGAGAAACTTCAAGATGTATGTCCGGCAAAAGTGTGTGGAGAATCGTTGTTTGCAGATTATTTTTGTTACATTTTTCCTGAGTGCTATGGGTTTTAAGCTGGAAAGTGTTTGAAAAACAAATTTCAATAGCAAATGGGTCACATGACTTATCACAGGTAAAGACGAGGGGTTTGGGGTGGACATGATATTGTGCAATCCTGATGGTCGTTACTATCGGAACCCATCCACTGTAGTAGAGGAAAATGTAAAACTTGTTTCTGCAATACTAAGTTCAATTTTTATGTATGATAAATTATGCTTTTGAAAACTAGTCCATAGACTACTAAATTCATTTTCAAAGAAAAAGAAGAGAAAAAGCAACAAAAACACAAAGATCACAGCATCTGCAGTTAACTACGTGGCAAGTAGCGGTGCGAACCTATTGTGGTACACAGCGGTGATGCTATGGGGGGGGGGGGGTGAATTGCCCCACAGTTATTATTTTTTCCCTATGCCCAAAATTTAGTTTAACTGCTTTTCAGCAGTACAAAATTACACTTACATATTTTTGTTTGCCCTCCCTAAAGCCCCCCTCCCCAGATTAGCAAATGTTGTGCCGCCGCTGGTGGTACAATGTAGACACCCCTAAACACTTCCAAAAAGTTCATGTTATTTTGAAGGAAAAAATCATTCTAGCTCAAAGTTTTTTCTTTTAAGGAAAGAACAAATAGTGTTCTTTAATATCCGAAAGAATAAACAAATCTGTTCATTCTCACCAATCAATATTTGTAGTAGAACAAAAAATGGAATCGCCTATCTGCTGGTTTGTGTACACTGTTTTGCATACAAGTCGGTGTGTTCTGACAGCGACTATGTTAACAGTCATGTGCACTGGAGGTCATACAGTAGTGGCAACGCAGTGTACACAGAGCGGGTAAAAGTGTGCACACAATTTTATTGGAATTTGAAGGAGCTCTGCTCAATTGTGCAGCTCATTTGGGAATGAGAAGGTACCAACGATTTTGATTTTGACTGCGTCCAACCCACCCCCGGGTAAAGGCAAAAATTCAGGGGTGAGAGTCATAGCCGAAAAAAGGTCTGAAACATAGGATAAATTATGCTTTTGAAAACTAGTCCATAGACTACTAAATTCATTTTCAAAGAAAAAGAAGAGAAAAAGCAACAAAAACACAAAGATCACAGCATCTGCAGTTAACTACGTGGCAAGTAGCGGTGCGAACCTATTGTGGTACACAGCGGTGATGCTATGGGGGGGGGGGTGAATTGCCCCACAGTTATTATTTTTTCCCTATGCCCAAAATTTAGTTTAACTGCTTTTCAGCAGTACAAAATTACACTTACATATTTTTGTTTGCCCTCCCTAAAGCCCCCCTCCCCAGATTAGCAAATGTTGTGCCGCCGCTGGTGGTACAATGTAGACACCCCTAAACACTTCCAAAAAGTTCATGTTATTTTGAAGGAAAAAATCATTCTAGCTCAAAGTTTTTTCTTTTAAGGAAAGAACAAATAGTGTTCTTTAATATCTGAAAGAATAAACAAATCTGTTCATTCTCACCAATCAATATTTGTAGTAGAACAAAAAATGGAATCGCCTATCTGCTGGTTTGTGTACACTGTTTTGCATACAAGTCGGTGTGTTCTGACAGCGACTATGTTAACAGTCATGTGCACTGGAGGTCATACAGTAGTGGCAACGCAGTGTACACAGAGCGGGTAAAAGTGTGCACACAATTTTATTGGAATTTGAAGGAGCTCTGCTCAATTGTGCAGCTCATTTGGGAATGAGAAGGTACCAACGATTTTGATTTTGACTGCGTCCAACCCACCCCCGGGTAAAGGCAAAAATTCAGGGGTGAGAGTCATAGCCGAAAAAAGGTCTGAAACATAGGATAAATTATGCTTTTGAAAACTAGTCCATAGACTACTAAATTCATTTTCAAAGAAAAAGAAGAGAAAAAGCAACAAAAACACAAAGATCACAGCATCTGCAGTTAACTACGTGGCAAGTAGCGGTGCGAACCTATTGTGGTACACAGCGGTGATGCTATGGGGGGGGGGGTGAATTGCCCCACAGTTATTATTTTTTCCCTATGCCCAAAATTTAGTTTAACTGCTTTTCAGCAGTACAAAATTACACTTACATATTTTTGTTTGCCCTCCCTAAAGCCCCCCTCCCCAGATTAGCAAATGTTGTGCCGCCGCTGGTGGTACAATGTAGACACCCCTAAACACTTCCAAAAAGTTCATGTTATTTTGAAGGAAAAAATCATTCTAGCTCAAAGTTTTTTCTTTTAAGGAAAGAACAAATAGTGTTCTTTAATATCTGAAAGAATAAACAAATCTGTTCATTCTCACCAATCAATATTTGTAGTAGAACAAAAAATGGAATCGCCTATCTGCTGGTTTGTGTACACTGTTTTGCATACAAGTCGGTGTGTTCTGACAGCGACTATGTTAACAGTCATGTGCACTGGAGGTCATACAGTAGTGGCAACGCAGTGTACACAGAGCGGGTAAAAGTGTGCACACAATTTTATTGGAATTTGAAGGAGCTCTGCTCAATTGTGCAGCTCATTTGGGAATGAGAAGGTACCAACGATTTTGATTTTGACTGCGTCCAACCCACCCCCGGGTAAAGGCAAAAATTCAGGGGTGAGAGTCATAGCCGAAAAAAGGTCTAAAACATAGGATAAATTATGCTTTTGAAAACTAGTCCATAGACTACTAAATTCATTTTCAAAGAAAAAGAAGAGAAAAAGCAACAAAAACACAAAGATCACAGCATCTGCAGTTAACTACGTGGCAAGTAGCGGTGCGAACCTATTGTGGTACACAGCGGTGATGCTATGGGGGGGGGGGGGGGTGAATTGCCCCACAGTTATTATTTTTTCCCTATGCCCAAAATTTAGTTTAACTGCTTTTCAGCAGTACAAAATTACACTTACATATTTTTGTTTGCCCTCCCTAAAGCCCCCCTCCCCAGATTAGCAAATGTTGTGCCGCCGCTGGTGGTACAATGTAGACACCCCTAAACACTTCCAAAAAGTTCATGTTATTTTGAAGGAAAAAATCATTCTAGCTCAAAGTTTTTTCTTTTAAGGAAAGAACAAATAGTGTTCTTTAATATCTGAAAGAATAAACAAATCTGTTCATTCTCACCAATCAATATTTGTAGTAGAACAAAAAATGGAATCGCCTATCTGCTGGTTTGTGTACACTGTTTTGCATACAAGTCGGTGTGTTCTGACAGCGACTATGTTAACAGTCATGTGCACTGGAGGTCATACAGTAGTGGCAACGCAGTGTACACAGAGCGGGTAAAAGTGTGCACACAATTTTATTGGAATTTGAAGGAGCTCTGCTCAATTGTGCAGCTCATTTGGGAATGAGAAGGTACCAACGATTTTGATTTTGACTGCGTCCAACCCACCCCCGGGTAAAGGCAAAAATTCAGGGGTGAGAGTCATAGCCGAAAAAAGGTCTGAAACATAGGATCAAAATTTTAGGAGTGTGTTGAAGCGATGGTATTTCCACCTTTTGATAACCTCTTTTTGGTAACTCCTTGATTTCAAGGAGTTTCTGGAAAGTATTCTCAGAGCAGGAGATGTAGATCAAACAGCAAGATTTATTTTTTATCTGAAGTAAGAAATAACTGTTTTTATTTACTAGGCAGAAATAAACAGGGCTGCATTCAGATGTCTGGAATTTGGGCAACGTGACACAGGTGTCAGCACTGCACTAGTGTGACCCCTGCAAGTGGTAGTGGGACCAAGGGCCAAGTTAATGGGAGGAAAATACAGAAAGAAAAAAATGATTTGGCCCAAGTCCTACTTCCACCAGAGGGGTTCACACTGAGTGTCACCTTAGTCACCTTTTCCAAAATCCCGGCATTGCCCAAAATCCAGGCATACAGTTTTTCAGATTTTTTTTTCATTAGCCAGTTGCATCTCTCGAAACAATCAACCAAGGATTTTCAATGTGTCCTTAAGTTTTTCCCAAAAAACAGCCGTGTGTATTTAAAAAAAATTATGCCTTATAAGGGACACATGTATGTATTATCAGCTTTTTATTGACATGCTGCGTAGTCTCAAGAACAATAAAAGGTGTGTTACGCAAATTCCAACCTGGTGTGACCTATCAACCCTAATTCTGGAACAAAATAATGTTAAAAATATGTATTTTAATTAAGTTTAACTGGAGTTGTTTTTATTGACTATCGTTTCATTTATTCAAACTCTTCTCTACAGCATAACTCAAATATGGAATAGAATTCACACAATTGAACCTCAACATGAAAATCATGTCATGATGACGTCATCAGATGTTGAACTGCATTAAATCAGAAGGGAAGTTGAAGCGAAACATATTAAAAAGCTGTAATTTTAGCTCTGCAGACAATTTGAAACAACATTTTTACATAGTTTCGGTGCATGACATTTTGTTCATGACTCTTTCAAATATATATGTTATCAACATTCACAGTTCCCTACAATGACAAGTTTAAAATTGTATTAAAACCCTAACTACCCCAGGCCTGTCAAAGTCCAACAGATGGTTTTGTTTGACTTTGAATGGTTTAGTACTGTGAAGGTCTGTTCTGCTGTTGGACTATGGATGGTTTAGTACAATGGTTTTGGGCATTGGTGTTGGACTTCGGCTGAGTGTGGATAGTGGTACTGTGTTGTGCAACACTGTTGGACTGAAGTGTGGAATAAAGCCATTGTTTAGGGAAATTATGTTATGTATGTGTGCAATGCTTGGTTCACTGGGTATGCATTGAAAATTTGCTAACATGATTCAAAATTGTATTTTTTCTTCTTTTGCTTCTTTTAAACTCTGTACATTGATTATTAAACGTTTGAGAAACAATCAAAATCTAAAACTTGATTTACTCGTAAAGTACAATTGTGTGTGTGCGCACGCTTACGACGACATGCCGGGCACGCGACGAACTGTCACTGTTGTATTAATTCAAACTCTTCTCTATAGCATAATTCAAATATGGAACTGAATTTAATCTTGAAAACTATCAGACAATTCATCGCGTTTTTGTCATAGTGATGAATCAGTATTTTGGGGGAAATCGAGGTTTGAACGGTTTTAGGGTTGTTTTTGTTTCTTGTTTCATTTCTGAAATTTTTAAATGCAAATTCTGGACATTTTTAGAGTTACAGACACCCCCAATCGGTGAATCGGCCCGGCAAAAAGTAACATTTTGTTTGTGTCATACTGATGAATCCTTTCAGTGAGTTAGTAGCCCTTTGCATATACGTAGTACCACTACCAGTTTATCACTGCAGGCAGAGGTGCTTGATTGTTTTTACCATATTTTTTACAAGACCTCAAGTTTTTAAACGTTTTGCTATCTCAAACTTCTAATATCTTTGAATTTTAACCAAGGACATCTCTAACACTCAATGAATTTGATTGTATCGTAAAAAGGTATGTAAAGTCTAGAATTTCTTGTTTCGATCACGTACACGTAGGTTTGTGTACAAACACATGGAGGCAAATACACGCGGTGTAATTTTTATTTTTTTACATAGTGACAAATAAGCGGCGAATCAGCATACGTTTGTGCACAAAATCAGCATAGGGCACAAAGATTTTTTTTTACATAGTGACGAACAAGTTCAAGACATTGTTAAGAGTATTTAAACAGTATATTTTTCCAAAATACACATGGGTACATGACAAGACAATATCCCTCAACTAACTAATACAAAAATCTGATGAATTTGTTATTAAGTTTAAGTGAAAAGTTGACAAACTTAAAAATTGATTTACTCGAAACGTGTTATTTGCCAATTCATCACTATGACAAAAACACAACGAATTGAACATGAAGACGCCATAAAATTAATGACGTCATCAGGGGTCAAATTACAATCATTCAAAAGTTTAATGTTTTAAAAAATCATAACTCTTGAACCACACATTGGATTTTTACAATCTCTACTTCAGAAAGATCTTTAAAAACTGAACAGACGCTACAAATTTGACTCTGATTTGTCTTTTTCTTTTTGGTCAAACGGTTAAAGCAAAACCGTCATAAAAGCCCTAATTTTAGCTTGAAATGTATGAAGTGATCATTGGACAATTTCAACCTTTAATGAAATTATTCACAAACACCTTGTTTTTGTAATGTAACAAAAACTGAATTCCAAGGGGTTTTTATGGTAACTTGTGTTGTTTTTTGTTGTTGAAAGTTTTGTAAGCTTGAAGCCTGATTGCTTCATTCCTGAAAGGGCAGAGGCACCAAGGCATTTTCGTTTTAAGGGAACCTATATGAGGAAATTGTAAAATTCTCTAGTGGAACATTTCAAGGGCACCAAGGCAATGACCAGGGCTGCCTAGTTTGCAATGTTTCTCCTGGCTTTGGAGGTAGTGAGTTGGTAAAATAACATTTCTTACTAAATAACCAAAATTGTTTATCACAAGGTGTGGACTAACACATACATCATGAACAGCTCACAATGTTGAAAGGGCCCATAAACAGTTTTCTTTTTAATGCAATCTTTGGAAATGCACCTTATTTATTTGTCCTATTTTACCTTATCATCAATCTTCATTTAACTATTTTCAAGGGTATTTTGATGTCTTTTTGGTTTTATACTAATACAAATTTCCATATTCATGAGCAAAGCTATTTTCAAGGGTATATTGATGCTTTTTGGTTTTATGCTAATACAAATTTCCATATTCATGAGCAGAAGTATGATGTCGTATCAGGCAGAAACATTAAGTTGCAATAGACCTTATGCATCCGCTGCAACCTTTGAGGTCAAGTGCAGCATCAAACATGCGTTGTAGCTTTTTTGACCTCAGCTTTTTCCTGTACTAAATTCTCATAGTGACGTCATATGCATACAGTCTATTAGTTTACTTGCAAAAAGTTGACAGAATTTAGGATATTTCGTCGGTGTAAACTTTCTTTTCTTAAGTGATTCGTTGTGTCAGTCCATGGCAAAAAGCCAATGAACAGATTTTTTTTACAAGTGCTTTTAAAAGGCAAATTTGGGGGTTCACAATTTCAACAGAAAACCAGTGTCTCCCTGAAGGGTGCACTACACTAAATAGCAAGAAATCCATGCATCGAGCCTCATTAAAAAAATGTAAACCCACAACTTTTTCTGTAAATCAAAGATTTAAAGGTCCTTGCTTTTATGGATTTTTGATAAATGGTCCAACATTGTGCCCCTGGGGTTGTTGACTTTCAACCTGGAGCATTTTGGGTAGACTGGCACTCTTAAAATGGCCCTATTTTGCTAAACAGTGTAGGGTCATTTTTCCAAGATGAAGTCTGGCCAGTTTACTCATTCAGGAGTGTTTTTATTTTGGATCAGCCTACCAAAAATTCTCAACGGCTAACCTACTAAAAATTGAAAAGAAAAATGAAGTTCAGTTGTAAGAAAATAGATTTGATTTGTTTTCTAGAGGCTGAGAGACTTTTAAGTATTTTTGAATATTAATCATTTAGCATTGGTTGCTATGGGAGCCTATTTAGTGTGGTGCACCCTGAAATGACGTTATGGCAACAGTGCCCTCAGTTGTCCACAAAAGCATTAAACATTTTAAATGTTTAAAGACACTTTTCAATCAAATTAACCAAAAAAGGATGTCAACTAGTTTTCAAACACTAAAGAGAATTATAAAGCAGGACAAAATATATTCCTGTGAAATATTCACTTCATTTTTAATTGTTAATAATTTAATTTGAATCAAAATTTTTATTAGGGGTTTCGGCCCTACAGCCCAGAATTTTTTCTTGTTTTGTACAGCTTCTTTTTTTTTCTTGATTTTTTTTTTAATTCCCACAGGTTTTGTACATGAATTTTGTAGGAAGACCTAACATCACATCGATACAAGTTTAATATATTGTAGCTTAGCTTACTCTAAAAATGTTTGAGGTCATCAATATTCGAATTACATTAAATCAAAAATGTCTATTAGATATGTCATATTTCTTGAACCACATGACATAAATTTATAATCTTCACACAAGTTTTGTATTTCAGTAAGAAAGGTTCATTTCATGTACAGATATGACCTTTTCTTCTGCTCCAAACCGGAAATTGAAATGAAACAAATCTATGAGGTCTTTAATTCCCAATAATAAATACGTTCCATTGAAAACATACAAAAACCTTTAAAAGTTGCAATATTTTTCATTCCCAAAGGTTAACCATGTTTAAACACTTTTTTACCATGTCTTCACTACACTTTTAAACATGGCCACTTGATCTACTCTCGACCAATCAGAACGGATAAACTGTCTTAGGTATTTACAAATAGCACCCCCACCCCCCCAATATCTGAAGTAAATAAAGGAGGTAATTTCAATTAAGTTTGTTTTAAAAAGCTAGATACAATTAATTTTGACATGTAACCTAATTAGTATATTCTCTAGCAGTGCCTTGTATGATTATGTGTAATGCCTTGCCAAAAAAGAAACATCCTGAAAAGCTGTAAATTACTACTTTTTGTAAATTACTAATAACAATTATTGAATCAATGACTGCGGTCAAGGCACACACAAGTTCAAAGCTGACTTCCCCAACTTTATTTTTGTCACATTTTAAGGTCAGGTGGAGTCATGTTACGAATACAAGAGCATTATTACTAGGGCTGATCTAATACACAGTCCAAAAAATCCAACAATATCCAACAAGTCTCAGGAACTACATGTATTATATATAAACTTGAGTGATTTCAGTTGAACATGTGAATCTCAAATTAATGGACACAAACTTCATCAAAAAGAGTGGTTTTAATTATTACCTTTCATTGGATACAGTTTGCGCCCATCACTTTGCATTGTTGTGAAGATGTTCCACTAGTAGATAATGATGTCCCCATGATGTAAGACGAAAGACAGCTGCAGGTGGTGAAAATATTAAGGTTGGTTACTGAATCAACTTGTATCATCAAAGAAAGAGAATAAATATTGTTTGTGTTTTACCAATACACCGATGTGTGTTAGAGCACTTTATACTTAGTACTTTCCCCAAGTGCTGAGACAAAAACAATCTACAGGCATATTACTCTGGTGGGATTCAAACCCACGACCTTTGCCTCTCCAGAGCAGATGAATTACCACTAGACCACTGAGATTGCCCGGGTAGTAGAGGCAGTTTGAATCATTTAATTTAGCAGCGGGTACCGCAACATTTTAATAGATGTTAAAATTTGCATCAGGATTCACCGATGTATTTTAAACATTGTTTACTCAGTTCTTTCCCAGAGTGCTGTAAAAAAAAACACACACACACAGGCATATTACTCAGGTGTGATTTGAATCCAGACCTTTACCATTCCAGAGCAGGGCCCAATTTTATAGAGCTGCTTAAGCAAAAAAAATTGCTTAACAATTTTCTGCTAAGCAGAAATGAGCAGGATACCAGTAACAAATTGTACCTAAGACATAATAATAATAATAGCAAAACTTATAATGCGCACATATCCATCCTAAGAGTGCTCAAGGCGCCTACATCAATACAATACAAATAATCTATACAAAAGCTAACAAATATATACATGGAAAAATGACAATGAAAAATGCAGTTACAGTGGGCGAGAAAAGGCTAGAGACATCAAATATGTTTTGAGTTGAGATTTAAAAGTACTTAAGGAACTAGAAGTTTGAGTGCGCAGCGGTAATGAATTCCCCAAACGAGGAGCAGCTGTTGCAAACGCCCTATCTCCCCAACTTCTTTTGGAACGAAGCTCAAATAGTTTTGGGAATCTAGATGATCTTAAACCAGGACGAGTGACTACAGGAGAGTGACTCAGGGAAGAAATGTATCCAGGGGCTAAGCCATTGAGGGTACGATAAGTTAACAGACAAATTTTGTAGGAAATTTGGTCTCAAACAGGGAGCCAGTGAAGAGATTTTAATTTCGTTTTGCGGTAACTGATTAATTTGATTGTTAGGTAAGCCAAAAAGTAAAGAATCACAGTTATCAAGATATGAAGTGACAAAGGCATGAAATGTAAAGTCGAGAATTTCTTACATTTCATTCATGTACACATAGGTTTGTGTACAAACACATGGAGGTGAATATATATAGGGTTGTCTTTTTTTTTTTTACATAGTGACGAGTGAGCTGCATGTAAGCATACAATTGCAGGCCTCTACCTTAAGCTTCGGAGGGTCAAGGCCACTTGGCCTCAAAGGCTCCAAAAAAGAAAGGGGCACCAAGGCCAACTGAAAGGGCACCAAGGCCATTTTAAACTTTTATTTGTTGATGAATTATTTAGTTATTTTGCAGCACTTCTTGCATTGCAAGTTGCCCCAGTAACTTACCCATTTTCACCCCCCCCCCCCCCTTAATCATAGTTTACATTATATTACTCCGTGTGTGCAGGCACATGCACTAACACAAGGTTTGAATGTGGTTTCCTGTAACGCTCAGGTCTCCGACCCTCGTATAAGCGTTACGGTTACTGTAACTACACCACCCCCAACTCTCCAAGGGAGATAAACAAACCCCATCCACCCCACCCCAACCCCGAGGCTCAACAAAATCCGCTGATCCGGAAAATTAAACCTTGTGGAATATAAAATTCTTGAAAAACAATATTCTTAAAAATAAATATAATTATGAAAATTGAGAACGAATCCCCCCCCCCCGGCAAATAATTGGCCTACTAGTACTACTACTACCTAGTAGTAACGTTAATACAGTCTGACAGTATATGGCTGGAACGTGCATGCCGACGATGCTGACGTTTATTGATTGCCTAGACTGTAATTTGTAAACAAACTCACCCCAAAAACGCGTCTAAACGTGGCACTTTGCTGCCGCTCCAACCCTTTTAGCTTCCCGTTTTTTTTTAAGCCTTTTATGGGATGGCATGCTGATTAATCGTTACGGTTAAGTTGATGTAGTATAAAATTAGGGCGCAGTGTACACAACGTGTACATAACTTTTGGCAATGAAAAAGAAAGTCGCAATGTCACAAACTTTTATCCAACACAACAAACCTTGGACACAGCGAGACCGGCGAGATAGCGAGGGAAAAACATAGACTGGATCCCGCCCCGGCCGCTCGCCTCCCGGCCCCCCATCCACTCAATAGACAGATAGAATCAGTGCCAACATGTGTAATTTAGTGTAGGGACTTGTAGCCAGTTTATACATGAGAGTAGTCTGGTGCCGTGTTTCAGTAGTAAACAACTCAACTACGTTTGATGTGGTTGCCGTGCCGAGTTCTCCACTTCGGTACAGTAGTAGTACTAATAAATGCATGGCGCGACACATGATGGCAAGCATTAAGAAAACTAGTAGTAGTAGTGTGCGAAAGCGTACTCTACTTATACGGAAAAGGGCACGACGGCCAAGTGGCCGTAAGGTACGTATTTATGGTGGCCGCTGTTAAGGTCGAGGCCTGCAATTGTGCACAAAAGCAGTGGGGGAGGCCGCAGATTTTTTTCCATTGTGATGCACAAGTTCAAGACATTGCTAGGAATATGTAAACAGTATATATAAATAGGTATGCCTACATGACAAGAAAATTTTACTTAACCCACAGATACCAAAATTTGATAAATTCAGAACTAAAGGAACTACAAAAAGTATCAGTGAAAAGTTGACCAACTTGAAACTTCATTTAGGCCTAGGGCCTACTCAAAACGCGTTAGTTACCAATTCATCACTATGCGAAAAAAATGATATTACCGGAGGTTAAGAGCCATGACTTATAAAGATTGCCCATGTATTCAGTTTCGGCAAAAACGACGTATCTGGCTGCCACTTTATCTCCCTTAATTTAGGTAAAATTATATCCTTACATGTCTAGCAAGGTTGACAGAATGTATGCACAGAGAGGAACAAGCACTTTGAGCAATTACAGTGTCGATATCATGAAAAAAAAAGCCAATTTCACGTCTACATTGGGCTTGACAACGCTACTCGCTAAACACCATTTTAGTTTGTTTGAGCATGAATGCGCAAAAGTTCGAGCCGAGCGATGAAATGTCCCCTTGATTTTTGTTTTTTTAAGGGCAAATAAAGCACAACATTCATTAAAAAGTCTAAAAAAATCCATTAGAAAGTGGCAGCCGGATATGGAAACTTTTCCCTTTCTAAATTTAAATCTAATCTTTTATGGCCACTCTGTCTGGGTTTGGCTGGGGCCTGCATGGAGTCCCAGGGTGTCTGGGTGTTGTACTTGTGTTAGGGATTTCAGGTAAAAATTTCCAAAACTCCCCACTGCATAAAAAGGAGTGTCATTGGAAAGGCCTCTTCATGTGGAATATATTGGTCTTTGTTTCAAGAAAATCAGACTTTTTCCGTTCTTAAGATATAATATTTTAAAGTATTAAGAAAACCAGCTTTTTTCGGACAACTGATTGTATTGGGGTATATGGAAGGATACGGCACCATTTTGTGTTGTAGTAAATTTCCTGGCAGCGATCAAGGTGAGTGTGGTGTGTGTGTGTGTGTGTGAGAGAGGGCGATCAGTACACAATATACCAGTAGTCAGTTCCCCGATTCAACGTGTATTCTGAAAGCGCGAAACAACACAGGGAACTTCACTATCAATCAGTGTAAAGCTCCCGGATGGCAGAACTTGATCAGCCCACTCGGAACATACCATTTTAAAACGGGTTGGGCGCTTGACTTTCTTTCACAAAATAACCATAAATCAAAGGTAAAAATGAAGTATAAACATTAATTTTTCCAAATAAAACCCAAACGAGCGAAAATAAAAAAATTTATGTGATAAAAAATGCCTCTAAAATGTTCTTTTTCTTCTCATTTTTAAAATTCTCGTCCGATTTTTTTGTTCTACCCCTCAAAATGTAGCCCATGAACCCCCCTTTCATCCCGTGTATTTTCTTAATGGTACGACCTTCGCAACCCATGCGCCCGCCTTCGTTAGTGCGAGTGTCGCCGACCTGAGCCTGGCAAAAAATGCGGCCATCGCCTGCTCACGCGGAAACCCCCAAATTGGTGATTTTTTCGATCTTTCTCACTCTGTAACTTAGTTGCGATAATCGTAACCCTCCATCCTCCCGACGGTCGGAGACCGGAGGGTTACGAGATAAGACTGATATTATCGGTGTAACTAGCAGTTTTGACCAGTTTTTGCCAGACTCGTGATCAGATTCGTCCTTTTTTTTCCACTTTCCAAAATCATGACAGACATTCTAAACACAAGGAGTTGATCTTTATTGTATGACAACGTCATCTGGAACCCTTAAAACAACATCATGAAAATATTTGGCAGAAAAAACGACAAAAACTTACCAAAAGACTGACCGAATATATCCATAATCCATAGCGGGGCCAACTAGTGATTTTGAACGTCGCACTTGCTTGGCAACAACCAATCAGCGTGACCCAACCAAACACGCATCTGGACGAGCCATGGCTGTCGTATGCGTATCGGCCATTCCAGCTTGCAAACTCACCGCCTGTGTGTGTAAGCACCGATCCCCCCCGGACCGAGTGCGCAGGATGCAGGCTATGTACACACACAGGCGGTGAGTTTGCAAGCTGGAATGGCCGATACGCATACGACAGCCATGGCTCGTCCAGATGCGTGTTTGGTTGGGTCACGCTGATTGGTTGTTGCCAAGCAAGTGCGACGTTCAAAATCACTAGTTGGCTCCGCTATGGATTATGGATATATTTGGTCAGTCTTTTGGTAAGTTTTTGTCGTTTTTTCTGCCAAATATTTTCATGATGTTGTTTTAAGGGTTCCAGATGACGTTGTCATACAATAAAGATCAACTCCATGTGTTTAGAATGTCTGTCATGATTTTGGAAAGTGGAAAAAAAAGGACGAATCTGATCACGAGTCTGGCAAAAACTGGTCAAAACTGCTAGTTACACCGATAATATCAGTCTTATCTCGTAACCCTCCGGTCTCCGACCGTCGGGAGGATGGAGGGTTACGATTATCGCAACTATCTGTAACTTTGATAATTCTGTTTGTATTGGATTGAAACTTTCAGAGATTTGAGACAAGATATTTAGTAAAACTATCAGGATTACAAATTTTATGTTGGTGATCAGGTTTTTTAATAATGTTTTTAAAACAACATTGAGTACTTTTTTCGCGAGTTTGTCCGAACGAATTCGTGACATCACTGAAATCCCTACTTGTGTAGCAATAGCATGTTGAATTCAGTGTGTCTGGTGTGTACAATGCTGTAAAAACAGCCCACTTGTACTAGCACTAGACGGCAAGTAATTTAAAGTAATATTTAACTTAGAGGCCTGACACTGTCATTCAAAACTCTAGACTGTCTCCTCCCTCAACCTGTCAACAAGCTAGACTCCCACCTTTTTTGCCAATCTGATGAATTAACTAATTTACAATGGAATTTGTTCTTTTCAATGCCGTAAATAAATTGTGCCGTTGGTTCAGGTCGACACATTGACATCGTACCTTCTTTGCAGCAGCGTAGCCACTTGTGGGTGGGGCCTGGTCCTGGAGGGCACATGCCCCCCACCACAAATTTTCATTGCCACCCCCCTCCCTAAAAATTGTAGATACATGTAATTCATTTTTAGAAATGGCCCCTGGGCCTCCCACTGAAAAGCAGTTCCCCTGTGCCCCTGCAGTGAAAAAAATCCTGGCTACGCCGCTGTGCCCATGCAACAGCCTGAGCAGACGTTTTGAAAAAGTAACAATTGCATTTCACAATTTTTGCAGCCTATGTGACACATTTTCTAGAATGAATTTAATTGTACTTTTACAAATTATGGATGCAAGAAAACTTACCGTTACTTTTCGTTTCGTTGGTTTTGGTGCATATTTTTAATTTTTCAGGATGTTTTTCGATAATTCTCACGGCGACTTGAACACCGACTCGTGGTTGCACGGAGGGTTCAGAAAGGCCGCGCACGCACATGTCCAGCAGCAAGTTGCCCGACTCTCACGGTAAACACAGGGAAGCTTTGGGAAAATGTCACCGGCACCAGACTAAGAATGGCTAGCCTCCGGACGCATTTTTCTACTTTGTGTTCAGCCAATCACATTGACGTATCGTCGAAAGGCCAGGGATGTCCAAAAATGATAATAATGTGATTGGCCGGGGTGAATAAGTGTTTTGCATAATGTCTAAAAAGTTAAGCCATTGAATTACCAGTGGAAAAGGGGATTGATTGTCTACGCTGTTGAATTGCCGAGGCCAAACAATCCTAAAACAACTAGGTAATAGAACTCTACATGCTGACATTTCTTCAAGAAAGATTAAAGGCAAATAAAGATCCATCTGAAGAAAACCGTTAAATCGGAAAAAAAAATCCTGACAAATCACAGGCCTGAAATTATTTTTGCTTTAAAACATGACAGAATTAGAATTAAGTTTTAATTTTTCTTTTGTGGAATCAAGATGCGAATCACAAATAGGGCCTAGTTAAACATAAGCAAGTACCAACAACTCTCAAGCTAATTGCAAAATTGTTTATCAGCACTTCAACTTGAGAAAATGCCCTTTTTTTAACAGTCGTCACTTCAAAAAAAATTCAGACAATTACTTTCTTTAAGGAAGTTGATTAATTGAAGCAACATTTATAAAGTGCTGCATACTGTTTGGACTTTTAAAATTAAAATCACCAGCAAAGGATCCCAAAATGAAAGAAAAAACATAAAGTTTCATTTAAATACTTTTGTAAGTATTTGGTATCTGTGAAAGCATCAGCAACCATCCCAATTTAAAGCCGACAGTGACACTCAAAAATCTCATAAAAAGGCCATGTCCGAATCAAGTGACTTTAGCTGCGGCTATGGCTGTTGGCTGCAATGACAATGCTGGAAGATAGAACTTTTCGGTCTTTCAGCCATAACCACTGCCGAAGCCATCAAGTCGGACATGGCCATCACATAAATTAGGCAGAACAAAATGGCCACGCAGGTGGCAATATCATCAATAGTCAAACCTCTATGCTCATGTCAGGGGCAGATCCAGGATTTTCCAAACGGGGGTGGGGGGGGGAGGGGGGGGCATGAAATTTACCAATCAAGCAGCAAATGATGATTGAAGTTGTGGCGACTGCAAGCGTGTAGCGTGAAGCCTTAACAGCGTGGGGTCCAGAGCCCTCAAAAGTAAGGGAGAGAGAAATGTCGAAAGTTTATTTCTCATTGCAAGTGGGCAGGAAGATGTCTTCATTTTTTTTTTTTAAGGAAAAATTATGGGGGGGCGTGCGCCCCTCACGCCCCCCCCCCCCCCCTCGATCCGCTCCTGCATGTATATCTTTTTAAAACAATCACTTCATGGAACCAAAAACCTACTTTTAATTTTAGGAACTCATTAGGCCATGGAGTATGATCATCAAACAAACAACTGTTATTTGATGTTGTTTGTTTTGACCCACTGCTAAGATTAAAACCAGCCTCTTGTCACAGGGCACGCTCGGTGGTTTAGTGGTAAGACATCTACTCTAAAATGGCAGGGGTCATGGATTCATATCCCATCCAAGTAGTATGCCTGTGGATTTTTCCACAGGACTCGGGGAAAAACGAGTATCCAGTGGTTATCACACATCAGTGTAGGATATAAAAACCAAAATAAAATATTGTTATCTGTCAAAATGTTTGTTATGGACTAAAGTTTACAAGTTCAATTAAGCTAAACATGTGCTCACATGAGATCGAGTTTAAACTTTAATTAGAGGAAATAGTTGCTTTCTATTATCATATCCAGATCAAAGGTTCACATGCTCTTTTGGATCACTGCTGAAAAGCTGAAGCTGAAGCAGTATAAATTATTTTGCGATAAAATTAAGGAGGAAAAGTAAGGGCTGTATCATACAATTAAACATTTTGTGCAATGTCACTTGACTTGTAAACCATCTACTGTGTAAACTCTACTCTACCAAAATATAAAGGGCGCAGGCAATACATCTTGACCTTTAAAAATGAATCTCTATCCACAAGTATATAAAAACCTACCAAATTAAACGCTTTCTTGTTTTTTTCAGAATGAGCACAAGACAGCTAGCACCTTTAATTTCTCACCAAAGATAAAAGTAATTATTTACAATGTTTAAATTACATTACGTGGTGTACTGAGGTTTAATTGACTAAGCTACTCAAAATTAATTTCAGTGAAGAAAAGAAAAGAAATAACTGCTGCAAACTTCTAAAAACCAACCAAACTAACCGGTAATATAAATGGGATTAAATCCAAAATGTTGTAATGGTCTCATGTTTTAGCCGATTTGCCTAGCCACCGTACTTTACAAGCTTGCCACCAAACTAGATTTCCTTGGTTCTAAACTTCCCATGATACTATCGAGGTTTCATGATAGAACATCCATTTAATAAGCGAGGTGTATTGTGTTATCAAGATACGTGACGGCCTCGCTTTTCAGCCACAGTGGCTGTCATGATAATATGACCACCCACTTATAAGTGGGTACATGTTTCAACTCCAGCAGAGTCTTTCTCAATAGCTAAATGACAGCATAACACATATCAAATTTATTCTAGTAAATCACAATAGCACCCATAGAACAGGTGCAAGAGCACTGTACTGTGAAAGTGGATTACCAAATATTCTTTTTAATCAGAGCAATGTTCTTTTAATATTCTTTAACACATTTTAGGCAGGTAAATGAGTAACCAGTGGTAGTACATGTAGTAAATTTATAACCAGACAAGCTCTCTTCAACAAGGGATATTTTTTTTACCAGCCGACAGCTACGTAGAATTAACCTTTGACCTCCGAATGCCATACGGAGGTAACCTCTATGAGCATCTAGTCATCCAAAATCATCTACACTTGTATTGCTACTTACAACAATGAAATATTTCACACCAGTTTTTAAGTAGAATATATTGAACATGAAACAAAAAGTCACTTAAATTTGCCAAAAATGAATCGGCCATCTACACAAATATTATAGAAACAGCATAATTTGTAATTAGCACAATTAAACCATCATTTATGTAAAACTAACGAAGGCAAAGTAAAGATATTTGGGCAGCAAAACATCATTAAGAAAATTAAATCATAACAAAAAAGATTACTGACTGCAAGGTTTTAACTTAACTCTGAGGATGTAGCTTTCCATACAAGTTAGATTAAGTCAAATTAACCACACCTGTTGTACCCTTTCTCTTTGGTTGTACCTACCAAACCCATACAACCAGAGTTCCAAGTAATTTTTGAGACTTTAAGCAATGTTTACCAAGTACTGTTTAGTAACAATTCAAGGTCTACTCCCAGGTTGTGCACAGAATGCCATGATATTGCGTTACATAAATGACAAGTTCCACCATTCTTATCTAGTTGAAACACAAACATTTTAAATTGTCATAACTTGATTAATCAGTCAAAGCGTAAACAAATAAAATATACATTGAAATAAAGATCAATGGTTAATAAACTTGAGTGTTGATAATCGTTTTGTTATAAGACGTTAGATATTCATTTTTAATATACAGTCAAGTAAAATTAACACGGGTGAATATACATAAAAAATTACCAATACCACTGATATGATAACACTGCATTAGGTCTAACATGATTTTCAAAAAAGCAATGGGAAATTATTGCACAAGTACAAGACAAGCACAGTATTTTTTTAAGTTATTTTCTTTTTTAATCCCTGGTTAAATATTTCTAAAATGCCAATATGTGATGTGTTATGGGGAACTCTTGTAGACAGAAAACTAAGTTGGCAGTCTTTAAAAGTCTTTGGCAATGGCAGTAAAAAGTGTCTATCATCTTTCTAGTTTATGTTAAATGGTTACACTATACATCATGCAGACTTCTGTGCAATAGATGCTTATGTTTGTATAGTAGGAAGCTCTCTATAATGGAATCATGACCATAAATATCACAGTGATCTTCTTCAGAACAAGATGACTATGTATATAGCAACATAAAAACTACACCATTAAACTGAAAATACTGATTATTGCCATCAAAGACTTAATTTTGTATCCTTCGTCTCAAAATCCTTTCGACAATTATACAGCTTTTAATCGAGGTGGATTTCTTTAACTGATAATGAGCAAACATATTTTAAAAGAATTGTGACAATAAAAGAAAAATGGACGAAATTCGACTTTTTAGAATGTTTTCATGACCTTGGGCCCTTTTCAAATATTTTGCATTAACAACAAATGAGAACTTCACTGTTTGACAGGCAAAACTTGAATAACATTACAATACTAAAGTATGTTTCGGGTGTGTGACCATAACTCTAAACACATTTGTACTAACAAAATAGATCAGGTATTACTGTTAAGCTGAAACATTCCTTTAGCAGGAATCATAATCTGTACAATCAGAATATGCAGTATTGGTGGAATGTGGATTAACCAGTTGCTGCCGGGATTCTATATTTTTTTTCCCCCATCCCCCTGACAGGATTCTTTTGGCAGAATTGACCGAACCATTTTTCTTTGAAGGTACTTCTGGCACAAAGAAACCCTGACTTGACAATGCCAAGAACAAAGATTCTCTTATTGGATCGTCTGTTTTGTTTTCTTAACTGAGATAATGTCAAATTCATGCACCGTGAATTGAAAAACATCGATCATTACCCATGGCATAGGAGTGGTACTAAACCGGGAACCATGGCTCGATTCCCAGCTCACTCTGACTTACTCCATTGAGCCAAAATACAATGAATAAACAATGGTGCAGACCTCTCGATGCCTCATCATCCTCTCTTTGGAGCAAAAGGACAATGGTCTGGAATCAGAAATTACACATAAACCACCTCATGGTAGCGAGAAAACGCCAAAATATTCAAGACCTTTTTTGGTCTTTGTGTGGGTGAAACGAAGCATTAGACAGCGCATACGTGGTCTGCGCACGCTCAGCAGTGGAATTTCCAAGCAACCTTTGCTCCTGTATTCCGATTTTACACAATAGCGTCTTTTACACGGCTTCCATTTCCAAGCAGAGGAAACATTTGTATGTAAACAAGTCATCCTGCACCACCTGGTTACCACAGACAATTATGGAAATTCCCCCTCAGAACTAGTCTACAAACCCCTAGAAGTAGCACACGCCTTCAAGCGACACATTCGACAACCTGTTGCGGTTTTTTTACTCCTCCAGATTTGGGCTTACCCATTTTTACACCAGGGGTGAACACCACCCCTCCAGGTCCAGCAAGGGAGGTGTGGCCCATCAGATCCAAATCAACCTCACGAGCAGCTTGCCGACCCTCATTGATAGCATGGACTACAAGGGACTGGCCACGGTGACAATCTGACCAAATGGATAAGGACAAATATATATATATATGTGTGTAGATAAGTTTGTACATGAAAATATCAGCCACATAACAACACTTTTACTAATGACTCTTGTGAATTTGATTTCGCCCAGTTGTCTAAGTTACAGAACAAGTACATAAAGAGATTTTTTAATGTACCATTTTTTACAAAGCAGATAGTGCCAACCCTCTTCACAATATTTGTCCTCAAGTTAGAAAGCACTTAATAAATCACATGCAGCTTTCAATGTTCAATGTCTGTGTTAAGATAACTACAGCTTGAAGAAAAATATGCTAAGATATGCATCAATGATATAAATCATGCTTACCACCAGCTGTGTAAATCCGTGGGATGCTGGTCCTATATTTGCCCATCTGTGATGCAATATTTGCCCTTGGATCCTGATCCAGACTAAGCTGAGTGATGATCCTGTCTTCAGGTCCAAGGAAACCCATGGCTAAGAGAACCAAGTCTGCCTTAAATGTTTTTTCTGTGCCTGGAATCTTCTCCATGGTATAGCGGCCAGTTGGCTCACGTTTCCACTCCACTTTGCAGGTGCGGATGCCAGAGACATTACCATTGCCATTATCAAGAAATTCCTACAAACATGGAAAGTGAAATTATTCATTTTCATTGGGAACTTATAAAACCTTGAAAGAAGTGAAGTATGTCATAACTCATTTAGTGCAAGACAAAGTTCTACATTCACCTTGATTTCTGTTGGCTGAATAGCATTTGTTCAGAAAACTTCAGCAATCTACCCTTGCAACCAGTATGGCCATGATGAATTATATTAATTCCGAACAACGAAAAACTTTCTTACCTCACTAAGAATATCAAAGTTCCTCGGGTCATGTCCGTGTTTGAGCTTCACCTCATCATGACCATAGTCAAACCTCAGAACACGTGGCCATGTTGGCCAAGGATTGCTCTTAGCCCTTGTGGGTGGTGGTTGGGAGAGAATCTCAAAAGTAGTTATACTTCTTGCATTCTGGGGACACAAATAAATACCTCAAAAATAAATTTAGACTTACAAGAATACCTGTACGAGTAGTTTGTAAGATATACATTTATATCTTCATCCAAAAGTGCATTGTACAACTAAGTATAAAATGCATTGCACAACTATAAAGCATGTTTTTGGAGAAATACATTAATTCCAATCATCTAGTTTTTAATGAACTAATCAAATAACTGACTTGTGAATGCTTCATCTAAAATGGGTGTTCACTTCTTGAGGAAACTTTTGTATAATTATGACTTGTTTTGGTTTTTACCATCATTTTCAAAGAAGTGACAACAATCTAAGTGGAAAAAGATTTCAGGAAGGGTTGCACACATACCAACACAACCTGAACTTTTCAAGGTATGTTTTGACAATTTAAAACAAAGTTGAACGATGATACTAATTCTGTACCAAACTTTTGAAGGGTTTCTTACCATACGCAGTGAGGTTCCTATGCAGTCCACGCCGGTGTCACCTCCCCCTATGATGATTATGTCCTTGTCTTTAGCATCTAAGTAGTCATTTTCATTGCCCATCTGACGTTTCTGCCATGCCCCCAAGAAATCCATGGCAAAGTGGATTCCATCAAGATTGCGACCTGATAATAATATTTACATGAACCATTTATATTACTGTGCCATCAATCTAGTTCACTATTCTGAGGCCCAGATATATTAAAGCCAGGTTCGTTAAGCTATGAATTATGAGCCCTATTTATATAACACCTTATAAATGCCAACCATGCCAGAAACACTGAGGCAAACCCCTTCTCTTAATGATAAATCTAACTAGGTTCTTTTATATGCATTACACAACACTACGGCTTTACGCCCCATCTAAAAAATCTAAAAGACAAAGCAAAAATGGTTCAGTGTTTTACTTATAAAGTGTCAAGACCGGAACTCAAACCCACACTCTGCCGATGAGAAACACCTGAGCTTCAGTTCAAGCACAAGACCAGTCAGCCGCGACACGCCGAATTGATCAACAGGACTTTTGTATGACCAATGATAAAAAGTGAAAAAATTGAATTGACGCAATATATGCCATAACAGTAATTAGACAGTAAGAATTTTTGAAACCACTACGCCTTAATGTTACAAGATATATTGCTAAGACTTTTTAATTTTTGTTTACTGTTAAATTCCTGTTTGATAATGACATAAATGTGAGAAAGAATTTGGGCGCATGAAAGACTTATTTAAAATCCCTCATGACTGCCAAAAATCCCTCATGACTCTCAAAAAGCCAAAATGCAAATACACAGTTAACTTCACATATTTTTGCGATCAATCCAAAAAGTTGATCACCATGACTTTTGTATGGCCAATGATACAATAATTAGTTTTAAATTAACACTACCTTTTATGGGTAGATCTCTAGGGCGTGTTGATCCCGTACAGAGCAGCATTGCATCATGATCTTCCAATAGCTGTTGTGGGCTAACTGTGTCCCCCACATTTGCATTAGTGACAAAAACAACACCTTCATCACGCATTAGATCAACACGGCGCTGTACAACCTGATGTATCAATTAGACAATGTGAATATTTAAACTTCAATTCTTAAGTGCTAGTGGTCTTTCTTGCTTTCTGTGACCAACCTACTAAAAAACATGCCCATAGTATTTTATTGCAGCCACACAGACACAAACACAACAATTCTAGTTTGGCCACTATAATCCCGGTTCATACTTCACGCAAAAGCAAATGTGAAGCGAATTTACATGACACAAACAATCAGTTCGCGCTGTTTTCCAATTGTGACACAAAATTGCTTTGCTTTCACACTTCACATGATGTATGAACCAGGCTTAAGACTGCTGGGACCTAGAAGTGCACTAAGCAAGTTGTTACATACAGAGCTGTCACACGCAGTAACACAACTAAACATTATTGCTATATACCATGTTTACAACTCCACAATATATACTGCAATATTAAAACCAGAGTTGAAAAGATACTTCATATAGTGTAGGCGTCTCCAAGATATAGGTTAAAGGGAAAACTCACAGTAAAACCTCAACCACCCATTTCTTGGAATCCAAACATACATTTTGTACCAAAGAAGGTCTTACTAGTGCAATCTGACGTATCATAACATACTTGTAAGAACCACAAAAATAACCATCCCCACTACACAAAACCTCAAAATCTTATAATCTGATGAACTTACTGCTTTACTGAGCTTCATTGATGGAATCCCATACATCAACAATCCACCAATCCTATCACTCCTCTCATACACTGTCACAAGGTGACCGGCTTTATTGAGCTGAGCAGCTGCTGCCAGGCCAGCTGGACCACTCCCGACCACAGCGACTATCTTCCCAGTGCGAAAGGCTGGTGGACGGGGCTTCATCCACCCTTGCTCAAAGCCATGGTCAATGATGGCATTCTCAATGTTCTTGATTGTTACTGCAGGTGCATTGATACCCAACACGCAGGCTCCCTAATACATTGAAATATAACAAATAAACATCTTCGGTAAATGATGTAAATAAGGTCTTTAAATTGAGATTAACCCTTTAAAATACAAGCTAACAAACAGAGCTTTATAAAGGCTGTGTCCAAATGACAGCTTCGGTAGTGGCTGTTGCCTGATAACTGAAAAAGTCCAATCTTCAACGTTGTGGTTGCTGCCAACAGCCATAGCCATAGCCGAAGACAGTTGCAAAATTTGCACTTACCCTTATAAAAGACCAATCCATTAAGCCCCACCTACCAACGTATTGACCAATCACTTCCTTGACAATGCCACTGAAAGTCTGACAAAAGTCTGACACATTAAAATCCCATTAGAAAAGTAAATAAACCGCCGCCATTGTTCTGACACACAACAGCACACACAACTTTCCTGACTTTTGTTTTGTTTTAATTTTTTCGTATTTCTGGTGGTGCAAATCCCACAGCAGAGGTCCCTGTACAGTCGTGTAAAAGTGGTTTAACAGTGTTCCTGTCTGCACAGTTCTTTGGAATCAAGGTTCCATACCGCTCAGGTATCAGGTTCCATACCGCTCACGAAAACCATGTGCATGTGTGTATCCGATACATGTGTGTGGCCGTAACCGAACCAAAGCTGCGATCATGAAAATAAACAGCATGTGCTGTTGCTAGGCATTTGCTATGGAATGGATCAGTCTATAACTACAGGATCCTATCAAAAGAGAATGGACAACCATGTCAAACATGTCAACACTAGTTTATTATGAAAACAATGGACTTGACATATTTTATCAGCCTCAAACCAACCTTCCAAGAGTTAAATAATACAGAGCTCTTATATAGCGCAAGCCCACATATCCTAGTTGCTAGATCAAGGCACTTTACATCATTGTTAACCCTGTTCAGGAGGCACAGTGAGACCATTCCTCAAACTTTCTCAACTCCCTGGGGAGCAGAAAACCCCATGCTGCTTTTACTAGCGCTGAGGGGTTAATCCAACACAGTACTATCTCAGCCCTAGCTCACAGGTTCCTATTTATGCACCTGGGTTAAGAGAAGCAATTATGGTCAAATGCCGTGCTCAAGTACACAAGTGTCACGACCAGAAATTGAACCCACATTTTGACATACAAAGTCAAAATAAAAGGGTACACGAAACATTTAGGACAACTGCTTGAAGGAATAATGTGTAATGTTTAATGAGCTACAAACTTCTTCTAAGCCAATCAGAGGAGAATCTTGAAGATTTATTGATAGTAATCCTACCTCACACGGTGCAGGGCAACACCTTCCAGTAAACTCTGGAAAGTTATTGGTGACCTCTAACCTCTCCAGGGCATCCCTCCATTGACCTTTAAAGATGAGGTCATTCCATGAGGGGATGATATTACCAAGTGGGCAGCCTGTGTGTCCCTGGCAGAAGGGGGTGCCACAGTCCATACACCTATAGGAGAGATAATAGTAGTGCATTTTGATGAGTAACATTTTTTTCAACAGAAGGGTCAGGTTGATGGGTGGGTGAACTTTTATGATATACTGCTTTGTCACACTAACATTATACAAATAACTGATACATCTTGTTCGTACATCTGTTGAAAGACATCATATAGGGTCTGCTTTGGTATAAAGTTCAAAACAAAACAACATTTTCTGCAAGGTAATTTGATCTGATTTCATTGCCCTTTCATTAAGAATCAATACAAATAAAACATGCCGGATAATTGTGTTTCTAACTTATTCTAACTCAGGAGCATCATGAAGGAACAATCAATTTAGAATTAGTAAAGCTGTGTGCTTCCATCATGAAGGAGCTATAGCAATGTAGATTTCACAAAGGACACTTCTCCAAGGAAACTCACATTTATGTTGGAAACTTGAATGGGCTAAGACCAGAGGCAGAGCTCTTTGTAAACTCTTTGTGTTTAGTTTGCTCAATGCATTGATACAATATGAAATGCTTTACCTTGCTGCCTGAGTGCGTAGTTCCTTCTTAACTCCCTTGTGATCATAGATCTCATTCCAGTCCTTCATACGAACAGACACCTTCCGATATTGCTGATTGTTCCTCTTGTATTTCACAAATCCCCTGCGAACAAACATCAATCGAAATACAGACCTTTATCATGCTCTGGTCATCTGTGCCAGGTACCCTGTATACAATAGTGACAATGGCAGTTCTAATTCTCATATAATGAAAAGGACCAGTCTGTCTTTTCCTTCCAGCCCAGCCTTGGTTTGGATAGGCCATGTCTGAATTGGCGGCTATGGCTATGGCTGCATCCCCGCATCATCATGCATTGAAGTATAGGACCACCCTTAGCAACAGCTGTAGCCATAGCCATCAATTCAGATACGGCGTTTCATTGGGTCGAATAGAAGAAAAGGAAGATGGCCGCTCTATAATGAAGAACTACCTTGTTTTGTCCAGAATCTTGTCCATGTTCCTTTTGTCTACTTCAGCATCAGGTACGGCATCCTCAATGTCTGTCACTTTGGGTTCTATCTTCCCATTGGTTGGTTTCTCTCCATTCAACTCTAGTGGGCCATTTTGATTGGTCGATCCATTGGTAATCACTTGGTCTGATGACTCTGTCTGCTTGGCAAGGGTTTGGGCTTTCATGTTGATAAGTGCACGTCTGTACTCATTGGGGAAGACCTAAATGGATAGTTTGGATAAGTAACACTTTTGGTATGGTTTAAGATCTGTACGTTTTCTATCGCCTACAAAGTCCAAGTGGTGTGTTGGTGAACTTGAACATAGAAGGGGGAACAGTGACTTAGTGTCTTAATGAAGACATTCTAAGTCACTTAAAACATTGTAAAATGTACAAAACTATCGGTTATTCTTGCAACTTTTGAAGCCGACATTATACCATTTAAAACATTTCTCCACAAATATTTCTAAATCAAAATCAAGATTTATATTTGCACTTCAAAATAAGGCTTTAATTTTACCTTTACAAAATATTTCACTTCTTCATCCCAGTTTCTGAGTACTTTTGAGGCAACCTCAGACCCCGTCAGTTCGACAAAGTTCTTGAGTTGCTCCTTAATGAATTTAACATCAATGGTCTTGCAGACAGGTCGGAGTGTCACTGATTCCTTGTTGCACAGGATGGGAAAATTTCCTGATCTGCAAAAAGAAGAAGAAATTAAACCTTTTTAGCAAAGAAAGCATTTTTGGACAACATGTGAGAACAATATTGTCCAATGGGAGATTTTTGAACGCTAGATGGCAGTAGACTTACCAGGTAAATTTACATCATTTGCTTGGTTCTGAGCATGCGTATACATCCGAGAACAATGGATTTACCTGGTAAGTCTGCTGCAACCTAGTGCCCTCAAAAGTTTCCCATTGTCCATTATGTGCTGCTTAAAACTTTTCACACAAATATTCCGAGTCTACCTTATGGTAAGATGATTGAATTTATTCAATTTAGAAACAACTTGATTTTGTGGCATATATCACTTCAGCTTTTCAGTAATACTACATGGTAAAAACTTCAGAGGAAAGTTTCAAATAGCATCTTCCATCTTCACTTGTTTCTCTTCCATCAAACCAAAGACAACAGGCCCTGCATGTCATGCGTGTTTAACTTGTGAAGGAAACAAAACTACACGCTTAACCAGTTCCTGCCGGGATTCATTTTTTTTGTCCCGTCCCCCTGGCAGAATTCTTTTTGCGGAATTGCCAGAATTTCCAGGAAGAAACCCTTACTAGACAATGCCAAGAGAACAAAGATTCTATTTACTAGATCGTCCATTTTGTTTCTGGACCAAGAAAATGTCAAATTCACAAAGCGTGAATTGTAATACATCGGCCAATACCTATGGCATAGGAAGGGGACTAAACACCGAACCACGGCTCGATTACCAGCTCGATTGCAAACTCACTCTGACTTCATTGAGCCGAAATACAATGTATGAACACTGGTGGAAGCCTCTTGATGCCTCGTGACCTCCCTTCTTGGAACAACAGGACAAAGGTCTATAATCGAGGAATACACAAAAATCACCTCTCAAAGGCCACAAAATACGAGTATTTTCAAGACCATTTTTGTCCTTGTGTGTGTGTGTGTGTGTGTGTGCCCTGATATTCGCTGCCTTATGGAGACATTAGACAAAAGGGAAAGCAAGGAACAATGTGTCTCCATAGGGAAATTCTAAAGAGAGGGCTGCTCCATAAGGAATTTTGTGTACAAAGTCTATGGGAGGATGTTAACTACAGGGACAAAGGAAAGAACAAAAGAAGTCTCCACAAGGATGCAAAAATAGGAATGTGTGTGTGTGTGTGTGTGTGTGTGAGATATGTACACGCTCCGCAGTTGAATGACCGGGCGACCTTTGGTCCGGTGGTCCAAAATTACATAATGGCATCTTAAGACGGCCTCCGTTTCCAGGCAGGGAAAACATTTGCGTGTATTCACGTCATCCGGTTTCAACTGGTTAAACAGCTCCAAATGTTTAACTACATTCGAGACGTGCAGACTTGCATAAAAATGTTTGAAAAATCACTCAAGCCAGTTTACCTATCCAAGACATACGCAACGCCTCCAGACATCCCAGCAGCAAAGTTACATCCAGTAGGCCCAAGAATAATTGCACGCCCACCTGTCATGTATTCACACCCATGGTTACCAACACCCTACACACAAATAACAAATCAATGGTTCATTCATAATGACTAAATAATTTCAATCAATAACTACCCATTATCAATAGACCAATACACCTAACAAAGCAAATTAAAATTGAACGGTGAAACAAACAGCACTTGTTTTTCTTCCAGTTAAACAATGTAACCAACTGAAATACAAAAAATATCATCATTTATGCTATGACAAAAATGGCTGAATCGATGTTTCGATCAATATGCTCTGATCGTCTTCAGGACAATACAAATTTAAGCATTCTCCTAAAGGCAATCAGAGCATACTGATTGAAACATCCAGTTGTCAAATCACTGGTTCTTTTCAGAACCACCACAACTCATCGAGAGAGTTTTATGTAAATGGTGTCTCCGCAAAACCGAACTAGATTGTATTCCCACCATGCAAAGTTTCAAATCCTACTTAATAAACAAAACATTGTAAATTCTTTATAAGGTAAATTCAATTGGTCGAAATAATGAAATGTCCCTTACTTCACACACAGCAGTTGCTCCAGAGTTGCGTACACAGAATCTCTCAGCAGCAACACCTCTAAAGTAAGCCGTCCCCCTTGTAGCTCCATACAGGCAGACATTTCCTACAATGATGTTATCCTCTGTTTTGTAGTCTGGGGGCAAATCTTTGGGTGGATAGACAATAACTGTGCCTCCAGACAGACCCTACAGAAAATTCAATCACAGAAATGCAGAAGGATTTAGTTCTACTTGCTTTCTTGGTTGTGGAGTTGAGCCCACAGACAATAGTGCTTAACATTTTTTCTCCTAAGCAATAATAAGCAGGAAACCAGTCACAAATGGTACGTATAACAGGACATTTTTGATAGTGACATTTTTGGGTAAGCACAATTTGTGCTGAAGCAGCTCTATGAAATTGGGAGCAGGAGCCTAACTAAAGCTGTTGAGTGCTCAATATTGTGTTTGCGCAACAACATTTAAATCAACGTACCAACAGCTAGAAAGTTTTAAAAAGTGTTCATGGCTGTTTTCGAAACCATGTCTTTGGCGTCCGACTCCGGCTTAGGCTCCATCAGTTAATTTGAAAACGTGTGCTTTCAGTACAGGGCTTTAAACATGCGGCAAAGCACGACACAAAGCTGAGAAGCTGAAGCTGTGGTTTTGACAAGGGCCTATGGTAGCAATGTCAAAATACTACTGTCAAATGTAAACACATCTTCCTAATGTTATTGTGAAGTGGTGACACAATTTAAAACTAACAATTTGTTATGTTTCAAGTACCGGCACTGGAGGATTGCTCAAGTAATACATCTGAGTTTAATTGTCAATTACCTTGCCAACATAGTCATTAGAATCTCCTTCTAGTTCAACATACACACCATGGGAGAGAAAGGCACAGAAACTTTGACCTCCTGAACCTTTCAACTTAATCTTGATTGACTTCTCTGGTAAACCTTTCTCACAAAACCTCCTGATATAACACATAAGTAAAACAAAAATGAATAGAACGTCAATTGGATGTAAAGCAAACACTGTGAGCGAGGTTTGCTTCACACCAAAGAAAAATTCAAGCAGCACTTCATACAGCTCATTTTGTAAGAACCTTTCTAGAAAAACTAGCTCAAATCCAACACACTTCAAAATCTTGTATTTTCACTCTCGGATAAACATAAGCCCTTTCCGAAACCATGGCTTGGGTTTGGGCTTATGCTTCGCCAGTTGTTTAGAAAGCGTGTGCTTTCCTTAAGAGGTTTTAAACAGGCGAACAGAGCCCAAGCCATTACCTTGATTTTGAAAAGGACCATACTTAACTTTCATAAAAAACCTCTGTGAATTGGAACACAATTACATAATAAAGTAAGTAAGGTCTCTTTAAACATCCAACCGTCCCCGATTTCTTTAGGGCTCTTTTTGGTTTGCAACAGTTCATATTTTAAATGTAGTGAATTAAGGGCTTTGTCACAGGACGGAACTTGTAGGTAACCAACTGCAGTGCATACAAAATTAACCTTTTGGTAGCACATGAGTAATGACTTTGGACAGTGTCTCATACTATCACGAAGAAAATTATGTGAAAATTCGTATGTGAATTCCTTTTTTTGAAATTACCTGGAACTGGTTGCCTGTGAATTTGCTCATTGTGACAAGGCGCTTAAACTAATTTTTCTCCCTTCCAGTCTTTTAGACCATCAATGTGTATTTTCAACAAAATATGTAATTTTGTGTCCAAGATGTAGTTGGTCATTTGATCTCTTACTTGGCAATTTGGAAGCTGAGAGTGGTGGCAAATGCTCTGCTCTGACTAGTGATGTCCATCTCTAGAGATACACTATCCTTCTTGCCGTCCAACACATCTTTGGTTGCCTCTATCAGTTTATTGTCCTGTCCAAGAAAAGTTTGTTAAATTAATTATTTAACATGCAACAAGTTAATAACTGAACAAGAGAGACATGAAATCAATTCAAAACAGTTTGTACAATTAGTATTGTGGTCGTTACAAGCCAAATGTAAATCAGGAAATGGTTCAGAACATCTTTATTAAATGAAATATCTGGCTGTACAATAAACACATGGTAGACTGTTTCCAAATATTCACTTTCACTTTATGGTAAATATCAATGATATATAAACCAATCAACAAACAATGAACACAAGTGAACTAACCAATCTGTTTCCCATTTCAAAATTTTGCTCTTTACTCCCTCCGATGATATTCACCCCTACTCTCATCTCATCAGCTCGCTGTAAGATCCTGCTGAAATCCAACAAACGACACTTCTCATTGGCCCGTTGCTCAGATGCCTTGAGCTTGTCTGTACGTCCGATCATCTCCTGGAAGCTACGGAAGCCCAGCTGGGCCATAAGTTGACGAACCTCCTCAGCAAGCATGAAGAAGTAGTTGATGACGTGTTCCGGCTCACCGTCAAACTTCTTGCGCAATTCTGGATCCTTAGATCACATATATATACATGTTATCTTTCTGCTGACTGCAAGCATTTTTTTTTCATTTCAATAGTTTTGTTGATACCAGTACAAACTTTCATAATATAAAAAAAGCTGGTCATTTTGAGACCTCACTAGCAATGCTTCCCATAACAAAATGCACAAACATAAACACCCTAAACAAATTCTCTAACCTGCGTTGCCACACCAACAGGGCAAGTATTAAGATGGCATTTCCTCATCATGATGCACCCAAGGGCAATGAGAGGAGTTGTAGAGAAGGCAAACTCATCAGCACCAAGGAGAGCTGCTATTACAACATCACGACCTACACACACAAAATGTACAAACATGCATTGAGAAAGAGTAAATGAATTTACCCAGTTAGTTTCCCTTGTGGTTTATTACTTGATATTTTAAATAAAAAGTTGTATTTTTGCACTGCCATTTCCCAGGTTGTATCGTAAACTTGGGCGTGATCCATGGTTATACAGCAGTTTCAGGTTGAATGGCTTCCGACTGGCACCCCCGAACAAAGACATTGACAAAATAGGGATACCGTAAACATTAGGGTTAGATTAGCTCAGTTGGCAGAGCACCGGCACATTAATTCAGTGACAGCAAGTTCAAAGCTCGTTCTTGTAAACTTGTCTTTGTTCACCCATAAGTTGAATTAAATGTACCCAGTCCATTTCCCTTGTGGTTATTACTTACAATTTCTGTGAGGATCCAGATAGGACTTTGAATATGCCTCAATCTAATTTCCTTTTTCCAAATTTTGTCCAGTCCAATTGAGCAGTGGGTTTAGTTTTCAATTGAACAATATATTAGAGGTTTATAGTGGCCCTACCAGTTCTGAGCTGCCCATCAGTCTGTACTTTGACCCTTGACCTGAGGTCATTCAGTACCAGCGTCTGGTGTGTTTCTGAGAGACCTAGTTCCCATGGTAGCCCTGCATGCTTGATCCCTGTCCAGGTACTAGCTCCTGTACCACCATCATGGCCAGAGATGGTGATGTGTTCAGCTAGACCCTGTGCGAATCAATCAGGACACAATCTATTTAACTCCAGTGCACAGTCAAAAGCAATGTGAATCAGAATAGAAATAATACTTGCCAGCAATTCAATTTGAAGACAGTATAAAATACATAATAAACTCCTTTGATCTTAGGCTGGGGTTTTGATGTATCCGTCAATTATCCAAAAAAAAAATATATATATACATATTTATATTAAAACACATAAACAAAAACATATCTCAAACCTTCCAAACAAACTAAAACAAATGAGATATGGGGGTTGGCTCAACTTGATTTGCTTGTAGACTTAAGTTAACTTGACTTATTCGACCTGTCTTGTCAATAAAGTGGCACATGACTGGTACTGAAAAGAGGGGTAGTAGCTGCAGAGGGTAGTTTAAGGCGAAGTGCATTACTATCTAGAGATAACTTTACAATCTAGGTCTTTCCAGAATTTGTTCAAATTTGTTTTGAAATGATTTATAGACAGAGCTGAAGTGTTAGTGGTCGCAAATTGCAATAAATTTTTAAACCTTTCCAGGCATGTCATGGCCGAGCTAAGTCATCAGGGTGTGGGTTCGAATCCCAGTTGTGATACTTGTGTCCTTAATCAAGACACTTGACTATCATTGCTTCTCTTCACCCAGAGGTAAATGGGTACCTTTGAGGGCAGAGATGGTTGATGTGATTGGTTTAGCTTGGTGCACAACATTCTGGCAGCACAGGCTGTATACTCCCCAGGGAGCTGAGACGGTTTAAGGAATGATATAAATGGCCAACTGACCAGGGGTAAAAATAATGGAGCCCTACGAGTGTCACTGACTGACTGATTTGAGCGCTATATAAGAAGCCACTATTATTACTATTATTCCTTTCTGAGCTAAGAAAGTGTGCACTGCCCAGTGTTTGCTTATGTTGTATCTCTTCATGGTGCAATATCTCAATCCTCCATAAGGTTTGAAATAAATCTTATTTACCTTAGCTACACCCGCAGCAACGACCCCAACACCGACTTCAGATACCAGCTTGACACTGATCCTAGCCTCAGGATTGGAGCACTTCAAGTTGTAGATGAGCTCTGCAAGGTCCTCAATGGAGTAAATGTCATGATGAGGGGGCGGGGAGACAAGCCCTACCCCTGGGATGGAAGCTCGTGTCTTGGCAATGTCTTCAGATACCTTGAGAAATTATTAAAATATCTTTTAATTACGAGTACATCATTTCTAGTCTTGGCAACCTTGGAACCTTGTTATTCATGACATCTTGTTATAGGTATTACATATGAGATAACAGTAAGTTTTTCAACTCTTTATTGACTATGTTGTTCGTCATAATTCCACATCATCCTGGTTTACCAGTGTGGAAGGTTTGCTGTGAATTGACACATTCACTCACAATTGCCTCATCCCACAGACTGGAAAATCAAGTGTTTGGTCCTAGGTCACATAAAATAATCTCACACATAATAATTAAAGAGTACAAGTAGAATTTTATTCTCGTGATCGTCTTCACAGATCAAGTAATCCTTGTTACATTAAAGTCATAAGGAATATTAAAACAGTTCTAATAGTAAGAGCAATGTCCAGTGAGTACCTTATGAGCTGGCAGCTCTCCCCCTTCCCCTGGCTTTGCTCCCTGGGCCATCTTGATCTGTAACTCATCAGCATGTGCCAGGTAGGAACTAGTGACTCCAAACCGTCCAGAAGCAACCTGCTTGATGGCTGACCGTGTACTGTTGTTAAGATCATTGCTGATGTAGCGGTTCTCAGATTCTCCACCTTCTCCTGTATTGCTTTTACCCCCAATTCTTAGTGAATAAAACAAGAGAGTATTCAATAACTTCCCCAAGTTGCTGTTGATAAAATCTTCCGTCAACTATTGAACATTAAATCAATAGTAACAAACAACATTTGATTATTCTTATTTTGTTTCTGTTTATGCAGTTTCATTTTATTTTTATATTACATTATTATAATTATTTTTATTTTTGATTAGGGGAAGGGCGTTTGCTGTTTTGAAGAGGACTCATGAAAACCTCACTTATGCATCTAACAGCACAGGAAAGACCTAATTTCTTTCACGAAAACCTAAACCAATCTGTCACGTTACATAGCAGGAATAACCAGTAAGGCTTGTATCTTACTTGTTCATGGCACGTGCAAGTGTTGTGTGTGTCTCTATAGACAGACTTCCAAAGCTCATAGCACCAGTGACGAATCGTTTGACAATGCTGGCAGCATCTTCCACAAGAGAGAGATCAAGTGGAGTAGAGGCCATCTGAAGGTCAAGCTGACCCCTCAGGGTACAGTCTTTGATCTGGGAAGATGTTAGTATATTAGTATATTAGTCCACACTACCAACAATAATGTAGAATAGAAATTAAACAATTAACCAGTTGGCGGGCACCGGAAGGTGTATTAACACGCAAATGTTTCCCCTGCCTGGAAACGGAAGCCGTCTTAAGATGCCATTGTGTAATTCTGGAATACCGGAGCAACAGTTGCCAAGACAATCCATTGCTGAGCGTGCACAGACCACACACACACACCGTCTAACGCTCCGTTTCATCCTTACAATGACCAAAAAAGGTTAAAGAAAGATAGAAGCACCCCCATCAAATCTTTGTAAAAGATATGAATATATGAAACTACAGATAACACAGGAGTTGTTTATCAATTTCATTCTTTTCATGTAAGGGAAATGTACATCCATCTTCAAATAAAAAGCAGTGAGTGAAATGGGGACAAATTCGGTGATTCAATTTAACAAATACATTTAAGATCATTCAAAGAATAAGTGAAAAGGTAGTATGGTTTACCACAGCTTCCTGGGACTCCCTGAATTTATCATAGGCCATTTGACTCTTGTTACGGGTAGCTTCTTGCAGATTAGCCACACTGACAGGGTCATTGATGTGCTTTTCACCCCCGCTGCGCCAATGATACTGTCCAGGCTCCAAACTTGTGATGATGTCACCGTCCCGATCTGAGTAGGCTATGAAGTGACGCTGAAGAGCCTGATGGACAAAATACATTCATAGGGAAGATTTTAATTAAAGAAAGAAAGAAAAAAAAAGTGACTGGCTCCTAAAAGTGGAGCGTCGTGGCCGAGCGATCTAGTGCACAGTATTCAAGTTCTGTCATTCACAAAGTGTGGGTTGAATTCCCAACCTGGCTGGTCAAGATGCTTGTACCCTTGTGCAAGATACTTTAACATAATTGATTTCTCTTTTGGATGGTACGTTAAGCCGTAGGTCCCGCATACTGGGATAGATAGTACATATAAAAGAACCCAAAACACTTGGAAGAGTAAGGGTTTACCTTGGTGTTTCTGGCTCATTGCAAGCACTCTTGTCTACAGTTTCCTACAAAGTTCGCTTTTGAGGCATCCTTGGTTTCATTACCAGAAATTAATAATAATAATAACCTAATAGAGACAACAAATCAAGTGGGTTTTGTTTTGAGCAATATTTCTCTACTGAAAGGTCCCCAACACCAAGCTACTTGATGGTCGTATTTTTCTGCTTCAGGATTATTCTATTATCATTTCTGACGTACCTTCTGCTGGACAAATAAAATTAATTATCGACCTCATGTATACCCATTTTAAAACTAAAAAAAACAAAGCTCACCTCTTCAGCCAACACTTCAAATGTAGCACCGCCCAATCTGGATGCAGTGCCAAGGAAACATTTGTCAACAACATCTTGCCCAAGTCCTACAGCTTCAAAAATTTGAGCTCCCTGGAAAAAGATATGGCAAAGAATTAGTAGATTTGATTGGGTAATCTAGATAACTGCCACTTCGGAACAGAAATGACATGGGATCCTGGGGGCAGGAGGAATGTATGACGCCTGAGAACAAGGAAAGGAAGCAGCTAGGATGGAATTCTTGGAATGAAGACAAACCTGTCAGCAAAAACCAGAGCAAACTGGAGAGAGTGCACTGCAGCCTTATGGGTCACTCAGCCAGGTAAGGTAACATAACTCCAAGGAAGACATGATTTACATGCAGTAATTTTTAAAGTGTAATTTTGTACATGTATCTGATGGTTTACTTACTTCTTAAATATAATGGCCTCACGTTTCAACCCTAGCAGAGTCTTTCTCAAAGGTTAAATGACAACACAAAACACATACAACTATACTGGAGTAAACAAAAGCAGTCAAGTTGAAAGAAGTGAAAAGAGAGAGGCAGAAAGCAGTCAGAGGATGCCTGCTTTCTGCCTCTCTTTTCACTTCTTTCTACTTGACTGCTTCTGTTTAACTCCAGTATACTGGTATGTGTGTTGTTTTGTCCTTGAGCCTTTGAGAAAGAAAGACTCTGCTAGGGTTGAAATGTGAAGCCATTAACAATTGTTTGCATTTGTACAACAGGTCCTTATGTGATAATTACTTTGAGAAGACAGAATTAATACCTTATAGCTCTGTAGAGTGGAGATTCCCATCTTGGCCATCACCTTAGCAATACCCTTAGCTGTAGCACTCTTGAATCTCATAGCAATACCTTCATCAGTGAAGACCTCTTCACCTAGAAGGTTCTGATCCCTCAGACTCTGTACACTCTCATAGACTAGGTAAGGGCAAATGGCATCGGCGCCATAGCCAAGGAGCAAACACATGTGGTGCATCTCTCTTGCCTCACCTGTCTCAACAATCAGGCCGACACGAAGACGTTGACGAGTCTTGATCAGATGGTGATGAGTTGCTCCAAGAGCCAACAGGGAACTAAACAACAACAAAACTTATTGTTATGAAAACTTCAAAAGTAAGCTTCCTTTGAACTCTTTAATTCAGGTAAAAAACCTTTTTGTTTGTAATCTAAAATATGTTGTAGGTCTAAAATATGTTGTACCGGTAGGTATTAAAATGAAGGATTTTTGCTGGTAGGAAAAATCCAGAAAAGATAGAAGATGAAAATTTTAGAAGGCTTACACTCAAAGAGGAAGGAGAGCATAAAAGTGGTGGCAGACATTTCAAACTTACAAAAAGCAAGCTATAGATCTAATGGTGAAACATTTGGGAAAATGAAAACAACTTATAACAAAAGATCTACCTGACTGGAACATGTTCCCTGCCAGCATTTCTATCAGACAGCACCAACAGTGTATAGCCATCATCTACAGCTTTAGAACACTCACTACAGACTCGCTCAAGTGCAGGTACAAGACCAGAGCAGCCAGATGTGACAGGGAAAGTTATGTCAACTGTTTTAGTCTGGTGATTAAAAGCGAAACTTAAATTATTTAAGAAAATATATATAAATATTCAAGACGGAAAAAGCAAACCTCAATATGACAATTAATTGAGAATGACATCCAAGAATCAAACAAAAATCTTGATTGAACTGTTATGTGTTTAGGATGCCCATTTCACATAATGGCCTTGGACGATACCCATTTCACATAGTGGCCTTAGATGCCCATTTAACACAACAACAATCTTTTACACTTTATCTCAAATACACAAGTGTTCAAATACATATGCCTAAGCAATCTGAGCTTATCACAGACTAACGAAAAGGAAAATTGGTTGTTGCAGTATAAAAAATACGTGAGGAATTATCACAACCACCACTTAGTTTACGTTGGCCAAACAGTTGACATATTACCTCATTGCCAATATCAATATTTATATACCACACACACACATCCAGAGATCCTTGTCATTTGATTGGTGTAACATGCATGTTTCATTATTTTGCCATGTATTTACTGCTGCAACACTCCAAAATTTAATATTGGACAGGCACCCATCCAATATGGATAATTATTGGGCGCTAACCTACTTTGCGGTGTTTTTTCCAAAATAATCATTCCATGCCCGATTGTTCAAAAGACGCAATGTCGTGTCACAGTGGACAAGGTTGGTGTCTACTTGGAGCCATCCATGTTGTTTAGAAGAGTTTTTTTTTATTTTAGAGAGAATTTTCAAAGTGTGGGGTGAACGGGTTTCCATGTCTACTTTGTGTTTATTGTGAACAAAATTCAAATGACAGTTAAAACGTGTGAGTTAATTAATAAAACAAATACTGAATGAATTTCGTTCATGCATTGTTACAGAATACAATTACTCTGTGAAATCTGGCTTTCCATTTCACTCGGCTTCACCTCATGAAATGAGTAGTCCAGAACTCAACTTGTAATTATTTTCTGCGACAATGCACCACTCATGCATCCAATATTTGTATAATATTCAGGGACTGTGTGTACATTAATATTTTGTTTGGGTGATTAATTGTTATTGATAATAAAGTAGGATAGAGCCTTACCTTCCATCCTCTGAATGTTGTTGCCTTGATGACCGCCAGGTCATCTAGAGAAAGGATGGGCGTGTCCAAGAACAACCTCTTGCATTGGAGCTCACTGGGCTCAAGAATGTTACTTTCTGGGCCAATGGGACATGCCTACAAACAAGACAGTGTAAGAACGAATGAGTGTCTTCAATTTACAAACATAAAAAAAAAAACGAAACCCACAAAACTTATAGTTTAATTACGACATGGAAGTGTAGTTTTGTTATTTGTTTTCTTTTAAACATGTAACTCTGGCTATCTTGATAGGCAAATTTTCCATACCCTTCGGTAACATTTCTGCATTTTGTTGACAATGGAAGCACAACAACTGAGTACAGATATTCACCCTTTAAAAGGTGCCTTTATATAGTAGGCCGGTGCCAAACATTTTGTTTTTCTCATCTGGCTGACGTTTGAAGCTACAGACTGACCTCGAGCAATTTGTGTGCATTGTGATGATTGGCATCCCTCTCTATTGACATAAAGTCCCTGTGATGATGACCTGCATGTGAACTGCTCCCGCAGAATTAACGTCAACTAAAGAACATATTTGCAGATATTATCTTGACACTCAAAGTTATTTGTATTAGAGGAACTGTTCGTCTAGTTTGAGAGCTTCTACATAGTAAAGTCCAATCCTAGGTTAATTAATACAATTTGAACATCATTTCACACAGCATTTTGGTTATAAGAATAAATATAATGTTACGCCATAGAGTGATCTATGCTAACTGATGTCCAACATACCAGTGACATGACAATGTGTTCCCTGATGGGATCAATGGGTGGGTTGGTAACCTGGGCAAACAGTTGCTTGAAGTACTCAAACACCAAAGGATTCCGCTCAGACAGACAGGCCAGAGGAATGTCATTACCCATGGATCCAAGGGGCTCTTTCCTAAAGTAACAAATAAATCAAGCACTGTCTTTGAGATTCTCCGACAAAAAAAGACAAAGGTGAAATTGTTGATAAGATTCAAAAGTGATCTTTCCTACCACAATAATATATTTATTATTACCTTTAAATGATAAAAAAATCAATATAACTTATATTTCACAGTCTTCTTTATCCTATATGCATATTTTTTAATTGTTTCAACATTTCTGACCTTACATGTACCAATGCAGTAAAAAGAAATTTGCAATGTATACAATACAGAAATGTACATCAACAAAAACGTATGTTCCCATTCTACGCTGTTTTCTCAATAACATAAACACATGACATTACAGAGGCAACGGAGGCAATTGCCTCCATGCCCTTGGTCATTGCCTCGCTGAATTGTTTAAATACTAATTTTCATTTTCCTCACAGAGGTGCCCTTTACCCAGGAAGAACTGCCTGGCCGTTTACAAGACTGAAGTGTCAGGCCTTTAAACACCTATTTCAATCGAATCCTCCTAAATCATATTGCCAAAGTGAAGGAATTCAAAGGAATTGGGCCCTCAGGCCTATACAACCAGTGCTTATCACAGGATCAGGCAGTCCAAGAATGTCTCAGTACAGTCCAAACAACTTGATGTGGTGTGACATATGATATGAAAAGAGGATATTGGAGGAAGTGGGCCACATGCTGGCCAAACTGCCTAGTCTGTAAGGGTTTTAATTAATTTTTCACATGCACTATTTACACTCCACATCTATGACAACAGACAACTTAAAGGATAAAAGTTCTAAAAACAAATCTTACTTGTTTTTGACGATGGGGACGATAAGCATATTAAGGTGTTCCACACTGTAGCCAAACATCGGCAGGCGATGGTCTGTCTGAACGGACAAGCAGCCTTCCCCATTTCTTATGACTTCTGGCTTGTGCACATTGTACAGGTCTGGCAATGTGATGACCTGCTCTTGTAACCACTTGCTAACTGGGCGCTGCTGAGCAATTCCTCGTTTCAACTCCTCATCTTTGGTGACCTCTCCAACGACAGTGTCAACCAACAGCATACGGCCAGGCTTCAACCGACCCTGGTTGGATAAACAATAATTTGATACATTTCTGGTACAAATACTGATACAAAATTATACAAATGGATTCAAAATAATGAGAACTGTTGTCCTTGACAAAATTTACTTAGACCATTCCTAAGAAAGTGGTAAATAGTGATCTCTGTACATGTACAAGAACAAAAAATACTCGGTTGGTGTCCAACATCTGCCATTTGAATTCTCATTACTTTAGTTATTCCATGACAATTCTTAATTCCAGATGTTAATTGGCTTTTTAGTGTATTAAGTATTTCATTTCTGTAAAATAAAATAACTGGAGCTCAACTCAAAACTATGAAATCGATAACAAAACTGATGATAGCAGCTATGTTTGTGCATTGTTTCAGGCAGTCTTTAGTCATTGGATCCTGTCATTCACATAGTGCTGTGAATCTTTTAGCTGTTGTTTCATCTTACCTTCTGTGCTACATCAGCATGTGGGATGTCCACCACACCAACCTCACTGGCCATAATCATGAAGCCAGACTTGGTGATACAGTAACGAGACGGACGTAGACCGTTCCTGTCCAGAATAGCACCAATGTAACGACCATCCGAGAACGTGAAGAGAGCTGCAAGAGACAAAACTCATCAACAACAAAAAATCTACGATTCTGATAATAAGAACAGCTAACCTTATTCATGTTTTCTCATATAGGACACAAGTACATGTTTCCATATGAATCCTTTTCCCTTGTATTATTAACATACCAGGTCCATCCCATGGTTCCATGGCAAATGCAGCCCACTGGTAGAAATCTCTCTTGTCTTGGTTCATAAGATGATCATTCTGCCACGCCTCAGGGACCATAGTCATTATGGCCTAAAATCAAAGCATAAATGTGTTTGTTTGTTTTTTCTAATAGGCTTGCACATTCCACATTAAGATATTCTTTGAAGAAAAGAGAGTAAAAACGGAAAAAGGTAAGTTATTCTGCAAACCTGGAACTACACACAGCCCTCTATTGCCCTGGCCTTGGCCTTGGTGCCCCTTTACTAGTTTCTCATAGCCCCTTTTCATAACTTTGGCTTAGGGTTGGGCTTTGTCTTAGGCTCTGTCCGCCTGTTTACAGGTTCATACTGAAAGCAAAGATTTTCAAAATAGCTGATGGAGCCTAAGCCCAAGCAGACGCTGAGGTTTCAAAGGGCCGTAGATTTTAAGGTCTTTCAATGAAATGTATCCTTTGCAAAATGAAAATGGCCTTGCCCTCTCAAAGATGAATTTCCTGGCCTCTGGCCTAATACTAAGCAGAAAAATTGAAAGCAAAGTCTCAAATTTGTTTCTGAGCAATTGCAAAGCCTTGTGAATAAACGCAAATGGCTACTCATTGGAATGTTATGTCTGTGTAAATTGTGATACAAATAAGTTGTTGAAAACTGTACCTCTGGAAGGGTCCTTCCCCCTGCCATGATCAAGAACTCTAACACATTATCAAACTGCCCTGAGTCAGACATCTTCTCTTCAACAACAGGGTAGAGGCGTTTGAGCTTGTCTCCATACACCGCACTATGCATGACACCCTCGCGAGCATGCATTAGGTTACTGTTCCCTCGCAGTGAGTTAATTTCCCCATTGTGGGATATATATCTGTTTGATTCGAAGAAGGAATAATAATAACTTCAGGATGTGTCTATTTCTATTGAAAAAACAATGAAGAAGATGGTATCAATCTTCCCTACAAGGGTTTGTCTTCTAATTCAAAATCTTTCCCAAGTGGATTAAATTTGGAATGCATTATTGAAAAGATAACTGAAATTCTCCTAAGCATGTACCAGTTTGCAAAATTTAGTACCATTAGACCCAATAGTTTTTTGAAAGATTACAATTTGGTTTTTAATTTATTATAACAAATTACATACAATATAATGAGCTTGTTATTCTGAATTTTTTTAGGGTGAACGATTTGCAACACGTTTAATAAATGGAGAAAATTTTCAAACCTCAACAGTTTAATTTGTAACACTGGCATCCCTGTTTGATGTGTTTAAGGAGAAAGGTCTGCATTATTGTTCATTAGCAAATACTTTGGAGTGTTTCTGCATTCTGAATGGTCAAAGCCTTGTCACATGGAGATGTATTAACATGTGATATGAAAATTGATTATAAGAATTAGTAAATAACTGGCCCGTGAACTAAGCAAAAACTGAACAGCCTACAGATATGGCCCTTGAACATCGAAACAAAAAGTTTAAAATATCACCAAAAGAAAAGTCGCACAATTTCTCTGTTAAAAGATATTTTATTAAAGGGAAGAACAGCGTGAGCACCCGGTCTTTACTGTATGTATGTCCGGTTTGGAGCTGGCCAACCATTAACAGTGGCCAGCCCCCAAACCAGGTCATTATCAAGACTGAGTCCTCAAACCATTACTCCATAATTTAAATACAGAATCCCTGACGGCCAATTAAAACAAATGTGGCAACAATCAGAGGCAAAATACAGACAATGGAACCACTCAGCAACAGGAAGTAAATAGACAAAAAACAAACCTTTCGTACAATAAGCAAAGATGTCAACCATAAAGTGAACCTACCTCATTGGATGGGCTCTTTCCCAACTGGGGAAAGTATTTGTAGAGAAGCGACTGTGAACGTGAGCAAAGTGCGTCTCATAATCAGGCTCCTTAAAATCAGTGAAATAGTCAAACAGCTGGCTAGGAGTTAACATCCCCTAGTGTTATAAAGAGAGAGAGAGAGAGAGAGAGAGAAAGTAAAACTGTTAATGTTTGATAAGTTAATGTTGTGCCAACCCTGTTTACAGAAATATAGTATAGCCCGAGTAACTGATGAGCAAAAATCCAACACCAAACTTGGTGTTTAGGTTATGATGGTATCCATCCTGAATTAATTCTGGCTAGATTACTGTTAACTATTGTTTCAGTAAAGAAAAAAGTGCTGAATGAACTATGACAAGGTTGCCTTTTAAACTACTCATTAATGCAAATGATACATTTCAACTTGACAAAATTTGAGCCATGTTTTTACAATTAGGTCAAGAAACCATACCAGATGTACCAGTTTAATCAGCATTACTTGTACTGTGTTATTTTTATTTCATTGTTTTTTTAAAGAGATGGTCAGGCCTGATACTCTATTCTTTTAGGGCAAGGCTTTTTTCCCTTTAGGAGGGGATTTTAAGTTTCTACAGGAACATTTTAAGGGGCACCAAGGCAATGACTAGGGGCATAATTGCCTCCATGAAGGCCCGGATGGTGGTTATCATAAGGGAATCATTATGTAATCAAACAACGGGAGGCATCATTTCTTCTTGTGTGAAAAAAAAAAATGTCTTGCAAATTGTAAACCATCCATCCATCCTTCATGATAAATTCTTTCCAACCATGCCCTTCAAAGATTCCTTGACTAGTAATTCAACTCATAAGTAACTCAATTTCAAAGTTGATCAAATCAGCCAATATGCAAGTGTTTTTAAAAGGGTTGTTTATCACATTCCTCGCCCACGCACACGTAATCTATTTTGAAAACCCACTCGACCAATTTCCACATCAAGAACACAATAAATTATTAAAAGCATTATACTCAAGTCGTCTGCCCTACCCCGACAACACTTAGCGCACCATGGAAGTATTTCACAATCAAATTAAAGCATGTGATGGAATTGATCGCCGGGTAATGGACTTCCGTTTCAGGGTTGATAGTGTCTTATAATTCATTCTAAGAACGTTGGCTAATTACTCTCCAACATATAATGCCTCAGTCGGCCAAGACGTCATGTCTTAAATCGTGACGCCATACAAGCTATTTACCATTGTTTACAAGAGGTCCTCATGGGCAATTTGTGTAGGCATTGGGACTGTGTAACAGGAAGCAATCCAGTAAATGGAACATCATTTTATAAGGATTAAAATGTTATATAAGCTATAATGATTATTTGATGTTTGTTTTGAAGCATGATATAAGAATAAGAAAATCCCACTAACAGAACATGCCAGGATTATTCCAAATAATTGAATGTCTTTTTGTTTCCTTGGCAGAAAACAAGAACCTTTTGAGTTTATGAGCTGATGGATCTTGCTGCATTCAGCATTCTATCTACTGTAGTGCCAGCAGAGTGCCTCTACATAACATGGACTAGGGCTAAGGTTTAGGACATCATAAATAATGTACATCGTACGTGCATAATAATGATGTTTTTGCATTCTGATTGAGGAGAGGTTATTCATCTTTTACAAAGACTACTCTGGGGAAATCAACCGAAGTGCTACGTCAGTGCACAGAGCAAGGATCAATGTTACAGCAAAAGGAGCACCCATCAAAACATACTACCCATAAGATAGTGGGCGATGATATGACGTCAGACAAGCCGCGAACAGATTTGCGTAACACTTATAATACTAGGAAATGAGAGGTCTGCTTTATTTACACAGATTAACATCACCATTATTTATAAGCCGCAGGAGTAGAGCTAGAAGGAGAAAAGATGCTGATTAATGGTCTATCACTGGCCTATAAGATAAACGGATCAATAGAAGAGATAGTGTTACCCAACAGTAAGAGAGATAAACTGATACAAGAAAGTAGGCAAAGTGATTGAGATAAATCTAGAGTGCATTAGGAAAGTGGGAACTAGTAATACTAAAAGGTACATGTAGAGAAAGGGAACTTGCAAAGGGAGTGAACAAATTGTTTGATCATTTTTCATGATAAAGTAGCCAGCCAAAAACAAGCCTAAAAATTGTATTTCTGGATTAAAAGAACATTTTTTGAAAAAATATTGTAAATTTCCATGCTCTTGCTTAAAAGGGAATTTCTGTTGATTTTTTAATGCAGTGACAACTGACAATGTCAATTTTTCAACCAAAAATATCGATTGTGGCATTAACTCAGGAAATTTGTTTTAAGGTGTTTTAACAGCATGAAGCTTTTGTTTGGATAAAACTGCAGTTAGTGTTACATGTCAACTCTAGTATCAAACAAAATCTATATTATAAAAAAAGGTATTTTTGAGTAACCATGGACCTTCAGGAGTGCCTAAACATGGCTAGTCACAAAAAAATGTTTCATGGCTTCTTGTCACTCTTAACACTACTGTGAGGAGTCATTCTTTGATTGAAGCGTTAGTTATTGTTGTACTATTTTACCAAAATTCCCTCTCCGCCGAGGATGCATGGTGGCGCCCTCTGAAGTTTAGTGACCCCCTACACTCCTCACCGCCTGCACAATCTTCATCAGGTGATGATGCAAAACTTTCTCCATAGTTTTAAACTTTTTTGTTTAATCATTGTATTGCAATAATAAAGACTCATGCTTATGTTCATTATATCCACAAATATTCATAGATTCATATTGCGCTTTAGATTTTGGGAATTTCATTGCCTAAAAGTGTAATTTTACAGTTAGAAAATTTGTGTGGGTCACAAATTTTGGTTGACGCTTGAGGTATGCAATGGGCGTGTAATTGTTAGTAGGCCATGTTGTGTTGCGGTACGGCGCATGCGCAGTCATAAATTAATGTTTCGTTGCTATGGCTGTATGTGTGGCATCGGCTCTGTTGGACACTAGGGGAATACACTGGGGGAATGAGTGTGTTTTTCTGTTCAGTGTTTACTGAGATTTTATATTAAAGAGATGAGACCCTTATACTTCTGCCGTACTAGTGAGGAGAAGTTTAATGGCCCTAAATTGATAGATGCAATAAGAAGCAGTATTTGTAAGGGATATAACTTACTTAGAATTATGCAACACACTTGTGGATTATGTTGTACAACTTGGTGTAAATGGCTGCACATGTATTTGCTGGTTCTAATGTATTTTTTTACCCCCTGCAAAATCTTCATCAATTCAATCAGTTGTGCAGGTTAGGTCAGTCAGGTCACAAATAAATCGTCAACACATGGCGGAGAGGTTACAAAACCTGTGTGAATTTAAGTTGTTACAGGTGACTGCCTCTTTGGACCACTCCACCCACATGCTATACATGAGTCCCCGGACACCCAAACCCCTCTTACACTACCATCTCTACCTCACCCCTTCAAAGCCAATGTGAATATTATCATCACTATGAAAACATTAACACAAAACCAAATCAAACAGAACAAATTCCATCCTTTTATACAACTTGTGGTGTCAGTAAAGTCAATGAAACATACTGCTTGTTTACTCTTTTAAACTAGTCACGTAGACCATTTTAGAAATTGTTTAAACTTGCACTAAACCTAAGAGGGGTTAGTATATTTAAATGCAAGAAAATTGAAACTCAACTTCTTTATCTTTTGCCTAAAATTCTTTATCCCAAGAAATTTAATTTGACCTCCTCCTCTTCACATTGCAGAAACAATAACTTTATAACTGTTTGGTCACAAAATCAAAGAAATACATTTAAGCCGCACTTACGGTTTTTTTTTTTAAAACAAAAAGATAAAATTACGATCATAAGGCAACTGACAGATATTTGCCACACTGTCTGTAAGTTGTGTTTTAGAGTAAGACCCCTATCATGTGTTGTAGCCGAAAAGTCAAGCGCAATGGACTCAAGGTCTGGTGTACTGATCAGCAGAGTATGGGTTCGAGTCCCGGTCTTGACACTTGTGTCCTTAAGTAAGAAAGACATGCTTCATCCTCCGGATGCAACTTTAATGAGAATGTTACGAAAACACATTTATTCCTCTTTGAGTTTGTCCTTTGTTACATTCCTGAATTCAAAAGTGTTCAAAGACATCCGAGCCATCCCAGCCTCCTGCCTACCCAAGCAAACCCCTCCCCCTGCAGTACTGTTTTATACTAAAAAAATATTTACATATTGGTCAACCCAATCATTCTACTGTCAAAAACATAATAATGATGGAGTACTTTGAGGTCATTTTTGTCAGCGGCTGCACCTTGTTTCCAATTGGTTTTAACATATAATAAATCATTTACTTTCTTTATATACATAAAAACCACACACTGGGGAAATTACTGATATGTACCTCCCATTTAGTACAACGAATTATCAAGATTGCATTATGTCAACAAAATAATTTATAAACAAGGTATTTTCTCACTTAATTAAATTAAAGAACAGGTAATACAAATGAATTTAACTGTGGACAGAAATGGCATAAGATAATTAGATGTTTACACAATGAGGCCTCTTTTTTTAGACTGCATTCCCATAGAGAGAAGCAATTACATTAGTTGAAGGAGTGACGTAGTCAATGGCAATGCAATAGACGTTGTTATAATGATTAACTAGGGACCTGTACAAGGATAAAATAAACATGATGGGGCAAAGGTTCTCCAAGAGGATTTTTTATGTGCTTTAATTTTATTACACTATGGAGGATAAATAGAGAAAATCTGTTTTCTTTTTCTTTACAAAAAACTTATAAATTATCCTCAAGAAAATTGTACCTTTGGTTTGCCAAATTTGTATTTTTAATATTTTAGCAATGATTTTTTTACTGGGTATTTGTTGACCATTGTGGCTACTGTTTTAATACTGGGAAATATAATACTTAAAAATAACCCTTTTCCCAATCATTTCACTGAATTACTTGTTTTACTAAACCTTGTTGAAATAATCGACTTTGGTAATAGTAAAGTGTATATTTAAAATTCTTGGTAACAAAATAAACAAGTAGAAAATGTATGTCATTATGTTGAGGGTATGGCTAACTCAAGAAAAAAGGGAAGAAATTTGAAGATCAAATTTAGAAAAAGGTGACCTATATGTTGGAAATGCTTAATGGACTTTATTCACGTCTGGACGGTACGTGCAAATTTACAAGTGCATCGATAATCAAATATTTACTTTATCTTGTGATTTTCTATCAATGAACAGTGAAATATACAAAATGTGAGTACATGCACTAGCAAAATAGGATGGCAAAGGTGCATGTAATTAACACACACCAAAATGAATTTTTATAAATAAATTTCTCACCCAATGGTGGGAATTTTCAACTTAATGAAAGGCATCATGGAGAATTTAAATGCACTTTCAAACTCTGACAACTCTTCATAATAGACCTCCCTCCACAACCTTGCCCCTATATCAGACTTTGTAAGAATATCCCAAATATTTAAAACAGCCTTAAGTGAGGTTTTGTTAAAGTTGTTCTAGTGAAATCCCAGGAAATTTAGTGATAATTATGTAGATTTTTTCCCACTGAACTCAGGAAAGTACCGAGTATACAGTGCTTAACACACATCGGTGCTGAGTAAAACATAACTAATAATCTTTATCCCAGATGCATATTTAATAGTTCACACCAATTAAATGTTTAAGATTATTATTTTTTTTTTCAAAGACAAACCTTACCTTGTAAATGACAGTGTCCACAGACAGATTGCAGATGTAGAATCGGTATCCATGCTTTGGAATTGTGTGAGTTGCTTGTTTGCGTAAAGAAAACACCTGTTTTTAAAATTAATGAACAAATGAAGGGTCAGACAGAAGACATATTTAGCAATATGGAAAACCATGTAAATAACAACATAAACTTTTTTCCCTTAAAAAAAAAACAATAACAAATGATAAAGACCAATATATTGTTGCATAATTTTTATCAAGCTCCAAAATGTTTCTGAATTTTCACTGAAAATAATACCGAGGGTAAAAACTGAAAAAAACGGCATCAACTGGCAAAAAGTCAGTACAAATACCAATTACTATCATTTAATGTCTCTAAATGTATCAACAACACAACATTGTTAATTTGGAGGAACGTTTAGAACCATAACTTTCTTTTTGTTAAACCCAATTTTAGATGAAATTCCTTAACCAGTTGCCGCTGGAATTCTTCCACTTTTTCTCTGTTCTGACAGGATTATTTTCTCAGAATTACCAGAATGATTTTTCTATGAGAGTACTGCTGGCACAGAGAAACCTTGACTTGACAAAGCCAAGATAACAAAGACTCTCTTTGAAGCCCGTGATTTTTGTTTTCTCTACGGAGAACCATGGCTGGATCCCCAGTACTCCCGTTCAGCTGAAACACAATGAATTTAAACAAAGGTAGAAGCCTCACGTTGTCTCGTAATCCTCTTCTTGAAACAAAAGGACAAATGTCTGGAAGGCATGGGGGGAAACATTCAGAAACCAATGCACAATACCGAACATGGCAAAATATTCAAGACCACGTTTTCTCTTTGTGTGGGTGAAGTGAAGCGTTAGACAGCGAGTACGTGCTCTGTGCATGCTCAGCAGTGGAATGTCCAGGCGACCTTTGTTCCTATACTCCGATTTTACACAATTGCGTGTTTCAATGTTGCCCGTTTGCTGGCTCCAAACATATTTTGTGGATACACGTCAGCCGGCGCCAACAAGCTAAAAGAAACTTTTGGTCAATTACAGCTGAGTATTATGGTCTGTCCAGCTTTCTCTTTTTCAGCAGTAACAAGCCAAGCAATCATTTTCATCCTTCTCATTTATTAAACCTATTGAGATTTAACAGTGTACCTGTCTCTTCAGCTCATCTCCTTCAAAGTCTCCAGTGATGAAGACCTGCTGAATGAAAGGCTCCCTGGACTTAGCAATCTCACCAATGACAGTACTATCATGAGGGACGGTACGCCAGCAAAGAATCTACACATAAAAGGGGACAGAGAAAAGAATGTCAGGTACAGTATCTGGATAGACATTCATCATCATGTTCAAGAAATAACAAAGCAGTAACATGCGGAGTAAACATCTCACTTAACCAATTCTCTGAAGTTCAATTTTCTGACTGCATTGACAGGGCCGTTTCAGTTGAACTTGTCTTTTCCTTGACTGCAGTCGTTAATCCCCCAAAAATGATTTTCAATTTAAAAAAAAAGTAGTAACTTACAGTTCGAAATGCAAGACATTACACATCTTTAATACAGGCACTGCTGGTGCCGATTCTAAAATTGACCCAATTCATCTGACGTCATCATCACAATAATTTTGGTTGTGCCATTTTGGAAGTCAATTTCCCCGTGTGTTATGCAGTTTAGTGTGCATTTTAGGCGATGCAGCCTTTACACATAGACCTATTGACTTCCAAAATGGTGAGCGTGGCAGTCGCAGAGTGTGACGTACGTGCAAGGGGTCAATGCAGAAACAAGGGCAAACATCCTAAGTGAGCATACTTTAGAATCTCTCTGCACAGAGGGCTATGCATATATTAAAAGTGAACTCTTAGTTCTAAAGTATTTATTTGAATATATGCCAGATATAACTAAATACTATAATGATGGTTCAATTAAAATAATAAAAAACAGCAAAATCATTCTCATTGAAAAATGAATTCACTGAGAAGATATGGAAATATTAAGAGCAAAATCAATTGTCTACATCACAGTATATGCAAACAAATATTTACATAATTTGAATAAATTACCTTGAGTTTACACTGTGTAGCTATGTCTGTAAATAACTTTTTGCAATGTGGTGCAGTGTCTCTGTCCAAAAAGATCATCCCAGTGGCATAATGGGATGGTCCAGGCAAGTTTACATCAAGCTCTTCCCTGCAGAAATAAATTGAAAATTGAAACGATGAAGTGCATTGACCTTACACCCAACAGGCTTTTTGGGTAGGAGAGTATGAATGAATTCAAAAATATGAGTGACGATTTTAAATGTTTTCCTGCAATGTATTGACATTAAGTACCATCAAAATGACCATCATCAAGTAATCAACTCGGATATCAGTCAACATATATCACAATTTTTGGCATAGAATAAAAGTTAAAGGGGCTGTGTCGTCATGATCGCAGTCTGCCTGTTTCTGGGCCCAGAAACATGAACTCTCACCCAGTTACTGCATGCGCCCGCGTCGACCGTCATATCACAAAGGGCGCCGTCTTTATTATTCTGTGATGTGACCGCTACTCGCACGCTTGTGCGTGCAATAACAGGTTGAGCGGTCATAAGTCAGTCTAGCCACAGACTCGCTGTGATCATGACGACACAGCCCCTTTAAGAGAAATCTTACCTCAAAACACGAGCATATAACTGATGTGGAATAGATGTCATAACACCTGCTCCATCCCCTGTATCATTATCTCCGCTACATGCACCTCTGTGCTTCATCCTACACAACATCACAGATGCATCTTCAAGGATCTAAACACAAAAAGGTAAAAATGTAGCAACTGAGCACTTCCAATGCAACAACAAATATCAACAAATATCAACAAATACCGATATTCTTTTCTCTTTTTTTTAGGGGGGGGGGGAGGATCCCATGAGTTTTGATATTTAGTTAACCGATTATATTTATTATTTGGTTTTTTTTGCCCATACACTGATGTGCGTTAAGCACTGTATACTCTCTGTAGTACTTTCCCCGAATCCTGTGAAAAAAACTCACAGGCATATTCCTCACGTGGGATTCGAACCCACGACCCCTGCCATTCTAGAGCAGATGTCTTACCAACTAGACTACAGAGATTGCCCGGCAGCTAGAGGCAGTTCGATTTTATCTGCTCAGAACAAAAAACAAACAGAATAAAGCCAATAAAAAAAATGAATCAACACAAACATACGTCTCCTACTGCATTCTAAATCCCATTTTGCACATAATGTCTGCGACTCAGCACTTCAACTTTCCCACACCTAGATGGTTGTGTGAAGTCCAAGCGCAGAGTCGCAGATGGCAATGAGTGTTAAAAAAAAAGAAAAAAAGTTGCCCCATGGACAAGATGGCGCATAAGAGTAAGACCGTGAAAGCACTACTGATTTCCTTTGCAATCAAATTCAATGGTGGGAGATGCAAGATGACAAAATACCTTCTTAGACTTGATTCCACGAATGTTGACAATAAATCCAACACCACAAGCATCCTTCTCCATCTCGGGGGAATATAATCCCTGGGCCAACGGCAGGCCTGTCTGAAGGTCCATCGCTGGTAATGGAGAATTCAACTCAGCCATGTTTACTTGCTAGGAAGATGTCGAGGTGACACTTCAGTTCTGAAAAGGGGCATTAGATTTAGAATAAATTTTCATGTTAATTTCATTGTAGCAGATTATCATATTTTAATATTCAAAGTTGCTCCTGATTTGTAAAATCAACATAGCTCTGTGTCACCATGGAGGTAGCATGGTGTTGTTCCGTCCCAACTTGACAATCGCCCCAACTATAGTTGGGACTGGTCCCAACTTGAGTGTTACAGTTGGGGCGTCCCAACTATAGTTGGGATCGCCCATGCCGCTCTACTACACGAAAGCGGAGCCGAAGCCAAAAACGAGGTTTGGAAAAGGCCCTTTGGTTGATTCTCCTGGGCCTCTAACTTGTCATAAATAGTTATATACAGAACATGTGGGTTTACAAGTGTCTTTTTTCAGAGGGTTCTGACGACGGACACATAATTATGACAGCAGGTTACGTTTTCAGTCTCCAAAAGTACGGATTTAATTTCCCTTCTCCCGGAAACCAAAATTCTAATTCGTCTCAAAAAGTACTAGAATAAAGTGGTCTTAATAACTTCATACTATAATTATTTTGTTTTTTTATTCTTGTCTATTTCGTTAAAATAATTGAAGAAATGAACATTGTCATTAACACTTTCACTGTGTTGCCGTTTGTGCGGACATATCACATTCTGTGTGTGTGGGTGTGTGTGTGTGTGTGTGTGGGTCCGACGGTACTTTGTATTAACTGCAATCCTAACTACAGTTGGGACGCCCCAACTGCAACACTCAAGTTGGGACCAGTCCCAACTATAGTTAGGGCGATTATCAAGTTGGGACGGAACAGTGTCACAGAGATCTACTCAAGCAATTGTCTGTAGAACAAATCAAAAGAATTTGCTGTTGTTTTATCAACTGAGGAAATACGGCTTAATCCACAAGTTTAAACCAAAATCAACATGATCATGGTATGGCTATTGTAATGTAGGCTGTGCAGACATAACTTACAAAAAATACAAGTTTCTTTGAAAGATAAATCACTTGTCATCCATGTAAGAAAAAGCACACAAAATTGTCAACATGTTATTTTTCGTCAGAATATCTTTTAGAAAAACTTACCAGCACAATTCTGAGGTTTTGTAATTGTATTATACATTTAAGGCAGAATTAAAGCACTGTAGCTTAGTATATAGTATATATTCAGCAGAAAAATTGTCGAAATGGCATTTTTTATAGTGTTCATGTTTAGGCAGCGTGATCAGTCATGACATTGATCGTGATGCTGTTTACAGACTAGACACCGAGGAGATCGATCATGCGACAACACTCACGCGCTCACAAACTTTTCATGTTGATATCTTTGTGATTTCTATCACTTTGTAAATACATTGGCAGCTCCTGCAACAAAAAGTAAAGACCGGATGAATTTGACAATGACAGGTAAACAATCGGGTCATCGGCGGGTCAACAATGCGTTTTGTTTCGCACCACTGCTGACTGTCACGTGACTGCTGGCCGCGTGTACTATTCACTGTACATGTACAATGTACATGTACATTGCGGAATCTGCACCAATAATCTCTACCGTGAGTACTTACCAACCGCTCAAAATAATTCCACTCATATGATTTGAACAATTTTCCCCAGCCTTGAGTTTTTATAACAACACTCCCAACACTCACAACTCAACACTGATAACCTGCCACTGGCAAAATGTTTTATGAATCATGGATCACCATCACGGACAGGCTTCGTGCCACTGCCAAGCAAGAATCAAGTCCCGGGAAACTACGCACGTGGTTTTATTATCAAACAAAATCAAATGTGCCCCGGCCCGGCATACGGCAACAGACGCATGCGTTTCACACTCGTTGAGCATGCACAAGGCATGCAGGTTCCTTATTTATTATGATCCAATCACAGCGTAGGTAATGATTCAGTAAATTGGGCATTGACCAATCAACGTGTAGTATCAATTTTGGGCGGAGCCAAGTGTTCCGTATACGGTGATCACAGTTCCATATTTGGTATATCGCGGTATCAAAATTTGTGAATGAATTGGCAAGCTCCCACGCAGTGGGTTAGTGCATCGTTAGTGTTAAGTGCGCTTGCAACGTAAACAGTGCCCAGAATATTTTTAGTATCAGCGGGAATTTGCTCAAAATTGCACTTATTTGTTATAAATGCAAAGGAAATACCAGGTAAGTTGAACGGTTGATGTTATTTATTTCTACGTGATCAACTCAGATGAAAAGCAAAATATAAACGAATCTATGTTGTAAGATGAGAGAGGGGTAACTGTTCACGAATTGGCCTCGTGGTTTGCGGCAAAACTGTCACTTGGAAACAGTCTGCCTCCCCCCATGCGCCGACCGACGTTTGGGAAATTTCCACAAGAACGACTGCATGCACTTTATCAACTCTAAGATTTACTGTCGAATAAATATATCGTGTTGTTTTACATTTCTTTATTCCATTTACAGACATGATGACTGAAGTAGACGCACATTTTCAAAATTCCCAGTTTCAAAATATCTGCTCCTACAATATGCCAGACAGTGATGATGCGGTGAGGAACATTGCTGACCTAAGAATGTTGAGTCTTGAAAATAACACTGATTTCGAGGGCGGGATATTATGTCAGGACAGGGCGGCGTACAACGGGCCGTTTGACCATGTGGCGGCATCATCACAGCTCAGCCCGCTGAAAAATCACTCTCAAGAGGATGAATTTTGGCTCGAGAAGTTTTCTACTCCTGATTTCTTGGAGTCAGACAGGACTAGATGTTCATCATCCAGCCAAAATAATAACGTGAAACAAGGCCCACTTGTTTGTGAGAGCGCGGATGTTCCAGTTTCCTACCAAGTTCACGGGTTGAAACAGCACGAAATACCCGTTATCGGTAAGACTTTTTTTTCCTCTAATCTATAAGTCTATTAGCAATTTCATTTTAAAAACATTGGCAGATTTTTAAAAAATGAAATTGCTTTTTGTTTTAATAGATTAATAAATTTTATCGAAATCTTGATTTTATTTTATTTGTTGTACAGGATTCCATATTGATCACCGCATTATGCCAGGCTTCAAATACAGAGTCCGTGTTTTGAACAACTGCAACAACCCCCAGACATTGCCACCACGTTACCAATTCAATGGACAGGCTCTCCATCTCCTTCGGATAGGTCAAGGCTATGCCAGAAGGCTAACATTCACGGGTAGCTTGAACGACAATCCAAACTTCTTCTGGTCAGATAGCAATCCATCCGGCTACGGCTTCAGCATAGTTGCAGTGGATTCCGGCGACCTGATGGTGCTCACCGACCTGGCGCGACGACCCATCGGCCGGGGGACTGTTGAAGAGGTCAGCCCATGCCAAACTGAACTCAGCACTGAGATAACCAAACCGGATAAAACAATCATCAAACGTATATCTGTGATCATGAAAGTACTTCTAAGATACACTTGCGAGAGGCATGGGATGCGATCCATCCGCGCGGATGAGACTGTGATTGTAAGAGGAGTAGCAAGGGTTGTTAAACAGGCCGGGGACAGTCAAGCTTATACCAAATGCATTGAACAGATTGAGCTCCCTATTCAGGGGGAATGTATGCTATACTTGTTGTGATTTCCCCTTCAAGTTTGAAACCTTTGCAGCTGACAATACTGGAAAGCTTATCCCCTTGCCTTTACTCTTAATTGAAGCGAAAATAAAGTAGAAGTTGCCAAGCATTGGTGTTCCTCTGGCGGCTGAGTGTAATTTCCCTTTCCCCGACCCCGAACAAATCTATAAAATCAACTCTTTGCTATAAATTGCTGTAATTTGTTTTTAAAACATCTGTGCCATTAATGAAATTGCTACCAAACCCCATACAAAATAATTCCTTTGAAAGCAATTCTTGCTACATAATAGGAGACGTAATTAATGCAAAAGTTTTTAGTAATTTTACCATTACTATTCTCATTTCACTAAATTAAATACAGGACTTGGTTCACTTAAAAAAACTTCTGTTTTCTTAAGTAGCCTGCCAATTTAGTATTGGGAACTCTTGGTCGGACAAGAAATAATATAAACAATGGTAGTTCTATTAATATCTTTGAATACAAAATGATATCTGATTCATTTTTAGGCCAATCCTAAACCAGAGAGAGAGAGAGATGACAAAGTACACGAAGTGTTTGGATACATTAGTTTCAATCTGAAAGCTCCCTGATTATAAAGTTCATACCCAGTACCAATCCCCTAGTATTTCCCTAGTATTCCGTCTGCAATGAACTCTCGTCAAAGTTTAGGAAAATGGCAAAATGTAAACCACCAAATTCGTCATTGTGAAAAAAGTAACATGAAATAATTATTGATCGGAAAGTTCTATTTAAAGCACAAATGAGCTTGTATATTACATGTACATGTATATTTAAAAAGTTGGGACTTTATAAACGAAAAAATGGTAAAAATGTAGTACAATTGCACTCGCTATCCTCTATATACATAACAGAAATATCAAATTCAACATAAGATTTTTCTGATTTCAGGGAAGTCATACAAAAAGTATGCAAAATAAACCAATCCCTATACACTTGACTTGTTGATTTTGAAAAATTAAATTTAAAGTTAAACCTTGCATAATATATTAACGATTAAACTGTGGCTTGTTGTGGCAGAGAATATTAAAACCGTTGTCAATAATGTAGTACATGTTTTCATGTTTTCTTTTATAGGGCGCCTCATTTCCCATTATTTTCAATGACAGGAATACGTTGGACATACACCCAAATTAAAAAGCAACCCCACTTTTACCCCATCCCTTGAGATTTTAAAATTATTTACAAATATAACGGAGTTACTGTTTTGTTTTTCCATGGAGTTTGTTTAAGATTTTTTTTAGATAGATATTTCTTCTGGTTTTAGGGGTTGATATGCCGAAAGGGACGTGCCCGAATCTGTTTGATGAGGGAGGGGTGGGTATGTTTCAACAGCGAACTGAAGATTGTCCTTATTTTAAAATATTGAAGGGGTGGGGGCAATTTTGTTAAAAAAATTGTGTTTTTTGCTAGTTTTGTTTTGTTTTTTGCTTCGAAGTGGGTTGAACATGTTCTCATAAAATACATTGTTCCTCAGTGTAAGTTCAAGGAACCAAAGTTTGTGTGTAAACATTACACACGTTTTTTCTTTTCATTGATAAAAGTTTGTCCACTTCTAAACGAATTTTTGACACAATGCCGTTTCAAAAAGAAAAGCATAAAAAAAGTTATCCCGACATCAATTAATTTTAGTTTTTAATTAACTACCACGTATCAATGGCAGATTTTTTCGTCCAATACCGTGAATTAAAGCTTGTAACTTTCTCGAACCTACAAATAAAATAGCTTTTTAAAATTTTTATCTAAACTATTTGGTGAAAATGGTAAAAAACGGACCTAGCATCTTTAAAAATCGGCCACTCCACGAGGGATGGTTCACAGTCAACCCCCCCCCCCCCACCCAAATGTGTGCGTAGCCCGCCCCTTTTGCTCTTTTAATTAATTAATTGTACAGCAATCGTAAGGTGCATAGAGTTTCGTCCGAATAAAATAAAAAATTGAAAGACAAAGGAATATATTTAGTATTCTGCATACTCCTTGTAAGTTATCAATGTTATGTTCAGAGGCTATTGTGTAACGAAACTTAAGAGTACAAATGGATTTCAACTTGCAGTTAAAAGGGCTGTGTCGTGATTATAGAAGGCCTGCAGCTGTGCGTGGAAAGACGAATCCCAACCCAGGTACTGCACATGCGCCCGCTTGCGGTCAAGTCACGAAGGGTGCCGACTTTTTCAAACTGTGATGTGCACGCGCGCATAGTAACTGGGTTATTCCTTTTACTGCTATAATCATGACGACACAGCCCCTTTAAAAAGCATGGTTGAGGGAAAAAAACATTAGATGAGCTTACCCAGGCCCGAAAATCGGAAAGCCTCATTGCTGCATTCTGTGCGTGCATTGTCCATCCACACCCCAGGGTGCACTACACTATGGTGAAAATACATTTATTTTGTTTTAGATCCTTTTCCAAATCAAGTGTCTGTATGTAAAAACCTTCAAGTTCCCAGAAATGTTTATGATTTTTATGCCAACACAAACCTACATACAGCAATATTGCAGCACCTACACAGCAACAGTTACTGACAGTGTACATCACAAGAGGGCGCCATTCACAATTAATGGTCAGAGTGTGGTTCCCGATCCCTACATCGTTTATGTTCTGACTGAATACATTCAGAAGAGAACGATTTAGGGACCGGGAACCAGTCTAAGAGTGTGGTAAAAGGGTGCATTACACTAAATAGACAGAAATCCATGCACCGAGCCTCATTAATAAAAATGTAAACCACAACTTTTTCTGTAAATCAAAGATTTAAAGGTCCTTGCTTTGATGGATGCTGAAAAATGGTCCAGCATTGTGCCCCTGGGGTTGTTGACTTTCAACCTGGAGCATTTTGGGTACACTGGCCCTCTAAAAATGGCCCTATTTTGCTAAAAAGTGTAGGGTCATTTTTCCAAGATGGAGTCTGGCCAGTTTACTCATTCAGGGGTGTTTTTATTTAGGATCATCAGCCTACCCAAAATTCTCAAAGGCTGACCTACTAAAAATCGAAAAGAAAATGAAGTTCAGTTGTCAGAAAATATATGTGATTCGTTTTCTAGAGGCTGAGAGACTTTTAAGTATTTTTTTTTTTTGTATTTTTGAATATTTAGGATTTATTGCTAGGGAGTCTACTTAGTGTGGTGCACCCCCAGCTCCAACAATCTGAGAGTGAAAGTATATAGCACCCTCTGTAGGGATTTTTTGATTTTTTATGAATGGTTTATTTTATTTATCCCTACATAATTTGCCGAACTCTCTTCATTCTACCTTTTTAATCTTGAAGACTTATACAAATAGTCGAATTTTGTTTTTGATACCCACCTTAACTTTTCATGATCAATATGCCCCACAATTTGTTGTACGAATTTCTTTCTTCAAATCGCCATTTGTTGTTTGTTTCCTCCTAAAAATTTCGAGTTGACAATTTTGTTGAAAAATCTTTCTTTCTGTTAGTGCCAAAATAAATAAAATCCACAATAAAAAACTCACAAAAACCCACAATAAGAAACAAAAGATAGTAAAAACCTAATGAAAAACATTAACAAAGTTGAATTTTCAATCTTGTATTTTGATGGTTTTTATTAATACAATTATAATACACTCTTTAAAATCAGAATGATCAACTCAACATAACATTTAAACAAAAACGTTGCGTTTGTATTAGTATTTAAAGATGTAAACACATGTCAAAGGAAATTCAAAGTGAAAAATCAACATTGGATGCAAACAAGAATTTGATTTAAACCAAATAGTTAACTGGCGAGAAACAAGAACAAAAACAGAAACAAGTTTAACTTTCTGGAGTAAATTTGTTTAACTGTACAAAAGTGATACACTGAAGAAAAAGAAGTGGTTTATCTTGGAAGTATGATATTCAGACAAAACTATTTGAAGTACAGTAATTTCATTAAAAATTTGATTCAACAACAAGTGTATAGAAACTTAAAACGGCCAATTTAGTAACTTTGCAAAAAAAAAGAATACTTGCAAAATTAAAAGTGAAACATTTTCAGTAAAAATAAAAGCTTTTATCAGAAATTAAATAAATACGGTGGTAATGTTTAAGAAAAAAATCCTTAAAAAACAAAAACGGAAGAAAAAGCACCAAGATCATTGGAAAATATAATACCTGTCATCCTAACAACGGTTCATATAGTTTGATTCTGTCAGATGTGCAGTGTGCCATTATTGTATGAACAATACATGATAACTGCCATTTGAAATTGAACTACTTTTCTGAAGTAAAATGGGCATGACCATTTTAAAGGAAAGTCGTTGAAATGTTTACAAAATGGTAGTGTACAATGATTTAATTCTTTTGTATTAAGTCATAATTGATGCAACCATTAAATCAAGGTGCACACATGACAGTAAATAATCTTTTTAACAAATCAAACAAATTTTCAACACAAAAAAAGTAATCTTATAAACAGAATGTACAAAAATGATACTTGAATATTTTAAAGTGTTAATAACAATCAATATTTACAGTAATTTAAGAATGTGATTATCATGCAAAATAACCATGATTGGGCGGAAAGGCATTCATACAAACAATGCTCTACACTGAATAATAACTATAACCACTTATATGAAGATCTGTACAATAAAATCTATAAAAAAAAATAATAAAATAATAATAGTAATAAATTTAGAATGAAATGCATGCAATAAAATAAGAGAAATTAACAGAGTGTCCATCACTGCATGCTCCTTGGTTTATTAACAGTGTCTTCATTTTCAACTGCGCATTATTCAAGAACACCCACGTCAATTTTAAATGAAAGACGTGCATTTTAAAATCTATGACAAAATAATAAGGATATCAGGTTTAATCATCCAAATATATAGATCCGTTTGTGAGAAAATTTATTTAACCTAGTAGAGATACAAATTGGTATTCAACATTTCTTTTTAAACGTGTCCAAAAATATTTGTAAAATCTTGTTTATACACATCTTCCAATTTTGTGAGTCAGTTTTCATGGTTTTTCCTTTGCAGGATTTGTTCACCATGAGTTTCTTTTTCATTACTGTTGTTTTGTTTTCACATTTCCACAATATAACAATGGGGTACAATTATTACAATTGTACAAACTTGTAAACACTCTTTTTTCTAAAAAGTTATTGTTTTGTATTACCTCCACAGATAACAAAAAGTCCCATTGAAAATCTTTAAAAGTCCGAGCATGAAGAAACAAAATTTCAGATTTATTGCTTTGTTTAAGATTTTCAGGAGGACCGACATAATTTAAGGCTACCCAGAAAACAATTTTTTTTTTTATTGTTAAAAAATAACAACTGGAGGGTAAAACAAATCAGCAAAAAACAACTTAGTATTTCTCAATGAGAAACATAATAATGGAGAAAAAATATTTTTATAAAGCGCTTTATCTACGAGCATCTCAAAGCGATTATTATTATTTTTTTAAGCCAGGTTTTTGAAGTTATTTTTAAATTATGAGACCCATTTATTTAGCACCTTATATGGGTTGACAAGGTGCTGTGGCGCATTCAGCAGCCACTGCCAGAAACACCGGGGCAAACCCCTTCTCTTAGCGATAAGTGTAACAGGTTCTTTTACGTGCGTCAGACAACACACAGGACCTTCAGCTTTACGTCCCATCCGAAGGATGAAGCAATAATGTCTTGCTTAAGGACACAAGTGTCAAGACCGTGACTCGAACCCACACTCTGCTGATCAGAAACACCACAACTTGATTCCAGTGTGCTTGACCGCTTGGCCACAACATACCATATTCTGATTTATGAAGATCACAATGTTTTGTTTCTTTGAAGATGAAACACAATGTCCTTGTTTTCAACAAAAGTAACAATGATGATAATAAATAATACTGAAATGACAATTAAATTTGTAATTTCCATCTTCATTTTTCTCCCTATTGTTAGTTGTTAACATATTAACAGTGTTTTGTTGATAATAATACTGTTAGAGTTTAATTACCAAAAATAATTTTGGTCTCAACAAAAGAAACGTGAGAACAGTAAAGGCGAAAGAACGTAAAAATGATCAAACAGTAACTCAACTCATTAACTCAACAGAGATTCATTGATATCGATGTTACCTCAAGCTTTCCAGGATTCTCTTCACAAATAATATTCTGAACTTGTGACAACTGGGCACTCTTGTTCTGGAGGCAAGTTTGTTAGTATGTGGCATCACTGAGTAAGATTCTTGACCACATAACTGCTTCTCTATCTACAGGAGTACAAATGAGGGCAGAGCTGGTAATTGTGTAATCTGACAAAGACTGTAAGTTCTAGAAAAATGATACATGAATGGTTTAAACTGAAGGTAATCCTATGGTAGCAACATGATTTCTAAATTATTGGACTTTGGTATGAATACCATAGAAAACTGGTCTTAAATAATCATTTTCATTCTCTTCTGGCAAAAAGGTATTGAAAATGTAACTATCGTAAAACTTTTCCCCGAAACATTTCCACCTTTGGTGATGAAAGTTATTAATGTTAGTTTACTGATCTTTAAAGGGAAGATTGGAGTTAATGCATGCTGTCAAAAACTTGTGTTAACAAAATCATTCTCATGACATAAATCATAATAGCAAAGTAATGCACATTACACATAACTTCACAATAAAGTTTACACAATGTTAAATTTTATGAAGTCAACCATAATCTCAATGACACATAATTTCTCAATCTATGTGCAACGCGTGCTGTGTGTACCACTGAAGCACAATCAGTTTGACAATGGCAATGGCACTATTTATGGAACGCATGTTTTACAATTGTGGCTGCTCAGGCAGTTGGTATGGTCACTAAATAATGAAGTTAGCGTTATAATATTAAAACTTTGGTTGTAAAGTTATATTGGCACCACTGGTGCCATTTCATAAAGCCTGTAAGTAGATTTCTGCTTACGGAGTGTCCACAAGAAGAATTTCTTTTATTTCATAACCACTGTTTCAAGAAGCACGCTAACTTGCCAGTGGCTCTTGTAGGCAGGTGAGTGACGCAACAATGCAAATCCATTGTGAATGCATACACACGCTGTGAACTCTTCTTGATCGTTTATGAAATACACTTTTGCTTACGCATGTTTTTCTGCTATTGTGAACACAAACATTTGCTTAACGGTAAACAGCTTTATGAAATTGGGCCCAGCTCATTTGGCTGGTGTCAGTATCTTTTTTCAGTTTCTAAAATATCTTTTTATCTCACCAATTATATATAAGTGTGCTGAACGGCCCAAAGCCTTCATAATGATATAATGGTTCCCCGCCCTATAAAATTAACTAATCTTTGTTTCAACCCTAGCAGTGTTCCAGGCTGATTACATCAGCCAAATTTTCGGACTGTGTATTGGCCCTATTTATATAATGCATTGGTATGGATTACAACACATTATGTGACCTTAGAAGGGTCTTTGTGAAAGTTCATGTTGTGACCCCGAAATTATGTTTGCTCCGAAGCTGTGTATGCCTTGACTGCAGCTCTTGTTTTTATAATTTAAAGTTTTAATTTTTTGTTGAAAAAAGGTGCTAACTTACAGCTTACAACACATGGCATTACACAAACTTTATACAGGGCACTGCTGGGATTAAACGACTTGATAGCTTTGCTCACTTATACTAATAAAAGTGACTTATAAAACCGGAAACACAGTTCATTATTCCAGGAATTACTTTTAACATAAAGCATTTTTCTTTTGATTTTGTTATCATTTGTAAAGTTGACGGATGAAAACTATAGAAACTATGACTCTTTTTCACCAAGAGTGGACATTTCCATTGATCACACCAGAATCACAAACTTGGTGTTCTTACAACACCAACTTGGTTATTCACTCCATCAAAAATGTAGCCATTTGAACTTCTCAACATCTCAACCTTTTACAAGACTATTGAGGAACGTATGTAAAAGCCAAGTCCAATTATTAAACTTTTCTTGCATAAATCCTCAAAGAAAAACTAGTTCAATGCAACTCCTACGGGCTTCTGGTTATCAGTGGAGCCACTTTGTGTGAAGTGGGCGTGGCTTACAGTGGAATTATGTCACGCTTAAGAACAGGATTGGATATAAAAAAAGCTGCTCCATCAACAATTCAAGCACTTTGTAGAAATTAAACAGACTTCTGTTTTTAATTTGCAAATAGAAATGCTTGAGAAATTATTTTTGTTTGAAACCTAATTTACATTTTTTTGTATCAAATTAATACACTTCAAGATTTTTTCAAAAAAGCTGACATTTGAGGCAATATTTAGTCTTTATACCAGATTAAACGCATACATCAAGTGATCTGATATACTTTGGTTGCATACGGAAGAAACTCAATCTTTGAAAGAGGGAGGGGATTCCAAAAGACATCAGGGAATATCGTTGAGATACAGCTGCTCAGGAATATTGGTTGTTTGAAGGAAGTCAGGTTTGAAATTCAGCTGTTGCTGTTGCTGTTGCTGTTGCTGTTGCTGTTGCTGTTGCTGTTGCTGTTGTTGAAACTGCTGGTATGCTAAAGACTGAGCTGCATAGTTTCCCTATTATCAAATAACAAAAATAATAACCAATGAAACTAAACAATCAGAGAGGAGCTTAACTGATAATTCCTGTAGAGTTTGCGAGGTTGTGGGTTTGAATCCCAACTGAGGTGCCTGTGGGGAAAACCCCACAACAATGAATAATTATACAGTTCTTATCATACATTCGTGAAGGGCAAAACTAAACTCATATTAATTAGAGAGCAGTTATTTGACATCAATCACGAACCCTTATGATTACTGAAAAATCATAGAGCCAACTAAAATATCAAATACAAAAAAATATAAAAAACAGGATTTTTTTATTTTGTATTTGTTTTGTATTTTTTTATATTTTTTTATTATTTATATTTATTTATTTATTTATTTATTTTTGGCGGGGGATGAACCAAGAAACCTTCTGCGAGTCTTGTCATCTACCTGTGCTATGTTTTTTATACTCAACACAAGCACTTCTTTCAAATTCTGTTAACTGTAAAAAATGTAGTGATACTTACTCTGATACTTGCATATTCCTGTTGCATAAAAATGACCTCCTGTTCTCCATTAAGCCCACTGTAGCCATTAACTCCAGTCAGCAAACCGTTCTCTGGTGTCATCGCATTCTCATACACAGCTTGGTAGGCTGGTGGCTGCATAGATTTCCCCTTTAAGTTATTGATGATGTGTCTTTGTTGCTGCTGTGAAAGGTTTGCTTGATTCATAACTGGTTGCAGGTGCTCTTGCTTGGAAAAATTCTGCTCTGTTTGGCTTCCTTGGACCATGGCTTGAGATAATCGATTAAAGGTGTTGTCTGGAGCAAAGGCCTGCCTGGGACTGCCCATGTTGTGTGGGTGACGATATTGCTGTCGTTGCTGCTGCGGCAAGCTACAGTGGTTATTTGGGTGCTGCAGCAAGCTTGTTGGGGTGACACCATTTAGTTGGGGAATACCACTCATGGCAGGGAAACCATTATGTTGACTAGTAAATGTGAGAAGTTGCTCGTCTGTCAGTGGATATTTGATATCGGGCGGACTGTTGATGCTTTGGTGGAGCCAGTTGGCTGGTAAGTCCCTGGTGTTGCCAGCAGGACTGAAAGGACTGGCAGAGTGTGTAGTGCTCATGCTGTCAAGCTGTTGGCTGAGGGGAGACATTTCATCACTTATGCTGGGAAAATCCATCATGGTAGAGAAATCATGGCTGGTGTCTAGCCCGCCATTTCTTTGCATGGAAGGTATTTGAGGTGTATTTGATGACTGAGAAAAAAGGAGGGATACAGGGAACTGTTGTCCAGCACACATTGACGACTCATCAGGCCCTTGAGGAATTTGATGCTTGGGGTTAACTCTCAGCATGGCCGCTGGCTCAGTTGGCTCAGGTTCACATCTGAAACCAATGTTATCACCATTGAGTCTCTGCATAGTCATTTCTTCTTGTCTTTCATTGGGTGTAAGAGTGGGGATGAGCTCGTCGAAGGTGATGGGGGCAAGGGAATCACTGAAAGATGGGATATCCCTTGTGGAGCTACCCAATTCAATCTCACCAAGGCTATTATGGGAAAGGGGATTAGGAGACCATTTTGTTGATTGCTGATCCCAGTTGAGCAAATTTGTAGAGGCATTTCTTGGTGTGTTTGAGGTGGGTGCTGTGGTGGCGTAGGAAGTCGTAGTGTTGCCGACATTGATGCCTTGCAGACAGGAATAAGGGATAGAGGAAGCACTGGATACTGTCTGGCTAGATGAAGCCGATGACACCATAGCACAACTTTGGCTGAAATCCCTCTCCCGGTGTGGGGATGTCTTCAAGACAATCCAATCAGTGTCAAAGTCATTAAGTTCAGAATCCATGGGGTTTTTCATGGGATTAATGGGATCAAGGCTAACTGAGCTGGAATCCATAATATATTGGCCGCCATGTTCACTGTGATCAATCTGATTGTTCATAGTGTGACCTTCCATAGTTGAGGGTGCTTGTTGCGTTGCATACATGTTGCTTTGATCCCTGTTAGACAAGGCTCTTGCATTAGCCTCTTCTCGCATGCTGACATTCTGGAAGGCTTGAGTGAATTTTTTTAGCTCTTGCTGGAGATGTTCCTCCTGCGTTGTAGAGCAGTAAGGCTGAGGCAGCTGTTGCGGAGGTGCTTGTGGAGTTGCCTCTGATGAAGACACCATGGGTGATATTCTGGACATTGGGTTGAAACTGATGGTTCCATTGGAGGGGTTCACTGTGACATTTGGGGGCGGAGTGCCATGCTGGGGCTTAGTTAGCTGCCTCCTGGCAACTAGCTTGGGTCTTCTATCTTGGCGAGTAGACATCCCTGGAAGATCCAAACTTGCAGGCATTTGGGAGTGAGGGTCAAATCCTGGAGGAAGCCTGCCTGGTGGAAACCCTCCAGGGGGGAAACCATCTGCTGGGAAACCAGGCGGTGGTCCATCACCAGGGAAAGGTGGAAAGCCAGGAGGTGGACCCCCAGGTGGAAAACCAGGAGGGGGGCCATCCCCAGCGAATGGTGGGAAATTGGAAGGGAACTTGGCTCTACCCTCAAGAATAGCTGTAGAAAGACAAAGAAAGAAAACAATTAACATGACAATTTAAGTTTGCAGCTGCCGATAGCTTCTTAATTATCTAAAAGGACTACAGACCTTGTGCAACTTCGTCACAGATCACACACATGCTTTCAACATTGTAATGTTGGTGATCAACTCTCCATAAGAAAAGTACACGAGGTTCATGTTTATTGTAAATATTTTACAGATTCAAGCGAGAATTTAGTAATCAATTCCGAAAACTGAAAACTACTACGTCACTTAATGAATTTACATACAAAGGTTACTTTCATAAAGAAGATTTTTGTCTTTTGAGCTAAAAAGGTTTTGTGGTAAAATTACACAAAACTTATCAACAAGTGTGTCAGCCTGACGCGCAGCAACATTGCGCACATAATATAGTGTAACAGAGAAGATATTTCTGTGCAGCGATTGGCTCAATATTACATCTTGCATCACACGCCAGATAACTGTAACAGTTGCACGTGACTGAAATATGCACTGGTTATCACCAAAATGATTGAAAGCAGTCGGTGACATCACATGCACAAGGTTCACAGTTCTCTCAGAGCATTAATCAAGTCCATATACTTTCCTTTCACTTTTTATGCTGCATTAAACAACCATAGGTAACAGTTTTGAGGGAAAGGAATGTTTTGTTTTCATATATTTACCTCTTGGGATAGGAATCGGAGGGTACGGTGGGTTGCAATCATATAGCTCAGCTTTTCCACTGAAGGGAAACTTGAATGGCTCTCCCCGTCCAGTTAAATGTTGATCTCCTTCTTGGTCACTACAACAGAAAAGAAACGTTTGCTTTGCTCAAACATTGCAATTGATAATAAGGCATTCAAATCACATGGGGATGGAAAACCAGTGCAGGATCTACATATATATATATATATATATATATATATATCTTCTTGAAGTTAGAAGTATCCGATGTGACTGGTAGAAGAAAGGAATAGTAGAAAGAATGTGTGCACTGATTATGGAGACCGCAAAGGCAATACCACTATTATTCACATTACATCATAGAGGTTAAAAATAATCCATGGTTGTCTGATGCCTGGTTTTCCAGAAAATTTTTGTGATTTGATATCTTGATATTTGTTACTATCAACAAACAGCATACTATGTCAACCTACTAAGCCCTGAATATCTTCATATTTGTTATAGACCGTATGCACATGACATCATTTGAGTAGGGCGCCCTCTGCAAAAGGTCACAAGAAAGTTGCTCATTGGCCCAGCCTGTGCGCCGTGTGTCCACAGATGCATTTTTGTTGTTTCACCATCGTTTTACCTCTAAGATGACGGCGTGATGACGTCAATGCATAAGGTCCATTATCAACAAACAGCACACTATTTGAACATATCGAGTCCTGATATCTTGATATTTGTTAGGATCAACAAACAACTTACTATTTTAACATATCAATAGACCGATTGCGCGACCCGCGTCACGTGACCTATTGTTGGTATTAAATGTAAACAAAAACGACGTCCTCCATAGGAAAGTGTGGTACAGTATATGATGATTGTTGCATTTCTTTATTCGATCGAGGCTTTTCTTTCTCGAAATCTGGAGAAAATATGCCAGAGTTTTTACCAGAGACCTTCGAGTGGCTGAATAAAGCTAGTAAGGACAGTCCCAGCAAGACTTGGAAATTCTACAAGTAATGTATAAATGGGCACAATGTGTACTAGTGCACGATGAAACATTTAGGCCAGACGAACGCGATTACACACTTTTCAACACAAAAATTTCAAAGTTTTGAAGCTGAAATCATCCAAAGAAATTGCTTTCCAAAACTGTGTGATTCCTTTGCCTATTTGAAATTTTGCAAGGCTAAGTATAAATGCCCACTTTTCCAACGTTCTTTACCATTTTTTTTACAGTGATTTAGGCCTACACTACAAACAAAATAACAGGGGGGTGGCTACATAGTCGTCCGACGCCGGTAGTGCATAACTCAAAATAAACCTCTTTTGTAGCAGAATACTTGTAGTTTATGAAACAGTAATGTGATTAATATCAATGTCACAACATACTACTTTAATAAAATGGCTTTGTAACGGTGTTATTATTACCAAAAGCTGACTTTTGGTGTGACTCTGTTGGTCACGGCACGTATTTGCATGTAGTTTGCCATCAGCTCAGATTACGGATTATCCACAATAGGTCACGTGATGACATGTAAACGTTGGTCGCGCAATTGGTCTATTCCTGAATATCTTACAGAAACCCAGAGTTCTGATATCTGTTGTCAATTCAACTCGAGTAACCATGGAATTGTCCAATACTCTCATTATTGTCTGTTGTTATTGAGATACACTGGACTCAGTCCTTGGTCTTTTCTAAACTCCCTTAGAACAATACTATGTCAAGTACGTAATAAGCACAGAGGGACCACAAGGGATCGACCAGTCATAATGCCAGCCAACCCCTTACAAGTCCCCCATGCACATACTATGAGCCCTGCCTGTTGTGAAGTGACAGCGCCCTCTATAGTCTCACCTCATTGGTCTGTGTGTGGACACAAGGTAGTCTGGTTTACCACTCTTGTAGATGACTCGCCCTTTAGCCTGGACCCACAACCATTTGGATTTCTTTGTCATCAGCCGGAAGTAGATAAACCCAGATTCACCTTTACGGACCACTGAAGAAGGAAAACAATTTTAATAGATTTTATATTCAAGTGTTACAAATAATCAAATAATAAATCAAACTTGAGGTGAACTTCAAGCTGCAGAAATTGTTCTAAAGGCTCCAAGTCATCTACATACTTTGAACACCATACCTGATGCTCCATTATTTGGAAATATTGTCATTCAACAAAATTATTATCATTATTACTTTCTGGTAATGAAACCAAAGGACCCTCAAAAGTGACTAGCACTGTAAGCCGTAGGCCTGGAAATACCTGTGTAGAGAAGAGGATGAAGAAATGTCAGTTTTAGATGAGGAGGAAAACCCCAAGTAGTGAAAACCCAGGTAGGGACTGAAAACCCAATCTATTTGGAAGTCTGGTCCTGGATTTGAACCAGGGTCACAGAGATGAACAGCAGGGAAGCCAACCTGAAAATGATCCATGTTTACTTGACATCTTAACATGACTCCATCCAATACTCCACACAGTCAAATAAAGATTTTTCTTCTAAAATTGAATACAGTATCAATATGAAGACTATGGAGAATGTATTTGCATTGACTAGACAGTGAGGATATAGTTAACTTGGCTAAAATTACCTTTAACATTACAAAACATATTAACAGATGAGCATGCATCATTTAAGATTGGTAATTTTGGAGGAGCGTGGGAGGAGGGATGGATTAGATTTGGCAACTGCTACAACCTAATGGCCATATGTAGAGTTTTTTATCTTTGGGAACATCAGATTATATTAAGAAGACATGATGGGGACATCATTCTTCTAAATCTATCCTGTGAAATGGTATCAAAATCTTCATGAAAATTACAGCAATTAAATGATCACAAAACTCTTTATTGTAAGGCCAATATGTTTACTTCCGGTCTTGTGAAACTTTAACAATTCTTTTGATGTTTTCTTTTTACAGTCTGTATTAAGTTGCAGAAATGAACCTATGAGGGCGCTTTTTGGTTCTTGTGTATCATCTGCATTAGCCATTTTGAGATATGGTGGACACACTGCTATGACACTACTTGGTTTGGGTGAATCTGTTTGTATACGCCCAAACCAAACAGTGCACTCATATAGTATCCACCATTCCTCAAAAAGGCTAATGGGACTCGATCCAAAGCAACAGAAAAATCTTGGAGATGGGGCTGTTCCTTCAAATGTAATGGTGCTTGACTTGTCCTATGCATGCCTGACATGTGTTCTGGCAATCATGTTACATAAATGCACTGGTGCCGTCATGATGTCACGAGATATCAAAGATCAAATTGATGAGCCAAAAGACTAACTCTGAAAACATGTGGTGAGGTGTCTGTTACGTATTTTCCCCGTCCAGTCCATGAATTCATTCATACTAGATGAAATTAGTTTCTGATACTTGAGAACACGGTCAGACTTCTGTGGCTTAAAACGACTTCCAGGTGAAAGGAAGCCTTGTTTAGGTTCAAAATGAAATTTGTGCACAAATTGACCCGGTACAAGCTACTCCTTTACCACGCTCTAGTTTATATTACCCATACATTAATTACAAGGCCCCATATAGTCTAGAATTGCTTAATTGTAAATTCAAGAAAGACACAATATAAAACCAACTCAAAGCATTTGCCAGTCATAAATGCAAACATTTTTAACCAAAGGGAAGGAACAAATTCTTTGAAGGCATGTATTGCTATTTACAAGTGGTGGGAACCTAGAGAACAACTGAGATGGGTCAACAAACCGTTTTCAAAGTTGTGAAAGAAATCAATTCAGAAACAAAACGATTAGAAGCTAACTGATACGATCGATTCCAAAATATGTTAAAAACTGAGCACAGATCCCCATTTTAGAATCAATTGAAATTTGATCACCGAAGGCTAAAACAAACATGAATGAGAGTTTTAGAATTTATTTGACAGTAACTGTCCAGATAATGCACACAGCCTTTGACAATATGTCTGGTTCATGCCAACATCAAGTAATGACTTGCATTCTTTGAGCGCCATAACTTGATAAACCTACGGTCATAATACACACGCTGGGAAAAGCAGAACTTTAATATTCATTAATGAGAAGAGGAACAGTTGTTTGAAACCTTCTTTTTCTCTTTCACTTTGAGCTGATCATTGAAAGGATGAACAGCTGCTGGGTATAGTTCCAACAATTTAATTTATAATAGATTTCTTAACTTCCTTTTAAATTAACATATCCACTTGTTGACTTTGCATACAGTTAGGGAGTACATGAGTTACATGTGAAATTTGTAAATGAGGGAATGTTTCACATTAAGATGATGCAAACTTTGTCGTAAGATTACCATTTTAATATTGTTTACCAATAACAGTGTCAAAAGATTTTTCGACAGCGAACAGAACACTTCTATTGATCCAAATATTAGGCACAAACAATTATTATAAAGAATATGTAGTTCCTAGAAGTTGAACTCAAAATAGACAGAGTCCAGCATCTCCTGAAGACGATCAGAACATACTGGTTGAAATGAAGAGTTGTTAACAACCAGTTCTTTTCAGAACCACCACAATTCATGGAGAGAGTTTTATCATAGAGCTACATAGTGTCTCTGCAAACCTGATACGAGATTGTGTTTCCATCACCATCATGCAAAGTTTTAAATCTTACAGGTTCTTAATAATTATCTTTCCTAGATCAAGGGTCATCACATTAAATCCAGCCATAGTGAGTGTTTCTGGCTGATAAGACCCACCCATGACTTTTGCAAAAATCATCCATCCACATCCCAGCCAGGTATCTTCAGACTGTTTATTATTATTGCCAGTTTCTATTATTATTGCCAGTTTCCTCAACCAAACTGTTTCCTGTGTCCGTTCCACTGGCACTTTCTACAAATAGCCCCTTAGTTAAATTATTATGACTCCTTACTTAGTTGATGCAAGAGGGTTAAGGGGTTGGAGGTGGAAGAGACCCGACAACAATCAAGTGGTTGGCGGTCAGTCATGGGAGTAAGATCTAGGGTTCAGACTGTGTTCAGGATCACTGGTGATGATGGAGTTACTAACGATCATCAGTGCTGAGAGACTTAATTCCATAATTGAACAGGATTTATTTCATCATCATCAGAAAGTTGACCGACTTATGATGAAAGATTGATGAGTACATCTTTGACTTTGCTTATATGTTGTCAGATGGTTTGAGTTTGTAGATTGTAACTTATTATATCTGATCTGGGTACTAATGGGTCATTTGAAGTATCAGTGTGCTGATTGATGCATGTCAGGGTGGAGATGGATTGGGAGGTAGTGTTCTTAGACAGGACAGATATAGACAGTGCTGATAGGAATCGATATCATCAAGATGCAGACAGAAAAATAACATTTATAACACCCCTGACAAAGACTCTGCCTTTTGATTGGTTTAGGGGGTGTCACATAATAAGTCATATTTTTACTAGAAAGCCACACGAACGTGACATGCTATACCTGTAGCAACCAATGTACTACCCCATAGCAACCAATGTACTATACACATAGCAATCAAGGCACTATACCATTAGCAACAGCAGTTTCTTGGTACATAGACGTCTAAGCACAATATATATATATGGGGTGTTATAAAACAAATATTGACTGCTTCTACTCAAGCTATGGTTAAAACTGTGACTCCCTCAGTGATCCCTGGAGCATTCTATTTTCCCTTAGTAAAATAGAATGTGCTGCGGATCACCTTGTCTACATTGAGTCTGGGTATGGGACCGTGGCTCCGTCGCTGTATCTGTGGGGCTTATAGTGAGTTTCGCTTGGGGCTCCGGTTGAGGCACTGGGACTGGGCGAAATAGCGAGTTGACAGACCATTACGTTGGTTTGGGGAATTTGTGACCGGAAATTGATACGACTGAGAATTCACGGCTGAGAATTCATGGCGAGCTTCAGACTGCTAGTTGATTTTGAAGGTTGCAACAACCGGATAAGTGTACATGTTAACCTTTGACCTCTTTTGTTTTATTCAACGATTTCTCACTAATTACAGGGCACTTGGCTTAAATTTCTTTACAAAAAGGTTCTCAAAAGTATACTGATACAATTTTTAAGTGGTAAATAAGGTCACTTTTAGAAATGTGAGGCCGCAATGTATCTTTAATGCTTTCCCTTCCCCAATAAAAAGGCAGACAGGGAAGCCATTTGGTGTATACGCATTCGATCTAAATTTGCCATGCCCCTTCAAACCAACTGATCAGTAAGTAGTGATTTAAAACCATACAGACGGTCCCAAGCTGTAAACTACAAAGATACCAGTAACATTTCCCATGGATCTCTCAAAGACTGATGGCACATCTTCCATCCTACCATTCAAATGTCACAGTACATCAAATGCCACTAATAAAAAAGAGGAAAAGAATCTTGAGGGTGACGCCACGAACAGGAAGAAAGACGTTTAACTCATCTCCGTGTGTCATCCCTAGCTATAGCCGTCTCTGTCACAGATTATCTCCTTGTGCTCGGTCACTATAGGATTTTTATCTTTTTTGGGGGGGGGCTAACGTTTAAGTCCAATTATTATTTTAGAGCTGCTCAAGGAAGAATGAGACCTGACATATATGATCTTGCATTGAGTAAGGCTGACAAAGTGCATTAATGAATCATATAGACATTTTATGACAAGGGTATGTGACACTACATCACTAGATATGTTAAGTTTTTTGAGAGTCTTTTATTGAGTGTATACGATTGGTAATCGTCAAACAGAAAATAGTTTCAATCTTCAAGTTCACTGATTATAAAAGTTCCTACAGTACCAATTCTCCAGTCAAAATTGAGGAAAAGGCATTTCAAGACCCCACAAGCCGTGCATGCTTATTTCCATTGCTGCAATCCAAATAAGATTGGCATGAACATGCACAAAATCCCTGGTCAAATGCAAACCTGGTGGTTTTCAATAAAACTTTACCTCCGAATGAGATAAAAATTGTTTACTGGTTGGATGTATGTCACGTTTATTGAAAACTAGTTGATGGAAGGGAACACTCTTCCTGAAAAAACAGTGTATTTTTTAACTTTAACCAAATGTTGGCTTGCTGAGAAACAGTACATTAAAAAATAGCTGAGTCATCAATATGCCATCAATATGTGTGGTGCAGTGAATAACTACTTAACACACAGGACAGCGAGTGGATTTATCAAGGTGCTTTCCGCATAGTTACAACCTAAATCTGATCTTCAACTTGCAAATGTTTGGCCTAATTGGTCAGAGGAAACTGAGTAAGGCTGCCTGTCAGGGGATGGTTTCATCTGTCACACCTTTGACGTCTGCTTGAAATGAATGTTGAAGCATCAATAGACAGGGGCAGGATATTACCCAAGTTCAACATAAAGAGAGGGACAGGGAAAGGTTTTACACAAAAGCAAACTCTCAGTGTTTTTAAGAGGGGCTCCAAGGTCAAATTCAGTTTTGTGATGCACTCATTTTTCAATTGATAGAGTCCTTATGAAAGTGGAAAAAAAATTACAAAAGGTCATTGTGTTTGATACCGATCCAATGCAAATTTTGTCAGGGGTCACGTGACGTAAATCGCGCAATCGGTCTATTAAGCCAGAACTGACACACAAAATGAAAGTGAGTGACCTTATAAACTGAAGAAACTGCTACATTAATGTAACTAAAATAAACGGCGAAAACTGAAAGTGAGAGCCAAAAACCCAACAAAAAGAAGAAACTAGAAAACATAACTGAATCCCAAGCAGGAGATCACGTACTGTAACTACCAGAACCTGATGAGAACCATAAGGGTTTCCTGTGTGAGTCGAGTCCCCCGGTGAGAATTAAAAAAGAACCTGACTGCGTGGAGGGAGTCAACCTGACAACTTTGGCGGCACAGCACTGCCTGACTCAGGACACTAGGGGGAAACCCATTCGGGAGTTAAACTTGCAGTGTCATCCACAGTAACGGAAATTTTTCATTGACATTTTTCACATCGGTCGTTACTTATCCTCAATCTACATCCTTTTCTATTTGCCTCCAGAGAGAGATTTGGATAAAGGTGAAATGTTTATGTGCAAGCTTTATATAAGAGATCCATGAACAGCAACAATATAAATGAAGTACAGGCTCTTGCCAAAATTAGACAAACAAATGGAAGTTCATGATGCACTGACCAAGAAATGGTGTGTGGTACTTCAGAGTTTTTCATTTTACAGTTTGTTTAGTTGAAGGCCATCTCATCTTTGAAAGGACAAGGCCATTTTAATTTTGCAAAGGGCACTTCCGCTGGAAAATCTTATGGGAAACTGTTGATTGGGCACCAAGGCCAAGACCAGGGCAACAGAGACCATGGCCTCCGTGTAATTCAAGGCCTGAAATTGTTAAATGCCACTATCCACCACATGCAGACTTACTGGTTAAACCAACCAGTTGAAACAATGGGAAAACTACCCTGTATGTCTACTGCCACCAAGTGTCTAAATGTCTCCAACTGCAAGTTGCTCACCTCAAGACCTCACTGCAGTTCCACTGACGCAACTCAAAGTGCCTCTCAAATAAATATATTTCTATACAATGAGTCGACATTGAGCCTCTACGACAATGGCTTTAGGCGTTTGCTTTTGTGGAAATGTTAGAGTGAAGGAAGAAGCCAATCATAGCTAGAGTCATAACTTGGTCCTCAAATTCCGTAGTTATTGAAGAATCCTGCATTTCTCCTCCCATCCATCCCATTCCCTAGACCCCCATCCTCACTATCCCACTAGCTAACTGACTTACATGAACTGTGCATCTCTGAGCAGTAGATGATGTCCTCATAGTGTAGGTATTGGTATCCAGCTACAGTCTTGAATTCTGCTTCACCGTAGCCTAAGATTTCTTCAGCTCTGTAAAGCAATTATTTCATAAGTAACATCCATAAAACAAAACAGACACAACATATACTTGATTGATACCAGTGTACCATTTTGAGAAATACCGCCTTGTGAAATATGTATATGTGCAAAATTGAACACTAAATTCTAATTTCAATAGGGAAGCATGTACACAAATATGGGCAAACTTTTAGACAAAATATAAATCAAACTTTTCTTCTTGGTTTTCTTGAAAACTTGACAACCTAATCTGATTTGTTGGGGTGTAAATCCTAGGTTGGTTATATGGTGCGTTTATTAAAAACTAGAGGATTGAAATGAAAGTACTCAAACTTTAATTGCGTATAACTTACTAATGTGAGAGTCAACAGAGAGTCACATATATGAATAACACTTTCAACTTTCTGCTCTTCCTTGGGACTGTGTGCAACCTTCCTGCTGCCGAGCTTCATGTTCCCCAATCTTTTCTTGTTTCTTTAAATGCCTCCCACCTCTCACAGAACTTATCCACTATCCAGGGAGATCAGCCCCCTTTGAAGTGAGTAACTGGTGGTCCACTGGACACACATTACACAAACAGTTCAGCCCGTTAAAGAATCGGAATAACAAACTTACTTGCTGTCTAAGGTGATGGGCTTGAAGTTGAGCTGATGCTTAGTGCGAAAGATCATATTGCGGACGTAGATTTCCATGATGGAAGGCTGCTGGAGAGGGCAGACGATGGCAAACAGTGCCATCTCTGGTGGGTCTAAGTCAACTGGAATGCCATCCTCACCACGGATTCGCTGACCATACAGGGGTCTTAAGCGACCAGTAACATGTAGGTTCTAGACAAAAAAAAAGGAACATACATATTTCCTCCACATTTTAAGCAGTTTTTTATGTTCACAAATAAATATAGGATTTGTATATGTACTATTTGTTTTGTATACTTCTCACCTGTGTGATTAAAACCAAATGAATGACTCACAACTATGATCTATATAGGATAAGAAATTCTATGAAAACAATATTTATTTTAAAAGCAAAACTGAGAATATATATTGGTAATGAAGCAAAGTTAAGTGTCAATAGTACTAAGTTAAGTGTCAATGTTCAAATTAGATAAAGCAGCTAATTTAAACAAAGTTTAACAAAGTCAAGACAAGGGGCGGTCAAACAAACATACAAAGGACTTCTGGGGGAGGTAACACAATGAAAAAGTACAAAATAGGCAAAACAGAAGTTGTGGTTGAACACTTTGGATATTTTCTGTGAATATTATTAGTGGTCAAGTACTTTTCACCCCAATTATTATAAAGAAATTACGCAACCAAGATCATTGTGATGATGACATCAGGTGCAATTTAATTGTTGTCAGAGCAAGGCCACTGTCCATGCAAAAAGGGGTCTAACAATAAGAACTCAGAAAGACTGTGGGAATATTTTTAAGGGGCATCAAGGCCAAGAAAAAACAAAGTAAGGAATGCAACAGCCTATTTGAAATGCCAGGCTTTTGAATTGCTGAAGTTTATTGGTGCAATAGAGCAATATGAACATACAAAAAGAAAGCCCAATGTTGCTGTTTTCCTTTCTTTTTAAATCACCTGAAATAAAAAAAAAAAATTCCCAGCATGAGTTTTAGTGCCTAACTTGCGTCTATCTTTTTAGAAATGCAGTACATACAAAAGTTATACAGCCCCATCAAAAAGGGCTCAAACAATAGGAACTCAGAAAGACTGTGGGAATATTTTTAAGGGGCATCAAGGCCAAGAAAAAACAAAGTAAGGAATGCAACAGCCTATTTGAAATGCCAGGCTTTTGAATTGCTGAAGTTTATTAGTGCAATAGAGTAATATGAACATACAAATCGAAATCCAAGTGTTGCTGTTTTCCTTTCTTTTAATCACCTGAAATAAAAAAAAACTTTTCCCAGGATGATTTATTTGGTGCCTAACTTGTGTATATCTTTTTAGAAATGCGGTACAGACAAAAGTTGTACAGCCCTATCAAAATGAAAACCCAAAAGGGGGTCTTCAACAAAGGAAAGAAGGGTTAATATTTCACACTTTTGAAGCTTATGTTCTTTTTTGGGGGAGCTTACCAGAAATCCTGATGATTCATCAAGCAGGCAGCGCAAGCGAGCCGTGAAGTTCCGCTCCAACGAGGTCTTGAGATCTGCCAGAGGGTAGAGAAGGAGAGGGACAGGGGGAGAGGGGACAGTTTCAGGAACTTATCAGTTATGGAACAGTGATTGTTAAAGAAGGGGATCTATTTCTATCTTTAGCTTGGGGCTTCATTTTGACAGGCTGGGGCCAACATTGACTCCAGTAAATCAAGTCAATACAAATATTATTTTCTGCGTTTTCATTGATGCAATATCATTTTAAAAACATGAACTTTTTGTGACTAAGTCTCGAAGTCAATGTGTTAAATCAAAAGATTAGGAAGATTCCCATTCTAAAGATATTGTGTTAAGTGGGTGTGGCCCAGTCAAACATTAAGCTCAACATCATGAAGTCCTTGGCTTTGCTTATCAATAACTTAGTATATTTTGAATAATCATAGGGATCTAAGTGGGTGTGGCCTAGGCTCAACATCATGAAGTCTTTGGCTTTGCTTATCAATAACTTAGTATACTTTGAATAATCATAGGGATCTAAGTGGGTGTGGCCTAGGCTCAACATCATGAAGTCCTCACCTTTGCTTATCAATAACTTAGAATACTTTGAATAATCATAAGGATCCTATAAATATGCAAGTTGAATATGAATAATGTATTACCTGCTGACTCTATTTCGTCCATGTATTCATGAGTGTTCTTATACGTAAGCTGCTGCTGGAAGTTGTTGCGGTCATCTTTATGAATAAGATCATAGACGCATTGATGCATTACATCAGCCTGTATCAAAGACAAAATGAACCAAAGTTTAAATGCAAGTATCCCAACAGGAGGAATGCAGTTTGGTTTATTAATGCAGCCTGAGTTGTGCTTTCAAAGTTTTTCTTTGAATTTAAACTTTTCAGAATGGATAATTACTTGAAGCAAAAATGTACAAACAATTTGGGTTTGAACAAAGAAAAATAGACAACAGCGGGAATTGAACCAGCGACCTCCAGGTTTAATGTACTGGTGCTCTACCAACTGAGATAACTATCCGGATGTTGACAGTCTCCAGATTTTGTAAATCTTTGTTCAGGGGGCGCCAGTCAGAAGTCCTACAACTGTATACTACAGTATAGCCAGGGATCATGCCCAGTTTACGATACAACCTCAGAAGTGGCATTTTCAAGGGATCACCTCAAGGGGATGCGACTTTTTCTTTTAAATAGTAAATAATAAACTACAAGGGAAACTGAGTGGGTAAAATACACTATTACAATCTTGTTTTGCTTGCATCATAAGTTTTGGGAGAGAGGATTTTGTCTTGCGGGGTTTTCTTACAAGGGTTTTTTTTTTTTTGACAGCAGCCATCCAAAACTCATCTCCTGCAGAATTACATTCATAACTTTGCTTTAATGGTGCCTGATAACTTGATATCTTATCTGGAAAGTATGTTTTGATAGTGACAAATCTGGACATATTTGGGAAAATGATCAGGTCTTTAAGTGCACAAATGCACCAAGGTAAGCTGTTGTAACCAATAAAACTCTTTCCCATTTACTGGTGAACCTTTCACACTACTCAATGCTTAAGGTTATTAATTACACATGCATATAAAAATATCATTCCACGCAGTACAAAATAACACTATAAATAATTGACCAGACCAAACAAGACAGGCTCACATAAGTACAGTGAACTAAGGGTCTGCAAACCAAACTAACAAAATAAAGGGAAAGTATTTTGAACTTTTTTTGCCAGCTCATATCAATCTATGAATAAATGATTTTTGAACTATAAATGGCATCTCGGTAATTAATCATTAATCTCTCATACATCATGTTGACGTCCAGGTGGTATCATTAGTAGGTACATGAAATGGCGGATGACAAACACTCAATGTAACTCTTTCTACCTTCCACAGCCTCTGCATGTTTTCCCAGAAGACAGATGGCAGTTAGCGGAACAAATCCCCCAAGTGAATTTCAGTTTTTGAAAACAATGTCATTTTGCATTACTGCTACATTCTCAAGGTAATTTTACTTGTTTGAGTAAAACTGGTCAATCCTGAAATGCCATTAGTTCTAGATTACCAATCATAAGACAACCAGGATCAAGTAATTATACTTTCAAGCTATTAATTTAACATTCATTCATTTTGTCTTTTTTTTTTTTTTTCTTTTTTTTTTTTAATTGATCATACATATTTCACTAACCTGAAGAGCTTTTAAAACAAGAGGTTTTTTAAGCAAGAAGGTACACCTTAGGAGGGATTTTAGGGCTTTTAGGGCCATGGTTTTGAAGAGCGATGAATACGTTCAGGCACGAATCCAGCAATTTTAGCAGAGAGGGCCCCCAAGAAAAAGAGGGAGGGAAAAAACTGAAAAAAATTATAGACAAAAGTAACTGGAAAGTTGTGATGATTATGGGTTCGACGCAAGTGGGCGATCAGAATTTAGGTAGAATTTAAAAAGTGGTAGAGAGCAGGGATGGGTCTGGACCCCCTGGATCCACGTCTGAGGTAGTTTAAAATGTCTAGCATGTGGCTGAATAATGCATGAGTGGTATTGGAGAAGCCTGCATGTGCACAGTCAGCAGGGCTCAGTGGATCAGGCCGATTGCTAAATGGACATTGTATTGCACCTTTCACAAGTACATTGCTGTAAAACAAATTAGTGCATTTAGCAATTTATCTCTGTCATACACATTATACAGTATTACCGGGACCGCACGAAGAGCAGAAAATCCATGACAAAAAGGAGTCACATTAAAATTGTCTATTTCAATTTAGTTTTTTTTTTTCTTTTTTCTTTTCCATTCTTTGTGTTTTCAGACTAATGTCCAAAGTTAGCTGTGATTACTAATGATCATTGTTTTTGGTGGTTGGTGTAGCAGTTGTGTTTGTTACCAACTCAAAAACACAGGAAGGTTAACAAACTATGCATTGCCCAGTCAAGTTCCAAAGAACTTAAAAAAACGCAAAATAAAAGTTTGAGAAAAAAGGAATGTGCTCCGAATACTCAATAATTTTAGCCCCTTTCAATGAGGCCAGAGATTGAAAGAACAAAATTATACGCAAATTATTAAATTGATGGCAGACACAGAGTTAAAGTACAAAAGTGAAAAGGTTTGGTTGACTCTGTTCTGCACTTTTAGAGAAATAAATGCTTGGCCCATCTATCATTATTCACTGCCAGACACCCTTTAACAAGATAAACGGGCTTGATCAATTTAGCGTAGATCCCTCTGTCGTTATTGAATAATGAGACGATGCTGAGGGTTAGATCTTCAGGAGCGCAATGCTGATGTATCTTAGGGTTGGATTGGCTCTCGCATTGGGGTGATCGCAAGTTCTGCTTCTTCTGATGCGTTATAACAAATATGTACTGAAAAATTATAAGATGTGCTACCATGAAGGGCGGCGCCCCACCACAATAACATAATTAATCATCCAAACACGGTGCGGCATCTTCTAAACGAGCAACTCCGACAATCCAAGGGGGAATTATTTCTAATCAGTGCTTACTCCCTGCCCTTGGTGTGATAGGTTTCACAGGACCACTATGTATAAGCAAATTAGCTTGCATCATTAATTGATAAAGAGTTGCGTTGTGTGCCTTCAGACGTCCACAGCGTTTTAGCCGGTATCAATGTACTATTTCTGTTTACCTATGTCTTCAATGTGTATAGATAGGACATCATTAAAAGTTACCAGAATCCCTTGCTAGGACTGTTCTATACACCTCAACAAAGAGAATAAAGAATGTATGTCGTTTTGTGAAAGAACATTTATGATTTAGAGGAAGAAAAGTGTTTTTTAAAGCTTTTTACTATACAAATTTATCAAACAAGTTACTAAAAAAGACAAATATATAGCTTCTTCTTCTTCTTTTAGGATGTAAGATTTGTCCCTATCCAAGATAGCTGTCATATTCAAAATTCTGTTTTGGAAAATGTAGACCTTATAATATTTCCAGATAGATTATTTGTTATTGGTAAAATAACTTTTCTATATTGAAGAGCAGAGCACCAACAAAATGACTAATGGTATGGAGAATCACTGAATGGTTTGTTTTCATGTATTTTAAAGCATGTAAATAATTGTAAATAGTGTACACATCATTTCACATTAAACTTAAATGGAATCATAAATGAGCCATCTGCCATTTTCTGTCAAAATCAAGGTATAATCCAGGGGATTATACCACTTGCGCAAACATTGAAAACGTTCCCCAATGTTTGCAAACAATTTCTGCTGGAATGAGCTGTGCACTGCTTACTTTGGCAAACCTTAGCAACAGACAAATGAACGTATTTCTGAGGTGGGTACTTTAAAATGGCTGTACATTGTCAAGATGACAGAAAGTCAAGTAGATGATATAATTTTGTTGTCACGAAAATGAAAAAGGGGCATTCCAGGACACTGTTCTTTGGGGACATCTGCCTTTGTTAATCACAATCTCTATTCAACATTTTCTTTCAGTCCCAACAAGTATGGACCAAGTTTGTGGGGTTGGGGCATGTATGTCAGTGATTGGGATTACCACCCCTATACTCAATGAACTACACTGGCTTCCTGTCAATCAGAAAATTCAATTCAAAATATTTCTGCTCACATTCAAGGCACTACATGGTTCAGCTCCACCCTACTTAAAAAACCTGTCACCAAGACCTGGTCTGAGATCAACTAGAAATAAACTACATGTTCCCCGAACTCGCTTGGCCAGTTACGGGGAATTCTCAGTAAAATGCACAACATCACTATCTTCCAGCAGAATCTAAAAACACACTTGTTCAAGCTTGCTTTTCCAACCATTTGAAAATGTTGCCTTTGAATTTGACCGGCGCCTTTAAATGTTTCTACAGTAAAGTGAACCTTACAAATGCTGTATTATTGTTGTTGCTGTTATTATCATTATTATTATTTATGATCCGCCATCAGTTACTTACATCTTGAAAGCCAAGGTATTCTTGAATTGAAGGCGAGGCAAACATCACTTGACCATCTTGCTGGACAACTAGGATAAATCCATTCATTGCCTGAGAACATTGAAGAAGAAAACAAAAAACATTTTCACTGGATGAAAGGAAAATGAAAAATGACAATAGAGTAAACAAAGAGATACAGAGAAGGCATGTGGAAAACTAACCAAGATGAATCCACGGCAGCACAAAACAATTACCTGCACAGTGCAGAAATTCAAGAAAACTATTGGCTTTTATTTCTATTTAGCCAAATTGATATGAATCTAAGTCCATTTAAAAAAACTATATACTGCAGTTTGCTGCTTTAAAATTGTTTTATTTCTTTTTTAAAGAACCACTTTAGGATGGTTGATTTGTTTGTTGGAAAGTAAATGATCGGAATGAACGAACTCATCCAAGAACCTACTGTTGTTCCATAATCTTTAGGTTCAATATACAATTGTCGATGGGGTGTGATGGGTCCATGGTGTTTTGTATACCCAAGGGAGAAAATGGTACCCGAGGGGGCAAATGGCACCTGAGGCGAAGCTGAGGGTGCCATTTGCCCCCGACGGTGTACAAAACCCATGGACCACATCACACAGCATGCAACAATTGTTTTGTGATAACATGGTAAGAGACTGCAGGATTGGGAAACAAACATTATAAAGTGAAATAAATTACATTTCTTTGTTAATTTATTGTTGAACTCTGCAATTCTTTGCTTATTTGAACAAATCCAACAGTTAACAGGAAATAACATACAACCTCATACCCAGTAGGCTGTTTCTAATATTGTACAAGGCATTGGAAATGACCAACGGTGGGCACGATCAAGGTAATGTACCCCGTGGGGTACATCACTCATGTTCCCCTCCTGAGCGCGCGCCCCATGTACATGCATCTTTGTAGCACATCTCATGATTGGTTCACGACCAATAAAAATTCACACTCTATTACTGTGGTATAACAAAAGCATTTTGACTCACATGAACCAGCATATCAGCCTCTCCTTCTATGGTCATTGACCCAGTGCTGCTATCTGGCTGGTTGAATCCCAGCTCACTATCCATGGTAGTTTGACCCAAACCGCCTGTAGTGGGCAACATGTGCTTCTGGACATGGTTTCCATCAGTGATGGCACCATTTGGGGATTCCTTACCTGTAGAAACTGCAAAATAAGCAAAAAGAACAAATACAATATGTTATAAAATATGAGGATTATTGGTCAAACATTTTAGAAAAAGACAGGCAAAAATAAAACATCACACTTGTATTAAATCCATCAAAACAAAATATGTTTTTCACGACTGTCCCTTTTCATGAAATAATAATGGGCGGCCGAAAAAAAGAAAAAAAAATGCATTCAAAAACCTTGTTCGATTTCCCACAGTAATATGTTCTCCTCAAGAAAGCTTACAAAAAAGCGCAATATTTATTTAAACTATATATTAGCAAAACCGGAATTACGGCATATACTCTTTATCAATTATTATGCCACATGTGTCGGTGAGAGTTCTGTATTTGCACGTACGATCTGACCGGATTTGCCCCCAATGTCCCATCCGCCCGTAAATACCCGCCCTCATGGCTCACTAGATATCCACAATAAGTGATTAGCCTCTTTTTATATCCAGTCACTTAATCCTCCACAAGGAGGGGAAAAAATCCATCCCTAAAAAGTTTGGTTAATGCACTTTTTTAAGGTTGTTAACATTGGCATGTTTTATATCTACAATATTTTGAAATTATTGCACTTAGAGTGTCGTAGAGCATCACAACTTTGATTGGGTTTTAGAATTAACAAGACTCTAAAAGCTCAACACCAGGTGGTAAACTTTTTGCAAAATTAATTCTTAACAGATCTCCAAATTTGGTGTTCAAAAGTTCTGGGGAAAAAGTCAAATAAAATCGCTGGCAACATACAGACAACTTTCATAGCTTTTGATAATTTACTTGGAAACAAAAAAACACAAAATGTATCTCCCAGAATGGGTATCAAAACTACTGCTTCTTCCAAAATGTTTCTTGTCAAAGACTCCATGTAATCATTGCTTATGAATACCAAAACATTTCAGAAGTAAAAGCTAAAGGGAAAACACAAATTGAATTATATGTATGAATATGTTGTTCTTAATACAAAAGATTCAAAACACCATATCAAAAATGGTATTAAACAGCAACACCTCTGGAGCTAATCAGCAGTCATTATTACTTAATTGTGTTGTCATTTTACAGCTGAGAGACCTTTAAGTTGATCTACTTAAAAGGTCGTTTGTTGAGGGTGATGGTACAATTTAATGTCCTTAAAATAGAACCATAATTCTTATTTTGATAAATCTATCCAGACAGTTGCTGTATAGGGCTTTACAAGGCCCTCGATTCCATGAATTGTAGCAAAACTTTGACATATTGAATAGTTCTTTTGATCAGTGTACTGCAGCACTGGCATTAAAGTATGACATTTAGAAACCTACGAGGTAATCTCTTCACAACAGAGCAGGCAAAGGGATAAAATCTATGTCTGCTATGGATAGTAATTCCCTTGTTCTACATCTGTTGGGTTAATATCAACCAGTGAGAGATCGGACTGAGCTTCCGTTGCCGAGTTTCAATTACACCGAGCTCTCTCATTAAGCTCCTCGTCAGCGCTGCTGCTACTTGTGGGCGAACGTGGAGTGATGTCCTCAGGTTGAGGGATGCCAAGAGGGAAAAGGATACGGAGAAGATCCTTGGCGATTGTAGAGAGATGGAGATGAAATAAGACAAGGGGATTGGGGGAGAAGAAGGATGGCAAATGAGGAATGGTGAGATCAATGGGAATACAGGGGATGGTGTATAAAAGAAGGATATTATAAGGGCAAGGAGGACTTAGGTGCACATGGGGATAAAATAAAGAGCAGAATGGGTGGGATGTGGAAATAGAAGACAAAGATAATAAATAAAGGAAAAAGGTAGCGGAGTAAGTAAGGGAAAGAAACATGTTGAGGGAAGAGACAGGGAGCAAACTTTAATGTAAAGCAGAGGATGAGGGGAATGTTAACCAAAATGGAAAAGAATCAGGAGAGATAAGGACATATGGAGGATATATTTAGAGCTGGTTGTCAAATGTTTTCTTGCAGCTTTCTAGATGGAACTTACACATGGGAGAAGAGCAGGAGGAGCCAGACAGATTTACTAATGGCAGAAAATATATCCACGAAGAGGTTGAGGCTGATGGATCATAGTGAACAGCAAATTCTCACATGTTTCATTCTAAACACGGAACCCCCTCCTCACATGCAACTCTTGATACTACAGACTACACAGAGTTTATTGTATTTCTAGTTATTACAACCAGCATAACATTACATCGGCTAGACACATTATTCTAATTTAGGTCTTAAAAGTCATCACTACCCTTACAACAAGTCAGTTGTATATTTTATGAAAATACTCTCTCAAGGTTGCAGTGTTAAGTTCTCCCTAAAAGTTTGTCCTTGTTTATTTAAATGCTGTACTTTTTACAAAGGTCTAACCGTATTCTATATCAGTTTACAATGGTTCCTTTCAGTGCAGTGAAATCCCATTTCCATTAACATTGCATTAAAGGTAAATTAAGTCTGCCACGATGAACTGTGAAATATGATCTCATTGTAAAAATCCCACAGTTGAAACACAAGTATGATCAATATCATCAAAGCCATCATAGCTTTAAACCGCCTCAGTTACATGATGTAAGCTATGAGGTAAGGCATCCGAACTTAAGTCTGAAGTTATGGTTGGGTTCAATTTCATATAGCACTACTACACAGAAAACATCAAACAAACTAGCGGGGAATTATTCGCAAATACTATAAATCAATCAGCATTTCAACCGACAACAAATTTCTAGAAGTTTTTCCTGTCTACAGTGATTTTGTGTGCATTGAGTTATGTCCCTGGACTTGCTTAATTATTTTAAACTGCTGGAGCAAACTGTTAGCCAGAGGGGGGTGTCTGAGTGTCTCATGGATGCTCTGCTTAATTTGTCATTTGTGTGTAAAGGTATTGGAAGTGAAAAATGTTGACACCCTGTTTTTGAATTTTCTGCAAAATTCGGACACCAAATTTGCTGATACATGCTGATAACTTGTGCCAGAGTGAGTTATTAATCAAATGAACACTACTATCTGCCTTTATTTTCTCTTAGACCTGACAGTTTCCCACAACACCTGCTTAAAAAATCAGACATTTAATACGCAAAATCAAGTGCAGAGATATGACAACCAAACTGACTGGAATTCTCCAGAGCCGAGTCCCTGATGTGTATGTTAGGCACACTCATCAAGTTTGGCAATAGTCCCAAGAACTTGTGATAAAACTTGTTTCGTAGGAACATAAGGTCAAGGGTTAAAAGCATACTCCGATTCTTATTGCAAAATATGTACTTAAAAAGGTTTGTGTGTAATGGACAGTGCTTCCCCTGGCTGATGAACAAAGTGAGGTGGTAACAATTCAAACTGATGATTAGAGCAAAAATCTATACAGTCTGCAAAGTGACAAGAATGCAAAGCTCACACAAATTGAGAGTTCTTGGGACAAAAAGGTCAAGAAAAAACTCATGAATGACACAAAATCAAAAAAACAATTATTAGCATTTCCTTTATGGCAACTTTTCAAAGCGAAGTGGTGATATTGGTAAAAAATAGTGACCCGGTTTAATTTTATCAGTTCCGTTACCCAAAATTCAATTTCATATTTCAGTCACCAATTAACAGATTTCAAACAATGGCCAAATAATAACTTTACAAAAAATAAGTTGGCAGACTTCGTTTATGAAATCATGGACATGTAGATATAGTTGACAAAATAATTTCTGACTTTGATAGCTACATCAATTTTGAGCGACTGTGTTTCTTTTGATTTAACAATGGAACATTTAGTAGTTCAGGTCCAATAAATGTATGGAGAATGTAATGTGATTGGCTTAAGTGCATGTATATCACGCACATCTTGTCACCCAAATTTTTCATTTTAGCTGAAGTTTTTTTATCAAGGAAATGTTGCATATTTTGCATCCTGGATGTTGTACTGTAGAACAAAAAATGCTACTGCCTGAGTGCTGAGTGTACATGTACACAGTGCCATGTGTCATGTGTGACTTGACTAAACGCTGCATCAGACCAGACACCAGAGTAATGCAAGCACAATGCATGTACTGCACACAAGATCTCAGATCTTATGATCTGATGACTGCATGTGGTAGTGATTTTAGTACTAATTTAGTGACTCACTGCAGACCGAAATGCTCCATGCTAGCCTGGACTGATGGCAACTTTCCTGCCATGAAAGATGCTTTATGATAAAAAGTCATAGCCCTAAAATCTACTGAGTGAGAATTTTCCAACGGTCGAAAGACTATAAGTTGTTAATATGATGGAGCTAAACATCGTTTTAAAAAAATTGCCGCTTTGACACAAGGAAGGTTTGACTGCCAAAGAAAATTCAGTTTGACTTTGATTAGTTGATAGTTGATAATTAAATTGGTCATCAACATCTTTGTGTATTTGCAGGTATTTTCTGAATTGTATTGGACTTGACAATACACTTTGTGAACAACTGTGATTTGATTGAGACAGAAGTTATAAACTTAACTACTTTGCGGGCTGTAAGCCGCCTAAGGCATGCACTTGGTGTGGTACTAACCCATGGCTCATTTATGTTATAGCACTAGTGCATGCATTGTCTTTCCGTATTTCTTTACAGTTCCATTTACAGGTACCTGAAACCAGAATCATTACGGCAATCGGATTTGCAGTTTCAAAATTACCCGTAAATGCACAGGCCTACAGTTAGTATCCTCTGTCCAAGGATTGTGGTATTTGTGGTTAAACAAGATATCACCTTATATCCATCAATTCTATAAAAAGGAACAGCAGGAAAGAGAAGGCATTTTAAACACTAATTTAATGAGGAAAATAAAGTGTGTAATTGCCCCAGATAAAACTGTTCAGTACTTTCGTTTCCTAATACTAATATAATGGCTTCAGACATGTTCAAGGTAACAAAAGAATAAAAAGTACTAATTTCAGGACTTCTTTTGCTGATTCTCTCATCTATTAGTAATTACTGAAACAACCTGAACCACTGCAAGTGCGTTTAATAAATACCAGAATGTGAAGCCGATGCTGCATTTGGTTATCAGACCTTTCAGTTTTGAAACTCCGGACATCCTTTTTCAAATCATTTGGGCCATAAACAGTATTTCTTCTTTCATTTGTGGTTTTGTGGTTGTCAAAAAGGAGCAGTGAAAATGAAACATACCTCCACTTATATCATAAATTGGCTTTAACAAAGGGACATTCTATAAGAAAACTACTAAAACCTCCTGAAAAACAAACACTTTTTCTTTTGATTTGAATAAACTGAAGCCATATTTACCACTCGAAACTGCCTAATGGGTATGTTTTATATTGCTTGGTATGCGAGTAGAAACTCACTTGTGAAAGTTCAAACCATGTCCTATGAAATATCAGTTAAGGCCATTGTTAATTCAACTTAGAGCTGAACTCACCAAGTGACCTCATAAGCTCATTTAAGTTTCCTTGGCTGGGCGACCTCCTGTCCCTTTGGCAAATCAGAATGTGGTTACTCATCCACAATCACAACTTTTGAAGTTGAAGATAGGTGTAATCTTTAAAGTACGGGGGTGAGGACGTATGCTTTGTTGATAGTATCATTCATGATGATGTTAACTTTATGGTAAATCCAGTGGCATAACCAGAGGGGGCAGGAGCACCTCACACCCACCCGCTCAGAAACCTATCCCCCCAAAAAATAACAATGATCTCGAAAAATTGCACAAATGAATGGTTTTATACACTCAATACCCCCCCCCCCCCTCGAACAACAACAGAAATTATGTCTTTACCCCGCTTGTCCCCCCCCCCCCCCCCATTAAAAATGTCTGAGTGAATCTAAGCTATTCCAAACATTAGAGATATGCAAAGTCCACTGGATACCATCATCATCTGCCTCAATCAAACACTCCTTTGACTTCAAGTAGAATACAAATCAAAACACTGAGTAAGTAAGCCCATTTAAAGTAAAATGTCACAGAACACCAAACTAAAGTATCACCACACAGTGGAACTTGCAATCCTGGCATGAACAGTGCCCTCAACTATTAGCTTCCAAGACTGTCATGACAAAGAATGAGGGTTGATGGAAATAATTCATCCTCACAGCTCTGTCAACCATAATAACACACTACAAATACAGACAGGGTCTGAAAATTGAGCCGGACACAACAATTACAGTATTCTATCACTTCTATGAAGATTGAAATAGCACAACGATGATTGATATTTGTTTAATGTTTTAATGTGAAAAAAAATTGCCTTAAAAATAAAATAAACAATTAAGTATATATACATCTATACATTAGACCTAGAAGATATCTCTTTAAGTTAACTGATGTACCTTATTTTAGAGTTTCCCATCTTGAAGTCTGCATGTGCAACCACTACAATATGTACAATGAATTTCCAGCTTACTCATTGAGGTGACCAAACCAATTTTGTCTGTTTGCAGGGGCAACCTAACTTTCAAAAGATTACCTATTTTGTTGAATAAAATGAAAAGGCGTCATCTAGTTCGTCATAATTTCTCTCGGGAATGAAAAGGTACTTGTTAACTATCAGACTATCAGCAATTTGCACCGATGCATGCAGTGTACATTAGCTAAAGAGAGGGGTTATTATATGACAGCCTCCCTTTCAAACCAGTAATAATAATAATACTGAACATTTCTAGAGCGCCAGCATCCGTCTGAAAAGACGTTCAAGGTGCTTAACAACATTATATAGAAATGAAAGACAAAATAATATTATTAATTAGGAGAACTACGATCGAACAGATATGTTTTCAGAGAGGATTTGAAGTCAGATATGGAGGACAAACTACAAACTTCTTGAGAAAGAGTATTCCAGAGGGTAGGACCAGCATGGGAGAAAGTCTGCTCACCCCATGAATTATGGATGTGCGGGACAGCAAGCAGATAAGTATTTGATGATCTGAGGCATCTACCGGGTTTGTAATACATTAGTAAACTGCTGTTATATTGTGGCGCAGCACTAAGACAATGACGGCACAATGTCCATGTCTATTAAAACACACCAACAAGGAACAAGGAAAAAGGTGCATGTTATTTTGAAGTCCGTGCAAAATCTATATCACATAAATCAATTCCTATAATATTGATGAAAGTAGACCTACAAAAGTTATTATTTAAAACAAAATGACTATCTCAGAAAAAACATCCTTCAAAATACTTTTGGAAGGGAAACAAAATGTGCTGTTACAAAGAAACTTATGTCAAAGGTCATCTAGTCAAGCTTTTAGCATCATGTTGCAAGATTTTGTGCTATGGAATTTATACGGCATGTTGAATCTCGACTTCACTGTAAAAAACAAAGCATAAAGTGTGACAACTTGTTCCCTTTAACTCTTATTCTGAGAAGCATACACAACTGAACTAAATACTTTCAAAACAGAGAACCGCAAAAAACTAGATCACTGTAATCAAAGTTTAATCGGTTAAGCACTTGTAATTCCTTTTAATTACAATCACGTCCTTAACCTGTTTTTAATATTCCTAGATAGCCGTGAGAAAGCGGTTAAGTGTGTGAAGATCCCATCACAAGGCCTATGTGATTAATGTGGCTCCATGATGCATGTATCAGGAAAGGGGTGGGACATGACCAAACCAGACAAATTCATCAGGGTACTGAAGAGAGTGATGGGGGGGGGGGTGGAATAATTGGAATAAGGTAGGATGAAAGGCGAGGGGAAGGTTTAGATTTAGTCCAGAAGTAACTTCAACATTGGGTTTTAATTTGAAGGAATTTCAATTGATGTCCATGCCCCATCCCCCAATTTTTTTTACCTTGTAAAAAATAGTAAATGCCATAACAACAGCGTTGAAATGGGTCATATGCATCATTGCGTAAACTATGGATCTTGACTTTAGTTTGCCAGGAGTGCCCCCCTAGAAAAATGGTGCACCCCTTGTGCCTCCTCCTCCCTTGTACCTTCCTAAGGATTTACTTTATTTTCACCGCTGCTTGAGCCTACTCAGTGCATTGACACAATAGTGAGACACATACACATTAGTTTGATTGGTCCATGACTTAATCCCATATGAAATTCATTCAACACTACCGCTATTTCATTTTCATCTGGGCTTGACCTCAGCAGAGTCATTTCTCCCCCAGGTGTGATTTACACTTACCCAATGACCAGGGGTGACAATCAAAGCTTTAAAAAGCACAACTAGGTTACGCCACATAATAACATCTATGGTCTATGGCAGATTATTTTTGTTGGCACATTCAACAAAAAACCAGACAATGAAAAACACAATGCTCTTAAGCTACTCAGAAGATAACCCAAAATGGGACCACTTCAGAAGTAGGACACTGTTAACATGATAAATGGATTTTTTTTAAACATGCCCTCCCTTTCCAAGCTGTCGGAAATTGTCCCAAATTGTTTGCACTTGACACACTTACGGACCATACAAAAACATAATGGTATCTGGAAAGTAGGTTGAGGTTAAAGCCAGTGTACTCTAAAAACTCAGTACTTTCAAAACAAAACAAAACTTAATAGGATTTATGCATATCAACATTTCATACGATTGCTACAAATCAATTCAGTTCAATTCAATTCCACTTCATGCAATATTATATCTAAAGGAATATCTATCTATATAGCGTAATATATCTAAAGGAACATGTTATAGTGAGACAAAATCCAAAAAGTGGGGCTTGTGGTGGATATGCCTTGAAAAACAATACAACAGCAAAGCAGAATGAAAACAAAACATTATACAAGCATGTAATACAAACACAAAAGCTACAAAATACACGCGTATGCTTTAAGTAGAATCAAATTTTGTACAAGCAAACTGGAAACAGAGAAATTCTGGAGAAAATATAAATGAATGATGGTAGGGCATCTAAAGTACTTACGATGAAACTACATGAACAAAACATCCCTAACAAAACAAAAAGTGTTGTTTTCACTAAAAATTTAAGCATTTAAAACTGATATTTTCACAGGTTGGTTATATGGTGTGTCAATTGAAAACTAGAAGATGGGAATGAATTTTACTCTTTCAAAAAAAAAAAAATTTAAAAAAATGATGTATTATCCCTTTTAAGTTGGACTTTATACAAAGATCAGTCTTTATTTCATATTGTTAAATTAACACTGCGGAAAAAAATGCGTTAAAAATGTTTCATTGTAAAGAGTAGTGGACCATATACCCAAAGCTGAGCTTACAACGTACCTGTACAAACAAAGACATTGTGCATGCTCACATGTACATCAACAAGGACATTTTAATACATACACATGTACATATACAGCACATGTGTGTGAACTGCTGTTCGTTACAAAATAAATTAAAATTACTTGCTGATTTTATGTAAATATGTAAATTGATTTTCCCCCCTCCCCCCTTCTAAATGGTACCTGGGGTGGTACTTTTTTAATTGGGTCATCATTTATCACAATAACATACATGTGAACTTTGTAGCCAACCCACCACATTGTGCACAACTATTGAAAGCACTATGCATGAACACGAAACCTGGTGAACAATTACCAGATCACAATACAGTATATTAGAAGTTACACAAATGTTGACTGGAACTGAACGTGACTTCCGTTGATGCTAACCTTGACTTTCTCTGTAATTTCTAACTTCATTTATATGCATCTAAATGTATGCCATGCACAGGTTGAAAAATTACAAGTTCAGGGATGGGAAAATAAAGAGAGGGGATTGTAATGGTGGGGGTGCTGTGTGTGCATGTTTGCAACATCTGTGGAATATGAGTATTTGATCTGGAATAGGGTTAGATCTAGCTCGACATCTGTACAAAATGAAAGTGTGCCATATATCCAGGTAAATGTGTGTGTGTGTGTGTGGTTTTGGGGTTTTTTTTTTTTCAATCTCATTTCTCTGTGAAAGCTCACTACATAGTATGGTTTCCAAGTTAATACTGAAGATCAATTCTGAGGGTTTGCGTACTTCGTACAATTCAGTATAGCTTATTATCAGGCAGAATAAAGGTCTCCAGACTCTCCTGGAACCGACTTTCATCCCGAAACATTTTGTAAAAAAGGTTGTATTGTACACAATGTAAGCACATAATACATGTTCTGAGATAATGGCAGTTGAACAGAATAAAAGGGGTGCACCCCTTTAACTATTCTTATGATTGTAGTTCTTAACACCCTCTGTTTGGAAACTTTTGCACCCCTGATCAACAAATATAAACTTCCCATTTCCCATGGCCACACAGCCGTTGACTTTTCACTTCCCTTTCTCTTTCCCCTCACTCCAAGTCACTCTCAAACCTGACAGGTCGGGTAAGCAAGCTCCTAAAACACCGATAAGGTATTGACTCATGGCCTCCCTAAGGCTTCAAATTCATTCAGCCTTAATAAACTCCAGATGCAACTGAAGATGGCTGGCCAGCAAAGCCCACAAAGCCTGCGAAGCACCCCCTCCCCTGGGGAATAAGAGATCTGACAGCAGCTAACACACTGTCCCAACTTTTACTTGGCCATCCGCCATGGCGCAAACCAAGCGCAGCAAAAAACCCATCTCCCCCTTGACAGGGATCACCAAGCCTTGTGGAACACTGGACACTTGGGGCTTCTTAGGGGCTCCACGATGGCGCCTGCCACTGCCATATTCACCTATTTTTGTAAATGGCTCAGGAAACGAGGAAATTAGTGAGTCTGGATGGGTTGCCTCTCTTTCCACTCTAGAGGCTTAATGTAGTGGAGTGTAAGGTGATGCGATGTCTGGGGATGCCAGCAGGTGGTGTATCTGTCCTAGAGTCCTGTAGGGAAACAGGGGGTTCTCACTATCCCATGATGGTGAAGTCATACACTAGAACAGGGTATATAACCATAGAACAAGGGTATAAACCAGTGGGATCTGTGGTGTATGAATAGTAACGTCCCTATTCATAGACCAACATGAGATTTTCAGTGGAACTCGGTGGACTTTACAATATCTATGTCATTATGATATTTAATGCCTTACTTATGGTCAGCATTTTGTTACAATTACATTAATGTGAAGTCAGTAAAACCCCTTCAAGAAAAACCATAACATAGGACAAGCTCCCTATATTTAGAACACTGTTGTTTACACAACTTGGTTTTGGTTACAAAACAAATCATCAATGGTCATATTCTCACCTTCCAACAGCATGCACTTGCAGAACAAAATCAACAGTAATGTTTATTTCCATTTAAATAAACATTTACATAAACTACAGTTTATGTTACACTTACATTTGATAATCAAGAAGTATTTTGACAACATTCTGTTCTACCAAAACTAAATCACCTGGACAATCACAATCATCACTACCTTACAAGTAGATGATTTATTCCCCATGACATTTCATTTCCAAAGTGTTGAGTGTTCGGAACCCATGAACAAAAAGTCTACAGATCTTGCAAATTTGATTTCCTTTTGGTAGGGTTGGTAATCAATTTGTCAGGCTACATTGATGCCTAGGTTGTTGTTTTTTGTTTTTTATTTCCCCGGTTTTTTTTTCTATCTAGGCCAGCAGGAAACAGTCAAAAGAAATCCCCGGGACCCATCGTTGAAGTGCGGCACCAGTGATCTCTAGATTTGTATCTTTTCCTTCTTCGCCAGGGATACTCAGAACAGGAAAGGAAACTAAATGTCTCCTTAAAAAAGTTGTAGATTTTAGAGTGAACAAAAGGAAGCAGGAACTTCTCTAGATGGGTTTACCTGTGCTCTACCAACTGCACTATCCTGAACCATGCTGTATAGCTGTTGGTTTCCTGAGTGGAAATTTATAAGGTGCCAATCACAAACCACGCACCCTAAGTTGCAGGCCTGTGAGTGGACCATTACAAAAAAAACGGAAAAAAAAACATTTACATGTGAGCAAGATAATGGGAGCCTAGCTCGACCGCACCCAAACTCTTATCTAGCTAAAAACATGCATCGTTCATGCAAGTGCGATGAAAACTGCCCCTCAAGGGAGGGAAAATAAAGACCAAGATCTTACATGTTATACTGTCATTTTATTAAAATAAAACCTACTCGTTGTGTAGTTTTTAGGAAAACAAGCTCAAGTTTCCAACGAACTGTGAGTCATCAACCATGTTGTCCAAAGCTTAAGCACGTGAACCAGTGACAACCCACACTACACATAGCGTCAGCAAGTGCACCAATGATGACATTGCTTAAAATTTAGGAGAACTTCTTTTTAACTGAGCATGCCCAGATACGTAGTCTTAGTTATCGCGCTGTTTACTAACATGTTCTTGTGGTATTGTGTAATGCACTATAAGGTTTCGCCATTCAATGGTTCTTGGCTGTATTGTAGCATGCAAAGCCACCATTCCATTGTGCATTTTCAAAATTGCGCTATACAAAATGAAAAAAAAACCGGACACACATTTGGTGATCATCTTCTTCTTCTTTTTTAACGGAAATACAAATTTGGCAACATTCCATGGAAAAGTGGATTTCCACATCAGGGATTTCACAGGCCTGAAGTTGACAGTCTAAATTTTCAATGAAATGTTGGCCCCATTGCACATCTTTATATGTAAATCTGCACTTTGTTACTAATTGCATTTATTTATTCACCTTTTTTTTTTAAATCTCTGTGGGGGGGTGTCATGCTCGTTCTATGAACATAGGTGTCAGGTTCGTTCAACGAACATGAACACCTTAAACCTGTGAGGAAAAACAAAAGTCCTTTCAGTATTAAGGCAAGTACAGACTGGTTTCCTAACACTTTGATACCAAGTATGTTTCAACTGGGGAGAATTGGTTTGGAAAAATTAGGTGAAAAATCGCGTGAAACACATTTATGTTTAATGGTTTTAGTTTTCATCAAGAATGCAGTGTGCTGACCCGAGGGTCAGGGTTGTTGTATTGTAAATCATTTCATCATATTTCAAGTGTACAACTCAGAACTATTTTGCGTGCAATAAGAAGTTGCAACCCAAATACCACATATCTGGCTGTCTAAAGTAGTAAATTCAATCAAATTGTGAATAAATGTTTTGGTTAGAGCTTGCTATTTTCCCTTGGCACTATTTCTAAACTTAAAGGTATGCGCCCACACATTCATGCATGGGATTTTATGGAAGCCACTGAGGACATGCCCTCCTTTACTCACATTCAAAAGCTTCAATTGACTTGTTCCGCGAAATGTAGCTCCCAATTCATATTCTACTTTATGGAGATATTAGACTTCATGATTGCCTCTATTTTTGAGATAAATATAGTAAAACGATTTTAGGTCAACTTTAAGGTCATCTCCTCTGGTCATTTAGGACTCACATCCTGTGCTGGACAGTTACAAATTAATGAGGCATCGTTCCGTAGCCTTAAGACATATCCAACCATCCATTAGCCTGGACTTTTACAAACTCTGAAACTTTAATTCCTATTAGTTCCTGTAATCGGAACACAAATCGGTAGACACTCAGTCATGAGATATGTTTCCCACAAAATACTTAGGTTTTACAGTACATAATATTTCTATTCATACATTTACTTACATATTATGTGGATGTGGTCAGCAATGAATCCCCTTCATTTTACATCCAGAACCTGTCTGTACTTTTAACAGGATGTATATCAGAGAACTGGTTTGGGTCAAAAAACCTGTCTACTATACCAGTATTCACTTGACTATCAATGGCTAGTAGCGCCATGTTTCCAAAATTACTGCAATGAAATCTTAAAGCCCATATCATGGTAAGTGCTTTATGTCTATGTAAACATAATATTAAAAAAATTATTATTAAGCAAAATATTTCAAGCTACGATTTGCTTAATAAAAATCAGTCCAAAAAAGCAAGATTGTGTTGTGCTCATTTTGAATACCTGTGACTAGGCATGTCGTGGTCAAGCGCACCGGGCTCAAGCTCTGGTGTTTCTGATAAGCAGAGTGTGGGTTCGAGTCCCAGTCTAGACACTTGTGTCCTTAGCAAGACACTTAATCATTATTGCTTCATCCTTCAGATGGGACAAAAAGCGGTAGGTCCCATCTGATGTATAATGCGCGTAAGAGAACCCAGTACACTTGTCATTAAGAGAAGGGATTTGCCCCAGAGTTTTCTGGTATGGTTGGCTGTAGATTGCGCCACAGCATCTTGTAAACCGTTACATGGTACTATGTACATAAATAGATCTTATAACTCTTATTATTACATGGGTGTGATAAAGCGCTACATAAGAAATGCGTATGACTAGTGCTAGAACCTTTTAAAAAGAAGTTTTGTCTTGTGTATCATTTTGTTGGAGTGAGGGACATTTGGGTAAATACTCAGGCAGCTGGAATGGCAGATGAGACAGCTGGCCAGCCAGTGTGTCTTCAAAAAGGTCAGGCAACCATTGGATCAACAAGGCAATAGGGCCTGCCAGCCAGCCAGACTGACAAGCAATAAATGATTCAAAAACAATAGAGAAATCAGAGCACCACACATGAAGAGAACTCTTTTCTTTCTTGAGACGCTTATACGGTTCATTAGCTTTTTCTAAGGGGAGGTGTAAAAACACAAGACTCCCTCACCCTTGGCTGTACTTTTCCCTCTTTATTAGGCCCCAATGGCCCACTGATGTACTTTCATCCCAGAACCCTTGGTGTTCCTGTACCCTCAATGATCCCTTAACAGCCCCACGGGATTGGCACAAGCTTGACCCGACTGCCCTCATCCAAGCTCCAATCCAGAACTACCCTCCCATTCTTGAAACAGTTTATTGCCTTCCATTCTCTTGGGTAGACTAAAAAAAATCATTATGTAAAGTAAAGAAATACATCATTCTGCCCGAACAATGCTTTCTTTTGAATTGAGGCACCCCATAGTTATTATGGAATGTTTATGGTATGTTAAAGTGAATAACCAGACAATGTTATCTATAACGTTATTCGAAGAAGCAAACTGCTTCTTCGAATCAAACATGCAAATTAACCCAAATTATTTGAATTGGTTGGACAGCTTGGTTACATGTAGCTGAGATTGTATGATACAAACACTGGAACTATTACTTGACCTTACTGGAAATTCTTTGAAAACGTACTTTGTGAAACGTATCCCCTGCCCATTACTTTCAATATTATATAAACTTTACCATGCAGCTAAATCAAAACAAAAGCCATGAAATAGCCTACTCCATTGCAACAGCTTTCCTTTTCCACAACATATCTTTAAAAAGTTGGCAAGAAATAGACTGGTCTGATGAAACAACCTCCGATTTCAACAATGAATCACAACCATGGAAGAAGAAAAAAAATACTTGAACTTAAAGGCAAACTCCCAGTTCAGCATTCCTCTAAACTGCTATACACAATTCCCTTTCTTTGCTTCCAAACATCCCCTGAAGACAATTACGATAAGCATCAACAATGAAGAATGGACAACAATAGAAAGTACAGCCGGATTGGCAGATGCCTTTGTCTCCATCATATTGATGCTACAGGGGTATTATTTTGACAACAAAGCCGATTTTCGTGCCTATTTTATCCCCCAAACACTGGACAACTTTGCCCAAACAATGTTTGAAATTCTGACAATAAAAATTTCCTGAAAAAGTACAGTGTACCCAAATCTACCCCTCTTGTTTTTTTGGCCTGTGATTTTACTACCCCTGTTCTTTTTTTCCAGCTTGCCTCAGAGCTCTTTCTACTCCAATGTTGTTGGGGGTTTGTTATCGGTTTGAAATGTATACCAGAGAACCTTTGAGGGAGTTTTTGTACCAAACATTGCTCCCCGAGGCAGGGTTGTGACTTTCATTATATGAACCCAATGGTAAACAGGGGGCATCTAAACGAACAAGGGGGGAGAAAAATGGGTGGTATAGACCGACCCGCGTCCTTTTAATCATTAGAGATCTGGGTTTTGTCTGGCAGCGGAACTCAAGTCAGAGCTCCAAAATGGCTTGATTCTGTGGCTGACATCCACACCACAGACATGATGGTTTCAAGTAGCAGGGAAAAACTTTTATAGGAGAGAATAACCGGTAAATGACACGTACTGTACAATACTGAAACTGCGTCCTGGAAATTCAATTACATGAAATGAAACGTTGGAAACGGCTCCTTGGATGTAGCTCATCAATATGTTTTTACTACAGAATCGATTGGTATCTGTTATTGCTACTCTCTAAATGTAAAAGAGTGAAAAACCACTGTTTTGTCCACCAAACCACTCTTGCAAAGGGCCATATGGCAGACAACTCTTTTTATAGTGAAAGACGGGTATTTTCAACTTGAATCAGAGTGAAGTTCACTCATAATTTCACTTAAAAAGGGTGATGCACAGTGAGTTTCACTCTCAAAAGAGCCAAACTAGATGAGAGAGTGAAATTTTCACTCTTTTACATTTTGAGAGTACAGAACACAAGCATTAACCCAAACATTAACACTAATAGCACATACATTCTAAATGAAAATCATAACCAATTTTTGCCAGAAGGTAACTTCATTCAGCGAGAAAACAATCTGAACACCAAATATGTTGCCTTCATAATTTGTTTAGCATATTTGATACAAATTTTTGTTGTAATTACTATTGCTATACCTCATTTTTAAACTTGAGGGTTAAAATACTGTAACTGATGTTAAAGGTTCCTGCCTGTCCCCATGGACCTTGTTGCCAAAAAACCAATTGCCAGGAAGGAGTCTACTCCAAGAAGTTCCAAGAAAAGGGAAAAGTCTGTGGTCCTACTTAGACAGCACGCCCAACACACCAGCCCACCGGGGGTTGCCACCCCCCTTTGAGGTCAAACCACCAGAAATATAAACATTTTTACCAATATTCCCACCAGGTGTAAAATATCATATTCAGCAACAATAACCCAAGACAAACCAAGATTGGAACAGGTGCATGTTAAATCCTTTCTATATATTTTCTTCCTTGAATGGTTTGACAGGTGTCCTGATGAGCATAATGAAGTGGATGATTTCTTTCCCCCATTTTTTTCCCTTCAAAATGAGAGCTGCTGGAAGGATTGGGTTCGTATTGCCTAATATTGTCATGGCAATGAGATGACTAAAGTATTAGGGTATGGTAAAAGAATGTGTGGTTGGGTACTATATGCTGATTAACATCAGAAATGAAAGTTATTTCCAAACACACATATTGGATACACATTGTTACTTTAAAGGGTCAGACCATCATACCCTAGTGGGAATCCAGTAAATCCAAGTTGTTATTTAATATTTTTGTTTGGATTATGTTTCGTTGGATTCAAAATGTAATTTTGTAGTGGAGGGTATTTTATACAGTGTACATGTATTATCAACAATTCCAAAGGCCTACATCAAACATAAATCTTCTTTTGATTTGTCTATGTATTATTCCCTGAACACACTGAATACAAAGGTATTGTAAGCACTCAATGCTTACTATGGTAACCCAACTATTTTTGTTTGTGGGTAACCTAGCCCTGGTGTGTCAGCCTCCGTTATGAACTGGAGCCCACGGTTAACCTTGCTTTCAAATATCAAGGATTTTTGTTTATTTGAATGTACAAGGTGCATTTAGTTCATCATTTTTTATTCCAGGATGAAAACGGTGCAGTTAAACCATCAGAATGTTGGTCATTTTCAATGATACATGCAGCGAGTAACTACCAAGGGTGGTTGGGAAAATTACAGCCACACTTTCCAGGCAGGAAGTTCATCTCTATGAGGGCAAGGCCATTTCCATTTTGCAAAGGCCACTTCGATTGGAAAATCTATGGGAAACTTTTGAAGGAGCACCTAGGCCAAGACCAGGGCAACAGAGGCCATGGCCTGTTGATCTACGCCTGGCCTTCATATCCATAAAAAAATGAAAATAGGCCGATGCAACATATTCAAGTTTGAAAACAATTATGCACAATAATAAGCATACTATCAAGTTTGCATAAATGTAATAAAAACCAACCTTATGAAGGAGCCAAGTCAATTTTGAAGTTTTATATCATGCGTCTGGTTATACTGCAGGAGAAATAACTTGATTACTATTTGTCAAATAATACCTTAAAAACAATCTTGTCAGATCTAAATTTCATAAATTATTGTACATTGAGCATAGAAGTGTAGATGAACTTTCTTACAATTTTCTTGAAGATTCATGGACCAACTGTGCTGAAAATTGTAACAAGTAAAGTGTTCAACCATGTTTGTTTGAGTACTGGGTGGAAAACTCCATTTCTACAAGAGGTGTATATTAGAACAAAACTACTATGTTTGATAGTATGGGAATTGAATAAACCCCCAAATCAATAATTCATCAGTCCTGTCTCTTATTATTTCATCTTACTGATCAGAGAGTGTACTCATTCCACATGATCTGATGCAATGTGGTAGAAATAAAGACAAAATCTCTAGCGATCATCGCTTCACTGCGACAAGAAGAGGCAAAGAGAGAGCAGCACTGGAACTCAACTGCAAATGAAATATCCCAACTAGTATCGCACCACCTATCACTCTGTGCGCCACCGTTTAAATAATGTGTGTGCAGCATGGAAGCGTGAGTAATGGGGCAGACTCACTGGCGCCGATTTCTGCACTATGAAAAAGCCCTTAGGGCTATTTGAGCCATAAATATAGTTTGGGGACAGAAATCGAAGGTGAGATAAAACCACTATTTTTTAAAGTAAAGAAGGAAAATGTTCTCATGCTTTGTTTTATGTGTATTATCCATTCAGTCAGAAGACCACTTAGGATAAAAAGTTTCAGCAATTCAAAAAGAGGGGCTGCAATGTGCATAATTTTCAAAATGAAGGGGGCATGGGATTCTTTTCAGAATGTTTGAGAACAGAAGCTCAGCGTATGAGATAAGACAAACCGTCAAATTGTGCATTGAATTTGTTATAAAAAAGAGTCGGCGCATGCAATCATGGAGAGGAATAAACACAGTACCAGATAGCAAGTAAAAGACACACCTACTGATTGAACTACATATCAGACAAGCCTCGTCTTCGAGTCACATTGGTTTTAACAGCCGACTCCATTAACAGTGAGTGAGTGAGTGAGATCTGTATACATGAGTAATCTAAATTGTAGACTTGAATGAAGACTATGAGGCACCTGGACTAACTGGTTGGTACTAAACCACTGCATGCGGTCAGTACTCAATGCCCTTGGGTTTATGCACTGTACATTTACATAAATTTACACATCTACTGTACACAGAGGAAAACGTGAGGAAAGATGGAAATTTAAATGGAACCACAGCTGTCTGGTAAGCAACAGATTCACAAGGCTGTACAAGCATGTACATAGATCACTGTTTTCAAAAAAGAAACAAATGCTTTTGACAATTAGAAATATTGATAATAATTATCTCATCTTTTATTATGAACAAATTTATTCATATAGTAGATTGCTTCAACTTAGTTTTGCAAAAGTTCCTGGCGGCAAAATCCCCACATCAACAATTCCTGAAAAAGTTTGTTCCACACAGTTTGAAATGTATGAGCGCAGAGAAATAAAAAAAAAAGAAACATGTAAAATTTCTTTAAAAAACAGTTGGGTCAAAGTAAAAATGTGTAACACTGCAAACAACTGGCTCATCTATCTTACTGCTTCCCTTTAAACCAAAAATAGAAAACGGAAAAATGAAAAATATTTAAAAGCCGGGACAGATGGCAGAGAAAGAAGTGACAGAGAATTTTAATTTGTGCCAGGGGCCATATAGTGCCTTGGAATGTTAGAGCACTCCAATGGTTAGAAGTAGCTTCCAACAAATTAATTTCAGAGGCATTGGTTCTGGATTGATAGAGAAGAGACTCTTGGGTGAAAAGGTTAAAATGTTGCCACTTATGTCTGGAAAAATAAACTTTGTAACTATGTGTCTGTAACATGAAACAAAACAGGTATTGTTATCTTGGTACAGAAAGAAACTCACTGTATATCAAGTAACGGAAATCTTGTAATTACAAAAAAGCTATACAAACTTTTTGAATAAAAAAGTTTTCTTAACGTGATTTCTATTGGTATGTAATTTTGTGATGAAGTAGTTCTTTTACCAAATGAATGAAAATATGTAAAGGTTAATGTTTGTAGCTGCATGATCATAAGACTGAAACAGTTATTTTGACTTAATTAAAAAGTATTGACAAGTTTTGTTCTCAGTTTTACAAATAATGGAAACTTTGATCGCTAAGATATGAAGATGTAAAAACATGGTAAGTTTTACCATGTTTCGCCCAACCAAAATTGTTGATGATACATGTTTTTCAATAAAACATGTTTTGTTTTTATTCGTTTTACTTTCCAGTGATGACTAAAAAATTCCTTATTTAGACTTTAATAACAATAATAATTTGGGCATTTATACCATTCTTATTTAATGGTATAATAGCATTATTTTTACTTATAGTAGATTTGTGGATTTTTTTTATTCTGCCTTTAAAAGCCATCAATAAAAGGGCACAACTAGTTACAGAGGGGTCAAATAGGAAAGGGGGATATGCTTGGGCTAGGCATTGGCAAGGTGCGTGGGTTGTTAAGAAATGAATGACCGTGCAGCTTGATTTAGGACAGTAATTCTTTGTCCCTTTGTTTGGGAAAACAGATCAACAACTTTGACAAATGTATTTCCTTTTGTATGAAAAGGATTGATTGTTCAGAAGACATCCAGAGAAATTTGTTATTTTTGGTCTTATTATGCTCAACTGTGACTATTTTAATCCGAAACTTTCAGGTCAACTGTGACACTAACTCATTTTTCTTGGAAACACAATAAAGACTATAACTATGATGGGCAAATTTATACCATCCATCTACATCGCTTTGCAACATTATAAACTTCTAAGTGTTATAACAAACACAACCAAAAAACACCCACTGAATTTAAGAAATTGCCAATGTCAGTGCAGTTTTAAAACAGAATTTGACATGAGCACGTACATGAATAGTGGATAAAAGTGAAGACAACTCATAACAGTTTAGGATTGAAATTACCATATGTAAGTAAACTGCAAATACTTTCCTATCCCTAAGCTGTCAAGTTTGTCATAACCTGGTCCAGCCACATTTGTGCTAAATGTGTTTGACTAAATCATTAGACTTAAAAATAACATTCATGCAACAGGCTGGCTGTTCCACAGTGCATTCCCACCACACTAGCTCAGGCGTATAAAACCAGCACTTGGTAAAAATAGCTCATTTAACTACGTACACTTACACATGGACCTATGTCTAAAATATCAATGCTGGTTTCCCATTTTAAATTTTTTCTCAATAAAAATCTTTGCGACTATGAATGGTAGAAAGAGAGAAGAAAACAAGTGTGGAACTTCATTGTTATAACTTTAAAGGATTTACACATATAAACAAGTTCAAGCATGTAATTGCATTACTTTACTGGTTGTGTATGGTTTTGCAGATTGGGACAATGGTTTTTATGACAACACAACACAGTCTGTCCTGCAGGAGTCTTTGCTAGAGGCCCAGGATTTTGCACGCAACCATTCACTGGTAACTGGCCCAAGGACAAAGTTTGGAGCCAATGCCCTGTGGCTGAATTCTTACATTTTAATGTTCCCGGTTTTTTTTTGTGTGTGTCCTCAACCTCGTCTGTACTTCTAGTCCATCATTTGGTGGATTCGAAGTAATTTTTTTTTATTTTTAAAGTTGGAATGTAGTTTGTGTTTGCCGTCTGCATGTGTACATTCCAAGTACATGATCCTGAACACTTCATGACCAAATTGCATCAATCTAGTAAGCAGAAAACATTGCTAAGCTAATAATAATCCGGTCGCAACATTGTTCATCACGTGGTACTTTTTACTAGTAACCAGTTATAACCAAGTATAAAATTACTTATCACACAAGCGCGACTGGAATATGGAGGGAAAAAAACACTTCGGCCTCATTGGATATGGGGCACAGACAAGCAATATTTTTTTGGATTCCGTAAGCACGCAAATTTGACGCACAGCTTAAAATAGTGCAATCTGCAGAGTTAGAACAGCGTGTTAGAACAGGGTGGGATATGGGCTGTACCACACAGGTTAATATCACACTCTAGTTGCTGTGGATCGACCAATTAGAATTGAGGATTCAAATTGTTTGAAGATAAAGTCTTCTACTATACATAAGTGTTTGTAATGTTTTCATCACGCAGGATATTTATGTGTTAACCATATAATTGTGCTTACCAGCTTTATGAAGTTCCACCCAGAGGGCCCATTTTTTTAAACCTACTTAAGCACAAAAAGCAGCAAAGCCCAACAAAATTATGCTTACCAGAATAAGGCTACCTGCCAAAATACTGTTTCACATGTACCATCTGTGACTGGTATCCTCCTCATTTTCTGCAGAAAACTGTGAAGCAAAAATTTCTGCTAAAGCAGCTCTATGAAAATGGGTCCAGGGCCGAATTTCACTTAGCTGCTTCAGCAGAAAATTGTGCTTAACAGTTCTCTGCTAAGCAAAATAGACAGGAAACCAGTCGCTGGTAACCTTTTTCCGATAAGCAAAAATCTGTTTGTGCTTTGTGACTTTTTGTGCTTAAGCATCTCTTTGAAATTGGGTCCAGGTCTCTTAGTTTCGATAGTATAGGGTTAAGATTCCTGCTGCAGCATAAAGGTGCTTCTGTCCTTGATCAAAGACATTTCACCACATTTGATACTTCCTTCCGATGGGATGTTAAGCTTGAGGTCCAGTGTACTGGAAAAGTCAGTGTACTTAAAAGTACAGGGGGCAGCTCTACCTATAGCTATGAAACCATAGATTAGGATGAAACACACAATTTTAACAAGCACAGAGCATTTTTCTTTACAAATTGGCACCTAATACAGACGACTGTAAACCCTCTGTATGGCTATTTATTTTTGCTTTTTCATTTATTTTAGTGTCACAACTTCTTTGCCCTTAAATGATGGACACATTTATTTTGATTTGTTGATGTAAATATGTTACAAAGATGTCCATGAAAAAGTATGTCACAGTAGCCATTGACACAAAAACCCATGGGAAGGAGGACATTGTCAATTCCATGATTTTTTTTTTTTTTTTCAAAACAGCACTTTTATTTTTGCACCATTTAAGCAGTGTATATTTTGAGAAGGGGAGAGGAGCAAAATGGGTGCTTTCCCTAAAGTTGGCTATCATACAGCAAGGATACCTTCAACATAATGTTAACTAAAAAAATATCAAAGTTGCCACCAGCCCCCTACTCATACCACCACCACCACCACCACAGCCACCACATATACTACTGTTTAGATTGGAGGTTTTTTTTCTCATTTCTCTTTTGTTGGTCTTCAGTTGTATCTTTTTTTATAAGGACTCCTTACAATTATTGTCATAAATCTTACTTATTGCTTACTAAAGTATTATAAACACAGCATTTCTATAATAATCGGCACGTCATTGGTTTCCAAACACAGCAGGTAATTCAATTTTGAATGAACACGTAAGTGGGTCATTTCCAGAAAGGACTTTGATTTAAAATCTCAAATCACTCCTTTTTGTCTACTTTTCTAAATAACAGGGAAACCAGTTAACTCTGAACTGTTTTCACATCCGTAAAGTTCTCATTAAAAAAACTCATGGGGAAAAAAACCTACAAATAACTATTTATCGACGGAAGTGTGCATGCTTTCGGGGTCTAACCTTATGTAGAAGTGTGTCAGACTATGGAGGTAGAAATAAGCTACATACTTGATCATTCACTTGTGTTCGTAACACAAAGCAACAAGACTAGCCATAAAACACAATGATCAGATTTCCTCGGGAAAACAGAGTTACTTATGGCTTTGATACTACTCCTTGAACTCCTTGATGGATACCCATTCAACCACTCAACCTCTATGATTCAACCAAGGACATAGATTTTGTGAGACTACATCTGAATGCAGCCATGTTATTGAATTGCACCCCATCATAACACACTTAGACAAAGGGACAAAAGGATGTCCATCCAGTTTACTACAAAGTTTCTTTTTACTTTGAAAGAATGATTGAATGTATACACGTAGGTCACTTGGAATCCTGCATAGTAATAGTAGCAAACGAGTGCTGACCGTTGCAGGATATAGCACGTGCTGTAATGTTTTGCAAAACACATATGTGTTTTAGTGTTTTGCAAATTTATTTTTTATTTTTTATTTTTAAGCAAAATGTGTCAGAATAAAAGGTCCATCAGTCCAACTGTGTGCAGTCATTTATCTTGTGAGAGAAAAATGAATCACAGTATTTCAAAAAAAAAGGGTAAAAACCCCCAAACAAGCAGGGTCATTCATACAGAATGGGGTCAGTTAAGTGAAATATTATTGAAAGGAAGGGGGCTCCCCTTTCACCCAAAAAAGGCTTGGCCCTTAACCAGTAGATGCCGGATGAAGTGTACATACACGCAAATATTGTCCAGCCAATGGGCAATGTTTAAACATGCCATTGTATAAAATCAGAATACCCGAATAAAGGTTGCAGTACTCTCAAAGAAAAATGATTCCGGCAATTCCAAGAAAACAATCTAATCAGGGTGGATGAGGGGGAAAAATGGAAGATTCCTAGCCGCAACTGGTTAAAAGCATATAGAAGTATTTGTTTTTATCTCCATTTGAATATTGGTAATTATTTAATATGTGCATTCTTTTAATTGGATGTTGGAATAAAATGAGGAGTGAGCCTTTAATGAGCAAACTAGCAGCTAGATTGAATAATACACCTGTCAGCCACCACTCCTTCTCTGCAACCTTTCAAGTTTGCCTCTAAACAAATCCCACCCTGGAAAGCAGTCGGCCTTGACCGTGGGTTTATCTGGACAGAGAGCCTGTAGGGATCAACTGATCACTGCAGTAATCTTTGTGTAATACGAAGGAGGGACGCCCCTGTGTATTACCATGTCGTGGGATGTCTTCATTTCATCATAATTCAACCGTGATTCCTAAGTAAATCTGCTGGAGGAAAGGTCCACATAGTACACATGGTCTTCTTAGAGTTTTATCATTTCCCAAGGAGGCAGAAGGAAAATGTTTTGTAAAGTGGAAGAAAATACGATTTCAGGATTTTTGTATGTAATAATGTATATCAATTTACACAAAAAAAAAAATTAAAAAAATTTCATTCATGCACATTGTATAATTTATAGCAGCTTTTAAAATCAGTAATGGCCCATCAGTTTATGCATGATGTGATACATGCAAATGCAAATTGAGTTTTCCAATTACAATTTGGCTAAATTGTGCTTCATAATATTCGCATTTTCAATAGGTAGAAATGGAGCTCAAAGATCATCCTCACGAAAATGGTCTTTTTGTGAAAATCTACTCCAGACACACAGTAAAAGTCTTTTTGGCCCCTCTTCTTGAGCACAGAATCAATGCAACAGAAAGAGTCAACTGAGAAGAAACAAAACATCATGAGTGATTGCCTAAGGTTGGTCTCAGTAATTAGAGAAAACCATGGACTATCAATATACAACAGCTTTCAATTAGGTAAAATGGTGCTGGCAATTAGCCAACCCATACAAATAATTTACTTGTTCCTCTTTGGTTGTTCCCAGAATTCTGGCTAGAAAAACCAACAATCAAAATATCAATTAAATAAAACTATGAAGAGAAGACTTGTACTTGTATAAATTTCTTATTCTCTGGGCCAGTTCTGATTTTTAAAAAGAAATATTTCAGGGATTTTAATTAAAATATCTGAAAGGGAACATCCCCGTCTCTCACACATAAAAAAAGGCACAACACAACATGGAAAAGTGGTAAATGAACTTTACTCTCGCTACAGATATGTGTAAAGTATTACCCATGGTTGTACTTGTACTTTTTGAACGTAGAATCCTGATTACAACAGTCAACTAATGAACTACCATTTCTCACGACTCGGCAGAAGAATGTGACAACTGCAAGCCCCCAGGGTTTGAGACACAAGGTACAAAGTGCACCTATCAAAAAATGCCATGCAGTGTAAAATTGCATTTTTCCCATAGCATGCACCCATTTTATTTCATTGTTTATAGTTAAAAGGCTATGATGCATGTACAATTTATTTATTAATAAAAAAAAATTGTGGTGTTAGTTGAGGCATGAAGTTACAGTATTCAAAATAACGACAAGATTGCAGCTGCGTGGACACAATATGTGAAGAAGAAAAAATTACGAAAACCTTGATCTTCATGGGGGAGTGGTGGATGTTTCTACACACTATTCACCTAAGATTGAGATGTATTGAAATGAGAGGTGCTGCAATCACGCCTGTCAATAGACGACTTACACAAACAAGATCATTACTGACTGATGTAAGTCCAATGTATTATTATTAAGAGATGTGATTGATTGATTGGTAAATTGAACAGTGCGTGAATAAAAAGGACTAGAGGGTCGATCATGGAGGATCGTTGATCATAGAAGGGAAACATTACAGCGAGTCTTCCTATTTGTGACAGCATCTAGACAGATCCATTTCAGATCTTTTGGTGTTTTTTTCTTTCTTTTTTTTCATCTTTTCCTTCAGACAAGGGTTTATGAGAGCTGTTACAGGTTTTCTAGAACCACTAATATTAAGTATCTAGCCTGTCTATCCTTAATTGGACACCAATTTAAAAAGAGCTTTTTATGGCAGGCATGTAATAAAAAATAAATAGTCTCTTACAGCGATATGTCTGCCTTACACCATCACTCCATGCATGACAATTTTGATCACAGAAATACACTAATTGTCAGACTTTCAAAAATCCTGTACAGACATGCAAACTTTGACTTTTTTCATTCTGTTGTTTTGATGTTCACTCCTTTGAATTTTTTGTCAACAAAGGGCAAAAATTGTGTTTTGTCCGTTTCAATTACAAAAACATTATTGAAGTCATGGTCAGCTGACAGTTCCTGTTATTAAATAGAATGCCGTCTGATCGCACCGCTTTCAATGCTCTTTGGGTATATCAAAAGGTAACCGCTTGTTCTCTAAAAATCAACAACCAAAGAGAATGGTATTTGATTACATGATTAAGATTTTGCAGGTATTTCTTTTTAAATAAAGTAGGGAACAAGATAAATTGAAATTATATCCTGAAAAAAATGAGACTTTTGTTGAGGTACACAGGGCTTTGGAGAAATGGTATGTTTGCAAACATGAAGATAACGAAACCAAAAAGGATACCATAATTAATGAAGGATGCCACAAAATGATCATTAGAGTTAATGATCCCAACTCTTGTGTTGTCAAGCAAGACAACAGCTGATTTTCTCTTAAAAACAACTAAATGAGGCGAGCCTTATGTGATGGATGATGTCGTTTCTCCACCTCATTGTATGTAATGATTGATCAAGAACCATGATGGAGTATTTTGTATCATTTAGACTGAGCTTTCTGTATAAGTATCAAACACTTCAACTGTGTAGTGAGATGAGAGATAGTTCTGGGTATTGGAAGTGATTTGCAAGCAAAGATTGTAGGAATACTACTTTTCCATCCACATCACATTTAACCACAAAAGAACATATATTGACTGCATCATTTGAACACATTGCCAATCTATTTGCAATTATGGTTAAGCTTATAATGCAAAGCTGTAACATTTCCACAAAACTATGATAAAAAGTCCATCATTAAATTTCACAGAAATCATATACAATTTGTTTGAAAATTGGACTTTAATTTCTCCTGGTGTCCCCTATTCAATGTAAAAACATTTTCATGATTTTACATAAAACACACAAAAATACTACACAGGAGGAAAATGCTTCCACGCCATCAAAAAATTCGATTCCATTACATTTCAATTGTAATCAATTGTGTTTCTAGGACAACATTGGTGTATTTGTTTCATCCAAACTGAATTTATTTTTAAATTCATTTGTATTATTCCTTTTAAACCAAGATTTAATCTGTTGATTAACAGCTTTTTAAATTAGCGAATATGTAAAACAAACTAATGCATGTACTTTTTAACTGAAAGTGTATTGGTTTCAACAATTATATTATACTGTATGAACACCCATACATGTACTGATGTCATGTTTATGATCAATACCACTACTAAGTACATACATGTGATGTACTAGTACCATCAGGCCAAACCAGACCAGATGCCAAACAAGTTTCCCAGAAACTACCTGGATCTGCAGATGAACATGTTCATTTGTAAATGTGTGATATTACAATCTGTCCACATGGCTTCAAATGGATCAGCAGACATGTATATACATATGTATCAGCAGTCCCAACAACCAAACAATACATGTCAATTTACATACAAGTACACTGGTCGATACCGGAAATCAAAATAACTCCTAGCTGTAGAAACACTAAGACCAGGTACAGTACACAGTTACAATGAATAAGGCATCCTGCTATGTAATAAGTTTGAATAGTGTTATCTATGATCTAGTGCATGTCCAGAACTTAAAGTGTGTCTAATTTGTTTTCTTGTATTGGTTCAACCATAGAGCTACAAACTATGCTTCGACCATTCTGTATTCGGGGGGGGGGGGGGGGGGGGGGGGCATGCCCACACTATGGAAACTAAACCAACAATCGACTACTTCTACTATGTAATACATGACACAGTATTGGCCTTGCAAAGTGGTTCCCTTTGCAGTAACAGCACTCCTTTTTCTAATTATTGAAGCTACATGCTGTTATAGATCTTCAAGCCAAAATTGTATTAACCTTGCGATGTTTATTTTTTATGTTCTTTTCAACAGTTTATCAAGTTGCCACAAACACAGTAAAAGTACATATACATAATGTAGGGTCCTACATGAATACAACAAACCCATAAGTAGGAAGAATAAATGGTTTGAAAGTACTGTAAAAGATTAGATTAATTGCTATACTCCTCGGGTGAATGGTTATTTTTCTTCTGCATATGAAATCATTTATAGAATTACATCAACAAATAAAGACAAATATAAGCAAGATTTACTAAGGAATAGCAGTCTGAGGACACGGTTTTCACTGCGTGGTAAAGACTGGGTTGGTGGCTGGCTGCTGTTAATAGACCTCGCCTTCGGCCCACTTGGTCCTTTAACAGCGGCTGGCCACAAACCCAAGGTCATGACCACACAGTGAAGACTGGGTCTTCACACTGTTATTCCCATTAATAAATACCTTTAATGAAAAAACAGTACAAACTATCAGAATTTGTCTTTATTTTTGCTGATATTTTTTAGAATTGTTCTATTCAATGTTCAAAGGTTGTTCAATTTTTACGTGGCACCTAATCTCTAGTCTTACACGTTATTAACTATTTATGCATATTTTCAAGAACCAGATTATCAGCTCTGAAAATTAACAATACCATATATGGAAATAATTTGGTTGGTGTTTGGCTTTAAATGCTTTGCACTATGTTGGTTGTAGGTGCATACCAACTACCTTAAATTGATACACTGCGCGTTCATAAGCGTGGTATGCACGTGCACGCAGCACAAACATATCCAGCCAAAATTAAAATACACAAATTAGCAAAACGAAAACAGTTGATTTGATACTTTCCAGCACAATATGCACAGTGCATATAGAACTTTAACTCAACAATATGCTTGTTTATTTGCTAGTTCACAGTGCTGGTCTTCATATCACATGTTAATACACCCCCACGAGTCCTCAACCAATCAGAGCCCATAAACTATCCAAGTTATTTGTTAATAAATGATTAAGGGTTGTGTTGCACCTACATGTAGGTGTTTAAAGGCAAAATGGATTGAGTCCATAGATCTCATGTCCAATAATGTTGAGAAACATTATAATAGTGAGAAACATGAATAAGCTTTAAAAACAACCAAGCAAATAAATCTCCCGATATACTGTCTCTTGAAACAAGTCTGAAATAACCAAGGTGTGTCATTCCTCAACAACGATGTGTCTTCCCTTTAAGCCTGACTTGCTCTACACACTTCCTTAGTATTCATTTCTGTGCTATACCAAACACTCCTGTATCTATGTACATGTACATTTAGTCCAAGTGGCACATAATGCGTGAATAAAGCCACTCTCGTTCCGGATCAGCCAAAAGGTTTGGCTATCCTTCCTATTGTTCTTTCCTGTCTCATGATACATACATGTATGCATCAAAGAAGACTACAATGAGTTATTGTGCAATTTTGTCTCTATTGTATTATGAAAGCCAAATACAAATATGTTTATTATGCCAGTCACCAACTTTATGTATAGTATGTATGTGTGCAATGTATACATGCAGCTGAAAATGGGTCCTTTTTCTAGTGGGTTTAATACTGTTGAGTCCAGTGGAACAGGATATCCACAAGCCACTTGGGTAAGGGCATGTATTACACATGTATTCAAACTTAACCTTGAACCCTCTATCCTAAGAGGTGAAGGCTTAAATGTTCAACAACTTAACTTCCCCCACAACAAGAGGCTATTAGGAGTCCTATAGCAACAGGTATTGCACTCACTTCAATTCAACTGAATAAATTGCTGGACATGACAATCATGCGCTACATTACAACATTAAACCAATTTTCAGTGAAGGCACTCATGTAGGCATCCTGTAGCTATGAGCATGTTTCAAAGTAAAGGTGTTAATACAAACTTTGACGGCAAATGATATACTATAGAGACCTTCAGGCACAGAATAAATTGATTCCAAAACTGTATGTTTTTACTCCTACGCTTGTAGAAACTACATTGCTCTAAACATCATGTGCACTGATATAAAAACATCCGCCCCCAACAATTATTTGGGTACCATTCAGAAAGCGGATAAGACATCAAAACATTGCGTGAATCACCCTGTCTGGCCTGGTTTATACACAATCATTGGTAAAGCCTTGTGAATTTTCATACATGGGCCTCCTGTTTGTGACCATTTTTCTTCTCCTAGTTGTCTACAACAGGCGGCCTCCTTAGAAGTATGTGCTTTGTAAAGTAACAAATGTTTAGTGACTCAACAATGCACCTGTTGACTTGACATTGAGGGGAAAAATGCAGTGTGAAAGTAAACCAAGGGGCTAGACGAAAAACTTCATGATTTCTGTCTTGCACTGACAGAGGATTTCCAGCATTTTCTTTGCTTTTTATAGGTAGCTGTAGAGAGGCAAACCAAATTCATGTACATTATATGTACAACATATACCAGGTTTGAAAGTGTTTTTATTTTACCTTTCCTTTGGCCCCAAGTTTGACTTAATCAGGACAGCAGCTTGGTGATAACTAACTTCTTTAGATGATGTACTTGGTAACGTGTTCTGTTAATGGATCTTAGGAGAGTGAAATCAAAGTGCCTGTTTGAAGTACATACCCTTAGATGATCCACTCCATACCTACTATACATACAAGACGCATTCAGGTGAATGTGCAACATTGACAATGAAGCATGTAACTTTCTAAATCCTTTTTTATTAATGGTGGCCTATATATTACGTAGTTGCCTTAGGCAAAACAGTGGATCATAGAGAGACGGCAGGTGAAAAAGCACTTGGGAACATAAACCAAAATAAGCTGCTTAACTCCGCTGACAGTCAGGAAAACTAAATCTTTTGGAAAAATATAACTGCTGCTCGTTTACTACAAACTTTTTTAAACAGCTTAAATTTAAAGAACTTATTATTTTTTGTAAGTGTTTTGTTCCCAAGGGTTTTCAGTTGAATGTGGCTAGGCTCCTTAAATCTTTTCAATTGATGGAGTCCTATTTAGTAAACGTTTCTTTGTTACCTTGAACACAACATACAGTATTGATGGATTGACCAACAAATTTGCTTGCAGTGTCAATATGAAAATTAGAACGTCAGTGATGGCTTGTAGATGTCTCGTTACACAACACACAATGACTGAGACGACTAATAGCCTGTTTGTGTTTGTCTACATTATCAACATGCACAATCTAATCTTTGCCACTGTTCAAACACTGGACTTTCAAACTTTTTCTCAAACCAACACAACAATGTCCCTCCTGTCTGATAAAAGCCAGTCATATCCAATTACTTCCAATTACACCTAAATCTAAACTGCAAAAGCTTTTAGACAATCATCTTTGTCTTTATGTTTATTTTATCAATCGGTCATTAGCGAAGATACAATTATCTCTTTTTATTACAGCCATGATTGTTTGACGTAGAAAGCCAAAAGACTTTCCACAGAACCAACAAGTATAATTGGTTCTCCCTCCATATTTTGGGGTTTTCCCATTTACATCATAATAAATGGTTTAAAATTGATGTTTTTTGCTTTGTTTTGTTTTCATCAGGGATTTCTTTAGGTTAACTTCTAGCGTGTAAAATGTTAAGCAACTTTACTGTTTAATTTTGCTGTAAACACTTGAATTAATAATCGTTTTCTAGTGCACTTACCTACATGATCGGAAACCAAATGCACCACCAATTTGTCATCATTAGATCGAACCAAAGTAGAATGCACATGAACACACAAGGGAGAATAAAAGAGAGGAATTATTATTAAGAAATGTTGTAAATCAATTGTATTATAATGAACAGTACAAAAACAGGTTAAGTAATGTTACTAAGGATTATGAAAAAATATATCAGGAGCAGATTCTTTGTAGGTTCTTCGATGGAAAATGATCCAATAACATACCTTATCACATTATTACTCCTATTAAAAATACACTTTCTTTGTTTTATTACATCAGAAAGGGTTTTGTACATCACATTGTTTACAAATACTCTATTGAACAGCCAATTTCTGAATAGAACATATCAATACCAGCAATAATTTCAGCTCATATTTGTGTATAAATAACCTTTAAAAAAGTGTTGACATCGTGTGGACTTTATTTTAAATCTCCCCACCACTACACCCCCCATAACAACCAGATCTGCCAATCCCTCTGACACCAAGGTACATCATTCTTTTACCACACAATGTTGTCTTGGATATGCACAAAGCAGTCAAAGGTGTGAAGAGAGTCTTTTTTTTCCTATATTGTTGCAGGACTGACTTCCGATATTGCGATAAAAGCCAAAAGGCCCGCTGAACCAACAACCATTGTCAAAAGGAAAGTCAGACGAGCTATCATTGAAAAAATAATAATAATAACACTTTCATTTATCCCGGGGAAACAAGGGTGATAAAAGACAAGAGGTCATGATGCTGGGGTCAAGGGCGGAATGGTAGCCAAAGATAGACAGGTGCTCCAAAAGGGGTTTTTTTTTTTTCATGATTTTATTGGCTTGAGTTGAATCAGTGTTTTATTTAGGCTCTTTAAATTTATGATTTCAATTAGATAATCAGGAAGAACGTGTCAGCTGAAATCAATGGGAGTCTTTTGAGACGTTAGTGGGCGCTCCAGTAAGCGGCCCTTTTCTATAATGAGAACGAAAGCAAAGGACCGTTTACTGGGGCACCCGCTAACGTCTCAAAAGTTCTGTAAGTGTGTTATGGTTATATGCAAATCAACCCCAAGTCATTAGTGGATTATGCAAGAATGTAAACTTAAGCACACATTTTTAACATATTAAATCATATGCAATATACACTTTCTATCAGAATTCACATCTGAAAAGGGCTTCCTGAAATCCTCACAAAAATAATCATCTTTTTTTATAAAGCCCTTTAAGACAGAGTTTTTATAACCATTACAGTTAATGACCGATTCTTAAATAACACACACTTGGTTTACCTTGCACAGTGAGATTTTTCTGTCTAGAGCTGTTTGATGAATCAGTCGTTTCAAATTAAATTTCAAGTCCTCAAACTAATCCTTAAAATGAACCTTGAATATCAATACAGTTTTCCTCAAATTGTACAATGTGTGTAGGCAGTGTAGTCCTTTAATCTCAAGAAAGCTCGTTATTAGAAATCTCAGTCATGTCCCATTTTGCTTTTTCTGTAAAATAAAACCTCCAAAGATGTTTTTTTAAAGATTATTGATCCTCAAGATCATTATAAACAACCCTTTAGTTGAAACAGGTCACTTCTCCATGTCTTAATAGTGAAGGCCAAAATGTTATACCTTAGTCATTACATTTCCATATTTTTAACATGGTCAATGAATTTGGATTTAATCTAATATTGGTTTGGGTGTGAATACCAGGGGTGTATTCTGCTGTTTAAATTGGATTCAATTATGGTGACATTTTATGTTCCTGATATGGATATTTACAGCCCTATGGCGAGTAAAACAAAATCTGCTTATCTCATTTTGTTGATTCCTTTTTTATTTGAGGCTTATTTGCGCCAAAAATCCTGCTTGGATAGTAGTGCACACCACTGTCATGTTTTTGTTTTTAAAATTACACGCATTATATCAAAATATTTATACTAGAAATAATTGGATTAAGAACCCCTTTAACAGTTGTATTTTACATCACCCAAGATGTGATTTATATGCCTGTCTCATTTCATAACACACACATTTGCAAGATATGTAATGCCTTGTACTGGGCCACCCTGCATGGGGTATTAAGTGACATTTTAGAATTGTCTTGGATCACAGACAACCTTGCTTGTCAATTGTTTCACTATAAATAAAAACGTAATGTGCTGAAAGCTACACCTTGACTTGTAAGAACAATGCTGTGAAAATAATACATGAACTTCATGAACAGTGCTGTTAAAATAATGTTGTCTTTTCATGTGAAATCAAATAAAATGGTATTGTAAAGCCAAAAAAAATGTCATTTTAACCCAAACCCCACAGTCTTGTATGATAACCTTGTTCAGAGAAAATCACAATGAGCCATTTGCAAGTTAGATTTGAATAATATCTGGTACAATGACTGTCACAAGTTACAGCTTAAATTTGTACTCTCAGACTATAGAGAAAGTTGCTTTGTGACTTTAAGAGATGACAATCACCGATGCACAATTCTAAATGAATGTGTATGGTACAATGGTACCAGGGTTTGCTCATCTGGAGGTTGCTTGCCCCGAACCATTTGACATAAAGCAACTGTCTGTATAGTCTGAGGAATTCAAATTTAAGTGGTAACTTGTGACTAAGCAAGTCATTGAAATCTAACTTGCAATAACCAACACTTTTGGGAAGTCTCACAAGTGTTCAACCATTTTCAGGACCCAACATGGTCCCACAACGTGTGTAGGATGCACTTCAATATGGCCCAATGTTCGCAATCAGGCAAGACTTGCACAGTCTATTCAACAGTCAGTATATTTACCTACTTCTTAATGAGGAATTAAGTGCTTTATAAAAATCACTTGATAACACAAAATACTACATGTATATCACTCACTTGGGACACATCTGTGCTAGATGCTTGCTCTGTGTTAAAAACCTATAATGCTACTACATGTACACGAACAATCTTACTGAAAATTAGTACATCAGTTTACACACGCCCAACCATTTTTTGTAAATTTGCGTTCGTGGAATTTCAAAACGGTGTTACATAGGCCTACATTTTCTGTTTTCCATTATTTAATAACTTACATGTCAACATTAACAACTTTATCTCCAAACTTGCATAACAGCATGACTGAATGATGACACGACGGTGAAAAGCATTTACTAATATAAGCTCCACTAAAGAATCCTTGGGTAAATACACAGTTGAAACATGTTTTTTATTCACGGGGCGCTTTTAAAATGTCAATCTAAGAAATTGAGATGGATAGCGGATTTATAAGAGTGATGGTTTGACAGTTCAAGTGTCTTCTTAGGTTCTCATGTCAGATGAAATAGTATTGGATTCTTAAGGAGGAGGGATTGTACATTATCAGCCTTTGGCTGTTTCTTCAGGCGTGGAATGTCCCGACCTTGAGGTGACATCTTTGTGTAAGATGTTGTGGGAGTCACTTAAACGCCAGAGAAATTATTGGAAGTTGTTATTGAATTAAATGATTTGAAAAGCTTTTGGTGAATTTCACAGCAAACTTGCCGATATCATAAAACATCCTGTTTTATTTATTTACTTATTATTTATTGCACATCTAACGGTATAATCCCCAATACCAGAATGCATAGAAGAGGATGAAGAAAAATTTTCACATTGGAGAAAGACCCCAATTTGGGAAAACCCACACAATCAGACAGAACCTGCAAACCCAATCCACCTGCAAGACTCAAGTCCTAGGCAGGATTCGAACTGACATGACTGAGGTCCACACAGGTAAAAGACAAGGAACAAAACCTTCAAGCCAACCCGTTTCACTGAGAGTAAGTCAACATTTTCAAATTTGTCAAGAAACTTGAAAGTGTTTGAAAACATAACTTTTACTTTTGATATTTTTACAAAACAAGTACAAATGTCTTTTAGTTTGTGAGATGGCTTAGTTTCTTTTCAGTGTTATCATCTTATCAATCAGTTCTGAAGATTTATTAATAATTGTTGCTTTGAATACAGAAAAGCATTCACTTTGAGTGATAAAAAAGATATACCCAAAATTTCAATTTTCAAATTTAAACAAAACAATAGTTTTCTTTTTAAGAAACATAGATTAATGTATAGAGTACGAACAGTTATTGAATAGTAATTAAGAACTCAGTCCAATTAAACAAATGGAGACAATTTTATCAAGTCAACCAATGTATACATTCATGTACATTTATAGTATTTATTCAATTTATGCTTCATGCTCAGTAATAAGGTTTTGATGGCACATTCTATCATGAGTTAGTAAAGCATTCATGTTGGTTTTCAGCAGCAATGTTGGACAACTCAGGACAGATTTTCCTGAAGGTTAGAGTTGAAGGCCAGATGGTTCGACAATAATGAGAGAGGCAGTCAGCCGACATTTCTTACTGACTCTGCATGATTGATCGACCATCGGTCCGTCTCCCAATTCTTCACCCTTCAGTAATAATACGCCTCAAATACTGGTGACAATACCTACATAATTCAGCCAATTAAAAAGGAAGTAATAAACAGGTTTAAAGGGGCTGTGTCGTCATGTTTATAGCAGTAAATGGACTAACCCAGTTACTACCCGCGCGTGCGCGCAGTGGTCACATCACATGAGAATGACGGCACCCTTGTGATTTGACCACAAGCGCGTGCATGTGCAGTATCTGGGTGAGAGTTGTTCATCTTTCCATGCACAGCCACAGGCCTGCTATAATCATGACGACACAGCCCCTTTAAAGGTACAACACCCCAAATCACAGATGGGTCATTACTGATTTCAATGACAAACAGTGCAACTGTTGTGTAATAAACCATCACCAAACAAGACACCATGGCCCAAACTCTCATACAGCAAAGGAACAAACAAAAACCCCAAAAGCACATCACCAATAAATATCAAGAGTTCGCTTCGACAGTTCTTTGTTATTTCTCAAGATTCAACAAGATCATTAGAGCATTAATCTGTCTGAATATTTACTTGTGTCCAAAAATTAATTTTCATTTGTTGATCTTTGAAGATGAAAACTGAACTGAGAGAAAAAGTTCAGTAATTTTAACATACATACAATGTACATGTCCATACGTGCATCTGTTCACTAGGAAACACCACTATTAAAAAGTTAATTCAAAATGGAACACAGAAAAAACAGCAACTGGGTTATTTCACTTAATGTTGTTATTTCCTTTTTTTTTTTAAATTGGTATAAATCTTCTTCCATTATAGATGCCTCCTGATTCTTATAGAGTATAAATACAATACAAGAATTAACAGTACTACTGACATATCACCTAAGGTGTACATTTACACCTTTAAAATAAGCAGGTGCATATATACCTATAAATAGTCCCATACATTTTTAACCATCCTATTTTTCCTTATAATTGTTGCAGCACCACTATTCCATGTACTTATATATGATTAATGGCAGCTTGGCAGTAAACTAATAATGAGCCAAAACTGTAGAAATCATTACAGGCATAATGGATTAGAGTGAAACCCAATGATGCAAAAAGTCATGGTGTCTGGGGTTGTGATGGGCTGCAGTGGGCAATCCAATACCAAGCGCATGAATTTTGTATTGCCGCTAATGAGAGGGTAATTTATCATCTGGTTTTGTAGTTACCATTGGAGGTAGACAGACACACTGTTTTCAATTTCCGTGACACCTGACCTAAATTTTCAGTCTCCCTGTTTTTTTCTGCCAATGTGATTAGGCAATGTGATTAGGTAAAATTAAGAGTTGTTGCACTTTTTTTAATGAGTAAACAATTTTGTTATCTTCTAAAAACAAATTATGAGTTTAATGATTCCAATTCATTTGAATCCTTGACCCAGAAATCACTGAGAGTTAGAAAATATATTAAACTTTGTGTAAAGCAAGCATTCGTTTTTACTGTATAGCCGACATCATAAGATTACATTTTATAAGGCCGAGTCTGAATTGGCAAATCTGGCTCTGGCTACAGCTGGATCTTCACGTCACCATGCATTGAAGTATAGGACATTCTTAGCAACAACCTTAGCAACAGTCGAAGCCGTAGCTGCAGCCGCTAATTCAGATACAGCTTAAAAGTGATTTCCTTATTTCAGAGACATTACGCCTTTCAGAGACATTTACATAGTTGCTCACAACTTAGTAATACAGTGTACATCTTTAAAGTTCATGAAGTGTGACAACATCTCACAATTTGGAAGCTCATGCTTTGCTCCCTGGAAAAGAGCTAGAAGAACTTTCTTAGAATTGTTCATAATGTGAATAAAAATTAAGTGCTTTGATTATCTAAAGTTCTTGGGATGAATGGCCTGGAGGGCAAGTCGTCTAGAGCAGTGACATGAACAACATGTACATGTAGCTCATCAACTGATTCCCAGAACTTTGAACAGATCCTGTAATGTTATAATCATCGGTCGTTGTATGCACCCACAAGAATTACTTCAAATGAAGCATGTACAATCCTACCAGAACAATGACAGTCACTGGACAGATGAAAGCAGATTTTTTTTTTTGAAGTAGAAGTGCCAGCGGATAAGCAAAATGATTTTGGTTGTTGAGAAGAAAAAGGAGGAAGCATGGGGAGGAGATATTGAGACAATCTGTCAAGGTCACTGTCACTGTGATATCTCCCTAGGAAAGCAGCAGAAGCGGTCAGTAATACATGTGTCTTGTATCCATTAGATGCTATCTGAGGGCAACTCCCCTGAGGTCATAGTGGAAGGTCAAGGGTATGGCAACAACACTACACATGGGAAGAAAGGACAACTAAAGGAGGGATTTCAGAAATCACTGTAATAACAATGCAGAAAAACGGCAAGCTGACAAGATACAAAAAGTGGCCACGGTCAAAGCATGAGGCAGTTTCTTGCCAGAGGCAAGGAAGATGTCTGAAAGATTGATAGTAAAACTAAATCATATTGTTCTTTATCCCAGATATAAACAAAGCATTCGTAAAAAATATGTGATTTTTTTTTTTTACAAATTTGTTTAATAAACATTTATGTAGTTGTGGGGAACATGTCCTTAAAATGGCAATAAAGCAGTTATTCATCATAAAAATAGTGCAAGGCAAATGGCGAAACACATATTAAAATTAATCATTCCTACGAGGAGAATGGCACCGATCAAAAGTGTAACCAACTTCAGGAATCCAAAGTACATTTACCTACACAAGACATTTACTTATCACTGCAATCTATCCACCTCCATTATTTGCATTTATATAAATTTGTATGCAACAAACAAGGAATGCAAGTGGTGTACGACTGATATTGTTATCCTTTATTAAGGATATCAATAAGAACACTGGTAACATAATTTGTTAGACTTTTCAAATCAAAATCAGGGAAGAATGCTGTTGGCCTATATATCAACAGAGCAATGATGTTGACATTGACTAATGCTGAGACGGAAAACCTGTGTAGAATTTAGGATTTTTGGTGCATGTAGTAGTTATTCACAAATTGTTTTCCTGCACAACAAAAGCTGTAAAAAGTCACAATATCACATTTAATGTGAACATCTTTTATATATAAGGTGCTTATAAATACCTACATGTACATGAATGTTTGTCTATTTGAAGATTGGTGCTATTTTTACATCTACATGATGTTGTTTTGTACTTAAAGAAATCTCAACTCTGCAAAATGCCATGTTTCAGTACATACGTGCATTGCAATATTTTTTGAGGCTAGGATTCATTGAGCTGTAACCATTAATAATCATTCAATGATTACATAAAAGTATATTGAAAGACTGACAGTTCATCTCATCTGAAAGGATTAACTCAAGATCGAGATTAAGCACATCTAGGTAGGGATAACAACCACTCTAGGATTAGGTGCACTTAGAGAGGGAAGGTGAAGAGATTAAACAAAACAAACATTAATTTTTGCCAATTAGATCCACAATTACCAAGTATTACTCTCTAGATACAGAAGATGATTGCTTTTACTGTGACCATACTTTGAAGGTGCTAACCTGTTTAGTTCAACCAGCCAGATGCACGTCACACAATTGAATTCATATTAGGTACTTAATCTGCTATTGATTTTCTCAGGTGCAGTCCGGTTGGGTCTATGGTAGAATGCCAAGGCTAGAATCAGTACTATTTTAACATGATTAGAGAAGCATGAAGGAACACCATGGAAGAACCATCCCGCTGGGGAATGCTCACTCAGGATATGCTGTATACTGAAGGGACGGGTTGCTACATGAAAAGCTTGTTGGTATGCTATGTATGATGTACATGTATGCTATGGACCTCCCCTACTATACACAGAACATGTGCGTTTAATGGTTTACAAGGAATCAGCAATGCCAAAATGGGTTTATAAATATTGTCACCTTCTCTCCTCTTGCGTATTTCAAGTTATACGAAACAGTGATTGAATCCTTTTACAACAGTACCTATGGTCTCAACAGAAGAGTTCAAACAATGCATCAATGTTTGACAATCACCATAGTCATATTTATAGCTATTGTTATGGGATATTGGTTTTATATTTTGCTGTTAAACAGTCCTACAGGCAACGTACATATGAATTCATTCTTGAAATGATGCCCCTTCTTAAACCCTACCATGAGTCAGGAAAACTACTTACACTGTAGATCTCTGCCTTGATATTTTGCACATAACACATCCCTAACGTGAATCTCTCAAACAACAGACACTCACATTTTGTTAACAAGAAGAAGTCCAAGGGCTCTTGGACTACTGTGAATGACAAGGTCATATATTTGATAATTTTGAGTAAAATAGAAAGATGCCTTTAGGTTGTTCACACCGTGTGAGACAGATGAAGTTTGACAAGTTTCCTTATCGTGAGGATTAAGCTGTCATAACTTCACTCTCTTCTTCTCTTATGGAAGAAGGAGAACGTTTGAGTTGTTCCTTCAAGGCTTTGTAAACAACACCTTTTTCTTGTCAAAATACCAGTTTTTGAAACCAACAGCAACGGGCATTTCTCTTAAATGTACATGTAGGCCTATGTACCTCAACTGTTATGGGTGTAATATACATGTACATGATGTACACATACAATGTTTTACATCAGACACACTGAGACACCAACAAGAAACAGAAATTTCCAGTTTGGCTGGACATTTTTCTAAGGGATACCAAAGGAAACTTTCTTTCATTTTCCATAGATATTATAGAAGTTTATGTTAAATAAATGTTGTACTAGTTGATATGAAATTATGAACAATGCTTCATTTTAAAATATTCAGCAGTATGATTCAAGACCATTCATCACCATTCCATAAATAACATTGTTCACAGACTCATAACACCACTTACATCCGTTTTATCAATTCATCTTTGTTTACAGCATGTATATGTATGGCAATTCCATTATTCAACCCACATTCTTCAATGGAGTCTCCCAATGACCCTAACCTTGACTTTCCCAAGTTCCACGATCTCTAGGGCAAACGAGCTTACCCACTCACAATGATTATACAAAATGCTAAGCCAAGAACAGCCCGCCACAACCAAAATTGGATTTCTCTGGAGGCCTAAGCTGAAGCGTTGTTGCAATTTAATTTGCCCCGAAACAGCCAATAAATTGAGTTTGCCTGCCCAGTGAGATGGGTAATTTCGCTCGGTTGGTCGCCACTGCAAACGAGCACTCTGGAGGAGTTCACATGACTTCAGGAAAAGTGCCAAATGTTACACCTTGTGGGTTGGACTTGGTTTAACACTCGCCTGGTAAATTCAGACAGACAAAAAGTGCAATACTGACATGAAAGAGAAATATTAAGTCTGGTTAAGAGTGAACAGTAAAATAAATCTTTAAAGGTACTCAAAATCATTTTTTTTTAACTTTGTCATTCCGTGCCTTTTTATGAAATACAATTTTTTCATGTACACTTAACTTGGCAAAAAATTGCTGAATAAGATCAAACTCAAAAGGTTAGTTTCATTTACACCTCATGTAAAACTCCAGAACTGAAGTACCTGTAATATGCATAGCTGGTCATGTTCTCTACAAAACACCATTGGGGGATTTATAGTGCAGAAACATTCCTTACCCTCCCAAACAATTTAATTGCAATCATACACATTTTTACTTAAAATGGTTCTTTGATAGTGAATTGCTCTGTATATAAAACTTGGCTAAGGTTGGTTGAGTTATGGAGGAAAAAATATTAATGGTTGAGTTGATTGTATGGAGACTACAGGTATTACCATAACAGGTCCCAAACTAAATGTGCCATAACCAATGGTAAGTGTACTGTAACCGTTACAGAAAAGACTGGGGAAAGTGAAAATGTCCATTTTTGATTTTACAATTGACTGAACCAGGTCAAAATTGAATATCAAGACTCAGTCTGAACCCTGTTGACACAATGGCTGGATCCCTTGTCCACAATTGCTTGGAGCCTTTTTCCCAGGGGGCAGATATGGTACCTGATTTAGTGGGTCCCTAGTCTGGGCTTAGATACTTTGACCCATGTTATACCTTACATGTACACTGTACATGTATTTTCAATCACTGTGCACTGTGGCCATTAAGTACTTGCTTGAGTCGTGCATGCGTGTAATATGGAATCTGTAAGTAACTCTATGAAAAAGATCTCAGACCACACCCCAAGAATTTCTTTTTTTCAATTTGGTCTTTTTTTGCCATACAAATGTGAGAGAGTCCTCAATTTGTATGTGCTTGGAAAATATTATTCTGATGAACTCTTTCAGATGCTATATATGAATGATGCAGCCTTAATAGTTAAAGCAAAAACAACTGAAAATTCCAGCATGAACCTGATGGTCAAAATCCTTTGGGTTGAGCCAGGAATTAAATAGACACATAAATGCACCTTGGTTTTCAAGTTAACCAAAGAGCAATGTACCAAAAGGGAGATGTACATCCACCACAGGGCGTAATATTTTTGTACTGAAGTGAATCCTTGTGCAGCTGCAGTGAAAATGCAAAGTTTTTGAGGGCTTAAATTTACACAGTTTCTATGACTTCATTTTTCACTTTAGCCTACTTTGTATGTGAGTGAAAATCAAACACAGACCTGTCATTTTACTATTTATGGGCTCCCAATGTCCGGACAACTAACCGGGGGGGGGGGGAGTTGCAGACACCTCTGTACAGAAAGTGTCAAGACCAGAGCATCTAATGTAAGGTTTTTACAAATGTTCACCCTAAAATTGTCAATGCTTGACCAGATATTTGTTCAAGCGAAACGTGTATCTAGGTACAAACAAATAGCATGCTCGGGAAAATGTGTGAGTGGGAGTTTTGTTGAAAAAAAAACTACAGCAGTAGGGAGGTATATAAAACATATAGCTTATTTGAATTATTATTTTGTTTTATCTTGGATTTAGTAATTATGCTAACGACTAGTTTTCTACTATAATCTTTTGAATCCCAGGAAAATTCGACTAACCGTTCCAATTTTTCCATCTATAGGCAAGAAATGTTTTTGCCTGGTAAACTAATGTACATGGTAGATCCCAACGATCAAGTAGCTTTCAAAGTTTCATTAGTGTACAAATAGTGCCGTAATGCTTGACTAAAATTACTGAAAACGTTGGTAAGACGCCTTCCTATAATTGTAATTACAATAACATGTGTAAACATGTAATGTATAGTACAGGACAAATATTATCTCCAAATCTTTTGCAATTCATTAATACTTGTGAGTACTATTATGGAATATTATGGAGGTTCTGCCTACTTGGCAGAAAGGAATTGTTTGCAGTTTTAAATAACAGCACTTGAAACTTTCTGTGAATCTTTTGAGTGAAAATAATACAACTGGAAATATTATTTCCCTTTGACCTTTTAAAGCTGCAACACTTTTCAACAACTAGGCCTATATGGTAAACATGCATTGTAACACTCAAATATTTTGAAATAAAAACCTGTAAAAAGTGTGGTACTTTATATCCAAGCGTAGGAGTGTTTTTATTCTACCATTGAACACACACACAAACATTTCAATATGACATGCAAAAAGTGAATGGCAAATGCTACAATTACAAGGAAAATAAGAAATCAAGCGAACAGGGAGTCTGGCCAAGGAAATGTTTGAAAGTGTATAAACTCTTGAATTTTGTTATTATTTTTTCTTCTTCTAATTAATACTAATAAATAGTACAAGTCTACACAGCTTCTGACCTTGCATATGTAGTGTAGATCAAGTAGGATCAAACTCGATAGTAAAACAAAAATGGCTTCAGAATAAACGGGGAATATGAGATAGTAAGATGAGCTTTACAGCCACAACTGTATGAACTCTGCCTTCAAAGTTATTTTGGCTGTGCTATAATACCTGGTCGTATCTGGCAAACATTTGGTATAATATTTCCAAATGCCAAGTGCTTTTTCTTGTAGGCTGCTTAAAGCTTTACAGCCTTCACAGCCTTCGGAACTTTGATAATTTGTGGAGTCACTAGGATGATATCCAACAAACCAAACACATATCAACAAGCTGTAAATGTCTACCCTGTTTGTTTTTGACATGGAATCCCTATCGACTTTCACTCTAACACCTGTTTTTTGTCACCAAGCCAGCCCTAGTTTCCTGCTTAGGCGAAGGCAAATTGCACAGCCAGTGAAAGGCCCTCCCAGATGCTTTACCGATGAAGGCATTTACGTATGTATGTGTTCCCACCGAATTTAGTCTCAGGCGCGGACGGATGGCCTTGGCGACACTTTTAGATAAGATCAGCTACGATGACATTTTAAGACATTCAAGGATCTGTCGTAATGCTCTTGAAGTGTAACGACTCTACTTTTATGTTCTTTCTCTTAGTTAGTAGAAGTAACAAGTTGGCCTAAATTGGTTTCCTCATCACCTTGCAACTGCGCCCACATGGTTAACGCATAGATGTACAGTATGACAACTGCATCTCTGCTCAGCAGCAGTGCAATAGACCACACACAAAATGCACAATGCACCAATCCATGGCAGTAGTTTCTTTACATTTTGTAAGGGATTTCAGGCCTCGAACTTCGTGTTGAAAAGGGCACGGCAATAAGTGCCTTGCTTTTTGTCAAATTTGAAGGGCATTGCAGCAATTTTGTAAGTGTAACAAGGGCACCACGGCAATTTTGTGAAATTTGGGGGGCACCACGGCAAAAACTTAATTTAACAAAATAGGTGAGATACAACATGGAAGACAAAAGTTTTTTGAGTCTCGATGATGAAAATAAATAACGAATTCTTACCCTTTACGAATTATCATCTCCATTCTGGGCCCGTAAATAAAAAGGAGTGTTATTTTATTCACTTTACACATACTCTACGTTGCCTTTTATTTTGCTGACGCCAAATGTACTAAAACTGTGGTGAACGCGACACAAACTTCATAATAGCTGGTCGTCGATCGTACACACACGTACACACATCAGGAGCCATTTTAAACAACAAACGACCTACCACATGAGGGAAACTTTCTACACACACCATAGAGTTAACAAACACGCACACAGTATACAGGGCGCCAATCGTGTGCAACATGGGGCCATGCTTCTACTGTACGGGTACCAATGAAAGTTTATTTTAACATTAACTATCGCACATGGACACCAGCTGTTTCGTATGGGGATTTTCCTACATATCCTTAGGACTGCAATGCAGCGCACACGAAACATGGGTTGCATTGAACCAACCGCTAGAGCAAGGACGAGTTTCTACACACACACACACACACACACAGCGCTGTAAGTCAATTTTGTCTGTTCTTTTGCGTGATATAAAGCTGGGGTAGCTTTTTTCAATTGTTCAACGACCATTTTTCTCGCCTGATTGTCTCTTTCAAAGCGGGTATTTTGGCATTTAATATGCATGTTACAATTTTTCAAAAGGGCACCGACGGCAGTTGGAAAAAAAGGGCACGGCAATATATTGCTATGAATTTTGGTTGATTTCGAGGGCATCGCGGCAATGGCACAGGGCACCGACTGCAATTGCCGTCGGTGCTGTCGGTAATTTCGAGGCCTGCTGATTTAACGTGTCAGGATACGAAAGGTATTATTTCTCTTGCATCCAATTTATTTTTTAAACCTGGCCCGACAGAGCAGCATCAGTGTCAGTTATGTGCATTTATTACCAACTACACCATTCTGGTATTTCTACTGACAAACACACTCAATCACAACGAACAATAGTGCAGTATGCAAGTTAACAAAAGCGAGAACTTATGTAACTCCTATCACCCAGGGGATGAGCTTTTGTCATGGTAAGTTTACGTGTCTTTCCCCAACAGTAAACAAGTGAAGAGTGGCACTCACTTGGCTCTTATAAGACTGGGATTTTTGATGGAGGGCCCTTCAAAAAGTCACTGCCTGTGCTCGTGCCGAGTTTTGTTAAAGCCTAACTAAGCATTTAGTGAAAGAATTGTGCTAGTTCTTTTACATACGTGTACACAGGAATGTAGATCATGTGAAGAAAGTATCCATGAAATGTTTAAATGTTTGAAGATGTGTTGTTGGCTTTAACAACCAGCTTTTAATTCAAAAACCTACTTTTCCATAAAGAGCTTACTTAAGTGTGGCTAAAGATACTATCTTCGAAAAACCACTCTCACACAAATTTCCAAATCGTGTCATGACATCAATTAAACTGCTAGATATGGATTGAAAACTAGTAGAAGCTTCAGCTACGTATGCAGACTGTGTATGCACATGTTGGAAAATTGTAAGATTTCATATCCAACTGCAAATAAATGACAGCAGGAAACCAATTTCCTATCTGTTCAAAGCAGGCCAAATTACACTACATGTAAAGCTCAACTCTGCGTATAGAAATTTTTGAAAAACAAAATCCAAACACTTGTCCATGATAAACCTGATCTAATTCCTAAAATCAGGTCTCTAAGTGGTACGAGATAATTGATAACTGTATTAATGTCATATCAGTGTCATTCTATTCACCATTATAGATTGCAACCTCTCTCCAGAAAGCGTTCACTCTTTTAAGGAAATTTTCAAACCACATTTCCTGAAATGTACACAGCAGTTTCAGCAGATGTCAGTTGTCGCGGAAACATGTCTGGCAAAAACAGTTAAATACTTTTCGCAGCTGAATTGGAAAATTTCAAGCTAACACTCCCCTTGAGAGGAACTAGTTTCACTTTTTCTTTTTCTTTGAGCCTGGGAAAGGAAAACATAGGTCTAAGTGCATTTAACTTTCAACCGTTTTTTATATTCAAGGAACAAAAACTACGACTTTTGTTCAACATAAAATCCCACAAATTTCACTACAGAATTTTCTTTTAAAAAATAGTGTGACAACTGTTTGATTTTTAGTTTAAATATTGGAATAAGTGTAAAATATTTGCTGTCTTTGAGAATACGTTTCATGTGACATTGTTTTACACAACACCAAGAGCAGTTCTCATCACTATCTTCGTTCATCAGCTGATCATACCAGGCTCCATATTCCCAAAACACATCGTTCCATCGGCGATAAAGCCTTTTAAGTCATAGGTCAGAACCTGTTCCCACTCTTCATCAGAGAAGCTGGTTCCCTTACTATCTTCAAAAATCTGCTCAAGACATATCTATTTTCTCATAACATCTAATGTTTCTCCTCTTGTTTTATTTACTTTTGTTTTTTTTCCTGCTCTTAGCAGCACTTTGTTTGGTGCTTAGACCCATTGTGAATAAGCTTGGTATAAATGATACATGTATGTATTTCCATTGAATTGAGATCATAGAACGACAGTATTTTCACACACACACTCACACACGATTCCTGTACCAATTTGACATTGTTCTACAAATTTCTTGTAAAAATCCCTTTTGAAAAAAATGTATATATTTATTGATTGATATTTTCTGATGTTGACAAGGATCACAATAAATTCTATTTTGGATTTTAAATGCACATATCAATGTATACTATGAATTTTTGCAAAGAAAAATTAAATGTACTTTTACTAGTATTGGTAAAATAACCTTTCTTTGTCATTAAATAAGACCATGTCAGCTTCTATTCTTCAAATTGTATGTAACTTTTACCTTCTTGTGTTGTTTATTTGTGCTTTTTTTAATTTGCATCCCTGGTCAGGACAATAATTTTCTTAGTTCAATAAAGGACCTGAGATCACATGTTATATCATATCATTATTCACACTTCAAAGATTTTTGATCGCAACACCCGTTATAAATTACCTAAACTTTTGAGGCTGCGTCTTGAAAATGCCTTAAATTCAGTCATTTTGTCAAGTTCCACAACAGGAGCGATTCTGTACTAGAAACTGTGCTACAGGCCGCTCTGGAAGCAGAAAATGGCTGCTTAGAGGCTTTATGAAATTGTCCCCTGCAAACCTCGCTACTTGGAAAAATGGCTGTTTCAGTATACAATATCTATTGAGACATTTTGCAAGTTCTAGAAACCACAGGAGATGTTTAGCTATTCTGTAATATTAGAATGAGTTCCATGTACTCTACTGATCTTTTTTTAGAGCACTGAGAATTTTGTCAGCTGTTGTGTAAGTTTAGTATGTGGAATATATCCATCAGCAATGCATGCATACACACATGTACATTGATAGGCAAAGAACTTTCCACAAATTCCAGGACCAATTTCGTTAATAATAAACTCATGAAATACTCAACAGTTGTCAGTGTTTTGATAATCAAGTTGGTAGTGTCAAGCACCCCAATGTGATGATAGTTTGATTGTTTTTATAATCATTGTTGCATTTTATTTTTAATATGGCAACAGCTGGTTAGTGTTGAAACATTCCAAGTTCACTTGTACAATTTCAATGATTCAACAATATGCAGATAACTAAAAACAAAATGAAGGTGGGATGCTGGATGACGTGTCAAATTTGCATGCCTCGACATGCCCACAAACGCAAACACACAGTATACTTTTAATGCATGTAACACGTGTCAAAAGTTTTGGTAAAGGAGTACAATTTTAAACTATATTACACAATAAGAGTGTAACTTGATGTACATGTAGACTGAACAAAGATGCCCATTTGATCATTGATTGGCTCATGGATAATTTTCAAATGAAAACATTTTGTTACATCTTCCTTGTTATTTCGTTTGCCTTAGAAGCCCCTTTTTAAACTTAACAGTGTTCAAGTTTTGTTTTAAAATCTTCATGAAACACGTATAGGCTGGGTTATCAGTGCATATCAGTGCAAATCAGTGCATGGACATAAGGTATTGTATCTGCTATATTCATAAGTAAATCTGCTCAAATATGCCAATACTCACTTAACTTTTCTCCTCTTTTCCATAGTTATCCCATTACCACCTGACCCACTTTTGTGATTATCAACAATAAATCAAATTTGACATTCTAAAGCATGACCTACTTTCTATTCTTTTCAGGTCTTTTTTTATTGCTGAGCTGCCCTGATGATAATGATAATATTGATATTAAGAGGTCTAGAGTGGGTCAGGTTCCGGGTGGCTGTGATTCTAGTGGCGTCTGTGGAGTTATCATGGCACAACTTGCTTGGTGGGGTGGGAAGCCACTCCAAGCAACGATGGTTATTTGCTAAGACTTCCCAAAACTAGGCTTACATGTCGATATAGAGGACATTTTTAGACCAGTGTGTATGCCAGTTCATTAAATTTTATTGAGCCCTTTTTCACCACAGGAAATCTGTGCTTCATTGTACATATTAAGGTGTTCAAAATTGAAATAGAACAACAAAATATTGTTTATAAATTTGTGAAATAAGAACCATTTATAAAAGTGCAAAAAGGTCAATCGATAGCAGTGAAATTTCACTCCTTTGCTAGCTAATGGACTGTACTTTAAAAAATAACGACCATTACCTAATTTTAGAAATGATGAGTTTTGCTTGCATTCTACCAGATTTTGATATGCAGTTTGCTGGGTTTAGATCATGACAAATGGGCTGTGCCATTCAAGAAAGTGGACAAACAGGTCCTTGGTACAATATGTGTGTAATTAGCACGATACGATCAGTGCTAATCGTCTCAGAGACCCGGTGTAAATGCATCATTTATGTGGAGAGATCAGAGGGGAGTGTTTTGCACTTTAAATAAATCCCTTGAAGATACATGTATCTCCCTGTCCTTGGGTGATGTATATCTTAAGAGAAATCCATCATTACAAAAAGTGCAATGATGTTTTTCTGCTATAATGCATTTAGCACTATACTGGTGTGTCTCAATTTTACCGCAATTTTTCACAGTACCAACGGCATGACCTGTTACAAACTTTTCTGCAATGAAGCTGGATCATACTGAGTTTTTTGACCAACTTACGATGTACAAGCGAATGATAAAAAATCAATATAATTAATCATTAGAAATTTGAAAACAGCATAGCCACAGCAAATTCCAGGTTTGTGGTATAAAGCAAAAAAACATTTATCCTGGTGTGAAAGTGGTGTGAGATATGACAAGTGTACACACGCATACATGAAAGCTCAGTGTTATGTGTTTCATTCTATTTTATAGTAGTGTAGATATACATGTACTTATGTTGTGACTTTATACAGCTTTTCACAAAGATTTCCTACTTCTTTTCAAACTATCATTTTAGTCCAATTGATACATATTTATTTACTTTGATACATGTAGCATGGCATGTGTAGATTAACCCTAACCTTCCTAAGTCCTCCAAAATTCTCCGGAGGATTTTGGTTGATTGAGGCATATTCGAAAATCACCAGTTGGAGGATTATGAAGGATTGAGGCAGTGAGTTTCATGCACAACTCATTTTGGAGGATTATGAAGGATTGAGGAAGGTCCTTAGTAATTAAAGCTAGGGAGTTAGGTTTAAACAAAATTTATGTTTGTATGTTAGATGCCATTGCCTTGCTACAAAATGTGATACTCTGAAACTACACATTTAACAAAAATACATTTCCGCATAAAGTGTTGATACTTTTCTGTAAAATATGCCACATTTAAACATAAAAAAGTTCATCAGGCTGGTAAAATTTCAACTTTCACATTAATTTTCTAAAAACACAGCCAATTACTTACACTTAACTTACATGTAAGTAGATTGTCATGCCACGGATAAGATCGAAACAAGAAAAAAACAAGTGTGGTGTAGTCTATGATATCCCCTGTCATTCATGCAAACTCTCTTACATTGGGGAAACGGGAAGGAAATTTGGCACCCGCTATGAAGAACATAAAACTGAAATGAAAAGTTAACATCTGGTACGGTAACGAGGCAAGAAACCGCAACAGCAGGAAAAGAGACCAAATTGGCCATCACAGAACATGCAGGGACAATAATAATGAACTGGGAAAATTATGAGATTTCGAATAGCGAGGGTGATAAGTTTAGACACTGGATACGGGAAATTATATGGATAAGAAGACGATGATCAACTATGAACAGAGATGAGGGACAATACGAACTGTCACACATGGGACCCCCTCATACCCCACGCCCCACCCCGGGGAGGACACAATCGGCCACACCACAACCTAGTGGCCAAAACAGTGAACAGCACCAACAACCGACAGGTAGAGCCTCGTTCTGAGAACGACTAGTGAAACTAGTTGAAACGTAAACAAATCTACTTGCCAGGAGGTTTAGTTAAATTGTTGTTCACTGGTTCCTCGGCTTTTTCACTAGTCCATATTTCATAAAACCAGGGATGCTCTTCTACAATGGACTGGCCAGGCAAACCAATTGGACAAATTGTGAACGGTTCTCATGTCACTGTTTACATGAGCATTAATGCATTTGTAGCACTTAATACATTGCACTAAAACGTGTATGACTTCTGTGGTGTACCATAAAAAGATGACTTGCACTGTGAAATAGCTGTGCAGTACATTGCATCGCGATTTTAAGTAGCCGACAGCTTCACCCTCCTCACAACAAACACACCCACTCAAGCCACAACTTCTACTTCATCTCTTGAGTGAAAAGATGACTTGCATTGTGAAGTAGCCACATCATTGTACATCAATATTATTAGGTAATGTAGCTTCACCCTCTTCCCTATCCAAACAAACACACCCATTCTAGCCACAACTTCTGCTCCCTCTCTTGGGTAAAAATATGGCTTAAATTAGAAGTAAGCCATACAACAATTATCTACATAAGCCACGATCTCTACCCTTGTTTTGGGAAAATTAGGTCCAAAGTATGCAAGGATATCCTAAATTTATTTGTTTCATGTTGTTCTCATGACCAAAACAGAACAATCCAAAAATGTCCTTCATATTAAATCATCAAAAACCCAAGTGCCATGAGATGTGATGCCCCAAACAACTACAGCACAGTGCTGCTACAACATTACAAACATTTTGCTTGTGATAGGAGCTTGTTTTGGAAGCAGTGATGTGTGAGAACTGACGCCTTGATAGTATGAGATCTGTCGGAGCATTTCCCATTGGTGTATAATGTCATTGATTGGCAACTAAGAATCTTTCTTTATTAATACATGTAGTACCTGCGGAACAAACTGCCTTGCCTGGGGATTTTCTACACGTACTGCATTTAATATCCAACAGCGCCTCAGGGATTTTATTAAAACGTAGAAGAAACAGAACCAAAATAACGTTGCTAGAAAATGTGTAGATAGCAAGTCTTAGGTAAGATAGGGAGTTACTCCATTTGGCATTAATAACCATGGAGGAGCACTCAAGGGCCAACTAAGATGGAGTTTTGAGATGTTTTTCCCCAGGGGTGCGGAGCAGTAATAGCATAACATCATAGGAGGGCCCTGAGGGGTTAAGGTCAAGGCTAGGACTTGTATAGAAAGATGCTGCAGATGGCTGGCAGGCTCAGATTAGCAAACAGCAGTGCTGTATGCAGCGACTTGACGACAAGAGGACGATCCAATGTATTAAATGTAAACACTAGAGATTATGTACTCAAGTCCTCAACATGAATTGTCGTGCGGACTGAGGATTCTTTTGCTTAAATTTGTCTTTAAGAGTATTTCATTAATTGAATGATTCAATATGTACAGTATGCTTGTCCAGTTCGTACATTGTGCACAACAAAAGGCCCATTCAGTTTTTGCTTCATCTCGGAATGGTCTTGTACGACTGTGAAAATTGCATTATTAAATTATCTGGCTTAAGTACAGAGATTTGAATGCTAATTTATACTGCTTAAAGAATGGCCACCTTCATAAGGTCTACAGTATGCTTTGCTTTTGATTAAATTTTGGGATGGTTTGGGGCATACATTTACCCAGAAAATCTGAGGAATTTTTCATTTCACAGAAGTTGGTGCTCAATTTACAAGGTGGTCCTACATGTAGGTTTGCCGCAGAGTAATTTTGATACGTATAAGTGAAATGGCAACAAACTTATTGAGCATTTGGTGGCAGCAACATATCAGATAAATTTCCATTTTATACATAGTTCTGAACATGCATGTACATTTTCCAGAACAATCAATTTACCCGATACATGTACATACATGTATGTAAGTCTTCTGCCACCTACATTGTAGAATCCTAAAAAGTATTTATTGCTATGTGATTGTTGAAAGCACAGCTTAGTCATCTGCTTTGACAAACATGTCAGCATGATGGCGCCTTGCAAAAAGCATAACCAAAAGCATTGCAAAAAATAGTTTAATGCATTCTAAGCCATCAGTAGCAACACTATACATGTAGGCCTACATGTTTCAACTAACTTCACAAGAATGTACAATGTACAATGTATAAACCTACTGGTTTCAAACTACCAACTTTAGATAGTTTGCAGCCAAATTATACTACAATTATTTAAAAAAATCCAAACCAAAAAGTATGCACATTTTGAAATGGTCTGAATTTGCGCAAAGCAAACATCTCAAACTCATTCAGGACAATGGGGCACTGTTGATGTTGGTGGTAACAGTTTAGAAAACAGTCGGTTGCATAAAGCCTTATGACTATGAGAGCGATTGCCACTTCAAGGCTGCAGTCAATAAAAGGATTCCTGGTCCCAGACAATGAAGTCAGTCTCCATTTATTGCATGAAATGAAATAGTCTGCTAATAGTTCTTCTACAATTGGTCCAACTCATGCCCTGAATACCAATGTCCAGTCATACTGTAAAAGGCTACTCTCCATACAACAGGGACACACATTGGGTTGTTTTTCTAACGTGCAGACAACTTTTCCCTGTTCATTCATCCACCAAGCTAGACTTACTTTAAGGATAATTTCTTCCCTTTGCCCGAAACTTTTTTTTGTGAAGTAGAAAAAAAGAAAATGCCAACAATAAATTAACTCTTTCTCCGCTTTTGAGAGTCTTTTGTGTGCACTTAACTCAAAGCAAAGAATTGGGTTTGACAAAAGAAATCCTGCTTGGTTGTTGAGAGAAATCCTTGGGGGCTGGGGCACAATCTAAAAGGGTATTTTAAATCTCTCTCAAGGGAGGAGGTAAAGAGGATTGGACAAATAATAACCGATTCAGGTAAAGAGCAGATTTACAGTGTGCTATTATGTGGGGCATAATATGGCACAGCAATGCAACGTGTTCTGCTTTTGTGTAAAGTGAGATATATTGACAGGCATTTAAAAAAAATTCTAATAGTGGATATTGTTAATATTATGGAGTTCATTTCTTTTAGGCCTTATTGTTCACGCAAAAACTGCATAAGTTTCCAGGATGAGTACAAAAGGTGGGTTCACAACCAACAAGAGGCACACATTCAAATGAAAGAAAAAACTAGTTCGCCTTAAGACGCTTCTCAATTGCATTGGTAACCTAGCACTTCCAAACATTTGTTTCAGACCACCATAAAATACAATTAATTGATATGGTGCATGGTGATCCTTCACTCCATGATGCAACATGTACATAATGTGTACAGGGCTCACCCTTAAAACTAGCCTGGCATACATTGTCTAGTAAAATCTGCTATGGGCTAACAAATGCCACTTCTCAACTTGCCCTGTGGGCTACTAAAAACTGTGCAACTTTTTCCTTTCAGGATGGGAATAATACATTTTAGAAATGTGTTTATTTATTTTTGAGTGTGTGAGTGTATTTTCATTTGACCTTATTAAACTGGTTGTGATCGCTACCATTTCTTACCACCATTAGTATCAGAAAGATACATTTATGACAATACATGTTTAAAATTTGGGCAACGAAAACTTCCTGGGGGCAAGTAAAATGCACAGTTCACTAGCCCCTCGGGCTACTTTACAAAAAAGCTTAAGTGCAAGGCCTGGTGTACATGCAAGTACATAGTATATAATAATCAATGTTCATTACTTTTTGGAATACTTTTATTTGGTATTTTAACAATTAGAGACTGAATTAGGTTGAACCCTTGCTCTGTCGTGAATAAACATTTAGTTTTGTGATTTCACTTAATCTTGGCAAATTAATTCTGTAATTCAAGTTAATTCTGTAACTTTTCCTCATTGAACAAGGCACACAATGACCAGTATTTCAGTATACATAGTGTAATAAGCCTGACTGCATCAGCAGTTTGGGGTGTTAAAAATAATGTGTATTGCTGTTGTGCAAAGACTTTGTAAGGCCTTGATCTACGTGTATGAACACACTACACACAGTTTGTGCGTGAATTAGGCATGAACTTTTAACCTTGTTGTACATGGCGCTCATGTGATGACAAGACCCAGCAAGTGAGACTCTATATACATGTAAGAATATTTAAAGGGATGGTACCAGCATATTGAAAATAGTAACAGATGCTAGAAACTATTAGAAAAAGTCAATGTTAGTTCAAATGTCTAAATTCTGGAGGAAAAAAAAAAACATTATTAATGTGTGTGTATCCGAAGCTTCAAGTACGTAACTCTTTAAATAGTTGCATCATGGAGCTGGGGTTTGGACAGACACTGAGAAACAAAAGAATATTCTAAGCTGCATCTTGAAATGAGCAAAGGGGAAAACCCCTAATTTTTAATGACACTATACTACCTTAACTGTTAACGCTTAGATGTGTGCACATTAACTGTTAACAGTTAGAGTTGTACAATATGTACTGTGCAATGTACAAGTACATAAACTAGCATGTATCCAACAATTCAAGAGAGTTCTGAAACTTGGCTAATATTTATCTGATCCAGGACTATCCAAGCAAGCCAGTCAATGTTCAGATTTATAATCTACATTTTAGATATATCTTTACATCGAGATGGTCAGCTTTAAACAAGTTCTAAGCATTATTAGGGATCCCATTTCTGCCTATCATCACCAGTTAACATTTTCTTACCGTTAGATATAAAATGAATGAAGACTTAAATTATCATAAATCAGCTTATAAGTACACTGTCACTCACTGACATTAATAAAAGGGACAAGAAAATTGCTTAAATAACAATTTCCACCAAGAACTTATATTTAAGAATTATTTCATATGCATTACTTTTAGAAGCAATATATTATTTTTTTAACCCAAAAATCCAAAACTCTGAACAGAAGCTGAACACAAAAACATGTTGCGTTTTCCTTGCTTGGCGAGAAACAAAAAGGAACAATTTAAGTTTAACACATAAAAACAGGGTGATTACATATATGCAGACTAAATTGTTAATTTCCCCTCTCCTTGGTTTGGTAATTTTAAATTCCTCTTTCTAAACTCTAACCCAAGTTACTTAAAAACATGGACCTTCTACTAAAAATAGAAGATTCACACTTACATGTACTTGTACTTAAGAGTTTACTTAATAAAAAGTTCATTTCTCTATCAGCAAACAGTTATCATAACAAACCCTGAGCTCTTTCCCTCTGGTTCCAAACAGAGCATCAAGAGTGTCAACTTTTGCAGTGTGCATATGTACAGTACATGTATGTACATGTAGCCTAGAAACGGCTTTAATATTTGGAGACAAGATCTGTTGTGCAAACAATAAGGAGCTAATCAAGTGGCAAGTGGTTTTGGAAGACTTTAATTGTGTCAGTTTGGGTACTGTCATTATGAAGGCCTCATGAACAACATAATAATATCAAACAGGATGTGCATGGGTGTGCTACTGCTATGAAGTGTGCCTTTTTACCCTTTTATATTCACCTAAATATTGCCTCGCAATATAACATATGTACTTCATAAACATTATAAAACATATTCATAGCGTATCAAAAAACAAGTTTCTTTGCAAATGTTTTTCTACCTACAAAAAAAAATATGTACGTCATTTTGTGAAGGTGGATGGATGGAGCAAAGCTTGTTTGTTTTTAATCCAAATAACTAGTCTGCATAAAAACATTATGGGGCATCCCTCAATGGCGGCAGTGCAGAACAAACTCAGACCAATGAACCGAAAATCCTTTCCCTTTTTCAGGGTACAATGGGTTGGTTAATGGAGGCACAGGCCTCAATTAATGGGCCGTCCTGTACACTGCCACTGGCAACAAACTGGAGTTGAAAAAGATGTGGATTAAGGGAACTGTGTCCGTCTCATTTATGGGGGTAGTGTTTTGTTGGCAACAAAATAGGTAGCATAATAAAATCAGGCTTCCAAGGTATGACATGCTAGAATTACTATACACCCCATGTACATTGTGAACACTGTTACTGTGTGTATTGGCTCAAAGAATAGAGGCGCAGCTCAAGTCCAAACATCCAAAGAGACCGATAATGTACACAAGTTATTTTGCAAACAAGGACAGAAAACAAGTAAACAACCTGGTAGTTTGAAGTTTAGTCAGGATGGAAAACCAACAAACTGTAATATGACTGTGGGAAACTATAGGCTCAAGTTCATAAGGGCTCTGATAATTGTGAAAATATACTTCAACCCTTGCTTAGAGTGGCCACCAGTCCACTGATGAATTATGCAATCATCTTTTTACTCTTCAAAATTTCTCTGATGTGGTCACCTGTTTGGTGAACTGTCCAAAGAGGGTAATGTGTACAGTCACGCATCCCTTGAGTTTTTAAGACTTTACTTATTATAAGCAGGAAAGCTATCAGAGATTGGAATTAAATTGGCATCGTACTCGTTTCTTCATGCCAATTGGTCACCTGGATTCAAAGTCACTAAAATTAACTTGCACAAATGCATCTGTAGACTTTATAAACAGGAAAACAAAAAAATAAATGTTGGCTCATTTTCTTTCTTTATATCTATAAACAATAGTGAAAGCCCTAAAACATGATACTTACCAGTAAAGTAACTCTTGCTCCGTAAGTAGCTGACACTCAGTCTCAGGATTGATAATTTGTCCAACTTGCTAATGGTGTCTGCGTCAAATGGTAAAAGGCTGGCAAGGCGATCCAACTCAGCATTCAGCCGATCACGGTGACGTTTGCTGGGATTAGATTTTATCTCTCCATTGGTCTGCCCTGGGTTCCTAAATTTAAATAACAACATCATAATTGATAAGCAACTTTATAATTCTTATTGTACTCATTTGAAAATATGAATTTCAGTTTCAAGATAAACTCAATTATTACAGGCTTTTAAATCTTAAAGCAGTTTCATAACTTTTCAGTAACAATAACAGGCAAATTGAAATGAGTTGAAATTTTAACTGCTGCGAGGTGAGCCTTGTTAGATTCAGGATAAGTTGATTTTTTTAAATCAAGATTATTGGACAAACAGAAATACAGAATCTACATGTATTGAAATAAGTACACTGATTTTAATCATTGAGAATTTCAGCCAGTGCCTTGCGACTCAGACAAAATGCAGGCAAAATGACGTTGATAGCTGACTTCTGGGTAACAGTTCTCAGCGGGCATGGCCCTCGTACATATTTCTATGTAGGGTGGTTGGTCAGGATAATCATTTCAAAAACAATATTTTTATCGCAATCTACAAGGTTAAAATGGGCTAACTTATAAACTTTATTTGTTATAAAACAACATGCTCTTTTAAATTTTGTTCACTGGAATCAACTAATTTTCCAGCACAAATCACAGGAGCACGTATTGTACATCTTTTAAGGACCCTTTTCACCATAATTTCAGAAAGGAAAAGTTCAAATACTCAATTGATGAAAAAGCTTGTAAGACCTTGAAATACGTAGCAGTTTGCAAAAGTTTGAAAACATTTGTTCCCAGGTACACATGTACAGTTCTCCACACTATTCTTTCTGCCACAATTATTGTCATGCAGTCTGGGGACACCCAATTTGTTATCACACCAAAAAACTGTCAATACTTCAACAGAAAGCCATTTGTAATGGTTTCCCTTGTTCATTATATTGCTCCCACATACACCCTTTTCAAAGTACTCGAACTCACCAACCTTGAAATAATTTATCAGACATCACAATTTAAGAAACATCTTCATATATCAATTCTTCAACTATCAACTCCCCCCTCACTTTCAATCACCCTTTAAATTTGATCACAACATTCATAGTTAAAGCACCACAACTTCAACCTGTATACTCATCACCCAAATCACAGGCAACAACTTCAATACACAACTTGTAATGGTGCAACCAACTTGATCAAGCTTCCTTAACATCAAAATGTACCTTTAATAATTTTGTCCCATGCAACTTATATGCATTTTATGGTAGACTTCTCTATCCAGTTTCACAAACTACTGTTCGTGATATAGAGTTGTTTTGCTTTCTTGTTTTTTTGTCTGTTGTAATGTTTGTCCGTCTGTCCATAGAGAAAGGACTGGCTGTCTTGTATGGCATAATCACCAACTCGATCAACATCTTAGTACAGGCAAATGCCTCCACTTCACATCCTTTTTCATATTTTTACTTGTACTTGCTACCTTATTTTTACTAAATTGTTCCATTAGTTTTACCTGTATAATGTAAACCTAGAATTGTCAAATGGACATAACTGTTGTTTTAAATTATTGTAAAATGAAACGTAGAACACTAGAAAATATAAATTACAAGTTACACTAGCATGTAAGGAATTGGTCTGATTCTGAGTTTGAGTATCACATACACTAAAAGATATGTCCAAATTTAGAAAGGAACCTGTGAACTAGTATTATTAAGCAAAGTATACAAAATACCAACAACAAAATAATAGTATCCGTCCATTTTAAGAAATTTGTAAGCACAATTGTCTCAGTATGTTCCTAATTTTCCCAAGTGGTCTGCACCTCAAATTAAAATTATACCAACCTTTTAACAGGCCTCCTACGTCTTTTGCCAGCATACATTTTTTGCGAAATCCCATCCACTGGGTCCGAATAAGAGGAAGAAATCATTATTCTTCCAGAAAAATAAAAACAAATAGAAAGGAGGCTGGTGCAAAAAATTATTCCACCAACATCTAAACCATGACTTATAAATGAGTTTACAGAATGCTGCTCTAGTCGGATGCTTTAAGACAATCGTGTAGTCTGGCTCGTAGTGGATTACTCAACGAGAGCCAATTTTTTATACACATTTAAAACCACAAATCAAAAGCGAACAAAATTCCACAGTGTATTCAACTTTCAGGCTTGCATGGTGCCCGAAATAACATCCAGGTTTCCAGTTTGATATATCCAAAGATATGACAGAGCCAGAATGAGGTTCAAAGTCCGTGAAATACGGAGACAAACTGAAGTTGTTTCAGACCCCGGTGATTTGCACGTGCACCGTGCATGCAATGGTAGAACGCAACTGTGTATTTTCGTAACTTCACGGCGCTATGTATCAAAACATTGGACCAACACCACGGTGTTGTCGTAAGTCGGGAAAAGTTGTTTCTGTTCCAAGACCCAACTGCATTTCGACTCAAAATTGCGATTTATAACATCGTCACCCAGACGAGTCGATGACTGATTATCCAGTATGACACATCGTAGGTGTCCACGTTCAAATGGATATCCGGGTGACTTCTTGAAGAATGTGAAATACTGCAGGAGAAAATTGAGTTTAGCGTCCGTGAATTAACCAGGCCGTACCCCCACTGATTTGTTATCTACCACCACCGGACGGTCTGGGTTGACCGGTATCAGACGCACGGTGGCGCTCGTCAACTTTTATGGTGGGCTGTGGCTTGGATTTAATCAAAATCAAAATGCCTACACAAAAATGTAGGCTTACTCATTTCACAGTGTACATGTACTCATAAACTTTAGGGGCCAAAACATCACTGGTTTTTAGAACAGTCAACTTACTTAAACCTTCTATTTTTTAAGAAACAATTTTTGTCCTTTTTGTTAATATTGTCATTGAATAACAGATTGCTTCAAATAATTTCTCATAAGAGTACAATAAATGTATCCTAGTGACGGCTAATTGTTATATTGATTATTTTGTATGAGGTTACAAATGGAATCACAGAATTACTGATATAATTATTGCCTGAGGCATTAATTTTTGTCAGTATCATCATCATGAATGACAATTCCTTAAAGTTTTGATTATATATAATGAGCATATGGAACAAAAGCCATCTCAGCACTATTCAATAGCTTGTTGTTGGTAAGTTATGTTATTTTTGTTTTCATTTTGTTTAACACATAGTGATGAACAATCCCTCTTAATGCGTGTTGCAGTGTGTCACTTTGAAAGAGTTGGGGTAGGTTATGGGTGAAATATGCACCAAATGTAAGAACTAGTCTAGCTATAAAGTATGGAGGTAAAAATAAACTGTGAAAGTTACGCTTTTTTGTCATGCAAATTTCCAGACATCCATCTTATATATACTGTTACACAAAAACAAAGGAAGGGAACTTTTGATGTGAGTATTCTGTGGTCTTTTGTACATCACCAGAGAGTCTGTTTTAAGTTTACTTGTTTCTTTCTATATTCTCATCATGATTACTATAACAATCCACTTCAATTTTTCTAGACTATGGTGGAATATATATATCAAATTATTTGAAAGCTGCAAGGTATTTGGTTCAGTTTTCATAAATGTCATGTTTTATAGTTTTTAAGAGATAAATTATTGCATTGAAAAATTGAATTTTAAAATTCCACAATGATTTTGTGCAAATTCACAAACCAAAACCAAATTGACATAATTCCTAAAGTTTAAGACAACATCATAGAAGTGCACCTGTGCTAGCCTCATTTCCGTGCAAGTAAGAAAGTTTCAGGCTTTGAGAGTAGTTTGAAAAGAAGATTCATAACACAGATTGGATGTAATTGTAGGATTTTAAACTTATCAGGGCTTAAGGCCATTAATGGTGCCATAATACTCTGGACAGGGGAGTCACTAGAGTCATTGGCACTGTTTATGGGCTGAGAAGGGTTGTCCTTTGCTTTGGAAAATCATTGTAGTATATTTATTAAGTAAATGTTCCAAACAAGTGTTATCCTACAAAAACTTCAGCTCCACCAAGCCAGCTGTAGGCCTACAAAGGTTTATTTAGCCATATTGGAAAGAGGATATCTAAATTGGATCTTCAAAAGAGTGTCCAACTCTCCACAAAATTCACTTCCATTATGTTAACGAATGATATGGGGTGGCCAAATTGAAAAACAAAAATCACCCTGAAACTACTTTAGCTTTAACCATGGCTGAAATAGGCCTTTAGTGGTTGTTACATGTTCAGTGTACGATACTTTCTGGGACTGTGGAGTTATTCCTACAGCATGTTAGTGACAAAGAAATTTGCCACCAGAAAAAGGCACATCTCAAACTTCACTCAGTATCAACTGAGGGACAAGGATAAGCTTTTCAGGGAAACTCAAATTTGAGCTCTAATTTGGATACAACTATATCAATAACATAATAGGCCTATTGGTGCCGAAAAGAAAGGGGTGACCATCATAAACTTTTACTTAGCCGAAAGCTACCCGCCCTCTTTCAATGTGTTGTAAACAATTTCCTATTGGGACATTGCCGCAGCCGCCGTATACTCATGTAGAAATATTCGGTGGCTTTTTCCCTTATCATAATAATTTTAGATAACAGTCAGTATCAATTACTAATTAGTGTCTAGTGTAAATTGTGTAAAAGGCAAGTAAGTGTCTTATCATGATCAACGGGCCAATAACATGCATCAGTTTCCACTACCCTAGTGGCGAAATTTATCACTCGACAATAAATGAGGGCATTATTTGCTAAAACGAAATACTTATCTATTGGCTGAGTGGGCTCAGTTTTATTTTCATGCAGTTATAAAACTCACCTAAAAGTTGCAGATATCTCTTTGAGGACCATAGGAACTCGAAAAGGTGGTGAATTGTTCACATTATGCTTTCATATACCGCGCGCAGACAACATTCTGCCAGAACAAATTTGGTTATTGTTCTGCGCCGGCGCACAAATATCAGATCGAGCACGACAAATTCTAAGTAATATTGTGATATTTCCGTTTACAATATTTTATTTTTTATTTTTTAAAGACTACTTTTTGGGATATCCTACCTAATAAAATTTGGTAAAAAAAACACACACACAAACCAAAAAACAACCCGCCAATTACCGTCTTCCTTATAATGTCATCGTGAACATTCATAAGACGGCTTTGTTGTCATACAGATGTGGACGTTAATTTAAGAAGTGGAACAAATTATACACAACAAAAGTGTCGTTTTTGTGTGTATTTGGGTAAAACAATTTATGGTGTTTTCCTTATTTAATCAGATCGTCTATTTTTTGAAGGGAAATGAAAAACATTTCCATCCACCGGGCGCTATCATAAGAATAAGGAGTATTTTATAACAAGGAACCTGACTAATCCTCATCCCTAAAATTACTCATGCATTTTGTTAAGAATCCAAGAAAAAAAACTTTCCAAGCCTGGGGGAAAATCATGAAAATGGCAAAACATTCTGTTCATTATTTATAAACAAATTTAATGTTTAATTCACAGCAATCAATACACATAATTTCACACAGAACAAGAACAATATCATTTAGTGGAATTTTGAAACTAAATGTCATTTATGTTGTACAAATAAATATAAATAATATATGTATGTAGTCTCATACCACTTCTATATACCAGGGGATGGCATTATACTAAAACCTAATACAAATCACTCTCTTAATAAAGATTAGGTACAAACTTAAAAGGGATGTTACGTATCTATTATAGCAGGCCTGTGGCTGTGCATGGAAAGATGAACTCTTAGCCAGATACTGCACAGGCTCGCGCTTGCGGTCAAATTACAAAGGGTGCCGTCTTCGTCAAACTGTGATGTGACTGCTGGTGCACGTAGTAACTGGGTTGTTACTGCTATAATCATGACGTAACAGCCCCTTTAATGGAGCCGTGCAGTTTTCCTTGGAGGAGGACACTTTGACAAAAATCTTGAATTTTCATATGAACACTGCCAGGTAAACAATGGGCAAAGCCTAGGTTTATAAGAAAAGTTCTAGCGCTGTGTTAATGGATCAATTCAAATAAGACATGGGCTTCTAGTTGGGGAAAATAGAAGAAGTTGTTAAAATAATACTTATGTAAAGAGTGAATGTGCATATTTAAACAATTTTGTTTTTTAATTACATTTTTGTTTCTCTTATTTAACTGAATTTTTGTTATTATTTTTAATTCAAATATTTCCCTTTTAAAACATTAACACAATATCGAATGATTTAGCCACTTCGTACATTAAAACTAGTTTTTACCCTTGATTTTATGTCAAATATTCATAATTTACTGTGCACCCCATCCTGAGAACTTTGTGGAATGTTGGAAATACATCTATTGTGTTTTAGATCCTTTTCCAAATCAAATGTCTATATATGTAAAAACCTTCAAGTTCCCAGAAAAGAATGAATCAAGATTGCCAATAATGCCACATTTAAGACATATGAGTGCGATTTATAAGGTTGGAATGTTCATATCACACAATTATATTGTGGTTTTTATATCAACACAAAGCTACGTATAGTACTATTGCAGCCCCCCCCCCCCCGCAACAGTTACTGACAGTGTTGGTCACAAGAGGGCGCCATTCACAATTAATGGTCAAAGTCGTCAGCAGTCATAGGGACATCGTATAATAATTAGTATTTGTACAGTCAGCACGAAAATGCTGTAGGGACCGGGAACCACTCTACCATCAGAGTGTGGTACAAAAAAAAACACAGGAGGGCGCTATTCATAATTAATGGTCATACTAGAACAATGCACAAAACTATCCTCTTGCAATTTTTAACGATACCATTACCTTGGAATAGTTCAAAGATCAATAAAATAATAACTGGTACCTATTTAGACACAAAATATTTTTTTTTAACTGGATTAGGATTCCATGTTTGTGACAAAAACTTAATATTAGACATTTGCATTCCAACTTTCTGTTCACGTGGAAAGGAATAACACTGCATAGGTGAACTAGAAGACTAACTAAACAGAATAAAAAACCACCCATTTTTCTATAAAGCTAGTCAGTTTAGGGCACATTTTTGTAATTAAAAAAAGAACAAAAAGAAAGGAAAAAAATCTCCTTATGTAAGACACTTTTTTGTAAGTCACATAAAGATAAGGCAAATTAAAAAAAAAAAACTTAATATGTACAACTGTAGCACAACTACAGCATTAGAATGAAAATTCAAATTCTTTGCAAATTACATAGGGCTTAATTAATGGTGTCAGTAACATAATTTCATACTAACAGTCCAGGTTAATACAGGGTTAATTCATCCTTGCTATTAGTGTGAACACCACATTGTTAAGAACATGCATTTGATTGACATGACTTCCTTTGATGCCATTTGATATAATACATTCAATTATTTATTATTCACCAATTTTAGAGCCTTGTTGACCCCCTTGCACGCTTGTCACACGCGTTAAATGCCTGAAATGCGTACCATACTGTATAACAAACAGTGACATTGACTTCCGAAAAGGAGCATCCAAGATTATTTTGATGATAATGTCTGATGAATTTAGTCAATACTTGGGTCAATATTTGGCTTCTACATAGCCATGGAGTTGGGCCCAAGATTTATACACGTTTCTTCATGCGAAATGAAATGATAAATAGATAGGTGTTGTACTCTAACACACCACTCCTGTTAAATGAAGGCTATTTTACGTAAACTAGAACTTATAGTTGAAAAACGGTGTAAAACTTGTCTGTGATCTGCAATAAACCGTGCAAGTCTTGCGCCTATTGGAACATTTCTAGTAGTATTGAATTCCAAAGTAGATTCCTTTTTTGTGCAAAGGAAACAAAATCATGCATGTTAACGGGTCCCAATGTTCAATGACTTGCATCGTCTATTGGAGACTTTGAGGCAATAGGAGGCATCAGACTTAAATTACTTAAATTCCATAGTCCTCAAACGTGAGTATCTGTGTTTAACCTGTGAGGCGGCCCACCTTGCTACTTACATTGACCACCTCGCTCATTTTTTTGCCAATATCACCACCATGCTGTCAAGATTTGCCATAAAGGAAATGCCTTGGTCTCCATGTAACAAGAACTCACAATTTGGATGTGTACATGGAATCATGGTGCATTTTTGTGAGCGCTGCATTCTTGTCAATTTGAAGACTGCTTTATTTTTGTTTCAATCCACAACTTGAATTCTTACCACCTCGCTCTGTTCATTAGCCAGGGATGGCTAGATGTGCATGCCCAGAGAAATGTTAACAATTCAAATTTACCCGGTATGTCTGTTGCCATCTTAAACTCTCTCACATTGCTAAGTGTAGTAAGCTGGGCTCGATTTCACAAAGAGGTAAGATTGATCTTAAGTTGTGTATCAATCTTAATTGCTAAGCAAGGTGTGATGTCATAATACAAATCACCATGGTAATATAAACAACTCATCTGAAGATGAATCTAGTGTTTTGTGAAATCAAGCCCTTTTCGAAGACACTAGTCCCAAACTTGATTTATCTGCATTTACACTGAGCCAAACTCTTCCATCCATTTCTCATACTTAATGAGGTCATCTTTACCAACTGTCTTATTGACCTTCTTGATTGCCTCCTTGAAGTCTTCCATGGAGGTAGGTAGGTTCAGCTCTTCCCTGGGGATTTCACGGATCTGCTCAGGGCGGAGACCTTGGATGCGGCGACGCATGGCCATCATGGAAGCATCCCTGATGAATGACAGAAATGATAAAATAAAATTATCCAGTGATCAAATTTATCAACCTAGACAGCTGGATAGTCTTAGGGTGTATTCAAAAGCACACCACAGGCTGCAGATGCTATGAGCACACAGTTTTTTCATATGCTGTTTAGAAGAAACTATTGCTTACAAAATGTCTATGCTCAGCAAAATAATTAGTAGGTCACTAATTACAACACAGGCCTCGATCTTAAGAAAAATGGGGGCAGGCCTTTGCTGGCCAAATCAGAGAAATTGTACAAGGGCATGCTGGCCAAGCTGGTAGTGACAGTGCACTGTTTCTGAAGGGCATGCTGGCCAACTCGACAGGGCATGAGGCCAATGGCCTCGGTGGCCTTGGTTAAGATCAAGGCCTACAACAATGTTACTATATGGCAATTTGGCTGGTAATCTGTTTCTGGTCAGCCTGATTTGTTTTGTCTGTGCTTGATATATGTTTGTGCAAACCAGCTTCTACAATGCCTGTGCCAATGCTCTGTTAAAAATGTCCATACACACAAACATGCATGAATACTGGTTTAATTCAAGGATTGTTACCTGCAGACATTGGTAATATCAGCACCAGAGTAACCCTCAAGTGATTCAGCAACACCCTTCATGTCAATACCATCCTCCAGGGGAACATCACGAGTGTTGATGTGCAAGAGCTGCTCACGACCCTCAGCTGTAAAATACCACAATAATAACAGAACCTTTACATTTCTAGTAGAATCAGTTGTTGCCAACTGCTTACCAAACAAAACGACAAGTGTAAATGCAACATTTTTTAATGGCCTGACAGGTTTTTCAACCCTGACACAGTTGTTCAACTCTAGCAGAACCTTTCAACTCAAGCAGAGTATTTCGATTCGAGCAGAGTCTTTAGAATCCAGCAGAGTTTGTTTACCCTTGCAGAGTCTTTAAAAGGGTCGAAACATCAGGCCACTGAAGTTTTTGCATTTCTAAGAAATTTATTTTTTTGGTTTGTAAATTATTTGATGCTCCAATAAGAGAACTTTTATCCTAATTCTCTTCTGTCAGAAAAAAAGCCCAAAAGGGAAGCTTGTAAAAATTAGTACAGTTGAACTAAACAGGAAGGTCTGAATTCAGCAGAACTTACTCCCATTCCTGTCAGAATAAGATAAAATACTCACTGCAGGGGAGAGGAATGTAAATTCTCTTTTCAAGTCGACGTCTTAGCGCCTCATCAATGTCCCAAGGGAAGTTAGTTGCAGCTAGGACCATGACAGTCTTAGTGCTGTCCTCTCCACCTGTAGCTCCTGTTACACCTGTAGGGGGGAAAAACAATCAATCAGAGTCGCATAGTGTTATAGGGCAATATTACAACATCAGTTGTGAGTATGAAGTGGTATAGCCAAAAATTATCAGCATTTTCACAAAGAAATGAGCTTTAATTTGGTAGTCAAATTGTAAAGAAAAAATAGTCAGCACTCTCTGAAACAGCAGTTTGCAGTGCAAAATAGCTCAAACTTTAAACTCCATTTTCTAAAAACATGAAATTTTGGCTGTAGGGCAAATTCAAGACTGTGTAAATGATGTCACAATGCTAGACTGATTAAATGCTTACTGTTTCATATTCTCAAACATTTATGTACAAATGTTTCCCTTTTTCAATTACGTATCTCATTGCCAAGGATGATAGGTTTTCAAATAGGATTTTGTTTGTTTTAGTTAGTGTTATTATTGAGTTTTCTTGAGTATTCTTTTCAGTATATAATGATTACGGGGGGAACACTTACCATCCATCTGAATTAGAAGTTCTGATTTGACCCTCCTGCTTGCTTCGTGCTCTGAACTAGAACCCCTCTTGCTGCAAATGGAATCTATCTCATCTATAAAGATTGTGCTGGGTGCATAGAATCGTGCCTGGAAATTAGGGGAGATGAAAACACAAATGAGGGTAAAAATGTACTGAATTGAAACCTTTGTGAAGTGGCTCAACTGCAATCCATTGACCAGATTCACACTTGCACAAAAATGTTAATGGCCTCACACTTCGACCCTAGCTGTAGTCTTTCTCTTCAGCCTTTGAGAAAGACTCTGCTAGGGTCGAAACATGAGGCCATTAACAATTGTTTGCATTTAAACCATAAGTCCTCTTGGTTGCTAAGCAGTTTGCAACATTTTCTCAGAGTCACACTTGTATATTACAAATTTGAAAATGCTAAACTAGGCCAAGAAGTAAATGCATTTCATACTTCATGATTAAATGTTGTCTCAAGATTACAATACACTGTGAAAGTCTCATGCGTATTCCAACATTAGGGTCCATTAAAGCGCATGATTTTGTTTCCTTCACATGTTAAGCAATGTGCGTGGGACCAACTGGTCACGTGGGACCACCTGGTCCCCAAAATGGTTGAATATGCGCAACAAAATAGAATTTTGGACTAATAGAATAAAATGGCAAATGATTTTCAACTATCACAGTTATTTGCAGTAAAATAAACGCAGTTAAGCATGTTATTACGATGCCTCCTTGAAACAAAATCAATCTTACACTTGCAATTTGATAAAGAACAAAAATGCAAGCAGTGAGAATCTAGAGCATCATGTAGAGGCAACCACCATTGTTTATTCATTGTAGTTCAGCTCAATGGAGTCAGAGTGAACTGGGGATCCAGCCTTGGTTCCGGGTTTTGTACCAACCCTATGCCAGGGCTCTGGCCGAGGTTCTGCAACTCATGGTTGGTACACATACTTGACATTTCCTCGGTGCTATAAAGAGAATCTTTGTTCTCTCAGCTTTGTCAAGGTTTCTTTGTGCCAGCGGTATTCTCAAAGAAAATTGATAACGGCAAATCCAAGAAAATAATACTGTCAGGCTGGGTGGGAAAAAAGATTCCTGGCGGCAATTGGTTAAGGTCATTTTGGCTGGTGAGAAATTTACACCAGCTAGGTCTTTACTTTAATAAATGATGGTTCTTTTTGTCACACACATACGTACCATCTCAAACAGAATTCGCACTAGCTTCTCCGACTCCCCATGATATTTGGAGGTCAGGGTTGAAGAGCTTACATTAAAGAAAGTCGTACCACATTCTGTGGCCACCGCTTTGGCCAACATAGTTTTACCCGTTCCTGGTGGCCCAACCATCATCACCCCCTAACAGTGAACAAAAACAAAAAGCATGCAAAAGAAATAAAAGAAACGTCCTACATACCATTTCAAAGAGCAAACGCACCAATTTCTCAGACTCACCACGCCACTTAGACGTGAGGGTACTGGACGAGACATTGAAGAATGTAGTGCCGCATTCAGTGGCCACTGCTTTAGCTAAGAGGGTTTTGCCAGTGCCTGGCGGCCCGACCATAAGGACACCCTAAGGAAATCAGAAAAGAGCTTGCTCTTAATTTGGTAATCTCTTATTCAGGTCTGACTAGACATAGTTACTGAAACAACTGAAGATTTCACTCTCAGTAAATGTTTCCAATGAATGCCAAGAACACTGATCTATCCAACGGTTTAAGTCTTTTTTCATTTTGACTTGTTTTATACAGTACAAAAATATAAAAACTCAATGAAAAGCAACTTGGCGCCGCATTACTTAGTTCCTAAGATAAATTTGAGCTACATTTTACTGGCACATAAACCAACGAATCTTTTCTTTTGCTAGGGGTATATCGGAAGTAAGAAGTGAGAAAAATACAAGTTACATTACCTTCCATGGTCTTCGGATTCCCTTGAAATAGTCTGGCATCCAGAGTGGTAGGACCACTGCCTCCTCTAGAAGTCTCTTTGCCTCCGTCAAGCCAGCAATGTCAACCCTTGAAGGAGATTTCAATGCAATGTTATTATCAGTGCTACGAAATATCCAGTGACACATTTATTCAAAACTTTTAACTTTTAACAGACTGAATTGAAGTTTTGTGACTGGCTGTGCAAATTGTGAATAAATTCTCCCATGCAAGTCTAGAACTTCAAGAATGCAATGACGGCAAGAGTTTGCCTTCGGGAGGTCATATTGCTGAGAAAAAGGTCTGAAACTAGAATCCAAATTTTAGGAGGTCTGTTGAAATAATTGCATTCCCACCTTTTTAGTAACTCCTGGAGTTACAGATTTTAAGGAGCTTTTGGGAACAGTATCCTCAGTACATAAGAGCATAACCTCTTTATATCTGAAGGAAATAGGAGCACATTGTTTTCACCAGGCAGACTTTAAAATCTGAATTCAGATAAAAGTCTTCATCTTGTTGACCCCTTCAAATAGTCCTGTTTTTTTTCTCATTGCAACACTGAAAACTTAAACCAAGTGGCTGTGACCTTCCAAGAAAGGCCTGGGTCAATCTGAATAGAATCAGAAGTGGAGTCGGACGTATGAAACAATTCCTGCACAAGATTGGAGCAGACTCATCGCCCAACTGTGTAATGTGGAGAGATTCAGACCATAGAGCACATCATTGATGCATGCCCCATCTACAAATTACCACATGGGGCCCCTGGACTCCTGGGGTTGGATGAAGACACCACCAGCTGGTTGAACTCAGACCTTCCTATGTAGCCAAGCTGTACAGATAGATTTCATACGAACGAACGAACAAACTCAAAACTTTCTGATTGTGGAAAACAAGGACAGTCCAACCCAATGCTGTCTTATTAAAACATTATCAAGAGAGTTGGCGGACTCACCAGTGAACATTTGGATTCTTCTGTACAATATCTCGTTCAAGATTCTCCACCAAGTCTTTATCGTACCCAGCGGGATCAAACTTTTTCTGATCTCCTTCCTCGGGTGACCCCTTAGCATCCTAAGAAAGCATGAGGAAATTCAGTATTTGGAATTCCAAGAGTCTGTTATCTTTAAACTCCATGTTCTTTTTAGTTCTACTCAGCTGGGATACTTTTATAGAGCTGATACAAGCACAAAACTGCAGGGCAAAACTAAATATTGCTCAGCAGAAATACGTTATCTGCCACAACATCAGGTAATGTACTGTTTACGACTGATTCCATGTCAACGTAAGCTGAGCAATTTAATTTGTTTAGGCCCTTTTCACAATCACACTGCAGAGCCAGTTCCCAGGAAATACACTCCAGGAAATTCCTGAGGAGTTTTAACCTCACTGCCACCCCATGTTCGTTTCACACGTACTGCAATTTTGGGGGGAAGAATGAACACTGTGTACCCTCACCCTGGGTTTATCTCACTTAAAACCCTACTCCCAAGCAGGGGTAGCTATTTCCCGGGAAATGGCTAAGTGTGAAAAGGTCAACCAAATTATCCAAGGAATTTCCTGGGAAAGTTGTCTGGTGTGAAAGGGGCTTCATAAGTATCCTTTGCTAAGAAACTTTTATAAACTGAGTTAAGGACAAAACCATAACTTATAAGTGACCGTTTAGCTTGAGTGACAATCTTATAGTTATTGTTTTGGGGTTTTACCCTTACATTGATGTGTGATAAGCACTGTACACTCAGTGCTTTCCAAATATTGCAGTGAACAATCCACAGGTATACTACATGGGTGGGGTTCAAACCCACAACCCCTTAATTCTAGAGCAGATGTCTTAACCACTAGACCACAAAGCGTGACCCGTGACGAGAGGCCAGTTCAAATCCTATAATTTAGGAGTGGATACTGCAACAATTTAAATGATGTAAGAATGAGTAAACAGTGCTTATTAAACTTTGGTGTTTACCAAGCATACAACCAAAATAATGTTTGCTTTCCCTGATGCAATTATTTAATCATTTAATTGTTGCGGAACCTGCTATTTACAGGATTCTACATCATTTAAAATGTCATAGGTGTCACTGAAATATCTAGATAAAGTTAAAAAATTAATCAATTGTTTGAATCGTTTAACTTACTCGATCTTTTCTGTTGACTTTTTTCTCATCCCTCCCGCCACCTCTCCCTCTTTGGTCACCTCGTCTATCTGCATTGCCATGAGATGGACCACGCCCACCAGCAGGGCGTGGTGGGTCCCTTCCGGAGACTCGCTGGGATGGCTTACTTGGATCAGACCGGCGTGGGGGTTCCTTGCGAGCTCCTCGCTGATATTGGGGTGATGGTCTACCAAAAATAATTCATTAAAAAATATGGTTAAATTACTGTGATGAATAATGTCACTTTAGTGCAATTTTACATTTTATATACCACACACACACACAAATCCTTGTCATTTGATTGGTGGAAGACACATTACGTGTTTGCCATGTATTTATTGCCGCCACACTCCCAAATTAAATAATGGACAAACGCCTTCCAACATGGATAATTACTGGATGCTTTGTAGCCTTTTTTCCAAACTAAGGCTAGGTCGTGTCTACATGGAGTTGTCCACATTGTTTAGAAGGGTTTTTTTCTTCAAATTTTCAGTATGTGGGGTGGACGAGTTTCCATGTCTATTTTGTGTTTATTGTGAAAAAATTTCAAATGACAAAGATCTATGTGTGAGTTATATAAAACAAATATTTGATGCTTTTTGTTCGTCCATTTTGTATCATCACTTTGTGAAATCTGGCTTTTCCATTTCACCTCATGAAATGGAATAGTCCAGATTTCACCTTGTGATTATATTCTGCGACACTCATAGACGTCCAATACTTGCATAATATACAGAAAAGCAGAAATCTCATAATGCTTAACCTGTGATCCACTGGTGTTGGTGGTGGCCATACATCAGGATCCCTAGCTGGCTCTTGTGGCTTGGAGTAAGGCGCGGGGGCCCTATAAGCTGGAGCACTGCTTGGAGGCTCAACTGCATCCGTCTTAAAACCATTCAGGGTTTTACTGATATCTTTGACATGTTCATACTCTTTGGCAAGGTCCGTCTTCACCTGTGAAATACAAATAGTAGAAAAGAAGAGTAAAGTAAATACCAAAAGCCAAAAGCATAACAAAAGACAAGAAATAGCTCTTTCCATTCCAAGGAAACTTATCCTTTCCACATAATTTGAAACCGATAAATTTGTTTTTGAGGATTTAGGGTAGCCAGAATTATGTTTAACATTAGATAATTTGTCAAAACCCTCAGACCCTTCCGGTATAAACTTGGAGAACAAGACCCACTACAGCAAGTATACTAATACACTGCTAGAAAAATGGGAAGATCACAGATGCCCTTTTGATTAAAGAAACAATCATGGATAAAACAACCTGAAAACAATTATGGTTTTTCATTTGGTCCTCAACAAGGTCATATTGAAAATGCAAAGCATGTGGATTTTACTGTACGTTGTAGTGAGAAGTGTCCCTTGATTTTAACCCTTTAGCACATGCGCACAATTAAACATTGCGTCATTTACTCATACCATAACATGCCACGGAAATTCACAAGATTTTCTACTGTGCATAGAAATCCTTAGATAACTTTCGTTGTGATTATTTTCTTGCTTTACAAGTTTAGTTTATTGTGTAAAGGATGAAATTTCCTTTTGAATGATTTGCACAGTTGTTTTGTTTGCTTTACCCAATCAATGCAATGAGGTTGGAAACATAAGACACATCAGCTAAAATTAGGAAACATTGTTCGTGTACGAAGTAAACATTTGTTACGTGGAAAGTTGCACACAATTTTGCTCAACTGTACTGTCATCACAAAGAAAGAAAATGTAAAGAAAAAGATTCAAAATAATCACAACATACCTTTGGAAGTAAGATTAAATACCTATGTTATCTACAGAACAACTTGTTTACCTAAAACTGTCTGTAAACTACTTACAACTTATGGTATTCCGTGTAAAAACAACCGCAAGTCTTAGAGTGAACACAAACGCGGTCGCCATTACTGTGTACATTGCGCATGAAATACACTGTACATAAAATACGGTCTGTCCACACACACACAGAAACAACCACTCGTTGTGTTGCACATGGGGTTCATGCATTGGTTTGGCGATAGGTTTTCCGACCTTTGAAACTTTGGAGGTGGACAATGTCATTTTTTCTTATGGGGACCATGTACTATTTTTAGACCATCGCAAGCTTGAGATTGTGCTCTACATACTGCTGTTTGATGCAGTTCAATCGCATTTAAAACTCAAGTTACAACCTGTCAACTTCGAGGGCGGTTGCGGGCGGTTTGCGGAGTAATAGGCGGGGCGCTTCCGGGCGGTATGAGTGCTAAAGGGTTAAGAGAGGGAAAATATGGTGCAAGATATTGTCCATCAAAAAAATGTTTCACTATAGACTGACCAAGCCCCATGTGCTACAGCCAATCCATTGAACCAAAGATAAGAAGTCCAGAAGAATAGTCTTAAAATGGGGCTCAGTTTGACCGGGTGAGTAACCAATGATCAGGCCTAATACTTCACGGAGGCAACGAAAACAATTGCCTCAATGCTCCTGGTCATTTGCCTTTATCCCCTTGAATGTTCCAATAGAAATTTAATATTTCCTCATAGCGCTGCCCTTTATCAAGAAAAAAATGACTTGGTGCCCTGGCCCTTTCAAGAACGAAGCAAGAGGGCCTGAATGATCTTTGTATGTACCTTCTGCCACTGATGTTTACGCTCTGGCTCTCTAATGCTCATTAGGAGTTTCTGGATCTGTTGAAGTACTCCTTGGTAGTAAACTAACGAAGTGTCATAGTTTCCAAGGAGGGCATATTCACGCCCCATCTTGGTGTTCTCGCATATTTCTGTAACACTCATTTTTGCTGTTAAATCAATTGGAAAAATATTTGCATAAGTTTAATTATGACTTGCAAACAAATATTAATAAAGCAAAAGTATAGAACTTACATTCCAACATGACCGAACATTTCAATTTGTCAATAACGGTAAAATAAAACATTGAATTTTAAAATTTGCTTTATTCACATCAATTTGGTATTTTATTTTGTTATTAAGTTTTAAGTTTCTTTCACCATGGTTTTTAACAAATAACATGATGAACTAAAAAAAAGTTATATTCCATTTAATTTTGTAATTTATTTTAGTTTGCTATTTTTAACTGCAATGGGTGAGTTCAATGACGTGCAATTATACCAATGTCTACCCTCAATCTTCATGTTGTACAAATTAAAAAACAAAACAAACAACAACAACAACGATAAATAGAGTTAGGACTTCAAACCATCTCTCACCACCAGTGACCACTGCCATGACTGCCATTTGTCAACTCATCATCACTATCACTATTACACCAGTATCACAGTATCACCAGTATCACTATGTATTTGTATTACTCATCATAAAAACAGAATCTCCAATCCAAGAAGAACAAGATGGTTTAGATTTAGAAAGGAACCACCTCAAAAAATACTATTAAAATAGCTACATTTGAAATTTTCGAAAAATGAAGTAACTGGCAGACTGGTGGTAGGCCTATAGACCCAATAACTGAGGCGCTGAACTCCTTTTTTGAGATTTTGACATTATCGGTCGTACTTGTCAAAAGCTCAAAAAAGGAGTTCAGAGCCCCAGTCATGCCAGTTTCTGGGTCTAAGAAGACTGGTGAGTAATTGTTAAATGATGATGGCAGGGAAAACTTTCGGGCATTTTTGTCTGAACTTGGATTAGACTTTAGAATTAGAGTTAGACCACCTCCAATCCTCCATGCTTAGACTTCACTTAAACTAGAGTTAGACGATAAGGTTCTTAATCTTACTAACTATTTTGTTAGTAGAATCATGGAGGTAGAAAGGGTCAGCTCTAGCCCCACTATTGTGGCATCGGTTGCATACACGCATAGTTTGGTGCATGCAGTTTTTCTGACTCCATTCTGTATTCTAGGCTGTTCCCAGGGGGGGGGTGGACACGATATTGCGCAATTGTTTCCGCGGCGCTGTGTGAACGTACCATTTAAAAAAAAGGGGTAAATAATTTCTGCTCTAACACGAATGGATTTAATTAGATAAAAGTAAGGCAGTATTTGACCAATTATATATGCATAGTTTATTTGTAAAATTTTTGGAGTGGAAGTAAATGCAAAAATTTGTCAAAAATCAATAAAAAAAAATTGGAAAATGCATCCGTCCCTCCAACACCAGGCACGTAGCCGGGCAACATCATCATACCGTTAATCAATGTGTAATGTTGCTTTGAACGAAAATTCCGACACCCCTAAAACAGTGTCACAAAACGTGACGAAAGTGACAAATTGGCCCATTCTACCCCTGAGATTTTTCAAGTTCTTCTTTTAATATATGGTTTTCTAACATTGTGAAGCTTTTTTTAAAAATCCACCCATTCTACCCAATCGATTTTTATGATTTTCAAAATGTAACGTTTGAATTAAATAGTAAATTCCGTTATCGGTTTCATGTGTAGACCAGTCGGCGTCCGGAATCTGTGTGTGTTGGTATGGTGTACCAAGCAGTCAGGGTGACGAACCGTGTATTGCACGATGTTAATAACGGCTACACACACACAGCCTGGGTATGCTCGCTTTTGACAGAGCCCTGACTGCGTGCGTGCGTCCGTGTGTGTGTGCATTGGTGTAAGGCAGGCTCACGAATGAGACGAGTATCAACGTTGATGGCGCCCTTTTCTTTTTCGTGTCCGCCCCCCCCTGGGGTGTTCCATTAGCTGAAGCTGTCACATGAAACAGCCGCTGAATTATTTTTGCACTCTCGCACCACCTGTGACTTCGTGATGGCATTGCATTCTGGGTAAATCAAAATGGCCTCGATCACTAGCCGACATCAATTTGTGTGGAGTAATTTTGAGCAAAATGCAAATGATTATTTGCCCTTAATAAGGTTAGTAACTTCAACAGCCAAAGTACCGGAGGGAAGCTAAGAGGTACGTGGACACATTTAGTTGGTTAAAATCCAGCGCCACACCCATTGGGTTTCGATGCGGCGGTATGGGGGACGAGCTGCACAAAAGATAGGCTTGGACGTGTGGCTAAAGATTCAACCGATGTCAAAAATCCTTGCCACACGTGTGGGGCTAGGTAGGTCAGCCCTACTCCTAGAACTATGAGGTTCGTTCCGCTATCGTCTCCACGAACCTCATAGAGTGACATGTACAAAATCCTAATCGAAACTTTCTGCCCTCCACGTTTACATGGCTACAGTTCTTTTTTGAAATCAGATCTCGCCAAAACTAGGCTCTATGTTTTTTATGTGTTCTTTCAACTCTCATCGAGCGTTGCACGGGTCCAGAAAATCCACTCCGCAAACTAAAAGTTGTTAAAAAGTGATTCTGTAGGGGGTACTGGTTCCGATGGTACTCTGTATTTACTGCAATCCCAACTATAGTTGGGGTGCCCCAACTGTACACTCAAGTTGGGACCAGTCCCAACTATAGTTGGGGCGATTGTCAAGTTGGGACGGAACAGGGCTACACAGCCAGTCCACCACTGCACCCACCACTAGCTGCTGCTGGTGGTAGGCACTGCACTGTGGCAGTGGCACTGTGTTCGTTGATATGCAACTCTATCAAAAATTCACACATTTATCGCACTCTCCATTAAACCACTGAATTTTAACCATTTTTAAAACCATATCAACAGTTAAGAAAGTTATAAATTGTAACTTTGTTACCTGTTTTTTTCCAACGACGTACGTTCAGACGTTACAATCGATCCATCTACTTTTAAATGGACTAAGCATGCGCAAAACCACTCTTCGAGGTGCATGTGATTGAGGGCGCCCTTCAAGTTTTACGGTCATCATTTTGATATTTCAAAAGGTTTACTTTCAAGCTTAGAAAGAATTTGAACTTAATTTAACCTTTTTTAAAACCATATCAAGAGTAAAGAAAGATATAAATTTTAACTCTATTACATGTTTGTTTTTCCGACGACGTACGTTCTAAACTTCTACATGGATTTTTTGGGAGGAAAACAATACCAAGTATCAAGTACATGTGTGTACATACGCTAGGCGTTACAATCGACCCATCTAATTTTCGAGGTGCAGGTGACTGAGGGCGCCCTTCAAGTTTTACGGTCATCACTTTGATATTTAAAAAGGGTTTATTTTCAAGCTTAGACTGAAATAAATTTCATATAATTGTGAATAATGGCCTTAAAGTCGATTTATATTAAACCTGACAAAGTTTGGTTTCAGAATAACAACTAATACAATACTCTATGGGAAAAAGGTCAAAATAAACAGGTTACTAAACCTCTTGAATCAAGACCATCACCAGTCTAACCTCAATTGAGCAAGTACATTTTAGCATGATAGCGTAGATGATGTGATTGTGATCTACACGTTAGTCCAGAGTTATTGCATGCTGTCTGTCTGTGTATACTGTAACTTGCTTTGGTTGAGAAACCTGATGTGGAACTGCTACAAAATACCGTTTTCTCCCAAAAGTTAACAACCGGAAAGGTGGAGAGTTTCCATGACTGACTACAAGGAGGAGCAGACAAATGAAATCGCTGCTTTGCAATCCATTTATCCAGACGAATTCACAGGTGCTGAAGTGACTAGTGTTTTATTTTTAACAGTTTTAATATGCATAACTGCATTAAGGAGCATTCATTTATTTTTAACTTATCAATAATATTTGTTATATTAGGCTAAAATATTATTATCATTTTTTTAATATCAGTGGATCACTCAGATCATACTGCTTCACATTTCTGTACTTTGTAATTAATTGAGTTTTTTTACAAAGGGTTTTCTTTTGATAATTCTAAATTCCACTACTGTTGTTAGCAATTATTGTATTGTAACTTAACACAAATTATCAGACCAGCATAGCAAGGATCAATTGACAATGCTATTATAGTATATAAACAAATTATATGTTAATTCATTGATTACATTAGTACTATTCTTTATAGTATTAGTAAGTACCCTGTGAGTCTCGTGACAAATACTTATAATTTATATGGGTCACTATTGAGCTTCCGGGGAACCGCTGAGCCGCTTTTAACTTTATTTTTGTTACATTACTCATTAAATTACGTCTAAAAACCTTTTTTTCTCTCAAATATTTGCAAAAATTGTTTACAATTTACAATATTTGTTAATCAATGTTTTTATTGATTAAAACCACATTTAATTGATTAAATTTATTAAAATAGAACAATACAAGAAGTTGTTTTTACAATTGGATTGCCACAATACACACACTGACACTGCAAGCTTCTACTAGCCTAGTTCTAAGTTCTCTATGCGACACATGTGCGAAGTGTCCGGAAATCAAGATCTCCCAAAAAGATGACTCTCTCAAGGTCAACTTTACACAGAACACACATGGAATTGCAACCCACCCTCTCCAGGACAGCAGCAGTGCTTTTAGGAGAGTACACCATTATAAGACACAAGATACAAGACACAGTCTGTAAAAATAATCAGTTCTAATCATGTCTGATCATTGGTCTGATTTATCTTAGTCTTTATAATTTATTATTCTTGGTCCCTTAAAAAGCGTGTTTAAAGAAAGTGTAGTCATGACAGTGGCCAATGTTATCATAAATAGTAGAAAACAATTTTTCTTTTTCTTTTCATTACTTAAATTAGTGTTGTCTGAAGATCCATACTGCTTCCACATCACTGTGTGCTCAGAGGATACCGGAAATGAAGAGGATGGTAAGTGCCCCCTACCCCCAACACACACACACATGCAAACACACACAGGTATGTTTATGGTGTAGACCGAGGGCATCCTTTTGTTCTCCCATTGTTTGGACTTAGTTTTTTTTAGCAACGCCCCCATTGGTTTTGTACATGAAACATACCGAGGACTGTCCTCGGTATGTCATTTTCCCAGATCCCTTTTGGTAAAGTCCTCGGTTTGAGTGCCCGGACATGCCCACCCCCACCCCTCAAAGTAAAAGACTCTTCAACTGGTTGACCTCTCCCAAAACGACTTAACAGTGTGTTCAAATGATACTTGGATTGGAACATATGAAGATGGTGGTATTGAAGGTACTCCTCTAACTAGGTCTGAGGTTGTTAGGCTATCATCTCGATGGATCCGTCTTGATAGCCAAGGAGTAGTATCAAAGGCACCTCAACATCCCCCACTTCCCCCTCATTTAGTCATAGTGTCTCTGCCGATTGACAATGACAACCACCCCTCTCCCGAAAAAAAAGAGACAATTTAGGTACTGTCAGTCAGATGATTCAAAGATTGGCCCCCCCCCCCCCGCCCTCTCCCCTCAACATCACAACCCTTTTTTTGTAGACTCCATTCAAGGACCCCTCCCCTAACCGAATAGTTTACATTGATGGAAACATGGTGTTCTTGATAAATCACAATCAGTGACAGTTGTAGTATAACCAACTGTCAAGGCAAAGTCAGTTTTTGTTCTTAACGGATAAGCCCAAACCCTAAAGGAAAAAGTCCACCTTTTCTTTAGATACCAGATTAAACATCCCAAAATGGACATAAAAATGTTTATCAGTTGCAAATACATCTTGCATTATTTCAGAAACCTACAGTGCAACTCTACAGTTCACCTATACACCAACATATCCAGATGAAGCTCCAATATTTGAGGTGACACAGGACGGAAATATAGATGAGGAAGATCGGGAAAAGATAACAGAATTACTGCAACAACAGGTGAGAGCAACATATACAAATTAAGAGATTACAGTGTAAATCTAACGCAGCTGCATTCCATGTTAATTTGCAAGCACAGAAAATATTACCTGAAAGGTTCTCTAGCCAAAGTTTTATGAATGTACATTTGTGATTTGTGATTTGTAAAGTATGCCAGCCCGCATGTGTGGTAAATGCATCTGCACAGTACACAGTCAGTCCTCTTTGGGAGGAGTGCAAAATTGGATTGGCGGTAACTCGAGGTTAGTCTCAAGGTTTTTTCAGGTTTTTCGGGGTACAACCTCATGTTACCGTCTATTTTAATTCTGTATTTCAACCCCACTGTCTGACCATTCAATATCATCCACTGTGGTTTTAAATGATAGATGTACTATGCCAATCTGTAATATATCATGCGGTGAATGCATCTACACAGTATACAGTCAGTCCTCTTACTGTCCGACCATTCAATATCATCTATTGTGGGTTTGAAGGATCGATTAAGTATGCCAGCCTGCAATATGATATCATGTTGTGAATGCATATACATAGACCACAGTCAATCCTCCTTCTGTCTTACCACTGGATATTGTTGGATGGTTTCAAATGGTCAGTCAACTCACTGGAAAATGTTTCCAACACTAGGAGGTTTAAGGAACTATTTGTTTCCTGCAGAGCATTTGTTCACAAGGCTTCAAAATCACTATGGGTCACACAAAAACGTTGAATTGAGAAAAGATAACTCCCTTTCCTTCAACATGTCCTTAGATTGAAGAGAACCTGGGTATGGCCATGGTGTTCACATTAGTCTCGGAAACTCAACAATTCCTCAACAACAAAGTAGATGAAGACAAGAAGCTCCAGGAGGAAGTGAAGCTACAAGAAGAAGAAAAAGAAAATCAAAAGAGAGAGGAAGAGGTAGAAGCTCATTCCAAACTTTTAAGGACATTTCATAAATCCATAAAAATTCCTCAGCATTTGGTAACTCAATTCCCAAGCATATTTTAAATGATTTTTTTCACATTTCAAAATCACTTTATTTCCTTATCATAGTACATACTTTCATTGTTGGGGTAAAAAGTACAATAAATGAAAACTATTAACGATAAATCATCATGAACATTTGAGGATGGACATCAGAAAATTAAAAGTAACTCACTCAGAAAAAGTTGCAACAACTTGTGCAACTTGTTTTGAGTCTACTAATCAGTTTAAACCAAGATTCTTTGTATGTTGTATTTGCTACAAGGGACTAGTTTGTCTGATCAATATCAACTAACAGACTGTTTAAACTGCAAGCTTGACGGTCTGGAAAGCTTAGTGACTTAACAAGAAAAGGGTGAACACTTAATTTCGCTGTAATGCATTGTACTTATCCAGTCATTCACTGTCTTCTCGAAAATTAATTGTATTACTTTGTACTTTACCTTGTTTCAGGAACAAAGAATAAAAGGGAAACTTATGACGATAGAATCTTTCCTCATCTGGAAAGAGAATTTTGACAAGGAGAGGTTAATAGCTAGAGAAAAAAAAATGGCGGCAGAACATCTAAAGAAACTTACAGGTAAACCACAAAAGAATTTAACTGATTGAAGAGTTGGAAATAAATATTCTTATGGGGCTAACTACAAGTTTAACTTTTTCAATTGAGAGGTTGTATAGTCTGAGTAAATCAGAGTCCCTCGATGGGCTTAAAACACCATGAAGCTTTTGTCTTTATATTGGATATATTTCCCCCAATACTCCTTTACTTTATTGATGAAAATTTGACAGATTAGTAAAGGTATTTTAAAAATCTGACATGAACCTGTGTTTGGAATATTCCCAAGAGAAGCAAGGTGGTCAACACAACAACGAAATGGAGCTCAAACCAAACTTTATGCTGCATACAAACTTGGGCAGCTTGTTGATTCCATGTGTTCATAATAACTAAATAACAGTAACAATGACCATTTATATAGCACTGGTATTTACCAATTTCAATGGTCATGGCTCATGAACATTGTCACCTGGTCACTGGGCCATTTATTTAATTCCTTTAACTATCTCAACCCCCTGGGAGTATGCAGCCTGTACACCAAGCTAAATCAATCACAAGAACCATCTCTGCCCTAACAGGTACCCATTTACTCCTGGGTGATGAGAAGCAATTATAGTAAAGTGTCTTGCTCAAGGACACAAGTGTCATAACCAGGATTCGAACCCACATCCCGATGACTTGGCCACAAGAACTGAGTCCAGTGCACTAGACTGCTCGGCCATGAAACATCTTAGTATTGAGCTCTTGATAATTGGAGGTCAAGGGAAACAACTTTATTCAAGATACAAAATGAGCATCTGGATAGCTTTGTTTTTCCTTTAAAGGCAAATCTTTGAAGCTGCAGGTGTTGTTGAAAGTACCAAATAATTTAAATAATGTATTTTTGTTTTTTTAGGAAGAGAGCTCTTTGAGAGAGATCACAATCTTGACGACTCAGACATGGCATTATTAGATGAAAGTAAGTTAAGACTTTATAATTTTAAGATGAATTGTGCTTAATGTGGAATGGTTTAAGTGTCAAGACATAATTGACCTTTATCATGGTGCAGCCATCTTGTTTTTCTTCTATTCGACCCAATGTAACCAAACCAAGGCTGAAGGGAAAAGAGGGTCTGGTCCCTTTCATGATATGAGAATTAAAACTACCACTGTCACTGCTGTACGCAGGGTACCTGACACAGATGACCACAGCATGATAAATGTCTTAATATGCAGGCATTCAACCTGTCAGATGATCAGCTGATTTTCTCTTTTTTTTTTCTTTGCTAGGCGTTCTCTCTTTTTTGGGGGGCAATTACAAAGTTGCATGTTTAAATCTAATGCTGAAGAATTCAGTGGAATTAAAAAATGATCCTGGTAAAAATGGTCAGTGAGCAAGTTGATGTTGAGACACCCGACTCATGGTATTTGTTGATAACTAACATGATTTTAAAACAACCTTTTCTTTTGTTTATTTCAGCGGACAGAGTTGAGGTCGATGAATCCCTTTTTCAAGAAATGGACGACTTGGATCTGGATCTTGAGGAAGATTAGGCTTTGTGGGATAACTGTGTAAATAACAAATGGAAATCCTCAGGATGAAAGAATACATGTAGTCATGGGCCAGAGCAAACTTTTATGGATTGGGGAAGGGCTTTAAATTTAGCTCATTATAAAATAGAGCACTTTGATAGCAATATAATTAAGTCCATTTTTTTTTTCATTTTTAAACTTTAATTTAAACCTGGGGTTGCTCTGAGCACTATACTACCATGTGTAAAAGAAAAACCTCAAGGCCTCCGCTAAAAGTATAAAACAAGAAACCTGATAAGTAAGATTGGCTAAACTGCTGCAAAATGTAGCAGTAGTATCATGGTTTGCCCTTAACTTTTGTAGTGACTGGCCAGCAGCCTTTTTCACAAGTCCTTATTTCAAATGAAACTAGCCAGCCGGACCACGTGGAGAGAATTTTAACTGGTCCTTGGGTGTTTTAACTGGCATTTGGCCAGCAGACCACTGTTAAGGGAGAACGCTGAGTATTGTTTTGAATCAAGAGATGCACTACCACTTGACCTACAAGAGGTTTAACATTTTTTTTTAAAGCTCCCATTTGAGTTTATTGATAATTAAATTTTCATATAAAATAAAGAAATAGTTTGGGGAGTACAGACACTCCAGAAAGACAGGCACTACCAATGTATTGGTAGTGCCTGTCTTTCTGAAGTGTCTGAAATCCATTGCAATGGATACATACAAAATAAGAATGGCAGTTTCTATTGAATGCTGTACTTTTTTGAAGTCCCAAAGTGTTGCTGCCCTTGACATAAATCTTGTAATCTTCCTGAAGAAACAATAAAACGTTTGGCTAAAGACAAAACCTGGATGTGTTGAGTGTTTTTTTGGACTGATTGTCCTAGCAGGAATTTTGAATCACATAACATGTATTAATAAAACCTTAAATATTTGCATTTAAAATGGCGTTGAAGAACTCCACTCGGTCACTGTTGGTATGATGATGTAAAAGGTATGATACACGACAGAACTTTTAGAGAATACCTTTTACACGTGCATTAGCCTTGAAATGAGGTGCATGCTGGTCTAGTTGGTGACAAAATTTGTCAATACTAGCCCAGTATGCACTTCATTCCACCACTAACGCACACATACAAAGTATTTGCGAAGTTGTCTTTGAACATGACGTCATTTGATTAGGTCGCCCTTGGTTAGAGGTCAAAATAAGGTTGTTCATTGGCTCATCCTGTGCCATGCACATACATAGATGTGCCTTTTTAATTGTTTCATCACCTCTAGGAATAAGATGGCAGTGTGATGACCAGCAGTTATTTTGAAAATGTGTGCTTAGGGTATGGGGCTTCTAACAGGCGGATGGAGCATAATCCAGAGCCCAAGTCGATGCCTTGGTTTCGAAAAAGGGCCTCTTAAAGGCAGTTTCCAAATTATAACGGCTTCAACAGTGGCTATGGCTGGATTGCTAAAAAGGCCTATCTTTACATAGTGTCGCTGCTGCCAACAGCCATGGCTGAAGCAGAAGTTGCTTCATGCGAAAGTGGCCAAACTCTGATTTTTAAATTTAAAAAAATGATATTATATGTACATCTTCAAGATGACTGAATTGAAAAGACTTACATTTCTTAAACTGCATTCTGTGGAGTTTTAACATAAATCCCACAAAAAATACCAACAATAAATACAGATTTATTGTGTTATGATTTCTGTGCTGTTTCACATTTCTTTAATTCAGAAAAATAGTGCATTTAATAGTGTCACATTTAATTTATCGTACAACAATCACGAAGAAAAAACAATAAATACTTTTATTAATAATTTAATCAATTACATCACACAATTTAAGTACTATTTTTTGAGGTGAGAATTTGTGCAGTTCCTTTTTTTCTAAAAAAATAATTAAGTCATTGTTGTTGAAAACTAGTTAAAAATAATGTACTCCCAAAAAGTTTATTTACTTTATTGCAGTCTTTTTTTCTGGTCCAAACACAAGGTAATTATCCTGGGCATCTGAAGTCAACGGATCTCACAAAATAAATTTGGCAAGGTTAGATTATTTCCCAAAGGTTACAATAGCTCAACCCTCCATCAATTTCCCACATATATATTCTGTCTTGTTAATATTTGAGAGCGCACCACATGATATCATTAGCAAAAGTTGGGGAGGTAGAGCCTTCTGCTCTCCCAGCAAGGCTTCTGATAGCTGATACCCAAGCCTACATCCTTACAGACTATAAAGGGGGTTACCCGTTTGAGCCCCAAGAGTAGGTGGCAACAGCCCCTGGAAAAAACAGTTGATTTGTAGCCCACACCTCGAGTGGCTTACTGGCCTTGTGTGTCTGGCGACTTCCATAAAAAAAAATAGAAAAAAAATAAATAAATTGTCAGCTGTATAGTACCTAGACATATGCACTTATGGGGTGTTAGAAAACAAATATTGACTGTTTTCACTTGTGGCCTTAGTTGAGCTATCCTTTCTCAGTGATCCCTGGAGAGTCTTTATTTCCCTTCAGCTTCGCCTCGAAAAATAGGTCGCTGCGGGGGATTTCCAAGAGAGGATAATTTGACTAAGCCACTCGTAACCAGCCAATATGTGTATACAAGTTGTTAGGTTGGTGAAGTCCACTAGATACAAACAACCAGATTGCAAGACGTCCTCTAAGACTCAATCAATAAAAATACATCAGCTTTTAAGAATCAATCACAATCACAATCATTGGTGCAAAATAGAAGCTTTAAATCTCAGGAATCACCATTGCTATGTACTAACAAATTTGCATTTACACACAGAAGGACTTGAAGACTTGTTCCCAAGAAAATAAAGGGAAAACACGAGCTTACCACTGAAGTTAACCCTTGTATTTCCCTCAACTCTCTTTTTAGTTTTGCTTGATTACAGTCCAGAAACACCTGTTCGCAAGTAAACTTTTTCACCTCTCTTTTTTCTCACAATTCCTGCTTCGTCTAACAATCCTGAAACACACAGTCATGTCAATCCAAATCCTTTACTGTTCTCGATGGCAACAAGCAACTTCTGTCTCAGTACCTCCTGGCTGTTGTAAGCGGGAAGCAGTAAACGATTGAAGCAAGTCATGGCAGTAGGCAGACGATCGGACTCAGGTCCATTACGTTGGATAACAATGGGAAGGCTGGACAAACCCTTCAAGGGCACCTGCAACAAGACACAGACAGCATAAACATTTCTTGCAGAAACCTTGCCTTGGTTAAAATACTCTTGAAGGCAAATTGGGGCAGAAAGCAGTTTGTACACAAACTCCATATATGTAGAGCTCAGGGCCAAACTTCATAGAGCTGTTTAAGCAAAAAAATATTATTTAACAAATATCTGCTAAGCAAAAAATAAGCAGGAAACCAGTTACAAACAGTGAAATCTATATGGTTGGTTGGTTACCGTGTCTGGTAAGCAAAGTTGTTTAGCGCTTAGCTAATTTTGTTTTGTGTAAGCAGCTCCCTGATCTATAATGAGAACTATGCCAGATTTCATAAGCCAAGCAAAAAAAAAAGACGTCAATCTTGAAGCATGCCTTACAACCAAAAGAGAGAACAAAATCTGTATACATTAAAAATACAATGTCAAGTAAACAAAAAGGTAATTAACTTACTTTGTCACTTCCCGTGATAAAGTGGAGGAGTTTTCTCTTCTTTTCTATGCTTAGTGAGTGCACTATTGTCCAGAATGCTATAATGGTGGGATTATTCCTACAAAAGATTATAATAAACTCAGGAACTCCATATACAATTTTCACTAATTGTTATAAAAGTTTCAATCTCTAAAAAGGGCAAAACTCTATAAAAATGATAACAAAAATAGGCATTATTTTTAAACCAAGTTTCTATGGGACTTACACTACTGTTCATTGGGCCTTAAGCATTCCTAAAACCATCTCAACTCCTCAAGAGTATGCAGCATTGGAAGTCCAAATGGGTGCACAGGTTGCTAATCATTCACATCAACAATCTCTACCCTAGCAGGAACTCATTTACTCCCTGGTGATAAGCAGCAATTATTTGTCTTGCAAAAGGACACGTGTTGTGAACAGGATTCAAACCCACACTCTGATAACTCAGTGAAGCAGAAGTTGAGCCCAGTGCACTAGACAACTTGGCAACAACAAGCTACAATTTTAAAATAGCCTGACCTTCTCAAGCTGTAACTAAGGCTGTGTCCGAATTGGCGGCTTTGGCTACGGCTGGTTCGCCATGCATTGAAGTATAGGACGTCCTTAGCAACAGTCATAGCCATAATGGTAGCTGTAGCCGCCAATTTGGATATGGCCTAATGAAAAACTAATACAGAGTAACTACCTTGAATAGCTGTCCTCATACGTAGCTGAAGCTTCCAATGCTACAAAGTCTAGCTCTGGACTCCCACAAACAAGCATCTCAGTCTCAGCTGCTTGGAAGAGACGCAATGCTGCCCCTCCACAGACTGTTTGAAAGCCATGAGCAAAGGCCTCAAACTGAGCAGCCACGCTGTCCACCAAGACATGTTGAACATACAATCTCACAAACTCCTCTCGATTCTGTAAGGAACAAACACGTGAAGTAAACAAATAAAATCGTCTGTTATTTTTAACTATAAAAGGAAATTCAAAGCAAAAATCCTTACATGTTCACCAACCCCTATCAAGTAGTTAAAGACATTGGTTTTAATCCTGTATACCATGTCCGATATGTGGCAGAGGGAGGCCCCCAAATGTTCCCATTCTCTAACACACTCTTCCCCTCTTGTACAGAAGCACCCCCCCCCCCCCTAAAATGCTCAAAAGAATTCCTGAGATTCCCAGAACACAATAGCAGGGGGGGTTACATCCTGCCACATATCGAGCACCAAATGTAATCCTGTCTTGGTGTTGGCTGTGTTTGCCTGATGTTGACTTAAACATGGCTTCAAAACAGAACTTACACTACAAAGCTTTGGCTTCAATAGGACCAATTGACCCGAGACATATGACATCACTGGATTAGCTCAGTCTGATTGATCTCTGAAGCTGTCATGCAGTCGATAATCCACTTAGATTAATCCCATAACATTAAAAATACATCCTGGCAAAAAAAGCTATTACATTTAAAAGGCATTCATAAGGGATTTATAGTGAATACAAAATGATCAACAACTGTGCAAAGGATGAACTTGGGCACCAGAGTTTATGAGCCAACTTCTCAGAGTTCTCAGTGATTTCACAGAGTTTTCAAAGCAATCATTTTTTTCACAACAATTTTACAAGCCCATGAAATTGCAGTGAAACCTGTTTCACTGTGAAGTCACAGCAATACAAACTTTGAAAAGAAAATTATGGCAAAGAATTTTATCGTGTGGGAAGAGAGCATCCTCTCAAATAGATCAACAGAAGGTTGCTCATTGGCCCATTCTGTGTGCTGTGTGTACATGTGCAAGTGTTTTCTTTCTTTTATCATTGTTTACCTTTAAGATGGCAGGGGGTTAAACTTAGCTAGTGCATTAGATCAAAATTGCCGATAAGAGAAATTTCTTGAAATATAAAACAAACTTTAAACAACTTAATGAGTGATTCTTTTATTACCTGATTAGTGACTGCAATCTGAGAACCATTGGGTAATAAATCAACGGTTACTACCTCACCAAGTGAAAAGTAAGAAATCTGAAAGAAGACAAATAATACACAAGAATGAATACTTAGGAAGTTGGGTTGTATTAGCAGGCTCTGTTAATTTTTAAATTCAACTTTTACGATAAAATTAAATGAAGTATTTTTTCTGTCCACCTATAAGACCCCATCCAACCCTACCCCACCATGAAGCTAGCTACCGGTCAGACTCGGTGGTCTTGCGGTTGAGACACTTGCTCTACAATGTGGGGATATTGATGTATGTGTAAAATCAAAATGATATTCTTTATCCCCAATGCATCCATTAAACTGTTTGGGGTACCCCCTGCTGATTGCAGGACCCAAACTGGCCTCTCATCGATGGGCATGCTCAGTGGACTAGTGGTTAAAACATCTGCTTTAGAATGTTGGGGGTTTGAATCCCACCCTCATAGCCAGTAGGGTTTTCCCGCAGGATCAGAAAGCACTGGGTATACAATGCTTATCACACATCAATGTAAGGGTAAAATCAAAATTATACCTATCATATCTGAAAGGTCTTGGCAGATAGTTCAATCCACTTTCCTTTCCTTTACCCATCTAAATATGCAAACCAATAAAGCCTGACCACCTAAGCACCTTAACTATCCACCCAACATACCTGAAAGGTTTGGCTGAAAGTGTTTTCCACATCGCCTTCATACTCCAGGAGTTCCTTCAAGCCCTTCCCTAGAGATGGCTGGACCTCTAAGAGGTCCTGTAGATCCATCTTTTCCTGGTGGAGCTTCTTGTAGATAGCCGTTGGGAAATGTGCATCCAGAATGATGCCATTGTAGATGGCCAGACCTAGGAGAGACCCAACCAGCTCAAACTCATCTTTAGATTCTAGTGAAGCACCTAGGGCGAGAGAACAATTTCCAGACAAGAGTTACAAGAGGGAACATTATGCATACAAAGAAGTAGGCAAAGTCAAGCACTGGACCCAATTTCATGGCACAGCTTACTGTGGAATTCTGTGCTCACAACTCATGGAATTCTGTGTTTTACAGGGTATCTTAATACAGAAATCCGGGGTAAACAGAGCCATGAAACCATGAAAATGGGTCCTGCTTTCTCACTTGGATGTATATGCAAGCTCTCTAAATAGGTAGCAGCATTTTGCGTCATTCGTAAAACCTTTCTATGCTCACAAAAATGTGCCTGCTTTGGGGCAGGTTCAAGAAAAAGTTCCCATAGATAAAGCAAAAAAAACACATAGTCATCCCCACGGACTACTAACATAAAATCTTGGGGCTATTCTCCTTGTAGATGGCCAACATTAGAATAAAAATCACTGTAACCAATGAGTATCTTAATTGCTTTTCAGAGGGTTAAAGTTGTTGAATGTCCCGCGGTTTCTTGGACTTGCCCTTCCACTGTCTCTTGCTTTAGACCATATAACCTATGACATCACATGTTTACAAAAGAGCCACAGAGCCTGGACTTCCTGCAGCCACGATTTGTACACAGCTCAATGGAAGAAAAACATAAAATCTTGTATGTCATGGAGATTGCGCTGTCTGTTTTTCATCAAATGTTGATATGAAGAAAGGGGGGCACATCTCAAAACTTGTTCAGCTGTTAGCTTTATAACTTTTCAATTTGAGAATGTAGTATCTTGCCTGCCAGAAAGGCCCTGGAATGTACAAGGTTACTTTTTTGTAAACAAAGGTTACATGGTCTTTACATAACAGACTCACCATTAATCCAGAGCGTTCTTGACTCTTCAACAAATGTAAACATTGCGTATTTAGGATCAAACACAGCTTCTGTGATGAGCTGGAAAAACTCTTTCTGAAGACCACCCATATCCAAACCCTGAAATGTTACACGAAAGTCGGAATTGCAAATGTATAAAGAAAGGAAACTTTACAAAAAAAGTAAAAAGTTTAGAACATTTTAAACATATTCATACTTGATCAATAAAAACTGAAATGCAGAATTCTATCAACAAAGTGTTAATTTCTGAAATTATAATTCATACAAATGGCATAATTTGTTCCAAATATTATTTAGCTGAATAAATTTTTAAAACCTACTGAAACCACCCTGGCTACTGAAATGTGTAACTTGACTCTGGGTAGTTTCATGTACTTCAACATAAAGAATTGTCATAAACTAATAGCTGCCAAACAATACAAAGCGAAAATCAATAGCTGCCAAACAATACAAAGCGAAAATCAAATGCCAAATGGAATAGCAATGTGAGGACACACATAAAGAACATGTGTATCTTTTTTTTTTAATTAAGCAACATTCATGTTAGGCCTTGAGCTTCAGACTGTCTGGACCCTTAATTGTTAAACAGTTTCCTTTCAACACACGGCAGACGGCCGATGAATTTCAAGCCAAACCAAAAGCAAGGTCAAGATCCAAGCTGGGGTTTCTAAATTGGCAAATAAAATGATTAAAACATCACCTTCTAGTGAATAAGAATAAAACTAACTGCCTGATCGTACCTGTTCACCACCGCCAACATACTTAATCTTGAGAGGCTTCTTCAGGTCTCTGCGTTTTAATCTCATCTGGGCCAGGGTGTCTCTGATCAAAGAATCTCTCCTGACTTCTAAGACGAGGAACGGACACATTGCGGCCTTGATGGAGTCTTTTAGAGCTTCCTTATTGGGGTTATGGAGGTACTTCTGAGCCTGGTACACCCTCTGAAATAGATTCACCAAATGTACAGATTTTGATTTTGGGGTGAACTTAAAAAAAAACATTGCCTGGAGCGAGATTTGAACCTGCCACCCCCAGATTTATGTGCCAGCCCTCTACCAATAGCGCTATCTAGCCCTAATGTTGGTGGTCTCCCTATTTTGTCAATATCTTTTTTCAGGGGTGCCACTCAGAAGCCATTCAACCTACAATTTGTATTAAAGTTTACCGTTTCCCTTATGGTTTATTATTTGATTTAGAATTTGATTTCATAACTTCATCAAATATAAAGTCTGAAGATTACAAATGTTTGGTTTATGGAAAAGAAGGAATCATTCATTGCAAACTGCTTACCAACCAAAATGACCTGTGGTGTAAATGCAAAAAATGATGTTCCGACCCTAGCAGTGTCTTTCTAAAAGGCTAAAATGTTTATAATACTACTTACAGCTTGATGTAAGATGGCTGCCTGGTATTCTCTTCTCATCTGCATTACAGCATCAAGGTGCAGGATTCGTACTTTGGACTTTGAAAAAAGAAAATGAAACACCATTCGCGAAAGCGAATATGAAGAAAATTTACATACACGCTGTTTTCCAATTGTGATGCAAGAAATCTGCTTCACTTGCACAATTTGCATAAAACATGAGCTGGGCTTAGAAAAGCCCACTCGTCACCATTACTCGACGACTATTTTTGTGGCACAAAACGATCATGTACCCATACATAGTTTACGAACAATGCGTGCAAGGGTCAAAGGTGATCTTTCGTGGCACGATTTTGTTTGTCGCGCGTTGACGAGCGGGTGTCTTTAACTAAAAAAAACACAAAATGACGATATAAACAAATCCTTCTGTGCTTGTGTCACCAATGACTAATACATGAACCATCCCAACCCTGGAGGCCAAAGGTCAGACCTAAAGATTGCTACACCCAAGAACCAACTGACCCCTTACACTGATGTCACATGCAGCGTCTGCCAATGGTCTGCCATTTTGGGAGTCAAAGTGTGTGTAAAGATATGGTGAGCATGTAAACAAGGGTGCCTCACCCAATGCTCACCACACAGTATAACACAAAGGGAAACTGACTCATGAAATGTCCCAACTCAGCTTTATTGTGGTGGTGGTATGGGTCAATAGATGGGACCTCCCAAATCAACAGGATGGGTCAGTGGGTCAATTTCATCGAGCTGTCAATCAGCAGAAAACATTGCTTGTCAAAGTATAGTGGGTAACCAGTTGAAAACAGTATGCATGACATGGTATTTTGACTGGTAACCATTTTTGCTAAACAGGTCTATGAAATTAGCTTAGCTAGACTTTTACTCACTTGGATGTAATTTCTTAATAGATATATGTGTTTTAGTGAATAAAGTCTACTAATAAGCAATAAACTCACAGCTGGGTCAAGAAGAAAAGGAAAGTCTAGCATGGACTCCATTTCCATGGATTGTCTGTCACTGCTTGAGATCTTCCTGCATGCAGGCTCGTCACTTAAACCACTGCCGCTGCTCATGCTACTCAATCCACTGTCGCTGGTTGCACTGCGACTCACTTTAGCTGCTGCTTGCTGCCGGAGTTGTGCACGCTGTGTCCATTTGCCAAACTCCACCATGTAGTCCATATTACTGGATGTAATCAAATTAAGACACAAATTCTCAAAGAATTAAGGCTGAAAATCCTTGCAGGTCCACTGTGCGTTCAGTACAGGGTGTTGTGCGTAAAAGTGAAGATACACGGCAGGCAACAAGCATACTTCCACAGATCCGTATTGCATTTAAGCAGATAAAAATGGATACATGCCACGGAATGAGTGAAAACGATGATGGCTTATGCATAACATAGAAAGACACACAGATTTTCGCCCTTTGAAAAAGTCTTGAAGATCAGTGCAAAAGTTACAATGACAAATAATTGTGTTTTTTCCTTTACAAAATACTAATCTTGTATGCATAAGTGGACTGCACAATTTACAAAAATATTTACGCTTAACCACTTCACGTCAGTATTTAAAAATCTTTTCTGTGCTTCTGCGCGGTATTATTATTTTTGGAACTGCCGGAATCACTTGTTTTGAGAATATCATTGTCACAATGAAACCCTGACCAAGCAATGCAAAGACAACAACTTCTTATAAAAAGCAACAGGATTTATTGTTCTTTTTTGAAAAAAAAACCGAGATGCTTTCAGCTTGAATCGAAAAAACCTTGGCTGTAAGACATGGCCGATAATCGGCCCCATGGCCAGAATATATGCTGGAATCTCAGTTCACTCGGCCTTACCTCCCATTGAGCCGAATACAATGACAAACATTGTTTAGCCTTTGGGAAAAAGTAGGAACATTCTTTTAAGTACAAGATCTAACCTACATGAGCTTTTTTAACAGGATTTTATTAGCTTTTCAGGCTATTTATTAAGAATTTTTGTGATTTTTCTGAGGGCAAAAACATTGGAAATGAAAGGATTGATTTGACACTAATGAAGATTTACCTTGACAGTTCATTGCTGTAGAAATCTTTCATGGAGGCAAGTTCTACTTTCTTGTGTTCCATGTTGCCAGCAGACTCGGCTTGGTTACTAGCCTCATGAAGAATGGATAGTACCTTAGCAATGCAGATAATATTCTCATGAACACTGGAGATCGCAAAAGGGAGAGAGAGAAGGGAGCAAGCGGTTGGAAAGGAAGAAAGTCAAAAGTCGGAAAACACATTCAATTTCAGTTGTTATGGTATTCACTGCTAGGATTTAAACTGTTCTCTTGTCACCGGGTAAGCAGTGGTAGGACATCTGCTCTAGAATGGCTGGAGTTGTGAATTCCAATCCCACCCATGTAGTATGCCAGTGGATTTTGTCCCCGCAGAACTTGGAAATACATTGAGTATACAGTGTCTATCAGTATCACACATGGGTGTAGGGTAAAAAACAAAATAGTACATTCAATGTTGTAAACAAACAAGTAAATTCATTTCCATACTTTCTATAGTTTATGAAGTTTGAACAAAAATGCATTTTTGGATATAAGTAGAAAGCAAAGAATATGATAAAAAAAATATGCACAAAATAACACTAACTTGAACATACAATGTTTAAGTTTTTGGGGTTTTTGTTAAGTCATTAAGCAATTTGCAAACTTAGATTTGATTTAAATGATGTCTGGTACAATGCCTTGTTTGGTCACAAGTGAATGCTTAGTTTGAATTCCTCAGACTAAATCCAGTGTTGCTTTGTCACATGGTTCAGGGAAAACTGTTACATTACAACCTTCAGATCAGCAAAGACTGGTATCCTTGTGCCACACATTTCACAGAATATTGTGTAGGGGTGTTTGTCGTCTGTTACGTTACTAAGAAAAAGCTTACCCATAACTTTGTGTCATAGCAACACTAGATGTAGTCTGAGAAACTGAGAATTCACTTGAGACCGGACAAGACATTGTACTAGACTGTATTCAAATCCAACTCGCAAATGGCTTATTAGGCTTACTGCATTTTGTCAAAAACAATAAGTCTCAAAAATTCTTCAAGGACCATAACACAATTACATCGCTACCCTAACAAGCTAACCCCTAACAAGCTAACCCCTAACTCTGAATCCCAACAACAGTACCATTGACAGTAAATTAGTATACAAACGGTTATTACCTTTGATTGGGTCGCAGTACAGAACCTAAGTAGTTCTTAAACAACTGCAGAAGACGCTGAAAATGTTTTCTGTCGTAGGTGGACAGTGCCCCCACAAGAGCAAGACGCGTTAATGTTGGCAGTCGGCAAATAACGTGGCAAAATATCCGTAGGAGTTCAGGGGTCTCCAGGAGTGGGTTCTCCAAAAGAATTAATATCTGACATGGAAAAAAAATTATCCAAAATTGAATCCCATCCGAGCCAAACATGATCATTGTGTCATTGGGTTAGACACTCAAACAAAACTGCTGCACATCAGACAATATAAAAGAGGAGTGCCAGAGTGTTGTGTAATGCATTCCAACAAATCAAAAGCATTTACATCTGGTACGGTTTCTTCAAACCATTTGAAAAGAAGTTTAACGTATGCCATCTCTGATACAAAGTGTGAACCCATACCTAACCGTCCACATGTAGGGTTTTGAGGCACTATGTGGACTTACACACGTCTAAATAACATTTTTCACAAATTAGAAAATGTCATTATTCTTGAAAAGGAAGCACTTTCTTACATGTGGTTTAACATTTGTCTCAAAGCAAAATAGATTATTTACACAAAAGCTAGAGAAAATAAAAGCTCCCAAACTGTTTCTAATGAAAATGAGGACAGTTGCAACCCTTTAGAATTTTTATTATATAATGTATTACAAAAACGCATGTGTCATCATTATCGTTAAAACTCACTTCATTGATGTCGTCCGCTTGTATGAATGTTGTATCTAAAGACATCAGTAAGATCTCTAATGCATTAGTCATGGTAGACAGAAAGACATCTAGTGGTTTCAATGTCCATATTAATGCATACGCTTGTCTGACTGCAGGCAAGTCTATAGGACCGTCTGCTTTTCCGTCATCAATCTGCATGAGAATGATACAGACAATTAATAATGAAAAGGTTGATGGAGTCCACTTACACATCCAGGGCCCAGTTTCATCAAGCTGTTTACCGGTAAGCAAATTTGAACAGTGTGTGTGCGCGTTCACAATGGGTTTGCATTGTTGCGTCACTCATCTAGGCCCAATTTCATAGAGCTGCTTAAGCACAAATAGTAGCTAAGCTCAAACAAAATTATGCTTACCAGAATAAGCTTACCAGCCAAAAGAGCATGTCACATGTACAATCTGTGACCGGTATCCTGCTTATATTTGCTTAACAGAAAACTTTTAAGCAATATTTTCTGTTAAAGCAGCTCCATGAAATTGGACCCTGGGCCCAATTTCATAAAGCTGTTGAGCAGAAAATAGTGCTTAGCAAATATCTTTGCTAAGTAAAAAATGAGTAGGGCACCAGTCACAATAATGTAAACTTTATGGATTTTTGGCTGATAACCTGTTTCTGCTCAGCAGTATTTGTCTGTGCTTAGCTAGTTTTTGTGCTCACATTCTTTACGAAATTGGGACCTGTTAACAAGAACCACCGTGCCTTTCTGCCTTGCTTACAGTTAGCAATGTTTATGAAATAGAAATAGAAAACATCTGCTTGCAGGCTTTATGAAATTGGGCCCAGCTGTGTTATATCTCAAATCCTAAACACAAAAGCTTGTGAATATATAAGTAGAGGCTCCTGAATTATGCCTTACATAAATGTCTCATATTATTATTATTTCTATTATTATAAATGTCTAATACAGTAACCCAACAATTCACAATGGAAATATCAACAATATTTTATAATGGAGAAAATATTCAATACAAAGGAACTAACACCAAGGATGAAAGTTAAAATAACACTGTAAAAGGTGAAAGCTTAAATGAAAAATAGTACTAAAAACATTGTAAAAGGTGAACGTTTAATTGACAATGGCAATTACCATCTAATGCTCATAAATTCAGCCAAACCTCACCTTAAAGCTAGCATTGAGTGCCTCTGGTGATGTGAATACTGTTCTGATGGTGTTTATTAAAAATGATGTATCTCCCGAGTTCTTGTATGTTTCAATTGCTCCCTGAAAATACAAGCATACATTCAATGGTTTTGAGAATGTGTATAGTCAAACTTGACACCATCTACTCCATGGGTGAAGCAAGTAATGCTAGAATGGAGCCATGGGCGTAAATACCAGGGGGGATGGGGGGATATATCCCATCCACGTTTTGTCCAGGGGGGGGGGGAATGATCCATAGGATCATCCTCCACAGATTTTTGGTCCTTAACAAAACACAATTTGGTGGTTTTCACTGAAAAAGCATCCGATAACTTAGTAAATGAATAAAACATTTCTTTAAATCCCTATTAAGACAACACCCACGTCTGTACATGCTCGCATACACAGAACCTGTACGTGTAAACAGTGAGTAGACGGTCATTTACACACACTTTACGGAACTTAACTATACCCATCAAACAGCACCGCTGTGACAAATTCAGGTTGTTATCGGTTACTTGACAATGCCTCATGAATGTACTATGGCCTAAAATGCAAAGTAAACACTGTGTACAAAATGGGGACATTGACTCCCAAAATGACGCAACCAAGACTATTGTGATGATGACGTCTGGTGAACTAGGTCAAAAGAAGGTTGCTATCCTACGTGCCCTGTGTTGCCTTTGTTTTATCATCGTTTGAACTCTAAGATGGTGGTACCTGAAGCATTGGTAGAGTCAAGTGCGTCAGTGAGAACTCCCCAACTCCATCCCATGACATCTCTAAAGAAACTGTCCTCTCAAACTCTCTGATATCCTCAGTTTCATCAAGGGCCTCTTGGGAGGAAAGGAGCCGTGCTGGAGAACTCGTCATTGATGGGTACGATTCTGGTGGACCACTGCCGAAACTGATAGCGGAGGAAGCACTCAGGTTACCATAGCTACCAACAGGTGTGCTACTCGACCTGAAAAAATATGTATTAAATGAACAAATTAAAGGTATTTAGTAGATCCATTAGTTACATCATGGAAAAAGAATCAATTTTTGTTTTACCCTTACACCGATGTGGGATTTCGGCTCAATGGAGGTAAGTCAGAGTGAACCAAGCTACGAATCTTGGTTCTTGGGGAACAATCCTAACTACGACTGAGGTAGCAAATACAAGGAAGAGAAAACAAAAATCTTGGCGCTTCAAAGAGAATCTTTGTTCTCTTGGCTTTGTCAAGTCGAGGTTTCTTTGTACCAGCAGTATTCTCAAAGAAAAATGATTCCGGTCATTGGGACAAAATAATCCCGTCAAGTTGAATAGGAAAAAATTGGAGATTCCTGGCAGGAAATGGTTAATAAAGAATAACTAAAATGTATAAACCACAGAGTGTTGTTAAAATCTTACATACCTGTAATGGTTAATGAAAAGATCGTCTGAGCTGAACTCATCTGACAACAGATGCGAGGCATCAGATTCTCCAGAGTAAGCAAGGTTAGGGGCACTGTTTTGATGTGACAACTGTCCACTATGGGCTCCTGCTGACATCCTCCCAGACTTCCTCTGTTGGGAATAATTCTCAGTTTGTTCTCGGGAGTGACTTGCATTAAAGTTTCCCAGGCTAGAGAGGCTGCTCCGTTGACCATTGTGTTCATCTTTATGAACAAACTTTGGACTGCCACTTTGAGTAAATTTGCCTTTCAACGGACTGGACAGTCCTTTCTTAACAGCACCACTTGGTGGCTTATTACAACACATATTGATGACTGCGTCAGCTCTTTTGCTTGGTGAGACCGTAGTTGGCATTGAAGATTTTGTGAGGACTTTCTTTTTCGAGTCAACCAACTTTGACTGGTTTGTAAACAACGACTTGAATGGAGAACAGGAGAAGAGGGACTGAAGGAAAGGCTTTTGTTTACCGTTGGGTGGTTTGAAAACTTCCTCTGGCAAGGGACGGTCGATGAAACTATCTGGTCTACATAAGTGAAGTCTGAAATGCAAGGGTAATATAATAATAATAATAATAATAATAATAATAAACTGTATTTATTATGGGGTTCTTCAAGCCTCGTTGGCCCCCTCAAAGCACCTTACATTAATATTACCTTTGCTCATCAGGCCTTAAGCATTCCTGAAACCATCTCAACTCCTTAGGAGTATGCAGCTCTGGCAGCCAAATGAGCATACAGGTTTGAGTGAATTTCTACAACTTGTTTGTATTATTCCTGTTTTAGTGGCGTGTCATGTTTTTTTATGAGTAATTTTGTTTTGCAATATTCATACTTTGTCCCCTGTGCAGGCTGAAATGAGTTTCCCGTTAGGGATAATAAAGTCAAACTGAGTTGAATTGAATTGAGATTGCTAATCATTCACATCAACAATCGCTATCCTCCCAGGTACATATTTACTTCTGGGTGATGAAAAGCAGCTATAGTTAAGTGGCTTGCTCAAGGAAAAAAAGTGTCATGACCGGGACTCAAACCCATAAAAAGCGATATACTCCACAGTACAACAATACATACTTGTGGCTTGATGCCAGTTGAATACTGAATATGGCAGGTTTATCCCAATAGACTTTCCTGCTGTCTGAAACAAAAAAAGAAACAGAAAGAATCGACTGGTTAGAGTTATCCTTTTTGTGTTTAACAAACTGTGAGATCTGCAAACTGTTGGGCCTTAATGTTTGATGGCCAGGTACAAGACTTGGTGGAATTCAAAGCACTGCAAAAATACTTTAACCAATCATAACCACATCAAAAAAATGGGTGTTGTGACTCCTTCCCTAACTGCCTCACATTTGTTTTACACCAACTAGGAAAAATGACCTTCAAATAAGAAAACACTTCAATTATATGTACCTTTACATGAATAGCAAAATTTGTTCAGGCAGTCCTCGTTTCCACATCCCTCAGTCAGCTGATAGTAATACTGTTTAACCAGCTGGACAAAGAGTCGTTTAGCCGTTGAGCCAAAGGTGTTAGGAGCATCATAGCTCCGTAGAGGTAGAGCTTTCTTGATGGACAAGTTACTGTCTGATAATGCTGCTAGGTTACTGGCACTCAGGTTCCTAATAAAGACAATGTTCAAATGTCATGTTCGATAGTGTCCCCTGGCTGATGAACTGAGCAATGACGATTCAATCACACATCCAAATTCTTGATACATAGAAGTTAAGGTAAAAGCTCATAAATGATGCAAGATGAACATTTTGAGGGCCAACTTCATGGTTTGATTGGAAAAGTAAACACTAATGTCTGATAAGGCAACTTTTACAGGCAACTTGGAGGCAACAAATTTCACTACATGCAGCACTTTGCTACACAAGAGCCATTTTCTTGCCATCCCCCAAAAATTGAAATTGAAATATGAATGTTTTCCTTCTTGGAGACTGTGTTGAACTGGTTGTCTGTAAAATTGCCTTATGTCACATGGCAGACATGCAACTTTGTTTTGGCAAACAATGAAGAAAGTTCCAAGCACACAAACCGTGTACAGAGTTTTTCTGTTTTCTATGGCACTAAAAAAGAAGAAAAACAAGGAAATCAGCTCATCAACAGAAAAGTTGCATGTCTGCCTTTAAATACTAGTTGGAAACTCACAGTTTGCTAATAAAGCAAAGCATGTGTGTTAAGTTACATTCATAAATACTTGGGACAGTTTATCCATTCTGATCGGTTGAGAGGAGATCATGTGGCCATGTTTAAATGTGCGATATACATTGTAGACATGCCACAAAGCATTTAAACATGGACTGAAGAAATTTAGTGAAAAGAGGGGGCTATCACATGGTTGAGCAAATTGGTGGCTCGAGGCACTTAACATGGATAGAAATTTAACGCTGACCCGTGCGAGGTGATCTGTCAGATTTGTTCTCAACTTTTTGGATGTTTTTAACAGAAAGTATTTATGAATGGGAATGAAAGTGTGTTGAATCGGTTTCAACAAGTTGTTTAGTTGATGCCTGAATCTTGATAGTTTTACCTTAACTTCAACCTTAACCAGGCCTCACCGTGTTTAAACAACTAGTTGAAAACCTCTTTACTACACTTTTATTCCCTTAATAATGTATGTCTACTGCCATTTAGCTTGAGGAGGGGGGGCTAGAAGGGCATTGCACAATCGTTTGCAATCTGTTTTGGGGTACACTCCATATTTAAAACAGGTGATAACTGTTGTTCAAAAACAGAAAACCATTTATAACATTGATTGGGGAGGGGGGGGGGGGGCTGGAAGGGTATTGCACAATCATTTGCAATCTGTTTTGGGGTACACTCCATTTTTAAAAGAGGTGATAACCGTTGTTCAAAAACAGAAAATCATTAATAACATTAAATGTCTGTCTCTATCAGCACTGAAAACATAACAGTAGATTTACCGTTTAATATCAGACAAGCGGATAATACTGTTGGATCTGGATCTAGATTGTTCTGCTGGTATGAGATTATCCACTGAATTACAGCCGCTGCTTGGAAGTTTAGGGTGACTGGTAGATATTTGTCTGCAGGGAACAAAATGCAATAGAAGATTATGAATACATGACAGTTTTTAAAAGTATTTGTTTCCGCGTAAAGATTAAATCGGAAGTATTTTATTTTAAGGTTCCCGGCTCCTGGTCATGGCACTTTAGTTGCTTCGTCCTTCCGATGAGATGTTAAGCCGTAGGTGATGTGTGTTGTGTAATGCACGTAAATGAACCCAGTACACCTATCGATAAGAGAAGGGGTTTTCCCTGGTGTTTTTTGGCATGGTTGGCTGCAGATTGCACCGCATCACCTTGTAAACCCTTAAAAGGTGCTATATAAATGAGTCTCATAATTTAAACAAAGCTCTGCATACCTGCCTTAAAAATAACGAATGCTTTGAGACACCAGTCGAGTGTGATGAGGTGCTATATAAGAACTGCGTATTATTATTATTCTGAAAGTGGAAGCTTTCAAGTTACCAATCAACCAGCACACTGAGAGAGTGTCCATCATCCCAAAAGTGTTACAAAGCCTTGTATTCGTTTATGGTCAGATGGTTGTGTGTATTTCAAAGTATTCCTGTGTATGATAAAACACTGCATGAATACACCAGATGTTGTGAGACATCGCCCACAAACACCTCCATTGGGTATGAACCCCTGGCCTTCTGTACTCCAGTGCTGTGCAGAATACTATTTCGAGGTGACTGTGTTTTTTAAATGCCTTTTTATCATAAACCCAAAATGAAAACAACAATTATTCATACTAATAAAAAAAGACAACATTCTGTTCTGATTGTACCCACAACTTTAGACAGCTTTTTGATAAGAACACTCATTTGACTAAATGTATTCATGTTTTTCCTCCCAACAGAATAGTTAACTTTCGTTTGGGGGAGGAGAGAAGACAGATCGGAAAGCAGATTTTCATGGAAAGTCCTTGGGTAGGATTACCTGTTCAGCCTAAGTCGTCTCAACTCCGTTTGGCTGGGAGTGTAGGGCAAGGAAGCCCTTTTCCCATGAAAGTCTGGCACATCAGGGGAAAGAATATGTCGCGAACTTGAGGCGTTGCTCATTTTAATCTTTTGAGTCTCTTTACACTACAGTCAGAGACATTCACTGTGTGAATCATACCTCCATTAATGCTGTTTGTTAAGCTAAAAGTAAAAGAAACAACAATAACAATCATAATTCTGCTTTTTCTTATTCTAAAATAACTGCCAAATGAATACTAGCAAATTAATATTTGCTAATCAACAACCACCAATAATGAAATACATAAGTATCTTAATTATTTACGGCTGAAAAATGATTGGTTTGGGAAAGAAACAATTTTTATGGGAAAAGCCCCCCCCCCAGCAAGCTTGTCCCGAACAAAGCCCCCCCCCCCCCCCGATAAAAAGTTACCCACCAACAATTAAAGTTGCCCTACTCTATAATAGGTTGAATGACTGTGAATGAGTTTAAGGATTTTTCAACAGTTTTTCTGGCATAGAGACAAGCCTTTTCATTTTATTTGTGCGTTCTTTTTCTAACAAATATGAACGTTGCTGTTTTTACTCCATCGAGGCCATTTTGCATATAGGCCTACAGCTAAACTCAAAACACAAACTCAAAAAAAGTAACCCTTTCTTACATATTTAGAGGCATATATTTCTACTATTTGAATGCTGTGTCACAAGGGTTGTTATTTTACGTGATTATTTTGACAACATTACTATTGTTAAAGGAAAACGCCATGGTGTAGATGGTAAATTTTGGGAAAAAAATATCCAATGCCATCTTTTTAATCTTTTAATCATCCTTTCTTAAAGAAATCTCTTGTGCAATATTATTCCTGAACTTTTAGGTCAGCAAAGGGGGGAACTCTCTGTTGGGGGACGAATTTATTGCGGGGCGACTTTTTGTTTTTGTTGACTTTGCTAATAATATTAATAAATAACATCAGTGAATAGACCGATCCATTAAGCCCCGCCCCTAAACATATTGACTAATCACAGCACTGGCTAAATCACCACTGTACATGGGGGGGCACAATCAATGTGCGTCTCTTCACTTCAAATGGGCACGCATGTTTACATTTGCCAATAATAGGATTTTTATCGTGTCAGACTTTTGTCGGACTCTCGGTGGCGTACCCTGGGCTGTGATTGGTCAACACGGCTCCGGTCAACATGTATGGGGACGGAGCTTAATAATAGCATTAATAGATCGGTCTATTGTGAACATAGTCAGCCAGTCAGCCATCAGCCATCATCATTCATGATTTCTATTCTATTCTAGGGGGGCGCGAGACGTGCTGGCTGGGTGTACATCGTAAATAATTGTATTTACACAGAGTCTACTACTACTAAGTAAGTACATACCTGTCTAGATGTACATTATGCGTCTGTCTCTTTTCCAAAATTTTACGAAAAAATGATAAAAAATGTCAAAAATAGGTGGAACTACGTGAGCATTTCGTACTTGACACGACGTGCAGCAACCAAAAACATTCTTTAATTCTCAACCAGGTTGATTCTTTCCAATTAAGAATACAAGATCGTTTTCAGGTGTTTTTACCAAACGGGAAATTCTGAATTGTATTGATGCTTGCGGGGACGATCGAATGTTAATAGGCTTTTTATGCAACGAGGTTGAAAAGAAACAATGTTAACCAGATTAAGAATACTTTACTAATTGTGGATATAATATACAGCATTAGCAAACATTTCAATTCAAGTTGTAGTGGTGGATCACTTGGTCGTCGTTACTTGTCTGCTGCTCTTTCGTATCGTGACCGTTCTCCGATGGTTTGGATCCACTGACACTGTTGTTAACATTTCTTTGGCACAAAAGGTGTTGTTTATAGCAAGTATCATTTTAATAATTGAATGATAAGCATTGGTAAATGAACAATAAAAATAGTGTCACTGTCCAAACAACGACATTATTGATTACTTTACTAAGTATACTATTTCTAAAAATAGTAGTATAGTAAATCAGTGTCATTGTTTCATTAACGTTGTTAATAATGTTATTAATATCGACCCCTTGCATATGACGCGTCAAAGTCACACTCTTATTCTCAAACAGTGCCATCACTGAGGCTCCAGATCATTGGACTCCAGCTGCTCTTGGGTGCATAAAAGGGATGCTGGTCATCTCGCCCCCAAACACTCTCGCCCCCAACAATCTCGCCCCCAACAATCTCGCCCCCAAACAATCTCGCCCCCAGCCTTTGACAATCTCGCCCCCTGACAATCTCGCCCCCAAACAAAGTCGCCCCCTGATGATGACTGGAAGTTCTGATGACTTACGGTGTAAACTTAGAAATTAATTGATGGGAGATGTTGTCGCAATGCTGTCAAAAACTTGTATGATATTTTGTCAGAAAAGTATCGGCTTATAATCATCCACTGAACGAAGTTTGAGAAGGGTATTGAAAAATCACAAGAAAAAAGGGTGAAATGCTCTGCAACTAATAACCACCGTCCCATTGATCTCTTCCACGGCGGCGGACTTTTGTTTGCGATCGATCGATTTCGGTAATCAGTGAATCAAATCAAAGTGGCATTTTTCAATGTGCACCCCAGCTTATTTATATTAATTAATTATTTTTATTCAAAAGTGAGAGACAATTTTCAATAAGAAATCACAGAACATCTTAACAACAACATGTACCATTCCTTACTACGAGGGAGATCATTCACATATTCTTTGTTTTTTAGTTTACGCATTTTCCTTTATTTTCGAAATCGACTTTAAGTGAACACTTCATTAACTTCATCATGGTTAAAAAGTCGACTTTTCCAATTTTTTCTTCAGATTGTCAGGGGGCGACTTTGTTTGGGGGCGAGATTGTCAAGGGGCGAGATTGTCAAAGGCTGGGGGCGAGATTGTTTGGGGGCGAGATTGTTGGGGGCGAGTTTGTTGGGGCGAGAGTGTTTGGGGGCGAGATGACCGGCCTCCCATGCCTCCCATAAAAGTGTGCGCGTAATAATGTGCGCGTGCCCTCAGCGTACTACTGTACTACTAGCACTAGCAGCAGTGTTGCACATTATGCAAGGGGTCTATAATCAGGAACATGATGAAGGTTGAAATAGAAGGAATTGCAATGAGAGACCACTCCTATTAATGCTCGTTAACTAGCACTTCTGGCTTTAGTGCAGCAGATTAATTGTGTTTAGTGCACAAGATCTCTCGATGTGATTTGGCCGGCCACTTTCCTTGATACTGACAAAACACGGAATCAAGTGAAGCAAAAAGTTGTTTTCATCTTAATTTTTCCAACAGTTTTGATTGATAAAGCATCATGTGTGCAAACACAGCCTTCCCACAATGCATTGTGACTGCAAGGCTCAACTCTGTGTTGATTTAAAATTATGTAGGCTATCTATTCATACTGGCCATTGTTAAATTTTCTAATTCCACTTACCAAATTCCCCCCAAAACAGGCAGATTGTCATAAACTAAGCCATAGGCCTACTAGGGCTACCTGGTACTAGTAGCCTAAACATACATAATTTATTAAAGTTTAAACCCCGATATAGCATTTTACCAACTAACTGCTATCATAAATAGTATCAACTAGCCCCACCAACAGTTAGTTTGGCACAGTTTTTGACAGGCAGATTGTCAAAAAATGAGCCATACTAGTGAGACTACCTATCAAAGCAGCAATAGACCGATCCATTAAGCCCCGCCCCTAAACTTATTGACCAATCACAGCATTGGCTAAATCACGACTGTACACATGGGCGGCACAATGTGAGTCTCTTCAATGCCACACTGCACGACATGAACTCGCGCTATAAGTATACGCACGCATGTTTACATTTTCCAATAGGATTTTTATAGTGTCAGTCTTTTGTCTGTCAAGGCTGTGATTGGTCAACACGTATGGGGGCGGGGCTTAATGGATCAGTCTACCTAATTCGCATAGGCCTACATGTAGCCTCCACATGAACCATTGGTAAGCAGTGCACCATGTGCCAGGCACTGAGAATACACAGGGTCCCAGCTCAAATGGTCGTAGGTTGTTAACATTTTGTACCAAAAATGATGATGTGAGAGACCTCTGTCAAACTTTTTGGCAGAAATTACAAGGCGAGGTCCTTATCATCATATTGGAATTGCCTGGCTGAAGTGGTTTTTTCATATAAAGAGCTAAATGGAAGAGGCCATTGTCAGATCAGGAGGAAGTTTTTTGTTCCATTTATAGATTCATGAAAGTGAAACTAGCTGCAATGATAACAAACCTGTTAATAATTAGACACAAAATTATAATCACTTCAAACATTTATAATATTAAACATTGTTTATCAGATCTCCTTTCTGAAACTCGGGAAAACTTCCTGATTGCATATTATTTTCTCAACAGCTCTAATTATCCATGGTTTCTTTTACAATGTGCAGCTCTAACATCCTTCTGAAGCAAAATGTCCGGGGTTGCTGCATCGCTGCGATCTCCTAAAAAAGAGACTTTTAATTTTGGTCCATGGACGATCACATCAGTGAAAGGACACATTCTGAAGTCTGACCAGCTTGAGAGGTAATTATTTATGCTAAGCCTTGGACTATAATCTGACACTATTTATTGTGCATGATTCAGTTAAATCCTACTAAAAACATGTTACATTTAAGGTAATAGTCATAAGTCAAAAAGTTGTACATTACTGGTATTTTAATTACATTTATGCAACAGTGTACTTCTCTAACTGTGGTCTGCTGGCCATTTGCCAGTTAAAACACCTGAGAACCAGTCAAACTTCTGGCCAAGTGGTCAATCTGACTGCTGTATTGTTTCCCAAAGCCATATGATTGTCCATAAGTGCAAATTCAAGTCTGATTAGACAATCTTGAACTTAAGGAGCCTTTAGATATGGACTGGTGAAAAGCTATCAGAATGTAAAAAAGCTGTTCAGCACCAATTGTAGAATCATCCCAACAATAGTTAGGCCCGGGTCCAATTATGGTGTTATGGTTTGGACGGCCCAACTATACTTTAGATTGCCAGCACACAGCATAGTACGCGTGTGGACCCATGCATTGAGATGACGTCATCAATTAGTACAAGGGCTGCACCTGGAATGGAAGTGACGGAAGTCGGGTTATTTATGAAGTTTATCATTCTTTTTAAAGGTTTGTATTTCTTCGATCGTCTTCTCAGGCCCCAAACTTTCTCATCAAAGTTCCTTATACTAGAAAAGCTTAGAGAGACTGTAGCTGAGAATGGTTCTGCTGATCCCATGCATGGGTTATTTAAAGCTCGGAATCCCCGCTAGTGTTTAGCTGTCCCAACTGTAACACAATAAATTGGTCCGGGCGGAACAAAAGCCATGGCTTATCACTCATGACCAGAACAAAATTATTGAAAACCTGAACTTTTTACAAACAACAGAATAACTGACGGAGTTTGTTGCTTTTCAGATACCATCAAGAGCTGGAACTGCCCCAGTTACCAGAGATGGTGTTTGGAGACAATGTCCTCAAAATTGAAAATTCCCAAGGGTTTGGCATTGAATTCAATGCATTTGACGCCATGAAACAAGTTGATGCCCACAATGACCCCATCAAGGTTGCTGCAGCACAGAAGTGGCAAGAGGCAAGGTACAGTAATGAAACCCAAATTTGGCTAATTTGTAACATGTTTCCTTTCTTTTTTGGGGAGATGGAGAGGGGAAGGTGTTTGGAGAGTCTTGGTTCAGGGAAAGAAACCCAAATTTGGCTAATTTGTAACATGTTTCCTTTCTTTTTTGGGGAGATGGAGAGGGGAAGGTGTTTGGAGAGTCTTGGTTCAGGGAAAGAAACCTCAGACCTTAAACCTGTCTTAAAGGGATAAGGCTGAAAGAAGTACTTGCTTTGTTGCTTTAGAAAAGTTCATGTAAACTTTTTCTCAAATTAAATATTGTTATCTTTGAATTTCTTTTTGTTTATTTGTAGAAGTGATTGTGAATTTATCAACAAAGTTGTGAAGCCCTTTGATTGGACATACACAACAGACTACAAGGGGACTCTACTTGGAAACCTTCAGGTGCTGTTTGTAAAATTAAACACTGTCTCACAAAACAAATTAATTTTCTGTTTTGATAATTTGTCATTTATATTTACCATACACGTTGGTATCCTGTTGATCTGCTTTGTTTTGTCTTTGACTTATTTTAAACTTGAGTTGTATTCCTAGAGGGATGATTAGGGAATAAGGTTGGCTCAGTAGTTTCTTTCCCTGCCTTCCACTTCTGCGGACCCCGGTTTGAATCCTGCCTTGGACCACTGATTTGCATGTGGATTGGGTTTTCAGTCCCTGACTAATTGCGTGGGTTCTCACCATTTGGTGTATTCCTCCCACATCTAAAACAGAACGTTTCTTTATCGTCTTCTTTAACACATCCTGCTGTTAGGCATTTGCGCTGTTGGATGTGTAATAAAATAATGTCACATAGTGCAACATCCATGACCGTCCTGACTTAAATACAATTCTGAAGGGCTGGACCATTCAGCCAGTACACATTGTTCAAATGTAATTTAAAGTGGACTTGCCAACTGAAGCGTACTCCAGCTTACTCTTTCTATTATGCCTGGTCAACCAACTGCGTTATTACTGTTTTAGACATTGCCATGTACCTTTAAAGAATCAAATGGAGTTGCAGATGTCTTAAGTCTGAGATTTAGGCATTTTATTTTTGATTTAAACAGTTTGGGGAATTGTTACAAACACCACATTAACACAATTCTGTCATGGGTCATCTAACGGCTTACTTTGTTCATATTCCTTTGTAGGTTTCACAAACAGAGCAAAAGATAGACATGGAGAAGCTGAAGGTACGAGAAAAGATTCATTTCTATGAGGAGATGATGCTATTTGAAGATGAGCTTGCAGATAATGGGTGTGCATCACTTATTGTTAAAATGGTAAGATAATCCTTAACAAATGTCATGTCTCAATGCAATGCAAGGCTGATTTCAATGTGAAAAAACACATGGCCTCATAAAATAGTATGATCTTACACCATAAACACAGACAGACACAACCTAAGCTTGCTGCTTTGAAAACCACAAATGCAGTTAAACAATCAAGGTCATGCGATGGGCACTGCGAGACGATTAAAAAGTTTGTCCCATGATGCACTGCGAAAAATGCCTATCCTAGGAAACTGTAGAGGGCCCACTGTATTGGTGACAACCCGTATTGAATATGATTTTTGTATTATTTCAAATTGCTGAAATTATTAAACTGCTCAGTGTTACTCTAAACATTATTTGGATTAACTTTCAATAATTCCCCAGACTTCACATCTTGACAAGAGATCTTGTCACCTTCCACTCCCATTCCCCTTCCTTGTGCACTACTTTATTTCATTGTTTTAATTGTTGCTCCACAGCGAGTCATGCAGTCATGTTTCTTCATTTTGTTGAGATTCTTTCTACGGGTGGATGATGTTCTTGTACGAATGAATGACACAAGAATTTATCATGAGGTAAATCCAGTTCTTATTCAATCTTATGAATTAAAGTAAAAATTGTTTTTGATAAGAATAAGTTATTCTAGATAGAAATATATGTATTATATCTTTTTGGTAACTTGGGAACATTTGGTAACTTCTCTGAGAAGTGTATGCCTCAGCCACATATCAATTTAAGAGGTCACTTTTTGTCAAAGTTTATTTTTGTGTCGCTTCATTGCCGAGCAGTCTCTGAGTTATCAGAGTGTGGGTTCAATTCCCGGTCATGACACTTATGCCCTTGAGCAAAATACTTAACCATGATTGCTTCTCTTAACACAGGTGCATAAATGGAAACCTGTGAGGGCTGAGGTAATAATGTCTTGGATTAAATTCTTGGTGCTAATATAAGCAGCTTGAGGTTGTACGCTCCCCAGAGAGTTGAGAAAGTGAGGAATGTTCTAAGTATGCTTGATGAACAGGGATAATGATGTTGTATAGCGTCTTAATCTAGCTACTAGGATATGTGGACTATATAAGTGTTGTTATTATTGGTATTGTTTATCAAGGTAACAAATGAAGGTAAGAAAATGAAAGTTACAAATTTCCACAAACTAATTTCACAAAAACTTCTTTTTTTTCAGGCTGGGGAGAGTTACATACTACGTGAATTCAGCACAAGGGAAAAGGGTATCCCGGATCTGAAGGTGGAACCATCCCTCTATTCCAATCCCACTGAGCTTGCTGAACATTTAGATATTGCAGTACAACAATATGAAAGGATAGACTTCCCTATCAACAATGAACAAACATGACATCTCTACATGTAGTTAGTTTTTCTTCAAGGTGCAAATTTTGATAGAGAGATAAAAGCCTTTATCGGGATGACTAATTTGTCTCTATCCTGTTCGTAAGTGTGATGTAATTTCACTGTAAGCCAAGCTCCCTTTACACAAACTGGCTCAAACAATTGCCATAAGCCAATAGGAACTGTATTGTGCTAGTTTTAATTTCAAAGATTTGTGTATGAAATAAGTAATTTTTAGTATCGCACTTTGATTTTCAGAGCCTCAATGTCCTCTCAGAAATACCTTTGAATAATGACAAGAGTGATTTTTGGTGAAACTACACACAAACGTGTGCCAGCTTTAGAGCCAATAGTAGCCCAAATCTTGTATGTGCAGCAGTTACAGGTGCGTGTGACGTTATTGATTTACCAACACAACAGAGGACACTTGAATATTACTCAGATTCTGTATGGGAACATTTTAAGGGACACACAAGCCAAAACCTTCTGAAGCAGAAATTGCTAAGCAAGCCTATTTGCCTACCAGTAATTAGGGGGAACCCAGTACAAACAGTATACATTTCAAAACTGATAAGCTGATTATGTGAAACCAAATTTTCTGTGCCATATATTTTTAATATGATTTGGGGTTGAACAAAGAAAAATTGACTGAAGCGGTATTTGAACCTGCAACCACCAGCTTAACATACCAACGCTCTACCAACTGAGCTATCCAGCCCTATGTTGGCGGTCTCCCTATTGTATCAGTGTCTTTGGGGTGTGATCCCTGGCTTCACGGCAGTATCTGGTTGGGTTAGTATGGCCCGACTGGTACTCCCAAAGAAAGATATTGACAAAATAGAGAGAATGCCAACAGAGGGCTGGATAGCTCAGTTGGGACAGTGTCGATACATTAAACTGGTGGTCGCATGTTCATTCAATTTTTCTTTGTTCAACCCAAAAATTGATTTAAAATTTAACCATTTACCCTTTTGATTTATAGCGTGATGTTTTTAAACATTGGTAATATTCTGCATGACCCCCTTACCTTTACTAAATTCCTCATTTAAGAGTTCAGAAAAATCCCATGGAATTATTTCACTTTTTGTTTACCAGGGCAACATTTCAAGCTGATAATGTTACAAGTTTTTTTGTTCAAATGAAGTACCTGTATGTACGTCAGTATAGCTTTGCTAAGTCCTATCATTAAGGTTTTACAATTGTTTTTAAGTTTGTTCATACAAAAAAAAATGCCTGTATTGTATATATGTATGTGGTTTAATTGTGGAGAACTCCTAAATGAAACAAATCGATGACAAGAAAATTTGAATCTTTAACTTAATATTAGCTTGTTTTATTGGCTTGTCTCTTGCTTACAACACATAGCAATCAGTGACAGTCAATTAAAACACTGAAAAAACATTAATACTAAAAAAAACATTTATAATCAACAGAAACTACGTAAGTCTTTTGTGTTCAGAGTTGTGTAATGGAGACGGTTTCAACATACCAGGTACTGGACATTTAACTTGTTTTTCTGTAGTACCTCTTATCAATGGTGGGCCTGATACTTCAGTGGCAATTGCCTCCAGACCCCTGGGGATTGCCTTGGTGCCCCTTAAAATGTTCCAGTACAAAATTTCCCCGCATAGAGGTGCCCTTTACTAAGGAAAAACTGCCTTGCCCTTCCGAGGGTGAAGCATCAGGCCTGCAATGGAAATTTGTACCATCACATAGAACTTGGTTGTTCTCATTTTAACACTACATGTACCTTTAAAAAATGTCCATATTATAACAAAACACAAATCGAACAATGCAGTTAGGACCCAATCATACACAATGCATATGAAATCAACTTCTGAAAGTATTTTGTTACTGTGATACAACATTCAAGAAATCGTATTATTAGTTGGAATAAATTGCTTTATATCTTGCTTTACAAAAATGTAACTACAAGACACCACTAAGTAAAAATGATACGTTTACTGTATTTAAAGAAGTAAAAGGATACTTTTTCTGAATGAGATGCTACTGTAGCACCCATATGTTAATAAAATAGTCAGATTATACCTACTGATGTCTGTTGGAACCCTTGCCGCCATCAGGTTTTTAGCACCAATGGTATTAAACAAATGCGAAAGAAAATTAACAACTTATTAAAATGACCAAACAAAAAAACTTTGTAATTACTTGAGTTGCTCACACAATAAAGATCATTTCTTGTTTGAACAATGAGTTTTGAATCTTTTGTTTCTTATAAAGATGTACTTTAAATATTTGCATTATTTGTTTTTATTTTAAAAGGGGGGGGGCAAAGAGTTGGGCCTTTTACTTATTTATGACCCAGACACAAACATTTCAAGCAAATTTTTAAAAATCATAGAAAACATAATTTTGATTAAAGAGACATTGATGTTCAAATTATTTGGACAAGACAGTTCCACAGACAAATTATTCATTCATGCCATAAAAATGTTCCAAATGTGGAGTGTCGTGGCGAGGCGGTCTAGTCTACAGAGTGTAGGTTCGAATCCAGGCCTGGCCAGCCGCAACACTTGTGTCCTTGAGCAAGACACTTTACCATAATTGCTTTGTCCTTCGGATGAGACGTTAAGCTGTAGGTCCCATGCACTAGGGTAGTGCACGTAAAAGAACCCAGAACACTTATCGTGAAAGAGTAGGGGTTTACCCCGGTGTTTCTGGTTCAGATAGTAAGCATCCTTATCTACAGGTTTCCTCAGGCTTCCAAGCTACATTGATTAAGTTCGCTTTTGAGGCATCCTTGGTTTCATTATCAACAATTAATGATAATAATAATAATAATAATAATAATAATAATAATAATAATAATAATAATAATAATAATAATAATAATAATAATAATAATAATAATAATAATAATAATAATAATAATAATAATAATAATAATAATAATAATACATGATAAATAATAATACTAAACAACTCCAGCCGATTAATTTTGTTGTTTACAGGTGGCAAACACAAAAGCATGTTATGGGAAGCTTTAACTTGCACATTTTGTTTCTGTACAAAGTACAAAGAGATTTCTTTCGTTTGACGGAGCACTAAGATTCATGTCTGCTTGGCAAATTTTTCTTTTAAGTTCAAAAATTCTCTATGCTAAAAAATGTATTTACAAGAATGTACATTTCTTTTTTTTAAGCATGAATACTGTTTTTGTTTTTAGCTATTACTAAAACTTGTCTGTTCTTTCATTACAATCGTGTGCATTAATACAAAAGGTTTGCTTTATTATTTTACACACTTTTTTCTTCGTAAAATAACCTTCATCTGAAAACACCTCAAAATTCCTTTTTGAAACAACATCTTAGTTACTTTTTGACTTGCTTCTATTATAGGTTTTCCCAGTCAACTTTAACAAAATTCAGTCAATTTAACACCCGGCTCATTCAATTTTGTCTGAAAATTAGTGCTCTGTTGCATCAGCATTCAACAGTCAAAAGAGGTAATTCAATTTCAACAGTACAGGAATCACTGGTCAAATAAGATCATTCAAATTCAAGAGGTCGCAAAGATCATTCAATTTTGCAAAAGCCAACAGCAAGTGGCTTGTCAACCATTCAATTTCAACAAATGTAAATACCGTGGGTAGCAGAAATTCAACTGAAGTTTTGAATGTCTATAAATGAAATGAATGACTGAATTGAATCTGAATGAGAAGTAAACGAAATTCAAGATGGGTTGTTTAGCATCAGATTTGATCATGGCTAGATCAACATTTCTGCTTATAGACCTCTGAAAAAGGGTACAATGGACTATTGCTGTGCTACTTTTTACAGTCAAAAATTTTTATGTAATTTACTGCATATCATAACTATAGCTAGTCATAATTTAAATGTAATCTGAAACCCCCAAAATATGGCCAGGGTAGCTTTGTACACTGATGTAATGCAGATCTGCACAACATCTATGTCACTGCATATTCATTCTAGACAATGTGTTGCATTACACACACCATTAGTTTACGAAACTGTGGTTATGTGAGCAGATTTGGTGGTTGACAAAACATTTGAGTAAATTTGGAAAAAGTTTAAAGATCAATAGGCTAGCACACTCAATGTGATACTTTACTGTTTACACTGTCTTAAAACAACAGTCCCATATGCCTCTGTGCACATGCCTAAGTACCCTATTAAAAAAGTCAACCATTTTGGTTTGGCTCTTTACCATGGGATGGTTGTTTTGACCCATGAAGAGTCAAGTTTAAGACCTTCGCCATTCTTAAGCTGTGTCCAAAACAACTTAAGCCAATGGCTGCAGCTATAGCCCATGACAAATAGGTACATGACCATCTAGTCTAAACCCTCTTTTCACAAAGGAATTCATTCTTGTAATTCAAGAACAAAACCTGTACATTCATTTATGGAAAATGCTTTGTACCAGCCTACCAGATACACATAAGGTATACAAACGTTACTGATAACAACCAATAAGTATCACGTATATGTTAAAACAACAAACACACAATTGTTTAAAATGTCACGGGAAGGGAAGGTATACCATTTGTAATTGGAACTTTTCTTCATCTCAGCTCTTAATTTTAAACAATTTTGTGCTTATGTTCTTTAATGGACAACATTTTTTAGATTATAAACAAATTAGTTATTTTGTTAACAACACAATAACACATTTCTTGTACCTTAACGGCAACCTGTATTAACAAAAAATACACAAAGCCAAAAATCAAACTACTCACTTTCAGTTTACTCTATCCCATTTGGCACAACTCACATGTGTATACAGATGAAAATTTCATTTCTAATGATATCACCGAATGACTTTCATGAAAATAAACTTTTCCCCATCAAAATTGTCAAGATTAATTAGATCATTAGATGTAGTGTTGATAAATAATTGGAATCAACTCTGTGAGGCTGCAAAGCGTAAAAATTTGTTTAGCAAATGTTTCCTGCTTGGCTGCTTAAAATGAAGAAACAAGCCAAAGTATGTGTAATTCAAATGACAAAATTGCTGGTTACTTATAAAACCTAATAAGCAAACTGTTCTACTTTGCAATTTTAATGTTCCTAGGTTGGCCCATTTGTAGAAGTGTGTAATTATAGACTCATGTGTTTCCTGGTAACTTTGGTGGTAAATTTGGGGACATATTTGTTGGCAGTATGTTCTTGGATAAGTTGGGATGCTGTAATTTTTGTGGTAAGCTCATTGGACGGGGGCAAGTCTGGCGCATCAAGTCAGTCTTGGTCTTGTAGTATTCTGTCTGAGCTTTCATGAGCTCCATTTTGACGATGTGCTCCTTGATCATTATGGTCAGTTTCCTCTTGCGGTATTCGTCAGTGGTTCCAGTAGGTGAAGAAGACCTCCGCTTCAGTGAACGCTTATCTTTAGGAGAAAAGGCCGCTGAAGATGTTGATGGGATACCTAGTGCATGAACAAAAGATTATCACATCGAATGATGGATATTGCAGATTTTAGTGAAGTAACAAGTACAAAGATTATATTTTGACGTACAATTACAGCACGATGAATCAGTATGGGGTTGGTTGAAAGTTTTAAGTTAGGTTCTGCAAGGTTTGTTTTGAGATGGCTTACCATTTGCTGGGTCTTGAGCGTTGTCTTTCTGCACGTTTTGCTCACTGCAATCCTCAGCTGATGATTTGTCATTTAGATTAGCCACAGTTGATTCAATCATCTCTTGTGTCTCATTATTGATTAAAGCTGGCAGAGGTCCTTCCATCAACCCTGTATTCCTCCTGAAGCGAACTGAAATGAGTAAAGAGTAAAGGGTTGACTGATTCAACCAGAGGTACATGTACATGTATGCATGCTGAGAGTCAGTACAGGGCTGAAATTTGACTGACTGAGCCCTTATTTTGACCTTCGAAACCCCAGGCTTTTTGTCTTTGAGAGAGCAATGCTGTTTTCACTTTGCAAAAGGCACTTCCAGTGGAAAATCTTTAAGTCTATGGGAACTTTTGAAGGGGCACCAAGGCCAAAACCAGGGGCAGCAGAGGCCATGGCCATCGTGGCCTCTGTGTAACTCCAGGCCTGTAACTCCTTATAAAAGTTCTAATAACAAGTAAAAAGAGAACTTCTGAGAATTCATTGGTATAAAAATTGGCATATTATTCTGAGGAAAACAAACTTGAATTTTGAGCTGAAAGTAAAATTGAGTTAAAATAATAAAGATACAAATAATAAACATTATATAGTATACATACATCTGTATAGGGCTTTCTACAGACATTTCAAAGTGCTTTCGGTTGTGTGAATAATCATTATCTGAGTTTTGAATGAGTGGTTGGAGGGTGAGTTTTTGATGTGCAGAGGGAACCTGTCCCAGAGTACCCCGAGCAGCCTCACTAAACGCTCATTGACAGTACCAGCAGGTGTTTATGCAAAATATGTTTCTATAATTCATCCCAGTTTTCAATTTTTGTCTTCCTATGTGAATTTTGCAAAGCTAATTGATTAGCACATAGTGGTTCTTTGTATGATGGAAAACCGTTCACTATTAATAAAACTGTGAAATTGACTCAAATGAAACTCTTACCAGCTTGGATTAAGTTGCGATGTCGATCTTTACATTGTTGTACCGTCTTCAGATTAGTGTCACCAGAAAATCTACGCAAAAGTATCAAGAAACATTGATAATTAAAAATAAAAAGATAAGCTATTGAACATTAATTAATGACATAAACAAACTACTTTTTCAATTTAATAATTCCTTGTTACGCGAATGCTTTATAACTCATATAAGGATGACATCAGAATTTTAGATACACGTAAGCAATGGATGTAAATTATCTTAAATGACTATATATTTATCACATTTTTAATCATTTGGTGTGTAAATCCCAGCAAATTAAGGGGTCGATTTTCCTGAGAAAATATTGAGTAAAAATGTGATATTTTCAGGGATTTTGTGCACATTTCTGCATGCCCATTCAAAGGAAATATTTTAAGGGACAACTGGTATTTTTGCTAGTATAATAGGCCTGAACTATGAAAGGCTAGCTTCCAGATGCAAACAGCCTCACTTCTCACTTATCGTTAGCACATACCTTGCCTACAACTCATGTCAGATTTTGAATATGTTTAGCTGAGATTTAGACTGCTAAAAATGGTGAATGAATAGAGTATGGACATGATGGATGCGAGAAATATTAAAAGAAATTTTGATTCAAAATGATCACTCTTTTGTGTCTTCAAACCTATTGCGAATTTCCCAATTCCCATTTGATAGATCATTTAGTTAATTTATTGAAAACTATCCGAAGAACTAGAAGCAAACAAAGAAGTACACAATGTGATACCACAAAAAGGAACCGAACTGAAGAAGCACTCACGCGTTGACACAGTCCCGTATACGTTCCCACGCTGCAAGCTTTTGCTGCCTGTTCGGCACGCCTTGAGCACGCACTGTACCATCCAGTATGTTCTTTTCTGTTGCAAAGGCCGTCGCAAGTGCCACATCCATTGTCGAAGTAAACGGCGAAGCTTTCCGTTTTGCCAGAGCTTCACTCGAAGTTGTACTTTCATTTTCAATCATTTCGGTATCTGCCTGTTGTTCCATTATTCGTTGCAATTTGTTAGCAGACGACAGACCCAAAAGTTGATGAAATACTGCTTATTTTTTCGTGCTAAGTGCTTACGAATTTGTTGATTGTTTAGCGAAAAATTAAGCAATGGTTAATCTGTTACAGCGCCCTCTTTGACCTATGAACTGAAATACAATATGGCAGCGCCCTTGGGCGAAATGGTGCGGAATGTATCAACACACATAATATTTGTTGGAATTAGGTAGTTACAAACAACACAATCAATCATGAAACCGAAACGTAAAAAGCACAAACCAGTAACAGAAGATTCAATGTAAGTTGACACGTTTATTTACCAACATCTAAGTATTTCTAACTCTAAGCATAATTTGTACGAGTCGTACGACAGCCAGTGAGTACTGAGTGTAATGTTCACTGACTGCAAGTTAACGAACCCATTGTTTTATAGTGTTGTCGAACACAAACAGAACTGCATGTACGCATGCATTATGTGTACAACTGTGCACCAGCGACTCATTGGCGAAGGTCATATGTTGGTACAAGTACGCTGCCTGCTGCTGGTTTGTGTTCATGGTCATGGCGCTGTGTGGGATGAATACCATCCAGGTTGCCGCAAGTGCCTTGATGAAAGACTAAATAAAGTCAACAATGTCATGAGTTTATTCTGTTCTATTTTGTTTCTCTATGATATTTAGGCGAAAAATGCGGAAGAACAACAAAGTAATTTCAAAGCTTCACACACTCAACAAAGAAATTGAAAAGATTCAAGACCCTCAACAACCAAAGAAGTCCAGCAATTTCCAGAAGGTTCAAATCCTGAAGAAACATATAGAGCAGGTATAATTTTAATTGATGCAGTATGCAAGATTTGATATTAGTTTTGGGTTGAGGTTTTTTTTGTGGATTTTCATCATTGAAATATTAGATTGTTCATTTCATTAAATGCACAATGTTGTTGTTGTTTATTTTTCTTTATCAGCTTGGAGGGCTGGATGCCTACCAGATTGCATCTAAACAGGGAGAAGTCCGCCATGGTAACCTCAACACGACCAAATGGGTTCTTCAGAAATTAAAAGAGCATAACATAAGAGTGGAAAAGGTTTCTAAGTCTTTTTGATATGTTTTGTTTATGAGTACTCCTAGAACTATGAGGTTCGTTCCGCTATCGTCTCCACGAGCCTCATAGAGTGATATGTACAAAATCCTATTCGAAACTTTCTGCCCTTCACGTTTACATGGCTACAGTTCTTTTTTGAAATCAGATCTCGCCAAAACTAGGCTCTATGTGTTCTTTCAACTCTGATCGAGCGTTGCACTGGTCCAGAAAATCCACTCCGCAAACTAAAAGTTGTTAAAAAGTGATAAATTCTCACCGTAATTTAGATCCCATTCAAACAGTATTGCAACAAATATGGCGACCGGAGTTGCAAAATTAACTGGTATACTGCTATGCGGTGCGCTGGTCCTATGGGCTGGTTCCGCGCACCAGTTAATTTACAAATTTTTAAATTAACTGGTACGCGGAACCAGCCCATAGGACCAGCGCACGGCATAGCAGCATACCAGTTAATTTTGCAACTCCGGTCGCCATATTTGTTGCAATACTGTTTGAATGGGATCTAAATTACGGTGAGAATTTATCACTTTTTAACAACTTTTAGTTTGCGGAGTGGATTTTCTGGACCAGTGCAACGCTCGATCAGAGTTGAAAGAACACATAGAGCCTAGTTTTGGCGAGATCTGATTTCAAAAAAGAACTGTAGCCATGTAAACGTGAAGGGCAGAAAGTTTCGAATAGGATTTTGTACATATCACTCTATGAGGCTCGTGGAGACGATAGCGGAACGAACCTCATAGTTCTAGGAGTAGTTTATGAGGGGCATAGTAATAGTATAGTGTCAGGCAACAGCGTGTCGCTCACATTACACATCAACCCTCCTAGCTTCTGTCTGATTATTCACTATCTTCCACTGTGGTTTTGTCTTTAATATGATACCATGTGATGGATGCATTTACACTGTACACACATTTACACAGATAGTTGTGTGCACAAACAACCCGTGCAGTTGAATGGTTTCAAATTATTGGTCATCACACTGGAAAATGTTACTAAGAGTAGGAGTGTTAGGGTTAGGGAAGATATCTCATAATTCTTGACCAAGTTTTATAAATTATTTGTTTGAACATTTGGGTTGTGCTTTTAATCTTGTTTAAATCCTTCAATGTGTTTTACATCAGGGAAATAAGTTCAAGCTTCTTGATGTGGGTGCCTTGGACTACAACTATAGTCAACAGAAGAAATGGATTGATTGTACTCCTATTGATTTGAACCCTCAGAACAGTCGTGTGATAAAAGCAGACTTCTTCACATTTCAGGTAAATACAGATAAATAACTGACCCCTGGAAGATAAAAGCATTTGTCTGCCCAGTTGAATATGAGGTAGCCTGCTTATCTTTACTCAGTTGCTGCCTTGCTTTATATTCACCCACAACCAAGGAAAATGCAAACTTGAAGAAAATCAAATCTTTGACCTCTATTTATCAATATCTCAGAGTCTGAATGTACAGACTGCATCAAAGTGCTTTTGTGTGGTACCAGAGTTTTGGTGCTTTCTTTAACCAGTTGCCACCAGGATTCTTTTATTTGTTCCCATCCCCCTGGCGGGATTATTTTGTCGGAATTGCAGGAATAATTTTTCTGCTAACTAAAGCACAGGAAAAGGCATGCTAACCTGCAGCACTTACTGTAACCAAATGAGCTGTAACAATGCAAACTCATGGTAAATTAGGGATAGCCGCCTAATTCTCTTGCTGACCTGTAAAATGAGTTTGTGCTTAAGCAAATTCTTCCACTGGAAAGCAGAAAAATCTGCTTACCATTCTGCAGCCCTATGAAATTGGCCCCAGATCATATAGTGAGCTGTTCAATCATTTGCTTCTTTTTGGAATCTTAAAGTATTACATTTTAATAATGGAAGATAATTATTTGTTTTTGTACATTTGTGATTGCAGAAAGACAACCCTGTCCAGTTTGATATCATTGTACTTAGTTTGGTTCTTAACTTTGTTGGCTTGCCGGAGAGACGGGGTGACATGCTGAAGAAATGCTGTGCCATATGCAGACCCAAGGGATACCTCTTTGTAAGTACATGTAGAATAGAACAAATTACTACACAAATATTGACTGCTTCTACTGCTATGGTCAAAACTAAGACTCCTGAGGTGATCCCAAGCGCATCCTATTTTCCCAAGGCGAAGCCAAAGGAAATTATAACAAGTAACTATAACTGGGATGATGGCTCTGAAAAGAGCCGTTGTGGTCTCGACGTTTTGAACAGTATACTCTGCTTCTCTTCAGGAGAACGCTGGACTACTGATGATGCTGAAGCTTAGGTAGGGCTGGAGGGATGCATGTTTAGGCAGGAAGCATCCAAGCTGTTCTTGATCGGTGATGCGTGGGAGTTTACTGTTGGCTGGATGTGTGTGTGTGCTGGAGTGTGTCAGTGTCGTGATGAGCCGCTGGAAGGGTGGACTTGAGTAGCGGTGACCAGATGTCGTTGATGAAAAGCCCGATGTCTTGTGGAACTGTGTTGTGGGACTTGATTTCAATGGCTTTCCTGACTCTGTGTTGGTGCCAGAACTTGACAGGGGCGATGAGTTTTGCTTTCTTCCAGTTGATGTGGTGGTCTTGTTTGTGAGAATGTTTGATGATTGTAGATTTTTCCAGGTGTCCTAGTCTGCCATGTGCTTGATGTTCTTTGATTCTGGCTTATAGGTTACGTCCGGTCTACCCGATGTATACATTACTGCATTCGCAGGGAATGCGGTAAAAACACCTGCCTTGTTGTATGTGTCTTTGTTGTCTTTGTGTGTCTGTAGTGATGCTTCAATCTTGTTTGGTGCTGTGTGGAAGGTCTTGTTTTGAGCTTGGCTGAAGACGTGCTTGAGCTGGTGTGATGCGTGGTTGATGTATGGAAGAGTGATAGTCGCCTTGAACTGTGGTCGTTCTTCTGGTGGGAGGCTTGGCTTGGTCTGGCTGAAATTGAAGTTCTTGTGTCCATTGAGCCATAGTGATGTCTCAATGTGATGAAGCTCCTGCTTCAAGCTGTGTTAGTCACAGGTACTGAAAGCATGGCAGACCAATGTATTCTGGTCGACAGACTTGAAGTGAGGATGATGGAAAGATGAACTATGAAGGTACCAATCTGTGTGTTTAGGCTTGCGATGTACTGTGGGCAAGGGTGCGATCTGTACGTGGGAACCCCAAAATGTTTGAACATGAGCAAAGCTTGGGTAAGCCCAGACTTTGGTCTGTTATTGTTGGTGCCACTTATGTAAGGTAATTATGTGTGCATGGGATTGGAACCAATAACCTTATGAATGCAAGTTGCTGTTTAATCTAGCCACAAACCACACTGCCATAGACATCAGTAAACTATTGTCAAAATTTGTTCATTTCTTTTCAGCATGTTTTATGTTCTGCTTCCCCTTCAAATCCCAGGTTATTCTGCCACTCGCCGTCTTGGAGAACTCTCGCTACATGGGCCATGACCTCCTTAATGACATCTTAGAAAGTCTTTGCTTCACTCTGATAACATCCCATAACAGTAGGAAGTTAAGCTTCAAGATGTACCAGTTCACAGGGGAAACTGGAAAAAGGAAACCCTTCCCCAAAACTCTCATCCGGAATGGGATAAAGTGTAATAATTTTAGTATTACCTTGAGCTGATCTCAATTTACCAAGTTGTTTTTATTTTTAGGATAGAGTACAATGTAAGTTAAGCGTCAGCTGCAGGTATATCAGCCAGGGCCCAGTTTCATAGAGCTGCTTAAGCACGAGAAGTAGCTAAGCACAAAATAAACATGCTTACCACAATAAGGTTACCAGCCAACACACCATGTCATAAGTACCATTTATGACTGGTATCCTGCTCCGTTTTACCAGCAGCCAAATTATTACTGTTTATCAGGTTAAACTCAGACCATTCTTCAAACTTTCTTAACTCCCTGGGGAGCATACAACCTCAAGCTGCTTGAATATTAGGGCTAAGGGGTTAATCCAACACAATACTATCTCATCCCTTGCAGGTTTCCATTTATACACCTTAGCGATGAGAACAAATTATATATAAGTTTCTTACTCTTGGATTCAAGTGTCATGAGCAGGATTCAAACCAACAGTCGGATGACTCATCCACTTCTTTGATGTAGTATGATTTGTAGTAATGCTTTGAAGTAATTTGAAGTAATCTTTTCAATTAGTTATTCTTAAAAGACCAATTCAATTTATAACAATTTGACAATATGTACAGTATGATCAGAACAGGAACAGATTGATTCTTTTAACAGTCACTGAATTCTTTTGAACAAAGATCATGTCCATGGTGTTGTCATATACCTCACTTAATTGGTTTTAGTGGTTAACATATATATGTACCCTAAAATTATGAAGTGTCTATCTAAATTAATGAATTGCTCAACAGGAAACCGGAATGTATTTCCAGACCAATAACCACAAAACTTGGGCAGGAAATCACATGCCAGAATTAGAGTTCAGATGTTCTTTCCATTTTCTGAACAGTAAATATCAAATTACATTGAAACTAGATAAGCCTTCTGTATATCTGATAACTTATTTCATCGTCCTGCTTTAATCTACGATTATTCCACAGTGATAAATTGTCATATTTTCAGACTGATTGGGTTGAAATGTGAGGCCATTGATTACCCTGTGTCAATTTCATACAGCTGTCAACTTAGCACACAAACTGTACAAATTCTTTTGCTTACTGAAATTGGTCCACAGGCTTAAAATACTTTTGTGTCTGTAACAGATTCCTTTTTTTGTGCTTAGTAAATCAGTTAGTTAAGTTATAATTTCTGCTTACAGCTGTGGTTACTAGTAACAGCTAGATTAATTTTTACATATACTCATGCATTTATTCAATTGTATATTTAGTTTGTCCAATGTAAATATAACTTTGGTTTTCAATGGCCAATGTCACTCACAGTTGAACATGAAATTATTTGTAATGGGTAAACATAAAATTTGTAATAATAATGTCAATAAATATATAATGATTAAATAAATATCTCAACATTAATCAACTTTGGTTGTAGTGCACTTTGTTATATGTATGATGTGATAATGTGATTATATGTTGTTTTATACCTCATGACCAACGTAAATGTCTTTTTTTTTAACCAGTCTACACAATCAACTTCCCTTTTTTTCACTTGTAAAAATATTACATTGATTTCTCTGACAAGAATATTTAAATATAATTTTGATTTTCTGAATAAATAAAGACTTTAAGCTATACAAATGTTAAAAGCACAGACAAATCAAGCTTGGGAGAAACATGACCTGTGAAAATGTCATGCAATAACTTTACTTAATAAGTAACAAACCACAATGCAAATAATACCGGAAAGTAAAATTATTTGCCTTTCTAGAATTTAGATTTGGACAAATCAATAAGCTGCACAGAATAATCAATAAATTACCACCAAAAGATGCCCAATAAATTCAGGGTCCTATTTCATAGAGCTTCCTAAGCAGAAATCTGCTAAGCAAAAATGAGCAGGATACCAGTCTCATATGGTACATGCGACTAGTATTTTGTTTGGTAACTGGTAAGCATAATAATAACTATGCTAAGCTACTTTTTGTGTTGTGTAGCACTATGAAATTTGTCCCACTGGCCTTTGGCTTAAAAGCTGTCCTAAACAGAGGACCATTGACTTTCCGACCGGCCGGATTTCTGGCAAAATTTCAGAAGTATAGGTTTATGGGGGCACATAATAATTACCAAGGAAAAATTATTGTAGGCTATTAAATTTTTTTTTATGATATTCTGAATGTCAATTTTATATCTGGCAGAATCTAAATCCGACATCAATGGTCTGGTCTCACTTTATTGGGAATTACCCAATGGGGGCACTTCGTGTTTTGCCTGCTCAATGTGACATCGATTTTTGGAAATAAAACATTTTATGAACCAGAAAATACTTCTTAAGAACTGTCTTCTTTTGTTAGTAAAATAATTGCTCTTTAAATGGGAGACTAATTTATATGGTTCTCACAGCTTCGTTCTGGTTTGGAGTTTGAGGGTTTTGTAGTTCAAATAATTTTGTTAGTGCTGCATTGACTTGACAAAACCGAGATGGCTGTTTTTTGTGTTTTTTTTATTTATTTTTATTCGGATAATTTAGCCAAATGAAAGTTAAGTGTACTCCTTTTAAAAAGTTTAACCACTCATTTTGTTTTAATAATAACAACTGCAAACTCAAACAATGTTGTTTTAACAACTTTGAGCGCCAATGTACTTCGGCTGTACGGTTCAGCCTCCGTGTTAAGCGCCGACCCTCTTGCGTGTTTTATGGCAACTGTTTTGAACTAAAATATTATAAGAAAACGTTGCAAGATAGGCCTAGAGTTTAGAAATGTACCTTTTAGGAGGATGCAATATTTTTCATTTGATAGGTATTCAGCATTCAGCACTTTATCATCATTCTGAAATTGGAAAAGTAATCGTTTAGGCACTTAGACAGGTATCTGTATGCAGTCTGTCAATTTTATTAATTTATGAACAAAAACCCTCGGATGCTTACTTAATAGATCGGTTATATAATGAAGAACAACAAAGAAATTTGAAATAACAAAATATATAAAAATGCTTCATGAACACAGATCCCAAATGTTGATACCGAAAATTATAGCTTTTACCATAGAGCAAGGACCACTTATGCTATAGTGAACTTTTTTTTTTGGGGGGGGGGGGGTACAGTCGGAAATTGAAATGTTTTCCCTTTTTTGCCGGAATTAAAGTCATAGATACGTCTTTGTATATAACATAAAATGATATACATAGGTATGGATTTTTGTTTTCATAATTTTTAACACTTAGGTTTTCAACACTTTAGTTCAGTGAATCTGATACGAAGTAGTATTTTAAATGCTATTTGACAATGACACTTGTTCTTTTCAGTTAATGTCTGTCGTGGAAAGGTTCATAATTTAAGTGCCCCACCCGAACACCGCACATCGGACCCGCTTCCAACCCCCAGTACACCCTCATAGTATAAATAGTTAGTTGTTGTAATTTAACAGGATGGTTGTTCTTTTATGGGGTCGACCTTTACAGGAAATGTTAATCTGCACTACCTGCCAAGCTTCCGATTCGAGAACTTCCGTTCACACTCATATTGTCTGCGGTTTAAAGGTCATTGCCAAAGTCACAAAAGTTGGCCCTTTAAAGAATCTCTTCTTTAGTGGGATACCTACAGATATCGCCCTCATCGGCTCGCATTGTATAACGCATGGTGTGTTGTTTAGTAACTCTATCGGAATACTTGTTTCAACTACCTTGATTGGGTACTGCTACAGTACGCATTTCGTGTCACACGCGTGCCTGCCTTGTCGGTCAGTGCATGCACAGAGTGCATGTACCCGGCACCGTACCCCCCCCCCCGCCATACGCACAAAAACAACCGTACCTGTCTGCGCGCGGACTAGACTCCCTCCTCCTCAGCTCCCGTGTAGCACTGTGTCCACTGTCTGTCGCGTTGATCGTACGCTTCGTCGTACAGCTGCTCGTTGTACAGCTGGTCGTTGTATGTAGGAACATGGGCTCCAGGGTGAGCGATTTAGTTTGCTGCTTTCTTCCTGAAAAAGATCCAAGTTGAACCTGCGATTACCGATCAAAATGTAAGTTGACTTTTTTTTTAATGAAAGTTTCCAACAAAATCTGTCTGTATATTTTTCCATACTTTTTGATGGAAACAAGATCGATAATCAGTATCAAATTATCATGTTTCCAAAGTGATTTGATTTTTTTTTCTAGTGTCTTCCTTCCTCCATGGTTCGACACTGCATGTCGCGGATTATTGCCTAGTTTCCGGACGATGCCGGTTTTTTAATGTTTTGTTAGCCCCATAAATTGTGCCAATACGCAGGACTACCTCCGCTTCTTGGCCCAACAAATGCAATTGTCCAAAATCAGGGATCAACTTTCGAATCAAAACTTACATTCTTTGGCAAATTTTGCCCTCATTTTGTGGCAAATTTTTCCAGTCATTATTGCCATAGGCCTCTAAGCGTCTGGAGAACATTCCCGTAACCCCCCCGGTGCGATAGCTCCCAGGCTGTAGGTGGAATTTTATGACGAATCTCTGTGATGATATATAAGCCCATTTCAACTTCATCGGAGCCATGATGGTTGCTGATGCGTATGTGCGCTGTACAGCGAGAGAGGGCGCTATGACTCCTCGTACTCCTGCGCTAGTCTTTTTTGTGTCGCTATGTGTGTGTAGTGGTTTGTTGTGCTGTCGTTTCCGAATGCAAACAGGCGGTGTGACCATTTCTACCTCCATGGTGTCACTCGCTGTTTTCTCTCGGGTTTGCACGCAATCAGTCAGCACATCCAATAACGTTTACTGCTGCTCGAAACCTTGACGCACCACTTTCAGGTAAATGTCGCAAGAAGACTGCTGGAATAAAGATTAGCGCAGGAGTACGACGAGTCATAGCACCCTCTCTCGCTGTACAGCGCACATGCTCAACAGCAACCATCATGGCTCCGACGACGTTGAAATGGGCTTATATACCAGCACAGAGATTTATCATAAAATTCCACTAAAAGCCCAGGAGTTATTGCACCGGGGGGCCAGCGGGAATGTTCTCCAGACACTTCTGGCAATGACCGATCGGTCATTGAGGGAAAAATTTGCCAAAAAATGTAAGTTTCGATTGAAAGTTGATCCCTGATTTCGGACAATAGCGTTCATTGGGCCAAGTAGCTGAGGTAGTCCAGCGTATTGGCACAATGTATGGGGCTAATGTTTTGTGTGCCATCACCAAAGGTAATGGGCCCTGGTATTGTGTTTTGCATAGTTAAGTCACTATGACCATGATCTGATGATGACATATTTATCTTTTATTAACGATAGTTTGGTTAACTCAGCAGACAGTTACAACTTAACAATCATATGTCATCATTTTACATATGTATGACTAGACTATGAGTTAAACTCAATCATAGAGTAGGCCTTAGTATTTATTTTTATTTATAATTGTTATACATTAAGGCTATACAGTGTTGGGAGTACAATCGGTCAATCTGATCTGTCGATCCCGCTGCCACCAATGGAACACTTTTTCTTTATAATTCACAATTGTAGAGGATTTTTATAAAAAGGTAAATTAAGTCAGAGACATCCGTCAGAATCGACGGATCGTGCACCTTGGTGAACCGATCACACAGATTGACTGAACGTGCCCAACATACACATAACATAGTACACACTACATGTTTATTGCAAAGTTTTGAAGGAAGTAAGCATCATTATTGTCATTGACTGTGGACGTGTCCACCATAATTGGATGGGAGACCATTCCATGTATTGTCATGGTGGATGGCTTGTCTGGGTCATGATAGGGCCCCTTAACATCAAGCCCACATCTTTTACATGTAGATAGGGCTTAAAACTAGGGGATTCAACTGTAGGTCCTATGCATTGTGTAATGCATATATACTGACATCAAACATCCAGGACACTTAATCGTGAAAGAGAAGGGGCTTGCCCAGATGTTCTTTATGTGCCCTCTGCTCTCTGAGCTTGTTTGGAGTACAGTTTTTGTTATGCCCATTTGAACATATTGATGTTGAATTTGCGCAATATAAATCACTAAATTTATAATTTATAAATTTGAGTTGATGTAGTATTTGTTGTTGCTTTCCCGGTTCTGGTTTGTTTGCTTACATGTAGTTTCAATTTTATAGAATTGCCAGTAAACAGTTGCCAAATTGTCATTGCATAAATGTATACCAATGTTATTTCAGGCTTGCACGTTGTCAGGGACTTGGCGCTCGTACTTCCGCGCACCTTCCAAATGCTTGCGTAAAGTTTGAGCGCTGAGTCGCAGACAGCAACGAGTGTTCGAAGAAAACAAATCTGCCCCTTGAACAACATGCTGCATATACCAAGTGTTTATTACAAGTTACAAGTTATTTTGACTAATTGTTTTAATAAATCTTTTTTCTTTTTGCTTGATTTTTTGTTTTATATTTAGGGATAACGGCCTGGTGGATGGTGACCTCCCAGATGACATTCAATTTCATGATCACCATGACAACAGTGCTCCTAACTCCCTGGATCTTAACAGCAGCTTGGAAGATGTACAAGATGGGGATGCGGATACAACACTGAACCATGTCAATGCAGGAATTGACTATGGGCCTGCTAGGGAATACAATAGTATACCGGAAGAAGATAACTTCAATTACCTTGATGTTGATCCTGGGTATGGGGCAGGTACCACACCTCCCCGGAATCACAGGGAAGAGATCAGGAGACATAGCAGATCTCGGCAGTCACCTAAGCCTCTTCGGCTGAACATCCCCAAACGGGAAAGCTTCAATGCCGCAAACCGCAGGAGTTTAGTGAGGATGGAAAAACTGGATGAAGGGGAGGCATTTATTGATCCTGTATTGGGAAGCACAGCCATGCAACAGAAACGTAAGAGCATCACAATTGAACGAAACCAACAGCGCGAATATAAACACTGCTCCAATAGTGGTGATGCTACAGATGGTCTAGGGATACATGTACCCCAACCTGCCCATAGTTTCTTCGACCCCCTGCCATCACCCATTCCAAAGGTTGACTCTAACATCTTCTTCCGCAGCCTGAACTCACAGCAAGTTAGTCAGAGCCCCCCAGTCTCGCCACCGGCTGTAAAAACTAAAAAACATTCCATTGGAAAGGCTTACTGTCCGGAAGATCGTGTTAACTTTCATAGGATTTTCTCTGAGATGATTCGCATTGGAGGTGCTAAAAAGGATGCAGTCAGTGAGAACAAGAATGTTGTCAGTCAGCAGAAGAATATGTTTCAGACTGAGTGGAATCAACTCTTGTGGTTGGGGATGAAGGCCTTTCAAAACAGTGTCACCATGATGGAGGAGGACCAGAGGCTTATTGAGGCACGGGAAATGATTCCTGATGTCCTCAAATCCATTTTGGTGTTTAAGTTTATAGCCTCACCTTCAACAAGCAAAGGTCCCACAAGGTGCACACTCAAACGGTTTCAGAAAAAGAGGCTGCTATCCTCTGGTGAGAGTCTGTCCATTGGAAACCAAGGTGATACCGGATCTGATTCTGATCGGAGTGTACGAAGCTATGAAAGTGAGCCCCAACAGGCCTGTGACACCTGCAGTACACCTTTCTTAAATCGCAAATCCAGCATGGATGTGGGCATGTGCATGCCACTTAGTGCTGCATTAACAACTTATATCCAGAACACAAGACAAGCTTGGAAACAAATTTCAGCCATCATGAAGCAGCTTGAAGAAGCTGAGCAGTTGTATCCAACATTAATGGCGCTTCATAATGACTACCCCTTATGTCAAATGCAGGATTTCAAGAGACGCATAGAAACCCTGAATATGTGGTTAAATGTTACAAGGGATCTAAGCCATAAAATTGATCAGGCCTCATTAATGCTTGGCGTAATGGACATTGAGGGGGTTTTCTGGCCAGGGATCCTCGAAAATGAGTCTGATGAAGAGGAAATAGAAAGTGCCAAAACAAATGATGAGGTTCAAGTCTCATCACCGGAAAAATCCTCAGTCATCAAACCAAACCCAAGACGATTATTTGATGTTCCGGAATCATGTAGTTCCAGAGATTCCACAGACACTGAAGAGACAACAGTTGAACTGACACTAGATCCAAAAGAAGAAACCAAACTCCAAAATGCACCTAAAAAGAGAACGCTGTCCGTTACATTTGACATACAGGATGATAATGAAGATGCCGATGATGAGCATGATGATAGTGGAGGGGAATCCTCACAAAGTCATCAACTTCACAGTACACCAGCCCACAAAAGTCCCATATCAGAGGACTCCCCTCGCCTCAATCGCATCTTCAGTGAATGTCATTTCAGTTTTGACTACAACTCAGCCACATCAATGTACCGGCCATTTGTCGACCGAAGCCTAAAGCATAGTGGACTTAAGAAAATGACTGCATTGTTGTACAGGCTTCTTGGTACAACGCTGCAGCGGACCAAACAGATCCTTCAGAAGCCTTTATGTGTGGAGGAAACAGTAACACCAAAACGCAAGCAGAGACCAAGCAGTGTGAGTTCTTTTTTTCCCCTAAGTTGTTAAATTAATTTTTTTTATCACTTTCACGATTTTTAAAGCCTTGTAGCTCAACATAAACAAATTTTGTCATCGGAAAATTAATGTTTGACCTTAGTCTAGCAAAGATGTTTAATCTCAGCTAAAGATGTTTAATCTCAACAACAGTAACACTGATTCTTTATGCATTTAGATTACCTGTACCGTCCCAAAACAACAACAGTTCTTCCGTCTCTGATTGTATGTTTGGACTATTGAATGGTTTGGCTTCACACACAACAGCTAAAACATGAATCCATGAGATTTTGGAGGATTTAACAGTAGTTAAGACTAAGCAAACATGAGTGAGGAGATCATGGAGGTTCAGTTCACTTCAGTTGACATTTAAATTTAAAGGTTGACATCAATTTAAGGTGCTATATGAGAACTGCACAGTATTGCTGTTATATTATAAATCAGGTGTTTTCACCTGCTAAATGCATCAAAATGCAGCAAGTTGAAGTGAAAACCCAGGATTCCGTTGCATTGTAAAGTAAACTGATTTACGCCAGCCCTGCCAAGTGCATCAATGCATTGGAGTTTGCTGGGGACTTCCATGAAGTCAGGGCCCTGTATCCTGCTGTTAAATGCAGCACAGGGTAACGGAGTGTGAGATTTGAGTTGACTGCTAATTAGTTCATTCCTGAATTGTGATGGTATTCAATCAAAAAGGCGTTGCAGTTGGCCTTTTGACTCGTACAAAAATTCCTCTTTGGAATGGACAGACCCAGTTGTTGTTGATACCCGATGACTTCATGCTTTCAAATTTCACTCTGAAAGAGTATGAAGTAAAATTACTTTTTTCACCATTTTCAGGTGACGTAAGAGACATGTAATTTTTTTTCCACTTTCATTAGGTCTCTATCTGTTGGAAAACTAAATTTGACCTACATTGTAGGAGACCCTCTTATTTTTTGCCCTAGACATACTCTTGCTGACCTGGAATAACAAGAAGTACCCCGTTTCTTGGGGGAAATTGTCATTGTCCCTTTAAAAAAATGCAGCAGTCCTGCTTTCAGTTCTTATGAGATTAGCGTATGAAGGTTTTATACATGTGCATGTGCATTGTACAGAAAGTTCCTTTTTAAAGTGTGCTTCCTTGAACATTCAAGTATCTGTTTCCATTTCCTGGTAATGTACAATGACAATGTATTGATGACATACTGTACAGATTACATGTACACCATCCTACATTCGACAGTTACATTGTATTTAGTATTAAATGCTTAATCCCATGCCAGTTTTAATACAGCATTTTAGTTTATACATATTTGTTGATAATTATGATTATTGATAATTATTGATAATTATATGGCCCTAAACACAAATGTTTCCTCCAACGTGCATTTCAATAAACAAAGTGACACATTGACCTTATAGCAGTATTTTTCACAAAGGGAAAGTAATACTGTATAGACCTTCACCTGAGTGCAGCCAACAGAGGCGTTGTCCTTTTGTTCCATGTCACTGCCTTGGTTTGACTCAAACTGTTAGGGTAAAGTTTTAAACAAAGACTTAAAGGCCTACAAGTACATGTTCATTTGTCCCCGACCACAAAAATGTGTTCATTGAGTTGAAAGAGTCAATTTTAAATTGTTTTTTTTGTTTAGCGCCTTTGAAATAATTCCAATTGTTCAGCTGGATCTACAACACTTGGTTTTGGGGTAATGGGCTTAATTCTATTAAAGGATGTGTGCCACACTGCCGTGACCACTATGCCATGGCAAAGTTTGTTATTAATAAATACTAAATCAACTGAAAATATAAGTGTTGTGACCCCCTTTACATGTATGCATTTTTCTCAGTTTGTTTAATTTAAATTAATACTCTCTGGGAATGCCCACAAAAACAAGCGTGGCTCATGATGTATTACATGTAATGTCACTGGTGGAACGACATTTTGTGCCATCACAACAGTCTGTTCGATAGCAATGATATTCAGACGTTTTGGTTATTTTCCTTGTTCCATCAGTGACGCCACGTCATGCGCAAGGCCTGTTTTCGTGGGCGTTCCCAGAGAGCATTTAAAAAAAAAAAAAATGAAGGGAATAGTACATGTACAAACAGGTATATTTTCAGCTGATTTATGATTTGTTAATTGCAAACTTTTAAATGGCATATGGACAGGGTAGTACGGCACACATCCTTAAAAGCAATTTGTTGTTTATATGAAAATGTAGTGGTACATAATTTATGAATCGATTCCAAATCATTTACTGTCAATTCCATTTCATATTTAATCTAGGTGGATTATGATAATGTATCAGGACGACCATTGCCATTTACTGGCTCAATAGTTGAAGAAGCAGCTCAGCTTGAGCAGCAGCAAAATGATGTCTTGTCCCTTCATGGAGCATGGAGTACTGAATTCCAAACGATGGGTTTACCATCCTTCATGTAAGTTTCTACTCTGCTAAGCAAAAATTATCATGGAACCAGTTTTATGAAGTTATGCCCAGGGCCCAATTTCATAGAGCTGCTTAGAGCTGCTGTGTAGTGCGCTATCTTTGTCAGAATTCCTGTATACCCAATGATTCGATAGCTCCAATTTGCATTTGTTGAAAAAGGAACCAAACTACTTTCCCATCCAGCCCAATTTCATAAAGCCTGTAAGCACAGAAATTAGCACAGAAAAACCTTGCTTAGCAGGAATGGGTTACCAACCAACATTCCATTATGTTTACACTGTTGTGACTGGTGCCCCACTTATTTTTTGCTTAGCAAAAACAATTTGCTAAGCATTTTTTTCTGCTAAACAGCTTTATGAAATTGGCCCCTGAAGGTTTGTCAGATTTTCCGGCTTTGGCTACGGCTGTGGCTGCTGCTATGGGCATCCTGTGCTTCAATGCTTGTTTACTTGATGGTGATGGTCAAGCCACAGCCGTAGACACTTCTTGGACAGGGCCTGAGTATGTCAATATTGGTTTGAATGGAGTGAAAAACGAAGATGGCAGCACTTTGTGACAAAAGTGTATTGAAATTATTCTGTTGTGCAAATCCAGTTCCTCGAACCAATTTCTAAGTTTCAGAAGTTGATTTCCATATTTGATAGATAACAAGTAAAGACACAATCTATATGTCGTATCAAAATGCCAGATATCAGAGATGTACAGTAAAAAAAATTTCTTTTACAGTCCAGCTTACTTGTTTTTGTTACGGATCCCATTGGACGTCATGCATGAATGTTTACGTTTCCGACTTGAGAATAAGCCAGCCGTGGATCCCTCTGCTCATAGTATCCAACAGGTAAATGGAACCCAATTCAGTTCATAAAACAACCCTCCATTTAAAAAGCGAAATGTTCAATAGTTTGCTTTTTAGGAAGCTTACATGCATTTAGTTTCTTTGATATTCAAGAAATGTGTAACAAATAAAACAATATTCCCAACAAATACATACGTATTATAAATAGATTGTGAACATCGCAGCATAATTGTTGCTGTTTTGAGTTAAAATGTTTACATGTTTTCTTGCACATATTTAAAAGTGCACATTTAGTACATTAAAATCTTATCTTCTCAAATCTGAAGAAGTGAAAGTCTGTCAAGTTATGTACATGTACATTGTATACCCTGTTCCCTTGGCCTTGGTGACCTTTAACCCTGGGGGGGGGGACATAAGGCCAGTGTAAGATGTGCCTTCGCTTAAAATCTAGTCCAAGTTAACTGTGGTATATACATGTATGCAAGAATTTGTAACCAAGTTGATACTTTCTATGCAGTTAATATTTGAGTGCAAGGAGGTGATCCGTTCATCAGTTCACATGAAGCAGTATTATCAGAGTATGACTACTGCCGTTATGCCAGACGACCCAAAGGCCCAAGAGCATGCTGAGAGTGACATTGAAGAATTTGAGAATGATCTACAAGAAATGCTAAGGGTAAATGAACACATTCTTGTTGTCAGTTTCATTATGGTTAAATGTCTGCATTAATTAATTCGCTGTGATCTTGCGTACATTGTTTAAATATAACACTGAAAAATTGAATGAGCTATAACAAACTGCTCACCAACCCAAAGGACCTGTGGTATAAATGCAAGACATTGTAACTGGCCTCCTTTTTCAACACTAGCTGACTCTTTCTCAAGTGAATACACTACCAGAATGTTGTGTTTCCTTCACCCTCACATACGTCAACTCCTTTCACTCTCTTACAGTCTTACTTTGAGTATCTACATAGCTGGATCCTGATGCTGCAGAGACTCCCCCAGGCTTCTATGAGCCTTAAGAACATCCTAGAAGAGGAGTGGGACTTCACAAAGGAAATCTGCCCCCATGTCAGAGGTGGAGAGGCTCAAGCAGGCAAACGATTCTGGTTTGTTAAATTAATTATTCTGCTAAGACCTTTAAGACCTTTAATTTTTATAGGAGACTTTCTTAAGTATGATACACCTTTTATGAGTGGTTTATTTTGGCAGACTCACAGCAGAAAGAGATACAGAAAAGTGGTTAGCCTGCTGGGTGGTCAAATAGAACATGTGGATAACTGCAGGTAATGACCCCTTTCACTAACTATTGAAGATTCCATCTCCATTTTTCTACCAGTGTGTAAAACAGGCACATGATCAATATGCAAGTGTTTACTTACCACTGTGAAGTGGTTGGTTATCGTTAAGTAGATTTTACAGAAATGCACTGGTCACAAGTATACATGTATGTAGGGACATTGAGGCAAGCCTTGATTCAAAGGTTGTCCATTGTCTGGTAGACTACATTTTAGTAATCTTTTCTGCTTTTTATTTTGTTACTCAGCATTATGGCCAGTAATCTCCTAGAATCCACCCGAGATTATCTTGAGGTTGGAGTGGATGAGGTTAGCTCCATTTATCAAGACAGCCAATCACACGGTGACACTATGAGGTAATCTAATATACATTTCATCACATTACAGAATTGGTGTAAATTTAACCAGACCGAGGCAGGAAGGGAAAATAGTCTGGTACCTGTGCTGCATCATATTTAATTATTGGTTTTACAAATGGGGAATGAGGCCAATGTGCTGGTAGTATAGTAACAGTCTATCTCGCTGTCAAAGTTATCTCAGAGCCATTCCAAATTTGTACCACTGATTAGGTTTTGTCAATCATTTGAAGTTATAAAAATGAGGTACAACATTAACATCTTATTAATTCAGTGGCCAAATTAATTTTAACAATTCCTTTCATCATAATTTAAAGAGTAAAATTGTTATGCAAAGGCAACTCAAAATCTGTTTATTTATATTGTGCCAAAAAGTGTTCATTTTTTGCCTAGCTTTTTTCAAAATGGCAAGAACTGAGAGTTTTTCTATCTTCATCTCAGGCGTATTATCATCAACTCTTGTAAACGTTTCAAGTGTTTATTTCATGAGGTGCGAGAGAGGGCATCCAAGGCTCTTGGCTTTGCTAAAATGCTGAGGAAGGTAAGTTCCAACATACAAGTGGATACAATTTGTTGTACTCTACTCTTTTTGATAGGAGCACCAAACCACTGTCAAAGATATGTTACAGTGTTTTCTATGGGTAATCATATGAGGATGTAGAATACTTTTTCTTTGCATAAAACTCACAGAAAATTATAAAGATGTTTGTGCATGTCTTTCTCTGATACTTTTGTTTGCTAATGATGCCATCAAACTTTCACATTTTTGTGTCTTATCGTCACAAAGGAATGTATGCTGTTTGTCAGAATTATGACAGATTGTAACAGAAATTACTATTGAAGATCAGGAATTATTAAAGTTTGTATTAGTTTTGTTCTTCATTGACTACTTACCATGCACTATATACTGAATGTGTTAACAGAAATCCAATGTGGCAGGATGTGAGCTTGGAACTTCCTGCCTTGTAGGATGTCCTTTGGATCATGGTTTTAATTCTTTTATTGTATTTTTCCCTAGGACTTGGAGATTGCTGCTGAGTTTCTGAAGTTGGTTTCTACAAAGGAGCTGTTAAGAGTCCTAAAGAAGTCGGATCATATTAAGGTTTGTGAAATGATTAAAATTCTGCAGTCTATGAAATCGTTCGATGGTGCGTTTGCTTGTCAGAATTGATTTGAAATGATGTGACGCTCATGAGCGTACAAAACCTGCCGGAAATTTGGTTTGTCTTTTGCTTTCCTTATAATAATAATTAGTTCTTATATAGCGCTTTATCTATGGGCATCTCAAAGCAATTATTAATGTGTTTCTAAGACAGGGTAGCTAAGTTTTTGAATTATGAGATCAATTTATATAGCACCATGTAACCCCTTCTCTTACGTAACACAACACATGGAACAAATGGCATTACGTCCCGTCCAAAGGATGAAACAGTGCAATGGTTATTTAGTGTCTTGCTTAAGGATGCAAGTGTCAAGACCAGGACTCAAGCCCACACTCTGCTGATCAGAAACACCAGAGCTTGAGTCCAGTGCGCTTGAACACTCGACCATGACACAACACTGTACTTATGGTGAAATATAAATTCTGCTGAGGAACATGCTGTAAGCAGAAAATGTCTGCTGACAGGTTTATAAAATTGGCCTGTTTGGAAGGAGTGGGATCTTACCCATATGCTTGTAGCATGTTTTGTATCACACAATAGCACAGCACCTCATTATCATCTCAAAGACTCTATATCTACAGAATGATTCATTCCTAATTCCCAGCTTTGGGCCGATGACATTTTGTTGTAAACATGCATATTTTTTATTTTATGCAGGTTAACACTGGAGCTGACATCAATGGCCATCTAATGTTTGTTCCTAAGCATTTGAAAGAAGACACAGCTCAGATTCTACAACTTTTAGATGACCTTTGTGGACGTGAGGACATGCCCCTCATACCCAATGATACCTCCGTTGCAGATAGTGTGGGGTACCTCCTGTTGGTCAGATGCTCAGATGGGGACATTGTTGAGGGCAAGTATCCTGATTGGGAAGAACCTTGCATCCATGTTGTACCAGACGCAGAGACTACCATTGCACTCTTGGATATACAGGTAGGAGGTTCTTTTGCATTCAAATACTTTTAACCAAAATTATCCCAAATTAAAAAGAAATAAATTTCAGAATTTTTCGTTTTTGCTGAGTTTTTTGATATAATTTTTTTTGGAGTAATTGATCCAGTTTCACATTTTATCCTTTAATTGTTCAACTAGGTGAAGAGTTTACTTTTAGTTGTAAACCACTCCTCACAGCTTCATGGCCAGAGGAAAGCCTTTGAGCGGGCTGTAGGCAAAGCTGCTGTACTCACCAGTGATCAAACATCAAGTCATAACACCATAGCAGAGGCCCTGGATGAGCTGAAGGCATGTATATCCTATTGTCCTATCAAACCATCAGTGCCTTTTTGAAATGAGATGCAAAGGTCAGATTTCAACAGCATTGTATTTATAAGTCTATTGATTATTACGTGGGAATTGGTTTCGTTTCTTCCCTGCCTTTCACCTCTGTGTACCCGGTTGGAATCCCACTTCGGACTGAAGCCTTGCATGTGGATTGAGTTTTCAGTCCCTACCTCATTAAGTGGGTTTTGCCCAGTTGGGGTTTTCCTCCCACATATAAAAGTGTGATCACTTAAACATTTTCTCTTCACACATGTAACTTCAGGCCTACAGCTTACAGTGTAAGGTATTTTTCAGGGTTCCTTGGTTTCACTTCCAGATAGATATAATAATATTAATACCCTGTTTTACCTCCAGGTCTGTAGTCTTTAATATTCAAAGTGAAACGAATATTCATATAACCAGTGACTGTTCAATGAAATTATCCTTCTAAGATCAAAGACTGTAGTTAAAAAATATTCAGTTAATGAAATGTCTTAGGTACTGAACATTATTTGAGGTACTTTTTGTATTGTTCTCCCATGCAGCAAAATGCCCTGAACCTGTGTCAAACTACTGTTGAGACCATTGACTTAGTGGATAAGAATTTGAATATAGATGCAATCCAAGAAATTGAGGAGACAGAGAAGATTAACATGCTGTCATATTTTAAGGAGACGATGCACCAGTGTTTCTCTGTGGGATTTGATGTGAGTTGAGTTGTAACCATACCAGAATCATTTTTTGAGGTTTTGCTGTGCATTCAGATTTATTCTTGCGAAAATGGAATCAAATTTGAACATTGAGAGTATCAGTTGTTTTGTTTTAACCAGTTCGCCCAGGTGATTCCAAAATGTTTCAAAACATCAATCTGAACATTTTTTGGTGGATTGTTGTTGTTGAAATGAAACCCTGACTAAACGAAGTAAAGACAGTAACCACTGTGATATTTGGCACTGGAATTTACAGTTCCCTTTCAAGAAATTTTGCATCAACATCTAAACATTTGGACTCCGATTGGTGGACCTTGCTTAATACTAAATCCACTAAGTTTTAACAAAACCATGTGATTGATTTTGGAAGAATTGAGATCTATTTCCTGTTTTGTCTTTCATCTCAGTATCACAAAGAAGTGACCCGCTTGCTATCGGGAGAGGCAAGACAGAAACTAGCCAAGTCCATCCAGAATTTGGCTCACATGTGGATGAAGTTTGTCCTTGAAACCTGTGAGAAGGGACGGGGTACCAGACCAAGGTATGTCAAGATAAATAAATGAGTCTGGCACATTTCAAAAATGAGTAAATACTGTGGAAAGCATAAGTTTATAATTACATTTTATTTTGAATAATAAACCACAAGGGAAACTGACTGGGTAATTATAAATCAATTTTCGGGTGAACAAAGATAAGTTGACTATAGCGGGATTTGAACCTGCAACCTCTGGGTTTATGCGCCAGTGCTCCATCCACTAAACTTACTAGCACTATGACTGATGCCCCCGGACAAAGATATTGACAAAATAGAGAGACATGTTCTTGTCAATTTTTCTTTGTTTACCCCCCCCCCCCACTTTTGTTTGTATACATTATATTTCGACGATGATTGCCTTGAAGTATGGTACCTGTAGTCAGTGTGTTAACACCGTGTTTATTTTTGTTGTAGTTGGGCAAATCATGGCATGGATTTTCTGGTTGTGGCCAGTGAGCCTAGGAATGTTGCACACCTCACAGATGAGGACTTTCTTGTAAGTGTACAAATTTTAATGGCTAATTCATATTTCCTAACTTGTAATATTTCAACTTAAAGTCGCCCGCTTGTCACCTTTACCCGACGACTATTTCTGTGGCTCAAAACAATCATGTACCCATACCTAGTTTACATATAACAAAGGTGATCTTTCGTGGCACGAATTTGTTTGTCGCGTGTTGACGAGTGGGCATCTTTAAGCAAATTATGTTCAAATGTATGTATTTTAGTTGTTTTTTTGTTGTTGCTAATTTCAAATATTCACTTGCACAGGATTAGTTTCAGTCGAATGTAATTATATAAAAATAATCTAGATCTGCGTGGTGTCGCATTCAGGAATGCTCTAGATGATCCAATGATGAAATCAAACAATCACCCAATATTTACTGGAAACCTTAAAAAAAACTCTTACGTGATGAATATTCATAATGCTCCTAAACCCAATGTTGCTTTTAGTCCATCTCCGTATCTTGACATTGGCTTCTACAATTAAACTGACATTCCAGATAATATTGTTCATTGAGTTTCATTAATGTTCATAATGTTTTGACTATCTCTTCTGCAGGACATGAAACATCTTATGAATAAGTGTATCTCTCACATCATTGGGATGGAGGATAAGTCCAGCTCTAATAGCCCAGGTATTTATTCAACTTACTTCCACTTAACGGGTACTCTAGGCTCTCGGGCTTCCAGGCAGTAGAATCTCTCAATCTTGTGGAGATTCAACTTTGACATTAGTTGGTCACATATATGTATAATGAAGGTTTGTACGTGCCCACCAATTATCTTGCATGGGATTCATTTGAGTTTAGTCTTGCCAACCTGACCCAATGGTTCTCATTTACTGGTACACCAAAGCATATCTAATAAATTATGAACATAATAGGAAAATAACATAGCTTTCACTTTTTGAAATTTCTTCATGCATTTGTGCGAATGGAATCTGCGTAGAAACACGTGGTTGATTGAACATGCTCACTGGCTAAGCTTTGTCATTTGGGTTTCATGTTACCACAATACTAAGATGCAGTGCATCCTTAGATCAGCCGACAGACAAACCAACAGACATTGGTTGCCTGTGCGATGGTCTCAGACACTCCAAAGATCAGATAATGTTCAAAGGTTCAGTTCAAAGTCTTGACTTAAAGAATATATTCTGAATAAGCCTGAAAACACTGATCTAGTAGTTAGGGAACCAGACCTTAAATGACAGAATTTGGAAAAAGGTGTTGATGTATTCAGAGATTCTAAAAATCTGCTTTGTTGTCAACAGCCTTGCCAGTGACTAGTCCCATGATGGAGGGAGCTCATAAACTGAACAGAGCCTGGTCCAAGCAATCCCGTTCCGCATCAGACTCCACTCCATCCCCGGTACCCTTCATAGATCATCTTCAATCCAGCAGCACTGAGAGATACATGTCACTGGTACCCAACAGTAGCCCGACAGAAGATAAACAAGGTTTGTACATGCTTTGAGTGTGACTTTAATAGTAATAAACATTTGGTAGGTACTTACAAAACAAGAATTAAACTAGTGCTAAAGTATGAATAGTATGTATTGAAACTGATATTAAATTGTTCAGCTTGGAAACTTATGCACAGTTACTCTGATTCTTGAGATAAGCAAAATGGTCAGTCAACTAATTTGCAAATTCAATGTAGAGGTAAATTCAAATGCATTGCTTTTCTTATATTTGGCAGAGCCATCCTACCCTAAGTATGAAAAGCGTCCAAGCCCATGCCCTCTGTCCCCACCCCAGGCAGTATCAGTTGCTCGCATGTTTCGCTGCATCTCCAAAGACAGCTCCGAGTCACTGACCAAGCTTGACCGGTGGAGTCGCGTCTGCAAGAAGCTGCAGCAGCTGGATGAGCAACGGAATAAAAAACTACAAGACCTGCAGATGATTGGACGGCTGAGTGACAGACGAAGCAATAACGAGGTGGTGAATATCAATTGTAAGAAGGTGACGTTCAGCTGGCAACGAGGGCGCAAGATTGGTGAGTTCATTGGATAGAATTCTACTCCTTTCTCTTCTAACAGGGGAGTTACGACACCTGCTCTAGAATGCAGGTTGTTGTGGGTTTGAATCCCACTCAAGGTGTCTGGATTTTGACCTGCAGGACTTGGGAAAGCACTGAGAATACAGTGCTCATACACCTTTTCTTTTCTTACTAACCTTTGTCACTAGGCAACCGCAGTGGGCTAGGGTTTAAGACATATGCTCTAGAATGCAAATTGTTGTTGGTTTGAATCCCACTCAAGGTGCTCGTGGATTACAACCATCTTGTGTCTCTGCTTTTCAAATTAATGTTGCCAATTAGTCTGGCCCTTTTTTGGTGTGATGAAAATTCATTTTTTTTCTATTGTTATAACACACAAGGAACTTGACCAAGATGGTGGCAGCATGATAAAATTTTGACATGCTATAAGATTGTGTCAGAATTAATGGCTTTTGGCAATGGCTGTGGCTGGAAAAAACACAAAGTCCTCTTCTTCAACATTGTCATTGAAGCAAATGGCAACAGCCATGGCAAAAGTCACGTAATTCAGATGCAGCTTAAATCTTATGGTGTATTTATCTTTCCTGGTTCCTCCTCCTCCAACCCCTTAAATTCCATTGTCCACACGGAATAACCTAACCTATTTTAATAGTTAGTTATCAAATTCTATCAAGGTTTAATTGCCATTTTCCTGTATTTGTTACCAGGTGAGGGGCAGCGCGGCACCACTGTCTACTCATGTATAAACATGGATACTGGAGAGACAATAGCAATGAAAGAAGTAAGGTTTACAAATAACAATACCTGGTTTCATAAAGCAGCCAATTGTAAAACAATTTCTTCACTTGTTGTCATTGTGTTTATAACAATATTATTTCTACAGAATTATTACTATCATCAGAAAAACAGAATTATTTGGAAGTGGACGTCATAAAGAGTAAACTGTATTTTATCCCATCAGATGAGATTTCAGCGGAATAACCACAGCGTTATCAAAGACATTGCAGATGAGATCAAGAACTTTGAAGGAATTCGGCACCCTAGTCTTGTCCACTACTATGGGGTGGAAATACATAGGGTAATGTTGAATAATAGTACACTTTTTTTATATTGCTCTTTATCACACCCGACTTTCGTGTCAAAGTATTTCCTATTTTTAAGGCAGGTATGCAGAGCTACGTTTAACTTTTGAGATCCATTTATGTACACTTTCAATCCTCAGCCAACCATGCCAGAAACACCGGGGCAAACCCCTTCTCTTAACACTAAGTTTACAGGGTTCTTTTTCTTTTGACATACATTACACAACACAGGGGACCTACGACTTAACGTCCCATCCAAAGGACGAAGCAATTATGGTTGAGGCCTTGTCTGAATTGATTTCTTCAGCAGTGGCTACAACTGGATCGCCTAAAAGGACTATTTTTCCTTGCTGTCGCTGCAGCCAACGTTTATAGATATAGCTGAAGTTGCTTGATTGGGATGCAGCCTAAGTGTCTTGCGCAACGACGCAAGTGTCATGATCGGGACATAAACCTACACTCTGACAACACCAGACCTTGACTCGGGCTACAACATTTCATAACTCTTTTTTTGAATTAACTGTTTATGTTTAACTTTCCAGTTGAGCGTATATTTTGTGATGCACTTTGTTAGAAATGTTCACCAGTGTTCCCATGACCAAAAGAAAGATTAGTAAACACTGATCTACGTTTGGTCCTTAGGGGTTGGGTGTACTGAATTGTGAATCGAACAAAACTGGAAACTTTTATGTTTACTTCAATTCTTAACCAATGGAAATTAGCCTCAGTTGTTGTCTTTCTTGGCTTATCCTTTGCATGTAATTGTTGTTGTTATTTATCCGAATAAACTCATATCAGTGACTGAATCATTCTACTGATATCATTACGAACAGGAGGAGCTTCTTATCTTTATGGAGTACTGTGATGAAGGGACGATAGCTGAGGTTGCCAAAGCTGGCTTACCAGAGGAGATGGTGAGACGATACGCACAAGAAATAACTGTTGCTATCAGCGTCCTTCATGAGCATGGAATTGTACATCGAGATATTAAAGGTGAGTCAAAACTTGCACTTCACACACAACTTTCCAGCGAGTCAACTCGTCTTCCGTCACGTGACAACTTGCTGTCAACAGCCCACACATATGGACAATCCAAAACATGTTTCCTTGACCTCTGGTTGGCTGTTCGGGAAATCTGTACATGTTTTATTAAGTGGTTAATAAACAAAATTAACTGTAAGTCAAATACGTATCATCACTTAATGTTTTTTATTTCTATTTACAGGTGCTAATGTGTTTTTGTCATCTGATGGACATGTAAAATTGGGAGACTTTGGTGCCGCAATCAAATTACAGAATTCAAAGACAATGTTGGGAGAGCTTACAACATTCACAGGAACTGCAGGTATAAAATAATTCCTTAATTTTGTGTTACAATTCTATTGAAAGTAAACTAATTGAAGTTGTAGTTATTTTATTGTACAAATAGAAATAAATCAAGACGATCAGAGCATACTGATTGAAATGTTGAATTGTTACACAACCGTTCAGAACCACCCCAACTCACACAAAGATATTTCATGTACGTGGTGTTAACTGTAGACCTCAATAGATTGTATCTCCACCATGCAAAGTTTCAAATCCTAATTTTTGTATTTCAAATGAACTTCTTGGGTATTTGTCTTAATAATTAAGATTCACATAGTTCCAAGATGTGTTAAGATGTATTTTATAAAGCACTAAACCATAAAGGAAACTGGGTAAATTTGAAATCAATTTGGTGGTTAACAAAGAAAAGTTAACTGGAGCTGGATTTAAACCTGTGAACCTTTGTACCAACTGAGCTAACCAGCGCTAATGTTGGCGGTCTCCCTATTTTGTCAATATCGTTGTTCGGGGGTGCCAGTCAGAAGCCATTCAACAGGATTCTGCCTTGTAACTACAAATCACTATGGAGTTTTCAGTCTACATTGTTTGACATTTTGCACCTTTGAACTCTGACCCTCAGCATATATGGCACCGGAGGTCATCACCCAGACGGGTAAAGGCAAGAAGGGTTATGGTAGAGCAGCCGATATCTGGAGTTTGGGGTGCGTGGTTATTGAGATGGCAACAGGAAAGGTAGAAACAAATCTGTTTTATCAATTATTAACCCACTGATAATTACACCATATCATATGAATGATTTTTTGGGGATGTAATTAATACTTGTACAAATTTGCGTGAGAAACATTCTAGTTGAAATATGGCTATGTGCGAAACATTCATACACATCAGTGTAAGGGTAAAACCAAATCAATAGCATTCTTTATCCCTGATGTACTTATTACTAAAATGCAAGAAAAGTGGTCTTTGAAATTGGTTTTGAAAAGTTGTTTCATCTTGCTTTTGTTTTTTTCACAGCGTCCTTGGCAAGAATACGACCATGACTTCCCAATCATCTTCAAAGTTGGTGATGGCGCTATACCTTACATCACAGACAACATAAGCGCAGAGTGTAGAGATTTCCTCTCCAAGTGTCTCGTCCACCAACCCATGGAGAGATGGTCGGCTAATCAGCTTCTAGATCATCCATTCCTCAAAGTGAGTCTTGACCAATCAGTAACCAAAGCTGGGTCAGTCAGTTTTGTTACCAGCACCCCCATGTTCATCCCACTATCAAAAAGCAAAGTTGAGTGTCTACCTGTGCCCATGCCAAAGGACAAGTTCCGAAAATGGCTGAAGTCTAATTGTGCTGCTTTGCTTAACCCTAGCATTGCACTGTTAAATACGTTTTAAGCTGTTGAGTAGTAGTTTGTTTAGAAATTGCAAATAAAATTTAAAACAAACAATTACTGCAGTCAAGGCATGCACAAGTTCAAAGCTTACTTCCCAACAATGAATCTGCCTGCAATATTACCCATCAGATTCCAGCTGGATTTGTCAGGAAGAGTAACAAGTTTTGCACATGTAATGATTCCTTGAAGTTCACTTTCCTAAACTGAGTTTAGATATTTGGACGCTATGGCTGACTTAAGTATGTATTTGTTTTGCAGGTCAACACTGGCATTAATTATGAGTATGTCGGTTTGTAGTCAACATAGGAACCCAAACGGACCAGTGAGTATGAGTACCAGTTAGGCAAGGGAGATACCAGTCAAGGTTGATTTGTCAGTCTACTGTTTGCTCCTCATGGATCGAGAAAGAACTCCTGCAAATTCTAAAGTGACCTCAACATTGCGTCTTGTAAATACCCTTAGTGCCTACGAACACACAGCCTATAACTTTGGTGATGTTCCACACTGTGTGATGGCAACTAGCTTAATTACCCCTGTCATTCCAAGACGAAAAACGTACGGAGGGCACAGTTGCTGAATGTATGCCGTAGAAGGTTTTCAGAAATGAATCATGTGCATAATCAGTGGACGCTTCTTCAGACAACACTGATTATGAGTAACAAGAGTGAATTAGCACCCTGTACATTATGTGATGTGAGAACATGCACTCTGACGGCCACCATCATGTAGAGAGGTTCCCCTATTCCATCAGTGGTCCAAGCAACATCTATGACAAGAAGCAACATTTCGTCGGCTCAGAACTATAAGGTCATTAACTTCCGTAATCGACAAAAGGTCGTTAACATTTCCAAACTAAAAAACAGTAAATAAGATTTAAAAATTAAAAACTAATGGTTTGTCTGTCCAATGGTTTTGTCTATTACAATAACAGGTTAAACTACTTTTTGGATAGACAAACATTAGTTCTTGATTTTTAAGTCTTATTTACTGTTGTTTAGTTTGGAAATGTTAACGACCTTTTGTCGATTACGGAAGTTAATGACCTTATAGTTCTGAGCCGACGATTTGTTTCTGAGCATCTGTATGCAAGTGGGCCAGAACAGGGCTGAGGATTGAAACATGTTTATAAGTCAGCTATCACATAGCACTGTTTACAGGGAGAAATATATATATATATATATATATATATGGGATTATAAGTACTGTATATAGCAGTAAATATTTTTGAGAGTATCCATGATGGGACAGTGTCTAGGGTAGGGGTGTGGTTAAGGTACATACACAGAAAATGTTGGGGTTGGGGGTTGGGAAGGGGTAAGTTTCTCTATGTTCAATAATAAGCATAATACACTGCCGAGTGTTTTATACAGAAAGGATTAATATGGCTTCCATTACATAAAAATGTGTATTTTTTACCATTTAGTGGCTTTTTTTTGGACACTTTTTTGGTCATTTTTACAGTAATGAACAATATGTGTGGTGGTATTTGTAGGAAATACTGACATGTTCATGTACATCACAGGAGCTTTATACAAGCTGGACACAATTTTTCCTTGTTTTTTGTTGTTGCATTATGTATGTTTAGTGAAGTTTAAATCCACTTGCCGTGTCAATTTAGTCACTCGCATCTTTGCTAGGTGTACAAACACCAGTGAAGAGTCCCGCTTCTTAGGTAGACTTGCAGGCTAGTAACAAAAAGTTAGCAAAAATGCCTGCGTGACTTGTCAAAAGCTATGCTGACAAGCCCTTAGGGGAAAATTCATTGTGCCTGCCTGGAGAAAACAATTTCAATTATTTTTTTCTTGATGTTATGCTGCAATTCTGACAAACTGGCGAACAAGCTTCGTATCTGCGACAATTTGTTAGAACGGAATTGAAGTTGAGTCAGTTTTTTACTTCTTTCAAATCATTGTTCTGTCAACACTCAGTAATCCTTGCTTCTTTTGTTTGCTTTTAAATCGACTTTGCATCAACTTGTTTGTGTTTGTTTTTTAGGTATGTGTAAAACATACTGTACACTTGGATATTTTTCTGCTAGATGCAATATAATTTTACAATGTTTTGGTTGGATTACTATTTTATATCTAACAACATTTGATATGCTTACTTAAATACAAAACAAGTTGGCAGTTTTAGTCATTTTAAAGCATTTTAACCACCCGTCTTTTCAGCTAGCTTGACTTTTTAACCTCTAGGTGTTTTGACTAGAAATTGTCCAAGATGCATCAGAATGCTTCATTATACACTCGACACCCTAACTACTAAGTTAGGGTGCTCGACTGCTAAGTTTTTAGACCAATTTATTTATAGCACCTTGTAAGGGTTAACAAGGTGATGCAGCGCAATCTGCTGTCAACTATGCCAGAAACCCTGGAGCAATCCCATTCTCTTAACAGTGAGTCTTTACTAGGTTTTTTTATGTGCATTACACAACACACAAGATCCACGGCTTAACGTCCCATCCGAAGGTCGGAGTAGTAATGGTGAAGTGTCTTGCTTAAGGACACAAGTAAATTAGGGTGGCTTATTGGCTTTTGCATTACACAGTCAAATTACCTGAGTGTTAAATTGATTCTACAACAAATTGAAAAAGAGTATATCACTTGTAAGCTAATGGCTGCACAACGGCTGGACAGAATTTCAAGCTTTTATGTAGAATTGTACACAAAAATGAATGAACCCACACAGCCTCAACATGAAAGGCAAATTAGAGTTAAGTCAATATGTATAGCTCTATGGACAGTATTGATAGACCTTGCAGGAAAAAGGCAATGTTTGGGAAAGAATATGGGATGGAAATAATGTGCAATTTACTTTTATTTATGGTTTAGTTCTCAGGGTAAAGTTTTTCTTTATCCGAATTAGGCATCCAATCTCAGTGTACATGTACACATTTGATTGGATTGAATTTTATTTATAAATAATATTTGTTATTATTAGAACAGGGCTGCTTAACTGAATACATGGCTGCATTTTATTTTGATACTAAAAGCTTTTCTGTGTTGGCATTATTATTTTGCTTTTGCGTGAAAAAAAGGGTTTTTGAATGCAAAAAAATGATATGGAAATACAGGCTATGTGGAATGAATTGTTTATATAAGTATTTTTTTAGTATGCTAGTATTACGAGTTTTAATTTCATGAATGCGTACCTGTGAATAATTCTAATAATTGAATGTGTCAATAAGTATTGAAATATATGAATTTTACATGAACAGTATGAACTATTTTTGGTTGAGTTCAAATCTCAGTTACATTTTTCTGCTTCAGCAGCTCTATGAAATTGGGCCTACAGTCAGGGGTCATGGCCAAGTCACTATACATGTGTAACCTAAAAATCAGTAGTAATGAGCTGACAATAAGGTGCAGTTTTAGATATATATATATCTGTAATTTTCGTTGCTCACCCCAATTAATATATTTATATATATATATATAATATGTGAATGTAACTATAAGAAATTCATATTAGTAGATTTTTTCCAGACTTTTCAATATTTCAGGATTGTTTTCCCGGGACCTTCCCAATTTTCTTTAAATGAAACTTGTAGCTTTCCGTCATATAAAGTGGCGTTGGTAAATTCTGCTGAAACGCCACACCCAGGCAAGGGGGCCTCATCCTCTAGACCAAGGGGAGACCCAGGCCCAATACCCTAGTTCTTTATTTCTGGTGATGTAGAGAATCTGTAGAAATGTAACACCCTGGAGGTTCAGGGGGTCGCATCCTCTAGACCAAGGGGAGACCCATTTGTGATGATATGGAGAGTCTGTAAATCCTCTAAGTGTAACACCTCAGTGGTTCAGGCATTTTTACTCTTGAAAAGGCGGAAACCAAGGCCCCCCCCCTACATTAGTTCATTATACGTTGTCATGAGGAAGTTGTGTTAAAATGCCGTTTTCATAATGCTAATTTAATTATACCCAACCGCTGCTGTAAGTAATTCAAACAAATTTTAGTCTGAGATTTGTTTTCAATACTGTGAATATTTTTTAATGCAATATTAAGTCTTTCATATTCAGGAGGTCCCCATATTTACCAACTTCATTTTACTCTTGTCAGTGTTTTATTCTTTTAAAAGTGTGAACATAGAACATCACAATATCTTGACCCAATTCCATTGAGCTCTTATGCAGAAATCATTTGCTTAACAAACCATAAGTATTTGTTGGCAGGGAACCAGGCACAAGCAATGTACATCACATGAAAACTCAGTTAGTAACCTGTTTCTGCTCTGTATAACCTTTTCCAGCTTAGCTTACCATGGTTATATACAATAGAACCAGTAGTGTGAAAACTATTTTTCAAAGAAAGAGGAGTTTTTAGGGAGAAAATATTACTTGCATAGGACCAATTTGTTTTCCTCAATAAAGAAAATTATGTGTGACCACCGTGCCCCAATAAAAGAATGCAGCAATAAAAACAAGATTAATTACTCCTATCTGAAATAAGTCTTAGCTAAAAAATGGCCCTTATATTTTAACAAATCGGCATTATCATGGTTCTTGTAAAACTAATAACTGTATGGATAAATAACTGTAAATAACATAATATATTTTGTTGAATGGTTGTAATTTATAAGAAGGTACAATGAATGGTGGTAAAGAGTAACAATGAAAGCAAGAATATCTTGTATGATTTATATTTTCCAACTCAAATTATGCCATTGTCTTACAGTCCACTTTTACTGTACAGAATGATAAGAATTAAAGCCTGTGTTTGACGAGTGTTTATATTGCTGAGTTTCTGGTCATACGAGGCCAACAAGTTTCTTAACTTCATTATATGTCTGTTCTGCAATCAAACTGGCTCTTTCTGCCCCAATCTTTAACACATTCTCGATATATGCTGAATCTTCCTTCAACTCAAATATCCTTTCTCGAATCGGTGCAAGTTTTGAATTGACCGCCTCGGCCACAGCGTACTTGTACTCTGCAGTCTGCAGCCCAGTTGCCTGCTCACAGATTTCCTCCGGTGAAACGTCATTAATAGCGGCGTGGATTGCAACAAGGTTAGAAACGCCAGGTCGGTTGATGGGGTCAAAGGTCACTGCCCCTGTGAAATCAGTCATGGCTTTCTTGAACTTCTTTGTGATGTCGGCCTTTGAGTCTGTTAGTTCAATCCGGCTTTTAGGGTTGGGTTCAGATTTGCTCATCTTAACATTAGGGTTCATAAGACTCTTCACTTTGCTAAGTTCGCCTGAAATAAAGAACAGACCTTTTTTAACACTATGAAGTCACTTCCACTTGTGATAAAAGGTTTAAGTTGCTGCAAATGGTATATTTTTTACATGATAAATGACTTGGCAAATGATTTTGCAGGCAATTGACAAATTTTCATTTGCACGAACAGGGCACAAGTTCATTGTGCTGCTTTAAGCAAAAAATCAGCACTTATGGAAGCAGAAAAATTTATGCTTAACGTAAGGAATGTTTTGGTTGTGCATTTGTGTACTTCACATAACTACGCAGTCTTTGCTTACCAGTATACAGCTACCGCAAAAATTTGGGCTAACCCTAAACAGTGACCATAAGAACTCCGCAGCAAGCCATGAAGTTGGGTCCCAGGTTCTAACCAAAATGTAACTAGTTCCACACCAATATTGATATTTGTATATTGATTTATGTTTTACAGCTTAATGAAGTGCAGCAGAACTTTTCCTAGATACAGCCGTGCTTTTTTTTTTTTTTTTTCCAATTCTCATTCATGGAACAAAACCTAGGCTTAGGACTCACCACTAATAGCTTTTGGGACGGGAAAGAAATTTCCATAGTAGTTGTTGAATATCCTTGCTTGATTCTGGGCCAAGTTCAGATGAGGGAGCTGGTCACCTCCAACCGGAACATGGGTTGTCCTGCAAAGGATAAACCTTAAATTCTTTAGCCATCTTGGTATTCTCATACAATGGGCTATGGGGGTCAAAGTGAGGCTAACATTAAAAATAATCTGGTGCTTATTTTGGTCTTGTCTTGATGGGTACTGCACCAACATCCCTTCTCATGGGTCACATGGGCAGGGCTGGTTGTGCGTATGGAACTGGCGACGATGCCAGAAACACCAGGAGAAACACCTTCTCTGATAAGTGTACTGGGTTATTTTGCATGCATTACAACACAAGAGTCAAGACTGGAACTCGAACCCACTCTCACTGATCAGAAACACCAGAGCTCATGTCCATTGTGCTTGACTGCTCGGCCATGACATGCTATGGTATGGAAGTGATATCAGGTCGTGTCCAAATTAGCAGCTGCGGCTGTTGCTAAGGGCAGTCTGTGTTTAATCGTATGATGTTGCAGTGACCAAGACGCAGCTGCTGGCACTAACTCAGAAATGCCCTCACATAGCACATACGTATCCACCAACTTCTACAATCAAAGGTTAAATCTTACTTGTAGAGGAGAATGTCAGCAGTTTGAAGAACTGGGTAGGTGAAGAGTCCGACACACTCCTTTTTCTTGTCATTCCCTGCCTTGGCCTTCAAAAAACAAATATATATAAACTCAAAGACCATTTATAACAAGAAATGGGCCAGGATGAAAGCTAACAATCCAGAAGCAACATGGGTCACTTTCCTAGAGTGAAAGGCTTTGAATTTTAGTACAAGCTGTTTATAATAATACGTTGCTTGGTCGAAACTCCATTGTGCAACATATCTCATGCGAAAGCGCTCCATGAAATAACGTCGTATTTCAGTGTCCATTGACTACGTGTATATCCAGGTCATTTTAAGTGAGATACGACCTTTTGTCATTCTAAAACTTGTGTTTAATGTAAACTCTATTTTTGGAGATATGACCTTGTTGCACCAACAGGATGAATAGTTCCTGAAGAAAAGTCAAAACAAAAGCTAAATTCTAAGATGCTTTATGCTTTATGGGTCAAGAGCAGAGTTCCTTGGTATAAAGCAGCCCAATGAAATTCAAAGCCTAAAACTCTTGCAAACATTTCAAAAATTGAATTTACAGGAATGAGTCTCTTTTAGTTCTCTTTAGTTACCTTCCACTGAGGGAACTGTCCCAGTTGAGCCATTGTCGTCTTGCATCCTAAGATCCATGCTAACTCAACATGTTGATGTACCTACCATTCAAACAAAGACAAGATTAAATGTTACATTATATGATGTAAGCCTTATTGACCAATTATTGGCAAATGGGTTACAGTTAGTGCTATATCATGACTTCCAACACGCTGGTCTGGGTTCTCGTTTCAATTTAAAAGAAATTTCTCAACCTTTCCAAAAAGCGTTTGTCTTTTAAGTTTTGATTCTTGATCATTTTGCAAGTTTGGCTTGGAAAAAGTTAGGGTATCTTTTGAAATAACAAAGCGTCTAGCCTAAATTCAATTAGAATTCTTCATGTACCGTACATGCATTTTTGTAGCAAGCCCCCTTTACAACATTTTGCATTGATGTTACATTGATACCAAAAGTATGTACCCAAGTGATTTCAAATAACTCACACTTGATTGTTGGAACAGTATACTTTTCTCGGGATCTATGCCGCATGCTAGCAGCACAGCCACGCAGTCCCATATACTCTGCCTTAACAATTCAGGATTTTGAGGCAGGGTGATGGAGTGCATATCTGCAATGCTGAATATGACACTATTATTTGTGTCATTCTGTAACTTGACCCAGTTCTTAATCGCACCAAAGTAGTTGCCTAGATGTGGTATACCCGTTGGTTGAATCGCTGAGAAAATCTTTCTATGAATTTCCTGCATAAAAGTGATTGAACACAATATAGATAAGTTGCAGTAATCATCAGAGCTCTTTATTTTGGTAAGACTTGCAAGGTTAATAAATTGGTCACTGGTTCTACAATATCTCTCCTTTTCATGGTATTACAGGCTCTTCAAGACCTACATTGTACCAGCACTGGGGACTTTTCATCAATCTTATGTTCCCCCCCTCCCCCCCGGTGCCCAGATTGAATCGTCAGATTGGTTATACATGTATATTACATAATGGGTATAGACAATATAAGCCGATGTATGCCCCTGAGAAAGAGAAAAATCATACTTTCACTGGGTGTTTTGGAGGGGTCTTAACATAGGTTCTGAGGCAAATATACTGAATACTCCCTCCGAGGGAAAATGAAAAGTAAAAGTGTGTTAAAGAAATTTCAGTCACATTGTGCATCAATTCACAGTAAGTCATTTGAACGAGTTTACAAGTCTATGGTTATCTTATCTTATTCTGATGGTCCAAGCTAACTGGTGTAACTTCTTCATTCAGAGAATCATTAATGATGACTGGAATAGTCTCCCCAAACACATAGTAAATGCCAGGAAAGTGTCTACATTTATTTTAAGAAAGAGTTTGATGCCTACTGGAAGAAAAATACGATAGGATTGAGTCACAAAAAAGGCAGAAGCCTAAATAAGTTAGTAAAGTAACTAAGTGAGTTCTACCCAAAGCAACTTTGAGGAGAGAGGTTAATTGGGGTGGGGCTTATATAAAGTTTTTTGTTTTACATTTGGACATTATCTGATGTATATGTCGGGCCCAGTTAGCCTCCTAAATAGGGCAATCAACTTCTTTTGGATTGGCCTATTTGTGGTAAGCACAAATGCCTTGACAAGATTCAAAACCAAAATACAGGGTGTGACAAAAACTGCTCCAAATTCCATCAAAAACCTCTATATTATACTTTAAACTCACTTAAGATACGCAGGAGATAGTTCGAGTTAATATGGTGGTACGATTGTGTGAGATATATTTACAAAAAGAGAGATTTTTCCGGCTAAATTCTGAATTGGAGTGCAAAATGGACCGCATGTGCCTTCTGTTGGGCAGATTGCGCATAATTTTTGCGCATAATGTCTGCGCAATCTGCAGATTGAACTGACCATTATAGACAAAAGTGTGCGCAATCTGAGGATTGTGCAATCCGACAATGCGCTTATCGACCATTTGGACATCAGTTTAGATTTAAGCCGATTTATTTTTATTTTTTGAAACGTATCTGACACAATTGTACCGCCATTTTAACCGGTAACATCTACTGCGTGCCTCAGGTGAGTTAAAGGTATATGAAAGAGGTCTTTGATAGATTTTGGAGCAAAATGTAACGCATTTATACACAGAACAAACTGATGAGCATTCACTCGGACCCAGTACCCGTCACAACTCGTTTGTAGCGATTTTTCGGGGAACTAGTAAAATGTTCAATAGTTATAACCTTCTCAGATGTTCCTTGGCAAAAATGTTTTATTTCCGGCGCAAACTTTGTCCTTAATAAGTGCCTAGAATTCAAGAAAGAAATGCACATAACTTTCAGATAAGCTTTTTGCATGGGCAGCGCCATCTTGGTTGAAAATTTAACGGTCTCATTGTATACCGCCCTCTATTTTGATGTTTTTAACGGTCTCCTTATATACCGCCCTCTATTTTGATGTTTTTAACGGTCTCCTTATATACCGCCCTCTATTTTGATGATTTTAACGGTCTCCCTATATACTGCCCTCTATAGCGTTCCCATGGGCAGCGCCATTTTGATTTCATGGGCAGCGCCATCTTTGTTTGTACAAATTAACGGTCTCCTTATATACCGCCCTCTATTTCGATGTTTTTAACGGTCTCCTTATATACCGCCCTCATTAACTAATAACTAGTTAGTCCTTATCGTCATGAACGACGTGATCACTAGCATGCTTGAATACATCCACAAAAAAGACATTAAAACAACGAAAAAGAGGGAGTTTTCCTGTTTTACATAACAATAATGAGCAAAATCATTGTTATTGACGCTGTCAGACACCAGGGGGTAAGTAAGTACGTTCAAATCTAAGCCAAAAACATTGTCCGAAATCGCTCAAAAGTACAACTACAAGTTTAACCCCTTGCAGTATTTTTAACCGAAAATCTTGGCCCAAAAAGACCCATTTTTAAAAATTGGCAAAAATATGAAATTGCCCGAAATCGCGCAAAAGTACAAGTTAAACCCCCTGCAGTATTTTTAACCAAAAATCCTGGCCCAAAAAGACCAATTTATAAAATTTGGGTCAAAAATAAAATTGTCCGAAATTGCTCAAAAGTACAAGTTTAACCCCTTGCAGTTTTTTAAACCGAAAATCCAGTCCCAAAAAGACCCATTTTTAAAATTTGGGTCAAAAATAAAGATGTTCGAAATCGCTCCAAAGTACAAGTTTAACCCCTTGCAGTTTTTTAAACCGAAAATCCAGTCCCAAAAAGACCCATTTTTAAAATTTGGGTCAAAAATAAAATTGTCCGAAATCGCTCCAAAGTACAAGTTTAACCCCTTGCAGTTTTTTAAACCGAAAATCCTGGCCCAAAAAGACCAATTTTTAAACTTTGGGTCAAAAATAAAATTGTCCGAAATCGCTCCAAAGTACAAGTTTAACCCCTTGCAGTTTTTTAAACTGAAAATCCTGGCCAAAAAAGACCAATTTTTAAAATTTGGGTCAAAAATAAAATTGTCCGAAATTGCTCCAAAGTACAAGTTTAACCCCTTGCAGTTTTTTAAACCGAAAATCCTGGCCCAAAAAGACCAATTTTTAAAATTTGGCTCAAAAATAAAAATGTCCGAAATCGCTCCAAAGTACAAGTTTAACCCCTTGCAGTTTTTTAAACCGAAAATCCTGGCCCAAAAAGACCCATTTTTAAAATTTGGGTCAAAAATAAAATTGTCCGAAATCGCGCAAAAGTACAACTTAAACCTCTTGCAGTTTTTTAAACTGAAAATCCTGGCCCCAAAAGACCAATTTTTAAAATTTGGGTCAAAAATAAAATTGTCCGAAATCGCCCCAAAGTACAAGTTTAACCCCTTGCAGTTTTTTAAACCGAAAATCCTGGCCCAAAAAGACCCATTTTTAAAAATTGGCAAAATTATGAAATTGCCCCAAATCGCTCCAAAGTACAAGTTTAACCCCTTGCAGTTTTTTAAACCAAAAATCCTGGCCCAAAAAGACCCATTTTAAAAATTTGGGCCAAAAATAAAATTGTCCGAAATCGCCCCAAAGTACAAGTTTAACCCCTTGCAGTTTTTTAAACCGAAAATCCTTGCCCAAAAAGACCCATTTCAAAAATTTGGGTCAAAAATAAAATTGTCCGAAATCGCTCCAAAGTACAAGTTTAACCCCTTGCAGTTTTTTAAACCGAAAATCCAGGCCCAAAAAGACCCATTTTTAAAATTTGACCAAAAAATGAAATGGTCCGAAATCGCTCAAAAGTACAAGTTTAACCCCTTGCAGTTTTTTAAACCGAAAATCCTTGCCCAAAAAGATCCATTTTATAAATTTGGGTCAAAAATAAAACTGTCCGAAATCGCTCCAAAGTACAAGTTTAACCCCTTGCAGTCATTTAAACCGAAAATCCTGGCCCAAAAAGATCCATTTTTAAAATTTGGGTCAAAAATAAAATTGTCCGAAATCGCTCCAAAGTACAAGTTTAACCCCTTGCAGTTTTTTAAACCGAAAATCCTTGCCCAAAAAGATCCATTTTATAAATTTGGGTCAAAAATAAAACTGTCCGAAATCGCTCCAAAGTACAAGTTTAACCCCTTGCAGTCATTTAAACCGAAAATCCTGGCCCAAAAAGATCCATTTTTAAAATTTGGGTCAAAAATAAAATTGTCCGAAATCGCTCCAAAGTACAAGTTTAACCCCTTGCAGTTTTTTAAACTGAAAATCCTGGCCAAAAAAGACCAATTTTTAAAATTTGGGTCAAAAATAAAATTGTCCGAAATTGCTCCAAAGTACAAGTTTAACCCCTTGCAGTTTTTTAAACTGAAAATCCTGGCCCAAAAAGACAAATTTTTAAAATTTGGGTCAAAAATAAAAATGTCCGAAATCGCTCCAAAGTACAAGTTTAACCCCTTGCAGTTTTTTAAACCGAAAATCCTGGCCCAAAAAGACCCATTTTTTAAATTTGGCAGAAAAATGAAATTGCCCAAAATCGCTCAAAAGTACAAGTTTAACCCCTTGCAGTTTTTTAAACCGAAAATCCTGGCCCAAAAAGACCCATTTTTTAAATTTGGCAGAAAAATGAAATTGCCCAAAATCGCTCAAAAGTACAAGTTTAACCCCTTGCAGTTTTTTAAACCGAAAATCCTGGCCCAAAAAGACCCATTTTTAAAATTTGGGCCAAAAATAAAATTGTCCGAAATCACCCCAAAGTACAAGTTTAACCTCTTGCAGTTTTTTAAACCGAAAATCCTTGCCCAAAAAGGCCCATTTTTAAAATTTGGCTCAAAAATAAAATTGTCCGAAATCGCTCCAAAGTACAAGTTTAACCCCTTGCAGTTTTTTAAACCGAAAATCCTGGCCCAAAAAGACCCATTTTTAAAATTTGGGCCAAAAATAAAAATGTCCGAAATCGCTCCAAAGTACAACTTAAACCTCTTGCAGTTTTTTAAACTGAAAATCCTGGCCCCAAAAGACCAATTTTTAAAATTTGGGTCAAAAATAAAATTGTCCGAAATCGCCCCAAAGTACAAGTTTAACCCCTTGCAGTTTTTTAAACCGAAAATCCTGGCCCAAAAAGACCCATTTTTAAAAATTGGCAAAATTATGAAATTGCCCAAAATCGGTCAAAAGTACAAGTTTTAACCCCTTGCAGTTTTTTAAACCAAAAATCCTGGCCCAAAAAGACCCATTTTTTAAATTTGGGCCAAAAATAAAATTGTCCGAAATCGCCCCAAAGTACAAGTTTAACCCCTTGCAGTTTTTTAAACCGAAAATCCTTGCCCAAAAAGACCCATTTCAAAAATTTGGGTCAAAAATAAAATTGTCCGAAATCGCTCCAAAGTACAAGTTTAACCCCTTGCAGTTTTTTAAACCGAAAATCCAGGCCCAAAAAGACCCATTTTTAAAATTTGACCAAAAAATGAAATGGTCCGAAATCGCTCAAAAGTACAAGTTTAACCCCTTGCAGTTTTTTAAACCGAAAATCCTTGCCCAAAAAGATACATTTTATAAATTTGGGTCAAAAATAAAACTGTCCGAAATCGCTCCAAAGTACAAGTTTAACCCCTTGCAGTCATTTAAACCGAAAATCCTGGCCCAAAAAGATCCATTTTTAAAATTTGGGTCAAAAATAAAATTGTCCGAAATCGCTCCAAAGTACAAGTTTAACCCCTTGCAGTTTTTTAAACTGAAAATCCTGGCCAAAAAAGACCAATTTTTAAAATTTGGGTCAAAAATAAAAATGTCCGAAATCGCTCCAAAGTACAAGTTTAACCCCTTGCAGTTTTTTAAACCGAAAATCCTGGCCCAAAAAGACCCATTTTTTAAATTTGGCAGAAAAATGAAATTGCTCAAAATCGCTCAAAAGTACAAGTTTAACCCCTTGCAGTTTTTTAAACCGAAAATCCTGGCCCAAAAAGACCCATTTTTAAAATTTGGGCCAAAAATAAAATTGTCCGAAATCACCCCAAAGTACAAGTTTAACCTCTTGCAGTTTTTTAAACCGAAAATCCTTGCCCAAAAAGGCCCATTTTTAAAATTTGGCTCAAAAATAAAATTGTCCGAAATCGCTCCAAAGTACAAGTTTAACCCCTTGCAGTTTTTTAAACCGAAAATCCTGGCCCAAAAAGACCCATTTTTAAAATTTGGGCCAAAAATAAAATTGTCCGAAATCGCCCCAAAGTACAAGTTTAACCTCTTGCAGTTTTTTAAACCGAAAATCCTTGCCCAAAAAGGCCCATTTTTAAAATTTGGCTCAAAAATAAAATTGTCCGAAATCGCTCCAAAGTACAAGTTTAACCCCTTGCAGTTTTTTAAACCAGAAATCCTGGCCCAAAAAGACCCATTTTTTAAATTTGGCAGAAAAATGAAATTGCCCAAAATCGGTCAAAAGTACAAGTTTAACCCCTTGCAGTTTTTTAAACCAAAAATCCTGGCCCAAAAAGACCCATTTTTAAAATTTGGGCCAAAAATAAAATTGTCCGAAATCGCCCCAAAGTACAAGTTTAACCCCTTGCAGTTTTTTAAACCGAAAATCCTTGCCCAAAAAGGCCCATTTTTAAAATTTGGGTCAAAAATAAAATTGTATGAAAGCGCTCAAAGGTACAAGTTTAACCCCTTTCAGTTTTTTAAACCGAAAATCCTGGCCCAAAAAGACCCATTTTTAGAATTTGACCAAAAAATGAAATGGTCCGAAATCGCTCAAAAGTACAATTTTAACCCTTTGCAGTTTTTGTCACCCAAATTTCTGGCTCAAAAAGACCCATTTAAAAAAAAATTCCCCCAAATAATTTTGTTGGAAATCACTTTCAAAATACAAGTTCAACACTGCAGCTGGTTTTAAAACCAAAAGTCCTGTCTCAGGACAACAATGTCAAGAAAAACAAATTTGTTTATAGGGTTTTGTTTGTAAAGCCGTTACTGTTCTTTCTGAAAAGGTTACTATCTTTTGTGGTTTTACTGTTTCAGGATATATGCAGAGTTATACAAGGCTTCCTTGGAGATGATCTATATCCGATAGCCTATGGTAATGATGAACCCCAGGCCAACCTGGAGCATACTGCATCTAGATGTTATCAACCCGGATAGACCATCTGGAATCGATTAACTCCTTTTGACGTCATTATTTCTCCTTTTAAAGCCAAGAAGTGAGTAGTCAGATCACTTCATCACGGCCCAGACTGAACTCACTTTGTTTGCAAAGTTTACAGCAATTCATTAAATTCATAGTACAGTATCATGAACATTACAAACAAGAATCTAGTGACGATACCTTGATAACTTGAAATAGTCCAATTAGCTCTTTCACTACGGAATATAATGTACAGCTGTGATGGAATTGTTTAATATTTTGTTTAGTTCGAGCTGCTGGCATTGGCTCTCCAGCATATGAATTAATTCACCGAGCCACTGTGAGCGGCGTGCCGTAGTGAAAGAGTTAAGACATTTTTTAATGGAGGGCAGGCCTTGATCTTAACCGAGGCCACCGAGGCCATTGGTCTCATGCCCTGTTGAGTTGGCAAGCAGGCCCTTCAGAAAAATTGCACTGTCACTACCAACTTGGCCAGCATGCCCTTGTACAATTTCTTTGATTTGGCCAGCATAGGCCTGCCTCTGATCTTAAGATCGAAGCCTAGGAGGGTATGGACAGCCGTTTACCTACAGTAAACTAACGGCCGTTTTGACATATCTCGATGGGACTCATGACGTCAGACCTATAAGGTCTATTGCAAAAGTTTTTTACAATAAGAAAACGGACTGGCCCTTTTTAGTAATGCAAAATCCATGCAAGTGCAAATATTTATTTTGACATAGGGTCGCTATATGATGTTTAATGATTGAAGTTTTCAGTGATATTATTAACTCCAAATTCACCACATGGCCAAGAGACACATGTAAAGCTTAATTGTTTGGCGTTGTCTTTAGAAAGGAAGACAACAAAGTTAGTGCTTTGTATGTTATTGTCTTTTATCAAGATTCAAAATATGTCCGCTTAACATTTCCTTTTTTTTTTAATTGAAGTTGTGAGTTTATTGAATTTCACATAAAATGGTGTATTTCTAATTGTACTTGCACCAAAATGCAATACCATTAACCCTAACCTTCCTAAGTCCTCCATAATCCTCCGGAGGATTTGGAGGATTTTGTCTGATTGAGGCACATTCGAAAATCAGCAATTGGAGGAGTATGAAGGATTGAGGAAGGTCGAAATTTGATACATGGAGGAGTGTGGAGGATTGAGGAAGCATCCTTCAATGAGATTTGGAGGATTGTGGTGGATTTAGGGCATTACGAAAATTTACTATGGAGGATTTTGGAGGACTTCAGAGGATTTTGGAAGACAATGAATAATTAAGGAAATTTATTGTTGTATGTGAAGGGTATGCTTGGTGCATGTGCTTTGTGTTGCAAATTGTGCATTGTTATATACAAAGGATTCTTTATGCACAAACTCATTTGGAGGATTTTGAAGGATTGAGGCAGTGAGTTTCATGCACAACTCATTTTTGGAGGACTATGAAGGATTGAGGAAGGTTCCTAGTAATTAACGTTAGGGAGTTAGGGTTAATAAATCGCTACCATTTCTCTCATATAACTGGTCTATTATATCTCAAATTTATTTAGTACAAACTTCCCCTGATTTTCTTCGTCACCAGACTCCCGTCTTTGCTAATCTTATGCATTGAGACCAGTAAAGTATAGTCTGTTCCCAATCCCAATGTCTAGCTATCGGACTTCTATAGCATAGTGTTAAGTGGTTCAAACACAGAACCTTCATTAAAATACAAATTTATTCTTTATATATTAGAAACGATAACAAATTCATATGTGGGCCCAATAGCTCAACTGGTTGGGCTGTGGACTAGAACTGCACGACAAAATGACTGAACTCGGTTTCACATTTATGAACATTTTCTTTAAAATACATTCTGATTTATTTTTCTTAGACGCTTGAAATTGCTCGCAGCACAATATTAATACAGAGCTACTAAAATACTTTAGTTCACAATGCTTGTTTCAGTTAAAAATGTGAACGAGGAAATAGCCCCCCCCCCCCACTCCAGGCTCAACAAAATTCAATAGAATTATTCAATGTTACCTTTTTCTTTACCTCTACAAAGTATTTTGGTTCATCTACAGTTACAGTACAAAGTTAAAGGTTCCTCTATCATGGCAAGAAACTAAGCAAGCAATCATGGTTAAAGGAAAAATATAATTTAATTCCCATCCTCCAGTTTTCCACAAAGCATACCATCCAGCTTGGTGCTCGATATGTGGCAGGGTGTACCCTCCTCCTATTGTGTCTTCATTGTGTTCTGGGAATCTCAGGAATTCTTTTGAGCATTTTTTTTTTTTTTTTTTTTTGGGTGCTTCTGTACAAGTGGGGAAGAGTGTGTTAGAGAATGGGAACATTTGGGGGGCCTCCCTCTGCCACATATCGGACATGGTATACAGCTAATCTGTGAAAATTGTACACAATTTCATAGGAAGTCAAGTTTTAGAGAAAACACTATATAAGTATTTGTGTTGTCATCAATTTTGTTTGCAGATGTTTATAGCTGGCTTATTTTGATTGCGACAATCAAATTAAAGGTATAAACAACAGTGATTTTAAGGGTCTTCAAATGCTTTTTTCTTGACTTGGACAGTAGAAATGTTTCTCTGGAGGTTTGGAACTGGTTTATAACTTTCTCATTCAGATTGAATGAATCAGCCGAGTTTTCTTTTCACTTTAATCACATTTCACAACTTCTTCCATGGGTGCAAAGATTGTTCTCATTATGTTTTCTTAATCAGAGTTCTGCAGTGAGTCTTATCACGGTTCCACTGACGGTTCTTCTATCTATCTAATGGGTCAAATGGTAGTTCCTCAATGACTGTTCCTTTGTAAATGGTTCCAATGGCTCCAGTGGTTTTAATGGTTCTAATGGTGGTCCCATTGTTATGGTTTCAAGAGTTCCAGTAGACTTAATGGTTCCACTGATGGTTTCAACAGTTCCAATGGTTTTAATGGTTCCACTGATGTATTTAACGGTTCCAATGGTTTGACTGATTTCAATGATGGTTCCTCCCGAGTGTGAATTGTCGAATGGCGTCTTAAAAGAGGTCTAGTCAAAAAGCCTTTTCCACAAACATCACAGACAAATGGCCTTTCATCAGAATGGCACTTTGAATGTACTTCCAGCATACTTTGAAGTGCGTAGGATCTACCACAGACTTCACATTCAAATGGTCTCTCGTTGGTGTGGAATCTCAGTTTATGATTTTTTAGGGTATTTTTCTTGGCTACAGCTCTGCCACAAATATCGCAAACAAATGGTTTTTCCTTTGTGTGGACGAGGAGATGTTCGCGGAGTCCAGATTGGCAAGAAAAAGCTTTCCCACAAATATCACAAACGAATGGTTTTTCATTGGTGTGGACACGCTGATGTGCTTTCAGAGCAGAGCTCTGGGAACAGGCTTTTCCACAAACGTCGCACACATATTCTTTTATATTCGCATGGGTTTTAGTATGTTGAGTTAGACCACTTTTCCAAGTGAATGCTTTCCCGCAAATATCACAAACATAGCGTTTTTTGTTGTGTAAAATGTGGACTCGCTTATGCGAGTATAGGGAACTTTTAGTTGAAAATGCTTTTTCACAATTATCGCACCTGAATGGTTTTTCAGTGGAATGTGTGCTGGCATGACATTTCAGGCTGCTGCTGTTACTGAAGCCTTTGCCACAAACATCACACACAAATGGCTTTTCGTTTGTATGGCTTCTATAGTGCACGGTTAGAGCACTGTTATGTGCAAAAGTTTTGTCGCAAACATCACACACAATCCTTTTTTCATTTCGGGGGACACAGGCATGGGAAATAAGACTGCCTTTCTGTTTGTAGATTCTCCCACAAACTTTACATTCGAATGGTTTCTCATTTGTGTGAACCCTTTTATGTAAGACCAGATGAACATAAACAGGAAAAGCTTTGCCGCAGATATCACAGACAAAAGGCTTTTCAGTTGCGTGGGTTTTTTTGTGCGTGAGCAGACCAGATTTATAGGCAAAGTCTTTGCCACAAATGTCACAGACGCACCGCTCGTTCAATGCATGTACTCTGGCATGCAATTTCAAAGTGCCTTTTTGTTTGAACGCTTTACCACAAACGTCACATCCAAATGGTCTGTTGGTTGTGTGGATCCGTTGATGTGATGCATAATAGGATTTGTGTGTAAAAGCTTTACTACAAACTCCACACACAAAAGGCTTCTCCATCGTGTAGAACCTCAAGTCAAAACAACTCTGCCAATAACAATATCACTGCACTTCAAACAACAATCCAATATTTCTCCTTAGTCCCAATTCTTCTGTTGCTTTTTGTCCAACTCCCATCCGAACACAGAATCCTAAAAAAACAAATGAAAGAGGATAAAATTAAACAAAACTTCAAGGATATTTGTAATGCACTTTACTAACTGTAGGCACCTACCAGAGACGTAGCCACAGGGGGGGGGGGCATGGGGGCACCCCACCAATTTTCCAGTGCCCCCCCCCCCCTAAAAAAAAAAAAAATCCAGTTATAATTCATTAAAAAAACATACCCCCACCACCCCCAATTTTAGTGTAAACATTACAATCATTAGTCAACATCTGACGAATAACCCCACATGCAAAACTGAAATGAAGTCAAATTATCTTGTTCTTTCACTTTGCGTTGCAATAATCGGAGGCTGAGCTTGAGCATGTGTTACGTTACTAAACCAACGGTAATAGTATTAGTAACTAATACTAACTACGTCTTACGTACTAAATTGCAGACTGCAGTGTGGAGTCCATTCTTTATCTATCTTGCTTGGACATGATACAATAGTACAGTGGCTTCCTAGTAGTAGTAGCTATCGGCAAGAGCAAAAAGTACAACTGCAGGTGCTCTAGTTTTGCTGAAAATGTAACATTTTTAACAACACAGAATGGACAATGTTCAACATAATTCACTCAGGCCATGCAGGATGTGGCTCGTTAAGAAGGGCGACCTCAATAGTCCAAACTTGTACAGGTGTCCAAATTAACAAGAAGGTCAAAGGTCGCCAGCAACTCTTCACAGGCACGACTGGTTAGTTAGACGGTGTAGACAATCTCCTGAATACAGTCAGTGAGTGATATTAATGGGGAATAGGCATGAGATTGTTGCTATTAATTGCCAGTTATGACCGGAAGATTTCTATGCAAGTACAACTTTTTTAGACACACATGATAATTGGGTAAATCTGCTTTTGTACACACTTGGACTACCGGAACTTACTCAGAACTATGACTGAGCTGAGGTTCGTTCCACTATCGTCTCCACGAGCGATAGCGGAACGAACCTCATAGTTCTAGGAGTAACCGGAACTAACATGTAACATGGCCAGACATTCCATTGTGTAGAGTGCGCACGCATGCACTCACCCTTCGTTTTCCTAGAGTTCATTCATGAAATCTCCCTTTTCTGGGGGTTATTGTGTATTCCCTGATATCAGGCCATCGTCCATTTGTTGTACAATACTACAAATGAGTGGTATGAAAGATTGATAGGCTGCCACCATTGTTTATCATTGTATTCGGCATATGGGAGGTAAGTCCAAGATTTTTAGCATACTATTGCCAATTTTCGGCCGCGGCTTACAACCAAGGTTTGGCCAATTCACGTTGAAGACATTCCTTATTTTCTCGAAAGAGAACAAAGATTCTCAGTGCATTTTCAGTCAAGTTTTTGTTGTGACAACGATATTAAAAAAAAGAAGTTATTCCGTCAGTTCCGAGAAATTTATCCCATGCATAAGTATGAAAAAAATGTGGAAACCCTGGCGCCAAGTGGTTAATCTCTATTCTCTTAGTAGCAATGCTCATGAAGTGTTTTTTTGTTATAGCTGCCTTTAATTCATTTTACAATTTCCTTTTCATTTCCAGCCAAATAGCTAATCCTAACAGGTCTTGAGAAGTAACTATAGATGCGTTATACAATCTGTTTTTCACTACCAGCTGACAGGAATAATTTTGGCAGTCAGTCCTTACAGTTAAGATGTCTTAACTATTTGAATTCAGACCCTTGTTGGGTGATGTGGTCTGAGAAAGCAAAGGATGCTGATGAGATATAATCATGGTGAGTTGAAAACTAATAAAATTTGTTCCCCTGTAGCTAATCGTAATAACAACTTCAACAGGTCTTGAGAAGTAACTATAGAGAAAGAGACGTGACCAGCCACACTGGGGAAACATACCCAGAGGGCTCAGTTTAGTCAGGAGCCCTGTGTTCATACATTAAGAGTGTTGCAGGCTAGTCCAACTTGTTTATAAGGCAGCCCTATAGGCTAATCAAAAGTGTTAAGGAACCTGTTTGTGTGAAACTGTTTAATCTTTCATAAAAATATCAAGAAAGAATCACCTGGGTTTGTCAAATATGCAATATTTATGCAGGCCTGTTGAAATGTACAACTGACTGGAGGCAAGTCGGAAGAAACTGAGACTGCTCAGCAAATTAAAAGGAAAAAGGAACAAGCAAGTTAAATCAATCTAACTGTTGTAATGATGGGTAATGTTCTTAAACACTAAATGTCTCAAATTGTGCATTTTGTTTGTGTTGCAGTCAGGCTCAGCATCTCCAAAGACATCCACCCGTCAACAAGTAGATGTCCAAGACCAGCCCATGGTAAAGGAGCTGCACTCTCCAGTAAAGTATACTTTTGATATTTATCCCTGGTCCCACATGGAGCTCTGTTTGTTCATGTGTGTGGCAGCCAACTTTATTAAGGATTTGTGCTTTAGATGGGCAGACTGGAAGAAAGCCAGTCTGTTGTGTCATCGTCTAATTTCATGATGCCTTGGAAACCATGTGGAGCCTGATAGATGTTGCAATCAGAGACATTATCACGATGGTTTGTGATTCGCCGCATTAATTGTGAAGAATACGTGGTGATGCTCTTGTTTTAACAGAAGTTAACATCAATGATTTTCTTGCAGCATTACAATTAACAAATATCAATACGATTTCTTAGCTTTTGGAGAGTTAAATTTGTGCATTTTGTTTGCCAGATAAGTTTCATGCTGAGAGAGCTCACTGATATAAAGTTGTGGCTTATTTCTACTGCAACAATCAATATAATCCTATATTGCTACTTACATTGTTGGTTTTGTTCACTTAGTTTTGACTGAAATAAAACAAATCTGAAAGTAACGCAAGTTATCTCAACCTGACTGTTTTAATTATGGGCAATGTTCTTATTAACACTAAAGGTCATAAACTGCGCATTTTGTTTGTGTTGCAGTTAGGCTTAGCATCTCTAATGACATCCACCTGTCAACAAGTAGATGTCCAAGACCAGCCTATGATAAAAGAGCTGCACTCTCCAGTAAAAGGTGAATTCCCAAAAAGTATACTTTCAATATTTACCCCTGGTCCCAAATAGAGCTCTGTAATAATTGTGCAGAATACATTGCTGCTCTTGTTTAAACAGAAGTTAACACAATTCACTTTCTTTTTAACAGCATTTAAAAATGTTGGTATGTCAAAATAGTCCTTACATGCATTGGGTCTTCCGAACATTTTGTTTCCGCTTTCAATGTTGGTATTCTTCACTTACCATTTGATTGAAAACATTGAAGAAAAAACAATTAAGTCAAAGCAACTAATCTGAACCTAACTGTTTTACTGATGGACAATATTTTTAAATACTTATTGTTGCAATTTTTGCTTTTTGTTTGTGTTGCAGAAAGGCTAAGTATCTCCAAAGAAATCTACCCGTCAACAAGTAGATGTCCAAGACCAGCTTATCATATAGGAGCTGCACTCTCCTTCGTTGTATGTATCTTGTTTGAAAAAGAATGCAAGTTATGTAAACCTAATTACTGGGAAATCATTTGACCTTTTAAAGTTAAATCCAAATACACGTACTCGATATTTTCTTGTATACATTTTGTAACTGCATAATGTTGACAAGCGAGATAAGCAGATTAAACACACAACAGAAAATTTAAAAGTTGAACATTTGATGAGCATTCTTAGATGTAAAGGCAACAATAAAAGCACCCTTTTTTTTTTTACAAAATGTTTGTTTTCCCCCTTTGTCAGCATCAGGTGCATCATTGAGTGTAACACTCTTAAGAGTGATGAGTGATTGAAAAAGAACAGCAATGGTTTACTGATGATGGTATAACCTTGCCCTGATTATTGTAATCTCCTGATCTTGAGACAGAGAAATCAATAAGCTCAAAATATTCCCTGATTAGGTAATATAAAGAAGAAGAAAAATGTTAGTAGCGTCAAAAACAAAGCACTTGTTGAACTTTCTCGCAGAGTACTACGGTCTACCTTTAACAAAAACAAAGGAGAAAAGAAATGGTTAAAAATCAAGTACACACATAATGACTTATCACACTGTAAACAAAACGTGATACCATCCATCACTGGGGGAGGGGTCCTGACCAGTTTTTAATCACCCCTGAAAGGGATTTTGCACATTTTTGGCTTGCATACAATTTCTTATCGGTAAACTTGATCTTTCAGAGCTAGAGATGTAGCTAATAGTCCCCTGAAGTCAAGTGCAAAATGAAACACCTCTACTGACATCTTGAAGGCTACAGGGTATAAAGGAGAGCAACATGTATGATCATCAAGACATCCTAGCAGTTCATCTAGCAATCATGAATGAACAACCAAGCACTTTGAGTTTGTAGGTTTGTTTGTTTCATGTTTTTATCTTTTGTGTTTATCGTCGTATAGTGGGCTGTTTTTGCAGCACTATACAGTTAACATCTTGTAAATAAGTACACCATTGCAAGCAAGCACATACGCGTTTTTTGAGCTGTGAAATTGGAGATCTTAGAGCCTTGGTAGTGCGGAGATTCGATTGGTGGTGCGGAGATTCTATTTGTGGTGCAGAGATTCGATTGGTGGTGCGGAGATTTGATTGGTGGTGCGGAGATTCGATTGGTGGTGCGGAGATTCGATTGGTAGTGCGGAGATTCGATTGGTGGTGCGAAGATTCGATTGGTGGTGTGGCGATTCGATTGGTGGTGCGGCGATTCGATTGGTGGTGCGGGGATTCGATTCGGAATCGATGGAGGTAAACACGGGAAATTCCGAAATATTAAAGGGACCTGGACACTTGCACGTGGCATGTGGGGTCCTACTGCCGGCCAGGGTGATAGCTGGATGTTGATCTTAAAGATGCATCAGGCTGCTCTACCGGGGGAGCATGGTGCTGGTGTGATCACAAATGGTTGGCAAACGGCAGTAGTCCCTAGTCTTGGCCGTGGGGCTTTGGGACCGCGTTACTACAGCTAGGGGACTGCCTTGGGGTTCGCCTTGGGGTGGCGGACCGGACCCTGCCGAAAGGTGGGTGTAATGGCTCCGACGATGCTAGAAAGCGTGTGGGGCTGGTATCCTGGGACCTGCTCGTGGTGGCCCTGCTTTAGACTAACCTTACCAGGATGATATTGGCAAAATTTAGAACTGACTGAATTAAAATGCTTGCAATGGTGTTCTTATAATATATTTGTTATTTTTAATTATAAGGTTATGAGACTGTTGATCAATCACCTTGTTAAACTTTATTAGTAGTACATACAGTAACTTTGATGTGGTTTTTGCCCCAAAATAGTATACATTGTTTCAAATGTTTGGCAATAAATGCGATTTTGTAACATACAGAAACAAGGCTGCTGCTGATGGGTTGGAGTGGCTAAAACGTCATCGTGCGTTGAAAATATTGCGGCCAACGTCAAACAAGGAATGAATAGTAAAAAATATAAATCATTGATATTATAAAAACAAAACAAAAAATGATTTCTAGATGTTTTAAATACAAAACAACATATCCAGATTTATATTCAGATTTATTTATTAAAATTCCAATAAATTTAATCACTAACATCTGAAAAGAATTCAGTTTTGTGATTTGATTAAAATAACTAAAAAGAAAAGACCAAATTACAAGTAGCATGTTGGTATTTTAATTCTAATTTTAATCAGAAAACAAAACACAATTTTTGAATTAAAAATAAATGTTAACAATTGTAATTGCACTAATTACTTGCTATAAAAATGATTCCATTCACACCTTCATCTGTTAAAGATTATGCTGTTATAAATATGAATGTGTCACAATTTTAACTAAAAAATGATAGTCTATACATTGGTAAATGTTTGTTCATGGTAGTTCATGAATTTGAAAGAAAAATATGTGATAAAGCTAATGTAGTGTCTCCTACTAACATTCCATAATTAAATTAGGTTTTGAATTAAATAAATGTTATTTAAATTCATTACACATTTAACATATCTCAATGAGTTTTGTTTAAATATGTTATTACCTAAATACATAAATGCTAAATCATGAACATGTTCTAGATTCTTAAGTATTGAGTTGTTGCTTCAGTTAAATGCATATGGTGACATTGTTAAAAATATTGATAAATTGATTAACGTTTATATGACAAAGTTAAAAATGTATATATCAATTAAGTCAACATTAATATAACACATTAATCTAACAAATTTAGAGTTATTCACATTTGAACAACTGTTCATTTTACACTGCTATGTGGTGTTTTTAAGAACTAACTTAAACATATTGATGTTATATATGATAAACTTTAACCCAACGCCCAACTGTCAATTTTGATGAAGATAGAGCAAGTGCTTAAGATTTTTGGTTTTTAAATTATATATCTTTAATAAATCCTATCAGTGTGTTAAATGCAAATTATGACATTGTTCAATATTAATAAATTACTGAACATATATGACAGAATTAAATATACATATATACATGTATAAATTAAATCAACATTAATTTAACTCTAAAAAGTCTATGTTTCAAATGACAGAATTAAAAATATATATATATATATAAATTAAATCAAAATAGCAGCCTCGCTTCGGAAACGCCTTGTTTGACACTTGAAATGTGATAAGAAATGAAATAAATGGTTATCTCAATTGCAGTCAATACAATTAAAGCAGTGTCTTTAAAGATCAGTCCCAAATTTTACTTGACGATAAAAATAAACCACAAGTTTGATTAGGAATTCTACCAATCCATTACTGAAATGAAAAATCATGTGACACCCTCCCGAAGTTGGACACAGTATAAATGAGTATATGTACAGAGAAGTCCAACCCATTGTTTCTCATTGGGCCAGTGTAAATATTGCTTTAAATCACTGAAGGGTAACTTTATATAATAGTATTAATAATATACATAATAATATTATTAATAGTAATAATAATAATGATAATGATAATGATAGAAATAATGATAAGGGTAAGGGTAAGGATAATAATAATGATAATGATAATGATAACAATGATAATAATAATGATGGGGGTAATGATAAGGGTAAGGGTAAGGGTAATGTTAATGATAAGGGCAATGATAAAGATGGGGGTAATAGTAAGGGTAAGGGTAATGTTAATGATAAGGGCATGAAGGGCAATGATAATTATGGGGGTATGATAATGACAAATAAAGTTAAATCAAGGGTAAGGGTAAGGGTAAGGGTAATCTTAATGATAATGATAATGATAATGATGGGGATGAGGGCAAGGGTAATGATGATACTGATAATGATATTGATAATGATGATAATGATTATGACGATTTGGGTAATGATAGTGATAAGGGTAATGATAATGATGGGGATAATGATAACAGTAAAGGTTATGATAATGATGGAGATAAAGTTAAATCAAGGGTAAGGGTAAGGGTAATCTTAATGATGATGGGAATGAGGGTAAGGGTAATGATATTGATAATGATTATGATTATGATAATGATGTTGATGGGGATAATGATAATAACAAAGAAAAGGACAAGGAATAGGGCAAGGGTAGTTATAATGATAATGATAATGATAATGATGGGGACAATGATAAGAGTAAGGTTAATGATAATGCTAAGGATAAGGATAAGGATAACAGTAAGGGTAATGAAAATGATGATGATGGGGATAATGATAAAAAAGGCATTTATATGGCACCTCACAAAAAACAAAACCTAGGCAATAATAGTACCTAAAAATAATATTAAAGATAGTTTAAGTGTACAGAGAACAAGCCAAGTACGTTAACACGCAAGCAAACTAAACTAAAAGTATAAATGCAAGAAGAAAACAAAACTTCATGTAGAAAATACCTTAAAAATCTAAAAACAAAGCATTAGAAAAGATCTTTCTGACAGGTATGTTTTTCTTTGATTACATGGCATACCTTTTAGCTACTGAACAAAACAATCTCACGTGATTCAAATAGAGGTAATGGTGAGGTAGAACCACTTTTATCGTAAATGAAAAATATTAATATAAAAAAATGTGTTCAAGATGCATGTGTAGGAGTGTGCAGGATTTTCTCACTGGGGCACACTGGGGGGGGGGGGGCAGGGGCCATGTGTTTTCAATGAATTACATGTATCTGCATTATTTTCATGGGGGCACCTTGGGGGCATTGATCAATAGTGGGGGGGGGGGGAGGGGGGTATAACTACGCTACTGGGAGTGTGATTTTATCAAGGATGCTAAAATTAGGGGATGGTAGATAGTGGTGGCGCCCTCTAGCAGTGACCAAAAGAAATGAACATTAGTGCTACGAATACTGCATAACGTAATAACTGATATAGCATTTTTGATGCAGGCACTGCGTATAGTCTTCCAGGGTTCTCATTTTACGAATTGAAAGAGTGTATTTCAATCTCTGCCGATAAAGTTAAATCCAGAGGGTCTGACTTGTACAGGGAATAGTGAGTGTTTTATACAAGAGGTATTACTGTCAAAATACTGTAATAAATAGTTCATTTTGTTCATTTGTAGGCAATGTGGGTAGAATTTTTGCATAACAAATGAATGATACTTTTGATAAGGAAAACAAGTAACTAAATGTTATGAGCAATTTAATTATTACTTAATTAAAATAAAGGACCAATACCTCTTGTTAAACATTTTTGATTATATTGTAATTTTCAATGTAAAACTACTTATTAATGTTTGTAATCTTTATTAGTCTGTTTGTATTATGTAACATGGTTTTTGTTTCTACAAATAAACTATTTTTAAACAGATAACAAACATTTCTTCATTTTCTTTTCCTCTCCTCTCCTCTCTAAGGTCAAAGGTCATAGGGTGCATCTCATTTTATTTATTTTTTTTTACCTACCCATCCTAAGGTTTATATATAACGTCCGAGCAATTTTTTCAAGTGGTGATTTATCCCAGTGGGCCAGCTAAAGCTCCCGGAATCCCGGGGCTGTGAGCTCGGGGGTTCAAATCCTGGTGGACCCCCTTTTTTACTGGTAAAAAATAACTTTTTATAATTTCTTGTAAAATAGGGTACCTTCAGCTCTGTAACCTCTGTCTCTCACCACTCTGCTACTGAGCTTTCATGAAAATCTTAACGGTTTTTGACCTGATGAATATTAGAATGGCTGGACTTAGAAAAATTTACAGAAAAAGGTTTCCCTGGCTGTACCCTTGGATTTTTGGCAGATCTGAGGGTTGACCAAGGGCCTTGGAGCTGACATTGGAGAGTAAAATTTCCAAGGGCTGAGGGTTTGCCTCAGCTCTGAGACCCACTGGCTGGGCCAGGGGCTGGGTGGTTGTTGGGCAGTCAGTGGGTTCAGCTGGTTGGACTATAGGCACGAACATGCTGGGTAGAGGACTTTCACTTGGCCAGGGGCTGGGATGAAGACAGTCAGTTGGACTTAAGGCTTGGGGGTGAGGGTAGGGAGATGAACTAGTAGTCATGCTGTGGCTGGAGGGACATGGGCATAATTAAGCTGGCTGGGTAGAGGACTGGGGCCAGGGGCTGGGAAGTTGCTGGGCAGTCAGTCGGCAGTTGGGCTGAGCTGGTTGGATTTGAAGGCAGGAGAAAAGGACTAGCAGTTATTGTCCTGGGGAATGACTGGCTGCAGATGGGCATGATCAGTACAGGTAAATGACTGGACCTGGTTGGGAGGGTGTAAAAAAAGATTGATACTTTTGATAAGGAAAACAAGTAACTGATGTTACAAGCAATTTAACTATAGAGAACCCATACCCCTGTTAAATATTTTTGATAACATTACATTTTGGTGTCAGTTTAAAAAATAGTTGGGTAAAATAAAGTCTTGTTACTGTTAGGTGGATATAGGTTCATGGGACCTCATTGTAGGGTGGAATTAATTTCAAGGAACAGTTCAAATTGCGGTGATGTATAAACTGCTTTTGAATTCTTTTTTTTAAATCAAATCTCAATTGTAAAGATAGGGTTCCTTTGTGTATTTAATATATAATATATTTCACATTAAAGTGGTGACCATGCTGTTGTAAAGTATGCAAAAGTATGCAACTTCTTGTTTTGGCGGGGTTACAGTGGCATACAAAATACATTTAAAGGTTTGGTACATTTTTTTAATGAATGTATGAACTGGGTGGTTTAGAAGGATTTTAAAGGTATGGTACTTTATGGATTAAAGGAGTTGTGGTATTTTCAAATTTGTACATTTAATTACTGCACTTTTCTGGAAAAGGATTGAGAGGATATAAAACTGTTGTGTTGCAGCCATCTTCGTTGGATTTCCCGTCTACTGACATATCACTGGATTACATGTACTGGTTTACTGAATGGGACCAGTCTATTTTGTTTGCGCAAGGTTGGATTTCATCGCATGGATTTTAGTGCGGGGTAGGGTCAAATGACTTTCGGTAGGTTCAAGCCCAAGTGGGTTTTGTGAATAATAAATAAGCTATAGTTCAAACCTTTGCCGTATTTTTGACCGCATGAGGGCGCTTTCAACAACGATTTCCTTGTATCACCATAACAGTTGTAGGGATTTTACATACCTCTGTTGTAACCCTCACATATCAACATTGTAATGGGTAGACATTGAGCTGATGATAGGCACTAGCAGGTCTCAGCAATCTTCTTTTTGTGACAGGTAAATAACATCTGCAGATGGCGTACCTTCAAAATACAAACACATGAAATCAATTTTAGTCTTAGACAAACAAGCATTTCATTTAATAAGGTATAGTTTGAATGTGACCTTTAGATAATTTTCCAAAATTGTACAAACAGTTTTCCTCCAAGAAAGAATTTGAGATTATTTTAGCGGATCAAAATGTCGATCAAACCAGCAAAGGGTTGTCATTAAAACTAACAAAAGATGAACTGGTCTTTTTTAAAAACATATACAAGTAATTTACATGAATATCGCATCCTACACAAAAGAAGGCCATCTGAAATACATCTTATTAGAAAAAGTTCTATTCAACCACTAGTTTATTTTGATATGACTTAATAAGTGTATACGTATTTATAAATTTACCATATGAAGGTTGATGTACAGTGCACAGATATCCGCTTTGTCGATTAGTGGATCTCATTTCAGCTTGACTAGCTCTGTAAAAGCAAAATTAACAAAATTAACGAATGGCGTAATGTTATAATTAAAATGGAATAACAGTCCTTTTTTTTTTTTAGTTTTTAAAAAAGATTCAGCGTCACTTGTAAAAATGCAAAATCTACTGTCGTAAATTTTTTAATTGCAATCGTCGCTGCTCATTGTGAAAGCCTGTGGAGGGATCGCGTTACAGCACCTAGCCTGTCAGGTGAAGTTTCTGCAAAGCCGGTGTAGGAAACCCAAACTGGGCTGGAACAGGGTGTCTGCTCTCCGTGGAGGCGCCACTGACTGGCGAACCAAGAGTCTGGCTAGCCTCAGGAACCAAGGCTGTCGGAGCCAGAAGGGAGCCATGAGGAGGCCTTTGCAGTCCTCCTGCTCCAGCTTGGTAAGTTTAGGGATGAGGGAGAACAGAGGGTAGGCATAGGCAAGCAGCCTGTCCCACTGTATTGCCAGTGCATCCATTTGCCGTGTGTACAATGGGGGACAGGCGCCAGTTGCCAGGAAACCATGGATGGGTTTGAACCGTTGCTGTCCGGCAAATGACAGAGTCTGCTGCGCACGGCAGAAATCTGCTGGCGTAGCCACAAAAAACACTGCGGGTAGACATTCAACTAACAATCGCTTATCATTGCAGATTATTTAATTTGATGTCTCAATGAATTTTCCAGAACTCTGTAAATTATTGTTTTTGATGTATACACATTTTTCTTAAAGCACAGTGTCATCATGTGTCATCACAGTGTCATCATATTGTCCAAAACCTATTGATGCATCTCAAATGAATGGTTGTTCAACCTTACCTGTTGATGGAGAATACATCCTTAAATCTCGATGCTGGACAGCATGTGCATCAAGCATCTTCTTTTGGCAGATAGACTTTATCTAATTGGCATGTATGTAGCTAGCCTAAATGCAAAAAAAATAAAAACAATTTGTGAAAGGGTATGATGTTGTTTTCCTTCAATTCCAGCATCAATTAAATAGTGCTTAGACCATAAGAGGGTGCCATACGCTTTATATTTTGTGGTTTTAAACAATAAGCATAATATAAGAGATGGCCAATGTTTTTCTTATCTCGCCTGACCACTGGGAGTATATTATTGAGTGGAGAATCTCAGGTTAAGGCCATTTGTTTCTGACAGATGTGGTTCATGTAAGTTGGCTGGAGACGGAGACTGTGTCGGGTCCCCTACTCGGCCAACGAAACTGCCAGCACCGGCAGCTGACTGTAGCTGCAGGACGGTGCTGGACTGGAGACCGCTGATGTGGTAGCAGCCCATTGCTACCAGTTCAGTCTCTCGATAACTTGGTCTGTCCCGGGGGAGGTGTCTTTTTCCTAAAAGTGACAAGATCAGTTCTCCCCAATTGTTTCATTTTCATTAAATAATCTCAACAACACACAGAAAACAAAAGTACACGACTCTACAACTCAAGACTGTTTAACTTCTCTTTTTAAACAGTTGGCAATGGATGGCATAATTTACTGCAAAATTTTCCTGCCTGAAAATGGAAACGGTGTATAGATGCCATTGTGTAAAATCGGAATACCGGAGAAAAGGTCGACCGGATATTCCTTTGCTAAGCGTGCACAGACCACAAACACGCCATCTAGTGGTTCGTTTCACCCACACAAGGACAAAACATGGTCTTGAATATTTCACCTATTTCTGGCAATTGATGAGAGGTGGTATTTGTGTAATCCCTGATTCCAGACCTTTGTCCTTCTGTTCCAAGAAGAGGATTACAAGACATCAAGGGGCTACCACCACTGTCTATTCATTGTATTTCGGCTCAATGGAGGTAAGTCAGAGCGAGCCAAAAATAAAGTCAAGGTTCAGGGTTTATTACAAATCCTAAGCCAAAGGTATCGGCTGGTGTTTTGCAAATCACAGTGCATGGATTTGATAATTGCTCGGTCGAAAAAACAAAACGCACAATGCACTAAAGAATCTTTGTTTTCTTGGCTTTGTCAGGTCAGTGTTTCTTTGTGACAGCGGTACTCTCAAAGAAAAATGATTCCGGCAATTCCGATAAAAATAATCCCGCAAGGGGTACAGGAAAAATTAAAAGAATCCCGGCTGCAACTGGTTGAAGCACAGTGTCACCAAACTGTCCAAAATATGTGCATGCATCTTTATTCATGGTTGTTCATAACTTAACCTGCTGATGGAGAATACATCCTTGAATCTTGATGCTGGACGGCATACACATCAGCATCTCCTTTTGGCGAATAGACTTCATCTAACAATAGCATGTCTGTAGCTAGCCTAAGAGCAATAGAAAATAAAACAACAATTTGTGAAAGGACTGTGATGTTGTTCTCCTTCAATTGAAGCATCAATTAAAAAATGCTTTTACCATAAGAGGGCACCATCTGCTTTATATCTTGCAGTTTTAACCAAAATGCATAATAAAAGAGATAGCCTGTGTTTTTTTATCTCGCCTGACAACTAGGGGTATACTATCAAGTGGGATTCTTAACTTAAGGCCATTTGTTCTTGATTGTGATTGTGAAAAAACATTAAATAAATAAATCATTAAATAAATAAATAATCAATTATTTTGCACAATACCCGCTTTAAATTAAAGAAATAGGTGTATTTTTTGTTCATCTATAAAACATGGCTATTATTGCTATTAGGGCTTGTTTTCATAAATGGGGCAGGTAGGTGATGGGATTGTGCATTTGATGATTCAAGTATTGGCACATAGTAAGAGAAAGATGTAATGAAAAAGATATTTGGCTGTGAGAACATGGCAGATTTGGTTTACCTATAATTTTTTCAAAGGACAAACCCTGTGTTCATTAAAACCCTTAGAATGGACACAGGTGTAAAGGGTTAAAATTAGCGTCAACCCAAATTTCTTAATAAGAGTTGATCGTACAGTGGAAGGACACACTGACTCTGCAACCAGTGACCTGGGTTCAACGCCCACTCATTTCTTTCCTCCTTTTTCATTACATGTGTCCATCCTAAGGGTTTAAATTAACGCTCAACACTATTTTTTTAAGAAGAGTTGGTGGTCTAGTGGAAGGACTCTATGACTCTGTATGTTATGGTCCTGGGTTCAATTCCCACTCTGTTACTTTTCTTTTTCATTGCCCGTCTCTAGGGTTTTAATTAATGTCAGATGCAAGTTTCTTAAAAAGAGTTGGTGTTCTAGTGCTTCCACTCAATGACTCTGGATGCTGTGGTCTAAAACTTTTCTTTTTCATTGCCTGTGTCCATTCCAAGGGTTTTAATTAACGTCAGATGCAAGTTTCTCAGGAAGAGTTGGTGGTCCAGTGGAAGGACTTAGTGACTCTGGACCCTATGGTCGTGGGTTCAATTCCCACTCTGTAACTTTTCTTTTTCATTGCCTGTGTCCATTCTAAGGGTTTTAATGAACATCAGATGCAAGTTTCTTAAGAAGAGTTGGTGGTCCAATGGAAGGACTCAGTACTTCTTGACCCTATGGTCCTGGGTTCAATTCCCACTGTGTAACTTTTCTTTTTCATTGCCTTTGTCCATTCTAAGGGTTTTAATTAACGTCAGATGCAAGTTTCTTAAGAGGAGTTGGTGGTCCAGTGGAAGGACTCAATGACTCTGGACCCTATGGTCTTGGGTTCAATTCCCACCCTGTAACTTTTCTTTTTCATTGCCTGTGTCCATTCTAAGGGTTTTAATTAACGTCAGATGCAAGATTGTTAAGACGAGTTGTTGGTCCAATGGAAGGACTCAGTGACTCTGGACCCTATGGTCCTGGGTTCAATTCCCACTCTGTAACTTTTCTTTTTCATTGCCTGTGTCCATTCTAAGGGTTTTAATTAACGTCAGATGCAAGATTGTTAAGATGAGTTGGTGGTCCAATGGAAGGACTCAGTGACTCTGGACCCTATGGTCCTGGGTTCAATTCCCACTCTGTAACTTTTCTTTTTCATTGCCTGTGTCCATTCTAAGGGTTTTAATTAACGTCAGATGCAAGATTGTTAAGATGAGTTGGTGGTCCAATGGAAGGACTCAGTGACTCTGGACCCTATGGTCCTGGGTTCAATTCCCACTCTGTAACTTTTCTTTTTCATTGCCTGTGTCCATTCTAAGGGTTTTAATTAACGTCAGATGCAAGATTGTTAAGATGAGTTGGTGGTCCAATGGAAGGACTCAGTGACTCTGGACCCTATGGTCCTGGGTTCAATTCCCACTGTGTACAACTCTGGCCTTTTTATTAAAACGAGTTAAATTAAATTACATAAAATTTTAGCAAAAGGAGCTTTTTCTTTTTCTTTTTCTTTTTCTAGTTAACTAAGCTCGGACCTCAGGTTCAGCGGCAGGGGTGGGAATTGAACCGGGGACAGTAGCTTGCCGACACCCGGGCTTCCCAGTTGAGCAAACGGGTCCCCCCGAGTAAATGTGTTCGTTTCTAATATATATAGAATAAATTTGTACTTAGAAATTTTTTCACACTTGGCTCAGTGCATTACGTATACAGCAGGCAAAGGAGTCTGATGACTAGATATTGGGACCAGGAAAGGTAAGGCCTATGGGGGGAAGTTTGTACTTAGTAATTTTTACTCACTCAGCTCAATGGTAACCAATGGGGGAAGTTTGTACTTAGTAAATATTGGGTAAGGAATAGGCTAGTGTCTTCTAAGGGGAAGTTTGTACTTAGTAATTTTCACTCACTCAGCTTAATGGAGTGTGATAGCTGGACATTGGTTTGGGACTAGGTAGTGTCTTCTAAGGGGAAGTTTGTACTTAGTAATTTTCACTCACTCAGCCAATGGAGTGTGATGGCTGGACATTGGTTTGGGACTAGGTAGTGTCTTCTAAGGGGAAGTTTGTACTTAGTAATTTTCACTCACTCAGCCAATGGAGTGTGATGGCTGGACATTGGTTTGGGACTAGGTAGTGTCTTCTTAGGGGAAGTTTGTACTTAGTAATTTTCACTCACTCAGCTCAATGGTAACCAATGGGGTGTGATGACTTGTACCGAGTAAATTTCTGGACATAGACACGGGCAACTAAATCAGTTTACTAGACTGTTGACACCAGGCATATGGAAAAAGAAGATAGTTGTTTATTTACTTAAATACCTTTTAAAAAACACAATTTACAAGGATAATAAATAAAGCATTTATAAGTATTCAATATTTTTGTGCGTGGGTTATTTCAAGCCTCTAGCGTTTTCAGAATTTTGGGTCACAACAAGTAGATAACATAATAAATAGGCAAGTAATTGCAAGAAAACTTAATTATTGGGAGAAAAAAAGTTTTTTTCTATATTTTCGCCATGTGAAAGGAAAAAACATTCTTCTATAATACAATTTTAACATTAACTTTTGAGTGGAGAAACAGGGATTTTGTACAGGGCTTATTTTAACCGCAGCATCAAAATACGCAATCTTTGAATGCTATTTCTTCAACTTTGAAATATTTCAGATGAAAGGGTTACTCTGGAGGATTGATACTTTACAACCAGTGAGCGTACAGATTAAAACTATCCCTTCACTTTGCCTTCAACAAAAATGAAAAGGGCTATGACATCATCCCAACATTACATACTGTTTAGATGTACGTGTTTGTATTTATGAATTTGTAATCATTTACATTTTGTTCAATACAGTATCTCTGGAAATAAACTTTTTCTTTGTGAATCATCCAGAATGGTGCAAATTATCAAGGCAGTACAGTGAATAGAATTGTTCCAGACATTGATCCAGCCAAAGCAATACTTCAATGTCAATTTTCACTCATTTTTTCTCTATACTTTTAACAGAATGATTTATAAAGCCATTGTCCCCATTCTTTGTGTTCCCTGTACTACCTTGACAATACTGACAATTATGGATGGTCCTTTATTAATGTAAGTCTTACCAGCTCCATTAAAACATTTCAAACGTTCCTTGTATTTATGATAAATGTACATGTAGTTGATGTCAGATGAGCAGCTTGCCAAGGTTCTGAAAGACAAGACAAGATAAAAGATTGGCATAATTAATAAACCATGAAAAAAATTCTCAAAAAGGTTTACCCTGAGAAGAAATTGCAATCTGAACTTTAAAAAAAAATAGATGTCAACCACAAGGTAAAATGTTCATGAATCTTAACAAAAACAACGCACCGACTTGGCAGGTATTTTTGACCTACATATTACCGTTGATGCTGCCCCTTCTAAAATGTTGACAGTTCTCAAAAATCCAAAATGCATCTACACGGTAAAACTAACCCCTAAAAAATTCTAAACCAAACATTAACAAGTCTTAGTATTCATTCTCGTTTTTTAAATTGTGGCTCAGAAAGTATTTCTAACATGACAGTACATGGCTTACCTCAAGCAAACTTATAAAACAAAAATATAACACTCAATCCAACAGATCAAAATAATTTGATCAGAAATTATTTGGAAAAACAAGTACACTATAGTACTTAGGGTACTAAATTCAAGGTCAAAATTCAAAGTCAAAAATTCTTGTTTTTCTTTTTGCAAATTTGTTTGTGTGTAAATTACATTATGTCAATACAAAACTCAGCATATCAAGCACTTACACTCCTCTGATTATTTTTTAAAAAATCACCCCGTTTGTGGCAGGATGATTTTTGTAATTTGTGCCAAATTGATTTATTCTTGAAGGTTTGCCTCTTCCGAATATTTAACCTAAACTTAAACATTAAGGTCATTTAAAATATAAATACACACGTTACCTCTTATTAAAGTTGTAGATTGCTGATTTCTCCGATGGTGAACATTTTCACGATTTGTAAACCAAGGAGTTGGCTTCAGACGAGTGACCTGAAAGAAAAGACCAAGGATTCAAAATATTATTTCAGCTCAGATGTTACCAACTGTCAGACTGACAGTGAAGTTTACAATACAAGAATTCATAAAAGTCTTCCACAGAGTCTACACTGCTATAGTTTTGTTACTAGGGTTTCTTCATGCAACTTAGTTTTCTTTAATCAGAAAGGTTTGGTTTGGGTGGGAGGGGGGGGGGGGCACAGTTACAGATTAGTAAGTGTTTCTAAGGGTTAGCTCTTCCAGATATTAAACCTAAACGTAAAAATCAAAGCCATTTAACCAGTTGGCGCTGGATGTCGTGTTTCCCCTGCCTGGAAACGGAAGCCGTCTTGAAAAAGGTCTTGAATATAGTGGCATTTTGTGGCCATTGAGAAGCATTTTTTATGTAATTCAAAAAAGGGAATTATGAGGCATCAAACCTCCACCATTGTTAACTCATATGTAACGGCTGATGTTTTGCAATTCACACTGCATGAATTTGACATTTTCTCAGTCGAGAAACAATATGGGCGATTCAATAAAGAGAATCTTTGTTCTCTTGGCATCATGAAGTCAGGGTTTCTTTGTGCCAGCGGTACCCTCAAAGGAAGCAGATTCCAATAATTCTGCCAAAAGAATTCCACTAGGGTTTATTCACGTGTCTTAGTTTTCTTTAATTAGAAAGGTTTGGTTTGGATGGGGGGAGGGGCAGTTTTACTGTCTATGTTTATTCAAACTTTGTCCTAATAAAACAATTGTTAAAAGAACTGAAAATGCAAAATGGTCACTGCAAAGGTTCATCAAAGCTCTAAATTTGTTTGTGTGTAAATTATGTCACTAAATAACTCAGCCTATCAAGCGCATACACTCTGAGTATTCCTCTGATTATTTTAGAAAGAACCGTGTTTGTAAGGAACACTTTGTAATTTGTGCCAAACTGATTTATTCTGAAGGGTTTACTTCTTCCAAATGTTTAACCTAAACTTAAACATTAAAGACGTACGCTCATCAACGCCCAACAAACAAATTCGTGCAACGAAAGATCAACTTTGACCGGTGCACGCGTTGTATGTAAACAAGGTTAGGGTACATGATCGTTTTGTGCCACAGAAATAGCTGTCGGGTAATGGTGATGAGCCTGCGTCTCAACGGCCATTAAAAAGTAAACTTATAACTAAATACACACATTACCTCTTATTAAAGTTGTAGCTGTCTGATTTCTCTGAAGGTGAACATCTTCAAGATTTGTAAAATAAGGAGTTAACTCCAGATGAGTGACCTTCTGAAATAAAAGACCAAAGATCCAAATATTATACAAATACTGCTCAACATTTCACCTCAGATATTATCTACTGTCAGACTGACACTGAAGTTCACAATCAAAGAATTCATAAAAGTCTTCCACATACATGTAGTCTACACTGCTATAGTTTTGTTACTGGGGTTTATTCATGTACCCTAGCCTTCTTTAATCAGAAAGGTTTGGTTTGGATGCGGGGGAGGGGAAGTTGCAGATTATTAAGTATTTCCAGCGGTTACCTCTTCCAGATATTAAACCTAAACGTTAAAACCAAAGCTATTTCAAAAGCAACCTTATAAATAAATACAAAGCTTACCTCTTTGTAAAGTGAGCTGGCTGATTTCTCTGAAGGTGAACATTTTCATGATTTGTAAAATGAGAAGTTGGCTTCAGATAAGTGACCTGAAATACAAGACAAAAGATCAAAACATTATGCAAATATTTCTCAACATTTCACCTCAGACATTCTCTCAGGTCAGAGTGTGAAGTCAGAATTTGTACAGCTTATAAATATCTGGTAAACGTGCAAAGACTGTGATTGAAAGGGTAAAGAATGATCATTCTTTGTACTGTCCAAAAACAAAACTTATCTGAAATGAGGTTTACTGTCTATTATGTTTATTCAAAAGTTTGTCCCAATAAAACAATTGCTAAAAAAACTGAAAATGCAAGATGGTCACTGCAAAGGTTCGTCAAAGCTTTAAATTTTAAATCTTAAATTTCTACCAACCCCACTCCCCAATCAGGAGTCACTTTTGTTCCTATACCCCCCACCCAAAAAAAAAAATAATAATAATAATAATAATGTACCTAAAATGCTGGATTTTGCTGAATAAAAAAATACCTTAATTCATGAAATATCCAAACCTTTGATAGCTCAATATTTTTATTTTGTTTTATCTTTATCCAAAGCAAAATAAAAACTTTGTCAATTCCAATCTTACCTCTTGACATGTGAAGCAGAGATGATTTCTCCTTGTGTGAGGATGGATCAACATTTCAAACAAGACTTTTCCTGAAATTCAACATAACATAATACAATTTATAAATTCATATCATAAAATGTCCAAACAAAAAAAGAGATTACAATCTAAAAAGTATCCAGTCATTGAAATCCACTTTTAGTGCAAATTAAGTATAACAATTATTCAAAATGCAGGCTTAGCCCCTACCTTGATAAAAAAACTAATTTTTTCTAAAGATGGGTTTGACACAAGAGAGCTCTATTTTACTTTAATATTGAGTTGTTGAACGAGGGAACAGAGACAAAATAAACCCTCGGGTGTTCTATCGGCAAGTAAAACTACTGGTACGTGTATTGGGTCTAATTTGTTAACCCTAACTCCCCAGAGTGATTTACTAGGATCCTTCCCCACTCTAACAAATTCCAACACCATATGGGTAACTCAACACCCAAACTGTGGTACTCTGATTATGGTGGGATGCCTGAACCTGTGTAAAGCATGATCAGTTTACTCATGCAGCACCCAGTCCAACACAGTCCAACAAAGCCTGTTGTTAGAGTTTGATGGAATAGTATTAGTTTGTGTGTAAATTATGTCACTAAATAACTCGACATATCAAGCGCATACACTCTGAGTATTTTTCTGATTATTTTAGAAAGAACCGTGTTTGTGACAGGAACACTTTGTAATTTGTGCCAAACTGATTTATTCTGAAGGGTTTACTTCTTCCAAATGTTTGGTAGAATTCAAATTCGTGCAACGAAAGATCAACTTTGACCGGTGCACGCGTTGTACGTAAACTAGGTACGGGTAAGATGATCGTTTTTTTGCCACAGAAATAGCTGTCGGGTAATGGTGACGAGCCTGCATCTCAAAGGCCATTTAAAAGTAAACTTATAACTAAAGACACACGTTACCTCTTATTTAAGTTGTAGCTGTCTGATTTCTCTGAAGGTGAACATTTTCATGATTTGTAAAATACGGATTTGGCTTCAGACCAGTGACCTCCTGAAATAAAAGACCAAAGATCCAAATATTATGCAAATATTGCCCAACATTTCACCTCAGATATTATCTACTGTCAGACTGACACTGAAGTTCACAATCAAAGAATTCATAAAAGTCTTCCACATACATGTAGTCTACACTGCTATAGTTTTGTTACTGGGGTTTATTCATGTACCCTAGTCTTCTTTAATCAGAAAGGTTTGGTTTGGATGGGGGGAGGGCACAGTTGCAGATTATGAAGTTTTTCCAAGGGTTACCTCTTCCAGATATTTAACCTAAACCTTAAAACCAAAGCTATTTAAAAAGTAACCTTATAAATAAATACAAAGCTTACCTCTTATTAAAGTGAGCTGACTGATTTCTCTGAAGGTGAACATTTCCATGATTTCAGATAAGTGACCTGAAATAAAAGTCAAAAGATCCAAACATTATGCAAATATTTCTCAACATTTCACCTCAGACATTCTCTAAGGTTAGACTGTGAGTATAGGTAAGAATTTGTACAACTTATAAACATTTGATAAATTTGCAAAGACTGTGATTGAAAGGGTAACAAAATTATCATTCTTGGTTTTGTCCCCCAAAAGATACAAATCTGAAGTAAGTTTTACTGTCTATTATGTTTATTCAAAACTTCGTCCCAATAAAACAATGTTCGTTGCAAAGGTTTATTTTAGGGCAAATTAGGTAAAACAATGATTTGAAATGCAGGGTTAGCCCATACCTCGATAAAAAAAGGCACATTTTTCTCAAGATGGGTTTGACACAAGAGAACTCTATTTTACATTAATATTGAGTAGTTCATGGGAACAGAGACAAAATAAACCCACAGGTGTTTTATCGGCAAGTTAAACTGGCACATGTATTGGGTCTGATTTGTTAATGTATAAGCAGAAACATTTGTCTCAAGGACAGCCGATACTATTTATTATCATTGTAGTAAGTGAAACAATGTAATTAATTTGTGCATGTATTATTTACAAGTATTTGGGGTAAATTTTCAAGGCTAAGGTTGATGCAAAGCTACCTTGAGGGTCAGTATGTGGGCCAGCCACCTAGGGTGCAATGTGACACCAGATTTAAGGAGGAGGGATTCCTGAGAGACAGAGGATGGATTCCCCTGAGGGACAAAACTCTCACCCAATGAGTTTGGTTGAAGTAGATTTACAACACCATCAGTGAAGTCCCAGGCCATTTGAGAAAAAAAAAACAAGTGCACTATAGTATCTAGTGAACTAATAAATTCAGGGTCAAAATTCTCGTTTTTCTTTTGGCAGATTTGTTTGTGTGTAAATGATGTCACTAAATAACTCAGCCTATCAAGGGCATACACTACAAGTATTCCTCTGATTTTTTTTTTAGAAAGAACCATGTTTGTGGCAGGAACATTTTGTAATTTGTGCCAAATTGATTTATTCTTTAGGGTTTACTTCTTCCAAATATTTAACCTTAACTTAAACATTAAAGACGTACGCTCGTCAATGCCCAACAGACAAATTCGTGCAACGAAAGATCAACTTTGACCGGTGCACGCGTTGTACGTAAACAAGGTTAGGGTACATGACCTGATGTGCCACAGAAATAGCTGTCAGGTAATGGTGATGAGCCTGCGTCTTTAAGGCCATTTAAAAGTAAACTTATAACTAAAGTATAAATACACATGTTACCTCTTATTTAAGTTGTAGCTGTCTGATTTCTCTGAAGGTGAACATTTTCAAGATTTGGAAAATAAGGAGTTGGCTCCAGACGAGTGACCTCCTGAAATAAAAGACCAAAGATCCAAATATTATATAAATACTGCTCAACATTTCACCTCAGATATTATCTACTGTCAGACTGACACTGAAGTTCACAATCCAAGAATTCATAAAAGTCTTCCACATACATGTAGTCTACACTGCTATAGTTTTGTTACTGGGGTTTATTCATGTACCCTAGCCTTCTTTAATCAGAAAGGTTTGGTTTGGATGGGGGGAGGGGAAGTTGCAGATTATTAAGTATTTCCAAGGGTTACCTCTTCCAGATATTTAACCTAAACCTTAAAACCAAAGCTATTTAAAAAGTAACCTTATAAATAAATACAAAGCTTACCTCTTATTAAAGTGAGCTGACTGATTTCTCTGAAGGTGAACATTTCCATGATTTCAGATAAGTGACCTGAAATAAAAGTCAAAAGATCCAAACATTATGCAAATATTTCTCAACATTTCACATCAGACATTCTCTAAGGTCAGACTGTGAGTATAAGTCAGAATTTGTACAACTTTTGGTAAATGTGCAAAGACTGTGATTGAATGGGGTAAAAAAATTATCATTCTTGGTTTTATCCAAAAAAAAAGACTAATCTGAAATAAGTTTTACTGTCTTTTATGTTTATTCATAACTTTGTCACATTAAAACAATGTTCGTTGCAAAGGTTTATTTTAGGGCAAATTAGGTAAAACAACGATTTGAAAATGCAGGGTTAGCCCATACCTCGATAAAAAAGGCAAATTTTTCTCAAGATGGGTTTGACACAAGAGAGCTCTATTTTACATTAATATTGAGTTCAACAAGGGAAAATACACAAAATAAATCCCCAGGGGTTATATTGGCAAGTTTAACTACTGGTACATGTATTGGGTCTGATTTGTTAATGTATAAGCAGAAACATTTGTCTCAAGGACAGCCGATACTAATTATTATCTAGGGTGCAATGTGACACCTGATTAAGGAGGGATTCCTGAGACTGAGAGACAGAGCATGGATTCCCCGAGGAACAAACTATCACCCAATGAGTTTGGGTGAAGTATATCAGCAACAACCCCATCAGTGAAGTGCAAGGCCATTTGAGAAAAAAAGTGCACTATAGTATATAGTGAACTAAATTCAGGGTCAAAATTCTCGTTTTTCTTTTGGCAGATTTGTTTGTGTGTAAATGACGTCACTAAATAACTCAGCATATCAAGCACATACACTCCAAGTATTCCTCTGATTATTTTAGAAAGAACCATGTTTGTGGCAGGAACATTTTGTAATTTGTGCCAAATTGATTGATTCTTTAGGGTTTACTTCTTCCAAATATTTAACCTAAACTTAAACATTAAAGACGTACGCTCGTCAACACCCAACCAACAAATTCGTGCAATGACAGATCGCCTTTGACCGGCGCACACGTTGTATGTAAACAAGGTTAGGGTACATGATAGTTTTGTGCCACAGAAATAGGCGCCGGGTAATGGTGATGAGCCTGCATCTTTAAGGTCATTTAAAAAGTAAACTTATAACTAAATACACACGTTACCTACTATTAAAGTTGTAGCTGCCTGATTTTTCTGAAGGTGAACATTTCCATGATTTGAAGAATAAGGAGTTGGCTTCAGATGAGTGACCTGAAATACAAGACCAAAGATCCAATTATTATGCAAAAATTGTTCACCATTTCACCTCAGATAATAAAAAAAAAGGGACGATGATATGCGTGACATTAGTTTTGAGTAAGGGTTATCTATTAAAGTCTGATAAAAAATCAATACAAATGTTCTGATAGTGGTGTAAAGGAAACTCCAAACCACGTCAGATTACGACTGATCATACGGTACGAATGTAAGTTTAACAATTCTTTAAAGTATTATGCAGATTGATTTTTTAAATATGTAAAAGCCAAGATTTTCATGAATGAAATGAAAGTGCAAAAGATGGAAAAAATTTTGCAGCAGAGATCAGTGAAATACACAACGATTTTATTTGTCACTGACAGCTATGTGTGCTTGAAAATTCTTCTTTGGTACAAAATAGTCATAAAACACTGGCCTACAGCGTATTTTCTGTTTGAACTGATCTGCCGAAAACTAAAAGCAAGTTATTTTTCTTTTTTCGTAATTTGGGAAATTTTTTGGAACAGGGTATCACACTGTCATAGCGAAACGCCTTATCACAGCGGATTAGTCTGACCGTTTAAAGTAAAAAAAAAAAAGGAGTACAGCGCCCCAGTTACTGGGTCTTGGTGTCACCCATAAAGATGTGTTGACTTTGTTCAGAAAAATTAATACGTTATTTCTCCCCATAGCATGCAGTAATTTTAACAAGGGACAAATCATGGTGTTGGTGGCACTTTGGGCACCACCCTTTTTTCAAGGCAGTTCTGTGTATCGTGCTGTGTAAAACACAGAAAAAACTGCACATCCCAATAGACTAAAACTTATTGACTGCCTTGGAGAAAGGCTAGCATGCTATACGCCCGTGAGGTAGTCCCGCGATGGTGGGTCATCGATTTTCAGCCTATATTTTACACAAAAACTGCAGGGTTTCTGTTGGAGAACTTTTTGGATTACTTCTCTATAAATGTTGCTATCTATAACTGTCAACAAATCTAGTAGTACCGTGATTGCCAGAGCAAAAATCATTTTTGGAAGGCTTTTTGGGATTCAGCTAACAGCCTATGACAATACATTAATTCATGTCCATCAACCGTAAACAAATTTGCATGTTACAAGCATTTTGTGCATTGTCCATGTAATATGTGAAGGTTTTTTTGCTTCGAAACTAGACCCAGTAACTGGGGCACTCTGAAGAAGCAATTTTTTTACGAATCTACATCAACTACTGTGTCCTAACAAAAAGGATTACGGTTTTGCTGATCCCGCAGTCAACGCAGGATACCAGCTGCATAGAGCGTGCACTCCGCCAATAATGACCAATGGAATTTCTATGTACAGTGTGGATTGTGTGTTGGCGTATGGGGACTGGTACACTCTTGACTGCGCAAAACAATATGCAAGTCAGGGCATCAGCGAACATGCAGTGCTTTTTGTTAGGAAACAGTAGTTGATGTCATGTAGTAATAATTGCAGATCGTAACGACTGCACTTTTAGTTGGCCTAAAAAATCATCAATTTGGAGGACAGAAAATGACCGTCAGTACAGCTAAATGTATTTTATTTCATCTTTGATATCTTGACTTAAGAAGCCAGTAGGCAATTTACCAGCAATTCGGAGTCTTTGTCATAATTTTGACTATTTTTTAACAGATTCGTAAAACATCTGCTTCGTCAGAGCGCCCACACATATACTGGATTGAGGCGCTAGTATGACTGATAATGTTAAAATCTCAAAAAAAGGAGTTCAGCGCCCCAGTTACTGGGTCTACTTTTAAACAGCATCATCTGTCAAAATACGTTCAGACATGTTCAGAGAAAAAAATAATAATAAAAATTTTAAAAATTCAATGATGAAAATCTTAATAAATTTATAAGCACATGTTTATATGGCACAAAGTAGTAGCTGATCACTTTAGTGCTGGGTAGATGTAAAGTCTATAACAATGCCTAAAAAAAGAGAATCCAAAAAAATACCGCCAAGGCGCCAAACCGTCTCCTCTGTCAAGTGTCAGTGACTGCGTGTGTCACTGCAGTGTCACTGTCAGTGTGTCAAAGTACTTGCAAATTTTACACAACAAATACACAATCCAACACCTCAATTAAAATGTTACGGTTCTTTGCAATTCTGCGGTGAAAGGTGTCGACAGACTAGCATAAATAGTATTTTCTGCAATTCTTCAGAAATTAAAATGCTCACCAATCTTGCAGGAGTTCATGTACAACACGTGTGACACCGGCCATTTAACTTCAGAAGATACGCTACCAACCTCGTTCGCCGCGTCATTTTTTGGTACCGAGGCTGGTTCGATCATAAAAGGCGAGGTATCGATACGGCACACTGCCCATGGTGTCGAGGTTGAACACAACCGTTAATCTTGAATGCTGCCCTCTCTTGATTCATTTTCATGTTTTTTTTTATTAGACTGGTTCCCGGAACGAGAACGAGAACGCGTTGTTAGGGACCGGGAACCAGTGTAGAAGAAAAAACGCTTGGTCTTAGTTGGACAATAGAGGTCGCCCTCTAAATTCTTTACAAGTAAATAAACATTCGTTTGAAGGAGACGACACCTTGCCCTTTGATTTAGCCCACAAAAAACACGCTAATTCTAATCTTCTACCTCCATGGTAAAATGAAGGTGCCTCATTTTAATTTTAAGAAGTTGTGAAGAAAACTGAGGAATATAGTATGACGATAACAGTTGAACAAACGGCAAATAAACCTGATGAAAAAAGGTAAGGTCAAAACGGCCGTAAGTTTACTGTAGGAAAACGGCTGTGCATACTCCTGTCCTAGAACTATGAGGTTCGTTCCGCTATCGTCTCCACGAGCTCGTGGAGACGATAGCGGAACGAACCTCATAGTTCTAGGAGTAGGCTGTGCATACCCTCTAAATTTTATTATCCCCAATGCAAATTTAACATACATCGGTGACTGACATTGTTTTATATTTTCATTTATTGTTTTTAAAGCAAATAACAACATCGGTTTGCAAATTGTAACCCTTTTGTTCAATGTTTGGAATAATTAATGATTCACATTTTTACCACTAAAATTAGACCCAGTAACTGGGGCGCTGTACTCCTTTTTTGAGATTTTTGACATTATCTGTCGTACTAGCGCCCCAGTCCGTGGTCTATATGGAAAGTGCTCCGATTCGGAGTCCGAAGCGGTTTTTTTCTGAATCAGTTACAAAATTGTCAAAATTGCAACAAGGACTCGACAGAATTGCTTGAAAATCGCCTACTGGCTTCTCCAAGTATCTATGGTGAAATAAAATGCAGTTAATTGTACTCACGATCATTTTTGGTCCTCCAAATCGATGATTTTTAGCCCACTATCACGCATATATCAAATTTGCCGTTAGAATCGCCATTTTGAATGTGATACTCAACGACCGTTTCCTTATGTCTAAAACGCTGCGAGGATTGTGTGTTCGCTGAGGCCCTGACTTTCATATTGTTTTCCGCGCAGTCAACGCAGGATACCAGGCTGTGTGTAGCACCAATGTTCGCTGACGCCCTGACATTCATATTGATTTGCGCAGTCAATGCAGGATACCAGCTGTGTAGCCTGGTATCCTGCGTTGACTGTGCAAATCAATATGCATGTCAGGGCATCAGCGAACATTGGCGCTACACACAGCCTGGTATCCTGCGTTGACTGCGCGGAAAACAATATGAAAGTCAGGGCCTCAGCGAACACGCAATCCTCGCAGCGTTTTAGACATAAGGAAACGGTCGTTGAGTATCACATTCAAAATGGCGATTCTAACGGCAAATTTGATAATGCGTGATAGTGGGCTAAAAATCATCGATTTGGAGGACCAAAAATGATCGTGAGTACAATTAACTGCATTTTATTTCACCATAGATACTTGGAGAAGCCAGTAGGCGATTTTCAAGCAATTCTGTCGAGTCCTTGTTGCAATTTTGACAATTTTGTAACTGATTCAGAAAAAAACCGCTTCGGACTCCGAATCGGAGCACTTTCCATATATACCACGGACTGGGGCGCTAGTACGACAGATAATGTCAAAAATCTCAAAAAAGGAGTACAGCGCCCCAGTTACTGGGTCTACACTAAAATGCACTTTAATCATTTCCTTCATCATTTGATCTACAAAGAAGGAACATTTTGTAATATTAGTGGCGGGTGTGAATTATCGTTGTGATTTTTTGTTATGGTATAAATAACTGCATGACGTGTACATTTGATAAAGCAACTTTGATTTCTTCTTTTTGTGGTTTGCATTAGGGTTGGTCAATCAGTAGAGCAAAGAATGAGATGGACTACACCAATGAGGGCATCAGCTGTCTGTGCTGTTCAAATTGTCTAGTTGGAGTACCGGAAAATCAACGCCAAGAAAGGACCTTTCATCTGTGATATTTCTCAAGTGGAAACAAACCAGGCCTCTTTGATAGGGCAAGGTCATTTTCATTTTGTAAAAGGCACTTCTTTTGGAAAATCTTGAAGTCTGTGGGAAACTTTTGAAGGGGCGCCAAGGCCAGGCCAACAGTGTCCATGTAATTCCATGTATCAGCCGGTTTGATAGAGTCCATATGATGGAGAAACCATTTATATGCAGCATATGTGACAGAGGCTTCTCAAGTCGAAGACTACTCAGAGGCCATAAGAAGATTCACACAAAACCATTTGCTTGTAACACTTGTGGGAAAACCTTCGCACGGAATAACAGGCTGCGATCCCATCAGTGGGTCCACACCAAGGAGAAACCGTTTACATGTAACCAATGCGGAAAAAACTTTATTTTTGAATGGAATCTTCGACATCATCAGAGGGTTCACACAACTGAAAAACCGTATGTTTGTAACACTTGTGGGAAAACCTTCACCTGGCATGGCAGTCTAAGAACGCATCAGAGTGTTCACAGCAAGGAGCGACCTTTTACATGTGATATATGTCACAATGGCTTCTATTCCAGAAACAATCTCAAACAACATCAGTTGCTCCATTCAACTCAAAAACCATTCATTTGTAACTTTTGCGGCAAAGGATTCACAAGGAGATACCGGCTAACATCCCATCAGTGGGTGCACACTAAGGTCAACCCGTTTGTATGTACTATATGTGATAACACATTCTCGGACAATACTAGTCTTAAACAGCATCAGGTGGTCCATTCAAACAAAAGACCATACGTGTGTGAATACTGTGGGGCGGCTTTCTCCCGAATCTGCGGTCTGACGGTGCATCACAATCTCCACACCAAAGAGAAAATATTCACATGTCACATCTGTGATAAATCTTTTTTATATGAGACTGGTCTAGTGAGACATCAGAGGGTCCACACCAAAGAAAAACCATTTGTTTGTCCAATTTGTGGGAAAAGTTTCACGTGGAACAGCAGCCTGAGATCTCATGTGAGCGTCCACACCAAAGCCAAACCATTTCATTGTGGCGTATGTGATAAATCCTTCTCACGTGAAACCAGTCTCACGAGGCATCAGTTTCTCCACACCAACATCAAACCGCACGTGTGTAAGATTTGTGGAAAAGCCTTCTCAAGGAAAAGTAACCGACAAAGGCACGAGGATCTCCACATCAGACAGAAACTATTTGTATGTGATGTTTGTGAGAAATCCTTCCCGGATGGAGACAGTCTTGGAGAACATCAGACAAATCATAAAAATGAAAAAACATTTGTTTGTGATATTTGTGGGAAAGCCTTTGCAAGGAGGATCAATCTAACAGCTCATCAGTATTTCCATACTAAAGGCAAACCATTTGTCTGTGATATTTGTCACAAATCCTTCTCATATGGAAGTGGCCTTACGAGGCATCATAGGATCCACACAAATGAAAAACCATTTGTTTGTAACGTTTGTGGCAAGGCTTTTTCATGGGAGGCCAGTCAAAAAAGACATCAGAGTGGCCACTCCAAATAAAACTTTTGAATATATGTTTTCCCGGTCAATTTGAGCAAAAATTAATTCAGTTTCATTTTACCAGGCATACAAATTCACGCATGTTTCCCTTATTTGTTCAAACTAGGGTTTCTTTTCAGTCACTGTTGCATTCAAGTCATTTTCGTGACCAGTGAATGCTGAATTGTTGAAACAGAATACTCCTTTTGACTGTTAAATGCTAATTTGCAACGAAGCATTCATTTTCAAATTAAATGAATGAGCCGATTGTTAAATTTAAAGAATTTGTGTTGAAACTAGCCAGGAAAAACCTACACTAACATTTTATCTGGCATAGAAATTGCATAGATAATCAATTTCATCATTAGAATCTTATAATTATGTGGCATAGGCAGCCATGGTTATGTGCAATAAATTTAGTATATATAGTAATACACCTTTTTTATATTTATAAGGAAAAGTTTAAGGCAAGTCTAACATACCATGCCATTTATAATTATCCATAACTCTGAATTACCCATTAAATTTGAAGTTATGATTCATCACTGGACTTTAAAAGATCAAAATCAAAATTGATCGACTGTTGAGTGATAATTTTTTCTTGCACATGGCAGTGATTTAGAAAATGTTTGTTTTTTAAGGAAATTGGTTGTGGTAGGCCTATTAAGTTGATAAAAGTATACTTTGTAGGTAAAAATATTTGTTTTTAATGTTTGTGTTATTATTTTTAGTCACGTATCATGTTTGATCTCTATAAATGCAATTAGTACCAAGCACTTCTAAGTTGAAATGTTTTGTGAAGAGTGAATAAAGCACACTTACGGACTAGGCAGTTTTGCTAGCTTGTGGCCCCAATCCTCCAATATCCTCTTCTCCTATGTCACTCCAGATTCGGGTATGCCTGATCCTGTGGTAAGCACTGGTTGTTTGGGCCTACCGGCCCCAGTCCTTCTGAATCCTTCACTTTGGCAATCGGATAGAAGGATTTGGGACTGTAAGGGTCAAGAAAAAAATAGTCTCCACTTCATGCTCACTTTTGAACAGAGAATCATGGTTAGCCATTTCATTCCAGCCTCCTCTTAGCTAATATAACGAACAGGAGACTGAAATTCGTAACAAGCGCACATCACAATAGAAGTAAATTTTGAGATTTCTTTACTAATTTAAAAGGAATAACAACAAAGTATTTAATTACAAACTCACTTGGTAATGAAAGACTATTGTCATGTTTTTTTGCTCTTTGTTCAAAATGAAAATTGAAAATAACTGATTACAGAAGAAAGTTTGGTTGAAGGTGTACATTCAATGAAGGACTAGCCTCGTTGGAAGTCTGAAAAGTGCAATAAAGGGAGTGAAGTTATGTTTGTTTTGTGTATGTGTGAATTTCAATACCTCTTGAACTCCGTTTCCCTTGAGCGAATTACTAGGATCCTTCCTCACCCTAACAAAATCCAACACCATATGGTAATTCAACACCCAAACTGTTTGTGTTTGACTCTGATTATGGTGAAGCATAAATCATTTTACTAAATAAGTGCTGTCCTCAAAACTTGCAGTTGAATTTTGAAGGATGGTTAGGGTTCATGTCTTTTAACCTAGTTGCTTGCTAACCTCTTGACGGTCATAGACTAGAGGATAACAATGAACCATGGGTTTAAATTTGACAATTTTTTTCTGACCATTTTCAACATTTTAAACGTATCCAGTCAGCACATTTAACATGTTGGAACCCTCCCCCTCTCCCCCCCAAAAAAAAATACTGCAATAACATTAACAAAACAAAAAAGAATAATACATTTAAAGAATAAGGTCAAACCATATGTAACATTTCTAACGAGTTGGTTCTGAAAAGACATTTAAAGAATAAGGTCAAACCATATGTAACATTTCTAACGAGTTGGTTCTGAAAAGAAATGGTGAAAAATGCTTCAACAAATTAATTTTTACATTTAAAACAACAGATAATTTTAATGAAAACAGAACTTGTTTGAGTTGAACTTGCCTGAAAATTTCTTTATCATTGTGTCTCTGAAGCTTGTCATATTACTGAATTAAAATGACCGATTTTTTCATGCATCAAGAATTTACTATACTAAATAGTGGTATGTGGAGAGTTTTTTTTCTTCAAATAGGCCCCTAGTTAAATCATTTTTGTGAATAGAGAGGTTTCAAGTCACACAAGAACTTTGTCTAACGCTGCGCGCACAAACAGACGCTGGAAACCATTCAGCAGACGACGCGTCAGTTGGTGGACAACATGGCTGCGAAATTAACTTTTCCCAGGGTCACGCACAACCTCTCCAGAGCTGTATTGCGCCATCTGTTGACAAATGGTGGTAGGAACTCAAATAAAATTTAATAATTTATTTTGAGAAGCACTGGGTTGCATTGGCCCTTTGCTTTTCTTTAATTTAAATTGTTTAATTTTTTGTACAACTTTTTTAAAGTAAAATTTACTTATTATTTATTCTTTTAGCACATTGGGCAAAAATGTTTACTAAAAAGGGGGAAATAATTGCTTTTTGACACATCATTTCTAAAGGATGGGTATCACACTCAGCCCCGCCTACCCCATTTGTTAAAAGTTTTAAAACTCTTGGTGGCGCTCTTTGATTGTTTACATAAGTTTGAGAACCCGCTGCTTTCCCTCAGTGTCATTGATTACATTATCTTTCTCCACATTAGCCATCAACATTGATTTATGTTTTGGTAATACACTTATGCTCACCAGGAAAATAGGCATTTTTATGTAGTGGGAGTTCAAGATCGTCTCCTCAACAGTCTGCTGATTGCCGAACGAAAAGAAACCTCGTTCAATTCGAACCTGCCCACCTGTGCTTGACGTAATTTGATAAAAACAACATTCATTGCCATGGTCATGGTGCACCCAAGGTAGGCCTGTTTTCCCACAACGTAAGAGTTGGACACGATCCATTGTTGATTGTACCTGTATATGTAATAAATAAGTTAACAAGGAAAGACTGATCGTTTGTCATTTTCTTGTAGTACTACTAGTCATGTTAATAATAGTAGCATGTAGGTAGTATCACTCTCAGCATCAGCCACAGTCGTTTTCCTAGTTACCATGGTTACAGATCACTTGTTTTGTTGGTTTTTGAATATTAAAAGAAGGTACACAATAGTTGTTTCTGACAAGATTATCATCGATTAGCATCCCTAAATAACACCATTGACATTTTAGCTCAAAATTCCCTAGCCTCAAAATAGGACCAATCCACGTTGTATCTTTGGCCTTAGCACCAATGAAATCTACTCTTCGTCCCACAAAATGTTTGATTTTCTTTTGTTTGAAATTATTAGTATTATACGGAGGGATTACTAGCAGTCCGATTCAGTGTGCAATCAAGAACTGGGGAAAGACTTGTAACTACTTTCCCCAAAGACTTGCAATATTTATCATTGATCTAGAGTACAAAAATAAAAAACAAAAAATCTGAACTCATTTTAAAAGTGTAACATTTGCATGATCAGAGAAGGTTTTTCATTTTCAAAAACTTCCATTGTTTTTTTTTTTCATTTTGTGCCAGTGAGCATGACTGATGCATTTCCAACAGCTACCATTTATTACATTTTCAACATGTTCAAGTTGATGCATGTTATCAATTTCTTCTCAGAGGTAGTAGCTTACTGGAGAAAAGTTACAGATTGGTGAGAGGAATATTAGTTAATTTTAATTATGGTGAGTTGAAACTAGGAAATGATCATAATTATTAGAACAAATTAGAACTTATTAACAAAATTTTGTTTTTAGATTAAAATAAGAGAAGAACTTCACCATGGCAGCAGCAGCAAGGGCTTCCTGTTTCTTCCCCAAACTTCATCTTGGCATTTCTCAAGTGTTGAAAACATCTGGAAATACAAAAACAAAATATACTGGACTAAAGGTATTTGAATTAAAATAATACAGGGTGATGATAGTTGTGATGATTAGATTAAAATCTCTCCAATCGAAAATGTTGTTGAAGTGAAAGTGCATCAACTGCTTTGGCAACTCAGCACCAAACTCAGGCTGAGCATTCCAAATTCCATGTCGAAGAGAGGCGCCAAGGTTAAATTCAGTTTTGTGATGCACTCATTTTTCAGTAGATAAATTCCCTTAGTGAAAGTGGACAAAAGTTACAAATCTCTAACCTCACATGCATTTTAAGCTGTAAGTAGCTCCTTTTTTTCCAGTGACTGCAAATAACAATTCTTGAAGCACTGACTGCAGTCAAGGCATGCACAAGTTCAGAACTTACTTCCCAAACTTTATTTTGATTACAACTTTCACAGAGATCATTTGAAGGCATGGGATACTTATGGTAATTACTCACAAAATAGATAACCTTAACAATTTACTTGGTAAGGAGCAACAGAGAGCTGTTGATAGTATAACACATTGTGAGAAACAACATTAAAGTTAAACATTTGGTGCAGATATTGTTCAGGGAAGTGTTTTGATATAGCCCGTTTAAACATCCAATGTGGCACAAAAGCTTTCTGGGCATACATTCAAAACCTTTCTAGCTCTTATATTCTTTCTGATTGAAATTATATTTGTGATATTCTCTTTAAAGAATGCTATGACAAGGTTAAAAAGCTCTGGACCAGAGGGAGTAAGACCGAGAGGTTCAAGATGGCGTATTTTAAGACGCACCTTGGCAGGGGTTGTCTTGGTGCCCGTCGTTGGCCTTGGAGCATCATATACAATGATGGACAGCACTAGGCAGAGGAAAGTTTATGTTACCGGACAAGGCTTTATCAGGTTTTTCAGGTAATTGTGTACCATTGGCCAATGGCAAAGTCCAAAGGCATAGGATGTAGCTATTTGTTTGCTCCAGCTCTCAACCAACGCGTTTAAGAAGGTGGGTAGGATTCTAAAAATAACTGATAGGCCCAGCGTCAGTGAGGCCTTTGTGGCTATATGGCCTCAAAACTCTGCACAATTTTGATGCCAACCGTTATTGCTTGGTGAAGTTTGTGCCAGATGAATGCATCACTTTAGTTTGTGTGTGTGCAGAGGACTTGTTCTGGTTTGTCAAAATCATGAGTTCAAATTCTATGGGCTGGTCGCAACGCTTGAGCAAGACACTTTGAAAACGTCAATAAATACACTACATTTTTTTGTCGCACTATTATAAACCATTGGTGAAGTCGTGTCTTTAAAAAAAATAAGCACACTTATCCTAAATGAGTTGGGGTATACCTTTTGTTTCTGGTTTACAAACAAAATACTCTTGTTTGCAGGCTGTGAGAGCACACTCACTCACTCCGTCCACCCAAGTGGCTACTTGAGACGAGCACGAAGACACACACGCCACACATCACGATTGCTCATGCAGCTATACATGTAGCTAGGTCATCAATAGTCTCCACCCCTACATCTTCTTTCATCATCTTCACATCTTCTTGACTGGCCTCCCTCTGCTTAGTTTTCCCGTGCTTTGCTTCCCACAACAGTGCTTATTTTCTGTTCAGTGTAAATTGATTTCAACAACATTTATTTTATAGATGTAATAATTGCATCGGGGATAAAGAAGAATAATTAGGTTTTACCAAACATTGATGATTGATAAGCACTGTTCTTACTGCTTTCCCAAGTCCTACAGAGAAAAAACAAATCAGGCATAGTAATCAGGTGGGATTTGAACCCACAACCCCGCCATTGTAGAGCAATCCATACTCAAATCCTACAATTGATACAATCAAAGACAGAAAGATGCCATGATGCAGCAGATTCTACTAGGGCAAAAGCTTGTTAGAGGGATGCGTTCCACATGCTCAAACTAAGATTTTATTACTAGAAAATTCATCGCAATATGCTTTTTGAAATCCTATTGTCGTTTTATGTGTAGGACGTTTTATATTGGTTCTGTCATCTCTCTGGACTACAAATGGAGTCTGTGGAACCTTGATGAAGGAACGGATGAATACCGAAATGCATTCACTGCCTGTAATGAACGCACTGGGGATCGAATCCTCCAAGGTTGTCTGACAAACAGGGGAATGTACATCAAGCTTGGACAGGTCCTGGTCACTGCAAACTATGTCCTGCCTAAAGAGATTTTACTGAAATTATCCGTATTGCACGACAAAGCACTGACAAGAGAGTACAAAGAGGTATGCTGATTAGGATTTTGTAATAAAGATCATGCTTAACCAGTTGCTGCCAGGATTTTTCCAATTTTTTCCCATCCAGCCTGACGGGATTATTTTCGGGAGTATCGCTGGCACAAAGAAACCGTGACTTGACAAAGCCAAAAAAAAAAAAGATTCTCTTGTGAAGCACCGTGATTTTTAATTCTCTATTTAGAAAATGTCAAATTCGCGCACCGTGAATTGCAAAACCTCGGCCGTGAGCTTTGGCCGAGGAATGTTCCTAGATTTAGAACCAAGGCCGTATACTCGGTTCACTCCGACTTACCTTTATTGAGCCGAAATACAATGAATGAACAATGATGGAAGCCTCTTGATGTCTCGTAATCCTCTTCTTGGCACAAGAGGACAAAGGTGTGGAATCGTGGATTACACAATAACCCCCGCATAATGGTGAAAATCGCATACATTTCTAGCACCAAGTTTCTCTTCGTATGGGTGAAACAAAGCAGATCACGGTGAGTGCATGCTCTGTGCACACTCCGAAACATACTGTCCAGGTGACCTTTGTTCCGGGCTTTGAATTCCACACAAAAATACAAAACTAACGTCACTCGTTTCCAGACTCGAAAAAAAATGCCATGTATACACCTCATCTGGCACCAACTGGTTAAAAGGTAAATTATTACATTATCAAAACTAGAAGTAGGAGACCTAGACCAAAAATTGAGACTCAGGTCAAAAGGATAGGTCTGAAGAAAGAGTAAGACCAGCTAAAAAATCTGATCTCTTGGTCTAAAACACTAGTACAAACTTTACTTGAGAACTGCGGAAGACTCAATCTTCATTAGCTGACATCTATGTGTACTTACTTGAACTGTGGCCAGAATTGTTGTATGTACTTAAACACAGCAGTTGGCAATGGGTACAACATCCTCATATTTAATAAAATATTAGCCAACTTTGTCTTTATATAAAGCTTGATCAGTTATTTCAAGAAGACTTCAACTGCAAACCAGATGAGATGTTCAAGGAGTTTGATCCAAAGCCAATAGCTGCAGCAAGTTTGGCCCAAGTTCATCGTGCAGTTACACATGATAACCAAGAAGTAGCTGTCAAGGTGAGATGTTTACCCCACATCGTATACCCTTTCCTTTACCCCTCCCCCCCTGATCCTTGTAACCCAGTTTAAAAGGCTAAAGAAGTGGCTCTCAGGGTGGGGTGCTAACCCCACGACTTTTACCCCCTCCTCCCCCCCCCCCCCCGATCTCAATTGCCCATTTATTATAAGGCAAAAGAAGTGCTGCCATGGTGGAGTGCTAAACCCACATCTACACATTTCCTCCAGTAGCCCAGGATTATTGGGAGTGAGGGATACTACCTTGCTAATGATATACTTCCAACCGCACAATATGACTTCCATCCACTAGGTTCATCAGCCAAACCTTGGCTGTAAGCCATGGCCGATAATCGGCCATGGTATGCTGGAATCTCAGACTTGCCTCCCATATGCCGAATACAATGATAAACAATGGTGGCAGCCTATCGATCAGTAATTCTCGCTTGTACAACAAAAGAACGAAGGTATGGGATTCAGGATTACACAATAACCCCCGTAAAAAGGGAGATTTGAGGCATGAATTTCAATACCCTTTGTCCTTCTTTGTATGGGGGAAACAAAGTATAGCACGATGAGTGCATGCCTGTGCACCCTACGCAATTAACATGTCACAAACGGGCTAATCAGTCATCCGTTTTCTGTTTCAGAAAAGATGTGTATATATAAACATGTCTTCAGGCGTTAACTGGTTAAAATCTCTCTCCAAAATGATAGTGAAAAACAAATCATTCTGCTGAGGTGCTCCATAAATTTCTGACTCATGCTAAATGTTATACGCAATGAGCTCTTGTTATTTTGTTGTTATCGTAGGTGCAGTACATCAATCTACGAGACCAGTATAATGGAGACATGAAGACATTAGAGATAATGCTCAACCTTGTTCACTGGATGCATCCAGGTACAATCAACTACAACACTATCCTTAAAGTAAGTCTTTCTTGAGTTTTTAACCACTCAGCGGCGGGATTTCATCCGAAATTCATCCATGCTCGGGGACGGAATCAATTTTTTCGGAACAACCGGAATAATTTGTTTTTGAGAATTCCGTTGTCACAATGAAACCCTGACTAAACAAAGTCAAGACAACAAATGTTCTCATAAAATGCACCAGGATTTTTTGTTTCCTTTTGAGAAAATATGACATGCGTTCACTGTGAAGCGCAAAACCCTGGCCGTAAACCACGGCCAATAATCGGACATAGATAGGCCATGGTATGCTGGAATCCCGGACCACTCGGACGTACCTTTCTTGCTTAAGGACACAAGTGCCATGACCAGGACTCAAACACACACTCTGCTGATCAGAGCACCAGAGCTTGAGTCCGGTGTGCTAGACTGCTCGGCCACGGCTCTTAAATACTTGAGACTATTGACATTGTACAGTGCAATCCCACACCCAAAGCCTAAAATCTATTGCAGTTAAAAATAAAAATGACAGCTGTAAAAAAAAACTTATTTCATGGTACATCACTGTCACGCTAATCAAACAAATCCATTCACTAGAGAGGTAAATCCATCTCTACCAATCAAAATCTCAAATTCTATATACTAACTTCTTCTTATTAAACCAGGATATGAAACAACCCCTTGCCAAGGAGCTAGACTTTGAGAATGAGGGACGGAACTCTGAGCGCTGTGCTGAAAATCTACAGCATCTCAAGTACATCTATGTGCCGAAAGTCAAGTGGGATCATACAAGCAAGGTACTATTTTGAAATAGAGTCTCGTTCTCTATCCTGTTTGTTACCCATTGCAACATGCTCACAGTTTAACACATTGTTTTGGGTTTCTTGCATCTTTGGTTTTTTGTAGGAGTATATTCATTTCCTCCTTGTAGTTTTCAATATACACAGCACTCAAACAAACTATCATCAAATTCGTTGGACAAAAGTTGCTGCAACCAAAACAAAACAAAGCAACTTTGATTGATAGGGTCTTCAAATGCTGACTTTAAACATGACTTGTATTTTGATTTCCGACACTCCCTTCTCTGTGCATATACCTTTTCCTGCTGAACGACATTAATAAATGCTGCTATTTTGCATACTAGTGTTTTGGTTGTCCCTTTTCAAGGTTGCCCTGACCCAGCCTTGAAAATTGACTCGTAAATACTCAAAATCTAAAGCGTTTATTCCTTTTTATTCATACTAAACAAAGTAAATGCTAGTCTAGCAAAAGCTAACAAAATGTAACAAGTAAATACTTTCAGATTTGAGCAAATACCTTCTAATAAAAGTATTTGCTTATATTTCGCCCAATATCATAACTTTTCTGAAACAGAGAGTTCTCACAATGGAGTTCATGGAAGGGTGCAAGGTAACAGAGGTGGATAAAATTAAAGAGATGGGTCTTCAACCTGCAGATGTAAGTATAATACACAAAGTATTCCTAAGTCTATAAAACATTAGTCTGTCATTTCTTAAAATAACGCCTATGCCAGGAGCTGTTCCAAAGCCATCAAAATACTCCCCTCTTTGGAATCTCAAAACTGAAATGATTAAACACTGATTGGTAGGCCGTGTTCGAATTAGCGGTTGCAGCTTGATGGTCATGTGGACAAGCATTCCAGACACGACCGTAAATCTGGACTGTTGGTAAGAGTGGGCTGTTTTGGCGTATAGTACCAAATCCATCAAAATAGTCCACTTGTTAAGTATGTTATAACCATATCAGGAATTGTTTTCCTACCCTCAGTCCTACAGGAATTCCAACTGGCCTCTGGTCACCGGGCATGCTCAGTGGTCTGGTGGTTCAGACATGTGCTTTAGAAGTGAGGGGGGTGGGGTTGGGTTCGATTCCCACCAAGTAGCCTGTGGATTTCCTCCGCAGGACTCAGAAAGCGTTGGTCGTGGGTTCAAGTCCCACCAAGTTGTTTGCCTGAAAAGAAATGTCTATTGTGACATTGTAACAAGGTTGTAACAATCAGCTTTGGGAAAGGGTGGTATCTTATGCTCTTGAAAAAAATGCAATTAATTCCATGCAACAACCATTGCCCTTGTGTGTAAACCCAAGAAAAGCATGAATGCATTAATTAAGGTTGTATTTTGTATGAAATTGTCCTACTGACTTAAGACAGATTAACAGTTCTTGATTCCACTCTCTTTGCTTTCTTCAGATTGACCAGAAATTAATTGAAGCCTTTGCTGAACAGATCTTCCGCACAGGTTTTGTGCACGCTGATCCTCACCCAGGGAATAGTAGGTTTACCCTAGAAACGCCTTTCATCTAAAATGTTGCTATTACTTTTAAGAAAAAGCCAAATAACTCAAGACTAAAATTTCCCAGAGGCCTTGCCCTTGGCCTTGGTTCCCTTTAACCAGTCATGGCTGGATGACGTGTATACACGCCAAAAATTTTCCCTGCCAGAATTTTGATGGTGTTAATTTTGTATTTTTGTGTGAATTCGGAAGACCGGAACGACGGTCACCCGGACAATTCATTCCAGAGCGTTCACAGTGCGTGCACTGATCACTGTGCAACACTTCATTTCACCCGCACAAAGAGGACAGATAGCATTGGAAATGCTGCTGAAATTCTCACTTTAAGTGGGGGTTAATGTGTAATCCCCAATTCCAGACCTCAGTCATTTTGTTTTAAGTAGGTGATTACGAGATATCGAGAGGCTTCCAACACTGCTCATTATTGTATTTTGGTAAGGAAGCAAGTCCGAGTGAACCGAGATTCCAGCCTTGGTTCCAGCTGTGGGACCAATTATTGGCTCTGGGTTTTGCAATTCATAGCCAACTGAATGAATCTGATAATTTTTCGAAAGAGAAACAAAAAATCCTGATGCTTCAGTGAGAATCTTTGATCTCTTGGCTTTGTTTAGTCAGGATTTCTTTTTGCCAGTGGTATTCTTAAAGAAAAATGATTCCGGCCATTCCAAGATATAATCCCATCAGGTGGCTCGGAAAAATTGTGTAAGTTGAGTACGTAACATTGTTTATACATCCAATAACAGACTGCTTGAATGATTAAAATCTCGTTGCAGTTTTTGTACGGAAGGGGAACAATGGGATGGCAGAACTGGTGCTTCTAGATCATGGCTTATATGAAGAGTTACCATCAAAGTGAGTCAAATGATGTTGTGATTTAGTGCTCAGTTATGGCTTGAGATTAAATATTTACCAGAGACTTCAGAAAGTTCAAGGGATTTTACTGCCATGGAGACCACGTAGTGATATGGTTTATTGCATGCCGTGGCTGGGCGGTCGAGAGCACCTGACTCAAACTCTGGTGTGACTGAGATGTGGGTTCAAGTCCTAGTTTTGACACTTGTGTCCTTGAGCAATACACTCTATCATTATTGCTTCGTCCTTGAGATGGGACGTAAAGCCGTAAGTCCCGTATGCTGCATTATGCAGTAAACTTATTGTTAAGAGAAGGGGTTTGCCGCAGTGTTTCTGGCTTGGCTGGCAGCAGATTGCGCTGCATCACCTTGTAAACCCTTATAAGGTGCTATTATGTAATTTAGGTGCTGTTGTAATTTTTCCGTTTTTTTAATTATTATTGTTTATAACGTTCTGTGTATATTATGCATGTTTTAATTCTGTCAAAAGGCCAATCTATCTATAGAAATGGGTTTCATTATTCAAAAACTTGTCTTAATTCTGTCAAATTCAGGCAGGTCACTGTGACAACAATGTAACACAAACTCTGGTTTTTCGGTAACGCCATGTACATGAAACTCTCTATGTGTGATGGTTCTGAAAAGAACCGGTGGTGTAACAAAACTCAAGGTTTTGATGGGTTTGCTCAGAGAATTCTCCTGAAGTTGATCAGAGCATACAGATTGAAGCGTCAAGTTATCACATCACCAGGGCCCAATTTCATGGCACTGCTTACCGTGGGATTCTGCGCTTATGCCCTGCTGCGGCCCATAGAAACACGCACGTTACCGTGTGCCGTAAGCGCAGAATTATTTGGTAACCAGCGCCATGAAATTGGGCCCTGTTCTTTTCAGAACGTTCACACCTCATAAGAGAGATTTGTGCACATTGTGTAACCGCAAATCTTACAAGTTTTTACTTGCAAAGTTTCAAATCCTACTAACCACAAAAAGTTAAACGGGCCATTTTTTCAAAAAGAGTAGACCATTACCTTAGGCTTGCCCTCTGTATGCCTTGACCAATCTCGATTGACAGAGTCCCATCTACAACTACTACATCAACATCAGTACTTGGCATAGTCCTTCAGTCAGGATGTATACGCCATAGTCTGCATGTTGAAATCTCACTGCAAAATGTTAACATATTGGATTGCTGCGTTGGGCATTTTTTGTGTGACGCTGTGCGGTGCCAGCAACTAGACACTTGCGTTAGTTGATGGGCTTCATGGTCAGGTCTACTGGGCTTCGATTGGTATTCTATTTTGACCCCTTTGCACTGACGTCACATGTGGCTGCTGTCTGCAATTCATTTTGGGAGTCAAATTGCATGTAAAGATATGCGGGCGTGTCGCCTAAAATGCACACTAAGGCCGTGTCTGAATGAATGGCTTCGGCTGTGGCTACGGCCGGAACGCAGAGGATTCCTATTCTTCAACGTTGTCGTTGCAGCCAGCGGCCATAGCCGTAGCCAAAGTCGCTTGAATTGGACACGCCGTAATACACATGGAATCTGATTGCCAAAATGGTGCAACCAAGATTCATGTGTGATGACGCCAGGTGAAATGGATGAATACAGTTTTAACACATCATTGATGTTGCCCTTTTTTCTCACCTAGCGTGCGGTTAGCCTTGGGGAGATACTGGCGCTCAATTATCCTTAAAGATGAACCGACAATGAAACAAAGTGCAGCCGATATGGGAGTCAAAGGTATGACTTGAATAATGTAGAGCCTCGTGGCTGACAGTCTAGTGCACCATATTCAAGTTTTATCGTTCACAGAGTGTGGGTTCGAAACCCGGCCTGGCTGGTCACGATGCTTGTGTCCCTGAGCAAGATACTTTACCATAACTGCTTTGTCCTTGAGATGGGACGTAAAGCTGTAGGTCGCATGCACTAGGATAGGTAGTGCATGTAATAGAACCCAGGGCAAAAATGCCGTATCCGGCTGCCACTTTATCTCCCTTAATTTAGGTCAAATTATATCCTAACCTGTCCAGAAAGAATGACAGAATATATACAGAGAGGAACAGGCACTTTGAATGATTACAACGTCTACGTTGGGCATGACAATGCTACTCGCTAAACACCATTTTTAGTTCCTTTGGGCATGAATGCGCGAAAGTTCCGGCCATGCGATGAAATGTCCACTTGATTCCTTTTTAAAGGTCATTAAGTAGCATTTTAGCTACAAACACCTGGAGAGGAATATTAAAAAAAGGGAAATAAAGCCCAACATCTATTAACAAATCTAGAAAATCCCGTAGAAAGTGGCAGTCAGATATGGAAACTTTTCCAAAATTTATAGTAGTAGTAATAATATTATCTTGCATGTTATGCCTGGATATTGCAGATATTGCAGTGTTCCAGTATGCAGACACAACAATGAAAATATTTTTAAAGAACACCCTTGAAAAATCCCAAAGATCATTTCATTTTGTACACTGTTGAAAGACTGCCAGACAATATTATCAGAATAAGTAGAAGGAAAATGAACTTACAGTTTGGAGAACTTGCTGTGGTTGTTGTATGATAGGAGCTGGCTGTTTCTCTTCATGTATGTATGCATCTGGTGCATGTGTACATACATGGGTTTGACTGCAGCATTACACTACATCAAGCATGCTGCTCAAGACATGCTAGGTTGTATGGCTGCACTGACTGGCATGGCCATGTGCTGTCTTCAAACCAAATCATTCAAGTGTGAAAATATTCACATCAATCATTTGCATATCTTGATGGCTCTTCCAGTGAAAAAGGGGGTTGAATGTAAAGTTTCCATCTCTTAACCATTATCATGTTTGATTTTTTTAAGACTGGTGGGGGGGGGGAGGAGGGGGGAGGAGGGGGAAGGGGCCTTATTAAAAAATCACAAGTCCAAACTTTGAACAAAATGAAAATTGAAATCGCCTCCTCTTTGCAAGTTCAAGCCCTTGTTCCTTAAAGGAAGTTTGAAATTATTCAAAAATCAGCTTTTGTTAATGATATTTCCATGACAATCTTGAATATATTTGTGACAAAATCCTTCAATTAAGAACAAAATGGGAGGGGGCAAGTTTTTCAAAAGGTATACTTTTAAGTACATTGCTAATTTTTCATATTTAAACTCCGACCTCTGACTTTAATTTTGACCTTAACCTACATTTAGAATACTTGCTGTTTGGCATGATGGTCACACAGCGGCCGATAAACATGAAGGCACGTCGTGGTCTCCACATGACCTTCATCATGCCGCCTGAGAAACTGCGCAAGATGGCCAAACAGTTCCATTCGATGGATGCAAAGCATTCGGACATGATGATGGAAAGGCTAAATGACTTTGTTCAGTCGCTGCCCAAATCACTGTATCTAATATTCAGGTGGGTGCATTAAAGACTATGGTATTATAAAATCAATCCAAGAAAAAATTAAATGGGGGATTTTTTTAAGCTATTATTGTTGTTTAAATGTGAGTGTAGTATCAATATACTGCTCCGTTAAACCTGTTTCGTGATACATTGACCTAAAGGTTGATGAAATTCAGACATGCTAAAATATTTAAGGACGGGCTACTGTTTCAAAATTTCTATTCTGCTGGACTTTATGGTGATGTGCAGTGTTGTGTTTGAACATGTTTGGTCAACAAATCGTGACTATAGACCGATCGTCCATTAAGACCCACGCCCTTACGTGTTGACAAGTTACAGCCTTCATGGCTACGCCACCGAAAGCCCAACAAAAGTCTGACACGATAAAATCTCATTGGAAAATGTAAACTTGTGAAAAAATATTCACGGACATTTTCCCCTGGTGGGATTCAAACCCATGACCCCCCGCCATTCTAGAGCAGATGTCTGACCAACTAGACTACCGAGACTGCCCGGTAGCTAGAGGCAGTTTGAATCCTATTAGCAACAGGTACCGCAACCATTATAATAGATGTTAATTTTTGCATCAGGAATAAAGAATATTTTTTGTTCATTCTTCTTAACAAACGGTTACTTTCTTGACTGTTTCAGAAACATGAACACTGTACGTTCTATTGACCGTGAGCTTGGTCAACCTGTAAACTACCTTGTTACAATGGGTCGAAGGTTTGTAATTGCAGTCGCTTATGCTTTTGAAAGATACAACCACAAAATTGAGTTATTACGTAGAGCATGTTTTAGTGCACTGTTCTGAAACAGAAAATATTACTCATAATTTTTTTAAAGGTGTTACCAATATCTCTTCTGATTTGATTGAACAGGAAAAAAAAATTTAATTATCGGTTAACAAATCTGAAATTGTTTTTTATTTTGTCAGCGCTGCTGGAGCAATGTTCATAGAATCTCAAGATAGAAATTTGACAGAAAGGATACGTGCATCATGGCATCGCTTTCTGTATGATTTCACTCTCAGGTGAGTTATGACCATGTGTGCCGCTGGAATTTGGAAGGTAGGGCTGGGAGGAGGGACGGAGTGTCAATTATCAATCAGGTTGGCACAGTGTTTTCTTTCCCCGCTTCCACCTCTGTGGACCCCCGGTTTGAATCCTGGACCAGAGCCTTGCATGTGGATTGGGTTATCAAGTCACTACCAGACTGTATGGGTTTGCCCTAGTAGAGGTTTTCCTCCCACATCTAGACTGACACTTCTTCATCATCTTCTCTACAGAGGTGTCTTGGTATGGGTCAAAGTGCTGGTCACTTTTGAGGGTCAATTGGTTTCATTACCAAAAAAGCTATAACAACAACAATATTCCTCCTACTACTACTACTACTAATTTTCTTGACAGTTGTATCTTGCCTGTGCTCAGTAACTTTCTTCCAACCTCCAAGCTAGTGGCAGGTGCCCTTATACACTTACAAACTTACAGGGTACTTTACACAATGGAACAATGCTACCCCACAAGGTTTTCTTTGTTCTAGTACTACCCCACAGAGGAATTCTTCAGAAAAGGGAATAATAGAACAACAATAGGAGGACCCCGTAACTGCCATATGTAAGGGTGGGTGAACTGACACGAAGCAAACTTACTACTTGAACTAAAATGTAGCATTTGACAGTTTGGGTCACATATTGTGCATTCTAAACATCAAACTTTGAGTTGCTCATATGAAGACATCAAGGAAAATCCGCAGTCTCACTTGCAAACACTCACAGCCAGATGCCGATACTGGCTAAAAAGAGTGAAGCGGTCAGGCAAAATAGCGCGGCATGTCACCTTCTGTTTGAAGTAGCTGGGCCATACTACCCCAGGCTTGCAGTTTCATCTTTGATAGGGCAAGGTAAAGTTCATTTTGCAATGGGCAGTTCCAGTTAAATCCTATGGTAAACTTGTGAAAGGACACCAAGGCCAAGACCAGGGCAACAGATGCCATGGCCTCCGTGTAATTCCAGGCCTATTACCCAAGCTCAATGCATCCTCCAACCCTACTAATGTGCTTCAAGATTCATCTCTGATTAATTACTCAATTGATTTTGTTTCTTTGTTGGCATAGGTCTGATCAAGTTATCTACTCAATGATGAATTTTTTCATGCGAGTAGCCGTTCAGTTTGGTTGGGTCGTACCACCCAAACAGATCCAAAATTCTCATCAGGGATTTATGGATGGACTCCAGTGAATAAAGGACTTGGATCATACCCCAACTTTAAAGGGGGCTTGGATAGTTATGCACTAACCACAGCTGGACACCCAGATCCATCGGTTCCAGTCAACAAGGAGCAAGTTTGAGTGTGCACATTTGGTCGAACTGTGGTTGATGACTGACTAGCAATGCGCATGCCATTGACGTATACACTTGAATGACCCGTTAGGTGGTCTAGTTTAAACACAATTCTTTGTCGGCACTGATACCTGCACTTCCATGACTTTCCGCCATTCTGCAATTTCGTCACTGGTTCCCTTCTGCACTTCAGAGAGGTTGACATGAAACAAGGCTACTGTGACCAGGGAAGAAACCAAGGTCCTGAGGCTGGTTCCAAATGGTCGACCACAGTCAATGGTCAACCAACCTGGGTTCAGGTCAAGATGGTCGACCTTTAGTTAACCATAGTGCGCACTCGAACTTGCTCAAGGGGTGCTTCTTAAAGCAAAACATTACTACATAGCTTTATTTTTTAATGACTGCATACCATCACATGTCAAATCGTCAGTTTCTTTCATCCAATTTAAGAACAACCTAGAAACTCATCTTTTTAATGAAGCATTTGCATAATGTTGTTTTCTTGGTGTTCTGCTGTATCCTTGTATCCTTATATTTTAGTAATCTTGTACTTGTTATGTATTAGTGCCATGAGCACTTTTGTGGATTTGTGCGCATTTATGAATATTCATTATTATTATGATTGTTATTATTAGTCAATGCTTGTTTACATGATGATCAAGCCGTAGCCGCCAATTCAGAACAGGGCCCAATTTCATAGAGTTTCTTAGGCAGAAATTATTGCTCAACAAATTTCTGCTCAACAGAAAATGAGCAGGATACCAGTCACAAATGGTACACGTGACATGGTGTTTTGGCTGGTAACCTAAATGTGGTAAGCATAATTAATTTAGTGCTTAACTACTTTTTGTGCTTAAGCAGTTCTATGAAATTGGGTTCTGACCTCAGTTTAGGACCCAAACTCACAACCTATTGATTGCAACTGCTCATCCTCTTAACCAGGGAGAGCCTCTGGATTCACCGTCATTGTGCAATTACACTGAAGCTACAATACAGGATTGGTATTCATCAAAAAAGTGTTTAATTAGAATCAGTCTGAAAGTTTACTGATTATGAAGTTCATACCAATACCAATCTTCCATAGAAATATTTATGTCTGAGATACTGTCAAAGTTAGGAAAATAGAATTTGAAGGCCCTGATTTTAATTTCGGTTGTCACAACCAAAGTTAAGGACAATGTTTTTACATGCTGAAAAGTGTGCACGATTTTTCTCTATTTTCTCCTGACTCGGACAATGGATTGAGCCCAAATTTTCAAAACTTGTTTTCCATGTATGTATTAAATCACATCAATTTAGAACGCTGCAATATCAGCTTTACCAATCCTATTTTTTACCTTTTAATAGTAATTGTCTAAATTCATTGTGTATTCTATAAAATTGCTATAGAATTTGAATTTGAAGGCCCTGATTTTAATTTCGGTTGTCACAACCAAAGTTAAGGACAATGTTTTTACATGCTGAAAAGTGTGCACGATTTTTCTCTATTTTCTCCTGACTCGGACAATGGATTGAGCCCAAATTTTCAAAACTTGTTTTCCATGTATGTATTAAATCACATCAATTTAGAACGCTGCAATATCAGCTTTACCAATCCTATTTTTTACCTTTTAATAGTAATTGTCTAAATTCATTGTGTATTCTATAAAATTGCTATAAGAAGATTTATGGAATATTTATTACAATACTGCCAAGGCTGTCAAAAGCAAAGATTATAGAGCGCCGTAGGCGCAAGATGGGGAACTCTGGCTGAAATGTGAAATCTCACTGGACGCCATTTCGGCAAGTGACTCTGTTGATACAACACTGATACGTGCAGACCAGTGTAGACAATGACAATTGCTATCAATGGGAAACACAGGCATTCACTTGCCGAAATGGCGCCCATGCATATTTCACTTTCAAACAGTAGATAAAGGCCCAGTTCCCCATCTTGCGCCTACGGCGCTCTATAATCTTTGGTCAAAAGACTAATGTTCCCAATTATTTTTAAAAATATTAATATTTTTTATAGATCGCATGGATGTAAATGTAAAGTTGTTAATTAATAGGTCAACGATGTGCCTTGAACAATGCAGACTTTCTTTGTATAGAAGTAAATGTTTTTCCCTATTTTACACATTTTTTTTTTTAGGTCAGGAGTGTCTGACTTAAGGGAAGTTTTGAGACAAATAGCTAACTTAACTTTCTTGGATTTTCTATGATGTTATTTAAACTTCGTAAAAGTGTCAGTGTTGTTTATAGCAGAGAATCGGAGTGTAATGTAGCAGAAAAGGACAAACTAAGTTTAAGGGCCCATGAAGAGGTTTTTTGTCACGGAACATTTTTGTGATTTAATATATGGTTTCAAATTAACAAAACATAGTATTGACTATTTTGATGTGTCTGTTATGCGTTAATACACTTTAATTAAGCCCCGAAAATGTGTGCCATTTGATTGCGCAATGATCCATGACGTAGGCTGTGGTAAAACATTTTGAAGACGGCTCTGGTGCCTAGTGGTCAACAATGCATTGTATGTTATTGTCACACACATGGCCCTGGTCAGCCGTTCCACTGTCTACGTCACAGATTTTATGTTAATGAGGAAGGGTGGGCGGAGCACGGCAACCCCCTAATTTTAGAAATCGTTATTTCTACATTTAATACGCATGTAAAAAATGTGAAAAAATTAAAGATATACTAAAATAGGCATACTTTATTTTTTTAACCAATAAAAAAAAATAATTCATGGGACCTTTAAAGTTAAAGTAAGATTTGAACCTTAACATGCTGTAGGGAGTAAAAACTGAGTAGATTTATTAGCGTCTATTTTGAGTAAATGTTGGTTTTGAGAAGAATTGGGTTTGAGATTGGAAGAATGTAGCACTGGCAGCCAGGCCCAAGTCCGCACATGGACCGTTTGTCGACGAGAGGCTGATATTGCCTGGTATCCAACACATGTTTTTGAGCACGATTACCAGTTGATATCGGCTGCAAGTCAACAAACTGCCATTGTGCGAACTTGGCCCGAATGGGCACACAGGCTCTAATCATTGACTTGTGTCCTTGTGCAAGACATTTCACCATAATTACTTCAGATAGGGGAAGAGGCAGTTATGCTTGTCTCACAACAGATTCATTTACCCCTCCCTGTTCTTAGCTGTGCTGTGAAGAGACTTGCATTTACATCTCTCCAAGTTTTATTTTCTGCCCATTGGTGCAGGTTTCTATCCCTAAAAAAAAGTAGCCCACACCTCGAGTTGCCTTTGTGGTGGGTGAATTGCATAATTTTTTTTTTTTAAATCAAGAATCTCTATCCTCGTAGGTACAAGTGTACTTAAGGGTGGTTGGGTTGGCATAGTGGTATCTTTCCTTGCCTTCCACCTCTTGGACCCCGGTTCGAATCTGGCCGAGGGCACAATGTGGATTGGGTTTTCAGTCCCTACCTGATCACATGGGTTTTCTCAGAGAATAAATCTTGCTTTTTTTTCTCTCACGTCTAAACTGAAACTTTCTTCCTTGTCTCTCGCCATGGGGTTCTTGGCTGGTGTAGTAATTAAGTTAGCTTTCTGAGAATCCTGAGGCTTTACACCCAGAATGAATAAATACATACTTCTGGTTGATGAGAAGCAATTATAATTAACTGTCTTGTCCAGGGACACAAGTACCACGACTGGGATTCGAACCCAGACTCTGATGACTCAGCCATCAGAACTTGAGTTCAATGCTCTAGACCACTCGGCCATGACTTGGGGGGGGGCACAGATATTTGTAGAAGGGGCAATTTCAGTTGAGGTCAAGCCTAAAATTGCCTGATTATAGCAAATTTCATGGAGTCCAGAGGCTGACGGGTTGGGGGGGGGGGCAAGCAACAGGGCAAGATGTTCCACAGGGGGCAGCTGCCCCCTTTGTCCACCTGGCTATGTCACTGCTCTAGGGTAATGCTAATTTTGAGTAACAAATTCTCTGACTGCAAGTAACAGGAAAACCCTAAATAAATAAAAAATATGGTGTTTACCACAAAACCTGATTCAAGCAAAGTGTTTCTATGCAATCATGCTTTATTGAACGGGTTAGCTTTTGAAGGTGCAAATAATTTCCAACCTACGAGTATCACTTTGTTTAAATTTGACACTAGTTACTACAGAAGAGTTTTTTTTTCCAAACAAAAACAAAACTTCTCTTTTTTTTCTTCTAAACTCTTACCAACTTTTTTAACGGAACATTGTCATGCAAAAAACAAAGCATTGGAAAGCCTACCTAGATCAGTTTACTGAAACATATAGTTATGAATATCAATAAGTAACCTTTCCATTTCAACCCAAAACAAAACAAAAAGTTAAATCCCAATTTTTAAACAACGTAAAGTGACTGACTTAAAACCAGTGAGGCCATCTTCACATGCTGTGCTGTATTGAATATCTTGACTTGTGAATATGAAAATCCATCAAGAGCTTTAACGCCCTTTCTCAGTGGGTGAATAAAGCATGCACTATTAAATACAAATGTGCTTCATGAGTGTGCCATTCCACCCATATGAAATTTATAAGTGAACTATTCAGTGGTTATACCCTCGAGTACATATAATGAGAGATGTTTCACCAGGTGGCATTAGACAAACTAGGTAGTTTTCCATTTTTCTGGGCATTAGAACATTTCCGAAAACAATGGATTTTTCTGGTAAGACTTCTACCATCTGGTGAACCCATAATCATCCTATTCAGGAATATCCTAATGGCCTCGTTAATTGTCTTCAATCCGATGAAGGAAGTAGTTCTTGCTGACCCCAAAGGTTTATTACAGTTCCAGAAGAACCAAGAAAGCAGATCCAGAATTATCTGCGCTAATTGTTACATATCACCAAAAAGTCTTGCCCTAATTTAAGATATTAAATTGGAAACTTTGTTCTTGGGACAGTCTTTCAGGATACAGCTGCTGTGATATTTCTAATAATGTATTAATTGTTGTGAAGCCAGTCTAAGGAATTTTTTTTTTTAGGAAATCCCTTATAATTAAACTTGATCAAATAAATTGAAATAATTATTATATCTGGCCATTTTGGTTACATCACAGCATGGTTTCAAACTGTGTTACGCTTTTGTACAGCCATACAGCTTCATTCCCAGATACACTTTAGATTTCTCACATATGGCCAGACTTTTCTTAATTTTCTACAATAAATTAAATTTCTCTCATCTGTAGTTAAGAAGCATCGCATCGGACTAGATAAATTCAAATTTAATCATTAAAGGAGTTTTACAACTTGGTTTAAAATTCTTAACATATTCTTGAATAATTAACAAGTTTAAATGTAACTTTCCACATAAGTGTGGTAGGACAAAGCCAAAAAATACCTGGGCTGCATTTTTGGTCAGCTTAATCTTTCTGGAGATTCTGGTATTGTTTTTGAATATGATTACAGTTCATATGATTATTTGCTTCAACATTAATCAAGATGATACCCTTAAAATCCAACTGGAAACTCCCACTACCAATTCCCATATTTTGTTTTTAAATGTTAACACTTGGCATTACCTGACTTTTGTCCCACTTCTCAAGGTAGAGCATGCCAGCTGAAAGGAACAAAAAACGTTTTGCTGTAATTTGAGTTGATATAAAATACTGCAGCCCTCATCGGAAAAAAAAAAATAAAAAAATAGATTCATATTTATTTGTTTAATTCCCACTTCATTCAAATACTCTATTTTATGGTTTTAAAAACCATTCTATATTAAACCAGAATGTTTTTGAAAAATATACCGATAAATAAGTCTTCTGATACCTAACCAGATAGGCGCCAGCTAACGTGTATCCACGTAAATGCCTTTGTGTAAAATCGGAATACCGGAACAAGAGTCATGCGGACATTCCATTGCTGAACGAGCACAGAGCACGCACATGCCGTGTAACACTTCATTCACCCACACAAACAGGAAACTTGGCGGAGAATATTTCACACATTTTTGGCTATTGTACAGGCATTATTGTATAATCCCCAACTCCAGACCTTTTTGTTCCCCAGAAGAGAAGTAGGAGACATAGAGAGGCTTCCACTATTGTTCATTCATTGTATTTCAGCTCAATGGAGGTGAGTCAGAGTGAATCAGAGATCCAGCCTTGGTCCTGGATTTAGTATCAATTGTAGGCTGTGGCACATGCCAAGGTTTTGCAATTCTTAGATGCGTGAATTTGACATTTTCTCGATTTAAAAAAAATAAATGAAGAAATCACAATTTTTGTTGTTATTCTCTTGGCTTTGTCTAGTCAAGGTTTCCAAAGAAAGATAATTCCGGCAATTCCGAGAAAATAATCCTGTCAAGCTGGATGGGAAAAAATGCAAGAATCCCTGCGGCAACTGGCTAAATTGTTTATAAAGATCACTCTATAAAAACTTAAAATGTCAAAATGTACTATTTATGCTGTCAAGATTGTTTTTCATTTTTATTTTTTTATTTTAAATACCTTAATGGCTTAAAATGTATCTTTTCCTCTGGATTGAATCGCAAAGTATGTGTAATTTTAGTATCAAAGGGATACACACTAGTTATTTTTTTGGACACAGTTCAAGGTTAAGGTTAACAAGTGGTATACTATGTTTGTTCACTAAATTTATAAGCTTTTCATATGGTGGTGATAATTGAAAACAGACTCAAGTTGGTATTTGTGATTGTTGTAGTCGGGCAAGTTCTTTTACATCTTGTTTTATATTTTGAGTAATAAACTACACGGGAAACTGCCTGGGTAAACTTTCAATCAACTTTGTTGGTGAACAACGAAAAATTAACTTTTGGTCACTCCAAAAAATGTTTTCTGTTTTGTATGAGAAAGATAGAGAAGTGTGTCTTACCTATCCGTATGGTAGTATTGCAATCTAGGATGGTGTGATACACTTGTATGCAACTCGTAAGTATTCACTGCCCTCCACCCATGGATCACCAAACACGCCTGTGTCAGCCTTCAGTGTGCAGAATTCTTTACCATTACAAAGTTGACCGGCTACTTCGATAGCTCCCACCGAGACATGCTCTGCATCGGGAAGGGCCTCCCCATCCTCAAGACAGAGCCTATCATTGGCATGGCGACCAAAGAAGACCTCCTCGAGGACTATCTCTGAACCAAGTTGGCAGAATAAAGTTACACTCTCGTCCAAGCAGACTCGGAGACTGCTGATATCTTCTCGGTTGTGTGAGATCTTCTTGTGTTCGCAGGAGAATTCCACATGAAGATATTTGAAGTCCTTGACACAAGGTTCCCCAAAGTATTGAGTGCTGGCTTCAATATTGCATCTCGTCATGCCCTGGCAGATGCGTTTTATCTGAGTTATGCTGTTCTCCGCATTGCAGCTCTTATCACCACTGACTTCCAAGCAAATTTGAGCTTGTTCAGGGTTGCCAAAGTGTGCGTCCAGAATGTTGACAAATCTTTCCTCTCCGCAGAAAATCCCAACAACTTGCCTCTCAGGTATAAGAACAGTCTGTGGGAAGGGGGTTTCTGTTGGGGAAGGAAACGTACAAAAACCATTGTACTGTGTTTCTGATCAACCTAGAGAAGGGGTTTGCCCTGGTGTTTCTACCAGAGGCTGCTAAATGCGACGCAGCACCTTGTAAATTCATAACAAGGTGCTTCATGCAATGGGTCTCATAAAAAAAGAAAAAAAAGAAAGTTGTCTTAAAAATAGCAATAAGCGCTTTGAGATGCCCATAGATGAAGCGCTATATAAAAACTAGTTATTATTATCATATTTGGTATAATTGGCCAATACATTCTTTGATGGGGAAGGCCTTCTGTAACATTCCCCCCCCCCCCCCCCGGCTCTAGAACTCTTCACCTGAATATCTCACAGACACACAAGACACTGCATGCTTCAAACAATCTCTCAAACTCATCTCTTTGCATACGCCTAAAGAACATAATATGTGAGAATTTGCTTTGCTGACTTTGACCGGCATCTTTGAATGTTTTTTTCATATAAAGTGCGTCTTACCAATGCTGTTTTATTGTTTCCTTACCGCCTTATTAAAAGTACTCTCAAAATAAAAAAATAGCTCTTAAAGACTCTGAAATCAATGTTATTTATTTCACTTACTTCAATTTTTCAAATAAGCATGCATACATTCATAAAAGTCCTGCCAATACATAAACCGTTTTCCTTTTTTGCTTTCACTAAATCCTGACCACCAAATTTAGTGAAATGTTCCTAGGTTTTTTTAATAATGTGTTTGTTGAAAATTGGAGGATGGGAAATGAATTTACTCTTGGAAAAACAAATAATGTTTTAACCCTTTAATTAATAAAAAAACCCAAATAATTACACTAATATAAAAACACAAACCTAAGCACTTTTTGGTTGCTTCATCTCTGAAGTACTTCTCCTCGCACAGGCATAATGTCTCCCCATCCTTGGCTCCACAGTACTCATTTGGACCACAACTGTAACCAGTGCATACAAGGTTACGGAATCCCACACATGAGCAGACAGTTTGACAGTCCTTGCTGATGACGCTTTCCCCTTTCTGTTAAAAAACAACAACAACAACAACAATAACACGCAGTTCAAACTGAAGCCTCATTTAGTTTAGCCTCAACCAACTCTGAGAAAGTCTCATGGAATGTTTGAAGTCTTTGAGGGCAATTCTTAACCAGTTAACTCTAGACGATGTGCATACACACCAATACTTCCCCTGGCAGAAATCGGGCGACGCGAGTTTTGTACTTGGTTGTAAAGTTGAAAGACAGGAACAAAGGTCACCCGGACATTCCACTGCAAAGTTTGCACAGAGCAAGCACTCACATTCCAATGCTTCGTTTCACCCACACAGAGGTCAGGTGGTACTGGAAATCATGCTTTAATTGTATCTTGAAAATGATGCTTTTACCTGAACATACATGATTATCATTACTTGTTAGTCACAGCATTTTCTGAATTTTTCGGATTTAATCACATATTTTGGGTTATATATTTTGGGTTATAAATTGGGGAAGAAAAAAAATTTTTTTTGGAGGGGGGTCAGAAAATAAATTGGAATTCGAGGACAAAATGTTAAAAAATAGCACCCCTGAGTTTGCCATAAGCCTCCTGAACATAATGGAAAGTAAAGTTTCAATGGGGGTATAGTCTGTCACCCCAGGGTGCCCTTTACATATCAGGACTTTACATATCCACAATGGGAGAGTAGAGATAAACTACTCCAATCAGGATAATGACTTACCCTGTAGTATTCTCCACTATCTTGATGAACACATCCACATTCCTCAATTGCAACGCATTTGCCACCTTCTTTGAGGTGACCATTCACACAGACACAGTTTTCTCTGTCAGCCGTGTTACATGTCAAAGAGGCAGTTGGGTTAGCACAGTTGGATGGGCAAGCCGGGCTCATGGGGCTGTACAACATGCCCATGGATTTACAATCGAATTCTGAAGAAAAACAAACACACAGAGATAAAAATTTGTAACACCATGTCTGTCTTTGACAACCAGTGGCGCTTCTGTGCATGCACAGATGTAATCATCACATTATTTCACGGAAGAGTTGTGAAACATTGCAAACGGTCACAGGAGGGCGGGCTATAATACTCACTGCAGAAGTCGTCCCGTCTCCAGTTGATCGTGATGCCAATATATGCACACTTCTCAGCATAAAGCTGGTAGTCATCACAGTAGGCCAGACCATCAGGAATGGCGCACATGTCCATCATGCAATTCTTGAAAATAGTTTCAGGGTTCACAGTGCCGAGGCACTCCTGAAACGGGCCTACAAGAGCAAAAACAAAAATCAGTCAATCTGGAAGAGTACATTCACTCATACTCTATATCTAGCCTTCACAAAATACATCTTGTGAAATTGTCATCAATTAGGTCAAACATAAACAAACTAATCTCAGTTTTAGCAAAATTTGAATATCAGACACAATTTAAAAGATATTTTCTCATGGCAACATATTTTTCAGGATACATTTTAACTGCTTACAGATTAAAAAAATTCACAATTTTAAAGGACGGTATTATTTTGTAAAAATCTAACTTTTACCAGAGTTCACTCCAAGAAAAATTCCTGCATGAAACTTTTGAAAATTACGCAAATTAAAAAAGTTCCTCACATATAAAACATGAAATCCATGCAATACATGTTACCAAAAATTGTTTTAACATAAACCGCTGGTGACCACATTATTTGGGACCAGTCAAGCATGAAGAACACACTCAAACACAACAGCATGCATGTGTTCAGAGCATAATTTTATAACTCTGTTAGCACCATTTTAGAAGAAAAAAAAGAAGTAAAAAAAAATGTTCTTACTAAATTCACTTTCATATCATATAATCTAACAATCATTGAGATTTTTCAATAAACGCCCAAGTTCTTGATCTATCCTCTGTGTGATCTGTAAACTCAAACACTTGTTTTTTTGTACACAAACATAGGCTCCATAGGGGTTTTGACATTTCAGATCTTGTCCACATTTTGAAGGAATTGCATAAAAGCAACCCTATGTTTTTTCACCTTCGGCAAGATCCGATCTTTCTCGATCCAAACATTGTTAACTTAGATATGGACGTGAACAATGACAAAACTACAGGTTTATAATAAAAGGCCATTGCATTTGGCTTGAGTTCTGTTGTGTACACGATCTTGATTGAACGCAATCAGTCTGGTACCGTGTTTCACTTCCAGGATAACACCTTAAGTCTGTCGCGAGGACCCAGACAAACACTTACCTGTATCACTGATGAGACCACCGCATATTTCTTGGGCTTTATCTTTGACAGCAGCATCACGGCAAGGTTCGGGTATATCACAACCAACGCATTCATGACATTCCTCTTCACCCGCTTGAAGATCTGTCTCTTTGACATGCCACGACTGTCCAAACTTCTGTATGTCTTCAACCTACAACGCAACCAAAACAAATTAAATGTGGCGTGTTTTTTCTCACCTCTGTAAGAAAATTTGAATTACTTGAATTCCATTAGTCTATATCTTAATAATTATAATAAAAAATATAAATTTCAATTTGCCTTACACCAATGTGTAATAAGCACTGTATACTCGTTGCTTTCGAGTCCTGTGGAAAAAAAACCCCACAGGCAACACCAGTGGGATTCGAACCCACGACTCCCGCATGACTAGAGCAGATGTCTTAACCACTAGACCACCGAGCACGCCTGGTGACGAGGGGCCAGTTCGAATCCAGTATTATTAGCGGCAGGTACCGCAAACAATTAGATCGATGTTAATATTTGCATCGGGGAAATGAATATAAATTTCAATTTGCCTTACACCGATGTGTGATAAGCACTGTATACTCAGTGCTTTCCAGTCCTGTGGGAAAACAATCCACACAGATGGTGACATCCACACAGGGTATAACCCTCAGTTTACTTAATTAAAATATGGTTAAATTTACACATAGCACAAACATGGTAACTTACCAGTAATCCAATTCGAGTAATGAACTCATCCTCCTTGTCACTGTTGTAGTTTCCACAAAGACCTTCCACATGGTTAAAGTAGTCTCCGGTTACATCTACCTCCACAAGATACCTACCATCCCAACGTATCACAATACCTGCATTTGTTGTTACAATCTGTGAAAAAAACGTAAGATAGTATTTTTTTTAAATGTAGGAAAAATCACACTTAACCAGTTGATGCTGATCGACCTGTATACACACAAATACTGTCCGAGCCAGCAAACGAAGGTCATGTAAACACCCCATTGTGTAAAATCGGAACAATGAAACAAGGGTTGTCTGGACATTTTGTTTTGCAGCGTGCACAGCAGTACTGTTGTGACTGTGCAATGCTTCATTTCACCCACACAAAAAGGACAGATGGTGTTAAATGTTTCGCCAATTTTTGCCTATTATGCGGGGGTTATTGTGTAATCCCTGATGCCAGACCTATGTCCTTTTGTTCCAAGAAGAGGATTACCAGACATCCGACATCATTATTTATTCATTGATTTTCGGCTTAATGGAGGTAAGTCAGAGTGAACCGGGGATCCAGCCTTAAAAAAAAATTTTAAAAATCAAACAAAAAAAGCCAAGATCTGCCCCAAAACCTAACAAAAAAATGAACAAATACAAAAGGTTTTTTGGGGCATTGCCCAAACACCTAAAATAAAAAAACAAAACAAAACAAACACAGACAAGAAGTGTTTCGGGCGTTGCCCAATCACCTAAAAAAAAATCTGGCAAAACTGTATTTAATAGTATAATAGTGTACACATCAACAAAAGTGAAAACTTAGTCCGTTTCCTTACCACGTTCGGGACATCAACAACAATTTGTATATCATCCGATGTGTAACCATTGGTTTTGACATCATCAATCAATGCAACTCCCTTACTGCGTAGCTTAATTACCTGCGTAGGAAAAACATTAAACATTCAAAAAGATATAGGGAATCTCTTTATGCAAGTAAATATGTTTGTGGATGAATTCAACGTAACCTTTTAGGGGACACAACCATATCCACAACAATGGAGTGTAGACTTTAAGTAGTTCAGAAATAGAAGTTGGAGCAATGTTATTTAAAGATTTGTGAACAATTAGCATGAGTTTGAAAACAATTCTCTGTGAAATAGGAAGCCAATGCAGATCTTTCAAGATTGGAGTGATCTGGCATGACTTTCTGGACAAAGTTACAACACGAGCTGCTGTGTTTTGTATGCGCTGAAGACAAGATATCTGATTCTGCGGGAGACCATAAAGGAGTGTATTCCCATTATCCAGCCGTGATGTGACAAACGCGTGTACAATTTGTTCAGCAGCTTTTTGAGAAAAAACGTAGGACAATTTCGTTGAGTACAAGGGCTGACTTGCGTGTACATTATGGTGTAGGCTTTTATAGACTTTTCAAGCTTTTCACGACTAGTAGGTGCAAATCTGGGAGGGGGGGGGGTGGTAGTTGTAATGGCAGGTGGAATTGGAGCACCCGAAACCTCCCCCACTGAATATAAAACCTACATGTTTATCATAGATGAAGTCCACCGCAACTGTAGATGACATGTCAGGGTTCCTTCGGGCCTTCTCATTGGTAACAATGACTTCAAAGTCCTTCACATTTCCATCAGCATTTTTGACCAGGGTATACCTGCACGGGCCCATGAAGTCATAGGCCACATCGTCGAATGTAATGTAATGAGGATCTCCAAGTGCTTTACACGTTGCTTTGCCTGCAATCACACCACACATACTCCATCGAGTTAGTGTTATAATAATTGAAAGCATTACAAAGCAAGCGGTTTGAACACACACAAGTGAACACTTTGCATTGCTTGAATAAGCTGCCGCAAGCTGAAGTCTTAAGATGTTGGGTTTTTTTTCCCCCGTGCCAATAAACGGGTGACGTTGGTTTTGTATTTTTGTGTGAAAGTCAAAGCCCAGAATAAAGGTCACCCGGACATTCCACTACTGAGTGTGCACACAGTGTGTATACACCGTGTAGACCATCGAGTGTGCCCAATGATGAGATGCCAGTTGGAATCCAGTAATTAGTAGTGGGTATCTCGACAATTTAAAAGATGTAATAATTATATTGTGTTGTATTGTAATTTATTCCGAAACTGGAACAAACCCCATAGCCCTGGGGAAGGTAACAACAGAAAATAAATAATCAATGGTGTGAGTCATGCCAGGAGAGGAAAGTTTACATAAAAAAAAAAAATAATTAACTAAATCTGATCAATAACTTTGATTTTCTTTTAACCAAGTAAATAAAAAGATATACTTGGCAACGCAATTAATAATAGCTTCATCAGAATGAGCCATCAAAAACATAAATCTATCTTCTCTAGTTAATAAAGCAAAATGATTATTGTTAAATCACAAATATTGTCAAACATAATTTTCCTAAGGTCCTTGTACGAAGGGCAATCCAACAAAAAATGAATTTCATTTTCAACATCAAGGTGGCAATGCAGGCACATTCTCTGACTGGAGTCTATACCAATAATATATCTACCTGTTTCAATAAAGAGTTTGTGAGAGGAGCATCTTGGGCCATGAAACGGGCCATGGAGTGGCGATAGGAGGATTTTCTAACACATTGTACGTATAACTTAAATTCGAAGTTGTTTTTAAAAGTACGGTATGTCCGGTGCTTATTTCTGTGGCTGGGATTTGTTCTAGAATCATCCTGTAATTTTACTCAACCAGTTAGAAATAAAAACAAAATAGACCGATCCATTACGGCCCGCCCCTTACGTGTTGACCAATCACAGCCTTGGCTACGCCACCGAAAGTCAGACACGATAAAACCCTATCGGAAAATGTAAACAAGTGTGCGCATACTTATAGAACGCGTGTTCATATCGTGCAGTGTGGCATTGAAGAGACGCACATGGTGCTGTCCACACAAACATTGACGATGCAGCCAATGCTGTGATTGGTCAATATGTTTAGGGGCAGGGCTTAATGGATCGGTCTATTGCGTCAGCGATAAAGAATCATTTTAATTGTTTTGTTTACCCCTACCCCGATGTGGAGTGATAAGCACTGTATACTCAGCGCTTCCAGAGTCCAGGGAAACAAAAATCCACAGGCATTATTACTCCCGTGATATTCAAACCCACTTACGACAGGAAACACAGTAAAGGGGGCAACTTATTTGCCGTCACGTTAGTAGTTTTTCCCAACGGTTGTAAAAAAAGTTTTAAGCACCTGAAACCACCCAGAAATGGTTTAACATGTGTTAACATGTGAATGGACACGCAGGCTGATACTCAAAATAACTTGAGTTGAGTAGGTTTGTAAATGGTTTAATCATTTTATTTTAAAAATGGACGTAAAATGCGGGTAAATTTTTGCCGTTCAATTTTGATGAAATTTTGAGGGTAAATTTAAACTAAAAACAACAAACATCCAGTGAAGCACCTAAAATGTATTTTGAGTATAAAGCCTTCATGTCTATTCACCTGTTGAAACTTTTGGGTGGTTTTAGGTACTTAAAATCAGTTACAACCGTTTGAAAAACTGGCAACATGACAGATGCAAAGTAGTCACCTTTACTGTGTTTCTTGTCTTATACCCCTGTGCTTGTGGTTTTATATTGGCATGCATACCTATTTCACAGTGAGTGCCTGTAAATCCGGGGTTACATTTGCAGTTGTATTTGGGTTCAAGGCTGATGGATTGACATTCGCCATGGACGCATGGGTTAGGATCGCATTTGTCGTCCTCCAACACTCTAGGATCAGGATTTACTATACACTGGTACTCAACCTAGACAACCATCAACAAAAACAAATATTAAAGGTCAAATTGAAAACTGGGGGGAAAAAAATCCTAAACCCTTACCCTCCCAAATCCTTCTATACCCTCTTTGCCGAAATGAAGGATTCAGAAGGACTGAGGGTTGTAGGCACAAATAACAATTGCTTATCATTGGGTCAGGCATTCCAATCTTATCCAAGTCCAAACATGTTGGTGTGGAGTGACATAAGAATGGAGGATATTGGAGAATTGAGGTCACCAGAAGACATACAGGTCTAGGGAGTAGAGGTTTCAAATGTCTTAGAGACAAGGACAGTAGTAGATGATATCATTCACTTCTTAGCACAGCTTTGTGTCTTGTTGGGTTTGTTACACACGGCCGTTTGATTCTTATAAGGCTTATTTGCCATAAAAGAGTTGTATACAAAAAGGTCACCCCTGATCAGGACTTTGCTTTATGTGAAATTGTGTTTTCAATTGACCGATTGCGCAACCAATGTTTCCATGTCATCACATGACCTATTGTGGGTACTTCGTCATCTGAGCTACCTACGTTATCTGGCAAACTACGCGCAAATACATATTGTGACCGATAGAGTCACACCAAAAGTCGGCTTTTGGTAATAATAACACAGTTACTAAGCCATTTTATTAAAGTTGTATGTTGTGACATTGATATTAATCACGTTACTGTTTCATAAAATACCAGTACGTTACTGTTTCATAAAATACCAGTATTCTACTACAAAAGAGGTTTATTTTGAGTTATGCACTACAGGCATAGCCACCTGCCTGTTATTTTGTTTGTAATGTTGGCCTAAACCACTGTAAAAAGGGTAAAGAACGTTGGAAAAGTGAGCATTTATACCTGGCCTTGCGAAATTTCAAATAGGCAAAGGAATCACACAGTTTTGGAAAGCAATTTCTCTGGATGATTCAGCTTCAAAACTTTGAAATTCTTATGTTGAAAAGTGTGTGATCGCGGTCGTCTGGCCCAAATGTTCCATCGTGCACTAGTACACATCGTGCACAATTTTACGTCACTCGTGCAACTTCCAAGACCAGCTTGACTTGGCTTTATTCTGCCACTCGGTCTCCGGTAATAACTCCGAAATATTTTTCACAGATTTCGAGAAAGAAAAACCTTGATACAACAAACAAATGCAAAAATCATCATGTACCATACCTCACTTTCCTATGGAGGACGTCGTGTTTCTTTACATTTCATACCCACAATAGGTCATGTTGTAATCGGTCTATTAAGCTGCATTTCATGAAGTGGCTAATGTATTACATTGTAGCTACAGTGCTTTATAGTGACGCAATGGCCATGCGCTGCCAGAAAAAGTTTTGTGAAATCATGACAGAAGGCAAGCTTGGGAGTCCAGGTAGAGGCACAAAGAGACCAATCTGTAGGATCTTAATCCAGTTAATCTGGGGAAATCCAACAAAAGGGTGATAACTGCTCTTTGCTGCCCTCTTTTAGCTGGCCAATAATCCCTTAATCCCTTAACAATAGCATTTCAAGGTGGACTGGTTAAGCATTGTGTAACCTTCAAGTCCTTTCACAAAGACGTCTATTGTGAGGGCTCAGCCATTTTTAATAAGCTTCCCTCCCTTCTGTTTGACCTCTTGCACGCTGATTATTCATGAATCACAGGAATTCCATTCATAAAACCCACAGATGGCAATACCTTGTTGTCCCTTGTTGTATTACAAGGTATTACCGCCTGTTAGATTATGAGGTCCTCCCTAACATAAGTCCAATGTGTTTTAAACTTACCATGGCATTCTTCAGGACCCCCGGACATGCGTCTGTTCCATATAAAGTTGCATCAGCTGAGATTGTGCATTTATTCTTCGTATGACAAGCCTCCGATATCACTCGGAATGCTGATTTAAAGACGCAGTCTTCGGTGAGTGGTAATGTGGATGTGTCATCACCTGTCGCTGAGCAAACATAGTCCCCTTGCAAACGCCCAAATGATGCCCTGATCACAGAGATCTTCAAAAATCCGCAATCAAGGTCTAGGGTATCTCCTTCACAGGCTTTGAGTATTGTGTCTGCACGGACAGGGAATGATGTCACCTCTTGACGGCATTGAAACTTTACATACAATGCCTTGCCAGCTGCTCCTTCAAAATTACCAAAAATAACATTATTGACAGTGAAAGAGCACTTTTCTTGATTGTTACATCTATCTCTAACGATAGATCTGGCTTCATTTTGGGATTTCGGTTCTTTTACATGAAGTGTCTCCGGGCAATCTTGGACTTGGTAGGATCCGTAGTCAACTGTCAGAATCTCAATGCGTTCTCCATCGGGACTACAGTCAATAGCCAATTCTCCACCGTAGCAAATACTCCTCTCCATTGGCTCAAGGATTTCTGTGAAAAAAGAAAATGGGCAACAGTTGCATCCATTTGTTGTTTCTAGAAACCACAAAGCATCCAAATAAACACATTGCAGATCAAATCTACATTTAATGTGAGTACCAGATATAAATGTTATCTACTTTAATATTCATCTACAAACCGTTTTAAAGCAACCACTGAGATTTTTCTTTAACCTGTTGGCGCCGGCTGACGTGCATCCACAAAAATATTTTCTGAGCCAGCAAACGGGCGATGTTGGAACACGCCACTGTTTAAAAACCGGAATACAGGAACAAAGGTTGCCCACACATTTCACAGCTGAGAGTGCAGTGGTTTTTGTGTAAACCCAGATTCCCAACCGTTGTCCTTTTGTTCTAAGAAGAGGATTATGAGACATCAAGAGGCTTCAAGAGTAGCAATCCTATGCCGTAGCTCAGGGCCAAGATTCTGCAATTTACGGTGCATGATTTTGACACTTTCTCGGTAGAGAAAACAAAACTCAACGAGCAATAAAGAGAATATTTGTTCCCTTGGCTTTTTCAAGTCAAGGTTTCTTTGTGCCAGCGGTACTCTCAAAGAAAAATGATTCTGCAATTCCGAGAAAATACACCCGTCATACTGGATGGGAAAAAATGGAAGAGTCCTGGCGGCAACTGGTTAAAACTAAAAAAGATAATGATGACTTGACGTCTTATTATGCATGATTTTTCCAAACTGAATAACGGTGGATATTTATATTCGTTTCGAAACAATTTTGGAACATCCTCCTTTGGTCATGTTACGTATAATTACACCCAGATATTCCATTGTGTCACGTGCACAGACATGTACTAACCCACCAGTACTGTCCAACAATGCAGGACCCCACAAGTCGGGGTGTGTCCAGATGTGTGCATTCACCTTGCTACGCTTCGTTTCCCCCGTAAAAAACGGGACAAAGGGTACTGGAATTCATGCTCCAAATCTATTCTTTTTGGGGGGTTATTGTTCAATCCCTGATTCCAAACCTTCATCCTTTTGTTGTACAAACGAGAACTATGACAGATCGATAGGCTGCCACCATTGTTTATCATTGTATTCAGCATATGGGAGGCAAGTCTGAGATTTCAGAGTACCATGGCCGATTATCGGCTGTGGCTTACAGCCAAGGTTTGGCCAATTCACCATGAAGCATTCCATATTTTCTCGAAAGAGAACAAAAAACTTGGTGCATTTTATGAGAACGTTTCCTGTCTTTGCTTTGTTTAGTCAGGGTTTCATTGTGACACCAATATTCTTGAAAAATAATTTATTTTGGAAGTTCCAAAAAAATTAATACCGCGCAGAGGCATGGTTATCATCATGAAGTGATTCTAAAAAGAAATTAGGAAATGGGAACGTACCATCACAAGTAATAACTCCATCTCCGGACCATCCAGGGTTGCAATGACAGCCTCTTACACCCTGAACAATGGAACATGTGGCCTGTTCATGACACTCATCAATCGCCACACAGTCTGGTTCTTGTTCGTCATTACAATGACATTGCTCAGTGCAATCACCAGTCAGGAAAGCTTCACCTTTCTGCAATGTCAAGATAAATATATCTCAAAGTTTAATTCATTGGTTTATGGAAGAGTGTATTTATTTTGTGTGGCCGAGTGGGCTAGTGCACTGGGCTCAAGTTCTGGTGGCTAAGTCATCAGGGTGTGGGTTCCAGCAAGACACTTAACCATAATGGCTTCTCATTACCAAGGAGTAAATGGGTACCTGTGAGGCCAGAGATGGTATACTTGGTTTTATTGAATAAACAAACAAATGCATTACTCGTCATGTTACTCCCTTGTAGTTTGCGCTGGGGGGTTAGCTTTTGTGATTCATGGTAAGACTGGTTTCCCAGTCCAGTGTTTCCCCAATAGCTTTGCACTGTTGTGTGTTGTGTGCATACAGCATTCATATAGTCTTTGGCCTGTGAAGCTATATATAAGTGAAGGATCCATGGCAACCAATGAACGTAAGGCTTACTTCAGTGTTTGTTTTGGTTGGTCGACCAATATAAATATAGATTGGTCTTGTAACTTTCAACCATTGGGGGCTGCTTTCTGAGTGTCTGAATGTTTTGCAGGAGCAAATTTATCGTCACTTTGTCACGGCTTATGTTTGTGAGATCTTTTCAAGTCACCTCCTCCCCCTGTGTTCCACTTTTGGTAATACAATGATATGAAATTGAATGCTCTTGATGAACTAGCATATTTGTTTGTCTTCACCATGGCACATCAAGAACAACAAATTGACTTGTGTATATATTTAGGGTTGCTTTGTAGTGAATCCCATCTTCAGGTTGGCATGAGATAGCAAGTATGGGGCCACAATACTTTCTCGTTTTCCCAAAGGGTTTTGAGTTTTCGCATCCGGCTACAATCCTAATTGGTTCTTTACAAGTAGATGTTGACAAACCCCTGATAATGGCATATTAAATAAAATTCAACAAAAAAAAAACGTAAGCAAAAGAGACAAGTCTCATACTTTCAAACATTTAAAAAATATATTAAACATGGAATTGATGCCATATGTGAGGTTAGTCTGTGCCTTCAGCTGGTGTTGTATCTGTTGATGTGTGTCTGTTTATCCAGTTTGCCCTGTGTCTGGCATCCGGTTCCTCACCTACTGCTATATCTGCCAGAGAAACATTTTACAATTGTGTGCGTGTGACTCGTCCTAGCTTTAAGCCGTGGCAGAAAAACAAGTTGCTTTTGCCATGTTGTCAATAATATTTTGTTTATTCATTTGTTCATTCACCTTCGCAATTCAAGAGAATAATATGTCCCAGTATAATTGTATGCCGTTTATTATCACTGAGACGTCAGATTCAACCCAATGCAAAAGTTGAAGGCTTACATGAAATTGAAGAAAAAAACATGAAATTTAGAAAATAAAAACAGTATAACAAGAGTTCAAATGCACCCTCTACACAGAAGATTTGTTTAGTATTAAGAATTTATAGAGCACCACCAAAATTTAACTTGTTTCAACAAATGCTCCCCCCCCCCCAGAAGTATGATTCTAAACGGAAACTTTTAGGCAACAAAGTTCATCATCACACGCACATGGCTGGAATGCTCAGCGAAAAAACATACCTTGTAGTACTTTCCTTGGTAGTTGCAGCCGCATTCTGAAGTTGGTACGCACCGATCTCCATCTTCAAGAAGCATCCCCTCTGCACATACACACATGGGACCAATGATTCCAGGACACTTTTCTTCAGCATTTGGATTTCCGCAGGTGTTCGGACATTCCGATCCAATCTCTGTTTGTACCATTCCAACTGGGCATGGCAACTCTGCCGTAAAAAAAAATCAATCAATCAATAAATAAAAATAAAAAATGATGTAAAGTCCTAACGTAGACTTGTATCAACAGTACATGATTCCAGCTACAAGTTCACTCTTTTTGACAAACACATTGTAAATTACCTAAATAGGATTAATATATGACAAACTGTGGCACTTTTTATATGAATCATACATATTAATTGTATTTGTTTTTCTTAGCGAGAAAAAAACACATTTGAGAATGAGTCTAACCAGCAGGCGCCGGATGACGTGAATACATGCAAATGTTTTCCCTGCCTAGAAAAGGGAACCGTGTAAAGACGCCATTTTGTAATTTCAGACCACATTCCACTTTGGAGCATGCACAGACCACACATGCGCCGTCTGACACTTCGTTTCACCCACACAAGGGCAAAAAAAGGTCTTGAATATAGTACCGTTTTCTGGCTGTTGAGAGGTAGTTTTTGTGTAATCCCCGATTACAGACCTTTGTCCTTTTGTTCCAAGAGGAAGTTTTTGAGGCATCAAGAGGCATCCAACACTGTTCATTCATTGTGTTTTGGCTCAATGGAAGTATGTCAGATTGAGCCGGCAATCGAGCCATGGTTCTTTCTGCCAATGGTACTGGTTAAGCAACATTTATCAAAGTATTTCACACGCTGAGATAAATACAACTTAAAGGGGAAGATCACATCTTTAAAATGAAAGATTTCGCTGAGTTTATTTTGTTTTTCCTTGATTTCAAAATGTTTTTTTGTATTAACTTGACTTGGTCACAGTTGCTTCTTATTTACAGAAGAAAATGAAACACTTACTGCAGAAACCAGGAGTTCTCCACACTCCTACTTGAATCTTCCTTTCAATACAATTATCGGCATAGGTCTGGATGTCTGTACATAGATTATCCATATTGGGATAGGATGCACAGAAGTCAGAAGAGCAATCTGTATAGAATTCTTCTACGTCAAAGGTGTTATGGCAGCTCGCAAAGGGTCCTGGGGGAGGAAATCACCAGATGACAATTAATCGTGACAATTTATTATCACTCAAATATTACACGCTGGCATCATTTATATACTATTCATAAATACCCCAGTCAGTTTGGGACAATTTGGGCAGTCCTATTGGTTGAAAGGTGGTCACATGACTAAACCCGGTTTTAAACGAATGATATAGACATAGCTGGAGCTGTGAAGGCGCGTTCTGCCCTCATTATAGCCATACGCATGTTGCCGCACTAGCTTACGCGGGTGCTAATTTATGCAAAGCGCAATCCATACATAGGGGTACTCAATGTAAAGTCTAACAATGTGTGCACGTATGCGCAACGGTATGAGCGTTGACCCTTGGCGAAATGGAGCCTGAGGACGTGGCAAGAATTGAAAAATAATATATAAAAAAAAACAGAAAAGTTTCACGGATTTTTGTACATTATTACGCTTTTTAACAATAAGGGCATTTATGAATGGGAATAAAAGAGTAGTGACTCGGTCTTAAACGGCCGTTTAAAACCTAGCAGGGTCGTGGCTGTGTGATATCACGGTTTTAAACGGCCGTTGAAGACCTCGGTCACAACTCTTTTATTCCCTTAATCAAAACCACAGTTGGTGTTATTGAATGGTCAGACAGTAGAAGATTTAATGTTCATGGGCGATTTTCAGAACATACTAAATTAACGGTGTTGGCTTCAAGATGGTTTCTACAGAAAACACTATTAGGAGTTCCAAAAACCAACTACGGACTATTTCACAAGGCAATCTCACTACACAAGCCTGCATTACTCTGCATGACTTTGCTTGGTCAGTGCAGAAAGCATTGTATATCAATTTTGTCATGTTTCATACTAGAGTGGCTTCAAGCAGAAACGGAGAAATTGCGTTTGTGTGCACATCAAGATTGTTTTCGTGAGATACAAAATTGTTGCAGTATCAAAGACGAGTGAAAAGGCTAATTTTGCTGATACAATGTTTTTGCCATGACACAACTTGAAGTTCACTTACCATGAAGACTGATCAACACAGAACAAGCTTTCTGAGCTTCTTCAACAAGATCTCTTTCACGGCAGATATCCTCCTCAACGCAATCTTTGCATCCTGTGCATGTTGATTCCGTAGCCCAACTCTGTCCAAACTTGTTGATGTTTTTCGTCTGCATCAACATCAAAAGAAATGTCTTTTCAATAAATTGCGTTTCAGGACAGAGAACTGGTGTTTCCATAAAAATAATAGCAGTAATAATAGTTAAGAGAACTGTAAAGCCCCAGTATTTAGAAAAAAAATTCACTGTGCTAAAGACCTTGGGGACTTATAGACGGGTCGATTTATGGAAAAAAATAGTAGTAAAAAACTTGGTAGTATTTGACATCAGGAATAACATACTAAAATTGGACATTCGCAAGGTTGTTATTTTCAAAATGGCATCCAAGATGGCTGCCAGAACCTAAAAATAGCCATAAATTACTAATTTTACATCCTAGAAGTGTAATTTTGGTGCCTAACCCCTAGTTTCAGGGGTCGAAAAAATCCATTAAGATGACTTAAAATGTCCTTGCATAAAAGGACATGTAGGAAAACCAAAAATATTGTTATGGCATCCAAAATGACTGCCAATTACATTGAAATGGACACCAATTACACTAAAATGTGGGTCAGCAACTGCTAACATTACGGGCGTAATTTTGGTGTTTATCTCTCAGTTTCAGTGAATAGAAAATGTACTATTTCCAGTAGAAGTTTCATTAAGTACAGTCTGAGTAAGTGTAAGTTGGTAAACTTTAAATCTAAGATGATGTTGGCCACCATTAAGACTAAAATAACCACATAAAAGTCTCTCACTATTTAATTTTCATGTTATTCTAATGTCCGCAGCTAGATTGTAGGATAAAGAGAAGTATGAGATAAAGATCAAATGAAGTATGAATCAGTAATAATCTAACCCAAAAATCAAACTTTGCATCCGATACGGCCGCCAGTACTCTGAAAAGGCTAAAGATCCTGTGCTATTCCCATTAGATCTGTAATGGTGAGTACGCCCAAATAGTCATAATCAAAAGTTATATTTGCGTTATGATGGCAGTCAGCTTGGAAGAAATGCATAAATACACCGTATCCTACTGATCGAATGGATGTAAGAGAGTATCCATTATCACTCTTGTTCGTCCTCTATTGACTTGTTGTATGGATTGTCGCATGCACCCAGTTGACATGGTCCACAGATGCTGTGACGTGGTAGTACGTATCCTCTACAGCTACAACGGGCTGTTCTACAGGCAGTTAAGCAGTAACAATGTACCATCTTAAGAAGATTACCAGGAGCAGCGTCCATTTCTGACATCAGTGGAACCAAATGGTTGTCTTCCACTTTCCAGCCCCAATCCAGCCACCCGTAACTTGATATTGTAGATTTATTTACAACTTGATTGCTAATTGGACTTCTTGATGATGTGATTAGCTAACTCAGATTTGAATGTTCTTGGTGTCATTTTAGTACAATGGTGGACATCTTGGAGTACGTAGCGGCGGACATCTTAGAAGCCATTTTTAATCTAAGGGTACCTAATCATTTGATAACAGTTTTACTTGTATCAATGAATTTTCTGATCCCTTGAACATACTTTGAAACTAAGAATGACATCTTTTTAGTGAATAGTACCTCACTTCCGAACATTTTAGGGACTTTGCGGCCATAATTTTGAGGCCATCTTCGACTGTTGGGTTTCCAGGCTGCTAAAGGACATTTTAACTTATCTTGATGGATTTGTTGGCCGACAAAACCAGGGGCTAGACCCCAAAATTAAATCTATAGGACGGTTAATGAAGGTTTTATGGCTATTTTTAGATAATGGCGGCCATCTTGGATGCCATTTTGAAAATAACAGTTCTCCAGAAGTCCGATTCTCTTAGATTTTTAATATGTTATTCCTGATGACAAATACTACCAAAAAACGTTGAAAAACCTTTTGTTTTGGGGGTACAACTGTATGTTGACCCGACTATTAGTGATAAGCTTGACTGAAAAAGTAAGTTTTGAGATGTGATTTGAATGAAGCAATATCAAGTTGTGTTCTAAGGGCCTCAGTCAAGTCAGTGTTTCTTTGTGCTAGCTGTGCTCTCAAAGAAAAACATAATTCCGGCAATTTAGACAAAATAACCCCTCCAGGGGGACGGGGAAAAAAATGGAAGAAACCCGGTGGCAACTGGTTAGTTCACTGGGGAGGATCCACTAACAGGCAGAACTCTTGTAACACACATCAGAGGTCACCATTTCTTGTTAACACCCAGTTGTGGGGACTCCCTGTTGTTGTTCTATTGAATTACCTTGTGGGGACAGGGTTTGACAAAGAAAAAACAGTGTGGGGAGCTTTGTTCCACTGTATAAATGTCCCCACAATGGTGTGTGCGCCTACCCATGTAAACTGGCATTTGTGTAAACTCGGAATACATTGTGTATTGTGCATAGTGCATGCACTCACCTTGCAACGCTTCATGGATTGGTTTTGTGATCTAATGAAACATTATATAATAACAGTGATTAAACACCTTAAAGACAAAGTTGTGAGTTCATATACACTGGGCAATTACCGGTTCTCCAGATCGCAAGATATAGTCATCTCCCTTTTTGCCATTGTAATTTCCGCAGAGGCCCTCGACTTCGGACTTGTAGTCTTCTGTAAGATGAATGTCCACCTTACTTTTGCCGTCCCAACTCACTCTTAGACCAAAGTCTGTCATAAGAATCTGGGAAATGAAGCAAAGATTATATATCAGAAAGTTTGTGGGAATCAGCATGGTTGAAGGACAGAGTGAGCCTTTTATTTGCTGGTCTCAGAAATAAAAAATAGTTTCAAAACGCTCGGTTAATGTTGGCATCAGTCTCAAACATGAGACTTGTCTGATCAATAGACCAATTGTCTATAGACTCAAGACAAAAACTTGTAAAAACATATCAAACAGGCACAGCATGATTGCAGTTTTAGTTCTGAATATGAAGATGGCCATAAATTGGTTGGGGTTTCGCTATGACTCTTGCTACAACAGTAAAATCTGCGAGGGAAAGGGATGGTGTGATCATTTTTTACTCAAACTTTAATCTCAGGCTCATAATTTTTGCTTGCTGTCTGTACAGGGTGTCTCTAAAGCGTTGTTAGGGATATTTATCAAAAGTACTCAGTACGGGAGCTACTCAAAAGTCCAAAAGATAGGAACGTTCTAAACAGATCGGTTAAGTATTCCAGCAGGCTTACATTCCATTGAACTGTTCAAAATGCTACTACCTATATTCCTCTGTGTAGGACTGTTTCCCTAGTTTGGCACAATGTTGCAGTCCAGCAGAACGCTCTGGCGGTCAACTGGATTGCAACCTAGAAGGTGCCCAACTTTTGAGATGCTCCCAAACAAGGTACTGCCTTCCATGGTTAAACAAATCTGAACTTACAATACGTTTATTGCAGCTATCGATAATGCTCACGCCATCTTTCTCATATGGAGGTCGAATCTTCTCATGGTCAACATAGACTACACGGTTTTGTTTGAACTCATAAAGCTGCAAAATATAGTGATATTCACATTAAAAACAGGATTGTTTGAGAGAGTGATTGATATTATAGATTGTAACTGAGGTTCTGTTACAGTGTGACAATGGTCATAGTGATTGGGATTGTGTCACAGAAGAAGCAGGGTTCAACCGAGCACAGGTTGGCATGATTCTGGAAGAGTGACAGGAAATAGGTAAAAAAGTAACAGAGATTCTGTAATACAGAATGATGAAGATTCTGTTACAAAATGGTATAGATTCTGTTACTGAGCAATGACGATTTAGTAACAGTGTGTTACAGAATGGTATAGATTCTGTTACGGAGTGAGATTTTGTTACAGTGTGATGTAAATTCTGTTACAGAGTGATGTAGAATATGTTACAGAGTGATGTAGAATCTGTTACAGAGTGATGTAGATTCTGTTACATATTGGTGTGGATTCTGTTACAGAGTGATGTAGATTCTGTTGCAGATCGGTGTAGATTCTGTTACAGAATGGTGTAGATTCTGTTGCAGACTGATGTAGATTATGTTACATAATGATGTCAAATCTCTTACGGAGTGCTGTAGATTATGTTAGAGTGATGTAGAATCTGTTACTGAAGGATGTAGAATCTGTCACAAAGTGATGTAGATTCTGTTACTGACTGATGGAGGTTTTGTTACAGAGTGAGAATCTATTACAGTATAATGTAGATTATGTTACAGAGTGATGTAGATTCTGTTACAGAGTGATGTAGTTTCTGTTACAGAGTGATGTAGAATATGTTACAGAGTGATGTAGAATCTGTTACAGAGTGATGTAGATTCTGTTACATATTGGTGTGGATTCTGTTACAGATTGGTGTAGATTCTGTTGCAGATCGGTGTAGATTCTGTTACAGAATGGTGTAGATTCTGTTGCAGACTGATGTAGATTATGTTACATAATGATGTCAAATCTCTTACGGAGTGCTGTAGATTATGTTAGAGTGATGTAGAATCTGTTACTGAAGGATGTAGAATCTGTCACAAAGTGATGTAGATTCTGTTACTGACTGATGGAGGTTTTGTTACAGAGTGAGAATCTATTACAGTATAATGTAGATTATGTTACAGAGTGATGTAGATTCTGTTACAGAGTGATGTAGTTTCTGTTACAGAGTGATGTAGAATCTGTTACAGAGTGATGTAGAATCTGTTACAGAGTGATGTAGATTCTGTTACAGAGTGATATAGAATCTTTTACAAAGTGATGTAGATTCTGTTACAGAGTGATATAGAATCTTTTACACAGTGATGTAGATTCTGCTACAGATTGGTGTACATTCTGTTACAGAGTGGTGTAGATTATGTTACATAGTGATGTCTAATATGTTACAGAGTGATTTAGATTCTGTTACAGAGTGATGTATATTCTGTTATACAGAGTGACAAAGACTCTGTTACAAAGTGTATAGATTCTGTTACAGAGTGGTGTACATTATGTCACAGAGTGATGCTAATTCTGTATAGACTGTGCGAGTCTTGCGCGTATTCGAACATTTTTGGGACCATTTTGGTCCCACACACACTGCTGTAACATGTGAACGAAACAAAATCACACGCTTTAACGGACCCTAATGTTCGAATACGCGTGAGACTTACACAGTCTATTACAGGGTGATGTAGATTCTGTTACAGATTGGTGTAGATTCTGTTACAGATTGGTGTAGATTCTGTTACAGATTGGTGTAGATTCTGTTACAGATTAGTGTAGATTCTGTTACAGAGTGATGTAGAATCTGTTACAGAGTGATGTAGAATCTGTTACAGAGTGATGTAGAATCTGTTACAGAGCGATGTAGAATCTGTTACAGAGTGATGTAGAATCTGTTACAGAGTGATGTAAAGTCTGTTACAGAGTGATGTAGAATTTGTTACAGAGTGATGTAGAGTCTGTTACAGAGTGATGTAGAATCTGTTACAGAGTGATGTAGAATCTGTTACAGAGTGATGTAGAATCTGTTACAGAGTGATGTAGAATTTGCTACAGAGTGATGTAGAATCTGTTACAGAGTGGTTAGCCTTTACAGGAGGACACAGATTCTGTTACAGAAGAGTGACAAAGGTGTCAACGTGAGAGGAAACCATTACAAAGCGGTCCAGATTCTGTTACAATGTAACAAGATTGTAAGAGTGACCAAAGTCTGGTATAGAACAATGATAGTTTTATACTGGCAAAACCCTACAATGATCTAAAACATACCCTTTTGTTAATTTCAACATAGACTTCTCTTGTGATCGAAACAGACTTTCTACGTTTGCTTTGCATATTATCAGCAGTGACTTCAAAGGCCTGCTTACTACTTCCAGCGACTGTTCTGGTCAAAACGTACGTACAATCACCCTGGAAGTTAAATTTGCCTCCATCAAACTGACCATAATGAGGATCACCCCATCCGTAACATTTGCGTGCCCCTGAAAATTTCAAAGAAATTACAAGTTACACACAATGTTTTGTTAACAAATTTACCTTCTTACTCTTTGTATACACTTTGTAATAACAAAAGGCATTTATTAGGCGATTGCATCAAAGTGCCTTACACTATTCCTTCCCCTGTGTATTGGGTCTTCAACATTCCCCAAACCATCTCAACTCCTTTGAAGTATGCAGCATAGGAAACCAAATTGGCGGACAGGTTGCTAATCATTCACATTAACAATCATTACCGTCGCAGGGAACCGTTTACTACTTGGTAATGAGAAGTTAAAAGATTTTATTTTTTGCACTGGGGATCAAGAATATTAGTTGTGTTTTTTTTTTACCCATACACCGATGTGTGTTAAGCACTATACCACAGGCATATTCCTTGGGTGTGATTCGAACTCCAAAAATATAGGATTTGAACTGCCTCTAGCTGCCAGGCAATCTCGGTAGTCTAGTTGGTAATTGTCTGCTCTATAATGGGTTTGAATGGGTTCGAAACCAACCCAAGGAATATGCCTGTGGATTTTTTTTCACAGCACTTGGGAAAGTGCTGAGTATACAGTGCTTAACACACATCGGTGTATGGGTAAAAAAAAACCACAAATAATAAATTATAGTTAATTAGAAATGTTCTATATATAGCACTTTATAAGGGTTTACAAGGTGCTGCGGCGCATTCAGCAGCCACTGCCAGAAACACCGGGGCAAACCCCTTCTCTCAGCGATAAGTAAACTGGGTTCTCTTTTACTTGCATTACACAACACACGGGACCTACAGCTTTACATCCCATCCAAAGGACGAAGCAATAATGGTTAAGTGTCTTGCTGAAGGACACAAGTGTCAAGACCAGGACTCAAACCCAGACTCTGCTGATCAGAAACACCAGAGCTTGAGGCCAGTGTGCTTGACCGCTTGGCCACGACACGCCACAAGTGTCACGCGTGGGATTCGAACCCACACTGTGATGACTCAGCCAACAGAACTTGAGTTTGATGTTCTAGACCGCTCGAGCATGACAAGCTGGTGTATTTTATTTGAGGTATTTGTTGCATTGGTGGAAAGAAAGAACAATGATATAGCTTGACCCTATTTACCCCCATACTGATGTATAATAAGCACTGTAAACTGTCTTGAGCATTTGAAACTGACTTACTGACGTCGCAGTTCTTGCCACCCCATTCTGGTGGGCATTTGCAGGAGTAGCCGTTGCTTTCCTGAGACTTGAAGCATACTGCATCATGCTTGCATGGGTTTGGATCGCATCTATCAGGATCTGTCAAAGTACAGGCAGGGTAAAAGAAAACATCACTGGTTTGTTTTTGCCAGCAATTATCAGTAAGTGGTTCTAAAGGTTTAATGCTTTATTACAATCTGATTTGTAAGAATTGTTAAGATCAAACAAAAGTGGTACAAATCAACCAATTGTATCATTGCACCATGGCAAAAATAATTGTCTGATAAAATCCAACCTAATTGAAATAGGTTTTTCATAACTGTATCTTTAAGAACATACCTGTGAACTTAAGCGTAAAAAAAAGTTGCTAAAGAGTCTAAAAAAGATACAATCATGTCATCAAACATCTGAGGACATGTAAATTACAACCTTTGAAATCTTGAAAGTACATTGTTGTTCTTTGAAGAGTAAACTTATTCTCATCCTCAAGTTTTCAATAAAAACACCATGGAATTAACCTGTGAAAATGTCACAAATTTGGCGGTCAGTTTTATAGAAAAAAACAAAACATTAACATTTTATCAGGGATTCCTTATAATGGGGTAATAGACTGACCCATTAAGCCCCACTTACTAACGTAATGACCAATCACAGCCTTGACAATGCCACTGAAAGTCCGACAAAAGTCTGACACGTTAAAATTCCATTAGAGAAGTAAACAAACCACCGCCATTGTTGACACACAACAGCACACACATCTGTACAAACGTGTATCGAATACGATTAGTGTGGGCCGCACCCGGACCACCGCTGCGATTGTGGCAAGAAAGTCACACCATGTGCTGTTGCTAGGCAGTTGCTAAGGTAAATTACTGGTTGCGTGTCAAGTTTGCTTGAAAATAAATTCGTTTTCACGCGTGTGTGGAGTACAGAAAAATATAGCGCCTCTGTGTCACAGGGTTGGTGTCCGCAACCACGTTATTTAGAATTTTTTTTTAAAAGAAGTTTCAGAGTGTGCGGTGGACGTATTTCCGTGTCATTTTTTGTGTTTATTGTAAAAACTTCAGAAGGAAACAGGTCTTTGGAGGATTGGCACTGGTTTATACTTGATGAGCTTTCAGGCTGAGAGTAATTATTTTTTTTTTTTTATTATTAATACTAGTTCTGTACTTTGTCTTAAACAATATTATCTAAATACTATTGTAAAACTCACCAGGACAGCCAAGAATTTCCACTCTCATAGCTGGACAGCCCTTGTAATCATTGACTGCAATACGAATGACTCGAGCTCGAATCTCAGTCTTGAAAAAGTTGGTCTTTATTCCGTTCTGATCACTATTTCCTGCGAAAATCTGCAACAAACAATCGTTAAACACAAACTTGTAAGATATTTGCATATGAAAATTCTCCGAAAACACAACTTTACAGGTATGACACATTATTTGTTTTTTTGGAAGTTCAAATTAATTCGAATCCCTTAGTTTTCAGTTTTCAAGGGAAACCGACTGGGAAAATGTTTAGATCAATTTTGGGGTGAACAAAGAAAAATAGAGTGGAGTGGGATTTGAACCTACGACCACCGGCTTAATGTACCGACACTCTGCAACTGAGCTATCTTTAAGTTTTCAATAAACCTATCTTCATCCAATTTGTGGAGATTTTATCAATTAAGGTGGTCCTGTTTTCACAAAATAGCTCAAAACCATTTTGAGCACCTTCCTATGTGTTGTTTCAATTTTGGTAAATCAAAATAAGAAGTAAAGTGTACATGGGCAGATCTGTTGTACACTGCAGTGTTTCAAATGCAAATTCTTCTCAGGGCTGTTTGTACGGATATCCATTTAATAAAAAAAAGCGTTGAGTTTTTTTTTTTTTTTTCAGTTTTACAATCACGACCAATCATTAAGAACCTATTAATTGTTGTCAATAAAAATAAACAAAAAATTCACTGAAAAATATATATCAAGCAAGAAGCTTACCTGTTTAATCGCATTGGTTTCTGTCACCCAAGCATATTTGGAGGGTTGCTTGGTGATGTAGTCATGCATAGCTGTGTACTCCACTGAGTAACTGGTAACCCAACATGACTCAACCGGATCTCCCTGGGTCTTGATACCAGTTACCACGGTAACATAACCAATGTCAATCTAGAATAAAAAAAAACCCCAAGAACTGTAATTTTCTGCGATGAATGTCAGAGTTGTTGATTTGACTAGTAAGGGAATAAAAGAGTGGTGACGAGGTATTAATCAGCCGTTTGAAACCGTCAGCGTCGTTGCCCGTGTGATATAAAGGCCAGTGCCTTTATTGCATGGCCGCGACACTGTAAGGTTTTAAACAACCGATTAAGACCTTGTTACCACTCTTTTATTCCCATTCATATATGCCCTTTTATTGTTCAGAAATGAAATGTTGAAAAAAATCAGAGAACGATCCAGAAACCTTGCTCACTTTGCAATGATTGTTGCTGTATGAGCACATTTTGTTCAGGAGCCCAGCTTTGCACTATGAGTCAGTTTCGCGCCTCCTCATATATGTTTTCTAGTATTAGAGTATCAAAGCAGGAAACCAGACTAAAATAACCGGTCTTAAACAGCTCTAGCCCTGTCTTTATCAGACGCTTCATACCAGGTAAAAAAACAGAGGGTCTTTTGTTGGTATTTAACCACTTCCAAACAGTATTAATAAATATTGACTGTGCCTCTTTTCAGAATTTTTAGGAACAACCAAAATATATATATATATATATATTTTTAAAATATTGTTTGTCACAATGAAACCCTGACTAAACAAAGTAAAGACAAACATTCTCATAAAACACATTGGGATTTTTTGTTTTTTTTAGTTGACTTTTTGCTGTCAAGCTCTGTGTAACCATCTGTGATGTGTAAGAGTACTATATAAATGAATTTATTATTATAAATTATGGAATGCATTCCCCCTGAATCGGCCGACCCTTGGCCAAAAGCCACAGCCGATAATCCGATTTGTTATGCAGGAATCTCAAACTTGCCTCCAATATGCTGAATACAATGATAACTAATGGTGGCAGCCTAACAATCTCTTGTAATCCTCGTTTGGACAACAAAGATGGAGGTCTGGCATCAGGAATTACACACAACAACAAAAAACGGAAAATGGAGTTTTCCAGCGTGAATTCCAGTACCCTTTCTCCCTCTTTGTTCGGAAGAAACAAAGCACAGCGCAGTGAGTGCATGCACTTGCACGCTACACAATGGAATGTCTGGGGGCGTAATTATATGTAAACTGACATGACTGGCCCAACCAAAAGAAGACATTCCAAAATTGTTTCCAATTGTAAATACGCATCCACCATTAATCAGTTTGAAAGAACATTTTTATGATATGTAATTTTTGTACTGACTTGACAAAAATAAGCATGGTCTACAAAAGGCTGTTACCTGCAGGTAGATGTTTTTATCCTCAGGTGAGGCCATCCAGGCTATGTCATTATTGAGGCGCGCTTCACCTGGTCCAAAATTTACTGGATCATTGGTGCTGCTGGCAAATATGGACTCGTCAGGAATTCTACCTTTCTCCATTCCAATACCACCACTGCAAGCAACTACAACGATTACCAGATTGGTTAGTGGCAAGTAACTACAATGATTAACCAGGTTGGTTAGTGGTAAGCAACTACAATGATTAACCAGGTTGGTTATTGGTGACCAACTACGATGATTAACCAGGTTGGTTATTGGTGAGCAACTACAATGATTAACCAGGTTGGTTAGTGGTGAGCAACTATAATGATTTACGAGGTTGGTTAGTGGCAAGCAACTACAATGATTAACCAGGTTGGTTAGTGGCAAGCAACTACAATGATTAACCAGGTTGGTTAGTGGTAAGCAACTACAATGATTAACCAGGTTGGTTAGTGGCAAGTAACTATAATGATTTACGAGGTTGGTTATTGGTGAGCAACTACAATGATTAACCAGGTTGGTTAGTGGTGAGCAACTATAATGATTTACGAGGTTGGTTAGTGGCAAGCAACTACAATGATTAACCAGGTTGGTTATTGGTGAGCAACTACAATGATTTACCAGGTTGGTTATTGGTAAGCAACTACAATGATTAACCAGGTTGGTTAGTGGCAAGTAACTATAATGATTTACCAGGTTGGTTAGTGGCAAGCAACAACAATGATTAACCAGGTTGGTTATTGGTAAGCAACTACAATGATTAACCAGGTTGGTTAGTGGCAAGTAACTATAATGATGTACGAGGTTGGTGAGTGGCAGGTTGGTTAGTGGTAAGCAACTACAATGATTAACCAGGTTGGTTAGTGGCAAGTAACTATAATGATTTACCAGGTTGGTTAGTGGCAAGCAACTACAATGATTAACCAGGTTGGTTAGTGGCAAGTAACTATAATGATTTACGAGGTTGGTTAGTGGCAAGCAACTACAATGATTAACCAGGTTGGTTAGTGGCAAGTAACTATAATGATTTACGAGGTTGGGTAGTGGCAAGCAACTACAATGATTAACCAGGTTGGTTATTGGTAAGCAACTACAATGATTAACCAGGTTGGTTAGTGGCAAGTAACTACAATGATTTACGAGGTTGGTTAGTGGCAAGCAACTACAATGATTAACCAGGTTGGTTATTGGTGAGCAACTACAATGATTAACCAGGTTGGTTATTGGTGAGCAACTACAATGATTTACCAGGTTGGTTATTGGTAAGCAACTACAATGATTAACCAGGTTGGTTAGTGGCAAGTAACTATAATGATTTACGAGGTTGGTTAGTGGCAAGCAACTACAATGATTAACCAGGTTGGTTATTGGTGAGCAACTACAATGATTTACCAGGTTGGTTATTGGTAACTGGTCATATGGGAAATTTGACATTTTGTGTCATAATTTCAACATAAATTCAAGCGTTATAAAAAATAACAACTGGACAAAGTTGTGCCCCATTTGTGAGACTCGCCCCCTTTCTTTATATCAAAAGTTGATAAAAATCAGACACTGCAATCTCCATAAAATGTAAGATTTTATGTGTTCTTCCATAAGCCTGTGTACAAATTGTGCCTGCAGGAAGTCCGCGTGCTGTGGCTTTTTTGTGAACATGTGATGTGACATGTGACATGGTCTATAGGAATAATAAGTACGAAGTATAAAATTAAACGGTACTGTCATGACTGCCGCCATATTAACATCGGTCGTGTGAGTTTATGCTAACATAATCTGTTTCACTGCACACTAGTTTGTGTTAACCTTTGCAATAATTAACACCAGCGGAATGCACCGCTGGTCTCAGAGATGGAGTTTCTTTCTCCTCACCATCCCAAAGATATTCAAACCAATTAGAGATTACAATGTCATGTTACAATCTAATGGCATCAATTTCCATGGAAGAACTTACCTGGTGGCATCATCTCCTTGACATCTCCAACTCCTGGAAACAAACAAAACAATTTTATGATTAGTTTACGATTAGACCAGGGCCATATTTCGTAGGCTGCTTAAGCAAACGAAATATTGCTTACAAATGTTCTGCTAAGCAAAAATAAGCAGGATACCAGTCACAGATTGTCTATGTGACATGGTATTTTGGCTGGTAACCTTATTCTGGTAAGCATAATTGTGTTGTGCTAAGCTCCTTTTTGTGCTTAAGCAGCTCTATGAGCGTCACCATTGTTCACTCATACAATACTCGAAGTACTGCAAAGAAAAAATCTGTTTGTTTCCCACCGAAGGGCATCATTATATCAAGAGTCTAGTCCGAGGCGTTAGGTTTTGAAATGATCTGAAAACTCAATTAAGACTTCACTTACTCATGCTATCGATCTTTACAAGAAAATTGAAAAAGCAACTACTTGATGCATATTCATAGATTTTGACTGTTTCTGCATTATCTAGCTTTTATTGACTTTCATATGTTTTTCTTGTCAACACACCCTACATTAGCCTTTGTCATGTTTGTCTTTAGTCTGTCGTCTTGTACATGTTTTGGTCTTATTTAGTATTTATTTTGTTTGTTTGTAAATAGTTTAAGGAACAAAAGCCTTCAGCTTTACCTAAACCTTATTTTTGTCCCACTGCTTATTACATATTGTGTAATTATTAATTCAATCATTGAAATTGTGTATATATGTAATTGAATGTAATGTTGTAATATGCATTTGAATTTTGAATTGCAAGGACAATGATGAAATACATTTTAATGTTAATCTTAATTGTGGTATCGATATGCCGCGTCAACAGCAGGACACACAATCTGGTTGAGAGCAGCAATTTACAGGTTACAAATAGATCATATCAGAATAAGCCAAGTAGAGAAACCTTACACTTTTACTAATACATACCATCTTGCTTCATGACGGCCATAAATGAATAAGCACCTTTAACAGTCTTAAATCTCCTCATTCTGAGTTTGTCACCCAGGGTTTTTCTGGGAAAGCCCCTGATTTTTCTGGTTGGTAACATTATGTGTGATGACTTATCATGAGCGTTTCCATCTCTATATATTGGACTGCGCCCGGGGGAGGCAAAGGCAATCATCTGACCAGAACGGATATCAATCCAATCTTGTCTCTCCAGGGGCACCTACAAATTCAAAGATATGTAAACTGCTCCTGACAAAGGTTTTAGATAGAGTCAGTACTTACAAGAGGACCTAAACGACAACAGAGGTCCATGGGGAAAGTTCTCTTGTTGTCACTTTTTTATCCCTCGCTTTCTCCCATTGGTAAAATAACCAGTTCTAACCATCACATTTTTAACACATCAGATCATGAATGGTTCGGTTGAGATTCAAGTCAATGTAACCTTTATTTCCACTTCACAACAATACAATATTAACATGAGGAAAATACATGCGTCACAGTGGAGGTAAAATCCAAAAAGGGAGGCTCGTAGCGGGTGTGCCTTGACGAACAAAAAGAACAATTAAACAAGGTATGAACAAAACAATTAACAACGAAACTAAATTTTAAACTGACAAAACAACAAATAAACAGTTGTATACGCTAGGTAGAATAAAACAAGTACAAGCAAATTTGAAATGGTGTTTTTAAGAGGAAAATGCAATTGAGTGTCTGAAGAAAAATGGGAATGCTTATGGTGAAACTAGAAAGATAAACTCACGTCCACCGTTTCTCCTCTCTTCCACCTCCCTTTCGGTACGTAAGTTTTTCCGACAATACCGAAAAGACCACTCTTGAGGTTGACTGGCTGTAAGACGTAGAAAGTCACAGACTCTCTAAATTTCGGGACAAATTTCCATCCAGTAATGTAACTATAAATACAAAGTATAGCAAAAATGGTGCTGATATAAATGCTTCAAGGAAACAATTAACTTGTCAACATCTTCACCTGAGAACACAGTGAGACATGTATACACACACAAATTTCAAGAACCGGAAAAGGAATGCCTGAAAAACTCAGTTTAGAATTGTACACACGCTTTTGGTATGAGGTCAACAGTGGGTGACGTGTTAACACGCCCACGCATTCCATTGTGTAGCATGCACCTGTGTGCACCTGCATTCACTAACAGTGTTGCGCTTCAATTGACTCGTACAAAGAGGGACAGAGGGTACTGGAATTGTGTTATCCCCAATTACAGACCTTCTTCCTTTTGTTGGACAAATGAGGATTCCGAGAGATCGAGTGGCTGCCACGATTTTTGACCATTGTGTTCGGCATAATGAGAGGTAAGTTTGAGATTCCAGCATGCCATGGCTGATTATCGACCGTTGCTCATGACCAAGGGTTTGGCTGATTCAAGGGGAACACAAACCAGAATTTCTCAAAAGCGAACAAGAAACCCTGTTGCATTTTATGAGAAAGTTTGTTGTCATTACTTAGTTTAGTCTTGGTCTCAATGTGAAGATATCTTTAAAAAAATATTTGAGATATTCTCAAAACAAAGTTCTGAAATCTTGTGGGTGAACACGAAATTGCTAGTCTCAGAATTCCCAGTGGTAAGTTGTAGAAGAACGAGTGTGGCAGGCTAACGTTTTTTCCCACTGCCTTGCAAAAAAAAATGGCTACAAATATCGAACAAGTATAAATAATAACACATATGACCCTAACAAAAATACTGCCTTGCACAGCAGTGCCTTATTCTTAACCCCTGACAAAGGTTTTGTATGTCTGCAATCTTGTTGTATGGGCCATAATTTCAACATTGTGTATGCATATAATTATGGTGTATTGACTTTCCAATGACTCATTCAGTCTTGTAGGGTTTTTAGTAACGCCATGTGCATGAATCTCTATTTGACTTAAATTGGTTCTACAAAAGAACCAGAAGTGAAACTACTCAACGTTTTGATCAGCATGCTCTAATCTTTTTCAGGAAAAAGCTGAACTCTGAAGCTAAAAAATGTTGTTTGTGTGTAATCTTGTTGATGTAAGAGGCATTATTTCAAGCAGTGAAGATCTGTACTCACTACTCAATCAGGTGTGGGTTCTCAATCAGAATGTGGGTTTGAATCCCGGCCTGGCCAGTCGCCACACTTGTGTCCTTGAGCAAGACACTTTACCATAATTGCTTTGTCCTTTGGATGGGACGTTAAGCCGTAGGTCCCATGTACTAGGATGGGTAGTGCAGGTTAAAGAACCCAGAACACTTATCGTGAAAGAGTAGGGGTTTACCCCGGTGTTTCTGGTTCAGATAGCAAGCATCCTTATCTACAGGTTTCCTCAGGCTTCCGAGCTACAGTGATTAAATTCGCTTTTGAGGCATCCTTGGTTTTATTACCAGAAATTGATAATAATAATAATCAGGTAACAAGAAGACTAATTTTGTCTGTTTGCAGGGGCAACCTCACTTTAATTTTGTTTATTTATTTTGGTTAACCAAATGAATTTCAGCTGATCCAGCTTTTTATGTCGGGAATGAAAAGGCGCTGTTAACTAATGATGGATAATTTCCAGACTCCATGCAGTGTGTTCAAATCAACTGACTGCACTTACACGGACAGCGTTCGTGACTGTTGATGCTTGAACCCACACCAATATTTGAAAGTTGTCATCACACATAAAACAAACAATGGACTGAGCAACTTACCAATTACATGTAAGAGGATTGTCTACACTCACTACAAATGTTTTGTCAGATTGCGTTAGTCTCCAGTTTCGGACCAATGGGTAAATACCCCATTTTGTTGCACAAATAACTGTAGGAAAAAAGTGAAATCAAAAATAACACAAGTGCAGAAATGCAGTTTGAAAGATTCGCTTTAAAGCACCAGGAGGTAATACATATTTGGAACAAAGGGAGAAGAAATATTTTCCCAGTCAAGAGTTACTCATCTTTTTAGGTATTTTTCTCTAAAACCCTCCTTATAACCCTCGCGTCAGCGGAGAGGTAAAATATAATCTAATTTTTACCAAATATGGTATTTTTTTTTCAATGGGCCAATAAGGCCAAGATTCCATGTAATCCTCACCCTTGGTATACCCCCCAAGCCTGTAGACTCCCATTGGCCAGACCCTAACCACTGCAGAGTAAGGAGTGTTGAAAGACAGCAGCCACCTGTCACAGTGTAGTAATTGATTGACCTTGTGGCTAAGGATCCTTGGCACAGGGCGATATGCAATTTGTGTAAACAGCTTGTGCGGCATGTGGATCTTAAATAACACAAGTCTAAGTCTTCGCTGGCACTCCAATTCACCCCCACAGTGATTTATAATGGCTTTGGGCTTGCAGGGTGGGTTATTGACCTTAAAAGACACGGTGGACGAAATTTTAACCTCCTGGATCCAGCGAAGTTTTTGATTAATGGAGATGCACTGAGGGTTAAAAAAAGTCTTTACTCGGAGTCAAAAGCAAAAAAAAAAAAAACTTACCCGGACAGCCCAAAACTTCAAAGCGAAGACCGATTTGGTTGGACCATTCCTCCACTAAGATCCTGACATACTGCACCTTGTATTCATCTTTGAAGAACACACTAACCACACTATCTGAATCAGTGTTGCTAAAGAAGATCTTAAAGAAATAAAAAAACCCAGAAATGTCAAAGAGTGTATTTTATCCTTTGCTTGCACCCAAGTATGAGAAGAGAGAAAAAACACACCATTGGATCAACAAACTTACTTGCTATTTCACCTTTCAGAGACCATAACAGCTGTAAAGGGAAGAATTACCTTAGTTCAAAGGATAAGTATTGCCTTACTTTTAAAGCCCCAGCTCAACATTGGTAAAACTGACTGTAAATGCTTCCATTCTTTGCACAAATCAAGATATATGTAACAAAACCAACATGTGAAAATTTCAGACTCATTTCGTCATTTCATTTGCAAGAAAAAGGTTAAAAATGCATTCAGCATTTTTGTGCGCATTCCTAAAGGACAGAGATTTCGTCTGTCCGAGACGAAAACTAATTTTGGATCTTATTTCATTTATTAATTAAAAATGATAACACTTTCAGGCAGAAATGTTTCAAGGGAAGTTTTATACCATCATTACCTTTTTACCCTGTAAAGGTATATCTAAATCTGTGAACATTTATGTTTTTCTTCTTACCAATGTTGAGCTGGGGCTTCAAGTGTAAATGATTACCTTAATTCCAATGGTAAACCATTACCTTACTTCTAGGGTTTACCTTATTTCTATGGGCAGTATAACCTTACTTCCATGGATAAAATACTGCTTCACTTTTATGGACGAATTATTAACTTACTTCCAGGGGTATAGTATTACCTTTTTTCCATCTGTACCAATTGCATCTCGCCAGTTCGAATCATCAAGACTCACTTGTACACGAATTTTCGACACCCACCGTTCTTCACCATTGCAACCTTGGACAGACACCCCCGTCACAACAGTGGGTTTGCCCAGATCAACCTGAAATCCCACAAAAAAAAAAAACACTTTTAAGAACAACTCGATTACAGGTGGGGTTTAAGTTCTCTAAAGATTGAAAAACAGAGGTTCAAAGGCAAATTTAACATCTATTAAAAACCGTTGCGGTACCCGCTGCTTAAGTAAAGGATTCCAACAGAATGTAGCTGCCGGGTTATCTCGGTGGTCTAGTGATAAGACATTTGCTCTAGAATGGCAAAGGTCGTGGGTTAGAATCCCACCCGAGTAATATTCCTCGGAGAAAGTTCCGAGTAAACAGTGCTTAACACACATCACCAACATCTTCATTCTTGATGTTGGAATCCTCTTCTTATTCACAGTCAGGCTGTGTGCGAACTGAGCGCCATTGGCTCTGACTATGGCCATTGGATGCAATGGCAACGCTGGAGGATAGAACTTTTCAGTGTTCCAGTTTGACAGGAGATTCTGTCCTTCTGGACTGTATTTCCTGGATTGGCCAGGAAACTGTGTCCCCTGAGACACACTCTCCTTGGAATGCATGTCTCACTGAATTATGAATTTCCGGAAATAGTATTGCCAACTGGAGATTCATGCGCCATGCTTAACGTCGAGTGTTTCACTGAGTAGTGTAGAAATTTACGCTTTCTGATTTCACCATAAGTTAAACAAAACCTACATATCCTTGGAGAGTATTCTTTGCTCAGGTATCTAGAATTTTTGTGTGGGACAAACTTTGCTTGGGGTGAGGGATGATTGTAAAGCAAATTATTGAAGCCATAATTAGAGGCATGTAATTGAGCCCAGGCGGCCCATTTTTAAGCCGCTGCATACTGCAGCAAGTGGGCGTATACCTAGGGATAAAAATAGGTCTTTTATCGTTAAATATATCGTTCAATATAGAGGGCGCTGTTTTACCAGCTGTAAATAAATAATAAAAAATAATAAAAACGGAGCGAAATGAAGTCAAAGCAGCAGAAAATAAATTCAAAGTGTGACTGCACGTGCCTTCCAACAATTTAAGACCAATAGGAAATATTTGTTGATTGTTTTGAGCGAGTTTGATGATGGTTGGGGGGGGTGGGGTGGTTGACAGTATCTCCTATAGGAGGACAGAATCCTCTGAGCAGGATGACAAAATCCCTTGGGTAACTCTGTCCACCGGACCATTTTGACAGGGCCAGAATACCCTTTGACAACTGCTGTAGCCACTGCCAAAGCCATCCATTCGGACATGGCCTGAGATCAAGTGCTACTAGGTAGACTGGTTGCCTTACCTGCACAAACTGGTCTTTTTCATTAGTGGCTGGTGCCCAGCATCCTTTGAGGGTTTCCGATGCCTTTGTATTCAGCCTGGCTTGACTGTAGGTATACTGTGATGCCAAGAGTGAGGATGCCTTAATTTCTGAATCAGGAATCAAACCGTCCTCCATTCCGAGTCCATGACGACAGGCAACTGATGAAAAAACAAGAAGCAAGATAAGAATTTGAGTGACTGGGAGGTTGGACTGGCTTTGTACGCCTGTCAAACCGAAAAACTTGTATTTTCTCCAAGTCTGGATCTTTTTCATAAAAAATTTAAAATGTTTATTTTTTATTTTTACACTTACCAGCAGGGACATCTCGTCCAGGTAGACCTGAAAGTACAAACACAAGTTTGAATTTTAAACAAAGATTATTTTCTTGTTGAGGATAAATTAGAGCGAATACAACAACAGTAACAATGATGTTAATTACGAAATACAGGACCTAATTTGATTCCCTTTGTGCACTTGAAAGCAAAAGACTCATTACATGAAACACTGTATTTTCCATACAAACAGAAATGTTGCCATGTAGTGAAAAAAAGGTCTTTATGGCTTGTTTTCCTAAAACCCTAACATGGAAGTTCTGCCCAGAAATAGGACTAACGAGTCTCAAATGTTATTTACTCCAGTACACTGTATCTTATTTATTCAAGTACAGAATTGTAAGTAATAAGGAAAAACAAATCGATTAGTTTCATTCTGAAAGTCCACTCATTACAAAATCAATACCAGTACCAATCCTCACAAAATTGTTTCCCTTGTGACATGGTGTCCAAGACAAGAAAATACCAAATAGACACCTCACCATTAGCCTATTTTAATACATGAGTGGGTTGTACGAAAATGAAGTTCCTTTAAGTTGGATTATACCAATATTATCTTGGCCAGGAGATGAAGCTCCATGAAGAAGCAGGATGTTATATTTCAGAGGCTTGTAGACTTTTTACATCACCACTAATAGAAATCTACACACACCACACTACACCAAACACACGCCGTCTAATGTTTTGTTTCACCAACACAAGGTCAAAAAAAGGTCTTATATATGTTGGCATTTTGTGGCTATTCAGAGGCATTTTTGTGTAATCCCCAATTACAGACCTTTGTCCTTTTTGTTCCAAGAGGGGGATTACAAGACATCGGGAGGCTTCCACCATTGTTCATTCACTGTTTATTGCCTCAATGGAGTATGTCAGAATGAGCCGGCAATTGAGCCATGGTTCCGTGTTTAGTACCACTCCTATGCCGTAGGTAACGGCCTATGTTTTGCAACTCACGGTGCATGTATTTGACATTTTCTCAGTCGAGAAACAAAACAGACAACCCAATAAAGATACTCTTTGTTCTCTTGGCATTGTCAAGTCAGGGTTTCTTTGAGCCAGGGTACCATCAAAGAAAAAAGATTCTGAAAGTTCTGCCAAAAGAATCCCGTTAGGGGGATGGGACGAGAAAAAAGACAGTTACTAAAAAAACTGAGCATTTAAAAAAATTAGTAGATTTTTTTTTTTTAGGGGAACAACAAAAAATTGACTAGAAGCACAGCTCACCCACAGAGATCACCTTAAAGGGAGGTGACTTTTTATTTCAAATATCAAGTAATAAACCACAAACTGACTGGGTAAATTTAATTTAACTTTTGGGTAAATGAGAAAAAAATTGACTAGAACAGGATTTGAATCTGCGACCTCCGGATTATTGTGACGGCGCTCTACCAACTAAGCTATCAAGCCCTAATGTTGGTGGTCTCCGTATTTTGAAGCCACTCGACCTTTGACTGCCGTATAGCCAGGAATCGCATCCAAGTTTCTGATACAACCAGGACTGGGATCAACTTAAGGGGATCCAACTTTTTATTTCAAATATCAAGTAGTAAACCACATGGGAATTTGATAATAATAATAATGATAATAATAATGACAATTTATTAAGCGCACAAATCCACAAAAGTGCTCATGGCGCTTGTACAAAACTACATGATAACTAAAAAAAAAAAAAAAAAAAAAAAAACTGACTGGGTAAATTGAATTCATTTTTTCCGTTGAACGGCGAAAAATCTATTAAAAACGGATTTGAACAATTTTTTGCATACACTATTTTTTCAAATGATGGACTTACTTCGAACTTCAGCTTGGATGGAATAAGCCTGTTTTCCGCTGGATTCAAACTTTCTGTATTGACCTATCGAAGTAGACTCAAGATTTCCTGCATTTCTTGAATACAAAAGCTCAGTGCTTTCATCCCCTTCGTCGAATGGAATCAAGGGCCCGGTGAACGAAATGCCCATCACATCACCTTTCCTAAAAATCAATAATAATTATAAAATTAATAATAATTCTCCTGTTCATAAGTGTGATATCACTCTACTATGAGCCAAGCTCACTTCATACCAACTGGCTCAAAATGATTGCCAGGAGCCCACAGGAAATGCAATGAGCTAGTTTTTTATTTTAAAGATTTATTGGTGGAAAAAGGTTATTTTTTGGACTTGCCTTTCACATATTTTTTGGCAAAGTCTCAATGTCCTCTCAAAATTACCAGTTTTTTGTCATAAGAAATGTCTTTAAACGATGATGTTAGTGATTTCTGTGGAGCTGAAAGTGGCCCAAACCTTACACACTGGATGTGTGGTGTACCGCCTTATTACCGACATGATAGTATACATTTACAACGAACAAAGTAATAAGATACACTCCTGCCCCCAAATTATCAGCGGTGAAGATTGTTAAAATCATTTTTATGAAACATAGTCACCTATTTATATGACACCTTGAAATGGGTACAAGTTGATGTAGCGCTAATTGCCCCCAGACCAAAGAATTGAATAAATCAGTGATAAATAAGTATACAAAAATTTCAAAACTGAAAAGCATTTGTTCCTATTTCGTTTGTGACAAGGTGCAGTAAGTTCTATCTTTCATTCCTGGATGTAGAACCAAAAATATATACCTTTGTATGACTTTATTGTAATTTAACAAGTGTTTGCTAATTCAAGCAGGTGTTGTTGAAGAGATGGAGAAAGAAAAATGTTTATGCAAGTTTGCCCAAAACAAGCTGAAGGTAGGAATTGATATTCCCCTTAGAATAGATTGTAAAATGGGGGGAAACATGCATTGGGCAGAGAGTTCCAAAGAGATGCAGTATGTGGGAAAAAGCTGTTGGAAATGCTCTTTGTTTTACATCTCGGCAAAGCTAGAGTGTATGGATGAGAACAAGCAAAATGCCTGGTTTCATGCTTAAACACCCCTGATACGAGGAACCAGGTCGGACACGCGGGTAAAACATGGAAGTATCTGTGAAACAGACAGAGGCTGGCTACAGACCTACAGTGAGAAAAGAGGTCGTTATGATGAGACCAACTCTTCACACATCAGATTAACAACACACTTCTGTACTTTATCTAATAAAGACAAATGGCTGGCAGAAGCTACCGCCCAAATGTGACAACAGTACGCCATTAGAGAGTAGTATCAGGAGGTAAGAACTTCTGAGCTCGACAAACAACTCCCAAGGAAGCACTCTTTGCAATGCCTGCGATACACCTCTCCCAACTGGCATGAGAGGCGATGTCAAGTCTGAGAAGGCGCAAATCTGATACCTCAGACAATTATATTGACAATTGTAAAAGAAAACAACTAGTAGTTTAAACCTTAAAGTTTACTTGGCTTGAAATAAGTACAAAGAAATATATTTGTCTTAGATTAAGTAGTTTTGGAGGTAAACTGTTTTTAATCAGGTCTTAAAAAAACAGTGAACTTAAAAACTAATGTACAAAAGCACACTAAAGCATTCATTATGTGCTTTCTTATTTTTTCAAAACTGTGTACACCACTTTTGCTGAAGTCATCATAAGTGTGAAATGATATGGTTGTAAAGATTACAAGAGTTAAAGACTTTTGTTCAAAGACTATTTTTATTGACCTATTTTTGAGTCTCTATCAACGACAGTCCTGTGTACCGCTGATAAACTGACTTTAGTGTTAACTTGTTGTGTGATTTCCTGTGTTTTTTGCTGAACCATTTACCTGAATGGAATCTGATTGGTGTCGTCTGGTCGGAAGGTAGCAACATCGTTTGGTGTTTGTATGGGGATGTCATTGCATCCAATAAGTTTGTAATGTAATGAGTCATCGGGATCCACTCTCCATACACAAGCCTTGAAGGCGATGCTTGCTATCGGGTAGAAGGTCCACTCTGAAACGAACAATAATAACATCAACAAATACAAACAACAACTTAAGAAAAACTAGAAATACGATAGAAATTTGCTAATAGGGTAGTGGACAGAGTTGGGTGGGAATTGGTTGATGGGGTAGTGGAGTAAGTTAGGTGGGAATTGGTTGATGGGGTAGTGAAGAGAGTTAGGTGGGAATTGGTTGATGTGGTAGTAAAGAGAGTTAGATGGGAATTGGTTGATGGGGTAGTGGAGAGAGTTGGGTTAGAATTGGTTGATGGGGTTGTGGAGAGAGTTAGGTGGGAATTGGTTGATGGGGGAGTGAAGAGAGTTAGGTGGGAACCAGTTGATGGGGTAGTGAAGAGAGTTAGGTTGGAATCGGTTGATGGGGTAGTGGAGAGCATTGGGTGGGAACTGGCTGATGGGTAGTGGACAGAGTTGGGTGGGAATTGGTTGATAGGGAGAGGGGGAGAGCTAGGTGGGAATTGGTTGATTGGGTAGTGGACAGAGTTGGGTGGGAATTGGTTGATGGGGTAGTGGAGAGAGTTAGGTGGGAATTGGTTGATGGGGTAGTGGACAGAGTTGGGTGGGAATTGGTTGATGGGGGAGTGAAGAGAGTTAGGTGGGAACCAGTTGATGGGGTAGTGAAGAGAGTTAGGTTGGAATTGGTTGATTGGGTAGTGGAGAGCATTGGGTGGGAACTGGCTGATGGGTAGTGGACAGAGTTGGGTGGGAATTGGTTGATAGGGAGAGGGGGAGAGCTAGGTGGGAATTGGTTGATTGGGTAGTGGACAGAGTTGGGTGGGAATTGGTTGATGGGGTAGTGGAGAGAGTTAGGTGGGAATTGGTTGATGGGGTAGTGGACAGAGTTGGGTGGGAATTGGTTGATGGGGGAGTGAAGAGAGTTAGGTGGGAACCAGTTGATGGGGTAGTGAAGAGAGTTAGGTTGGAATTGGTTGATTGGGTAGTGGAGAGCATTGGGTGGGAACTGGCTGATGGTGTAGTGGACAGAGTTAGGTGGGAACTGGCTGATGGGTAGTGGACAGAGTTGGGTGGGAATTGGTTGATAGGGAGAGGGGGAGAGCTAGGTGGGAATTGGTTGATTGGGTAGTGGACAGAGTTGGGTGGGAATTGGTTGATGGTGTAGTGGACAGAGTTAGGTGGGAACTGGCTGATGGGTAGTGGACAGAGTTGGGTGGGAATTGGTTGATAGGGAGAGGGGGAGAGCTAGGTGGGAATTGGTTGATTGGGTAGTGGACAGAGTTGGGTGGGAATTGGTTGATGGTGTAGTGGACAGAGTTAGGTGGGAACTGGCTGATGGGTAGTGGACAGAGTTGGGTGGGAATTGGTTGATAGGGAGAGGGGGAGAGTTAGGTGGGAACTGGCTGATGGGGTAGTGGACAGAGTTGGGTGGGAATTGGTTGATAGGGCTGTGGGGAGAGCTAGGTGGGAATTGGTTGATTGGGTAGTGGAGAGAGTTAGGTGGGAATTGGTTGATGGGGGAGTGAAGAGAGTTAGGTGGGAACCAGTTGATGGGGTAGTGGACAGAGTTAGGTGGGAATCGGTTCAATGGGTAGTGGAGAGCGTTGGGTGGGAACTGGCTGATGGTGTAGTGGACAGAGTTAGGTGGGAACTGGCTGATGGGGTAGTGGACAGAGTTGGGTGGGAATTGGTTGATAGGGTAGTGGGGAGAGTTAGGTGGGAATTGGTTGATGGGGTAGTGGACAGAGTTGCGTGGGAATTGGTTGATGGGGTAGTGAAGAGAGTTAGGTGGGAATTGGTTGATGGGGTAGTGGACAGAGTTGGGTGGGAATCGGTTGATGGGGTAGTGGAGAGCGTTGGGTGGGAACTGGCTGATGGTGTAGTGGACAGAGTTGGGTGGGAACTGGCTGATGGGGTAGTGGAGAGAGTTAGGTGGGAATTGGTTGATAGGGTAGTGGGGAGAGTTAGGTGGAAATTGGTTGATGGGGTCGTGAAGAGAGTTAGGTGGGAATTGGTTGATGGGGTAGTGGAGAGCGTTGGGTGGGAACTGGGTGATGGTGTAGGATTTGGAGTGGAAAATTGTTGGGGTTGGGGAAGGAATTAGGGGGAAATGGTTGATGGTGTAGGGGTCAGAGTTGAAGTAAGAAGTCTTTGATTGTTAGCAAACATTTCATGCGAACCTATAACGTATCCATCACTTTGAAACGGTATACCAGCAACCAACAGGATGAAGTTCTTGTTGTCCAGCATTGGTCTTTTATCTACAACCATTCCGTACTCAGTTGCAGCAGTTTCTGTAAAATTAAGTCATTATAACTATTACTAACTTCTATTAAGTGCACAGACCACGCATACGCTGTGTAACATTTCCTTTCACCCACACAAATAGGACAGATGGCACTCAATATTTTGCAAATTTTTGGCTATTGTGCAGGCGTTATTGTGTAATCCCCGATTCCAGACCTTTGTACTTTTGTTCCAAGAAGAGGATTACGAGACATCGAGAGGCTTCCACCACTGTTCATTTATTGTATTTCAGCTCAATGGAGGTAAGTCAGAGTGAGCCGGGGTACCAATCGTAAGCTGTGGCACACAGCTTTTTTTGACTCGCCTGCTGAATTTATGGAGTCTACGTCATGAACAGCACCACCGGGCAACGCATAAAGTAAGTCATTTGAAGGGGGACTTCTATAATAATTAAAAAAAAAATACTTCTGTCCACTTACAAAAAAAAAGGTTTCATTTGTATTTAACAGATATAATATACCATAAAAAATAATAATTAATCAATTGTGAAAAATTAATGATTACATAGACCATTTAAGTTGGTTTTAATTATCTCACCAAACTCTCCAAGTAGCTCCAGACGCATGGCAACTCTGCCATACCAAGTTTTGGGGTGAATCCGCAGACATTGTCCAATCAACGCTTGTGGGAAAAAGCGTTGAACCTCTGTGTCACTATCCACATTTCCCTGAAATACCTGTACCCCCAAAACGCAAAATAAAATGAAATATTACCAAGTTTGGGTATGACGAATTACTGAGTCATTGCCAGCTCATGCAGGAATTAAATACTTGACAGTTCAGTCAAACGGTAAACTGCTTAAAATATGAACTCTCTTTTCACTGTTTTCAAACTTGTAATGAGAATCAGTTTTCCCTTCAAATACCATATACAAAAGTACTGTAAATCTGACTTTTTCCCCCTTTCTTTTTGCAAGGAAAATATACATTTAACATGTATAAAAATATATAAAGTTACAACTAAACCAAGTTTTCTGGTTAGCTCTTTTGTATTGAGATCTTGACTGGATTATGTATAGTGGTTGGGGTTATCAGTTACATACACCACACTATGCGCCACATACACAGCGCATGCAAGCAATAGTGGACGCCAAATGAAAGCACTGAATTCTAACAGCAGTGCCTGTCTATGGATAAAGACAGGGTACCAGTCTACAGCCAGAGTCCAACAAATGTCCTGGTATGAAATTCTCCCATATACATCTTGTCTGCAGTAACTTAATCAGCAGGGATCAATTTCATGGCTTTGCTTACCCCGGAAATCTGTGCTTTGCAGTAAGCGCAGGATTTTGCCGTAAGCAAAGCGATGAAATTGGACCCCGTATGGACTTTGATAACATTTTTATGTTCAGCCCCATGGTAAGTTTGTGTGGTTTATCTTCAGAGTACTGAATCCATCAGACTCAAGCAAAACTAGAAGATGTGTTATGGAGGGTTAAGAGTGGTCAGAGCTTCACTGTGTTGTCTTACCGCTAGGTCACCATTCGCATCCTTAACATCCAACCAATCTGCACAGTTGACGGAATATGTCACTGTGTAACTGGTCACCCACCAGTTAGATTTAGAGTGGCGTCCCTGGCTGATTACACCAGTCATGGTTGCTTCAACGGAAGTGTCAACTTGAAGCCATGGGTGTTCATCCTCCTCATTTGGCACCCAGGCACCTCCAAGGTCTTCATGCATTCCAACATGCCTTAGACGGCTAGCCTGAGCCCCGAAGATGCGAGTATTACCCTCATGGGTGTATGTGGAAGACACCTGAATTTTTTCATCTGACAGTAGCCCATTTGCCATGCCGAGGGATTTCTTTGCATCCACTAAAAATCACAACAAATAAAGTGTATTTGATTATTACGCAACATAAGCTAGTGCAATGCTACAAGATGCAAAAAACTTTTAACTATCCCCAGTAACACGGAGAAGTGTAAAACAATTTGGAAACTTAACAGGTATTTGTGATTCAAATTGGCAAATAAACCTGCAATGCTGATACGGTAGGATTTTAATTGCCATAGAAGTGTTGCATCTGAAGCCATGTCTTTGCGAAAAGCATTAACATGAGGAATACTTCTACAATGGCAAACAAGAACTGAGTGGCAATAATATAATAAATAACAATCAATCTCTATCTCAAATAACAAAACTTTTGAACATTTGAAAGGAGATGCAAGTATTAAAAAAAAAAAATCACACTTCACTACTTAGACTTAAACAATCAAAGAAGATTGAGAGGGGACCAGTGTCTTTATGATTGATGCCTCTTTTGTCAGCTTCTACGCTTGAGAGTAGAGTGTGTAAAAGTGGGTAAACCACAGGGGTCAACCACAGGTCTAATGGGAGACATTTGGGGGACACTAGGTGGCAGCAGACTTAACAGGTAAATGCATTGTTCTCGGAAATGTGCGCGTGCTCAGAACTACGCAAACAAAGGAAATTGACTTGGTAAGTTTGATGCCACCTAGGGTTTCAAAGTCTCCCATTAACCAGTTAATGCTGGATGACGTGTGTACACGCAAATAATTCCCATGCCAGAAATCAGGTGATGTAAGTTTTGTATTTTTGTGTGTAATTGGAAGGCCGGAACAAAGGTCGCCCGAACATTCTGTTTCGGAGACTGCAGAGAATTCCGTTCCACCAATGAAAAGAGGACAGGCGGTACTGAAACTAATGATGAAACAATCCATTTATGCAGGTCTTTTTTGTGTAATCCCCGATTCCAGACCAATGTCTTTTTTCTTCCAAGAAGAGCATTACGAGACATCAAGAGGCTTCCACCATTGTATATGATTGTATTTGGGCTCATTGGAGGTAAGTCTGAGCTTCCAGCCTTGGTTCCGGTCTCAGGACCAATCCTCAACCTTTTCAAATGGCCGAGGTTTTGCGATTCATGGTACTTGAATCTGATATTCTCTCGACAGAGAAAGAATAAACCCTGTTGCTTCAATGAGAGTATTTGTTCTCGTGGCTTCGTTAAGTCATAGTTTCTTTGTGCCAGCAGGACTCTCAAAGAAAACTGATATCAAGAAAATAATCTTAAGGAAATGGCATGGACAAAATGGAAGATTCCTGGCCATAACTGTTTAAACTGAGCCAGTTGCATATTTAAAGTAAAGAATCCCAGGGACTAAGATTGAGCAAGGCATGCTGGGAAACAATGGCGCGGCATGATACACCTGTGGGAGTGAGGTTGATAATAACATAATTAAAAAGGAACAAAAAAAAACGTTCTTACCAGGTATCAAAACTTCACCTGGACTGGCGGCTGAAACAAAAACATAAATAAAGGAGAACTGTTTGAAAGAATGCAGCCAATGGCCATAAGTAGCTTAATTGAGATGCGGCCTCATATTCGAAATTCCTAATTTTTTTGGAAAGTTAAAAAATGCTCGATGAGATTCAAACCGTAAAAGAATTTAAACAGAAGAGTTTCGTTTGGTCACTCCAGTCATATTAAGGAATATGGGGAGAGCTATTCAGGGCTAGAAATTTCCACAGGCCCGAGGCCAGTGATTTTAAACATCGGGCCAGTAAACTCATGACTGGACAAGTCTTGCGGTATTGTGTTTCTGTCCAAATGAGGTCTTTCAGTCTGATAAATATCTTTTGATTCTGTTGAATACTGAAGAATACTTACCCATAAAACAAGCATGACATATGAGATAGATGTTCTCTTAGTGCTTGTTCAAATTAAACACAGTTCAATGTTAAAAAGTGTTGGTATGTTTTTCTCTCGTTTCAATTCTGGTCTAGTACAAACAATTCTAGTCCAGTGAACATTTTTAGCTACAAGTCCTGTGGTCTTGTGGATTTTCCCCCCAAATTCAAGCCCTGCTATTAACTGCTGTCCTTATATTATTGAGGAGAGCTCTTTGCACTCCTCAGAACCAAACTTCACACATGAGTCTGAAAAGTGACATTAAAACACAGATTTTATAAAATCTGACTGTTCATGATATTTAATTCAAACACATAAGTTTTTCTGACGATTCACTTGCGTATCGGATTGCAAGATCTCATTGAATTGGCCAATTTTCATTAATGACCAAAGAAAATAAAGGCCACATCTGCATTAATTTTCTGCTGTAAATAAAATTATCTTTCTGTGGTACTAAATAGGCAATTACAGTGTGATGACCCGGTCTTCACTGCGTGGTAATGACCAGGTTGGTGGCTGGCCGCTGTTGGCACCTAGTTACACATAGTTAACTATGTATGCATATTTTCAAGAACCAGACTACAAACTTCAAAAATTAACAGCAACATAAATGGAAATACTGTGGTTGGTGTTCGGCTTCATGCTTTGCATTATGTTGGATTCATGTGCATACCAGCTGCTTTAAATTGATACACTGTCTGCGCGTTCATGCACACGTGTGATATGTGCGTGCACAATCTCTCCCCCCCCCCCCCCCCAATTTTTTTTAAATGTTCGCGCAAAGAAAACAGTTGAATTTGAAAGTTGCCCCGCACAACATGCACAGTGCATACATAACTTTAACACAACAATGCTTGTTCGGGGGCCATTTATTCACTAGTTTACAGAGACGGTCTCTATATGACATGTTAATACACCCCCATGTGACCAGTCTTCGACCAATCAGAGTGCCTAAACTCTCCGAGTTATTCATTAATGTTTTTCAATGTTTCAATGTTTTTACTGTATGCAAGCTTTTTAATTACTCTTTGGGGATACAATAAAGATTATTGAATTATTGAATTGAAGTAACAACTAACCTTCAAAGAGGGCTTTGATGGAGTAAGATCTCTTCACAGCGCCATTGAATTTAACAGTTTTGCCAGCTTTCATGCTACGGTAATTAACGATCTCCTTATTCTTGGCGTAGACGACATCTGTCAGATCATCCCCTTCCAGGGACTTGTACAAGACAGACCGGCAGAAATTAAACCCTATCATGTCTCCCTTCTTCACTGCCAATCTGTCTTCTTTCTTGAAATCAAGCGACAACTCCGTCTGGAAAAAAAAACCCAAGAAACTATTGAAATTCTGTTGTGAATACAACTACTGTATCTCAAATTCAAAGACAACTCAGTCACAAACATTTTTTCTATCCATCTACTATGTGTCTCTTCATCAATTCCATTCTGTAGAACTCAGAAACAAACAATTATTTTATCTATCTAACATGCGCCTCTTCATCAGGGTGTGGGTTTGAATCCCGGTCATGACACTTGTGTCCTTGAGCAAGACAATTAATGGAGTGTAGTGGTCAAGTGGTCTAGCTCACCGGACTCAAGTGCTGGTGTTGTTGGCAGCAGAATTTGGGCTCGAATACTATTAACTATCATTGCTTTCAATAGGGGAAGAGGCAGTTACGTTCGTCTCGCAACGGACTCATTTACCCCTCCTTGTTCTTAGCTGTGCTGTGAAGAGACTTGCATTTATATCTCGCCATGTCTTGTTTCTGCGCATTGGGGCAGGTTTCTAGCCCTTCTGTAGCCAACACCTTTGGCCCTGTGATGGGCGACTTGTATAAAAAAATAAACAATCATCCAAATGAACAATCTATCTACCATGTGCCACTTCTTCCAATTTCATTCAACATTCTGCAATTTCATGCCTCACTATTTTGATCTCGTTGTCTCCCAGCCTCTTTTTGGGTGACAATAATCTGAATTCAATCAACAACGAAATGACTGCCCTATGATGGATTGGAGTAGTACTTTACCTTTTCCTTCTTGATTTTAATATGCCTTGTGCCAACAATTTGGTAAATCTTTTCTTCAGCATTAACATTGCGGAAGACATGGAATTTGAAGGATCCACGCTTGATGGGGCGGAAGAGCAAGCCTGTCACGTGACCATCCGATGTGAACTTCTTGTTTGGAATGACGAATGAGAAGCCTCCAGATCCTGTGCTTGGTCGAACAGTGGTACCGAAACCAACTTCTGGATTGTCGCTTATCGTGTCTGCACATAAACAAATTAAACAAATGATATTTAAGGTTTTTCAGTTATTTATTGCAATTCAAAAATACCTTTATTCCGATACTTTTACAATCAGAGTAAGATTAGAAAAATAAATTATAATTTGAGTGATTTATGAAGATATTTTTCACTGAAATTAAAAAAATATAGTATGAGTGATGCAGCTCAAAAGGGGGCAAAAAACTACAAAAAATAAAATCCACAAAAATCATGTTATGTCCACGTTCCCCCTTACAGTCGTCCACTAGACAAATGTGTCTTGAAATACCCGAGGACCAGTCCAAATTCTGTCCATTAGGAGCATGCACAAAGTATACACTCACCAAGGACAGGTGGTACTGGAAATAGTGCTCAAATTCTCCCTTGATGCGGGAATTATTGTGTCTAATCCCTGATTCCAGACCTTTGTCCAAGAAGAGGATTACGAGACATCCGAGAGGCTTCCACTATTGTTTTTCATTGTATTTCGGCTCAACGGAGGCAAGTCCGAGAGAACTGAGAATCAAGCCTTGGTTCCAGCCATGGGACCAATTATCCGCCATCTCTCAAGGCCGCCGTTTTGCTATTTACAATCAAATGAATCTGATATTTTGTTCAAAAGAGAAACAACAAATCCCAGTGCTTCAATGATAATCTTTGTTCTCTCGGCTTTAGTTAGGGCTTCTTTGTGCCAGTGGTATTCTCAAAAGAAAATGATTCCTGCAATTCCGAGGAAATAATGCCGTGGTGAGTGGCCACAAACAAACAAAAAGCTGAAAACAGCTAGCAAAAAAGCTGAAATTTAAAAAGTTCCTGTAGTTTTGTACAGAGCAGGTGTAGAAAAAAAGCAGGAATTCAGAGTAAACATCTAAATAAAAAAAGCTGAAATCAGCTTAAAAGCTGAATTCCCACACCCCTGCATTAAGGAATAAGCCTTTTTAGTGATCAGTCTACAGCCTCTGGTAAAGTCATTCATTCAGACATGGCTGAATACTGATAAACAAGATTTTTCTGTTTGAAGAAAGCTTTATGAAATTGGGCCTTGAACACCAAGTCCCAAGACAACTGTATAAAGCGACTACATCGACAACACTGCAAGAGGTCATCGTTTACCTGGTAGACCAAGGACGTCCATTCTCATAGATGGGAAATTACCCTTCCATTTCGCTGGGGTGACCCGGATGCTCTGAGTTTTCACCACACTGGTGAAATAATTCTTTACTTCAGTTTCCTGGTCAAAGTTTCCTCCGAACATCTGCGCACAAAATAAGACGATAAAATTGTTTGGCAATTCCAGAAATTATACATCAGTTTCTACTAAAAATGTCACCAATTTTCTATCGTATTTTTTAAAATGGCCTATTCTTTGAAATGTTACAAAGGGAAATCAAATTTCTTGTTTTTGTATCATGATCAAAAAAATGTTTTGAAATGGAATAGCAATAATGATGAATTATAAAGCGTTGGTGCTGATATTTGCTCATTGTTTTCACGAATCAAAACTCTTGCTGAGACCAGAAATCCATGTGTTTATAGTACAATGTGTAAAACTGAAAAGTATATGTCCAGCAACTAGCATACTTCCATTTGTCCACCATGCGCCTCTATTCAAAGTGAACACGCTCGACAGAGCAACTGAATTGGCTGCCAGACAGACATAGGTTCGGGAACTAAACCTCAACCATTGGACAAGATGTGAGCTTTTGTTTCTAGTACTTACAAGTAGGAGCATTGGCTAAATGTACCATTCAAAGAACACAGAAACAGTTTTGACTCAACTCATGTACACAAAGAACTTAACCACTTAGCTAACACAAAACCATAAAGTATGATAAAAGAATAATGCCTTACTATTGTGTTACCACCCTCGTCTGCAACTTCAGTCCATGCAACCATATTCACGCTGTACGATACTGTATACTTCTGAACAAACCACCTCCTATTCTGACCACTTAGACCTTGAGTCGTGATTCCACCACATTGGCGCGACTTTTTGAAAGTAATCTGTTTGGGATGACAAAGTTCAAACATAACTTTTTAGAAAAGGGAAGCGGCACTGACCAAAATCATGCCTTTCTGAATGATGCCCTGAATTACTATAAGTGTTGATGCTTTTGTGTTACACCTTATAAATAATATACATTAATTAATACCTCGGAGAGTTCATGCACTCTGATTGGTTGAAGACTGGTCACTGCGGGGGTGTATTAACGTGTGTAATAAAGACCTGTGAACTAGCGAATAAAAATGCAATGGTTTTTGGCAAGGAAGAATAGCCTATACAAAAAAATACTGAAGTATCAAAGTATTTGCTCAAATGCAGTTATAGTGTAGAAATTTTGTGTAGTTAGCGAAAACATTTTGTGCTAACCTAATCTGCAGAGAGAATGATGACTGCAAGCACAGCCTAGCAATGAAATAATTTTTGAAAAGAACAGGACTATTAAGAAAAAAAAAGATCAGTTTCAATTTGAGATGTCATTTAGTATTCAGGGATGCAAGTGGGTTACTGCTCCATTTCTGGAAAATGCAACCAAGCGCTTGATCCACAGTTCACAATGGTTTCATTACATCATAACGCTACATTTTGCATATCCAGGTTTATCCAAGTTGTAATTATAATTGGAAAGGAAATGTCCCTCGCTGTCTTTATCCTCCAACTATGACCACTTGAACTTGTTTTTCACGGTCTTAGCAATCTCCTTAATGTCCGCTTTTCTGCCCACTTTCATAATTATCCAAGAGTCGTGTCAAACGATGCTGATAATTTGGGATTCTCTGCAAGTTCCGAGATCAAAATTCAACATGACATGACTTCTGTTCCGAAATCGACCACAGATACCATACTGTTTTTAAACCTCAGCCTCAGACCTTAAGTTAGTCTAGGTGCAAGACATTCTCAATACGTGGCGCGACCGGTAGAGGGCATTTGATCGTTAGAGGGCTTTCGTTTGCAAGTTGCGGTTCGTCGGCTGCAAGTCAACGGCGCATTATCATTATCTTTTTTCTTGGCGATACACTTTTCAGAACCCGGAAGAAAAATGCCTTTTGATGCAATTTCTGGAAATCTGGAAATTTCCTGAAAACATCCCTGAATATCTGAATATTAAGTTTATACCTTTACCAATCCTCCACAGAATACTACCTTCTGACATACTGTCAAAGACAACAAAATAGCATTTGCAGACCCTCATAGTCACCATTTTAGTCACACTAAAATGTGACCCAATTTGATGAACTGTTCACTGGTTGGATGTTTGGTGTGTCGTTGAAAGTAGATTGGAATAAATGTACTCTTCCAAAAGACAATGGTGTCTTCTACTTTTAGGGAAATGTGTGGTAACTCGGGGTAAAGTGGACAAATTTACCTGGAGAAATGCACTTTGGTCGATTTGAAGGCCACACCATCCACCCAGTAGACCCTGCTGGTCCCTCAGACCAAAGCGGGCACGACTTGGCTGACCATTGGAGTCACAGAATCCATTGGATGTGATCTGATCATCTGCTATAAGACCATCTTGCATTCCCATGTTGTTGACAGACATAACTAGGAAGAAAACAGACGAGAACCCAAATAGTTGATCATTCAGGGGTTTGGGGTTTTAGCTTAACCCCATCAGTTCCAAATCTCCCCCAAATTCATTTTGCAGGGTAAAATAACAATTGTGCATGCTATGTGTACGCTTCGAAACAAAATGTCCGGGCGGCCTTTGTTCCAGGCTTCGAATTCCACACGAAAATACAAAACACACCCGTTTGCTGGGTTGGTAACTACTGGCATGTATACATCTCATCCAGCGCCAACTTGTTAAACGAAAAAAGTAGCCAAGCACAACAAAATTAGGCTTACCAGAAAAAGATTACCAGAATAATGTTACCAGCCAAACTACCAAGTCATATGTACCATGTCCATCTGTGACTGATAATGGTATCCTGCTCATTGCTGCTAAGCAGAAAATTATTCAGCAAGCTTCTGCTCTAAGAAATTGGGCCCAGAAAGGTGCCCACTAAAAACTTGTAAAGAACATCTCACCTAAGACATTGCATGTTTACAAAAGAGACACAGAGTTGAGACAGCGAAGTACAGAGTTTGGAGGCAATCGCCGGTGATTGTTAACGGGGCCCGGCAGAGCGCAAACGCCCACCAACTGGTGGGTCTGCCAGGGTCCCGAGTACGAGAAAAGGGAAGCAGGCATCCAGGCCCAAGTCCCATCGAGGCCGAAGCAGAAATTTGTTTAAGCATAAGCGTATTTTACAGATTAACAAGGAAATTAGGCGGCCAACTTGCGCATTCTTGCTTACAGTCCGAAAGGTTACCATGCCTTTTCCTGTGCTTACGGTTAGCAGCACTATGAAATGGACATTACACAGTAAGCACAAAACCGGCTGTTAAGCAGCTTTATGAAATTAGCCCCTGGACTTTATGCAGGCATGACTTGTACACATCTTGATGGAAGAAATCATACAATCTTATAATTTATGGAGATTGTACTGTCTGATTTTGATCAAATATTGATATAACGAAAGGGGGCACATTTTTATAATTTTTTATAACTCTTGAATTTATGTGGGAATTTTAACACAAAATGTAAAAGTTCCCATACGACCAGTGCAGTATCTCGTCTGCCAGTAAGGCCATGGAACGAACAAGGTCACTCTTTTGTGAAAGTTTCTAAAACCTAGTGGATGTTGGAAAACTTTACAGGAAAAAGGTTTGTCGAAGCACAGTGCATTTCTTTAATTGTTCCTCTTTCAAGTCACGATATTAGAATTAATTTAACTTCCTTGTTTACCTGGCGCAATGGTCCTTGTTGTTGAAGCTGGAAACAAAAGAAAAACAAGAAAGAAACAGTTATGATTATGATTTGTGCGGTACTACCTTGTCCAAAAGCCAGATAAAAGTTTGTAAATAATAAACAATGAATCAGCTGAAAATATACTTGTTACTTACTTTGGAATGCCCTACCTACATGAAAAAAAAGGCCGTGTTCAAGATGTGACGTCACCAAAATGTTTGAATTGCATTGCTACCATACAGGCACATACTGTTGTGGTAGCAAAAAGCATTTCTTAACATTTCTCGCTCCACCGGTGACGTCATGTAATACAATATGAACCACCGGGCTTGTTTTTGTGGCTGTTCCCAGAGAGCGTTATTTTAAAAGAAACAAATCTGAAGAAAATGGGTTGCAACAGGCTCATTTTTAGCCGATTCGTTGTTTATCCATTATAAACTTTTACATGGAATATGGACCAAGGTAGAATGTCACACATTCTTTAAAAGGGATGCTATAGTAAACAAAAAACAAAAGACATACTGTACATGTAACATATTTAAAACTATATATGGTAATCTCCGATGGGTGAAGAGTTTCTCAGTTTTAGTGTTATTCTAGTTTTTAATTGCCTCAATTCTAAATTTCAATCTTTCTTCGATCGGCAAAAGGCTTCAGGCCAGTGCAACAAGATGTTATTATTAAGTTCTAGTTTAATTAAGGTCACCTTAAAAGTCACTTAAATTACTGTAACTCGGAAACCTGAGGAAACCTGTAGACAAGGGTGCTTGCAATAAGCCTGTAGACAAGGGTGCTTGCAATAAACACTGAGGTAAACCCCTACTCTTCAATGACAAGGTTCTGGATTCTTTAACAAGAAAAAATTGTTTAGAATATATACAAGGCACTACCCATCCTAGTACATGGGACCTACGGCTTAACGTCCCATCCGAAGGACAAAGCAATTATGATAAAGTGTCTTGCTCAAGGACATAAGCATCGTGCCCAGCCAGGCCGGCCATTTGTAAGCAACAGAACTTGAATACGGTGCACTAGACCACTTGTTACATATATTACTCCATTAATTCAGGGATTTAATTATGACCTCACTGCAGTTAAGATTTTGGAATAAATATTTATTCCAATCCACGTGTTGGTTGTCTCACCTCTGAACTTCACACGAATGGAGAATTTTCGATTAGCGCTGTCAGGGAAATCAAGCGTGTTGAAGATACCCATCTTCTTGATATCATCAAGCTTAAAACTTCTCTTGATGAGAACTTTGAAGTTTGCATCTTCATCGAAACCAATGACTTGCTTGTCAAAGACGATACCAAAAACATCACCTTTTCGCACAGGGAGTCGTTCATTCAGGTTTCTGCATAGCACCTGAGACAAGAAGAGAACTTGTATTAAGAGGGGGTTGTGATGGGAAAAATATCAAATCCGAGTGCTTGAAGTGTAGGGGATTAATAATAATAATAACAATAATACGCAGTTCTTATTATAGCGTTTTATCACACCCGATAGGCGTCTCAAAGCGCTCAGTATTTTTTCCTGCAAGGTATGATGAGATACGTTTTTTGAAGTATGAGACCTGTTCCTTTACACAGCACCATGAAATGGTTTTACAAGGTGCTGTGGCGCAATCTGCTGCTGATCAAAACAGGAACACCGTGGCGAACCCCTTCTCTTTGCGGTAACTGGACTGGGTTCTTTTATGTGCATTACACAACACACGGGAACTACGGCTCTACGTCCCATCCGAAGGACGAAGCAATAATGGTTAAGTGTCTTGCTTAAGGACACAAGTGTCACGACCGGGACTTGAACCCACACTCTGCTGATCAGAAACACCAGAGCTTGAGTCTGGTGTTCTTATCCGCTCGGCCACAACACACCATAAAGGTAAGGGTAAAGGGTTAAGGGTTATGGAGAATGGGTAACAGCGTGAGCGTGAGAGCAAAGCTTGGAACTACAAGAGGAAATGGGTATTTTAACCAAATCAATGGAGAGCTAAATGGCTGGAAGTTACATATGGCTGGAAGGATAATAATGGGAAATGTAGGGAGAATGGGTAATGTAGTAGAGTTACAATGTTTGATACGAAGGGGTGGCACGGTTGCACTACATAGGCCTGGGAGAGATGACAAACAAAATACATCTATAACCCATTAGACATTAAGGTTGCATGGCCCGATTTTTGCCGAAAGAAATAATAAATTAAAAAAATTCTGAAGGAATTTTGACAGATGATGCTACTTCAAAACAAAAAACATACTAAATGTTCACATATGCCACGGACAGTGCACAGTTGAAACCAGATGACGTGGATACACACAAATGTTCCCCCTGCCTGGAATTGAAGGTCGTCTTGCGACACCTTTATGTAATTTCGGACCACTGGAGCAAAGGTTGCCCGGTCATTCAACTGCTGAGCATACGCCGTGTACACTTTGATTCACCCACACAAGGACAAAAAAAGGTTGTGCATTTTATATACCTTTGTCCTTTTGTTCCAAGAAGGGGATTACGAGGCATAGAGAGACTTCCACAATTGTTCATTCATTGTATTTTGGCTCAATGGAGGTAAGTATGAGTGAGTCGGCAATCGAGCCATGGTTCCGTCTTTAGTACCACTCCTATGCCATAGACAACGGCCAGTGTTTTGCAATTCATGCTGCGTGAATTTGACATTTTCTCGGTCGAGCAACAAAACGATCAAACAAAGAGAATCTTTTTGCTCTTGGCATTGTCAAGTCAGGGTTGCTTTGTGCGAGCGGTACCCTCAAAGAAAAAATGTTCCGGCAATTCCACCAAAAGAATCCCACCAGGGGGACAGAAAAAAAAAAGAAGGAATCCTGGTGGCAACTGGTTAATTAACTACAACTTATCATTGGAAAATTTGTTTTTTATGCAATACCTTAAATGAAAGCTTATAACTTACTTGAATCTATAAAAATAAATATTTAAAATTTAAATCTAAATTTTGGGGTGAAATCGACCAGAAAGTGAACCTAGCATCGTTAACATAAAATTCCAAAATGTATACAAATAATAGCCTTCAGTGCAAGCTGGTAAAATCTAAATACATTTCAGTTTTCATACTAACCGACTCTAATGCACTTATTTATTGCAAAGCTTTGAATTTTAGATCTGCATAATGAAGGCTATAAATACAGCTTGATTTACTTACTTTATCTTGACCTGTGCTGGTGATGTAGGAACGTCCAATGAGAGAGAACTTTTGCGGCTCGTCAGTTGGACGCCACACTCCGATAATGAAGGATTCAGACAATACTGCAAAATATCTGACTCCAACCACATAGCCATTACGTGTGAAGGGTCGCTTGATAAACAAGACGGCAGTGCCGACCTCATCTACAAGCGTGCGTGATGTCAGATCCACACCCACGTGTTCATCATCAGAATCTGTGAAAATAAGAGATGAGTGCTCAATTTCCAAGTGTGCTAATTGGTACTTGGTTGTAATTCTCCAGAGCGTTTCTATGAGGACATTTAAGGAGGAGATTTTATGAGTGTGGACAAACGTAACTTTTGAGTGATGGTTTAAAAACTGATTGTGATGGGAAATCCAGTCTTTGATGGTGATTACCGTTCTCGGTACCACAGTTGACTGCATTTCTTAACCTTGGTCAAAAATTTGATTCAATTTTCAGTCTCAATTTGATGAGAAATGCAAGTCCAAGACTGGCATTTAAAACACTCTCCTGCATATTGTCTCTACAAAGAACCGTTCGGCACGATGCTTAGCAAACCAAAATGTCATGTAAGGGAGGACCTCATAATCTAACACGTGGTATTACCTTGTTGTACTGTGCAGTACAACAAGGTATTGAGCTGAAGGTATCACCTGGGTTTAATGAGTTCATTATCTACAGGTCAATGCACATAGCTGCATTTCATCACAGGCATATTCATGGTAGAACACAAGCTGGGGAGTCCAGGTAGAGGCACAAAGGGACCAATCTGTATGACCTTAATCCCCGCTAATCTGGGGTAATCTAACAAAAGGGTGATAACTCCTCTTTTTGCTGCCCCTGAGGTTAAAAATATCACCCAGTTGGCACCAGTACTGTAGTTTTTTTCCCTGAGTCCTGCCTATAATAAATGTTTTACCCGGAAAGTAAGGCCATTAACAGTTATTTTATATTGGTACTATTTGTAAGTATGAACAAAAAACAGTTTGCAACAGCTAAAGATTTACTTAAATGTACATGTATCACTTTCTGCCTCTCCAGGATCTGAGCTTTATGGCAGTAATCCAATAATCCCTTAATCCCATAACAATAGCACTTGCAGGTGGACTGGTTAAGCATTGTGTAACCTTCAAGTCCTTTCACAAAGACGTCTATTGTGAGGGCTCAGCCATTTTTAATAAGCCTCCCTTCCTTCTGTTTGACCTCTTGCGTACTGATTATTCATGAATCACAGGAATTCCATTCATAAAACCCGCAGATGGCAATACCTTGTTGTACCGCGCTGTACAACAAGGCATTACCGCGTGTTAGATTATGAGGTCCTCCCTAACTGGTATCCTCCTAAACTTTAGCTAGAATAAAAATGTGTTAACCATACCGTAGATTACGTAGTTTAATGAAATCGTCAGTCACTTCAGAATTGGAGCTTTTTAGGGACACTGGGTAAATCCATTGTTCTCAGCAGTCTGCCCATGCTCAGACTGACTTTAACAATGGGAAAATAACTGGTGTGTCTCCTGCCACCTAACAGCCTATAGTCCCTCATTGGTACCCTTACGCCACCATATCAGTTTGAAGAGTCCACTCTTGTACTATTCGCACAAATTGTTCCACAGGCAAAAACTGACTCAACACTTTACACAGATAGAGGGAATGGACCCAATCCAGCAACTAATGAATAATTACCGGGTTGGCATAATTCCTAGCCTTCATTTTTGACTCAGTACACACATTTTTTGTAAAAGTATGTATGTGATGCAAAAGGTGCACGCGTGGTTACTGAATGATGGCAAACAAAGTTGCAAATGCCCCAGTGAAATTTCTGACTCACCATCTCGGCCAATGATTTCCACCCTCATGCTAATTGACGATCTCCATACTTGGGGAATGAAGCGAACATATCTGACATTCACAGCATCCCTGAAGAAGTTCTTGTTGTGTTCATGGACATCACACTTGGAGTCAAACAACTGACAAAAATAAACAACATTCTGTATGAGTACCTGTATCTTCACAAAACAAAATGAAGTATTATGACAGACTGGAATCAGGTTGGAAAAGTAAATGACTCCTCCATGCCTGCCACCTTTGTGGACTCTGGTTCGAATCTCACCTTGCACTTCAGCCGACATATGTTTCAGGGACGTTTTTCCTTTTAAAGTCTCTGACCCACTTCTGCGGCTTCACCCACTTCTGCAAATTTCTTCATTTATTCATTGTCTTCTTATCATAAGTTTTTTTTTAAATCCTGTGGGCCCAAAATTGCTAGCAAATCAAGAACCTCTTAATCTCACTATTGCAAACAAACAATACTAATCAACACTAACAGTACTTAACCAGAAAGATACCTGCCGTTAATAATACTGGATTCGAACTGGCCCCTCGTCACCGGGCGTGCTCGATGGTCTGGTGGTTAGGACATCTGCTCTAGTCATGCGGGAGTCGTGGGTTCGAATCCCACCCGAGTTGCCTGTGGATTTTTTTTTCCGCAGGACTCGAAAGCACCGAGTGTACAGTGCTTATCACACATCGGTGTAAGGCAAATTGAAATTTATAGGACATAACCAGTTAATGCTGGAAGATGTGTATACATGCCAATATTTCCCCTGTTAGAAATGGGATACCATCAGGGCTTGAATTTGGGGGGAAAAATCCACAAGACCACAGGACTTGTAGCTAAAAATGTTCACTGGAGTAGAATTGTTTGTACAAGACCAGAATTGAAATGAGAGAAAAACATACCAACACAGTTTAACATTGAAGTATTCTTCAGTATACTCAACAGAATCAAAAGATATTTATCAGATTGAAAGTCCTCATTTGGACAAAAAAACACGATACCGCAGGACTTGTCCAGTTATGGGTTTACTGGCCCGATGCTTAAAATCACTGGCCTCGGGCCTGGACATGTAAAAAGACCGTTGTGTAAGGCCAAAGAGAGACAGAGAGCACTGGAATTGTGCTCTAAATCTCCCTGTTTCCCAGGGGTTATTGTGTAATCCCCAATTCCAGACCGTTGTCCTTTTGTTATGCAAAGACCGATTACAAGATTCAAAATGAGTCAAATTCAAGTCCAAGTCATACAGCACTGGGCCATCATAAACACATTTCATGCAGCTCTCTTAGCTTGTCTCTATTTATAAGATCTTGCCTGTACTTGAACGTTAGGCCCAGTTAAAGTGTATGATTTTGTTCCTTCACATACGAGGGCATAAAGGTTCCCATATATATGTTTTAATATGCGCAAGACCTGCACAGTCTATTCATTACACGTTTCAGGTATACTTACTTCTGGCTTATCATTTTCATCTGTGATGTATTCAAAATCGTTCCCATTTTTGCTGACTTGAACATGGAATTTTTTCACACATCCAAACTGTTCCTTTTCATCAGCATCTGCCATGCCGCAGTGACCCTGCGTCACCACACCAACTACGAGCCTCTCTGCGCTTAGGTCAATCTGCAACCACTGGTCATGACTGTTGATTTCTGCAGTCCATGTGCAGGCTTCATCAGCGTTATCAAGACGCCCCTTGAATGCTCTGTAAACCCCCAATTCTGAAGATGCCGTCATAGCTGAATCAGGAATCTCAGATGACTGCACACCAAGGTAAGTGCTGAACATATCTGTTTGAGAGATAGATATTCAGTTTGTGTAGTTAGCGCGAAAAAATACTAATGATTTAAGGTTCTCTTTTGGCTTTTCGAAATTATCAATGACAAGATCACTTGAGTTGGTGGGTCAAGCTAAGATGTTTTGAACAAGTTAAAATGACTTCATAAAATGCAAACAGTTGTGTACAGTAAGTTTACTTTGTCTTGCAGAAAGTCCAATACAAATTCGGCAATGTTATTTACTTACATGCTTCCACTCGCTTTCCATTGGATGCTGTCGAAAAGGGAATATAGATATTGTAAATTAATAACTCGGAAGTTTAAACGTAAATCCTGAATATATAGGCCAAGGTCGCCTAGGGTTTAAAGGATGAAGTCCCCTGAGCCTCATCAGTTATTTAACGAAAACTCTGTGCATTACCACAAATAAAAAAGCAACGATTTGAACACGGTGTTAGCAGTTTCTTTTTGACATTTTCCCAGTATACTCTTCATCACTAAAAGTTGGAGGCCAAAGGTTTTCAAAAACAAAGTATAAAATTAGACAATTCTAAAAACACGGATTGTTTGCGCTCCTGTGTCAGCGACCTTACAAAGAAAGAAGACTTTAGTCAAAGGAGATGCCAAGGTAATAACCCATGTATTACAATTAAAATCTGGCTGCCTAGAACACAAGTATAACTCTAAAAGTCATAAATTCAGGGATGAGATTGTAAGAAACTGTTTTATTTAAATAAAACCTTCACATTGTGTAGTTTTAGCTAACAAGCTGAAGATCCCAAAGAACTATGTGTCGACAAACCATGCTGTCCAAGGCATTAGGGTGCAGACCAGGGACGACCCATGCTGTATACAGATTTAGTGTGCGCACCAGTTGCAATGTTTCTTAAAATTTTGGGGAACCTGTTTTTACAGCGCATGCCCTGATAAAGAATCTTAGTTTATTAAATCTGAGAACATTGTGATCGCAATAGTTCGGTTTCGGTACCCTTCTTAAAATCCTGACCATTCATTTACACATAATACTTTGATGTTACATTTTTAAGACAAACAATGACGGAAGTCAGATTTCAAAAAAATTAAACATCCCAGGTGTAAAAATCAATCATAAGGTCGAATTTTTAATCTCATCCCCAAAAATAAATGCGATCAAAAAGTTAACTTTTTAACCTCATTGCAAACATTTGATTTACTTACAGTCAAGTTCCCAATTTACTGAATATTTCCTTGGGTTATTTTCCTCTGTGAACGTCACCTCTGTCATTGGATCTAAATCATTACTGAATGGAGTTCCGAGGATGGACCCTCCCTCAGTTGCAGCATCGAAAAACACTGTACCCGCAACAGACGAAAACCCGACAAAGTCTCCTGCTTTGACTGGGATCTTTTCATTCTCTTCCAGTGACTTTGTGTCATCATCATCAATAGTTAAATGTGCACTTCCGACGATAAGGAACTTGAGGGCAGCAGTAGGGTGTTTGCGAAAGACTAAGAAATCCACTTCTTCATGCCTCTCTTTGCTTCTCTTTATAGTGAAGGAACGGATGTAACCTTCACACTTGATTGGCATGTCCTGGAAGAGAATTCCATGGCCACTTCCATCTACCTGACTACGGACTTTTATTTCATTGCCCATGAATTGCGGACACGTTGCTGAAGTGAAAGATAGAAAAGAAGACAAGCATGTGTCATTTTTTTAAAAGCAATTTTCTATTCAAACATTTGGACATGTAAGAGTGCCAAGTTTGTTCCCCCATCACATGAAAACTCGTACATGGGTTAAATAACACACGTTTGTTTTGGAGCAGTTTAGAACTATAAGCCGCCATCACCCCCTTGCCATTCTCCACTCCTAACCCCAACATTCTTACCTTTGCATCTTGCTGTTCCATCACCTGTATAGCTGCTCTCGCAGTGGCAGCCATGGACAGCATTCTGTGACCCACAAAATGCGTGTTCTACACAACTGACCTTGAAGCAGTTTATTTTGCCATATTCCTCACACGTACAGGACTCAGTACAGTCTTTTACTATCCAATTCTCGCCCACCTATAATACCAAAACACCAAACAGGTACTATGTGAAAGTTACGTCCCTCAAAGAAATGACAAGAAAACTATGTTTCAGTCAAACACTCTTTGCTAAACCATAAAATGTGCTTACCTTAGCCAATATTTTTATCAATAGTGGTAAGCACTAATAGTTACATGCCAAGCACTCCCTGCACATAAACAAATTACAGTGAACGCCCAAATAAGAAAATATTCACCAAACGCTATGCACAACCACATTCTTTATTATACAAATAATGAACGTTTTAGAGGGTGTTGATAAAATAGTTTTCAAAATGGAATGTTCCATTCCATCAAGGGTGAAGCTGAATTGAAGGGGGCATGTTCCATCTTTCATTAAATGAAAATATTCACTCCATTGCATGAATGCAAAGCATTCATTATTTGTTCTATATAACTTTCAAGTTGATCTTTGTATAATTAACAAAATTTACAAGATTGCAGCATCCACTATTTTACTGCTGTGTGCCGCATTGTATGGTCTAGCAAGCATTCTGTAACACCGTCGTAGATCCTTGTCATTTGATTGGAGGATTGGAGGTCACGCCGCATTTGTTGTTCACACTATTGCACCGCTACATCATTGAGTGAGCATTTTTGGTACTATTTATTGTGCATTTTCGCTCGATCCTTATTGCTCTATTGCCACTTGACCACCGTGTGCAAAACAAAGCAGCACAACTTCGGATAAAAGTTCATCTTGATGATGTTTTAACTTATTAACCTTGGAACTAGTAACTTTTAACGAGCCACAAAATAAAGTCATGGATATTAAAATGCAGTCTTGTTATTGGTCTTTATTTTATAGTTTTATCCGCCAATCAAATGACAAAGATCTACTTGGATGTTATATAAAACAAACAATGAATATTTTGCATTCGTGCGTTGGAGAGAATATTTTCATTGAACTCAGCTTCACCTAATATTAAATGGAACATTCCATCTTTCAACTCATTATAATATGCTCAACATTGCACTCATAAACATTCACTATTTGTATAATAGATCATATGGGCTGGAACAAAAATGCAAAGTGAATACGACCAAAATGCACATTTTATGAAAAAGGCCATGTAATAATTTGATTTATCTTAAAGTACGCGCTAATCCTCCAATCAGAATGCTCAATAGCAGTGTGATAAACTATATCATACTCCCAGTAGTCTACATTGCACTCTGCTTATTGTGAGTATTATGCGACATGCTCAGTATACGGACATGCTCTGTATATATGCTCTGTGATTTGTGTTGTATGTTTTCATGAGGCAGTATGAAGTTGACTGGAAGATACATTCAGTATCACACGCGTGTTGTGGAATACGGAAAAATATAGCGCGTCTGTGTCCCATATCCCACTCGGCCTTCGGCCTCGTGGGATATGGGACGTAGAAGTGCTATATATTACTAACAAAATCTCTCCAGTATTTTCCCTTTAACCCTCGTTACCTGATATTTTGACATAAACAACTGCCGGCGACTGAACTGTTTGTGCACTCAAGCGTGAAATACATTTTTTTTTAAACAACAAAGTGCAGAGGACTGCTTTACAAACTTCGAGCTAAAGCAATAATGAAAACTTTCTTGCATGTTAAATTCTTTGTCATATAATACAGAAATCAAAGAGATCTGTCAATAACAGCTAGGTTCTTGAACTTACTTTCCCAAGTAAGATCTGGAAACTCAAACACTTTTTGTGCATGGCACTCCATAGGTGTTTGAATTTGGATTTTTCCACTTCATTTTGAAGAAACTACATAATAGCAACCTCTTTTATTTTCCCATCATATAAAAGATCTGATCTTCCTCTTTCCAACCATTGTAAGCTTGGGTATGGAAGGTGAACATGGACAAAACTACAACTACAGAACAAATGGCCTCTCTGGTAAGGCTTGTTGGGCTTTTTTGTGTATGATCTTAGTTGACTTAAGTCACCTATAAAGGACGAAGGGGTATGAGTGCAGTCCAATAGAGTCACCTATGGTAAGGAAAGGGTTGAGATATAATTAATAATAATTCATCGTGACATACTTTGAAGTAATCGTTTCCGTAGCGACAGCCGCATTCTTTCTCCGGTATTGGAACGCCATTCTGCATTACAAAGCCAGTAGAGGGTTCACAACCTTCCACGCAATCCATGTCACATATTTCACGCACGATGGTCTGGTAACAGGTTCTCTGACAGCTGCTAGCACAGATGGTGTACACAGATCCAAGCGGGCATCCAAATGCTGTATTGACAAACAAACTTTTTGTTAGAAATACCAAACAACAGATTTGAAAACTATCTAGCTCAACTACGGTTTATGGTAAAACCATGTGGTTCCCTCTGAATGAGTTGTAGCAGTTCTAAAATGAGGGCTGGATTTCACAAAGCACTAAGATTCATCTTAAGATAAGTTGTCAATATTACCATAGTGACTTGTAGTGTGACACCACACTTTGCTCAGCAATATAGATTGATGCACATGTTAAGATTAATCTTAGCTCTTTGTGAAATGCACCAAATGGTTAAACAATTCAATATTTTGATAAGTTTCCTTTTTGCCAGAAAATAATCTGAAAATAATTGAAACGCCAAAATTGTTAAACCACTGGTTCTTTTCAGATCTATTACAGCTAATTAGATAGATACTGTAACCAGTTGGTGCCGGATGATGTGCATACACGCAAATGTTTCCCCTGCCTGGAAACGGACGCCATGTAATTTCGGACCACTGGAGGAAAGGTCGCCCAGTCATTCCAAGACGGAACGTGCACAGACCACACACACAACGTCTAATGCTTTGTTTCACCCACACAAGGTCGAAAAAGGTCTTGATTTTACTTTGATTTTGTGGCTACTGAGAGGCGGTTTTTGTGTAATCCCCGATTACAGACCTTTGTCCTTTCGTTCCAAGAATTACGAGGATTCGAGAGGCTTCCACCATTGTTCATTCATTGTACTTCGGCTCAATGGAGGTGAGTCAGAGTGAGCCGGCACTCGAGCCATGGTTCCGTGTTTAGTGCCACTCCTATGCCGATAGGTAAAGCCCGATTTTTTGCAATTCACAGTGTGTGAATTTGACATTTTCTCGGTCAAGAAACAAAACGGACAATCCAATAAAGAGAATCTTTGTTTTCTTGGCATTGTCAAAGAAAAAAGATTCTGGCAATTCCACCAAAAGAATCCCGCCAGGTGGACAGGACAAAAAAATCCTGGTGGCATCTGGTTAAAGGTGTTACTGCAAACCTTTATTTTTCGAGCAGTATTCATCGGCCATTATTTGGAAACCTTTCAAAAACATCGTTCAACGGTAAACATTTTTTCAGATAATAATTTCATGCATTCAAAATAAAATGCCAAGTCAGAACCGAAGTATTAAAAATCATTTTTAAAATTAATCTTCACTACACAGAGCTTCAAACCCTACACGCTTTCCTTGCACTAAAAATTTGTGTTTCTAAAATTCAACGTCAAACAATGCAATTGTTTGTGGTGCATTGTTTAGCTGATTGATTTCCTTTAAAAACAAAAATCTTTTGAACAGCCTGTGATAAATCAGCCGTTTGCTCTCGTCCATGTACTTTTTAAGGTCTTCCCTGTATTTTATTAACAACTGGGACAGAAATGAGAACATTTTCATCATCAAGGTAAAAAAAAAAGGAAGAGAATTTCAACTTCTGTAGCAACATTAATGTTAATATATCTTGACAGTTGAGGTGTACAAAGTTTCAATCAATATGCTCTGATTGTCTTCATCTGGAGAAAAAAACTAATTCTTCAGAGGTATTTGAAGGTACGCTGTCCTAGCCCAAGCCTCCCATGAATGTTCCCAAAGTTTTACTGAGTGAATTTGTTTTCGTTATCTCCTGGAAACTCACGGCACCGAAGCTCGGCACGCCAGTTCACAATCCGATTGGCATCCCTGATGTAATCTTGACGATTCTCCTGAACAATGCGGTTTGCGTATTCTTCCATGTTGACACAACGCATAATGTCGTTGTATTTGTCTACGGAACACATGTCAAACACACAGCTCTGAAACATCTCCTGTGCGTCAAACTGTGCATGCCCGACTGCAAACACACCTACATACAGAATTGAAAAAATTACAATATATCAGTGGTTTTTGCAAGAATAAATTCATTCCCATCCCTTTTTCTCCCAATAAAGACACCATCCAACCAACCTGTAAAAATGTATTCAAATTCCATTGTTCATATTTATTCAAATTCAGTGGTCATATTTATTCAGTGGTCATGTTTTTTCAGTGGTCATGTTTGTGTCTCCCCGAAATTACATTACGGCAACAGCACCCTCAGTTCTTCCGAAAAGCATGACAATGTTTAAAAGTCTTCATTACTTCAAAGGTTTACCATTGGCATCTCTAATGGGTTCACAGGCTGCTTTAGCTCTCTTAAGCAAGTCAGCGTTGTCCTTGCAGAAGCTGAGTGGAATACAATCTTTACATGTGGGACACTCCAATGGATTGGCTGTCCAGGAATCTCCAAAGGCCTTCACATCAGAAGTCTAAAACAATTGAAAATAAAAATTTCGCTATTTGTTCCCTGAGAGACAGGTGACGAGAGGGTCCAATCCCACCCTCTTTTTCATGACTTTGCTTAAATCAATTTTTACTAGTGTCAAGTGTGCACAGCCAAAATAAGTTGACACCTTCCCCAAAACAAAGAGAAACGTAATGTTTGAGTACCCCCCCCCAGAGCACGACAGTAACCATAATTTTTGTCTCAGATTGCTCATTGTTTACCATTCTACCATTCTGTTTTCTTTTTCCTCAAGCACATAGAGACACTCATCTTGTAGTATGCGCTTATTAATAGTGACGTATTTCCAACGAGGTACATTTGCATGTACACCCCAACACAGATAAGGTACTTTGTGTTGAGCATTTGCAAATGATACTACCATCATGCTCCAATGGCCATTCATTGTTGTTTCAAATAACTGCACCTCCACCATTTTCTTCAGTTCAAATGTAAAAGAAATCTCAATTTTCTCTATTTTGTATACCTGCTCCCCTCCCTGTGGTAAGGACGAAGTGGTATGAATGCAGTTGATTAAAGTCACCTATGGTAAGGAAGAGGTGGTATGAGTGCTGTTGACTAAAGTCACCTATGGTAAGGAGGAGGTGGTATGAGTGCAGTTGACTAAAGTCACCTATGGTAAGGAGGAGGTGGTATGAATGCAGTTGATTAAAGTCACCTATGGTAAGGAAGAGGTGGTATGAGTGCTGTTGACTAAAGTCACCTATGGTAAGGAGGAGGTGGTATGAGTGCAGTTGACTAAAGTCACCTATGGTAAGGAGGAGGTGGTATGAATGCAGTTGATTAAAGTCACCTATGGTAAGGAAGAAGTGGTATGAGTGCTGTTGACTAAAGTCATCTATGGTAAGGAAGAGGTGATATGAATGCAGTTGACTAAAGTCACCTATGGTAAGGAGTAGGTGTTATGAATGCAGTTGACTAAAGTCACCTATGATAAGGAAGAGGTGGTATGAATGCAGTTGACTAAAGTCACCTAGGATAAGGAAGAGGTGGTATGAATGCAGTTGATTAAAGTCACCTATGATAAGGAAGAGGTGGTATGAATGCAGTTGACTAAAGTCACCTTGGATAAGGAAGAGGTGGTATGAATGCAGTTGACTAAAGTCACCTATGATAAGGAAGAGGTGGTATGAATGCATTTGACTAAAGTCGCCTATGATAAGGAAGAGGTGCTATGAATGCAGTTGACTTAAATCACCTATGGTAAGGAAGAGGTGATATGAATGCAGTTGACTAAAGTCACCTATGATAAGAAAGAGGTGGTATGAATGCAATTGACTAAAGTCACCTAGGATAAGGAAGAGGTGGTATGAATGCAGTTGACTAAAGTCACCTATGGTAAGGAAGAGGTGGTATGAATGCAGTTGACTAAAGTCACCTATGGTAAGGAAGAGGTGCTTTGAATGCAGTTGACTAAAGTCACCTATGGTAAGGAAGAGGTGCTATGAATGCAGTTGACTAAAATCACCTATGGTAAGGAAGAGGTGATATGAATGCAGTTGACTAAAATCACCTATGGTAAGGAAGAGGTGATATGAATGCAGTTGACTAAAGTCACCTATGGTAAGGAAGAGGTGCTATGAATGCAGTTGACTAAAATCACCTATGGTAAGGAAGAGGTGATATGAATGCAGTTGACTAAAATCACCTATGGTAAGGAAGAGGTGATATGAATGCAGTTGACTAAAGTCACCTATGGTAAGGAAGAGGTGCTATGAATGCAGTTGACTAAAATCACCTATGGTAAGGAAGAGGTGGTATGAATGCAGTTGACTAAAGTCACCTATGGTAAGGAAGAGGTGGTATGAATGCAGTTGACTAAAGTCACCTATGATAAGGAAGAGGTGGTATGAATGCAATTGACTCCTAGGATAATTCGACTTAAATCGTCTATGGCAAAGAAAGGGTCTGATTCCTACTTACCGTAGTGCCATTCTTCATAATAAAGGGATCGCTCTTATGAGCTTTCATACTTCCACACAAGCCGCACATGCTATCAGCATACAGTCCCTTGTCAGCAAAGATCTTGACAACTTGATTTCCATCCCACAAAACCTTCACACCAAGCCGTGCATTGCTGACAACCTAAAATGCCATACAAATATTTTTTCAATTAATTTCATACAGTTGCCGAAAGCACGAAAGGTTTCTTTAAAGAAGAGCTCTAAGGTCTAGTTAAATTGTGTGATGTACTCATATTCCTACAGATAAGAGTAATTGTGAAAGTGGACAAGAAATTACAAATACTTTTTGTCTGACAAACCAGGATTACATGAGATCAATAAGCTGCCAAGACTGTTGTACACTGTTCTCAGCATGGGAAGTAAGTCCGATATTCCAGCATGCCATGGCCCATTATAGGCCATGGCATACAGCCGAGAGTTCGGCCGAGTCTTGGTGAACAAAAACTAATGTTCTTGAAAGAGGACAAAAATCGACCCCATCTGAAGGGTGAAGCAATTATAGTTAAGGGTCTTGCTCAAGGACACAAGTGCCATATCTGGGACCCGAACGTACACTCTGACAACATGAAAGCTTGAGGTCGGTGCACTAGACTGCTCAGCCACGACACTCAAACATTTCTGTTTAAAGAAACTGCTACATGTGTTTGTGTGTCATGAAATATGAACTGGCAATATATTGGGCATTTCCACAGTAAAAGAGTACACAAATGTACCAAAGATAACTTTTTGAATGAGGTATGAGAGGTGCAATGAAGAATTTTGCCCAATTGTCTACTTGATTTCTCCCATACCGTCAATGTTCATACAAAACAATAAAATTACAATATTAATATTGAAGTAATGACTGTGTAATTAAAAAACAGTAACGTATGTAACAAAGGACAGAAAACACATGGCCAGGACAATGACAACATAACAAATCTCATCATCTAATGGGGTTTCACCTGCATCCCCGACCCCTCATGATTGTGCAAAGCAAAAAGTGAGAGGTTTCTTTGCGCAATTAGGAAAATAAACTGAAAAATGTGTCGCGAACGTGTAATGACAAAATAAAACTAGAAATTGTTCTGTCTTTGTTACGTATGTTACTTTTTTATCACCTTATGGACACCCAATAATTGGATGGCTAATTTTTGGCTGTTCATTGTCCTCCAGGGACTATTGCATTGTACTGGGATAAAGTTAAGGTAAAACAAATCATTTAGGAGTAAAAAGAAAATCACAAAGAAATGTTGACGAGGATCACCTACAACTTCTTGAAAACATGTTTCTTGTGTCTTAAAATTTTGACAAGCAAATCTTTAAGAGCCCACTAATTGATCACAATAAAAAAGTGTCACATTTGTTTATTAATTTTTCTTATTGTTCAGTGTTTACCTAAAATGTCACACAAATGTACCCATTTACTGTGGAAAATACAATTTTCCACGTAACTTCATGTAATCACACAGCATTTACAACTTACCAGAAACTTGCCATCAATATCAATCCTGTTCTCTTTTGCTGCGCATGGAGCATTGGTAATAGAACCATCAATTTGAACTTGGTTTCCTTGGAAGAGGACGATATCCTTGTGAAAGAAAAATATATAATTGTTACAATAAATATCATACAAATATTGGATGCATAAGGAGTGCATTGTCGCAGATTATAACCACAAGGTGACAATCTGGACTATTCCATTTCACAAGGAGAAGCCAGATTTCACTGAGGGATATTAAAGGAATATTTTTGCATAAAGATTTCATTGGTTTTTAAGAAGTGTACAATTACTTTCGGGAAACTTTGAGTGGATTTCTCCGTTGAAGGTATTTCTGTATTGAATCTTACCGTGCCTCCCATTTTGAGCTCCATTCCACGATTGTATGAGACCCTGTTGTTCCATGAGGCAACCTTGTTGACCCCAACAACCTTGAAGAGGAAGTCTCCATTATCCACGCAGGGCTCAGCCAAGGTATATTTGCACATACCCTGGTAGTCAAAAGTTCTTCCACTGAACGATATGTAATGGGGATCACCCCATGCTCGACACAAAGCATACTCTGTCATAAATATTTCAAAAATATTCCATTAAAAATACTAGCAGGTTGCAAAATCCTGCCCCCCCCCCCACTCAACCCCACAGATGACACAAAGTTACATGACAAGGTAATACACTTAGAAACAAGTGTTGAATACGATCGGACATAACTCCACACCACTTCACTCGGCATTTATTTCAAAACAACTGACCAGTCGCTTAAGCCCCACCCCTTCATGCATTGACCAATCACACTGACAACTGCATCATCCAAAATCAAACACACTAAAATGTAAACAATGCCATAAATTTGGATGTCTCATTTCCAATGGTAAGTTGGGATGGAAGAGTTGAGGTGCACGCGTCGCGACCCAACTAGGTGCCGTTTCTAGGCATTTAGTTTCTAGTTTCTAGGCATGTAATTTTACTGTTGTCATCACTATTATGGGGCAGTGGAGAACAGCTATCTCTTTTAACCTAAGTTAGTGACAAGGCGCAGTTTCAAAATACATAAAAACGAAACAGTTTAATTTTGTAACTTGACAGCAACTTCAAACTTTTGAACGAACCTCTATCGCAGAATTCCCCGAAGAAATTAGCCTTGCAGGAGCAACGATAGCTTGTTGAGTGGATAGGGACACACTGGCCTCCTACTGGATTGCACTTATTATTTTCGCAGACATCATTGGTGAAACGCTTCACTCTTGGACCATCAGTACAACGATATTTGGCCTGCGTGGACAAATAACTACAAACATTCAACAACAATCCCTTTAATGATTAGCGTGTTTTAATTTTTTTTATTTTCTTAAAATCTAAAACACTCTAACCAAAAGGAGGCTGGAGAAGAAAAAGAGTCTGGCCCATTCATACAAAAACTGGAATCAGTATCCCATTATTGCTGTCGCATACAGGGTATATGACAAAAATGTCATGCTCTGCTGGTTGTTTGCCTGAATGCCTCATGATTTATCCATCACAATTAAACAGCCAGTGGTTAAAGGTACTATTTCAAATACAACTTAGTAGTGCTTTGGATAAATATACTATTAATCCTTCTGTTTTCATAAACGTTTTTCAGTAAGTTGATCGACCATGGTGGAGCATCTGTACATGAGCACCATCTGTGTACCACATGATATTGAAGGTTGGTATAGAGCATCATTTCAAACCATGTGGACAATATTAAATGGTCAGGCTGTAGTAGGGTTAATAGTGAGGGGGTATTAACCCTCCTACATTCCATAACTTTTGTCACTTTAGAACCACTCAACTGCACCAGCTGTGATTGCATTTACAATACCGTATTTTCCTGCGTATCAGGCACTCGGGGTATACGGCGCAGTACCCCCAAATCATGGAAACAAGATTCAAGCATCAACGTATGAGGCACACCGCTGTATACGACGCAGCATGACCGCGCACACAGAGGCCCGCCAGGCGAAACTCAATATATTTAGGGGGGCGGGGCTTAATGGATCGGTCTCTTGGCGGCCTAAGGGAAGCCTATGCTTCAAGGCAAGTTGACATGGTGATCCAGCCACAGCCACTAATTGGGAAATAGCCTAAGTCTGATGTCACCTAGAGTCTCGTCAAGAAACCTGCTATTGGTTTAAGTGACTCACGTGCAAGTACTTGTATGTTCCACAACATGGGTTACCAAAGACGCCATTGTTGACAGTGATACGACACTTGTGCTTTCCTTGACACTGTTTGCCAACAACCTCCAGTGATTTAACGGATGAGCAGGCTGTTGACTTCATGTACCTGTGAGGGCAGAAATCCGTGGAGTAACGCCCATACTCAGCGGAAAGGATATTGATGAACTTGTTTCCACAGTTAATTTCGGCCTTTTCGTTCTGGCACGTATGGATTTCTGTTGAAAACAAAAGAACAATTTTTCTAATTGTAAAATGTACTAGAAAAAGTACCAAAAGGGACTGGACATGTGGCAGGCAGAAAGTGTGCACCTCTCCACAGAAGAAACCATGAAGTCTATTACTATACCTCATACATTGACAGTGCTTGACTATCCGTGGAAAACATTGCATTTACATTAAAAAAAAATGTCTCATACGGATAACTTCTAAAAGTACACCCCAACTGGGATAACCGTGGTTCCTCACCTTTAGCAAAGAAACTTTCGAAGGAGAATTGGCCACTGGCACCGTAGCCTGTGGTGTATCCAACAAATCTTGGACTAATTGTCCTTGCTGGATTCCAGCCCAATAGTTTACCATGTCCCTCACGTCCAAAGCTGAACACTCTACCACACCATGACACCCAGAATCTAAGGAAACAATGATTATAAAAATAACCTCACGAAATTGCTTACAGAATGTTTTTATTTTATTAAAGGTGGACTGTCGTCTTGCTGATAGCAGGCCTGCGGCTGTACATGGAATTATGAACTCGAACCCAGTTACTGCATGTGCGTGCGCGCCGGCAGGTCACATTACAGTATAATCATAAAGGCGCCCTTTTTGATGTGATGGCCAGCGTGCGCGTTTGCAGTAACTTGGTCAGAGATCTTAACTCCATGTACAGCCACAGGCCTGCTATGGTTATGACGGCAGTCACCCTTTATTAAATAACCCTTTCCCTCCCGTCGGCGACTTTAGTCAAACAAGATCACACAAAAAAAGCACCCAATCCCGAGCACAAAGGCCATTTTTCATAACGCTGTAGTTCAGTCCATGTTCACCCTCCATACCCAAGCTTACAATGGTTGGAAAGAGAAAGATCAGATCTGTCAAATGGTGGCAAAAAAAAACAAGGTTGATATTATGCAATCCTTTCAAAATGGAGTGGAAAGTTCTGAAATGGAGTCCCATATGCCTGTTTGTAAAAAAAAAAAAGTCTGATTTTTAGATCACTTAAATTAAGTTAAAAGCGAGAACCGGACTGTTTACTGAACGATCTCAATGTCTTTTGTATGGTATGAAAGGGAATTTAATAAGCAAAAAACTTGGCATTAATTCTTTCGCTCTAAAATAAACTCTTTAGGGTGACAATAGCTTGTAAAATTAGTCTCTGAACATGTGCTTGTTGTTGCAAATGAAGACGTACTTCAAACTTGAGTGGTCAAATAATTTGGTCACTAGTAGTTGTTTATGTCGACAGTTTGGTAGTAAGAGGTGCTATAATGTTTGAGAATGTATGTTCAGGAATCTGTACCCCACAAGCACCATGAGGTGCCCTCTAGTGGCAAAAAAGGACTAGTCTGTTCCCATTGCATTTGAGTCATTATTAAGCCAACCACACTTCAAAGAAAAGTAGCCTGGCCTCTTTTTGAACAATGAGAACCAGTATTCATAAACGCAAGAGCATACTGGTCGCAGCATGGTCAAGATGTCAATGGTGTTGGTGTTATCTATTGGGTGCGTTCCATTAGCTTACACGTGTGAGTAAAACTTACACGAGAGCGTACGATTAGCCATCACGTGACACTCGTGTCTGCCCCCGGTGTATGCCTCCACAGCCCGAGCTCACGTACCTCCAGGCGAAAACACGGCAGCGTTCTAATAGCTACCACTCGTGACTACCACGAGTGTAGCTCCACGGTATTCACGTGTAACCTAATCCAACGCACTCAAAGATTCTGAGCACGGTCCTAACTTTACATGAGATGCATGTCCAAATTGGCGGCTGCGTCTACGGTCGTGTCTGTTACTATGGATGTTGCTTTATGTTTCAACGCTTGTTCACAAGTGAGGATCAAGCCACAGTCACAGCTACAGCCACTTGTGGAGTGTCATGGCCGAGTGGTTAAGATCACCGGACTCAAGTTCTGGTGTTGTTGGCAGCAGAGTGTGGGTTCGAATCCCGGTCGCGGCACTTGTGTCCTTGAGCAAGACACTTTACCATAATTGCTTTGTCCTTCGGATGGGACATTAAGCCGTAGGTCTCGTGTACTAGGATAGGTAGTGCACGTAAAAGAACCCAGAACACTTATCGTGGAAGAATAGGGGTATACCCCGGTGTTTCTGGTTCACATAGCAAGCATCCTTATCTACAGGTTTCCTCAGGCTTCCGAGCTACAGTTATAAAGTTCACGTATGAGGCATCCTTGGTTTCATTACCAGAAAATGTATACTAATAATAAAAAGGACAAGCCCCTTTGGAGTTTCCCTGAGTTGGGACATGCCCAAGTATTGATGGGCAGTTAGTCAAGTTGTGGTATAAGATTGGGATGCTGCAGGAATGTGTAACTACAATTGTCCAAAATTCTAAATCTCCAGCAAGACTTGCCTGATATTGTTGTACCAAGCTTGGCAGATTTTCAAGTACCCAGTTTTATTTCTGCTTCTAAAAGTAACGAGGAAGACTCTATACAAAAAAACGCCTTTAGCAAAAAAAAAACAAAAGGTGTCAAGATCCACAAGAATTACCTTTTCGGCTCATCACAGCTTAGGATAGGCTCATCTACTTCACTCTCTGGCTGGCACTGCTTGCAGTTTCGGAAACATGACTTAGAATTTGACCAACCACCAATATCTGAGTCACAGAGTTTATTAATAAAAAAAAATAAAAAATTAAATCAGTGAAAGACAAACAAGTTGAGATTATTTTTCTTCCCTGAATCTTTTGGGAAGAAAAACAAAATCATCAAAACTAAAATACATCAAATTTATTTTATAACAACCTTATTTCCTCAAATTGTTTGCCGGCAAAAAACATCATGTGATGAATATAGACTGCAACAAAAAATAACAAAGTCTTTTTCTTTAACTGAGATCAGCACTGGAATCAGTTAGAAACGATGACATTTTGATTGGTTACATGATTCTGCTTAGCATGATTTTAGTGAGCTTAGCAACTCTGTGGGCCTTTTTGACATCACGGCTTGAGCATGTCAATAATGCATGTTTTAAAATCACTAATGGAGCCTCAGCTAACTAGCCCATATGTAAGCAATTTCATAATAATAATAATAATAATAAAAACAATAACAATAATAATAATAAAAACAATAATGATAAGAATAATAAGAATAAGAATAATAATAATAATAATAGCAATAATAACAATACAGAGTTCTTATAGCACTTTATCACACCTGAGGGCATCTGCAAGCCCTCATTTTTTTTTCTACAAGGTATGTGGAGCTATGTTCGAATTTCAAGGCCCATTTATTTACATAGCACCATGTAATGGTTTACAAGTCGCTGTGGAGCAAGTCTGCAGCCGACCATACCAGAAAACACCAAGGCAAATCCCTTCTCTTAACGATAAGTGTACTGGGTTCTTTTACATGCATTACACAACACATGGGACCTATGGCTTTACATCCCATCCGAAGGACGGGGCAATAACGGTTTAAGTGTCTTGCCTAAGGACACAAGTGTCAAGACTGGGACTCGAACCCACACTCTGCTGATCAGAAACACCAGAGCTTGAGTTTAGTGTGCTTGACCGCTTGGCCATGACACGCCTAAGTACCAGTACCCTGTTATGTTTCATTTTGCTTACTCAGTTCAACAAGTTCAGCCTGCTCCCCTTCTGTTTCCGAGAAGCCAATGAAGGCATCGTTGCAAGCCTTAACTTCAAACTCAATTCTGCAAGGTTCAAAGTTCAAAAATTGATTTTCATACATTTGTTTCTATGTAAGTTTGATTATTTTGATGGAATGTTTGTTTAGAGCCACAAAAAAAACATTTTATATGAAACATATATTATAAAAATGGGTGAAGGTCACAAGTTTCGACTATAGTAGAGTTTTTTTCAAAGGCTAATTGACAACCCAACAACAGACCCCCCCCCCAATAATAGTATATTAGTGTAATAGAAGCAGTCAGGTGGAAAAAAAGAGGTGAAAAATAAAGAACTTAGAATGCAGTCAGGAGAAATAGAATGTGAACAAAGAATAGTGGTAAGGAAGGATAAGAAATATCTACTGTACACAATGTTTTATTAATCAATGTTTTCTTAGTTCTAATATAGTGATATTTACAAGGTCTAGTACCTGCACTCTCCAGGTGAGATTGGAGGGAGATCGTAACGGTAGTTGTAGATTGTGTCCGTATTGAAAAAGGGGATGACTGTGGATTTAAAAAACAGAAGAGTTTATCTTTAAATGTGTAATTTTGATAAAGGTATCATTTTGGGGCATACAAATTCGCTCAGTGGTTTCTTCCCTGCCTTTTACCTCTGTGGACCCCGGTTCGAATCCCGGACTGGAGCCTTGCACGTGGATTGGGTTTTCAGTCCCTACCTGATTGCATGGGTTTTCCCTATTTGGGGTTTTCCTCCCACATCTAAAACTAAAATTTCTTTACCATCTTCTCCACACAAGTATCTTCAGCCCTATATGGGTTACAGTGCTAGCCACTTCGAGGGTCCATTTGTTCATTACCAGACAAAGAAATCATAATAATAGTAATATTAATTTGAAGATTTAGCTCTTCTTCCATAACAAACAAATGTAGTTTTTATTATCATTTATTATTTATTGTTTATTAGAAAATATATCAGGCATTATTACAGTAAGCAATAAAATTATATCAAAATATGAAGAAGAAAAAAAACCATTAGGCAAAAATTAAACAAGAAAAAACATTTAAACATTGAACACGACAAACTGGCATGGAAACGAGACATATGTGAACAAAAAGACAAAACACAGATTCACCACTCTGACCACTGAAACAGATGAAGGCCTGAGGGATTGTCTAAAAAAACTTATATACATATCTAGAGGCTTTCCCACTCCACCTGCTCAACAGAAAAAAACAAAAACAAGACAAAAGAGACAAACAAGAAAAAGAGACAAATACTAAACATAAAAAAAACAAAAAAAAAAATGAATGTGGCGATGCAAACGGGCAAGACAGAGCAAAACTAATCTACCAATGAACAGTTAACACAACACCACTTCAATCATGCTGTTTAATGCAGCCCTAAGTTTAACTTTAAAGGGGCAAGTTGCCTTCGGATTTGGGTGCTTTTGGGCTGTAAAATGCATTTGTTGTGAAATGAGTAGATATTTTTGAAAGTAAAATAAAATGATTCACATAATTATCCCTTGAAATTGTGTGGTTTTTGTTTGATTTCGTGACAGAACACGGTCTGCCAAATTGTTCACTCCACAAAATGGCAGACCGTCTGTTTCTATGTAGAGTTTTTTTTTTTAAGTCACAACAATGACTGTGTGTGTTGTATTGCATGAACAACTGTTAAAAAGGAAAAGGAGCAATTCCAAACAATTCCAGGCAATGTGTCTCTTGAAAACTTTCAAACTAGACAAGTATAGACATTAAACATTTCTTCTGAAACAAGTTTTTTAAATAAAAGATACCAAGATTGACTTGCTAACATTTGGTTTTACTTACCCTGCTCTCTTTGAGTTGGCCCTCCGCTACCTGCATAATTGAGAGATAAGTCAGGTATTTCTCAATCACTCAAATAACCTGGCCGTTTTTATTTCGCCTCAAATTCCAAGTCAAAAGAATGAAATGTAGCTTCAGTTCAAGTTGCGATCAATGTGTAATAATTGTATCCGGAATAACAGAATAAAGAATATTATTTTGGTTTTTACCCATAAATAGATGCGTGATGAGCACTCTATACTCGGTGCTTTCTAAGTCTTGAGGACAAGTTTGACAGGCACACAGCCATTAGCCTTTTTGAGGTATGGCGGACACTAAAAAATTCAGGAGTGCACTGTTTGGTTTTGGTGTATACAGACAAATTTACCCAAACCAATTAGTGCCCTAGTAATGCGTCCACCATATCTCGAAATGGTGGACACATTACGAGCCATTTTGAGACGATGGACACATTACCAGGACACTATTTGGTTTGGGTCAATTTGTCTGTATACACCAAAACCAAACAGTGCACTCCTATTGTGTCCACCTTTTCCAAAAAGGCTAATGGTGGGCAACTCTGAGTTATAAAAAAAACTGCAACTTAGGGGTTGCTACTAGGTCATTTGGCTGTCTATAAGGTAGAAACTTTGGAGGGGTGAAGTTCACTGACCCAGTGACCACCTAGTTATAACCAAAAACAATTTCTCTTGAACTACACCCACAATGGAAGGTTGGAAAAAGAGCCACCTGGTCCTCTTATACTTACATCTGATTGGTCCCAGTTTGTAGTAGCCATACTCGTCATCGTCATATGTTCCAGTGTCACCAAAATGTAGCTCCGTAACAGGCAGGTTATCTTTGTCATTCAGGAATCCACTGTCCACAGTAAACTGATGGGTGTTACAATCAGCATTACAACGCTTCTTCTCAATACAGCCTGCATTGTTCAGTACCACATAAATAAACACAGGAAGAGAAAATAACAAATGTTGAATCCAACCATCAATTTTTTCACTTTTTGAAGAAAAAAGTCTTATATAAATTCTTATTCTTATTTGCCAAAATAAGATCATGCATAATTGGAGCAATGGAACTCTTACGCACACATACCCAATGAAATAGATGCTGTCGTGGCGACCACAGATCCAAAATTGGCTTATTTGTTATGATTTAGATGCCTTGTAATAACTCACAGTGCCTGATCATCCCTGTAGACCTTTCTTATAATGTAGACCTTTCTTATAATGTAGCTAAGAAACATAGCCTATAGGTTCGTAGAAATGGTCAGGGTCGGATATCGATATGGCAATTTTGCTATCTTTTCATAAAATATAGACCCAGTAACTGGGCCGCTGAACTCCTGTTTTGAGATTTTGACATTATCGGTCGTACTAGCGCCCCAGTCCGGTATATGTATGGGCACTCTGACGAAGCGGATTTAAAACGAATCTGTGATACCATGTTCAAAGAATTGTCAAAATTACGATAAAGACTCAACAGAATTGCTGGAAAATCGCCTACTGGTTTCTCAATATACCAAAGATGAAATAAAAGGCATTTAATTGTACTCACGATAATTTTCGGTCCTCCAAATCAATGATTTTTTTAGCCCACTAAAAATTTTGCCTTTAGAATCACGTGATGATCGATCAAATGTAAAAACCTTAAAAAAGGAGTACAGCGCCCCAGTTACTGGGTCTACATAAAATCAATGATCTAATCCCAAAATAAAACAACCTTAACAATGTGGTTGCAATGACCATCTATTTTCAGCTATTTTGTTGAGTCTTTGTTGTAATTTGGGCAATTTGTGGGGAACACTGCCTTCATCACAGCATATACCCTGGGGTAGCCCCATACATTGTGCCAATACGCTGGACTCCCTCCGCTTCTTGGCCCAACGAACCCTGTCCTCTAAAACTAGACATCAACTTTCGAATCAAGACTTACTTTTTTGGACAAATTTATCCCTCAATGATCGGTCGGTTGTTGCTGTCAGACATGTCAGACACACAGGCAGAGTCTGGAGAAGATTTCCGCACGATCCCCCGTGCGGTAAATCCTAGGCTTTTGCTCGGTGATATAAGCCTATGTCAACGACGGCGGAGGAGCCATGATGGTTGCTGTTCAGCGCGGGTCGTATTCCTTCGTACTTCTTGCGGCGTTTACATTGTCTGTTAGCGTTCGGCTACAGACGACGAACGAATACACACACATAGCGACACGAAAAAGACTAGTGCAGGAATACAACCCGCGCGCTGAACAGCAACCATCATGGCTCCTTCGCCGTCGATGACATGGGCTTATATCACCGAGATTTGACATAAAATTCCAGCAAAAGCCTAGGATTTATCACACGGGGGATTGTGCGGAAATCTTCTCCAGACTCTGCCTGTGAGTCTGACATGTCTGACAGCAACGACCAACCGATCATTGAGGAATAAATTTGCCAAAAAAAGTAAGTCTCGATTTGAAAGTTGATTTCTGGTTTTAGAGGACAGGGTTCGTTGGACCAGTTAATTTACAAATTTGTAAATTAACTGGTACGCGGAACCAGCCCATAGGACCAGCGCACCGCACAGCAGCATACCAGTTAATTTTGCAACTCCGGTCGCCATATTTGTTGCAATACTGTTTGAATGGGATCTGAATTGCGGTGAGAATTTATCACTTTTTAACAACTTTTAGTTTGCGGAGTGGATTTTCTGGACCCGTGCAACGCTCGATCAGAGTTGAAAGAACACATAGAGCCTAGTTTTGGCGAGATCTGATTTCAAAAAAGAACTGTAGCCATGTAAACGTGAAGGGCAGAAAGTTTCGAATAGGATTTTGTACATATCACTCTATGAGGTTCGTGGAGACGATAGCGGAACAAACCTCATAGTTCTAGGAGTAGGCACTTATTATAGGGCTAGCTACTACTACTACTAGAACTAAGACTATAAAGGTTGTTAGGCTACCGTCTCCAGCGCAGTGGATCTGGAGACATTAGCGTAACGTAACACTAACAACATATGACTTTAAATGGAGTAGGGATTAGCTTGCCCACTAAACTATGCCATGTGTATTATTATTTAACGTTAACTATTTCATTTGCGAAATGGCAAACTCAAAGAAAGCGACTTACTGATTGCTCTGCAAATCAAGTCAAGTTTAGCCTAACGTCACTTCCAATTTATTCACAACTTTGCTTTTTACATACCAGTCTAAAATCACGCAAACAACGGTCACATCGGATAAACATTACAGTCGATCCTCGACTAAATCACAGTTTTCGTGAATTCAACAATTCTGACTTACGCGGTCCACATATGCTTTTTTCCCAGGACGGATGAGGTTGCTTAGCATAAATGGGCGTGTATTCTGCCCAACTAAGCTTTGCGCGTGCGCACTTTTGCAGCCTTCCCGGACAAAGTTTCTTGGAGGAGAGAGGCAGCGGGGTTGTGTAGAATGCAATGACCAGTGCTTGTGTGTACTGTGCCTGCTGCCCTTACACCCACCAACTTACGGGGCACTTTACTCAATGGAACAATGCTACCCCACAAGGTTTTCTTTGTTCTAGTGCTACCCCACAGAGGAATTCTTCAGAAAAGGGAATAATAGAACAACAATAGCAGGACCCCGTAACTGCCATATGTAAGGGTGTGTGTGCGTGTGCACGGAGAGCCATCGACTGTGTATAAATCGTACACGCTGGGACATCATCACGTGGGGGCAAACACGCCCATTTATGCTAAGTACCTCATCTGTCCTGGGAAAAAAAATACGCGAGCGGTCCTCCAATGTTTATTTATGTTGGGTACCCTGACGAAAACAGGTTGTCAAAGCATGTAACACGTTATAATAGATGCTATCTTTGTTTATTGAAACCAGACCGAACAGACCATGTGCTCATAACTCTACTGCATCTTCTGTATTATTCTTTAAAAACATTAAAATGATAACTTCGACTAGTTTCATTTTAATACATAATTTGATATGCAACGTATCGTGATATTAAGATTTATAATGAACTACACAGTGAAGATTTACTTAAATAGCGCCACCAACTGACGTATTTTATTTTGTTTCGATTTTGTTAAAGGGGCTGTATCCTTATGATTATAGCAGTAAATGGAATAACCCAGTTACCGCGTGTGCGCGCCGGCGGTCACATCAAAGTTTGACAAAGACGGTACCCTTTGTGATTTGACCACAAATGAGTGCGCGCGTTTGTAGTATCACAGCCACAGACCTGCTATAATCATGACGATGCAGCCCCTGAGTCACAACGGTGCAATTTTTTTTTAAATGAATCAATTTTCAATAGTTAAATGTTCAATAGTTAATTTAGGGGGGTGGCTATTTAAAGTATATCGTAACCATTTATTTGAGCATTTTTGATCTCATTCGGGTGGGGGCAAGAGGGGGTGCCCCCTCTTGTTACGTCACTGCTGCCGCCACACTTAGCATCGAAAGTCTGGACGGGATGCAGTCGCCACGTAAACAAATGAAATATTATTAATTTCGGTTGTTTGTCCGGCTGTGTACCATCGATCGTCATGGTCTATTTATAGAAATCCAACAGGTAAAGCAGATTCAATCGATGGTGTATATACTGGTGATATACCGACATTACTACGCCACCGAAGAGGGCGCTATGCAGACCCTCTTACTACAGTGCCGCTATTAATCCCTTGGTTGCAACATTCTTTTCGTTGTTAGTTTCTTTTAATTTTGTATTATTATTTGTTAAATGTAAGATAAAAGATCATCATGCTGCACTGAGGTTCTTGAAGGTGTCTTAAAGTTAAAAGTTATACAAATGGCATGAGGACTTAAATCCATGTTTGTACCTCACTGTATCTCATTTAACCTATCAGTGTTGATACATTTTTTTGAACTCCATTCACCGACATTGTTATTTTAAAGTCGTGTCCGGTGCTGTTAACCTCCCTTAGTCCTAAGCCATCCAACCGATTTAGATACTTACCTCAATTATTTTATTTTTTCTTCTTCTTCATTTTTTTTTAAGAAACCAGGTCTTAATATGAGGTTTCGATTTGCTGTATCCTCTATCTGACCAACTTACCACTCTGTCGGAATCTAAATGGCATGCGGCTCGTGACGGTGTTGCGACCACTGTAACTCACTGAGGTACTATTTGCTACGTAAAGTTAGCCTCTCAGGAGTAGCATACAACTCTTACAATGGATTGAAGCTTAATTATTACGAGTTATATGGTGTATCTGGGGGTATCTACAAACAATGTACCTCATGTACCTCATTTGATTGAATTTCATGAAGATAGTTTGATTTTTTTTTTACCTCTAATAAAATACATGTGAATTGAAAGAGGTACCTGTAGATGGCAACACGACCAAGATCAGGTACCTCAAGATTGTTCATCACAAACTTCATCACATTATGGCTAAGTTAGCCTCCTATACAGAACAAATAAATCAAAATGAGGCACCTTCTGCTTGCGTGCTGCATCCGCAGCCGTGGGTACCAGTGGGTGATCCGCCCCAGTTGTTCATCTCATGGCCGTGCCTGTTTGTCCACCACGCATAAAACTGGTTCTCCGGTGGCCAGAAAATAACACTAGCGTGTGCCTATGGAATACCATCAATAATACATATAGTTTGGTCAGTCATGTGGAATAGATCTACAACATCATATACACAACTGTCCTACACAATACCATACCACAAATAATAAAGAAACAACCTCACCACAGATCGGATTCATAATTGAATTCAACTTTGGTGACCAAGTTCATCTGACGTCATCAACCAAGTGAAAAAGGAATCGTCAAAAGTAAAACATTTCAACACATTAAGTCAAACGGTTAAGGAAGGATGTTGACTCACTTCGTAACTGATGTACTGCTCGCAGTAGCTGGAAAGATCAAGAAGAGCTTCGATCTGTCTCTTGTTACCTCTAGTGTACTTAATTTTTTTTACAAAGGACCCTGCCTCTTCGTGGCCATCTACCTTACGGGCTTCTCTGTCGTCAGATTCGTGTTCATTGTGGATGACAGTCACACCTGATGGAAAACATTATCGTGGGAATTACGCATGATCTCAACTTTGTATAGGAAAGCACACAACAAAAACAGTAGACGCCTTTAGGATACCGCTGCGGCTTGATATAAAAAGACTGAAGTATTGTGAGATAATAGTATATAAAAAAAAATAATTCACAGGGCCCTATCCGAATTGGCGGCTATGGCTACGGCTACGGCTACGGCTACGGAGCACCATGTCAACATGCGTTTAGACATGCGCACTAGCTATTCATCAAATGCTTGTCACGGGATAGCGTAACGGCTCTCACGCGACTATAAATATCTTGCGAGCTAGATTCGGCTGGCTAGGGACTGCTGCCCCTCTGGCGCCGTATAGTTGCAAGAAGTCTCGCGGGAGCAGCTTGTTCATGGACGTTTACACCACGCAGCTAGCTATGGCCGCCGCACGCGCGCGTCGACGCACACGCACTGTGAATCCTTCATGCTGATTGGTACATATGCACGCTGACGCCTTAGTGTCGTATCGCGCGCGCGTGCGTTGGCTGTAGCTGGCTGCGGTGGTGTAAAACACTATAAACGAGCGCTGCTCGGTTTAGTGTATTTTTGGACAAACCTTTTCCACCAGAGAGTTCGCAGAAGACTTGGTATGGTGGTTCACCGTTTGGACCATCAGGGTCAATTTCGTAATTGCCATCCTCCGTGTCACCTTGAGCCAACACATCTTGACATGAACTCGGAAAACCTATCGAATAACAAAGAATCATAATGAAAAGAGGAACATTTTTTTCCAGTAAAGCTCTTTCCCCTTGAAGTATAATTATAAGGGGTTGTTGACGTCATCTTTAATGTTTTATTGTTTCTATGCCCTTTTTCACAACTTTACTTATAATAGACCGATTGAGCGACCCGCGTCACGTGACCTATTGTGCGCATTGAATGTAAACAAACACGACGTCCTCCATAGGAAAGTGCGGTACGGTGCATGGTGATTGTTGCATTTGTTTTTCTTTCTCGAAATCTGTGAAAATATTCAAGAGTTTGTACCAGAGTGGCCGAATAGAGCCAGTAAGGACAGTTCCATGAGCAAGTCTTGGAAATTGTACAAGTAACGTATAAAATATGCACGATGTGTACTAAATAGTGCACGGCGGAACGTTTAGGCCAGACGACCGCGATTACACGCTTTTCAACACAAGAATTTCAAAGCTTTGAACCTGAATCATCCAAAGAAATTGCTTTCCAAAACTGTGTGTGTTCCTTTGCCTATTTGAAATTTCGCAAGGCTAGGTATAAATGCTCACTTTTCCAACGTTCTTTACCCTTTTTTACAGTGATGTAGGCCTATACATTACAAACAAAATAACAGGCGGGTGGCTAGTCGTCCGACGCCGGTAGTGCATAACCCAAAATAAACCTCTTTTGTAGTATAGAATACTGGTAGTTTATGAAACAGTAATGTGATTAATATCAATGTCACAACATACAATTAGTAAAATGGCTTAGTAGCCTAACTGTGTTATTATTACCAAAAGCCGACTTTTGGTGTGACTTTGTCGGTCACGGCATGTATTTGCACGTAGTTTGCCATCAGCTCAGATGACGTATTACCCACAATAAGTCGCGTGATGACTTGTAAACATTTGTCGCGCAATCGGTCTATTCATGTCAAAGTAGGACTAAAAATAAATCAATCAACATTTTTCTTAAGTCAATTTAACTCGTATTGTCAAAAGTCATAAGTTCTATACAAACAAAGAAAAAAAAAGATACCTGTGCTGATGACATAATTTGCCGAACACACGACCAACAGCACGACGAGCAGTGTCGCTTTCATGATGGTCCACTGGATGGAGAGTCCGATTCTCCGGCGTGTCGTTGGGTGTAACTTAATGGGGGCTAAACCTCTTGCCACCCCGGATGTATTGTCTTGGTCGTTTTTGGATGATCAAGTATGATTTAAACTGCCGATGAAGAGGACCTTTCAATGTAAAACATCTATGTCACAGTAACATTTAAAACAAACATTGGGTGTTGAACAAAGTGTTACCAAAAAGTGCGGGAAATTACCAACATTTTAAAAAGCCAAAACGTTCACTAAAACTTTCGGCCAATTAATGATAGAGCATAAAATGTTGGACCAAAAACACACTGGGTATAGAAAGGAGGGAAGGCGGATTTTCAGATCTGGAAGTGAGGATTGGAGGGGTTGATGTACGCAACAAATACAAGTCCTGCTTAAGAAAATCATGAAGGGATGGATCTGAGGACCCGCAAACCATGTGTGAAGTATATTAGTATAAGCCGTGATCATTATTTTTAGTCGAAGTATTGGGACAACTTTTGAATCACAAGTGAGGTGCGCATCAGAAAGTTCCGGATTGGGAAGGGGTGGGGTTGAATTCCGTCAGGTTTACGTCCGTGTTGTGATTCGTTTGTAAATAGAAAGCATTAGAATACCCATATTATATCACGATGAAGCGTTAACGGGTTAGTTTTCGATTTGATAACTATTTTGATAACTAATAAGCTTATTTAAATAATTACATCCTCGAAAGGTATTCCCGAATTCCCCAGGCAAAAGTCAACTTTGCGTGTTTACGTTTGTGTTTTCCAGTCTAGTATAGGCCTACTAAAAACCTATGGATCGGTTGTTACATTATTATTTGAGTAAATAATGTAGACTTTAAATAAGTATAAGCAATGTCAAATTCTGCAGCAGTATTTCCTAGTAAAACTACTTTTTAGTGCTTTTCAGAAAGGCCATAAGTCTTCTAGGAATTTTTGCCGTTATGCATCTTCAACTAAAACCATCATTCGGTTGTAGGTGCTTGGTCAAAAACTGGAAATAATTAAAACCGTTTGGTCGCATAAAGCGCTCCGAACGTTTTTAAATTCTTCAGTATTTTGCAAAAACGAAAAGGTTTTGCAAGAATATACTAACTGTCGTCGCGGTCCTGCAGCTTACCTGCAAAACAAGATTATTTCGGCCACCCTGTGACTGCCAGTCAAGTGTCTTTTTTTAAATAATGATTCGCACCAAAATCCAACCCCCCCCCCCAAAAAAAAAAACAGCTTAAGAATAAATTGTTATTAAAAGTACTGGTGCATAAGTCGTGATAGAAAAGAGAACAAATTCTCCCGTTCCCCCGCACAATCAAAAGGAAATGGGAAACTGCAAAACCCGAGACCACTCACCTACCGTGGCACTCCGAAGTCTACCCTCGTAGCCTCTGATGCCAAAATGTGTTTAGTTATTTAACTGAAACAGTTGCTCTCCCCGTTTCCCTTTGCATTTTTAATCCGAGCAATCTGTGCATATGCCACTTAATCTCAAATCAATGTGGGCATTATAATCTAGTAGACAGTGAGGCCACGGATGTATTGTGTTGGAAGTTTATGGGGCGTTAACAAATTGATAATAATTGTGATTTTCAAACCACATGCATTCCAGTTCATTGCCAATCTTTTTTTCTTTTTTTCCTTTTTTTTTAACGGACTAGATCAATATCGCATAATTATTCGATTTGGATTAACAATCCAAACAACAGCTAATGCTGCTGTCTCCAAGTTCACGGACAAGGGGTCAAATTTGATGAGAATATTTCTGGATATAGTCGTCATCGTTTAATTTCATTTGAAAACGAATGTTCCGTCGCAGCAGCATTCAACAGTCAAAAGTTGCAATTCAGATTCAACAATTAGCGCTCGCTGATCAAAGAAGATCTTTCAAATTCAGTGGTCACAAAGAACATTCAACTTTCCAAGTTTGCAAAAGCCAGCAGCAAGAGGCTGGTCAACCAATCAATATTTCATCAATGGTTAACAGGTAGTAGAAACTCAACCAAAGAATGGTGAAGTGTTTATCAACGTCTTTGTACTTAAATGTAAAAAATAAAACAAAGAAAAACAAAAAAACAACCTTATATTGATGTGCGACAAGCACTATACACTTAGTGCTTTCCGAGTCCTGTGGAATAAAACCACGGTTACTCAGGTGGGATTCGAACCCATGACACCGAAGCAGCGGCGTAGCCGGGGGGGGGGGGGCCCCGGGCCCCCCCCCCCCCCCCCCACATACACACACACACTTCCAGTGCCAACCAGAATATGATGAGATGTGTGTTCAAAGATTTGTTTAACCAAATCTTTACTGTGCTTTGGCAGGCACACGTTCATGTTTTTCTTCAGTCTTGGTAGAGGACGTGGAGGGAGGACGGGATACCAATAAATAAAATGCATAATAATTTTGATTCTTTGTGTTGAAATAACAAGGGGAATAAGCTGAATTGATTCTAACGAGTACTGGTCCGGATTCTAAATCCTATAACGTTGCCAGGTGGTCATCTACTTTATTTAAAAATAAATCGAAATAAATTGATTAGGCCAGTATTGTGTGTTTTGTTTTCACCAAGGCTCTGCGGGGAAATTCACTTATTAAAGGCGAAAGCGAAATTCTTCCAGTAAAATAAACGTTGGGTAGAAAGTTTTCTCGTAATGTTAAAAAAAACCCCAAAAACCACCCTCCGAATCTGCAAGGTAGAGTAACGTTTATCTTGACGATGCATTCAACATTTATTGGTTGGTAAATAACGTCACATCGCGACCGAGGTAAGACCTCTTTAAAATAAAGTGGAGTTTTTTTGTATAAAACAAAACAATCAATATTTCCAAGGTATTCAACGACGTTTGCACAAAAGCGAGACAATGACATATAATAGTCGGATTCCTTCTTATGTGGTCAGAGTTGTCATTTCCCTTGTGTATAAAGACTACAAGGAACATGACCAGCAGTATATAGTTTTGATTTTATACACTTAAGTAAATTTGCAATGGTCCAAATGTTCAGAAAGAAAATTGAACTCATCTTCCCAAGCAATATATAAACTCTAAAGGTGTCCATTTATTGACGTATTGTAAATGAAAATAAATAGCTTGAATGGATAATGTTTAATTCACCAGGTGCAGCGGATATTGTTTGCAAGGTCAAAAACGACTGCCTTTGTCTTAATTGAAATTTTATAGATCCAAGTGGATATTGATCCAAAAATAGCTGACGTTTCATGCTCAATTGATATTAATCTTCTACACCATTGTTTGTCAGTGACGTTTTGTCCAATGTCCAACCAAAGCCTTTCAAAACGGTGTTGTGATTTCACTGGTCCCCATGGTTGTTTTCTTTGGTCTATTTTTGTTCTTTTTCAAAACCAGATGGCTCACCGAAGTCAGTCAAATCTCACTGAAATACAAGACAAGACGAAAGCCGGTTTCTCACAGAGAAATACCGCAATTTTCTGAACACAAAATGTAAGAAGTTTTATACTTCAACCACTTCAACTTTTGAACTTTTGAACTAAAAGAAAAACCCAACAAAATCTTAAGGTATTAATTACGGCTGGCTCCCAACCGATCTTGGTCGCATATACAATATTTCCTTCCGATAACCTTCATAAAGTTTGAACTGGTTATAGACGAACCCAAACCAGTACCTCTATTTGGTTCAAAAAATGTCATAGTCCAAGAACCCTTTATTTCAAAAATATGCCAACTAAAAATGCCCACTATTTCAGCATAATCAGAAACTTTCAGAAACAATGAAAAAGTTTGTTCCCCGAGTCTATAGTATTTGGCAGTTAAGCCGTTGACAACGAAGGGGTTGGACCCCCATTCGAATCTCATCTTGGACCCAAACCTCGTTTTTACACATTATGGTGTATCCCTTGTACGGATAACATTTTTTTCAGTGTCTTCTCTCTATTCGTTTGTATGTTTACTTTTCCAACCTGCGACCTACAACATTCAGCCAGGCACATTTTGAAATTTCCATCACCAGAAAAATTTAGATAATTTACCAACTGAATTACATCGGGGTTAAGCAAAACAGAAACTATTTCTAATAACCGATGCAAATGTGTAACCTTGAAATTTGCAAAAAAAAGTTACATGAAATCTGTATTCTTATACTCGTGAAAATGAAATCACTTTATCATCACTTTTCAAAATAAAATTTCCTTCAGTTAATTGGAACAGCAATGAAATTCGGAAAGAACAACCAGGAGTGCATGAATATTGGGCAGCACATTACCGACCCCTCCTCCTTGCAAACCTCCACGCCCAACTCAGCCCCCATCGGACTACCCCCTGAGTTGGCTATAACACAAGCCCACCAGACAACTCATAAACGCAATAGACCGCAATAGTGCTAAAGCTAACCCTGGAAATGACGAACCTATTGTTAAATGATGTTCAATAGAATCACATCAACTCAGGAAACAACAAAATTAGTTCCTGATATTTTTGCCCCAGTGGTTTCTCTCCGGACAACTGTCGTGACAAAGACACCTGACACCGGGAATTTTAAGTCCATAACCTACGCACATAGGTTCTTTGTCTCAGTTGTACAGTCTGCTGAATTGTTTCTTTTGTTTTGTATCGATTGCACTATTCAAAAATTCTATTAATACAACTTAATACAAATTCCCCATCGAAAACAGATCGGTACAATTGATTTTCTTCCAAAGCACGCAAGGTTCCCAAAGCTCCATGATAATTACGAGGTCGCATCTTGTTCGTAAAAAGAACTTTCGAAGTTCGACCATAATATGCTACTCAAGCACCGCTGTCGTTTATGCAAATTTCAGAACCAAATTAACAAATCACAGTGGTTTGTGGAACTTGCGTCACAGATACATGTATATCGTACGTGACCAATGATGTCGATAATGACGCGTGGGGAATGGGGCGTGGCTTTACTGTCATACCGTTGGCTCAATGTTAGGGGAAGGACGTGGCGCAGTTCATTGCAGACGCCGCTCGTCACCATTACCCGACGACTGTTTCTGTGGCACAAAACGATCTATAGTACCCGTACCTAGTTTTACAACGCGGGAGCCGCTCAAAGGCGATCTTTCGTGGCATACTAAGTTATCGTTATTTTAAAACACCAGTAATGAGAAGTTTAAAAACATGTTAAGACATAGATTACATCTTCCGTAACAAGACCTTTATAAACAAAAGGTGTAGTTTACGATTTCAATGGACAACTTATTGCATCTAACTTTAACCTTTGAACCCTGTAAAACGACCTGCACAAATATGATAGCCACAAACCAAACCCCCCTATTTATCAGTTTTGGCTTCAATAACTTTATCCACAACTTCTCGACATTCATTTTACCACTCCTTGGAGGGTCAAGGGTTAAGCATCTATGAACAACAATTTGTGCAGCAGGACCTTTATGGGTCTAATTCGATACACCTTTAAGCGGCATGCAAGCACTTTTTATTCAGTGAAATACAAATTATAACATGTCAGAATTTGAAAACTGCTCTCAGTTTTTGAAAAACGTTTTGAAAATAAAGCCGAGGTAATTGTCTGGTTCCCTTTGAAAAAAAACAATGGGTAGTGGGAAAGTTGATACAAAAACATGATAGACACAGACTAGTTTGTCCAACAGTTTTTTTTAAATTTAACTATTTATTAGTACAAACTATTACTTGATGGTAAACTATACCCTTCCAACAAAAACAAACTATTTTTTTTTTAAATGACTACATCTTTGAAAGTGACATTAAAAATCAATTCACCATTAACAAATTATCATAAATATAAATAATTTATCCAAATCTCCCAAATTATACAAGTTCATATGTTAGCATAGCCACAAAATTGTATTTACAAAATGTAATATTTCATTGTCCTTTTAAATATTCCATATTTAGTCACATATATGATTCACCCTTAAATCTAAAGAAAACGGGAAACAAAAAATTGTCTAGTAAGAAAAGAAACATTCTGGCAGTACTAAGTTACCAATGAGTCAGTCTGCAATACGGACAGAAACAAAATGCCAAATCAAATTTAAACAATGTTATTCATGCATCAAAAGTTATCTTTTGTTTTGAAAAATAAAGAATTTCTTGATGGGTTGTATTTCAACAAAACTGGAAGCAGGGCATACATATATACTCTTTTTCTTTTCTTTTGAGCAACACACTTCTTGTTTCTCTTCATCCAGGAGTGAACAGCTACATTATGTGTGTGTAGAGACTGTTACTGGATTCAATTTGGCTACCAGTTCTGCATACTCCTAAGGAGTTGAGATGAGAAATTCAGGGGTAGTAATAATGAAAAGCATTTTGGCAGTTGGTTAAAAAATAATGCTTCTTGATGATTTTCAGCCTCCATTATATTTTTCCAATCCTGTGTACGTGGTTTTGAAGTTTTTATCACACAGTAAAACAACCAGTTCAATAATTTGTGTTAAAGGTGCCACCAAGTCAGGTTTTCCCTGAACAACTTGACCTCACCCTTGACCTCCATCATACTTTTCCAATCCTGTGTATGTTGTTTTGAAGTTGTTATCGCACAGTAAAAACAACCAGTTCAATAATATGTCTTAAAGGTGTCGCACACAGTAAAACAACCAGTTCAATCATTTGCGTTAAAGGTGTCATCAAGTCAGGTTGTCCCTGAACAACTTAGTACATTCAACTCTCACCCTTGACCTCCGTGTGGCTTAAAGTATCAGGGCAAAATCAGATCAAAGAAAATGCTCACCATAATACGAAATGCATGCGACTGTTTGCAGAGCTTGTTTCTTGTACAGAAAAGTGTGACCTGTACAGTGCTCCACAAGTGTCATGCCACTATCCACATAAAGAGATAACACATCTCAATTCACCATCTCAGTCATCTTGGTGAGATATACAATCTTGTTATCTGGAAAAGTTGTATGGCACTTCTGGAGCTCTGTAGACCTGACACCATCTTTAAAAATGAACTCTCTAAAAAAAGGTTTTAAAACCAAGGTGTATGTTTTAAGTTATTTTACATTATTGCATTAGTAAATTTTGTTCTTCTTCTGAGATAGCCTTTATGTTTGCTGGAGTTGTTAAATAATCACTTACTCTATATACATTATATTCATTCTCGATGACATCGTACCAAATTTTGCAGCTCAAATTTTAGTCTGGTTTATGCCATTGTCTAATTATTGATTCATGAAAATAATGTGGAAATTTTTGTAATCTAATGACAGATGGGCTGATGCAGAATAGCTGAACAAAACATGGGCAACAGGTCCAAGACCAGGGCAACAAAGGCCAGGGCTGTTTAGGACACCTTGGATAGGACGCCAAGAGCTCAAAACAGCGCCCTCACTGAGGTCAAAGAAAGACGTCTCATTGGTAGACAGTTGTGTGTGGTTCATGCACATGTGTGTGTCACCAATTTCTCAACCTCAGTGATAGCGGCGTATCAAAGGGAACTATATAGATATAACAACAAAATGTTTGATCAGTTAGCTACAATGTCTTGTGATGCTCACACTTTTAAGTAACAACTAAACACATCTATTCCTTTTTCTTAAAAGAACTGTCCGGACAATCACAAGTCCCCACCCCAATCTCCACTAGGAAACAAAAAAAAGAGTGAATAAATCCAGGGACATTGGCTTAACAGGACCCTATTTGGGCATTCTTACCATGACGGCAAAATCAAAGTAAACACCACAATATTTTTATTGTAACCAAATAAGCCATTTGCGAGTTAGATTTGAATAATGTCTGGCACGACTTGCTTCGTCACAGGTTCCAGCTTAAATTTGAATTCCTCAGACTATAGAGCCTGTTGCTATGTCGCCTGGCTTGGGGCGAGCTTTTGTGCGGCAACCTCCAGATGAGCAAAACCCTGGTACAATATCGTGCCACAGACATTCATTCAGAGCTGTGTATGGGTTTTTGGCGTGTCTTCCGTAACTACGCAAAAGCCTGCCTATGTGACACAGCAACTGTCGCTATAGTCTGAGGAATTCATATTTAAGCGACCGGTAATTTGTGACTATGCAAGTCATCATACCAAACATTATTCGCAAATGGCTTCCTGGTCTTGTGGGTGATAATTAAAAGGATGTCTGGTGCAGTGCTAAATCAATCAAAACCAGAGGTAGAAATTTTGTAGGAATGGTAACACATACAAGCAAATTATAAATCCAGAAGTTGCACCACAAAGATTGATTTGAAGTTGGCAAATAACCAAACGATAAACCTTCATGGGTTTTCCCCCAAAATCGCCTGTGCTCAAAATGGTCAAGCTTTTGCTCTGAACAAATTCCCAACGATACTTTTGACATCTTAAAAATACTCGGTATTCATTTTAAATACAACTGCAGATAAATATAACGCATTGACATACCTTAATACTGGTTATAGCCATGTAAACGCCAGAACAAAATGTACAAGTGAATACATAATAAATTAAAATTAAAAGAATGCCATATTTTCTTCCCTCTCCTCCCCCCTCCCCAAAAAGATAGATAAAATCAGGAACAAAATCAGGTAGAAGTTGGCATTTTAACAAAATCATCATTGACCGATATCCGCCTGACTGCTGATCGTCACAGTACATAAACACTGTTCCTGTCTGAGCTAATGCAGTAGTCATTGATGCATTACAATAAACATTTGTTGTTTTACTGCCTAGCAAATAAACAAATCCCAACAAACTTTCCGTCCGTTTTCCGTCTGATATAACTATTACCGAGATTATAAAGAAAGACACTAACTTGTCATTCATCTGCAGGTTTCCCCCCAGTAGTTAGGCATTTACGTATGTGTGGTCTATGGGAAATCCCATAGTTAGGCAGATATGGGTTCAACATAAATACAAAAAGAGAAGGACCGTTAGACTGATTCCTGGTCCCTACATCGTTCTCTTCTGACTGTATATAGGGACCAGTAGCTACTAGTGATATTGCGCTTTTGATAGGCCCTCGATTGCGTGGGCGCAGGAATAATTTTCTAGTTTTAGAGATGACGTTTGTGACATGTGCATGTTGTTGTTTGACACTAGCACACGTGTGTATCGTAACCCTTCACCTGGACATATAGTGATCCAACCTTCAACATCAAAATTCAAGTTAACTTAAACATTAAACAACATCTTAACGATGTTAGTCTGCACGATGGAAGATTCTGAGACTCTGTGCCCATCAAGTTTTGTGTAAAGGCCGCATTGCATTATGGGATACGTTAGACCTATATGCTAATTATAATTAGCATACACCTGGCAGAATTCTACCAGGTGTATGCTAAATTTCATTACCCGCTACCGGTCCCAATATTCAGTCAGAACGTAAATAATGTAGGGACCGGGAACCAGTCTAAAGGACCGTGTACAACAATGATCAATAGAGGGCGCACTCTATCCGAACCCTTGTCAAAGTATTTCATTTTTTGTTGTTGATTCAAGCGATAAAGTAATCAATAATAATGGGAGACTTTTGCACACCAGGTGGTTACATACCAGGTATGTTTCCCTTGTTTACGTGAATCTCATTGTTTCAGAGAACAATGGATTTACCTGTTAAGTCTGCTGCCACCTGGTGTCCCCAACTGCCTCCCAGTCTGGCAATAAATATTACCAATGATGCACATAGCCTTTATCTCTTTAAAAATTAAGCTGTTACAGTTCGCACTACACACCCTGCTTTTGCTGCTATTTAACAAATAATGTCCAATGATTAAAACAAAGAACAGAATTTGAGAAACGGTTGCAACTGTTTCAACATGGACAGTCTGCAACTCCAAGTCTGACCTATGACCCTTTTAGTCTGAACTGGCCAAGGATGCGTGTTGCAGTTGTTTGAAGCATGGCGGGAGGAATCCTTCCAATGTTAGTGTAGAAAAGTTAGGACAAACATAGGCCCTTTGCGGAACCACGGCTTGGGCTTGGGCTTGGGCTTAGGCTCCGTCAGTTATTTCAAAACCGTGCGCTTTCTTTACAGGGCTTCAAACAGGCAGACAGAGCCCAAGCCGGAGCCCAATATCAAGCCGTGGTTTCGTAAACGGCCACAGATTCAACGCATGCTCATTAGTCAATAGATACACCTTACAGGTTATTTACACAAACACCATTCTTATAAAACATGTCCTTAAAATCTGTAAACAATGTTAATTGAACAAATTTATAGTACTCTAAAATTAAATTTTTGAAAACTTGTCATGAAGCTGTATATTGTTGATGGCTATTTGTTTGCGCTTGAAAATAATAGTGTCCAATATAATATTTCAATACAGCTGTAGGTGCATTTGTCCGAACACTTCTAAGTTCAAAAGAGCGAATGTACAGGAGAATCATATTGGCCCAATTCCCCTGACGTCATCATCACAATAATCTTGGTTGCGCCATTTTTGGAGTCAATGTCCCTGTGTGTTATACAATGTAGTGCGCTTTATAGGCCTCACGGCATTTTATACACACTTACAATAATGTTTACGTGAAGTTTGACTTCCAAAATGGTGAGCCTGGTAGACAGCAGCCACATGTGACATTGGTGCAAGGGATCAATACAAGAAACATATAACATTAACTGGTACCCTGCCAACAACAAAATAAAAAATAATAATAATTGATTGCACGTAGAGAAGTGTGCATTAACAACAACTTTTGTGTCAGCAGTCCAACTTGCTTTGTCTAGTTCCCTGTCTGCTTGAACAATTTTGAACTTCTGATAATCATTATACATACCAGAAGCCAGACTATTCTATACTCCAGCCTCACTTTGATTACACTGATCTGACTAGGACACAAACAAGATGTCTGCATCTGTATAATTTCAATGGAAATAGAACCTGGAGAACGCCGAGCTCTACCGCCCTCTTTGTCCGCCGTGGACACAGCGTAAAGGCTGGTTTATAGTTCGTCTCGCGATGATAATCGCTGGATGCTGTGATCGCTGGACGCTGAGCCTTTTCATTGCAGTCTATAGTCGCTGAGGCATCAGTGTGGACTATAAACCGCGTTGTGCATCAATTTTACTGTCGCGCGACCATCGCACAACCGACTATAAACCAGCCTTAACGATTTTACGTGACGTGTGTATGGCAAAATGATACATTAAAGTACTTCACAATTCACTATGCAAATTTTGGCGTACTCTTGTGTCATGTGATATAATTTTGTCATACACAAGTAAAAACACAGTGCATGAAAATGGCACCTCTCCAATGGCCAATTTCATAGAGCTGCATAAGCACAATAAGTAGCTAAGCACAAAACAAATTTTGGTCACCAGGACTAGGTTACCAGCCAAAACACCATTTCACATGTACAACTTGTGACTGGTTTCCAGCTATAATCCCCCCAGCAGAAAATTATTCAGCAATATTTTCTACTTAAGCAGCTCTATGAAATTGGTCCCAGATTCTACTCCCAATGATAATTTCTCTGTATGTTATCATTGGTGGGTACCAGGAAGTAAACATTGCTTATGTAAATACAAATAAAATAAAAAAAAAACCTGGTTCCAACCTGTAAACTTCCAGTCTGTTTTAGAAGCTAGTACTTTTTATCTCACCCTTGGAAGCACTTCCTATTTAATGTCAAAGGTCGTCGCCATGGTGATTACTCGTCCTCACTCTCCTGGTAGTGGGTGCCGTTTTGCAAAGGTCTCGTCGTATTATCGTCACTGTCAGAACTACAAACAAGTTATCAAATGAAATGGTTAGTTTTATGAAGTTAACTCTTGCCCAACCAGAGATCCATGTGTGTATTGTATTGCTTAATATAAACTTATTAGGTATTAATTTATATATAATTGATGTATTTATGTGTAATTGATGTATTTATGTATAATTTATGTACTTATGTATACTTTGCCTGTCTGAGAGACAGTGGTGTGGGGGGGGGGGACAAGGCAGCTGCCCCCCTGTTGAGCATCTTGCCCCCCCCCCCCTGCCAGCCTCTGGACACCATGAATTTTGCTATAATTAGTCAATATTAACAGGTTTGAAACGGAATATAAAATCTCAATTGTTACCAAGGAAGCTACCTATAATGCCACAGTGAGAATGTGATGAAGAACAATGGGCAGTGTCTGCAACCACAAAAAAAATGCATTCTGCAAATCACGCCTCCAAAAAACTACTTACCCGTAGATCAGTTCATCTTCCGACTCGTTCAGCATGGAAAAAGTTGGATTGTCTTTGAAGTATGAATCTAGGCGGCAAAATTCACGGAAAAAACAGAGTCAGACAAACAGTTGATATATTTCTCCTAGCTTAGGTAAGATTGTACATCAATGATGCAACTTCACAAAATGTTAATGGCATCCACGTTACACTGATCCCAGCTATCAAAAAAAATTTGTTTTCCTCTAAAATCACAAGACTGGAATGATTTTCAGAACTTGACATGTATATATCTTTTGGAAACTTGGGTTCACTGAAATGTTTCTTGTTTTTCAAACTTTCCGTCTACGTACCTTTGTGTGCATTTTTGGAGGGTGAATAGACGAACGCCATGGTGTAAAGGTAGTAGTTCAGCAGACTGTAGAAGGCCAGAAACTCTGCAGGTACAACGGAGTTAAGGAAAAGCATGTGCAATACAACCCATTCAACTCTTGCAAATCAATCACAGAGCCATCTTGGCCGTTGTTCTGTCTGCCAGTTTGTACTGAGAGGTACAACATCCAAAACGGCAAGATGAACAAGCTGCCATCATATTTCAAGACACTCCAAAATCAAAAATAATAACAGTGTACATCATAAATGATGCTCCTGGCGCCTTATTATCAAATCAGGTGGAGATTGTTAAGAATGATTTTATGAAACGAAACGGCCATCATACAACACCTTGAAAGGGATACAAGGTGAGATGGGTCATATTGCTGCCAGACCACGCCAGAATCACAGGGGTAAAACCCTTCTCTTTACGATAAGTGTACTGGGTTCTTTTGCGTGCATTACACAACACACAGCTTTACATCCCATCCAAAGGACAAAGCAATAATTGTCAATATTGTCTTGCTTAAGGACACAAGGGTCAAGACCGGGACTCGAACCCACACTCTGCTGATCAAAAACACCGGAGCTTGAGTCCAGTGCGCTGGACCTCTCGGCTGAGACTCACCAACATAATTTGAGTCTGCCTTCATACCCACACTCTAACGGACAGAAACACCAAAGCTTGAGTCCTGTGCGCTGGACCGCTCAGCCATGACACGACGTTGAAGATACTGCATAATTTCATCTATGCCTAGCTAACTGATTGGGGGGGGGGGGAAGAGACCGGCTAAGGTAAAGAGTCTTGGCCAAGGGTAATGAATACAGGAATCTTATTTAAATGTACAAAAGGATATAGTTCTTGTAGTATGTAGAGAGCTCCGATACAAAGTTACCATTCAAGATTCCAATACCAAACCTCATTACAATGACGGCCACACTGTGAACAGAAAGCAGAACAAGACAATCAGTTGAATTAGTCAACTCTAATATACAGGCATGAACTCATCAACCCCCCAAAAGGAGGAAAATTATCGGCAAGCTAATATTTTCAGTGCGCATTTCTAAATGAAAAGTGCCAATATGATGTTTAACAAAGGGTTAGTATGGGTCATAGAGGCCGAAAAATAGGATTTTTATTTTGGATGCAAAATGAAAAAATAATTATTTGTTTATTAATTTTTTTTGCGTGTTGGCCACGCAATTTGCGCTAGATTGTGCAATGGGAAGTACCCATACTGCAATTTTTTAAACAAAATGCTTTTGCTTCTGATCTTTTGTTTGTTAATATTAATGCAACGAACAATTACAATGCTCACATTTGACACAGCAAACACGCCATCATAACTGGCCAGTCAAGTTTGTGAACAACTTCAGCGAGAGGAATTTCGTCAACCTGCTTTTCCAACCATTGTGTTCTTTACGCCTTTCATCGACAGTTTTCTTCAGATCTTTTCCTCCATTGCAACCAATGGTATGTTTTCTCTCAAGTTGACGCGGTAATGTTTCACTGCACGATGCATGCTTCCTTGCAGAATTTTTTTTGTTTTTCAAAGTGTCTGTTTTTCCGCCGCATCCCAACACGTGAAAGATTAATAGAAAAACTCTGGAGCCAGTCTCTGCACATGTACAGTAGAATGTATGCTGTACAAGGAGCATTGTGTCTGTTTCTAGACTGTGTAATGCCTTTACACATGTAAACTACCGCGGACCAGACTTTATCCGTCGATATCATGATGTACATGACTTGTGTGTGTTTTTTTCTAACTCACGCACGATAATTGTATTTTTAACTTTTAATTCAGCGGGATTTATTTTTCAAACGTGGATTTTTCACGAACGGCGGGATTTTGTATCAAAAACGGGAAATCCGCGGACCCGCTGAAAAGTTGCATGCCTGAATATAGAGCACAAGGGACAATTTCAAATAGCTCGGTCCACGTTCATAGAGCTGTTTAAGTAGAAAATGTTGGTCAAGAATATTCTACTAAGCAAAAATAAGCTCGACACCAGTCAGAAATGGTACATGTGACATGATGTTTTGGCTGGTAATTATGCTTAATTGTTTTGTGCTTAGTTATTTTTAGAAGCTCTTTGTGGAAATGCCAACACCTGTAGAAAATGCCCAAACCTGTGGAAATGCCCGAAACCTGTGGAAACACCCAAACCTTATGACTCTGATAAGACTGAGCTGTCAGGCAGAGTAGGCGTGTTAAAGCTGTGAGTACGGAGCAGTGTTGTAGGTCTTGAGACCCGTCTCAGTATCAAGACCGGTCTTGAGACCCAATTTGTTGAGGTCTTGGATGTTTCCAGCTCTCGATTTTGAAGACTCGGTCTCAGTCTCGGAGCAAAGGTCTCGTGACAAGACCTTTCGAGACCTTAATTTCGTGACTGACCCTAGTAATCGGAAAATGACATGGCAGCATTCACTGGTCAATTTGTCCTTTTCACTATTTATCGTTTGTCTGTTCTTTATGCACAAATGTTCACAGCAGCGGTTCAGCGTTAAAAATCCATTAAAAAAAAAAAAAGTTGGCTGTGAAAATTGTTTTACTGTTTACAGATTTGTCTCGAAAAGGATGTCTCGGTCTTCGACTAAAACATTGGTACTGAGTCAACTCAAACTAATTCACACCTGAAAATGGATTTTGTAAGATTTTAAAGAGTCAAGACTAGTGTGCATAAGACTTACCTTACAGCCACAACAAACAGCATCAACAATGTCATGAATCGCAACCGAAGATCTGAAAAGGATGGGGGGGGGGGCAAAATTATGAACAGTTAAACAAAAAATGCATTAACCATTCCTAAAACAAAATGGTATCTCAATAATTTCACAAAAATGCTATTTTAAGGTTAGCACAAAAAATTTTCAATTTCCACTTTCAAATAGTAGCAGGCTTAAACTCAGTCACGATTATACTTTGCAAAAAAATTGTTAATGGCCTCATGTTTTGACCCTAGCAGAGTCTTTCTCAAAGGCTAAATGATAACGTAACACACACACAAGTATACTGGAGTAACAAAAGCAGTCAAGTAGAAAGAAGTGAAAAGAGAGAGGCAGATAGCAGTCAGGGGGGGAAGAGTCTGGTTTAACCACAATAAGTTGGAAACACAAGAGACAAAATAAAAAGTGGGAAAAATGGGGACAACAAATTTAATTAGTGAACGAGACAGATTTAAAGAGGGGGGGGGGACACCTGTGGAAAAGGAGAGGGCAAAGACAAAAAGTAATTAATAATTTCCTTCTTGTATGTTCAGACCATGGGGTTGAATGGTGTGGAGGTGCCTTATCCACAGTTTCTCCCTACTCAGACGAATAGTCTCTCTGTTGTTACTATGCCTGAGGTATTAACATCATTAGGCGAAAATAACTTTGATGGAGGCCTGGTACTTCATTCTTGTGAGGACAAGGAAGTTTTCTTTTTTTTCTAAAGGCACCTCTATGAGGCAAACTGGAATTTTTACAGGAACCTTTCCAGAGGCATCAAGGCAATGTCCAGGGGCCAATTTCATAGAGCTGCTTAACCACAAAAAGTAGCTGAGCACAACAAAATTATGCTTACCAGAATAAGGTTACCGACCAAACTACCATGCTGCATGTATAACATGTGACTGGTATCCTGCTCATTTCTGCTTAGCTGAAAATTTCTAAGCAATTTTTTTCTGCTTAAGCAGCTCTATGAAATTGGGCCCAGGGGCATGGAAGTGATTGTCTCCATTGCCTCTATGAAGTATCCGGCTTGGTGACGAGTAAAAAATGATCGCTAGGCGCAGTTTATGGAGCAGCACCTGCCCAGCAATGGGTCCAAATTAAATGAGAAAACTACTTACTCATATACGGGAGGGACTTGAGCTCTGTGAACGCTCTGATGATCAGGAATACCAGATAGAGTAGATACAGTCCTCCAATTACTAAGAAGAATATTACAAGACCCTGCAAATACACAAGAAATTTCCAATTATGTAAGGGACTTACCTGCCATATAATTGGAATTATATGAGGACGTAGGAGGAGAGACTCACACTGTATTATTGTTCCTTGTAATACGGTTTGCACCACCCCTTTGAAGAAAATGGTTCATTCCTTCATTCATAAAAATGCAAATTAGCTGTAGTCCCCCCAGGTATAAGACCATCATGCGACCGTTGAACCACGTCTCTTTGTAGATCTAAAACTAACCAAGCAAAGGCCTGGCTGAGGCTGACTCACAGATGGGTGGGAACTGAAGAAATCTGAGGCGCCGGGAGGGAGTGTGAGTCTCTCCTCCTACGTCCTCATATAATTCCAATTATATGGCAGGTAAGTCCCTTACATAATTGGAAATTATATTTCGTCCTAGTCGTCAGACTCACACTGTATATTTCATAGCTGTGCCGAAGACAGGACTGCTTTTCCAAATTCTTGTGTACCTTCCACATCTCGTTTGTAGAATTTTGTGAAGGTGTTAGCTGACGACCAATCTGCTGTTAGCAGGATTTGAGCTGTTGACACTCCTAACCGTGCAGCAGCTGAAGTGGAAGCTGCACGTGTAGAATGAGCTTTAAACTGGGAAATGTCTATCCCTGCTGCTGCCATGACAGTTTTCAGCCATCTTGCAATTGTGGATGAGACCACACAGTGATGAGGCTTGCCGAAGGATAAAAACAGTCTGGTTAACTTCAGGTTGTTCTGGCTCCTGAAGGGTTTGGTTCTGTTGATGTATTCCTTCAGTGCTAGGAAGACGCATAGTTGAGGATTTGATGAGAATCGCTCTAATACCACACTTTGCACAGGCCTGTATGCTGTCGAACATTTGGCCTGGGCTACTGGAGCAAATTCAAATGCTGATTTAGATCTTTTCACATGTTGTAGATCTAATGCCAATAAAGATGAACAGCGTCCTGCTGTTACAAGTGCCACCAACATCGCTACTTTTAGTGTCAATTGACGTAAGTTTAGTTCTCTGTTGGTTGGAAGAGAGCTGAGGTAGCGCAGAACTTTCCCAACATCCCAAGTAGAGCAATACTTAGGCTTAGGAGGACGGATGTTGAAGAGGCCCTTAAAGAACCTCGTCATCAAGTGGTGTTGTCCGATTGGTGCATTGTTTACATGAGCATGTGCCGAGGAAATGGCTGACCTGTAGACATTGATGGTCCTATACTGGAGACCATCCTCTATTAGTTGATGAAGAAATTCAAGAATTTGTGCTAAAGGTGCATGAACTGGATCAAGTTGTTGTTGAAGACACCAGCGACTCCAGCGTTTCCATGAGGAGTTAAACTGTGCATTTGTGCCTTTTCGCCATGATGACAGGATAACTGAAGACACCTTTTGCGAAAGGCCTCTTGTAGCCAGCGCTTTCCTGATAGCACCCATGCGGCTAATTGTATTGCATCCTGCATTGGATGGGGTTGACCGTTGTGGCAGAGTTTGAGAAGATCTGGACGCTTTGGAAGCAACAATGGTGTTTGTGTTGTTAGCTCTAGTATCAGTGGATACCAGGGCTGTGTCTTCCACACTGGTGCTATAAGTAGCACTGTGGACTTCTCTACTCGAACTTTCTGAAGGCATCTTGAGAGCAGGGAGAACGGAGGGAACATGTAGCCTGCCAGGTTGTTCCAACTGATGGAGAATGCATCTACCCTCCATGCCAGAGGGCTTGGATGCCATGACACGAAGTTGGGGAGTTGTTTGTTCAGACGTGATGCAAACAGGTCGACTGTTGGCTGAAATTCCAGAGCTTGTAGAACGTTTCTGAAGACTTCTGGGAGTAATTGCCATTCTGTGCGATCGTTGAAATGTCTTGACATTTCGTCTGCTGAGATGTTCTCCACTCCTGGGATAAATTCTACTGTCAGTGTAATCCCTCTGTGCAGGCACCATGTCCAGATCTTGATTGCTAGGTTGGACAGTTCTTGAGAATGTGTTCCCCCTTTGTGGGTTATGTACGAAATGGCTGTCATGTTGTCTACTTGTAGACAGATGTGTAAGTTCTGTCGATGGCTCACCAATGCTTGAAGGGCATAGTACACCGACAGTAGTTCTAAATGATTGATATGCAGATTTCGTTCTACTTTGGACCATCTGCCTCCAGTCCGGATGTCTGGCATCATGCAAGCACCCCAACCTTGTAGCGACGCATCTGTTTGTAGCGTTATGTCCGGGTTCGGAATAAGAAGTGTCTGACCATTCCAACTCTTTACACAACTGATCCAGGTTTCTAGTTCTCTTTTGGATGCCTGGGATAGGAGTACTTGTGACTCGTACGAGTTGTTTTTGTGTAGTGATACAATCTTGTCTTGTTGCAAGCTTCGGTAGTACAGAGGTGCTGGGAACACTGCTTGTATGCTTGACGACAGTCGACCGATGAGCTGGGCCAATTCCCGGACTGTTAAGGTCTGAGAGTTCAAGATGTCCTGGCAGTGATTGACGATGTGGTTGACTTTCTCTGCTGGTAGAGACAGAGTCATTGTATGGGAATCGATGCAAAACCCCAGGTAAGCTAACCGTTGTACTGGATGGAGCTGTGATTTCCCCCAATTGATGAGGAAACCTAGTTGCTGTAGCAGGCTGACCGTGAGCCCAACGTTTTCTGTACACTCCCTTTCGGATTTGCCCAGGATAAGGATGTCGTCTAGGTAGAACACACATCGAATTCCCTTTTCTCGCAAGTGTGCTGCGACTGGCTTCAAGATTTTTGTAAATGTGCGAGGAGCGCTTGACAGCCCGAATGGTAGGCAAGTAAATTGGAACAGGATGTTCTGCCAAATGAAACGAAGATATTTCCGATGATCGTGATGAATTGGGATCATGAAGTAAGCGTCTTTGAGGTCGATTGTTGTCAAAAAGTCTCCCTGAGTTAGCAGATCTTTGACTAGCTTGATACCTTCCATCTTGAAGTGTTCGTACTTTACAAACTTGTTGAGCGAACGCAGATTTATAACTGGTCGAAGTTCCCCAGACTTCTTGGGAATTAGGAACAGTGAAGAAATAAACTGGCCCTCCACTGGTATTTCCACAGTGACGGCCCCTTTGTTCTGTAACTTCTGAACCTCTAGTTGAGCAATCTCTACTTGAGACTGGGAATCCATAGTTGTTACCGGCACTCTGTGCTGTAACTGGAACGGAATTGAAACAAAATCTATTTTGTGTGCAGTCACCGATTGTAGTATCCAACTGTCCTGTGTGAGGGATCTCCAAACGGGAACAAAATATTGAAGACGACTTGTCTGCAACTCTGAGCAAACTACTTTTTTGTCTTGGAATCCTCTGAACCTCGGTCAGCTCGAAATCTGCCTCGATTTGGCGCTGCAAATTTTTGAGCTCCATACTTAGACTTGTAGGTTGAGCTTTGTCTGCCTTGGTATTGGAAGGGGCGGCTGCCACGAAACTTCCGGGTCATTGCAGAGTAGTAAGGGGAGAATTTATTCCCTTTAAATGAAGAAGAAGTGGATCCTCCAGACTTGGTTACTTTAGCAGCCAGCTTGCTTGCCTTCTCTGCTTCCTCTATGTCTTTGGTCAAGTTACCTCCAAACAAAGCTTCTATAGAAGGAGAAATACGCTTGAGGCTGTCAAATCGTCTGTCCAGAAGATCATCAAAAGCATGTTGTCTAGACAAAGCCAGGCTTTGGCTCGCTGAACCAAGCAGAATGAGTGCTGATGTAACATGCTGCAACACTAAACTAGTATCAACCGACTCTGGGCATGAAGTATCCACCAAAGCATCAAACAGGTGTGTAAGAGGCAAAGCTACCTTCAGCAGATGATTGTGGGAGTCTTTCAGCTTTTCATCTTGGGTTACCAAGGAAGATCGAGCTTCCTTGAAGGAGGATTTCACCTGACTCGGCAATTCCGGGGCTTTAAAATATTTTTCCTGCTCTGTTGGGACCTGGTTGGCTTGCAGTTCCTCTCTGAAATCTTCATGTGCCAATTTGTTTGAACGGAGTTCTTCCCACCATTTAATAACCTTCTCTGTCACTGGAGTGCCCACCGTTTTGCGATGGGGGTTACGAAACTCACCGGTAGGTAAGTCGGTGTCGCCACCTGCGACGATCTCCACATCCGCGGCCGTGTCGCTGGTGGACCCAAAATCATCTCTATTTACGGGGATACCTCCAACCCCAAACGGACTCACCGACACTGGTGGAAGTGAAAGCTGGCCCGGGGTCACCGGATTAACTTGATGTTGTTGAGCGACGTTGTTCGGCCACTGTTGAGGTCCGTTGTACCAGGAAGGTGGCCAAAATTGCAGCGGCATCGGTGGCATGGGCGCCGCCATGTTGAATGGATGCTGCCCGCTAGCGTTAAGGCCCGCCTGTGGAAGAGTCCATTGATGTCCCGGGTAAGTACATGTATCAGGCCCTTGATGGTTCGGAGGGACAACCCAAGGCGAGGTTTGTCCGTATCTACCTTGGGCTAGGTTGAACGCCCGAGGTGCTCTTGAGACCGGAGGAACCGGCTGAGGGGGTTCTGGTGTAGACTCTCCCGTACCACTGGCAGAAATTGGACAAGGCAGTCCGCTTTCTGGGTCTCCCAAATGGCGCTCGTCAGCCCGAGGCGGGGCTGGAGCGTGAGACCGTGTTCGTTCAACCCTAGGCGAGGTTGACGAAGTAGAAGGTTTGGCTGTATCTTTAGGCAGTTTATCGGTAGATTTTCCCTTCTTGGAAGACATAACTTCAAATTTCCTTAGCAAAGACTTGTAGAAATTCTGCTATCACCGCCACGTAGTACATGTATGTCGATAAAACCACGCAAAAAGTAGTGTGTAATACTGTGCATCTGTGTAAGTGTGCTAACCGTACCACGAGAAAAAAGACGTGGTTCAACGGTCGCATGATGGTCTTATACCTGGGGGGACTACAGCTAATTTGCATTTTTATGAATGAAGGAATGAACCATTTTCTTCAAAGGGGTGGTGCAAACCGTATTACAAGGAACAATAATACAGTGTGAGTCTGACGACTAGGACGAAATATAATTTAACGCCACATGACTAACGCAAGTTTAAAACCCTCCTATACACTGGCATCACAGTATGCCACAAAGTACCATACCTTCCAGGCTAGCATTGGGTGCATGGGTTTCTTCTGTTTGTACAGCTGGTAGTATCAGGAAACCCCATGGCTTGTGTACTGTGGTCTTAGTCTCCACAGTCTCCTGTGGAATTTTGTGGCAAGAGCCAGTTGGGCAGGAGAGTATACTGGGTTAACAGTAATAGGGTTAACAATACCTAGAGATTTTACTTCCATGGTGATTTTTTATAAATTAAAATACTGAGGGTTGTTGGTTATTCTCCCCCTCTAACCTCAGCTGATAGTTCCCTTCCAGTCTTGGTGGATCTGAATGAAAGAAAGCAACTCGCCAGCATTCTCTGACTTACCAAGAAGTTCCCGCTGTCTACTTTGTAGTTGAACGTTGGATCAAAGAGTGACCTGTACTGAGCCCAACAAGCCAGCACCACGGCAGACACCCAGATGAACCCTACAAGCAATAGCTTAGGCAGGTAGAAATACGTCCACTTTCTATCGCTCTGCAACAGGAAAGGTAAGAAACCTGTTACTATTTTGTTTTTTAAATGTCGTAGGTTCTTAACAATATGAAACTATAATAACAATAAATAATACCGGAGTCTTATATAGCGCACGTATCGACCAACAATTAAGTACTCAAGGTGCTTATTATATTACTTTTTAAGGCAGTTTTTTTTTATTTTATTATAAGAGCCATTTATGTAGCACCTTGTACAAGGTGCTGTGGTGCATTTCAGCAGCCACTGCCAGAAACACCGGGGCAAACCCCTTCTCTGGCGGTAAGTGTAACTGGGTTCTTTTACGTGCGTCACAGATAAACAAAATGTATCTACTTGATGAGCCAGCAATATTTGTCTTCACTTGGGCTAACGTAATTACAATACTTTGGGTCCCATCTGCACGCCAGCCCTTTGCACGTCTTCGAGACAAGATTATTAATTTATGAAGCTCAAACCATTTCGTTTTTTTTTTTCCTGTCTCTATATCCAGTATAATCACAGGCAAGAATGATATGGACCTACTTTACATAATGAAGGTCATAAAAAAGGCTGCGTGTGTTATTTTGTTCCAGAGGTGTTACCCATGCACTATCCATGCAATAAAATAGTGATAAAACAAATAACCTATGAACAGATACTGCACTAAAAGAAGTGCACAAATCTCTCTTGGTTTGGTTCGGTGATTAGTTTGCTCTTGAAGCTAACAATGTTCTCCCGTGGGTCAAATGATGCGTCAGGCATTTATGGACAATGAACTGGTGTCAGTGATATAGCTAAGAGATGAATGATGCTTTAACATCAAGCGTGACTAGTCAAGGGCAAGAGACAGCCTCTGGGGGAAGGTTGATGTGTCAGGGTTGAATGGTCTAGCGCACCGGATTCAAGCTCTGGTGTTTCTGATCAGCAGAGTGTGGGTTCAAGTCCCAGTCTTGACACTTGTGTCCTTAAGCAAGACACTTAACCTTATTGGTTGGTCCTTTGGATGGGACATAAAGCTGCACAAATGGGTCTCATAATCTAAACACTTGTCTTAAAATAATAATAAGTGGCTTGAGTACCTATTTTTCGGTAGACACATGCGTTATTCAAGACTCCGGTATTCTTCTTCTTCTTATTGTTACTATTTTCTCCTCTTTGTCCGTTTTTAATTTAATTCTTTTTTAGAGAAGCCTCAGCAAAAAGGTAAAAAGGAACAATGTACATGTACAAAAACAGGGCCCAATTTCATAGAGCTGCTTAAGCACAAAAACTAGCTGAGCACAACAAGGCTACCAGCCAACATACCATCTCGCATGTTACACCCGTGACTGGTATCCTGCTTATCTTTGCTTTGCAGATAATTGCTTAGCAATATTTTACTGCATGTAAAAATTATGGCTAAGTGGTAAACGCTGCGTCATCGCCTAAAATGCACGCTACCATGAATAACACGTGGGGACAGTGACTCCCTAAGATTATTGCGATGATGACGTCAGGTGAACTGGGTCAATGAAAACCCCTTTCACTGTTGCCAATCATGGCTACTGTCTGTTCATGGTCTGCCATTTTGAGAGTCAAATTGTACATAGGCCCTGTGCGAAATCACGGCTTGGGCTTGGGCTTGGGCTCCGGCTTGTGCTCCGTCCGCCTGTTTGAATCCCCGTAAGGAAAGCACACGTTTTCAAAATAACTGACAGAGCCTAAGCCCAAGCCCAAGCCCAAGACGTGGTTTCGTAAACGGCCATAATAATATTATCCATATGGTGGTGCCCATCTAACTAAATGCACACTGCACAGTACCACACAGGGAAACCTGACTCCCAAAATGGCGCCAGCAAGAGTTGATGTGCGATGACAACAGGGCCCAACTTCATCAAGCCAGTAAGCACAGAAACTTGCTTAGCACAGGAAAATCTTGCTTAGCAGAAACAGGTTACCAACCAACATTCCGTTATGTTTATACTGTTGCGACTGGTGCCCCACTCTTTTTTTGAGAAGTATTTTCTGAAGTATTTTCTGCTAAACAGCTTTATGAAATTGGCGTCAGGTGAATTGGGTCAACAGTACGACTTAATGAATGGGTGGACTGAGCCTCAAGCTCTGGCGTACCTTTCTGATACCGTGATATGCACACAGCCAGAACAGGAGAAGAGCACACAGGAACGTGGCCTGGAAGATATCATCTAGGACGACAGTCAACCAGGAGTCAACTAAGAAGTTCAACGGGAAGATGGGATCTGTGGAAAGGAAACATCAACAATTTGAGCACTGAAATGACGGCGATCCAGAAGCCATAGCCCCTTCCTTGGTAATGTCTTGTGACATGTCTGATTTATTGCTCTTTCGTCTTAATACTTAGTATTTCTGCGAAGTCAATGAAAGTGCCTAACCTGGACCACCTGCTGATTTCCAGTAGATACGAATCTCAAGGGCTGTGGTTTAGTCATCTGGTAAACAGATCTTGTAATACTTTCCCCTCAAACTTATCCGCAATACAACTCAACTGCTTGGGGATACCTTGTGGTTTGGATAATTCAACTATGGAGAAGTCTATCCACAAGTTATCCTGGAAAAAGTTTTGAGAAGGTGCTTAATCTAAGTACTTACCATTGTATAGCAGAAGGAAGGGAAGCAAGACGGAGAGCCATTTTTGCTCGATGGACCAGTCACGCATTGAGAACTTCCTCAATGAATGAGCAAACATACACTGAAAAAGAAAGAAAAAAGTCGTAATAATGCAGTTTGCAATAATGAGTTTCTTTGTACTTTACTTTAATGTATGAAAAAACAAAATCTTGCACTTTGTTGTGACCAACGCTTATACAAGTAAAGGACTAGCACAGTCTATTGCATCAAAAACAAAACCGGAAATTATGTAGCAGTTTCCTTGTGGTCTAGAGGATGAAGCCCCCAAACCTCCCAGATGATTAACAGACTCTCTACATCACCACAAATAAAGAACTAGGGTAGTGGGTCTAGGTATTCCCTTGGTCTAGAGGATCAAGCCCCCTGAACCTCCTGGGTGTTACATTTCTAAAGACTCTCTACATCACCACAAATAAAGAACTAGGGTAGAGGGTCTGGGTCTCCCCTTGGTCTAGAGGATCAAGCCCCCTGAACCTCCTGGGTGTTACATTTCTAAAGACTCTCCACATCACCACAAATAAAGAACTAGGGTAGTGGGTCTGGGTCTCCCCTTGGTCTAGAGGATCAAGCCCCCTGAACCTCCTGGGTGTTAGATATAAGAAAATGTATCTTTCTTACCGTGACTATGAACGCCAACACTAAGAACACAAATCGGAACCATATCTCCATTTGTGAAAAGCTTGGATTGTATGTAAGGAACTGTATAAAACAATACATAAATAAATGCTTACAAAGAGATTGAAATACAAACATGTCATAGGACTGATCACAATGACAGGATTGGGCGTTGAGTGACTAAAATGCATTCAAGTTCACACAAGTTTGCTTCCTATTTCACTGATGATGCACATATCTTCATTAACCCTCCTACTGCTAGACCATTCAAACCCATTTGAAATTCCAACCCTCAAACTTCCCCATTGGTTTTGCGCAACGCCATAGCATTACTCTTGGAAGTCCATGTGCACAGCTCCATGGGCATCCATTTATAACCAGTGAAGCGTGTGAACGGTTTTGGATTCTCAGTCAACTCAGTGCCAAATGGGCCGGAGCGCAGGAGGGTTAAACAAATAAAACCATTCGTTATTAACATTAAACAAGTATTGGGGAAATTTCAAAATCTAAATCATAGACCTTTTGGCAGAGAACGTCTAGTCTAATCCTATACTTTAAAAAAAACTTATAATAATAATCATCATCATTTAATAACCCAACGAACATGGCTATGAAATGTGTTTATGTTTATAAAAACACAGTATAAAAGTCCATTGTAATGTACAAAATGTGACCTTATGGTAATAGTGTAATTAATAGTGTAGTTGACTTACTTCAAAGTTGACCTTTGTCACCTTCACTTTCTCCAAGCCATGGAAGTACACTGTTATGACATACGAGGAGTACTGTATTGTAGCCAGATGTAGGAGCAACAATTCCTCACACTGTTCACCCTGTAACAATAAAAAACACTATTAAACCTCCTACTGTCTGACCATTGAATTTCATCCATTATATAACGCCCAAGTAGATCCTTGTCATTTGATGGGAGGCTCGTAGGTCACGCGGTATTCATTAATCAAACCACTACATGACCTATGTCATAGACCGTGCTCTTTGGTACTACTCACAGGGCATTTTTATCCCATCCCTTTTGCACGCTGGACCACACCACGTGTGTGCATGCGTTATACACAGCAGTACAAAACGCCCATATAGTGGATGCCAGAAAAACCATCCACTACAGTTTGTTTATCCTCAAATAAAATGACATAGATCTGCTTGTGCGTTATATAAAAAAGAAATAATGAATGTTTTGCAATTATACAATGGAGAGAACATTTTCATGAATTGATTAAATTGATTAAATTCGCCTTGTTGAATGGAACATTCCATATTTCAACACATAAAAATATTCTCACCATTCCTATTATAAACATTCAATTATTGTATACTGTGGTTTTGAACGATAGAACTATGAATTGAATGAATTAAGTCCCCATCATTACTGATGATGGGGGACACTGATTCCATTTCTGTGTCGTCTCTCTCATCGCTGTGCTGCCTTGTTTGCTACAGCAGCCTCTGCTATGGTGGCACACTCTCGAATGGTGGCTCTCCATCTTGGTCATGCTTGGGTCGAGTTGAACCAAGAAGGCCCGATGCCCAAGGCTTTTATGTCTTCTTTTACAGCATTCTTCGACTTCTTGCGGGGTCTGCCTCTCGGGCGGGTTCCAGATGCAAGTTCCCCAAACAGGACACGCTTTGGTACCCTAGTCACTGCCATGCAGGTGTGGCCCAACCACCGTAGTCTCGAGGATCGGACCATAGTGCCGATGTTGGTCAGATTGGCATGGTGCAGTACCTCGGTGTTGGTCACCTTGTGCCACCAGCGGATATGCAGGAATCTGTCCGAGGCAGCGCTGGTGGAACATGTCTAGTTGGTGTAGATGTTTGACGGTGCCAAGATGATGTGTTTGTAAACTGTGAGCTTTGTAGCAGTTCTGGAGCATGTATAAAGTGCTGGTTGCTGAAGCCATCTTCTGGATTTCTCAATCTAGGCTGCCATCCGCTGTGACAACGCCTCCAAGATAGACAAATTTTTCTGTGGACTTCAGGGTGGACCTGCCAAGATTGACAGGTGTAACCTCATTTGTTGGCCAGGGCTGATGGAGGACCTCGGTTTTGTCCTTGCTGATTGTCAGACCCCATCTTGAGCAGGCCTCATGGGAGGGTACATGTGATCGCTTGTACCTCATCCAACTTCGAACTTGCGAAGCCGGCATCATCTGCCTAAAGTAGGTCTCTTTCTGAAGGACACAACCATCATAAGTGGCCACACTGTGAACGAGAGAACGTGAGTATTATAGGACAACCGCGCACTCTTACCTTTTGGCATGATAATGTCCTTGTATGGTTGAAGAATACATTGCTGATTGGTATCACGCTGCCATCCTCTGCTAGGGCTCGGATAAAAATGCTGATGTTGAAGAATTTTTGGAAGCTCTCACCTTCAAAATAAAAAAAAATATTTTTAATCTTCGGAAAAATCACAGATGAAGAAACTCTCACAGTGACCTGCAAACACTTGCTTTAAGTTTTTTTAGATTGGGGTAATTCACTGACTTTGTCTGGGGTTTGTTTACCTACATGACCTGGGGCAACAAATTGTTTTGGGGTCATGGAAGGCCTGAAATGCTGTAAACCTCCTGGGTGTTTCACTTCAGAGAATTTACAGACTCTCTACTTCACCACAAATAAAGAACTAGGGTAGTGGGTCTGGGTCTCCCCTTGGTCTAGAGGATCAAGCCCCCTGAACCTCCTGGGTGTTATATTTCAAAGGATTTACAGACTCTCTACATCACCACAAATTAAGAACTAGGGTAGTGGACCTGGGTCTCCCCTTGGTCTAGAGGATCAAGCCCCCTGAACCTACTGGGTGTTACATTTCAAAGGATTTACAGACTCTCTACATCACCACAAATTAAGAACTAGGGTAGTGGACCTGGGTCTCCCCTTGGTCTAGAGGATCAAGCCCCCTGAACCTCCTGGGTGTTACATTTCAAAGGATTTACAGACTCTCTACATCACCACAAATTAAGAACTAGGGTAGTTGACCTGGGTCTCCCCTTGGTCTAGAGGATCAAGCCCTCTGAACCTCCTGGGTGTTACATTTCTTAAGACTCTCTACATCACCACAGGTTCGTGCTAAGGATTATTCTGAAAAGGAGGGCATCTTTTAGTAGGGTTAATAATTTTAAAGACAATGTCACATATCATTACGCCTACTGTCACATTGAGTCTTAAAATCTTCAACCGAGAAAAGTTCAGGAGGATTTAAAATAAATATCAACCACAAATAAAAATTTCAGTTTATTACCTTGCCCATTATTGACCTCAATTACCGACGTCAGCCACAAAGACCGGTTAAATCTGTTTAGTAGTGGTGACGTCACCTCGAACGGTCCATTCTATTGAAAGGGGTAAAAATTACAAGCTTAATCACAAACTTCAACACTTGCATCAATTACTATTTTGCAAATTGCAAACTAACAATCTAACACTAACATTTCATTATGATCCTGTTGGTGAAGTGCGATGCCATTCCAACATACCAAGCCCACTTCACACAGTTTTTTTTAAGGCCCAAACGCTAATCAGTAGCCCAGGGGAAATGCATTGAGCTAGTCATACTATCAAATTTTGTCATCCGAATTGCCTTTGGGCAGAAAAACAAGAGAACTTAGATTAAATTACTACTTGCAAAAACATACGCAAGCCTTACAGCAAGAAGTTAAAAAAAAAAAAACTACCCCAATTTGTGAATAGTGAACATGCACAGACGGCTGGAGACTGTTCATTCTCATGTACTGCTCCCAAACTCAAATTTATCATTCTGAGAAGACCTCCAGTCTTTGAAGAACATGTAAACGCCAAGTCCAATTATTAAACTTTACTGACACAATTCCTCATACAAAAACTAGCTTAATACAATCCCTATGGGTTGCTCGCAATCGGCTGGAGCCAGTTTGAGTGAAGTGGGCGTGGCTTACAGTGGAATGACGTCACACTTACCAGCAGGATATTAAATGCTGTAGTTATTAATTATTTTTTTTGACTAACCCACAGCATAAGGGGTCTTTCAGAAAATATAAATTAGGTTAACGTCTCAGAATGTCTTTCAAAAATGAAATGAGGATTTCATACTTACTGGCAAGTTTTTGCTAGTAGCTATTTCTTCACTAACTTCTATGCCTGGACCTACAAAAGAAATTAATAATACTGTAGGTACATGTACTTTACATTGCAAGACAATGGTGGTGAAGGTTTACTGGTAAGGCATTTGACTAAACCTGGGTCTGTGTGGTGCACTACCAAGTGTACGGCTGTTTCCGAATTAGCGGTTGCGTATGCTGCTGTTGCTACTGGAAGTCTATACTTCAATTATGTTAACATGGTGATCCATCCGCTTAGTCACAGGCCTGAAACTTTTGAAGGGGCACCAAGGCCAAGACCCGGGTAACAGAGGCAATGGCCTCCGTGAACTTCAGGCCTGTATTCAGAAAAAACCTACAAGTAAAAATCTTGCTTCGAAGATTTGTTTCCCCAAGCAAAATAAAAATAAATAAATAAAAGTCATGAGGGATGTATGATAATATCTGTTTAGCAAGATTTCTTATTTCTTGTTTCCCAAGGGTGCTGGTTGGCTACTAGTCCAGTTTTGTCAGGGGGCTTGCAACCCTTCCATCCCTGGATCCACCACTGGTTATGAGTCTATCAACATCAGGTAAAAGTAAGGGATGCCTCTATAGCCGTGTTCGCATTGGATTAATACTTTAACCGAGACCATGGGTAACTTCCAATGGGTAAATCTAAACTGGCGTCCGCACTTGGATTTTCAATTATTTGACGTGGGTAAACTAACCGAGACAACAGGTAAACTAACCGAGACGATGGTGAAACAAATCAACTGAAGCATCAGCGTCGGCCACCTTTAAACCAGCCTTTGCATGTGTGAACCGGATGTGGTATTTTACTGGCCGGTTTTACCTGGACGATGCGTCCGCACTGGACTTTTTGGCTCGGTTAGTTTGACCAGGTTAGTTTACCTGGGTAGAAGGCGGTCGGTTTTAACTACCCATGTTGGACTCGGTTATTTTACCCGCATGAAATTTGACTGGGCTGTTCACACTGGACTTAAAATGGTCAAGTTACCCATTTGCTTGGTTAGTTTACCCCATAAAAGTCCAATGTGAACACGGCTTATGATATCACTGATGACATCATCAATAATAGCATACCTGCAATCCCTAATACAACCGAGAGAGTGAATGCTGTGAAGAATGACACAAAGACCAGTACAAAGTGCCGCTTCGTTAAGGTGTAGAGCCGCATCTGGACTGACCTGGGAAGGAGGGGAAAAAAACATTTACAGAAAATTACGATTACAAAAAAATCTTGCATACGAGTATAAAACTTAATTGGCATTTTTGCGATACGGTAGACACAAAGCGAGGGTGCTATTTGGTTTTTTGTGACCACCCAAACCAAACACATTCATGTCGTACATGTATAGACTGCAAGTTTCAGGCATATTGTAACATTTTGGAGGAACCTTGGGTGCCAATGTACACTGATATTGTAATTGATACGGTACACCTGTGCGTGCCATGGTTCCGACATTTGTAGCGACTGTTTTTGTTTTTTAATCTCAGGCATCTCATAAATCAGGAAGTTGAATCGACAACACGTCAACAGTTGTCAGGCTTGCTGGTGATCTATCACATGGAGATGCTCAGAAAGATATTAGCCATGGGCACATTATGCCACCAGGTGCTACGGATAAGAACAGCCCGCTTGGAAATTCCACAGCGGCTGTATTTCTTACAGCAAGCAAAGCAAGAGGCATGCTTACTTGACGGTGGTTCTTGCAAGCATATCAGAAATGCGACACTGCCAATCTAACCACAAATCACGTTATCGTCATTGTGAATTACAAACTATTCTGACAGTCACTAACCCTACAAAATCCTCTTCGGGAAGTTGTCTGACTATGGACGATCGAGGATTGTAGGCCCAAATAACAATGGCTTATCACTGCACAAGGCATACCAATCCTATTTAAGTCCAAACATGTTGCTGTCGAGTGACCATAATAGCTTGGAAGATGGTGGAGGATTGAGGTTGCCTATGGGCCTAGGAAGTAAGGACTTTAATCAGCGATATTCTTCTTACAAGTTAACAGCTTTTCGGAACTGAACCCTAGCCTGCAATTTAGCAGAGTAGTGCGCAAAAAGCTGCTGCGAATTTGAATGCTGTTCAAGTTAAACAGTTAAATTGAATGGTTATCTTGTTTAAAAAAATGCATGGCGCAAAAAGAACATTTGCTTACACATTAAGTGAAATTGAATGACTGTTGAAATGCAAAATAGAAGTTGTTTAAATTGGCCGCTTATTTGCCGAAAATGACCGGGAACACGAATAATTTTTTAAGTGAAATTCCTCATGGTGGAAAATGGGTTTTGAAAAACAGATGTCAGTTGTTGCATTATTAGAAATTTGCATTGGTACGAATAATTGAGTCAAAATATTTGAGTTCCCAATGATTGTTTGAATACCACAAGAAGTTGGGAAGGAATAAACGGTAAAAAAATTACTGTAAAAAAAAAACTGCATGCGTTGTCTCTGTGCAATAATTTTGTATACATGTACATTGTCCCACAGTATATGTAACATGAAGTACAGTGTAAACACTATAAGAGAATGTCAAAATGCACTCATGTACATAAATCCTGCTGAGCCAGGCTGTTAGAGTACACAACCATCTGTAAATAATGCCTCACAGCTAATTAAACAAAGTATTAATTATTAATCCAGCTGACGTCCTTCAACCTAATTGACTTTAAGTAACCGATGCTAACAAATCTTACGCTGAGGAAATGTTGTGATTGAGGTCCACCAGTTCAAACACTATTTTGTTCATACATACATTGTATTTTGTATAGTCGACAATAAAAATATCATTAAAGGGGCTGTGTTGTCATGATTATCAGTAAATGGAATAACCCAGTTACTACGCGCAGTACGCACCGGCGGTCACACATGAGTTTGACAAAGATGGCCCCGCGACATCATCTGACTAGATTGCCCGTATACTACACACATGCTATCACCACACTCGACTCACGATCTCAGACTTGACCCTGTTGCATTCATGGCGTATTCATGTATTCGTAACTGAAATTTACATAACAAAGGTGACGCCAGAAAGATGGCCAATCACATTGGCAAACGTTGCTTATGCACGCAAGTTGTATTTCCAACCAGTAATCAGATTGCTCCGCCCAGTTTTAGACGGATCGCCATATGCTGTGTACAAACTGATGAACAACATGCCAAGTCTGTGATCGAAGGTTAAAATTCTTGTGCTCAGGCCACAAGAGGGCGCCATTTCAGGCCAGAATGATTCTGCGTCTGACAAAATAGTGAACCACGATCACAGACTTGGAATCAAGTCTACCAGCCAACAGTCAGGCCTGCAACAGGAACCATGTCTACCAGCCAACAGTCAGGCCTGCAACAGTTGTTGGATGAACTACATGTAACATGAACACCATATCAGTTACAATTTAAAGTCCGACAACTGTTGCATGAATTTAAATCTCCCCAGCTTGAACGCAAGCATGATGCAACACTGTTCTACAACAACTAACACCGGTACGAGTGTTATACTTTGAGCAGCCATAGTTTGTTTTCGAAATGCGATGCCGATTTAAGGATTCTGAATGACGGTAACAATTAATCTTTTTTAAATATTTTAGTTTGGGGAGAATACAGAGAACACTAAAGAGCCTATTTTTAGCGAGATCTGGTTTCAAACAAGAGCTCTATGTACAAAAATGTGACGGGCCAAAAGTTTTGATTAGGATTTACTGCTAGTAGTAGGATGGAATACCCTATTTCTGTGGTACTTGCCACATTTTTTTATCAAAATAAAAAAAAATCACCAACCTGTGTGAAGTGTCCTGTTATTATTGTAAAGTATTAGGCTACTTTCCACTTTGACTTAAACAAAATAAATTCTTCGAAGACGTCTCTGAAAATGAGCATGCGCGGTGTGATTTTGGAGGCGAGTCTCATATATATCCGCGGGAGTTTTTCAAATGGTCCGCAAAGCTTTTTCTTCTACGTTAATGGAGCTAAATGCAATGATAATATGAAATAATTAACCTTACATGGATTATGATTTTTAATTTCCCTCCAGTCGGGCAAGTTTTGCATTTTTTTCTAGGCATTTTAATTGTGGAGTACCAAATTTCTGTAGGACACCCCTGCACTGGTCTGGTAGTCATAGTATTGCCATAAAAAGCACAGAATAATGTGGGAAAAGCGTAGACCCAGTAACTGGGGCGCTATACTCCTTTTTTGAGATTTTTGACATTATCTGTCGTACTAGTACGACAGATAATGTCTAGGAAAAGGGTCTAGGAAAAGCGGCGATTTGCCCGTGACCCAAAAACGACATCTTCGGCGGAGCCGGAAGGGCAATGACGACACCCTCTGGATTTTTCCCGATACGTGGGTACCCCTCCCGTGCCACGGGACGCAGCTGTTCCGGACACTATGTGCGACAAACATTTGAGGTTTTCGCTCTTATTAATATTATTAATTATACATTCTTCTAAGACAAAGAAGGAGTAGTACTAGTAGTAGTAGTACTAATTGTAGGCTACATCGTTTTATTAACACAACCTTTGAGTAGATTGTGGTGCTGTGCTTAAAACCCAGTCTCAGTCTCAGTCACCACAAAAAGTTAATATTTTTAATTTTAAAATGTTTACTCACATTTGCGTTGCGAATGTGATGGGCGTGCGGCACATTTAATGTACTTACGGTTCTATTTCTCTACCCATTGTTTCGTCAAACCGGGTCTGGATTCATGAAACTTGGAGAAACACCACAGAGTATTTTGCTTTTGTTTCAAATCCGCATTTTTACCTCAAAATGTAACCAAATTCAAGTTATTTAGTACACGAACTGTTAACGATAAACACTGTTGCACATACGCTTCAGCTTACTGTACATTATATGTTCATACATTACACATTATGCATGTACATACGTGTACCGTTTTTTGTTGGCTGGTACACCACAATAATAGTAATAAAGTGTATGTTGTTGTTTGGTACCAGCCATTATGTTAGTCTCTTTTCGTGAGTTGAACAGACAAAACAAAAACAGTGTGGATCTTTTTAGAGATGTCGGAGACTAGTTGAGGGATAGAGGAGGGTGGGGTAGATAAATCAAATCTAAAAAACCTACCACAATCATCTTAAAATAAAGTGGATTCTTTTGTTTGATTTTTTTCTTTCCAAGCCTTTATTTAGGATTCGAAAAAAATGTAACCAAAGGTCAAAATGAAGAGGTGGAATTTCAAGGGGGCGCCCTACAAAAAGGGAAATTTAAAAAAAGAAAGGGAAAAGAAAAACATACTTGCAGAGACTGCTTATAAAAGGAGGTGAAGATCCTGCTGTTGTGGTTAAAATATCAAAAAAATTACTTGAAAATAATTACTCTAGTTTTTAAAAAGCCTCACCAATTACAACAGTGTATACATTCATCTTCATTGGTTTTTAATTTGGAACATAAGTGCTCTATTGAAAAACAAAGATAATGCATACTTAGGTGTAGTTTCATTCAGCCTTCCCCCATGTTTGTATATACAGTGCCCTTAACGATAGCAGTTGTTTTACTAATAAGGCTTCCCTGTCTAAATAAAACTACAAATAAATAAATAGATAAATAAATAAACAAATAAATAAATAAATAAATAAGAAGAGGCCTTCGGGCCGGCCCATAGACGAGGTAGCACCTGGGAGGCAGAGGTGGCGGAGTGCTTAAACACTTCTCTACGCCACAATGTAAATGAGCTAATTTGCATTTTGATGATTGGCGGTTTTTTATACCATGCACTGCCTTCGTCATCACAGACCACCATATCAATTGTCAGTATACTGGGAACAGGTATAACAACAACAATATTCCTCCTACTACCACTACTAATTATCTTGACAGTTGTATCTTGCCTCTGCTCAGAAACTTTCTTCCAACCTCCAAGCTAGTGGCAGGTGCCCTTATACACTTACCAACTTACAGGGTACTTTACACAATGGAACAATGCTACCCCACAAGGTTTTCTTTGTTCTAGTGCTACCCCACAGAGGAATTCTTCAGAAAAGGTAATAATAGAACCACAATAGAAGGTTCCGGTAACTACCATGTGTAAGGGTATGGGTATTTGGGTCACTCAAACCGAGGACTTTAACACTAAAGGGATCCGGGAAAATGACGTACCGAGGACCGTCCGTGGTATGTTTCGTGTACAAAACCAATGGGGACGTCGCTAGAAAAAACAAGTCCAAACAATGGGGGAACAAAGGGATGTCCTCGGTCTACACCATAAACAAACCTGTGTGTGTTCGTGTGTGTGTGTGTGTGTGTGTGTGTGTGTGGGGGGGGGGGGGGGGTGATGCGTCAAAATTTGATCACCCAGATATTTAATGTAGATGTAATAAGGCAATGTGTTGGCCTTCTATAATTTTAAGAACCAAGCACCCCCTCTCCAATCCCAATCGTAGAGGTAAAAAAATAAATAAAATAAATAAATAAATAAATAAATAAGTAAAAATAGACACATGTACTCACCGGTATGACCTGTCATGGTAGTATTTTGGTACGATGTAATCCTGCACGGCATCGTACAGTCCTGAAGCGTAACCCCACGCATCCTTCAACTTTCCCTTCCACTGTGGGGTCTGAAAGGAGTAATTGACTGCATCCATGTTGGATGGAAGCAAAGAATGACGGGGCCAAAGACGAGGGTCTTACGGTACCAATCCTCCCCTCATCACGCCGAAGATGACGACGATGATGATGACTGTGCCAAGCCGGTGGTTCACCAAAAGATGCCGATGACGTCAGAGATTGCGATGCAAAATTAATGCTAATTTAATATTCGTGTTTATTACCATACAAAATAATAATGCCTCTTCTACGCCGGAGAGCGACTCGCCAACTACAGAGGAATAATTTAACGCTGGGAAGAAAGCCGTGAGAATTAATCAATAGCAACGAAGGCTCGCCCTTAATTATTCATAAGGATCTGTTACCTCGACGTCATGGTGTAGCAACACGCGTAAAAATACTCTCAACAGACTTCTATAACATCTCTAGCAGCGCCATAGAAATAAACCACCGCTCATAATGATGCACCGTACACGATTTGCCCAGATGGGATCTACGTATGTGGTGCATTGTCGTTTCGGTCCGTGCCGTTGCCTGGAGCAATTAGGAAGGATGTGTTGCCAAGCAACGGTCTTTACGTCAGATCCTTTCGAGCTATCCACGAAATGTCAGACGGCACGAGCTCCGCGGAACTAGATTTTCTTCAGGTTTGAGCTTTAGTGGTTGACGATGCTGTGATATACAAAACACGTGCGTGAAATTTATAAAGGTGATGACTGGCTTTATCCCATATTTTGTATATAATGGAAAATGTTTTGCAAACCACTTAACATATTTAACGAAAAATAAAAAAATGAAACTATCATGTTTTAATGGGTTTCATTAAGTTCAGAAAAATAAACACAATCATGCTTTTTTCCTTTGCTTTTGCAATGCGTAAAAGTCTGCCAAATTAAGAGTATATGAATTTACATTAAAGTCATTTTTTTATGTCAAGAATGTCGCTTTTTATTGATGTAATTATTAATAAGAAAAGCAGGCCATGCGCAAAAATTTCTACAAACAATAATGTAAAAATCCAAACAAACCAAAATTTGATAATAATGTTTTATCACCAAATTGGCCGAAATTTTCACAACTCCCAACTTATACCCGAGTAAAATAAACAAATACCACAACACTCCTTGCAGACAAAACAAACAAATAATCCAAACAAACACTCCAACCCTTAAAACAAACAAAATCCACAAACAGACGAGCGGGTGAACAAATATTACAGACAAAATAGATAAGCCATACTCGTTGAAATGATTTAAAGACTATTTATTAATCAATTTAATCCGCAGTAACCGGGTTCAACTATACAGATTACACGCCATACCACGTAAAGTCGATCCGAGAAATAATTTTATTGCTCAAAATCAAAACATTATTTTCAACAGAGCGCCCTCTTACGAAAATCGACGGTTAGCTGAACGGCTGGCCCAAAAGTTCCAAACTGAAGGGAAATGTGGTTCTGGCATAAAAAAGTAAAGTGTTCTTTGTTTTACCGACAAAAAGAACTGGGAAAGAACGGGGGACGCGTCATTCTGTAAACTCTGCTTGATGGAAATAAACCCACGGAAGTATAATCTAATTTGGGTTTATTTAAAAGTAAACACTTGCTTTACAATTGAGTTTTTATCAAGTCTTTAAAATTTATTTTGAGCAGAAAAGGAATTGTTACAAAAACAAAATATAAATCACAAATTGGTTCACAGATTACACCGCAAGAAAGAGAGGGTTGCTTAAAGGGGATGTGTCATCATGATTACATTATTGACAACCAACTCTGTATGTATTTATCTTAGGCAGGGACAAATCACTTCCCGAACCCAAGTTCCTAGAATCGAGTCTTTTATTCCCGGACAAAGGCGCGCTCCTTAATGTTGGTGGTCCCTGGCGGTGAAGACCTAACACCGATCTGCCATTAGGGGCGGTGTGCGATCTTGTCCGTAAAGTCTGGTTCCCGCCGCGTCGGCTGTCGTGTGGAGTACCTGGATAATGATGGTGTGGTCTGGTTACGGAATAGTACAGACCAAGACGATGGGCGGGAAAAGCACCTGTGGATAAAATGGTAAAATACAATCATTCAAACGGTACGTTGTGACGTCATGTATATTATTTTCATTATGGTTTAAACTGCGGCTACAGCATAGGTCTGGACATTTTTCTGTATACTGAATGCACTATATTTTATGGGTTATGCATAAGTCTATGGGTTATGCCTAAGTCTACTCTTAGTGAACCCACCATGACTTTGATATGGTATGTGGGACTCTCTATTCTTCGGCATCATGTTGAGTGATTCGTTCTTGGGCTCCTGCATCATAGATGGGTACCCTGGACCTGGATCAGTTTGGGATCGCTGCATGCCACCAGGTCCTCTTCGCAGTGCTCTGGAGCGGACGCTCGGAGTTGGGCTTTCCCGCAACGCTTCAGACGTCCAGGCAGACCGTTTTTTCAAGGCGGATTCTGAGAAAAGATCCCCCTTGGCTAGTTTGCCGTTGACGATGATCATGCAGCCTCTCCGGACGGCGGTTTTGACGGGGGGACTCGTACCACTTGGCTCAATCACCTGTTTCTCGACGTCTGGTTTGGGAGTCTCTTTTCTTGGACTTGAACACTGGTTTGAACACACCGTTTGAACACTCAAAGTCTCTGCAATCTCGTCTGTTTCGTTTGCTTGCATGCGTCTTCGTCTGTCTGAGCTGTAGTTCTCACCAATGGATCTGCTGATAATGATAACAGGATTTCTGTCCTTGGTGTTGTTTATTTCATTGTTATTTGCATCTTTCTCGAGATTGTGAGACAGTTTCTTCCTCATGTCCTCGAGGACTATCTCACGTGTCGGTGGATCCTCATGGGGAGTAGGTTTGCTTTTCCGGGCATCAATCAAAAGTGGGACGGGGATTTTCTGATCAGTTGCGTGGGCACTCTTTAATCTAGCCTCCTGCTCGAGTGTGCTCGGTTTCGCTGCCAGCTGGGATTTGGCTCGGTCGTGTTTCATGACGCTACTGCCGGGCCGGGAGCGACGGCTGCTCCCGGGGCGAGAGTGGCTGCTGCATGGTCGAGAAGACCCACCAGCAGGAGGTGCCGGGGTGAAAATAAGCGAGGCTGATTCAAGGTCGACAACCTCATCGACAGGACCACCATGGTTATTTGTTAGTGATGGACTTCCATCTGGAAAACCCCACCCTTTAGAAACGCGCATGCGTAGCAGATGATATCCAGCCGTCTCTGCGATTGGTCTATTCTGAGTAACAGCGTCCCTGATGGCCGACTCGGCGAATCCGCTGGATACCAGCGACGAAATGATACTCGCGTCAAGCTGCTCATTGGTGACTCTGTTGGGAAACTTTGAAGGATACAGTCTGCGCGTGTAGCCTCTGTTTATCCAGGGATGGCGCATGACGTCACGCAATGAGATTCTTTCATTCTCGTCAGCTGTGAGAAGTTTACCCAGTAGATCTTTACATTCTGGAGGAATAACGAACAAATAGCATCGAGAGTTATTAAAACGAAAACAACTTGTTGTGATTTACGGTCTCTATTATTTGATGAAGTTATAAACAGAGCTGGAATAAGACCTTATCTCATACGAACGGCAAAAAAAAAAGCAGGAAATTAGGCCTATTGTAAAGATTACGGTGAAACTGGTCTCACAAAACCCTACCCTACAGTCAGAACTGGGTATAATCTTACCGCGTGTGAGATACTGTGGTATGGTGCAGCCCTGCATAATCTTTGCGTGGAGTTTCGTCATGTTGGTTGGTGGATCGACTGTGAATGGAAGCTCTCCCGTAAGCATGGCGAACATGTTCACTCCTCTGCAAAAGATTATTTTTTCTTCTTCATTTGAATCGTAAATTACATGAGCAATAAATTGATTTTTTTATTCAGCCGTAACTTGATCAACTTTTTACCAGCATTACTATCGTCCTGATAAACATTTCTGTCTGAAAAAGAAACTTGGATTTCTTATTTCCATTGCCAAGACGATATAAGAACATGAACGCTCACAAATTATAGACAAGACACTAATGTATGAATTTACTATTTAAAACTAAGTCTCTGCTATGAAATAAAAAACCACTCCTATTATAAATTAAGACGTCACATTGCAACATGAGCTGTTAAAAAAGAAATAAAAACTTAAAAAAAAGAGGGGGAAAACTGACAATCGCTTTGTAAAGTTTCTCAGATGTATTTTGAATGACGACATGAAGGAGAGAATTGTCGAAGAAGTTGCATTAGCACGAAAGTGCCACACTCATTTTTTCAAAGAAAGTCACGGCGAAATCATTTTGAAAATGTTGTATTGGTCCTTCTATGCTTCCGTACATAAGTTCTAACATGTGGATGAATACATTTATGCATAAAATGTAAATATAGAAGTACAAACTCTCAACAAAATAAGTTATTTAGGCCCTACTTACATACTCCATACGTCCACAGCAGGTCCGTAGCTAGCATTACAGAAAATCTCCGGGGCGGCGTATGCTGGTGAACCACACTGAGTTTTCAGCAGTCCGTCTGAACCCATGATATTACTAAGTCCAAAATCTGGTATAAAAATATGCAAGAATGTGATGTGTGTTTATACAAATGGAAGAAGAAGAAAATTACTGAGAAGAAACACGATGACAATTCGCAAGTTAATCAAGAACTCCATATTTTTCGGTTTGGGAGTGACCCTGATTTTGGACCATAGGTCATACCCGGCTTGTTCTGGGTCAGTTTCAGTCGAAAAAAACGGACAATGGATGACATTAAAAATCATGTGAATTACTGATAATTTGTTTTATCAGTTTAGGCTTTTTTGCATAAAACCTTTTTCATTTAGCGTAACATAGTTTTGTTGTCATTTTATCTTGCATGTTTAATGTGTAAACATTTCAATTTTGGGTTTTAACAAACTGTCTTTTGAACCGAAACGCATACTACACTGGAAGTCTAAGCAGAAGTCTTCGCTGACCATGCAATATTCTATAATACTCACCTATTACTTTTAAATTCATATCTTCATCCAGGAGAAAGTTTTCGACTTTAATATCTCTGCAGAAGTAAAGACAAAACAATATGTTCACACACAAGTCGATTACATGATGTGTTTATTAACAGTAAAAAAACAAGGTTGTATTAATTTAATTACACAATCTTAAAGATAAGAATTAAGTCAAAGAAAAACTGTTTTTTAACACTGACCTGTGAACCACATCAGCCTGATGCATAAACTCTACAGCGGACACCAACTGCCGCATGAATTTCCTAGTTTCCCGCTCGCTTAATTTTTTCCTCTCGCATAGGTACTTCATGAAGGGACCTCCTTCCGCGAACTCCATAACCAAGTAGTAGTTGTTAGTAGTCTCTAAGACCTCGTAGAGGCGGATGATATTAGGGTGGCTCAGCCGTTGTAAGACCACCGCTTCACGGCGCAGATTCTTCCGGACGTACTCGCGTTTTGCTACAAGTTTCTTGTCGATGATCTTCATGGCAACCTGAAATACAAAATGTAAATCAAACTGAAATTTTGTTTGGACTTTGAAATGGTTTTCTCCGGTCGGACTCAACTGCGGTTTGAATTGGACTCGACCCGGCGAAGTCGACATAATAAACCTATGGCTTACAGAGTATATAGGCGTGACCAAACCTTACTATTTTCTTAGAATCAACATCAACAACAGCTATATTATACCTTTGCACATGTTTTTAGTTTACAAAAATATTAATAACCAACGAGTGAAATGTGCTCAAAGGAATATTTTAATTATTGCTGTAATTAAATGTAGAAAAAAAGAAAAAAAAATGTACAAAGGGTAGGCCTACACCTTTTTAAAAACCGAGGTGAAAACACAAACCAAATTTTTGACGGTGTTTCAAAAAACAGAAAACTGTAACTTAGAGCTTACCCTTTCTTCTGTATCGGTGTGAGTGCCCATCCGCACCTTACCGAACGACCCCTCACCAATGGTCTCCCCGACCACGTACCCGCCTACCCTTTTACGGACGGCAACTGCCGACTGGGACATCGTGCGGGAGTCAGAGCGTCGCAGAGCCGGGCGAGTTACGGGCCTTGGACCCCGGTCAACTTGGCTAGATCCGGGGACATTCGTCCCGTTCGCCATTTGCGGGTCCAAGTTTATGAATCAACTGAACAAGTTGGCATAGCCCTTCCCCAGCATAGCAACGTGACTAAGGTGCAGTTATATGCGGAGTGATCAATATGGCATGAATCGGGCGTATTGATCACTGAAATAATCAATGTAATCACCCTTTTGTAATCTTGCTAACAAGGTACCTCTAAGTAAGCAAAATCATTAGCACATAACTGTAATACATTGTGTAGTTACCTACAACTGGATACAATCATGTTCAAGGTAGTTTAAGGAGTATAACTGTTCACTCCCTCATCCTCCCTGAAGCAGAAAAACCCAAACCAACAAACCAACAAACCAACAAACCAACAAACCAACAAACAAGCAAGCAAGCAAGCAAACAAGCAAGCAAGCAAGCAAGCAAGCAAGCAAGCAAGCAAGCAAGCAAGCAAGCAAGCAAGCAAACAAGCAAGCAAGCAAGCAAGCAAGCAAGCAAGCAAGCAAGCAAGCAAGCAAGCAAGCAAGCAAGCAAGCAAGCAAACAAACAAACAAACAAACAAACAAACAACCCAACAAACAAACAAACAAACAAACAAACAAGTAGACAGACAAACAAAGAAACAAAGAAACAAAGAAACAAAGAAACAAACAGCACACCACAAGTAATACAAAAAGAAATAAAAACCAGATTATCTTAACTTCAGTTTTATTCTGTATTTTCTGCATCCTAAACTGTACATGTATTTACAACCTAGACCTGCCCCAAATTAAATTTTATTTCCACACCTCCTTACACCTCCTCAAAAACAGTTATCTGCTAAAAGTAGATTAACTGTCCAGTTTCTGGTTGCTTGGTGTACATCAAGTTAGCATGCTCAAGGCAGAAGTTTCTTCCAGCCTTTATGGTGTACATTGTTATGACTCAAAAAGAGTAAACATAAAAAAGCAGCAGTATTGTAACATTACAAGATGATGTACCTTATCTTGATTCAAAGAGAGTAAGCACACCAGCAACCAATTTTGCAAACATTACCAATGTTTCAATGCTTATCATGATTCAAAGAAAATTAGGCCACGAGCTGCAGGTTTGCCACTTTAACATCTATGTACGTTATCTTGATTCAAAGAGAGTACAGATGCCTGCTGTGGCAGGTTTTCAACATATAACAACGCTACCAATGATATACCTCAATGCCTTGTGAAAAATGTGTATGACTTTGCAAATTTGTTAAGCCCCACTCATATGTAGCCATACAGTTAAATCCCATTTACTTTGCCAAGAAACACAGCTGAAGTACCCAACATGACTATTGGTGATGTATTGTTTATCCACAGCATGGAACCAGCATTCCAAACAACAATGGACTTTTGGTGAGAAAGAAGTTATTGATTTTACCACTGAAGCAAAGGATTGGTAAAGTCCAAGTATCAACTAGTCATTAAATATTCATAACTAAGGAAATGGGTTGGACTGTGTGAGGGTCTGTGTGCCAATTAGGTGGAGATGTACTGTGGGGTTATGAATAAATTATGAATCAAGGTGTGTATGTGAGGGGGAGGGGTGGAGAGGGTAAAAGAGGGGGGTATTCAAACAATATATCACACTAGATCTGTCTACAGGCATGTATGCTTCATTCTTGAAAGGCCAAGGGCACCAAGGCATATTTCCTTGGTAAAGGACACCTCTATGACCAGTGGCCAATTTCACAGAGCTGCTTAAGCACAAAAAGTAGCTAAGCACAACAAAATTATGCTCACCAGAATAAGGTTACTGGCCAAACTACCATGTCACATGTACAATTTGTGACTGGTACCCTGCTCATTTCTGCTTAGCAGAAAATTGTTAAGCAATATTTTCTGCCTAAGCAGCTCTATGAAATTGGGTACTGATGCAAGTGCCTCCGTTGCCTCCGTGAAGCAACAGTCCTGTGTTTATACTGGGAATGATTTCACAAAGAACTAACAAGATTCATTTTGAGTTTTCACTGTCACTGTAGCGATTTGTATTGTGACTTCACCCACCTTAAAGTGAACTTTTAGTGTTTAATAAAACCAAACTCTCGCTGAACTACTGAATGAAGTAGGTTTGAAACTCTACATGGTGGAAGTGCCACCAGTATTCCATCCGATTCCATCAGAGTCCATAGGTTAAATGGTCGAATATACAAAATGCAGCTAGAATTGGATGGGTTCAGGAACACTGGGGTAACAGTGAATAGTCCTTACTATCAACTTTGCTCGGTTCCACTGCCGTCACGATGCTCTGTTACATCGGGTACTTGTTTATCCTCTGTCATATATTTCTCTTGTGCTGAAGCTGTCATAATCTCTAGTTAAGAAAACACATCATGTATTCTACAAGCAAAGGGATTAGCACCATGAACTTATTTTCTCCTGAAGACGAGCGGATTATACTGCTCGAAACGTCGAGACCACATCGGTTCTTTCCAGAGCCAACACTTCTCCCAAAAGAGATTTATCCACACCATTCAAACATCCCTTATGAGTGGATTTATTTATGTAGTTATTTTATTACACACCCAGTGTTGGAGTGTCCTGGCCGAGCGGTCTACTTCACCAAACTGAAGCTCTGGTGCTGTTGGCAGCAGAGGGTGGGTTCGAATCTCGGTCGTGGCACGTGTGTCCTTCAGCAAGGCACTTAACCATAATTGCTTTGTCCTTTGGATGGGACATATAACTACAACCCAGAACACTCATTGCAAAAAAGAAGGGGCTTGCCACTGTGTTTCTGGTGTGGTTTGGCAGCAAATTGTGCTATTGTGCTTCTCCAGTGGGCGCTTTGATGTTTCACATAATAATTCATTCTTAACAAATCCCTTACCAGCTTGTTTCTCTTTGTTCCAGCGCCTCGAGTACCTAATTATTGGTAGATACGTGCGCTATATAAGACTCAGGTATTATCCAACAGCACAAGCACCAATAACAAGTACAAGATGGTGAATAAATGTTAAGTTTGAGATGATGGAAGAAAACCCCAAATGGGGAATTCTGCGCATTTTGGTAGTAGAAACTGCAGGAGTACCTCACTCTATTTGTTAACCAGTTGGTGCTGGATGTCGTGTACCCGAGCCAATATTTTCTGAGCCAAACGGGTGACGTGAGTTTTGTATTTCTGTGTGAAATTCTGGAACAAAGGTCACCCGACATTTTATTTCGAAGCATGCACAGAGTATGCACTCACCGTGCTTTGGTTCAACCACACAGAGAGGACAGACGGTGCTAAATATGTCGCCAATTTTTGCCCATTAAGCGGGGGTTATTGTGTAGTCTCCAGCCTTGGTTACGGATTGCGGACCAATCCTCAGCCGTAGCTCACAGCCTAGGTTTTGCAATTCATGGTGCACTTATTTGACATTTTCTCGATAGAGAAAATAAAAAGCCTTGTACTTCAAAGAGAATCTTTGTTCTCTTGGCTTTGTCAAATCAAGGTTTCTTTGTGCCAGCCGTACTCTCAAACAAAAAAGATTCCGGCAATTCTGAAAAAATAATCCCATCAGTCTGGACAGGAAAAAAAATGGAAGATTCCCAGCGGGAACTGGTTAAGGGACAGTTCTTGTTTGGCAGAGAAAAATGTCAGCTGCTTGATCATAATTCTTGAGAATTTCTCAAAGGATATTTGAAGTATTCAAAATCAGCCCCCACTGCACATGACATCAGTGTCTGCATGCTGCGTTCCTCCACATCACCAAAGACGTAACCATTAGCTTTATCAATAACTTTAAGAACATCTAGAGTGCTTTCCCTGTCCTGTAACAAACAAACGAACAAACAAACAAATATAATATTAATGGGATGGAAGTTTACCAAACACTGATGTACCAATAATGATGAACAATAATCACTGAGCTGTGTATTATTATTAATTTGTTATTACGTCTTTCTGAAACCAAGGAATCTTCAAAAGTGCCTTGCACATTGACCCGTAGGCCTGAAGATACCTGTGTAGAGAAGATGATGAAGAAATGTCAGTTTTATAGAAATGTCAGTTTTACAGAGAAAACCCATGCAAAAAGGTACAGAATGAAAACCCAATCCACGCCACATGCAAGGTGCCAGTCTGAGTTTCAACCCAGGATCACAGAGGTGACAAGGCAGAGAAGAAACCACTGAGCCAACCTGTAGAAAGTCCAGGCACTGTGGCTCTTAAGAAAACAACTGTCTTGAGACACTAACCTGTATGTTGAGAGTGACAAATGAGACCAGGCTGTAGTCTTGGACCAGTCCAATCAAAGCTTCATTTAGCTTCTTGTATTTCTTTAAGAATTGATCGCCCTCCATGTACTGCAGAAGATATTGAAGGTCTAGAACCTCAGTGTAGAAGTCAAGGTTAAAAGCTGCAAGGGTGAAAACACATATAAAATAACTGCTCTGTGCAAACCGAAGTAAACTACCCAAGCATCACGGGTGTGATTGTACTTGTACAAAAGTGACAAATTATAAAACTTTATAGCAGTCTCTTCTTGGTGTTGAGATGATGATCAGGGAACTTCTACAAAGAGGATTTACAGACTCTCCACACCAACCTCGCTCCCATGGGCAGCGCGCCGTATCAATACCTCTCGTCTCTAACCCCTGGCAGGGAAGCACTGAAAAACAACGCTGATTGGCTCCCAAAAGTGACTGCTTCATACCCACGCTTGTTAAAGACTTTCGAGCGCTTGTAAGGCGATAGTACATGCAAGAACACGCCTTTCCAAGAATGAAATATCTGGGTTTCCATACTGACCCAGATATCCCTAACAGAGGTGCCCTTAGTAACAAACTGCCTTGCCCTTTACAAAAACACGCCCTTACAAGAACAAAGTATTAGACCTGCGTAACAATGGTTCCTGGGTTTCCATACTGACCTAACTTTTCCTCACACAGGTGCCCTTCAACTCACAAAAACTACATGGCCCTTTACAAAAAAAAAAAAAACGCCCTTACAAGAACACGCCCTAACAAGAATGCGTCTTTACAAGAACACTCCCTTACAAGGATGAAACATCAGGCCGGCATGACAATGGTTCCTGGGTCTCCACACTGACCCAAGATTTCACCCACAGAGGTGCCCTTATAGGCTTACTAACAAAAAGACTGCCTAGCACCTACGAGAATGAAGTTTCAAGCATGCACTGGAATGTTTCCTGAGTTTCAACACTGACCTAGCTTTCCATACTTCTCAAGGAGATCGATCTTGGAGAGTACATTGACATGCGGCAACTCCATCTGAAGCATTGTGGACAACGATGTGAGTAAGACAGAGATGAACTTGGAGGGCTCGCTGCAGTAGTGTGAATCCACAAGATGAACAGCAACAAGCTGAAGAATTACAGTCCATAAAAACAAAAAACATCATTCGAGGGGAAAAAAAAATCAAAGATGGAACCTACACACAATTCCTGAATTTGTGAACAAGAGTCCAATAGACTTTTATCATGGTACCACTACCTTGTTTTTCATACCAGACAAATCAGTGTAAACCAAACTGGGGCTGGAAGGGAAAATAGCCTGGCACCTTTCCAGTAAAATGAGAATCAATATTCAGTAATGCAATTTCCAAAAGAGGAGCAAGACTAAAGATGGTGGCAGAATTATATTGATCTTTATCATAGAGCTGCTTAACCAGACGATAGCGCTTAACAAAAGCAAAAGCAAGCAGGAAACCAGTTGCTCACCGTACATACATGTATGACATGTTTTTTTTGGATGGCAACCTTTTTCTGTGCTCAATTGTTCTGTGCTCGACAAATAAGCCCCGCCTACCTTAGCAATGGTGTGACTTTCTTGCCATGATTGCAGTGGTGGTTTGGTTGCGAACACACACACACACATGTATCGAATACACACACGTACATAGTTTTCAAGAACATTGTGGATTTAGTTTTGTTGCCTTTTGAACAGTGCCTTGAGTTCAAAGAACAATGCAGACAGGAACACTGTTAAACCACTTTTACACGGCGGTACAAGGACCATTGCTGTGGGATTTGCACCATGAGAATTACCCAAAATTTGAAACAAAACATAAGTTAGGTTGAGTGTCAGAACAATGGCGGCTGTTTGTTTACTTTGTTAACAGGTTTTTTAACGTGTCAGACTTTTGACAGACTTTCAGTGGCATTGTCAAGGCTGTGATTGGTCAATACGTTAGTAGGCGGGGCTTAATGGATAGGTCTATTGTTGTGCATAAGCAGCTCTATGAAATTTAACCCCGATCTTGACCATTCCCCTTCACAACTGACACTCTGTCAGTTCAAAGGAAGACTGCCAAGTTAAGCAGCATGGAATGTAGGAATATGTACAGAGAACGTTAAGGCCACATCAAGGCCATGTATGCATTAATACATCAGGTATGATTTCAGGAAATATGAATGCATACAATTTGACTAGATGTCACAACACTTCTGGGTTCTCTGTTTACGATTATTCCCAAATAGATCTTATAACCTCACATTATAATTCCATTTCTGCAGTAAAGCCACGATGTTCCTCATGGAGTTATGATGAGTGTAGAGCTCCACCTGACCTGGGCAATCAAACAGCACATACTGTCCTTTGAGAGCAGTCAATTGTGTTTTCAACCAGTCGACATTCTTCTCTAAGTACTCCATACAGTACACCAAGCCACCGTTTGGTCCTAGTTTCAACTTGTCCATCACATCAGAGACAGTGATCAGATCAGCAATGTCTACTGCAGCCTTGTATGGTAGGATATCATTTGCCGGGTCAAGATTAACCACAGCAACTTTGCGTCCTAAATTTGTTAGGAATTCCTTCATACCATTGCAATATGTGGTCTTGCCAGCACCGGGTGGTCCAATAACAACCTGGGCAAATGCCATAGTGCTTTGATCGTGATTAGTCAAGCTGTTTGAAATGTCTATACATTTCCGCCTTTCATCATTTCCTGAAAACAAAAAAACAAAGAGAGGTTAAATTATGACTTTTAAAGACTTGCACCATAAAACAACAAGTCTCCGCTATCGTCTCCACGAACCTCATAGAGTGACATGTACAAAATCCTATTCGAAACTTTCTGCCCTTCACGTTTACATGGCTACAGTTCTTTTTTGAAATCAGATCTCGCCAAAACTAGGCTATATGTGTTCTTTCAACTCTCATCGAGTGTTGCACGGGTCCAGAAAATCCACTCCGCAAACTAAAAGTTGTTAAAAAGTGATAAATTCTCACCGTAATTCAGATCCCATTCAAACAGTATTGCAACAAATATGGCGACCGGAGTTGCAAAATTAACTGGTATGCTGCTATGCGGTGCGCTGGTCCTATGGGCTAGTTTCGCGTACCAGTTAATTTTGCAACTCCGGTTGCCATGTTTGTTGCAATACTGTTTGAATGGGATCTGAGTTACGGTGAGAATTTATCACTTTTTAACAACTTTTAGTTTGCGGAGTGGATTTTCTGGACCCGTGCAACGCTCGATGAGAGTTGAAAGAACACATAGAGCCTAGTTTTGGCTACTCCTAGAACTATGAGGTTCGTTCCGCTATCGTCTCCACGAACCTCATAGAGTGACATGTACAAAATCCTATTCGAAACTTTCTGCCCTTCACATTTACATGGCTACAGTTAGGTAAAACCACAAAATTTTAGATTACATGTGATGGACCTGTGACCAGTCTAGTTGGAAAGGTCTCTTCGAATCGTTCATTTTGACACCAAGTTTGTAGGGATTGGTCGATGGGATGCCGAGTTACGTCAGGTCAAAGGTCATTTTGAGGGGTTAATATTTCCATACAAATAAAGTGTGACCCCCAGTGTATTAAAATGCACTATACAATGTGTACAGGTGTATTTTGGGTATGTTTACAGGAAATAAAATTGGAACCTAAAGTAAATAATACAATGAGAAAAGTTCAACCTATGATAAGAACAAGAGCAAAAACTTGACCTTTCTCAGACTCAAGGTCAATGATATAAGGTCAAACACTTGACCTTTATATGTCCAAAGGTCAAATAATTAAAGGTCAAAGGTCAAAGGTGACATTTACCCCAAAAGATTGGAAAAATTTGAGAAAATTTGCATATATCATCATCAGTGTACAAATATTAACAATCTGAAGTTCTATTTGAATAGTTTAAAGAGGCTGTGTTGTCATGATCACATCAAGTCTGTGGCTAGACATTGAATTTTGAACTCTATTTAAGTAATAATAGTAAAATGAAATAATTCTAATGACAGTTTCTGTCGTACCCTTGACGAATCACTAAAGTTAAACAGTAGCTCCAGTTGATTGATTTTATAGATTTGCCCCCTTACAATGATGCAGGTTATACTTACCAAGCTCCCTGACATGACAACTGCATGTACATGTATGTTTTGTTATGAAAGAAGATTCATTTCTCCAGAAACTAAATCTGACAAGACCTCCTCTGGAGTCAAAAAGTAGGGTTTGTCGTCTCCTTCGTATTCTAAGCGGAATTCACCCTTCGTTTTGGATACAATGATGCCTGCCCACCACATTTCCTCACCATTATCATCTGACCACTTCTGGGAGACTCTTCGACCAACCAAGTCATCAGGATGTTGTAACAAAGAGTATAATTCCTGTTTATCATCATCTATGGGGTCAGCGATCACCTGAAGAAGACCTTCCTTAAGCTGATCTATTGAACTCTTGGTAAATATAATTTTTTTGCTCTTTGACCTTAGGACTTTTACTCTGATATTGATTTGGGCTTTTAATGCAGCAAAAAGTTTGACCTTCCCCATGTGTTTGATGTTTTCCTCCATGTCATGATTTGTCATCCATATACCCCCAGACTCTAGGACATCTTCGATGAGGTGTTCTTGACGAACTCGTAATCTCTCCTCCCTCTCTGTGAGCTGTTTGCGCATATTTTCCAATCTTTCTTTCAGTCGAATTCTTCTTGTGATTTCTCTTGAACGATTTGCGGCTCTTACTTTTCTACCCAGTGAAATGGCTTCAATTATGTTTTTCTTCTTCTTTGCTCTAGATTGTGTGTTGAGCCAAGCCCTGGTCTTGTTGCATCTGAACATTGTCTTGGCTTCTATTTTACCCATGGTTGCATTGGGTGCTCGTCGGATATGTGCATCGACCATTGCAAATTTCCGTTCACCAGAGATGTTGTGCGATGTTGATGACCTTGCCTCTTCTTGAAGACGGGGTGAGGGGTCCCAGAAAACACCACCTGGTAGCTGGGTGTGAAGTTGTCTGCGGATTACCACCTCGATTGCCTCCAACAGTTTCTGCAGGAGAGACTCGGTAGCTCGCTCATCAACATCAGAGGTAAACTGGAGAAGTTGATGAAGATGTTTATCCTCCTTCAGAGGGATTGAGTCAAAGATGGATGATTTGCTGGCGATCATTTCACTTGGCTGACATTTCCAGCGTGTAAGGTTGGTTAATGCTTCATTGTAGAATTTGTTCATATCCAAGATCTTCAAGTCTTGACCTACCAGCCTCATCCATGGGCCAGTTACAAATTTCCCTATGAGTCCAAGTGCTCTCATTGGAGTATTGCAGCTTCCTTCCTTAAATGCATTAGAAACAGCAATTTGGAGACAATTTGAAGGATTATGAACTTTAAGAAAAAATTCCTGTATAGCTTTGGAGTAAGAGAATGCCAACATTGCATCAATAAAAAAAATGTTAAATCTGTTACCAACAAAGCGAAAGTATACAGCTGTCTTCTCATGAATCTCATCGGTATTAGTGTAGCCTTTCGAATGAAGAAACTCACGCAGATCTTTCCCACAACCACATCCGAGGTCATGAAACAGTTTGTCAACTGCTCTAAGTAAGGCATGTGTGTTGCTCTCTGATCCTTTTTTGTATGGCATTTGTTGATTTGTTTTTTGTTCTTCTTTGTTTTTTTCTTCAGAGCGAACGACTTTTTCACAGGCATGATAAAATGCATCCAGTGGATGCATACTGCATCTGAAGGAGTTTAAGTTTTGTCTCCCGATCGCCTCCTGAAGTTTTCTGTCTACCGAGTCATTTGTGATACATCTATCCGTCATGGTATTTTTTATTTTCCCAAGAAGCTGTTCCCCACAAATTTCCCTGATTGTTTCCACGTAGTCATCTGCTTTACCACCAATCTGCTCCCGCACTCCCAAGAGAAAGGTATCATCTGGTGAAGAAAGTTCTACTTCAGTGAGGTGGCCTTTGGCTTTGGTTGTCCCGTCATATTTAAGTGTAAGGTTAGAATGGCCAGCTAGTTGTTCTTTGATGTGAGACTCTGACAATGCTTTCATTTCGCTTGAAAATCTGTTTTGTGTTGAAACTGATGGGAGAGGTCCAAGCTTTTTTCCGGTGGTTGCTTCAACAACTGCTCTTATAGCACTGCTTGTATTCTTTTCAGACATACCGAGATCTTGCAGGTAGAATGACGCCTCCCTAATACTACTAGAGTATGATTTTCCATCTTTTGTCTCAATGAAGTCATCATCATTATCTAGTCTCTCCAACTGTTCGCTTTGCAGATAAATGACCGCAGCATTGGCTTTTTTGAGCAGCTGCAAATAATGATGGCATGATGCACACTTCTGTTGACGACTATTTTTTCTCTTGTGCAATTTTTGCCTTCTGAGGATGGCCCTTTTTTCAGCCCTGAGGCGTTGGACATTATTCTTCTGACGTTGAAGTTTTCTGCGAAGTTTCTCGGACTGAACAGTTTTTTTCAAGTTCGCGTACTTTGTTTTCCACAACTTAATTGAATTGTCCTTTCGCTTTAGTTTTTGTAGCACATTTTTTGCCTTTCCAACTTTTCCAACAATTGAATATATTTTGTTCAGCTGTTGTTTGCTGTCTTCAAGTTCCTTTTTTGTTTCTTGTATGATGCTGTTTTGATTGCTGATGATGTGATTTGCCCTGGCCAGATCGCTGTTTTCTTCTGCATTCTCAACCTGTTTGTTATGACCTGGTGGAATGTAGGCCTCTTCTAAGAAGGACTCCAGTCGTATTTTCCCACTTGGCCTGGACTTACTTTTTGAGAGTTTGACTCGTTTTAGTTTCAAGGATGAGAACGAAAACTTAAGGGCTTTACAATCCAATGAAGATAAATTGTAGATACCTTTCAATGATGTGATTACTTTACTAAATGTGTTGGGTGTGTTTTCTGCAGCTTGAAGTTGATTATTGATTTCTAAAATTAAACCGTTGTTGACTGACTGAGGATCGAGAGTGGGGAAAGTGTCAAGCCAATTTTGAGAGTTGAGGTGTAGTGAATCCGAGTATGGGCCCAAAGATGACATGATGATACACAAAGTGAAAGGTGATACTGATATTATTGAAAGCAAAATTAAAGCAAAGCAAAAAAAGGAGTCAGAGATTGGGGGTAAAGAACAATACAATAGCAGGTGGCAGTTTGTGCAGAAAAGCTAGAAGGCAAGCGGTTGATGGGTGTGGTGAGAGGTGAGCTTTAGGGTGCAAACAGATACTGTAGATTGGAGCCAAAAGAGTCTAGAATGAGCGGAAAAGAAAGGAGGCCAAACATTATTTTTTTCTCTTTAGTGTACGTAGGCTTCTTTGCATTCAGATGTGATATGTTCATAACTTTATACTTTTAAATAATTTGCATATGTTGTAGTATAAACAAAGCTTAAAATCTGAATAAATTTTAAAACAGGTGTGTATCCAAATGTTTAATTTAAAAAAAAAAAAAAAAAAAAAAAAAAAAAATTGCTATTTAAATCATGTTGTCTCTTCTTTTGTTTGCTTTGATTAACCATATTCAAAGTTATAATGACAAAATCCTGAAAACTATCGATTATATTTTAATTATAAGGATACCTTTTGGGGGCTTTTAAACTTAGAAAATTAATTATTAGCCAACTCAATGTTTTATTACTTTAAGTTCATTATTAATTATTATCCTAGTCCGTTATAATAATACCGGCTACCAGTTAATTCCTGCACAATTCTAAAAGCCATACCCATAACACAAGAGTAACGCCATTGGTGAGTGCTGTCGGGAACCAGCGCAACCAGTTGTGCGTCAACGTTTATAACCACTGATACGTCGCGGCAAACCGACTCTTCGGATCGCTTCGGTCCCCGGTAGCCCATACTGAACAAGTTCGCGCAGGAATGCGAAACAGTCTAACAGTTTATTTTTAAAAATGACTTGTTGGTTGAATCCTTAAGAAAATTCTATTGAGACAGCATTAAACTGCACAAAATCAGTAATTAACTATGCTCACCTCCGGGATCTGCTAAAACAATGGACTTTTCAAGGTTTTCTGATGAAAGATTTCGACAGTTTTACTTCTAAATGTTAAGTCAATCATGATATCAATAGAAAGAGCACATCGCCATCTTTAAATTAGATCCGGTAAGTTTTATGAATGAACCGATTGACAGTGTCTGAAACTAATATCACTTCGCCCATACGTCATGCGATTTTACAATGCACGAGTCAATGGGTCACAAGATCTCATTCACAAAAAACGTTAACGGACAAACAGCGCCCTCTAGCGGTTGTGGTGCTCGCTACTACAGTTCTTTTTTGTAATCAGATCTCGCCAAAACTAGGCTCTATGTGTTCTTTCAACAAAAACTGGTCAAAACTGCCCGTACCGTCGATAATATCAGTCTTGTGTCGTAACCCTCCGGTCTCCGACCGTCGGGAGGATGGAGGGTTACGATTATCGCAACTAGGCCAGAGTCAGAGACCAGACCACGACATCACTTCTGTGAGAGTGATTTTGCTCAGTCAGAGGTTCTGATTTCTTCACTAGCATTGAGTACTTGTAAACATAATCACAAGTGTGATTAAAACACGAGAAAAGAATGATTTTAATTTATAATTACCAAATTTATTTAGAAATAGCAGGCAACAAAACTCCACGAAGTCATCCCCTGGGCGCCGCCATTTTGTACATGCTTAGATTGTTCGTTAGTTCTTTACTCTAATAAGTTTGAAGGATAAACCATTGAAGACATTGGGTGAATTATGTTAAATCTGTAAATCTGCAATAATTTGACATAAAATTTGTAGAATAATTAAATTAAAAAAGACAGGAAAACAAAAACTAAGAATAATAAGAATAAAAAAATTGTGTTATTAAAACAAAACAAAAACACACTTTTAATTGTAAGTTGCTAATCTAAAGCAAATCTACCCCCTTCTGTCTTTTTTGAGTTGTTCCGGAAGTTCGGCGCGGGACATTCTGTTCTACTTTTAAGTAAAGGCGAAAGATGCAAACCACTTTGAAGCAACATTCTTGAAGTTATTTTAAGAAAATGAGAGTAAGTTGGCAAGAATAAATAAAGTATGTTTCTGTGAAGTCTGAAGATAGAGTAATAGGTAAGGCATGTAATGGTGAGGCTTAACCACCAAACTTAAAGTTAAACTACAGGCAGGAAAGTTTTCAAGTTCAAGTTTCTGGGTCAGTCACTAAATAAAATACTAATGACAATGTTAAATGTAATTCAGACCATTTCAGACATTGTCAATCAATCATCAATGTCAGTTCAGTCTACTCCCACAGCTAGACTCAGTAACTGGGGCGCTATACTCCTTTTTCTTGAAATTTTTGACATTATTGGACGTACTACTAGTACTACTACTAGTTCGATCGATAATGTCGAGAAAAAAAAAAGTTTAGCGCCCCAGTTACTGAATACTTTACTGGGTCTATCCCATGGCATAATGATGATCTCAGCCATTTTTATTAAAGTTGTATGTTGTGACAGTCATTGATACTATTATTAATCACATTACTGCTTCATAAACTACCAGTATTCTACTACAAAAGAGGTTTATTTTGAGTTGTGCACTACCGGCGTCAGACGACTATGTAGCCACTACCCGCCTGTTATTTTGTTTGTAATGTGGGCCTAAATGATAAATCACTGTAAAAAAAGGGTAAAGAACGTTGGAAAAGTGAGCATTTACATCTAGCCTTGCGAAATTTCAAATTGGCAAAGGAATCACACAGTTTTGGAAAGTAATTTCTTTGGATGATTCAGCTTCAAAACTTTGAAATTCTTGTGTTGAAAAGTTTGTGATCGCGGTCGTCTGGCCCAAATGTTCTGTCGCGCACCAGCGTAGTAGTACACATCTTGCTGGAACTGTCCTTACTGGCTTTATTCCGCCACTTGAAGGTCTCTGGAACAAACTCTGGAATATTTTTCACAGATTTCGAGAGAGAAAAAGCCTCGATCGAATAAACAAATGCGACAGTCATCACGTACCGTACCGCACTTTCCTATGGAGGACGTCGTGTTCGTTTACATTCAATACCCACAATAGGTCATGTGACGCGGGTACCGCAATCGGTCTATTATCTCTATTATGGTCATTGCCTTGGTGCCCCTTGAAATGTTCCAGTACAAATTTACACTTGCCTCATAGAGGTACCCTTTACTAAAGAAAAACTGCCTTACCCTTACAAGAATGGAGTATTACACCTGTAACTATTCAGCTAGTTTTATTGCCGTACCTTTCATTGTAGATTGATTTATTTTAAACTTGATTCTCTTTCAGGTACACAATGAATTTGCAGGTTCCAGAAGTTACTGCATTTCTTAAGGCCAGACATGTTCTAGTCCTTGAAGACTGGACAGTGGAGTGCCTGGACTGGCTCAAACAAGAGTACCAGGTAAGTGAGATGGGGTGGATGTAGGGTCTAAGTGATTGCTCAATACTCTGCTGGTATCTGTGTACAAACGGCCTAAACAAAATCAGGACTCACCCTTAACACTAGCCTGGCATACATTGTCTAGTAAAAACTGTTATGGGCTAGTAAACACCACTTCTCAACTTGCCCTGTGGGCTACTATAAAAACTGTGCAACTTACTTGTTTATAATGCTCATACTTCTTCCTTTTCAGATGCGAATAATACATTTTAGAAATAGGTTAATTGATTTTTGAGTGTGGGAGTGTAGCTTCATTTGACCCTTAAACTGGTTGTGATCGCTACCATTAGTATCAGGAAGATACATTTATGACAATACATGTTTAAAATTTGGGCAACAAGAACTTCCTGGGGGCAAGTAAAATGCACAGTTTACTAGCCCCTTGGGCTACTTTACAAAAAGCTTAAGCGCAAGGCCTGAAAATCAGAAACAAAAACTGATTTTGTGGAGCAGTTTTCTGTGACCCCCTGTGATGTTTGTGATTTATTTTGAGGCCATTAATTGTGCACATATACCAGCAAAGTATTGGGAATTCACTTTGGACCCTACATCCACTAGGGCCCAATTTCATGGCTCTGCTCACCGTGGAATTCTGCCCTTCTGGCTCATAGAATCGTGTACTTTACAGGGCATGGTAAGTGCAGAATTCTGTGGTTCTACTTTTTTTTCTTTGTAAAGCGCCCAAAGGCCCAAAAGGCGTATTGGGTGCTATATCAAGGACTTATAAGGGGCACTATCATTAGAAAATCTTAAAGTCTATGGGAAACTTTCCAAGGGGCACCAAGGCCAAGACCAAGGCAGCAGAGGCCATCACAGATTTCATCTGACAAACGTGACTACTCTTTTGTACAGCTGGACATCTGGTTAAAGAATTTTTATACTTTCAATCTGTTCTTTGGTCACACCCATGTTTTGAGCAAAATTATTATTTGTTCTCAAAATCAGGGTCAGAATGTCACTCCAGATGAGATGAAGCAGTATGTTTACGATCAGTGGCTAGATTCCGATCTCGAAGAAATCGCTGCACCATCTCTACCTCACAATATATCACAGCAGAAGAAGACACTTCTCTCCGGCAATTATGCTCTGCAGGTAAGAATCTATGCACAAACTGGAACACTCAAAGCACTTATTACTTAAATCCCAGGTATGCAGAGCTATGGTTGAATTATGAGATCCATTTATTTTAGCACCTTGGAAGGTTTTTCAAGGAGATGCGGCGCAATCTACAGCCAACCATGACAGAAACATCAGGGCTAACTGCTTTTCCTAATGATAAGTGTACTGGGTTCTTTTACAAGCGTCACACAACACACAAGACCTATAATTTTACGTCCCCTCCGAAGGAAAAAGCAAGTCTGGTTACTAGTGTCTTGCTCAAGGACACAAGCGCCAGGACAGAGACCCGAACCCACACTCGGACAACCACCTTAACGTGAGTCTGGTGCACTGGACTGTCGGCCATGACAGTCACAACACTTTCTTGCCAGGTAAAAAGGTTTTCCCCTTAGAAAATCATGGGTCGAGACCAGGGTAACTTGGGCTATGGCCAGCGTGTCAGCTGTGAAATTTCAGACCTTGCTTTCTATATACTTACTCATTTTGTTTCTGCCATTCAACCTGGGATTTAAAAAACCCCTCTGTTCAAGCGTATTGCCTCTCCCTACCTTGTCTTGATCTTGGGACTTTGCAGAATTGTTCACAAAGATTTTCCGACAGTATTACTCTTTTACAGTAAAAACATGTTTGTGGGTCATGTTTCCACCTCCTTATATGAGGGGAATGTGATTGTTTCTCTCATTACTTTCTTGACTGTTGTATTCCATCAGTAACAAGGCCCATCATGGCGTGTCATGGCGGAGTGGTTAAGTACACTGGACTCAAGCTCTGGTGTTTCTGATCAGCAGAGTGTGGGTTCCAGTCCCGGTCGTGACACTTGTGTCCTTCAGCAAGACACTTAACCATTATTGCTTTGTCCTTTGGATGGCATGTAAAGCCATAGGCCCCGTGTGTTGTATCAATATCAACACACGTAAAAGAACCTAAAAATACTTATCGCTAAGAGAAGGGGTTCGCCCTGGTGTTTCTGGCATGGTTAGTAGCTACAACTTGCTCCCACAAGTTGGTGGTGATGTTTCCGTGAGGACGCTTTGTCGACTATATGATACAGATACAGAAAAAGTACGTAAAAGTACCTAGAAACACTTATCGCTAAGAGAAGGGGTTCGCCCCGGTGTTTCTCGCGTGGTTAGTAGCTACAACTGGCTCCCACAAGTTGGTGTGATGTTTCCGTAAGGATGCTTTGCTGACTATGTGATACAAATACATATATTAACATGGGGCCAGAAACCCCACAACTGAACAAGTCCTGCAGAACGTCCAGATATACTTTTGCAAATTTACTAGTGTGTACTACTAACTTTAGAATTCTAAACAGTTCAGACAAGAACAAAATATTTTAGATCTTATAAAAGATGTTTGTGGTCCAGTAACAGTTCTGAGCGACACAACCTGTGATTAAGTGGAGATTTTCTTAAAATTTATGTCCCAAGTGTTCTTTCAAATTCTTTTTAGTCCTTTTTCTACTTCCAAAAATTGTCTAATTCTGTTATGCGTTATAATCACCAGTTTTAAATGTCTAGTGGTAAATGATTTTAAATGTTCTAAGTTTCATGTTATATTGAATTGCTGCACCGACAAGCTTCTTTCCATTTTTCTCCAAGTTTTAGAACTTTGTAGATAGCAGATACTGTTATTAATTGTTGATATTCCATTTATAATTGTTTAGATCAATTCATTGCAAGACGTCAGTATTCCTGCATATGGTCAGTTAGTCAAACTACAAGGGAAAGAGAATGAAAATGTTCTTGTGTGTGCAACGCAGCAGACCCAGCAAACTCAAAACAAGGTAGAAGTTTTGTAATTGTTGTCACTCAACAGAATGCTCACAAAAAAATTAAATAACAAGAATGATGACAAAACAGGGAGACTGCCAACAAGGGCTAGATAGTTCAGTTGGTAGAGAACCAGCATGTAAATCCGGAGGTTGCAGGTTTAAATCCTTGGAATTGAACCCATGACCGTCATTTAAGACCCTGCATTGTTGTGGCCGAGGGATACGCACGGCCGCGACCCTGCCGATCTTAAACAACCATTCAAGACCCCCTCAACATTCGTCACTCTGTATTAATTTGTCAAAACCAATGTCAGTTTTTTAAGACAGGCACGTATCTTCTGAGCTTACCAGTTGGTTACCTAATTTCATTTTTTTTAACCAATTTTCTTAATTGTAGTTTGAGCCCAAATCAAACCGGATGCTAATGCTACAATTGACTGATGGTCACCAGTCGTTAGAGGGCATGGAGTACCAGCCAATACCAGGTCTCAGTGTAGATACACCACCTGGTACTAAGGTAAATCACTGGTAACCAGTTGGTGCCGGGATTGTTCCATTTTTTTCCATCCAGTCTGATGGGATTATTTTCTTGGAATTCCCGGAATCATTTTCCATTGAGAGTACAGCTGGCACAAAGAAAAACTTGACTTGACAAAGCCAAGAGAGCAAAGATTCTCTTTATATAGTACCGAGATTTTTGTTTTCTTTATCAAGAAAATGTCAAATACATGCACCGTGAATTGCAAAGCCTCGGCCGTAAGCTACGGCATAGGATTGGTACTAAACCCAGAACCATGCTTGGATCCCGGTTCACTCTGACTAACCTCCATTGAGCTGAAATATAATGAATAAACAATATAAATATAATGAATAAACAATGCCGACACGATAATCGCTAGTGGGGACGAGAAAAAATTAACAAATTCCAGCGGCAACTGGTTAAGGGAAGCGGCATCACATTGTAAACCCTTAAAAATGGGTCTTATAATTCAAAAACTTAGTACGCCTGTCGTTAAAATAATAAGCGCTTTGACTTTAGAGACACCCATAGATAAAGCACTATAAGGACTGAGTATTATTGTAAGTACCAATCCTCCATAAAAACATTTTAATCTGGAATGCAGACGGGCAACCACCAATAAATCCATTCCAAATGCCTTTTCGTCACTGTTTGTCAGCAGATCTTGGTGTGTGGAACCGTGCAGTGTCGACTTGGTGTCCTTCTACTTACAGCTCAGAATGTCAAAGTTCTTGGTGGTGATGTAGAGACTTTATTAGAGACAAACTCAAAGCTCCAAATTCTGTCTAATGTTCTGTAAGTAAACACTTCAACTGGTAACTTTTGCACTGTGTGGTTGTAAGAGGAGATGGTAAACACAAACCTAGGTCAGTTTCGTACAAAAACGTATCAGGTACACCACAGGCAGGGTATGCCTTTGGTATTTGGAACCATATGTTTGTTTCAATCCTGTATAATTGTTGGGTTACGGGTCACAGTGCTAGTCACTTTTGAGGGTCCCTCGGTTTCATTACCAGAAAGATGTACAATAATGATGTTAATAACTTGTAATAACTTGGTGCTACTGTAAGCTTCTTGCTTGAAATTCCACCTCACAAAATTTGAAGTCCTACTCAGATGCGGAGAACCTCACTTATTTGTATCGTCACTATGCAAGTTTTGAAGTCTACTTATGAGTGATATTTCCATGCTGCAAATTTCTCAAAATTGTAAGTCTGCTTGTCACATACCACTTTATATCATGAAAACTGGAAGCTTGGAACAAAAAAAACCCACACAAACCAGTCAGTGTTGCACTTTTTGCCTTGAAAATGTTTGTATTCGGTTCTTTAAACACAGAGGAGTGAATGGGAGTCAAGTCAGCCAGCAGGAACCAGTTCAAACTGCATCAAACCGGCGAGAACCAGTCATTCAAGACACCATTGATCTCACAATGAACACCAACAGCAGTAATGACAATGCTCTTAGAAACAGGGGTACCAATCAAGGCAAGTTAATATCATTCCTCTCTCTTTCATCTCAAAAATACTACAGGCCTGAGATTGCTTCGCTCTTGAAAGGGCAAGGGTACCAAGGCATTTTCTTCTTGATAAAGGGCACCTCTATGAGGAAATTGTAAAATTTCTATTGGAACATTTCAAGGGCACCAAGGCGATGTCCAGGGGCAACGGAGGCAATTGCCTCCATGAAGTATCAGGCCTAGTACTATCTCATCTTATTTTAATTTATTTATTTCTGGAATCCATAAGTCTCTGTTAAGTAGAGTGGGTTCGAGTCCTGGTCTTGACACTCTTGTCATTAAGCGAGACACTTAACCATTATTGCTTTGTCCTTCAGATGGGACGTAAAGCCGTAGGTCCTGTGTGTTGTTTTAAAGGCGCCTGCTCGTCACCATTACTCGACGATTGTTTCTGTGGCAAAAAACGACCATGTACATGTACCTAGTTTACGTACAATGCATGCACCGGTCAAAGGTGATCTTTCGTGGCATGAATTTGTTTGTCGCGCGTTGACGAGTGGGTGTCTTAAAGAACTATTAATGCATGCTAAAGAACCCAGTACCTTTTCGCTAAGAGAAGGGGTTCACCCAAGTGTTACTAGCATGGTAGGCTGCAAGTGGCCACTGTGATTTAGATGCTGAACAGGCTTTGATGAGAATTGCCATAGATGTATATGTAGAAGACCTCTGTTCTCGAATGCTGGGGTCACGGAATTGAATCCTACCTGAGTAGTGTTAAGGGTAGAACCATGATATCATTCTGTATCCCCAGTGCAATGATTACACCCATTACATGAAAGTTATATATTTTCTTATACAGTATTATCCAGGATGAATGAGGCAGTGTTTGATGATGAAGCAGGATTCAGTGATGGCCTTGGCGGTGACCTCGATGCCTTAATGCTGAATGAAATCCAACAGATTGAAGAGATGGACAGGATACAACAAATGGCAAGCAGTGTAAGGCAATACACCATCGTGTCATTGGCTGTTTATGAAACACGACTTGGGCTTGGGCTTGGGCTTAGGCTCCATTGTTTATTTAGAAAACGTGTTAGAAAACGTGTGCTTTCCTTGCGGGGCTTCAAACAGGAGGACAGAGCCCAAGCCGGAGCCCAAGCCCAAGCCGTGGTTTCGTAAACGGACATAGTCTTGATTCCAAGACCATGGGTCCACTCGATCGTCCGAAGGTTCAATAATCCGAAGGTTTATTAGTTATCAAACTTTGTTTTACTTTTATTTTTTGGATTATCAAAATATTATATCAAATGCTTGGATTAATAAACCTTATTTGTTTTTCGGACAAATGACCCCTCAATTATGGGAAATTGTGTGTTCCGACTATCGAACATTCGGACTATTAAACCGTCAGATCATTGAGTGGCGCCCAGTGTTTTCACGTACACACAAAATATGTATTATAAATATGTACAATGTACTTGTATGTAATGAATAAACCACAGAGGGCGCTGTGCGCTTTATTTCCCGAGTTATGGATCCCACCATTGGAGAGGTTTCACGTGACGTCACCCGAGACATTTTTCTAATGCTGCGTGCACAACATACGCTGGAAATCATTCAGCAGACGACATGTCAGCCATTGACTTTGTACATGGCTGGACCCAACATGGCTGCGAAATGAACTTTTCCTGGGGTCACGCAACCTCTCTGTGAACAGCGTCCTCACAGCGCCCTCTTTGGTTTATTCATTACATACATGTACATTGTACATAATCCGTTTGTGAAAACACCATGGTCTGGAACCAAGACTAATCGTGTCACTGCTAACTAATCTCCCAAAATAGCATTTACATTATGTACGAGTTTGAAAGAACACTCATGTTGTATCTTGTTAGATATCCCAGTCTCCTGACGATGACCATAGCAGATTAGTTGAAATGTTGAGACTAATAATATCTCACTCCATGGCAAAGAAGATCATACGAGAAATCCCCTCGATCCACCAAGCGAAAGTAGAAGTAACTAAATTTTGTCCTATCAACTTTGACACAAGATATTGATCAAATGTACTAAATAAAAAAATGTCAGCTGTCTAACTTTCTAACAAGCAATTTATCTATTATTTGGTGCTGTCTGCATTAGGACTCATTTTGATGAAACTTTTCCAAAGTAAATATTTGAGTTTACATCCTAAAATACAATGTTGTAATTCTGTGTGGTCAAGGCTGATGAGGAGACCGAATGGCCAGCTGAGGATGAAATCGATGAGATGTGGTTAGAACAAGTGGAGCAGAATCTCAACGTCCAGGGACCCAGTCATCTCGATAAGGCCGTTCCGACTGCCTCCAATTCGTCAGTAGTTTCCTCAACCAGTAATCGTCAAGATGTCAAGAAAGTCCAGGAAGAGATCAATATTGCCCACCACAGTGTGACCAGGGCTGCTTCCCTCTCAAAACCGAAGAGAAGTTTCCCATTGGAAAGCAAAGTTCACATGAGCGAATGTAAAGAACAGACTGAAGTCAGACTGCAAGATAAGAAGACAGAAGTTAGTCTCTCTAAGCCAAGTGGAAACAATGTGCATCTAAAACAGGATGCGACACTGAATACTTTAAAAAAGGAACCTGAGTTGAAGAAACTTTCCACAGTTAAATCGGAGTTTGTTCCAGAAAGTCATAGCAGTGTCAGCTCTGTTTCTGCAAACTCAAATAAACTTGTAAGTGACAAAAGCCAGAACTCAACCATTCTGCCAGATTCTTTCGGGCATAAGTCAAGAATCAATACTGGCCAAACTTCAAATGCTGCGTGTTTGTCGAAGAAAGTCTCTCCGACCTGTACTAAAGTAGTTACTGATTTAAAGCAGTGGAATCAACAGGCAAGACCTGCACATCAAAAAGACCCCACCAGTTCCAGAAGCATTTATAGTCAAGACTTACAAACAGTTTCGGGAAAGCCAGCCCCAGTGGCGGGGATCGCTGCACGTATAACCAAAGAGCCCTCAGGCAAAGACACATCCAATCCGTCCATTTTAGCTACCGCATCATCTGCCGATACACCAAATTCTACCTCATGCTCAGAAGGGAGTGGGGCTGATGCATTTGAGAGCATAAGTTCTGCCAAACGAAGAAGATTCCATTCAAGTGAAGGTCAGTTATACTATGTTGGGTACTTGATTTTCAGAAGAATGAGTTAATAAAAATTAGTCTCCAATGGAAGACTTTTGTGACACTAGGTGGCAGCAGACTTACTGGGTGAAACCAATGGTTCTCAGAAATATGTGCATTTTAGTATCTTTGGTATGTAACTGAACCGTTCATACAGTGGTCACCCTGCCCTCCTTTAGTACCTATATGGTGCGTTTGATTAGCTTCCCCGGGTTGACCCAGGTCTGACCCCCAGTGCGTTTGAGTAGCTTTGACATCATTGTCGTGGCTCACCCGGGTCAGCCCCCAGTAACCTGCTTTTGGAGCAGGTTACCTGGAGATGACCCAAGTGCATGACGTCACAACAAAAGACTTCCTCAATGGCCCCCTTTTTTTGTTCTATTCAGCACTTTCAAGAAGTTTGACACACATTTTCACCCTGAAACAATGACTTTTTTGAGCATTTTGTAATTTTTGTATTTGTAAACGTGTACTCTTGTATTAAGCCGGGCTTGTAAAATAAATTAACGTTACAGTTCACCGCGGGAATAATTATTTTACGATCTTTTCGTGAATCATGAAGAGTTTCGGACGTAATGCTAACAATAAAAGTAGTTCCAATCAGCTGTCCCAAGATGCGTTGGTATGAATGCTAGGGGAAGTTGGCGCTTGGATGAGCAAAACCGGTTCGACCCAGGCAAGCTAATCGAACACACCCATAAATGCATGTTATAGTGTCTTTACTAATTTGGCTTAAAAAACCCAGTTCTATTGATTCTGCCCATCAGAATTTGAGTTCATTGCACTAGACATCTTAATAAGCATCCCAACTCTCAATGATGCAGACCTTTAGATTTAAAACCACTTATATTAAACCTCAAAGAAGTTGTGTGTTTTTTACTATTTTCAAGGTGTTGTCACTGAAAGTTCTCCCATGGTCACATTGTCATCCGTCATGTCCAGGATTCAAGCTCAGGAAAGCTTCACATTCAATATCAAGGTAACGTAAGACTGGTCACACTATAATGGAGCTGGTAGGCACAACAAATTAGTTGCTAAGCATTGAAGAGTCTTGTTTAGCAGTAACAGGTTACCAGCCAAAGTTTGATAAATTTATTATTGCAACTGGTGCTCTGTTAACTTTTTGATTAACCAGTTGGCACCAGCTGACGTGTATCCACAAAAATATTTTTCGAGCCAGCAAACGGGCGATGTTGAAACACGCCACTGTGTAAAATCGGAATACCGGAACAAAGGTCGCCTGGACATTCCACTGCTGAGCATGCACACAGCACGCATACGCCGTGTAATGCTTTGTTTCACCCATACAAACAGGACAGATGGTACCCAGTGTTTCGGCAATTCTTGGCTGTTGGGCAGGCATTATTATGTAATCCCCGATTCCAGACTGTGTCCTTTTGTTCCAGAAAGAGGATCATGAGACATAGAGAGGCTTCCACTATTGTTCGTTCATTGTATTTCGGCTCAATGGAGGTGAGTCAGAGTGAACCAGGGAAACCAGTCTTTGATCCGGTTTTACCACCAATCGTAAGCCGTGCCACATGGCAGAGGTTTTGCAAATCACGGTGCAGGACTTTGACATTTTCTCGGTAGAGAAAACAAAAATCACTGAGCAATAAAGAGAATTTTTGTTCTCTTGGCTTTGTCATGTCAAGATTGCTTTGTGCCAGCGGTACTTTCAAAGAAAAATAATTCCGGCAATTCCAAGAAAATAATCCTGTCGGGCAAGTCGGGAGAAAATGGAAGAATCCCGGCGGCAGCTGGAAAGTTACTGAACAATATTTTCTTCTCAACAGCTTAATAAAATTGAGACATATCCTGTGACTTGTCAGGATCTTTCCTGATTTCAGGACTATCACAAAATTCTCTTTACCTCCAAACTGTCTTGAAAAATATGACTGGTCTTTTATACGGTGATGTAGACAGTCTCTGTCAATTCAAATGCTTAATTTTTTAACTAGTATTTCCCCTGCCCATTCAAAACTTGAGGCAGCTCACCTTGCTACTTTCAGTAACAACCTTGCTCGTTTATTGCCAATGTCCCCGTGAAGATTTGCTCATTTATGAGCTTGTGAATGGGATTGTGTTATATATAACACTTAAACAACTTTAAAACATATTATTTGTAATGTTTTGCCCATACACCGATGTGTGTTTTAAAAGCACTGTATACTCAGTACTTTCCCGAGTCCTGTGAAAAAAATTCACAGGCATTTTCCTCGTGTGGGATTCGAACCGATGACCCCGCCATTCTAGAGCAGATGTTATACCAACTAGACTACCGAGACTGCCCGGTAGCTAGAGGCAGTTCGAATCCTATCAGCAGCAGGTACCGCAACCATTATGATAGATGTTAATTTTTGCATCGGGGATAAAGAATATTATTTGTTATGTTTTACCCATACACCGATGTGTGTTTGGCCCTGTATACTCAGTACTTTCCCGAGTTCTGTGAAAAAAACCCACAGGCATTTTCCTCGGGTGGGATTCGAACCCACGATTCAAATCCCACCCAAGGAAAATGCCTGTGATTTTTTTTTCACAGGACTCGGGGAAAGTACTGAGTATACACAGTGCTTAACACACATCGGTGTATGGGTAAAACATTACAAATAATATTCTTTATCCCCGATGCAAAAATTAACATCTGTCAACTTTAAAATAACCATAGCAATCAAAACAACTTGACCGTCCTACCCATCCCCTACAGGGCTTTGTTATCACCCTTCTGTCCCCATTGTCCCGCAAGGATGGCTACTGGAGCATCTTGGCAAAGATCAGCGACAAAACGGCATCAGTGGATGTAGAGCTGTCTAATGAGGTCAGTACTAACTGTGGTCAATTTCAAAATACGAGTACAAAGGGACAAATACAAATTTCAGAATGTTTGTTTAAATGTACAAACGTTCGTTTAAACGATCAAACATTCCAACACTGCTTCAAAACAACAACATGCTTCAAGTCTTATTGTTTAAGTCCTAACGTCCACTTCAGATTTCGGGCCAGAAGTTTCATTCTTGTACCGACAACCACAGATCAGTTCAGCTAGAATAAAAAGCAAAAAAATAGTTAATGGCATCACGTTTCGACCCTAGCAGAGTTGTCTCAAAGGCTAAAATGTTTGCAACATCTAGTTTTACTTTTTCTAGAATAAAAAGAGTACGATTCCTAGAATATCGGTATGTTTGTACGAACATTATCCAGGGGTATCAAAGCTAGGCTAAGTCGCTGTTGAATTCCAGGCCTGCATCAAGGTAACAATTTACAGGAAAGCTTGTAACAATTGATCGAGTTTAGGCCACATCCATTTGAAGTGGCTTCTGTTATGGCTTTGTCGTAGGTTGCAGCGGCAATTTTGATGAACAGGCCTTTTCAGCGATCTGGCCACAGCCAATACCAAGCTGTTATCTGCACTTTGTGTGACCCAACATTTACATGAAATAAGAAAACTGAACGTTTAAGCACCATCGGTCATTCAAGTCACAAAAAAATAGTTGTAGAAACATCACTGTTTTCAATCATCAGATTGCTGACTCGTGAGATCAAAGTTAGTTGTTTTACCCATTTCTCAAAAACTGTAGCATTTTCCGCAAAAATACTTCAAGAGAAGTTTTCCACCATAATCATCTTTATACCATGTAAGTTAGGTATAAATCCGTGAACATTTATTTTTACAGTCTTACCAATGTCATACACACCCTTTAATTCAAACACAGCCTTACTGATTTCATGAGCAAGATCAGAAAACTAACTTTTTATGATAGTGATCTCTTCACCTTTCCTTGTAAATTTCAGGTACTCACTCAGCTGATTGGATTTTCCGTTCCAGAAATGACAGTAAGTTTGAAATAATAATATAATTGGGGTTGTTTTAAAGGAGCAGCACAAACCCTCACATAAAACAGGGGTGTGAGAATTCAGCTTTTAAGCTGATTTCAGCTTTTTTTGTTCAGTTTTTTACTCTGAAGTTCAGCTTTTTTGTACACCTGCTCTGTACAAAACTATGGGAACTTTTTAAATTTCAGCTTTTTGCTAGCTTTTTCAGCTTTTTTTGTTTGTGGCCACTCACACCCCTGATAAAAGGAGGTTTTGATTGATAAATCGTTGGCCTCTGTCATGAATCTGTATACCATTAAGCAGATTCATATACTTAAGTGTCGTCCTTGCGATGACACTGAACAATCGGCGACTGACTTTTCAGGATGATGGTGCGCCTGAACTAAAACCGTTGGGAACATATCAGTCACCGATCGTTTACGTATAACTTTGATAATATTAAGACGGTCTGCATCAGTCGCCGTCAGAAAAAAGTCAACAGTCACAAGAGTAGAACAATTTCTACTTCTGCGACGTGTTCCGGACAGGTGCGGAATCAATCGCAGTCGACCTGTGTGTCGTTGCGACGTCGTGCGTCCATACAAGTTGCTGCTAGTCAATTTGCGTGCGGAAAAGTAAGAAACAAATTGGCTGCTGCTGAATGGATTAGCAAATAACATTACAATTGATAATGTTTCATTTTAAAATCCTTTTGAAAGAAAAATATTAGTTAAATACACACTTTATCTCTGACCTTTCCGTCAAAATGTATGTCATCTTATTGGATTATTGGAAAAAGTCACGTGATCGCAATTGTATCTACAACACGGAATCATTGTCGCTGATCGATTATGGATGACATGAGCTTGGTTTTGCCAGGGTGACGCTTGTTCCCAACATTCACATGATTTCTCAGTTATAGTGACCGAAACGTTAATTTTCTGCTTAATCTCTGACGGTTCCGTCACAGCGCAAGAAAAACACAGATCGACTTGAGGGCGGCTTTAGTCTAAAGTAATTGAGAACAGTTCAGGTTTTAACCAAGCTTATCTTTTTCTTTCAAATAAACAAATAAAGAGGAACTAACAAATTTGAGTTTAATTCCTTGTGCAGCAAATGAAGAAATCTTTGAAATCATTGGAGGCAACTAAAGCAAAGGATGTAGAGACAAAACTACGCCAGGTAAGGCCATAATCAAGCGTGTAACTTTTTAGCTGATCAAATGAGTCCGTCTTTTTTCTTCTTGTTTAATGCCATTAAAACCTAACAAACACTGAACAAAGTTTTTGCTAGTCAGTTTCATCTTTTTTTTCCGAAAAAAAAGTTGCATGTCTGTATTATAAAAATGTGAAAAGATGCATTTTAACTAGTTGCCGCTGGATGGCGTTTTGTGACGTTACTAATTTCCGAGCCAGCAAACGGGTGACGTCAGTTTAGTATTTTTGTGTGAGATTTGAAGCCCAGAACAAAAGTCGCCGGGACATTCCACTACTGAGCGTGCACAGAGCCTACACTCGCTGTGTAACACTTCATTTCACCCACACAAACAAGACAGATGGAGCTGAAACTTATGCCGAATTAGTGTCCATAATGCGGGGGTAATTGTGTAAGCCCCAATTCAAGACCTCTGTCCTTTTGTTCCAAGAAGAGGATTACGTGACATCCAGAGGCTTCAACCATTGTTTATTCATTGTATTTTGGCTCAATGGAGGTAAGTTAGAATGAAACAGAATGACCAGCCATGGTTCCGGGTTTAGTACCAATCCTGTGCGGTAGCTTAGGGCTAGGGCTGAGGTTTTCCAATTCACGGTGCGTGAATTTGACATTTTCTCGATAGAGAATCTAAAAATCTTGGTGCTTCAAAGAGATTCTTTTTTCTCTTGTGGCTTTATCAAGTCAGAGTTTCTTTGTGCCAGCATTACTGTAAAAAAAGAAGAAGAAATATCAGTTTTAGATGAGGGAGGAAAACCCCAAACAGGGAAAACCCACGCAATCAGGTAGGGACTGAAAACCCAATCCACATGCAAGGCTCCAGTCCGGGATCCGAACCGGTGTCCACAGAGGTGAATGGCAGGGAAAGAAAACACTGAGCCAACCTGAATGCCCAAGTTTTTGATTTTATGCTCACCATAATTCTCTCACCATATACGCCAACTCGCAATCTTCGCTCCACAAACCAACTTCTTTTAACTGTCCCTAAAACAAGCACTTCCAACGGTGATCGTGCCTTTTCTGTAGCTGCACCCACTCTCTGGAACTCTCTTCCATTAAATATCCGATCTACAGAGTCTCTGGACATTTTCAAAACATTGCTTAAAACTCACCTGTTCAATATTTTTTACAATTGACTTTCTGTGTATTATTTTTAACCACTTTTTTGACTATGCGTTTATGTCAATCTGTTTTTTCTTTTCTTTCTTAGCTACGTACTTTGTAATCTTTTTTTTGTTACTCTCTACATTATTTGTTTGTACTTTTTGTTTTCAAGCGCCTCGGAATATGTTAAGTCATAGATAGATGGCGCTTTACAAGTTTTGATTATTATTATTTATTATTATGCTAGGACATTTTGCTAAAAATATAAATGTATTTAACTGTGGTTGTTTCACAACTAAACAACTGCTGGTCCAAAGCCATTTGCGAGATAGAAGATTGAATAATGTCTGGTACAATGACTTAAATTGGATTTCCCAGACTAAAGACAGTGTTGGTACATCACATGGTTCAGGGCAAGCTTTTGTGTAGCAAACTCTAGATAGGCCGAGCCTGGTACCATTGTGCCATACACATTCATTCAGACTTGTGTATGGGTGTTCACTCGTAACTACACGCAAATTTGCCACGAGTCATGTGACATAGCAACTGTGTCTAGTCTGTGGAATTCAAATTAAAGCTGTCATTTGCAACTGAGCAAGTCATTGTAGCAGAAATTGTTCAAATCTAACTCGCAAATGGCTAATTTAATTGAGCTTAGCAGGAAATGTTGCTTTGCAAAGCTAACTGCTGAGCAAAGGTTTACAAGGCACCAGTTGCTTCACACTTCATTAGCAGCTTGGCTGGTAACCTAATTCTGCTGAGCAACATTTTAAATACTTAGCATTTTTCTTTGGATCTATAAAATTAACTCTAATCTTTATTCACCTTATCAATTTCTTTTTTAAGTTTATATATCTTTTCTCTTTTGGATTCATTAGGGTTTGGCACAGTGCCAGAAATCGTTGATTGATATGCACTGCCCGATGACCATCAAAGTGTGTTTGGATCAAGAGCGCCCTCTGGTGACCACGGTGGGAAAGACAAATCCAGAAGACATAGCAACCAATTTCAGAGAAGTCTAGAAGCAGTGATTGACCAGAATAGACTGCAAGTATTGCGTGTATTTGAACATTTTTGGGACCATTTTGGCCCTACACACATTGCCGTAACATGTTAAGGAAACAAATTCATGCGCTTTAACGGGCCCTGATGTTAGCTGGCAAGAATGATCTCACAGTAAACGGACCTAATTAATCAGTACATCATGAATGATTATGTGAATTGATCAAAGATTCATCGGAAACTTTTTACATGGAAACATTGCACTTTACAAACAATTATGTAAGATATTTTGTCTCACTTTTGGTCCTTTTGGAGAAAGTGTGAGAAGTTGAGGTTGAAATGGATAGCCATTTCTTTTTCACCCAATAGTTGAAGCAAATTAGTGGGAAAATGTTCAGTTCATAATGTCAACATCAGATGTTGGCCAAAAACTAATTCCAGCGAGTAAATAGACTGGTTCCCTGTTCCTACATCGTTTTCGTTCTGACTGAATATAGGGACCGGTAGCGGGTAATGAAAATTAGCATAAACCTGGCAGATTTCTGCCAGGTATATGCTAATTAGAATTAGCATATATGTCTATGTAATCCCATAATGCAATGTAGCCTTGAACAAAACGTGATGGACAGCTAGTTAAGATGTTCTCCTAAAGTTAGCTTGAATTTTGATGTTGAAGGTTGGTTCACTATAATGTCCGGGTGAAGGGTTACGATGCACACCTGTCAAACAACATGCACACGTCACAAACGTCATCTCTGAAACTAGAAAATTATTACTGCGCCCGCGCAATTGAGGGCCTATCAAAAGTGCCATATCGGTAGTAGCTACCGGTCCCTATATACAGACAGAAGAGAACGATGTAGGGACCAGGAACCAGTCTAGCGAGTAAAGGACTAAAGATACAATGCGTATGCCTGGCTATGGTTGGAGGTGGGATTCGAACTGCAGTCCATAGATGTGAAAAGAGGGAAAATACCACCGCAAAAAAGTGTAGTCTCCATTTGTGTTGTACCAGTATGAATCTATATAAACAAGGACCTTCTAAATTGAAAATAAAACAAACACAAGCTGTATGTCTGGCAGGATTTGAACCTAGTCCACAGAGATAAAAACCAAGGATTGAATCTTCCCACCAACTGGATTGCAATAAACATGATACCAATTGGAATTTGTCCTTAACCAGTAGCCGCTAGATGAAGTGTATACACGCAGATTTCTCCCTGCCTGGAAACTGAAGTGGTGTACGGACCACCCGACATTCTACTGCTGAGTGTGCACAGACCATGCACACGTCGTTTAACGCTTCGTTTCACCCACCCAAAGACAAAACATTGTCTTTAATATTTCCGGTGGCAACTGGTTAAAGAACTCACAGAGGTGAAAGGGCAAGACCGCTAAGCCAACCTGAACAGAGCAATCTGTTCTGAAGCTCCTCGTGTTATGTTACAAGTAACCCATGACTTGATAGACAGCTAATAATATCGGAAAATTGTTTTCAATGTAAAGTGTAATGTAAAGTGTATGGTTAATCTTCTCTAACATCACCAATGGCGGACCAAGCACCAGCCGGTGATCGTGGCGGTTTTCGCGGTGGCTTTGGGTCAGGAGGGCGTGGCAGGGGCCGCGGTCGTGGACGTGGCCGTGGGCGTGGTAGGGGCCGTGGTAAGCCCGATGACAAGGAGTGGGTTCCAGTAACAAAACTGGGCCGACTTGTCAAGGATCTCAAGATAAAGTCTCTTGAGGAAATCTATACATTTTCCCTGCCGATTAAGGAAGCTGAAATCATTGATTTCTTCCTTGGAACTGCCCTAAAGGATGAGGTACTCAAGATTATGCCCGTACAGAAACAGACCCGAGCTGGACAGCGAACCCGATTCAAGGCATTCGTTGCGATTGGAGATCACGCAGGACATATAGGTCTTGGTGTGAAGTGCTCTAAAGAGGTGGCTACGGCCATCCGAGGGGCTATTATCTTGGCCAAGTTGTCGGTCATCCCAGTACGACGAGGCTACTGGGGAAACAAGATCGGCAAGCCCCACACCGTGCCCTGCAAGGTGACAGGAAAGTGTGGGAGTGTCCTGGTGCGGTTGATCCCTGCACCACGTGGGACCGGTGTTGTCAGTGCACCAGTGCCCAAGAAACTGCTGCATATGGCAGGTATAGAGGACTGTTATACCAGTGCCTGCGGTTCGACATCAACCCTTGGAAACTTCGCAAAGGCAACTTTCCAAGCGATATCGAAGACTTACAGCTACCTGACACCAGACATGTGGAAGGAGACAGTCTTCACCAAGTCGCCGTTCCAGGAGTTCACAGATCACTTGGCCAAGACCTACAAGCCTGTGCAGCCAGCAGCGGCTCCACAGCAAGCATTCTAAACCCAGGCGACAGTGCTCCCTGGTCTAGCGCTTCGGCCTAGTTTTCGGGACGAGACGTCCCAGGCCACTATGACTGCAGTTTGGTTGAGGAAGCCTGCATGCTGTTTTTATTTTTTATCATAATTATATCTAAAATTTATTAATTTCTCACAAACCTGAACTGTTCTCATACACTATTTTATGAAGCTAGGCTCATTGGCTGTATTTCTTTGAGAAATGACCTACATGTATTTCGTTGATGCTTAACATCTGATAAAAATGTGCTGCTTACTATATATTTGTTAAATAAATGTTATGGGAAACGATTTGATTTCTCGGTTAGTCCTTGTCTGTCTTCAAAAAAGCAGGGATGAGATTTTTCTGGATTTTACAAAATTATTATGGAATTTTGTTTACAAAAAATAAAAAGTATAGATATAAATTAAATGTCATTTACATACATCCAGGCCCAAATCAATTTGTGATAGAAGTTCCGGACCATCTCCCTAATAAATAGCAATTGGCTGCGGCCATTAACTGTAAGAGTACATTATTTTTCCCGCGTTTCTATGCATTGTGCATTTCAAATAAAGTTTAAAAGTTTGTGCTTTTTTGTGACTTTAAAAGGACTTGTGAAAAATTTGATGAACTTTTGATTTGAACCTACAGAATTGCAGCCTCACATGCTGAGCATAAGTCCGTTTATCATTTTTAATGAACTTAAACAAGAACACGAGTTTTCCCCCACGAAGTTTGGGTTCTTTGTTCAACCCATCATATCAGAATTGTTTTCTTCTAAGAGGACAAACTAAGCCTCAATTCAAAAGAAAAACTTTTTATTTTGGTTAAAGAACATTTATATTTCTTAAAGTAGAGAGAATACGTTGGACTTGCTTTGACCCCAAAATGAATAAACAATAATAAAAATTAAAACATTTTTTGTTTTAAGGTAACACATTGGCCTTGGGGCTGCACGCTCTTCCCATGTAAAAAATGTATGGCTAGTATCGCCGAGTGAAATGTATTGAAAATTAAAACTTATTTAAAATTTATTTCAGTTATTGTCAATGAAAAGTATGGAATTATTAATGTTTTCAGTGACGAAGGTGTTTGTATTTTGGTGTTTGTGTTTGTAATTTGTCAATAGAATAGTGTGCATTTTTAGACCGATCCATTAAGCTCCGCCCCTTACGTGTTGACCAATCACAGCCTTGGCTACGCCACCGAAAGTTAGACACGGGGATGGAAAATGTAAACAATGTGTACGCATAGTTACAGCTTCCTCCGTGCATAGCTCCATGGTTACAGGTGCTCGTTCATGTCGTGCAGCACTGATCCCCATAGAGATCAGGGCGTGCAGTGTGGCATTGAAGAGGTGCACATTGCACTGCCCACGTGTGTACAGTGGCGATGTAGCCAATGCTGTGATTGGTCAATATGTTGGGGGCGGGGTGTACTTCACACGTGCCGGCTCCAAACAGATGGAAGACACCATTGCAAATGCATTGGCTAACGCTTACAGGGCGCTCGTTCATGTCGTGCAGTGTGGCATTGAAGAGATGCTCATTGCGCTGCCCACGTGTGTACCGTGGCGATGTAGCCAATGCTGTGATTGGTCAATATGTTGGGGGCGGGGTGTACTTTACACGTGCCGGCTCCAAACAGATGGAAGACGCCATTGCAATTGCATTGGCTAACGCTTACAGGGCGCTCGTTCATGTCGTGCAGTGTGGCATTGAAGAGATGCACATTGCGCTGCCCACGTGTGTACCGTGGCGATGTAGCCAATGCTGTGATTGGTCAATATGTTGGGGGCGGGGTGTACTTCACACGTGCCGGCTCCAAACACATCGGAGGACACCATTGCAAATGCATTGGCTAACATTTACAGTGCGCTCGTTCATGTCGTGCAGTGTGGCATTGAAGAGATGCACATTGCGCTGCTACGTGTACTACAGTGGTGATATAGCTATTGATTGGTCAATATGTTTAGGGGGCAGGGCACAATGATCGGTCTATCCTGTTGGTACTTTGATCTCCATTAATACTGATCAATGTGTCGGTAAGTCTAACGTCATTACAGCATAAACCACGCCCACTCCACACATGTGAGCTCCAAACACAGTCATCAGAAGCCCCATTGCAGATGCATTGGCTAACATTTTCTCCAACGATACGCAAAAACAAGATAGGTGATTGTATTCAACACATGTGTTGTGCAACCACTAAATCTTCTTAGAAATGTCCTCTTTTAAGAAATTTGTCTAACTGTAAAAAACAGGGTTTTAGGTTAGATTACACACAAACCAATGCCAGCTTTGGAACCGGCAATGTTTCAGTGAATGTGACTTACCAACAGGATTGTTGGCAACTTCAGCAGACGATAATAAAATTGCAAAAAAGTGACCACAAAAAGTACAGCCCGCCCTCATGAGTTTCGTGAGCAAAATAGAGCAGACGATAATGAAATTGCAAAAAAATGTGACCGCTAAAAGTACAGCCCGCCCTCATGAGTTTCATGTGCAAAATTGACAACCTAACCTTTGACCGAAAAATACACGTGCGAACTGTGTTGAAATAATACATCGCGGTGGTGGTTAGTGTGGAATTAATTCCAGACGGAACTTCTTCAGAAAAGTTCCCGACGAAATCGTTTTAATTTATCTCTTTTGATAGAAATTAGAATACACACAACAAATGTTATGCAAAGATGAATGAGTTTCGGTGGGACATTACGTCAAGTCTCGGTAGACTTGTGTCTGCCATTTCACAACCAACACTAATTTCGTACTGCCAAGAATTGCTCGCAAAACAGGTAAGATAAGATTTAGAATAGGAATGCTCAGCTCATAATCATTACATTTACATCTTGAAAAGTGGCGTAACTAGATATTTTCATTTGGGGGAAGAGGCAGGGGCAAAGACATAATTGGTGGGGGGTGGGGTGTTTTTTTTTACAAATTACAAGATCTCGACAAATCAGCAGAGACCCATGCCATGCTACTGTTTTGAACTTGAGACATTTAATGACATTGCAACTGTGATGTAACCTAATAATCTAATACTAATAATCATAACTAGTTCACATTTGTCGATAACGTTTGTTAACATTATGCACAAAATCCATTGTGGTTGTATGTGATACAAACTTGATTCACTGAACAAACTGTTAAGTGTTATGATATCAAGAGAAAATAAGGTAGGGCATCCCAATAGACCGATTGCATGACCCATGTCACGTGACATATTGTGGGTATTAAATGTAAACAAACACGACATCCTCCATAGGAAAGTGCGGTACGGTATGATTGTTGCATTTGCTTATTCCATCGAGGCTTTTTTTTTTAAATCTGTGAAAAATATTCCAGAGTTTGTACCAGAGACCTTCGAGTGGCTGAATAAAGCCAGTAAGGACAGTTCCAGCAAGTCTTGGAAATTGTACAAGTAACGTATATATGTGCACGATGTGTACTACTAGTGCACGATGGAACGTTGAGGCCAGACGACCGAGATCACACACTTTTCAACACAAGAATTTCAAAGTTTTGAAGCTGAATAATCCAAAGAAATTGCTTTCCAAAAGTAACTGTGTGATTCTTTTTCCTATTTGAAATTTCGCAAGGCTAGGTATAAATGCTCACTTTTCCAACATTCTTTACCCTTTTTTACAGTGATTTAGGCCAACATTACAAACAAAATAACAGGCGGGTGGCTACATAGTCGTCCGACGCCGGTAGTGCATAACTCAAAATAAACCTCTTTACTGGTAGTTTATGAAACAGTAATGTAATTAATATCAATGCCACAACATAAACTTTAATAAAATGGCTCAGTAACTGTGTTATTATTACCAAAAGCCGACTTTTGGTGTGACTCTGTCGGTCACGGCTTGTATTTGCACGTAGTTTGCCATCAGCTCAGATGACGTAGTACCCACAATAGGTCACGTGATGACATGTAAACATTGGTTGCGCAATCGGTCTATTGAGTTACAAGTTGTCCCATTGTCATTGCGTTGGCTTTTCTGTATTGTTATTTGTTTTTGTAATGGATAGATTTGGACACCAGCAGACCGCCAGCAGCTCCTGGGTAAGCTCTGCGAGTACCTTCCCCATCCACAATGCACCCTACCGATAGCGGTAGCCTTCCGCCCCATCTTGCTGGACCTGCTGGAAAGGGCCGGACACCAGTTAACAACAAGAGAGCGCTTTTCCTTGGAGGAGCATGAGCGTCTCTGCATAGCGCTGGGAAGACTCCTCTCACTGCACCCTGATGCATACAGGTATAGTGGTATTTCCACTGATGGGCAGAGATTGTCTGTGCTTTGACCAAACTATCTTGATAACATTCTTAGGAAGATGTAGTACTCTTAAGCAAATGTTGGATTTAAATTCCACGTCTGAATACACATTTCTAGTAGTAGTGCAAGGGAAGTATGTATTTTATCTCAACCAAACAGCTTTTCCGTCATGTGTGGACAATTGTTTTTCATTTAAAGTTTTGTTGTACCTTGATTTCTCAACTAGGTTTTTGATGAAATACCTACAGACGTCACCCCCAGTGTTTGAGAGGTTACTTACAGGAACAGCAGAAGTAAAACAGGCAAAGAAAAAGGTTTGTACATGACAACCCTCACTCCCTTGGCCCACTTGTCCACTTCAGTCCTCCACTTTACTATCCTCCAATCATATGTCATTTTATGTTTGGACTTGGATAAAATCAGGATTGTAGCACTCTGGTCAGCACAGACCACCACTCGGTAATGCCGACCAGCACGCAAGGAAAATGAAGTCACTCCGACCGGCACTCAGTTCAAGTGCAAAATCCTGGATACTGCATTTTTTATTGGAATAAATACCAAACTTTTTTTTTTTTTTTGACCAATACAGTCAAACATGCACCTTACCGATCTCAATTCAATCATGCAGCACACATACTATGACAGACTGCACTTTGTGTAACCTGTCTATGCAGTGTTCATGACACACACACTTGTATTGAGCACTGGTACTCGGTATTGCCACTGGTATGCGTGATGAAAACGTTACACACTGCAGCTATGTTCATTGAAATCAGCTGGTCGCAAAAGTTGTTCATAAAACCCTACTTCCATTATTATCATTCATCCAGTAATCTCTCAGATTTGATGCTTTTTGTAAATTTGTGAAAGGCTTGCATTGATTCTGCACACATGAAAAAGTTTGTTTAACTTGTTTGTTATTGTCACTGTACGAAAAAAAAAAAGTGCATTTGTGGCGTGCATTGTGCACACTGAGCTGGAACTACAACTTTTGCCACCGGCACTCAAATGGCGCTAGCTGCAACACTGGATAAGATTGGTATGCCTGACCCAGTGATAAGCAATTGTTATTTGGGCCTGCAGTCCTCTTTCCTCCATACTCAAACAACTTCATGAAGAGGATTTTGGAGGGTTGGAGTTAATCAATGCAAGCCTTTTACAAATTTACAAAAAGCATCAAATCTGAGAGACTACTGGATGGATGATGGTAATGGAAGTAGGGTTTTATGAACATCAGAACAAAGAACATGTTAATATCACTGTTAAATATTCCTATAAACAAATACGCATGGATTTACATTAGTTTTTCCCCCAAAAAACAAATCTGCAGAAATCAAAGCGACGGATCCCAACCCCTACTCTGAAAGACATCCTGAGGACGTGCCACAAATATTTGGAGTTCTCACAGGAGGCGTTCATTGACCTTTGGGATTGGAGTCCAATCCTAAAACTTTCTGAAGATCATGATGTTACGACAAGATGGTAAGTCTGTCATTTCCTGCTCTGATCAGTCACGGTTGTGTGCAGCGAGTTTAAAGTCTACAGCGTTCTCCCTCTAACAGTGGCCTGCTGGCCAAATGCCAGTTAACACACCTGAGGACTGGTCAGAATTCTCTCCTAGTGGTCCGCCTGGCTAGGTCAGCGTTGACAAGCATCCCTGATGAACTAGTAAAAAAGCTGATGGACTAGTGAAGCGACAGGCTACCAGGTCTTGCTGGCTAGTCACTCAAGAAGTACCATGCTTACAAGCGGGATGGCCCTTGTTTGGTTCAAGCCTCAAATATCATGCCATATTGCATTCACATTGGACTATCGAGTGTGGTTATTCAGCCCAATACTATGATAACGGAGTGGTAAATTACACTGTTCAAATGTAGATTAATTCAAGGCTATGTAAACTCCACCGATATCTTTTAACTTTTTCGTCAGTATCAAAAAATCTTTATAAGTTTTGTTAAGTTACCAGAGGGAAACTGTTTGCATTTTCATATTAAGTTACCACAAAGTTCTACATTTGACCTACATGTATTAATTATTGTGTCGTTCTCAGACAATGTTCTACTGTTTAAACATGGACTTAACATTGTCAAGTGAACAGTATGGTGCTATAACTTGACAATTTTAAGTTAAATGCACACTTTCCTCACAAGTAACTTGTACTTCTTACAATGCCTCGTATCAGTGCTATGTCAGGGCTTGAATTTGGGGTAAAATTCCACAAGACCGCAGGGCTTGTAGCTCAACATTTTTACCGGACCAGAATTTATTTTACAAGACCAGAATCTGAATGAGAAAGAACTTTCTACAAAGTTTCAAATGGAAACTGTTTTCATTTGAACAAGCACTAAGAGAAGATTTGTCTCATTTGTCTTGTGGGGAAGTCAACAGAAGTGAAAGATTTTGATCAGATTCAAAGTCAACATTTTGAACATCATTTCTCATGTTTCTTTTTGTTCAAGATATTACACAGTGCGTTATTATTATTCAATTAAAAAAACACAAGACTGTCAGAATTGTCCAGTCTTGAGTTTACTGGCCCAATGCCTGTGGGCCAGCATAAAATTCGAGCCCTATATGTTACAGGAAGAGTTGTGACAAAACGCAACAGACGTGTGGCTTTACATTTATAGTAAAGGTCATTGTTAGGGTCACAGTTGTCATACCATCATTGAGACCTCATGTACTCATTGTATGGCACATGGTCAGTCCAGTGGCATCTTGCACACTGGGTTTGGGAAAGTCACAGAGCGTTACATTCTTGATGCAGTAGATTCAATTCAATTCATCTCAATATTTATTTCCAAATTGCAAAATTGCACAACAAATAATCACTGCAGAAGGTCATGACGACAAACAAATTTAAAGAAAGCAACAGTAACAAATAAGGTTGTAATGACACAAATAAGACAGAGGCAATTATGGAGGCATATTCAGAAGAGAAAAAAGTCTAGCTTAGAAGTGCCTGTAAACATCACAGTGAATGAAGCAAAAAATATTCTAATCACACAGAGACAGGCAGGAAAACAGAGACAGGACAGACGAAACAAATAACAAACTAACAAACTGGAATAAAATAAAACTGAAATGGTAATCAATGACTGGCAGAAGAGTAGTGGTGAGAGAGAAGGAGCTACCCTAGATACTTAGACACATGATGTTTTTTATAGGAGTTCCTAAAACAGATGGAATGTAATCCCCGAGTAATGTCAAAATAATGTAGTTACGCAACATATGTATTAACCATGGTGCTATTTGCAGGTTGGCATTATACCACAACCACTGGAATGATCATGGGCAGTCAGTAAGAAGGCTTAACGTTGTTTTTCCACAGGTATGCCCTGCACATTGAGGCAATATTAACAAACATGGGTGACCCGCAAACCCAGCAGCTGCTAAGACACCATTTCACCAACGATGACTTGAGACAATTGACCATCCAACATGAGCAGGCCAAACGGAGCGAAGCGTCCAACCATGGGAAGCAGCTCCTTCTGAATCCAAACTTGACCTTTGACCCAGACCAATCAGGGAGCGGTACTCACACCATGCATCAGTTGATTGATACTGACATGAGTCCAGCTACGGTTGCAGTATGCGGAGTCTTACTGCCAGTCAAAGCAGCAGTTGAGAAACAGGTACGTGGAACAAATTTTTAACAGCGCCCAATTTCTTAAGATGACGATAAATCTAAAAACAATTATCTGTTAAGTAACAATATTTTGTGAACTGGTCACAACTAGTTTTAATAAGGTGACAGTTAACCTGGCAACCAGTGTCTGCTAAGCAAAAATGATTTGTAATTAGCATCCTGAGCTCCCTCCGATCCTGTTTAGACATCTATACTATGGCTTGCCGTCTAAACTATAACAAATAACATACAAACATTGGATGCATGGGAGTGCATGGTCGCATAAATAGTGTTGAGGTGAAATCTGGACTATGGTAGTGATGATGACATCCATTCTCAACTGGGCCCAATAGACCGTTCCGGCTTTGGCAACCAGCCCCGCCCACACACATTAGTTTGTGTACGTTTACGCTGCACGTGTGACCGAGTTTGACCGAGTTCACATGATCCAATTGGTCAATGGGCACAGTTTGATTGACAGGCCGGAACGGACTATTTCTCAAGTTGACGATATAGCTAAAACCAATTAACTATGAAAGTTTAATTGTTCACGGATTTGCACATAATTAAAAAAAAAAAGAAATGGTGAAACGGAATCTGTGTTAGTTTTTCAGTTGATGAGCGCCTGTTTTGACTCAAGTGACTTTGTATGAATCGGAAAATGTCTATGAGAGTCAAACTTAAATAAATGGACAATTTCTATTTCACGTTCCTATTTAACATAATTTTCCACACTCGGCTGAGAGGGAATTTTCATGGAAAGTATTTTGGCGTCTTTGAACAATGCATTGGGTAAATCAACCCTTTTGCCCTTCCTGATGTACTGTTGGAATGCGCCGTAACATGATTATCAATGCCTGAGGACCCCACAACCAACCAGACATCCAAATTTGCCCATGGTCTACCATTTTGGGAGTCAAATTGGATGTGATGATATGGTGAGCATGTAGTGCATTGCCTAAAATTCACACTACACAATATAACCTGGTATAACATGTAGGGAAACCAACTCCCAAAATGACACAACCAAGAGTTATTGTGGTGATGGCGTCAGGTGAATAGGGTGAATACATGTACTTTGTTAAAGTCCCCAAATATGATTCTTGTACTCTCAGGATAGTTCCAAGACGCTCGTCAGGGTTCCATCGACCACTCGCAATCTTCACAGCCTGGCGTTAGCTGTGTCGTCCGGCACAGCTGTGCTGCTAGAGGGCGCTGTTGGTTGTGGGAAGAGCGCTCTTGTGGACCACTTGGCACAAGTCACAGGTCGGAGAAAGGCACCAAACTTACTGAAAATACAACTTGGCGATCAGACAGACAGTAAAGTAAGTTTATCTCTTATATATGCTTTCCACCCTAAATGTAAAACTCAACATTTCTTTATTGTACTCGTTTTCATAGGATTTGTCATTACTTATGAGCTTAGGTACTGTATTTGCTGTAAAAAGACTATCCAGAATTAAACTTGCTAGACATATTCATATAATAAAACAGTTGAAACTTGTTGGAGAGAAATCTTGAAGGTAAAACATTGGATTGGTAATAATCAATAACATCTGATTAGTTTCAATCTGTAAGCTCACTGATTATGAAGTTTGTTGTGATGCCTATCCTCCAGAGAAATATTCCCATTTGAAGACTCTCCAAATTCCTCACAGACTCAGTTGGAATAAGTCGAGACAGTAGCAAGGTTTGGGTGAACAAGTAGATCCCTGTATTTTAATTGCCCAGAGCAAAGTGAAGACCCAAGACACCATGTGTCGTATGCCAACTGATCTGCCTCACAATGCATACATGATGAAAGCATGAGAAAGAAAAGGAATCTCCATCAAAATAAGATCTACTTGTAAATTAACTAAACAAACACTACAGTCTACAAATAACTTAAATGACAAAAGGCAGACTAAAGCACAACATATAAGATGGGCAGGAGGGTGGGAGAGAACATGTCCAGCCTGCATGCTGACCAGACGAGGAATGAGAAATGAGGTAGCAAGAAAAGCTGACCACCCAGGTACGATGGTGGTGTACTGAAAACTTGACCGTTGCCATCTGCAACTGACCACACAAATTACAACTACCTCCCAGCATAACAAATAGCTGCAATACTATTGCTTATTTTGATTGCAGTAATAAAAAAATAAATTTTGACAAGACAAACTTAAGGAGGGAAATGAATTTACTCTTCCTAAAACATTAATATTTTATTCCTTCAAGAATTTCTTTGTTTATTCCCTAAAAGATAATGAAGTTAAGCATTTTTATGAACATGTCTTCCAGGCTCTTATTGGTACGTACCGCTGCACTGACATTCCAGGGGAGTTTGTGTGGCAACCAGGAACACTGACCCAGGTACGTACATGTCTGGTTACCGTCGAAGAATTGTTGGCTCTAAAGACCTTGTTGCACTGGGCAATTATTACAGGCAACCTGGAGCCAACGAACTTCAATTTATGCAAAAGGAACACTTCGGCAGCTCAAGTAGCGTGTCGTGCCCGAGCGGTCTAGCCCACCGAATTCAAGTTCTGGTGGCTGAGTCATCACAATGTGGGTTCGAGTCTCGGTCCCGGCACTTGTGTCCTTGAGCAAGACACTCAACTATGATTGCTCCTTGACGTTTATGTCCTAACTGGAGGATTCTGCCGAGTAACGAAGTAGAAGAAGAAGATGTATTTTCTCAAAGTTGTCTTAAAGTCCACATGAAAATTAAATCCCATTTAAATTCAGATGTGGTTTCTTCTTGGAGACTGCCTGTAATGGGTTAGCTATGAATTGCCTCTTGTGAGATGACCCTAAGAAGGCGCCAGGTTTCTCAGAGTGAAACCTTCTTCCAAGAACATAATTTTTTATTAGTATGCCCCTAAGAATGACACCCCCATGGGTTTCAATCTCACCTGAGTGATATACCTTCGTTCCACATGACTCAGTGGGGGCTGGGGGTGGGGGGGAGTAGTAAGTATACAGTGCTTAATACACATTGGTGTAAGGTAAGGTAAGAGTAATAACAATGATTAAGGTGTGTAACTTCTCAATTTGAACCAGGCTGTTACTGGTGGGCATTGGATCATACTAGAGGACATTGATTACGCCCCGATGGATGTTGTCTCTGTACTGGTACCCTTGCTTGAGACCGGTTCCCTATCCATGCCTGGGCACGGTGATGTAGTCAGGTCGGCTCCCGGTTTCCAGCTCTTCGCTACGCAGAGGTTAACAGCTGGCCCAGGTGGTTTCTTCCGACAGCACGCTTCCCATGCTGCTTTGCTGGATCAGTTGTGGTCAAAGGTCAACGTTGAGCCGCTTTCAAGGGACGAACTGCAGCAGGTATTTCAGAAAAATCTACATGTAACGCCTCTTTAACCCTCTGTAACATTAACCATAGCATTATATAGTGGTGGCATGGGTGGCTAGTGCGTAAAGCGCTCACCTCTCACCACTGTGGCCGTAGTTAAATTCCCAGCTAGGGCCATATGAGAAAAGCGTTGTGCGTTGGTTCTCTCCTATGCCACATGGGCCCTCCGGTTTTCCTCCCTCTGGAAAAATCAAACACTTTGGATCTCAGGCTGTGCTCCGTGGTCATATTTGGGTCGATGTGGCTGGCTGCCAAAGGCGGCGTTGCATGCCTGGGGCTCAAAAACGTTGTAGCCGCGTCCTTTGCAATTCAGCTTCTCAGCCATGTAATGCCAATTAGTTTCCTTGATCGCAGAAGACGGACAGAATTCACGGAATCTGCCCTTGAAATGGAAAACGGGATTTAACCCTAACAGTCCTTATTCCATCAAACTCTAACAGCAGGTTTTGTTGGACTGTGTTGGACTGGGGACTGTATGAGTAAACTGATCATGCTTTACATGGGTTCAGGCATACCACCATAATCAGAGTACCACAGTTTGGGTGTTGAGTTACCCATATGGTGTTGGAATTTGTTAGAGTGGGGAAGGATCCTAGTAAATCACTCTAGGGAGTTAGGGGAAAACAAAAAAACAATACTGACAAAAACATTGCATTATTTTTGTATTAAACCCAAACCCATTGAAAAAAAGTTTAATGAACAAATACAGGAAGGCAAAATAATGAACCTTTTCTATATCAAACTTTCTTTTTGTCAGAAAACATCAAAAATCAGAGTGTAAAACTACGAGACCATTACCGTATGCGAATAACAAACCCGGCCTGCGCCGTTATTTTTCGGTCAGCAGATGGTGACAAAATCATCACATTCATGGCATGTTCTTGCAGTTACTTTCGTTCTTCCTACCATTTTTTTCCTCTTTTTAATCAACAGCCATACAAAAAAAAGCTCACCGCTGCTAATAATAAACTACCTTAAACTATCCAGATTTTGTCGGCAAGCAAAATAGTGGACGATTTGTTTTTTCTCTAAGGAAAACTACCAGATCGTGTGATGTGCAGCTGATGCCATGTAGCGTGTTTCTAAACATGTTACGGTTGCAGCGATCCGGGCAGTTTTAAGAAATTGCCAACGCCCAAAACTGAATTGGGGAAAAGAACATGAAACAGAATTGTTTTTTTCTGAAACGGAATTCATGATTTTTGAAAACGGAATTTGCACTTTTGTGAAACGGAAAATCATTGGCACTAGCTGCGAGTAAGGTTGATTAGCCACCCAAATTATTAATAATTTCAGCATGTCCATAAAGGAGAGACCTCTTCTCCCACGTGAACATGTGAACTAACAACTAATTTGACCTTTCTCACCAGGTTGTTGTGACCCTTCACCCCAAGTTGACCTCTATTGCTGATAAGCTTCTTGATATATTCTGCATGCTGTCATCAGGCAGCCATGAGGCGCAGGACGAGATGGAGGAAAACACCATGGAGCAGCATGGATGTAGAGTGACACCAGCTGAGTTCATTGGGCATCAGGGACGATTAATATCAACCAGGTGTGTGGGTTTTCTTCAAAAATTCCACCATTAAAACCATCAAAACCACGCTTTGCTTCCTTAACCACTTCATGACAGTATTGAACATTCTTGACCGTGCCTCTGCGCGGTATTATTTTTTCTAAACTTATCAAAACTTGTCTAATAATTTTTTTTGAGAATCTCATTGTCACAATGAAACCCTGACTAAACAGAGTAAAGACCACAAATGTTCCCATAAAATGCACTGGGATTTTATAATTCTCTTTCGAGAAAATATGGAATGTCTTCGCGTTGAATTGGCCAAACCTTGGCTGTAAGCCAAGGTCGATAATCGGCCATGGTATGCAAGATTCTTGGACTTGCCTCTCATATGCCGAATACCATGATAAACAATGGTGGCAGCCTATCGATCTCTCAGTTCTTGTTTGTACAACAAAAGGAAGAAGGTCTGGAGTCGGGGATTACACAACCCCCAGGAAAAAGGGATACTTGATGCATGAATTCCAGTACTCTTCCAGCATCACATATATCAACATTTTATGATTTATGTATTAATTGCATTAGGAATGAAGAACAATATGATTTCAGATTTGCTGTATACCGAGGTATGATAAGCACTAGACACTTGGTGCTTTTTTATTCCTGCAGTACAAGTCCACAGGCACCAGGCTTCGCTACCACGGGCAGCGTGCCATATCGATACCTATTGTCACTAACCCCTGGAGTGGGAACCGCTGAAAAACAATGCTGATTGGCTACCAAAATGACTGCTCTGCGCACACGCTTGTCAAAAGCTTTTGAGCGCTTGTAGGGCGCTAAAAATGTGTGTGTCAAAATGCAAGTATTTTGACGCGATTTCACTTGAAATGAGTCACAATTTTAAGTCACATTACCTGGGTTTATGATTGAGTGAGGTATTCTGGGGAAAGCAAAGGTGTGAGGAGATTGTACACCAACGGGAACGAGGTTGACAGGTGCCTCAGATGGGAATCAAAATAATGCACAACATTTCTTATTTTAGAGCAGATATCTTAACCACTAAACCATCAAGCTCACTTTGTAAATTTATTTGGATGGGGCACCAGTTGCAACAATGTAAACTTTATGGAATTTTGGTTGGTAACCTACCTTTTTCTGCTAAACAAGGTTATTCTATGCTTAGCAAGTTTTTGTGCTTACAAAACAAGGCTCCATGAAGTTGGGTCCAGGTGATAAGGGGCCAGTTTAAAACAATTTTAAGTTGTTATGCTGCTATTCCTCAAAATGTGTAAATATATATTTGCAGAGGATAAAATGTTCATGATTTTAATCAAAGTGTCTTATAGTCTGAGGTAAACCAAGGCTCTTTTTCTGCTTTTTTATATTGGTTTGAAAGATTTGTAATTAATCGTTTTGGTTTGTGACTTATTTTCAGGGATTTGTTAAAGTGGTGTGGCCGTGTTGCAGCAAGCTTTGATGCTTCCCAGGTGCACCACAGTGCTAACCAAGTCTTCATGGAGGTAAGGAGGATGACAAAATTGGGCGGATAAAGAATGGTGGTGTCATCTGTTTGAAAATTAATTTGTTATGAGTGACCTTGGGCAAATACCAGCTTTATATAAATGTCTCATACCTGCCAACTATTCCGATTTAATCGGAATCGTCCCGTGGGCCCCTTTTTAAGTTTTAAACCCCCTTAAAATCAGAACAATCTGGTTTCTGAAAACGGGGGGAAAAAATAGAGGGCGCTATTTCACCGACAGCGGGAAGCGTGGGCTAGTCAGGGAAAACAATAAATGCAAGACCTGCCAAATCTGGTGAAATTTTCACAGGTTGGCTGTTTGGTGTGTTAATTGAAAACTATAGGATGGAAGTGTACATGTATTTATTCTTATCCCTTTTATCTTATCCCTTTTGTTAGAAATAGGAATGCTTTGTTTATTTAATATAACCTGTCATTCCTTCTGAAGGGCTTGGACTGTTTCTGCGCAGTCCTTCCAAAACCTCAGACAAGATCAGCTGTTGCTGAAGCCATCGGGGTGAGGCTGAACCTTAGCCTGGAGAAATGCGGTTTCTTCATCAAGAGCTACAAGCCCAATATAGACATCCAACAAAAGTGTGTGACCGTGGGAAGAGCCAGGCTATCTAGGAAGGAGGACGATACGCCCAAGATTATCAGGTTAATCAAGTTTTTAATGTTACAGGGAAAACATTGACAGTTTCCTTACAAAATTTCTGGTTAACCATTTGCTAATCCCTGGTTCACCTGATTTTCCATTGGACTACCACTGGTTTTCCCATTGGATTACCACTGGTTTTCCATTTGATTACCACTTGTTTTCCATTTGATTACCACTGGTTTCCCCACCAGATTACCACTTGTTTTCCATTGGATTACCAATGGTTTTCCCAAGGGATTATCATTGGTTATCCTATTACTGGTTTTCCTCTTGTTTACCACTCATTATGCTATGGTTGACCTTATAGTTACCACAGGTTTCTTTCCTCCTATACCCTGCAGACCCAAGCAGTCTCGCTTTGCCTTCACTAGGCAAGCCAGTATTCTCCTGGAGCGTGTCACTGTCTGCATCAACAACAACGAACCTGTCCTACTCGTTGGGGAGACGGGAACAGGCAAAACATCAGCCGTACAATACCTTGCTGATCTTACAGGTCAAAGGTTAAAGGTCATCAATATGAACCAGCAAAGCGACAGCACTGACCTGTTGGGAGGGTAAGAATGTAGCACTGCAGAAATAACGGCCTGGGTTTTCTTGATTTGATGGCTTGACTGTTCTAAATCGTCACTAATCCATTTATGGTGAAATCAAATTGGATAATTTATTAAAAACAAAACAAAGAAACACATCAGATGGTCCTTGTATTTTTCCTCAGTATATTTGACAGTCTATTCGGGGAACAGAGTTAAGGTTGATGCTTCGCAATGACGCTATTTCCATAAATCTTGCTTTTGATACAGCTTCAAGCCAGTGGACTTCAAGCAACTCATCTCTCCGCTGCGCGAGGAATTTGAGGCGCTGTTTTTACAGACGTTCTCTCGCAAGCAGAACATGAAGTTCCTGATCCATCTGCAAGAATGTTTCTCATCGCGGCGTTGGCAGGACCTGCTGAAGTTAATCAGCCACTGCCAACAAGCTGCAATGAAGAGATTTGAAAAAGACAGCCATGATGGTATGTTCATTTTAAATTGTATTGTAGCTTCGTTGGAAGTTCAGGGGGCTTCATCCTCTAGACTACGAGACACCTAGGCCCACTACTCTAGTTCTGTATTTGAAGTAGTGTAGATGGAATAAAAATTAAATGGTATCCAATACCTTTCCGGTGTTGCCTCATTCCCCAGACAAAGGGGAGGCCCAGGCCAACTATAGTTCTTTATTTGTGGTGATGTAGAGAGTCTTTAGAAATGTAACACCCAGGAGGTTCAGGGGGCTTGATCCTCTAGACCAAGGGGAGACCCAGACCCACTACCCTAGTTCTTTATTTGTGGTGATGTAGAGAGTCTTTAGAAATGTAACACCCAGGAGGTTCAGGGGGCTTGATCCTCTAGACCAAGGGGAGACCCAGACCCACTACCCTAGTTCTTTATTTGTGGTGATGTAGAGAGTCTTTAGAAATGTAACACCCAGGAGGTTCAGGGGGCTTGATCCTCTAGACCAAGGGGAGACCCAGACCCACTACCCTAGTTCTTTATTTGTGGTGATGTAGAGAGTCTTTAGAAATGTAACACCCAGGAGGTTCAGGGGGCTTGATCCTCTAGACCAAGGGGAGACCCAGACCCACTACCCTAGTTCTTTATTTGTGGTGATGTAGAGAGTCTTTAGAAATGTAACACCCAGGAGATTCAGGGGGCTTGATCCTCTAGACCAAGGGGAGACCCAGACCCACTACCCTAGTTCTTTATTTCCGGTGATGTAGAGATTATGTTAATCCTCTGAAATGTAACATCCAGGAGGTTCAGGGGGCTTGATCCTCTAGACCAAGGGGAGACCCTGCAAACTTTGTTCTGTGTGTGTTCACTAGACTGTGCAATTCTTGTGTACATTATAATTTGTGGTAAACTTGTATATGAATTTTAATTAGTGAAGGAAACAAACTGATGCTTTTACGTGGTCCCAATAACAGTTCACTTTGATTCCTATCGACACAGAAGAAGCAAGTAGTAGCTCAGGAAAGGAGAGTCCAGCTCAGAGACTTCAGTGGCGATCCATCGGAGAGAGAGTTCTTCAACTGAAGACACAACTACAGCATTCTGAAAACGCTCTAGCCTTCTCATTTGTTGAGGTAATCTTTATCACTTGCTGCTCAGTAACTATCAAGTTGGTCTGTGGGTTAGGGAAATTGGACGATGTTGGATATGTTAGAAATGGTCTAGCTCCTACTTAACTTCAGAACCTTATTGCTAATAAAGCCCATAACACTCGCAATCTATAATCTTCCACTTCCCATTTGTGCTTGTCCCCTTGCACCTTGCACCTTTATGGTATGGTCAGCAAGCATTCACCCTCGGTGCACCAGCATTGTGGAATAATCTCTCTCTTCACGTCTGTCAGGTCTCATCTCTTGAATCCTTTAAAGCCATTTGTTTGTAATTTAATTTAGAACCATTGTTGTGTAAAACTAAGTTTTGTACACCACTTTGGAACCGACGTTAAAGGTGCTTTATAAATACTATTCTTATATTGCATTATAGGGTACCTTGGTGCAAGCGGTGCGCAATGGGGACTGGGTGCTTCTTGATGAGATCAACCTGGCTACTGCAGAGACGCTGGAATGCCTGAGTGGTTTGCTAGAAAGCACCCAAGGGACAGTTACACTCCTAGAACGAGGGTACGACTAGTTGACCTTACAGCTCAAAAATTTCCCAACCAGAGTAATAACTAGTTGTTATATAGCGCATTTCACAATAACCTCTCAATGCGCTTTACATTAGTGCCCTGGTCATTGGGCCAACAACATTCCTGTAATCTTTCTCAGCTCCCTGGGGAGTATACGGCCCTGAGCTGCCATGGCGCTCCAAAGGCTTTTTCAAACACAATATTAACCTCTACCCTTGCAGGTACCCATTTATACCCCTGGGTGAAGAGAAGCAATTATAGTAAATCTTCTTGCCCAAGGACACAATAATTCTAGTCATTGCATTCATTTAGCAAGATTAGATTTGTATGGACCTATGCATCAGTTGAAAACATTCTCACCATTGACATGGTTTTCACTTCACCCATTTTGAATCTGTTCAGGTAGAATACTTTGATTGTCTATACCTGAAGGTCTGTTCGGTGTTTTATGAGAGCTACGCAAAACTGAAAAGGGCAGTGCTTTCATTGTGCTACTCTGTCTTCAAATTTGCTCCCTATTCACAGTTCCCTTTAAGTCTGCACCAGCCTTTACTCATCAAAATGTAAATCCAATATTTTTATCATGACGCAGTAGTGGGTAAAGTAAAAACCATTTACTAAGGTGAAGAATGTTTTTAACAGATGCATACAAATCTAATCTATGGCGTGCCGTGGTTGAGCGGCATTGCAATCTGAACTCCAGTTCTGGCGTTCTGATCAGCAGAGTGTGGGTGTTGTATCCTTGAGCAAGGCACTTGCTGTGTCATTCTGTTGGGACATAAAGCCGTCCGTCCTGTGTGCTGTGTAACGCACGTAAAAGAACTCAGTACGCTTATCGTTAAGAGAAGGGGTTCGCCCTGGTGTTTTCTGGCATGTTAGCTGCAGACTGCGCCACAGCCCCTTGGAAATTTTACAAGGTGCTACACAGGATAAAATGGGTCTCATATTCCTAACTGCAAAACTGTTGTGAAAAATAATGAGGTAATATCAGTGCCATCTGTGGTGATTACTGGCGCTTTATCATTGCCATTATTATTATCATTATCATTTAAATTACTAGTTTATCTCAAATCTGTAACAAGTCCCGGAACTCTAGAGAGGCTTTCATCAATAATAATCAGAACACTTATAAATGGACAATCATAAACACCCAAGACAGTTTCGGCATTCCTATTGGTTGAAAGGTGGTCACATGACCGTGTTTACCTGATATTAAACGGCTGATAAAAGACATGGCTGGAGCTGTTTCAGACTGGATGTTTTAGTCTGGCTTCCTGCTTTGATACTCTTAACACTAGAAAAGAGGCACAAACAGGCCCATAGTGTCTTCAGCTTGGGCCTTTATATCACACGGGTGGCGAGACGGGCATTTTTAAACGGCCGATTAAGACCTCGCCGCCACTCTTAATCAAATTTAAATTGAGTACCTTTGCATGTTTGTTCTTGTACTGAGTAAGTATAATGGTTTGAATTGACTCTTTGGATTGTTAATATTGCAGTGATTTGGATCCCATTGTCCGGCACAAGAAGTTCCGGTTGTTTGCTTGCATGAACCCAGCCACTGACGTCGGCAAGAAAGAATTACCCCCAGGCATCAGAAACAGGTATGGTTTCAAAGCAGAAGAAATCCCTTACTGTAGTTCAGTGGGAAGCGTTGGCTAAAACTTGTATTAGTAGTCATATACAGCATTGTGTGAGGTGATGTAGTGTGTCAGAGCCATGAAGAATATACAATAGGATGTTCAGATGGCTTCATCCACCTTACACTTACCCAGGCTTTCCTGGTCTCCCAGGTCTCCCAGGTCTCCCAGGTCTCCCAGGTCTCCCAGGTCTCCCAGGTCTCCCAGGTCTCCCGGGCCTCCCGGGCCTCCCGGGTCTCCCAGGTCTCCCAGGCCTCCCGGGTCTCCCAGGTCTCCCAGGTCTCCCGGGTCTCCCAGGTCTCCCAGATCTCCCAGATCTCCCAGGTCTCCCAGGTCTCCCATTTCTCTGAAAACTTTAATGCTTTTACTTTTTTGGGGGAACAGGTTTACTGAGTTCTATGTAGATGAGCTCGAAGAGACCCAGGATCTGAAGATACTCGTGAGTAGCTACCTACATGGCCTGTCCCTGTCTGCCGATAAACTGGAAGGAATCGTGCAGTGAGTATAAAAAGACTACATTCTTCTAAAAAAAGTGTTTACATGGTACACACACGTTGTAATGTGCTACAACTGTCCCGGTTGTAGGCAAAGACCCGATTGCAGTAAGATACATTGTTGGTGTGTGAGATACAACTTCATTACAAAAGCGACCTTGCATTTTTCACAGATATTTTCAATCTATATGCCAGTGTGTATCCAGGGAACATGATAGAGATGGCCACACCATAGTTAAAGGTCTCCAGGACAGAGTTTGAAACTTCACGACAAACTTACCTGAAGTAACCCTTCTTCCAATACAGAGTGCCATCTACAGGTTACCCAGGAGAGGTTATTTTTCAAAAAAAGTGGTCGACTATCGCAACTCGGCGCCGAAAGGGCAGTTTAAGACCTTGTGATGGCTGACGTGATTGTGAAAAAAAAATCATTTGCCTCTCAAAAAAAATACCATCTTGTGCTGTAAAGACAGCGGAGCAAGATAATCTTGCTGCTTTATCTGAATGCAAACCATACAAACATAAACAACTGGGTTGTTGTTTGGGCGGCTCAGCACGACCACCGAAAACTTGATGATATTTTCCCCATGGTACTCTTTGCAAATGTCCTCTCCTGGTTGCACTGTATTGTAGATGCCCTTTATTAGAGATTCATACATGACTGCCATATTTAGATTTTTTTCTTTTCTGTAGTACACCGTACAAAGTTTGACATTGTACTGAAATGTGTATTTATTATTGGTTTTAGGTTCTACTTAGCCGTGCGTAAAGAAGCTCATGTGAAATTAGCAGATGGAACTGGGCATAGACCACACTACAGGTAACATTATCGTACATACAATTCTATAATTGATAAGGACGAAGCATTAATGTTTAGGTGTCTTGCTCAAGGACACAAGTGCCATGATCAGGACACAATGCCACACTATGACAGCACCAGAACTAGAGCCCAGCGCACTAGACCGCTCCTCAACATCATCCCATGCATTACAATTTACCAATTGCATATTTGAAAGTGCACAAGATTCCAGAGTGACTTTAGAGTCTTTTTCCTGTGTGGTTTATCACTTGATCTTTTCTCTGATGTGAGGATATCGCATCATCAGCAATGTTTACATGATAGCAATCAGTACCTTACAGAAATATCTGTTGACGGCATGTTCTGGTTTTCACTCTGTGTGCAGTTTACGCACCCTGTGTCGTGCACTACGCTACGCTGCCACTAACCCATGTGGAGGGGTCATGAGGTCACTGTATGAGGTCAGTATTATCCATAGAAAATAAATTGTTTCACTCCTTTATTATTATTATTATTATTATTAATTTCTGGTAATGAAACCAAGGATGCCACAAAAGTGAACTTAATCACTGTAGCTCGGAAGCCTGAGGAAACCTGTAGATAAGGATGCTTGCTATCTGAACCAGAAACACTGGGGTAAACCCCTACTCTTCCACGATAAGTGTTCTGGGTTCTTTTACGTGCACTACCTGTCCTAGTACACGGGACCTTCGGCTTAACGTCCCATCCGAAGGTCAAAGCAACTATGGTAAAGTGTCTTGCTCAAGGACACAAGTGTAACGACTGGCCAGGCCGGGATTCGAACCCACATTCTGTAAACTACAAAACTTAATGTCGGCGGACTAGACCGCTCGGCGGACTAGACCGCTTGGCAACGACACTCCACGTTGAGATTGTGCAAGTCTCACCTATATTTAAATGTCTGGACGCGTGAAAGTAAATGATTTTGTTTTCTTCACATGTTGAAGCAATGTGAGTAGGAACCCAAAGTTCCGACTAATGTTTGCATATGCGTGGGACAGTCTATTAAAGTTTTTAATACAACCCTCAGTTATCGGTTATATACTTAAATTAAAACTGATCAAACAATTCTATGAAAGCCTAACAGGAATTTTTTTGCAAGTTTAGTTAGACTAAACTCAAGATGGCTGGAGGTGTTTCAGTGGGACTCAGCAAAGCTCTCCCGTAGGGAAGCAGTCAATCTCTTTCATATAGACATTGGTTTAACACCAGTGATTATGAACTGTGCAAATAAATCCATTTTGGTTCAATACTTATTCTACAGCCCAATCTCGTTGAGCTGCAAAAAGTACAAAAGTAGCTAAGCACAACAAAATTATGCTTACCAGAAAAGGTTACCATCCAAAATACCATTTCATGTGTAACATCTGCGACTGGTATCCTGCTCACTTTTGCTAAGCAGGAAATTGTTCAGCTATATTTTGTGCTTAAGCAGCTGTATGAAATTGGGGCCCTGGTAACGTGAACAGTCTGCAGTAAGTTTGAAACAAACTCACAACCTTTTCATTGCAAAGCAAGTGTTCAAACTTATTGTTTGTGTGGGACTTTACTACCTAAATCCCTGTAAATTTCCTTTCCATTACCAGGTAGCAGTATTCAATACATTGCCCCAACTGTTTGTGTGTCACATTACATGCAGTAGGCATCGTTGACCAATGGTGTTTACCCAACTATACTAAGCGTTAGCATGACCTGAGACAAACCAGGGCCCAATGTCATAGAGCTGCTTAAGCACAAAAAGTAGCTAAGCAAAATTATGCTTACCAGAATAAGGTTACCAGCCAAAATACCATGTCTCATGCACAATCTGTGGCTGGTATCCTGCTTACTTTTGCTTTGCAGAAAATTTTCCAGTAATATTTTCTGCTTAAGCAGCTCTATGAAATCGGGCCCTGCATGAGACATGAATGCGGGCAAAATTGCATCATAGTAATGGTGGAAAACATTGCTACAAAATATGTATTGCATTTAAATGATCTAAACAGGATTGGTGTGTAATCTCCGATTAATAACTGCTAAATGAAGTGAACATCAAATGTTGTCCCTCTGCAATGTTGCATCTTCATTTAAAATGAATTGTTATTGACGTCTTTCCTCAGAGCTTCTGCCTAAGTTTCCTAACCCAGCTCGATCGCGCCTCTCACCCATTGGTTGAACAGCTCATCTGTAAGAAGCTAATTGGCCGAGCCAATGTCAAGAGCATCCTGGGTCATCCAATCCCTCCTCCGACAGCAGGCATGTTCGTGAAGGTGGAGGGTTACTGGATTGGCACCGGCGATGGAGAACCGGTGAAGCAAAAGGGTTATGTGATGACAGCGTCTGTCAGGGCAAACCTTAGAGATCTAGCTCGAATTGTATCAGCAGGGTGAGTTCTTGTTTACCAATACTGTATAAATTATTATACAAACATTGAGTGCGTATGAGTGCATTGTTGTAGAATATAAACAGGTAGTTGCGGCTGGAAATGGTGAGTGTTCCATCAATCATTTAACTTTTTTGGGTTGAACTGAAGTGGGTCAAATCTTGCGGCCGCTGTTGGCATTTTGGTACAAGCTGTTTGTTGCGGCTTTGGTCTCCAAGGGGTTAAGCACATTTCTATCATAGTCCTTCATGATTGTTGCGTTTGAAATCAAATGCCTTTTTGTCATGCCATTCCATTGACTCACAGTCAGTGACTTAACCTTCCTTCTGATAAACCATTTGAAACCATTCAAAACTCCATTCCTCACGCTCGCCTGCAGCTTTATACACACTCTCTAGCTTTACCATTAGATCAATACACAACCATGCATGATCAGTTAAGCATGTAAATGGTAATGAATGGTGAAACAGTGGGCTTCACAATCTATCAGATAGTAGGAAGGTTCAATTCAATTCAGTTCAATTCAAGAGAACATTTATTTCCATGCTTTCACCAATACAATTAGAAACTTAAAGCCCCAGCTCAACATTGGTAAACTGACTGTAAATGCTTCCATTCTTTGCACAAATCAAGATAATTGTAATAAAACCAACCTGTGAAAATGTCAGCTCATTTTGTTCTTTCATTTGCGAGAAAATGGTTAATGCACATTATCTTCTGGCATGCGTTAAGCCTTGATTCTGATTGGTCAACAGCCGTGAAATATATACCCATATCCCTCGGCGGCAAATGCATATCTCACGGTGCGTATGTTCTGAAGCTGTTCTAACTCTGTCGCGTCAATTTTGCTAGAAGATAAATTCATCGTCACATGCGCTCTCGCGGAATACAAAAAAATAAAGCGCATCTGCATCCAATATATGGGACGCAGAAGTGCTATATTTTATTGCTTGTGTGATAAAACTTATAATATTCTATTCAACTTTGTATTGAAAAACTGGGATGTAAAATAATAAAATAGAATCGGAGGTAAGAAGTCAATGCTCATCACCATAAACCAATTCTCCTTCTTCAGATCTTTCCCAGTTCTCCTTCAGGGTGAAACCTCAGTGGGCAAAACCAGCTTGATCCAGTACCTTGCCCAGGCCACAGGCAACCACTGTGTCAGGGTAAACAACCACGAACACACTGATCTGCAGGAATACGTTGGTTTTTATGCCGCTGATGAAACGGGCAAGCTAGTTTTTAAGGAAGGTTGGTCTCTTAAGAACAGACTTCTCAACAAATTAAATTGTGTAGTGTTTTATGGATTTTGATGTAGATAATAATCTCTAATAGATTCTAAATTTTAATTGGTGATAAAGAATATTATTTGTGTTTTACCCTTGCAGCGATGTATACTCAGTACTTTCCCGAGTCCTGTGGGAAAAAATCCACAGCCATATTATTCTGGAAAGTACTGAGTATGCAGTGCTTACCACACATTGATGTATGGGTAAAACACAAGTAATATTATTTATCCCTGATGCAAATTGAACGTCTGTTAGAATTGTTGTGGTACTCGCTGCTTATATATAGGATTCAAACTGCCTCAAGCTACCGGGCAATCTCGGTGGTCTAGTTGGTGAGACATCTGCTCTAGAATGGCAAAGGTCGTGGGTGCGAATCCCACCCAAGTAAAACGCCTGTGGATTTTTTCATAGGACTCGGTGTGTAATATTTTCGGAAAAATTATTTGTAAAGATTTGTATCCTAAATAGTGTCTTTTTTTCTTTCCATAATGAAGTTCCTTGTTGTTTGTTTCAACCCATTCAAACATTGTTACTTTTTACTCTATGACTGATCTGAATTGCTTCTGAGTGTTTTGTGTTTGGTGTCCCCCCTCCCTCAAGGTGTACTGGTTGATGCTATGAGGAAAGGCCATTGGATTATCTTAGATGAGCTCAACCTTGCTCCCAGTGATGTCCTGGAGGCTCTAAACAGGGTATGTTACAGCCTATATCCCTAACAGGGTATGTTACAACCTATATCCCAACAGGGTTTGTTACAACCTGTATCCATAACAGGGTATGTTACAACCTATATCCCAACAGGGTATGTTACAACCTATATCCCTAACAGTGTATGTTACAACCTATATCCCTAACAGGGTATGTTACAACCTATATCCCCAACAGGGTATGCTACAACCTATATCCCTAACAGGGTATGTTACAACCTTTATCCCTAACAGTTAATCACTGAAAATCAAATACTGAATATTGATTATTGATTATCAACCACTGATTATCAATTTCTGATTATCAATCTCTGATTATCAATCACTGATAATCAACTACTGATTATTGATTATTGATTATCAATTACCGATTGATCATTATGTATTGATTATCTGCAGTTATTAGATGACAATCGAGAGTTGTTCATCGCCGAGACCCAGGAGATGGTATCGGCTCATCCTAGATTCATGCTCTTTGCTACTCAGAATCCACCAGGCCAGTATGGTGGAAGAAAGGTCAGTGTTTAAAATTACACATCCATGGTAGAATTTAGGTATCACAGATCTAAGGGCCATGTCGCACGGGGCAATTTTGACTGGCAACTTGGAGGCAACCAACTGCATTGCATGCAAACGAAACACTTTGGTAGCACAGGAGTTACTTTTCTGACGACGTCTTACAATCCTCAACAAGATCAGGTGAGAATTGAAATGTGAATGCCTTTTTCTTCTTGGAGATTGCCTGGAACTGGTTGCCTGTAAATTGCCTCGTGTGACATGGCCCTCACACTTAGCTTGTGTAAGGACAATGCATCCCCCTTCCTGGTAAGGAGTCACCTTTTGAGGAAAATGACTGATAATGACCTGGGTTAGGGAGAAAGATTTGCAACTGGATGGGATGTATGGGTCTGTTTTAACAAATTTTGATTTCTTTCCTATTCTCTATTTCGATAAAACAATTGAACATAGTGTTGATTTTAGGTTACAAGGATGAGAAATTTCAGATTTTATCTGAATTCAGACCTTTTTGTGTCTGCTTGGTGAGAAAAGCAGCAGTTATTTTCCTCAAATGTGATGCTCTGATCTACTTCTCTAGCACTAAGGATGCAATCTGTAATTCTAGGGGCAACCTAAATGTGGAAATCTCATCACTGCAACATACCTCCTGAAATTTAGATTCGTGTTGCAGACCTTTTTATCAGCGTTTACTGTCACCCCCGAAGTTAATAGATTTACTGCTCTGTGACATATTTCCGTAATGCAATGAGGACAATTAAAACCATACTGCAACTTTGAAACAATACCCTCTTAAAACACGAGCAAGATTCAGATTTTTGCTGTTCTGTATTTATTCCCTGCAGGTCTTATCAAGGGCCTTCAGGAACCGTTTTGTGGAGCTTCACTTTGATGAGATCCCCAGCAAGGAGTTGGAGACGATTCTTCATGAGCGTTGTGCCATCCCGCTGTCCTACTGCAAGAAGATGGTAGCGGTCATGCTGGACTTACAGGTACTTAAGAGTCTGATACCCCATCCACCTCTAACCCTCACCTCTCTAGGTTTATCTGCCCAACTGGCAAAGGTGTGTTTGCCAAAAAGTAAACACTGGTGACTGTATATAGTCAGTATTGGATGAGATAAAGCTGGGTAAAGTTTGACACACTCAGCTACATCTTTCCGAGACCACACCCTTCATATATCCCTGAAAAGGCAGATATTCAATCAGTGTATCATACCTGTCCTATCATAAATTGCTGAGACATGGACTTACCACCAAACGTCTGGAGAAAAAACTAAGGATGACAGAGAGGGTTATGGCAATGATAATAATAGGAGTAACAAAGAAGGACAGGGTGACAAATGAGGATCTACAAAATAAATCAAGAGTGCAGGATACTATCAAGAGCGTTAAATCAAAGTGTAGGTGGGCAGGTCACCCAGCAAGGAGGTACGACATGCAGAACAACCAATTGGAGTCGGAGGGAGACAAAACAGAAGATTGAGGGATGAACTAAGAATTTATAAGGGAATTGCATGACGACATACAGCTCAAGATAGAGGGAAATGGGAAATCGGCGAAGAGGCTTTCCTCCTGCAGTGGAGTGAAGTAGACTAGAAAGAAAGGATGATATATTATAACTTGGTTTAGTCTTAAGTCTGGTGCATTATAAGGCCCTTTTTACACATCAACGTTCTCATGTTTTTGGGATTGGACTCAAGAACCCAGCATATTTATTGTGAACCTCGTAGCCACCAAGTCAGATGCATCACATTATCCCCCTTGTCATTTGGGCAAGATTTCATTCCTTGAATCATCTCGGCTCCCAGAGGATGATGCAACATGTGCTGCGCGCTCTCAGGAGAGTATGCAAACTGTGGTGCTAAGTAAGTAGTGCATCAAGCTAAATCAATCGCATTGCAACCTCAGCTCTCACAGGTGCCCATTTACTCCTGGATGAAGAGAAGCAGTTATAGTTATTGTCTCGCTTAATGAAACAAGTGTCATGACTGGGATTCAAACCCACAATCTAATGACTCAGCCACCAGAACTCGCTTGACTTCTCACCCATGACATGCAGAACAGAGTTTCCGGCATTTTTAATAACCGACTCACTGCTTTACTTTTACCAGTCACATGTTTGTTTGCCTCACTGCAGACTCGACGTAAAGGCTCAGGGGTGTTTTCAGGCAAGCAGGGTTTCATCACACTGCGTGACCTGTTCCGCTGGGCAGAGCGATACAGACGGGCAAGCCAAGGGCAGGGGACTCTGTACGACTGGGATCAACATATCGCTGATGATGGTGAGTTGTCAGTCACTTATACATTACTGTTGGGTCCCTTACACACCCACCCTATTCAAATGATTTTCTGTGTAAACCAAATTTGAAATAAATAGGATTTGATTCATGTTGTTACATCATCAGTCAGTAAAACAAGTCTGTGGACAATTGAGTATATATTTGTTAACAAGAGGCAGAGTTTTTAAAGAGTGCAAACTATTCTTCAGCGCTACTCAGCGGTAGCCAAGGCTGTAAGCGATAATCTCCAATGGCACACTGGAATCTCCCACCTACCTCGGTGAGGAGAACAATGGAAATAATCCCGGATTATCGACATCCTGGTATGTCATGCCAAGGAACGAAGGTCTGGATTAATGGATTACGCAGATTTTGCCATGAAAAGGGTAAAATCGTTCCTTTGTTTCAGCGCCTGGTGTTCTTGTCCAACAAAGCGTGACATTTATGGTGCACGCATGGTGCACACTACTCAATAAGAGCTAGTCAACACGTCAACCATGGTTAAACTCATTCCGCAAAGGACATTCCAAGCAGGTTGTCACTTCAGCTGCCCACACGCACAGATATCACAAAAGTCAAATATGGGAATGGCAAGTGCAACAGTTTGATGAAGAGTAAAACTTGGCTTAACAGTCTTTTTATAATCACTCTTCCACCAGGTTATTTGCTTCTAGCCGGCCGGGTCCGTCGCTCCGAGGAACAATCTCTCATTAAGGAGGTCCTGGAAAAGCATATTAGATGTAAAGTGGATCCTTCACGCCTCTTCAGCCTGAATGCGGACACCTCGCCCATCACAAGAGGCATCCTAGAGAGGGTACTAGCAGGGGGCAGTGGTGCCTCCACCCAAGAGGACTTCAGCCACATTGTCTGGACATTTGGAATGAGACGACTTGCTGTTCTTGTTGGGCAAGCGCTGATGTTTCAGGAACCAGTCTTGCTGGTAGGGGAAACTGGGTAAGGCTTGATTCAAGTGGCACCAGACTCTTAAGTTGGTAACTTTGAGAATTAAGTTTTGGTTTAATTCCAAAGGATGAGTTTGCTAATGATGATGGTGTCAAATGCTCCAAAAAAAAAAGTTCTTTCTGACATGCTGACCTTTTTTAAAAGAGACCCATGTCCATTTTGAAAGATGCCATTTTTGAGTGACTTGGGAATCGAGTCATAGTTCCGGGTTTAGTACCAATCCTATGCCGTAGGTAACGGCCGATGTTTTGCAATTCATGGTGCGTAAATTTGACATTTTCTCAGTCGAGAAAACAAACTGCCCGATGCAATAAAGAGAATCTTTGATCTCTTGGCTTTGTCAAGTCAGGGTTTCTTTGTGGCAGTGGTACTCTCAAAGAAAAATGATTCCGGCAATCCCGACAAAATAATCCCGTGGGGGGGGGGACGGGAAAAAACTCAGTTAGGTCTTGGTCCACCTGTTGTTGTGTCTTCTTGACAAGTGTCCATCTCCATTTCATTTCTTTGATCTTTTTCCATGATGTCTTTGATCCAAGTTATTTGTCTTATATTGTTATATGTCTGACTTAGTTGCGTAGTGTTAATCCGAGCATCCTCCTTTCCATAGCTCGCAGCGTCGCTGTTAACATATCTGATGGTTGAATCTAAAGATTGAATATTATTTGTGTTTTACCCATACACCACAGATGTGTGTTTAACACTGTACACTCTGTACTTTCCTGAGTCCTGTGAACACAAATCGACAGGCATATGTACAGGTAAATGCAAATTTACTATCTATTTAAAGATGAATTTTGTTATGATTTCCCTAGATGTGGTAAGACCACCATCTGTCAGCTTCATGCCGCACTGTCAAATCAAAAGCTGTACTCGGTCAACTGTCATCTGCATACTGAGACATCCGATTTCCTGGGTGGATTACGACCTGTCAGGCAACACAGTGATAAGGTGAGGTCATGGATGCAGGTCAGAGGTCAACTATACAGAGGTCAATGGTCAAGCTTTCGGTACAGATTAGATTTGTAAACCATCAGGGTTTGAGTCAATGTAAAAGCTCACTCATTGACCCAATTCACCTGACGTCATCATCACAAAATTAACTTGGTTGCGCCATGTTGGGAGTCAATATCCCCGTGTGTAGTGTGCATTTTAGGCCACACAGCATTTACATGCTTGCCACTATTTTTACCCGCAACAGAACGAAGATAAGCAGAAGCTTTTCGAGTGGTGTGACGGCCCCCTCGTCCTTGCCATGCGTGAAAACGCTGCCTTCCTCATTGATGAAATCTCCCTTGCTGATGACTCTGTCTTGGAGCGGCTGAACAGCGTCTTAGAACCGGAGAGAACGCTGCTCCTTGCCGAGAGAGGAAGTGGGGAAAGCCAAGGGGATGATATTGACATGATTGTCGCTGCTGAGGAATTCTTTGTGGTGGCCACCATGAATCCTGGTGGAGACTTTGGAAAGAAAGAGGTTAGTTTGGTAGTCTGCTCACTTTTGGGGGGATTTATTCCTAAATTGCAAAATTTGCCATTAGTAATAATTTTGCTTTAATGATCTGTAAAGTGCTATAGATTGATTTAAAGAGAATTAACATTATTAGTAGCATGGTTTTCATGCACCAGTAACGCTGTACCTTATCTTGAATCAAAGACAGTAAGGGTACCATTAGTAGCATGGTCTTTGTGCACCAGTAATGCTGTACTTTTTCTTGATACAAAGAGAGTAAGGGTACCATTAGTAGCATGGTCTTTGTGCACCAGTAATGCTGTACTTTTTCTTGATACAAAGACAGTAAGGGTACCATTAGTAGCATGGTCTTTGTGCACCAGTAATGCTGTACTTTTTCTTGATACAAAGAGAGTAAGGGTACCATTAGTAGCATGGTCTGTGTGCACCAGTAATGATGTACTTTATCTTGAATCAAAAACAATAAGGGTACCATCAGTGGTTTTTATGCACCAGTAATGCTGTACCTTATCTTGAATCAAAGAGAGTAAGTGTACAATTTACCACATAACCAACACTTTACCAACTCTTTGAATGTCCAGCTGTCTCCTGCCCTGCGGAATCGCTTCACGGAAATCTGGTGTCCTCAGTCAAACGACCGTCGAGATCTGGTTAACATCATCGAGCACAACTTGGCGGAAGGTGTGTGGCTGTGCAACCAGGAGGACGGGTCCAGCGGGGTCGGCAATGCCATCATGGAATTTGTTGGGTGGTTCCAGAGCACCGAAGCTGGCAAACGGTTAGTGATTATGATAATAATTTGGGAGGCTAATCGTCCTTACTCACAGCTGAGAAGCTGAATTGTGAAGGATGCGGCTACAGTGTGGTTGAGCCGCAGGCATTTAAAGGCGCCTTTTGCAGCCAGCAACATTAACCCATACATGACCACGAAGCACAGCCAGAGAGTTCGAAAGTGTTTGATTTTTCTGGAGGGAGGAGAACTGGATGGCTCGGAGAAGAAACCCTCATGTCCCAAGAGAGAACCAACGCACAACTCTACTCACATATGGCCCTAGCTGGGAATCGAACTAGGGACATAGGGGTGAGAGGGGAGTGCTTTACGCACTGGCCACCCATGTCACTCAATTTTCACTGAAGATCAACACCCAAATGACATGAGAAGCAGGCTGATGATTTATAACATAGTTGCACTAAAGTCCATGGTAGCCTGATGTACATGTTGTGATCATTCTTTAGGTGTACAATCAGCATCCGAGACATCCTCTCCTGGGTGAACTTCATCAATACATGCTGCAATGCATCACAGCTACCAGATGAGAGACAGAGTCTGGACACTGCATTGTCTTATGTCCATGGAGCTTGTATGGTGTTCCTTGATGGACTTGGCTCAGGTATGACTTAGGCCCTACCCTCCAAGTTTGATAAGCTTAAAAATACTCACTCAAAACATCAGAGCCATCGCTTCTCCTGAGAAGACATTATTACATACCGTCGTGTCGGTGCAACAACGTTGTAACTTAATTCTGCAACAAAGTCGTATCTCGCGCGAACACGCTCCGTGCAACAACGTTGTACCTCTGCATCCATTGACTATGTGTTTACACCAGGGTTATTTTAAGTGAGATACCACCTTTTGACATTTAAAGCTTTTTGGAGATACAAACTTGTTGCTCGGACACGACGATACAGTGTACTAGAAAGAATTCAGAAACAGGAATAATCTTTGATTATGCTATTCAATCAAACATCTGCAAATAGCATAACTAGAAAATTGTTAATTGTTTTTCAAAATAACTTTATTCTATGAATTGACTTAAAAACACCTTTAGCGTACAAAAACAATGGGAGTAGCTTTTTCCATTCACAATGGGAGACTATGGGACATTAGGTGGCAGCAAACATACCAGGTAAATTTGTCATTGTTAATGTTGTTCAGAGTATGTGCTCACTACCAAAAGCAGTGGATTGTCTACTGCCACCTAGTCTCCTCAGAAGTCTCACATTGTGAATTGCATTCATAACCATAAACCCTCCTCCCCCTCCACCGCTTACCCTGTGATTTAAGGTCAGGTTAACTTCTGTAATGCAGGAATTGCGGTCATATGCTAAATATAATTCTTCGTTAGGGAAAAAAATTAAAACAAAACATTCTTTATAAATACAGCGAGAATTGTGTTATTTAAACATCAGATTATTCTTTTGATGTTGTCAAAAAGAGAAATTAAATTTTCTTCCTCAAAACTGTTTTTTTTTATAGGAAGTACAAGTAATAGCTCAGTGGCTCCTCGACAAGCCAGACTGAACAGCCTGAACTTTCTCCGGGACCAAATATGGCGGTTAGTTGGTCAAGAGATTGACCTGACCTCTCTGATGGTGACCTCTGACATGAGGTCACAGGCTGTCAACAAAGTGTACTCCAATGATGCCTTTTTTGGGATGGAACCATTTTACATTTTAAGAGGTGAGTTCTGGTGAAACATTATCTATCGTAATAGCGTTGCTTAACTTTGATTTATATTGCTACTGATGACCAATGACCAAACCCCGTATCGGTAGCATCGACACATATACCAATTTTGAATCTAAACCTACAGGTTTTGAATTTACAATAGACTAGAGGACTTTGTTAGATTTATATTCTGTATTCGTGGTGTGTCGTGGCCGAGTGGTTAGTGCGTCGGACTCAAGCTCTGGTGGCTGAGTCATCGGAGTGTGGGTTCGAGTCCCGGTCATGACACTTGTGTCCTTGAGCAAGGCACTTAACCATAATTGCTTCATAAAAGTTGGGGAGGTAGAGCTTTCTGCTCTACCAGCCAGGCTTCTGATGGATGATACCCAAGCCTACATCCTTACGGACTGTAAAGGGGGTAACTCTGTTTAAACCCCAGGAGTAGGTGGCAATGGCCCCTGGGAAAACAGTTGATTTGTAGCCCACACCTCTAGTGGCTTACTGGCCTTGCGTGTCGGGCGACTTCCATAAAAAACCCAAGGCAAAAAACAATTGTATTGCACATCCAACAGCACAATTAGCACCAATAACTGGATGAATAGGAAACAATAAGAGGTGTTTAATTTTAGATGTGGCAAAAATATGGAATTAGGTAGGGACTGAAAACCCAATCCACATGCTAGGCTCCTGTCTGAGGTTGGGGTTCAAACTGGGGTCTACAGAGGTAAACAGCAGAGAAGGAAACCACTGAGCCAACCTGGTCCCCCAATTTGAGACTGTTCTTAGCCCGACTACCCATGAAATGAGGTTTGTTTTATGTTCTTAGGTCCATTGTCCAGCCAGCATGCACAGGACCACTACGCCTTGAATGCCCCCACCACTGCACTCAATGCTCAGAGGGTCCTACGAGCTCTGCAGCTCCCACGAGCGATCCTGCTGGAAGGGTCTCCAGGAGTCGGCAAAACAAGCTTGGTGTCTGCCATCGCAAAGGCCTCTGGACACGAGCTGGTTCGCATCAACTTATCTGAACAAACTGTGAGTACATGCATAAAGTTAATCTCTGAAATCATCAACAAAAGTGTGCAATCTTTCAATCTTTCTGATGGCTTCTCATTGAGTCAGAATTTTAGAAGGCGCAATTTTTGCTAATGTGCTTCTTTTGTCGCAAGATGGTTTGTCTTTGATCCACCTGGCAACGTACTGCAGTGGGGCGGTGCCTCTGAGTGCCATCTCTGTTGCTAATGGTCACCTTTGGGAATCTCTGGTGAAGTTCCAACGCTCCATTGTTTCAGTTTTGAACTACCATGTATCATTACTGAAATGCAAAGAAAATATTTTTACATTTGAAAGTGATTTTCGTCTTTAGTGAGCAGTTAAAAACTAATGACAGTGAATATGGAGAAAGCAATTTTGTTGTTTGTCCTGCAGGATGTGACTGATTTGTTTGGTGCTGACTTGCCTGTAGAGGGCGGTGAAGGGGGTCAGTTTGCTTGGAGGGATGGTCCCTTGCTGACAGCCTTGAAGGGTGGACATTGGGTGGTTCTGGATGAGGTAAGGATATTGTGAAGTAGATCAGTGTTTATTCTACATTGGCAACCTTAGGAATATCTAGTTGCTGTCACCTTACCAAATGAATAATTCACAAGGCCTTACTGCAAAAAGTGATGGTTCATCCCTAAAACAGAAGCCAATTCAAAAAATGTAATGTGTATTATTAACAACAAGTTCTTAAACAGCGCATTTCACAATAATGTATCAATGCGCTTAGTATTAGTGCCCTGGTCATTGGTCAATAACGTTTTCCGAGCTGCCGTGGCACTCCAAAGGCTTTTAAGGCTTTTTTTAAACACAATATCAACCACAACCCTTGCAGGTACCCATTTATACCTGGGTGGAGGGAAGCATCTTGCTCAAGGACACAAGTGTCATGACCGGGATTCGAACCCACACCCCGATGACTTAACCACCAGAATCTGAGCCTGGCGCACTAGACCGCTCTGCCATGACATGCTACTTACATTTAGCCGCTATGATACCATAAACCAAGCAAGCAAAGAAGCGGCAATAATTATTACAGATGGCAAAAACTGTCTCTAACGATATTATTTTTCAAGAAATGGATCACGAGAGTAACTTTTGAAAGGTTTTTTACTCAGTTAGTGCTCATAATGTCTACAAAAAAAAGAAATGTAAAAATGGTTAATGGCCTCACGTTTCGACCCTATCAGTCTTTCTCAAAGGCTAAATGACAACACAACACACACATACAAGTATACTGGAGTAACAAAAGCACTCAGTTGGAAAAAGAGTGAAAATAAAGGAGCAGAATAGACAACTTTGGAAATACTCGGTATGCACGTTAGCCGTGGAATGAGGTGCATTCTCGTCTAGTTACTGACCAAACTTTGTCACTAACTAGACCATCGTGCACTTCATTCCACGGCTATGCATGCGCACTGAGTATTTGCAAAGTTGTCTATGCAGTCAGGAGAAGCAAAAGAAAAATACAGGAAAGCAATACAAAAAAAACAAACCCAAAAAGATAAATTAAAAAATTTGTATAAACCCAAAGATTGTTGTTATTGTTACTATTGTTCATTGTTATTTCAATCTCTTGACAGTTGAACCTTGCATCTCAGTCAGTCCTGGAGGGTTTGAATGCCTGTCTGGATCACAGAGCAGAGGTCTATGTTCCTGAGCTTGGCAAAACCTTCCACATCCAGCATGACAAGACACGGCTCTTTGCCTGTCAGAATCCACTCAAACAAGGCGGGGGACGTAAGGGGCTGCCGAGGTCCTTCCTTAACCGCTTCACTCAGGTAAGTCAGTTTCATCAAACTGGTAAATCATGGGATATTTATATCCCAAAATTGTCTTTGCAGAAATCAGGTGGCTGACCATACGTTTCTTCCAGATACATGGGTCTATTTTGACTTTGCTATCGATGAAGGCATGTAAGACTTGTTAGTAAATGCACACTGAAGAGCTTTAAAAGAGGAATCTGTTATTGAGAGAAAGTTCAATCTTAAATCCTTTGGGAATTTCCTGAGCAACTTAACTAAAAGTTTACTGTATCTGTAACACTGCTGAATAAGTTTCAGCAAATCTTGGCTGCTTTTGATCGAGGTCAGCTGGTAATTCTAGGAATCTTGCAATCAAAGCAGTGCTTCAGGCTTCGCTCATAATAGACCGATCCATTAAGCCCCGCCTACTAACGTATTGAGCAATCACAGCCTTGACAACGCCACTGAAAGTCTGGCAAAGGTCTGATATGTAAAAAATCCCATTAGAAAAGTAAACAAACCGCTGCCATTGTTCTGACACAGTCAACTGTGCAAACTTTTGTTTGATTTTGTTTAAATTTTTTGTATTTCTGGTGGTGCAAATCTCAGAGTTGTGGTCCCTGTACAGTCGTGTAAAAGTGGTTTACAGTGTTGTTGTCTGCATCTATCTTTTGACTCAAGGCACTGCTCAAAAGGTCACGAAACTAAATCCATACCGTTCACGAAAAACATGTACATGTGTGTATCTGATACATGTGTGTGGCTGCAACCGAACCAAAAAAAAAGTCACACCATATACTATTGCTAGGCAGTTGCTAAGGTAGGCGGGCTTAATGGATCGGTCTATTGTATTTCATGAGCTGCCGGGGCTGAATACTCCTAAGGAGTGTCTAAGGACTGCTGTTGGCCCAACTAATAGGGTCGTAAAAGCACTTGGTTAAGAACTTCGTAAAGAATGCATGTTATTGTTGTTTTATGACATATTTGTCTTTTGATTTGTTGTTTGTAGGTTTATGTTGAGCCATTAACTCCTGGAGATCTATTGTTCATTGCACACACGATGTACCCAATGCTTAAGCCAGACCTCTTGGAAAAAATGGTGGCATTCAACAACCAGGTATTGCTATGTATTTCATTTTGTATTGAAATAGTTAGAGTAAGCTGTTAGTCTGGTACTGTAATGTTCATTCATTGTATTTCGGCTCAATGGAGGTAAGTCACAGTGAGCCGGCAATCGAGCCAAGGTTCCGTGTTTAGTTCCACTCCTGTGCCTGTGGTAACATCCGATGTTTTGCAATTCATGCTGTGTGAACTTGACATGTTCTTGGTCAAGAAACAAAACGGACGATCAAATAAAGAGAATCTTTGTTCTCTTGACATTGTCAAGTCAGGGTTTCTTTGTGCCAGCGGTACCCTTAAAGAAGTAAGATTCCAGCAATTCCGCCAAAAGAATCCCACCGGGGGGGGGCGGGACAAAAAGAACAAAAAGGAATCTCGGTGGCAACTGGTTTATAGACTTACAAGCCACAGTCCAATATGAAAGACTTGGGCATTTGTTTGGGGAAGAGCAGATTTATGCCCATCCACTGGTTTTCAACAACAATCAACCTATCTTTCGTTATGTCTTATCTTAATATATTTGCCTATTTTAATTCCACAAACGGCTAAAAAACAATAAGTGTGACTCAATTTTTTAGGTTGTTTTTTGATATATATGAGACAGAAGTGATTCTCAGGACATTCATACATTTATCAAAACTAAGCTTTCTGATTGATTGATTTGTTAGTTATTTAATTTTGATGTAATTTTGATTTCTGTTTCTATTTAATCTTTTTGGGCGTGGTGTGGGGTTGGGGGGGATGGAAGGGAGAAACTTGTCTGTGAGTGCTTATTTAAAATTGTCATTGTTAAGTATGCAAAAATAGTTAATGGCCCAATTTCACAGAGCTGCTTAAGAAGAAACTACTGCTTAACAATTTTCTGCTGAGCAAAAATAAGCAGGATACCAGAAACAGATGGTACATGTGACATGGTATTTTGGTTGGTAACCTTATTCTGGTAAGCATAATTTTGTTGTGCTTAGCTACTTTTTGTTCTGAAGCAGCTCAGTGAAATTGGGTGCAGGTGTTTTGACCTTAGCAGAGTCTTTCTCAAAGCCTACAAGACTGTTTATTATGAGCAGTGTTTGAATAACGCAAGCATAAGTAAGAGTAAATTCAGTTGGATTGCATTGTGACAGTTGTATCACCAGACCATGGTGGAGTTCCAGTGGGGTCAGAGAGGGGGACCCTGGGAGTTTAACCTCCGCGACCTCTTCAGGTGGTGTGACCTCATGGTGCATGACCAACATGGCCGCCGGCAACCCGGTCAACATGTCGGTCTGATTTACAGGGAGAGAATGCGGACACAAAAGGATAAAGAGAAGGTAAGTCCATGGGGTCCTGAAACTTTATCATTGATATTCTCACTAGGAAAATATATAGTTCCGTGAATAGTTGGTTGTGACAGTAAATAGCAGTGACATTACAACAAACAGTAATAAGATGCCATTTTTATAGACTAATTCGAGCAGTGCTCCTTCATGATGGTTTACACCACTGCAGCAAATGGCTGCCGCACGCACGCATCACTCGACAATAGCAATGTACCAATCAGTGTAGAGGATTCACAGTGAGTGTGCTTCGACGCGCGTGCGGCGGTCGTCGCTGCGGTGGTGAAAGCGCCAATGAATGAGCTGCTTGGATCAGTCCATAGAATACACAATGACTGAATAGCTGGTTGTGGCAGGAAATAGCAGTTGCATTAAACAAATCAGCAATAAAGTGCCATTTTTATAAAATACACAACGGCTGATGATTTGGAAAAATCCAAGGTTGCATTGAAAAATCTAAAATTTGTTTTAATGCAGAGATGGAAAATGATTTTTAAGTTTGCTTGAGATATTTTCACTTATTTCCATGTATATTCAATGAACTAAATCTCCCAAGGTACTAAGGTCCTTAACAGGCCAAGATCAAGTCCATAATCGCTAATGTTTTCTTTTGACTTCAGGTACAAGAGCTTTTCCAGTCTGTATTTGGAGATGACTACACAGAGGCATATGAGGGGAGCAGACAGGTCCACGTTACACCTGTTTCCATCCAGGTACATTGTAATTTGTTTTCATATTTTGTGATGTCTTCGTATTGTGTTTGGGTAGTGCCTTTCCTATGACTTACTCCATTGACCCTTGCAGACTAGGCAGTTCGGCTCCCTCCAATATCCTCTTCTCCTGTGTTCGCACCACACCAAGTTGTTTTGGACTTAGACAAATCGCGGAATGCCTGATCGTGTGATAAGCACTGGTCGTCAGTTCCTTCGAATTCCTTCACTTTGGCAATAGGATTTAGAAGGATTTGGGATTGTAAGGGTTAATCTAGTCACTCTTCTACTCAGTATAGAGGGTATGCACAGCCGTTCTCCTACAGTAAACTTATGGCCATTTTGACCTCATTGAGGGCGCTGTTGTACATATCTCTATGGAACTCATGACGCCAGACGCATAAGGTCTATTGAACCCTTGCTCTGATGTCACACGCTGTCCATGTTCTCCCATTTTTGGAGTCTAAATGCATAAAAGAGATGCGCGTCTAACTGCAAGCGCATGGCCTAAAATGTACAGTGCACATTATAATGTATAGCATGTCGTGGCCGAGCGGTTTAGTGCATCGGACTCAAGTTCTGGTGGCTAAGTCATCAGGATGTGGGTTCGAATCTCGGTCATGACACTTGTGTCCTTGAGCAAGACACTTAACTATAATTGCTTCAAATAGGGGAAGAGGCAGTTATGTTTGTCTCGCAACGGATTCATTTACCCCTCCCTGTTCTTAGCTGTGCTGTGAAGAGACTTGGGTTTATATCTCGCCATGTCTTGTTTCTGCGCATTGGGGCAGGTTTCTATCCCTTCAAAAAGTAGCCCACACCTCCAGTGGCCTTTGGGCCTTGTAATGGGCAAATTGAATAAAAAAAATTAATGAAACAACATGGGGAGTTTGCTGTAACAGCAGTTTTGTGAGTCTAGGCCTCCTTTTCTGATAACATATAAACACAAAATGGTAAAATCGCTGCAAAAAAAAAAAAAAGCATTGTGAAATTTAGCCTTCTGTGTTTTAGGTTTATAAATTCATTCCTAACCCCAAATTTCTTGGATTTTCTTACGTCACCAGGTCGGTCACTCCTTCCTGAGGAGAATTGAACACATTCCAAGTACACCCCAGCATCCTAAAATCCCATTGCAGCTTCTACATCATAGCCTGGATCCACTAGAATCACTTATGAAATGTATTGAGATGAACTGGATGTCGATTATGGTAATATACTAATAATAAGTTGTTAAACCCTTCTCTCTCCACCCCAGCTGCCTCACTTATGGCCAGGGCCTAATTTCATAGAGCTGCTTAAGCACCAAAAGTAGCTGCACAAACAAAATTATGCTTACAAGAATAAGGTTACCAACCAAAATAGCATGTCACATGTACAATCTGTGACTGGTATTCTGCTTATTTTTGCTTAGCAGAAAAATTGTAAGCAATATTTCCTGCTTAAGCAGCTCTATGAAATTGGGCTCAGGTTGTAAGCCCCAAATCAAGGGATCTTTGCCATCAGCTGGGCCCAATTTCATAGAGCCGCTTAAGCACAGAGAGTACAACAGAGCACACAGAGCTAAGCACAACCAAAGTATGCTTACCGGAATAAGGTTACCAACCAAAATACCATTCCACATACACAATCTCTGACTGGTAGCATGCTAAGTTATGCTTAGCAGAAATTTGTTAAGCAATATTTGCTGCTTAAGCAGCTCTGGGCACAGGACCCAATTTCATAGAGCTGCTTAAGCACAACAGTTTGCTACCATATGTTATGTGCCATTTGCAACTAGTATCCTATTTATTTGTGCACTATTGTCTGCTTAAGCAACTCTTTGAAATCGGGCCCTACAAAAGTCATCCTCTATGAACCATTTACAAGTTATATTTGAATAATGTCTGGTACTATGACTTGCTTAGTCACAAGTGACCGCTTAAACTTCAACTCATCAGACTAAAGACAGTTGCTACGTTACAAGGTTCTGGACAATTTTTGCGAAGTTATTGTAAAGCCAAAAAAACTGTCATTTTAACCCAAACCCCACAGTCTTGTATGATAACCTTGTTCAGAGAAAATCACAATGAGCCATTTGCAAGTTAGATTTGAATAATATCTGGTACAATGACTGTCACAAGTTACAGCTTAAATTTGTACTCTCAGACTATAGAGAAAGTTGCTTTGTGACTTTAAGAGATGACAATCACCGATACACAATTCTAAATGAATGTGTATGGTACAATGGTACCAGGGTTTGCTCATCTGGAGGTTGCTATACAAAAGCTTGCCCCGAACCATTTGATGGAGCAGCACTGTCTTTAGCCTGGGGAATCAGTTGAGTGTAACTACGACGATGTTGAGAGGATCGGCATCATTCGCCGTCTGAAAATATATAAAGTCAAAGGAGTAGACAAATTCCAACTTCTGCGACGTGTACTCGATGCTTGTTCCACGACATTCACACTATTTCTCAGTTTTAGTGGCCAGAGCGTTAATTTTCTGCTTGATCCCGACGGTATTGTCGCAGCGCAAGCAACATCTTGGTCGACCTCAGGGCGACTTAAAGCGTTTCTTATGAAAGACCTTGAGTCTTTCATGAAAGATCTTGAGTCTTTGTAAAACATTTGAAAAAGCAAAAAAAAAAAATAATAAAAATAAAAATCTTAAAGAAGCCCCCAAGGAGCTACTAGCTCAATGCATTTCTGGTAAACATTGGAACCAGTTTGTGTGAAGTGAGCATGGATTTCTTTGGAATTATGTTAAACTTAGGAACAGAATAGTATACAAATAATGAATGTTTATAAGTACAACTCTGAAATTTTCATGATTTGAAAGATGAAACGTGCCATTCAATGAAGTGAAGCCGAATTAAATGGAACATTCCATCTTTCAACGAATGAAAATATTCTCTCCATTGAACGAATGCAGAACGTTCATTACTTGTTTTGTGTAACATCAAAGTAGATCTTTGTAATTTGGAGGAAAAAAACTGCCAACAAAACGTACAAGGTTGTATTCTGGCATCCACTGCGAGGGCGTTTTGTACTGCTGTGTGTAACTCGTGCACGCACATGGTGTGGTCAAGCATGCAATAGTCCAGGATTGTGTGAAAATGCATGGTGAATTGCACCAAAATGCATGGTGAATTGCACCAAAATGCACGGTGAATTGCACCAAAATGCACGGTGAATTGCACCAAAATGCACGGTGAATTGCACCAAAATGCACGGTGAATTGCACCAAAATGCACGGTGAATTGCACCAAAATGCACGGTGAATTGCACCAAAATGGACGATGGATTGCACCAAAATGCAGTCTGTGACGTAGGCCATATAGGTGTTTGAATAATGAATGCTGCGTGACCAACAATCCTGTAATCAAATGACAAGGATCTTGGGTGTATATATATGGTAATAATGCACTGTATCTTGCAATGTGATGATCACAATGTTAAGTTGACAGACTGTGTGAAAGAGCAATTAAGAATGGCAAGACAATCCAGCAGTTGTTCTTTATCACCTATTCTGCATTAGGTTGGTCCAAGGGCCAGTGGGAAGACGTCCCTGGTACACCTCATAGGTCACCTGACTGGTCACAAGGTTCGAGTCCTGGCTATGAACAGCTCAATGGATACAACTGAACTCCTGGGAGGATTTGAACAGGTATGCTATAGGATGGGTCATGTTCCCTGTGTATAACCAGGGAAAGAAACCACTGAGCCAACCTGATCCCTTTTATACAATAGTACTGTACCTAACTGCTTAATTTTGGATCATGCAAAGACTGGTCTCCCATCCAATGACTGATGATAGGCATCCTTCCTGTGCTTGGGGAAATATGGCTGTTTGAAAGTAAGCGGCTGTGGCTTGATCATCACGGTAACATGCGTTGAATCATAGGATGCCCTTAGCAACATCCTTAGCAACAGCCGCAGCCGCAGCCGCCAATATGGACTATGTCTCTGACTCTTTGAATGAACTAAATGTTTGAACCAAAAGTTTAGGGGGAAATATATTTTAAAATATGCAATCCATAACAGTGCAGTGATGGACCACTGTTAATAAAAACATAATGTTCGTGTGTCTTCAGGCTGATTTAAACAGACACTGGGAGAAAGCGCTGCAATCCCTGAGATCTGTTGTCATGGCAACTGCAAGGCTCCTCCTATTGGCCGCCGAGAAGGATGTATCCCAGCATGCAACAAAGCTTCTAGCCAATTGGGCTGCTCTGGGCAACATGTACTCTCAAGGTACTGCAAGTTTTAATGCCGAGGTGTTGAGAATTCCTTTGGTGTGCTTTGGCTCCAGGCTTCCAATCAAATGAAATTTCTGCATGTAAATTTTTACGCCAATGATGAAATCTCAACCACTTCAGGACGTGCGCTTGTTTTTTGAATTTTTTCAGAACACGGGAGCAAAATATATATTTGGGAGAATATCATCGTCAAAATGAAACCATGACTATACGAAGTAGAGACAACAAACACTCTCATAAAATAAGCGGGGATTTATTTTTCTCTTTTTTGAGAAAAACTCAGCCTTGAGCCACGACTGGCATTCGATCATTGAATCGAGAAGTCTTGTACTTACCTCCCAGGCTGAGAACACAGGGAAACAGTCATGGCATCCTACCGATCTCTTGACATTGTTCGTTTGTCACACCATGGTCAAACAAAAGGATAAAGGTCTGGAATTGGGGAATTACATATTAATCCCATGTGAAAGGGAGATTTTGAGCATGAATTCCAGTACCCTTTTGTCCCTCTTTGTACGGGGGTCAATTGAAGCATAAATGAATTATTCCGAAATTTATATAAACGTCCACCGTAATTCAGTTCGAAAATATCATGCATTATATGACATCTTCCGGCGTCAAGTAGTTAAAGGACTTGTCCAACATTCATACCCCTGTAGCTGCATGCAGGATAGATTTGAATTTTAGAAAAACGCTGTTCCAGTGAGTGGGCTTCAAAACCACAAGGGAAACTGACTGGGTAAATTTTAACTCATTTTTGGGGTGAACAAAGAAAAATTGACGAGAACAGGATTTGAACCTGTGACCTCTGGATTAATGTACCGACGCTCTACCAACTGAGCTATCCAGCCCTAATGTTGGTGGTCTCCCTATTAGTCAATATCTTTGTTTGGGGGGTGCCAGTCAGAAGCCATTCAACCGGTTACTGCCGTTTAGCATAGAGATCACACACAAGCATAAGATACAACTGTATACAGTGTTGGCAAAGGCAGCTGATAATCATTCTGATCTCAGACTCAGCAGCACTTGCACCAACAATATTTCTTCTTGCATCGCCACACTATCATCCTTCTACCATGCCTGTCTCAGGAAATGCCCTGGTGATGGTCTAAAAGTTGACCAGTATGCATGGGGGCTACCCTCTCCATACAACTAGACACCTTGTCATGGCCAGCTTTGGCCATGAGGTGATGCCACTACCCTCACTGATAATATGGGCAAACTTAAACTATCATAACTCTGGTGCTTTGTATAATTGCGCAAACATCAAAATTGGGTAAAAATGAACACCGGATGCCGTGATGGATACGGTCTACCCCGTAATGGCTGCACAGTAGTAGTCTGTGAATTTGTCTATATATCTCAATGACTCATCTTCATTATTTGACCTTGTCTCTTTGTACAGGAGGAGGTCCAGGTGAGAGCGGCTCCTCCTCAGTGGAGGGGCTCTCTGACAGGAAGCTTGACATGGCCAGCCAAGTGCTTGACTTGACCGCTAGCCTCGCACAGAAACACACGGCAGAACCTGAACTCTGTAAGCTAGGGTTCTTCATTCATTCAAACTATTTGCTTTCAATATTAAAGCCTTAGATTTCATCTTTTTCAAAACGGAGATTTTCATTTGAGATTTAGATTAAATGATTTCATTTTATGTGTTTTTGATCTGTTCGCTATTAGTTTATACTGCACACAGATAACATAATCGCAAGTTAAGTTTCTAATTTGCTTGCTTGAAAATTTGAAGATTGGAACGAACAGACCTTTATATCCTTTTGAATCCATTGAAGACCAACATTTTAATGTAAATTAAAATACTTTTTGAAAGTGTAAATTTTGGCTTTAATTGCTTAACGCACACCTCCTTCCCAACTTCTCAGGTAAAGAGATCCTTCAGGTGACCAACACTATAGCCCAACTGAGAGTGAGGTTGGAGAAAGAGGGTCGAACCATCCAGCAAGGTGGGGGTGGTAAATTTGAGTGGGTGGATGGACTTCTTGTACAGGCGTTGAAGGAAGGTGATTGGCTACTCATCGATAATGTCAACTTCTGCAGGTGGGAAGAATTTCATGGAATTTTATCTCAGTTTAAAAATAGTTTACACACATTTCCCAACTCGATATGTTTGTGGTTCTTGTTGGTAAGAGTGATATATTTCCGCTACAAACCACACCCATTTTACACTTTTTGGCATCATGAATTCGTCAAAGTGAATGAGAAATGCATTGATGCACTTTTTAAAATTGTATTTATCTATGTCAGAAACTGTTAAGTTTTTGACTTGCTTATGTTTTGCAACTCATGTCGTTGAAAATGTAAACTTTCATCATATAATTCAAGCGAATTTAGATTAAATTACTCATAAACATGTGGCAGCTTTTCGACTACAAGTAGCTGGAATCTGATCATGCAACCAATGCACTTCCCTATGACATATGTACAGGAAAGCGTTGATCGAGGACATTTCCCCTCCGTTGTGCCCATGTCATTGGATTTCTCACAAGATACGCACATGAGGCAAACCAGGGACCACCACAAAACATGACAAAGAAGTGAAATCCAATTCTACACACCAATCCAAGCAGCGCTCGTTTATGGTGTTTAACACCACCTCAGCCATGGCCTCCGCACGCATGCAGGACACAACACGCTTGTCAGCGCGCATATGTAACCAATCAGCATGGAGGATTCACAGTGCAAGGGCCTCGACGCGCGCATGCAGTGGCCATAGTTGCGGTGGTGTTAACGCCCATGAACAAGCTGCTCGGATTAGTCTATATCAGATAGCCTATATCAGATTAGTCTATATCAGATATCGTGGCGTGTCGTGGCTGAGCGGATAAGAACACCGGTTTCAAGCTCTGGTGTCTCTGATCAGCAGAGTGTGGGTTCGAGTCCCGGTCGTGACACTTGTGTCCTTAAGCAAGACACTTAACCATTATTGCTTCGTCCTTCGGATGGGACGTAAAGCCGTTGGTCCCGTGTGTTGTGTAATGCACGTAAAAGAACCCAGTGACACTTATCGCAAAGTGAAGGGGTTCGCCCCGGTGTTCCTGGTTTGATCGGCTGCAGATCGCGCCACAGCACCTTGTGAACCATTACATGGTGCTATGTAAAGGAACAGGTCTCATACTTCAAAACGTAACTCCGCATACCTCGCAGGAAAAAAATGTTGAGCGCTCTGAGACGCCCATCGGGTGTGATAAAGCGCTATATAAAAACTGTGTGTTATTATAGCTATATTACCATTTATGTGCAGGTACCACTATCCATGTACTGTACATGTAACAATGATAAGCATTCAGTTCTTCTCAGTGACTGATGTGCTTTTTAAATTGATGTTGATTTATAAATGCAAGCAGGAAGCTTCGACTGTGTACATGGTTGTATCTCCTAAATTAGCATTTTGTGCGAGTTCTAGTTTGTCAAAATGTTGTATCTCGCTTAAAATGACCCGGATGGATACACACAGTCAATGGACGCTGAGATACGGCGTTGTTGCACGCAGCGTGTTCGCGCAAGATATGACTTTGTTGCAGAATGGAGTTGATTGATTGCGATTGATAGAACATTTATTTCATGCTGGCACATAAACAAAACATGATACATGTAAACACAATTGAAATAATCAATACATACATGTACTCTTTTATACAATTCCAAATTGATGATACAATAGTTAAATTGACCAACATGTAGGAAAAAAAGCGTGTCGCTTTTATGCCTTCCCCTATGACAGACAAGGACATGGACAAGACAAGGAGACAGCGAGACCAGACTAATTAATTTAAATGATTACAATGTTGTGTAAAAACAATCTAACAGAGATAGCCGTGTTAGTCTAACAGATGAAATATAAAAAACTTAATGGTAGCACTTAAAGACTAACTAATAGTAAAAAACTGCATGAGCTTTCGCAGCAACAACTACTTCATCAGATGCAAAACAACTAATTTCTTGACACATATAACTAAAGTTATACTTTATTAAAACATGTTAATAATTGCTTAAAAGGTAATGTTTCAGGTTTTGGGAAAATGATTTAAGTGTAAGGGACTGTTTAAGATCAGGGTTAGGATTAGTCCAGAATGAAAACAAATCTTGTTATGAGGTTGTTCTTGGATGAGGAAGCTCGATTGTATATAGTATACAAAATTACCCCAAGATGCACTTTGGGTTCCATGCATATGCACTGATGAGCATGACATAAAAAGATCGTCAAAGCTGGATGGCAGTAGGCCACTTATATACTTAAACATAAATTGACCTAAATTGAGATTATACAAATCATCAAATTTGAGAACTTTTAACTCTACAAACAACAGATCAGTGTGTTCTCTGTAATTGGTTTTATTTATGATTCTAACTGCCTTTTTTTTTTGTAAAAGAAGAAGTTTGTTACACTGTGAAGCTGTTGAGTTGCCCCAATTTAGTATAGCCAAAGATTATAGAGTGCCAGAGGCGCAAGATGGGGAACTGGGCCTTTATCTACTGTTGGAAAGAGAAATACGCATAGGCGCCATTTCCGCAAGTGAATGCCTGTGTTTCCCATTGATAGCAATTGTCCTTGTCTACACTGGTCCCCACGTTTTAGTGCTGTATCAATGGAGTTCACTTGCCGATATGGCGCCCAGTGAGATTTCACATTTTCAGCCAGAGTTCCCCCATCTTGCGCCTACGGCGCTCTATAATCTTTGGTATAGCATAATTAAGATATGGCAGTTACGACTTTGTTGCACAGACACGACGCTATGTGTTAGTGTCGTAACAGGGAAAAACAGTGCTGGCCAGATAAACCAGTATTCAAACTAACTGTACTTGTGGTAAGGTTGGTATTGCTACCAATCATATTGAAACATAATATCATCTGAGACGCAAGCGGTCTTCAAGTATGTTTGAACATATTTTGGTCTCTCTCTCTCTCTTTGTTTGCAGCCCGTCTGTGTTAGATCGGCTCAATGCTCTGCTGGAACCTAATGGTGTCTTGAGTATAAATGAGCGAGGAGTAATAGATGGTCATATACCAACAATCAAGCCACACCCTGACTTCCGCCTCATCCTAGCCATGGACCCAAGACATGGGGAGATCTCGCGAGCAATGCGCAACAGGGGAGTTGAGATCTACATCCTCGGGGAGGTATTGATACAAAACTGTTGTTCTCAAGAGTGCTCAGACCATAAGTCTGAAGAAGTGTGAGAAAAACGATGTTAATTGAAGAGTACAAAGTGTGAAGGAACCCACATACAAATGTGTTCATTTTAGGGTTTATAAAAAATCTCCGGTACCACCAATGGATTTATGTTCCGAAGACCGAACAAAATTATTTTGTGGGGAGAATGTCACTGTCAAAATGAAACCCTGACTAAATGAAGTGAAGACAACAGTCACTCTCGTAATCTGTATTATAACACCTCTTCCTTTGATTCTATCTGTTGATTGGCCGAACGTGCGTCACATGGTGTTGTGTATTTTTACTATCACACTGCACACCGACCAAAAGAACTATTAAATGGTACTATCCAACGACAACCTCGAACCCGGTGAAACGATCAAATAATATGATATGAGAACGAAGGCAGTGTGGTACCCCTCTTTCTCTTTGTCAAGATTTCCTGTCTGCAGATTTTATACAGTTGTTTGAAGACTGATATACGCACAGTTGTTTAACGAATATTACCACAAAATGGATGAAATTGAGGTGTTTTAAAACAAATGTTGACTGCTTTATCGTGGCGTAGTAAAACTAGTCACTCTCGGTGATCCCCGGAGCAGCCTATCTTCCATCGGCTCCGCCTCGGGAAGATAGGCTGCTATACTAGATTTACTTTTCTCTCGAGAAATTATTTTACACAAAAGTCCTCCTTGTTCACTGTGACTAGGGTTAGTCCTACAGTCGGGACCCCAAAGTATCTCACATTACCGGTACCTATGTACAAATATTTTGCATGTTACAAGTTTTCTATGCATTGTTTGTGGCATACATCGTGTACATAAAAGTATTTTGTTTTTCGTTTTAAAAACCAGATAATCTGTCAAAATTTGTTATGAGAAAAGATATTTGTTGGTCTTTCGGCCCAAAATCGAGCTTTGCAACTTTGAAGAGTTCAAACAGTTTTGTATATGTAGCGCTAATTACTAAATTTGATTAATCTTTTTGTTTATTTTCTTTTGGTTTTAGACCGAGGGCGGAACTTACAAGACCCTTGATCTCTTAGCGCTACTGAACGGCATTGGATTAGCGGGGAACCAGTTGACTGGTACCTTATTGAGGCTTCATGAAGATATGAAGTGCAACATGCCAGGTAAGGTCTTTTCAATTGGATGGTTCCCAACAGACGCTACTAACAAGAACTCATGGCAGCAGCAAGCATCTTTTATCCATGCACTCTTTTTGCCGGTAGCAATTGATCATGGCAAAATTTCAAAAAGTGAATCGTGTTTTAACCACTTCATGTCGGTATTACCATATTCTTACTGTGCCTCTGCGCGGTATTAATTTTTCATAATTTTCAGAGTAATTTGTATTTGAGAATATTGTTTGTCACAATGAAACCCTGACTAAACAAAGTAAAAGACAGCAAGCAAGACAGCAAGCGTTCTAATAAAACACATCGGGACGTTTTTTGTTCCTTTTTGAGAAAAAGTGGAATGTCTTCCCCCTGAATCGGCCAACCCTTGGCTGTAAGCCACGGGTGATAATTGACCATGGTACGCTGGAATCTCAGACTTGCCTCCCATTAGAAGGATAAACAATGGTAGCAACCTTTCCATCTCTCGTAATCCTCATTTGTACAACAAAAGGATGGAGGTATGAAAATCGGGGATTACACAATAGCCCCCGGAAAAAGGGAGATTTAGAGCATGAATTTCAGTACCCTTTATCCCTCTTTGTACGGCGAAAACAAAGTATCACGGTGAGTGCATGCCTGTGCACGCTACACAATAATTATAAGATGGGTAATTATACGTCAACTGACTGCAACCAAAAGAGGACGTTCCGAACTGTTCTAAAACAGATACATCCACCATATTTCATTTGTGAAAAATCATGCATAATAAGATGTCATCTTGCGTCAAGTGGCTAAAATTCTTGACAGTTGCTTAAAAATTTCCTGCTAAGCAAAATTGAACAGGATACCAGTCACAAATTTCATTTTCATTACGGAGGGTTTTCAAAACAAGCAATTTTAAAACTTTAAACCAATGTACCTTTAAATCTGATGATGTCATCTTGATGTCACAACTTCTCATACATTTCGAAGTTATAGTCTTACTACATGTGAAGTTTCAAGTTGATACATGCTTCCAAACTTGCTTGAGGACAAGTTTCATTCGGAAAAGAGAAGAAACCTCCCCCCCCCAAAAAAAAAACGGACAATAACAATAGTTTTTCAGGCAATTGCCCGAACACCTAAGAACACTGTATTGCTGCGTCCAAATTATGTAAAAGTACATAAAGAGTGATCAAAAGACAACTACACTCTTGACCTCTATCAGCGATCAACCATCTTTTGATATATTTCTATTTGAAAATTGCTTAATCAGTTGGCCCCGGCTGATATGTATCCATGAAAACATTTTTCGAGCCAGCAAACAGGCGGCGTTAAAACATTCCCTTGTGTAAAATCGGATTACTTGAACAAAGGTCGCCCGAACAGTCCACTGCTGAGCGTGCACAGAGCATGCAGACGCTGTCTAACGCTTTGGTTCCTCCGTTTCATAGAGAAAACATGGTCTTTAATATTTCAAGCAATAAACCACAAGGGAAACTGACTGGGTAAATTTTAAACCAATTTTGGGGTGAACAAAGAAAAATTGACTGGAGCAGGATTTGAACCTGCCACCACCAGCTTAACGTACCGACGCTCTACCAACTGAGCCATCCAGCCCTAATGTTGGTGGTCTCCCTATTTTGTCAATATCTTTGTTTGAGGAGTGCCAGTCAGAAGCCATTCAACCGGTTACTGCCGTGTAGCCAGGGATCACACCCCATAATATACGATACAACCATAGAGCTAGCTCTATGGATGTAACCTGGGAAGCGGCAGCAAGGGGATCTACCTTAAGGGTGATGCGACTTTTTATTTTAAATATCAAGCAATAAACCACAATAATATTTCGTTGATTTTTGGCTATTGTGCACTGTCCAATAAAGAGAATCTTTGTTCTCTTGGCTTTGTCAAGTCAAGGTTTCTTTGTTTGTACCATTGGTACTCTCAAATAATTCTGGCATTTCCAAGAAAATAATCGCATCAGGCTGGATGGGAAAAAAAAATGGAAGAATCCTCGCGGCAACTGGTTAGCTAACCTTATGATGTTGATTTGATGTAGTTTGAACAAAACACCATGGCTTATTGCTGAATAGTTCCTAGAGGTTGCACCAGATTTGGTCCCGCAATAAAGTCAATAGTTGCCAGTTTTTCCAATCTCTGCTTTTCTGCAACGTCAATTACAACTTTTGTGATTTCCTCAAGATCGCTCAGTATCCTTGTCTTCTTCTTGAGCAAGTCGTTCACGTTGGAGTGAGAAGTGATGGTCTTGATTGTTTCCAGGCATTGGTCCACTGTTGCCAACTTCTCATTCTGGTTTGTCAGGGAGATCTTGACTGTCATGAGTCTTTCTTGTCCAGTTTTTGTCACCTGATCATGAAGCTTCTGCTCCAGCTGTCGGATGTATGCAATGTTACTGTTTGCCGTTTGTGAAATCTTGTACTTGGTGTTGGCGATGGCAAACTCTAGTCTGGTGTTGGAGTGTACTGTCATATCCCGGATGCCTTTCAACTCGGTTTTCTTGGCTTCAGCTGTTGCTAAGAGTTTGAACACGGCTTGCTTGAGGAGGCCACCTGCCTCTTCTGTGGTGTAATACATATGCCCAGGCTGTTTGTGGTCATCAATGATGCACTCGGCACAGATCAGCACCTGACACTTTTCACAGTAGAGGCTCAGGTCCTGCTCGCGATGTTTTCCACACTTTGGGGTGTGCTTAGGGGCTGAAGCCTGGACTCCATACAAAGGGGTGATCTTGTGTGACTTTAGCTTGGACAGACGCAGATGTGCCTGTTGACATGCTGTGCAGAGATAATCTTCACAGTCTAAGCATCGTGACACAGCGTCTTCTTCTTCACTACACGCCTGACATACGACCTTTATCTTTTGACCCTTCATTAACATCTCCTGCTCATTGATGTCATCAATGATGGATGCCACAGACGCGTTATCAGGCAGACCCAATACACCCTTCTCAGTCAGCTTTGTCTCTTTTCGGCACACTGGGCAGGCTAGAACCGTCGAACTCCCAGATTTGCTTCCAATGATCTCCTTGAGACACGCATAGCAGAAGCAATGAGAACAAGACAGAAGTTTTGGTGTTTGGAATCGATTGAAGCAGATTGTGCACTCCAGGTGACCCTGGCTGATCTTGTCCAGAACAGATGCGGTCGTAACTCCACTTGCCATCTTGCTGTAACAGTAAACAAATAAAATACAACAAATTATTGTGTTGAAAAGTGTGTGATCGCGGTTGTCCAGCCCAAACGTTCCATCGTGCAACTGGTACTATCACATTGTGAACATAACGTTCCTTGTAGAATTTCCAAGACTTGCTGGAACTGTCCTTACTGGCATTATTCAGCCACTCGAAGGTCTCTGGTACAAACTCTGGAATATTTTTCACAGATTTCGAGAAAGAAAAGCCTCGATCATATAAACAAAAGCAACAATCATCATGTACCGTACCGCACTTTCCTATGGTGGACATTGTGTTTGTTTATGTTTAATACCCACTACAGGTCACGTGACTTGGAGAGCGCAATCGTTCTGTTATTCATTTGAGCTGTGGTGTTTTATGAGACAAACTGGTGGTTTAACATCTCATGGTTTTGATCAGTGTGGGTCAATATATAATATAGAACTATATACTGGAGACTGCTGTATTAAACAAGACCACCCAAAATGTACAATTTTGGCATAGTTTTTGTGATTTTTCACCCATTTTATGCCCACTTGCAAATCATTTATCTCAAAACACACAAATACTGATTTTTTAATTAAAAGTGTTTCAACGAAAAACTGTGAAATTTTATTTTTTCTTCTTTTTAGATGTGTTCTTTATATCCCACACTATACGCATAGGCACCCCAAATTAATTACTCCACTAATTAGCTCAGCCCAACTAATTAAAACACTGCATATATTAGCCCACTTGCGAATCAAATATCCCAAAACACGCATTGGAAATTGGGCATCATGCAACATTCTACTTACAACATTCAATGAATGACGTTGACCTCTCACTAGCCTGGAACTTGCCTCTAACATTGAAATCCCAGAGTGTGTTATTGATAATAACCCTGAACAAGCTAGCCAATAATCTGTCTGGAATGTATAACGCCCATGGGCTTTAGCTATGTAATCATGGAGGTCTACCTCCATCATTATTGCTCTACCATAAGGCTTTAATCCAGTGTACAAGGATTCCTGGTAGATCATTGTTCAAGTAAATCTGTTCCATCTGGGGCCCCAACTGGAGTGTTACAGTTGGGATGGCCCAACTTAGACCTGGTAACTGGGGCGCTGTACTCCTTTTTTGAGATGTTGACATTTTCGGTCGTACTAGCGCCCCAGTAAGGAATATGTAGTAACTGCGACGGTCAGGAGGATTTAAAACACCTCTGTTAAAAAAAAAGCCTTAGACTCAAAAGAATTGCATAAAATTCGCCGACTGTCTTCTCCAAGTGTTTAAGGTGAAATAAAATGCATTTAATTGCACTCACGATCATTTTCTTTCCTCCAAATCGATGATTTTTAGGGCCTCTGACAACCCTGCCGTTACAATCGCCGTTTTTAAGGTCACAACTGTTTCCTGACTTAAAAAAAGTCGTATTAACGCTGCGGGGATTGCCTGTTCGCTGATGCCCAGACTTGTATATCATTTTGCGCAGTCAACGTAGGATACCAGTCAACGAACACCACAAAGTTCCCTGGTCATGATTGGTCGAGCGCGCGCTGTACAATGTTGCCGGTATGCCATTGCAGCATTGTGGGGTCGTTGACACTACACAGCTGGTATCCTGCGTTGACTGCGCAAAACAATTGGAGAAGACAGTAGGCGAATTTTGAGCAATTCTGTAGAGTCTAAGGCATTTTTTTTAACAGAGGTGTTTTAAATCCTCCTGACCGTCGCAGTTACTACATATTCCTTACTGGGGCGCTAGTACGACCGATAATGTCAAAATCTCAAAAAAGGAGTACAAGCCCCATTTACTGGGTCTAGGCCCAACTATAGCTTGGATCCAGAGATCTTTCACCGTGCAGGGTATCCATCAGCACCAGCTGTGGCTGTTTTCCTTGGTTTTACATTGCATACCATTAACACTAGACTGCATATTAACAATTACATGTATTGATTCTTCTCACGGAAATTTTTAACCCTGTGGGTAGATTTAACAAAGCCACGAACAGTACATATGTAAATTCCCTTGAAAAAAATAACTGCACCATGCACATTTATGAAAACCCCAACATCATATCTGACACTTTGGAAGCAACTACAGTGTGAGTCCTTATTAAAAATATAGAAAATATGTATGGTTGTCCTACCTTGAAAGGGAGAGGAAAATGTGGATTGTAGTTTGGCTGAACAAGGTTGATACAGTACTATGCTGAGATGAACCATGGAGCTATGTGAACTACACACATGTACAACGACAACCAGTTTGTGCCCTCGTGGTCCAGGGTCAATCCACTCTAATAAGAAGGGGTGAGAACATGTTATTGTTTGCTTGTGCAAAGGACAAGGCTGTGGCAAGTATGTCTGGAAAATTCACGTTTAGACAGCCTTCATACAAACAGCATAGGATACAATGATAGAGTGTTCATTAGTAAATCTTGATTTTGTTATCCCCCTTGGTGGAATGGATTTGTCTGTCATCCAAAGTTCAATGCTTTGGTGTAATTTCACAGCTTGGGGAAATCCCACGTTGTTGTAAGGATAGCAGTCTTTTTGTCAATTGCATTGTTGAATGATTCTATGAGAGATAATGTTATTTTATTATTATTTTTGGGGGGGGGGTAGGGGCGGGGGTTGGCTGGGTAGAGACATGGCCAATCGGTATTGAGATTTTTAGTCTGAAGAAGCTTTCTTTATATCATTTTGCCTCGGACTAATTTCCCTGAGAAACATCCTCCATGGCAAATTTATACCAAAGTTAATATTTTAACCTGGTCGAGGAAGGTGAAATTTTGTGTACATATTAATTTGCTGTGTTCAAATATTCACATCATAAAAGGAGTGGAGAGTTTAGCATAGTACCTCCAATAATGAGTAAGTTCGAGCGTGCACGATTGGTTGAACTGTGGTTGACCGCTAACTAGCAATGCACATGCGCAGTGACGTATACACTTGAACGACCCGTTAGGTGGTCTAGTTTAAACACAATTCTTTGTCGGCACTGATACCTGCACTTCCATGACTTTCCGCCATTCTGCAATTTCGTCACTGGTTCCCTTCTGCGCTTCAGACAGGTTGACATAAAACTAGGCTACCGGGACCTGGGGAAGAAACCAAGGTCCTGAGGCTGGTTCCAAATGGTCGACCACAGCAGTCAACCAATGGTCGACCAGCCTGGGTTCGGGTCAAGACGGTCGACTTTTAGTTAACCATAGTGCGCACTCGAACTTGCTCAATGTTGGCTCATACAGGGATCGAGCTGTTTTGCTGTGCAATAAACTCACATCCAAATATATAGGTTAGTTGTTCTTTACAAACTAAAAAAAAACCCCAATGTTACAGGAGGTTTAAGTCATTTGTCACACGAAGAGACTTTTATAAGAAAATCATTTTAATTGTTTTCATTGAACTTAATACACTCACCCTGATATCAGTTGTAGTGAATTTTATGAAGTTTATGCTGGTCTCAAGTTTCTCTGGTTAACGTTAATCTTAGTGGAGTGTTGTGTCTTCAGTAAGGCATACACAGGAAACAAATGTACGTCAAACTTATTATTTGATTCAAGTCGACTATATTTTACAAGTGCTACACTAAATCTAGCTCGTAGATATATGACAGGCAAGTCTCGGATGGATGGAGTCACAGAGACGTGTTGAAGAAATAAGATTGCAAGTTATACTTTCTGGTGGTGAGGGAAGTCTTGATTTAGAAATGATATCACATAGAAATAACATAAGGTTATTGACATCATTTCTCAGGATAAGGTTGAAGGATGTGGTGGTCAATAGGGGAGTTTCTGGTCTGTTCTAGGGGACATAGAGGTCATGGCTGAAGAGTGTGTGGGGTGTGTTTACTGAGAAATATGTGAACGAGCCTTGAAAATGACAGAGTGTAAATGGGCCACCTGTTGACATGTAGCCAGAGCTGTAAAATATAATTATTAAATGGTTACCAAATATGGTCATAATTTTTTTTTCAATGGGCCAATAAGGCCAAGATTCCATGTAGTCCTCACCCCTGGTACACCCCACAAGCCTGTAGACTCCCATTGGACAGACCCTAACCAGTGTGGAGTAAGGAGTGTTGAAAGACAGCAGCCAACCTGTCTCAGTGTAGTAATTGATTGACCCTGTGTCAAGTATTCCCTTGGGACAGGGTGGTATGCACTTTGTGAAAACAACTTGCGCCCGCATACTGGTCGTAAATAACACAAGTCTAAGTCTTGACTGGCACTCCAATTCACCCCCACAGTGATTTATAATGGTTTTGGGCTTGCAGGGCGGGTTATTGACCTTAAAGACAGGGTGGACGATTTTTTAACCTCCTGGATCCAGGGAAGTTGTTGATTAATGTGGATGCTCCGAGGGTTAAGGGGAATACTGTATTTGATATAAAACTGTCCTTACAATAGGATAGAGGGTCAACTTTATTTTCTTTCAGATCACATAAGCAAATCGAGGCTATTAAAGGAAAACTAGTCTGGTAACCTTTTTATACCATGTGAATTTGTACTAGCTTTGTTGTTGGGTAGACGGGGTTGCTTAAATGGTTTGGTGTGCTCAAAGAAAAAGCTTAGTTGCTGGGCCAGTCACATCAAGCCATGTTTATGTAACAGATTTTTACTTTGTGGTTTGTTTTTGTTATATTAGGAAGTGATGTTTCTAGTCTACCAAGCCTCCTCTTAGCTGCCTCGGTCACCATGCAGCTATTGGAGCGTGGCAGGGACATGAAGAGCGCCCTCAACCAGGCCTGCATTGATGTGTATGTCAGTGGTCAGCTGTCAAAGGTCAACAAGCAGGTCAGTGTGTGAGGTCAAATATTGCGCTGGTAACACAGAAGTTGTTAAATTGTGACCCTAAGAGCTTCCAGATCAAGGGGTCCAATAAGAAATCATCCCAGTTGAGATCCTGGTGCAGTCGTTGCTTTTTTATTTCATTCAGATCCTGTAACCACAGTGAGGCTGAGAGAAAAGTAGTCTGGTACCCTTATGTTTGTTGAATGAGCATTAGCATTGTTGACCCATTAGAGACCATTCATTTCTGTATAATCATCACCATATGCCAAGACATGGCTAATATTATTGATTTTTGGATTCAAGAAAGGTAATTAAAAAAAAAAGGTTTGTTTTAAGAATGTAATAAAAATAGCGCACGTATCTACCAGCAGTTAGGTACTCAAGGCACTTATTATTGTCATTTTTTACGACAGGTTTTTGAAATTTTTGAATTATGACACCCATTTATGTAGCACCTTATATGGGCTTACAAGGTGCTGCGGTGCATTCAGCAGCCACTGCCAGAAATCACCGGGGCAAACCCTTCTCTTAGCGATAAGTGTCACTGGGTTCTATTACGTGCATTACAAAGCACACGGGACCTACGGCTTAACGTCCCATCCGAAGGACGAAGCAATAATGGTAAAGTGTCTAGCTTAAGGACACAAGTATCAAGACTGGGACTCAAACCTACACCCTGCTGATTGGAAACACCAGAGCTTGAGACCGGTGCGCTAGACCACTCGGCCATGAGTAGATATTATGTTAATCTGGAAACATTGGAAAAGGTCAGTTTGGGGCATGACCTTTTTCTTTACTTTGACAATTTTGGTTGAGTGGAAGAAGGAGGTAATACCTTGTGGCCATTTGTGGCCACTATGGGCTTTTTGGTACCAGCCACTAGTGGCCGCTTTGTCTGTAAAGGGTTATTAGGTAGACAAGCAAGTTGGCAAATCGATTGTTAGGATTCAATGTTGTCACACATCCGTTGATCAAACCTTTTTTTTTAAAACCAGAAATCTCAAGAGATTGTCACCAAACATCTTGCTGCTCTAGACGTCAACGATGACCTGGCACCTGTCGATCCCTCATCTTTAGCCTCAATGGATGAAGACGACGGTTTGCCAATAGCGGGCGTCCTTCACCCTCGTCATCTCCCGTCAGTTGTTGAGCTTAGCTGTAACGCACCTATGGCCATGATGAGGAGAGATGGAGCTGTATTCATGTGCTTGCTCAGCCAAGCCAAGAGTCTGTGGTATGGTCTTTCACTTAACTTCACATCATTTCAAAACTTGGGGACATTGTTGTGCTTAATTGTGCAAGCATACCTTAAGCTTGCTTCATATTTTTATTATCATATTTTTATTATCATATTTTTTATTAAGAGAAAAAAAACATAATTGAAGCTGAAGGAAGGAATCGATATTCCTCTTCAGACAGATTGTAGGATGGAGGAAAACATGCACCGGGGAGCTCGGAAGTGATGCAGTTTATGGTAAAATGCTGTTGGAATGTCACTTTGTTTTACATCCTAGCAATTAGGCACTAACTGATGAGAAACGGCCGTTTGTCAAAATGATCTGTTTCTGCAAACCAAGATTTGTCATTCCTTGTGTAGTCATTCTGTATGATACGGATATAATTAGCAAAGAAGCCTTCGTCAAAGACAGGGGAGCCACACCTAGGATGGCCTGGGAGACTAGCAATGTATAGACAGACGCAAGTACTCCTTCAAGCTCAGGATACGACTGCCGTGTCCATGGCACGGGGGCGCAAGACCACGTACTGACTGGTTCATTACATAATCAGAATACAATGCTGACTTTTGCTGGTCACTACACTACACTTGATAAGTGTGCAGGTGCCCAACAGGTTTTCTGAATTAAAATCTACTGTGTGCCAGACTTCTCAGCCATGACATCCAATAGTGATTGTATATACACTAATACATTTATCAAATGAATGATTTCATGGTTTGTTCAAGTGAGCTGTTTACACTTTGTGCCTGCAGAAGTCCAGGCTTTTTTGTATATGTATACGATGTCACAAGTCACATCATCAAACTTACTCCAAACTTTTCCCTAATTTAGTGAAAAGGGTAAGGCGGGGTCACAAGCTGTCATTCCGCTCATCAAGCCAGCGACGCTCCTGCTGATGGAGCAGGCCACGCCCACAGACTGGGAGCTGCGACGTGATTGGCTGTTGACAACCTGGAATGAATGGCTGTCTGGCAACAAGGAACTGATTGACAGGGAGGGAGTGGAGTTTGCCAAGTATATGCCAGAGATTATCAGAGTAGCCCTTGGTGAGGTGTACAGTCATCCGCTCTGCCAGCAACTACTTGAGCTTGCTGACAAATTGGAATTATCCGAAGGTGGGTGTTCAATTTGAACTTTGTCTGAAATAAAATATGAACAACTAAAAAGTTAATATCAAATTCACATCATTATTTTTTGTGTAAGAGCAAATTAGTTTTCTTTGAGCACACCATACAACCAACCTGTGAAAATGTAATAGACCAATCCATTAAGCCTGGCCCCCTTACGTGTTGACCAATCACAGCCTTGACTACATCACCGAAAGTCCGACAAAAGTCCAACAAGATAAAATCCTATTTGAAAATGTAAACATGTGTGCGCGTAGTTATGCGCATTCATGTAGTGCAGTGTGGCATTGAAGGTACGCATATTTTGCTGCCATCGGTACAGCGGTGATGTAGCCTATGCTGTGATTGGTCAATATGTTAGGGGGCGGGGCTTAATGGATCGGTCTATTAATGTTGGCGGTCAAAGTGAAAACAACCAGAAACGGTTCATGCTTCATCAGGGATTCCCTAAATTGATGGGTCAAAACAGTCTAAAAAAATATTCTCAAATTGTTTAGACTTGACTATTTTGAATGGCTCCTAATGTGATATACCACTCATAATGTGTTGCCTTTACTTAATCAGGGCTGATTTCACAAAGAGCTGAGACTGATCTTAACTGTGTATCAATCTTCATTGCTAAGCAAAGTGTGTCGTCACCATACAAATCACCGTGGCAATATTGATGACTCATGTTAAGATGAATCTTAATGCTTTGTGAAATCCAGCCCAGGACGCTTGGGTAGACTCCACAGAAAGAAAAAGATATCAAGTGGATTTAAAGCTTGTTCATGACAAGCTTGAAGAGTTTCTTGAATTCAAATGGAGCTCAAGGTCAAATTCAGCTTTATGATGCCCTCTTTCTCCAACAGATGGAGTCTTTTTTGAAGTGGACAAAATAATACTGCAAGTCTCTAATCCCACATTAAAATGTCATTGTACGTGTTACCCTTTCCACTGCGAAACTTAGTAACATCCAAAATCAGCAATTGAAATTAAACATCCAATGAAGTCCCATTTCAGATGTATGAATCTGTACTTTTTTTTTGTTTGATGATTTTTTAGTCCATTCCTGAATTCCATGCCATTCAATAAAAATGGATTTGAACTTTTGACCGACAACAGATTTCTGTGTGGAATGTACAGACCCGTTTACTGTTGACATCCAATGACGTTTTGTTTAAAATGAGTACAAAATAACACTGTGTTAATGTGAGGTTAGAGACTTGTATTTTGCTGCATTCATAAGGACTCTGTCTATTGGAAAATGAGTGCATCACAAGAGCCCGTCTTTAATTTTCATGAAGTTATGATATAAACGTGACGCCAGTTCACCTTGACGCCAGGATGGCTTGTCTTCCCGTGATTTCAACTCTGATTTATCTTCTGTATACATTTGTACTCAATTTATTGACAGCCTTCAAGATGTTAAAGTACTACCCACTGGATCTCAATCTGGCACCACATCTTATTGCGTACCTGGACACGTGTAGACAGCAGAGGGTGCCAGACAGAATGGATACTGACGATGAGTGTGAGAATTTGGAGAGTGTTCTCAGTCAGTTTGATGAAGCTTTAGCCATTGCCAGAAGGTGTGATATTATTAAATGAATAGAAATAATGATACTATTACTGGGTTCTCATATAGCGTACATACCCTAGTAGCTAGATCGAGTCATTTTATAACAACTCCCTGGGGAGCATACAACCTCAAGCTGCTTATAAGTGCTAAGGACACAAGTTTCATGACCGGGATTTTTGAACACACACCCTGCTGATAGGCCATCAGAACTTGGGTCAAAATACCGGGATGTCAGACAAACTTTCTACAGCTCACGCGTTCACCGCAACATGACAGGCAGGCAAGACCACAGTGCTACAGCACATGATCAAACATAAAACACTGACAGTGGCTACATCAGTGAAGTTTGACACGTTGTCTGAGGTCCGGGTACTTGCCTCCATATTTAGCATTAGTGCGGAGTGCTATTTTCTCTTGTGTAGGTGCAACTCAACAGCAATTAATCTATATTATAGTGACAAGGTCGGGTCCATACATCAGCTTGCAATAAACAAGGCTTCCTCTCAAACCAATACAGCAGCTAATACTGAGCATAACAGACTGAGCAAGTCTTGAATGTATTCATTTATCTTAACTCGTTTGAGTGATTTATTAAGATCCTTCCTCACTCCAACAATATCCAATATCATATGGTAACTCAACTCCCAAAGATTTGGACTCTGATTATGATGGTATGCCTGATCCCATGAGTGATTTACGAGGATCCTTTCCCACTCTAACAAAATCCAGCACCATATGGGTAACTCAACACCCAAACTGTTGGACTCTGATTATGGTGGTATGCCTGATCCCATGTAAAGCATGATCAGTTTACTAGTGCAGTCCTCAGTCCAACACCATAGCTCAACAGCCAAACTGTTGGACTCTGATTATGGTGGTATGCCTGATTCCATGTAAAGCACAATCAGTTTACTAGTGCAGTCCTCAGTTCCAAAAAAAAAAGGGCATACAGTTGAATGTTAAAGAGTTGGGGGTAGGTTAGGATTAAAGTACGAATCTTTATTTCCTTTGCACTTTAAAAGTAATGTACATGAGAATGTAAGATTCCTTACAATGTTTATCAAACAAACAAGTGCTTGAGGCATTGAATACTAAGAATGAAAAGTGAAAGGTTCAATCTGTTTGTCTTTCCAGACTCTATCTGGTTCTTCAGACCACAATCAATCGCTTTATTGAGGAGTCCAAGTTGAAACACGCAGTTGACGTCAGACACAAGCCAACTACAGCCATTCAGCTCTCATATGCTCTACATCAAGGTAAGAGAACCCCACCAGTGTGCCGATCAGTCTTGGGTATGAGGTTGAAGGTGCTACCTCTTTGTGGTTTCATTGAAGGAGTTGATGTAGTCTGGTTCCCAGACCAAAAAATCTCTGACTATTCTCTGTCGATATTAGGGTCAGGTATCACCCAAATGTCACGTGACAAAAAAGGAGGAATTCCTCCTTTTCCGGAAATATCCAAAATGCTCCGAACTCGCTGTTGTCAACATTCGGACGGTGTCGTTGATGGTCGGACATTGCTTTTGTTGATAAAAATTAAAAAATTTTGCAGACGCATCCCATTATCGTTTTTCTTTTCCTTTTTTCCCCCAACAAATTGAACACTATATTTGAATATATTTGTAACATTTTTACACACTGATTATCCCGGGCTTTTTGAAAGTAAACAAAGCACGTCATCATCCAATGACATCGTCCACCATTGGTGACAAGTAATGAATATTTATATATTGCGTCATAATCTATGTTTAGCCTTGGATGATGCCTGACCTAAGATTTTTAACAAGAAGCATCAGGGAATCTTTGGTCTGGGAACCAGACTAGAATTGATGCAGCTAATTCTTACCTTCGTGGATAAAAATGATACAGTCAAAGATGGAGATGAACACTCATAAGCTATGAACACGAAGCCTTTATTGAGTCCATGTGATTATCCTAGAATTCATTTTATATGTCACAACTTGTGTTCATATTTTGAATTGCCTCTTTTGAGTTACTGCTTTGTTTCACCCTATAGGTGTAGTTGCTTTTGATGATTTGCCGCACCCCTTGATGGCCCATTTGTACCCCTTCTTCAAGGCACTGGAAAAGTTTCTATCTGAGGCTATATCAACTGCCAATCTCCACCTTTCTGAGGACACTACTTATCAGGTATTTTTGACAGCAAGAGGGCGCAATACTATTTCCATTTTAAAGTACACAAATATTAAAAATACAAAATTTTCAGGCAAACATCTTACACTGATTACATTGTGAAACTGTCAGTAAAAAAAACACATCAAAAGTTATATATTACTGCTATATAAGAATTGTAATTGCATCCTGTTTACCACACTATTTCTAGGGTTTGTCTCCCAATCTACCCCAAAGCAGTAGAAAATAAGGCCTATTCACCTGATAAGGCCATCACCCACGATGAATCTAGGTTGCACCATATTTGGAGTCCTTGTGTTATTGTTAAGTGTGCAATTCAGATGCTTTGTGTGTGGTGAGACACATAATATCTTTACATGCAATTTGACTCCCTAAATGAGCAGACTGTAGCTGTATGTGATGGCAGTACAAGGGGTCTGTACCATAGAAATAAACCAGAGAACCGGTGCTTCCTATTCCGCCCCGTGTAACCGTGCCGTTCCTTGTGGCGTCTCAAAAAGTGTACCTTCGGAAAACCCAACATTGTTTGCCAAAATCGAACGATAGACAGTGCATCTAAATAGCACGCCTGAAAAAATGTGGAGTATTTTTTATGCATGTTCCGCGTGCCCATGTCCAGTGCAATCATGAAAGTACGTGGCATGATCGCGATCCCGGTGCGTGTGTTCATATTGCATGCGTTTTTGTTAATAGATGCTTTCACAGCGATGGTAACCGAACATGTTTCGGCACAGTACACTTTTTTGTGCTCCATAGACGACAGCAGTGGCCGCAAAGTACCGGTTCTCTGATTTATTTCTATGGCCTATACACAGCTGCACTTATTGCTGTACTATTTTTGGGGTTTGAGAACTATTTTAAGGACTTGAACATTGCTAGTCATTTTCTTGATCACTTCATGCTGGGCGGTCATCTCAACGGAAGAGCTAGTCTTGGTTCAAGACCCTCCTCTATTACTATCCAATGATCTGTCACCACAAGAGGGTGCACTCTAACCCTCGACCACTATCACAGGATAGCGGCCTAGGGTGAGAGTGCGCCCTCTTGGTTGGGTATCAATAACAGAAGGGTCTTGAACCAAGACTATGGGAGTGATTATATTCTGCAACAATGCAGGAATAGAATGCATTCAATATATTTTTATGTTTTATATTTCACACATAGTGTCCTTGTCAATTGAAAGTTTTTCACAATAAACACTAAATAGACGCAGAAACTCATCCAGCCCACACTCTGAGAGTTATCAAAACCCTTCTAAACAGCGTGGATGGCTCCATGTAGACACCAACCTAGTCTGCTGCGACACGACCTTGCCTGACAAACAGACAGTAAATGATTATTTTTGAAGCGCGCCGCGAAGCGTCGCACAGTTATCCATACTGGACTGAAATATTGAAGTTTGGAGCTTTGCAGCAGTATACATAGCAAAATAAAGGATGACACAGGAGGCGTGTTTCACTAATCACATGACAAGGATCTGTGTGTGTTTTATATAACATTAGTTGTCCCACAAGCATGATGTTAAGAGTGGAAAATATAGTGCTTCTGCGTCAGATTTGCAAGAAGGTCTAAGGCATATATGGGACGCAGACGTGTGGTATTTTTCTGTATTCTACCATTTGGATGATGAATTTATGATGAATTCAAAGGGATCATGCTTTTATCCTCCAGCAAACTTGCCGCCAAAGAATTAAAACAAAACTGTTCTGTTTCAATACCTAAGTTTTGAAGGTTTGTGCCCCCAAAAAGGCAACATTTTCAAAAGACCTAAAGTTCCTTGTTTTACAGAATAATTTATTCTTGAAATGGTTTGACTTAAAGTTAGTCTTGGAGACTGCTGTGCTTTAAACATCGACAGATAAGTTCGTGATTGTACAATGTTGGTAACCGATTTGATATTTCCACAGATCCTATTGGCCCTTCAGTGGAGGGATAGATGTTGGCTGGTGTGTGATCGACCAATCAAAGGCAAGGACGCATTCCATCTTGGACAGTTTGAATTGCACTGGCATTGGCTGATGAAGAACATGATCCAAGTTGTCCCAAACTTATTACTGGGCAACAATTTCACGTGAGTAGCTATTTTCATATGTTAATTTAACACAACAATTTGTATCCAAAAGTAAACACTGGAAATTTAAAGATATCTGGTCTGTATTCAAGCCAATTTTACCTTAAAAAATGAATCCAAATGTTGAATTGCTATTTTTGTAGGACGGCAAGATATTAACTTTCAAATGAGATATCGAATGGAAAAATCCGGCCATGAATAATGACAGAGTAACTAGTAACTGAATAATGCATTTTTATAATACATCGACTGGCCAATGGCTGGCCGGCGCGTGATAAGTATGTGTCAGTCTTCATGCATATAAAAATATCTACTAGGCTGCGCTTTGAAACTCTCAAAAGAAAGCTGTTTCAAAACAATGTTTTTTTTAAATGTCAAAATGTGATTTATTAATTTTATTTGCCGTAAAATAATAAGCTCTTTTAAATTTTGTTCAATTATTTTTCGAGCACAAATCACAGGAGTAGGGATCATATATCTTTTGATGGGATTATACAAATTGTGTTCTTAAACAAATAGATGTTCTAATAGTTTTAGAAATCAACAAGGAGTACTTCATGCATTTCACAAGTTTTACATGTTTTACAGACTCAATACAACTTTTCATGGTTTTTTATACTCAGCCTGCCTCAAAACCTCCATGCGATCATTCACCGCATCATTGATCATCTTGCGATAGCATCAACCCCCACCGTGACTGAACACCAGAGGGCCTTACAACATCACATGGGCCGCCCACTGCCGTACAAAACAAGCTTGTCTGCCGACACATCTCAGCAGCTTCTCAAGCTCGGCCGTGTTCTTGATGTCATTGGGGTTGTCTCGAGGGTAGACGTCAACCGCCTTGGAACACGAAAGAGAAGAAAGTTCAAGAGATCCGTCACATTCGTTGTGAGGGACAGCGGACTTACCTGCCAAAAGTTAATTCAGTTGATGAAAGCAGTAGGGGAGATGAACAACCAGGCTCTGGAATATGCTGGTAAGAAAACTAAACCGTTCTTCAATCAACAGCTACGGGTCATTCTAAAATTTGCCTCTGATCACATGCAGGCTATGTGTGCACAAAATTGATTCATGCTTGAGTGGTTACACAATTTAGTCACAATGGTTATTCATGTCAAATCAATTTGGTAACGAGAGTTAATAAGTTATGACTGGAAGACGTGTTTGCGTGTACAAATCTTTTGGACACAAAAACGGAAGTCAGGTAGACCTGCTTTTGTATACACTGGGAATATGAACATGTCTGGACTTTTAACACGCCCAGACATTCCATTGTGTAGTGTGCTGGCATGCACTCACCATGCAAAGCTTCATTTCCCCCGTACAAAGAGGGGCAAAGGGTACTGGAATTCATGCTCAAAATCTCCCTTTTTTGCGGGGGTTATTGTGAAATCCCTGATTTCAGACCTTCGTCCTTTTGTTATACAAACAAGGATTATGAGAGATCGATAGGATGTTTATCATTGTATTCGGCATGTGGGAGTTACTGAGGTTCCAGCATACCATGGTCGTTTATCGGCCATTGCTCACGGCCAAGGTTTGGCCAATTCACGGTGAACGCATTCCAAATTTTTCGAGAAGAGAACAAAAAAATTACGGTGCATTGACTTTACTTGGTTTAGTCATGGTTTCATTGTGACAACAATATTCTCAAAAAGAAATTGTTCTGAAAAATGGAAATTGCATTAGCCAGTTTCAAAAGCATTTTTTTTCCCTTTTTTTTTTTGCCCAGATGATGATCTGCTGGATTCTGTACAAGGCATGGAAGCGAGCCTGGCTGCACAGGGCATCTACAACCAAGATGGCAACCATCCTGTTGCCATGGAAATCGATGATGACAACAACCACTCCGATCACAAAGCGTCGTCTGATGTTTCCAGCAGAGTGGGATTGTGGCCTGTTTGTGAACACATTGCACTGTGTGCAGAGCAAGCTGCAGTCAACAGTCTTCTTGCATTCAAAGTTCAAAGGTATAAATTTATCAAATTTCAAAAGTTTGCTAATCTCAGATAACCGATAATTTCTCTCCAAAAGACATCATGGCAAGTTCAGATAAGGATGCGGTGGAAGAAACTTGTATTAAAGAGAACACTTATCTTAACAGAAATAACGGCAAAATACAACCCCCATCCAGTCTAAAGGTTAATGGTGCTCTCAGATCAGGACAATCCATCTAGGGTTAACCTTCCCCCTTTTGGTAAAAAGCCAGTTATTTGACCTTGCTGTCTCTGTCTTTCATGGGTGTGTCATGGCCGAGTGGTCAAGCACACTGGACTCAAGCTCTGGTAGTTTTGATCAGCAGAGTGTGGGTTCGAGTCCTGGTCTTGGCTCCTGTGTCCTTAAGCAAGACATATAACCGTTGCGTCGTTCTTTGGATGGGACGTAAAGCCGTAGTTCCCGTGTGTTGTGTAATGCACATAAAAGAATTCCAGTACAGGGCCCAATCTCATAGATTTGCTCAAGCAGAAAATAGTGCTCAAAAGTTTTCTGCTAAGCAACAGTAAGCAGGATACCAGTCTCAGACTGTACATGCTGACATGCTCTTTTGGCTGGTAACCTTATTCTGGTTAGCATAATTTTGTTTGTGCTTAGCAACTTTTTGTGCTTAAGCAGCTCTATGAAATTGGGCCCAGGTATTGTTCAGAGAAGGGGTTTACCCCCGTGTTTCCAGTATGGTTGGAACTGACCCTGCTGTTGTGACCCCTGAGAAGGGGTGTTGGTGCAGCACCCATCCAGACAAGAAATATTGGCTGAAATATTGCACAAAAAAAACCAAAAAAAACAAATAGTGTTGAGAACAGAACATGAAGGACATGACCGTCTGTACGAAGTGATGGCCAGAGAGCAAGTGTTCAGCTGCATTGCTAGCATGGATGTACTGGCGAGCGAAGTCCACCTGGCTGCTGTCTGGCTTGAGGCTATCCCCGTCCATTGTTCTGACTATTAATGCTTGCAAGGCTATTTCTCAGCCTAATGGGCTTTGAAGTAATAGATCATCAAATTAAGTAAAATGGACCAGGTGGGGAGATCAGGGCAGCAGTATGCTTCCAGTGTTCGTAATACACGTTTGTAGAAATCAATGAATACAAAGAAGAAAAAAAATTAACATAAATTCCCTAAGCATCTTTCTTATCACAAGCCATTGTAATGTATTTTGCTTTGGACTAATCTCCCACTTTCGCTTATCAAAAGAGGCTCACTTGATGTATTTGTTTATCTCCACAGTGGCGAGATAAGACAAGATGGTTCTATTAATTGTCTTAAGTCCATGGTAAACTTCATGTTCTGCCACACTCCCTCCTCACCTCTCCATCTACTCCCCTATGCATCCCTTCTACAAAGTGGAGCATCCCACATACCATCAATGTCAGAGGTCACAGGAGCATTCATGAGACACCTGTGGAGGAGCACGGCAACGTGCCAGGTTCCTCTGTGGTTGTCATGGCGCCAACATGTGCATGATGACGATTCTGAGAGTATTGACTTGGGAGATGCTGAAAACCTAAAGATGGTAAGTTAGAAAGTTTGGCCAACCCACACCCCAAACGGTATCTAAGGTTCATAATTTTTTGAAAGAATAAAGAAACCCACAGCTTTTATATAAGAATAAAGAAACCCACAGCTTTTATTTGTCAAAGAGGCAGTGGTGTAACAGGAGGATGGAGGTGGGGGGAAACCTGAGCCAGCTCCCTCCCCTGCTCAGAACGAAGAACCCTTGCTGCAGCCCTCAGATGAGATCAAACAAAAATGAGCTATCAACATTGGTAATGATATGTCAACCGACCCAACCAAAAGAGGATGTTTCAAAACTAACATAAACGTCCACCGTTATTCAGCTTAAAAAATATATGTATTATAAAAATTAATCTGACATCAAGTGGTAAAGTCAAGGATCCACCTTAATTAGATGTTCAAATCCACAATGTACTAATACTACTGAATATTCTCTTGGCAGGGCCCAGCTCTTTTACACACACCTCTTCAAACCCTGTGCATCTTCCGCTTGCTGTACACCCCATCCCAGCCAACACGGCAGTCCAGCAAGGGCGACAGGGACGCTAAGAAAGTCACAGTGTCAAAGGTCACAACAGCCGTGCCGCTGGGTCAGTACCTGGAGAAGGTTGAGCAGTTGAAGGTCATGATGGAGGTGATGTGGTCAAACGCTACGGCGTTGTCAACAGACATGCTTAACTTCAGGTGAGTTGATGGCAAGTTAAATTCTGGGTACAAGTATGTGTATATATATAGCAATTATGATGATGGTTTGCACACCCAGATTTCTCCATTGAAAGAAGCCAGAAGGAAATTGGAAGGGTTCTGTAGGGGGCTTTTCCCCGAAAAACTTCAGCTTATTTGAACAGTCCCCATACTAGATTCCTGAGTTTTTCTTCTTTTTACTCTTATGTGCAGTAATTAGTTGGACTGATTTGACCTTATATTTAGAATGGATATTAGTGTTTTTCTGAAGAAAGCAAAATTGTTTGAGAGCGCTTTTGTTGTGTAAGCATTTGAAGGAAATTCCACGGCAGACGGTCACCTAACCCCACAGTAGTTTAACTTTATTAAAGTTTGCCATTTTAGCAATATAGTTTGGTGGAGGACAAAGCCAGGAAATTCCATTAAGTGGAAAGTAAAGGTACTAAAAGAATTGATAGTTCACCTTTATTGAGATGGAGTTGATACTGCAATGTCAGTAGGGAGCATGTGTTACGTTTTGTTCAAACATTGTTTTGTTTTTTTGCCAGATCCAATGGAATGAAACATCTGTTATTATCTCTGAGCCAGCTGTTGGTAATTCTGGAGCCTTTCCTTCTGACCTCTGACCTTAATGCATGGAAGAGCACCCTTGATGAAGTCATCACCACTGTGGCAATGGTTGACACAGACAGAGCAACCCTTAGATCGTCAGTGTCTATTCTGGAAGAGGTTATTAAAAGAAGTATTTCAGCTAGCCAAAGTGTTGATGCTGACGATTCTGCAGGTAAAAGGTCTAAGGTCGTATTGGATGAGGTCGGGCCAGATCTAAAGGCTGCTTTGGTCTGCATCATGGATCTCTTACAGTTGGAGAGAGAGTTGGTGTCAGAAGGCGGGATTGTTTTTGAGAAATCAGATGATCAGACTCTGGATTGTGGTCCGATGGAGATGGACTTTGCCGAAGAGATCTTACATGAAGCAGAAAGCCCCAGACGTGGAAGGGATCATCTGCTAGACCTGTTGACATTAGGGAAGGGGTGGGCTCACCTTGGCTTACTACAGGTACAGCTTCTGGCTCCCAGAGGTCCAGTAGATCCTGCTGAAAAGAAAGCGCTAAAACTTCAGTATGTCAAAAATGAGGTAAGTCAGGTTACTCTTTAAGTTCGGCTTCCAAAAACAAGTTTAAAGGAATAAAATACATCACATGGGAAGGGCTAGGTTAATTTGGGCTTGTCAGAGATGCACCTTTTTGCACCTATAGTCTCAGAAAATCAAGGTTAGAAGAAGATTCCAACACAATTAAAATTATTCAGTGGAAGTGCAAAAACACAGTACTTTTAAGTTGTGTCAGGCAAGCCTTTTTTATGATACTAGATGTTCATGTGCTTTACTTTCAGGCAGCCGATTTAACAAACCAGCTCAGAGTCCGCAGTTTAGCGTCCGAGCTTTTGACAGGAAGGATCCTTGAAGAGGTACCTGTAAACCATCTCCCTGAGAGAGTCCGTCTTGCTCAGACACGATTGGAATTACTGCAAGAGAGAGCACCAGAGCTTGCCAAACAAACGGCATACAGGCCTGAGCCTCCAAAGGTAAATATGATGTCAAGTTTCCATGTAGGTTCCACTTCTAAGTAATGTGGGCATACAATTCAGCTGATCAGCTTATTTCCTCATTTTTGGCCTCTTAGATGTGCGGTTGAAAATTGACACACAATACAAAGTCTTGCTGTGCCTGGCACGTTTCCGATTTTTTGACCAACTGCAGTTGCTTGCCTGTTGGTTGACTGGCCGATGTCTTTGATCTGCCAGCATGCATGCTTGTTTTCAGATGATCAGCCTGAAGTCACTGAAATCACTCCCACATTTAAACAGGAAGCAGGGATTGCACACAGTGGCAAGTTCGAGGGCCAGTTTCAGTTAACCCGCTATAATTAACTACAAAGGGTTGAGATGCTGTTTTTGTCTAATTAAGAACACAATTTGTCCGAGCAAGGTCAAGTTGCAAGTTTTTCACATGCAGTACAGGTAATTATACGACCTTGTTTCACAGAGACAGACATGTGTATCCCAAGCTGACTGATCTGTTTTTGTAATCTCAGTATCCTGTGATTTCTGTTTTAGTTTGATGCCCTGCTAAAGGACGTGACCCACTACCTCACCAGCATTGGATCAAGGTCAACAGTAGAGGGCCTTCTGAATAAACTGACAGCAACCTTTGACACCCTCAGTGCCTACAAGTCAGGTGGCACCGGGCCTTATCCCATTAAAACTGTTCTAAGCGAAGAGAAAGCCTGGCAGAACTCTCAGTTCCAGTTCTTGCGTAGGATAGAGGAGGAGTACCCCCTCTACAAGGACCAGTGGGATGGGCTTGTTACCGCGGTGATGCAGATGCAGTATGGGATCAGACTGGTAGCACATGCTCTGTACAGCTTGTCCGAAAGAGGACGCTTCTCTGAAAGGCGCATTACCAGTGAGGCAAGCCTGGATGTTTTGGCAGAGTTTCCGATCTCCTCAGAACGCCAGGCAGTTACAGGGCAAATGCTTCAGTTGGTGAAGAGTTTAACTTCCTACTCAGCTGTGGAGTCGGAACAATCAGCGTATCCCAAAATCAAGATGAGGTGAGTTCTGCAATGTTCAGATTGGATTGCGAACATCCACTGATATGATTATAGTAGTGTTTACTTCATGTAGCTCTGTAGGGGAAATTTTACAGTGGAACTCAATCAGTGTTTGATGTTAATCAAGACGAAACTATATTGTTATGTGTCCATTGGGCAGTAGCAATGATAAAGAAGGGAATAAAAGAGTGATGACTGAGGTCTTAAACAGCTGTTTAAAACTGGCAGGGTCGTCGCGGTGTGGCCGAAGGAGAGGTCCTCTATCACATGGCCACGACCCCAGCAAGGTTTTAAATGGCCAGATAAGACAAAGTCATTACTCTTTTCTTCCCATTCATAAATGCCCTTTTTATTAAAAAGCCTCATGTAGGAAAATCGGTAAAAACGCTTGTGTTTTTTGGAATTTTTATTTTAAATTCCATTCATGTCCGCGGGCTCTGTATTGCGAAGGGTCACATTGCATGTTACGCTCAGTGGTTCCGCATACATTATATGCGCGCATACTAATAGACTTTACATTGGGTATTGATTGCGCTACGTGTAAATTAGCGCCCACATAAGTATAACTGCTAACTGGTTATAAACACTCGCGGCCATGTCTTTATCATCCGTTTAAACACCCCCGTGTGACATGCTTTGACCAATCAGAACTTGGTCAAACTATCAAGGGTGTTTTTATGAATACTGATTCACATTGTGCTAAAATGGGGTAAGATTAGTCTTAGCATATAAGCCACAGTTTGATTTAATTGATGTGAATCAGATGAAAATCAAGCTGCTAAATTTCTTCATGAACAAACCTTTACCTAGTGCTAGTTGCCATGTCATTTTAAGCTAAGTGATATTTGTAAAGCTTTCCATGGTGTGGGTATTGAGAATTTACTGGTTTACGGGTGACAACCATGTGAAAGTGTTCTCTTCTATAAAGAAGTGGTAGCTGGTGAATAAGACTGGTGAACAAAACTGGTGGTTCTTAATCACTCTTTTCAGAACCACCACGATTTCACATGGTTGCCACCCGTAAACTAGTTACTTTTCAAATATCAAGCAATAAACCACAAGGGAAACTGACTGGGTCAATTTCAAATCAGTTAGGGCGTGAACAAGAAAAATTTTTCTTAGAGGGATTTGAACCTTTCGACCTCCGGCTAATACATACCGACGCTCTACCAACTGAGCTATCCAAACCTAAAGTTGGCGGTCTCCCTAGTTTGTCAATATCTTTGTTCAGGGGTTGCCAGTCTGAAGCCATTCAACCGGATACTGCCGTGTAGCCAGGGATCACACCCTATTGTATGATACAACCATAGATCAAGCTCTATGGATATAACCTGGGAAGCGGCAGCATGGGGATCACCATAAGGGTGATGCGACTGTTTATTTTAAGTATCAAGCAATAAACCACAAAAAATTAGTTACTTTTTATAACTTTAAGATGATGTTTGTTTAACGAGCAAAGACAAACCCACATTCTAATGCTACTAGTTCGAATCAAGTGTGCTCAACTGCCTGACCTTGATTCTACATTTTGACTTGCCAACAACTTACAGTGACACAGTGTTGTTATTCATTGTTGACTGAAGTAGCAAAACGGCAATAACAGAAGTGACTCCGTCTTTCCCCCTTTTCACTCAAGCTTGCTGCTATTGTCCCTGGTTCATTCCCGCAACCAAGCCTTCCTTGCTGGCCATCTTGCCCCCAAGACATGCAAAGATATCTTCTCCATCTTAAACGGCATCGTCTCCTCCTGGAGGCAAGCCGAGGATGCTGCCAGGCGTAAAGAGGAGGAGGCAGCCTCGCTGTACAAGTTCAAGGCCAAGACTCACGGTGATGGACTGACGGATGAGCAAAGAGAAGAGAGGGAATTCAGGCAGAGTTTTCCATCTTTTGAAAAGGTGAGAGTTCATTAAGATGGGGAAATATTTTAACTCTCTCCATCTTGAAAGACAAGTAACAGATAAGTGTAGCGACTGTCACAATTAAGTGATTATGCATTAAACCACTCATGGCCCGGCTGCAGCCTGCACGTGTCCAAGTAATGTCTCAGTTGTGTTCCTGAACCTAAACCTGCGTGTCTGGCTGCTCATTGAAGTCCAGCTCAACACCTCATTCCCCCAAGACATGACTCACTGCACCTACACCGTAGTGCTCTGGAAGACAGTGGTAACTATAATTATAGACCGCTACTGGAATCTTCTAGCAGTATTCAAACCATAAGTAATGATCCAAAAAGAACATCGGATAGTTTGAATGTGAATGCTTACTGATAATAATAATAATGTTCATACAAATACTGTACAATCAGTCAAGTCGAGGCCATACAGCAGCTTGAGCCTGCCCAGTGATCTTGCTCAAGATGTCCAGGCCCAGCATGCAGGGGCGCAGCTCCTCAGCGCTGGCCGAGCCGGTGTCCCATTTCAGCATGTCCACAAAGGAGAGACACCGGCTCCCTCATGAGGAAGTGCCTCTGGTGGGCTCCCAGGGAATGCTTGGGCTAGCGGCAATCTCCAGGTGAAAATATAAAATTCCCATCTGAAGTACTTATTTTGATTACAACAATCAAAATAAGCATGTATATGAACGAAATCCCTGACAGAACGTAAAACTGTGCGATGTTTAATTTCAGGATTTTGCAGACATCACATTTGAGCCAAGCTTAGAGAAAACGCCTGATGCTGAAAATGACGACCCTGACGAGACCTCTGCAATCACACCCCAGCTCACCCAACAACAAATGCATCAAGTCTATTCCGTCCATCGAGAACTGTTCACAGAACTGGTCCAGACCGGCTGGATCCAGATCCATTCCCATAGCAACCACATAGATGAAGGGCTGTACAGAGACGTACTGGAAAATGGTTATACTACGATGGTACAGCTATATGATAAGGTTCTTCCGTTTATGGGTTGGTATTTTGAATTTTTTACAATTTAAATAAAAACAGGTTCCATGTTTGTAATATATTCCGGCTCTTTAGAAACTTTAGCAGGCTGATACAGATTGTGACTGGGAATGTGGTCACAAGTGACTGAGGGAAATAGTGGTCACTCATAGACCTGAGGCCCACATAGACATTCACTTATGCCCAAATAATGCCAGTCAATTGTAATACATTTAACCAGTGTAAACAACTTGGAGGTGGCACTACACAGTCAGCCACTGGTATTCTGAAGCTGGTCAAAAATTGTTGATACTAGTGCAAAATAGCATTGCCTGTGCAACTGAACATGTGACTAAATTTGTAATAACAAACAAGGGTGTTGTGAAGCTGCTGATGGAGTCTTCAGCATGATTTTCGTCATTCACTCTGAGGTTGCTTGCAATAAGGAACATTGGTGTTCTGAAACTATTTTTACATTCTCAGGATATTGGAGGCGAAAAATTTCCAAATTGCTCCAGCCACTCTGGGGTTGATTTTGTGACAACAAGCATGGGTGTTGTGAAGCTGCTGGCTGAGTCTCAGCAAGATTGGAGATGAAGAATTTTCAACTTGCTCCAACGACTCTGAGGTTGATTTTGTAATAAGAAACTTGGGTTTTGTGAAGCAAACTAAGGCCAACACTAACTGGATTAAATGATTGTTTCTACAGACTCGTCAGTGGATTGTAAACTCATAGGCGCCCATCTTCTAATGAGTCACAGTCTTCATAGCGCCCTCACTCAGCCGGATAAGTCCAGTAACACAGAGCGCCACCAACCATACAACATCTACCATGATGGTAACATTAAAGAAGCTGTTCAGTGCAGACCACTGCTGGAAGGATTCAACGCACGGATCTCGGAACTAATGGACGAGTGGCCAGAGCATCCTACATTGAAACAGGTGAAAATAAGAAAAAGGGGAAAAAAACAACAAATGAACGAGCCCATATAGGCATCCCAATGCACATGACCAGAAACAATCGGCATGCAAAGGATTCTGGGTTAAATCCAAGTCCAAACAATATTGTAAGTGGCATGTCATGGCCGAGCGGTTAATAGAACTGGACTCAAGCTCTGGTGTTCCTGATCAGCAGAGTGTGGGTTCGAGTCCCAGTCTTGACATTTGTGTCCTTAAGCAAGACGCTTAACCTTTTGCTGCGTCCTTTGGATGGGACGTAAAGCCGTAGGTCCCATGTGTTGTGTAATGTATGTAAAAGAACCCAGTACACTTATCGTAAAGAGAACGGGTTTGCCCTGGTGTTTCTGGCATGGTCTTGCAGCAATATGCGCCACCTCACCTTGTATACTTTTCAAGGTGTTTGTTATGGTTGCTTTGTCTCATAAAATCATTTGTAACAATCTCCACCAGAATTGATAATTCGGCGCCAGGAGTGTCGTTTATGACAGACATGACGCATGATAAATGTACACTATTATTGTTATTATTATTAGTTACATGTCAACTACAGCATGGCATCCATCTTGGCAACTTGACCTAGTCAACTGCACTCGGTTTCCCAAGAAAGATGCAAAAATGCTATTAAACAGAAATTGTTGTTTGAGTAAATTGAGAAATGTCTATTCGTGTCCTTACCAGCCTATCAAATCACGTCTGTTTTCTTCGCATTGATGATGGATGGTCACATTATTACTTGTAGTTGGTGACATTATCCTATGATGAATTTACTTTTGAAATGTAGTGGTTTTATCATGTTAAAGTGGATGTGTTTTGTTTTATGTAGTTGGTGATGCTGATTGATCGAATATTGGAGTTCCCAATCACGAGTCCATTGATGAAGTTTGTCACTGGTTTAGAGATACTCCTGGAGAAAGCACAGGTAAGTGTGAACAAAGATGGATGTGATCATCAGGAAAATGTCAAATTCACGCAGTGTGAATTGCAAAACCTCGGCCATGAGCTACAGCCAAGGAACTAAGGCTTGTTCACTCGGACTTACCTCCATTGAGCTGAAATACAGTGAATCTCAATGGCTCTCAAAGTCTGGTAATCCTCTTCTTGGAACAAAAGGACAAAGGTCTGGAATCGGAAATTAGACAGTGACACCCGCATCATGGTAAAAAGTCGGTGTGTTTTTAACTCCACCTGGCCTCTTTGTGTGGGTGAAACAAAGCGTTAGATGGCATGTGCATGCTCTGTGCACGCTCAGTAGTGGAAGGTCTGGACGGCCTCATCCGGCGGCAATTGGTAAACTGGAAAGTGCATGCTTTTGCACACTCAGTAGTGGAATGTTCAGATGACCTTTGTTCTTGGCTTTCACACAGAAATCAAAACTCAAAGCGTCCGTTTGCTGGCTTCAGAAAATAATGTCTTGTGTACTATATTGAAAATAATATCTTGCCGCAACTGATTAAAGCGAAAGTATTTCATTGTTTTAATGTGAGTGTCAATCAATTCCTTCAATCAAATCACATCATACAACCAATGTGTGAAAATGTCATCAAAATTCAAGTTTCAGTGGCAACAATAACAGATGGTTTTTATTTTGTCAGGTATTTCATGTGGGCCTATTTTTGTTTGTGGCAATCAAAATAAGCAACTTCGATTTGTGGGGTCTTTTGCTTGACAATTTTTCAGACATATTTATTTCTCAGGAGAGACTGGTATTGGTTTGCGCTTAATAATCGATGAGCTTCCAGATTGAACTAAGTCAATTTTTTTGTCTGTAAGTTTGAAATTGAACTGTTTTTGTTATTATCTGAAACTGTTACAATTTGTGTTTCTTTTGTCTAATTTAGGAATGGGAGAGTAACGCTAGCCGTGCAGTTTCAGTCCGTGATCATTTAGAAAAGTTGACAGACGTGGTCATTCAGTGGCGGAAGCTAGAACTCAGGTACTTAATAATCCTATTACCATATCAGAGTCAAGTAAGAACTCGTGTACGTTTGGATTTTTCTAGAAATTTTACAAATGCTAAAATGGGATCATTCACAATCAAACCAGAAACTACTCAAAGACGATACCACAACTTCTATGTGTAGTATTTCATCTAATATAATTTGAACAACTGCATTCTGCTGGCAGATTTCCTTGCAAATAAAGTTGTTGTAAAAGGACATTTTGAACTTTCATTTCACAGGAAAACATTGACTTCTACTCCAACATTTTTTGGGGACAAGAATTAAAGAGCTTTTGGTTGTTTGTTTTATTCTGAATTGCATGATTGTGAGTTTCCAGTTACTTATTTGGTAACTGTAAACTGCTTGCTCTGTAATGTAAACTATGATTTCTGCTAAGGTGCTGGTCTGCGTGCTTAGACACTGTTGCCTACCGTCAGGAAGAGAGCGCCACCAAGTGGTGGTTCCACATCTATCAACTCGTCCAATCACATCTCTGCTCAGAGGCTACCCAGGCAACCAGTGATCAAGATGGCCGCGCTGAGGAAGATGAAACAAATAGACCTGAGGGGAGTGTTGAAGGCATTGAGGGCGTGATAGCTGCGCTGCAGCAGTTCATGGAGGGCTCAAGCCTAGGGGAGTTTTCAACAAGACTACAGATGCTTTACTCGTTCCACTGTCAGACAGCAATGCAGACAAGCAGTCCAAAACAATGTGAGCTACACTCAATGATAATAGTGCACTGCACTAATGGCGTCACTTTTACTCAAAATACTCGGACGTTAGACAAACTTTCTACCCCTCTATCTATCACGTCATGTCGACGGCACAACAGAACACAGTAGTACAAGCACACAGGTGTAAATATAAAACAATGAAATGGCTACGTCAGTGAAATTTGACACGTTGTCTGAGATCTGGGTATTTTCAGCACTAGTGCAAAGTGCTACTACAGGCCCCGAATGTTTGCTTTTGTCAAAAGTACATTCATCAGAAATCTTTGGAATGGTTTGATTTTGCAATCAGCACCTCTGGCTCCATTCATAGCACAAAATTTAGCCAAGCGTAAATCATGGCTATGCCTAGAACACCAACAAGTCCTACACATCAACATTGTCTTTGCAGCCAGTGGTTATAGCCGTAGACGAATTCACTTGATTCAGATTTTTTTCTCACCTTTGTGTTTAATACTGTCTCCCGGTTGTATCTAACAATTAAAAGCTAATTCATTATTTGCCGTTTATTAATTTGCAGTGGAGCTCCAAAGCATTCTGTGGAATCTTCATTGTTACTACAAGCAGTTCTTGTCGGCAGTGGAGGCTGAGATCAAAAGCCGTAGGGCACCCATAGAGAAGGAATTGAAGGTAAGCTTGGGGACCATGAAATCTTGTCTTAGGGCAATGTCACACGGGGGCAATTTACAGGCAACCAGTTCCAGGCAGTCTCCCAGAAGAAAAAAAACATTCACATGTCAGTATCCACACAATTGTCTTGGGGAAAGTAAGTTACTAATAGAAAGATGCATGTTGTTCTACCGAAGTGTTCCTTTTGCAGTGCAGTGCAGTTGGTTGCCTCCAGGTTGCCTGCAAACAATTGCCCTGTGTGACATGGCTCTTATGCTTTAAAAAAAAGGAGATCAAACTCTTTCTTTTCACAGGACTTGATGAAATCACACAGATTTATTTCTTCCTTTTACAGAAATATTGTCGAAGAGGAACTTCATGTAAAAACACAAATTAGGAGTGATGGTGATTAAATGTGCCATCAGCCGATGTAGTTATACAGCATGGCTAATTGCTTTCAGTGTTCTTCAAAATAAACCCACAAGCAACTCAGGTTCTTGGTTGTTGGTTGTTGGCTCTTGGTTCTTGGTTCTTGGTTCTTGGTTCTTGGTTCTTGGTTCTTGTGATCCAAATGAGTATAAGCACTTGTCCATGAATAGGGGCATTGAACACACTGTGCAGTTGTGCATGGTGCAGTTGTGCTTAGTAGATTAAGGTGCAAGTAAAACATCTTCCTCATCATTTATCTAGAGGCGATGGTGGATGGTAGTGGGTTGTAGTTGCCCCACTACCGAGAGACTAGCCTGGAAGACGGCAATGAATAAAGCTGATACTACTTCCTTAGGTAATCTGTTCCAGTGACCCTCGACTACTGCCTTCAACAAGAGGATTTCCTATGCTTGATTCCTTGGCAGTGGTTGAAAAAAACATGTTCAAGACTGAGATTCCTACCTGAATTGCTTTTGTTTTGTTCTTCTTGTAGAATTTAGAAAGCACTAAGACATCTGTAATAAATTGATAAATATCACAGATGCATTTATTGTATCTTTTGACAACTTGTTTACCTGTTTTTTTTCTTTCTCAGGGTTTTGTCAAGATCGCTCGCTGGAATGACATCAACTTCTGGTCAGTTAAACTGGCCGTTGAAAAATCACACAAGACGCTGCACAAGTTCAGTAAAAAATTTGAGGTAAAGTCTTTAAAAGTAATGCTTATATTTCTCAATTTTTTGTCTAGTCAAGTTGTTTTTTGAAAGTTTGTGGTAATCTTGAACGATGTTAAAATGGCATTATAGTAATGTTAGGCCAAGTCCAAATTGACAGCTTTGGCTGTACGATGGTCTGAATGCTGGAAAGACCTGTTGTTTAACTTTATTTATTATTATTATTATATCTTTTTGGTAATGAAACCAAGGGACCCTCAAAAGTGACTTGCACTGTGACCCGTAGGCCTGAAGATACCTGTGTAGAGAAGATGATGAAGAAATGTCAGTTTTAGATGTGGGAGGAAAACCCCAAATAGGGAAAACCCACGCAATCAGGTATGGACTGAAAACCCAATCCACGTGCAAGGCTCCAGTCTGGGATTTAAAGGCAGGGAAAGAAACCACTGAGCCAACATGAATACCCCATAACATTGTTGCTGTGGTCAGCATCCATAGCCGTAGCCAATAACCTAGGATCAGAGTATTTTTGGCAACGATTAAACTTTCTCTTGGTAATGAAACGGAGAAATCGTCAAAACCTCTTTTCCTCAAATTTGCTAAGACGATAGTTCTGATGCAATCTGAGAACATTACCAGTTTATCTAGCAGCAGCTGATTTCACAAAACTTTACGCAACTGCGTAATTCCACTTGCGCAAGATTCACTTCGTGAGTGGTGCACAACTTATGCAGTAAATGTTGCGCAAGTGCACTTATGCAGTTGCGTAAAGTTTTGTGAAATCGGCGGCTGATCCCCCATGCCTATGGACCCAGCAGTATCCCTTTGCTCTCCTGTGATAACTTGATAATCTGCTCTTGTTGGTTTTTCCTCTGGCACCAGACTGAGCTGAAGGAATCATCAAAGTGTGTCTTCACGGACAGTAAAATAGCCGAGAAGGAAGAGATTTCAGCTGTAGACAGTCTAGGTACCGGATCTGGGACGTACAATGAGTTTCTAACTCCTGAGGAATACAAGGTGAGTTCTGAAGCCATAGAAATATCCAAGCAACTATCCCAGTGCTGTCGTTACTATGGAGGCCATTCCAGTGTGCTCAGCATTCCTTTTTAATGTGTGACTCTGACAAACATCTTGGAACAATGGTGTTTGCCAACTGTATGAAATGCCAGCATAACATGAGATAAAGCCTACACTTGAAGATTACACAAGGGTAATGGGAGACTTTGGACTGATAGGTGGCAGCAGACTTAAATTGTCATTGATAACGTAGGTCTGCTGCCATCTAGCATCCTCAAAAGTCTCCCAGTCTGTCTCCCAGCGATGATAGAAAACATCGGTAAGGAACATGTGCATGCAACCTAAAATGGATTGGTGTATAAATGAAACGTGTTAAGATATGTGAAAAGGGTTAACATTTGTCAGGCTTGAATCCATCATGGATGTTTCAATATGAACTTGTAGGACACATCCCAAATATTATCTTAAAAGCACAAACATTATGCTAAAATGTTGATGCGGTGTAAGGCACAGGACTCAAGTTCTGGTGTTTTCAGAGCGCGGGTTCAAGTCCCAGTTGTGACATTTACGTCCCAGAGCATGGCACGAAACCATAAGTGGCATTGTCCTTCAGATGGGTCTTTAAGCTGTAGATCCTGCCCGCTGTGTAAAAGGACTTAAAGGACCCAGGACACTCATCCAGCAGAAATTTATACCTCATCACCTTGTGTAATCAAGGTGGAAGGCTCATTTACACAGGAACGGAGACAGCGTAAAGTTCTCATTTGAAACTAGTTCTTGATTTCACATTTACTTTATGTATACATTTGTACATACAAAACTAAAACGAAATTTGCTAATTATAGGAGAGCCTAAAAATGTAGGTGTCCTTTACGCCTGCCAATGAGGTTGATCTAGTAGGTGGATCAAGCTGTAAGTCAGATGTCACAGCCTCTGTCAGCTCATGCCTCTCAAACACTAGAGTTCATGCTCATCATAGATGGGACAAAGGGGACATGAAGTCAATGTAAGAGAACATTTATTGCCTCATTCATATTGCTCGCAAAACGTTGTGTTAGCTGCAACACCGACTCCACCTAGCACGAGAACCACTGGACTGCAAGGAATGGTCCTGGCCTCTTGTAATGACCATAATGAAAAAAAAAAATGCATAAGTTGCCGCATTCCACAAATCGTACGACACACAGTTGCGAAACTTATGAGGGCGCTATTCACATTGTCATGAGTGGGCCCTACTTATGTAGCTATAAACAATTGAACGTGGCAGGCAGCATAACTCACAGTCTGGCAGGTCACACTTGTATCACAATGCGTTGTACAAAGTTTAATTTTGAAATTGTTCTTACAGTCCTTGCTTGTTTGTAAAATAGTACCTTGAATCCTCAGTGCAAATTTTTCAGAAAAAATCCAAACACAGATTACTTGCCATGAAATGCTCTGTTATGCTTTGGGTCCCTTGTTCTGGCATCTGTCATACTTCGTACTACTCACATTAGTTTTAGAACCTTCACAGCTCTTTCAATTACTATTTCAATTTGCATTGCCAGAGCTACATTGGCGATATCCCACCTACTGCCACCGCTTTGAAGAGTGAGAGTTCACTACATGCAAGGCTGTCTAGTCTCCTGCCAAGGATGACCAAACTCTGCCGCTCTTTCTTCAAGAAGTGCCCTTATCCAGCTCTGACAACTGCTGTAGATGAATTCACAGGTAAATGAAGCAAAACTAGAAGCCTCCACAAGCTTAAAAGATATAAAAGAAACCCTACATTTGCCTCAGCTGTGATTTAAGTCACTCCCAGTAACAGATTTTTACTATAAAATCAACAAAATGGGCATGTTTATAAACTTCTTATTTTGATTGCCGCAATCAAATAAGCGATGGGGATTTGGGGTCTTCAAATGTTCTTGACTTTGACAATATTTCAGATGGAAATATTTCCCTGGTGGATTGGTAATGGGCAAAATTTCATAGAGCTGCACAAAAAGTAGCTAAGCACAACAATAATTATGCTTACCAGAATAAGGTTACCAGCCAAAATGCCATCTCACATGTACCATCTGTGGCTGGTATCCTGCTCATTTTGGCTGAGCAGAAAATGGTTAAGCAATTTTTTTTATGCTTGATCAGGTCTGTAAAATAGAGGCCAATTTCATAGAGCTGCTTAACAGTCAATTTTGTGCTTAGTGTGCATTTCATAGTGCTGCTAACCGCAAACACAGGAAAAGGCATGCTAACCTTCCGGCACTTACTGCAAGCAAATGAATGGCGTAGCAATGCAAATCCTTGGCGAATGTACAAGCTGGCACCTTGTTTATTTGGTAACCTGTGAATTACGGTTACGCTTAATTTTTCTGCTATAGTTAGCATGAAAATTCGCTTACCCTTAAGCAGCTCCATGAAAATGACCCCTGGTGTAAATTTAAGAAGGTAGTTGAGCTTCCAGGTTTTAAATTAATCAATTTTGTATCTTATATTCAATGTCGCTTTAACCAGTTGGCCCCGGATGCTGTGTATCAACGCAAATGTTTTCCGAGCCATCAAACAGGTGGCATGATTTTTGTATCTTTGTGTGAAATTCCAAGCCCGGAACAAAAAGGCGCCCGCACATTTCACTACGGAGCGTGCACAGAGCATGCTCACGCTTTGTAATACTTTGTTTCACCCACATAAAGCGCCAGATCGCACTTGAATATTTTGTGGAACGGCTGCCATTATTCGGGTGTTTTTGCGTAATCCCCGATTCCAGACCTCTGTCCTTTTGTTCCAAGAAGAGGATTACGAGACATTGTTTATTCATAGTATTTCAGCACAATGGAGGTGAGTCTGAGTAAACCGAGTATTCAACCTTTGCTCCAGTTATAGAAGCAATCCTATGCCGTAGCTCATGGCTGAGGTTTTTGCCATTCACGGCGTATTAATTTGACATTATCTCAACTGACATGCCAAAATTCACGGCTCTTCAAAGAGAATCTTTGTTCTCTTGGCATTGTCAGGTCAGGGTTTCTTTGTGCCAGCGGTACTCTCAAAGAAAAATTATTTCCACAACTCCGACAAGATAATCCCGCCAGGGGGCCGGGAAAAAATAAGATAATCCTGGCGGCAACTGGTTTATATTTTCTCTTGGATGTTGATTTCTTACGTACTGAGGGTTTGGAAGTTTCCAAACAAAAGTGTCCAGAGTTATTAATTGAGTTTTCCCTGATTATTGTATCTCTAAGGTGAAATTGTGTCTGGAGTCAAAGAACTGCAGGGTCTGGATATCACAAAGGTAAGGCCTCCATCTTTTATGTGTGAGGTGACTTTACAGCCCTTTTCACATTGCAGATCCAATTCCCAGGAAATAAAACCCCAGGCAATTCCTGGGGAGTTTGAACCCCACTCCCACCCCATGTTCATTTTCACACTCACTGCAGTCGCCCCTGGGTTAAATGAACACTCACTATGCTAACCCCAGGGTTATCTAGCTTAACCCTACTCCCAAGCAGGGCTAATCATTTCCCGGGAAATTTGCTTTTCCCCAGGAGTTTGCCAGGGTTAGCAATTCAAGTGTGAAAAGGTCAACCAAATTGCCCCAGGAATTTCCCGGGAAATACTTGTATTGTGAAAGGGGCTTATAAGATTCAGACTGCTTAGGTTGTTTGTTTGTTTATTTATTTTTTTTTTGTTATTATTATTGTTTCTATTATTATTACTATTTTTTGTGTGTGTGGGGGTATAATTCTGGGCACTTTACAAGCCTGAAGTGTTCTTATTAGATGTGATAAAATGCTGTATAAGAACTGTGTATTATTAGTAGCAGTAAGTCATGCTTATTTAAAAGTGATGTGTATGATTTGGCATAGGGACAGCTGTTTCAGCATGTGATGTACATTTTGATGTTTACTTTTGGATAATAGGATGCAGATAAGGAGAAGCAAAAGTCACAGGTTCGTCGGATCCAACAGCGGAAGAGGAAGGCCCTAGCTGACCTCTTCAGATATCTCACCACTATCGGTAAAAAACATAACCTCTGACATTCTAAATTCTCATTAGAATTCACCCTACTGTCTGACCAATCAATCTCATCTACAAGGTTTTGAATGATAGATATTCAATATGCCAGCCTGCAATGTGGTATCATGTTGTGAATGCAGTACACAGTCAACCCTCCTACTGCCTGACCAATCAATATCATCCACATAGCTTTGAATGATAAACGTGCCAGTCTGCAATATGATATCATGTGGTGAATGCGTCTACACAGCACTCAGTCAACCCTCCTACTGTCTGACCATTCAATCTCATTCACGTAGCTTTGAAGGATAAACATGCCAGCCTGCAATATATCATGTGGTGAAAGCGTACACAGTCAACCCTCCTACTGTCTGACCATTCACTGTAATCCACTATGGTTTAAAAGATAGATAAACTATGCCAGCCTGACATATGATATAATGTGATTGCATATACGCAGTTCCCAGTTAGCTGTATGTGCAGTTGTTCTGCCATACACAACCAATAGAGTTGATTGGTTTACATGGTTGGTCAAACTCACTAATGTTTGATAAAGGATTGGATTGTATACATTCCAGCTTGAAATAAAACAAGTACATTGCATGAGAATCGAACCAAGTGAAAGACAAAGATAAACTGAATTTCATCACCAAATAAAAGAAGGATTTGTTAGTTGTCTCAATGCAGTAGACAGAGACATGTTACAGCATTGGCATCTTTAGTAAATGTGTTGCTGCTTTTAGTGCATACACTATTTGAATCAACTCATCATCAATGCTCATCAACGGTCTCCTGATGATGACTAGAGCAGGCTAGTCAAAGCATTGAGATCAATAGACCGATTGCGCGACCTCCAGCACGTGACCCCTGTTGGGTATAAAATGTAAACAGACACGTAATCCTCCATAGGAAAGGGTGGTACGGTACACGATGATTAATGCATTTAAGGACAGTTCCAGCAAGTCTTGAAAATTGTAAAAGTACCGTATAAATGTGCACGATGTGTACAGCGCACGACGGAACGTTAGGTCAGACGACCGCGATCACCACACACTTTTCAACACAAAAATTTCAAAGTTTTGAAGCTGAAATCCTTCAAAGAAATTGCTCTCCAAAACTGTGTGATTCCTTTGCCTATTTGAAATTCAGCAAGGCTAGGTATAAATGCTCACTTTTCCAACGTTCTTAACCCTTTTTAACAGTGATTTAGGCCAACATTACAAACAAAATAACACATGGGTGGCTACATATAGTCGTCCGATGCCGGTAGTGCATGGCTAAAAAAACCTCTTTTTAGTAGAATCCTGTTAAATTATGAAACAGGGATGTGATTTAAATTAGTGCCTCACCATACTACTTTAAATAATAGGGGCTGATTAACTAATTCAATGCTTAACGAAAGTATAATCGACTGTTTTCGAACTCACTCTGTGTCAAGGCCTATCTCTTTACACATATTTTTTCTCCAGCTGTATGACGTCATACCCGATAGGGGGTCACGTGACCGCATGTAAACATTGTCGTGCAATCGGTTTATTGACAAACTCACTCCTCGGCAGTGAAGTTATCCGAGAAGTCCCCTCGATCCACTAACTGAAAGTAGTAGTAGTCCCGGCCGATTTCCTACCTCCCCAAGCAGTACTTAATAAGCAGGACAGTGCTTTTCAGAACTAAGTTGTCTCCCCAAATTCCGAAATCTACTCCGCGGTAGTAGAATAATAGCAAGACAAGTTCTCACAAGAACAGTCTATTGTATATAGCAAAGTAGATATAATCACATGGTGTTATCACAAACCAAAAATGCATCATCAATGTTGGCGAGGCTGCTGGTACTTGCTTAGATTTTTTGAATATGCATTGCTGATATCACCACTAAAACAGCAAGCAGTAAAGAGCTATAGCTCTAGATGTTCTGTACAAGTCTAATATGTGATTCTGTCCAATTAAAACAGGTCTCTCATACAGGAAAGGGCTTGCTGTAGTCAAGACGTCCAATCAGAATGAAGCTTTGATGGTGCCACCGATTGACCTTGCTGTTGCGTTGGAGACAAAGGAGGAAGGCATGAAGTAAATATTCAAATGATAACCACTCCTGTATTTATGAATAACCTTCCAAGTGGCTTGCACAAAAAAAAGTCTCTAGTGGCTGTAAAACAGTGGCAAGATTCCCCTCTCCCAGAAGGTCAAAGTAAAGGTCATGTCCTGAATAGTAATTTGAGTTGATTGATTGATTTATTTTTAAATCACCCTCAAATTTCCATCCAAAATGGATGGATATACTGAATTTGTTCGTCCATTATTTGATTGAAATTTGAAGGTAAATAATTATACTTAACTCAAATTGTTTTTAGTACAAGCCTGCATGTTGAAACACGTTTTGGGTGGTTCCAGGAACTGTGAAATAATCACAACCATTGGGAAAATTGGTAACGTGACGGATACAAAGTGGACCCCCTTTACTGTGTTTCCTGTCATTTCCATTTACTAAATCAAAACAAAATTTCTGTTTCGTAATATTGCCCCCAGACAGTTGAGTCAACAAATCGACCATTTCAGCCATGTCTGGGCATAATATGATTACACTGACAACAAATTTATGGCGTGTCATGGATGAGCGGTTCAGAGCACCAGGCTCAAGCTCTGGTGTTTCTGATCAGCAGAGTGTGGGTTCGAATCCCGGTCGTGACACTTGTGTCCTTAAGCAAGACACTTAACCATTATTGCTTCGTCCTTCGGATGGGACGTAAAGCCGTTGGTCCCGTGTGTTGTGTAATGCACGTAAAAGAACCCAGTACACTTATCGTGAAGAAAAGGGCGTTGCCCTGGGTGTTTCTAGCATGGTCTGGCAGCAATATGCACCACCTCACCTTGTATCCCTTTCAGGGTGTTGTATTGTGGTTGCTTTGTCTCATAAAATCATTCGTGACATTATAAATGTAAGGTATTATTATTAAATTTTGGTAAAGGGCTGAAGGCTACTGTTTCTAGACAAAGTTCAATCAAGCTGCCTTTTGGTCAACCTTTAGTCTTCATTTCATATTTACATTAAGAGTTAATGCAGATGTCAAGTTCTTGACAGTGTATTTATGCTCAAAATAATTTTTGGGGGGATCAATTATGTGTTTTTAATTTTAGTGCAAAAGTGAGAAAATTTACATTGTGTAATGCAATACACACTATTTTATAAATCAATATGAATAAATACCCCACTCAGTTTGGGACAATGTTTGTGAAGGAGCATTCTGCACTCATTATAGCCACATGCCTGTGGGCGTACAAGCTTACGCAGGTGCTAATTTACACGTTGCGCAATCAATACATACCGGTACGCAACTGTTGAGCGTCGACCCTTCGCGGAATGGAGCCTGAGTACGCGGCAAAAATTGAAAAAGAAATTTAAAAAACAGCAGTTTGTTCACAGATTTGTCTACATTATTACGCTTTTTGTCAAAAAGGGCATTTATGAATGGGAATAAAAGAGTAGTGACTCGGTCTTAAACGGCTGTTTAAAACCTAGCAGGGTCATGGTGTGATGAAGGACCTCACCTTCGGCTTGGTCCTTTATCACACGGCCACGACCCTGCCTGTTCTAAACGGCTTTTATTCCCTTATGAATAAATATCTTTGTATCTCGCTATTAATTATATTTAATTTCACAGTTACATATGCTTGATATAAAACCTTTACGTTGCAACCCAGTGTACAGAAATAATATGATTTGTGCAAGTATGGCCATGTCCGGATTGGCGGCTGCGGCTGTTCCTAAGGAAGTTGCTAAGGGCAGCTTATGCTTCAAAGCATGATGACTTTGTGATCAAGCCATAGCCGTATCCGCAGTATAAGACATAGCCTCGATACATATTGTAAGTTTGTTGACCTGTGTTGTATCTGCCTAAGGTCCCTACATTCAATATCAGTTGAATGAATTTTTCTGTTGTTGTTTTTTTCTTGCAGCTTGAACCAGTCAGAGATGGTTAGACTATGGGAAGGATGCCAGGGTCATTTTGTCAAGTCCATCGCCAGGAGGGCAGCTTTGCAGATGGCTCTTGCTGTGCCATCAAAGGTACTGTAGGGGGAACCTTGATTCGGTTTCAATAACTCCATGATGAACAACAACCTTTACATGTAAATCAGGGGTCAACCAAAAAGACAAGTAAATCTTGCGTGATGACATCAATGTAGCATGTCATGGCTGAGCGGTCTAGTGCACCGGACTCAAGTTCTGGTGGTCAAGTCATCGGGGTGTGGGTTCGAATCCCGGTCATGACACTTGTGTCCTTGAGCAAGCTGCTTTACTAAAATTGTTTCTCTTCACTCAGGGGTATAAATGGGTACCTGCGAGGGTAGAGAATGATATTGTGTTTGAAAAAGCCTTCGGAGTGCCACGGCAGCTCAGGGCTGCATACTCCCCAGGGAGCTGTGAAAGATTACAGGAATGTTATTGGCCCAATGACCAGGGCACTAATGTAAAGCGCATTGAAGCGTTATTGTGAAATGCGCTATATAAGAACTAGTTATTATTATTATTATTAATGCATAAGGTCTAACTTCAAGGTATTTGTGTTGCTTGTTATTAGGAATTGGGTGTTGGCAATATTGAACGCTGCAAGGGATTCACGGAGCATCTCACTCAGTTAGCTGCTGCACAGAGACGTCAAATCACTGACATCACTCAATGCATTGTAGATACAAGGTTAGTATTCAAGTACGACGGGTCATGATGTCAGCCCTGGGTCATACTTCGAAAGCCAAGTGAATTCTCCTGTGTCACATTATGTTATTTGCGAGTTAGATTTGAATATTGTCTGGTGCAATGACTTGCTTAGTCACAAGTTATCGCCTCAAATTTGAATTCAACTTCGGGGTGAACAAAGACAAATTGACTAGAGTGGGATTTGAACCTGTGACCACCGGCTTAACGTACCGACGCTGTACCAACTGAGCTATCCAGCCCTAATGTTGGTGGTCTCCCTCGTCGATATCTTTGTTTGCGGGGGTGGGGGGGGGCAGTCAGAAGCCATAGAATTATTCTATAGCTTTATGGGGTGTATAGTAAACTTGGGTGTAATCCCTGACTACACGACATTTTTGGAAGTGAAACAGAATCTAGACGAGGGAATTGAACTTTATTTGAGGTACTTTTGAAAGACATTGTCAACCAAATGTTGATGAAAAAGTATGTTTGTAGCAAATTTATCAAAAACATTGAAAAAGGAGCGATGCTTTAGGCTACTTTGTTTAATCAGATTGGCAGAAAGTTACTGCTGACCTGGTTCAAATTCACTGCTAGGGGTGATGTTGGAAATGCAAAAAAGAGACAATTTTAATAACTGCTGTAATAGAGAAACTAGTGTCATTCTAGAACCAAGGATCCAGCTGGTCTTGCCACAAAAATATTAAACGACCAAACGACTTTTACATTGTCTAATTTTTTTTCTCGAATTGTAGAAACTTCCTCTGCCAGTTACAGCAGCTGAAGCCGTCCACCAGTTGCCACGGCAACACTCCATTGATACCACCTCAGCAGAGCACAGCATCATGGGTAATGACGTTGAAGGGACTTGTGGACTACATAAGAGAAACGACGCTTCAATATGGAATGCTCCTTGACGCCTGTCCAGACAGAGACGGAGGTGCAACCGACGTGTTGACCCCGTTACCACGGGAACACCTTGCAACGATAGATACCATCAGGAAGGGTGATGCATTGTGGGTAGAGACAAGAAACAAACTGCAGGTAACCAGACGAAGTACCTTGTAATGTTTATTGAATGTAACAGGTACCCCGCTAATGTTTGCTTCAATGTTTGCAGAAAAAGTGCCAAGCATCGTTTTTTTTTTTGCTCAACTGGGCTATTATAAATTTGGGGCTTAGTTGATTTGTCACGACTGGTGAGGTCTGTCAAATGAAATTTCTGTATTAATACCTATTCAGAATTAAGTGATGTTTGCATTAAAAATTGTCATTTGCTATCTTTTATTTATTTTCATGGATAAGATTTACACCATTATTAACACTATCACCCTACTCATAGTTAAATTCAACACCATACAATAGCTCAACAGGTAGACTGTTGGACTCTGATTATGGTGGTATGCCTGATCCCATGTAAAGCATGATCAGTTTACTACTGCAGTCCTCAGTCCAACACCATAGCTCAACACCCAAACTGTTGGACTCTGATTATGATGGTATGCCTGATCCCATGTAAAACGTAATCAGTTTACTAGTGCAGTCCTCAGTCCAACAGAATGAAGCAAAACATGCAGTTGCGTTTTAATGGGTCCTGGCTGTTGGGGTTAAAAAAGTTATTTGAAAAATGATTTGAAGGTCTGGAATCAGGGATTACACAATGGACATTGCTGAAACAAGTTTATCCGGCCTCTGTGTCTGTTTCCGTGAAAGTTTTGCTGGTATATACAACTTCAAGTGGTTTATACTGAAAAACTAAAGTCATAAAACTTACCCTCCCATAAAATGATTGAGTTTTAGAAGTAGATTATTATTATTTTTACAGGAATGTCAATCCATCTTGGAGACTGTTAGCCAGAGGGTCCTACCAAGAGCCAAACTCACCACTAATCAGGAATTACAACTTGTCTTTTGGTGAGTCAAATAATTAATCAGTGAGTGATTTAGACCTTACCCAGATAATGCAACAATGTATCCAGGTAAAACAACTTTAAGCTGCGTTCGCAATGGATTAACATTTAACCGAGACCATGGGTAAATTCCAATGGGTAAGTCTTACCGGTGTCCGCACTTGGATTATTTGACGTGGGTAAACTAACCGAGATGATGGTGAAACAAACCAACTGAGGCATCAGCATCGACTATGAGCTGCGCCACCCGTCAATTTTACAGTCGCGCGACCATCGCGTGGCTGACTATAAACCAGCCTCTGCGTGCTTTTGAACCGGATGTGGTATTTTACCGACCGGTTTTACCTGGACGATGCGTCCGCGCTGGACTTTTTGGCTCGGTTAGTTTGACCAGATTAGTTTAACTGGGCAGAAGGTGGCCGGTTAAACTACCCATTGGACTCGGTTAGTTTACCTGGGTGGAATTATCCTGGGCTGTTCGCACTGGACTTAAAATGGTCAAGTTACCCATTTGCTCAGTTAGTTTACCCCCCAAAAAAGTCCAATGCGAACATGGCTTTACTGAAACCAAGAAGTTGTCTTGTAATCTTTTTTCTAGTGAAATGAATAACGTTTCACAGAGACTATTGGTCTGACTGAAATATCATCATCTATCACAAGAATAACCCTTCGGCTTGGTCATATATCACACAGCCACAACCCTGCCGGTTTTAAACTGCCATTCATAATTACCCCAGTCAGTTTGGGAAAATGTTGGCATTTCTATTGGTTGAAAGGTGGTCACATGACTGTTTAAGACTGGTTTTAAACGGATGATAAAGACATAGCTGGAGCTGTGAAGGCGCGTTCTGCGCTCATTATAGCCATATGCGTGTTGGCGCACTAGCTTACGCGGATGCTAATTTACGCGTAGCGCAATCAATACGTGGTGGTACTCAAAGTTAAGTCTAATAATGCGCGCGAAATGGAGCCTGAGGACGTGGAAAGAATTGAAAGAAAACTTATTCAACAAAACAGAAAAGTTTCACGGATTTGTCTACATTATGACGCTTTTTAACAAAAAGGGCATTTACGAATGGGAATAAAAGAGTAGTGACTCAGTCTTAAACGGCAGTTTAAAACCTTGCATTGTCTTGGCCGTGTGATAAAGGACCGAGCCGAAGGCCAGTTTTAAATGGCCGTTTAAGACCTCGATCACCACTCATTTATTCCCTTATTATTAAGTCGTACTTCAACTCTTTATGACGTCCCACAGGAATGATGTTGAACTCCTGGATAAGTCTGTTGAGGAGCTTCAAACAATTTCCGACATTCTAGCTGATATAGAGCAGCTGTTCTACCTCCCTCAAGGTGTAGGTAAATCCAGCCTTGCAACAGCATTGATATCCGCTAGGGAACGACTTCTCAAGACGTTACTAGAGTACGGTCACTGGAAACGATGGGTTGTCTGTTGTGTTGAGGAGGATGCAGATCAAGATGAGATGGAGACGGGTAAGGATGAGGAAGAGTCAAAGTGGTTCATGAAAAGGAAAAAATAAATATGATAATAATAACACTGGGTTCTTATACAGCACTGATATCCGAGTAGCTTGATCAAGGCACTTTACAACATCATTATCCCTGTTCATCAAGCATACTTTAGACCATTCCTCACTTTCTCAACTCTCTGGGGAGCGTACAACCTCAAGCTGCTTATATTAGCACCAAGGGTTTAATCCAACACATTATTACCTCAGCCCTCACAGGTTTCCATTTATGCACCTGGGTTAAGAGAAGCAATCATGGTTAAGTGTCTTGCTCAAGGACTTAAGTGTAGAGCAGTTAGTTCTAAAGAGATGCAGTTTGGGGGAACAAGCTATTGGAATGGCTCTTTGTTCTACATTTTGGCATGAATTACATACTAAACATAGTCCAGACTTTCTTGTAAGATATTCAAAGTTGCCCCCATTCTGCTAACTTGTACTTCTCCAAATACCATCTTACCTGGGCCCAATGTCATGGCTCTGCTTACTGCGTCATTCTGCACTTACGAAGACCATTCACCGCTTATGAGGTTAGCGCCGAATTTCTGCGCTAGCTGTGTAAGCGAGGAATTCTTAGTTACCCGTGAAAAGTAAGCGCTGCATTTGCTGCTCACGTAAGCGCCGATTTCTCGCTTACGGTAAGCAGAGCCATGAAATTGGGCCCTGATGTCCTGGCTTTGCTTACCATGGAACTAATTGCTGACAACACACACTGTAAAGCACAGAATACTAAAAGCTGTAAGCACATTATCTGTGGTAAGCAGAGGATGGAGGAAACATACACCGGGGTCCAATTTCATAGAGCTGCTTATAAAAAGCACAAAAAGTAGCTCAGGACAAAACAATTTTGGTTACCAGAAATAGGTTACCAGCCAAAATACCATTTCACATGTACAATTTGTGACTGGTTTCCTGCTGCATTGCACTTAGTAGAAATTTGTTATGCGATATTTTCTGCTTAAGCAGCTCTCTGAAAATGGCCCCCAGACAAGGAGTTCCGAATAAGAGATGCAGTTTGGGGGAACAAGCTATGGACCCTTATCATGGTGCGGCCATCCTGATTTTCTCCTATTCAAATCAATGCAGCCAAACCGAGGCTGGAAGGTCAAATAGTCTGGTTCCTTTTTGTACAATGAATATCAGTATTCAATACTGTTGCTGGATACAAGGAACATGACCAAGATGGTGGCAGCATGATAAAGGTCTACTGGAATGGCTCTTTGTTCTACTTCTCGGCATGAAATACATACTAAACATAGTCCAGACTTTACAGTTGGTTATTCAAAATTAACCTATTTTACTAACCTTTTCTTCTCCAAACTCTTGGCCGGATATCATGGGTTAGCTTTCCATGGAATTCAGTACGCACCACATCCTGTAAATCTGGGCTGTAAGCTCAGAACCTGTGGTCTGCAGCACTTTGACATTTGCTGAAAATCGCTGTAACTCCATCAGTTTATTTCCTACTGTTTTACACCCCAGGTTCTTCTGAGCTTCTGGCAGACTTTGAAAGCAGAACTGAGTCCCTTCTAGCCAGTATTCTATTAGTTGTGCAGAGTATGGTGAAGACGCAAACCATGGAACGAGACAGTGTTGATGATGGACATCATGCAGCTAGTGACAAAGAAGAAGACCAAGGTAATAAAACACAGGTCTAAAGTCACTCACAATTCCCCACTTACAATCAATGCATTATGTGTCCATTCTAGCAATCGTCGAATTTGTACAAAAACGTTGTATCTCCTAAAATGGCACTTACGTTACACACTAGTTTGAAAGTGTCAAAACGTCACATCCCATATGCTCCAAGATACAACATTTTTGCATGAAGCATTTTCATGCAAGATACGACGGTGTTGTGCAATCGAGATCTGATGTTGTTGCACTGATGCGACGATATGAACATCTAATTCCCACTTGCAGTCAGTGTACTTTTTGTGCCATTCTAATATGAACATCTCAAACCCTAGCAGTGTGACCAGTGGGACCAGTCCTAGCCCAGGTTAGACTCCTCGGTTGAAAACAGCGTGATGGGGTCCAGGGTATAAAGGTCCCCTGATATTGCAAACACTTTTATAACACAGTTTTTTTCACGGTTACCATGAACCTTGATATAAGAGAATAATTAAAAGGTCAAATTCAAATTTGTGCTGTACTCATTTTTTTATAGTTCTGTTTTACAGAATAGCTCCAACAATATTTTGATGACAAAGACATTTTCTTTGGTTTTGCAGAAGAGTTTTTTGACCTCCAGGAGGGACATCTTGTCAAGCATCTCAGCTCGGCTCTTAGCAAGGATGTCATGACCCTTGACCTCGGTCACGTGTCAAAGGTCACGGGGTCATTGCTCCAAGTCCTGAAAGGAACTCGAGATCGCTGCCAATCAGTCGGAGATATTAGGGTAGGAAATGAAAATTTGGACTTTTCTTCTGCGGAATGTTGCCTGGAAATGACACGTCAAACTTGGACAGTCAAAGTGAACTGTTCAAAGTAACTGCTTTCAAACTATGTTGACATCTTCATTTTTTTTTTATTAAAAGTGAGGCAGCGTCTGAGTTAAGCAACTCTGGCTGGGCAATGTTGAAGATGAGGACTTTTTGGCATTCCGGACATAGCCACTGCCGAAGTCATTCATTGTGACAGGTTCCCTGCTAATTTTTGCTTAGAAGAAAACAGCTTTATGAAATTGGGCCCAGATCTGGGCCCAATTTTATAGACCTGGTTAAGCACAAAAAGTAGCTTAGCACAAACAAAATTATGCTTGCCACAATAAGGTTACCAGCCACAATGCCATCTCACATGTACAAACTCTGTGACTGGTATCTTGCTTATGTTTGCTTAGCAGAAATTGTTTAAGCGATATTTTGTGCTTAAGCAAGTCTATGAAATTGGGCCCAGGACCTAATCTGATAAAGAAAATACTGCTTAGCAAATTTTTAGAAAGGCACCAGTCACAATGATGTAAACTTTATGGCATTTTGGCTGGTAACCTGTTTCTGCTGAGCAAAATTTCTCTGTGCATAGTAAATTTTGTGATTTTTCCGCTAAAGAAATTGAGCCCTAGAAGAGTACAAGGAATGCATTTCAACCACTTTGTATTGTGTTTTATTTTTTTTCCAGGAATTTAACAACTGTGTTACGCTTGTACTAAGACTGGTACCTGTAATTCATCAGTACTTGGGCCTGGTATCATTCACTCTGAACCAGTCTGTTGCATGTCATCGCACGACATGCAAACTGCTGTCTGTACTGCTTGGGATTTTCACTGAACTTGCTGCAAAGGTAAATCATTTAATGGTGAAAGTTATGTTTTGCATTTCAACTTTAAAAACACATCATACACGGTCATCGGAGGTACAACACAACATGGCTGATTCTCTCTTTTCTTAAAACGTTTCGGAGAGACAGGATGTTACAGTTGGAGAAATAGACCGATCCATTAAACCCCGCCTGCTTACGTATTGACCAATCACAGCCTTGACAATGCCACTGAAAGTCCGACAAAAGTCTGACATGTTAAAATTCCATTAGAAAAGTAAACAAACCGCCGCCATTGTTCTGACACACAACAGCACATGTTTGGCTTTGTTTAAATGTTAAACGCCACTAGGCACTAGGCAGATGCACAAATGCGTATGCGTCACGCAACCATCAGCCCCATACAAAAAGGTGCGATGTTCCTTCATTTTGCCCACCAGTAGTATTAGTGCCCATGTGCATGTTACATATTTTATGGGAAAGGTCTTCTAACAATTGCTTATCACTGGGTCGGGCATACCAATCTTGTCCAAGTCCAAACATGTTGGTGTGGAGTGAGACAGGAGAGGATTTTGGAGGATTGAGGTCACCTATAGAGGGTATGCACAGCCGTTTTCCTACAGTAAACTTTTTGACTTCATTGAGGGCGCTGTTGTACAGATCTCTATGGGACTCATGACGTCAGACGCATAAGGTCTTGAGGCAACAATGCCTAGTGAGTAAGGGCTAGAGTTTATAGCCACCATCATCTCCGGAATATCTTCTCCAGCTTTTCATGACACCCACCCTGCGTGCGTTTAAATTTTGTTTTCTTTTGTGCAAATTCCCAGGGCTTTTGTCTCCCAGCGGAGTTCTCGGATGAGATGGGCGGAGAAGGTGCAACAGACTTCCAAGACATAGAAGAAGGAGGTATCGGGGAAGGAGAGGGAATGAAAGATGTGAGCGATCAGATTGAAAATGAGGACCAGGTAAGCAGGAACAAGATTCAATGAAATGGGTGACTGTTGGTAAAATTACACACAAACATATGCCAGCCTTAGAGCAGAGAGTAGTGAGAACTTGTGCATGCAGCAGATATCTGCGCATGTAAAGTATTGACTGTACTAAGAGGATAGAATGATCCATAGCAACAAAGCCCTCATGAGGAAACAAGACGTGTGTCTTTGAACTGCAGAGTAGTAGATATTTTTGTTTTAAGCTTGACTCAGGTGCTTGAAATTTAGCTCAAGAAATTAAACACCTCTTGGTCCTATATGAGTCAATTTTGATTTGACAAATTAGTCTGATCAGAGTTAAAGGGGCCATGTCGTCACGATTATAGCAGTAAATGGAATAACACATTTACTTTGCGCGCGTCGTGCTTGCGGTCACATCACAGCTTGACAAAGACTACACTCTTTGGATTTGACCAGAAGCGCGCCAGCTTGTGCAGTATCTGGATGAGAGTTCATCTTTCCATGCACAGCCACAGGCCTGCTGTAATCGTGACAACACAGCCCCTTTAATATTTTGTCTATTCACCACAGATCCAAGATACGAAAAAGCAAGGGGAGAAGGAAGAGGAGGAAGATTTCTCCAATCAGCCCGACTTGAAGGATGAGGAGCATGGGATTGAGATGTCTGATGACTTCCAAGGGAAACTACATGATGGAGAACCACAGGGTATGAATCGATTCTGACTTCTAAGGGCCATGTCCCACAGGGCAAACCGATCCATTAAGCCCCGCCCCCATATGTGTTGACCAATCACAGCCTTGGGTACTCTACCGAAAGCCCGACACAATAAAAATCCTATTGGAAAATGTAAACATGCGTGCACGTACTTTTAGCGTGCGCGTTCATGTCGTGCAGTGTGGCATTGAAGAGACGCACATTGTGCTGCCCACGTGTACAGTGGTGATTTTGCCAATGCTGTGATTGGTCAATAAGTTTAGGGGCGGGGCTTAATGGCTCGGTCTATTTACAGGCAACCAGGTCCAGGCAATCTCCATGAAAAAAAATTACATTCACATGTCAACTTCCACATAATTGTCTTGGGGACAGTGAGATACAAAATAGAAAAATGTATGTTGTACTACCGAAGTGTTCCTTTTGCATGCAGTTCAGTTGATTGCCTCCAAGTTGCATGTAAAAATTGCCCTGTGTGACAAGGCCCTAAGACACCTTCTAAGATTTTAGTTTTTTGATTGGCTTTAGACTGGGTATCAAGGCAGAGTGGTCTAGTGCACCTGACTCATGTTCTGGTGCTGTCATGGTGTACGTTCCGACCTGCCTCATGGCACTTGTGACCTTAGGAAAAGACACTTTATCACATTATTTATGCTTGGTTCTTCGGATGAGATGTAAAGCCGTACGTCCTGTGTGTTGTGGAATGTAAGCTTCCAGTAGGCTCAACACTAAGAGAAGGGTTTGCTCTGCTGGCATGGATGGCTAAAGATTGCACCCCATCACCTTGCAAGGTGCTTTATACATTGGAGTCATAACTAAAATTAGCTCTGCATAACTGTCACAAAAATAATGAGCACTTTATGACACACCACGGACGATGATGTCAAGACGATTCTTTTTATTTTGGATTGAATACGTTTTCTTTCTTTTCTTTTTAGATGGGGAAGAATCTGATGAAGACAAGGATGAAGAGCATGAGATGGAGAAGCAGATGGGTGAAGTGGACCAGCCTGGAGCAGACATGCTAGATGAAAGGATGTGGGGAGATGAGGAAGATGAAGAGGAGGGCAAAGATGGGGCGGAGGAAGAGAAGAAGAAGAAAGAGGAGTTTGGCGAAGGCAAAGGAGAAGAGTCAAGGACGGATATGGTTGCCAAGGATGACAATCAAGGTATTGGGAGGAGATTTTTATCTGAATTCGGCCATTTCAATGTCTTCCTGGTTAATGAAAAGGAAGCAATTGACCCAGTAGACCGATGCATTAAGCCCCGCCCCCTAAACATATTGACCAATCACAGCAGTGGCTGCATCACCACTGTACACGTGGGCAATACAATGTGAGTCTCTTCAATGCCACACTTCACGACATGAGCGTGTGCGCTATAAGTACATGCATACATATTTACATTTTCCAATAGAATTTTATTGTGTCGGATTTTTGTCGGACTTGCGGTGGCGCACCCAAGACTGTGATTGGTCAACACATAAGGGGGCGGGGCTTAATGGATCTATTCAGATGATGTGACTGCCACAGTATGTCTGGGTTGTGCCATTTTGGGGTCAGTTTCTGAGTATGTTATGTGTAGTGCACATTATTGGCGATGTGTGTACTGTTAGATGAGTACTATTTCCTCACATGCAACTCTGACTGCCACAAATGCCAAAATGGCCATTGGCAGAGTAGCTGCGTGTGACATCGGTGCAGAGGGTTGATTGCAGGCATGCAACTTTTCAGTGGATCAGCTGATTTCCTCTTTTTTGTTTGCTTTAGTTTTAGTGTCATAGAAAACTGAAAGACACTGTACAAAGTTAAGTGTGTTTGGCTATTTCCTCGTTTTTGGAAATTTTGAAGTTGCATACCTGAAAATGCCAAAATGGCCATTGGCAGAGTAGCTATGTGTGACTTATCATTGTATTGGGCCTATTCATGGTAAGACATGCCATCATTTCTTGAAAGAGAACAAAAAATCTAGGTGCATTTTATGAGAACGTTTGTTGTCTTTACTTGGCTTAGTCAGAGTTTCATTGTGACAGCAATATTCTCACCAACAAAAAAGAATTACTTTGGAAGGTCCAGAAAGTTCAAAAAAATACATTTGCCCAGAGGTACGGTAAAGCTTTTTTAAAAACGTTGACGAGTGGTTAAGGTGACAAATAGTACAGTACATGTAGAGTTTGTTTAGTCAATGATTTATGCTTATTCATGGTTATTTTAATTCAACAAACCAAAATACATGTGAAACCTGATTTTGAAGGACAATGTTCTTGCACAAAGTAGCAAGTTTGTAAGCTAAGCTTTAGGATTGATTTTATGGACCATTATGGATATTTCCTTAATTTCAGGAGCTGCAGATGACAAAGGAGATGAAGAGAAACAAGGCAAAGAAGGCGAAGAAGAAACAGGGGAGAACAATGACGAACAGAAACCCAACAACCTAGAACCAAAAGATGAGGTGAGCAAATCTCAAATCAGTCAAATGGGGCATTGTTCATGGTGGAGTGAGTTGAAAGAGAAAGATGCTGTCGCTCTAGAGTCACTAAGGCGCAATTGACAATGTGATTGAGTTGTTCTTTTCCTGGACTTATCAACTCTTGAGAGAAGTTTCAGGTCACAGCGAAATCAAAACATAAAATTTTTGTTCAGCCAGCAGTGTGCGCACACATCATATTTTGCGCAAATTTGGATTAGGAGTGATGTCAAGAGTCAGATCGCCTTTGAATTGTGTGACCTTTGACATCATTTGCTAACTAAATTTATGCAAATTAAGAATACGCGCATTGACCCAATTCACTTGATGTCATCAGCATAATCTTGGTTGCTGCATTTTGGGAGTCTTTTACGTGGCATTTACATGCTTACCTGTGTCGACTCCCCAAATGGTGAGCGTGGCCAGTCGCCTTGTGTAACGTGTATGCAAGGGGTCAATACCGTCGGGCAAATTTCAATAGAGGGCGGTTTAGTTGTAAACAAAGGGAACACAGTTTATAGTGCATTCACATATTTCCTTGTTTCCCTATTAATAATTAGGCGCTTTGAAATCGATGAACTAAAGTGCCATTTACAGCGCATAGGGACCTCACGGTGATATGCGCTGTATAAGCATGGTTTTATTATTATTATTATGATTATTACTATTATAACACCTCTTCCTTTGATTCTATCTGTTGATTGGCCGAACGTGCGTCACGTGGTGTTGTGTATTTTTACTATCACACTGCACACCGACCAAAAGAACTATCAAATGGTACTATCCAACGACAACCTCGAACCCGGTGAAACGATCAAATAATACGTGCATTTGAAATACGATATGAGAACGAATGCAGTGTGGTACCCCACTTTCTTTTTGTCAAAATTTCCTGTCAGATTTTATACAGTTGTTTGAAGACTGATATACGCACAGTTGTTTGACGAATGTTACCACAAAATGGATGAAATTGAGGTGTTATAAAACAAATATTGACTGCTTTATCTCGTGGCGTAGTAAAACTAGTCACTCTCGGTGATCCCCGGAGCCGCCTATCTTCCCTCGGCTCCGCCTCGGGAAGATAGGCTGCTCCTGGGATCACCTCGAGTGACTAGTTTTACTACGCCACTCGAAGCAGTCAATATTTGTATACTACAACTTCAGTTCACATTCCAATGGGAATCATGATGCCCTCTCAACTCCTTAGGAGTATGCAGTCCCGGTTGCCAAATTGGGGCACATTGAGCTAATCAAACACAACATCAATCTCTACCCTTGCATGTACCCATTTAGTCTTCGTTAATGAGAGCAAGTTATTGTTGGTGTATTTTGTTGAGAACCCACACTACAACATCTTATTCCAGTGGACAAGATTGCTTGGCTACAACAAGCAGCAATCATGTCGAAGAAAAACAGCAAAATGTTCTCTGCTGTTATATCTCCATCAAATATTCAACGAGGCATTTTTACTTCTATATTAACTCAAATTTCAGGACGTCTTCAAGATTTACATCCAAGGACAAATTGCAGAGATAAGACATCTCTGGTTTTAGTTTTATTTACACATTTTAACATGGTATTACTTAGCCACTAATTATGAACACTGTACTCTGCAAGAAATGCATTATGTATGCAAACAGATTCAAACTGTCAAAAATGTTATTTCTCTAGGGTGAGTTTAACGATGATGAGGTGGACCCTCGTAAAGCCAACGAGCCCCCAGAGGCCCCCGTACCTGATGATCTTGACATCCCGGATGATCTTAATCTGGACGGTGGGAAAATGGATGAAGAGAATCAAGATGGGGAAATGGAAAACCCAGGTCAGTAGAAGTTACCCTCTGCATAGAAAAAAAACAAATTTTAATATTCATAAAAATGAAACTTTATTTCAATTCCACATTTTAAAAATAAGATTCTGAAACTTCTGCGGTAAAAATTCACAAACGACAGAAGAAAGTTATTCGTTGTTAACTTCTTCTTTTACAGATGAAACAAATCCATTTGACATTGAGACAAAACTACCAGATGACAAAGAACACCAAGATGAAATGGGAGACCAGAATGATCAAGAGGAAGATGCTGGAAACCAGGGAGAAGGTGACCAGGATGAGGCCAGGAAGGAGGCGGAAGAAGTAGGCGGAGACGGTGCAGAGGAGGAGAAGAGTGGGGAGGAGGATGCAGGGGGATTGGAACAGGACGATGGAGATGCGAATGATGAGGAAGATGATGGGGAATATCAAGGAGGAGGAGTTGGGGTTGAGCCTCAGGTGGGTTGCAAAGTATTTGACAGACTTTAGGGGTAACCTTATTTTGATTTGTGAGCCAGGTGGAGACTGAGATTTATTGGTTCAAGATGAAGAGCAATCAACCTCATAACCTGGAGGTCAAGGACAGAGACTGAGACCCGATCCAAGACTTTGTCAGACACATAGAGACAGAAATTAGTCTGAACCCAAGACCAAGACTTAGAGGCAGAAACTAATTTGAAACCAATACCAAGACTTAGAGGCAGAAATTAGACTGAACCCAAGGCAAGACTTACAGGCAGAAATTAGACTGAAGCCAAGACAGAGACTTAGAGGCAGAAATTAATCTGAAACCAATACCAAGACTTAGAGGCAGAAATTAGACTGAACCCAAGGCAAGACTTACAGGCAGAAATTAGACTGAACCCAAGGCAAGACTTACAGGCAGAAATTAAACTGAACCCAAGGCAAGACTTAGAGGCAGAAATTAGACTGAAGCCAAAACAGAGACTTAGAGGCAGAAATTAATCTGAAGCAAGGTAAGACTTAGAGGCAGAAATTAGACTGAACCAAAGGCAAGACTTAGAGGCAGAAATTAGACTGAAGCCAAGACAGAGACTTAGAGGCAGAAATTAGACTGAACCCAAGGCAAGACTTAGAGGCAGAAATTAGATTGAACCCAAGGCAAGACTTAGAGGCAGAAATTAGACTGAAGTGAAGACCGAGACTTAGAGGCAGAAATAGACTGAACCCAAGACAAGACTTAGAGGCAGAAATTAGACTGAACTAAAGACAACTTAGAGGCAGAAATTAGTCTGAAGCCAAGTCTAAGACTTAGAGGCAGAAATTGGTATGAAGCCAATCAAGACCAAGAACTAGAGGCTTTTATGTTTTTAAAGCTTCTATTACTAATGGAAACTAGAGGAATGGAATGAAAGTATAATCAAAATTTGTAATGTTTACACAGGATGAAGCTGGGGATGAGCCCATTCCAGAGGATTCCAATGCAGACTATAAACCTGATCTGGCACATCACCCACAGGCAATGCCAGAACCTGCCGAGAATTACGGCAAGTCACAGGAGAAGACAGAAACTATGCAAGAGCAGGCCATCCAGGAGGATGCAGGAAAATCCGAGGAGGAGAAAAACAAAGAGGTACAAGGCTTTGTTGTTGATACTTCTTTGTTGTCAAACAGTTTGTTCATATTGGTCTTTTGTTACTGCAGAAACTTAATTGTCTAGTGGTAAGACATCTGATCTAGAAGGACCACTGTACAATTGTTTTCTTTATTGCTGTAGATGTGTCATTTGAATTAGTATTTCTGTTTGATTTTGCGGGCGGGTTGGGGGGGGGGAAGGAGAGAGGAGGGGGAAATACAGATAAATAAACCTTGACTAGAGCTGGATTAACCTCCAGGTTAACGTGCCGGTTCTCTACCAACTGAGCTATCTAGCCCTATTATTGACAATCTCCATATTTTATCATTGTCTTTGTTCTGGGAGCACCAGTCAGACGTCATGCAACACTATACTACTGTATAGCCAGGGATCATGCCCAGGTTATGATACAATCTGGGAAGCAGCAATAAGGGGATCACCATAAGGGGATACTTCTCAAGAAACTTCTAAGTTTATACCAGACTATTTTCAGAACCGTCTGCTAACATATACACACCAGTAATAGTGGGGTTCATTCGATAATGGAGCAATGCTGCCCCACCGGGTCGTCCTCGAAGTACCCTAGAGAGGAATTCTATATGACTACACTGGTTCCCGGTCCCTACATTGTTTTCGTTCTGACTGAATATAGGGACCGGTAGCAGGTAATGAAAGTTAGCATATACCTGGCAGATTTCTGTTGGGTAAATGCTAATTAGAATTAGCATATATGTCTACGTAATTCCATAATGCAATGCGGCCTTACATAAAACGTGATGGACACAGACTCTCCCGTCTTGCAGACTATGCAGGTGGAAATTACGCTAGCTAAGCTGTTCTTCTAAAGTTACCTTGAATTTTGATGTTTAAGTTTGGTTCACTTTATGTCCAGGTGAAGGGACAATACACATGTGTGCTAGTGTCAAACAACAACATGCACACGTCACAAACATCATCTTAGAACTAGAAAATTATTCCTGCGCCCGCGCAATTGAGGGCCTATCAAAAGTGCCATATCAGTAGTAGCTACCGGGCCCTATATACAGACAGAAGAGAACGATGTAGAGACTGGGAACCAGTCTATTCTTTAGGAAAGGGAACAATCGGGCAACGATAGAAGTACCCCACATACAGCATTCAGAAGGTAGTGTGTTTAATTATGTGGGCATTTTGAAAGTAAATGCTAAATTTGAATCATAAAAATGTACTGTACTGCCTTACAGTCACATAACATTTGACCTTTTATTTACTGTAATCTAATCAAGCTGATATTGGTTAAAATAATTTTCCTGTTAATCGCACAAAATACATGAAGATGATTGTATATGATACTTGAACAGAAAGAGAACGTCGGCAGTGCAGAGTCATCTCTTCAAGAAGGCCATGAGGGTGCTGTTCCATCCAAGACCCTCCCTCGTGAGAACAAGTCAGAGCAACGGCAAAATTACAAGAGGCAGCCGGGGCAGTCTGATGCTGAGCGCAGCTTGGGCTCGGCTGATGAGAGGGTACACAAGCGCCTGCGGACAACAGAAGCGCTGGATGACCAACAAGAGAAGAAGGCAGAAGAGGTGAGACATATAACCATTCATTCGATAAAGTGTGTGTCTGCAAACAATAAAACCGAAGTAAATATACACAAATATCTTGTAAAATGCTCAAGAAAAGGTCCAATAAATGTTATTATAGAATGTGTTAGTAATGTAAGTTGATATGTTAATGTGGCAGCTTACATACATGAATGCAGATGTCAAATATAACTAATTAAAATAATGTTATGGGATACATCCTCAAGATTGAGGGAAGGCCTCTGCCCACTATTCTAGTCTATTTGAGGTGATGTAGAGAGTCTTTAGAAATGAAACACCCAGGAGGTTCAGGGGGCTTGATCCTCTAGACCAAGGGGAGACCCAGGCCCAGTACCGTAGGTCTTAATGTTTCAAAGATACACCTGAGCTTGCAATGACTGTTTTGTTTAGCTAAAGCAAACTTTGTACTTAAGCTGTGCAGGGTTTAGACTTTTGTCCTACGATGCCCTGTGAGGTATGGTTGCTAAGGGGCAAATACTTGTCAGCCCACTGTGAACTTCTTGTATTTATTTGAGTTTAGAGTCCAACTGATGAGCAAGCTGAGAAGGATGAAACCTCCGACCTCTATGAGCACATCAAGGATGCGACGTCTCGCTACGACACCCAGATGATGGATGCTGCCACGGAAGATCAACTGATGGAGGAGCAGCCGATGCCCAATCAGGAGGAAGAAGATGCAGTTGCCATGGAAACGGATGAGGAGGTTGTGCCTCTGGATGAGGACGGAAAGGAGAAGGATGTAAGTGCATGAAACTGTTTCTCTTTTAACCTAGGAAATAGTCCATGGATTTTTCTTCTGCGGTAAGCAAGATTTCTGTGCTTGAAATGAAGGGGAAAAGTATTTGAATAAAGGTTTTGAGGCATTGCATGGTGAGGTTTCAATGTATATTTGGTTTGCGGTAACACCATGTGATTATATCTACTTTGCTACATACAGTAGATTGTTCTTGTGAGAACTTGTCCTGTTATTCTTCTACTGCTGCGGAGTAGATTTCAGAATTCGGGGGGACAACTTAGTTCTGAAAAGAACTGTCCTGCTTGTTAATTACTACCTGGGGAGGTAGGAAATCAGCCAGGATTACTACTACTTTCGCTTAGTGGACTGAGGGGACTTCTCAGATAACTTCACTACTGAGGTTGTCAGTTGGTCTCAACGTTTCGACTAGCCTGCTCTAGCCATCGTCAGGAGACTATATAGCAAAGTAGATATAATGGCATGTAGTTGCCGCAAACCAAATATACACAAGTGTCTTTGAGGAAAGGCAAAAGGGGAAAGCATACAAGAGTTAGTGCATGCCTTCAATTTCACAAAGTGCTACGTTTGCACTTGAGATAAGTTAGCTGAAGGGATCATTGTAAATTTCTAAGCACCAAAAGAAGTCACTATGGTAATTTGTACAGCCTGTCTTCAGATGATTCTTGGTACGTTGTCAAATTGATTACAGGAATGAAATGAAGAGATTATTTTGTATCGTGATGTTTCCAAACTTGGATACAAACTCATTCCTTCTCATTCCCTGCTGTGAATCTGTAGTTTTGGGCACTTTTAATTTTCACATCAAGTTCTATCGGGGTTTGGGATGGGACAGTCTTTCTATTTGTTACTGTTTTTGTTTCTTTATTTGTCCCATTGCATCTGTTCAGAACTTTGTGACTTTTTGACTACTTGTTTGTTTGCTTTTTGATTTTTTTCTTTTAGTTTTAGTTCCGATTCTAAAATGTGATTTTACTTGGTTGTGTTTGTGCGTGGTGTGCGTGTTTTTTTTATTGATCATGTTGCTATGATGTTTCCTGTAGAACTGTTTTATTATTGCATGTATATTTTATCTGATATTTTACACTATTGTATATCATTTTTAGAAATGTTTTTGTTGTGAAGCGCCTTGGATTATGTCTTTTCATAAATGTAAGTGCTGTACACAATCTTTATTATTATTCAAGGAATCTGGCAAAATTGAGAGCGTACCAGGGAATAAGATCAAGGCTGGGGAGAGAAGAGCCAAGCAGGATGAGTCAGATGAACCAAACCCAGATGTAACACAGGGAGAAGAGGCAGCTGATGGAACAGCTAGTGGAGGTAAAGTTCGCACATATATTGACGAGAGTGCTAACCTGTCTTGCGTGTTGAAACAGTGTGGGGGACTTCCATGTTTGTGCAAATGTGCGAGCTTTTTGTACAACTGTTTACATATCAGTGCTGTATTCATTACCAGTGCATTATAGAAATCAACACGGCGAGAACTTGAACACTTAATCAGTCAATGTTGTGTGTGGTGGTCAAGTGGCCGAGAGTTCGAGCACACTGGACTCAAGCTCTGGTGTTTCTAAACACTCTGGCTTCGAGTCCCGGTCTTGACACTTGTGTCCTTAAGCAAGACACTTAACCATTATTGCTTCGTCCTTCAGATGGGACGTCAAGCCGTAGGTCTCTTGTGTTGTGTAATGCACGTAAAAGAACCCAGTACACGTTAAGAGAAGCGGTTCATCCCATTGTTTCCTAGTATGATTGGCATGTAAACCATTACATGGTGCTATGTAAACAAATGGGTCTTATCATTGGAACTTGGCTCCACATACCTTGTAGGAAAAAATAATGAGTGCTTTGAGACGCCTTCAGGTGTGATAAAGCATTGTGTAGCGCTTAATATGCAGAAGTATAACAATGTGTTTATAATTTGACTTGGGAAAAACTGCCTTGCCCTAACAGGAAGGAAGTATCAGACGTGCGCCATTTATCTCACAGATTGCACTGCTGCATGACAACTTATGAAATAATTTAGGTATAATATATGTCTATAATATTTGATAACAGATGTGAGTGACATCAGTAAGATGCAGAGTTCTACTATTCACACAACCTTTGACATGCTGTCCCATGATGCAACACCACAGTCATTCATGAACATGGAGGAGCTGGAAGCATTACGCCAGGAGATGGAACAGCAGCTGAGCATGCTCAGTCAGAAGCAGGGAACGGCCGAGGAGGTAAACCAAGTAAATAGACGTTGATTTTTGAGGTTGTTACTTCACCAAAAAAGATTTTGAAGGATAAAACCCTAAACTCTTCTCAAAGCTCAACCCAGAGCTGTGTATGAATAGAGTTGGTCCAAAAAAATGCATATGTGCACACAGGGTGCCAGACTAGACTGCACATTGGATTGTATTGCATTTGGACCGAAAATGACGTCTAGCAACCACATGACCAAAGACAACTAGTCCCTTCGTGTCGTAACTCTCTCAATACACAGCTCTGGCTCAACCCAATAGCTTTCCAATTCTCAATTTCATAAAATTGTTTACTAGAAGCCAATTTGTTTCCCTATCATAACATGAGAGTGTTTCATTTGGAAAAACAAAGCACGAACATTCAGTGGCAAGAGTCTGCATTTACAATGGGTATAAAGCAATATGACTCGTTGTGGTACCTGATGCTAATATACAGAATTCATACCGGCCTCTTGTCACTGGGCAAGCTCGGTGGGCTTGTGGGTAAGACATCTGCTCTTGAATGGCGAAAGTTGTGGGTTCAAATCCCACCTGAGTAGTATGCCTGTAGATTTTTGTTACCACTGGACTTGGAGAAAGCACTGAATATACAGTGCTTATCACACATCAATGTAAGCTAAAACAAAATGAATGATATACTTTCAAGAGCAGATATCTAACCCCACTAGATGACTGAGCTTGCCTGTTAGCGATTTCATAAAACATGTAAGCAGACAATTTCTGCTTACAGAGCGGTCCTTTGCAGAATTTCTATTTCCTAAGCTAGCATGTAAAAGGCATGCTTACTTGCCTGTGGTTCTTGCAAAATAGATGACTGCAGTTGGTACATGCCCGATTGCGTATTTCAAGTCGCTCTATTGATAAACCATTGTAAGTAGATGACTGCAATTGGGCTGTGGTGGTAGTGCCCGATTGCGTATTTCAAGTCACTCTATTGACGAACCATAACTTGTTATTTGTCTGGAAGGAGAGAGAAGCACAGGAGACATGGCATCGGTATGAGTCGTTGACATCAGGTCTAGCCAGGGATCTCTGTGAGCAGCTCAGACTGGTCTTGGAGCCTACAAGAGCCTCCAAACTAAGGTAGGTTCTTTTTGGTAGTTTTCAAATAACGCTTCACTGTTTCCATTGAAAATGATGTTATATACCACACACAAAGATCCTTGTCACTATCTGGGTGGAACATGCATCACGAGTCATCCTTGATTTTGCCATATTTTTAGGGCCACGACATTGGACCTTGGTATATGGGTAATTATAGGACGGTGAATATGGATTTTCGCTCCCCCAAAAATTGTTCCCGCCAGTTCGGCCGAATGAGGCAAGGTTGTGTCACAGTGGACAAGGTTGGTGTCTACATGGACGAGCCACGCTGTTTAGAAGTTTTTTTAAATCAAATTTTCAGTTTGGGGTGGACAAGGAACTGTGTCTATTTTTGTGTTAATTGTGAACAAAATTCAAATGACAAAGATCTATGTGTGAGTTATATAAAACAAATATTGAATGCATTTCAGTCGTGCGTTGTCACAGAATATAATCACTCGGTAAAATCTGGCTCTTCCATTTTCGCCTCGTAAAATGGAATAAATCAGATTTCACCTCGAGATTATATTCTGCGACAATGAACTCATGCGCATCCAATAATTGTACGTTATGAGGGAAATAGAGATATCAATTTATGTTTGGTGGGGTTCCCTGTGTCCGCTATGCCAATGATGGTTCAAATGATCCTTTTACAAGAAGAGGCCAGACTGTTTTTCCTTCCAGCCTCCATTTGATGACATTGAGATGAACTGAAGAAAAAACAGAAGTTCATTAGAAGTTATCAGTTGTGTATAAATTAAGTGTTTTCTGTTACAGTTTGGCAAGTAATGAGTCTTCAATATTTTGCAAGAAAAAAAAAAGGAACATGACTTGCACCTCATCTGACAAGCTTTTTGTTATGTCGTTACCATATGATGTTGCTTACGATAGCAAAAAATCCCATGCTTACTGGGCCCCATTTCATAAAGCCTGTGAGTGTAAAAACTTGCTTAGCACAGAAAAATATTGCTGAGCAGAAACAGGTTACCAGCCCAAAATCCATAAAGTTAACATTATTACGACTGATGCCCTACTAATTTTTTTGCTTAGCAAAGAAATTGGCCAAGCAGTATTTTCTGCTTGACAGCTTTATGAAATTGGGCCCTGAAGTATGTTTTATTTTACAGGTTAGCAAGGAATTTGTGCTTAAGTGCATTGTGAGTACTTTACATTACTAATTAAGCATTCTTTGCTTTGCTTTGCACTAACATTGTAAGCAGAGAATAGACTGTAAGCACAAAACTCTGCAGTAAGCCGTATTTGTTATTGAACCCTGCTCTAGAAAGGAGAGGATCACAGCTTTTATTCCCACTCTAGAAAACGTTCCCACAGAACCTTGAAACATTCACAGTCCTTTATAATTATCAGGTTAATAGTAAACATATATGTCTTCTTTTTTTCTTCCTAATACCAAGGGGTGACTTCCGAACTGGTAAACGCATCAATATGCGCAAAGTGATCCCGTACATTGCTAGCGGCTTCCGCAAAGATAAGATTTGGTTGCGACGAACCAAGCCAAGCAAGAGACAGTACCAGATCCTACTTGCCGTGGATGACTCCTCTAGTATGGCCGACAACCGATCGAGACAGGTGAAAGAAATTCTCAAATACACTAGATTGCACTCGGTCAAAATGGCTAACAGCCGTGTTGTGATTTCAGCTGCACATTTTGATGCTTGGATCTTCAGCAGACAATAAACACCCCCAGCAATGTGACACTCAGAATGGAAGTAGCAATAGAGGATCATCATATGGAAATTGACACTTCGTTTTACATCAAATAAAACATCCAGGATCAGAGTGTGACATTTTCCTTTCGTCATTGATTAGCCCAAACATTTCATATCGAGATCATTACATCAAATACAAGCCATTCAAACCTAGATCGGGGTTTGTTAATAACATCAAATACAAAGCCATTCAATTCTTGTAACTTTCACCTTTGACTTGAACGGTTGGTATAATTCCTTTGATGTCAATACATTGATGGCCTCCATACATGGGTACCAGCTAACTCCCTAAAGATACAATGAAAAAACATTTGAAAACTGACTGGCTTCAAACAGAGGGACGATCTTGTGCACAAGTCTACAGGGTTGATAAATATGGTGTGCCTATGAAATTTTCACACAGCTCAATGATGAGTGCACAACCACTGTAGGAGGGATTGAGACACCCCGATGTGTTATCAACCAGGCTTAACTATTCAGCTGTGCAAATGTTGTATTCAATTCACGGCAACAATTGTCTTTATTTCTTCACACAGCTTGCTTTTGAGTCTTTAGCAGTGATCAGCAATGCATTAACATGGTTAGAGGCGGGAGAGCTTGCAGTGTGCAGGTATGGAAATTGGAATAGGCCTTTGACTTTTTTACTCGGGAATTTTTCCGGGGTTCTGGATTTGTTCATAAATATTTTCTCAACATTGTCTTTGAAATGGTAAACTTGCTTGCTACCGAGTGAAATATGATGTGGCCAAACCTCCAGCTTTTTATTTGTGATGTAGAGAGTCTTTAGAAATGTAACACCCAGGAGGTTCAGGGGGCTTGATCCTCTAGACCAAGGGGAGACCCAGACCCACTACCCTAGTTCTTTATTTGTGGTGATGTAGAGAATCTGTAGAAATGTAACACCCAGGAGGTTCAGGGGGCTTGATCCTCTAGACCAAGGGGAGACTCAGACTCACTACCCTAGTTCTTAATTTGTGGTGATGTAGAGAGTCTGTAGAAATGTAACACCCAGGAGGTTCAGGAGGTTCAATGTGCACAAGTTTTTAATTACTTTCACTTGGTAGTTTTTTAGATGTGGTTTGTTTTTACCTCAGGAGTCATTCCCTACAGTTTCACATGCTTGAAAGAATTTGATGTTATTTGTGCTGTGTGGTCATGTCATGCAGCTTAACAAAGCAGTCATAGCATTAATGACTAACCGTGACTTTCAATTTGTAGTTTTGGAGAGTCTGTCCAGCTTCTCCATCCATTCCATGAGCAGTTCACTGATCAATCAGGAGCCAAGATACTACAACAATTTACTTTCTCCCAGACTAAGACCAAGATTGGACAGGTAAGCCCAACCTTCTCTGAGCATTTTGGAGAGGAACTGTGAAACATGCAAACCGATCACCTTCTCCTTACAGTAATATATTCTTTAATGGGGTGAATAATAGCTGATGTATTTTAAATGTGTCCACACTGATAAAATTTGGTTAAATATTTGTAGTGACATGCAAATTAATCCACCGCCAGGGCGAGCTGCTTGCAAAGCGCGAGCGAGTGCATGATTTATTCCCTTCTATAAAATTGTTGATTTGCAAAATAGTTTATAACAAAGATTGGAATAAAACAAATGAATGTAACAAAAAGAAGGGAGTTGGAGAGAGATCGTTGAAAGGAGCGGAGCTCTGATAAACTTCATCATCAGATAACCAATATTTCAACCATTATCGGTGTCTTTCGTTAACTTATTACTTGTGGTCACTCATCCTGCTCATTCATAATTCCGCACGAACCCAACGAATAAGAGAATTCCCATTCAAATCTCTACATATTCTTTATAGTAGTACCTATTAACCAATATTTTGCTGCTGAGTTGAAGGCAGCTTAATGCTTCCATGCTACTGTTTCTTTTACCATACTTGGCATTCCTGCTCCTTCAAGATCTAAGTTTAAGGATTTTACCATGTTAAAATTTCTTGGGGTGTTGTTTTCCTATGCCATCTTAGTTGTTAAACTATGCCACAGCCAGCATGCTGTCTGCCCGGTCCCGTCTGCAAACTGGAGGTAGCTCAATGGAGACATCTCAACTACTCTTAGTCGTTTCTGATGGGAGAGGTTTATTCCTGGAAGGCATGGAGAAAGTGAAAGCTGCCGTCAGGGAGGCCCGGGATGCCAATGTCTTCCTTGTCTTTTTGGCATTAGATAATCCTGAAAATAAGGTGAGCAGGGGTCAAATGTCTTAAGGCTGTTTTTTATGCATTTCGACCATCACACAAGGCCCAAAGGCCACTTGAGGTGCGGGCTACTTTTTGAAGGGATAAAAACCTGCCCCAATGTACAGAAACAAGACATGGCGAGATATAAACGCAGGTCTCTTCACAGCACAGCTAAGAACAGGGAGGGGTAAATGAATCAGTTGCGAGACAAACATAACTGCCTCTTCCCCTGTTTGAAGCAATTATAGTTAAAATAGACCTTGAAGACAATGTTTAAGTCGAGTCTCAATGGCCATCAGTTCAGTTAAGTCTCAATTCTACAGAAGGTGAGACATATGTTTGACGACTACTTTGAAATTTCAAGAGCCAATTATTAGAAGAATAAAAACTGATTGCTTTTATTGTTTGTGTCTGACAGGACTCCATACTTGACATCAAGGTTCCTATCTTTGGTGGAGCCGGAGAGCTTCCTCAGATCAGCACCTACATGGAACACTTCCCGTTCCCCTTCTACATCATCCTTAAAGATATCAACTCCATGCCAGAGACACTCAGTGATGCCCTAAGACAGTGGTTTGAGCTGGTCACAGCTGGGGACATTCAGTAGTCACTGGGCTATATAGTCCTTGTTCATAAGTTTGCTAATTTAACCAGTTCGCTTTGGTATTTAAAAATTTTTTTTATTGTGCCTCTGTACGGTATTATTCGTTAGGAATTGTCAAAAAATTTTGTTTTTAATATTGTTTTCACAAAGAAACCCTGACTAAACAAATGCCAAGACAACAAAGGTTCTCATGGAAAGCACCAGGATTTTTTTCTCTTTCAAGAAAATATGAGATTCATTCAGTGTGAAACTTAAAACCTTGGCCGTGCGCCATGGCCAATAATTGGTCCCATGGCCGGAAACTAGGCTGGAAACTCAGTTCACTAGGACTTACCTCCCATTGAGCCTAAATACAGTGATAAACAATGATCTTGATCTCTCGTAATCCTCTTCTGTGTAACAAAAGGACAAATGTCTGGAATCAGGGATTACACAATAACCCCCTGAAAAAGGGAGATTTAGAGCATTCATTCCAGTACCATATGTCCCTCTTTGTACGGGGGAAACAAAACTGCAAGGTGATTGCATGCACTGTGCAGTTCCAGTTTTCCTATTTTACACACTTGGCCTGTTTTATAAGACCAGGGGTGGATTTCACAAAGCGCTAGGACTAGTCTTATCTCGAGTTAAGATGAGTAACTAGTCCTAACTTATATGACTAGTCCTAAGTTAGGACCAGTCCTAAGTTAGGACTAGTTTTGTGAAATCCACCCCTGGCCTGTTATTGGGCCCTCCACAGCGAACTGGTTAAAGTCTTGTCCCCTGAATACAAAGGTTTTATAAGTATGCATGCCAGTTGAATTTTGGAGCGTAGTTCAAAGTCGTGAAGGAGTCTGTGTGTCGCATATGGTGCAATGGCTTTCCAGCTTACTAATTGAGGTAACCAGACTAATTATGTCTTTTTTGCAGTGGCGACCTCTCTTCCAAAATATCATCTATTTTGGTGAATAAAATGAAAAGGCTGCATCTAGTCCTTTATTTCTTCTCTCAGGAATCAAAGGGTGCTTGTTAAATTAACAGACTATCAGTAATTTGTATAAATTAGGAGTTGCTCTCTATTTGAAGAAAGACATCTGTCTTTGCAGGTTTTAGGTAGGAACTTGTTGTACCAAATAAACTCAGCATAATGCAAGGAGAAAACGCCTTCATTGAGAATCTTAAATTTGTCGTGTCGGTGCAAGAAGGTTGTTACTCCAATCATGGAGGAAGATTCCCCCATGCTCCAATGGGCAACAAAGTCGTATCCCACGCAAAAGCGCTCTGCGCAACAGTATCATATCTCTACATCCGTTGACTTTGTGTGTACATCCGGGTTATTTTAAGCGAGACACAACCTTTTGTCATTCTAAAACTTGCGTTTCGCTTAAACGCTGTTTTAAGAGATGTGACCCCTGATGCACTGACAACAAATTTATCATTGACTTTATGTAAAAAAAAATATTTGTATGAATCCTATAACTATTAAAAAATAATAATATGAAGTTAACCTTCGGAAAGTTTTGATCATGTTCAGGGAAAATTGTAAAGGAAGGGTGTGAGAGAGATATTAAAACTTAAATTATGTTTTTGGCAGAACATGAACAAATGTGTATAGTAAGCTTTTACACTTGATGCTTATTTTTATTAGATTTGTCATGAAGTACATTTAAAGACGTTTTATAGTTGTATGGTGGAGCTTTTCTCGTCTTGCAGAATCCCAATTCATGAGCAAGTGATCTCAGAAGTAGATCATATATTCTTTGTTTACATCAATTTGTAACTTTGCTGGAGTTTTGTAAACAATTTGAAATGTTTGCAAATGTTGTTTGGTCATGGATATATCTTTGTATAATAAAAAGAACTGTTGACTGACAAACAGTTATTAATATTCTAAGAATTCACTCACTAAACAGTTTTTAACAATAATAAACAATGAGCATAAAAGTTTGACTTGCGATGGATTTTTTTCAGTAAAGCCATTTTGTTCCAATTGGGAATTATGTTGTAACAACATACTGTCGCCAGTGTTGAGAAGTTTGGGGTTATTCAGTTAAGTTGTAACATGAATGCGAATTAGGTTGAACATGACATTCTGAAATGTAGTTTATGAGATATTCATAACAAACTTCAACATCCGGTTTTGACCGGAAGATGACCTTGGCAAAGGGCACTCACACAGACCGTATTATACGATGGTGAAAAAAATGTATTGCCATAGCTGTTTGCTTTTTCAAGACGGAGGCTTTTGAAATAATTTACCAGCTATTATTCTTTTTAATAACTTGCATAATGCAGTTTTTTGCGCCTTGATTTCTGGTTGCATCATGTGACTACTTTTCTACTTTGCACCAATCTGTTACGTGTAAACCTTAATAATACTGCAAAGTTAGATGACAATAGAACATTTGGTTTATTTGGAGATATTGTCATTCATACGTATAAACTTCAACTTCCGGTTTCGTTTCGACCGGAAATTGACCTCAGCAAAGGTCACCTACACAAATAAAAAATGTCAAGCTGTTATTGTACTATACGATGGTGACAAACTTATTCCCATAACTAAGCATTTTCATGACGGAGGGCTTTAAAATCATTAATTTTAAATTTTAAAACCACTGTAATTTGCTATCTGATGACGTCATCTTGACGTCACAACTTCTCCTGAAACTTCAAGTTATAGTCTAAATACATGCAAAGTTTCATGCATGCTCAGAATCTCGCGCGCAATGCTGAGCATGTGCGCGCAAGCTCAGAACTGTTAAAAAGGACCGTTCTGTCTGCTGCCGCCAGCGTCTCAAAAGTCTCCTGCTTGCGGACAAAGTTACTGTTTTAGTCTGGTGCTAGTGACCTTTGCCCTATGATTGCCTGTGCTACCGTGAGAGTCGGGTCACCTTGCAGCAGCCGGCTGTTTGTGTGCGTGCGCGGCCTTTGTGAACCTTCAGTACAACCACGAGTGGCGTTCAATTTGCCGTCAGAAGTATTGAATAAAAACCTGAAGATTAATAAATACACAGCAAAAACAAAGGAGCGATAAACTACCGTAAGTTTTCTTACATTCATCGTGTTTAAAGGTAAAAATACATTCGGTGAAGAAATTGTGTTGCAGACAAATTTTGTTAAACACAAGTTTCACTTTTTCAAAACGCCTGCTTGAGTTAGGCTGTTGTATGGACATTACGGAAGATATTGACGGAAAAAAGTTTCCGTATCCGACTGGCACTTTCTAAGGGATTTTTTAAGATTTTGTAATGGATGTTGGGGTTTGTTTCCCTTTTATATTCCTCTCAAGGAATTGGTAGCAAAAAAAGGTAATTATTAATATTGACCTTAAAAACAGGAAATCCAAGCGGACGTTTCATCGCGCAATCATGCCCAAAGGAACTAAAACGACGTTTAGCGAGTAGCATTGCCAAGACCACCGTATACGTGAAAATGGCAAGTTTATTTTTGCATGATTTGGACACTTTGTAATCGTTCAAAGTGCCTCCTCTGTATACATTCTGTCAACCTTTCTGGGCACGTAAGGATATAATTTGACCTAAATTAAAGGGAGATAAAGAGGCAGCGGGATGAGGCATTTTTGCCGGTGGATGGGGCATTTTTGCCGGCCTACTAAAAGAATCCAACTTTCAGCAAGCAGACACGAAGCCCCATTCCTTCGTAGGAGGAAGCCAGTGCAAAAGGGACACCGCACGCGGTGTTTTCAAACTCCCAAAGTATAGCCATATTACGGACCAAAAACAAATTAGTTTCTTCAATTTCTCTAAGTGAATATCACACTTTCTTTGAACATTAAGAACAAACCATCTCTCAAATGTGCGTTAGTTTTATTAAGTTTATCTGAGCTTTGCTTCGATTTACAACTGTCACAATTAGACTTGATTTAACATTTTGAACTTAAGTTGTGTGATAACTGAAGCCACTTCTCCAAGATTAATTACTTTTCCAAAATGAGTTTGGAGCCCTTTGTACGATCATATGGAAATCAGAAGCTATCACGAGGAGAAACGCGGCTTTGTTATGTAAAATTTACACTCGATCGGCTTTTCTTTCTTTTATTTTACAAATGTATAAAATTATTCGCATTGGGGAATACAAAAAAAAGGCCAATTTGTCAGGAATTTTGTGGACAATATATTTATCCACAATGGCACTATAAATGAATGAACAATAATAAATCTACAGGTGTATGTTCAACAGATATTTGTGTACCCTTAACATAAATAAGTGGTTTTAATACGGAGTGAGTAACATCCATCTAGGTCAGGGTGCTACATGCAGGCAACCACAAAAGTGAAAATAACAAATTACATTGGAATGATAGCTAGATTGGAATGAAACAGTTTTCAAATTCTTCTTGGCACGTGACTATTCTTGTACCTAACATAATAAGGGAATGAGCCAGAAAAGCTGTCTTTAAACGCTGGGTTAAACTTATAGTCGCGGGTCATGATGATCGGGTCATGTCGGGCAAGATGATAATCTCTGGATGCTGTCATCTCTTATGTTTTATCCACCAAAATCTCAAAAACTGTTGGCGTTATTAACAGATTGAAAAGTTCTCTACCACAAACAATTATTTTAACATTGTACAATTTATTCATCCTTCCATACTTAATGTGGTAGTGCTAGCACGACGAAACGTTTGGGCCAGACGACCGCGATCACAACACAAGAATTTCCTTAGTTTTGAAGCTGAAATCATCCATATAGAAAAGGCTTTCCAAAACATGTATGATTTCTTTGTCTATTTAAACATTTCGCAAGGCTAGGTATAAATGCTCACTTTCCCTAAGTTCTTTACTTCCCCCTTTTTAACAGTCATTTAAACATTACAAACAAAAAACAGGCGGGTTGCTACATCGTCGTCCGACGCCGTAGTGCATAACTCAAAATAAACCTCTTTATTTTGTAGTAGAATACTGGTAGTTTAATTAAGAAACAGTAATGTTATTGTGGCGGTTTTCCCTTCTTCCCCCTCGCCCCGACTATTCCTGCACGACAGAGGTCAAGGCATGAATTCGTCTGGCGGAAGTTTACCACCCTTTCTGCACAGAGGGAGGACACGACAGGACTGATTGGGTCTCGGAAACGATTAGTTAGGTTTTTGCATGGTTTATTTGCTAGTATTCCATTTACTTTTCGATCCAATTACAGAAATTACAACTCAACGAGTTAATGATGAGTTTACTTACAGTAACGTTGGTCTCGGCTAGGCCGATGCAGGGTTGTAGGCTCCCAACAACTCCTCTCACTCAAAAACACACGGTAAACACAACGCTACTCCGACATCCACTATCGCACTGATACCCGCACTGACTGAACTGCTCACTCCTCACTGCCTCCCACAACTCAACTGCCTCCCACAACTCAACTGCCTCCCACAACTCAACTGCCTCCCACAACTCAACTGCCTCCCCCATCCTAGTCCCCCCAGTTTTATAGCGGACCCACCTGTTAATTTGGCTAATGATTTTCCTAATCTACAACCCCTATTTTACAACAACTGGGCATTTTACAAAGAGTCTCCTCTCTTCCTTAATTATGTTTTCACTTTATCTCCACATCAGTTCCGCTTGTCATCACCCCAGTTTCATTTATCCCTTAACAATTTCTGTCGTTGGTCTCCCCCCTAAGTTTACACTTGTTCCAAACCGACCCAACCCGCTATCTACCCCAATTTCCTAAGACTACCCAACCATGTCTCGATGTGGCTCCACGTAGGCCCAAGCCATAACATCTCCTATGGGTTGAACAGTTCGCCAGCACCATTTCCGCTACATTATTAAAATCAATGTCACAACATAAGACTTTAATAAAATGGCTTAGGAACTGTGTTATTATTACCAAAAGACGACCTTTGGTGTGACTATGTCGGTCACGGCATGAATTTGCACTTAGTTTGCCATCAGCTGAGATGACGTACATTATAGTACCCACTACAGGTCACGTGATGACATGTAAACATTGGTCGCGCAATCGGTCTATTGCACCCAGCTGTCTTGATCACGATGATCACGATGTGCCCGCTAACGTCTCAAGTCTCCTATTATCACTACAAAATACTGGCTGCTTGTGAAAGCTTGCGATATTATGCTTAAAACATGGCACAAGATAACGGTTAGGGTTAGGGTTAGGGTTAGGGTTAGGGTTGCTGTGGAGATATGGACCACAGTTTCAAATTTACCTCCTGTGAAAATGGTCCACGGCCATATCACCACAGCAGCCCTAACCCTGACCCTAACCCTGACCCTAACCCTAACCCTACCCCATCCCCAACCCTAACCCTAAATTTAGGCGTAACTATAATGAACTAGATCGCTCACACCGTCATACCCAATAAGAAGTCCTGCTTCGTAGCGCACAACGTAATAACCAATAAGCAGTCAAGAAGCATGTTCCTCGTAACCTAATATTATAATTAATAGGTCACTTGAATATGATTAACCAGCATCCGGTTGAGTACCCACTACAGGTCACGTGATAACATGTAAACATTGGTCGCGCATTCGGTCTAATGCACCCAGCTGTCTTGATCTCAATGATCACAATTGTCACTACAAAATACTGGCTGCTTGTGAAAGCTTGCGATATAGTATGCTTAAAACACGACACAAAATAACGGTTAGGGTTAGGGTTAGGGTTACGGTTGGGGTTAGGGTTAGGGTTAGGGTTAGGGTTAGGGTTAGGGTTGCTGTGGAGATATGGACCACAGTTTCAAATTTACCTCCTGTGAAAATGGTCCACGGCCATATCGCCACAGCAGCCCTAACCCTAACCCTAACCCTAACCCTAACCCTAACCCTCTTAACCCTAACCCTAACCCTAACCCTCTTAACCCTAACCCTTACCCTAACCCTAACCCTCTTAACCCTAACCCTAACCCTAACCCTCTTAACCCTAACCCTAACCCTCTTAACCCTAACCCTAACCCTAACCCTCTTAACCCTAACCCTAACCCTAACCCTCTTAACCCTAACCCTAACCCTAACCCTCTTAACCCTAACCCTAACCCTAACCCTCTTAACCCTAACCCTAACCCTAACCCTAACCCCATCCCCAACCCTAACCCTAAATTTGGGCGTAACCTATTATTATAATGAACCAGATCGCTGGCGCCGTCATACCCAATAAGAAGTCCTGCTTCGTTGCGCGCAACGAAGCAGGACTTCTTATTGGGTATGACGGTCAAGAAATAATGTTCCTCGTGACCTAATATCATAATTAATAGGTCACTTGCATACAATTAACCAGCTTCCGGCCGGACGAGTGTGCACGTGGGCAAAAGCTAGCTGTCAATGTTTTTGTAAATGGAGATCGTTGACAGCTTGCAGGATGATTTGACTCACTAACACTCAGTTTGTTTCCGAATATTGTGCGGATTGTGTCTAACTGGAGATGTCACACATGCACTAATTCTTTGGCTATCCGAAGGTAAACGTAAAAGTGATTGTTGCAGCTTGTCTTTTCATTCTGACATTGTTTTAGGAATCCATCTACAAACCCGTTTGGCCCCACTGTCGATAATAGACGGCTCATGGCAAGGTAGACGTGTTGATTTGAGCAAACCTGAAATTGTGCGGGCCACGGTGCTCAGTCTCAACGAAATAACAACAAATATATAAAATGCCATTTAAAATGACCGGCAAAAATGACGTGGAAGTATCCGACTACCACTTTATCTGGGGCTGGGCCCCCTGTATTTCCCTTAATTAGGTCAAATTATATCCTTGTATTTTGTAGGCTTGTCAAGATAGATTGACAGATTGTTTTGTTATGTTATTGTTTGTGGGTCCATAGGCCATGTAGGCCTAGTTGTTGCCTAGTTCACTAGTTAGTTTGGATAATCATAATCCCTTTTAGATTAAAGGCTTTATAAAAAGTAGGCTCTATCCTCCCAACGGAGGGTGGAGGGAGGGGAGCTGGGGTACAGGACTAGGATTATTGCAACTAGAGGAAAGGAACAGTGGCACTTTGAATTGAACTAAAATATTACAAAGTGTTGAAATCATAAAAAAATAAGTTATTTTGGGGTTGGCAGTGGTCTTAACAACGCTGCTAGCTAAGCATGAGTGTGCAAGAGTTCCGTCTGCATGGTGTAATGTGTTCGCTCTAATCTATTTCAGTAAAGGTCCTTCAAAGGAAAACTAAAAAAGGGGAAATAAAGTCCATCATCTAAAAAATTCTTTAGAAAGTAGCAGCTGGATATGGAAACTTTTCCTTAACTTTTACTATCGTAAAAACAAAACATGGTAATTACTACTTATTAATGAGGTGGATGGTTTCAATTAAAATCAAACATCTTTTGTACATATATCTGGAATTTCATGAAATTGGGTTGTTAAACTCGCCAAAAGTTACAATCTCACTTAAGACTTGACCTTTACCCAAATTACCTTGTGTAGCAAAAGAGTTGTTTTTCGCATTTAATCATAAGCACGGTATCATTGGGACAGTAATGAGCTGAACTTAAATAAACTGCAATATTAACAAACAAATGCCTCGGTAAATGAAAAGCCCCCGTTATAATATAACGGGGGCTTTTCATTTACCGAGGCATTTGACAGCCTTTTGTTTGGGGACTTTGAATTGTGCCCTCTGTTGGCCAAAGTATGTCACACAGACATTGGTAAATTGTTTATTTTTATAACCTGGTTAACATTTGACCATCGTCTTCAGTAGCTTTGTTGTTGAACACACAGCGAAGTCTATGTAATTTTAAAGGTACATCAGGCCTGAGATTGCTTCGTTCTTGAAAGGGCAAGGGCACCAAGGCATTTTCTTCTTGATAAAGGGCACCTCTATCAGGAAATTGTAAATTTATATTGGAACGTTTCAAGGGCATTAAGGCATTGACCAGGGGTAATTGAGACAATTGCCTCTATTGCCTTCGTAAAGTATCGGGCTGCTTACATATTTATTGTATCTCAAGATGCTTTTGGCTGAAATAAATTAAATTGTTGTTGTAATGAACCAGCACAAGGATTGAGTGTGACAGTATCAGCCAGTGAAAAAAAACTACATTAAAAATTTACATTGTCGTTGTATGGTTCTTGCTCTTTTCAAACTCCAGCTGTGAAGCTCTGTGCATATACCAACTGAAACAATTTAGTGAAACTAGCAAGATGCAGCTAATTTTGGGGCAATTTTAAAACATTTTTAAATCCTGTTGTTACTAATCGTTTGTATTGTAACAAATGTAAACATGTGCTTTGTGAAGGCCATTTTAATTTCCCCGTGAGGGATAATGAAGTTTTAATCTAATCTAATCTAATCTAATCGAATCTAGAATGTTGGTGCTGAGGGTGCCAGGACAAGGCTTATCACTCGGGGGCATGACTGACGTTCAGAGACAACGGGATCACACGTCCATGGAGCGTATTGATCCAGTTGATGCTGCCCTCCTTGCTCTTTATCCAAGGTTACAAAGAAGTGTTTGTGATGTGGCTGGTCCCAACTCCCTCTGGCGTATTGCTGGAAATGACAAACTGATGAGGTAAACTGAAGCGTGTTTTTCTGGAACAAACTTTGTCAAACATTGCGAACACAGCAGATTAAAAATCTGAATGTGACAGCCTTTTAGAATTTGCTCTAAATGCCTTTCAAAATGTAATTTCACTATGCATTGCTTTCTCATTGTTTTTCAGATTTGATTAATTATTTGCTGCCAAAATAATTTATTTTTTAGAGCTTGTGTTCTAAAATTAGCCCATGAATAATGGTGTGTTTTTTCACAATAAAGTACAAGTCTGAATATGGCATTGGCCAAGAACTACCAAGTTTTTTTTGTTTCCCCTTTTAAAAAATGAAAAAACAAAAATTGTGATTTGTGTTTTCCATTGTCCTTTCTCAAAGTTTAACCAACATTTACTTTTGTATTCCATCTTTGTCTCAGTTAATACCAAGTTTTAGTCCATACTGTTGAATTTTAAACTGTAACATTTCGTTCATTGCAGATATCGCATTATTCATGAGGGTGTTGATGGTGGAACAAGGGACTGTGTTGGTCTTCCTCAGGGCTTCTACAAATAACTTTGCTGGTACTGTCCTGGAGCACTTACAAGAGCTGCGTCAGAACATGGTTGGTCCAAAACTTTTTCTCCGTAGATGTAGCTTCTTCAGTTATAACACTGCCTGCCTGATTTTGTGTTTTTCAGATCATAAATAGACAGAGCAAACATGGCGGCTTCTGGTAGTGGTCTTATTCCAGAAGTGCCTTTTGTTTGTACCAAATACTTGTGACTTGATTTGACTTGTGACCAAAAATGACATTGACTTGTGACCTGACTTGTGACTGAACCAAATGACTTGTGACTTAACTTGGACTTGTAAATAAAGACTTGCAATAGGATTCAAACTGCCTCTAGCTACCGGGCAGTCTCGGTAGTCTAGTTGGTAAGACATCTGCTCTAGAAGGGCGGGGGTCTTAGGTTCAAATCCCAAGCGAGGAAAAATGACTGTGAATTTTTTTCACAGGACTCGGGGAAAGTACGGAGTATACAGTGCTTAACACACATCAGTGTATGGGTAAAAATTACAAATAATTTTCTTTATCCCCAATGCAAAAATTAACACCTATCATAATGGTTGCAATGCCCTCTGCTAATAAGATTCAAACTGACCTAGCTACTAGGCAGTCTCGGTAGTCTAGTTGGTATAACATCTGCTCTAGAATGGTGGGGTTCGTGGGTTCGAATCCCACCAGAGGAAAAATGCCTGTGAATTTTTTTCACAGGACTCGTGGGGGAAGTACTGAGTATACAGTGGTTAACACACATCGGTGTATGGGTAGAAATAACAAATATTAAAAAAGACTTGTTGCCTGACTTGGACTTGAAAAAAAAAGAACTGCTGCCATCTCTGGAAAACAGTGGTCTACTTTTATGTTTGACAAAGAATTTTTATTTATCCCTTTCAGTTTTATGAATCCCGTCTGGACAACTAGATTTGTCGCTCTCTGTATGTAGGGTCTAAATCATTGACCCAGAAGACATGACTTCATGGATGGACAGCGATCGATTCTGAAGAGTAAGCCCCCAAAAACACAAAAATAGAAGTTTCCTGAAAAGCATGACGTGATCAAACATTTTGCTACACTCTGAAGAGAAAAAAAACGAGCAAATTTGGGGTTATAAAATTGAACTTAAGGGCTATAAGTTTAAAAAAAGAAATAATCCTGAAATTATTTGAAGAAAAAGTTCGGAAATTGAAATTTTGTTTCAATTAAAAATAAAAGGAAAGGGGAAAAACACAGGGAACACTTTTAAAACTTAAACATCGGGTAGGTGGGTAGGGTAAATCATTTTTAATTCTGCTGAATGTCCTAAACTGATTTGAGGAAAAATGTTCAAGGAACTACTTTGAATGACAGCAATGAAAAGTTTCAGTAACATGTACGGTGAGCAATTTTGGATATCATGGTATATGATAACAATAGCAATTCTTATTATTTATTTACTTTTTTTGGCTCGAAAACTGTAGGCCAGAATGTTTACACAGTTCTCGAAAATCTGAGAAACATTTATACTCTGAAGTAAACTTGTTGTAATGGATTGTACTTTGATGCCTTTCAAATGCCTTTTCAAATGGTGCAAATGTTTATTTTAGATGTTTTCTGATATTTCGCGCCAACTTTAAAAAACATTAAGCATTAGACCACAAGGGAAACTGACAGGGTACATTTATAATTTAATTTTGGGGTGAACAAAGAAAAAATGACTACAGTGGGATTTCTTTAGAAATGTAAGAAATAATTACTCAATTTTTCTTTCTTTTTTTCCCATTTATATGCATGACTAAAGATTTCACTTTTAATTTTGGAAAATTGATTCTTGGACTGCATACGGACATTTTGATAAATAAAATTTGCTGAGATACTATTAATACTGTTTCAGTGGTTACTTTGTAAGGAAAGACTTAAAGATTTATTTGTGATTATGTAATTTTGTTCTTATTTCCCGTAAATCAGGACTGGGCTTTTCGGGGACTTACGGGGTTGGGGAGGCACTCCGTATTTTAAGTTTTTAAGCACTTTTTTTTTAAATTAATCTTTATATAAAAAATTGCCATTACAGGGCATTTTTTGTAGGATTTTTTTAACATTGTTGGTCAAAAATGGTATTTTTCCAATTATTCCTGTATTTTTCATGCAAGTGCTATAAAACTTTCCAAACATGTTAAAAATGACTTTGTCAATTAACTGACATTATTTTTTTCTAGGATTGCCGTTGGGGGCGCTATAATCGTTGGTTTATCCCCATTTGAAGGAAAGGGATTTTTTCCCACTTAAAAATCGATACTACCGCCAGCTTTGGGGCCCAGGGTGCAAGGATAAGGCCTGGTTGGCAATTATGTAATATTTATTGGTCTGAGAATTTGAAATTAGCATCTTAAAAATGTTCCATTGATAAGATAAGATACTATAGTTTGAACCCCTAAATGCCGGCTGAAAACACAAAATTCAACAGGATTCTGATCAGGTAACAAAAAAGTCACACTGGTGCAGGGATTTTGGTGATTCGCTAGCTCTAAGTTTGTCAAAATAATGCATTTTGAAAAGTTTAAAGGTAAAAAATATTGTTTCATACTGTCCTTCCCTTGGGGTTAAAATAAATGTATTTATCGTTTAAAAAAACACGCCTATTGCAAAAAAAGTAATAATTGATTGTTCCTGTCAATTATCTAATTTATTGTACAGCTAATTTTTGTTTCTTTGACATTCTGTTTGTCCTTAACTCAATCTTGTTTTCATTATGAGGCTTAGGAAAGTAATTATTATTACAAATGCGTGACATGGCGTGGATCAAAACGTATCGAGGCGCTAGAAGTTAGCGGTGCGCCGTGACGTTGTTGGAATGCGCCCTCATTTGAAAACAAATCTAAACCAAGACAAAGCAACCCACGTGTGTGTACAGCGGTGATGTAGCCAATGCTGTGATTGGTCAATATGTTTAAGGGGCGGGGTTGCTGCTCTACAGTCGATTTAGTGCTTGTGCGATGCATGTAGTGCACGGCAAACTTTGCATGCTAAACACTCAGCTCTGGTGCTTACTGTAAGCATGGGACCATCATGCTGCTGAAAGAAAAAAACGCGCAAGAGACTGATGCATCATGATGTGACCATGATTTCCATGGTGAACGCAATAGCTGGCTAACATGGGAATTCGCTTGCACTAAGGCAGATTTTTTTTGCTAATTAGCCAATGTCGCTCGCAGCCTACAGTATCACACCCTTGTAGTGACACATCGCCCTCTTGTGATGTTTTCCGTTTTATTTTCATGGTGTTATTTTTTTTGAGAGAGAGCGATGCGAATAAATGGAGATTACTTTAATTGCATGTGAATGAGTTACATCACAGTTAAAAACAACTTGCAATGAGATTGTTGAAACTTTCTTCGTATTTACTTTTGGTTAAAGCTATTCCAATCTTGACATTAGATTTCTTTGCTCCTATTGGTTTTTCCATTTAAAAATTAACATTTCTGCATATCTTTCGTTATTTATTTATTACGTGTTCGGGCTTCAGCCGAACACCTCTTCTTTTTGTTCGAGTTTTTGTTTTTAAATTTAAATTTATGAGTTTTGGATGCCCCTCTGCGTTTTCTGGTTTAAAACTGATGTCACCATTACATTAAACAGCGCCCTCTGGTAACAGGTTTAACAAATGTGTAGGCCCCTATTATTATTAACTCGTCGATGTTTACAAGCAATTCATTACTTGTTCCCGATCGCCTAGATTTTGTAACGTGACAAAAAACTCAATGTCTGGTTTGTTTATGTATTTATTTATTTATTTGTTTTGCAAATTTGCATCTTCGTCAATTAAATACATCGTCAGGGCTCCCGAGCACAGCAGCCATACAGTTGGACATCCGGGAATTTCAGAGCCAAGCGATGGAGTGCGAACTGAATAAAATGAAATAAATACCACTACAGATGTTGACTTGACTCTGATTTCCCGTTAATACTTGTAAACTCCATCGTGTGTTATTACGACTTTATTACCACTCCATTAATGCGCCGTTCATGCGACCATCCTGATTGACACAGATCAAAAGCAAAGAAAATAGAATGCTATCGTGTCGTGTCTTGTTGCCAAGGCAACACGGTGTACCAAAATGGAGGCAGACTATTATTTCGCCCTTCCACTTTGCCACCTCGGGGTACTTTTATCAGGGCGACCAACGTGGGCGTGTCTAGACGCCAAACTCCTTTGCGTGTATGCCTGACTAATGCAAATTAACTCAAACCGCAACATGGTCCCAAAAACCTTGCTGCTTGTTCTATTGTCAAACAAGACTTATTTAAAGGAGCTGCAAGTGTTGTCATGATTATAGCGGTAAATGTCGTCACGATTACAGAGAAGTAAATCGAATAACCCAGTTACCACAGCTGTCACATCATAGTTTGACAGAGACGGCACCCTTTGTGATTTGACGGAAAGCGCTCATGCGTTCAGTAATTTGGGGAGTTAATCTTCTCTGTCCTTGCTCTATGATCTTTCCAAGCACATCAACAGGCCCGCTATAATCATGACAGCACAGACCCTTTAGCCAACTCCTTCGGTCATTCATGAAAAAGTAAAAAAATAAATAAATAAAAAACACTCTATACAAAAATAAAACCTCGATTAGTTTACCTTGATTTAAGGCAAGAAAAACAAATTCCGTGCATACTTAATTATGTAAAGGACAAGTAGAAGTCACGGCTATGAGAAACTTTTATATCTACTTTAATTCTTTGAAAACTGAAGGCATTAGGAGACTGTGAAAAAAAATCACTTAATTTCTTTAGAATTAATTAAACAGTTTGGATCTCCGGTTCTGCAGAAATGAAACACAAATTTACCCTAAAGATTAGGTTGATCTTGTTATGAATTATGGATTGGTTGCAACATCGATCGGTGTTTCTTCCTTGCATCACCCTTATTATTGTTGTTGTTGTTGTTGTTGCTTTCGAAAACACCCTCCCGTTTTCGCTATGACCAAATAAATAACCTGAAATCGTGTATCATTATTCATTGTTTCCCTTTAAGATTTAAAGGTCCGATGTATAACATGTAGATAAAACTGTGTACAGCGGTTACATGAATGTTGAAATGCTTTCTGACAATCAAGTTTTCTGACATCACTCACAATTTCAAGGTGATTTTGATCATGTAAAAAAAACCTGATGTCCGAAATGGTCTTTCAGATGCAACATTGCTACGTAAACAATGATCCATTGTCAAATCTTCATCCCCCAACTCTGCAGCAATCTTTATTTTTGAAGACAGGCATATCGTCATTTGGAGGGCAAAGTTCATACCCCTTATGGATACAATGAGAATTGTTATCAATAATTGCCAGCAGCGTATAGCCAAAGGGGTTGGGCCTGGGGGCACGTTCCCCACAAATTTCCAGTGCCCCTATGTGCCCCATATTTTTTTTTGTCTGTTTATTTAAGCATAGTTAAAATGAGGTCAAACTTATTATTATTGTAAGCATACATTTAGTATTTGGCGCTCCATACCCATACAATGCAAAACATCGTATTCAAAGTGTGTGGCTAGTGTGGTGTGTGTGTACGACGTACGGACGGCAGGCTCGCCAGCAGTGCAGTAGTCTGGCATTGCAAACCGTACCTTGCCCGCCTCTGCATGCTGCTCATGCAGTAGTATTGGAAATCTCATACACACAACAATTTGACAGCGGCCGAACCGAAGGAAGGGGGCCTGATTTCTGAAAATCAAAATGTTGACCATGGAAAATACTGAGATTTCGTGAGGATTTTTGTATCTCCCCGAACCCCCCAGGGCCGTAGGGTGGAGGTGAGCAAGATGAAGCGTTTCCCTTTCAAGAAGGTACTGGATGGGTTAACTTCGGGTTCGTCAAATTCCACGCCAAAAGGAGAGACCGAAATCGCGGAGACGTTGAATTCGGAGAATTTTACCGTATGCAAGGTGGGTGCGCACCAGTCTTTCCCATCTCCTTACAATTCTGTGTCCATTGACTCCAAACCAAAGGCACTAGTTTGCCAACAGCTGTCGTGCTTTTTGGGACGTATATTCTGGATTTTATCCACCAATTTTTGCTCACTTGCATTGCTTGATAAGAAATAATTTGGATTTTGTCGAGGAAAATTTGGTAAATTCTTTTTCAATATTGCAGGTTGTCCGCCATGGATTTCCATTTGAACCTACATCAATGGCATACGACCCGGTGCAAAACATTCTTGCAGTCGGTACTAAGAACGGATCTTTGCGGATGTATCCTTTGACCATATTTTATGCAGACTGTTAAATTATTACATTTTAAATTGTGGTGACAATGGTAAAATCACCTTATTTTTCAACTCGTGTTTTCATTGTTTAATGTTAAGGGTTGGAAATGACCTTGGACCCTTGGGTTGGACTTGGTTGGTTTCTCATGTACATCATTATACAGCACTCATACACCCATCAGTTACATGACCAGTGTTGTGAATTGTGTTGGTTGTTATGTTTCGATCCATAGGATGCTTTTGCTGACGAGAAAATTCAGATGCAGAATATGTCATTGTGTGTGTCCTCAGTAAAAGTATGAACTTGACCTCAGACTATGTAGTGAATCCAGTATAAATAATAAATGCACAATGAATTCTATTTATCTAGTATTGAGTGGAACCTCAAAATCAGTATGGGAAATGGGTGGGGGGGGGGTCCATACAATTTAAGGTAGAATACAGGATTGGTATTCATTCAATTTTTTTAGTAATCGTCCATTGAAATATTTCTGTATGAAATACTGTCAAAGTCGATAAAATAGAACTTGAAGATCCCTGATTTTAATTTCGATGGTAACAATCGAAAATAAGAAAAAGGTGTTCACAGGCTAAAAAGTGTACATGGTTTTTCGCTTTTTTTCATCCGAGTTGGACAGCTGATTAACCTCAAATTTAAACACACAGGTTTGTTTTTTTCATGTTACATATTGAATCACACAAAGTAAGAAATAAACTGCACTATCACAGTATCAGCTTTACAAATCCTATATTTTACCTTTAATAGACCTTTTAAAAATAATGCATCACCCTATTCCCCACAGTAAACATACACCCTCAGTGACCTCAGTGAGGACGCTGTTGCGGTAATGACATCGCATGCATAAGGTCTATACACGCTTTGTAAACAATACAACCGTGAAAAATTGTTAACCCTGGCAGGGTTCTCCCCAGGATTGTTCAAAACTGGGGGCCTGAATTGGTAGCAGGTCCTTGGTTCTGCGTATCGGCCTGTACTTCGCGCGTATCGGCCCAATACGCTAGCTCGTGCATAGGGAGAACCCTGCCTAATTAGGTTTGCTAATTGTAAATTTGAGCTTTGACTGGTTCAAAGCACGTTCACAAAATATGTCTGACAAATAAGTGACAGTTTTGTGACAGTACATGTATTTCTGTATGAGCATTGTAAAGACACAATATCATTAAAACTACTCAATCTATAGCATTAGTGGCTCATCTACATACATTGCTCATCTACATGTTCAATTGACAACTGTAGTTGCTGTAAAAATCTTAAACATACATTTTAAACACAGACAGTTTTGGGATGGATCGTCAGATATCAAGTGCACAGTGCACAAGGATTTTAATCATGCACAGACTTCTGTTAGACTTACCATTATTTAATATTATTGTAAGTTATTTTCATGATGCGCATTGGTTCAGACAAGGTCAGAAATAGTTCCTTTTGAATCTGTAGAGAAAGATTCAAACCTTAAACAGTCCCACGTCTCGTCTTACTTGTGTGTCGTATAGAACTGGAGGGACAGACTAGTTTACAAATATTGACTGCTTCAAGTGCTATGGTTAAAACCACGACTCCCAAGGTGATCCCCGGAGCATTTTATTTTCCTGAGACCAAGCTGAGGGAAAATATAATGGTCTCGTGATCACCCAGGAGGTCGTAGTCAAGCCATTACGTGAGTAAAACCAGTCAATATTTGTTTTATAACACCCCATACACTAACATAGACGTCTAGGTACCAAGAAGCTGTCGTTGCTACGGGAATAGTACACTGGCTGCTTTAGGTATAGAGCATTGGTTGCTATGGGTATAGTGTGTCATGCTCGTGCGGCTTTCTGGTAAAAATAAGACATCATGTGATGCGCTCTAAACCAATCACAAGGCAGAATCCAAGTATGGGGTGAAAATGCAATGGTGCCCTTGTCCTTTTGAGAACGAAACAATCAGGCCTGCGGTTTGGAAATAAGTGGGGCTTAGGTTAACGAATAGTACAAAGAGGAAAAATGGTACAAGATTTGTGGGAAATATTAACTGAACCACTCCTGAATAATAAAATGGAAAGTCAAGAATACCAGAAAATGCTTAGTTCTAAAAGAAATTTGTTTTACTATTGGAATGAAAGTCCTTTTGTCTACAGAACGATTGTAAAACCCCTAGGCCTACTCCCTAAACCTTATTCTTTCACTATGTTCGGACTGGGATCAGCTTAGTATACCTGACCCAGTGATAAGTAATTCTTGTTTTGGCCTACATTCCTCAATCCTCCATCCTCCACAATCAGGCAACTTCCTGAAGAGGATTGTAAAGGATTTGTGAGGGTACATGTACAAAGTGACTGTTTTGGGCCCTTTTCTTAATGTCTATTTGTCATGAGCTAAATCGAAACTCTCAAACTGATTTTTGTTGGTGTCGGGTCCCCTGACCAGTTGGTTGACTTTGCTTTTCTTTCTGCTTGCTTTCCTTTAGCCTGTTTTTGTATTACTTCCAAGTAACTCAACGTGTGTTCAGTATGCCTGCTTGTAGCCATTGTTTTACTTCTGGCAAAAAAACCAAAACAACAGCAACAACATTTACATATTAAGAATGATCTGTCCATTTTCTAAATCTATGGCCATCAAACTACTATAGTGTAAAGTTTAGTGTCGACCAACGTGTTCACTTTGGTTTACACATCAGCAGACTGAAGCCTCTTAAGTCCATTTAATTTCTTTTGAGAAAGAAGTAAGATTACTGGAGTGTGCTGTAGCCAGGCTGCAGTTGATGACATCTGTCATCATGTTGTGCCATACCAAGTGATAAATATTACACCTAAACCATCCCTACTTCACATCACACATTTTCAGTTTGCCCCTGCAATTAAATTACTTTCCATGCAGGGAAGGTCGCATTGGTAAGCGGCAATGTGGGGTCACTCGGTTCCCAGTCCGTGCTAGGCTGCAACTACAGCACTACGCTGCAAATCGACAGAGGTGTCCCTGAAAATGCAGACACTGTACTGCATCTCTCTGCCCCCCCCCCCCCCCCCCCCCCGAAAAAAAAAATAAATAACAATTCTTCCAGCTGTTACATTATATACAAACTGTACAATGTAAGTCTCCATTGTCATAATTCTACGATGTGAATACACTACAGTGTAGCTGGCCTGATACTCCACAGAGGCAAAGGAGGCAATCACCTCCGTTGCCCCTGGTCATTGCCTTGGCGCCCTTGAAATGTTCCTATATAAATGGACAATTTCCTCATAGAGGTGCCCTTTACCATTGGAGAAAACACTTTTGTGCTGTTGCCCTTTCAAGATCACAGAATGAAGCATACAGGCCTGGTGTACTGTAGGTCTCCGGGATGACCCCATTACTTTTTAGGGTCATTTAGGTCAGTTGGAATTGTCAGACAAGAAGACCCCCAAGGTCCATTCAGGAGCTATTGAGAAACATGAAGACAAGCTGGTTGGTCAAGGTCATTGACCTTACTGTGAGCCATGATGACCAATCACTGTTTTTGGGGTCATTCCTGAATGACACTTTATTGTGGGGAAGTGACTGATGAATCATCAGTTATTGACCCCTTGCACGCACGTCACACGCGACGACTGCTACGCTCTCCGTTGTGGAAGTCAGTAGGTGTACGTGTGAACTCCGCATTGCCTAAAATACGCACTACACTGTGTAACACACAGGGACATTGACTTCCAAAATGGCGTAACTAAGATTACTGTGCTCGTGATGACGTCAGGTGAATTGGGGTCAATAGTACATTTTAGTAACACTACCAATACCATCTTGGTGTCTTGGCCCTCACGTCTAGTGCAGCAGGCTCAAGTTCTGGTGTTGTCAGAGCATAGAGGTAGACTTCTTTTTTTTCCTACCTCCACGGTCAGAGTTACAATGTAGGGTGAAGGGTCCTGGTTGCACTTGTGTTTGTGAGCAAGATGCTTTGTCCTTGTCCTTTGAATGGGATGTACATGGTACAAGTTCTAGGTCCTGTGTGTTGTATAATGCACATCAAAGAACCAAGTACACTTCTCTATGGTATGCTTAATCTAAAGGGATGGAGTTTGCCTTGGTGTTTCTGTCATGGTGGGCAGCAAATTGTGCTTACCAGCACCTTGCAAAAGATTTATGCACAAGGCATTATTTGGTAATACACACATGTAATATTTATTATTCATTAGGATTGACCTTTTTGTAACTCGTTGCACAGTGCATGTTCAATGCATGTTTACACAGAGGATTAGATTCTCACTAGGATTAGAATGTCTTGCTCAGAACAAGGCGCAAAATTACCTTGTATCCACCTTTATGTCACTAGGACGAAGCTTGTATCCACTGCATTCCAACGCATTGCACAGGTGGTTTTGAAGTGGTATTTTTTATAACCTTGTACATGTACGGGTATCAACTAGGATGCAGGCCTCACGCGTAAGCTTCAAAGGGGCACGGCCAGACGGCCTTTAACGTCTTAAAAATGCTGTGGGCACCAAAGCCAACTTGAAGGGCACAAAATCTAATTTTAAAATGTATATAAATGTAGAAGAAATAACAAGTTTCATGTGTTCCAGTCAGTGTTTGTTGTATGGATGCATGTGTGTCTTGTCTGGTCAGTCATTTATTTTATGTCACAAAACGTGTTCCCTTATTTCTAAATAAACTTCTAAAATAAACAATGGCTAAAAATTGTCCAAGATGCTTGTTTATTATTGAGGATCATATATGTCAAGTTTCACATTCTGATGAGTGATTGTTTAAATTTAAAGTAGTTTAATTTTGTCAGAGAGTTTTCAGGAAAGTTTTCAGGTAGATTAAACAACCTGTGAAATGCATTTGCACCGGTTATCATCATAATAGACGCATTGGTTATGTGCATAAACCGCAGGAAACCAGGGAGCGTGGTTGACTGGGAGCTTGTTTATGCCCATCAAGGTGCATTCACCTTTATAATTCACGGAGGTAATGGCACAAACAGCTATGTGTGCACTGTTTTGTGTGCGAAAAATCGCACACCAAAATAGTCTGTTACCTTACATTTAGCGCTAGCTACACACAGAGGTTAATGTAAAGAAAAAAAGGACGCAAGACACAAAATACACAAAAAATTATTATTTTATTCATTGGAACTGAAGTTACAATACGTTCAAAGAAATATTGTACACGGTATCAGTGGAGTGAAGATATTATTAGGCCCGAAGGGCATGCCTGCCAGCCTAGCCTCAAAAAGGTATTTTTTTCTCTGGGGGCTTTTTGGCCACTCGCGAGGACTGTGGCCACCTGTGGCCACCAATAAAGTTGAGGCCTGTGGATGTGGGAATTTTTGAGCTCAGCTTTCTTATTCTTAATAGAAATGGATTATTCTTATTGTGATTCTTGATGGATCCTTTGTATGGTTCACAATATTCAGAAAGTGACCTTACTGTGACGCAATAGACCGATCCATTAAGCCCCGCCCATTGCTGTACTGACCAATCACAGGCATGATTGTGCAACCAAAAGTCTGATAAAAGTCTGACAAACACGAATAGTGCATATGGCACGCATGCACATTGGGCGGGGCTAAATGCTATCTATTAGGACATTCAGGTTGAATGACCTCATTACGAAGGGTCTTGACCCTACATGCACCATCAGTTTTCAAAGGGTCAACATGGATGTGCAGAAAATGACCTTGTGACATTAGGAGAATGACCAATACCAGTGTGTGTGTATCATTCAGGTGAAATGACCTTTACGGTCACAAATGTAGTACAGTACGTTGTCCATGACAATTCAACAGTAGGGTGAGGTACATTGTACATTATGCGTGGTTTTTATCCCCTGCGAAATGTTAATGAGTTGTCTCTGATGCACACATGTCCTTACGTGTACAGTAAAGGATAGCAAGTAACCAAGTCTACTGTATACAACATACATGTACTACCCGTTGTGATATTGCGACCCTGAATAGTGAATTACTCTTCCATTTTTATCTGGTAGGATTTGATTTGGGATCTCTTACATGTTACTCAGTGATTAACACTGGTTAAATACAAAGTTAAACAATCTCAGTAAAGCAATTTCTGTTTTATTGCTGTGTTTCATTTGCTCTATCGATGGCAGGAAATGATAATGTCTTTGTATTCAGATCTCACAGTTTTGAAGAAACAGTAGGACTGACACTGTGGATTTCCTTTACATAGTGTACTATGTATAGTAGTGTAACCTTTGTTCCTGAAAAAAGTGATCTTGTTCATTCCAGGGCCTTGCTGGTAAGCAAGATACTGCACTGGTCATGTGGGAAATTTTACAGTTTGTGTCATACATGTATTTTCCACATTAAATCAAGAGTTATGAATGTAACAGCTTAACAAGTTTTGAGATGTGCCCCATTCTTCTTATCAAAAGTTGATTAAAATTGGACAGATCTCCATAATTAAAATAAGGAGACATATAGTACTTTAAGATTTCTTACAGTGGGCTGTGTGACTCGGGGAAGTCAAGGTTCTGTGGCTCTTTCGTAAACATGTGATGTCACAGGTTATGTGGTGTAAAGGTTTCTGATACATGTGGGATGTACATGTATGTTGCACATTCTGTGTACACACAAGTTGAAAGAACTCTGGAGTTCGAGTAGATAACAACAATTCTCAGGAATTGTAAGGGAAAACCTCCAAAATAAAACAACACTGTTTTTGTCGGTACTACGTCATCTGAGCTGATGGCAAACTACGTGCAAATACATGCCGTGACCGTCAGAGTCACACCAAAAGTCGGCTTTTTGTAATAATAGCACAGTTACTAAGCCATTTTATTAAAGTTGTATGTTGTGAAATTGATTTTAATCACATTAACAAAACAGACGCATGCTACTTATGAAATTCTCTCGGGTTGGTTGAATGGTGTTTTTATTTTATAACTTGAGGATAGCAATGAATGTTGCAGTGTTCTCCAACTTTAAAAATTAAAGGTTGGCGTTGTGGGGGGGGGGGGACCAATGCGAGTGCAAAGCAAAATTTTGAGTAAAAATAAATCATTTAAAACAGTGCCCCTTCATCAGTATTTCAGTATTTTGTCTTTTGAGCGATCACCCCGGATTAAACAAAACAAACCAAACAAAACAAAACAAGCGTGGCGGATGGATTTTAAACATTGGCGGTGACTTCTCTAATGTGGTAGGTGCCACAGTAAGTGTGGCAGTGTGCCACGCTTGTTTTACATACATGTTGGAGAACACTGATGTTGTCTTCCAAAACCTCTGTATATTGTTGTTAGCTTTGAGATTGACTGAGCAGGGCACTTTGAAATCATTTACAGGCATGTGATTTCTCGGGATTTTGCCTGATTCCAAAACCCACTGGAGTCTTCAAACTTTCTTGAAAGAAGTAAAGCAGTCACCAAAGGGAGAAAGAAATAGTCCACATTGTGTCCAGACCTGTAGTTTTGTATTTCTGGTGATGCACAGAGTCTGTAAACCTCCTGAATTGTAACATCTGGGAGGTTCCGGGTCTAGAATAAGGGGGAACCCAGGCCTGCAAGCCATTTTCAGGAATTTTCACATTCATCAAATCTCATCCCTGTATTATCAAATTTAAGCAATGTTTTCTCGGAAATGACTTTATTCTACTGGGAATATTTTACTGGAACATTTGGAGGGGCACCAAGGCAATGGCCAGGGGCATGGGGGCGATGGTCTCCATCGCTGATGTGAAGTACAATGCATCTGCACTATGTATCAGACCTTCATCACACATACTGTATGATCAAATTTCTGAATATAATGGTGACCCAATAAAATGCCTAAATTTCACCCAGCCTTGGATATGGCCTTGGCTGTATTGTTAAAATGTTTGCATTTTCTTTGATGTAACACCACCCAACCCCTTTGTAAAAGCATGGAGGTAGAAATTACCTCCATGGTAAAAGAGACCCTCATGGTCTACCAAAAAAAGAATGAAAAACAGGGCCTACAGTTACAATGTAACCCTGACTTGTACCTCCATGCTTGTACCATGATAACTGATCATGCCCAGTCTTTGGGATTAGCCTACAACGCATCAAACAAAATATGTCATCTCTGATGCTTTGTCATTTTTTGTTGACGTACACATTTTGATTGTGATTTTTCTCGTCACATGCATATTATTATAATGTACATGTAGTAGTCTATTGACTGAGCAGATGACGTCAATCCTAGCTCACAGTGGACACCGACTGTAGAAGGATTGACTTGCATGGTACACACAGCGTGCATGCACAATGCATGATAAAGCTGTAATATCCTACCAGACTGAATAAAAAATTAATGGTGTCATTAATCAAAAGGAGCACGTGTACACCATTGGTTTTTGGAAGAATTCATTCCCATCTTCCTCATGTAGTTTTCAATAAACACGTCTCTAAACCATGATGAAACCAACCTGTGAAAATACATGTATCCTCAAGCCAGGGGGAACATATGAATGTTTTACATTTTATTGATTTGTGGGCGTGCATATTGTACGTACATGCTGTGTATTTCAATTGACCGTATTTTTGAATGCATGAGGGCGCTTTCAATGGCTAATTTCCTCGCATCACAATTGCACTTTTGTCTTATTTTGACTGCTTGTACAATGTATGTGGTTGTCTTGTAGAACGGCCAAATAAACAATAATAATAACAACAATGGAAAAAGCAGTTTGTTGTACTTATTTTGCATCGCGTAAACTCGATTCACACACGCCAAAAATACCGCAAACTGAAACTTATGCAAAGAATGTTGGATCAGGTCTTTATGAAATGCTGATGTTTGACACTGATGGTATAATGCTGATGTTTGACACTGATGGTATAATACATTAAAAACCCTTTTCACACGAGAGCATTTTAGCAAGGGTCCCTTGCTTAATTTTAGCATGGTTGCGAAATTTTACGAATTGCACCTCGCGTGAAAGGACAACAGTGTTTAGACTGTCCAAGGACGCCAGTGAAATCTTCTCAAAGATTGCTAAATATTGTCGGGAGGTCTGGACCTACGACCAAAGCTACGACCAAATATTTCTCTGATTTACAAGTTGCCTACTTTATGTCTAAAATATGGTAAAAATCAAGACAAGTAAGAAGCATTTGGAGACTGACGACTGAATCAATATTGCTTGTATATGTACTATGTATTTGGATGACAGAAATTGAAATACAACATACATATTAATACATAAATGCGCAATTTGTACACACAAACCCTATACAGATCAACTTGAACAAAATCACTCAACTGATTTGACTATTTATCCCTTCTTCGATTTTCGAACTAGTGTTTTTTCCCGCCGTTGGCGACGCCCAGCATGGTTTCAATTAAAGACCCATAAAAATGCACTGCGAAATCAACACTGAAACACTCGGTGCCTCAGTAAACCATTACGTCACACCTCGGACTGAGTGAAGGTCGTTTATCTTCATCGCTATATGCATTTTCTCTTGTCTTGTTTGGATGGAGTCAGTGGTGTGTGACGTCACAGTGCTGTTTTGATTCCTAGGTGCTCAGGGGCTTTTCGTGAAACTCTGCGTTTTTGCCCAGCATGACGCTGATCAAAGTGTTTTTGTTTTTTTTTCATTATGAAACAATTTTTATTGACCTTTAGTAATTATGTAATCATTACACACTCATCTACGTGATAAATTTCTTAAGTTGGTTGTACCATGGTAAATAAACCCTTACAGACAAACAGGTGTTTATTGAAAGCTACATGTAGACATATTCATGTAGCTTAGGTAGAGGAATGAATTTAAAAAAGAAAATTTTAAATTTAAATTTAGAAAATATGTGATGTGCTTTCATCTCTTTAAAGTCAGCGTGAAACATTGTATACAAATATACATCAATTTTAGGGTGAACAAAGACAATTGACTGGTGCGTAATTTGGACCTGCGACCACCAACTAAACATACATGTATATGTACATGTACCGACGCTCTACCAACTGAGCTATCCAGCCCTAATGTTGGCGGTCTTCCTAGTTAGTCAATATCTTTGTTTGGGGGCTGGGGGAGCGGGGAAGGTGCTACATGTAGTCAGACGCCTTTGAAGCGGAATCTGTGTAGCCAGGGATCACACCCCATTGTACGATTCAACCATAGAACTAGCTCTATGGATATAACCTTCGGAAGCGGCTGCACGGGGTTCACCGTAAGGGTGATGCAACTTTTGATTTTAAATATCAAGCAATAAACCACAAGGGAAACTGACTCGGGGTAAAATTTTCAATCAATTTTTTGGGTGAACAGGGGAAAATTGATGGGAGCGGGACTTGGACCTGCCACCACCGGCTTAACGTACCGACACTCTACCAACTGAGCTATCCAGCCCTAATGTTGGCGGTCTTCCTAGTTAGTCAATATCTTTGTTTGGGGGCTGGGGGAGCGGGGAAGGTGCTACATGTAGTCAGACGCCTTTGAAGCGGAATCTGTGTAGCCAGGGATCACACCCCATTGTACGATTCAACCATAGAACTAGCTCTATGGATATAACCTTCGGAAGCGGCTGCACGGGGTTCACCGTAAGGGTGATGCAACTTTTGATTTTAAATATCAAGCAATAAAGCACAAGGGAAACTGACTCGGGGTAAAATTTTCAATCAATTTTTTGGGTGAACAGGGGAAAATTGATGGGAGCGGGACTTGGACCTGCCACCACCGGCTTAACGTACCGACACTCTACCAATTGAGCTATCCAGCACTAATGTTGGCAGTCTCCCTGTTTTGTCAATATCTTTGGGGGGGGGGTGCCAGTCAGAAGCCATTCAACCAGTTACTGCCGTGTAGCCAGGGATCACACCCCAATATAGGATACAAAACCATACAGCCAGCTCTATTGTTATAACCTGGGAAGTGGCAGCATGGTGATCATTATAAGGGTGACGCAACCTTTTTGTTAATTTTTAATATCATAAGCAACAAGCCACAAGGGAAACTGACTGGATTACTATTAAACATGGTACACTGTGACAGGGCTCACGCTTAGCACTAGCCCGGCGTACATTGTCTAGTCAAAACTGTTATGGGCTAGTTAACACCACTTCTCAACTTGCCCTGTGGGCTACTGAAAACTGTGCAACTTACTTGTTTATAATGCTCATACTTCTTCATTTTCAAATATGAACAATACATTTTAGAAATGGGTTAATTTATTTTTGAGTGTGTGAATGTAACTTCATTTGACTGCTATAAACTGGTTGTGATCGCTACCATTAGTATCAGGAAGGTACATTTATGACAATAATGCTCATACTTCTTCCTTTTCAGATGTAAATAACACGTTTTAGAAATAGGTTAATTTATTTTTGAGTGTGTGAATGTAACTTCATTTGACTGCTATAAACTGGTTGTGATCGCTACCATTAGTATCAGGAAGATGCATTTATGACAAAACATGTTTAAAATTTGGGCAACAAAAACTACCTGGGGGACATAAAATGCACAGTTTACTAGCCCCTTGGGCTACTTTACAAAAAGCTTAAGCGCAAGGCCTGTGTGAGTATCATCATAAGAGAAACTAAGCACGAGGTGTAACCACAGCGTAACCTGGTCACACATTATTTTAAACAGGTGGGTCATAAAGCAATTAACATTGCACTATATACTTGTATGTAGAATTACAGTGTGCAATAAAGCCTTGATTATTGCTCATTCCACTTTGCAGATTGTGTCTTGTATGGCATACTTAAGCTTCTTTGATGTTGGTCATTGCTTAATTGATCCTGTAGTCATCAGGCTAATTAATTACATCACTGTAAATACCCGACATGGCATAGCAAAGCATGACACTACGAATGCGCTGTGAGCCAGGGTCTGCAAATGTAAATTATAAGAAGCAAGTTTGTAGAGATCAAGTCAGACTTGTACAAGTCACTTGTGAATATAACTTGTACATACATGTATGCCGCATGTGCAGCAATATCACGGTTAATGAAATAATGTTTTAAAAAGTGAGATTTGGAAATAAGTCAGGTAATACATAGGGTAGAAATGAAACTGCGTAAGTTAAACTGGGTTTGTATGGCACATGAAGTACACGTGTGTACATAATTACGTGTACAGTGTACATGAAATGTGCCGGAACAAATTTGTCTTATTTTCCTTTCCATGCCGGCAGCCAGAACTGCAGTGAATAAATGGATTTGTATTGTTTTACAATGTACTAAACAGCGGGGCTCATCAGCAGATGCACGGAATTGCACTTCGCATGACCCACATGGGTACCATTGAAGGCAGTTTGATGGGCGGGGCTTAATACATTGGTCCATTACCCTGATAACGAGTGCATTTTCCGGACATTTTGTAAACATGTACACAATACACACATGTACACACTTGTTGTCGACTCGGTAAACTAAGGACTTCTCTCTGTTTTTTCCACTGTTTGGACTTGTTTTTTGTTTTTTTTCCTCTTAAACAAAATACATGTAAGACAATCAGTGTTTTCAGATTAATAAGGTCTACTTCACTATCCGTAGAGCCACTACTAATAAAATAAAAAGTGAAGTGTATCCAAAAACAACTCTACACTTTACTTTTTATTTCATTAGTAGTGGCTCTACGGGTAAGTAGGCCTATCGGTTCGTAGTCTCCTCCCACACTACTGTGAGGAGGAAATACTATTCATTTTCTGCATGTTTCATGTAATAATAATAATAATAATAATAATAATAATAATAATAATACCATGTGGGGTACATCACGCATTTTGCCCTCCTGAGTGCGTGCACCATGTACATGCGCCTTTGTAGCACGTCACGTGAATGGTTCTTGACCAGTAAAAGTTCACACTCTATTACCTTGGTATAACAATGAGCATTATACTGTATTCTTCATTTCTTTAACATACATGTATTTTACGTTAGTGTTGTGATGTTTAAACGCCCAAACTACTAGCCACCCAAGAATCAGTAGCAACAGTCAGTGGTGTTCAACTAACATGCCCTGGGGCATATGTTAGGCTTGCCACCCAAATCAAGCCAATACAAAGAATGGTCTCCCATCCAAGTACTGACCACAGTAAAACTAACATGCCCTAGACTAGCCCTTCACATATCATGGCAATAAAAGGAGTTGTCTGCAATAGGACTCCGAACTAATGTTAAATATACATGTAGAAGCAAGTGCCCGGATCTCAGACGTGTCAAATTTCACTGACGTAGCCATTGGCAGTGCTTTATGGTTTGTGTGGTGTACTGTTTTACTGTGGTCACGCGTGCCAATCGCGTTGCGGTGATTGCATGAGTGGTAGAAAGTTTGTCTGAGCATAAGTGACGTCATGAGTGAGGGGAGATATTGAACTACTGCAGAGCTCACGCTTAGCACTAGCCTGGCGTACATTGTCTAGTAAAAACTGTTATGGGCTAGTTAACACCACTTCTCAACTTGCCCTGTAGGCTGCTGAAAACTGTGGAACTTACTGTTTGTAATGCTCATACTTCTTCCTTTTTGAATGTGAACAGTACATTTTAGAAATGTGTTAATTTATTTTTGAGTGTGTGAATGTAACTTCATTTGACTGCTATAAACTGGTTGTGATCGCTACCATTAGTATCAGGAAGATACATTTATGACAATACATGTTTAAAATTTGGGCAACAAAAACTTCCTGGGGGGTAAGCAAGCTGCACAGTTTATGGGCTACTTTACAAAAAGCTTAAGCGCAAGGCTTGTTGTACTGACTAGTTGACTAGTCTTGCTGGACTAAACCAGACCGTGCCCAGACCATGCCCAGACTAACCACCCAAACCGTGCCTGTAATGGTCTCCCATCCAAGTACTGACCTCAGGGTACTGGCTTTAGCATCTGGATCACAGTGGCTCTGTTGGGCTTGTACAGAACGATTATGTACACTTGATTGAAAAAAACACACAAAAAAAACCCCACACAGATGTACACTTTACACAGATGTTTGTATTGTTGTAAACATACTTTGTTTTCTGAAATTGGTGCAAAGAAACGCTGACAAGAAAAGACAAGGGCACACTTGTCTTGTTTCATGAATATTAAGCTTTAATAAACCTGGGCAAAATGTAATACCATTAGACAAAAGCAATCCATTTGGCTGAGAGCATGTCATGGAAATCCCCTTTTGGCTTATGTTCTCGCTACATATTACAACCTGCTGGTGAACGTCAAGCAATTGAGCCGTTGCCATGACGATGAGAGGAAGTGTGCTGCGGGCTATTGCATTATGGGGGATTGAGGTCAATGCCTGGGACAGGAAACAAATAATGAAAAGAAAACGTCTGGAAAACTAACGAGAGAGAAAACAGACCCTGAAATATTAGCGCGCAGAGTTCACATTGAGAGATTCCTCATCGCAATACAGTGCACCACCTATTAGAGTTTGCCCAGGAACGGTCATATTCAAAGAAGGTAGTCTGCGCCTGCAGAAATTGTTGAGTTTTGTGCTCAGCAAAGCATCAGCAGAGTGTGGGTTCGAGTCCCGGTCGTGACACTTGTATCCTTAAGCAAGACACTTAACCATTATTGCTGCGTCCTTCAGATGGGACATACAATGTAAAGCTGTAGGTCCCGTGTGTTGTGTAATGCGGGTAAAAGAACCCAGTGCACTTATCGCAAAGTGAAGGGGTTCACCCCGGTGTTCCGGGTTTGATCGGCTGCAGATTGCGCCACAGCTCCTTGTAAACCATTACACGGTGCTATGTAAAGGAACAGGTTTCATGCTTCAAAATGTAACTCCGCATACCTTCCAGAAAAAAATACTGAGCGCTTTGAGATGCCCATCAGGTGTGATAAGTGCTATACTGCGTATTATTTATTATTATGTATCTTGAAGTATTGTATCTCGGATGCCCACAGAGCAAAACCCTTCCATTTTCCAAAGAGAAACTTAAAATGGCAAATGAAACAGAAGTGTCGGTTTTGACTAATGCAAACTTTTGTAAGTTGAGTGGTAGACTTTTCCCCCCAACGGAGCACTGTAAAGAATATGACCTCTCCAGGGTAACCACTTGGTGGCACACTGTATGGTGAACTGCCCACTGATATTGTTCACTCAGGCCAACTCCGAATCAAGTGACTTCATCTATGGCTACTGCCAGTGGCAGCAATGACATGACAACGTTGAACAGTAAGCCATCTCATAGATCCGCCCGTAGACACTTCCAGGCCCGATTGCTTCGTTCTTGACAGGGCAAGGGCACCCAGGCATTTTCTTCTTGATAAAGGGCACCTCTATGAGGAAATTGTAAAATTTCTATTTCAAGGGCACCAAGGCAATGACCAGGGGCAGTGGAGGCAGTCACCTCCGTTGCCTCCGTGAAGTATCAGGCCTGCACTTCCATAACCGTCAATTCCCACACGGCTTCTTTCCTTGTGGCCCATGGTGTTTAACACCTAATGTCAATCATGGTGAACCTCCATGCATGGCAAGCTCACCCCTTCATCTGCAAAGAGGAGGGGGGTATTAGAAGGGTTGTCTTTATTTTGGAGTGAAGTGGTGAAACCTCCTGATAAGCATGACATCAGTAATGTGAAAACCAGACTTGCACACAGATTGTTTCAAACGGTTATCAAAAGGTTTTGCAATTCACAATGCATGAATTTGACATTTCCTCGAAACAGAAACCACAAACCCCTGTGCTTCAAATAGAACCTTTGTGTGTGTTGGCTGTCTCAAAGAAAAAAGATTCTGGTAATGGGAGACTTTGGAATGCTAGATGGCAGCAGACTTACCAGGTAAATTTCCATTGTTTGTGCAGTTCTGAGCATGCGCACTTTCCCAAGAACAATGGTAAGTCTGCTGCCACCTAGTGTCCTCAAAAGTCCCCCATTCCCAAAAAATAATCCTGTCAGGTTGGACGGGAAAAATTGAAGATCTCTAGTGCAAACTGGTAAATCTCCAAACATAACCTTTACATCTGTCTCAAATATTTTTGTTAAATGTTGCAATTTTTCTAACCTTAACAAAGATTAAAAACACACGAATGGGGTTGAAACCTCAACGAGAAAAACTAAAATAAAGAGGTTTTATTTTTGTGGCAATTGATCTCTGTTTGCTTGCTGATAAATTTGTTATCCCATTCGCGGTTGTAGAATATGGAAAAATATGGCGTGTCTGCATCCCATTATGCAACTTGGCCTTTGGCATTGTTGCATTATGGGATGCAGAAATGCTAGATCTGTCCATACCCCACTCATCCTTGTAGGACAACATGAATCTTTGAGAACATCTCTAGGTGTAGTTGCACTCTTCCAAACTGACTATCCTCCCTTCATGTCATTAGCCTCTGTCGGAGTGACGTAATTGCGGAAAGTTGTCAAGATGGCGGCGTTTCATGCGGCAGTAACTCAATAGAAAATATCAGTCACTTCCGAGCAGAATAATCCCATGGAAGTAAAAAAAAAGAAGATAAGCCTTATAAACCGAAGAGTATTTCAAAAGGAAAATTTCAACATGGTGAGCCGTTCCGAAGTATTTTTTTTGTGATTTTTAAATGTTTATCATTAGCATTGGATTATCCGCCATATTGAATTTTTTTCTGCTGAACGCCCTCATTGGTCATTATTTGTAATTTCATGACAGAGGCTGATGGGACATACATGTACATGGACCTTTACAAACTGATGGTGTACATTTTTTGAGCGCACAAATCGAACAATGTACAACCCATCCCTGTACCTGAAATGTAACTTTAATAATATTTTTTAACATTATCAGTTTAATTTGTTTTTTTCTAAGTTCTAGTTGCTTGAAAATAAATCCTCTAGCATTAAAACAAAAAGCGTGTAAAGCAATTTAACACAACTGTTACACTTGAAGTGTAAACCAATTTGTGAAAATGTCTGGAGGCATGCAGAATAATGAACAAGATTTCTGTGTTACAGGTGGGCAGGGGGGGTATTTACTGAATATTGAGTGCAGTGAATTTTTTGTCCACATCCTAGAAATGTTGAATTCCAAAGTTGCTCTTAAACTAACAATTCAGGTCACATTAGTGCACAAATTTGGCTAACATGATGCTGGGCTGATGTGAGTAGTTGATGTTTCCTTCACAGAGGAAGAATTAATGGCCATCATGGACGAGATGTTGGTGCCATGACGGTACATATGGACAGGGAAAAAAAAATGCATACTTGAAAGTCCAGTTGAATAGATAATAAGGAATGACGTACAATATGGTGTGCATTGAAGCCGTGTAATCTGTCTGTGTAGTGTGCATGGTGATAATTAGTATGCGGCCACTAGACCTGGCAGACTACATAGGGCACATACATGCACACCACTACAACCGCTGCATCATACATTGTACATATCATAAACCTCGTCATCAACATCTGACCCCAGTGGGAAAACACACGGACATGTACATAGGCAAATATATCTTAAGTAAGCATTTAGGGAACAATTGTACATGGGCCGCTGTACATAACGGTGTGTCGTAATTAGGTTGAGTCAGCTCAGTACATCCGCGGACGGGCACATGTACATATCCAGCATAGTAGACCCATGCCAGCTGGTTGTCTGTACGGCGCATCCTATGTGATGGATGGCTGATTTAAATGTCAGGTGTCACAACCCTCCCTGCCTTCCCTCAGCTAGCTTGCCTGAGCTGGCTGTCTCGGCTAGCTAGCGAGCTTGAGAAATAGGCCTCACCTAATCCCACCGCTGCAGTGTAATCATAGTCGAACCGGGACAGCTAGCGTCTTGTGTCATGCAGTCTGCATCATGCTGGCTGGAGTCCAGAATTCCTTATGGGACACACTTCTCTCAAATCCAGGATTCACTTGTAATTGTCATGAATGTGCGGGAAAGGAAATTTCTACCATGAACATTAGAAATTGTAAAAACAGAATAAATGCAATATGTATATTAAAATACATGAATGCAAGTCATTTGTTGTAATACATACACATACTACAATTTATGTAAAAAAAAAAAAAATAATAAATTAATATTTTTTCATTTTTGCCAATAAGTGCCAATAATAGGGTTGATAGAACATTTAAAGCATAAAATATTGCACAATAAAATTTTTTAAAAGAAGACAATATACTAAAAGACAAAACGGGACATTAACACAAAAACATCTTTGGCATCGTTTAGAATTTGTATTTTGAAATAACTGGTATTTTTTAATCAAATTAAACTCATAAAATAATTAACATTAGGTGAAAAATTTGTTTTTTTTTATGGAAAGACCATGTATTAGAACAGGGATTCTGAGAAATTTCAGACTGTTGAAATCCGAATTCAGACTTTGTTACATCTGCGTAATGAAGAGTGAGAGCTGTCATGGTCTCCAGATATAAAAGAAATCATGCTCTGTGATGTACTTCTCTACATGTACCACCGAGGATAACTGTGCACCATGGAAGCTCCTTGACATCTATAGGTATAGACCATGTAACCTTTTGTTTTATAAAAGAGTGACCTTGTACATTTCAAGGCATTTGTGGCAGGCAAGATGACTTCACTGGTCATATTATGTGAAATTATACATTTTGTGTCATAATTTCCATGTAAACCATAATTTACCTCGACTTTGTCTTGTTAAAATTATCAGGTACCAGGCTTCACCGTGTTTAAACAATTAGTTGAAACCTCTTCATCACATTTTTGTTCCTTTATAATAGTCAAAGGGTGAATAACTTGTTGCAAAAAAATAAAGTACTGGCACAGTTTGTGGCATGGTCATTTTCTGGCAGGGACATTTTGTGGCACGGTCATTTTGTGGCAAGGTCATTTTCTGGCACGGTCACTTTTTGGCACGGTCATTTTCTGGCCTGGTCATTTTCTGGCACGGTCATTTTCTGGCACGGTCATTTTCTGGCACGGTCATTTTCTGGCACGGTCATTTTCTGGCACGGTCATTTTCTGGCCTGGTCATTTTCTGGCCTGGTCATTTTGGGGCACGGTTATTTTGTGGCACGGTCATTTTGTGGCACGGTCATTTTGTGGCACGGTCATTTTGTGGCACGGTCATTTTGTGGCACGGTCATTTTGTGGCACGGTCATTTTCTGGCACGGTCATTTTCTGGCACGGTCATTCTCTGGCACGGTCATTTTCTGGCACGGTCATTTTGTGGCACGGCCATTTTGTGGCACGGTCATTTTCTGGCACGGTCATTTTCTGGCACGGTCATTTTCTGGCACGGTCATTTTCTGGCACGGTCATTTTCTGGCACGGTCATTTTCTGGCACGGTCATTTTCTGGCACGGTCATTTTCTGGCAGGTGGGCTTACCTCTTTTCTTGGTGGAGGACTGGTGTGCAGTTCAACTTTTGCGGAACACACCTCGTGATTAACCTGAATTGCTGAGTGAGATTTACGAGAACGTTTTGGACTTCACATTATATTAGCTAGCCTTCTTAACCAGTTTGCTTTGGTATTAAAAAATCTTGAGTGTGTCTCTGTGCGGTGTAATTTTTGGCTCAATGGTAAAAGTTACACAACTGGAATGGGTTCATTGGTTTTTTTTCTTCTTTCTTTATTTTTTTTTTTAATGCAGTAATTACCCAACCAAGAACATTGTATCTATTACACATTAAGTATGCATGTATGTACGTCATTGGCACATGTGATGAGTAGTGACACAGTTGCAGTACTGATGTACTACCACTGCCATGTGTGGAGACATGCAGCAGTTCATTAGTGGGGACAAGTGGTAATTAAGAGTTTGGCACACTAATAAATCATTTATACATGTACATCATTTCACATTTCTTCGAATTACAGAATGAATTGACTCATTCACTGAAGTCGGGGTTGTTAAACGAAATAAACCAACAAGTTTAACCAGTTGCTGCTGGGTTTCTTTAAATGAATACAATAAATGAACAATGGTGGAAGCCTCTCGATGCCCCGTAATCCCCTTCTTGGAACTAAAGATTAAAGGTCTATAATCGGGAAGTACACAAAAACTGCCTCTCAATAGCCACAAAGTAGGAGTATATTCACAACCTTTTTTTATTGTCCTTGTGTGGGTGAATCGCAGCGTTGAGTCCGCGCATGTGTGGTCTGCGCACGTTCCACAGTTGAATGACCGGGCGACCTTTGCCGCAGTGGCCCGAAATGACATAATGGCCCGGCTACCGTTTCCAGTCAGGGGAAACGTGTGCGTGTAAGCAGGTCATCCGGTACCAACTGGTTAATGCATGGCAACTGAAGATGTATAGGAATTATCGAACCTGCTGCTAGTCTAACATTCAATGTGTCAGTATTTGTAAAAGTAGCAATAGCATGGTCAGTAATTTTGAACGCTTACGCCAAGTGGCATGGTTTTTGCCACTCTCTGGTTTTTTGGGGGGCACAAAGTGTCATTGTTGATGCATGTAATGTACAGAGACTGCCTCGCATGGAGTCAGAGAGTGCACTCATTATCTTCCTGCAAGGCATGGCTCATGGCAAACCGACAGACAGTTTGATCTCAACTAGTTAAAATGCATTATTTGATATCACCTCTTGCTTGGATTCTGCACAATAAAGGTGAAGTTTTCGCTTCTGTTAACTCCAACCATCTCGGTAGTCCTTGCTCTGGAAAGCCTACATTCCACTGACATACATATGCAGCACTCGACATTTTCTTGATTAAATGTGCACACATGTACATGTACATGTACATGTACTTATACTACATGTAGAAAGTACCAGTGTGGGCGTGTCACATGCACAAAATCCATGCCAACATGAGGTATTTTCTACATGCTTAAACTTTTCTCCATGTATTTATATTGTACACTGTACATGTGCATAAATTTACAATAACAGCGTTCTGCAGGCCTTTCAATTTCATGTACAATGCATACGTACATGTACATTTGTAAAGATTTGTGCAATTTGATACTTATGCAAACTTGAAGTACGTCATGTGACACACACTCAAACCAATCAAAAGTCGGACTCTGTGCATGAATAATGCATTTAAGCAGAGTCTGAGGACAGATTTGCTTTCCTGGAAATCTCACAAAGCCCCAGTCCCTGGATAGTTCTTGGAAATGACAGGGGCTGTCACATTCATTGTCATAAATTTGTGAAGTAATTGCGTGTGTGTTTGATTTTCCCCTTGGGCGAGGGAGTTTAAATGTGAATTTGCATAACTAGTTTTATTTCATTCTGATGCGGCTTATCTGAATCTTATTCAACTTCAGAAAAGTGTGTAGGGAATGCTCATAATAGGCCTATGTGTTGAGAGGTTCAACTTTCTCATGACATGTCAGAACTTATAGACCGAGCCATTAAGCCCCGCCTACCTTAGCAACTGCCTAGCAACAGCACATGGTGTGACTTTCTTGCCACGATCGCAGCGGTGGTTCCGTTGCGGCCATACCTACTTATCGAATACACACATGTGTATGGTTTTCGTGAACGGCATGGATCTAGTTTCACAGCCTTTTGAGCAGTGAGTCAGTTGGTACATGTACATAAAGTTAAAATCAGCAATGAGCTTTTAAAAAGACCTCAAATACAATACCAGTCAGTAAGAGGGCGCTAGTAAGCGGCTTGAAAACTAAGACTACGTATACAGTGCCATCGCTGGTCCCCATGCTAAAGCAATGTTTAGTTTACTTTGTGGCTGGTTCACAGGCTGAATTCCTTGGACAGCATTGTCGACAATGCACAGTACTTGTTCGGAAACTTGAGCTTGTTTACTAAAAACTACACAATGCGTAGGTTGTATTTTGATAAAATAATAATGTAGGACACCCTGGACAAACAAAATATTCGTTGTGCGATACAAATGTAAGATTTGTTTCTTTCTTAGTCTGTTTTTTTTATTTTATTTTTTTATCTTCTTGCGGGGCGATTTTCAACGCAACTGTATATCCGTTTCCATGATGATTGAACGCCATTAGTTTTTAGAACATCTATTCAGGAGTTTCAGGGATGTGTAGCTATTGTTGCATGTATCACATGTATTTTGTCTGCTTTGATTTTCAAGGTCCAGTCAGAGGCATGTACCAAGCCATGACAAATGGCACTTAATTGCCCCCCTTTGTGTGTAAAGAACCCACATTACTTTATTTCTTGCGGCCAGTAGTGGGCAAAATCATAAATGTTGCTTGTTTAACATCCATACTTAGCATACTGCACATTGCAGTGTTACGTAGGTAGAGCTGTCTTGGCCATTGAAATGTACATTAATACATTCAAATCTCATACTTAACACCACATTCTTGTACCTAGCTTTGTTGATAAAAATTCCAGTGCTGACGGATGTTTTCGGATGAAAAAAACGCCACTATTCACTTCACACCATAAGTAATAAATAAATGAAGCATGTACTATGGACCCATGACCTACATTGTATAGTAGTTAGACGTTTTAATTAAAGAGGTGACCTCTGTGTACTTCCCTACGTACGTACATTTACACTCTGTACGTACAATGTACAGTTATAGCCTAATAATGTGTAGTGTTCTTGCCAACACCGTGGACGTTTTCAATGTTTTTGTGCAAGCTTGTTGTATATATACACCTGTTAATAAATTTAGAGTATTTGGTGCATTGCATTGTGTATTGTTTAAAACACACCCTTTCAAATAGTAATAATCATGATAAATTTAAAAAGTAAAAATTTAAATAACAATACAAGTCACTTATGTAGCGTATTATGCAGGAGCTTCTATGCGCAATAAACACAGAACACAAAACAAATCAATACATAAAAGACCAAATAAAACATAACAGACCAAAATAAAAATAATACTGATAGACAATTGATTCTTGAAAACTGAATTATCAGTAAATTGTTAAATAGAATTGGACTTAAAAACAACAACAAAGAAGTTGAATTGTTCTTGCTGGAAATTGATTTCAATTGCATACAAGCAGACTCTCTTTGGTATTCCTAAAATCAAAATGATGGTTTAATCGTAGGTTCCCCCTGGTTTGAGGATCATTTAGTTGGAATGCATTCCGAAAATTGGGAAATTCAGAAGAAAATCATAGTTATAATATATAGCCCTGTGAAAAAAAAATCACAGGCATTTTCCTCGTGTGGGATTCGAACCCGTAACCCCCGCCATTCTGGAGCAGATGTCTTACCAACTAGACTACCGAGACTGCCCAGTAGCTAGAGGCAGTTTGAATCCTATTAGCAGCGGGTACAGCAACTATCATCGTTGTTTCGATTTTAGAGAGCAGGGAAGTGAATTGATTGTAGAAGGAAGAATAAATAGACCAATTGCGTGACCCGTGTCACGTGACCTATTGTGGGTACTAAATGTAAACGAGCATGACGTCCTCCATAGGAAAGTGTGTTACGGTACACGATGATTGTTTATTCGATCAAAGCTTTTCTTTCTTGAAATAGTAGTTTATGAAACAGAAATGTGATTAATATCAATGTCACAACATACAACTTTAATAAAATGGCTTAGTAACTGTGTTATTATTACCAAAAGCCGGCTTTTGATGTGACTCTGACGGTCACGGCATGTATTTGCACGAAGTTTGCCATCAGCTCAGATGACATAGTACCCACAATAGGTAACGTGTAAACATTGGTCGGGCAATTGGTCTATTGGTGGTCTTCCCAGAAATGCATACATCTGACTACAGCACATGTGCAGTATTGTACATGATAATATAGATATTTTCTTATTTGGATACACAGTGTGATATCAGTTTTTGAGGCTTTGTGTGGTGGGATTTGATGTTTGAATTCTTGCGGGTTCAATCATGTGGGAGGAGTGATAGCTGTGAGAAGAATGGTTGGTTTGTTCTCTACTCTCTCAATGTTTGGACTAGCTTGATGTAGCTGTCTTCCGGAGTACAACTTTGGTTGAGGTAAATCAAAATGGATAATGGTAAATCAAAATGGATATGGTAAGTCAAAACGGATCAAAATGGATAGTACAACTAATTCAAAATGGATATGGTAAATCAGAATGGATCAAAATGGATATGGTACATGTACAACTAAATCAAAATGGATATGTATGGTAAAGCAAAATGGATCACAATGGATATGGTAAATCAAAATGAACATGGTAAATCAAAATGAATGTGGTCAATCAAAATGGATATGGTTAATCAAATATTGGTAAAACAAAATGGATAGTAGTATGTGTAAATCAGAATGGATATGGTAAATCAAAATGAATATATGATCCATCAAAATGGATTTATCGTATGAGCACACTTGCATTGTACAAGGTAATTCAGGATGGAAATGGTCAATCCAAAATGGATATTGGTAATTCAGAATGGATAATGGTAATACAGAATGGATAATGGTAATTCAGAATGGATAATGGTAAACCAAAATGCATGGTGAATCAAAATGGATATTAAAGTCACATGTACATGTACATGTACATGTATGGGCACAAATACGAGGTACAGAAATTCTGAATGTAATGGTAATTCAAAATATGGTAATTCAAAATGTAGTAAATAATTCAGAATGGATTTGTTGAATCAAAATAGATGACAAATCAAGATGAGTTTAGTAATTCAAAATAGATATAAAATAGCAATCAAGTACTGGGACATTTTTTTCTGCACACATGTACAAATCTCTCGGGTCTTTTGGCCCAGGTATCAAGTTGACAAAGAAGTACAATCGTTCAGATTGTTTCTTTTTTTAGGATCGTAACCAGTCGGGTATCACTCCTTTAAAATTCCTACTTGATGCAAAGTGTATAATGATGCTGCATGTTCTGTCAACACCATGCATAATGTGGTGTGATGGGCAAAGATTGAGATTGGCGTCACATAGTGTATTGCCTGCAGCTAGCGCACAGTGCACAAACCATCTGTCACTCATGCAATATCAGGGACTGCATTATTAAACCACAAGCATGACAAGCTTTACCCCCCCCCCCCCCCCCCCCGCCTCCCCCACCCTGCTATTACTGCTATTGATTATGTCAAAAAAATTGTTACATTTCAATACACACAACAACAAAAAACACAAATCTTCTTATTGGGACAATTTCATGTGACTCGCGTTACATTGACCCAATCACAAATCTGGATGATTTTTGTTAATGTACCTACTGTCTGTCGATTCAATATCATCCACTCTTTTTTTAAACTTCTTGTACATGTATATAAAGCCAGCCTGCAGTATATACATGTAGGCCTATCATATTGTGAATATATCTACTCACAGTATACTGAAAACTTAAAAGTTCTGTGCAAAGTTGTGCCACCATAGACAATCCATGCAGTTGACTGGTTTCATCTGGTTGGTCAACTCACTGGAAAATGGTACCAAGAGTAGGAGGGTTGATAGTAGTAAATAAATGATAGCAATCTGGGCTTTGATATATCCTTATTCAGTAGTTCACAATGCTTCACAGAAACTTGTCGTAATTTTAACACTTCAGGTGGGGTTTTTGAAAGGAGAATAGGTGTAATGAATATTATCTTCCAGTAAACTTAAATCCTTGATTCTGATTGGTGGATCCATGGCAACAACATTGCGATAGTAAACCGTATTGCACGGTCCATATCACACCCTGTGTATTGCGCTGTTTTAACTCCGTGTATCGCGCTTTTTTAAAGCTGTGGGTCAAGTTTGCTTGAAGATAAATTTGTTGGGATCACACGCGCACTCGTGGGATACAGAAAAACACGGCATGCTTGTGTCCCATATCCCAACCAATTCGGCCTTCAGCCTCTTTAGATATGGGACGCAGAAGTATTCCACTCGCCCTTGTGTGATAACTGCTAGGCCTAATGTCCATAAATTTATAGATTGAAGTGTAAGAGTCGCTTGTCTTTCACATTAATTAAGTGTCCTTGGTTCTTTTATGTGCATTTCACAACCCACAGGGTGGGGGGGGGATGGTTAAATGTTCCATCTGAAGGACAAAGCAACTAGCCCAATATGCACAAGTGCCATCTTGAAGATATCATACCGCAATGCATCTTGGGAAATTGAGTTCCTTGAATTAATGGCAAATTTCATGTAAACATTTGTATGATTGGTATAAAAGATTACCGAATAGTTTGGGGCTACATGAGTACAAATGTACATATGTACTCAGTGCCACTCTTCCTATCTGTTTATGTGCTGTTCATATCACGTAGATTCCCACTTGGGCTGCATGTAGATGTACTCAGTGCCACTCTTCCCATCTGTTTATGTGCTGTTTATATCGTGCAGATTCCCACTTGGGCTGCATGTTTTATGTAGATCATATGAATACCCTGCCACTCTTTCCCATCTGCTTTTGTGGTGTTTATATCAGGTAGATTCCCACTTGGGCTACATGTAGATGTACACAGTGCCACTTTTCCCATCTGTTTAAATGTGGTGTTTATATCAGGTAGATTCCCACTTGGGCTACATGTAGATGTACACAGTGCCACTCTTCCCATCTGTTTAAATGTGGTGTTTATATCATGTAGATTCCCACTTGGGCTACATGTAGATGTACACAGTGCCACTCTTCCCATCTGTTTAAATGTGGTGTTTATATCATGTAGATTCCCACTTGGGCTACATGTAGATGTACACAGTGCCACTCTTCCCATCTGTTTAAATGTGGTGTTTATATCATGTAGATTCCCACTTGGGCTACATGTTTTATGTAGTATACTGTGCCACCCTTTCCCATCTGGTTATGCGGTGTTTATATCATGTCAAATCCCAATGGGTCTACATGTTGATAATATGTACACGGTGCTACTCTTCCCATCTGTTTATGTGCTGTTTATATCTTCAATGTTTAGACCTAAGCACATTGTGGCTATTGCTGTAATTATAAGATGACAAGAACAATTCACTCCCCCCATGTGATCCACAATATCCTGCATTCATTTAAGACGTCATTCTACCGAGTGCTAGTCAGCGAGGCTTATCGTGGTACGAGGTATATGATTCATGTTCCCTCATAGCACAGACTGACAGCAGACCGCCAAGCAAAGATTTAATATATTCATTCTTTCATTCTTGATTTAGTCTACAGTGCATTAGCAATTACTTTCGTCTTCGGCTTCAGTGGAGTCCATATTGCTTCTCAGTATCACTAGACCACTGTCCACTGATAGTAAAATCCCTCCTCCTCCTTTGTCATATTTGTCGATGATTTTATTTGAATCTGAGAAATTTATTTGCTAGTTTTACAGTTGTGAAGTGCATATCGACAACAAAATTAATGCAAAGACCAGTATGTTTACATGTGCTGTATTGTATGAGCTGATGTACATGTAACTTTTTTTTTCATTTAAACATTTTTTTTTTAATGCGATTCGCCCATCACAACGCCCGAAGGCCATGCGAGGTGTGGACTACTTTGTGAAGGGGTGAAAAACCTCTTCACAGCACAGCTAAGAAGATCAGGGAGGGGTAAATGAGTCCGTTGCAAGACAAGCATAGCTGCCTCTTCCCCTATTTAAATGTAAAAAAAAATAAAAATAAAAAATAAAATGTAAAACTTCAAAACATATTATCAGTTTGTAGCGTATATTATTCAGCTTTCTTATTCTTCATCTAGCTTGAGCCCCTTTAAAAATGCTAAGCCTCTGTCGTGCACTTATGGAAAATGACCGATAAGGCCGTTTAGCAAAAAATTAAATGTCATTATGGCAGACAACCCAATACTAAAATGATGAAAAAATAAAAAATCATGAAAAAATACTTAGGAACTGCTCACCCTTTTGATTAAAAAAAAAAATACTCCTCGATTTTTGAGGTCTATTTTTTCTTTTTTTCCATGGGATTTTCTTTCTGGGAAGTGACTGATATTTTCCATTGAGTTACTGCAGCATGAAACGCTGTCATCTTGACAAATTTCCCGCGGTGACGTCACTGTGACAGTGGCTAATGGCTTGGGCTTAGGATGCAGTTTGGGTTCTTTCAGTATTTCACAAAAATGTACACTTTTAATAACAGATGGGCGGTTCCCAGGCTGAAGCCAAAGCCGGGAACCAAAGCCTAAGCCTTATTTATGGTTTCAAAAACGGCCAACAATCATCGATGCGGATTTATCATCACCTCCTACATTTGTAAATTGTACGGAGGGTATTGAACGCAATAAACTCTTCAGAACAAGTTCAAGGTGATGTAGCTTGGGAATTTACATGACCATGCACTGTAAAAGTCAAGCCCAGTGCATTTTATGTTTTCTTTACTTGGTTAAGTCTTGGTTTCATTTTGACATTGATATATATCGAGAATTAATCCAGCTGAGAGCGGGTGGTCCGGGGATTTTTTTTTCTGGGAATCCCGGGCCAAACTGGTTGAAACTAAGAAACTGTGACTGGATCTTGCCTTACGACTGCAGCAGCAGTTGTAGATTTGTCGCAAGAGAGGGTTTCTTTGATCAATGGGGTCGCTTTATAATTGAGCATCACGCAGGAGTCCAACACCATGCAGTTTGCACAGAGTGACTGGCTTATAGCAACAGCCTGACACTTACAGCATTTCGAATGCCATCTTTGAAAAAGGCCTCTCCTGGGCAGACACTTGGTGGTGGTGCAATTTTTTTGTGAACAGCCTACTTCAGAATTGTGCAGGAAAAAAAGCATTTAAGGTCATCGATACTGTCAACTGAAATGAAACTTGCTATCGTTTATTTAAGTATAGCACAACAAAATTAATATGTGGATCTAATGTAAAATGAAAATGGCCTTGCCCTCTCAAAGAATAAAATTCCAGGGCCCAATTTCATAGAGTTGCTTAAGCAGAAAATATTGCTCAACAAATTTCTGCTAAGCAGAAAATGAGCAGGATACCAGTCACAAATGGTACACATGACATGGTGTTTTCGCTGGTAACCTAAATGTAGTAAGCATAATTGATTTAGTGCTTAACTACTTTTTGTGCAGCTCGATGAAATTGGGTCCCTGTGCCCAATTTCATAGAGTTGCTTAAGCAGAAAATATTGCTCAACAAATTTCTGCTAAGCAGAAAATGAGCAGGATACCAGTCACAAATGGTACACATGACATGGTGTTTTGGCTGGTAACCTAAATGTGGTAAGCATGATTGATTTAGTGCTTAACTACTTTTTGTGCATAAAAGCAGCTCGATGAAATTGGGTCCCAGGTCTGAGGTGCCCTTTACTAAAGAAGAACTGCCTTTCCCCAGCAAGACTGAAGTAAACATGTCCAGTCAGTCTTGAGATAGCTCTGCTACATATGTACAGTTCATGTACACGTACTGCTAACAACCACATATTCATACAAGAGTAAGTACGGAGTGAAATGGATTTTTGAAATCGTTCATGTTATTTATGATAAATATGTAAACCCAGGGGATTGTAAAGATTGGGTCACAGCCTCTGTAGAAACGCTGGGTAGTAATGACCTTCACTTTGCAATTCTTTGCCAACAGCATCCACATTCTCAATTTGATCAATTTCATACTGCACAATCTGGATTTGTTTGCTGAGTGCCATTTGCAGAAATGCCAAGAGTCGGCAGCATGTTTTTTTTTCTTCTTTTTTTTCTCTTAAAGTGAACGTTCGTTAAAAGCACAAGCAAATTAAATAAATGTGTATCTGTGATTAAATTGCTATCTTTTAAAAGCCTTTTTGTCTTGTTCTTAGTGGTGTTGTTGTTACGGGCATTTTATTGCTAGATCTGAAATTGCACACATCTGGTTTGATTGTTTACCTAATGGCAAGCTTAAGGCATGTACAAATAAACACACCCTGAAATCCAGGCCAGGGAAAATAACATTTCATGTTTTTTTCTCGTCATATCAAATAAATTAATACATTTTGGTTGAAGTGTTAATTTTAATATTAGTTTGCGGTTATTAATTAAAACCTCATTTTTTTCTAATTACATAACACTGTAGTTGAGGAAAGTACATTGCTTTAGTTTTAATAGATTATTTGTGTTTTTAATTTTTTTTTAAAAATTCACTTTTTTTTTTAAATGAATAGTACAATGTTGTAATGTATACGTTGTTCATGATGTTACAGTTGTGTTAGATTCAGTGACACAAACCAATTCTAGATGCAGTTTTGAATAATTTGAAATAACTTGGAATCAGGGAATACACAGTACCCCCCCCCCCCCCCCCCGTACATAAAGGGAGAACAGGCTTGATACTTCATGGAGGCAACGGAGGCAAATTGCCTCCGATGCCTCTGTTCATTGCCTCTGTGCCCTTGAAATGTTCCCAATATAAATTTAGAATTTCCTCATAGAAGAAACATGCGCTGGTACCGTTGCCCTTTCAAGAACGAAGCAATCAGGCCTGGGAGAATTTCGGCACTCCAGTACCATCTGTCCTCCTTGTGCGCGTGAAACGAAGCGTTGCAAGGTGAGTGCAGGCCCTGTGTAAACTCAGCAATGGAATGCCCAGAAAACCTTCGTTGTGGGTGAAACTGTGTGAAACTGGGTGACCTATGTTACTGTAGTCCGATTTTACACAATGACATTTATCAATGTCGCCCGTTTGCCTACTGGTTAAGCACAAAAAGTAGCTAAGCAGAACAAATTTATGCTTGCCAGAATATGGTTACCAGCCAAAATACCATGTCACATGTACCATATGTGACTGGTATCCTGCTTATTTTTGCTTAGCAGAAAATTGTTTAGCAATATATGCTGCAAGAAGCTCTGTGAAATTGGGTCCTGGTGAAAACTAGAGGAATGGAATGAATTGAATCTTCCAAAACATACGTAGTTGTCTTTTCTTTTAACTAAATAATACGCATTATAAGTGTGTACACATCGTTTTAGCCAACAAACCGTGAATTTGTAATCTGAGAAAAAATAACACACATGGCATTATACATGTTTTTGTACATGTATGTGTGTGTTGTGTTGTCATTTAGCCTTAGAGAAAGTCTCTTCCAGGGTCGAAAACGTGCGGCCATTAACACTTTTTAAAAAAATTGTAAACTGCTAGAAAAGTATTCCATACACATGTTTACATGTACAATTGAAAGACTTGAATGATGTTTGTGTATCAGAATAGACCTTTATCATGGTGCGGCCATCTTGATTTTCTCCCATTCAAATCAATGTAACCAAACCGAGGCTGGAAGGGCAAACAGTCTGGTTCCTTTTTTGTGCAATGAATATCAGCATCTATTACTGTTATTGGATACAGGGAACATGACCAAGATGGTGGCAGCATGATAAAGGTCTATTGGAGACTTTGAGTGCGAGTATTGTCTAATGATGGTTTAAACCCGTTCCATATGTTAGCAAACAAATCAGACGTACAATGTACTGTACGGCATGTACGGTGGAAGCCGAATTGTATGAGGAACGTCTGTACTAGTCTGCCTCAAGGCGCACAACATTTCCCCCCCCCCCATTTGGACTAAGGGACAAATGTAAATAGGGGCTAGCTGGTGCATGCACAAGAATCTGCTGAAAAGCCAAATGCCATAGGCCTACATTCCAATAATCATTATAGCACTGCTGCTGACCTGACAGAATATTATACACGTATTACCACGCTGATTGTGCCCTGCACTCCGGATGATTAGTCAAACAGCCTCCAGCACTGTTATTCAAATTTATGCTAATTTGCTGGGATGAATATTTATAAGTGATTGCTGGTAGTGGTGGTTTGTGTACAATGGGATCACCTGTTCCATGTGATAGAGGAGGCTTCTGTCTCTGCTGCTGCATGTTAAATCATGGCCAAATTTTAAAGATCATCTTCGCCACAAACATATGTACAATTTTTTTTTTAACTTTGTACGATTTCCAACAGAAAAATGTATTTGCATATGTCTTTTTTACCTTGTGATTTCCAAGTAAGAAAAAATAAGAATAAATCAATAAAGATAATTTTTGCGCACGTACATGATGTGCAAAGCCCTCCACGTGGAGCATTTTATCACCATGTTGGTTGAGACAGTCGAAATCAGATACAGTATGTCAGGGTATGTGCATGAAGCTTTTCCATATCGGTCACCAACTAACTGAATCAAGAAAATACATGTACCCTGTCCATGTGTAAATTTATCTTCTTCAAGCTCTTCTTAAAGATCGATTTCGAAGATTTGACAATTATTCACGTTTTTTTATCCATACACCGATGTGTGTTAAGCACTGTATACTTAGTACTTTCCCGAGTCCTATAAAAAAGAAATCCACCAGCATATTCCTCAGGTGGGATTCGAACCCAGTGCTTTCGAATCCCACATACAGTACTTTGTCCTGGCTAGAACCTTGGAACTCAACAACTAGACCACCGAGATTGCCCAGCAGCTAGAGGCAGTTCGAACCCAATATTTTTAGCAGAGAGTACCGCAACGATTTATAACAGGTGTTAATTAACATCTATTAAATCCCAGCGGTACCCACTGCTCAAAATAGCAGTTTGTTTAGTTCGTTAGACATCTTGCTCTGGAATGGCAAAAGGTCGTGGGTTCGAATCCCACCCGAGGAAAACGCCAGTGGAATTTTTTCTTTTTTGACAGAACTCGGGGAAAGTACTGAATATACAGTGCTGAACACACATCGGTGTATGGGTGAAAAACAAATAATATTCTTTATCCCCGATGCAAAATTAACATCTGTTCAAGATTTGACTTAGTGTGTGCACATTTACTATGGATTTACAGTATATTGTTGCTTCACTCATTTGCAGGCCTCGAATTAACCCACGGCACCCACAGCAATTGCCACGGTGCCCTGTGCTTTTGCTGTGGTGCTCTTTGCAAAGTTCCAATTCAAATTGACATTTTTACTCATAGAAGTGCCGCTTACCAGTTATAAAAATTGCCGTGCCCCTTCAAGAGCCAAGTTCAAGGCCTGCATTTGCTTACAAGAAATGCCAGTAAGTAAGCATGCAAGTGCAAGGCCTGCATTTGCTTACAAGAAATGCCAGTAAGTAAGCATGCAAGTGCAAGGCCTGCATTTGCTTACAAGAAACGCCAGTAAGTAAGCATGCAATTTCAAGGCCTGCATTTGCTTACAAGAAACGCCAGTAAGTAAGCCTGCAAGTTCAAGGCCCGCATTTGCTTACAAGAAACGCCAGTAAGTAAGCATGCAAGTTCAAGGACTGCATTTGCTTACAAGAAACGCCAGTAAGTAAGCATACAAGTTCAAGGCCTGCATTTGCTTACAAGAAACGCCAGTAAGTAAGCATGCAAGTTCAAGGCCTGCATTTGCTTACAAGAAACGCCAGTAAGTAAGCATGCAAGTTCAAGGCCTGCATTTGCTTACAAGAAACGCCAGTAAGTAAGCATGCAAGTTCAAGGCCTGCATTTGCTTACAAGAAACGCCAGTAAGTAAGCATGCAAGTTCAAGGCCTGCATTTGCTTACAAGAAACGCCAGTAAGTAAGCATGCAAGTTCAAGGCCTGCATTTGCTTACAAGAAACGCCAGTAAGTAAGCATGCAAGTTCAAGGCCTGCATTTGCTTACAAGAAACGCCAGTAAGTAAGCATGCAAGTGTAAGGCCTGCATTTGCTTACAAGAAACGCCAGTAAGTAAGCATGCAAGTGCAAGGCCTGCATTTTCTTACAAGAAACGCCAGTAAGTAAGCATGCAAGTGCAAGGCCTGCATTTGCTTACAAGAAACGCCAGTAAGTAAGCATGCAAGTGCAAGGCCTGCATTTGCTTACAAGAAACGCCAGTAAGTAAGCATGCAAGTTCAAGGCCTGCATTTGCTTACAAGAAACGCCAGTAAGTAAGCATGCAAGTGCAAGGCCTGCATTTGCTTACAAGAAATGCCAGTAAGTAAGCATGCAAGTGCAAGGCCTGCATTTGCTTACAAGAAACGCCAGTAAGTAAGCATGCAAGTTCAAGGCCTGCATTTGCTTACAAGAAACGCCAGTAAGTAAGCATGCCTTTTGCGTCCTACTCTTCAACAATGCTGTTGCAGCCAACAGCCAGATCCATAGCTGAAGTCGCTTGATTGAGACGCGGCTTAAGTTTATGTTAAGTTATGCTTTTGTCTTGGAGGTTCATATTATTTGAAGCTACAGTATGGGCGATTAATAAGAGGAGATCCCTTCAGGCTGTGCATGATTGACAGTCCGGTACATTGCCTAATCAGGGAACATTTTTTTTGTCTCCAGATCAGGCGACACATTTCCAAAACAGGATACAAATCACAAAAATGATGTTTTGCTTATAATTTTTTAATTATGATTTTTTCTTAAGTTTTTGAATATAAGTTATCTTTGATGACACTTACTGAAATTAAAAAAAGCATTTTTGAAATAAAATATCAATTTTACACATACTTTTTTTAAGAATTAAAAATTCAAATGATCATATCTTAAGTCTGCCACACCTGACCGCTTATGCCTTTTGTGAAATTTTTCAGTCATCCATCATGCAAAAATACCATAATGTCTCGTCATCGTTATATATCGTTATGTTAAGATACAGATCATCAAAAATTGCATGTCAAAACAATCAGATGTGATGCAATAAATGTTTCCTGAACAGGAAACACTCTTAATTTACAACATAGATGTTCCCTGTTTTGGAAACATTTTGGAATGTCTCCAAATTTGGAGACACCAAAAATTGTTCCCTGTTCAGGAAACACTGTAATGGGTCTCCAATTCTGGAGACACTATAAAGTTTCCTGATTTGGAAACATGCCTGCCAAGTTTCCTATTCAGGAAATGTGTTTCTTCATTAGGCTACAGTTTTAAATACATGTAATTGATGAGAGTTAAAATGTATAAAGAATCCAGCATTTTAGTAACTTCAACAAAACAAGTTTTGGGTTAGGAGGTACATTGTTATCATGATGTTTGTACACATACACACATGAAACTGATGAGTACATGGTACAAGTGTGCTTGGGCATTTCCTGAGGCCAGGGGCAGACAAGCTAGTAAAAGAGATGCTGTGTATGTAACAATTTTTGTAGAAATGTTTTCTGATCTCCACAAAACAGAAAATAATGTTGTAAAGAAAACATATGAGCCAGATTTTCCATAGTGACCCACCGATCCAGAAAAAGAATGTTTTGAGGATTTTTCTATAAATTTGTTTCAACTTTAAAAAGCAAACTTTCAGTTCTATTAAACATGCATCTTTTGTGAATATGTCCTGTGTTGTATCATGTGTCATGGTGAGAAACATGTACACAAGAGCATCATAGTGACATCTGTACATTTCAGTTTCTTAGGCCATTATAAATTAACTGATTTTTTGGTCATGATGCATGTTAGAGCTTTTTTTTGTATGAAATGTCTCTTTGAAATTTGTAAGGGGGAAATATATTTACAGTAGCTATATGTAGGCTGACCATGGAGGGGCTGACCTTCCTTCCTACATCACATCATGGAGGAAGAATTTTCTTCCTCCATGATCACATGGAAGTGACAATTAAGACATATTATTCGCAAACAAAGAAAAACAAATATTAATGATGTAATGCATTTAAAATAGCTTTCTGATAAACAATGGTATGAAACCAACACAGCCAACATATTTATTCATTTGATGGAGCTTTATGAAATTTACATATTGATCATGAAAGAAGCAGGGTAAGTGACTCAAGTTCTAGATTCTAAGGCCAGCATTTCGGCGAGAATCCAAGAATCCGATTCTCGCAGAGATTCTTGTGAACAGAATTGTAGGATCAAAGAGATTCTCGTAATCCTTTCAGATTACACACTAGCTCAATGGCGAGAATCTACAGATTCTCGTTAATGTTGTTGGCAAAATCCAATGTTTGAAAGGGAGTGAAATCATACATGTGGCATGTAGAGAGATTGTGAATAGGGAAGACAGTATAGCCACAAAGACAGTTTTTTTTAAGCATGTGCTTCAAATAGTGTTTTTGATGTGTTGCCTTGAGACAGTCAGAAAATAAAATACCGGTTCGCACTCAAGATGTTTCAAATACCTGTATTGTTTTGGTTTGGTGGAATCTCTGGAAAATGAGAGGCATTACAGTACATGTACATGTATTTGACAGGCCATTTTGAAACCTTTAGAGTCATATCATTTTAAATATGGACTAATGGGGAGGGGGAGGGGGATGGAGGAGTGGTGTGTGGTTTGTAGTTGGTGGGATATGTTGGGGAAAGTATTGAGGAGCAAGATACATCTTCCAGGAAGTTTTTCTGTAAGGTTTGACATTTACTAGGACAACTTCCAGGCTAGGTGTGTAATTTGCTCTTTTTAAATGTGATTTGTTTATCCATATAATATTTGTTGCATTTGTAAAGCCGGCATGCTAAATATGTATACTATGAGGGACGCACGGCATTAGAAAACAACATAGGGCAAAGATGACTTGGGAGATCAGGTGGTATGGTGTATGAGGGTTGGGGTGTAGGGGGTGGGGTGTTTGGAAAAGTAATTATTGCCCAGCTACAGGTTTGCTCTGACAGTCTCCGGCCAATTATCATCATGTTTACTGGAGTGTGGGAAATTTGAAGCTGTTTTTGGCGGTGGCCATTGAGAGACTTGCAAATCTTGGTCGAATTATTAGAAGAACAACAGTACGGGGTCGAACAAAAAAAATTAAAAAACAGTGAGAAACAAGGCTCAAGCGAAGTAGATGAGTTAATAGACAATGGCCCACCAAAACCTCTTAAAAAAGAACACTTTGCTAATCTACTTTGACTTTTGAGCCTTTCACACTCACATGAACTATAATGGGATGATACTGGTTTGCACCAAGATCAAAAAAAGTTAAAAGAAAAAGAAAAAAATGAAACAAAAAGGACAGAAAATATGCTCTGACACCCCTCCCTAAAAGGCTATAATACAGACGGGTTCAGCATATTATCACTGGTAAATTTTGAAATATGACAACCTTTTCTCTTCCCTAACTTTTACATTTTTTGTACTTTGTTTTTTTTTGTTTTTTTGTTTTTTTCAAAAGAGAGGTATGACCACAGCCTATGGACATTACACTTCCCACACAGAGGTCTTTGTATCTCCTATATAAACAATAAGAAGTGGTCCAGGAGTGGTTAATTACCTTAGGCCCCTAGAAGCCATCAATTACATAAGCACTTGCTCCCCCAGTCTCTCAATGGCCACCTCCAGAAACAGCTTCAAATTTCCCACACTCCAGTAAACATCACGATAATTGGCTGGAGACTGTCAGAGCAAACCTGTAGCTGGGCAATAATTACTTTTCCAAACACCCCACCCCCTACACCCCAACCCTCATACACCATACCACCAGATCTCCCAAGTCATTTTTACCCTATGTTGTAACCTGTGATAGTGACTCAATTAAAAGTGTTACATAAATCATGGAGGTACTTTACAGCATCCAGGGTTATGAAAAGTATCAATATTGCCACGTGCCCAATGAATAGAAATGTAATGTTGTCTCATGAGAATGTTTATTTTTCTTTGAGTCATGTGAAAACTTGCGAAGTCCGTTGTTCGTGTGATAGCTCGTAAAATTCGTCGCACGGAGTGATTTTTCTTGATTTATCATTATAGACATCGCGAGAAAAAAATAGCGCGCCACTTGTCGAGTTTGTGACCTCTTATTAGTGACCTAGAGACGTCTTACCCAAGCACATCCGGTTGTAGAAGGCGGATTAAGCCCGGATCGGGCTCTAGTGTAAACGCGGCACTGGATCGTAGATTTACTTCTGGGTCATTTCATGAAGGTGGGACCTATTTTGTGACATTTTTCAATATTATCATTTTTGTTTGAAAAATGTTGATTCTAATTTATGTTTATCAATCATCACCTTTTATTTGGGTTTTGAAAGTGTTTCAGAGAGTTTCAAATCCTTTCCACATCATCTTACCTGATATTTTTGCTAATATTCTTAAAAATTCAAGGTAACGATGTAGCAGGGACACCATGCTTGTAACACATATTTTTCAATATTATGGAAGTAATAAACAAATTTACAAGGTTCAACAGAAACTTGATGCCAAATCCATAAGAAAAATAACTGCCTTCAATCTTCATGGGTATTAAAGTACATATGGCTGAGAAAATTAATGATGATGTCACAATGTAACGGGGACATCAAATGTCACACCTATGGTGTCCCTGTTACATCAGTGCAGGCACTGTATCACGTTTATTTTACACCACAGTAACCAAGTAAATCCTTTTTATGATTCATGTTTGGTGTTATTTATGCTATGTAAAGTAAGATTGACAAAGTAGACTAGTGAAGTGGTGAAAAAGCATCATAGGTGGTAAAGATGTAACGGTGTCCCTATGGTTCCTACTTCATGGAATGACCCATCTGATAAAATTGGCTGATCTCAATCCACCTTCCCTGGCCCATTGTAAGGGCCCAGTGTAAACACAGTGCTACATGGTGAGGCCTAGTAAGAGGTGACAACTTAAATAAACAGTGAGATAAGATCAATTAGCAGTTGGGGTTAGGAAAGGCTCAATTATAGCATAGAGCTCTATTATTTATAGGAAAGGTTCAATGTAGATTATAATGGAGCTCTATGCATGTGAGGACCAATTAATTCTGACAGCCCATTAATTCAACAATTGTGAATGTTCTGCTAATAAACAAACATTTATTAGTCAGACAGCACACTATTCCCATAACATTGTTTTACCTATTCTAATGGCAAATTGAGCCATAACCAACCACTGTAGAGCATGGAACAGAAGGAGTTACAACTAGAGCCCTTATCTTATCAGACACCAATTATCCAATTATGGCTGTGGTCAAACAACTCATTACTCTGGACATTCTATCCTGACCCCAAGCTGTAGAACTTTACTTACACATAATATATTTTAAATTCTTATTAGGGGATTAAACCTGTTTTTTTTTTCAATAGTGGAATTATGTTAACATAATTCCAGGCCAATAAATACTAGAATTGTCAACCCTAGGCCATATCATTGAAAGGGCCCCAAAAGTCGGCGGCTGTATCGATTTTTAAGTGAGAAAATAAATTGGAATACAAATTCTGAAAGAGTATTAGCCATAAACAAATATACATGTATGTTTAGTTTCAATTTTGAAGGACTAAGAACCATAAAATATTTTTTTAAAATAAAAAACACTCTATTTGGAATAATGGTTTTAATAGGTAGGTATGCTATTCGACCCTTGAAAAAAAGTAAGATTTTTTCAAAATTGGGGGCATTCTGGACCAAAATTGTGAAAGTTTGGCCGAGGCACGCCAAATTGACACAAGGACCTCAAAATGTTGTTTAGCCCCCCCCTTTACTGGATATTTATGTTTGGTTTTAAACAACCTACATGTACAAAGTTTTGAGCCTTTGTGACACAATTTTTGAGTGACAGAAACATATAAAAAAGAGTAAAGGAAACACCTTTAAAAAATGGTTTTGATTCAGAACATATTTTCTGATACAAGAATGGACATACATGTATACCAAGAACAATGTTTCCTGATAAGGACATTTTTTGTTTCCTGATTTAGAAACATTATACAAGTTCACAAATGTTTCCTGATTTGGAAATATTGAGAGTGTTTCCTATTTTGGAAACACTGTACAACTGGACAAATGTTTCCTGAACAGGAAACATTTGAAAGGTTTCCTAAATTGGAGACATTTTTACTGGACTGTGAATGTTTCCTGATCAGGGTACATGTTGCCAAAATGGGAAATTTGTTCCCTGATTAGGCATTGTACCGGACTGATTGAGGTGTACTCGAAGCTACCCATAAATCCTACATGTTAATACAAGTGCAACACTTATCCATACACACCAATTATTAAGATTTGACCCAAGGATGGAGAGCATCTCAAATTACAGTCCAAATAATCCAAAACATGTCCGGCCAAAGTTAAAGGAATCAAGAGTGTTGAATAAGTTTAGATGGCGGTGAGATAAGATAACTGAAATAGTCCCCTTTTTTTTATACGAACTCAACTGTGTGTTCGTATCTTTCTACACCGTGTATGGCTGTGTCTGATTAGAGAGAGGTTAAACGTGACATCACCCGAGACCTTTACCTTTTTCTAATGCAGCGTACACAAACAGACGCTGGAAATCATTCAGCAGACGACGCATCAGCCATTGAGTTTGGGAAAATGAACTTTTGCCGGGGGTCACGCAACCTCTCTATTGATGGTTTCGGCAATGGCTCAGGCCAGAACGCACAGAAGTCCTATTCTTTCATGTCGTTGTTGCAGCCAATTGCTATAGCTGCAGTCAAAGTGGCTTGATTCGGACAGTGCCAACATGTACATGTTTGTAAACTATTATGGGCTAAAAACACAGTGACTTACGGGTTCTTTTAATAATACCGAAGTCTTATGTAGTGCATATATCTACCAACACTTAGGTACTCAATGCGCTTATTATTTTTAAGGCAGGTTTTTGAGGTTTTTTAAAATTATGAGAGCCATTTATGTAGCACCTTGTAATGGTTTACAAGGTGCTGCGGTGCATTCAGCAGCCACTGCCAGAAACACCGGGGCAAACCCCTGCTCTTAGGGATAAGTGTAACTGGGTTCTTTTACATGCATTACCCAACACACGGGACCAACGGCTTTATATCCCATCCAAAGGACAAAGCAATAATTGTCAATTGTCTTGCTTTTAAGGACACAAGTGTCAAGACCGGGACTTGAACCCACACTCTGCTGATCAGAACAACAGTGCTTGAGTCCAGTGCATTTGACACTTTGTTCTAGTGGTACCCAACAGAGGAATTTTTTTTTAAAAAGGAACTAAGTCCCTGCGGTAGTCATTACATAAGCCCCAGGTCACTGAACCGCATCCATAGCAACCGTTTCATGCCGTCCGGTACACACAAATGTGTGAGAAACATTGATCTGACATTCGTACATTCATCCAAAATGATGTTAGACAGGGTTCGATTTAGACACTAGCCTGGCGTACAAACACTAGTCAAGAGTGCCGTGGGCTAGTCAAACTTGCCTCTGGGTAGCCCGGCCGGGCTTGTAGTAAAAACTGAGTCAGATGACTCCTCTTTCTAAATGTTCCCTGTCAGTTTTCTATGTGGTGTAAATAGTCAGGCTAGTAAAAATTTGTGAGGGCTAGTCAAAAATATATCTGACTAGCCCGGTGGTCTAGTCAGGACAAAAAGTTAGCGCAAGCCCTGATAACAGGGATTTGAAGAACAAGACAACATCCATCCTGTTGTTAAGTGATGACGTTTTGGAGCCAGAAGTACAATGTAATTGAATGGTAGACATACATAAATGTACATGAAGATTTGTTACACTGCACTTCTGGCTCCAAAACGTCATCACTTACCATTAGGATATGTTTCATTGTGATGAAACCGAGGCTTGAAGGGCAAATTAGTCAGAGCCTTTTCTGTAATCGAAATCAGTCGTCATTATTGCTTAATGAAGACGGGGGACGTGACACAGGTGTGTTTTGATTGATACTCGTGTGTTATGGTGTAACCATGCATTGAGGTAGAGCTCGGAGAAACTGAAAGCGAAACAAATTCCGTCTATCACCACGCTTCTACATGTAAAGGTAGTTTAGAGCTGTGTACAGAGAAGGAAAGGAAGGGATAAACCATGCAGACTATGCTGGCTGACCCACTCTGTAGTCTCCATCAATCATCGAGTGTCAGGATGTCCGTTGTTGACGTCATTGACTATACATGTATGTATATGACCAGCCCATGTATAATACAAAGTGACAAAATGCATCACACCCTGTACGCATTCGACTTGAATCTCATCTTGACTTCATGTACAAAGTGAAGTGACTCACATGCATCCGTGATCTATTACGGCCGTTGGAATCGCACCAAATCATCTCGATTTACAAAATATTACCCAATTTCTGGGTGAATGTAGAGGTTGCCTACCTACCGCACATTCTGGTGTTTGGGAAAAGAAAATTATGTGTCTGGAGGGATTTGTACAGGGTAGTGTGTATTGATGGAAAGGTATATAAACAAACATGTCCGATTACACACATTGACTGGAATCCCATGTGTCTAAAGCTTGCCTCTCTACAAATAGCTTTATAGATTTCTTGGCATGAGGTTAAATGTAGAGGTTGATGGATGTGTATCCTGACTAATACAACCTATTAGTCTGGGAATCACCGTCGCCTGCATGTAGAAATCATGTCTGTGTTGGCCACTGTAGGTAGATCTACGTTCTCTCAGACGAAATATGAGCGTGGCAGCCTTAAAAAAATAAATCATAAATACCCAAGACAGTTTAGGCAGTCTGATTGGTTGACTGGTAGTCACATGACCATGTTTTACCTGGTATTAAACGGCTGATAACTTGACATGGCTGGAGTTGTTGAAGACCGGTTGGCTAACAGGCGTTCGACGCTCATAGCCATACGCGTGTTGATGCGCAAGCTTAAGAGGGCGCTAATAACGCCTTACACAATCAATACATCATATTAATATTAGCATATTAATATTAGAGTTATTAATATTAGTCATATTAATATTAGAGTGTCACATGCAATTTGATTCCTTGCAAAAAGGAGCCAGACGGCAGGACAGGAATTGAAAATATACAAAACAGAAAAGTTTTACAGATTTTTCTACAATATTACGCTCTTGAACAAAAAAAGGACATTTATAAATGAGAATAAAAAAGTAGTGACTCAGTCTTAAGCGGCCGTTTAAAACCTTCAAGGGTCACGGCTGTGCGATAAAGGACCTTGCCTTTGGCTCAGTCCTTTATCACACGGCCACGACCCTGCCGGTCATAAACTCCCATTTCAGACCTTGACACCCCTCGTTTTTCATTATGATGAAATTTATATCCATAGAGTTGTATCATCTATTATAGGGTGTGATCCCTGGCTACACGGCAGTAACCAGTGGAATGGCTTCTGACTGGCACTCCCCCCCGAACAAAGATATTGACAAACTAGGGAGACCGCCAACATTAGTGCTGGATAGCTCAGTTGGTAGAGCGTTGGTATGTAAAGCCTGCGGTCACAGGTTCAAACCCCGCTCCTGTCAATTTTCCTTGTTCATCCCAAAATTGATTTACAAAATTACCCAGTCAGTTTCCCTTGTGGTTTATTGCTAGTTGTATGTTGTGTTTAGTGAAAACTAGAGGAGGGGAAGGAGTTTACTCTTCCAGTATCCAATAAGGTACATGTGTTGTAGAGACTGTCAGTTCAAGATATCTGCCGCCTTGCGGCTCATTTGAAATTCCAGTTAATTTCTTGCACGCAGCGTTGTGTTGACATAACACTGAGTGATGCTCTGTAATTGATTTTTGGACGAGTTTGACGCACTCTGAGGTCAAACTACAGCCATTCATAACAATAATAATAAATTATTCAGTTTATATTGCAACTCCATTTAAAATAACATCTGATGAAAATGACTAAACTGTACCAGTTAATGCATCATATTAGGTGATACATGTATTTCCTTTGTGGTGTTTAAAAGTTAATCGTATCCTTTATTTAATCAATAAACACTCTGTACAATCAGCCGGTAAAAATTTCTTAAATACGGTATATGTAGTCGTATTTGACGGAAAGTTATTTATTTTTTGCTAGAGAATTTTTTGCACATTTTCATATCGGGTTTAATTTTGATTGTTGCTCCCGAGGCAGCAGTGATAACTGGGGCCTTTAATTGATATTTATCTCGACTTTGACAGTTTTTTAAACAGAGCTACATGTATTGCTCTGGAGCAGGCCTTGAACTTGGCTCTAGAAGGGGCACAGCAATTTTCCTCCGGTAAGGGGCATTTCTTTGAGGAAAATGGCAATTTTGTATTGGAACTTTGCATAGGGCACCACAGCAAAAGCGCAGGGCACCACGGCAATTGCTACGGGTGCCGTGGGGCAGTTCGAGGCCTGCTGGAGGATTGGTAGTGGTATGAAGTTTTTAATCAATGAGCTTCCAGATCGAAAGTAATCAATATTGATATTGATGATTACCAATCGATAACATTTCGTATTTTGCATTTAATTAACATGTGTACATTGCACTGGGTGCAAAATAATATTGCTGCAAGTACTGTCCTTTAAATCAAAGTGACGTCATTGTCAGTAAGACCCCCTGCAAATGACGTCATCTCTCAGTTTTTTAAACAGAGCTACATGTACATGTATTGCTCTGGAGCAGGCCTTGAACTTGGCTCTAGAAGGGGCACAGCAATTTTCCTCAGGTAAGGGACATTTCTTTGAGGAAAATGGCAATTTTGTATTGGAACTTTACACAGGGCACCACAGCAAAAGCGCACAGTAAACTGGCCGCACTCCATCTTGGAAAAAGGACCAAACGCTCCTTCACAAAATAGGGCTGTTTTTTTGAGGACTGCTTTACCCCAAAAATGCCCCGGGTTGAAAGTCAACCACTCCAGGGGCACGTTATTGGACCATTCTTTAACAACCCCTGAAAGCCTTGACCTTCAAATCTTTGATTTGCAGAAGAAAGTTGTGGGTTTGTGAACTGTTCTCGAGGTTTTGGCGCATGGTTTTCTTACTATTTAGTGTGGTGCAACCCTGATGTCAGATTTATATTGTTTGTTGCTAATACTAGTAAGTGTTAAACAAGGGTTACATGACATGACCAAGATGGCTGCATACTGTAGAGACACCGTGGCCCTTTATTAAACCCTGCCTTTGGCCTCAGCAGGAGCTCGGCTCCAAATATTTCTTAGGCTCCGTCAGCATTTTTGAAGCTGTGTACCGAAAACACACATTTTCAAATGTAATTTTGGGAGGCTCATCCTCCTTACTCGCAGCTGAGAAGCTGAATTGAGAAGGATGCGGCTACAGCGTGTTGGAGCTGCAGGCATGCAGGGGGTGCCTTTGGCAGCTAGCCCCATCAACCTCGGAGCACAGCCAGAGATCGAAAGTGTTTTATTTTTATCCGGAGGGAGGAAAACCAGAGGGCCCAGAGAAAAACCCGCATGGCATAGGAGAGAACCAACGCACAACTCGACTCACATATGGCCCAAGCCGGGAATGGAACCAGGGCCACAGTGGTGAAAGAGGCGAGTGTTTTAAACGCACTAGCCACCCATACCACCGGGTCTCAAGATGCTTACGTGTAGATTGTGGATCAATGGGAAGGAGCTGTACTTGTTTTTTGATTAGAAGTGAGCGCACTGGGCACCCTTTGAGATGATGACTGTGGCACCCTCACCAATGCTCATCTTCAATTATTCAGTCACATCTAATTGCACGTGTTTGTTCAGGAGTCCCTGTAGTGTGCAGTAAGTTATGTTTGTTGCTATGTAGCTGGGCAAGATGCTCCACATAATTAATGTGTGCATAGTATCTAGCAGAGAAGCACTAAGGCAAACTCATTAATCACATTCTGCACACACTTGAGGCCATTTACATTATTGCTTCTCCTAATAATAGCAATTTGGAGTTGTTCGGAGAGCCATACAACCTTTACTAAAGGACACTGTGAACATCTCCCGTTCTTAAACATGCTAAAGGAAATTTCAAGATGTACAGACCTCCCATGACATTACCTGTACATTGGGTTAACCTGTTGAGTTGTCAATGATGGAATGGAGCGGCAGAACAGTTTTAAGGCATCCTGGTTTGTTAACCAGTTGCCGCCGGGATAATTACGCCCCCCCCCCCCCCCGGTGGGATTCTCTTGGCGGATTTGCCGGAATCCTTTTTTCTTTGAGGGTACCGCTGGCACAAAGAAACCCTGACTTGACACAGCCAAGAGAACCTTTATTGGATCGTCCATTTTGTATCTTGACCGAGAAAATGTTAGTCGCCTTTTTATGTTAACCATTTGAAGATCCCCAACTACTTGACGGGGTGCTGAGTTCAGAGTGTGATTTTTTTTAGTCGACCTTTTTCGTTTGTTTGAAAAAATGTCCTCTCCCAGGTAAACTGTTGAGGGCGCCGCACTGTATTGTGAATCTCCGTATACATGTGTATGAAGAGTTGCAGGCAAACACAGCGAAGTTTCAAAAAACTGTTAACTAAACACAACAAAATGTTTAAGTGTTTGGGTCACTGAATGTTGTCTGCCATCTTTTGAAAATGACCTCTCTGAAGCAAACTATAGCTGGCGCTCTGTCTTGTGAACTGCCCAGATTTGGTTTAAATTAAAGGCAGTGTAAATAATGGTCATAACCCTAACCTTCCCAAGTCCTCCATAATCCTCTGGAGGATTTGGAGGATCTTGGTTGATTGAGGCACATTCGAAATTCACCAAATTGGAGGATTGTGAAGGATTGAGGAAGGTTGACATTTGATACATGGAAGATTGTGGAGGATTGAGGAAGCATCCTTCAATGAGATCCTGGAGGATTGTTGTGGATTTAGGGCTTAATGAAAACTTACTTCGGAGGATTCTGGAGGATTTTAGAGGATTTTGGAGAACTTCGGAGGACAATGAATAATTAGGGAAATTTATTCCTGTACGTGTAATGGTATGCTGGGTACATGTGCTTTGTCTTGCAAATTGTACATTTTTATATATAAAGTATTCTTTATGCGCAAACTCATTTTGGAGGATTTTGAAGGATTGAGGCAGTGAATTTCTTTAGTAACTAAAGCTAGGGAGTTAGTATTAAAATTCAACAGACAAATTGGGTACTATATTGCACAGGTTTTGATAAATTCAAAGAAAACGAATTTGATGACCAAAACGAATCTTTGACGAAAGTTCACAACTCTGCATCACAACTTTGCTGTGAATCCGTAAATAATGTGAAAAGGAGCGATTCAACAATGTTGAGTTTGTATTCAAAGCCAACCCTGGTGGTAAAATGGTGACGATTCCGAGCCCAAAGTGCAGTGTAACGATTGGTCATGTACATGTATGTACATGTTTACCACTCGTTTACATTGCACTTCCGCCTCCAAAACGTCATCACTTACCACGCTTACCAAACAGGATACAAGGCGAGCCTCAAGTGTTTAATCAAACATGTCAAACCAGAAGTGACTATTGAGAGATTTCAAAACCAATCTAGTATGTGTAAACTACTGTGTAGTTTCTAAAACTAGTGTGTAATAGGTTATTTTTTTTTTATTTTAAAACATTTGTTTGAATTTGTTTTACTTAAGATTTATTTCATCACTAATTCTACTGTGTAATGTACTTGAATTACTGTGAGTTGGTTTCGTCCAAAATAAAGCAATCAGTTGTCAGACTATTGTGTTGAATAGCCATTATCTGAAAGAGCTTTGTAAAAAGGCAAATCATAGACAGTATGATGTGCGCGATTCTAGTTTTGCATAAATTTGGTTAAGGAAGGATGTCAGAGGTCACAGTTCAAAGGCAAGCGGACCAGTGACATCACCACTTTTTCTAATTTATTCAAAATACGATGTGTGTGCAGACCGCCATGGAGAAATTTAATGTTTTGGTTTCACATTGACGTCGGACTTTTTTTGTCAATTGGGCGCATCGTCTGCACATACATTATATACGTTTGTATATTGTACACAGACATGGTATTCATGTTTGTACGCATTCTTATTTCGCTGGCTGCATTAAAATTTAAGGGACACTTTGCCTTCAAATCTCTTAACATTTTGCTGTTTGGAATTGCTCCTTGATATTTTTTAGAGAGTGTTTCATGCAATAAAACATCTACAGTGTGTTGTAATTAGTGCGTAGTGATTCCAAAAACAATACATTTGGCTCTGGAAATACAACCAGCAGAACCACACTCTACCATTTTGTGGAGTCAAAAATTTGGATTCTACAAAATGGCGGACCGTGTTCTGTCAGGAAATCACACCACTTCTGTGAAGCATTGTATTCTACTATTGAAATGTCTATGCAATCACATTCATCTCACAGCAAACGCTTTTTGTAGCCCCCCCAGAACAGCCCATCCGACAGCACTGCATCCCTTTAAACCCACAGTGATATTGGAGTCTGTAAATAATTTCCCCCTTGACTTTGACAGTAATGCAGACGGAAAGACTTCTCTGGAGGATTGTTAAGCAGGGTTCTCCCCATGCACAAGCTAGCGTATCGGGCCGCTACGTGGAAATTACAGGCCGATACGCAGAAATTACGGGCCGATTCGCCCCCCCCCCCCCCAAAAAAAAAAAAAAAAAAAAGTTGTTTTTAAAATTTTTTTTAAAAAGATTTTAATGTAACATTCACAAAAAGTCCTATCATAAAACCATTTCAAATGCTCCAGATTGCACAGTAGAGCTTTTCAAGCTAAACTTAAACATTAAATAAAAAACATTCTAAGGACCTGCTACCAATTCAGCGTGCTCCCGCGACACTTTCAAAATTTGGGTCCAGAATGCCCCACAGTTTTGAAAAATCCTGGGGAGAACCCTTTTACGGATGCAAACATTATAATTACTGTGAGCTTCCAGGTTATATGTAATCATTATTTACCAATGATTAGCAATTCTGGTGTAGTTTTACCTATTACGCTTCCAGGCAAGTGCTGTTGATTGTCCAGTAGTAAAGCACGCCACAAAATATGAAGCCCTCCCCCAAATTGCTACTTGCAATTTCGACAACGTACACTGTACATGCACGCTATGCATGAGTTCCTAAACGGTCATTTACTAGCAATTTCAAACTACATGAGTTGAGAATAGCATAATAGGCCAAGGAGCATGCATGCAGCTAGGTTGGGTTGCTTCGGCCTGGTATCTTATTAAGCCATTTAGTGTGCTTGATGATGCGTATGCGCCATGTCATGACGTATATGGGGTCTTTTACTCACTGCTGTATTCCACTCACTCTTAACATCTGTGCACTAGAGGCTGTACATTATAGACCAGTTGGAGCAATCAGTAGTTCTCATGAATTGACCTTGCTCAAACATGGCATACATTTTTGGCTCGTCAATTTGAGGTGCAGTAATTTGCAGAAACAATCCTTGGGTTGGGGAGAATTTGTTTCATATTCAAATGAATGCTCTTGGCTGGCTCGCCTGTAAACTTTGTGTTACACAAAATATTGCTGAACCCTCATTCCCTTGGTGATGGGGTATCATGTAAATGTCTGTTCCTTTGCTGGAATAAAACAAGAAATCCATTATTATGTGAAATGTTTAAAATCCTCGTTGGCAAAAGTTCTCAGAGTCATAGGCCCTTTTCGAATCCAAAGCTTCGGCTGTGGATTCGGCTTCAGGCTTCGTCCTCTCGTCTGAAGCCCTGAGCACGTCTGCAAAGCACGCGCAATTGTTATAACAACCGCGGGGCCAAGCTAGCCTGAGCCGAATCTGTAGCCGAAGCCGTGGATTCGAAAAGGGCCCTGGAGTCTCACTGGTCACCTTTGGGCTTGTTACAACCTACAACTGTAGTAATATGAGAAACAACAAGTATTCTAATTGATTCTAATGCTTGCACCTTGGCTTTATACCATTGTTTTCTTAATTCCCTATCATATTTGGGCCTTATGAAGTACAATATCCCATCTCAGTGTGTGGGAGGCAGGGCTGGTAATAATAGTGTCAAAGTTATGTTTTCTTTATGTGTGCTTCAACCAAGCTGCTCACTGTATGTACGCGCACAGCAACAATGTCCAATGTCACGTGTAGTTCGAACAACCCTCATAACCAGGGCTTTGCTACATCCTAGAGTGGGGGTCAAAGGTCGGGATATGACTGACTATTAAGTTCCTTTGTTCAGTTGTTTATATGTGAAGGCGTAGGTTAAAACAGAAACTCATATTTTTTGAAAAGTGCAACGACCCCAAATCTCCTTGAAGGGTTGTACATGACATGGTTTAAAATATTTATTAATCATTGAATGTTGGTAAAACAAGTGTGTTTTCATTGTTTATTTTTTTAAAAGAAGTGCACTGTAGTGTATAATTATAACCTACCAAATCCCACAGTGGGGGAGGGGGGCATTTACCACAGGTTACTCCGGTAAGATTCAAATCCATTATCTGCCGTGTTTAAACGTAGTTATTATAATACAATGTAAGAATGGAATTTGGATTTTGTATTATGATAAATGACACTGTTTGTTGGCCGAGCGGTCTAGTGCACCGGACTCAAGTTCTGGTGGTCAAGTCATCGGGGTGTGGGTTCGAATCCCGGTCATGACACTTGTGTCCTTGAGCAAGCTGCTTTGCTATAACTGCTTCTCTTCACCCAGGGGTATAAATGGGTACCTGCGAGGGTAGAGGTTGATATTGTGTTTAAAAAAGCCTCTGGAGTGCCACGGCAGCTCGGGGCTGTATACTCCCCAGGGAGCTGAGAAAGATTACAGGAATGTTATTGGCTCAATGACCAGGGCACTAATGTAAAGCGCATTGAAGCGTTATTGTGAAATGCGCTATATAAGAACTAGTTATTATTATTATTTTATATTTGTTTACTCTTGAGTTTCCTTAACCGTGACTTGATCAGATTTGGCCGTCCTGGTGTGGATTGTCATGTACGTCATGATAGTGACACTGCAGTTCTGCAACTCATGTTTCTTGTTAATGAGGTATGTATGGAAGGAATAATGTGACCCTTACAGGCCTGATACTTCACGGAGGCAACGGAGGCAATTGCCTCCGTTGCCCCTGGTCATTGCCTTGGTGCCCTTGAATTGTTCCAATAGAAATTAACAATTTCCTCATAGAGGTGCCCTTTATCAACAGGGATCAAGAAGAAAATGCCTTGGTGCCCTTGCCCTTTCAAGAACAAAGCAATCAGGCCTGCCCTTAGTCCGTCTTATCGTCCTGGAGACCGATCCATTAGGCCCCGCCCACCATGGCAAATGTGTCCAGGGGCATCTCGCTCTGTCTTGTAATATGATATCTACGCACTCTACAAAGCAGCGCACCGCGACGCACCCAAAAATACAGGAAACCCAGCAGCTTGTTTCCGTTTTGTAGTGGGAGTTTTATTTGTGGGGCGTTTGGGTGCGTATTCATGGCTGTGATTGGTCAATGGTCATCTTATTGTCTTTGGAGTGTCGTGACCGAGTGGTCAAGCGCACTGGGCTCAAGCTCTGGTGTTTCTGATCAGCAGAGTGTAGGTTTGAGTCCCGGTCTTGATACTTGTGTCCTTAAGCAAGACACTTAACCATTATTGCTGCGTCCTTTGGATGGGACGTAAAGCTGTAGGTCCAGTGCATTGTGTTATGCACCCAGTTACGCTTATCGCTAAGAGAAGGGGTTTGCCCTAGTGTTTCTGGCAGTGGCTGCTAAATGCGCCGCAGCACTTTGTAAAACCTAATAAGGTGCTACATGTACATAAATAGCTCTCATAATTCAAAAACTTCTAAAACCTGTCTTTAAAAATGAATACTCATCACTTTGAGGGGCCTGTAGATAAAGCGATTATAAAACTAGTTAGTATTATTATTGTTATGGTTTCATTTGTTTGACATTTCAATATTGTGAATGTTTTTTTTTGGCAGGGTGCTTTAGTCAGTGTGTGCGCTGATGACAGTTTGCACCTATGGAATCTCAGACAGAAAAGACCAGCAATACTTCATTCACTCAAATTCAACAGAGAAAGGTCAGTGTTCTTCAAAAGCCAGTCCCTGTCAATTCAAATATGAGGCGGTGCCATAGAAGTATGGGGAATGCTAAGCCAATGTGTGTCATCTACATGTCTGACCGTTTATGAAACCATGGCTTGGGCTTGGGCTTTGGCTTGGGCTCAAGCTTAGGTTCTGTCATTTATTTAGAAAACTGCTTAAGCACAAAAAGCAGCCAAAAATGACAAAATTATGTTTACCGGAATAAAGTTACCAGCCAAAATACCATGTCACAAATTACCATCTGTAGCTGGTATCCTGCTGGTTCATCGGAAGTCGTCCGTGGTGCCCCAAGGACGCTCAATGTGTTATGGGATATATATAGAGAGAGACATCCTGCTCATTTTCGCTTAGTTGCAAATCGTTAAGCAATATTTTCTGCTTAAGCAGCTCTATGAAATCGGGACCTGGGCTCAATTTCACAGAGCGGCTGAAGCAACAAAAGTAGCTAAGCTCAAACAGAATTATGCTCACCAGAATACTGTGTTATATGTACCAATTGTGACTGGTATCCTGCTCATTTTTGCTTAGCAGAAATGTTTCAAGCAACAATTTCTGCCTATGAAATTGGGCCTGGTTCTCATTGGCTTTTAGAGAAAAACAAAATTAGAAAAAAAAAAAAAAAGGAAAACGTCCGCAACTTGTTTTAATTGACGTTAAAGGGGCTGTGTCGTCATGATCACAGCGAGTCTGTGGCTAGACTGAATTATGACCTCCCAATCTGTTATTGCACGCACACGCGCGCGAGTGGCGGTCACATCAGAGAATAATAATGACGGCGCCCTTTGTGATATGACGGTCGAGGCGGGCGCGTGCAGTAACTGGGTGAGACTTCATGTTTCTGGGCCCAGAAACAGGCAGGCTACGATCATGACGACACAGCCCCTTTAAGGAAGAAAAAAAGAAAACAATAAATGAAAAACATTAGCTATTTATTCAGTCTTTCCACGACCATGTGCGTACCTAGTGGCATGAAATTTTCACAGGTTAGTGATCTGATATGTGTTCATTGACTGTTAGATGACGGCCGGGATGTACTCATCCAAAACCCATCGGTTTACAATGTGTCATACATAGTATCTTTTAACAGCACGAGAATTGGTCACAATATGTTAAGCATTTCAGTAATCCATAATACACGGTTCCCATGCTCAGCGGCACTTGACATTCTAGCATCACTTAGTAGTACTCTTGCTCACGCCGGCATGTACATGTATACCGGGCAGTTTTTAAAATGTACCATCTCATATCCCATTACAGTCCGCGCCCGGTAAACACCGGAGACCTTATTTGCTTATCGATCACATGACAGTGTGGCACACTGGTAGTAAAATGGCGTTGTGAGATTCGCAATTTTTTTCTAACTGTGAACATGGCGAAGCCAGATTACAAGCTAATTTGACTGAATTCCACACACTCAGGATCAAGTAGGAAAACTAGGGAAAAATATATTTATATAATATAAAAAAAAACCAAGTCCACAATTTGTTATAAGTGAAGTTAAGAAGAAAAAACCCCCACAATAAATGAAAAACAATGGCCGTGGCGTGGCGAAGCGGTCAAGCACACCGGACTCAAGCTCTTGTGTTTCTGATCAGCAGAGTGTGGGTTCGAGTCCCGGTCTTGACACTTGTGTCCTTAAGCAAGACACTTAAACCATTATTGCTTCATCCTTTTCGGATGGGATGTAAAGCCGTAGGTCCTTTGTGTTGTGTAATGCACATAAAAGAACACAGTGTTACGTTAAAAGTTTAGCTGACTTTCGTAGCCAATTGAATACTGAGCTGTATGACTGTTTGTTCATACTCGGTGATATTCAGCCATGTACTTAATGGCCTATCCATGGCAATGGACAGCTTTCAGGGACACTAGGTGGCAGCAGACTGTGCGCATCCTGAGAACTACTTCAACCATGATAAATAACCTGGTCTGTCTGCTGCCATCATGCATCTCAAAGTCTCCTATTACAAGATTGATTCGTTCTTATGGATTGGAATGATTAAAGGCCTATTTCCAAGCAATCTTCTGTCATGTCAAAAAAACAATTGCACATCTGTAAATTCCATCCAAATATTCTATAATACAGTGTAGATTATCAGACAGAGAGTTTGTCTAATAGCTGGGACAAGGCCGTTTCCATATTGCAAAGTTTGCCTCAATTCTAAAAATGGAGTACCAAGATAAAGACCATGGAAGTTGCCTCGCTGATGTCTGTGAATTTCCAGCCATGCTTTTGGAAAATGTCATTTTCAACTGCTCTCAAATTAACAATAACATGGTACAATCTACATGCCCCAGACTTGTAACCGTGGTAACCAAAAAAGGGCACAATAACATAATTTTGCATTCGCTTTGAAACGACAGTAGTCAAATTTTTAAATGTTAGGCACACATTAGCTGAGAGGCAAAGGGAGTAATTTTAACAGGAAGTTGGCATGGTCTGAATTTTCATCGGCATGGCCTGGATTTTCATCTTTGAGAGGGTAATGCCATTTTCATTTTTCAAAAGGCACTTCCGTTGGAACATCTTCAAGTTGATGGGAAATGCTTGAAGGGGCACCAAGGCCAAGACCAGGGCAACAGAGGACATGGCCCCTGCAGCCTCTGCTTAATAGACCAATTGCGCAACCCGCGTCACGTGACCTCTTGTTGGTATTAAATGTAAACACACACGGTGTCCTCCATAGGAAAGTGCGGTACGGTACACGATGATTGTTGCATTTAGTTTATTCGATCGAGGCTTTTCTGCTCGAAATCTGTGAAAAATGTTCCAGAGTTTGTACCAGAGACCTTCGAGTGGCTGAATAAAGTCAATAAGGACAGTTCCAACAAGTCTTGGAAATTGTAAAAGTAACGTATAAATGTGCACAATGTGTACTAGTGCACGACAAACGTTTGGGCCAGAGGACCGCGATCACACACTTTTTAACACAAAAATTTCAAAGTTTTGAAGCTGAAATCATCCAAAGAAATTGCTTTCCAAAACTCTGTGATTCCTTTGTCTATTTTAAATTTCGCAAGGCTAGGTACAGTGTATAAATGCTCACTTTTCCAACGTTCTTTACCCTTTTTTACAGTGATTTAGGCCTACATTACAAACAAAATAACAGGCGGGTGGCTACATAGTCGTCCGACGCCGGTCGTGCAAAACTCAAAATTAACCTCTTTTGTAGTAGAATACCTGTAGTTTATGAAACGGTAATGTGATAAAAATCAATGTCACAACATACTACTTTAATAAAATGGCCTAGTAACTGTGTTGTTATGACCAAAAGCTGTTGTTTTGGTGTGACTCTGTCGGTCACGGCATGTATTTGTACATAGTTTGCCATCAGCTCAGATTACTATGACCCACAATAGGTTGGTTGGTTGGTTGGTTGGTTGGTTTATTTAGTTTCCACTCAATAAATAACATATAAATATAAACAAGTATAATGAAAATTTAAAAGCTGAGCGGGGGATCATCAAGAAACCCATAGGGCTTGATGAGATGGCCCTTGAACTTGCCAATGGTAGGGTAGAAAATTTGGAATTTTGACTGAAAGAAAAACAAAATCTTTAGAATAGAAAGCCAAAACAAAAGACACGTTTTGAATAGCGAAAATAATTTATGGGCATTTCCAATCCCACCATTGGCAAGTACCAAAGTTTTTGAAGTAATTTAAACATACAAAAAAAAACACAGAAGGACTTTTAACAATTTAGGACAAAAATCACACAGGACCAAAAGAACAACTCGTAGAGGTCAAAAAAATATGTTTAGCTAGGACCGACTAGTAAGAATAAATCTGGAGGAAACAGATCGAGGGCACCTGGAGACAAAATGTGGTGAGGACTCTAACAGAAATTATAAAAGGGAAGGAATGGATACAATTAGAGAAACGACAATCATTTTGAATAATGGTTAAGAAGATATTTCTTTAAAGAACGTTTAAAGGTGGACAATGAAGAAATGGAAGTTATGTTGGGAGGTAAGTTGTTCCAGGTTTTGGGGCCAGAGAACAATATGGTATGCTGGGCAAAGGATGTACGGAGCTGGGGTATGTGGATGTTTTTGGCAGAGCGAGTATTGTAAGAATGAATTTGACTACGGTAGTAAAAGTTTTTGGAGATAGACATGGGCAGAGCATTTTTAGTGTATTTGAACATAAATAGAGAAACTTGGTATGTATAGATATCTTTTAGCAATGTGCCGGGCGGAGCTCTCGCAAAACACGTCTTCTCTCTACGAAGTCATAGGCATTATATCACGTGATGACGTGTAAACATTGGTTGCACAATCGGTCTATTCCAGACCTGGTTGGGCACAGTGTACAGCGTTACACATTGCGTAAAAGACAAAGAGTAAATTAACAGCAAGTTGGGCACAGTGTGGAGTACTGCTTGATAGAGATACGGAACACCTGAGTTCTAAAAACTGAGTTGTATTATTGTTCATAATAAATTCAAGACCTCTGTTGTCTGTTCTTCACTGTGATGAAAATGTTGACTGTGTACAATAACATTTGTTCAATGTTTGTTTGACCAATATATCAATTCTCTTGATATGCGCAGATCTCTGCTTGTGTGTACAGAAGCACCCCATCATTGATCTTTCAATGCATGTCAATTTACACGGTACATAGTTTGATCGAACTTCCGACGATACTTTTTTGTCTTGACAGAATAACAAACTGCACCCTTCCATTTCAAAGCAAGTGGTTGTACATAGGAACAGAGAGGGGCAACGTTCATGTGGTTAACATCGAGTCGTTCGTTCTCTCCGGCTATGTCATCAACTGGAACAAAGCCATTGAATTGTAAGTATTTTGAGTTGTTGAGCTGTGTTTGAAAAAAAATGTCCTCGGCAGGTGGCCATGACCTGAACGGCAAAAATATTTCTCCACCTTGTTGTTGTAGCCAGCCAGTGGCTATCGCCATAGCCCAAGACGCTAAATATTCAGACTTGGCTTTAGTACAGAATTGGAAGACCCCTTATTAGGTGTATAGACCTTATGCGTCTGACGTCATGAGTCCCATAGAGATATGTACAAAAGCGCCCTCAATCAGGTCAAAACGGCCGTAAGGTTACTGTAGGAAAATGGCTGTCCATACCCGCTATTAACCCAGATTTCATTTGCAAAATTGTAGCAATAATAATAGACAAGCACAAAATTCCCAACAAAGCATTTTTGTATGTTTGCGCGAAAATCTGACAACTACTTTCAATGAAATTTTTTTCAGGTTAGTTGTATGGTGTGGTTATTGAAATCTAGAGCATGGGAGTACATTTACTCTTCCAAAAAGCAATGATGTAATGTCCCTTTAACTATTCAAAGCCCCAGCTCAACATTGGTAAACTCACTGTAAATGCTTCCATTCTTTGCAAAATTCATGATATTTGTAATGAAACCAACTTGTGAAAATGTCAGCTCGTTCAGCATTTTTGTACGCATTCCTATAGGCAGAGTTTTCGTCTCACTGAGACGAAAACAGATTTTGGATCTTACTTCATTTATTATTTAAAAATGATAACACTTCAGGAGGCAGAAATATTTCAGAGAACATTTTCTACCATCATTATCTTTAAGCCCTAGGCACATGTAAATCTGTGAGCATTTATTTTTTTTCTTCTTACCAATGTTGAGCTGGGGCGTTAAGCCACACCATGGAGGTACAAAATCCTCCCTGAGCACTGTTGGTAGCCGTTGCTAGAAATAAATGCTTGGTTTGGATCGCACATTTGATCAGATCAGAAAAGATGCGTGTGATCTTCACCAAACAGGACTGCTAACATGATAATAGATGGCTTAATGTTTTGATGTGAGGTAATCTTTCTAATCCAATGTCATGATGTAGAGGGGGTTTGCCCGAGGCCGTTGGATTTATATGGCTTGAGGCTAGGCATTAATATCCACAATGTGTCGGGATTCTGAGCTGAGGCGTCCAAATTGTTCAAAGCTACGGCTTCAGCTTTGACTTCAGCTGTCAGCGTTTTGGAAGTGTGTACTTTCAGCTAGGGACTTTAAAGAGACAGACGAAGCCAATCTCAAAACCATGGCTTTGTTTTTGACTTCAGCTGTCAGTGTTCTTGGAAGTGTGTACTTTCAGCTAAGGGCTTTAAAGAGACAGACGAAGCCTATTCCAGAGCTTCGGCTTCAGCTTTGACTTCAGCTGTCAGTGTTCTTGGAAGTGTATACCTTCAGCTAGGGACTTTAAAGAGACAGACGAAGCCTATTTCAGAGCTACGGCTTCAGCTTTGACTTCAGCTGTCAGTGTTCTTGGAAGTGTGTACTTTCAGCTAGGGACTTTAAAGAGACGGATGAAGCCTATTTCAGAGCTACGGCTTCAGCTTTGACTTCAGCTGTCAGCGTTCTTGGAAGTGTATACTTTCAGCTAGGGGTTTTAAAGAGACAGAGGAAGCCTATTTCAGAGCTACGGCTTCAGCTTTGACTTCAGCTGTCAGTGTTCTGGGAAGTGTGTACTTTCAGCTTGGGGCTTTAAAGAGACAGAGGAAGCCTATTTCAGAGCTACGGCTTCAGCTTTGACTTCAGCTGTCAGTGTTCTTGGAAGTGTGTACTTTCAGCTTGGGGCTTTAAAGAGACAGAGGAAGCCTATTTCAGAGCTTCGGCTTCAGCTTTGACTACAGCTGTCAGTGTTCTTGGAAGTGTATACTTTCAGCTAGGGGCTTTAAAGAGACAGAGGAAGCCTATTTCAGAGCTATGGCTTCAGCTTTGACTTCAGCTGTCAGTGTTCTTGGAAGTGTATACTTTCAGCTAGGGACTTTAAAGAGACAGACGAAGCCTATTTCAGAGCTACGGCTTCAGCTTTGACTTCAGCTTTGACTTCAGCTGTCAGTGTTCTTGGAAGTGTGTACTTTCAGCTAGGGACTTTAAAGAGACAGACGAAGCCTATTTCAGAGCTACGGCTTCAGCTTTGACTTCAGCTGTCAGTGTTCTTGGAAGTGTATACTTTCAGCTAGTGGCTTTAAAGAGACAGACGAAGCCTATTTCAGAGCTACGGCTTCAGCTTTGACTTCAGCTGTCAGCATTTTTGGAAGTGTGTACTTTCAGCTAGTGGCTTTAAAGAGACAGATGAAGCCTATTTCAGAGCTACGGCTTCAGCTTTGACTTCAACTGTCAGCGTTTTTGGAAGTGTGTACTTTCAGCTAGGGGCTTTAAAGAGACAGATGAAGCCTATTTCAGAGCTACGGCTTCAGTTTTGACTTCAGCTGTCAGCGTTTTTGGAAGTGTGTACTTTCAGCTAGGGGCTTTAAAGAGACAGACGAAGCCTATTTCAGAGCTACGGCTTCAGCTTTGACTTCAGCTGTCAGCGTTTTTGGAAGTGTATACTTTCAGCAAGGGGCTTTAAAGAGACAGACGAAGCCGATCTCCAAACCGAAGTCATTGTGTTTTTTAGAGTATAGGGATTATCTTAGTGAAGACTGAAGACTGGATGCTACATGTACAAGGCTATTTAAAAATCATCAAATGAGTCGCTTCACGTATCGAACCAATTCACCTGACGTCACCCAAGATAAAACTTGCTTGCGCCATTTTGGGAGTTGGATTCCTTACTCGTTACTGTGCAGTTAGATGCCCGCAACAGGTAGACTGTAACCACTGTACAAGGGTTCAATACATGAACATCTATTTTGAGGTTTGGGAGGGGCTTGGGGAAGGGGCGGACACTGAAGACTATCCGTTGTGGATTATCCAGGAGCTGATTTTAAGCTACACATTTGTTTATTAGGGATTAAGTAGCTATAAAGATGTCCGCCTAGGGCTTAATTTCACGAAGAGCATTAAAAGATTTAATCTTAACTGTGTTTCATTCATAATAGACCTTTATCATGGCGCGGCCATCTTGATTTTCTCCCACTCAAACCAATGTAACCAAACTGAGGCTGGAAGGGCAAATAGTCTGGTTCCTTTTTGTGCAATGAATATTAGCATCTATTACTGTTATTGGATACAGGGAACATGACCAAGATGGTGGCAGCATGATAAAGGTCTATTGCTAAGCAAAGTGTGATGTCGAGAGGTGTGGCAATTTTGACAACTCATCTCAAGATGAATCTTTATGGCTTGTGAAATCAAACCCCACCTTTCACCTCTGTGGACCCCAGTTTGAATCCCTCTTGTGCTGTTGAGCCCATGAAGTCCCTGCCTGACTACACTGGCCTTCATCTGCCTCATCTACAGTTGATATGAAAGTGAGGCTGTTAATTTTTTTAATAGCTACCCTCTGTGGCGCAGCACGCAAAATTGAAAATGACCAATGTGATATGAATGTTTCATATCTGGCATATTAGGGTGGCATGGTTGGCTAGTGCGTATCACTGTTAAAAATGGTATTCTTGAAATAAGAAAAAATCTGATGTGAAGAACAATTTCCTTGTGTCACTCCCAATAATCTTAACAGAAAAATTTTCTAGGGAGTGACACAATAATTTTTTTCTTGAAATAAGATTTTTTCTTATTTCAAAAACACATTTTTTAGCAGCGTATAGTGCTCGCCTCTGACCACTGCGGCCTTGGTTCGATTCCCGGCGAGGGCCATATGTGAGTAGAGTTGTGTGTTAGTTCTCTCCTGTGCCATGAGGGTTTTTCTCCTGGTCCTCCGATTTTCCTCCCTCTGGAAAAAATCGTCCACTTTTGATCTCTGGCTGTGTCTGGTGGTCATAAACGGGTTGATGTGGTTGGCGGCCCAAAGGCGACCTTGCACGCCTGCAGCTTGAGCACGTCGTACATGTAGCCGCATCCTTCACAATTCAGCTTCTCAGCTGCGAGTAAGGATGATTAGCCTCCCAAATTATTAAACAAACTGACTGCCGCTCTTTTATTTAATTCATAAAAAATCATTGACATTGGAAAACAAGGTTGCCCCTGCCGCTGCACGAAAAAACAAGAAGAAAAAACAACACTGGTATGGTGAGCACTGCATGCTTAACTTTGTATTGAGTGAATGAAATGTCTTTGAATTGATAGGGCAAATTGGATGTTGTTAGGGGGCTTTCCTACCACATCTAAAACTACATTTCGTCATCGTCATCTCCTCATGGTTTCTTCTATGGCTTTGGATTCAAGAATCCCCTGTAGAATTAACATAAATACTGTCTGGCCATTCGATATAATCCACATATGGTTTTGAATGATAGATGCTCTATGCGGCCTGCATTATGATAACATGTGGCAAATGCAGTATGCAGATGAACAGTTCTGTAGGATTGGAAACTTTGCATGGTGGAGATACAATCTAGTAAGGTTTGCAGTAACACCATGTACATGAGTAGGATTTGAAACTTTGCATGGTGGAGATACAATCTAGTAAGGTTTGCAGTAACACCATGTACATGAGTAGGATTTGAAACTTTGCATGGTGGAGATACAATCTAGTAAGGTTTACGATAACACCATGTACATGAGTAGGATCTGAAACTTTGCATGGTGGAGATACAATCTAGTAAGGTTTGCAGTAACACCATGTACATGAGTAGGATTTGAAACTTTGCATGGTGGAGATACAATCTAGTAAGGTTTACGATAACACCATGTACATGAGTAGGATTTGAAACTTTGCATGGTGGAGATACAATCTAGTAAGGTTTGCAGTAACACCATGTACATGAGTAGGATTTGAAACTTTGCATGGTGGAGATACAGTCTTGTAAGGTTTGTGGTAACACCATGTACATGATAAATCTCTCTATGAGTTGTGGTGGTTCTGAAAAGAACAGTTGGGTGTAACAACCCAACGTTTCGATCAGTTCGCTCTGATTGTCTTCAGGAGAAAGCTGGCCTCTGATGATGCCGGCTGTATTAAGTACTGTGAATTTAGATGTAGATAATTTTCTAATATACAGCACATGTAATAATAATAGTAATAATCATAATAACAATAATAACTAGTTCTTATATAGCGCATTTCACAATAACGTATCAATGTGCTTTACATTAGCGCCTGGTTATTGGGCCAATAACATTCCTGTAATCGGTCTCAGCTCCCTGGGGAGTATACATCCCAGAGCTGCCGTGGCGCTCCGAAGGTTTTTTCAAACACAATGTCAACCTCTAGCCTCACAGGTACCCGTTTATACCCCTGGGTGAAGAGAAGCAATTTATGGTTGTAAATGGTTAGCTAACTTACTGATAAATGGTATAGAACAGTAGGACAGACCTTGATATCCTTATAGTATTCTGTATAATTGTACTATTTGATATATTTCAGATCCAGAAAGACACACCCTGGGCCTGTAGTTCACCTGAGTGACAACCCTATTGATGCTAATAAGGTTTGTATTTAACAGAAGCAATCTCAGACCACGTGTTTTCATACCTCATATGTGCATTTAGTAAAAGACAAACCAAATGTGGTATTGGCCCAATTCACCTGACGTCGTCATCACAATAATCTTGGTTGCGCCATTTTGGAAGTCAACGTCACTGTGTTTAATACAGTGTGGTGCGCAGTGTAGGCTGTGCGGCGTTTACACGAATACCTACTGACTTTCAAAATGTTGAACGTGGCAGAGTCGCCACTTGTGACGTGCGTGGAAGGGGCCAGTAGTGGAAGTAACAAACATTCTCATCATTTGCACTGGGATCTACTTTTCTGTTTTGAGAAAATTTTCGCGAAAAGCCCTCTTTGTTCACCGCGACTTGACCAGCCTCTCAGCCATAAGCTAGGGTCGATAATCAACCAAGGCATGCTGGATTTTTAGAACTTACCACCGCGCTGAAAACAATTGTGGCAGCCTATTGATCTCTTGTAATCCTCATTTGTCAGCCAAAAGAGTGAAGGTCTGGAATTGGGGATTACACAATTATCCCCAGTGAAGAGTGGCTTTGGCATTGTTTCCAGTACCTTATGTCGCGGTCCAATGAAGCATGACACTGTTGAACTTGTCCCACTCCAGGCATGTTGTTCTGTCAAACGCCTCAAACAAAAGGACACTTTAAATAGAAATAAAAGAGAAGTGACTCGGTCTTAAACGGCCATTTAAAACCGGCAGGGTCGTAGTCTTTATCACGCGGCCACGACCCTGCAAGGTTTTAAACGGCCGTTTAAGACTGAGTCACTACTCTTTTGTTCCCAGTCATAAATGCCCTTTTTGTTAAAAAGCGTAATAATATAGAAAAATCTGTGGAACTTTTCTGTTTTTGAATTTATTTTTTAATTCTTGCTACGTCCTCAGGCTCCATTTCGCGAAGGGTCGATGCTCAACGGTTGAGCGTACACGCGCATACTAATAGACTTTACATAGAGTACCGGTATATTGATTGCGCTATATGTAAATTAGCACCTGCGTAAGCTTGTACGTCAAAACGCGTGTGGCTATAATGAGCACAGAACGCGCATTCACAACTCCAGCTATGTCTTTATCAGCCGTTTAAAACTGCTTGCTTTCCCCTCAACACTTTAACCAGTAAGCGCCGGATGATGTGTATGTATACACACAAATGTTCCCTCTGCTTGGAAACGGAGGCCGTGTAAAAACGTCATTGTGGATTTTCGGACCGCCCAGAGCAAAGGTCGCCCGCCCTGACATTGCACTGCTGAGTGTGCACAGACCACACACACATGCCGTCTAACGCTTTGTTTCACCAACACACAGACAAAAAAAGGTCTTGAATATAATGGCGTTTTCTGGCTATGAGAGGTGTTTTTTTTTTGTTATCCTTTGCCCTTTTGTTCCAAGAAGAGGATTATGAGGCATCGAGAGGTTTGCACCATTGTTTTTTCATTTCTTCTACAGCACCTTGTAGACCGTTACATGGTGATATACAAAGGAACAGGTCTCATACTTCAAAATCGTAACTCTGAATACCTTGCAGGAAAAATACTGAGAAGTGCCTTGTATCCTTTGGTAATTTGGCGCTATGTAAATCCAGTTATTATTATTGCTATTATTATTATTATTTCGGCTCAATGGAGGTAAGTCAGAGTGAGCCGGGAATCGAGCCATAGTTCTGGGTTTAGTGCCACTCCTATGCTGTAGGTAACGGCCGATGCTTTGCAACTGAAATTTGGTCGATCGAGAAACCAAACGGACGATCCTATAAAGAGAATCTTTGTTCTCTTGGCACTGTACCCACAAAGAAAAAAGATTCCACCACTTCCTCCTATAGAATCCCGGCGGTAACCGGTTAATGAAATCCCCCTTAAAATGTTTCTGTAAAAATCCCACGTATATAACATTTACATGGAGGTGGAAACCAAATAGCAACCCTCTTCAATGTCTATTATAAGGAGAACATAAAAATGTTTTAATAAAAAATTCATGATGATAAATTATACTTGATTTACAGTTTGGGATTGACAAAAAGCATTTTGAGGAAATCCAGCCGTAGAAATTGTTACTCATTTAATATGTGATGAATGCACAGTGCATTGATAGCAAAACTTGAAAGCTATTAAAAAAAAAGAAAGAAAAAAAAGACATATCAATTAGAATCAGCTGTGCGTGTTTAGAAGATGAATATTAAGCCCTACTCAGCAAGGCCCTTCAGCAGACTGTTTAACAAAGGATAATTAATTGCATGTCATTGAAGTCTGTAATCTGCTTATTGGGAGATATGTCCATGCTAGACACTGCCACTAAGCAGTCCTTAAGTACAAACAGTCATAACATTGCACACTTAGACATGTCTGAGACTTCGGTCTTACACAATGTGTTGTCGTCTGCTACGCTGTACATGCATAGAGCCGTGTGTGTACAAATAATTATAATAAGACGCAGTTCTTGTATAGCGCTTTATCATACCCGAGGGTGTCTCAGAGGGCTCATTATTTTTCCTACAAGGTATGTGGAGCTGTGTTCAAATTTTAAGAACCATTTATTTACATAGCACCATGTAATGATTTACAAGTCGCTGTGGAGCAAGTCTGAAGCCGACCATACCAGAAAACACCGGGGCAAACCCCTTCTCTTAACGATAAGTGTACTGGGTTCTTTTACGTGCGTTATACATCACATGGGACCTGCAGCTTTACGTCCCATCCGAAGGATGAAGAAATAATGGTCAAGTGTCTTGCTTAAGAATGCAAATGTCAGGACCGGGACTCGAACCCACACTCAGCCGATCAGAAACACCAGAGCTTGAGTCCAGTGGGCTTGACCATGACACACCTGACAAACCTATAGTATGAGCATCACAACTGAAAGATATTGCTTAGGCTTTACATGGAATGAGCAGTGATATTGGATCCAGTTTGTCATGTACCATTTTTGGTCTTGAAAGTGTTATAAATTATTACAAGTATCAAGTAATAAACCACAAGGGAGACTGCGTAAATTTTAAATTTATTTTTGGGGCAAACTTTTTGGGGGGGTTAAAAAAATGAGCGAGGTGGTCACTGAAAGTATTGAGGTTTGCCGCCTCATGTTTGAATGGGCAAGGGAAGAGGGATGCTAGTTTTCCGGCTTTTGCAGGAATTCCAGCTTCTTCATATTTTTCCTAGAAACATCCTGCGATCCGTCTTTCATCAGGTCCGAAAGAAATTCCTTACAGACAGACAGTCTGTTTAAATCAAGACGTTCATGAAAATTTGTCAATACAGTCGTTGGCTCAGTGGTTTCTTTCCCTGCCTTTCACCTCTCTGGACCCCGGTTCGAATCCCGGTTCGAATCCCGAATCCATGTGGATTGGGTTTTCAGTCCCTAACTGATCCCGTGGGTTTTCCCCCATTTGGGGTTTTCCTCCCACTTCTAAAACTGAACATTTCTTCTCGTTTCCTAATCACCATCCTGTAATTGGTGCTTGCGCTGTTGGATGTGTAGTAAAATAAAATTAAAAAAATAAAATAAAGTAATGCATTAGTATATTTCACCTACTGAGGGCGAATCGTTTCCATTTTATGAACGTTTGCGAAGCGACCGCTAGCATTCAATGGTTCTTGCATTGCATGGAAGTTAGCGAGATAACAAAGACTTGCCCATTGCTTGGCCATTAACCGGACATGTGCGCTATGCGTGTGTGTTGTATGCACACAGGCGTGACAGCAGTGCTTTGTGCATTGATCAGATCACAGTTGTTGCGTCTTGCGGCATCCATTTTCTAAAATTATTTTTCTGATCTTACTCAATTTGGCTACCAAAGTGATGGATGGAAAAGCTGTGGATTTGGAAAAAAAAAATGCTGGTAGTGTAAAGAACAGTTGTACAGACCATACATGTAGTATTAATGTATTAACTATAAATGGATTCAGCTGGAATGTTGCTTATGTATTATGTAATGTGTGTTAATCAGCGTGTGCATAATGCTCTATGCAAAATAGTTTCTTGCTGTGGAGCAAAGTGCTGCTGGGATCCCAGAGGGGGCAAAATATTTTCTTGCTGTGGAGCAAAGAGCTGCTGGGATCCCAGAGGGGGCAAAATATTTTCTTGCTGTGGAGCAAAGTGCTGCTGGGATCCCAGAGGGGGCAAAATATTTTCTTGCTGTGGAGCAAAGAGCTGCTGGGATCCCAGAGGGGGCAAAATAGTTTCTTGCTGTGGAGCAAAGAGCTGCTGGGATCCCAGAGGGGGCAAAATAGTTTCTTGCTGTGGAGCAAAGAGCTGCTGGGATCCCAGAGGGGGCAAAATATTTTCTTGCTGTGGAGCAAAGAGCTGCTGGGATCCCAGAGGGGGCAAAATAGTTTCTTGCTGTGGAGCAAAGAGCTGCTGGGATCCCAGAGGGGGCAAAATAGTTTCTTGCTGTGGAGCAAAGAGCTGCTGGGATCCCAGAGGGGGCAAAATAGTTTCTTGCTGTGGAGCAAAGAGCTGCTGGGATCCCAGAGGGGGCAAAATAGTTTCTTGCTGTGGAGCAAAGTGCTGCTGGGATCCCAGAGGGGGCAAAATAGTTTCTTGCTGTGGAGCAAAGAGCTGCTGGGATCCCAGAGGGGGCAAAATAGTTTCTTGCTGTGGATCAAAGAGCTGCTGGGATCCCAGAGGGGGCAAAATAGTTTCTTGCTGTGGAGCAAAGAGCTGCTGGGATCCCAGAGGGGGCAAAATAGTTTCTTGCTGTGGAGCAAAGTGCTGCTGGGATCCCAGAGGGGGCAAAATATTTTCTTGCTGTGGAGCAAAGTGCTGCTGGGATCCCAGAGGGGGCAAAATATTTTCTTGCTGTGGAGCAAAGAGCTGCTGGGATCCCAGAGGGGGCAACCCCAGGGGTAGGAGTAGTTTCTGATGATATTATTAACTGTTGCCATAGTAACTCGATCTTGATTTCGCTCTCTATCTACAGCTACTGATTGGATTTGAAACTGGTGCAGTGGTCATGTGGGACCTGACAACCAAGATGGCAGAGTACCGGTTTAACTGCAGCCAACCGGTGCGGTGTGTCTCGTGGCACCACGAAGGAAAGCAGTTCATTGTCAGTCACACCGATGGCACTCTGACGATGTGGAACATCAAAAATGCAACCAAACCTGCAAATATCATATCCCCGCATGGTAAGGAATATTACATAATAGATAAATACTCATTCAAAATAGTAGTAGTAATAATAGAAATAATGATAAAAACAGTTACGTAGCTGTTGCAAACTGCTCACCAACCAAAAAAACCTGTGGTATAAATGCAAAAATTGTATAGGCTGATTAGCAAAAGAAAAGACTTTGCTGGGGTCCAAACACGAGGCCAATATTTGCATTTATAATTATAACAATGCAAATTATTTCAAAATTTTGCCAAAATTGTTGAGATAAATGCAGAAATTGTATAGGCTGATTAGCAAAAGAAAAGACTTTGCTGGGGTCCAAACACGAGGCCAATATTTGCATTTATAATTATAATAATGCAAATTATTTCAAAATTTTGCCAAAACCGTTGAGATAAATGCAGAAATTGTATAGGCTGATTAGCAAAAGAAAAGACTTTGCTGGGGTCCAAACATGAGGCCAATATTTGCATTTATAATTATAATAATGCAAATTATTTCAAAATTTTGCCAAAATTGTTGAGATAAATGCAGAAATTGTATAGGCTGATTAGCAAAAGAAAAGACTTTGCTGGGGTCCAAACACGAGGCCAATATTTGCATTTATAATTATAATAATGCAAATTATTTCAAAATTTTGCCAAAACCGTTGAGATAAATGCAGAAATTGTATAGGCTGATTAGCAAAAGAAAAGACTTTGCTGGGGTCCAAACACGAGGCCAATTTTTGCTTTAATAATTATAATAATGCAAATTATTTCAAAATTTTTTCCAAAACCGTTAAGATAAATGCAGAAATTGTATAGGCTGGTTAGCTGAAAAAAAAGACTTTGCTGGGGTCCAAACATGAGAGTACAAAGAATAATAATGCACAGTTTTTATATAGCGCTTTATCACACCCTATGGGCGTCTCAGAGTGCTCAGTATTTTTTTCCTGCAAGGTATGATGAGTTATGCTTTTTTTTAAGTATGAGACCTGTTCCTTTACATAGCACCATGTAATGGTTCACAAGGTGCTGTGGCGCAATCTGCAGCCGATCAAACCAGGAACACTGGGGCGAACCCCTTCTCTTTGCGATAAGTGTCACTGGGTTCTTTTATGTGCATTACGCAACACACGGGACCGACGGCTTTACGTCCCATTCGAAGGACGAAGCAATAATGGTGTCTTGCTTAAGGACACAAGTGTCACGACCAGGACTTGAGCCCACACTCTGCTGATCAGAAACACCAGTGTTCTTATCCGCTCGGCCACGACACTCCACAAAGGCTTGAGGCCATTAACAATCTTTGCATTAATAATTATAATGATACAAATTATTTCAAAATTTTGCCAAAACAATTGGGATAAATGCAAAATTGTGTAGGCTTCTTAGTAGAAAAAAGACTTTGCTGGGGTCCAAACATGAGGCCATTAACAATTTGTGCATATTATAATAATACAGATTATTTCCAAATGTTGCCAAATCACCCTCAGTGAGCATAGATTAAAAGTTTAGCCATAATTAAAGTTCATGTCAAGACTTTGAATTTGACATTATATTTTGTGTGCGTGATTGTACCAAGCCTTTGATGAAGGAAGAAAGTGGGCTAAATTCATATCTAAATTTACTAAGCAGCCAACTTTGTGTGATTTTACTGATTTGTTGTGTACTTTGTAACTTTCTGCACAGGTGAAATTTTGGCTTAGTGTATTGTGTGACCTTCTGCTTAGCATAAATGTTATATATTTTTTATTTTCAGCTAAAGTGCCTGTCAAGGGGCTGAAGCCAGAGCCATGTACACCAGTACTCAAAGTAGAATGGAGGTCAGTGAAAAACGGGTAAGCTATCACTGCATGAGGGTTGGGCACCACACACTCTTCAATATCAGAAAACCAATGAAAGTTGTCGGGTGGGAAAGTTTTAAAAAAATTATGCAGACCTTTCTTTTGCAGTAGCATGGCTGGGAATTTATGCGAACCAGTGGTGGGCCAAAGTATGGCTGGCCTTCAAGGCAAGGAGGCCATGGACGGTTCGGACATAGTATGTAGAAAAGGGGTCTTGTTGCGGACTCAAGCTGCTCTTGTGGTGCAAGCCACCAGTCAGCCACATCATCAATGGATGTAGTCCCTTCAAATGCACTGGTAACTTACAGGAACTTGACAAAACTACTATGGACTGGCTCCACACCTCAGTCTGTCCAACCTGATTGAAAAATCATACGATATAATAATCACTGATAAATCAATTGTGCTACCCTACTCCCCCCAAAAAATACACATACTCTTTATAAAACAAAATTTTAAAAAGGGGAAATTTGCGGCAACCCAGTTATAGATTGTGTGATATTCGAGGTCACCACAGTAAATGGTGGCCAATGTTTGTAAACAAAAGAAAGGTCTATTTGTTTTTTTATTTATGATCTCTGGTCACACTACAATTCAATTGTGGCTGACCATCCCTACTGCGAGAGGGGCACATCCCATTGATGACTGGTATTTTTTTGTTTACTTTTGCCCTTCCCTGGACAGTGCCAGCTCACAGATATTTATGTCCAAAGTTTTTAAATAATACACATGTAAGTTTAAGGGCCATGTCACACGGGGCAATTTTTACTGGCAACTTGGAGGCAACCAACTGCACTGCATGCAAACGAAACACTTCGGTAGCACAGGAGTTACTTCTCTAGTGATATCTTACAATCCTCAAGAAAATCATATGAACATTCGAATGTGAATGCCTTTTCTTCTTGGAGATTGCCTGGAACTGGCTGCCTGTAAATTGCCTCGTGTGACATGGCCCTAAAACACTATCTGACCATTCAATGTTGTATAACATGACATTACCACTTTACATAACTTGTGTAATGATGTCAGTTTTTTTGAAACAGACAGAGAACATTGCCAAAACTCTTAACTGTTTTGTTTTGATGTGTTTTGTGGCAGGGACCCGTTCATTCTGTTTTCAGGGGGATTACCGTATGACAAAGCTAACAGCACACCCAGTATTACCATCATGCAGGGCAAGACAACCACCGTGCTAGAAATGGAACATACCGTCATTGACTTCCTCTGTCTGTGTGACAACCCCTGGCCTAGCAGTAAGTTTGTTGACTATATTTTAAAAAAGAGTTTCAAATGACTCATTTCCGCCCTCTGGTGTTTTTAATAATCATACCGGGCAACCAACCTGTAAAAATGTTGTCATGCTAGATGGTCACGTTAATAATAATAGTAATAATAATAATAATAATAGTGTACATTTATAATGTGCCGTGTTTGTCGTAAATGACACTCCTGGTGCCAAATGATCAAATCTGGTGGAGTTTGTTACGAATGATTTTATGAGACGAAGCAACCATAATACAACGCCTTGAAAGGGACACAAGGTGAGGTGGCGCATATTGCTGCCAGACCATGCCAGAAACACCGGGGCAAACCCCTTCTCTTTACGATAAGTGTACTGGGTTCTTTTACGTGCATTACACAACACACGGGACCTGCTGCTTTACGTCCCATCTGAAGGACGTTGTAATAATGGTTAAGTGTCTTGCTTAAGGACACAAGTGTCATGACCGGGACTCGACCCCAAACTCTGCTGATCAGAAACACCAGAGCTTGAGTCCGCTCGGCCACGACACGCCACAAACAAAAACAAATCACCCCAAAACTGTTGATGTTTTGTGAGGGATTTTGTGCATGTTTGTATGTGCCTATGTTGATTGTAGCAATCGAAATGTGGAGTGTCGTGGCCGAGTGGTCAAGTCCGCCGAACTTAAGTTATGTAGTTTATAGAATGTGGGTTTGAATCCCGGCCTGGCCAGTCGTGAGGTTTTGTGTCCTTGAGCAAGACACATTATCATAATTGCTATGTCTTTCGGATGGGATATGAAGGTCTCATGTACTAGGATGGGTAGTGCACGTAAAAGAACCCAGAACACTTATCATGGAAGAGTAGGGGTTTACCCCAGTGTTTCTGGTTCAGAAAGCAAGCATCCTTATCTACAAGTTTTCTCAGGCTACTGAGCTAAAGCTGATTAAGTTCGCTTTTGAGACATCCTTGGTTTCATTACCAGAAATTATACTAATAACAATCAAAGTAAGCATTGTTGCTACCGAGGTCTTGACATGCTATTTTTCTTGACTGTGTTTCTGTGAAGGATTGGTATGTTATGATCACTGAGCTTTCAGATTGAAACAAATCAAATTGCCACCCCCCACCTCCCCATCAGATGCCAATCCTGTACTCTGTCTTAAAACGGTTTGAATTTTATCATTGGAACCCTAAAAAGCTGCGTTTGCATTGGACTTTTGGGTCTGCTAACGTACACAGGGCTGGTAATTTAACTTACCGGCCCGATGAGTTACCAGCCTGTACATGTAGTTACCTGTTTGCATTTGCAATCGGCGGGTAGGTTGGGGGTGCAAAGGTCTTCAGCATAGAGTTAACCAATTTATTTGTCAAGGAGAAATTCACAGGGAACCAGTCGCAAAAATGTGTGCATTGCGTTGTACTTGGTTGGGCCGGTAACCCATTTCATACTCTGCGAGATTTGCGTATTCTATGCGTGCTTACTAGTGTTTTTGAAACTAGTCCGTGGATTCACGGATTATCCTGATGGTAAGTGGTGACGTGTTGGAGCCGGACGTGCACTGTAACGAATGTTCATGTATGTGTGTGTATACCAAAGATAATAGAGCGCTGTTGGCGCAAGATGGGGGAACTCTGGCTGAAATATGAAATCTCACTGGATGCCATTTCGGCTAGTGGCTCTATTGATACAACACTGAATACGTGTGGACCAGTGTAGACAATGACAATTGCTATCAATGGGAAACACAGGCATTCACTTGCCGAAATGGTGCCCATGCGTATTTCACTTTCCAACAGTAGATAAAGGCCCAGTTCCCCATCTTGCGCCTACGGCGCTCTATAAAATCTTTGGTGTGTACCATTCATTCACATTGCACTTCCCGTTCCAAGAGTTCATCACTTACCAACGGAACATTTTGTTTCATCGCGATTTATGAATGATCAGTTTGCACAATGATGTTTTACACAATATGTAAACCTCAACCTTAACCCTTACACTAAAAAAAAACCCTGTTATTATGGTTATATGAAGATTATGATACTGTAGTTAATTATCATCTGAGTCTCTCTGGAATACCCTCAAAGATTTGTGTAACTGTAATGAGAATGGGGGGGGGTTGGGTTGGGGAGTCGAGGTGACGGCAGTGAAGGTCTTGAGATTAACTTCCTATCCTCTCAGATGCTCCTTAATCCAAAGGCTTTAACCTTCACCGGTGTTTGCCGAGTAAATTCATCTCCAATCTGATCCAATTAGCCACCATTTCCGTCATCTATAAACCCCGCGATGGCTGTGGAGGCTTGGTGCATTGTTGGCCCACTTCCAAGAACATCGGGGGTGAACTGTCAAGAGCTGCTACCTGGTTTATCGGTTACAATTTGATTTTCTTGCTGAGATGAGGCAGCGTTAGCCAGCATGATCCAATAAAAGCTGAAGCCATTAATGCCTTGATTGCTGACTTGAATAGAATGGGTCTGGGCCTTGGGGGCTCTGTAGCGCTAATAATTGTTGCTTTGGTTTGAGGAAGATTCGTCATTCTGCATTCGCTCTACATACATGAGTAATTCCACAGTTACTTGTGTTGCAATAAACAGACGAATTAGAAATCTGAAGGGTTTTAGTGACTCAATACATGTTGAGAATTGCTGTTTGCAGGGATGAGAAATCTCAGACTTTTGAGGAAAAAAAGGTAGCAGCTATTTCCTTCAGATACAACAAAATCCTGCTCTCTGATCTACTTCTCTAGTGCCGAGGATACTGTTCCCATAAGCTCCTTGCAATCTATAACTTCAGGGTTTACCAAAAGGTGGTGATGCCATCATTTAAACATGCCTGCCTAAATTTGGAGCCAAGTTTTGGACCCTTTTTTCCCAGCAACGACTCTCAAACTTGTATTTGTAGTACAACATTAAGAAAATCATGGCACAATTTCATTGCACTGCTTGCTGCTCTGCGTTTGCACCCATAGAAGTATGCATGTTACAGGGCGCCATAAGCGCATAATTTTTTTTGTTCAGCAGCGCTCAGGATTTGTAGTTTTTGTAGTCAGTGTAACGGCGGTCACCGTGTGGAATTGCCCAAGCCATTTGAAGTGGGTGTAGGATATAATGTGTATTCTTTCTTTTGTTGATTCCCACTAATAAACACTTGCTTATCATTGCACATGATGACACACGCGATAAGCCGTACATGTCAGCTAACATGGCTGCCTATCATAGGTCATAGTCATTATGCGGGAAAACATGTGTAATGCAATGGAAAGCTAGGTAATACATGGGCTATACTATTGTTGTGTTGGAACTACCTTATCTGCAACGTACACAGTACATTGAGACTGAACTGTCTCAGACCTAAATGTGTCTGATGTCATCAGTCCCATAGAGATATGCACAACAGCGCCCTCAATGAGGTCAAAACGGCCTTAAGTTTACTGTAGGAAAACGGCTGTGCATACCCTCTATACATGTATGCTTTGAAATTAATCTGTTTCTTTATTTCTAGTTTATTATTATTGTTATTGATTTGACCTCAACAATACGAACAGTGATACAAAAATAGAGCAACAATTAATACACAACTAGCCATTTCTTTGTACAAACTGAGTAACTTTACATGCACACATGCTGTAGTTGTTTTAGGTTAATCTATTGATGATCTCGGGCAGTGCCTTTGAAAGTAGTCAGCGTATTCTCTTTATTCGCTCTTAACTCCTACATAGAGGATATTTTGCTTGTCTTTAATATTCCAACATAAAGTACTCCATAGTTAGTCTCATAAATAGTGCCAATACTATGGACTCCGTTCAATTATTGGACCCATGATAACGACCACCCAGGGCCCTCGATGTGTTTTCAACTAAACCAGCCTTTTTTTTTTGGGGGGGGCCCTAAATTTCCCCCCAAATGTTCACTTCCTCATTTCATAATTGTGGCAGATGAAAGTAGGGAAAACACATCAGAACGCGCTTGCAGATTCTCCATGAAATTACATGACAACGAGTCAATGGAGCAACTTTATACATTCCTCGCCACATTATATGAAATGACTGAGTGAACATTGTGGGCAAAACCTAGACATACAGAAAACCCATGGATGGCCCTGGGCCACGAATGCAGTAGGGCAACGAATCGGCGGGAGTGTGTAGAGTATTGGGACGATATATATATATAGGGCCACTCAATATAGAAGCAGCACAGCTGGCCATGAAGAGCAATCGTGAAAAACTGAGCTGTCAAAGCCATAACTAAGACATGATGTCTGCGGTAAATTACGGCTGGTGTCTGGCACAGCTCACTTACTGCAAAGGGATGGCAGGCCTGGTGCTTCACGGAGGCTGTGGAGGCAATTGCCTCCGTTGCCCCTAGTCACTGCCTCGGTGCCCCTTGAAATGTTCCAGTGCAAATGTACATTTCCCTCCTAGACGTACCCTTTATCGAGAAGAAAATGCCTTGGTGCCCTTGCCCTTTCAAGAACGAAGCAATCAGGCCAGTGATGGCGTAGGAAGTTCAGGTTCAGCTGAGATCAGCTTTTCTTGGGAGAATTTAAAATGTCACACGTACCCTGGAGGGATATTTAAGTGTTGTCCTCCTCATCTGTCTCTCCCACTAGTTGACACAGTTTTTCATGCACTGGTATTCTGTCACTGGTGTGCAGTGTGTAGTGACCGAGTGGTGTAGCAGCACATCAGACTCATCCTCTTAACCTACTTTCTGAAAATGGTGCTTAGCAAAACAATTTGCTAAGCAAAAATTTGGAGGGAACCAGTCACAACAGTAGACGTTACATGGTATTTTGCTGGTACATGTGGCCTGTTTCTGTTAAGTAAGATTTTTCTTTGCTAAGCAGTTTCTTGTGCTGAACAGCTTGATGAAATTTGAGTCTGGTGGCTGAGCCATCCGAGTGTGGGTTTGAATCTCAGTCATGATTTCTGGTTCCATGAGCAAGACTTGCTATAATTACACCTCAGGAGTAAATTTGTACCTGCGAGGGCGGAGATAATTGATGTGAATGATTAGAACCTGTGTGCCCATTCGGCAGCCAGTGCCGCATACTCCATAGGAGTTGAGATATGTTTTCAGGAATGCATATAAAGAAGCACTGTATACTTGTGAGTCCTGTTTCGTGAGTCCTGTAAAAAAAATTTTTTTTAAATCTACTGGCAAATTACTCGGGTGGGATTCAAACCCACAAGCTTTGCCATTCTAGAGCAGATGTCTCACCACTAGACCACCAAGTTTGCCCGATAGCTAGATGCAGTTCAAATCCTATATTTCAGCAGCGGGCGCCACAACGATTTCAAAGGTTTGGTGAATTACTTAGTATTGATGATTTGATTTTACACCTTACAGTTAATATACAATAGTTCTGTTGAGAAAAATCATTTTGTGCCTTCCTGTATAAATTTACATGATTTATTTTCTTTAAAAATAATAGTCTTTAGGAACACTCACAAAAATAGGTCACTTGCTGACATGGCTGGATTCCTTCTCTGACGTCACATGCATTACATAATTTATATTCATGATTGATTTTTGAAAAGAAAGAACACATATTTGTCATTCCTTTGGCAGACCCCGTCCAGAAACGATTGTCCTCTGGAGTAGCTCATGAATAAATTCTGTAATGATGATGTCACAGAAGGAATCCAGCCATGTCAGCAAGTGACCTATTTTTTGTGGGCGTTCCTAAAGACCATTATTTTTAAAGAAAATAAATCATGTAAAAATAAACTGGAAGGCACAAAGCAAAAAAAATTCCAACTGAATTATTGTATGATAATTATTAGGTGTAAATTAAAAACATCAATACTTAGTAATTCGCCAAACCTTTAATAGATGATAAATTTGCATCGGGAATATTATTTGTGTTTTACCCATTCATGTGTTAAGGCACTGTATACTCAGTACTTTCTCGAGTCAGGTAGGGTAGTAATAGACCGCTCCGGCCTGTCAATCAAACTGTGCGCATTGACCAATTGGATCACGCCATTGGGTCATGTGACCTCGGGTCAAACTCGGTCACACGTGCCTCGTAAACGTACATAAACTAATGTGTGTGGGCGGGGCTTATTGCCTATGCCGGAACGGTCTATAGTAAAGCAGTGATTTGAAGAGTGCCTCAATGCCTGTTGCTCTTAGATAAACGCTATTTCTTGTGTTACAGATCCCCAGGAGCCATATGCAGTGGTGGTGTTACTGGAGAGTGATCTAGTGGTTGTTGATCTCACATCACAAGGGTAAGCTTAATCTTGCCTTTGTCTACACTCACAGTTACAAAGCACTGTATTGACCGAATGGTTAATCTTGGTTGGGTCATTTTGGTTCCTGCACGTAATTTGACGGATATGTATGTTGGAGTAACCATGTATTAAAAAAAAAAACTCATTTTAAAAAAAGTGATAAATGACAAGAACGAATACGTCATACAATTGACTAAATGTGGAAATACATGTATATTGCCTTGGTTTGATTTTGCAGTACACCAGGCAGGTATTTTCATTATTTTTAAATACTCATTCTGTATTTCTCCTCCTCTCCTTTATTGTCTTTGTGTATTTTTATGCTTCTTGGTGTGATTTGTCGTTTTCATGGTTTTTACATCCTTTGTTAAAGTCCCAGCTCAACATTGCTAAGAAGAAAAACATAAATATTCACAGATTTACATAAACCTTGCATGGTACGAAGATAATGATGGTACATAAACTTTCCTTGAAAGATTTCTGCCTGAAGTGTTATCATTTCTAAATAATAAATGAAATAAGATCCATTGAGAGGAAAGCTCTGCCTACAGGAATGCCTACAAAAATACTGAAAGCATTTTACTGTTTTCTCGCAAATGAAACAACTACATGTAAATGAGCTGACATTTTCACAGGTTGGTCTTATTACATGTATCTTGATTTGTGCAACGAACGGAAGCATTTACAGTCAGTTTATCAATGGTAAGCTGGGGATTTCAGCACTCTGAGGTCAGTTTTCTGTCAGAGAGCGCGATATAAAAATCTGTTATTATTTATTAGTGTTATTATTATTGATTGTGTCTTATCAGTTATCCATGTTTTGAGAATCCATACCCAATGGATCTACATGAATCTCCCGTAACATGTGTGCAGTACTACGCTGACTGCCCATCCGATCTTATACCACATCTGTATTCAGCTGGAGCTAATAGTCTCAATCGCAAGAAACAACTCTACAGTAAAAAGGTAAGACATGAAACAGTGGGCAACCATTGATAACTGGGCCGCGTTCAGCTTGCGTGTACATTTACGCAAACATTTACGTAAAAATTTTGTGTGTGGTTTTTTTTTTTGCCCATAAACCGACGTGTGTTAAGCACTGTATACTCAGTATTTTTCCGAGTCCTGTGAAAAAACTCACAGGCATATTCCTCGGGTGGGATTTGAACCCCTGCCATTCTAGAGCAGATGTCTTACCAACTAGACTACGGAAACTGCCTGGCAGCTCGAGGCAGTTTGAATCCTATTAGCAGCGGGTACCGCAACCATTATTATAGATGTTAATTTTTGCATCGGGGACTTGTGAAAGTATTGTGTATACAGTGCTTAGCACACATCTGTGTATGGGCAAAAACACAAATAATATTCTTCTCCCCGATGCAGAAATTAACGTCTTTATATTTACGCAAACGTTAGCGGAACCGATTATGTGAGAGCAAAACTGACAAGACCGATGTCAATATGGCAACCCATAGTCAAGTCATTTTCTTTAAATTTCACAGTTCATAACTGAAAAAGAAACTTCACTCAAACTACTTCATGATACCCACCACTGAAAAACAACTGTAAGTGTTTTTGTGACAACGATTTTGGAGCACAAAACACGTAATGTCATGAAGCCTGTAAAAGAAGCACAAAAAATAGCTAAGCACAGAAATACTTGCTTGGCAGGAATTGTTTACCAGCCTAAACATAAAGTTTAGGTGTTGCAACTGGTACCCCAGTAGCAGAACATTTTTCTAAGCAGTATTTTCTGGCTTAGGGTAACGAAGTTGGGGCTGATCAAATGTATTTTATCTGCAGGTGGTGGGTGCTGCAATGTCAGTGGGACAAGACATTGTAAGTTATTTGTGCATTTATTTGACATACAATGTACACAATTTCGTGTGCATCATCTGCAATATGACATGTCTTTTTGTTTCATTTCCTCTCCTAGAACTGGCCGGTGAAAGGCGGAGGATGGGGAAGTGGGGGAAGCAGCGAGCAGGAAATTGTCATCACTGGGTAAAAATCTTCTCTTTCCATCACATAACTGTTCATACCTTGACAAGGCAGTTAGTTGTCTCTGTCGGATCATACTTAAGTCATTGGCCGTATGACCATTACTAAAGCCTTACCAGGCCTTGCGCTGTAGCTTTTTGTAAAGTAGCCCAAGGGGCTAGTAAACTGTGCATTTTACTTGCCCCCACATAAATGATCAGGATACCAGACACAGATTGTACATGTCGAATGGTATTTTTTCGCTGGTTTCCGTAAGCATAACTTTGAGGGACTAGAACCCTCACTCTACTTATCAGAAACACCACAGCTTGAGTCCAGTAACCTTGAACTTACTCAGCCACACCACACCACATCACACCACGCCCCTCCAATTAATCAGTGATTGTGTGTAATTTGACTGTACGCCTCACACACAAACCTCCATTCATATTATTAGTGTGTTTATTCCTCAAGCAAGTAATCCAACCCTTTTACATGATCTGAATGTAGACGGACTGTAGAAACAAGTTTCATTTTACAATTGATATATCTTTTTTTTGAACAGGCATGCAGATGGTACAATCAAATTCTGGGATGCATCTCGAGGTAAGTGATTCTTCTTATCTTGTCTTGTAATGGTAAATCAGTTCAACAGGCATGTGTCACAGCAAACCTCTTGTGAAATATTTGGTAGCAAGCTTGCTGGGTAATATTGACCAGCTAACTGTAATGTAATGTTGATTTAGCAAACTAGCTAAGCAAGATTGACTAGCTAGCTATAATGTAATGCTGACTTTGCAAGCACACTAAGCAAGATCGACTAGCTAACTGTTATGTAATAATGGCTTAGCAAGCTTGGTAAGCAAGATCAACTAGCAAGCTGTTATGTAATGTTGACTTAGCAAGCTAGTTATATTCAAGATTGGCTAGCTAGAATGTTGAGTTAGCAAGCATGCTAAGCAAGACGGACTACATGTATCTAACTGTAATGTAGTGTTGACTTAGCAAGCTTGCTAAGCAAGATTGACTAGCTAACTGTAATGTAATGTTGACTTAGCAAGCCAGCTAAGCAAGATTGACTAGCTAACTGTAATGTAATGTTGAGTTAGCAAGCATGCTAAGCAAGATCGACTAGCTAACTGTAATGTAATGTTGACTTAGCAAGCCAGCTAAGCAAGATTGACTAGCAAGCTGTGATGGCATGTTGACTTTCATAGCAAGCTGTTACAGTGATGTTGACTAGGCAAGTTTATCAAGCTAGTTTTGGCGTTAATCAGCATCATTCATTCTCTTACAGAAACACAAAAATTTGAAATACAGCCAGAGTTGAACATGCTGTCTGTTGCATTTTAAAAAACTCACCTATAGTAATCATTGTCTCTGTGTATTTTCTACAGTCATGTTACAAGTACTGTACAAGCTGAAGACTGCAAAAGTGTTTGAGAAGAAGAAGCAAGCTCGTAGTTTAGACGGCGACGAGGAACCCTTTGCTATTCAGATGGTTAAACTATGTCAAGAAAGCAGGCTCCTAGCTGTGGCAGGAGCAAGTGGTCATGTTATATTGTACAGGTTCAGTAGATTGGAAGTCACTACAGAGTTATCGGTGAGACTTTCTATTAACCGTTGCCGTCCGTATTCCATCAAACTCCAACAGCAGGTTGTGTTGGATTTTGTTGGACTGAGGACTGCATGAGTAAACTGATCATGCTTTACATGGGTTCAGGCATACCACCATAATCAGAGTACCACAGTTTGGGTGTTGAATTACCCATATGGTGTTGGAATTTGTTAGAGTGGGGAAGGATCCTAGTAAATCACTCTATGGAGTTAAGGTTAAGTGTGTTTTGTATAGGTTATACAGGCATAATAGTCTTCCTGTGAGTTGTGTTTGTTTTGCCCCTAGATAACCAGTTAGATTGATATTAAAATGGTTGCGTGGTTTGTGTGCATTGCCATTTTTACTGGTATTTTGTACTTTTAACCCCTTCAACTCAGGTCCATACGAAATTGATCGGCCGTGATCAATTTTTATTCACACTGTTATTGTAACAAATTTCCGTTAGTAATATTCATCTCAAGAATAAACTATTGCTAGTAAACTTGCGAGTGGTCTCGACGATCAGAGTATACTGATCGAAACGTCGAGACCACTCCGGCTCCTTTCAGAGCCAACACTCCTCACAAAAGAGATTTAGACACATGGTTGTATCCGCAAGTTTACTAGCAATAGTTTATTCTTAGTCTCCTACACCATGCAAAGCTTCAAACATCACTTAATGCTCATCTTGAAGTTGGTTTTATATCACATTCATTTGCTTTTGTTGCCCCTGGCCCATCTGGTAGTTTTGACTAGTCTTCCATTGGAAAACACTGGGCAAAGAAAAGGGACTAATCCAAGAATGTGTTGTTCACAGGTTCTGGAGATTGCTATTGTGTATGAGCCAGAAGAACCAGACACCCCTGAGGCTGAGACTCCGCCCCCTCCTCCACCCACCCCACTCAAGCGCAACACTAGTACAGTCAGTGCCAGCTCTGTAGCTAGTGCAATGAGTGCTCCTGCTCCTGTCACGCAAACATCGTCTGGTGGAGCAGGCAGTGGACAAGGCAGTGGTAACCAGGTGACGAGTACCAGCTCAGGAGACGGAATAAGAGACAACGTTCCCAATCTAAGGGTAGGAAATACTCTTTTTGTTTCCAGTAAGACATGACTTTTTCGGCTTGAGGTGACCAATCCACAAAGCTCTGTTTGTAATACAATGACCAATCACAATACTCGAAAGTTTGACAAAAATGAAAACAAACTACTGCTGCTTTAAGATAGCTGTATTGCAGATTGTGTGTACTGTGCGGTGTGCTGGCTTGATGATTGAAGGGCGAAGATGTATTTGGTCAAAACCCAGCAGTCGATTTCACGAAACCTGGAGCCTTGCATGTGGATTGGGTTTTCAGGCCCTACCTGATTGCAAGGGTTTTCCCCAGTGGGGTTTTCCTCCCACATCTAAAACTGGACATTTCTTCTTGTTTCCTATTCTTCCTGTTATTAGTGCCAATTGTGCTGTTGGATGTGTAATAACAAAACAAAATGATTGCAAAATGAGCTTAATTGGTTTAGGTCTTTCGATGCATCTCCTTGTATTCCCAGCTCCGTAGTTTGATTGTTACTATACCATTATTCCCGCTATGCTGTAGGTGAAAGGTGGACCCCATAAGCGGTCAGCAGGTTTCCAGGCTGATCTGTGCTGTCAGCTTGTATGGGTCGATGGAGAAGCTCCAGCTACTATCACTACTGTGGAAATCAACTCATGTTATGGACTGTAAGTACATACCAAGTACATGGTTCACTAAGGGAATAAAAGAATGGGTGACGAGGTCTTAAACGGCAGGTTAAGACTGGCAGGGTCGTGGTGTGCGATAAAGGACCGAGCCGAAGAAAACGAGGTCCTTAATGGCATGACCTTGTCCCTGCAAGGTCTTAAACAGCAAGGTCTTAACCGGCTTTTAAAGACCAAGTCACTACTCTTTTATTCCCGTTCACAAATACCTCTTTATGTTTAAAAGCATAATGATTGTAGGAAAATCTGTAAAATCTCTCTTTTTTTTTACACTTTCAATCCCTGTCCTCGGGCTCCGTTTCGTCAGGCGTCGCATGCTACACTCAGTGGTTGTGTGTACGCCTGCGCTCAAAGTAGACTTTTCATTGAGATTGATATTATCCGCGTAAGCTTGCGTGCCAATACACGTATGGCTATGAGCTCCGAACATGCCTTAGCAAACCCGTCTTAAACAATCAGAATGCATGAACTCTCCAAGGTATTTACGAAAGAACCCTTAATACATGCGATGTCAATTCCCTCCAATATCCCCCTTTCCTATGTCACTTCACACCAACATATTTGGACTTTGATAAGATTGGAATGCCTGAACCAGTGATAATCTCAGTCCTTTATTTTGGCATAGAGGATATAGAAGGTGTTGGGGTGGTGAGAATTAATGAAACACATGCTTTTATTTATATCTTATCAAACATGCAGTGTATTTTGGTTGATTGCTAATCATGCTGAAACATAATTCTTGTTTATACTAAAAACCTACAAGGAATTAGTTAGCATTAACAGTTTGTTAACAACTATTCTCCAACCGTTTCAAAATGCATTATCTGCATCTGCTATAGATTATTCTTGTGCCCAAACTTATGTGAGACTTGTTTCTTAGTTTACTGATAGTAATGGATTTACTTGGTAAGTATGCTGCCACCCGCCGACCCCAAAAGTCTTCCATCTTGACGACGACCTTGTCAGATATCTTTGTAACATCTCTTTCGTGTTGTCTATAGCCTTGCCTTTGGTACTGTGTCTGGCCTGGTCATTGTGGACTACCTTCAGAAGACGTGTCTACTCAACATGGGAACCCCAGACCTGTATGGCTCAGCAGACCCCTACACGAGAACCCCAAGGTCGCCCAAGAAGAGTAAGCCACAGGGTCTGGGGGATATTGTGGAACAATACATGGCTGATCCTGAGAGATGTAAATCACCTACAAGTAGCGCTGGTGAACAGGTGGGTCAAAGATGTAGAATTATTGACTAGAGTGTAGCGTTTGGTGGACAGGTTGGTCATAGTGGTAGAACTATTGACCTGAGTGTAGCACTGGTGAATGGGTTGGTCATAATTCTAGAACTATTGACCCGAATGTAGCATTGGTAAACGAGTTGGTCATAAACGTAGAACTATTGACCCAAGTGTAGCATTGATGAACAGATGGGTCAAAGATGTAGAGTTATTGACTAGAGTGTATCATTGGTGAACAGGTTGGTCATAATCATAGAACTATTGACCCGAGTGTAGCATTGGTGAACAGGTTGGTCATAATCGTAGAACTATTGACCCGAGTGTAGCATAGGTAAACAGGTTGGTCATAATCGTAGAACTATTGACTAGAGTGTAGCATAGGTAAACAGGTTGGTCATAATCGTAGAACTATTGACTAGAGTGTAGCATAGGTAAACAGGTTGGTCATAATCGTAGAACTATTGACTAGAGTGTAGCATAGGTAAACAGGTTGGTCATAATCGTAGAACTATTGACCCGAGTGTAGCATAGGTGAACAGGTTGGTCATAATCGTAGAACTATTGACTAGAGTGTAGCATAGGTAAACAGGTTGGTCATAATCGTAGAACTATTGACTAGAGTGTAGCATAGGTAAACAGGTTGGTCATAATCGTAGAACTATTGACTAGAGTGTAGCATAGGTAAACAGGTTGGTCATAATCGTAGAACTATTGACTAGAGTGTAGCATAGGTAAACAGGTTGGTCATAATCGTAGAACTATTGACCCGAGTGTAGCATAGGTGAACAGGTTGGTCATAATCGTAGAACTATTGACTAGAGTGTAGCATAGGTAAACAGGTTGGTCATAATCGTAGAACTGTTGACTAGAGTGTAGCATAGGTAAACAGGTTGGTCATAATCGTAGAACTATTGACTAGAGTGTAGCATAGGTAAACAGGTTGGTCATAATCGTAGAACTATTGACCCGAGTGTAGCAAAGGTGAACAGGTTGGTCATAATCGTAGAACTATTGACAAGAGTGTAGCATAGGTAAACAGGTTGGTCATAATTCTAGAACTGTTGACTCGAGTGTCTATTCTTTGCTGTCCTCTTCAAGTTCAGTGTCCCTCACTTTCATACATACTTATTGCTAGTTAACCTATTTTCTCTTTGTGGTCTCTTGAGATCATTCAAATCTTTTTTCCTCCCAACAACTTTTAAGGGCCTCGTAGGACATGACAACTTTCACAGGCAACTCTAAGGCTCTGCATTTAAAAGGAACACTTCGGTTCCACAAGTGGCATTTTTCTAATAGTTCAGTCTTAGAGGAAACTATATGGAAGTTTAAATGTTCTTTCTTCTGTTAGATTGCCTGGAACTGGTTGCCTGTTTGCCTGTTACTTTGTGTGACATGACCCTAATACCAGTTGATGCTTTTTTTTCTTTTGTCGTTTGCAACTACATGTGTGATATTCAAGTGTAATGTGATTGTATCTTACTGTTGCAGCAGAACGGTGTCTGTGTGAGTCCCACCAGCAGCAACAACGCTCGTAAACAGGGCCGCAATAACCACGACCCAGCCCAGCTCAAACGCAGTAAGTCACAGGGCTCCCGCAAGCTCATCTCCTGCAAGGCGCAGTCCGTTTGCTCCGAGTCAGGCAACGGCGGCCCGGGGGAAGGTACTGACTTCAACTCTATGGTGGACTCCTGCCTCAGTCTATTTGCCTTTTGCTTTTTTTTTTTTTAGCACTGTCCCTGAGTAGTTTTGTTGTGGTATAATTTGACTAGATGAGTGTCCCAGTGGTAGACACTGTGTGATGTAGCTCAGTTATAGAGTGGTTGTATTAGTTGATGTAATTGCATTTTTATATTTTGCTGTGTGAGAGCTGCTTACGATTGTTGGATTTATCAGACTTTTGAGTTCCATTCAGCTGTATCATGTTGTCCCGCTTTGTTTCTTTCATTCCTTTTTTTTTTTCTACTTTCTAAGACTCTTTGATTTCATGCAAATGCCTTTTAAAACGTTATTTTGATAAAATTTCTGGAAGACATCAGGCTAATTAGCTGCGACTTTTCTATTCCTGGCTATCCATTGGTTCGTCTACTGTTCTTAATCTCTTGATCTCTATCGTCTATCTGAGATTATCTGCTAATCTATCATCTATTGTATTTCTGAAATCATCTATTAACCCAGTGTCTGTCAGTGATTATCTTTTAATCTGTGTTTCTGTTTGTGATCATCTGTTAATCTTATTTCTATCTGAGATCATTTGTTAATCCATCATCTATTGTGCATTTCGGATCATTTGTTAATCTATTGTCTTTCGTGTATTTTGGATCATTTGTTAATCCTTTGTCTATTGTGTATTTTGGATCATTTGTTAATCCATTGTCTATTGTGTATTTCAAATCATTTGTTGGTCCATCGACTATTGTGTATTTTGGAATATTTGTTAATCCATAGTCTGTTGTGTAAATGTATCTGTGACCATTTGCTCGTCAGACATTCAAGTTTATCTGTTTTCTTTTCGAGGATTACCCAGCTGATCCATATTGCCTCGCTTTGATCCTCTATTAATCCATTATATCTTGTCATGCTGTAGTGTTTATAATCACTCACCTCTCATAGATCTGTAATCATCAGTTGTTCCATTATCTATTGTTCTTTGTGTTTGTCCATCATCCATCATTTGTCTTACCCCCATATTCTTTTAGTCCGTTCCCATTCCCATCCCATCTCGTCCCTTCTAGCAATCTTGATATGTCAAAATATCCAGATGTCTTAATCTTTGTGTTTTCTTTATCTGTACCTTCAAACTCATATAAGTGTGGTAAGTCCAACAACCTTCAGCCAATCCAGCATGATGCAGTTACCAGTGATATCAGATTGAGTATCAAGACGGGGGACCAGCCATTCCATGCATTCGCAGTAATGTAGTCAGTGTCGGCCATTTTGTTTTGGTGTTGAACAGACACGCTTAAAACGTAGTAGGTTTTCCGTTCAGTCTAGACGGCTTCCAGCACACTTTCTATGAAGTCCTTTGTTCTATTTAGCACCTCGTGTTGTTGTTTACAAGAGTAACTTAGAAATCAACAACAGCTGTAAATTATTGTTTGATATTGTCATTGTTATAATTTGTTATCTAGTTGAGTTTTAGACTAGATCACTAATCACTTCACTTTCACACGTTATGTTATGCTAGCATCTCACAGTTGTAGAATGTAACAGAAGTATAACATGATTTGAAGGTTAACCCTCCTACTTTTGGTGACAGCTTCCAGTGAGTTGACCAACCATTTGAAAACAGCCAATAGCACGGGTTGTGTATGGTGGCACATTTGTCCACAGAAGTAACTGTGTAAGTGTGTGTAACCTATGCATTCACCATATGGCAGGCTGCCATGGTTTATTTAATCAATCAAAACCACAGTGAATGGTACTAAATGGTCAGACAGTAGGAGGGTTGATGGGCTAATTTTAATTACCTTAGACTTGACAAACCAGCTCCTGACGCCAAGTTCAGGGAAATTTTTTGATTTTCCAATATCAGCGTACACTATAACGTTACCAGTCCTTTGCACAAAAATAAAACCATGTTTTATTTTGTTTACTTTACCTCATGATCTGTACAGCAGAGTGAATCTATTCTAAAGCAATGACACACAGGTGTGACCCTTGTGGGGAATCTCTGGCCTTGATCTTAACCGAGGCCACCGAGGCCATTGTCCTCATGCCCTGTCGAGTTGGCCAGCATGCCCTTCAGAAAAATTGCACTGCCACTACCAACTTGGCCAGCAATGCCCTTGTACAATTTCTCTGATTTGGCCAGCAAAGGCCTGCCCCCGTGTTTCTGAAGATTGAGGCCTGTAGTATTGTACCTGTTTTGTTCAGGTATTTTTTCTTCATGATACGGAGATTCCCCACATGAAGGGTCTTGATGTTTAACTACAGTGCAACTCTTCTGTGCACATTGCCACCTACACATTTATGTTTTTTACTTGCTGTACACTTAAAGTAACTAACAGTTACATTTCTTAAGGTACACATCTTTTTTTTGTTTTTGCACCTAGATGAGTAGATTGAACTGTTGTTACTTGTAAATTCACATATTCTAACAAAAACAAAACAGTTCATTTTTTTGAAATCTCTGCTGCATGTACAGTATACATGTATGTCCACAGTTTAGTTCGTATGGTTGTTGTTTGAGCTCCACAAAACACGAGACCAGACTGTTGTGGCAAAGGGTTGGAGTACTTTAACCAGTGGCCGCCGGGAGTCTTTTATAATTTCTCGTCCTCCTGGCGGGATTATTTTGGCGGAATTGCCGGAGTCATTTTTCTTTGAGAGCTCCGCTGGCACAAAGAAACCGTGAATTGTAAAACATCGGCCGTTACCTACGGCATAGGATTGGTACTAAACGCGGAACCATGGCTTGATTCCGGGTTCACTCTGACTTACCTCCATGGAGCCCAAATCCTCTTTTTGGAACAAATGGACAAAGATTTAGGTTTAGAATTGGGGATTACACAACAACCTCCTCTCAGTTGCCAGAAAACGTTGAAAATATTTGTGTGGGTGAAACGAAGCATTAGGCGGCGTGTGTGTGGTCTGTGCACGCTCAGCAATGGAACGTCCAGGGCGACCTTTGCTCCGGTGTTCCGATTTTACACAATGGCGTCATGTACACTGCTTCCGTTTCCAGGCAGGGGAAACATTTGCGTGTAAGCAGGCCATCCGGCGCCAACTGGTTAAAATACGTAATAACAAAATAATTGGCTTGCAAAAACTTGGAGAGACCTTGTACCTGAGCAGGGAAACTTCAAGAAAAACCGTGACAAAATAAATGGAAAAGAGTGTAAAAGTGATCCATATGCAATCTACCAAGTACTTGAGTAAAGATAACAAATAATAACTCAGATCAAATACAAACATGCATTTGTTAATTAGTTGGAAAAAAAAAAACCCAAAAAAGCAAACATTTTTCTATCTTATTTATTGGCATAGTATGACATAGCTCAATGCATTACTTCAATGGCGCACTTATGTTTTTCAGTGGAATTGTGGAAACATTCAAACAAGAAGTCATAAAATTTTTGCAGCAAGCTCAAATTACACTTTAACTGCTAAATTATACTTTAACTGCTAAAGGCACTTTAACCTATAACCTTCTTTTGTATTGAACTTTCAAGCTTGAAAGCTTTATTTCTTTTGACAATCAAGATTGCAGTGATTATTCTTCCAAAAACAAAACAGAATAAAACTTAATCATGCACATGCCTTCTACAAGTTTGATCATATACCAGTAGCTACCTCAGTCTGCAACATTGGACTGATTGTGTGCAGAGATGAGAATTTTCAGACTTTTTATCCGAATTCAAACCTTTTTTTGATATCTGCCTGGTGAAAAAAGGAGCTGTTAATTTGAAGTTGGGAAGAAATCATGCACTATGATTTACTTCTCTAGTGCTGAGGGTATTATTCCTACAAGCTCCTTGAAATCTTCATCTCATGGGGTTACCAGAAGGTTGACATGTCATCGTTTTAACATAGCCTCGCGTCGCGTGTCGTGGCCGAGTGGTTAGGCCAAGCTCCGGTGGCTGAGTCATCGGAGTGTGGGTTCGAGTCCCGGTCATGACGCTTGTGTCCTTGAGCAAGACACTTAACCATAATTGCTCCGTAAAAGTTGGGGAGGTAGAGCCTTCTGCTCTACCAGCCAGGCTTCTGATGGATGATACCCAAGCCTACATCCTTACGGACTGTAAAGGGGGTTACCCTGTTTCAGCCCCAGGAGTAGGTGGCAACGGCCCCTGGATAAAACAGTTGATTTGTAGCCCACGCCTCGAGTGGCTTACTGGCAACTTCCATGTGTCTGGCAACTTCCATAAAATAAAAAAACCTCCTAAAGTTGGGATTCTAGTTTCAGATCTTTTTTGTCAGCAGGAATAACATCCTGTGTGTGTAACTTCTTTAGCTAGGTAGAGTTTTACAAAACACGCAATGTGTTAACTAAATGGAACATTGGACATTACGAAGTGTGCTGACTATTTTGTTAAGCCGAGTTAGGACACTACGAGACAGGAGAATAGACTCAATAGGTGTAAGTCTTGTTGCATCAAGGAATGGTGCTTGCAAATTGCATTGATAAACTCAACCTGTTAAAATAATCTGCTATGTCTGCCTAATGGAATGAAGCATGATGTAATACTAACCACTCCATACTAAGAAAAAAAATGCCTTGAACCGAAGAATCCTAAAAAAAAATTAAAGAAAAAATACAATAACAAGTAACTTGGACAGCCTTGTAGTGCTGTTCGTGGAGTCCACCTTTAGTATGAATGGTATCTTCCACCTAGTCTGCCTCCTGATTGGTTGGGTTTTTGTTGCCTTGGCTCCTCCCACTTATTCTTGAAATGAATATGTGGTTGGTTTCTATAAGCATGCAGGTTTGTAGGAGTTGACATTGTGAGAGATAAACACAACCTGAATTCAAGATGTTTTGCTGCTGGATTTAGTTCATATCTGCATGAGTTGCATTTGAGTTTAGCCAATGAATGTACTTCAAGTAGACGGCAAGAACCGTTAGCAAGTATCTTGCAATTTGAGTTAGTCTGTTAAAGTGCAAATTATTACTGTTTTTTTTTTTAAATGCATTTTGGTTTATGTGTTTGCATGTTATTGGTGTACATGGTAAGGTGCACCAACAGCATACGGCTGTTAGAACTCCTGTATTTATAAGAACCCATTGACTTATACCCCGATTGGAATCTGTTCTCCCAATGAAGGTATCAATGATCAGGAAATCCCATGGTGAATACTACACTTGGATAACAACAATGGGGGATACAACACTACCTCCTTTGAAACCTACTTTTCCCAATGAGGGTATATTTATAAGTGCAAATGTTGGTATCCTTGGACAACAACACCTATCAAAATGTAAAACAAACCTATTCCAATCAGGATATACTTTACCGATTGGAATGCACCTTTACCCTGATTGGAACCCTCTTTCCCATTTAGGAAACCATTGACAATGACACCTACCAAATAATAAACTATCCTGATCGGGATGTACCTTTACCCTGATTGGATCCCTCTTCCCCAATCAGGAAACCATTGATGAAATGATACCTACCAAATGATAAACTATCCCGATTGGGATGTACCTTTACCCTTGTTGGAACCCTCTTCCCCAATCAGGAAACCATGGGTTGACAATGACACCTACCAAATGATAAGAAGCTATCCCAATCGGGATGTACCTTTACCCTGATTGGATCCCTCTTCCCCAATCGGGAAACCATTGATGGACAATGATACCTCCCAAATGATAATCTATCTCGATTGGGATGTACCTTTGGTATCATCCCTGAAAGGGGATCCTTTTGTGGTCATGATACTTTTATAATATCCCAATTTGGACAAACAGTTACCAGATTGGAATCTTATCTCCAGTAAGGGCACCATTTATGTTCGACAAGTGGATAAATTCTCAATAGAAACAATTCTCAATTCCGCAATAGAAACAAACGGCAGGTCATTTTATATGGAGTGAATTTGTTTACCTGAATGGCAATAATCCTTAGTTAAGATTCATTTTAAATCAAAATTTTATTTCAGCTCATACAATTTATTTACTGACTAAATATTGCAGTGAAGATTTTGTACACAGTAGACCTGAATTGTTGCTTGACTATTTTACATAATTAACAAAACCAGCTGCAGTTTAGCATACATTTCCCTTGCCAACGCTTAGAATTGTTACATGTATGAAATAGAAATGGTGCTAATGGGTTCTCCATTAACAGCAAAAAATATGTGCTTGCAGGTTTTATGATATTGTGCCACAGTTTTGGGCAACAATTGTTTTTTCATCATCTTACATCACTTGTACTAATTGCACTTCAAGCACCCATACACTAATATCACTGTATTGCCTACACACAATGAGAGACTTTGGAATGCTGGGCGGCAACAGGAATACCAGGTAAATTTCCACTGTTGGCGTATTTCAAAGCGTGCGCACATTTCTGAGAGCAATGGATTTACCTGGTGAGTCTGCTGCCACCTAGTGTCCTCAAACGTCTCCCAATGCTACTGCTGACCATGATGATGAAGCATTAGTGGAATTACTGATTGCTAGTTGTGTGACCATTGTGATGGTATGTCTTAGACTAGAAGAAAAAAGGTCATCCTTGTTCCCAGTTTGTAACATCTAAATCATTAGACTGGTACATCTTTCTCCTTGTGACTGTATAATGGACCAGTAGCGGGTAATGAAAATGAGTATATACCTGGCAGACTTCTGCAAGGTATATGCTAATTAGAATTAGCATATAGGGCTACGCAACCCCATAATGCAAATGCAGCGTTTGCACAAAACATGGCGGACACAGAACCTCAGAATCTCCCGCCATGCATACTAATGTTAGTTAAGACGTTCTTGTAACCGTAGCTCGAATCTGGATGTTGAAGGTTGGTTAACTATGTTGGTGTGAAGGGTTACGATACACTCATGTGCTAGTGTCAAACAACAACATACACACTTCGCGAGCATAGCCAACGTCATCTCTAAAAATGAAAAATCATTACTGCAGCCGCGCAATCGAGGGCCAATAAAAAGCGCCACATCGGTGGTAACTACTGGTCTTTAGATACAGTCAGAACGAGAACGATGTAGGGGCCGGGAACCAGTCTACTAAATCATGAAGTAAACCCCTGACTCCCTTATACGGCCATATTGCACTGAAGAGGATGTTGATTTATGAAGCCCATGGGAACAAGGTTGATTGTGCATGCTTGGTACATATATTCCGATGGTTTCACACCAGTCATTGGCAAATTCTCAAATCTCTTATTGCAAACATCATGCTTTTGTGCAGTTCAAATGGATGCATTGAAATGACACTATTTAAACACTGGGTCAGGCGCGATACTTGCACAGTCTATTGAAGACATGTCCATGGGTTGACCTAATTCACCTGGCATCATCACCCATAATAAAACTTGGTTGTGCCACTGTGGGAGTCAGTGACCCTGTGTGTTACCATGTAATGAGCTTTTAATTCAACGCGCACACGTTTACATGCTCGCCATATCTTGACATGCAAAAATGGCAGACCATCCAGGGCTCGAATTTTACACTAGCCCACAGGCCCGAGGCCAGTGATTTTAGCATCGGGCCAGTAAACTCAAGACTGGACAGGTCCGGAAGTCTTGTGTTTTTCAATTGAGTAATAATACCTCACTGTGTAATATCTTGAACAAAAAGAAACATGAGAAATTATGTTCAAAATGTTCACTTTGAATCTTTTGTTGAGTATCAATATAGACTTACCCACAAGACAAATGAGACAAATCTTCTCTTAGTGCTTGTTCAAAAAAAAAACTTCCATTTTAAACTTTGTAGAAAGTTCTTTTTCATTTAGATTCTGGTCTTGTAAAATACATTCTGGTCTGGTAAAACTGTTGAGCTACAAGCCCTGTGGTCTTTTGGAGTTTAACCCCAAATTCGAGCCCTGTCATTGGCAGACAATAATCGCGTATGATGTCAGTGCAATGGGCTTATAGCAATACAACCTCATTTCGAATTTGCCGCTTTCCAGTTTATACTGTCATTTGCTTTCCATTTGCTTGATCGTGGTTTTTTTTTTCAAGCTTTGAAAGAAGTTGCATGATACAGAAGACGGCGTTCGTTGCCAATGATTGGTGTTCAGTTTCTCATTGTCTGCTGTTATCTATTTTTTTTCTTCTTGGTTTGTGTTCCCTTTCGATGTGCCCTTTTCATCCCTTATGTGGCGTTGTGTGTGATGTGGTGGCATGTGATTGGTCAGCTGCAAACAGATCTCCGCCCACCCCTCCTCCCAGTCCAAAGGAGGGGCCTGATGGGGGCAAAGTGGAGCCCCCTAGCACCTCCCACTTCGGTCAGCTGATCAAATATGTCATATCTAGCCTTAGCATGAGTGAGTGCTCCCTTATTGTAGTTTGCTTTCTATTTTCCTCTGTGCATTTTTGTCATGGAGTTCATTGAAATTATTGACTTACATTTTGTTTGTTTTACCATCCATTCAGTTTCTACTTTTTTTTTATTCTCATACTCATTCCCAGATTATAAGCCTAACACCTATCTTTGGGTATAGAAATTGTGAAATTGATGTCTGGATTTCTTTTTTTTTCACTCGTCACTAATTATTAAGTTGGTGGAGTAATTTGGAAGAAAAGATGGTGGAACACACTCAAATGTTCACTGTATTTTTGTCAAGGTTTATAGGTCATGAATAATCATGAGTTGATTATGCCCTTGTGGTCATTGGCCAATCAGATTTTGACTTGTAATACTATAAGCATGATGACTGCATCATTATATGACTATTCATTGGTTTGTGTGTCCATTCATTTAATTTCCGTACTATAGACCCATCAGTTCTTCACGTGCCGTGTAAGTTCATTTGCATTTCATCAATTCCTTTGCACCACAATTCTCTTGGACAAAAATTGCACCATCATTTTTTACTCACAGAGTTGACAGTGAAGTTATTTCAAAAGATTCTTTCCGGCATGTCGATTTCTAGTTGAACGATTTTACATTTCTATTTCCCACTTTCTGTAACAGTTTTAAATGTTGTGATCGTGTCTATACCAATTTTTGTGTGTTCCAGTTTAACAAGGAAGTTGAAACGTACATTGATAACGATTACTGCACCACCAATGCTGATCAATCTAACCAGCTCTAACTCCCAGTCACATCCCAGAATTACACAATTAACAGACTACAGAATTGTTTTCCCAAGATGAAAAAGGACCAAAAAAAAAAAAAAAAAAAAAATGAAATTCACCTTCACAATAAAGTGTGATTAGCTTTCCCGATCACAGGACAATTTAAAGAGCATTGACAGAATACTTACATAAGTAGATTGAAGTAAATTTCTTGTTTGAACATTTCTTATTTTCGCATGACTTTTGCAGTTACTTGTGATATTGGTTTTTCTATATATTTTTTATCTTCTTTGTATGATTTGAGCTGAGAAGTTTAATAGAAGAGCCCCTATGTTTCTTTTTGTGGAAAATACAGATCACATTAACAACTTAATAAATAATATGTTTCTTTTGTGGAAAATATAGATCACATTAACAATTTAATAAGGGATCTTCCAGTAAATTGGGAAAGCATTTTGATCGACGAAAAAAAAAAAACCCCAAAAAACCCCCAAAAACCCAACTACTTTTTGGGGATAATTATTGAAAGAATGAAGTGAAGTAACTTTCGACATCGAAACTGTTTGGGATGTCGATTGGGAATAAACTCGTGGGCACATTTTCATTAGGCTGTTTATGTTTTAAGAAAGTCGATGGATAAAATGATACGTTCTTGAAGCTTAAAGATATAATGGTCTGTGCTCAAGCTGATCTTACTCCTAAGCTGAAATGTTGAATTGCTATTTTTGTAAGATGACCAAAGTTATTAACTTTCAAATATATCTTTCAGATATCGGATGAAAAAAATCCATCATTGAATAATGACAGAGCAACTAATTAAAAAAATGTACCATTGTGTGGACAACAATAGATACATCCGGGATTTTTTAAAATTGTTTTTGAAATGTGGGCGTGTCCTGTGCTAGTCAGGTCATGTTCAAAGAGGATTAGGAGCATTTGCATCAAATTGATCTCAGATGGGTTTGATATGACTTCTTTCAATAGTTAGGAATAGGGGCTCTTAACTCCTCCCTTCCCCATCCACTACCCGACCTTCCTCACCCCGTTTGAATTTTGTCAGATTCAGTTTTTGCAACCTTATTCTACCACCATTTAATTGAAATTTGTTAATATCTCTAATTCATTGTTCCTGTAAAAACAGTTATGGGGAAACTGCACTACTACTAAAGTATATATTTGTTTATTTATGAATGTTTTTTTTTAATTGTTTTTTGTTTGTTTTTATTTTGGCGTTTTCTGTATTTCATTTATTGTTTTCGTTTTGTTTGTTTATTCATTCATTTTAAAAAATTTATTGATTGATTTATTGATTGATTTATTTCACGTGTTTGTTAAATATTTTTGGTATTTATGTATTTATGTGTTTGTTCATTTGTAAATTTATTTATTTGTTATTATTATCCTTATTATAAATTTACTTTTTAACATTTTTTGGGGGGGAGGTGATAACTTAGTTATTTGCTGTCAAATGAGGCGTGCGATGAAACGATCCAAAATATTTTTTTTAAAAGTTGATTTCAATCCTGAAAGTTGGAACAATATTCTGACCAAATTGGGACGACATTATCTTGATAGCTTCAATATCTACAGCTTGACTTGGTACTTTACAGTTGTAAACCAAGTTGTATCACTAAGTAATATGCCCTCTGTGTAGATAACACTGGTTATGAATATTCAGCAAGCTAATTTCAGGTCACTCTAAATTCTTATCATTACTCATCAGCTCTTGGCTCAAGAAACATCTAAGAAAGCCCTACAAAGCGTTCACTTTTTTACGTTTTTAAAATACCATTGCTGAGACCTTGTAATGGACATCAACCAACGTTTACAGAAACACTGCCAATGTAGGCCAGGGAGGCCATCCTTGGTGCCCCTTCAAAAGTTTCCCATAGACTTTAAGATTTTCCAATGGAAGTGCGCTTTGCAAAATGAAAATGGCCTTGCCCTCTCAAAGATGAAATGCCAGGCCTGCAATGTGCAATCGTGGAAGTTGACTTAAACCACGCAACATAAGTCCTGATACTTCATGGAGGCAACAGAGGCAATTGCCTACGTTGCCCCTGGTCATAGCCTTGGTGCCCTTGAAATGTTCCAATAGAAATCTAGTTCCTCATAGAGGTGCCCTTTATCAAGAAGGAAATGCCTTGGTGCCCTTGTCCTTTCAAGAACAAAGCAATCAGGCCTCTAAGATTTGGACTTGCACGTGCACTTATCAGTTAAACCCTACTATAATTAAAAGTGAAATTATGGTATGGGTGTTTGTCTTACGCCGATGTTTGATAATTTGTTTTTTATCGTCGATGCAAGAAATAGATTATTTAAAAACATTTGAAAGTGTTTCATATCTTGTTGTATACATTCTCATCCATAGTCTAAACCTCAGTCATTTTTTTCATTCACCCCCACCCCCCTTCACCGTAGTCCAACCCAGTTTTGTTTTGTCACTTCCAACTCAGATGGGTCATTGATTTTTCATAACTTTTGATTTATCTTCATAATTCAGTGGCAATTTTAAAGCATTTTATTGTCGAATTTCTGAATGTGTTTTTACCGCATGCCGTTGTAATTCATATTTCATAATATATTTTGTAGTTTACTAGAAAATGTCAAAAAATTTCCACACCTTTCAAAACACCCATGTCAGAGGTGTAAACCTCTCTATTTTATCCGATTGGACTTTTTTTTTTTTTTAGCCACCTCCTCATTGGTTCTGTACACAATCAAGGACGTCATCAGTTAATGTCCTCAGTACTAATACTTACACATGCTCAACTTTACACACACACATACACACAACATTCTGTTTGGTTGTATGACAGACTACCGGGTTCGACTAGCCATCGTCGCTTATAAGTAAAGCTGCCAAGCATTACCGCATTGCTTATAAAACGCTCATGATACTATCATGTCATCATAATAGAGCCATCCACTCTTATATGCGAGGCGGATTTAGACTAGCCATGGTCGCTTATAAGTAAGGCTGCCAAGCATTACCGCATTGCTTATAAAGCGCTCATGATACTATCATGTCATCATGATAGCACCATCCACTCTTATAAGCGAGGCGGATTTAGAACGGGTTACTTAGAACCGTGTCATGAACATTTTATAAGTGATGCGGTAATGTTTGACGGCTTTACTTAAAAGCAGATATTGACCGTTCTGGCCTGTCAATCAAACTGTGCACATTGACCAATTGGATCACGCCATTTGGTCATGTGACCTCGTCAAACTCGGTCACACGTGCAGTGTAAACGTACATAAACTATCGTGTGTGGGTGGGGCTTGTTGCCAACGCTGGAACGGTCTATTGTAGAGCGCCGAAGGCACAAGATGGTGAATTCGGGCTGAAATGTGAAATCCCACTGGATACTGTTTCAGCATGTGACTATTTTTGATACAACAATAGATCAGTGTGGATCAGTGCAGACAATGACCATTGCTATCAATGGGAAACAAAACATTCACTTGCCGAAATGGCGCCCAGTTCCCCATCCTGCGCATTCGGCACTCTATAATCTTTGCTTATGAGTGACGATGGCTAGTCAAATTGGATGGACAGAGCCTGCGCACAATCGAAGGTCACTCCATATAAATACAGTGTTATGGATAACTGCCAGCGAATCCACATATTTTACAGGTTATTGGTTGTACTGACAATTTTTCTGGTTGCTATGGTTATTATTAACATGTAAAACTCTTGTAGAGAAGCTAAAAGTGTAATCTGAGAACAGTTAGCAGTTAGTAGGAACTCACACTAACAAAAAAAAAGCATCTTGTTGTTTGTTGACAATCCTGACTGTTGTTATTGCCTTTGTTACATGAAGATCGCAGCGAGGGTTCTTTTACCCGTTCAAGGAGCTCTAGTATGTCCAGCCTTGAGAAGGAGGCTAGGGAAGGGGTGCAGTGCTTGACATTTGCCGAGTCCTACACAAGAAAAACTGGTAAGCCTTGTGTGTTTCTTATACTACTACTACTAACTTATGACTAGTCCTTTAAGTTAGGACTAGTTACTCGTCCTAACTCGAGATAAGACTAGTCCTAGCGCTTTGTGAAATCCACCCCAGGTCTTTTCTAGAGCTTCATCACACCGGAGGCATCTCAAAGTGCTCATTATCTTTCTTCGAGGTGTGTGGAGCTATGTTTGAATTACAAGACCCATTTATGTACATACTACCATGTAATGGTTTACGAGGTGCTGTGCTGCAATCTGCATCCGACCATACCAGAAAACTCCGGGGCAAATCCCTTCTCTTAATGACAAGTGTAATGGGTTCTTTTACCTGCATTACACAACACATGGTACCTACCGCTTTTTGTCCCATCTGAAGGATGAAGCAATAATGATTAAGTGTCTTGCTAAGGACACAAGTGTCTAGACTGGGACTCGAACCCACACTCTGCTTATCAGAAACACCAGAGCTTGAGTCCAGTGCGCTTGACCACTCGACCACGCCATCATTGTATCTAAACCATTTAGCGTTAGCCTCGAAACCAGTTTGGGTCAACTGCTTCTCTATCTTATTTTTCATTTTTATTGTGCTAGTTCCAGGCCGTCTTGTTGGAAGAAAAAAAACCCATTCATGTGTCAATTATCAAAGTTAACTTGGAAGATTGCGTCTAATGATTGCTTGTTTGTTTTATGGCAGAGTCTGTGACGTCACCGTGTGTATGGGTGGGGACTACTCTAGGCTCGGTCCTTGTGATTGTTATTAACTTACCTCCACCCGGAGAGCAGCGTTATACTCAACCTGTTATTGTCACACCCAGCGGTAAGTTGCACCAATGCCCGTTTCAGACTGATGCTCAAGAGTCGTGCCAAACCAAATTATTGATTTAATTACAAGAAACATTCATCGTCTGAAACAGTTTGAAGCGATGAGACGCACTATAAGTTGAAATATTGACTGTTGCAGTCGGTCGGAACGACTCTGGAGTGTCTTGGGTTCAGACGTCGATCTTGTCATGAGCCAAACCCAATGCATATCTATGTTAATTAAGTTCGCTTGTCTGGAAATGATATCTAGAGTCTCTCCTTATCTGTTTGGTTCGGCGCGACTCTGGAGCGCCAGTCTAAACGGGGTGTAACTTTCTATTCATCCACGTCACCTGACATCATCACCACAATCAATCTTGGTTGTAAATTTTGGGAGTCTGATACCTTGTGTTGTACTGTGTTGTACTGTGTTGTATGCATTCTAGGTGACACTCCCACTTATACGCTCACCATATCGTTACATGCAATAGACTGTGCAAGTCTCGCGCGCATCGAAAACTAGAACAAATAAAGAGAAGGTTATATTTTTTTTATGAAATCCAGTCATCTTTTTAGATTTTATTTATACAAAATTCTTGAAAATAAAAAATCTCCTAGCAATTTTTTATAAAAGCAATTTCAACTTTTACATGATACAAATAATTTGTGAAAATTAACATTGAAAGAAAATTAAAACTTGGGATGAGGATGCTTCTTCAACCTGAATGATTCCAGACTACATGCAGTTCGAACTGCGAATCACGCACGAATTTGTGCAACAAATAGATAGGTTTAATGATAACATGAACATCAGTTTTGCTATATTCTTAATTGTTTACAGGTCAAGTCTAGTCTCGGATCGTCTTGGTTGATTTTTTAAAGGGATTTTACTTTCATGTATTTCATCGCTAAATTTGACTTTCCCAACAATATAATATAATTTTTTTTAGCCATAAACTATGTTAAACTAAAGTATCTGAAGAAACAGAACCTTGCACCTGTAAAACGCCGTATGGTTGGGACCAACTTGGCTTGAAGTTCAAATGTGCGCACAGTCTGTTGACCCCCAAACTTGTAGATTGTTGGCGGAAGGTAGCTGCATGTGAAGTCAGTGTAAGGGATCTGTCAATGCTTGGCATTAACAGATCACCGACACGCCCTGATCAAATTTAGACAATTCTCGAAAAAAAGTGAGATGCATTGAGAATACAGTACAGCGATCACCTTACGGCGATGTAACTTTTTATTTCAAATATCAAGTCGATTTTTTCTCTGTTCACTCCCCAAAATTGAATTCAAATTGCGTTCGTTACAGGAACTATCTTACGTCTGAAGGGAAGTACCTTGCTCATGGCGTTCTTGGATTGCAATGGCAGCTTGATCACTCCACCACATGAACCATGGAAAGATATCAATAGAGAATCAAAAGATGTCAGAGAAAAGAGTGAGTCAATGCCCAAAGGGCAAAGCCGTTATCAACTTGTATCCCTCTTCAAAAGTATGATATATACCGGTTTGGATTTGGGGTTTTTGCTGTGTGGCTTATTGTTGATATTTTAGTTTATAGTTGATTTGTGGTTAATGGATTATGGTTTATGGGTAAGTTTCAGGTTTTATAGTTTATGTTTGATGGTTTGAGGTTTAGGGTTTAGGGTTTATGGTTAGTGGTTTATTGTTTGCGGTTTATGGGTGTAGTTCAGGTTGATTAGTTTATGCTGTTTTTGTGAACTCTTTAAATAGGACCACCATTGTTACAGCGAAGTCGAATGTCTCCCTCCTCATCCACTGAAATTGCAGATCGGCAGTTTGTTATCATCTCCTCTGAGAAAGAGGCAAAGGTTGGCTAATTTATTATCACAATATCTAATAATAATAACAATAATAATGTAAGTTTGTACAGCGCTTGTATCCATCGATGGAATATATGATATAGGCGTGTCGTGGTCGAGCGGTTTAGCGCATCGAACTCAAGTTCTGGTGGCTAAGTCATTTGGGTGTGGGCTCGAATCCCGGTCATGACACTTGTGTCCTTGAGCAAGACACTTAACTCCAATTGCTTCTCTTCACCCAGGGGTAAATGGGTAGCTGTGAGGGTAGAGATGGTTCTTGTGATTAATTTAGCTTGGTGCGCAACATTCTGGCAGCACAGGCGGTATACTCCCCAGGGAGCTGAGATGGTTAAAGGAATGGAATAGATGGCCCAGTGACCAGGGGTAATAATGTTGGAGTGCCATGAGTGTCACTGAGTGACGGAGTTGAGCGCTATTTGAGAAGCCACTATTATTACTATTATGAAGGTGACAATCTTGTTAATGACACCTAAAAGACGTAAGTAATGATATGATGTGGATGTGTTCTGTTACAGGTGATATCACTACCATCTCAAACTTGTGCTTATAGAGTCAAGGTAGCAGAATCCTCTTATGTTGTCAGAGCAGACGTCATCAGCTTACAGAGTGAGTGCATTGAATCAAGCCATAGAGCTATTTGTATAACTACTCTTGATTTCACATGCACAAGTTTTGAAAATAACTCACACAATTTACGTACAGTATTGCTCTCAGTGGTGGTATAATGGATTGGGTATTTGTTGGTTACAGATAGCGTTTGTCTGGCATGCTACGTTGCCAATGGCCACATCATGGCGTTTAGTCTGCCGAGTTTTAGAATTCTGCTTGATCACGACTACCTTCCACTTACCGACCTCAGGTTAGTACGGGTACCTTTCAGTAAGCCGTGGTAAAGCAACTCCGGCTGTGTTGAAACTGACAGAGCTTGACGCGGCCACAGGCCAAGCTAGAAATAGTCATCAATAGTCTATTGCAACCCATCTATTGGGACTGTAGGGGGTAATGATCATGTTGGTGACTGCCCACTGTTTAAACCCTCGGAGCATCCACATTAATCAACAACTTAGCTGGATCCAGGAGGTTAAAAAATCGTCCACCCTGTCTTTAAGGTCAATAACCCACCCTGCAAGCCCAAAACCATTATAAATCACTGTGGGGGTGAATTGGAGTGCCAGTCAAGACTTAGACTTGTGTTATTTAGGACCAGTAGGCGGGCGCAAGTTGTTTTCACAAAGTGCATACCGCCCTGTGCCAAGGGAATACTTGGCACAGGGGTCAATCAATTACTGCACTGAGACAGGTGGCTGCTGTCTTTCAACACTCCTTACTCCGCAGTGGTTAGGGTCTGGCCAATGGGAGTCTACAGGCTTGTGGGGTATACCAGGGGTGAGGTTCACATGGAATCTTGGCCTTATTGGCCCATTAAAAAAAAAATTATGACCATTATTTGGTATTAATAGACTGATCTTGTTACATGTGTGCAAACATGCTATTAGAACACTTCAGTTTTAATACTTGTGTAATCAGTGTCACACTATGGCCAGATTGTGTAATGAGTGTTTGTTTTTTTCATTCAGGATCGGACGGACATTCCAGTTTAGCTCTCATGGTAAAGGAATCTACCAAGCAAGTCCAACAGAGCTACAACGGATAACAATATGCAGTGAAGCAAGGTACGTCTTGGCTCACTCCCACAGCCTGTTAACTGTTTAAACAGATAACCGGAAAATAGTTTTGTTTCTTTGTTATGCCCTACGCCTACAGTCAGACAGTTTCGGAATGAGTGAAATGGCTTTTAAAGTAAAGGCACAGCCGATTCATCTGACCAAGCAGGTTTAATTTGAAGTAAGACGTGAAGGTTTGCATGGTGGGAATGCAAGGATTAAGGATTTGCGGTGACACCATGTGGTTTAAATCTCTTTTTTGAGTATATCTGGTTCCGAAGGAACCGGTTGACTCAATGTTTCGGATGGTATACTCTGTCAATCGTCAATTTGACATGAAACACAATAAAGTGTACCACTTACCTACCATCACGTTAGCAGTTTTTCAAATGGTGTTAACTTTTTTTAAGTACCAAAAACCATTCATAAGTGTTTCAGCATGTGAATGGACATTATACTTTTTAGATCAATTAATGTTTTGTAATTGCTTTGCATATTTTTATTTTCAAGGATTTTGCACAAATAGAATTTAAACAGACAATTTCATTTCATAAATAAAATGTAGTCTTCATTTGACTTGCTTTCCTGTTTTTACAGCACCTTGTACCAAAAACCATTCATAAGTGTTTCAGCATGTGAATGGACATTATACTTTTTAGATCAATTGAGTTAATGTCTTTTAATTGCTTTGCATATTTTTATTTTCAAGGATTTTGCACAAATAGAACTTAAACAGACGGTTTCATTTCATAAATAAAGTATATAGTCTTCATTTGACTTGCTTTCTTGTTTTTACAGCACCTTGTAAACCGTTACATGGTGCTATGTAAAGGAACAGGTCTTATACTTCAAAAACGTAACTCTGCATACCTTGCAGGGAAAACTATTGAGTGCTTTGAGACACCCATCGGGTGTGATAAAGCGCTATATAAGAACTGTGTATTATTACTTTTATTATTATTTTTTTCTTGATTACTTACTTTTATCTTTGCCTTTTCCATTTTCCACAGATGTGCCCCTTTTAAATCTGCCTTGTACACTAATTAATTAATTTTCCGATCTTTGATTTTGTCTTTCGTGTTTCCAACCTCATGTGGTTCAACCAGCCTCTTCCCTCTACCAACCCCCTCCCCTTTGTCTCCTTCTCCATTTTTCGTCCCTTGCATCTTCTTCTGACTGCCTTCTGCCTCTCTCTTTTCACGTCTTTCTACTTGACTGCTTCTGTTACTCCAGAACGCTTGTATGTGTGTGTTACGTTGTCATTTAGCCTTTGAGAAAGACTCTGCGAGGGTCGAAACATGAGGCCATTAACAATTTGGTGCATGTCTTGTTTTTCAATACGTGCGAGACTTGGACAGTCTCTAACGATGTTGTCTTTCTGGTGTGGTTTCAGTGAGAATCTACATGATTTGTTAGGGGACTTATTCCTTCCAGTCAACACCCCAGAAGCTCCAACTAAAGGCTTCTTCAGAGGATTGTTTGGTGGGGGAAGCAGCTCGTTAGACAGAGAAAACCTATGTAAGTCTAGTCACGTCTTGGTTGAGACAGACAGTCGAACCCACTCCATACTTCACGAAGCTAATTTGAAAGTCACAAAGCCGCAACGAGCAGTTCGCTAAAGTTTCCCTGTGCTCATCTCTTGCAAAGTGGGCGCTGCGAATATAGGGGAGTGACGTCAAATTCGATTTGAGAAGCATGAGCAGGGCTTTAAGGTTTTAGATTGACATGAAATCTCTCGTTTTGAGTTTTGGTGGTTCTGAACAGATCTGTTGGTGTAAGAACTCCTATAGACCAATCCAAGCGGCGCTCGTTTATGGTGTTTAACACCACTGCAGCTATGGCCTCCGCATGCATGCACGACACGACACGCTTGTCAGCACGCATATGTAACCAATCAGCATGGAGGATTTACAGTGCATGTGCGTCAACGTGGTCGTGCGGCGGCCATAGCTGCAGTGGTGTAAACACCCGTGAACAAGCTGCTCGGATTAGTCTATATAAGTTGTTTTTAATAATGAGGATAATGATGATGTCCTGTTGCTTTGTAGTTGGGGAATCAAGTGGTCGGCCATCACGTAGTATCGCCAGACATATCCCAGGTACTGGAGGCCTAGAAGGAGTTAAAGCTAACTCCAGCTCAGCGGCAGGGGAACTCTACAAAGCACGCATTGTAAGTACACGTGCTGCCACCATCTTGGTTGGATATATGATCTGTATAAAATAAAAACTGCATCTCATTCTAGGTGATTCAATACCAAAGAGCTATAGAAACTAACTGCATGTACAAAGTCTACACGGCTTCAGGTTAGGGGGCCATTCAGAATTACCAATGTTTGAAATCTTACCTTGATAGGTCATTTCTGCAGGTCGTTTAGTACCCAAGTCGTTTCGTACCCAAGTCGTTTCGTACCCAAGTCATTTCGTACCCAAGACGTTTCGTACCCAAGTCGTTTCGTACCCAAGTCGTTTCGTACCCAAGTCGTTTCGTACCCAAGTTATTTCGTACCCAAGTCGTTTTGTACCCAAGACGTTTCGTACCCAAGTCATTATCATGTTGCACAAAGGAGATTAAGCCATTATTTTGTTAACAGATTTAGAAACGAAAGTTACCGGAGAGTAATAGTCCGAAAAGTTCTCCAATGGAAATCCTGCAGTTTGCATGTAGAATGCCGTCAAAGTTGGCTAAAATTTATGACTCGCCGTCGCGAAACTACCTCTCGCCGTGTAGCGTGCTAGCCTTTCTCCAAGGCGGTCATTGTGTTTTTAGTCTATTGTATGTCATGTATGTCATGTTTTTGTCACTATGCTATGAACCCTGTGTTCAAAACGACTTGGGTATGAAACAACTTGGGTATGAAACGACTTGGGTATGAAACGACCGACATTCCCTTGAAAGATGGCAGCGTATGATTTTTGTCAAATATGAAGAAAGGAGACACAGCTGTTATTTTTTTTACGACACTTGGTTATAATAATAAGGGAATAAAAAAAAAAAATTCACGTGTTCATGTACTGTGCACGGATTTCAAAACTAAAAGAGAAATGTGATGTAGTGCTATTCTCCAGATCTTTCCTTAGAAAATATTGTTCTTATAGTCAGTAATCAGGACTTATGTTGATGTGGCTTGTTGTGGCCGGGCGATCTGGTGCATCCCACTCAAGCTCTGATGGCCTAGTCATCGGACTGTGGGTTCAAATCCCAATCATGACACTTGTGTCCTTGAGCAGGACACTTGACCATACATTGCTTCTCTCAACCCAGGTGTCTAAAGAGGAACCTGGGAGGGATGAGAAGGTATCATAGTGGATTAACCCCTTAGCGCCAATAATAAGCAGGTTGAGATTGTTTGCTCCCCAGGGATTTGAGGAAGTTTGAGGAATGGTCTAAGTTTGCCTGATGAACAGGGATAATGGTGTAAAATGACTTGATCTAGCTACTGGGATATATGCGTTATATAAGAACCAAGTAGTATTATGGTTGTTTAATTGTTTGATGAAAGAAAATGTATTTGTAAATCCATGAAAATACTCATACAATGAAAACATTGTTTTTTAGTAAAATTAAGCCACTTATTTTAATTTGTGGTAGGTAGTTTTTTTATTGAGAACTAGAGAACAGGACTGAGTATACATAAAAACCCATGATATATTCTCCCTTTCACTTTGATGCGTTCAAAGCGTGTCGTGGCCGAACGGTCTAGAGCATTGAACTCAAACGTCTGGTGTCTGAGTCATCAGAGTGGGTTCGAATCCCGGTCATGACACTTGTGATCTTAGGCCAGACACTATAATTGCTTCTCATCACCCAGGAGTAAATGGGTTCCAGTGAGGGTAGAGATTGTTGATGTGAATGATAACCAATCTGTGCACTAATTTGGTTGCTGGTGCTGCATACTCCAAAGGAGATGATTTCAGGAATGCTTAAGGCCGAATGAACAGGGGTAGTAGTAGTGTAAGGCACTTCGATACAAAATGAAAAAAAGGACTTTATAATTGCCTACTATTAATATTATTATTGTTATTACCCAGGCCCTGCATGAGAGAGGAGAGAAGTTGAGTGAACTGGAGGAACGCACGGCTCAGATGATGGCCAACGCAGAGAACTTCTCCCAGGCATCGCATCAACTTATGCAGAAGTACAAAGACAAGAAATGGTACCAGTTCTGATGTAGCGATCGCAATCTCTGAGCTTTTCTTGACGAAGTCATGTGAGGGTTGCAGGAGTGCTTGAAGAAGACTTCTACATCATCGTCACTTTCCATCCACTCAGTACTATGGGGAGTTGTGTATAAAGTGATTTATCAACTAGAAGTGGAAGGAAAGGTGGTTCTCTTTTGATCATGCTGAAAATGAATTAGTGTAACTGGGAAGAACGTGGCTTAATAATGAAAATAGAAGTGGATGGCAAGCTTGCTATGGTTGGTATTTGACAATATTCGCAACCAGGGTTGTGTAACGTTAAGCAGTCTAATAACTTGTAATGGTTACCATATAGCTATCGGGAAGCGAATGCTAAATACTGTCTTTTTTATATTGGAGTTAGTTCTGACGAAGGGTAATTGCATAGTGAATATAGTAACAGCAATGCATTTGATACGACTGTAACTTGGTTGGGTTAGCTTGGGAGTCGACCTCTGGTAATACGCCACACTGATGTAGTGTTTGGGTGGCTCTTGCACGCATCACACGCAAGAGATCCCGTCTCATGAGACACTGTGTCAACTTGGACTTGTGTCGGGTTTTCTTCAGTCTCGCTTGACATAAGTGACGACCTGCCACACAGTTTGTTGTTGCTATGCATCAGAGTGTGGGCAAAGGGACTTTCTGAACGAAGGTAATTGCGCGAAGGAATACGACACGGTAGTAACAACTTACTCACACGAGGAGTTCCAATGTATAATATATACAATCATTTCTTTTGCATGCATTTTTGTAGTTGAGTTGTTTTTTGACGTTGATTATTAGGAGTATCACTGTCGAAGATATCTAAACATTCCATTTGTTATTTGAATGTCAGATTCAGCAAATTGTACCCTTGACATACCCCCCCAGAGGATACGTTAGAAACAGGCATATCAAAAGTCCAAAAAGTCTAGCTGGTTCTTTATACAGTGTTCAAAAACTGCCACTGTTTTCATATATTTTTGTTGTGTGTATATATAAATATATATGTAAATGTTGTCAGGGAATATCTAGAGTTAGAGTTAGATGTGCACTGTGGATATGGAGACGGTAGGGTAAAGTGCAATAGGCCTTCAATTTCTAAAAGACTAGTTCTTGATCTCTCTCCATCTCTTTACAAAAAATTGAAGATATATTTATCGTCTTCGATCCAGACGAAGAAAAAAAAACATTCTAGAGGCGATTGTTAAATGTCCCTCACTTAAAAAAAAAAAAAAAAAATAACAATAATAATAATAATAAAGATAATAAATTAATATATAATAATATGAGATTCATTCCTTTTTTTTGTTACATTGCAGTTGCAGGGCATACTTGTAAATGACTTAAGTTGGTTATTGTTGACTGTGAACATAGTAGACGATGAATATAGCTATACTGCTTGGTATTCTAGCTAGACATTTTTTGGTACTTGGGACAGAGGTCTTACCGACAGATAGCAAGACGGGCCTCCTGTAAATAGACTATAAAGAATTCCAATAATCAACTCACAACAAACACTATATATGACTGTATAGAAACATCTGTGTTTAGACTAGAATTTCAGCTGCGAATAAAATGAATTACAGTACCTATATATAAATATAAATATATAAATATATATGAGCTTCTGGACTCCAGGAAGCAGATTTCAGGCTTGGTGCATAAATGTAGCTGTTTTGTCTTATGATTATTAAAAACCATCTTGTAAAATATTAGATTACCACACGATCAATCGGACCGTTTTATCATGCATAGAATTGGTGTCTCCTCACGTGCACAAGCAGCCATAATCAAGCTACCTGATCGAGACTGGAGTGTCGTTCCTTTTATCATTTTTTTTTTTTTTTTACAGTAACTGCTGTTGTAGTTTACAATCACGTAAATCTTCTTTCCATAGCTTTGTAAAGTATTTTGTGTAGCCAAGTTGCATCAGGTGTCATAGCAGTTCTATTTTCTTTTGGGGTTATCCGCACTTTGTTGTTTATAATAAGAAGTTATAGTGTTGACATTAGAGAGTATGACCAACGGTTAAACACAACTCTGAGGATTTCATTTCTTGTTTTCCTTTTTTTTTCTTTTTCTTTTTTTAAGTATAGATATATATATATATATAAGGTTTATGCCTCTGAAGAAGGTCCAGTTTGGATCGAAAGCTAAGGCCATCACCCCTACTAGTTTTATATATATATATATATATAAATATTTTATTATTTCAGTTTAAAATTAATGAGTTCATATTTCAGTGGGTAGATTCATTTTGTGAGATGGTATTGCTTTGCATGCATTTCAGATTACCTGTAACTTTTAATAGCATAAGATAAGAGCATGTATTGATTATCAGCTAGCCGTCGTTATAAACGCTACTCTGATCGACGATTAATCCAATCCTATTTACGAAATATGAGCATTGAAAGAAAAAAGACAGAAAAAAAGCCGGGTTTAAATGTAGGAGGTTAAAGGTACAGGCTCGTCAGGGGGAAAAACAAAACAGCCGTCGGGTATCTCTCGCAGTGAGCAAGGCAACTTGTTTCACGTTGTACATGTGTTCATGAACAGGTTCATAATCTTTCATGCCACGTAAATGGCCGTCGGGTAACGGCGACGACCGTCACGACCGTCGGGTACTGGCGATGAGCCTGCGTCTTTAAGAGGACTCTGAATTGATATTTTGCTAATAATTATTCAGCCACTAAGATTTCACCATTCATGGTCAATTCCGTAAGAGAGGATCTCAAAATGAGAACGGAAGGTCCAAAAGGCTGAGGTTGTGGAATGCAATCTGGTCTGTTGCATTCTTCATCTTTGAACATAACATCAGGGGCCAATTTTACAGAGCTGCTCAAGCACAAAAAAATGCTAAGCACAAAAAAGTTATGCTCACCAGAATGAGGTTACCAGCCAAACTACTATGTTCAATTTGTGACGGGTATCCTGCTCATTTCTGCTCAGCAGAAAAGTGTTAAGCAATATTTTCTGCTTTAGCAGCTCTATGAAATTGGGCCCTTGGCAGAACATACAGCAGGACCAGATCACCATATGATGGATGTGCCCCAATATCCATTAAAAAGCAGAATTCGTTCACTTCTCTCTCACTGTACCCGCCCTCCAACACACCAGGGCCCAACTTCATAGAGCTGTTGAGCAGAAAATGGTGCTTAGCAAATTTCTTTGCTAAGCAAAAAAAAAAAAAGTGGGATACCAGTCGCAGCCATGTAAACTGTATGGTATTTTGGCTGGTAACCTATTTCTGCAGAGCAAGATTTTTCTGTGCTTAGCATGTTTTTGTGGCTACCGGCTTTATGAAATTGGGCCCAGGTCCCAATTTCATAAAGGTGTTCAGTAGAAAATGCTTAGCAAATTTTTCTGAAAAGTAGATATTGGCAGGGAGCCAGTCATGAATAATATACATTACATGGTGGTTTGGCCGGTAACCCCTTTCTGTTAAGCATGATTTCTTTTTTCCTTCTAAAAAAGCAATTGTTAAGTTGGGCCCAGAAGACAGGTCGAAAGTTCCTCACCCTTTTTTGTTCCCATTTTGTTTTCCTCTAGAATGTTTTGTTGCAGGGGGCTCTGCACCCCCTTCCCCCCATTTTGGATCGGCAGTCTTTTGGAAACTAGGTACTGAAGATCTAAAATCTGGCTGGACATCAGACAGCCCAATGTTCATGGTACCGCTTACTGTGGCATCCCAGCTTAACAGGCTTTATCCCTGCTAAGCTGGCGTTCAACAAACACGCACACGCACAATGAACAACTCCTTGCTATCCTGTATATTGACGTAAGCATCAAGTGTTGCGCTACCATAAGCTTTGTTTTTAACGCGGTTGGTTTTCGCTTACAGGGGTAAAGCGGTGTCATGAAATTGGACTCGGAACACATGGGCTGATCAGACGTTAATGTAATATTAATAATATTTATAATATTTATGATCAAATGAACTCAACTGTTAACTAGTAGAGCTTGTTTTAACGTTACTCAAGTGTAATAGTAACTTCAATCAAGATATTCTATTGATATCACTGGATGGATAACATTGGTGTATTATGGTTGATCAACATTTTTGTTAGTTTTATTCATACAACTACTTTGATCATTTGCATGAGAAATCATTTTGCTGTTCTTAAACACATAGAGAATATTGGTCAATTGGTAGCTTATGACCATACCCTACGCGCGATATAATTTTTTTTTTTAAGCTTAGGAAACTTAATGAAATTGCCATTGATACCTTATTATGAATTTTATTTATTAGCTGAATCAGATTTCAATGTATATTTTGCATTATTATTTATGATTATATTTTAATTGCTATTGCTAAGTGGGATCTCTAGGCAACTGAATGGTTGAAAGTCTTTGTTTCCCTTTTGTTTACAGTTGCCATGTTTTGCCCAATCATATCCGTTGCCTGGCAACATACACAAGTAATGTTTGACTCTGAAATCCATACTTCTTGCAAACATGAATGTAACGCCAAGTTTGACGTCACAAATTTGCAACGAACTATTCGAAGAGTTTGAAATGTGCTCAACTCTTGCATAACATTCGCTGCGAATGTAGATTTGTGACGTCAAAACTCACTTTGCAGTCACATTGAAGTGTGTCCCAGGCTTAAGGGTTACCAGTAACTGCAGGCTTGCTTGCCAACGTCTCAACCAATCCTACATCTCACTCTACTATAGTTGGAGCACCATGAGCGTCACTGAGTGACGGATATCAGCGCTATCTAAGAAGCCACTATTGTTATTATGATTGTTATTAAGTGATACTATTGTTATATTATTACATCTTTCTGGTATTGGAACCAAGGGATCCTCAGAAGAAACTAGCACTGTAACCCATAGGCCTGAAGAACTGCAGCAGGGATAGAGAATATGTATTTTTTTTTGCTCTGCTTCCTGAGCCCAGGGCTTGATTTCACAGAGCACTAAACCTTAAGATTTTCAAGATTAGTTCTAAGATTCTTAAAGTGATTTGTATGATTCTTAAGTTGCGTTGTCAGATTCTGAAGATGTGTTGTAAGATTCTTAAGATGCGTTGTAAGATTCTGAAGATGCATTGTAAGATTCTGAAGATGAGTTCGTCGGCTCAGAACTATAAGGTCATTAACTTCCGTAATTGACAAAAGGTGGTTAACACTTCGAAACTGAAAAACAGTAAATAAGATTTAAAAATTAAAAACTAATGGTTTGTCTATCCAAAAAGTAGTTTAGAATAACAGGTTAAACTACTTTTTGGATAGACAAACGTTAGTTTTTGATTTTTAAATCTTATTTACTGTTTCTTTTTAGTTTGGAAATGTTAACGACCTTTTGTCAATTACGGAAGTTAATGACCTTTTAGTTCTGAGCCGACGAGTTGTAAGATTCTGAAGATGGGTCGTCAGTATTACCATAGTAATTTGTGTTTGGACATCGCACTTTCCTTAGCAGTTAAGATTGATTTGCGCTTAAGATCGATCTGAACTCTTTGTGCAATCAAGCCCAGCTGAAGGAAACAAAATCCACAGGTTACTCGGATGGGGTTTAGAAGCTCGGCTCCCGCACACTAGAGCAGAACTTACCTCTTGTTACTACACACTCTCAGTAGTCTAATGGTACATAACATAACATAAGAATTACAATTGATAAGACGTTACTCCATCAATATCATAGTGCACAAGATAGAAATTAACTTGGATTGTGGCGAGTCTTAACAGCTTTCCAAAATAGAGATAAACTAACAGATTTCCTAATGACAGGAGGAAGATTGTTCCAAATCATTAGACCAGCTACACTGAAAGCTTTTTGACCCAGAACTTTGTTTGCACGGGGAACATTCAAGCGAGTGATGTCAAGTGTGGAGGGAAGAAAACATGGAGTGTAATATGACAGTTAAGTGGAAAGATACCATGGAGTAGTTTTGTTCAAGCATTTATAAACAAAAGAGCAAGTTCAAAATGCATGCGTATGGCAAGACACCTGCTTTAGAATGCGGGGGGTCGTAGGTTCGAATCCCACCTGAGTATGTGTGTAATGGGGGGAAAAATAATAGAATTCCATACTGTTGGTAAATCAGTACCTCACATTTGGTAGATTTGTAGCTGACTGAAGTTTTTCGCTTCATCCAGCTTCAGAGTCGGCATCTGTTTGTGCATAATTTTATCTAAATTCCATTGTTCCATTGTTTCATTGTTTAAAAGCAGTTCTTATGACACAAATGGATTCTTTCAATGAGACATCCATTCTTTTCGAAACATGAAAGTGAAAGCTGGAACTCTACAATTTCTCAAGGAAATCCTAAAAGAAAAAAAAGAAAGAAATTAATGTTTTTCAAATGGGCTTCTGAAAGTTGTTGTAGCCAAACTGTATCAATGGGCATGGCCTGTGGTGTTTTACATCTAACTTACCAACAGGATTGAATCAGGAGGTCAAACTGTGTTGTATTTACCTGTTACCATTTAGAGTCTACCTGTTTGTGATCGTCTAGCTCCAAATCGACTATCCACTTCTTTGTGAATCATGTTTTAGAATGCCCTTTTTGCCATTGACTTTTGATTCTCATTCATTAGACCTTTGACACTCTTGATTTTCCCTCATTTTAAAGCAATTTTATACAAGACGGCCAAAAGACTTTTTATCGGTTGCGTGTTCTACAAAGTTGTGGTGTCTTCTTGATAAGTGTATGACAGATAAGAAGAAAACTGACTGCATATTCACTCATGGTTAGCGGGATAACATAGGTCAAGTCAATACATTCCATTCAACCAAAAGTAATCTGTTTTATTTATTACGTAGAGTACACAAATTTATTGATTCAAGTCCATTTCTCACATGTTTGTGAGAGCCCATGGTGAACTTTTGGGGTTGATTTGGGTTTTTCTTTCAATCTGCTCTCATCATTAAGTGTTTAATCATTTTGACCGTGTATAATAAGCTGTCTTTGAAGTATGTAATGATCTTTGTATTGTGACGATTCCAAACCAACATTCCTTCTTTTGAGTGTCGAAGCATCTCTTTCTTTGCAAACATTCCTCTAATGTCAAATTCCTCATTCCCGTCAGAAACCTTTGCCATCACCGTTGTCGTGTTCATGATGTACCGTCTCATTAATGACTACTGGTTTCTATTATACGAAAGGCGACCTGACTATTTTGCGTTGGTCTAGCAGGGGATTCACACGTGAGTTAATTTAATCTTCAACGTCATTCCATTTCTTTTTCAGCCAGTAGACCATGCAAGTCTAATTTTGTTGACACATTTTTGGGGAACTTTGGGTTCCCAATCCCATATGACATTGCTTTATCATGTGAAGGAAAAAATCAAGTACATGGGTTGAAATACAAGCCAAACTTGCACAGTCTTTGGTGGCTTCATGAAATCATTTTATGTGATCATCTGAAAACAATCTGTTTAAATATTTATTTGATATGTGTACATTAAACGAGTATAAATAATAGTACACCATTACTATTTGGAACTAAACCTTATTTTATTTTGAACCCTTAAGTTTTATGTTTTTAGACCTTACAAATCGCTTTGTGGCAAAAAAACCCATCAAAAATGGTTCTGTAGTTAACATGCTATTAAGAAAATGTTAAGTATTTTAACTGTTTGTAGGATAAACCATTGCAAGATTTAATTTTTTTTTTAAAGCTATGACTGCCTGTTCTACATGGTTGTTGGCATAGTGAGGGTTGCGTTTGTGGGTGTAGGGTGGCACCTAAGTAAATTCCTTGAAACCAACTTTCCCAACTTATTCTTGGCAGCAGAATGTCATAGCGCTGTCACACTGAATTCTTTTGGTCAGCTGACAGGGGTAGTGTCAACTCTCTGTACTAGCTTTGAAGCGGATAATGCTTTCACATTAAGTATGCACCTGCACAAACAACAGTTCTTGTGAAACACACTTGCATTTAAACGTGAACTTGAATTGCCACCTGGTACAATCTAGAAAGTTTACCAAAGGAGCAATGCCCATTTTTTAATTACACTGGCAGGCAAGATTATGTTCATTCATCCAACAAGTCCAAAAGTTATGCAGCACTTTTTGTCCCTCCACAGTACACTGCACTTTGAACCTGCCCCCCCCCCCACCATTCTAGTTTAAGACTTAGTGTAGTACATTTGATAATCAGCAAACTGAGTCAATTTCCAGCTAAGATCTGAGGCAGAAGTTGATTCTGCGACACATCATCTACACAGGCATGAGATTTCTCAGGATTTTTTTTCCTGATTTCAGGATTTTCTCAAAAATCTCCTTGAGCATTCAAATTTTCTTGAAAGAAGTGAAGCAATCACCATGTGGAGAAAGAAATAGTCCACATCGTGTCCAAACCTGTGTTTTTGTATTTCTGGTGATGCACAGAGTCTGTAAACCTCCTGAATTGTAACATCTGGGAGGTTTTGGGTCTAGAATAAGGGGGGGGGGGGACACCAGCCTGCAAGCCATTTTCAGGAATTTTCACAATTGGCAAATCTCATCCCTGTCTACAGCGCTGTGAAATATACTAAGCTGTAAAAACACCCTGACACCTCAAACTTCTTGAGGATAATGATCATTGTGTTGGTATACTTTTATTCTTGAAAACCTTTGCACTGATATTTCACCAGTTTTATTATATTAATGTTGAAAAGTGGAGGTTTGGTATGAATGTATACTGTACCCCCAAATTGATGTTGTACCATCCCTTGACGAACACAACTGCATTTTGTATATAAACTGTTTTTCATTCTGTCATCTGTTGTTTTATATGAGATTGAGGGAATGTAGAGACAAGTTTCAGATGAAACAATCTGAACTCGGTTTTCCTACTGCAGGCAAGACATCCTCACTGAGTGGTAGTTGATAGTATGCCTAACTTAGAGCGTTCTGTTTTACAAGTTTCTCTTGGTGTGCCCTGACTAATATTCAGACCATATTGGAACACAGGCATTTCCACATTATAATGGGTCCATTTTGTTGAGGAAGCATTTTACTTAGGTGCACATGTACACATTAACGTTAGGATTTGGTGGAGAAATCTCGGGTTTTAAATTGTGTAAATAAGTCAGTGCAGAGAATGATTCCTATACCGCATACCAGCTTTGGATTCACTCATTAGTCTCGAACTTGTTTCAATGTATAGTTTTGGAATGAGATCAAGCTGAAGGATTTATGTCAAGATTGACAAAACTCAACCACTAAATAAGAGTGTTCAAGTATGTCAAAGGTGGGTTTTAGTGGCAGGGCATTGTACAATAATGCCTCAAATCAACTACCACAGTGGGAGTTCAAATCTGTACGATTAGTTGGTTGTAATTCCAATGTGCAATATCTTCTATTTATCAAATTGTGATGGCCCCTTTTTTTCAGTTGGTGTTTATGTATAGTAAAGTATTACAACTACACAATAAGGTGCATCTAGACTCTTTATATTTAGGTTGGCTTGATTAGGTTTGGAGATTGTACAATCAACTGTAATAATTATAATGATCAATTGACTTTATTGTTAACAAAAGTTTACATTGCTAACTGTATTACTCCTCATGTACTACTGGAGGCAAACTGTCTGCATTAATCCGTCTTAGATCAATCTTTATGGTTCGTTGGCAGGATTTACCTGCCACGATTTCTGCAAGTATGGTGTACAGGGAACACTGTATCCAATGAGCAGGCATAATCCAATATATCCCTAGCTGTGTCAATAACAACATTTTGTCTATCATTGCTTCTTTGTTGTGGATTTCAACGTGTCTGGGTTGTTGCCACGGGTTCAGACCAATTTGACGGTGAAACTGACTGACAGTAAAGCATTGGTGGAGCTACCTTTACACCTTGGTGTGGGTAAAGTCAAAGATACTAGAAACACAAGATAGGACACTTGTGCCGTTTCGCACGGTAGCAGATGTATAGACTGGTTCCCGGTCCTTATATCGTTCACTTCTGTCTGTATATAGGGACCGGTAGCTACTACCGATATGGCGCTTTTGATAGGCCCTGGATTGCGCAGGCGCAGGAATAATTTCCTAGTTTTAAAGATGACGTTGCTATGCTCGTGATGTGTGCATGTTGTTGTTTGACATGTGTGCATCGTAACCCTTCAACCGGACTTATAGTGAACCAACCTTCAACATCAAAATTCAGGTTAACTTTAGAAGAACATGTTAACTAGCGTAATTTCTACCTCCATGGTCTGCACTGCACGATGGGAGACTCTGGAGCTGGGTCCATCACATTTGTGTAAGGCCGCATTGCGAGGTATAGGCTAAGTTTGATTACCCGCTACCAGTCCCTATATTCAGTCAGAACCAAAACGATGTAGGGACCGGGAACCAGTCTAGCAGATGTAACGCCCTTGTACCTACCAACTGTGTGCCAGTTTAGATTATTGACACAATTTATTGCTGAACACCAAATCTGCCCTCACCTTTTTTAGTTGGTGGGATCGTTTGGCGTAAGTTTTTCCATTTAGTAGGCCTCACTTATTGCGCAAACGATCTTTTGCGTTTCATGTTTCTGAATAGAGTGTCCTATCTTGGTTTTGTAGTATCTTTGGTGTAGTTCTACTTGGGCATATACACAATTATATACGGCTACGGCTTATGCTAAGGGTGTTGCTATGAAGATGCGTCAGTTCAGCCGTAGCCAGAGCTGTAGCCACTTATTCGGACATGGCCTTGTATGGATGTGAGTGAATTGGTGGCTACAGCTACGGTGTAGATGTTGCTATAGCCATCAGTGTGCTTAATGGCATGTTCACATAACGAGTTTAACATTTGACCCCCGAATAAATTGTTGAAAATCCCTCAAAAGTAAAAGTTAAATGCATGTCCACATAACATTTTTAACATTTGATCCCAAAATGAATTGTAGTTTTTAAATCATAAACTCTGGCCCAAAAAGGCCTATTTTCTAAAAGGTCCGGAATAACACCCCAAAAATCAGTTTAACCCCTCGCAGGATTTTTTTCAACCAAATTCTTGGCCTGAAAAGACCTCTTTCTAAACTTTTGCCAACAAATAAATTGGTCTGAAATCACACCAGAAAAAAAAAGAAGTTAAGCTCATTGCAGTTTTTTAAACCAAAAATCCTGGATCAAAAAGGCCCATTTTCTTAAATTTAGCCAAAAAATCAAATGTTTTGAAATCACACAAAACTACAAGTTTAACCCCTTGCTGGTTTCTGCCCAAAAAGTCTTGGCCCCAATAAAGGCACAGTTTTATAATTTGGCCAAAATTATAATGTTCCTAAATTATACAATAACAAAAATTACCTCCTCAGTTTTTTTTGGAGTCCCGTTTAAAATTTATTATTTTTTTTAAATTAATAAGGTCCGAAATCACACAAAAAAGAACGACCCCTTCGTGGGAACCCGGTTTGTTCGCGAAACGAGTTAGACCTCCTTAGTCTATAGACCAGCTTCATTGTTGATCTCCATTATAATACTGACAGTATTAATGGAGATCAATGACCTTCTTGCACTGACGTCACACGCAGCTTACCATTGATCAGTATTAATGGAGATCAATGCAGCTTACGGTCTGCCCGCGGTCCGCGTGCAAAGGCTAGCGCGGCGCCTAAAATTCACAGCCGTAATATACTTGGGAAACCAACTTCAAAATAGGGCACAACAAGGAATAGACCGATCCATTAAGCCCCGCCCCATACGTGGTGACCAGTCACAGCCTTGGGTACGCCACCGAAAATCCGACACGATAAAAATCCTATTGGCAAATGTAAACATGTGTACGCGTACTTATAGGGCGCGCATTCATGTCGTGCAGTGTGGCATTGAAGAGACGCTGCCCACGCATACAGAGGTGATTTAGCCAATGCTGTGATTAGTCAATATGTTTAGAGGCGGGTCTTAATGGACGGTCTATTGTTGTGGTTCTGGAACCGCGTGAATTGGGTTAGAACTACTACTCCCGAGGTAATCCCTGGCATGTCTATTTTCTCTCGGCTGCGCTTCGGGGGAAAATAGAACGCTCCGGGAATCATCGAGGGAGTGGTAGTTTTCACCATAGCACGATAAAAAGCAGTCAATTATTAATTTTTGTTTTATAACTCCCCATACAATACAATAACATAAGACGTCTGGCATGTTGTTATGGGTATAATGCATTGGTTGCTACTGGTGCCAGTACTCTGGTTGCTATGGGTGTAGTACAACTTCATTCATAACAACGTCACAACATTACAGCCAATCAGCTCGAAGCGCATGCATTTCTCACCGACCCAGCCGCTTGGTTGTATGCGGAGGAATCTCAGGTAGATGATATCATGGGATGTGGACTCCACTGGCACTGACACGTCCTCCGTGTTTGAATGCGACGAAAAGAACTAGACCAGAAAAGAGCAATGTTTTCAAAGAAAACTTTAAGTTTTATTAATTCGAAATGTTGAGCTTGGTGATTCCTTTTAGCTCGATTTAGATGTTCACTAAACTTTAAGACATAGGGGGCCTACTTCAAACGTAGTTCAGATATTAAGAAAGCATGGGAAACCAAAGAGTGTTACATGTACTTACGAGTCGATGTGATCCATCTTCCTTCTTGACGTATGTCCACGTCTCCCCGTCATCGCTATAACTAATTTTAAAGTGGGCCACATAATTACGTGTGTGCCCGTAGCGCCCCTGGACTATCAGACCGTAGAGGGCGACGGTGTGGCCGAGGTCAACCTGAATCCTTGAACTGCAACACGCCCCTGCACCAAACGGCCATTGATTGTTCTCATTAGTTAACTATGCTACAAAATACATTTATTTTTTTTCTCTCCATTTTATTGAGGATTAATCAGCACTCTCACATAGTGACTTAATTAGTGAGCTTTCTCACGGCCTTATTCCGATTGCTGCATAAAATTGAAATAAGTAATAGTGATTTGTGGATATTCAAAGTGCTATTTTTTTCGACTTTGACAGTGTTTCAGAAAGAAACATTTCTTTGGAGAATTAGTGCTGAAATGAAATAATAAGATTAACTTGTTTTTCATAATCACAAATTGAAGGTACCGACGTTTTTGGGGAAATGTAAGTCGTGTAGAGTTAGTGTAAAGGCGAATTGATCATATTTGAAAGTGCCTTAACATTAATTCCTATAAGAAATATGTTACTATTTTCACTAAAAATTAAAAACAAAAAACTTGGCACAAACTTACCATTGCTGTTGAAACGGGCTTTTGCAGGTCCATAGTTCTCGTAGTCGTTGTTCAAGACGTCTGTTGCAGTGATCTGACTGTCGAGAATGGCACCACTTTCCATGCCTAGTGGTTCGGAACCAGTACACTCTTTAAATAAAAACACAATGGCCATTAAGAACATTAATGTGATTCACGTTAATAATGACCCACCATCTCAAGTGATCACATGTCTTTGTTTTTTAAATCTTCCCGGCGGTATTGGCGCATTGTCCATGTTTTGCAAACTTTTTGTGAACTTACTGACGTCAAAGGTCACCAAATTAGGAGATATGACCGATGACGTCACTTCTAAACCTTATTTTGTAAAACATAAATCCTGTGCACCACCGGTCAAACTTAATGTATTGGTTTCATCTGATGTCTATTTTTTGGGCTTAGCACCGGACATGAGTTGAAGATAGCCTTGTTGTTTTGGTGAAAAATATTTTAATAGGCCTTAATGTTTTGGTGTTTTTTTTTCTACCTCGAGAAATTGTTCATGTTTGGGAGACCATTCGACTGCTAAAGTAGGGTCTGTATCCCGCTGCTAAGGACAAAGTGTATTTTTGTTCGAGTCGACTAACTAAAACTAACCATAGTTCATTCAACTCTTTGTTAAGGTGAGAAACCTATAACGTATGTGGCAGAACATTTTTTGAGAATGATGTTATTTTGCCCTCAGTTTTACTTTACTGTCTTTGGTTTAACTGTACACAATGTTAAAAGCAGAAAAAGACAAGACTCCCATCAGAGAAGATAAAGTGCAGTCTCACCTTCTTCAGATCCAGTTGTTGTCGGTCGTGTTGTGGAACTTTGGCTGGTCTGAAAATAATAGATTGAACGATTGGTTTGTAAATGAGCCAAGAGTTATCAAAATAAATATGGCAAATACTGGTTTACCAAGAAAGCAAACAATGTTCTACCCGTTCCAGAATTTTTATGTAAAATGTCCGTTCTGAAAGATAATGATTGTACTGATACACACTAACAGTAGGCATAGCAGTCTGAAGTTGATTATATTCCATGACTGTTTATAATAACACCTCATTCAAACCCACGAAATATGAACTGCATAATAGAGGGTATGCACTTACGGTTGTTATGGCCTCATTAAGGGTGCTATTGTACATGTTGTTCGTCCTTCGGAATCGAAGATGACCAAGACATCTGGCAGTCATTTTTTTGCTGTAGATGATGTTTGATGAGTCCGTAGGTGACTGAAGAGGCCGATACGTGCGAGGAAACCTCTTTCACAAGTTGGACACAAGTGAGTGGGTGCTCTTGCCTTTCGCAGTTCACATTTCTTTTCTGCTTTCAGGGTCCTGCGCTCCTCTGCTATTTGGGCTCCTTTTGTAATGAGGCTGTGCCAAGCAGGGTGGTTTGCAGTGAGGGACTCCCAGGACTCGGTGTTAATAGAAAAATCTTTCAGGGAGATCTTCAAGTTGTCCTTGAAGCGTTTCCGTTGCCCTCCAACTGAGCGTTTGCCTTTGCAGAGTTCCCCATAGAGAAGTTGCTTCGGGATGCGGTTTTCGGGCATGCAGGTGATGTGGCTAGCTCCCATCCGACTGGGCCCCTACGCATGATGATGATGATGCTGGGGATGCCGGCCTGCTTGAAGACCTCCGTATCTGGTGTTTTATCCTGCCATCGGATGTGTAAGAGGTTCCGGAGACATCTGAGATGGAAGTGACTTAATTGCCTTTCATGTCTCCTGTAAGCAGTCCAGGTTTCGCAGGCGTAGAGGAGGATGGTAAGAACCACCACTCGGTACACTTTCAGCTTTGTCGCAAGGCTGATTCCTCTCCACTCCCAGACTTTCTCCCAAAGTCTCCCAAAGGCACTACTTGCCTTAGCAATTCTGTTGATGATCTCGGCATCGATGTTGGCCATGCGGGAGAGAGTGCTACCCAGGTACGTAAAGTTCTCTACTGCCTGAATATTCTGTCCCTTTACTGAGATGCTTGGTTTATGGTATGGGTTTCCGGGGGCAGGCTGAAACATCACTTCACTCTTCCTGGTACTGATTGTCAAGCCAAAATTATCACAAGCTGTTGAGAAGCTATCCATCTCCAGTTGCATCTCACGCTCGAGGCAGGCGTTGAGGGCACAGTCATCGGCGAAAAGAAAGTCCCTGAGAACAGTCTCCTTTACTTTAGTGACGGCCTGCAGTCGCCTGGAGTTGAACAGCCTTCCAACGAACCTGTATGCCTTCCGACGAACCTGTACCTGATGTGGATGCCGGGGTCTATCTCTGAAGGCATCGGTCAGCATAGCCGAAAACGTTAGGCTGAAGAGTGTTGGGGTTAGCACAGCCTTGTTTTATGCCATTTGTCACCGGGAATGCAGATGAGGCTTCTCTGTCGTCCAGGACATGGGCCATCATGCTGTCGTGAAATTGACGGACAACAGCAATGCACTTGTTCGGACAGCCAAACTTTTCCATGATCTTCCAGAGTCCCTCTCTGCTGACTGTATCAAAGGCCTTGGTCAGGTCAATGAAGGTGGTGTACAGATCCCGGTACTGCTCCATGCACTTCTCTTCGAGCTGGCGGCGGCAAATATCATGTCTGTTGTCCCTTGACCTGAACGGAAGCCATATTGACTCTCAGGCTCTCAGGTAGTAGACCTTGCTCCAGGTGCCTCAGCAAGCGGTTAAGTAGGACTCGGGCTAGAATCTTGCCTGCTATGGACAGGAGGGAGATTCCTCGATGGTTGTCGCAGGACTGGCGATTTCCTTTCCGCTTGAAGATGTGGACAATTATAGCAGCTCTGAATTCTTGCAACAAGTTCTCCTTGCTCCACATAGTTTTGTAGAGGCTGGTCAGATTACTGAGGAAGACTGGGCCACCCATCTTATAGACTTCAGCGGGGATGGCATCAGGTCCGGGGGCTTTTCCAGTACCTCACTAGCTGTGGGAGCATTGTCCAATTCAAAAGGATGGTTACCTGGGGCAGACGGGCAATGGCTTCCTCGTTGATTGACGCTGGACGGTTGAGCGCACTGTCAAAATGCTTGACCCACCTCTCCAGGATCAGTTTCTTTTCTGTTACCAGAGTTGTCCCATCTGTACTGAGGAAGGGGGATGATCCAGAGGATGGTGGTCCGAAAATGGCTTTCAGTGCATCATAGAACCTTTTTGTGTCATGTCTGTCAGCATGGCCGTGAATCTCGTCAGCTTTAGCACTGAGCCAAGAGTCTTGCATGGAGCATAATTTAGCTTGAACTGTGCTGCGCATGTTGGTGAAGGCAACTTTTTTTGCCATGCACGATGGGTCGTGCTGGTGGGATCTGAGCAAACAACGTTTTTTCTCTAGTAGTTCTTGGATTTCAGCATGGTTTTCATCGAACCAGTCCTGGTGGTTTCCGATGGCAGGACCTCGAAAACTGTAGAGTGGACTGCTTCCCTGAAGAAGGTCCACAGCTCTTCAATACTGTCTTGACTGCTCTGAGGGTCTGCTAGTTTGCTGTCCAGGGCACTTTGTAGTTCTTGGGCAGTTTGGGGGCATTTCAGTTTAGTCACATTGAGTCTCTTGGTGACCTTCTGACCTTGAGGTCTCCTTTTGGGCCGGATACCGAGGTTCAACTTGGAGATGATGAGGCGGTGGTCTGTCCAGCAGTCAGCACCACACACGGCCTTGGTCACCCGCACATCCCGCCTGTCCCTGGCCCTGACGATGACATAGTCGATTAGATGCCAGTATTTGGAGTGTGGGTGCATCCAGGACGTCTTATTGCGGGTTGGTAGTCGGAACATGGTGTAAGTGATGACCAGTTCGCGTGTAGCGCAGGTCCTGAGCAGAAGCAGTCCATTGCTGTTGCTTTTGCCTACTCCATGCTTTCCTATGACCCCATCCCAGGCTTGGTGGTCGATACCAACGCGGGTGCTAAAGTCACCAAGGACGATGAGCTTCTCTGTCTGTGGGACTGCAGTGATGAGGGCATCAAGTTCTTCATAGAACTTGTCCTTGTTCTCCTCAGGGTTGGTCATTGTAGGGGCGTAGGCACTGATCAACGTAATGCTCTTTTTGTTTCCCAAGGGAGTTGCATTGTCATCAGACGGTTGTTGAGTCCCGCAGGGATACTGGCGAGCTTCCAGACGTGGAGGGTCTTAATGGCAAAGCCCACTCCTGCCTCATGTCTCTCTTCACTGCTACACCCACTCCAAAAGAAGGTATAGCTGCTGCTGATCTCTGTCAGTTGTCCTTTGTCTCGCTGAGGGATGCTATATCAACATTGTATTGAGCTAGCTCTCTGGCCACCAGTGCAGTTCTTCTCTCGGGTCTGTCTGCTTTGGGGTTGTCCAGCAGAGTCCTAATGTTCCATGATGCTAGAGTGAGCACCGTCACTTTCTTATTTCCTGTTTTTCGACCGCTGAAGGGGGGTCCCTGCCAGCTGCGGTTTGCTAGCCATTGTATGGTGAAGCAGGCTATGTTTGAGGCACCTTTTCTAGCCCCGTCCTCAGGCTGTGGAGGCAAGTAGAGCGATCCTAAAGAGGGCTGCTCGGTCGCACAGGGGGCTGCCGGACTCCGCTGCTGCTTCGGTCAGTGGGGAACGACCATATGGCCTGAGCCGCCTGTGTGCGGGTTTGTGGCTGCAGCTTGGATGTATCCTCACCTGCTGGTTCACCACTCTCCCATCGCCACAGGAATTTTGGGTTTTGCGATGTGTCCAGTGTCTTGACGTGCGCTGGACTTGGATTAAAGTGAGGGAGGGCTGCGCAGGACACCAACCTCACTCTCTCGTCCCTGACTTCCAGGTCCAGTAGCCCTAGGGTGACAAGCCCTAGGAGTATCACCGAGAGCCAAAGGTGCACTGGCGCATGCAGACACGTAGTGCTAGTTTTACAGACTAGTCTGGGTTTGGAATCGGAGTTATCCTTCTCCTAGGTGAGCTGCTTTCCATGGCTAACAAGCACTGCCTGCCCGGATTTGAAATCAGAGTTGTCCGTCTCCTAGGTGGGCTACCTATCATGGCTGACGAGCCCCATCTACCCGGAGTGATCTGGTTTTTAGGCACCAGACACTCGCCTTCACACCTCTGCCATGGGTTTTAAACAGGAGTCGGCGCGAGAAGCCAATCAGTAGGAGTTTGGTAAGGAGAGGCTGTTGGAGACGCTGGCCATATGGGATACTTCGTGGGTAGGGAGTGGCTCAATACCCCATACCATCCCAACCATCCTAACCCTTTGACCATTTGTACATATCCCTATGACGTCACACGCATAAGGTCTATAGAAAAAACGACCGAATACTATTGCAATAGACCTTTATCATGCTGCCACCATCTTGGCCATGTGCCCTGCATCCAATAACACTAATGGATGCTGATGTTCGATGTTCAAAAAGGAACCTTACTATTTGCCCTTCCAGCCTCGGTTTGGTTACATTGATTTGAATGCGAGAAAAACAAGATGGCTGCACCATGATAAAGGTCTAACATGGTTGAAACCCACACTAATAATGAACATTATGCAGATGCACTTACTTGCACAGACTCTGTTGTAGTTTCCACGATGCTTTGTTTCAGACTGAAGTAGTATGAATATCTACTGGACGTGGTGTAACTCTGTGGGAAGTCCTCTTTCCTTGCGTTATTCAATTGACAGATGCCATTGGTGCCATCGTGATTGAATGACACACATGTATTGTCCTTTGAGCAAAGTGACGCACTTTGGACTGGTGTTGTATCCAGTTGAGTCTGGAACATGTGCCCGAACAGCGCATGTTGCTTTTCAGCCATGTACATGCGACTGAAGGCCTCGCAACCCGCATTGGTCTGGTGGGATGCCTCATTGCAAGCAACTGTTACAAAAATCACCACAATCCATGGTAAAAGTGTTTTCATTTCGTTGGTCAAGTTTGCCATGGGATGTCTGACTACGTCGATGGAATTTTATTTCTGTGGACAATACACTGACAGCTAGCAGGCGAAGACGTATGGTGTTTGGGAGCTTCTATTTAAACCAAAGGGGTATTAAAAATAAAATAAAAAAGTAAAACTTACAAAAAACATCGTTATATTTTTCCATGACCCCTTAAAATCAATTTTGATCTCCCCTTTTGTGAAAGTCAAGATGGCTGTTGAGATGGAGTTGTGAGAATCCTAAAAATAAAATACGATCCTATATAATAATATTTAAGAACAGTTTTTCCATCGTTCTGAAATCATCATAATTAATTTAGCAACAAATATTGTCAAGCAGTGAACAGCGTTTGGCGGCCTGTCCATGGACAATCGATGCTAGCTATTGCTAATTGATGAAGGGCATCTCGCTTTATATTTTGTTTGTGTATTTCTGTCGATATTTATTATATATTTTGATTTTTGACAGTACAAGCATAGCGCCGCGGCCTTTAAAAAATCGTCAGAAGTGACGTCTTTTCCTCATTTGTTTTTTTCCCACTGAATGAGAGACTTTTGAGGACACTAGGTGGCAGCAGGTAAATACATTGTTCTCGGAAATGTGCGCGTGCGCATGCGCAGAACTACGCAAACAATGGAAATTACTACTGGTAAGTCTACTGCCATGTAGCGTTCCAAAGTCTCCCTTTTGATAGGCCGGGGCCTACTTCTTTGGTTTTCCATAACTGTTTTTGTTTTTATTTATTTATTTTTTTTAAATTTTTAAAAATCAATCAGTCAATTTATGAAAACGTGTATCCCATAAATAGAATTGTTTTGAATATGAGAGGTTATAATTACAAAATAGGAATGACTTAAGTTGAATGTATGCTAGTTCCGAAGGAAAACGACGCTGTAATATAAACAGTCAATAAAACGGCAAGGGTTTGCAGTTTGCCGGACGGAATGACATAATTGGAATACTCTCAACAGAGGGCGCTGCGTGTCAGCATACGTGGGAAGAACGATATGCACGGCGTACACGCAAAAGGATGAATTAAACAAACAATGTATATTTACACATGCACGTTTCATTTAGATTAATTTTATTTTCTTAATGATTTTCAATTGTTACACTTTATTAAAAAAAAGCTAGAATTTGAACTTCTTAGCATAAGGTGGATCACTGTGTTAACAACCACAGCTGTGATTGAGAGAATTGTAACATGAAGGGACCGTTTCTCGTTGGTCACGTGGTTGGTCCAAATGTAGCAACCCAATGTGTAGGCTATAGTCTGGCACCCTTCGGTTTTTTCAAAAATTGCTTTTAATCGCAAGTTGTCGAAACGCTCTCACTATACGGCTCTGGTAACAACGTGACTTTTACGACCTACATCCGACAAAGGCGCGCAACCAACAAATGAATTACATCAAATTAACCTTGGATAGGCTTTGTGTAATAAGATAATAATTGGGACAAACAAGATGAATAAATAAACAGACTCACTATTGGCGGATGAGGTAAGCAATGTATGGATTTGTACAAGGGTATATCAGTACGTCATTATTTATTCATTTATAAACCAACTCCCCACCAACGCAGTTTATAAACTCGTTTGTGCCTGATTACCAATACTGGGGCTACTTCTAAAATCCAATGACATTTCTACACTCAAGCTTCATCAATATCATGAATTTTAAATGTATTCTGCGTAATAATAAACTAATATTTGTCTGCATCATGATTGGGTAGAAGGCACTGTGGTGCTCTAGTGTTGGGGGAGTTGTGAGGAAATTATTATTAGACAGTTTCGGCTGAAGCTATTCGCGTCAGGTCATTTACGGTCTTATTCCCTGCAAGTCGAAGGTTTTGTTAGCGCAACCTGTTATGGCGACAGACTATTTTCTGTTTGCAGGGGCAATCTTGTTCTCAATGCCGTTACTGTTTGAAATTATATAGAAGAACTGCATTATTATTTAGTTTTTTATTTGTAATGCCTGGAAAAACTGATGTTGTACAATACTATACAGATTGTCATTTCACTTCATGCATTGTATAGCGAGTAAGCTATAGATATGGTTGAATATTGCTGCCTCGCATTTTATAATATTAGTCGTAGGGCAAATATCATTGTTCTATTAATCTATATAAATACCAGTATCTATACCAGTGTACCCGATATCAATAGTCTCATGTACAATGAGTATGGACTTCAATGCTAAAATATCAGCACTGCGATGCGTGTTTGATATGAACTATAATGCTCTAAAATAGTTAGAATCTGTTACGATAGCAGTGTAGTGATTGTATGACGTCATTAGAGACTGTGATATATTATATTTGTTGGAATCAGGGTTCACGAAACTTAAAATGTTACTCTTTTCAGCACAATTTCTTCCAACAGTGACTGCATGAGCTTATCCGGTGCAGCCGATGAGCTCAAAACGCATACATGGGATGTCTGGTATAGACGTCCACCCTGTAACGTGTATGCGGATGAATCTTGCATGGATCATATTCTGTGATGCGGTGTGAACTCGTACTGTTACATCCTCGGTAGCTGAATTCGTCGAGTGAAACTAGTGCATCAGAGGACACGGATAAAAATAGGACAAACAAATGTTATAGTTTTACACGGTTGTTGGGGTTAGTATAACATGCAGCTGTGGTAAGACATGTATATTACACTCTAAAAAGTGCCGGGTCAGGTTGACCCGGATTTGCGTCCCAGGGTGCCAAAATATCAAGAATTTGGCACCCCGGGACCCAAATCCGGGTCAATCTGACCCGGCACTTTTTAGAGTGTAGGCCCCTAAAATTTTACCCTACTTACGGCGCTAAGCTCAAGTTGGTGCAGGAGTCCAAGCATAGTTTGAAAAATGCCTCAAGTGAAAGTTAACCCAAGGCGTAATGTCGGAGTTGTTGACTTGGACTCGAGTGGGACTCCAGTTTGTTTTTTGGTGAGTTGTAACAACTGGCACTGACCCGAGACTTGGACTTGCATAAAATGACTTGCTGCTATCTTAGATGCGGGCACGAAAGCAAAGATCCTCGCCATGGGTATAGACACTATTACATAACATTCTGCAGAATCAATTAGCTCAGACTGACTCCGAGAACGATATAGGCCTATACTTACCGGTTCATCTCCGCCATGTTCTTTCTTAACATCAGCCCACGTGGTCCCGTTTTGGCTGTAGCTGAGCTTAAAATGGACCACATTCATAGTGGTGCTATATCGACGCTGAATAACAATAGCATACAGATCGACTTCTTGACCAACGTCCACCTGAATCACCGCTCTGCTATTCCCAATGCCACACCAGGAGCCTTCAAACAGAACATAACATTTTTCCTCTTAAAAAAAGTGTCGGTCTGACTTTTCCAAATCATTGGCATAAGGGCGCTCTTGCGGTGGGCCTTACCATCCGACTTTAAGTTTCCGAAAGGGGACAAGTTGATGGTAATTAGTAATAGACCTTTATCATGCTGCCACCATCTTGGTCATGTTGCCTGTATCCAATAACAGTAATAGATGCTAAAGTGTTCATTGTACAAAAAGGAACCAGACTGTTTACCCTTCCAGCCTCGGTTTGGTTACATTGGTTTGAATGGGAGAAAATCAAGATGGCTGCACCATGATAAAGGTCTATAGATTGACATCCTGAGATAAATTGCCTCAGCCTGACGTCATCAGAACACCAAACAAGATGTCGTCTTCCTGAAATAAAATATTCAAGAATGTCGACATCCCGAATCGAAGGTCGTCATTTCTGGGTTTCTTTTTTTTTTTTTTGACGAATAGATGGCCATTGTCTGGAAGAAATTAAAATGATCTATTATGATGCAGATCCTTTTCAGGAATAATATGGTTTTTCACTGGGAACAGTTCACTTACTATTGCTGTTAAATCTAGCATTTGCCGGGCCGTATCTCTCGTAGTCGTTGTCATAGACGTTCCATGCACTGATCTGACTGTCAAGTATTGCGCCACTTTCCATTCCGAGCGAAGCACAGCATTGGCAGATTGTGGGATGTGCAACTTCTACTGAAAGTTCATATATTCGTCAATAATAGTTTCGTAAGTATTACAGGCGTATAGTTTAATTCGTTTACGGCACCACAGCATAGTTGCGCCTACTGCTAAATAATTGAATGCCGATTTCGCATGGCTAATGGAAAGTTCGCCTTGTAAAGTTCAAGTTAATATAATGCTGTAATTCGCGTGCATCAAAGTGAAATTGAATGACAGTTGCAACCGAAGAGGGAAAAATGAATGCATGAAAGTGAATAGGCTCTTTTGCCGCGAGAAAATCCATAGTGCAGTCGTACGGTTGTTCTTACCTTCTTTCTTTGAAACTTCGGTAGTATTTGTTCTTGCCTGAAAAAGTAAAAAAATAAGTGTCATGAATCGGTTGCTGTAAAGATGTAATCTCTTTCTCTTAGTGTGTAAGGTGGTGATTGTTGGATTCCAAAAAACTCTAGCTGATAGTGTTATCCCTTGTTTGTTGTTAAAGGTGCTATCACATCGCTCTTGCCCTGAATTGTAACCTTTGACCCACTTACCACATAGAAGGGATGAATGAGTTCTAGAGCGGGACAAGTGTAAAACTTTTGGAATGCAGGAGGCCACAGGCTTACTAAGTAAATCCATTTGTTCTCGGAAATAAGCGCGCCCACCCACGAAAACATTGGGAATTACCCACGCCTTCTACGATCAAGCACCCCATTCCCTTCAAATACCAAATTGCTCAGAGCGATGAGACAAAAGCATCTCACTAGCGCCAGTTAAGAGTACGCTTAAGTTCCCAAGTTATTTTATCCTATGTTGAAGTCGGTAACTTTTAACAATGTACAACTGCACGTTGGCTCAACAAGACAGACAGTCATTCGACGCTAAACTCAGTGCAAAAAGGAAATGGATCGGGTTTTTTTTATTTGATTATTTCTTGTAATATTCTACTATACCGATTAGTATGTACTAATGCAACACTTTTCGATTGTTCAAGACAAAAATAATGTCTGAAAAACACACACTGCAAGATCATTTCACTTTCTTGTGGGATGTTAAGTTTACAACTCACCGGGTCGGGTTCCGTACATAGTTTATTTGCAATCTCATCCGATCTGGCGAAGTATGAAAAATCATCATCTTGTCTGAAACTTGTGGGGAATTCTTCTCTCTTTGCGTTGTTGAGCTGACAGATTTCATTGGTGCCATCGTAATTGAATGACAAACAGCTACTGTGACGGAAACATAACACGGAACACACGAACTGAGAAACTCCCGTGTCACTCAGGAAGGAGTGACCAGTTAGAGAGTGCCGCTCGATCGCCACAAACTGACCCTCTCTTACGCTCCAGCAACCCATCGCTAATGTTTCGATGGAGGAAACCGCAACCACCACAAGGAGCACTAGGAACATCTTGAGCTTTGTCGTTATTCCTTTTGTTTATCTTTACAAAAGAATAAAAAGTTAAACATGTAAAGTTACCCCTCTTTCAAGACGATGTCTAGGGGAAAAGCGAGGGACTCGGTCTGTAGAAGCATAGAGCAAGGAGAAGTGAACTGCTTGACTATTTTGCTGTCTGTGCGCCAATACAGTCCTTTCTGGCAATAATTAGGCCAACCACAAAGAGAATATCGATATTTCACAGTCAAATTCAAGTAATCGATTCCCGAGACTCTTCATGAGCCAGCTAATACTTCAGCATAATTACATGCCAGTAACACAAACATGATACATGAATAATAAATGGCTCAGTATCGAAATGTTGGTTTCAGACTACGTTATGACGCTCGAGGCGCTGTAAAAAGACACAGAAACAAACCTTAAGATAATATTGATCAAGAGTTATTATGAACCATCAAGGGTGGCTTGGTTTTACAGGGAATGGTGGAAGTTAATGAAAGTCAATATACAACAAGAAGAACTTAAAGATGCAGGCTCGTCGAGAAAAAATAGCCGTCTGGTATCTCTCACAGAGTGACTTGTTTCACGTTGTACGATATGTGTGTGAGTGTGTACATGAACATGATCCTAGGTGCCACGAAAATGGCCGTCGGGTAATGGCGACGAGCCCGAGTTTTAATAGGATCGTCCCACCCAACAACTGCGTAGGAGAAAGTCTAAAACCTGATGTAAAAATAATTTGAATGAGCTAACGGCTTACACATTATAAACCGGTGATTTTTTCTCCATAGATCCATAACCAAGGCAGCATTACTCTAGTTAGAGTTTCGTGGCGTAACCAGACATTTTCATTGGCGGGGGAGCGCCCCGCCCCTCCATTTTTGAAAATGATGATATTGAGCAGGAAAATTTCATAAGTTGATGGGTTATTTACTCCTTCCCAATTTAGTGACAATGTCTTAGTTGTGTCTTAGTTGTGCGTCCAAAAGTCTTGAAGTGTTGTGAGCAACTGTTTACGATGCTATGTCCCGCCCACATTGTGGACGTTTTCATTGTGTTTATTCAAACACAAGAGGGCGTGCTACCAACTCGGTGGTCTAACAGAAAATCCAGGGGTTGCTGACTTCACCGGCCGTACCTTCTGCTTCTCAGTCATCAAGATAACAAATTAGCAATAATTATCAAATTCCCCTCCTCCGGCTTTAAGCTCGTTGCTAGTCATGGAAAAGGATTGGGACAGAAAACCGATTGTTACGCGTGAGTATTTTTCCGTATTATTGTGAAATGTTTATATCCGTTTTGTCAAACACGTCCACCATGTTCACACACTGCACTAGTTTCGTGATATTTCATTGTACCGCTTGTTGTGAAATGCAATGATTAGCTTAACTCACTGTTATTTAGATCAGTTTATTTTAATTTAACAACCAAATAAACGGTTTTATTCACATTACTCATTAGATATTACTGTTAATTGTTGTTTTGTTATTAAGCATGTAAAGACTTAGCCCAGATAGGACGTTATCTCCGTTGTGCTACACTATGTCCTGGGTATAAAATTAAAGGTCTCGCTACATAGCGAAACAATTTATAACTAACTTATTTCATTGTTTTACCTGATTAAATGAGCTGAAACTTCGTCCTAGTGTTCTATATATCTGGCGGGTTCAAAAGTCTTTAAGATGAATTGAGCACACATTATTTACAAAAATAAACTGAAATCAGATCAAAATCAGAAATCGAAGCGACCCATTTAGGTAGTCTCCAAGTGATACGCGCAATGCGCATGTGCAATGTGCATAGCAACGCCGGGATCGCGCTGTGCTATTGGTCGATTGCACAAACATAATCTGGAGAAAGCCATCCCAGCAGTTGAGAACAAAATAAAGTCGGTAGAGAATAACTACAAACAGCAAATACTACTTATGGAAACTCGAAGCATGCAGTACAACCTGGTCTTTCTAAATCCACCAAGCTTCAGCCCAGAGGTGGATCATGATGTCAAGGCCAGGCGTCTTATGCAGCTTTGTGGCATTCCAGCTGATAAAGCCAATACCATCGCTCTCAGAAGATCCCATCCTCTCCCGACACGTCGCAAACCTGGCTTTGCTCAGTCTTCAAATCCAAACTTCCTGGTTGCTTTTCTCAGCTGGGATGAAAAGGAGTATGTGTTGAAGTCTGCTCGTTCCAAACCCAATGAAATGAAGGATATGAGAGTAGTTTCTCATTGGCCTCAAAAGATTAAAGCCGCCCACGGTCAACTCAAGGCAAGTTCCATGTTCAAGTCAGCCAAGCAACTCAACAAGGACCCTCAGATCAAGATCAATTTTCGTCAAGGTATAGTTAGCTTGATCATCGCTGGCAAGATGGAAAAAGCAGTTGAAGCCTGGTCCCTGCCGGACTTTCATCAATCAGGCGATCAATAGATTTCTGTTCTGACTAAGAGTACATGGGCTTTTCCACACTGATGGTCCCACATGATAATTTTTGTCAATAAATGAGGCATAGCAAGTTTAATGGAGTAATGTTTGTGCCCCAGTTTTGTAAAGCTCATTTCAATGCTTTGAGTGATTGTTCTTGCAACCAAGTGAGTAAATTTCTGTTTATTGCTAGAGTTTATTAGGGTCAGACATAGAAATTGTTTCCGTAGGATTACTAATGCCCCATGTTTCTCTAAAATGCCACAGTTGTGTTCCCGTTAGTGTGGAATTAGCCACATGTACCCACCATGTTTTTTATTTGAGTTGTCAGTAGACTTTAATAGTGGGTCCTTATACCAACCTGGGTCTTGTCTGATGGAGCCCCTACTATATATGCGGTCTCACACATGATTGTACTTGCCTTTTACTATATTGTTTTTTGCAAGCGTCTGTTGACAGTTACCATTGGTCATATGATTTTTCATATGATTACTTGTTTCAATATGATTTTATATTGCATTTTCACCAGTTCACCATTCCAAATTTGTTTATCTTTCAGAGGGTATTTTTTGAGCACATCTTATTTCTTCATTATTTACTTGATATGTGTAAATCTCAAACCACCGTAGATGACATTTGTTTTGCTGAGCTTTTTGATGACAATGAGGAGGATGGAGATAATTCCTTTTGTGTACCGTCTCCTTACAAATCAGACTACTCTACAATTCTAAGTTCTTACGTAACATACCAAGAGTTTAATTTAAATGTTGAGAGGTACAATGACCCATTTATTTTGATGCAACTGAACATCTTTAGTCTACCCAGTAAATGGGACGATTTCAAGTCACACTTGCATTTTTTGAGTGAGAAGAAAAAGGTTAATTTTATTGCTTTATCTGAAACTTATCTAAATGACAAGAACTGTTGTGATTTTGATAATCTCCCTGGTTATCATCCTCTTAGTCTATGCGAAAAACATCGTACTGACAGAAAGGGAGGAGGTGTAGCTATTTATATTGATGAAAAATTTAATTTTGTTGTTCGAGAAGACTTTTCCTATTTTTCTGATCAGATTGAACTGATTGTTGCTGAAATTAATCCTCAATCGAAGGATAATTTCTTTGTGTGTTCCTTATATCGACAACCTGGAGTGTCACCTCATGATTTAGACATTTTTGAGAACTTTTTGAATGATTTAATTGCTAATGTTAAACAGACTAAAGTTAAAGCTTGTTATATTTTGGGTGACTTAAATATTAATCTGCTTAATTATGGAAAACAGTCCTCATATGGAAATTACGTCAGTAACCTCATTGATAGTCTTTTTGCAGATAATTTTGTTCCAATGATTCTAAGGCCTACTCGAATTGATCCCAACTCAAATTCCTTTTCCCTGATCGATAATATTTTTACTAATAGAGTTGATAGAAAAGCGGCCTCCTTTATTATCAAAAGCGATCTTTCTGATCATTTTATTTCACTCTATTCCTTTGAAAAGGGTCATGATTCGAAGTCTGACTTGGACCGTGTTTGCACTATTAGAAAATTTAATTCTGCTAATCGGCAAGCTTTTCGGAGGATTATTTCTACTGCTAACTGGTCTCAAGTTTATGAAGCAGAGGATCCTGACCTGAAATTATCTGCTTTTCATGAAATTTGGCAATCGGCGTTTGACCTATCATTTCCACTTGTACAAATTAAACTTTCTCGTCGACGATCATTAAGAGCTCCTTGGATGACTTCAGGTTTATTGGCTTCATGTTACAATAAACAAAAACATTATGTTAATAGAAACAGGAGCTCGATCAGGCTATCTTTTTATAAGAAATACAATAATATTTTCAATAAGCTCTGAAAGCGTATTGCTAAAACATCTTATTATCGTAACAAGCTTAATGATTTAAAAGATAACGCTAGAGAAACTTGGCAAGTTCTTAATTCCATGATTAAGCATAGTCCAAAACATTCTTCAGGGTCTTTGAGTAGTATAATTTTGAATAATAGTTTGATTACTGACCCGAAGGACATTGCAAATGCTTTTAATAACCATTTTTGTTCAATTGGTGAAACTACATGTCAGGCTGTTCCTGAAGCTACTAAGGACTGTAATTACTATGTGAATTTTGTTCAATCTCCCATTAATACTCTTTTTCTCAGTCCTACGGACTCTCATGAAATAATTGAGGTAGTCTCGAAGTTCAAAAGTAAGAGTAGTTCTGGCCCTGATGAAATTAGCAACTCTATTCTAAAAGAAGTTATTGATTTAACTTCTTTTCCTTTGGCGAGTATATTTAATGCTTCTTTTGACCAAGGAATTTTTCCTGACATGTACAAATTAGCTAAAGTTATTCCTATTTTTAAAAAAGGGGATGTACAAGACCCCAGCAATTATCGTCCTATTTCTTTACTTAATACTTGTTCTAAAGTTCTAGAAAAACTTATGTATAAAAGAGCTTCTTCGTTTATTGAATCAGAAAATTTGTTTTCTCCGAACCAATATGGATTTCGTCCTGGCAGAAGTACAGCGCATGCTATGCTTGATTTTTATAATAGATTAACTAATGCTACAAATAAAACTCCTCCAGATATTTCGTTGGGTATTTTTCTTGATTTAAAGAAGGCCTTTGATACCATCAGTCATGATTTACTTCTTAATAAGTTACATCACTATGGGATTCGGGGTGTACCACTTAAGTGGTTTTCAAGTTATCTTGATAATCGCAGGCAGTATGTTGTTGTGAAGGGTGTTGCATCAGCCACACGTGTAATTAATTGTGGAGTCCCCCAGGGGTCAACTCTGGGACCTTTGTTATTTCTAATTTATGTTAACGATTTACCTTTGTGTTGTTCACTCCTAAAGCCCGTATTATTTGCAGATGATACAACTCTCTTTGCATCTGGTAGAGATTTAAATGAGCTGGCTGTTAATGTAAATACTGATTTACTGATTCTTCAGGATTGGTTTAGGGCCAACAGATTGAGGGTTCATCCTGAAAAAACGTTTTATATTTGTTATTCATCCAAGCAGACGGGAACTTACTTGCCTGATGTTGTATTATGTATGGAAAATGCTGTTCTTAAAAAAGTTTCCTGCACAAGGTTCTTGGGTCTCGAAACGGATGAAAACATGCTTTGGAAGGAGCAAATCTCATCAGTGTGTAACAAAGTTTCCAAAGCTAATTACATCATTAATAGGACTAAGAACCTATTGAGGTCTAAAGATAGCTTGGCTCTTTACTACACTCTGGTTAATTCTTGTTTAAATTATGGTCTTTTAGCATGGGGTGGTATGATTAAGATTTATCCTTCTTTATTTTCTTGTTACTTGTTACACTACAGAACAAATGTATTAGGAATGTTTGTCATGCTAAATACAACACTCATACTGTCCCCCTTTGTTGTAAATTTAAAATTCTTAAATTTGAGGATCTTTATAATGTTCAAAATGCTATTCATTACTATGATTATTTTCATAAGTTACTTCCTCTTAATTTAAGTAGTCCCACATTCTTTCCTTTAAATGAAGATCTCCATTCTTACTCTACTAGACAACAAAACCTTATTCATTTACCCGGTTCTTGTAGAGTGGATGTTGTATCTGCTAATTGTAGATATATTTTGCCCAAAATTATTAATTCTCTACCCCTGAATATTAAAAACTATGTTAATTTTTCTAGAATTGCCTTTGTGAAACATCTCAAGGAATTTTATTTGTCTAAATATGCGAATTTTGAGTGTACGAAACTTAATTGTTTTTCATGTCTTCAAACAGCGAGGCAATAATTGGTGTGTAGAGATTTATTATCAGATTGTGCTCAAGGTGTACTTTTCCAGACCTATAGTTTTTACTTTTTTATTGAAATATTGTGTGACCATACGGTGATTGTTGACAGCAGTTTTGGGTGCTCTGATTATAGAAGGCTAGTCCTTCTCTGGATGTAACCCCCATTCATACTTTAATTGTGTACTAGTTATTCAAGGTTATGTTTTTTTTAACTTGTATTGCACCATGTTTGGGTTTTACCAAACGGTGTTTATGTATGTACATGTGTGAATGGAAATAAACAAACAAACAAACAAACAAACAATATTCATTGCACGATCGATCGATATGTGCACCAATATCGACCAATAGCGCAGCGCGAACGGTCGATTGCGCAGATCGACCGATCGCGCACAACTTATACATTATATGCATGTACAATGTAAAGCCGCGCCCACATACCGTAATGTGCCTGCTGTAATACTTGTTGCTAATGCTATGCAGTTTGAGCATGCGCGTTGAATATACCTCATTCGGCGAGTATAACATGTCGCGGAGGATTTGTACACGTTGGCGTTTTATTTTACGTATGATTTTCACCATTTGTGAAACCATGCACTTAAAAGATATTCAAGGAGTAGTTTAGAACATCAGGAATACATGGTCGAACTTTCAGCTTCCAAAATCAGGTATGAATAGGGGAAACTAACTCATGTAATTTTAGTCGCATTGGAAAGAAGCTTTATACCCAGGACGTTAGTGTAGTACAACGGAGATAACGTCCTGCCTGGGCTAGTTAAGACTAAGACTAGAGTAGAATAGCCTCTCCACCGTCCATGACCATGGCAATACAAAAATGGGAAACGTTTCCATATCCGACTGCCACTTCCTAAGGGATTTTTCAATTGAAGTTGGGCTTTATTTCCCTTTTGTAATACTCATCTTGAGGAATTGGTAGCCAAAACACTAATTATTGACCTTTAATTAAGAAAAATCAAGCTGACATTTCATCGCATACATGCCCTAAAAGGAACCACATGTAAAATGGTGTTGAGCGAGTAGAGGTGTAATTTTTCATGATTTGGACACTTTGTAATCGTTCAAAGTGCCTGTTTCTGTTAAATTATGAAACAGAGATGTGATTTAAATTAATGCCACAACATCCTACTTTAAATAAAGGGGCTGATTAACTAATTTATCACTTAACAAAAGTAAAATCGACTGCTTTCGAACTCACTCTGTGTCAGGGCCTATCTCTTTACACGTGTTTTGCCATCAGCTGTGCGGCGTCATACCCAATAGGGGGTCACGTGACCACATGTCAACATTGTCGCGCAATCAGTCTATTGCAGTGGGTGTCATGGGTTAATTCGAGGCCTGTGTGGGTTCAAGAACTACACTTAGTGACGTTCCCTGTATGCAACATTCAATAAGCTACTACAGGTAGGATTATTTAATTTCTGTGTTTTCCAATCACAGATCATGGCGAACAGGAACTCTTCTCTTCCATTCGAGTTGAGTTATTCAACACTTTACCCAGAGATCCAGTAGAATGGCGAAGGTAAGGAAGCATCAAGACTTGGTGCAAACTGGCAAGTAAGATTTTGCCAGTATTTTTAAATAGGGGTAAATAGTTAACTCTCTTAACCCTTTCCTTACTATAGGCGACTTTTGTAGACTGCACTCATACCCCCTCTTCTTTACCATTGGCGACTTTAGTCAACCAAGCTTACACACAATAAAGTACTCAAGCCTGAGCACAAAGGCCATTTGTTATAAAGCTGTAGTTTTGTCCATGTTTACCCTCCATACCCAAGCTTACTATGGTTGGAAAGAGACACAATCGGATCTTTCCAATGATAATAAAATAAAATAAGGTTGCTATTAGTATATGCAATCCCTTCAAATTGGAGTGGAAAGAACCGAAATGCCAAACACCTACGGAGTGCCATAAGGCCATGTACAAGAAAGTGTTTGAGTTTACAGATAAAATTATGGAAACAAAGACCAAGATTTTGGACATCTGTTGGCCGATCTCAATGTTTTTTGAATTATATGAAAAGGAACCAATAAGTAAGACATTTTGTATTACTTATTTTGCCATAGTCCAACAGCAGAGAAAAGATTCACTGAACTCAACCATCCAAAGTCTAACAATACCCCCTGTTGGAGTTTGACTGACCTGGGGTGGTTAGGGTTAAGAAAAAACTGCCCTTTTTAAGAATGAAATATTAGGCGTGATGGTGGGAACAAAATAGAGGACACTCTTTCATAATAACTCAAGTGAGTGTAGAAAATCAGAATTGGGCAATATATCATTTTTCATCTGCAGATCGTATGGGAGGGCTCCGAAGTTGGTGTACGTTGATGTGGCATTTGTTCCCTTCAATGCGGAGGATCTAGCCACTGAAAATGAGAGAACTCTGTTCAGAAAACCATGCTTCCATATCTACTTCACTGACTGTGCAGTAAGTACAAATTATACAATTTATAATCTATATTATTTGTGTTTTACCCATACTCCACTATGTGTTAAGCACTGTATACTTAGTACTTTCCCGAATTCTGTGAAAAAAATCCACAGGCATATTGCTTGGGTGAGATTTGAACCCACGACCTTTGCCAATCTTGAGTAAACGTCTTACCGACTACATCACCGAGATTGCCTGGTAGCAAGATGCAGTTCGAAACCTTTATTTTAGCAGCAGTGTTTCTAATAGATCTATAATGTTGTTTTTTTTATCTCAGATACAAATTTAACATCTACGTTAAATTTGTATCTGAGATAAAAAACATTATTTATGTTTTATCGATACACCGATGCGTGTTGAGTACTGTATACTTAGTACTTTCTGAGTTTTGTGTTTTTTTTAATAATCATTGAGCTTCCAGATTCTTGCTGGTCACAGGTGAAAACATTATTCATGCCTAAGCCCATTTTTAGTGTTGTGGCAGGGCGGTCCAGATCACTGGACTCAAGTTCTGGTGTTGTCGGCAGCAGAACGTGGGTTCGAATCCCGGTCCAGGCACTTGTGTCCTTGAGCAAGATACTTTACCATAATTGCTCTGTCCTTTGGATGGGACATTAAGCCGTAGGTCCCATGTTCTAGCATTGGTAGTGCACATAAAAGAACCCAGAACACTTATCGTGGAAGAATAGGGGTTTACCCCGGTGTTTCTGGTTCACATAGCAAGCATCCTTATCTACAGGTTTCCTCAGGCTTCCAAGCTACAGTGATTACGTTCACTTATGAGGCATCCTTGGTTTCATTACCAGAAGTATATAATAATAATAAAAATAATAGTAATAATGTAGCGCTCATTGCTGCATTGCAATGAAGATTGGTTATTTACCGACTTGCAAAATTTGATTTTGATTTTAACATACAATGTACATGAAATAACATTTATTTTCAAATATCCTAACTGTTGTATTGTAGGATGCAGACGCATATAAGTTGGTTGTTAAGGACGGCATTGCTGCATGGCAACAGAGCTTGAAGGAACGCAATGTCGCTGATTGGTTGATTGTCCTCGTGGAGACGGCCAATCTCAAGAGAGGAAATAAAACCAAGCTACTGCCGAGGACCTCGGTTCTTGATAAGATTCGAAGTGACTTTTGCAGCAAACAAACAGATAGGTAAATGAATCATCCATGTCTCCAAAAATAATGCATGTTTTGGGGACACATTTCATTTTTTTTCATTTATTTTATTTTACAAAAAGTCCATTTCTTTTCTTTGCAAAGTTTTAAATATTACTTTGAGTTAATTCAAATTTTCTTGCTTACTTTAGCATAAAAAATTTGCTTATAAAGCACAAGCTTATTTCACAGGTTAGCAAGAGAATTAGGCGTCCAGCTTGCGCATTCACCATAGATTTGCATTGTTATATCATTCATTTTCCTACAGTAAGCACCGGAAGGTTGGAATGTGCTTATGGTTAACAACACTATGTAATGGAAATTGCACAGTAAGCACAAAATCGGCTGTTAAGCAGCTCTATGAAATTGGGCCAAGATGGCAACACTGTTGAAGGTCTATAGAGTACTCCGAGCAGCTTGTGTATGGGCGTTTACACCACTGCAGCTGTGGCCGCCGCACGCGCACGTTGGCGCACATGCACTGTGAATCCTCCATGCTGATTGGTACATATGCGCGCTGACGTGCTAGTGTCTTGTCGCGCGCGCATGCGGCGGCCATAACTGTGGTGGTGTAAAACACTACAAACGAGCGCTGCTGGGATAAAGTGTATAGACTGTTGGAGTTGGATTGATTTGAGTGTTGATCGGATTTGATCTTATTCCGCAGAGTAATTGTCCTGAACGAACCCAATAATCCAGTCCCGACCAATCGCTCTCTGGAGTCATGGCAGTTGTTTATCCATCGGCTGAGGCAGCTTTTACTCTCCGCATACAGTCGTCTGCTGAATCGCTTTGAGGAGTTGGTTCGAGCAGAGAGAGAGCGACGTAATGAGAAGGGATGGGAATTCTGCAACTACTTTGTTCTGCAGGTAAGTCACGTTTTTGTCTGTCACTTTCCCACAATAAGCTGGGAATTCATGTGTCTTGATTGTGCATGGTTTGTCATCTTATTCATTGATCCTTTGTGTGTTCATTTTAAGGGATTATACATGGAAGTGTGTTTGTTACGCTTGGAGCATAGGAAATTTATGTACATGGTTTCCCCATCTCTAGACCAAGGGGAGACCCAGGCCCACTACCCTAGCTCTTTATTTGTGGTGATGTAGAGAGTCTGGAGAAATGTAACACCCAGGAGGTTCAGGGGGCTTGATCCTCTAGACCAAGGGGAGACCCAGACCCACTACCCTAGTTCTTTATTTGTGGTGATGTAGAGAGTCTTTAGAAATGTAACACCCAGGAGGTTCAGGGGGCTTGATCCTCTAGACCAAGGGGAGAGCCAGACCCACTTCCACAGGTCTGTATTTGTTGCTCATTCTTGATGATGTAAGAGTGAAGCTGTGATTTTGGTTGATTTTTCAGGAGGAGTTAGCGTTTACCTTTGAGTTACTCCATCAACACGAGGAAGCATTGGTGCAATATGATGAGCTGGATGCTCTATTCTCACAGTTTATCATCAACTCTCATGCTGGAGGTAAAACACTTTAACCCTTCTACTGTCTGACCATTTAATATCATTCACTGTGTTTTTAAATAATAGATAAACTAAGCTAGTTTGCAGTATGATATTACGTGGTAAATGCATCCACACAGTACACAGTCAACCCTCCTACTGTCTGACCATTCAATATCCACAGTGGTTTTGAATGATAGATAAAGTAAGCCAGCCTGCAATTATATCATGTTGTGATCGCATCTACACAGTACACAGTCATCCTTCCTACTGTCTGATCATTCAATATCATCCACTTTGGTTTTGATTGGTAGATAAAATATGCCAGCTTGTAATATGGTATAATTTGAATGCATTTTCCCTGTACACAGTAAACCCTCTTACTGTCTGACCATTCAACATCATCCACTGTGTTTTTTGAATGATGTATGTGTTAAAATGACAAATGAAGTGACGAAACTGTTTTTTTCTTTTCCCTGCAACCTCTATCCCACAGACAGCCCCACATGGCTCTCAACATTCATCGCTCCATGTACCTGCTGGGACGGTCTCAACCTCCTCCCCAGTGTCATCAAGAACAAACGCGTCTTGATGGAGAATGGACGCGCAGCGCTTTTAGATCTGCGTAACTACCTCTTTGCTCGTCAGTGTGTTCTACTCTTCATATTGAAGAGGCCGTGGGAAGTTGCGCTACGAGCTCAGACTTTCTTGCACAACTGTGTTCAGGAGCTGAAAATATTGGAGGTATAAATCTTTCTTATACATCGGTTTTGAATCCTGGTCATGACACTTGTGTCCTTGAGCAAGATGTTTTACAATAGTTGCTTCTCTTCACCCAGGGGTATAAATGGGTACCTGTGAGGGTAGAGGTTGATATTGTGTTTGAAAAAGCCTTCGGAGTGCCACGGCAGCTCGGGGCTGTATACTCCCCAGGGAGCTGAGAAAGAGTACGGGAATGTTATTGGCCTAAGACCTGGGCACTTATGTAAAGCGCATTGAGACGTTACTGTGAAGTAAGCTATATAAGAACTAGTTACTATAATTATTTAAGGCTTATCGTTTGCTTGCAAATACAGGGAATCTGACATAGATGGTTCCACCACAACAAACAGCACTCTGTGTTTTGTGTTGTCCAGTCTTGTTTTGTTTTCTGCTCTTGTTTTTATCTGTTAAGGCATGTGCCAACTTGAAAGTTTCAGAAGTGGCTAGAGCTGGATTGCTAGTGGCGTGTTATAATACGCAGTTCTTATATAGCACTTTGTCACACCCGATGGGCGTCTCAAAGCACTCAGTATTTTTCCTGCAAGGTATGCGGTAACCTGGGTTGGATTTCACAAAGCGCTAGGACTAGTCTTATCTCGAGTTAGGATGAGAAACTAGTCCCAACTTATAGGACTTGTCATAAATTAGGACTAGTTTTGTGAAATCCACCCCTGTTCCTTTACATAGCACCATGTCACGGTTTTACAAGGTGCTGTGGCACAATCAGTCCAGCCGATCAAACCAGGAACACCGAGGCGAACCCCTTCTCTTTGAGTTCTTTTACGTGCTTTACACAATGCCAGGGACCTATGGCTTTACGTCCCATCCGAAGGATGCCGAAATAATGGTTAAGTGTCTTGCTGAAAGACACAAGTGTCACGACCGGGACTCGAACCCTTACTCTGCTGATCAGAAACACCAGAGCTTGAGTCCGGTGTTCTTATGCTTGGCTACGAATGTTCTTTAACTCTATCACTACATAATATAATGTACAACTGTGACCGAATCGTTTAATATTTTGTTTATTTTGAGCTGGTGGCAGCAGCTCTCCGGCATATGAAGTAATTCACCGAGCCGCTGTGAGCGACACGTCGTAGTGAAAGAGTTAACATTGGCACTGCAGCCGTAGCTGAAAACAATTGACATAATCAATATTGTGTTTTACCTAACAGGTTTCCATGCCAACAGGCAGTATTGCATGCTGGGTATTTCTGAGTTGTCTGGAAGTTTTACAGTCCTGTGAGAAGTATACCGACTCATCTAATGTCGAGAACTACTCACACTACACAGCGAGTCTGTGGGTGTACGCTCAAACCAAGGTACAGTATTAACTCCACCATTAAAACATCAGGCCCATTTTCATAGCGTTGCTTAACGGTAAGCAGATTTTCATGCTAGCTATAGCTGACAAATTTGCTTAAAAGTAGGAAGGGGAGGGGGTTGACAGTATGAAGCAAAGAAAGGGAGGGAAAGAGAATGGGAGGATGCCAGAAAGGGGGAGGTGAGGGAAGGGGAGAGGGGAGGGGTTAGCAAGAAAATTAGGCGGCCAGCTTGCTCGTTCACCATGGATTTGCATTGTTACTCTGTCTAACCTGTTGTGCATTGAGTGCTTTCAGAAACCTATAGAAAAAGCAATGTATACATATTACATGTTATCGTTGTTAGTATGGTTGAATATTTTTTTGTCAAACTTGATGTATGAAGTATCTATTGTTGTTTATTTCTGTAGTTACGAGAGTTGGGTGAATTGTGTGGGTTGATGCCTGACGCGCAGCCAGACTCCGATCAGCTTCATCTTGTAGTTGGGTTACTAGGAGGAATGGGTCAGACACAAGAGGCCAGTATTCGAGAGAACAGTCCAAATCAGAAACTCAGAGAAGCTCTTAGCTCATCCGAATCATTCCAGAAACATTACTTGGTAAGTTAACATCTGTCCTCTTGGGTAGGGTTACATTTAGGGTAAGAGTGAGGGTCGAGGTAAAGGTTGGGGTTAGGGGTAGGGGTTAGGGGTAAGGGTTAGGGTTGGGGTGAGGGTGGAGGTTTGGTTTGGGGTAAGGGTGGAGGTTTGGTTTGGGGTAAGGGTGGAGGTTTGGTTTGGGGTAAGGGTAAGGATAGTGAATTCCGCAATTTTTCTGTACTCGCCTGCGGGTTTAATTTATGTTGTTGAGAAAATCGGTGTCACAATGAAACCTTGGCTAAACCAACTAAAGAAAATGATTGTTCTCAAAGAATGCACCGGATTTATTTTTCTCTTTCGAGAAAATGTGGTATGTGTTCACTGTGATTCGGCCTAACCCTGGCCCCTAGGCCATGGCCGATAATCGGCAATGATATGCTGGAATCTTGGACCTGCCTCCTGTGCCAAATACAATGGTAAATAATTGTGGCAACCTATCGATCCCTCAGAATCCTTGTTTGCACAACAAAAGGATGGAGGCCTGGATTTGGGGATTACACAATAATCCCCAGAAACGGGAGATTGGAGCATAAATTCCAGTACCCTTTGCTTCTTTTTGTTCATGACAGGAGCTGTCAGAGTTAGCCATGGGAACCTTTAAACACATCAAAAGAATGCGATCTGCCCGGCTTATTGGAAAAGACTTGGCCACATTCTACATGTAAGTATGTCGATTAGGTTTGTGTTTCTCAATGTTGTCCGTGTTACTTCAACTAATCATTTTTAAGATAAGGATTGTCAATTTACGGTTTGGATTTTGTTAACTGATGGACCATGTTTTCCATAATGAAAAACAATTCATCGTAAGTTGAACTGATTTGAATTGACTGGAATTGATTTCATTTGAATTAATTTGAAATGACTTGTTTTGAATTTATTTGATTGTACTATTACTATTTCTTTTTTCGTAACCTTGAGAAATATCAATACATCAAGGTAAACAGCAAACAGCAACTTAACAGCGACTATTTAACAATGAAATACTAAATTTATTTCAATTCAATTCAATTTAATTTATTCGTCCGAAAAAGAAAAAGGGAAATTTACTGTATCGAGCATGCTCACAATGTATTAAACAAAAATATTAAAATTACAAAGCAAACTGTTACACACAGAAACAAAATAAAAAGTACGCAAAGTAGGAATTATTTACAAAAACTACACTATATAAAAGGTCATGCAGGACTTCTTTTTTTTAAAAAGGGTAAGAATAAAAGGCAAAACAAAATCTATAAAATCCCTGGAGGTTTGTACGACACAATAGAAAACAACCAACAGATGAGCAGACGCACAGTTTGAATGGGCTCTGATTACAACATTGATTTGAATTGATTTGAATTGACTTGAATTGGTTTGAATTGACTTGACTTGACTTGAATCGAATTGACTTGAATTGACTTGACTTGAATTGACTTGACTTGAAATGACGTGAATTGACTTAAATTGACTTGAATTGACCTGAATTGACTTGAATTGATTTGACACTCTCTACAGGAAAAAGGGTGAGTTGACCAAAGCAGAGACATTCCTAATTGATGCAGTTCGTATCTATGAGAAAGAAGGATGGCATCTACCTGCAGGAAACACACGTAAAGAGATTGCAAAGTGCCAGAAAGAGCTCGGTAACAAACACAAATATCCTTTTCAATTTTCTTCCTGATCGTTGTGATGAAAATGCCTCCTGTGGATGACGTTGATATGGCAGACTCGGTTGATGAGATTGATTGAACTTGGTGCGCTACATACATGGCTGCACAGGCTGTATACTCCCCAGGGAGCTGAGATAGTTTGGCCAACTGTCGCCGAGATTCTTTCCTTTTTTTGCATTCCCCTGGTTGGATTATTTTGTCGGAATTGCTGAAATCATTATTCTTTGAGCGTGCCGCTGGCACAAAGAAATCCTGACTTGACAAAGCCAAGAGACCAGAGACTGTGAGTTTTGTTTTCTCTTCCGAGAAAATGTCAAATTCATGCACCGTGAATCATTATTCTTGAGTGTACCGCTGGCACAAAGAAACCCTGACTTGACAAAGCCAAGAGACCAGAGACTGTGAGTTTTGTTTTCTCTTCCGAGAAAATGTCAAATTCATGCACCGTGAATTGCATAACATCGGCCATTACCTTGCTGTATAGGATTGGTATTAAACCTGGAACCACGGCTGGATTCCTGGTTCACTCTGACTTACCTCCATTGAGCCGAAACAAAATGTATAAACATTGGTGGAAGCCACTTGATGTCTTGTAATCCTTTTCTTGGAACAAAATCACAGAGGTCTGGAATTGGGGATTACACAAAAACCACCTCTCATTAGCCAGAAAACGATGAAATATTCAAGAAAATGGTTTTCACTTTGTGTGGGTGAAACAAAGCTCAGCAGTGGAATATGCGGGCGACCTTTGCTCCTATATTCCGATTTAACACAATGGCATGATTTGACATCGCCTAATTGCTTGCTAGGAAAATAATTGCATTGATACACGGCATCCGGTTTCAACTGGTTTGAGGAATGGATTAAATGACCTAGTGACCGGGGTAATAATGTTCATACGCCATGTTCGTCAAAATTGGCGGATAACTCGCTATATGGCGTGTAGTGGCCGAGCGGTTAAGGGCACCGGACTCAAGCTCTGGTGTTTCTGATCAGCAGAGACTGTGGGTTTGAGTCCCAGTCTTGACACTTGTGTCCTAAAGGAAGACACTTAACCATCATTGCTTTTTTCCTTTGGATGGGACGTAAAGCTGTAGGTCCCATGTGTTGTATTAAGATCTATTAATACCCGTAAAAGAACACAGAATACTTATCGCTAAGAGAAGAGGGTTTGCCCTGGTGTTTCTGGCATGGTTGGCTTCAATTAGACCGATCCATTAAACCCTGCTCCCATACGCATTGACCGATCACAGCCTTGAGTTCGCCACCGAAAGGCTGACAAAAGTCCGACACGATAAAAATCCTATTGGAAAATGTAAACAAGCGTGTGCGTACTTTTAGCGCGTGTTCATGTCGTGCAGTGTGGCATTGAAGAGACGCAAATTGTGTTGCCCATGTGTAAAGTGGTGATTTAGCCAATGCTGTGATTGGTCAATATGTTTAGGGGTGGGGCTTATTGGATCGGTCTATTGGCCCTCTCATTGAGATGCTGAACAGGTTTTGATGAGAACTGTCATAGATGTAGATGTAGATGTATAGAAGTTTCCATTAGATCCAAATAGATCCAAACAAATATCTTCTAGCTGAAACATTAATAAACTTATATTAAATTGATCCTTAATTGAGTGGTTCTACATATCTGAAGACATGTTGTCTGTTAGCTGGAGACTGCGCTGTACCTGAGGATGAAAGAGTAGAATACTGCAAGGAGATGTTGAAGATTGCTGGTGAGCTGGTCAATGAAACAAGCACCGATGAACAACCATGTAAGCAATTCAAGTAGAAACGGTCTAAGGGTCTAAAGGCAACTTTACATGCAACCAGTTCCAGGCAATGTGTTGTGTCGTGGCCGAGTGTATAAGAATACCGGACTCAAGCTCTGGTGTTTCTGATCAGAAGAGCTTGGGTTCGAGTCCCAGTCGTGACACTTGTGTCCTTAAGCAAGACACCTAACCATTGTTGCTGCGTCCTTCGGTCCCGTGTGTTGTGTAATGCACATAAAAGAACCCAGTGCACTTATCGCAAAGAGAAGGGGTTCGCCCCGGTGTTTCTGGTTTGATCAGCTGCAGATTGCACCACAGAAGCTTGTAAACCATTATATGGTCTTGTACTTCAAAATGTAACTATGCATACCTTGCATGAAAAATACTGAGCACCTCGAGACGCCCATCAGGTGTGATAAAGCGCTATATAAGAACTGCAGATTAATCTCAAAGAAGAAAGAACATTCACATTTCAATTAGATTTAAATTTCTTGGGGATAACAAGACATGTTTAGAAAGCTGTCTACCACGCCACTGAAATGTTCCTTTGGCACGCGGTGGAGTCAGTTGCCTCTAAGCTTTCTGTCTGTTTTTCTAACTGCACGTCTGTTGCTAGGCAGGTACTATTGATGGGCAGAGCCTAATGTTCACAATTCTATGCCTACAACTGAAATCACCAAATTTGTTTGTTTTGTTTTTTTATCATTGAAACTTAGTGAAAGGAGATTTGCTTCCATTACATTCCGTGGCATATTTGATAAATATCGACGTCAAACCAGAAGAAGGCAAACTTGGGAAAAACGAAGAGGCCGAAATCACTCTGTGCATCCACAGCAACCTACCACAAGCAATCGCCTTAGACAAAATCACGCTGAGTTTCAATCGTGAGGGTCAAGACAACGACGACCAATCCAATCAACTCACTCTCCCAAAGAGCCAATCACAGAGCAGCTTCAAAAGTCTCTCGCCAACGTTTGACCAATGGGGAATGCTGACAGATAGCTACTTAAAAGCTGTCTTCCTGAACAACCAGCAGACGATGATTCCAGAATTAGTGGGGGATATCCGGTACCAAGCCAACAGCAACAAACGTGTTATTGAAACAACCGCGATCGTCTGCAAGAATGCTCAGGTTGTCTTAAGACGAGAGGACAGTTCTTCATCACTAGGGAAGGCTCTTGAAATCTTACAGAAGGAAGAGTGCAGCCATCCTCTTTATTTACAAAACATTGAGCTTCAGCCAGGAGAAAATACATTCTCATTTACATTTAAGGTACGTAGCAATTCATCCCTCCCAAATTTTTAAAATACTCCTTGCTTCTGTGGACGTCACTGAACAAATACACAAGTTGTATTGTCAGAATGTGGGTTAGGGTCCTGGTTGTGACACTTGAGAACTTGAGCATCCTTTGTGCGGTATTTTTGGGGGGTTAAATGGTCGGAATAATTTTGTTTTGAAAATATAGTTGTATCAAGGAACCCTAAACTAAACAATGCCAATACAACAAAGGTTCTCATAGAAAGCACCTGGATTTGTTGGCTCTCTTTCGAGAAAAATGAGATTCAATTAGCGTAAATTGCAAAACCCTGACCGTGAGCCACGACCGATAATCGGTCCCATCGAGGCTGGAATCTCGGTTTACTCGGACTTAACTCCCATTGAGCTGAAAAACAATGGCAGCAGCCTGTTGATCTCTCGTAATCCTGCACTTGTAACAAAAGGACAAAGGTCTGGAATAGGGATTACACAAAAAGGGAGATTTAAAGCATTTATTCCAGTACCATCTGTCCCTTTTTGTATAGGGGGAACAAAACACGGTGAGTGCATGCACTGTGCATGCTCCACAATGGAATGTTCCAATGCATTGCATTCCAGTAATTCGATTTTACACAGTTGCCAGTTTATAGGACCTTTACTGTATGTTGCACAAGACTTCGGCCTGATATTGGGCCCTCTGCTGCGAACTGGTTAACCGATAATGCATCATCCTTCGAATTGGATGTAAAGCCATAGGTCCCGTGAGTTCTGTAATGCACGGAAAAGAACCTAGTACATTAATTGTCAGAAGGCTCTTGCCCCCATGTTTCTGGCACGGCTGGCCGCAGATTGTGCTGCATCATCATGTAAATTCTTACAAGACGCAATATATAATTCAATCATAGCTCAACCATGTTGGTAAGTGTGACGTAATTCCACTTTGAGTCACGCCCACTTCACACAAATCTCGATTGCCAGAAGCCCATAGGAAATGCACTAAACTTTTAGTCTTTGATAATTTACATGTATGTAAGAACATCATAATTTCTGGACTTGCCTTTCATGTGTGTCTTGCAAAGACTCAAGGTCTTATCAGAAATATTGGTTTATGTCGTAAGAAATGTCTTCGAACAACTGTCTTATAATTGGTGTTGGTACATTGTTTCTTATGACAGGCATCTGATAATGGAATGTATACCTGCAGGCAGTTGATCATGAAGTTAGGTGAAGTGGAGTTTATACTGCCCACAATGCAGACGCCTGCCTTAATAGAAGTATCTAGCCCTGATCCACAGCTCACCATCACACCCAAAAATGGTATTTGATTCTTTCTTTTCTGAGTTCTGAATTCTTTTTTCTTGCATTATGTAGACTATTCAAAAAGCGAGCATTTTGAATAGTTATGGGCATAGGATATTCAGATTATAATTGATCAGATACAATTGGTCTCTCTGCTTGATCGCAGAAATGATATTTGCCTTAAATTTGCCTCTAAATTGTTTAATTCTGACGTGCTTCATCAATGGTTACCCCAACCGAGAAGATGTAGTGTGCAATATGAGTTCCGAAATGACAGCAGCATTTCTGAAATGAAATGCAAAACAAACAGACTACAAAAATAGTCCAATACCTTATTTTTTTAACCACAAACAGTGTTTTTCTGTATTTATTGTGTATTTTCTATATAATATTTGTTAATATTTTTAATATTATGTACATCTCAGTGTGTTTTTGCTCGTGAGCTTTGCAGCCATGTAGTCCCTGGGCTACAAATGTATTGTTTTTAAGAAACCAGAAATAATAATAATAACTGACCGTCTCAAGCACTTTCAAACGTTTGGATCCAGTATGTTGCATGATTTTGTCTTCTTCACACTTTAACCCTAACAGTGCCTATTTTGTTGGGTTGTGTTGGACTGGGTACTGCATGAGTAAAGTGATCATGCTTTACATGGGTTCAGGCATACCACCATAATCAGAGTATCGCAGTTTGGGTGTTGAGCTATGGTGTTGGACTGAGGACTGCACTAGTAAACTGATTATGCTTTACATGGAATCAGGCATACCACCATAATCAGAGTCCAACAGTTTGGCCGTTGAGCTATGGTGTTGGACTGAGGACTGCACTAGTAAACTGATCATGCTTTACATGGGTTCAGGCATACCACCATAATCAGAGTACCACAGTTTGGGTGTTGTGCTATGGTGTTGGACTGAGGACTGCACTAGTAAACTGATCATGCTTTACATGGGTTCAGGCATACCACCATAATCAGAGTACCACAGTTTGGGTGTTGAGCTATGGTGTTGGACTGAGGACTGCACTAGTAAACTGATCGTGCTTTACCTGGAATCAGGCATACCACCATAATCAGAGTCCAACAGTTTGGCTTTTGAGCTATGGTGTTGGACTGAGGACTGCACTAGTAAACTGATCATGCTTTACAAGGGTTCAGGCATACCACCACAATCAGAGTACCACAGTTTGAGTGTTGAGTTACCCATATGGTGTTGGAATTTGTTAGAGTAAGGAAGGATCCTAGTAAATCACTCATGGGAGTTAGGGTTAATGCAATGTAAATGGGAACCCAATTTGTTTGTATGCATACATGTGACGGTTGCATGGTTGTTTAAATTGAACAGTCAAACAATTCACCACTGTTCTCACAAAGAGATGGGCTTGTAAACACAATCACTTTTTTGTTGTTGAGTTGTTGAACTTTTTTTCCCCTTATGCCCTAAAATGAGATTGTAAAGCATCCCATGTTTCTAATTGGGCGATGAAAACCGTACTTGGTTACTATAAGACCCTCCTTTTGACCCCTTTGCCCACATGTCACACGCTGCTAATTTCTGCTGCACCCACCATTTTGGGAGATAATGGTACGACCCTGTACCGCAGTTCCGATTCTCAATTGGGGTTGGAATCGATAGAAATGGTTAAACAGCCAAGCAAAAATCACAAGTGAAATTAACATGCACAACAAAACGGTGACGAATTAATCAAAGGTGTGGTATATTTTCATATAGGCACAGTCCTCCTGGCTGGTATCCCGCAGGAGATCTACCTGAGCATTTTCACCGGTCACTACACCGTCAGTTCACAGGATACGTTATCTATCCAGACACTTGGACGGCTCCATGCCCTACATTCTGATGAGGCGGATGGATACAGTGTTGTGAGTGAAGATGGTGGCGCTACGGTCAGCCTTCCTGAAATCCCTGCCTTCCAGAGTAAGGAGTTCATACTGAGAGTGATGACATCACTGGTTGATGCGGGGACCAACACTGAGGAGGAAGAGGAGGAAGAATTAACAGAGCAGAAGGTCAGAGTTGGTTACCAGTGTAGAGTCCATTATAGGCTTTAGCCAACTGCTGCCGAGATTTAAAAATTGTTTTTGTCCCATTCCCCTGGCGAGATTCTTTTGGTGGAATTGCCGGAATCTTTTTTCTTTGAGGGTACCGCTGGCACAAAGAAACCCTGACTTGACAATGCGAAGAGGTCAAAGATTCTCTTTATTGGATTGCCGTTTTGTTTCTCGACTGAGAAAATGTCAAATTCATGCAGCGTGAATTGCAAAATATCGGCCGTTACCTACGGCATGGGAGTGGAACTTAACACAGAACAACAGCTCGATTGCTGGCTCACTCTGACTTACCATTGAGCCAAAATACACTAAATGAACAATGGTGGAAGCCTCTCAATGCCTCGTAATCCCCTTTTTGGAACAAAAGGACAAAGGTCAGTAATCGAGATTACACAAAAAAACGACTCTCAATAGCCCTCAAAATGTCAATAAATTCAATACCTTTTTTTGTCCTTGTATGGGTGAAACAAAGCATTAGACGGCGTTTGTGTGGTCTGTGCACGCTCCGCGGTTGAATGACCAGGTGACCTTTGCTCCGGTGGTCCGAAATTACATAAAGGTGTCTTAAGACGGCTTCCGTTTCCAGGCAGGGGAAACATTTGCGTGTAAACACAACATTCGGCTTCAACTGGTTAACACTTGTTGCTCCAAAGCCGGTACTGGCTCATGTGTAAATGCACCTTGTAGAGTGTCATGTCAGGTCTAAGCATCGGACTCATGTTCTGGGTCCAATTTCATGGCACTACTTACTGCGGAATTCTGCGCTTACTGTAAGGTGTCAATGGTCAGGGACAGTCAATTTGAGTCAATTTGAGTTTATCATGTTGTTTACCTACAAATGACTGTATGATGTCCATGGTCGGAGACAGTCAATTTGAGTCTATTATGTTGTTTACCTACAGATGACTGTATGTTGTCAATGGTCAGGGACAGTCAAATTGAGTCAATTTGAGTCTATTGTGTTATTTTACCTACAGATGACAGTATGGTGTCCATGGTCGGAGACCGTCATAGCAACCCTGACGTTCCAGCAACCATTTCATATCAAACACCAGCTTCACACAGCAGGACAGAGGTAAACTCACACAATCCTAAAAACAAATTCGCTGTAACTTCTAAAAGAATCATTGTGTGCCATGTCCTTCAAACAGAACGTGATGCTAGGTCCAATGTTTGGCTGGTTTGACCTCAAAATTGAGATTTAAATTTTAAATAGCTCGGTGGTCTAGTTGGTAAGAGCAAAGGTTGTGGGTTTGAATCCCACTTGAGTAATATGCCTGTGTTTTTTTTCATAGAACTAGGGAAAGTACAAAGTATGCAGTGCTTAAACACTCCGGTGTATGGGTAAAACATAAGTAATGTTATTTATTCTCGATGCAATTTTAACATCTATTGGAAACCGTTGCGGTACCCACTGCTAAAAAGGATTCGAACAGCCTCTAGCTACCAGGCAATCTCGGGTGGTCTAGTTGGTGAGACATCTGCTTTAGAATGGCAGAGGGTCGTGGGTTCAAATCCCTCTCGAGTTATATGCCTGTGTTTTTTTCACAGTACTTGGGGAAAGGACTGAGTATACAGTGCTTAAACACATCAGTGAATGGGTAAAATGTAAATAAAAATTAACATGGTCATGTGACTTCCTTTCTACCAATAGGACTGCCAACACTTTCTGGGGTATTCATGAGTAATGATTCAAAATAGGAATCTCTAGAGGTCGCAAATCTGACCAGATTTGTTAACCTTTGACATCTGTCCAACCAGTATTGTGTGTGCTTTTTCACCTCTCAAGTTTGAACAACAGATGGTAAAATGTAGTGCACTTAGAAAACATCATGAAGTGATGAAATTATCTGCCGCTGTTGAAGGAAAAGACAAAACATTGATAATATCGTGGTGTGCCTGGAGGATGTGTCGTAAGGCTTTACAACCTTTTTCTGGGCTGACAAATTACAACTTTTTTGCCCCAGCAGAAGGTCACAAGCAATAACATGGCTCTTTTGACAAAAATAGGGCATAACTGTTGTATATTTGTTGCTAGAACTACACCCAAGACATGTTTTTTTTCCAGTCCTATGTGGAATTTAACTTTCCTGAATGACTTACAAACAGCAGAAAAACGACCAAACTTTCACACTCAGTTTTCTTGGAACACAGATTTTGACAGTAATTGCTCAGGACCTTGTGTTGGTCATACTTTGGTTACGTCCTTCTTCTGGGCACACAATGATGTGAAACAATTTTTGGAATTGTTCGTGTGTTGTACTGCTTATGATGGTTTGTAGTGAAAGGGTCATTCCAAAGATACTAGAAAAACAAGACTCTGTGTAGAAACATGAAACGCAAAATGTGTGTGCCCGCTGTTGTTAGGTAGGTAAAACCAAAGATCGTTTGCCCGATAAGTAGGGCCAACTCAATGAAAAAACTTAGGCCAAACGATCCCACCAACTGAAAACAGTGAAGGCTGTTTGAAAATTTGGTGTTCGGCCATAAATTATGCCAATAATCCTAGCAAAATTGACACATGGGGAAGGGCGCCATTACGCGGTAGGTAGGTAAAAAGGCGTTACATCTGCTACCATGCAAAACGGCACAAGTGTCCTATCTTGTTTTTTCTAGTATCTTTGGTAAAAAAATTTGGGCTATCTTCATCTGATGCAGGAAAATTATACAGCTGTCCATAGAGAACATTTGCAGCATGCAGTTCATGTTGACATCACCAGAGTTGATTGTCACATCAGGTGGACTGGTGGGACTAACGAGCATCAACGGCCAAAATGCAAACACTGTGAGTATCACCTGAACCAGTGTCTATTAAGGTAATAAAAGAGTGGTGACCGAGGTCTTAAACAGCCGTTTAAGACCGAGTTACTGCTCTTTTATTCCCATTCATGAATGCCCTTTTTGGTAAAAAGCGTAATAATGTAGACAAATCCGTTGAAAATTTTCGGCTTGTTTTTAATTTTTCAATTCTTGCCACATCCTCAGGCTCCATTTCGCTAAGGGTCGACGCTCAACGGTTGCGCGTACACGCACGTATTAATAGACTTTACATTGAGTACCGCTATGTGTTGATTGGGCTACGCGTAAATTAGCACCTACGTAAGCTGGTGCGCCAACACGCGTGTGGCAATAATGTGGCAGAACGTGCCTTCAAAGCTCCAGCTATGTCTTTATCATCCGTTTTAAACCGGTCTTAAACAGTCATGTGACACATTTCAACCTATAGGAATGTCCACATTGTCCCAAACTGACGGGGGTATTTATGAATAAATGATCAAGAACCTATTTTTTGTTTCGTCTAGCCTGGTCTAATCTTCCTCAGCAGTTTGAGGAAAGTGGAAATTCTTCGACTCACTTCCACGAGTCATTTTATTCAGGCAACTTTGAATGAACTTTTTTTTATGAATACAAGAACGAGTGCGAGAATAGAAAGTACAAATAACACAATCACGAGTGTGAGTCAAGAACCAGTACAAATCCTACAATGTTGCTTTTTTTTCGGGTATTATGTAGATGCTGTGTGCAGGACAGACAATGTCTTATGTCTGGTTCCTAATCAATAAGGAAAGAGAGACCGATGAAGTTGTCTTCCGTTTCAACTTGATGTACACTGCGCTGGGAGAGACAGATGGGGTGATAACTGGGGAGGGGGACACGGTGACAAACCAGGAGGGAGAACCACAGCAGCTGAGTCATTGCTTCAGTCTGAGTGATTATCTGGTAAGGATAGATTGTTTTTTGAAAGATGTGTTTCACAAATGTAGCTGCGGAGGACACTTATCCAAGCAGCGCTCGTTTATGGTGTTTTACACCACTGCAGCTATGGCCGTCCCACACGCACGCAATACCACAGTAGCACGTTAGCGCACATATGTAACAATCAGCATAGAGAATTCACAGTCTGTGTGTGTCAACACGCACGTGAGTTTGTCATAGCTACAGTGGTGTAAACTCCCATGAACGAGCTGCTCAGATTAGTCTATAACAGGCCAAACTCTTATGCATTACACAGTGGAGGTCTTATAAACTTGCAGTTGTGTAAAATCGGAATACCGGAACGAAATTCGCTGGGACATTTCATTGTGTAGCTTGCGAAGCGCATGTACTCACCATGCACCACTTCGTTTCCCCCACACAAAGAGGGACAGACACTACTGGAATGAATGCTCTAAATCTCCCTTTTTGTGGGGATTATTGTGTAATCCCTGATTCAAGACCTTAATCCTTTTGTTGTAAGAAGAGGATTACGAGAGATCCATTATGATGGATTTAGTTTCGTGGCCTTTTGAGCAGTGCCTTGAGTCCAAAGAACAATGCAGACAGGAACACTGTCAAACCACTTATACACGACTGTACAGAGACCATTCCTGTGGGAGTTGTACCACCAGAAATACAAAAAAATTAAAACAAAACAAAAGTTAGTACAGTTGTGTGTGCTGTTGTGTGTCAGAGCAATGGCGGCAGTTTTTTACTTTTCTTAATAAGATTTCAATGTGTCAGACGTTTGTCGGACTTTCAGTGGCATTGTCAAGCCTGTGATCGGTCAATACGTTAGTACGCGGGGCTTAATGGATCAGTCTATTCCCCCTCCCCCCCGCCCCGAAAAAATTATACCGCACAGAAGCACAGTAAAGATTTTGTAATACTGAAGTGAGCTGGTGAAGAGGAAGCTGATCAGCTCCCTTCTTGTTTTGCATGCTGTGCAATTTCCTGCTTTTTGCAACTATAAAGTGTGTATGTTGAAGACAAGGTGTAGGAATGGTTGTTATTGAAAGAATAAAGTAGTTAGTTTCAATCTGAAGCTCACTGAGTATACCAGTCCCAAATCCTCAAGAGAAATTATTTGCATCCGATACACTAGTCAAAGTCAAGGCTTGTGATAGCTGCTTAGGTACAAAAGCCATTTTTTGTTTTATAATTTTAACCAGTAGCTGCCGGAATCTTTTTTCTTTGAGGGCACTGCTGCCACAATGAAAACCCTGACTTGACAATCCCAAGAGAACAAAGATTCTCTTTGTTGGATAGTTCGTTTTGTTTCTCGACCGAGAAAATGTCAAATTCACACAGCGTGAATTGCAAAACATCGGCTGTTACCTACGGCATAGGAGTGGCACTAAACATGGAACCATGGCTCGATTGCCAGTTCACTCTGACTTACCTCTATTCAGCCGAAATACAATGAATGAACTATGGTGGAAGCCTCTCGATGCCACTTAATCCCCTTCTTGGAACAATAGGACAAAGGTCTATAAACGCCTCTCAATCATGTCAATGGCTCACTACGAAATGCAAGTAAATCCAAGACCTTTTTTTGTCCTTGTGTGGGTGAAATGAAGCGTTAGACGACATGTGTATGGTCTGTGCACGCTCCGTAGTTGAATGACCGGGAGACCTTCGGTCCGGTGGTCCGAAGTAACATAGTGGCGTCTTAAGATGGCTTCCGTTTCCAGTCAGGGGAAACACTTGCGTGTTCTCACGGCATTCGGTGTCAACTGGTTAACATTATGAACTTTATTTTTTTGTTACAGACCAAGTTCACAGTGAGCTCAAATGTTATACCGCCCTCTAGTGATGAGCGTTGCCGGGCAGGAACGCTCTGCAATCTCCAGCTGCAAATCCAATCCATCCTCGACAACAATCGACCAATCACAGACCAGAACGACCTGTCACTCATGTACCAGGTCGTTGCTGATAAACATATGTGGGCTGTGTGTGGAAGGAGCACAGGGGTCGTTACCATGCCGACAGGTCAAGAGGTCGTGGATGTATCCCTAGAGGTCATGCCCTTATTGGCCGGTTTCCTGCCAGTGCCAAAGGTCAAGTTAAGCAAATACATCACCAACTCATCAGAAGAAACCACAGGTAAAGAGTAACACCTTTAGGTTTCTTAGACAAAGCTTACAGCAAGGGAGTTTGTAATAATATCATAATTGACCTTATTTTTGACAGCATGAGGGCGCTTTCAACGGCTAATTTCCTTGCATCACAGTTACAGTTTTTTTCTTATTTTGACTGCCTGTATGTTGTTTTCCTTGTATCAATGGTCAAATAAATAATTATAATGACAACAGCAACAATGGAAAAAGCGTCTCACACACACTGTGAATCCTCCATGCTGATTGGTACATGTGCGCGGCTGACGCGCTTTTGTCGCTTGGTGCGCGCATGCGGCGGCCATAGCTGCGGCGATGTAAACTACCATGAATGAGCGGCTCGGATTAGTGTATAGGAATTGCATTGGAAAAGTTCCTTTTTGAGCTTTTACGTAATTACCATTTTCGGACTAGCCTTTTACAATGGATGTTTTGCAGAGTCTCAAGTGTTATTAAAATTATCACTGTATGTCATAATAAATAACTCTTGATGATTCTTGGTAAAATTACTCATAAAAGTCAACTTTGCAACCTGAAGTAGGCAAAACTTTGCATATGTGCATAGAAGCCTAATGTAAGACTCTTATTCTGTGCTGTACACAGACACAGAGTCCTAAATATGAGGGCCTGTGTCCGATCCATTAAGCCCCTCCTACCTTAGCAACTGCCTAGCAACAGCTCATGGTGTGACTTTCATGATCGCAGCGGTGGTTTGGTTACGGCCACACACATGTATCAGATACACACATGTACATGGTTTTCGTGAGCGGTATGGATTTAGTTTCGTGGCCTTTTGAGCAGTGCCTCGATTCCAAAGAACAATGCAGACATGAACACTGTTAAACCACTTTTACACGACTGTACAGGGACCACTGCTGTGGGAGTTGCACCACCAGAAAAACAAAAAAATTAAAATAAAACAAAAGTTAGTGCAGTTGTGTGTGGTGTTGTGTTTCAGAACAATGGCGGCAGTTTGTTTACTTTGCTAATGGCATTTTAATGTGTCGGACTTTTGTCGGGCTTTCAGTGGCATTGCCAAGGTTGTGATTGATCAGTATGTTAGTAGGCGGGGCTTAATCGATCGGTCTATTCAAATCTTACCAAGAAGCTACTAATCTCATCCGACTAAAATTCCATGGCCGCATACATTTTTGGGCGGTGGGTTTTGGACGTCAGATATTCCTCATAAATCCGTCATTTTCGTGAAATAATTCACACACACGTTATATAAATAACATTTACTCGCCGGTAAAAATATTCTCCTAAAATCTGTCCTCAGTCTCAAACATGTCTTCACCACAGAGGCCTCAAAATTAATGTCTAGAATCAACAGTTGAAACTTCTCTATTAAATTTAATTTGTGAAAATGCATAGCACAAGGTTTCAGGTATTAAGAAGGTGTTTTTTGCTTGCGTCTTTTAAAGTATGAATCTAGATTTCTTGTATTTTTACTGACTGACCACAGGATTTGGTTTGGCATTTCTTCTGTATACAGGACCCCAGCCTGTCACGCAAGTTGTCGCAAGTCCACCGAGAGGGGGCAGTATACCGGATGCCTCCAGCATGAATGAATCTGACAGTCCGTCGGTCACCACAAGTGTTAATCCATTGGATCTGCATCATAACGTGACCAATGATAAAACAAGTTGTGCATCACTTATTCACTTTGCTGCCGGCCAAGTATACTATCAGAGTCTAGCTACACAGGTTCATGTTCTGCCCGAGTCCGATATTAGTGTATTAGATGTGGCTGTTCAGTGAGGGAACAGTGATGTGCAGACTACCAGTCAATTATCACTATTTTCATTGACTGGTCATTTGATCTTGCCCATAATATATATATTATATATATCTATCTGCTATAAAACTTAATTTAAAACAGAATAATCATGCTTAGCAAAATGAGGTTACCAGACAAAAGTCCATGGAATGCATACTGTTCCTTACTGGTTCCCTGCAAATTTCACTCGGCAGATTAACTTTGTTGAGCTTTACCTTATATATAGTTAGTAATGTTATACAATTTGGCCAAAGACAAGAATTCATTGTGTATGGTAAAAGAAATCAGCTGTTTGTCTTGAAAACAAAAGTTGCACACAATAATAGTTAAATCTTTATCATTATGTAGGATTTAAAACTTTGCAAGGTGTGAAAACAGTTTGGCACAAAGATTTGCAGTAACATCGTGTAATTATTTATTTAATGAGTTGTGGTGGTTCTGAAAAAAATACTGGGTCCAATGTCAATACACTGGTTAGCATGGAATTCTGCACTTACGGTGCTCTGTAATTCATTCTACAGGCCGTAAGCACAGAATTTTGTGGTAAGCAAAGCTATGGAATCAGACCTTGGTTGTGTAACAACCACCATCATGTTATTTGTTTTTTGTTGTTTTCACAGATTCTAAAGTTCATACCAGTACCAATCCTCCAGAGAAATATTTCCATCTGAAAGCTGACTGATTCTAAAGTTCATACCAGTACCAATCCTGCAGAGAAATATTTCCATCTGAAAGCTGACTGATTCTAAAGTTCATACCAGTACCAATCCTCCAGAGAAATATTTCCATCTGAAAGCTCACTGATTCTAAAGTTCATACCAGTACCAATCCTTCAGAGAAATATTTCCATCTGAAAGCTCACTGATTCTAAAGTTCATACCAGTACCAATCCTCCAGAGAAATATTTCCATCTGAAAGCTCACTGATTCTAAAGTTCATACCAGTACAAATCCTCCAGAGAAATATTTCCATCTGAAAGCTCACTGATTCTAAAGTTCAGACCAGTACGAATCCTCCAGAGAAATATTTCCATCTGAAAGCTTACTGATTCTAAAGTTCATACCATTACCAATCCTCCAGAGAAATATTTCCATCTCAAAGCTCACTGATTCTAAAGTTCATACCAGTGCCAATCCTCCAGAGAAATATTTCCATCTGAAAGCTCACTGATTCTAAAGTTCAGACCAGTACCAATCCTCCAGAGAAATATTTCCATCTGAAAGCTAACTGATTTTGAAGTTCATACTAGTACCAATCTTTTATAGAAATATTTCCATCTGAAATATTGTCAAAGTCGAGACAATAGAATTGGAAGACCTCAATTTTAATTTCGGTTTTAACAATCAAAATTAAGGACAATGTGTTAACATGCTGAAAAGTTTGCACCAGGCAAATGAATTTGAAGGTTGCTTGCAAGCTTCATTACACTTTAATTGGCTGATGAGGGTCTACTCCTGATGTGCCAGGGTTATGTGAAGGTCACAAAATGATAAATTCCAACCAGAGTTAATAAAAATAACAATAATAATAATAATTTGGGAGGCTATAAATCATCCTTACTGGCAACTGAGAAGCTGAATTGCGAAGGATGCGGCTACACGTGTTCGAGCTGCAGGCATTCAAGGGCGCCTTCGGCAGCCAGCCACATCAAACCATATATGACCACGGAGCACACAGCCTGAGAGAGTGTTTGGTTTTTCCAGAGGGAGGAAAACTGGATGGCCTGGAGAAAAATCCACATGGCACAGGAGAGAACCAACGCACAACTCTACTCACATATGGCCCTAGACGGGAATCGAACTAGGGACACATTGGTGAGAGGTGAGCGCTTTACGCACACGCCACCCATGCTACCTATAACTAAGTCAGGTTGGCCTCTAAGAGGGAGAACTCGTAATGTATGACATAGGCCATGTAGTGGTTTGATTAGTTAATGCTGCATGACCAACAATCCTCCAATCAAATGACAACGATCTGATTGGGTGAATCCCTGATTTCAATGTAGAGTGCACTGTGTGATAATGAACCAGTTTACCTAATGGGGTCCTATTTCATGGCTTTGCTTACTGCGGAATTCTGAGCTGACTGCCCATAGAATCATCTGCTTCACAGGGTGCCGTAAGCAGGGAAAGTAAAAATATAGATGCCAAATAGGGGAAGAGGCAGTTTGTCTCGCAACGGATTCATTTACCACTCCCTGTTCTTAGCTGTGCTGTGAAAAGACTTGCGTTTATATCTCGCCATGTCTTGTTTCTGCGCATTGGGGCAGGTTTCTAGCCCTTCTGTAGCTCACACCTCAAGTGGCCTTTGGGCCTTGTGATGGGCGATTTCCATAGTAATATTTTTAAAAACAAGTGAAGAATTCCCCAGTAAGCATAGTCATGAAATTGGACCCCTGTGTTTATCTTTTAGTAAAATCACTTTGCGTTTGTAAAAACACAGTAATATCGTGACTAATAAGTGCAATATAAATGTATACTGAACTTTAATTATTTAATAAAAGAGTAATTGTATTGCTTTAATTTGATAATTATTCTGTGCGTAAAAACACCATTTAGCAGCCATCTCTATGGTAATAATAAACAAATAGAAGCTCTAAAAGTTTCCTTTTTAGTCTCAATTTATAGTCTCAATTTATTACATGCATTTGAATCTAGTCAGAAAACAAGATGAAGGCACTATGTTGAAGTCCTAGAAGTAGAACCTGCAGGATTCTGTGTGTTGTCATCTGCTTCGAGGCAAATCGTGTAGGCTGCCATTGTAGCTGTGTGGCAAACTTCAGCTTCCCCATTGGTCGATCTGATTAATAAGCCGTTTATGGGTTGGATTTGAATAATGTCTGGTGCAATGACTCTCTTATAGTCACAAGTGACTGCTTGCAGGGTGACCTTGACGCTCTCTGAGAGTTGCGCTGTACCATTATTTAGGTGTGGTTATCGTGCGATAATTTTATTCAACGAACCCAGCCACTTCTCAATTTAATAGTCTAATAAGATTGCTACAGGCCCTCTTGGCCCCCCAAAACAATTTAGTCAAAGATTGTTACATTCCCCAGGGACAGAATGACAGCAAACCGCTAAACTTACTGTTTACTAATTATGCCAAACAGTAAGTGGTATAATCTCTCTTTCATTAAAATTCTTATAACGGAACAAGCTTAACCCTCAGCGCAACCACATTAATCAAAAACTTCCCTTGATCCAGGAGGATAAAATTTTCGTCCACCCTGTCGTTAAGGTCAATAACCCACCCTGCAAGCCCAAAACCATTATAAATCACTGTGGGGGTGAATTTGAGTGCCAACGAAGACTTATACTTGTGTTATTTAACAAGCTGTTTTCACAAATTGCATACCGGCCTGTGCCAAGGATCCTTAGCACAAGGTCAATCAATTACTACACTGAGACAGGTGGCTGCTGTCTTTCAACACTCCTTACTCTGCAGTGGTTAGGGTCTGGCCAGTGGGAGTCTACAGGCTTCTGGGGTATACCAGGGTCGAGGATTACATGGAATCTTGGCCTTATTGGCCCATTGAAAAAAAAATTATGACCATATTTGGTAAAATGTGGATTATTTTTAACCTCCCCGCTGACGCAAGAGTTTTAATGATTTCATAACCTCTGTAGACATGCCATTGAAAATTGCATACTTTGAAAGTGTTATTTGAGATTAGCGGTTTTTTATTTATGATGGGGGTTACAAAATAATGGTTAAAGTTTCAATTATTCTAACTAACTCGAGCTTGTGATGGAGCATTTACGAAATTCACATCAAATAAAAAAATGAACGTGATTGATAAGTTATTGTGGTTATCAATTAAAATGAGTATTATTTTGATTGGCTGTCAAAAGAGGGCGCTAACACTGTCTCTTAACTTCGTGTGGATCCTGTAGTCATGATGGAGAATATGCACAGTAATGATACCTGTGTCCAAGAAAAATTGTACTAGGAAACCAGTCTACATTGAAAGAGCGGTTGGACTTTTTATTATCCCAGCGGCGGTAACTTTGATTTGTCATTTTTCTTCATGTTTCATTTGACGTATGCAATTGTAGACCAATGCAATGAGAAGAGAACCAGGTAAGGGTCACTTTGGTGAATTAAAATCCAGTACTGGTTATTTAGGGGTAAAGTGGGACCGTTTGAAAATCCACCAGAATCGTTTTACAACGTGTGGTCCATTTTGGGCATGAGGCTAGCCTTGGTGGTAGGACGTCAGTCTCCGTGGCAGTGCAATGGAGGCTGACGTCCTACGAGGGCTAGGCATGTACCCAGATTTTAGCTAAAACTTTCTCTTTCATGAATCTTTGCTAAGAAATGCATCACGTGACTTTTCAAGTTGATAGTATTTATCTTTATGTTTGATGTATTTTGGAGCAATTTTTGTTGCTTTCTGTTTTGGAAACTTGAAATTTGTCCACATGTAACAAGTTTTGATGAGAATAGATTCCATGCGAAAAGACCCTGAGTTGTACAGTGAAATCCAAGGAAGCCAGTCTCCATCTGGTTACAAAATAGTTGTGCTGTAATATTATTAGCTTATTAATTCTATCGGAATTATGACCTTTCTTATGAGTAGAATGTTTATTTTATACATACTAATGAATATGTATTATTTTCTTAAAGCTTGTGAGCGATTCTTCTTATGCTAATTTTGTATCTTTGTTTATGAATAGAAGTTTGCAGGGGCATATAATTATACTAATGAATATATATTTTTTCTCTCATAGGTTGTGAACTTTTCTTATGCTAATTTTGTATCTTTGTTTATGAATAGAGGTTTACAGGGGCATGTATACTGATGAATATGTATTTTTTCTCTCAAAGGTTGTGAGCTTATCTTCTTATGCTAATTTTGTACATTTGTTTATGAATAGAGAGGTGCAGGATCCACTGCCTTCACTTTCTTTTGTATTTGTGTGCTCACACACAGTGTTTGTGAATACATGTAGTGTGTAGGTTGATTTGCATGACAATTGAGGAAATACAAGATTTTAGGGCGTGCCAGTAGACTCACAGATTCTTGAGAGAGGAACATGTATTTTTGAAAAAGTGCCTATATCTCACCAGTGTCGCACCCAAAGCTTAAAACCTTGAGGTTGCTGTGCTGCATTTTATTGCTAAACCTGAACAGATTTTTCAGGCTGTTTTTTTAGCAATTGGTTGGATGCCAGAAGCTGAAGCAGAAGAGGTCGACAATTTAAGTTAAAAAAGGAAAATCGTACGTTGAATTTTTTTGTATTTTAAGGATATTGATTCTTATTGAGAAGAATTCCTAAAACTTAGTTGTTCTTGGAAGGGCTCTAGTTTGTAATGATGAAACATTATTTAAAAAAAAATGCCTTGTAGTGTTAAAAACTTTGACTTTGTGGTTCACATGTCTTTGGAATAAGATTTCAGATAAAGAAATGATTTGAGAAGCTTGTTTTCAACAAACTTAATGGAAGCTTCAGCCATTATTTTAATTGTTCAAATAACTATTTTATAGATGTCCATGATGTGGTTATCTAATCCCCCTCCTAGAAGGAGATGTTAACCCTCCTATAGTGACGAGTGGAGTGCAGCCAAGTTTGCAAATAAAAGATGTACCACCATAACGAAGGCACTCTCTTTTCTTTTTTGTGGGGGGGAGGGGGGTGTGGAAGCCTAAATTTGACGACTGACATTACCAAATAAAAGTAAAGGACCTACATGAGGTTTTTCAGTGATTCCTAGGTTTAAAATTGCCCTCAGATGCCGAGCATAAGACAACTCATATTCCACATGCAGGCTTTGAAAACTGATATTTTTTTTTGCGAATCCACTGTTTGAGTATATAGAAACAAATTTTAGTGGGGGTCCAGGGGTTGAAGCCCCAAACACACTACAGTTTTTAGTGTTTTCAGGGCTCAGGAGGACCGTCAAGTTGCCGAAAATAGACGTTTAATTTTGAAATTAAAACCTTTGAATACTTTGGGACTCGGGACGAATCCCCTGTTGGAGTTTAAAGGGGCAACAATTCTAATGGGGGTCGAGGGAGGAATTCCCTAGATGCTCTAAGATTTTAAGTTTTTTTTTTCAGGGCTAAAAAAGGCCATCAAGTTGCTGAAAATTTTCAGTTGGCAAATCAAGTCGACAGATCTCTAGGCTGGCAAGCCTAGATATTTGCCAAATGGATTTTTGTTCAGACCGTGCCCTTGCTTGGGTAAGTTTGGTATTCAATTTGCCGACTGTGGCTCTATATGCCTACTTCGGAAAAATATTGGGGGTTGTCCCACACCCCTCTCCTGGTCACTACGCTGCTGCTGCTGAATAACTTTTGATTTAATTATTTTGATTAACTGACTTATAGCCATTTTCTAAGAGGTTTGTGGATAATAGAACGCAAGGAGTTTAGCATTTAGAATAAAAGTATAGAGAATTGTATTAACAGTATTTTTCCAAATATTAGGTTTAATTCAGGGAGAATTAACTTTGGGGTCGATTAGATTTTGGGGTTGTGACGTCAGTATTTAGTGGCACTTTATCAAACTTCATTGAATTTCCGTCATTGTTGACTTTAATTATTGCATTTATAGTCGGATTGAAGTAAACTGAGCTGTTATTAGTTGGTTAAATTAAATTTTCATTTGATTTGGAGCCATTAAAGAAGTGTCATTGATATATTTAGCTTTTTGATAAAGTGGCTCATTTCACGTTTGTTTGCTGTCCATCAGGTTTGCAAAGTAGGTGATCCTGCAGTAGCTTGGGTTCACAAGGATAGGGATCTTGCAGCTAGACTATCAGCCAACTCCCAGGAGTTTGGACTTGAAGAAGTCTTGAAGGCAACCACATTGCTGGACTCTGGACGTGAGATGCATGAACAGAAGAAGTTAAAGCGTCTTCAGATGCAGCCCAAGGTTGCTCCTCACAAGGTCACCAAGATCAAGGCAAATATTCATAGTCTGATTGCGTTTAGCCTTTGGTAAGTTATGCTGCACAATTCTGCTTTTAAACATTTCTAACGATGTAATTGTGTTTCAGGTACATAGCTTTATTTTCTTTGGGTTGTGCATGAAGCTTGTCCGTCCTGTGTGGTTCATTTGTGTTGTTATTGCTAGAAATGGACTTTCATGATTATGCTTTAGTGTTATTATTTGATTGACCCCAAACCTGGACATCAACTTCACAAGATAAGAAGGTTTAATTATTGAGATATGTGTCAGTGTTTCAATGATATGGCAAAAGCCTCAAGGAAGGGCTTAAAAGTCAGGAAGATAATAATCTGTAGATCAATAAAATCAGGTCATTTCTCAATCTCAAGTCAACAGAGGGCCGCTTCCATTGATATGCCTAGGAAAGATACACAATTATTCTCCATAACCCATCAAAGTCCACCATCATCAGAAGTCCCAAATCTCTCTGTTTAAATGAATTTGCAATTCCTATTAATCTTTATCATAGAGCATTCATTGTTGCCCAGTTGAACAGCTTTCTTGAATAAAGTGACAGATGGTCTCAAACTTTTAATATTAATTAAAACTTTTAATATTAATTAATCAAGGTCCATCCACTAATTTTTTTGTTACTATTTTAGTGAATGTACACTTAGTAAATACAGTTGATCCCAGTTGAGGCCAGTTAGGGCTGAAACATTTGTAGTTTCCACTTTTTGTTTTCAAACTCAATTATATTGACTAACAGTTTCAATTATATAGGGATGGGGATGGATCTTGACTGAACTTATATTCTAAATCTGACACAAGAAGTTCTTTTCATACAAATTGGAAACTGTAAGCACACTGAAAATCTACTGAAAATCAGCCATATTGTCTCTAAATGGTGAAAAGATTGACAGGTCTGGCTCTAGACTGTACTAATACTACACTGCAGATCCCTACACATAGTCCGTGGAGATTGTATTCATGTCTTGTCAACAGAAAGTTGTTTTTTCCTTGAACTTTCTGCCTTTCATTTGAACAACTTGATCATTGGTTGACCTCATCATCATCTTGAACCTTTCCTATAGAAACTCTACTCACAGGATTGTGATTTATAAGGGCTTCCTTCACCTTCACATGCTTTACAGAGAGTTGAACTTGCTTTCAAGGGAATACTCCTTTAAGTTTCCTGACCTCAAATTTCTGTAGAGATTCTAAAGATCTTTGTAACTGTATCAGCCTTTAGGCTCACATGGCTTGGTTCTTATGAATAAAAAGTTTATCAGGATCATTAATACATTCAAAATTTGTATCCTGTTAAAGTTGACTGGGCTTGCTTTCTCAGTGTGTTTCCGAGTCAGTATTTTGTGCTTTGCCATTCTTCTGCAGACTTAATGCCCACTCCTCTAATGTAGATGAATGCCTCCTGTATAAGTCTGTACAGGAACTGTTTGCAAACTCTGCACAATTTTCTATTTCCCCTTTTCCTTGAAATTACGAGCTCTGCACTACAAGAGAAAACTGATGAGTTTCTTCTGTTTAGGTGTTGGGATGCAAGACTTTATTTGCATCCTCTGTACACATCCTTACATGTCAGCTGAATTGAACTTTGCAAATAGTTTATATTCTTACTTACAGCTGTTTTCCTTCAAAGCTGTGATCTCTACTCTCTTAGAGAAAACTGATGTGTTTCTTCTGTTGAGGTGTCAGGATGCAAAACTCTATTTGCATCCTCTGTACACATCCTTACATCTCAGCTGAATTGAACTTTGCAATTAGTTTATCTTATTACGACTGTTTTTCCTTAAAGCCGTGGTCTAACTCTCTTGGTGGATTGCTTTTATTCCTTCTGCTATTCAATGTCAATTTATTTCTTTCTTTTACCATCTTACATGTACCTCAAGAGGTACTTAATCTGTTTTGAGGAAGGCCAATGGGAATGAAAATATTAACTCCTTTTTTAAACTAAAGGATGTATAACAGTTCTAGAATTGTTAGACTGTGAAAACCTACAAAAAAATGAATTGACTATTCAAATTATTAAGCCTTGTGCAATGATTACTCATCACTGTTAACAGTATTCAAATCTCCCCACAATATTTCAACTGTGCTACTTCTGCCTCCTGAGCATTTCAATCATTTAGCCTGAATGAAAACTTTTCCAAGAGAAACCTGATCACAAGTTTGATTTATTAAGTAATAGTTTGTTCATATCATGTTTAGTCAGGTGATTATTCAGTCTGCTATTGAGTTAGAGTAGATGTAATATTGGTAACAACGTGCTTCAAAATTAATACCAAATGCATTAGTGGTAAGCGATGAGTTAGAACTGATATGCTGCGAAATCACTGTCAGTGTGTTTTTTCCTGAAATAAATTAATCTAGTAAGTTTTGCGGAGACACCATGTAATTATCTCTAATGAGTTGGTGTGGTTCTGAAGAAAACAACTCAATGTTTCGATCGGTATACTCTGATTGTCTTCAGAGTATACTGATCGAAATGTCGAGTTGTTATACCACACCAACTCATAAAGATAATTACATGGTGTCTCTGCAAAACTTACTAGATTGTATTCCCACCATGCAAATTTTCAAATTTACTGAAATAAATTGATAGGTTGCATTATGCAACTTTTTCTGACTTAAAACTTGAACAAACAAAATAGTGTTTTTGGCCCCTTTTTTTGCAAAAAAAGGTCTAGGATTGTAATGAAATTTTAAAAGTTTGGTTTTAGTTATTTACACCTCAGTGATTCAATGGTATCAGTGAAAAACTCCCATTCATAAATACCCAAGTCAGTGTGGGACAATTTGGGCAGTCCTATTGGTTGAAAGGTGGTCACATGACTGTTTAAGACCGGTTTTAAACAGCTGATAAAGACATAGCTGGAGCTGTGAAGGCGTGCTCTGCGCTCATTATAGCCACACGCGTGTTGATGCAAAAGCTTACACGGGTGCTAAATTATGCGTAGCACAATCAACACATACCAGTACTCTTTGTAATGTCTATTAGTATGCGCGCGTACGCGCAACCGTATAGCATCAACCCTTCACGAAATGGAGCCTTAGGACGAGGCAAGAACTGAAAAATAAATTCAAAAAACAGAAAAGTTTCACAGATTTTTCTACATTATTACGCTTTTTAACAAAAAGGGAAATTATGAATGGGAATAAAAGAGTAGTGACTCGGTCTTAAATGGCCGTTTAAAACCATGCAGGGTTGTGGCCATGTGATAAAGGACCTCGCCTTCGGCTCGGTGCTTTATCACACGGCCACGACCCTGCCGGTTTTAAACGGCCGTTTAAGACCTCGGTCACCACTCTTTTATTCCCTCATTAATTAATACCTTGGAGACCTTATGCACTCTGACTGGTTGAAGACTGGTCACATGGAGGTGTACTAACTTGTAATATAAAGACCGTATCTGTGAACAAGCAAATAAATCACCCCAAGTGTATTCATGTGCAAAGTGCGCATGTAATTATCAAATTAACTGTTTTATTTTGGTAAGGAGAGATGGTTCCATGTGAACGTGCATACCACTAGCATGCGGGAACATGCAGACAGTGTATCAACTTAAGGTATCTGGTACACTTTGCAAAGTGTTTCCATTGATGGTGCTGTTAATTTTCAAAGCTCATAGTCTGGTTCTTGAAAATATACATATAAAGTTAACTACAGGTATATCACACAAAATTGAATAGCCTCAAGAACAGTGTTTTAGCTAGAATTTGAAAAGTGGGAGTGCAAATTGAAAAATAGGGTGTGCAACTTTTTTTTAGCAAAAATCTACCTGGTGCGCAAACCATGCACGAGCACAACGCGGTCAGTGCGCCAAGTCTTCCAAATTACCTTAAACAATTAATTTTGTTGTTTTAATATTGATTGATTTGAATGAAATAGGATAAAGGGCACAGGAAGCTCTTTATTGATTGTAGATACTATCTGGTGTATTCTTGGCACTGAATCTGGGTTCCAATGTTGTGTCTTATGAATATTTGTTTTTTGGAGTTTATTTTAAGAAATTAAAAATTAATGTGTTTCTCTTTTAAATACTGTTAAGTGATTTTTTTTTAATGAGACATTATTCAGTGCATGTAGGTGCAAGCAAGTGGCTTTAGTTTATATGAAATAACCATAAAAACACCAGAATACCAATTAACAAAACTCTGCAGTGATATGCACAATAAAAAGAATCTCAATAAACATCATATTACTGTAATTACTTTAGTAAAGTTAAGCTGAGCACGAGTCTTTAGACGTTTTAGGTGGCATAAAATTTGTGTTATTATTGGAAAATGAATAAGAACTTAAATGGGACACATGTCAGAGGTAAGTTTTAACTGATCTTTGTGGACATTTTCAGTAACATTTTCTGTAACCAAAAACCTAAAACAGCGCCAAGTATGTTCATAGTACAAGTAAATTATTGATAGAAAAAAGAAGTTAATCACGCATGAAGAACTAAACAAGTAACTTTACAATTAAACTGAAGTGAATGACATGAACTAGACATGAACTAGTCATTGAACCTTCGATATCGGAGTTGGAGGGCTTGTACGATCGTCGCAACAGTAATTTTATTTTTAGTTCTCATGATTATAGGTGGACAAGGTAGCGATGTAGCCTCACTTGATTTAAAAGGAGAACAAAGTTCTCTAACTTTCATGCATGCAGAAAAACAACGATTTACTACAGTTTTGTTCTTACTTGCAAGCTGGAGGCATCAGTTTAATTGTAGAACCCCAAACTACTGTTGCTCAATCGTAAACAATCCACACGTGCGAGTCAAAATCTGGACGTTGCAAACCAGTTTGCTTTGCCTACACAAGTCTGCATTGCCATACCGCACAGTGTGCATGGCAATCCACCGATGGAGGTGAACGGACTTCACTGTCTAATTTGCATAGCCTGAAACGAATGTTTCTATTGGCTGTTGAATTCCTACACCGCGTGTAACGAATTTAGCCATTGGCCAATTTCGCCCTACGGCCAGCGGTTGCAATAAATTCAGCAAGCGTGCACTGCAACCTCGAACCGACCATGGAGGATCGAAAACTTAAACGTTCGTCACTGTGGAAGTGCGGAATAGCCACGCGGCGAAATAGTTGGATAATTATTGCTTATTTAAATTTGCTTGCAGTTTTAATTGAAAAGGGTAGCCTCCTCAGAAAAAAAGATAAATTGTAGGAGTTTAGGCCTATATTATGCCATTGCGGATATTTTTGACTGGCCGGCCGGACCATTTGGCAAGGTGTTTCAGCTGGTCGCGCCGCCATGTTATTTGACCAACGTACGCCAGAGTCGAACCCTGACACTGGACAAGGCAGATGTTCTATAATCTTGTTTCATAATGGCTGAAGAATTTACTGAATTTTTGGCGGTTTTTTAACAATGAAAGGCAGAAACTCGGGTCAATCCTTACCTTCAAGACGAAATCTGTTATTTGTTCTTCTCTCCGATTTCATTACCCTCTTTTTCCGTCCGTTTTCCATCAAAGTTTTTATACACGCATACGATTGCGTAGGACAGGTATGGTTCCATGTGTTCATTCCACAATTATTATTCGGTTTTACGAATCCATTTAATTTGCTTAACACACACGGTACCCGCGTTAGTTCAACACGAAGCAACTTGCGTCTTTTGGGGATCGGAGTCAACGGTTTTCTGTCTTTTTTTTATTTACTTTTTTGGTTACTTTTTTGTTATGGTTAATTTGAATAATAATACAATTTTAAACTGGGATAATATTACAGCACATATTTTATTCAAAAGTAGTGCACGGCTTGATTTCAGACACAAAGCCGTGCTTGAAAAAATAGGCCGTGATTTCAGAAAAATGGCCGTGCAAAACACGGCTGCACGGCTCGCTAGCTAAAACGCTGCTCAAGAATGGCCCTTGAACATGAATATCCCTTGAACATAAATAGTTCTTGAACATAAATAAAGCAATAGACCGATTGCGCGACCCGCATCACGTGACCCCTGCTGGGTTAAAAATGTAAACACACGTAATCCTCCATAGGAAAGGGTGGTATGGTACACGATGATTAATGCATTTAGTTAATTCGATCGAGGCTTTTTTTGCTCAAAATCTGTGAAACATATTCCAGAGTTTGTACCAAAGACCTTCAAGTGGCTGAATAAAGCCAGTAAGGACAGTTCCAGCAAGTCTTGAAAATTGTACCGTATAAATGTGCACGATGTGTAAAGCACGCGACCGAACGCTAGGCCAGACGACCGCGATCACCACACATTTTTCAACACAAAAATTTCAAAGTTTTCAAGCTGAAATCCTCCAAAGAAATTGCTTTCCAAAACTGTGATTCCTTTGCCCATTCAAAATTCTGCAAGGCTAGGTATTAATGCTCACTTTTCCAACGTTGTTTATCCCTTTTTTACAGTGATTCAGGCCTACATTACAAACAAAATAACAGACGGGTGGCTACATAATAGTCGTCCGACGCCGGTAGTGCATGGCTTAAAAAACCTCTTTTCAGAAGAATTCTGTTAAATTATGAAACAGAGATGTGATTTAAGTTAATGCCTCACCATACTACTTTTAATAAAGGGGCTGATTAACTAATTCATTTCTTAACGAAAGTATAATCGACTGTTTTCGATCTCTTTACACGTATTTTTTCACCAGCTGTATTACGTCATCCCCGATAGGGGGTCACGTGACCGCATGTAAACATTGTCGCGCAATCGGTCTATTCTATGAAGAAAAACAATGGCAAAAGAAAAATTACAAATTCTAATAATTTTTAATTTTGATTTTAAAATGTGTTTATTTATGGCGATAACAGTGTGAGGACCCTGTCTTCACTGCATGGTAATGACCTTGGTTGGTGGCTGGCTGATGTTAATGGAGTGGAGACCAGGTCCTCACACTATAATTGCCTAATTAGTCAGTGTAATACCGTTCCTAATAATGATGCTAAATTGCTTAACCCTAATCCTCCAAATTGTTCAATCTCCACATTGTATTTTGCATGATTTCCTGATGATTGGGGTCTATTGAGTTTAAAGACTTGGTTGCTTTTGGAAGATTGAAGGCTTTATAAATAATTTAACCTTGGAGAACCATAGAGGGTTCAGGGTAGCTGACCTAGTAAGATGCTGTAAGAAATAGAAGGATTGAGGGCATAAGATGAATCAAACTTGTGTAGATTAGAGGATTAATGGTATCATGCCACTGGAGGAGGATTTGAATGGGTCATCAACATTATAAACATCACAATCACTCTCACTGCAATGTTTATTTCTGCCAAAATATTTTTCTTGCACACCAGGTTGTGGATTGGCCTCCCTGCGCTGTGGTACTATGCCGCCTGCGAACCAAGGGTTGGCGGGGTCCAGAACCCTTAAATTGCTGACTCGACGGCGGGGTACGCACAGTGATTTGGTCAGACCTAAATTTGATGTGTGGGTCCTCACTTTGTGAAAGTGTAAATGTCTCAAAAAGTAAAAAAACACAATAAAAAAAAATTTCAAATACGAAAATTGATATCTATATTAACTGATAAAGTTTTAGATATAAGATATTTTTCTGTTATGCTAGGGCCTATTTGAAAATAAATCAGATGCATAGAATGCCTTTAATCCTCTGAAACACACAAGTACCATTGACAGCACAAGGTCAAATGTAATATAATTTATGAATACACTCTAACCACTAAAATGTTTTGTACATCTGATGTATATTCTCTGTACATTAGTAGAAGTGAGTACAATAATTGCCTCATCCTTCCAGAGTCTTCCAGCTGTAAAATACTCTATGTACAATTCGTCACTGTTCCCACAAAGTGCAAAAAACCTTAGTTTGACACAAATATTCATTCCAAGATAATCATGTTTGAAGTTACACACTTTTTAAAATCATGTTTTTTATTTATTTGTGGTCGCAAACTTTAACAAAAATGAACTTACCGATATAACATGAAACCTATACTTGACAACAGTATCGTTGCTGTTACAAAGTTTTTGTTAAATAAAGAGTTATTAGTTTAGAAAAGTTGTTCGTACTTCTTGATAATACTAAAATTGGAGGTTGTCGTTAATGTGTGTACAAAACATTTGTGTACAGTGTAATGGACAAAGTTTTTTGCACCTCGTGAAAACACAATGCGCTGGGGGCCTAACTTATTTTTCGCTGTTTGTGTGTACAATGTTAACGTACATGCAAAGTTTTTTGCACTTCGTGGGAACATCATACATCGCACGTTGGCACTTTGCCAAAATGGAAAACACAGGGTCATTGTTCCTTTATTGATAGCTGTCATTCATACCGTTGTACACAATTACAGCACAATCCCTGGGAATGAGAAGATTTTTGCACTTCGTGAAAACGCAAATAGCACAACCGATGAGGTTTTTTTCAATCTGCTTATAATGTTACCTAGGAAACCAAACACTTTTAAGATTTCGTCACTGACACCACGAAGTAGCACACACATACATACCAGTAAAAAGTAGCAATCGAAGAAAACGGCGTCTTCAACTGGTTTTCTCATTGTGGATTCTGGATGCTTTGAACTTGATAAATATACTACTTTTGTCCGCTTTGCATTTTAAATTAACAAGCAATAAAGGAAAAATGGTGCATGCTAGTTTGTGAAACTGAAAAAGAAGCAAAATAGACTATTTCTGATTTCATGAAGTAACACTCTCCAATGTATCAGTAATGCAAAGGACAGTGCTTCGCGCACAAGGACAGTGCTACTTTGTAAAATCGTTTTGTTCACATTTGAGTATGGTGCGCGCCGTGCATTTCAATGGTAAATGTTACTTGTGTGCTACTTCGTGAAAACAAAGATTGTCAATTTCGGGCAAATGTTGCCATACATAATTATTACAATTAAAAAAGTAAAGCAAGTGAAGTTTTGAAACTTCATGAAATTGTAGGGCATGATGAATGTTGTATAAAATCGTAAAAAACTGAAAACGGAAAAAAATATGGTTTTGTACACAGAAGGTAGCTAGTGACCAGTGCATTAACAGTATAAAAAAAAACTTTTGAAAATGTGTTGATTTTCGAGGTTTTTTGCACTTCAAGGGAACAGTGACGAATTATGTCACAATGCCCTAAAATTGTGAACAAACAAACCTAAAAGATTGATTGCAAAAATACCTTTAAAGTGTATCAAAAAATGAAGCATTTGTAATGTTATGAAATTTGTGGGTATCATATGCATTTAGTTTTTAGTGTAATATTTTATGTACTTTGTATTGACTTATTTTTCCACATCTGTCTCATTGCAACATTGTCTGAACCAATGCTTTTCCCTCTAGATTGAACAAACTGGTCAAGTTACAAACAAGAGCCATCCATATTATTTCTAAGGTACCATTTAGAGAGCACACTGGTCCTTTATTTAATAAACTTAATCTTCTCAGTATCACTGGTATCAGCAGCGTAGCGACAGTGGGTGTGTTGGGGGTGTGACATCTACCAATATATTTCCTAAGTCAGCATTTAGAGTCACAGTCGGCAAATTGAGCCCCAAACTAACCAGAGTAAGGGCTCAGACTGAACACAAATCCATTTGCCAAGCCTAGAGATTTGCCGACTGGATTTGCCAACTGAAAATTTTAGTTTATATAATACTTTTTGTGTGAGAAGTCCAATTTTGACTTACCGAAGTAAATATTCTCGGGAATCGTTGCCCCTATAACCTCTAACAGTATATGGAGATTTGTCCCAAGTGCAAAGTATTCAAAGTTTTAATTTCAAAATTAAACGTCTATTTTCGGCAACTTGACGGTCCTCCTTAGCCCTGAAAACACTTAAAACCGTAGAGCTTCCAGGGGTCTTGCCCCCTGGACCCCCACTAGAATTTGTGTCTATAAACTTCGACAGGGAATTCGCAAAAAATGGGGGTTTTCAAAGCTTGCATTTCAAATATGAGTCATCTAATGCTCGGCATCTGAGGGCCATTTTTAAACCTTTGAATCACTGAAAAACCTCATGAGCGCTCGGGGGCTATGCCCTCGACCCCCCACATGTTGGTGAGTCCCGTGTCATTGTGCTGTTATTTTCAATTAATAATGTCAGTCGGCAAATTAAGGCTTCCACTACCCCCCAAAAGAAAGTGCCTTCAGAACGCCGTTGACTACTATCAACTTGTTTCAGCAAAATATTCTTATGTGCAAATTTGTCATTAATTTACTCCCGCCAGTGCTCTCTAATACAGTCCAGCTCAATAGGTCTGTTCACACCCACAATACCCGCTCTTCATCAAATGTCCACATTTCTGATGTTAAATCCACCTCATTTCAACATGTATAATGTTTTCTGGTCCCAAACACTAGAACAGCCTGCTTCTCTTTAAACAGAAGCATAAATGTTTTCTTTTCCTGTTGCTGCATTAATAACAAACTTTCTGTAGTATTGCTTTGTACAACTTATATTGTACATATACACATTGTTTTGCTGTCTTAGTTTTGCAGTTGTTTTTAGTTAGTTCTTGTATTTTTTTCTTTGTTGGGTATACAGGCTGTTCCTTGACAAACCCTGTTTTTTTGGAATTTGCCTCCACATTACTTAAGTCATTGCCCTTTGTTTTTTTGTCAATGTGGAAATAAACGTTTCTTGAATAGAATTGAATTGAAAATAGTTTATGTTCAAAAGTGCTAAGGCTGCAATATGTTGGGGTGTCAAATGGGTGGCTAGTGGGTAAAGCACTCACAACTCACCACTGTGACCCTGGTTTGATTCCCGGCTAGGGACATATGTGAGTAGAGTTGTGCAGTGGGTCTCATCTGTGCCACAAGGGTTTTTCTGCGGGCCCTCCGGTTTTCCTCACAGAAAAATCAAACCCTTCCGACCTCCGGCTGGGCTTCATGGTCATATATGGGTTAATGTGGCCGGCTGCTGAAGGTAAAGATTAGACTCCCCAAGTATTTTTTAAAATCCTTGGTATTTTTGGAGACATACCCAAAATTGTTGGACTTAAAGCTAAACTGGTTGCAAGTTTCAGTGTCTGAAAGCATTTTTCTGAAAACTTTTGAAGGCCCGCGATAATTCTAGAAACAATCATAGAATGTAATTATTGTAAAGCCTTGTACCATGTGCCATATACTGTTTTACTATTGAATTGTATAGTATACAAATATTGAGTGACTCAGAGTGCAATGGGAGGAATATTATTGAGAGGTGAAATTTGGACTGTTCCATTTCACGAGGCGAAGCGATAATATTCTTCCCATTTCACGAATTAAAGTCACTCAATATTTGTTTTATATAACTGACTATAGATCCTTGTCATTTGATTTTTTCACAATAAACACAAAATCAAATAAATACGGTTCCTGAACCACCCACCACTCTGAAAATTCTGAAACAACTTCTAAACAACGTGGACAACTCCATGTAGACACAGACGTGCTATTTTCTGTACTCCACGCGCGTGACAACAAATGTATCTTCAAGCAAACTTAACGCGCGCAACAGTGCAATACGCGGGGTGTGATACTAATACAACCTTTTGCACAGGTGTTTCTTTGTTTTAGCAGTGGTGCTCTATCGCTCAAAATCATTGGGAACGGGGATGATCCTAACCGTTCAATAGTAAATACTATTCCCCTAGGACAAATAGGACTTTTGGATCACTGACGCTGATGGGAATAATATTGAATGTTATGTGATGTAGGTTCCACCAATCAAATGCCTAGGATCTGTGTGGCAGTTATATAATTTATGTTGTTGACTGCAGGGGCTGTTCCAGAGACCTTTTCAAGTTAACTCTTTCACTACGGAATATAATGTACAGCTGTGACCGAATAGTTTATTAATTTGTTTATTTGGAGCCACTGGCAGCGGCTCTCCAGCTCATGAAGTAATTCATTGAGCCGCTGTGAGCAGCGCGCTGTAGTGAAAGAATTAATGGGAGACTTTTGGGGACGCTAGGTGGCAGCAGACATTCCAGGTAATTCCATTGTTCTATGAAATGTGCATATATGCTCAAAACAACACAAACAATGGATATTTACCCTTTAAGTCTGTTACCAACTAGTGTTGCAAAGTCTCCCATTGACTTGTTGGGAGAGGAGGGAAGGGCTGAGCAGCCCTATGTTTACTGATCCATGCAGTGTGACATCACTGGGAGATTATGGATTGATGTAGTGGGGGACTGGGTTGTTGGGTAGGGAGGGAATTAGCCCACCTCTGGATCTGCCACTGTGATTTAAAAAAGTATTCAGTATTTTAAAATGTGGTGTACGGGTTACAACAGTTATAATTCATAATTATAAATAATAAAGTTTTTAATTCAAGTTGTACTTGTTGGACATGATGATGGTTTACATCTCAAAATTGTTGTCGTACTCTTAAGGTGCAACAGACCGATCCATTATGCCCAGCCTACTAACGTATTGACCAATCACAGCCTTGACAACGCCACTGAAGGTCTGATGCATTAAAATTCCATTAGAAGAGTAAACAAATCGCTGCCAATGTTCTGACAAACAAAACAATACACAACTGTACCAACTTTTCTTTAGTTTTAATTTTTTTTTTCAAATTTCTGGTGGTGCAAATCCCACAGCAGTGATCCTGGTACAGTCCTATAAAAGTGGTTTAACAGTGTTCCCATATTCATCGTTCTTTGGACTCAAGGCACTGCTCAAAAGGTCCTGAAACTAAATCCATACCGATAATGAAAACCATATTAGTTTTTGCATCATATTCGATACGTGTGGGCTGCACCTGAAACACTGCATGGCAAGAAGGTCCACCATGTGCTGTTGCTACGCAGTTGCTAAAGTGGGGGAGGGGGGTGGGGGGCTAATTGGATCGGTCTTTTCAGAAAACAAATGGTCATTTTCAGGGGGAGGGGGTTTTATCTTACATCCATGGGTGTATTTTGCTTCTTGTCTGGAGTACCATGATTGAGTTGAGTCAGCAGCTGGATTCAGATTCTTGTGGTGATGGTCATCAGAATAATGAGTCTTAAGTCCTGACTCCCATGATCTAAAGTTTGACCAACCTGTGTGTTGGTGCATCATACTGTGTGTATATTATATTATTTTGCTTCTTGTCTGGAGCACCATGATTGAGTTGAGTCAGCAGCTGGATTCAGATTCTTGTGGTGATGGTCATCAGAATAATGAGTCTTAAGTCCTGACTCCCATGATCTAAAGTTTGACCAACCTGTGTGTTGGTATATCATACTATGTGTATATTATATTATTTTGCTTCTTGTCTGTAGCACCATGTTGAAGTTGAGTCAGCAGCTGGATTCAGATTCTTGTGGTGATGGCCATCAGAATAATGAGTCCAGATCCTGACATCCATCATATGGAGTTGAACGTCTCATTTCCTAAATGTGACTGGGCAACAAAGTGGGTGCCATTATTTCTGTGCAATTGCCCATCAGATCACAAAATAGGGATTGTGCAACGCCATTCCCTAGAGCATAATTGGAAAGAAGGCTTGTGCAAATTTTGAATAGTTATTGAAATTTATCATTGATTATGAATAAATGATGCATAAATACTCATGAATCAAGTGTACAAGTTGCCCACAAGCATCGGTTTTGTGATCACACAGGGCGATTCAAAAATGTATTGTTTACTGTACATTATCGTGATGATGATTGTGCCCTTCATTCAGTTGTACATGCCTTTTGCACTCCTGCCAATAGGTAGCGCTCCACTGAGACATTTCAACTCAATATGAAACTTCAGTTTCATCAACCTGTATGTTGGTGTATCATTATTTCGGTGCAAATATTCATAATACTTAATTGACTGAACACAAGATCAACCTTTAGATCAATACTGATCCTAATGGGTGTGTTTTGCTTCTTGTCTGGAGCACCATGATTGAGTTGAGTCAGCAGTTGGATTCAGATTCTTGTGGTGGTGCTCATCAGAATAATGAGTCCAACTCTGACTTTCCAAAAACTTTAATTTGACCAACCTGTTTGGTTGTGTATCATACCATGTGCATATTACATTATGTTTTGTCTTGTCTGGTCGGAGCACCAAGTTCAAGCTAAGTCAGCAGCTGGATTCAGATTCTTGTGGTGATGGTCATCGGAATAATGAGTCTTAAGTCCTGACTCCCATGATCTAAAGTTGACCAACCTATTTGTTGGTATATCCAAAGATACTAGAAACACAAGATAGGACACTTGTGCTGTTTTGCACGGTAGCAGATGTAACGCCTTTTTTACGTACCTACCGCATGATGGCACCCTTCCCCATGTGTCAATTTTGCCAGGATTATTGGCACAATTTATTGCCGAACACCAAATTTTGGATCTGCCCTCACCTTTTTTAGTTGGTGGGATCGTTTGGCCTAAGTTTTTCCATTTAGTAGGCTCTACTTGTTGCGCAAACGATCTTTGGTTTTACCTATCTAACAACAGCGGGCACACACATTATGTGTTTCATGTTTCTACATAGAGTGTCCTATCTTGTGTTTCTAGTATCTTTGGTACATCATGCCATGTGTATACTTAATTATTTTGCATCTTGTCTGGAGCAACATGTTGAAGTTGAGTCAGCAGCTGGATTCAGATTCTTGTGGTGATGGTCATCAGAATAATGAGTCTTCAGTCCTGACTCCCATGATCTAAAGTTTGACCAACCTCTGTGTTGGTATATCATACTATGTGTATATTATATTATTTTGCTTCTTGTCTGGAGCTCCAAGTTGAAGTTGAGTCAGCAGCTGGATTCAGATTCTTGTGGTGACGGTCATCAGAATAATGAGTCTTAAGTCCTGACTCCCATGATCTAAAGTTTGACCAACCTGTGTGTTGGTATATCATACTATGTGTATATTATATTATTTTGCTTCTTGTCTGGAGCACCATGTTGAAGTTGAGTCAGCAGCTGGATTCAGATTCTTGTGGTGATGGTCATCAGAATAATGAGTCTTAAGTCCTGACTCCCATGATCTAAAGTTTGACCAACCTGTGTGTTGGTACATCATACTATGTGTATCATATTATTTCGCTTCTTGTCTGGAGCACCATCTTCAAGTTGAGCAGCTGGACTCAGATTATTGTGGGGATGTTCATCAGAATATTGAGTCCAAGTTCTGACTTCAACAGTATTAAGTTTGACAAACCTGCATGGCGTTGTGTTGATGGGACCAATACATTTAGGTCTTCTCATAGATCAACACTGATCTTACATCATGTGGAGTGTGTTTTGCTTCTAGTAATCAGCATCATGTTTAAGACAAGTCTGACTGAATTTAAACATAATGTTCATGACTGTCATCTGAATATTGAGTGCAAGGCTTGACTATCAAAAACTTTTGTTTGACCAGCCTGAGTGTTGGTTTATTATTTCAGCACAAATCTACACAATTTAAAGACTGAAATGTTTGACCAAAGATACATGTACATAAAGGACATACCTAAGATCAACTCTGATCTACCATCCACGGAATGTGATTTTCTTCTTGTTGGGAGCATCACTGTTGAGTTGGTCAGCAGCTGGATTAGAATATGGAGTTCAAGTCCTGACTACATGTACCATGTATTACATACAAGAGTTGTCTTCAAGAGGATCTCCAAGACACATCATATGGCGATAGATGACTTCTATCTATCAACCAGGATGGATGGGGACATGAGAAAGCATGTCATAACTGCTGTGATGTTCAACTCTAAGAAGTCATACAGAAAATTCAATCATGGCTTGGGGCAAAGGGCCGGGGGAGGGGTGGGGGGGGGGGGGTTACTCAGACTAACATGTGTAACGTCAATTAATTTATAAAGACATGCCTATCAGAGAAAACAAATTAAGTGATGGTACAACATTGGTGACAACATTTTGTGAAATCTTCAATTTTTAAATCAGAACATTAGCTCTTATTAACAAGTAAAGTGACCCTTTTAGATGATTGTACTTGATACTGTTATCATGGTAATGCTGACAGTATTGAATTTATATTATAAACATCTTTACAAAAATGTTTTTCTGTTATGCGCAATATAATTTACCTTCATAATCTGGAACATCTAGGTCATTTTAAAAACATTCTGAGAACTGGAGTGAATCTACTCTTCCAGAAACTAATTTTGGACCATCTCTATATTTTCTTAAAGTATTTAAAGTATTTCTTTAAGTATTAAACATGTTCAAGATCAGTCTGACTGAACTTGAACATAATGTTCATGACTGTCAAAAGAAAAGCTGGACTTGTGGTGATGGTCATCAGAATATTGAGTCCAAGGCTTGACTATCATGAACTTTGGTTTGGCCAACCTGAGGGTCAGTGTATTATTTTAGCACAAATCTACACAATTTAAAGACTGATAAGTTTTACCAAAGATACATAAAGGACATACCTAAGATTGACCAGGATAGACGGGGACATGAGAAAGCATGTCATAATTGCTGTGATGTTGAACTCCAAGAAGTAATACAAAAATTCAATCATGGCTTGGGGCAAAGGGCCGGGAAGGGGGGGGGTTACTCAGATTTACATGTGTAAGTTCAAATAATTTCGAAAGACTTGCCTATTAAAAAAAAACTGAAGTGATGGTACAACACTGGTAACATCATTTTGTAAAATCTTCAATTTTGAAATCTGAATATTATCTCTTATTAAAACAGTGTTCAATTTATATTATGAGCATCTTCATGTGCAAAAAAAAAAAGGTTTCATAATCTGGAACGCAGGTCATTTTGAAAACATTCTGAGAACTGGAGTTAATCTAATATTCCAGAAACTAAGTTTTGGACCATCCCTATATTTTCGTTAAATACTAATACAGATCCCTTTAAGTATTAAACATCGTTTACAAGAAAGCCATAGTGAGCATATCTTGATTGAGTATAAGTTTGTTATTTGAGATGACAGTTCTCCTATCCATTATGATTCATTGTTTTAAAATAAAGTAAATCTATTAAAGATTGATATGTCATCTAAAAACAAACCAAAACATTTCAGATGTTTGGAAAATGGTCTACAAATAGTGAATGTTTATGAGTGCAGTGGTTAAAATATTTTAATGAGTTGAAACATGGAATGTTCCATCAACGAGGCAAAGATGAGTTGACGGTAACATTCCATCTTTTAACTCATGAAAAATGTTTTAACCATTGCACTCCTAAACATTCATTATTTGTTTTATATAACATCTAAGCAGATCTTTGTCATTTTATTGTAAGTAAAACTGACAGAATAAACAAACTGTACCAGATTGTATTCTGGCATCCACTATGAGGGCGGTTTGCACAGCTGCGTATAGCGCATGGTGTGGTCTAGCGTCTGGTATCCTCTATGAGGGCGGTTTGCACTGCTGCGTATAACGCATGGTGTGGTCTAGCGTGCAATAGTCAAAAAAGGATGGGACAAAATGACGTAGGCAATGTAATGGTTTGATTGAATGCTGCATGATCTACAATCCTCAAATCAAATGACAAAGATCTACTTGGGTGTTTTAGAATAGTTCTTACTCTATGATAGGGAAAATACAAAAACATTTCATAACTTAATATGGTCAAACCCTAGTTATTGCTTTATTTTTGTGAAACATAAACATTGTTTTCTGACATGTTGGATGTAGCCCTTGCATCCAGACATAAACAGAGTAACATTTTGAATTATAAAGGGTTAACATTGAACTATTCCAGTCAAATGAGCTTTGGTTCTTTGTTGGTTTATTTATATGCAACGTAATCATGAGTTGATATGTGATGATATCTAGGCAAACCTATCTCACGGTGAAATTGTTCATTTTGTGTTTATACATAAACATCAAACTGTTATTAAACTCTGAACTTTTTAACAAACTGCTTTATTCACTAGAGTCCAGATGGAGTCAATCTCTGACAAAGTTTCGGAAAACTGCACTAAGATTAATTCCATGGTTGGAAATGGTTATTTTCACAAAATAAACAGGTTGCCTTCACTATGTGAAGGGTTTTGCAGATCACATCACATGGTTTTACTTGCCGTCTTAAATTTAAAGTAATGTGGCGTGTCGTGGCCGAGCGGATTAGAATACCGGACTCAAGCTCTGGTGTTTCTGATCAGCAGAGTGTGGGTTCGAGTCCTGGTCTGACACTTGTGTCCTTTTGATGGGACATAAAGCCATAGGTCCTGTGTGTTGTGTAATGCATGTAAAAGAACCCAGTTCCACTTATCCCAAAGAAAAGGTGTTTGCCTCGGTGTTACTGGTTTGATCGGCTGGACTGATTGCACCACAGCACCTTGTGAACCATTACATGGTGCTATAAAAGGAACGGGTCTCACACTTCAAATCACAACTCCGCATACCTTTCAGGAAAAAATACTGTAGCACTTAGAAACGTAGTATTAAGCGCGGTAGAAATGCATGCTATTATTATTTCACGATATCACAGCATGCAAAAGAAAGATCTCATTTTCCCCTGTGCTGGTAACTCCTCGAGTCGGGCTATGTCCCGTAGCCTTAGATCTTGAGGGTCTTTCGCAGGATCTTAGCTGTTCCCAAAAGTGCCGAATGTAGTAAGATGGCCCAGACAGAGTACAAAGGCAGGCCTTACTACATTCGCTGACAATATGAAATTCAGTCTCTTCTGCCTTGTTGCACATTCTACACATAGGAGAGACGTTAACTTTCTCTATCCTCGCCTTCATTATTGTCCTGAGAGACTGGTCTTGCGCCGCAGTAATCAAGCCCTCGCTTTCCTTCTTCAGTTCTCCGCTCTTTAACCAATTCCAGGATTTGCAACTCGCCACTTCTTTCCCTCTTATACTCCTTCGGCCCAGCTCCATCTGCCTTCGTGTACTTTCGTGCAATTTTCAGCAAATTCTCCTCGGTGCTCCTGACATGACAATGCAGGCTTTGCTCGATGATGACGCTGTCTGCCACGCTCAGTAACCCCCTTCCACCCTCTGACCTTGGAAGATAGAGTCTGCTGACATTTGCTCGCGGATGTAGCATGCCATGCATGGTCATCAGCTTTCTTGTCCTCTTTTTTTAGTCCATCCTTTTTTTAGTCCATTCAATAATACCCCCACTGTACCTCATCAAAGACACGGCCCATGTGTTAATCGCCTTGATCATGTTTCCCCCGTTCAGTTTGGACTTTAAACATTTCTTCAACCGCCTGATGTATTCTGCCCTTAGCCTTACCTTTGATTCCTCATGAGGGACGTGGTCCGATTCTAGTACGCCAAGATACCGATAACTATCCTCTTTACCCAAAGCCCTCATCTGTGCACCATCTGGCAGAGCGATGCCATCGGAATGTACCCTCTTTCCCCTCTTCATGGTCATTGAAGCACATTTCTCCAGACCAAACTGCATCCCGATGTCATCACTGAAAATCCTGACGGTCTGCACCAAAGAATCGATCTCCGCCTCATTCTTTGCAAATAACTTCAAATCGTCCATAAAAAGGAGATTGTTGATCTTTCATCCGTCCCTCTTTATTACATAGCCAGCACTCACCTTCCTCAGAATCATCGACATGGGCATCAATGCCAGAACAAAAAGCAGCGGAGACAGAGAGTCACCCTGGAAAAGACCTCTTCTTATGCATACCTTGCCCAGACTATCGTTGTTGGCTGTCAGATTCGTTCGCCATGTCTTCATGCTCTCACTCAGAAGACGTTTTACTGCATCGGCCACTCCAACCATATCCAGACATTCCATTTTCCATGTGTGTGACACCATGTCGTACACCTTCTTGTTATCGATCCAGGCCATTGCCAAGTTAGTCTTTCTGCTCCTGCAGTCCTTCAGCACAACCTTATCGATGATAAGTTGATCTTTCATACCTCTAGACTGCTTCTTACAACTGATGGTCATCCATATGGCGATACAGATCTTCTGCAATCATACTGGTCAAGAGTTTATACATCATGGGCAAGCATGTGACTGGTCTATAATTACTTGCAATGTTACCTTTCTTGACATCCTTCATAATCCAGGTGGGGACCTTACCCTGTACTAGACAGTCTTGCAGTTGTAGGGCCATTCGCTCATGTAAACTACGGAAGTTCTTCAACCAGTACTCATGCAAAAAATTGGTATAAAAAAAATGGCAGGAAACAATTTTTATCTTCAATAGAATCGAGAGCCGATCTGAAGCAGTGCTCCTTGTCTCGCCACCGTATTATTATTAACATTTCACGATATCACAGCATGCAAAAGAAAGATCTCATTTTCCTTTGTGCCGGTAACACCTCGAGTCGGGCTACGTCCCGTAGCCTTAGATCTCGAGGGTCTTTCGCAGGATCCTAGCTGTTCCCAAAAGTTCCGCCTTCTGCTGCAAATCTACCCTCACAGTTGTGCCTATTTGATCTAGATGCTTCTCCAATTCTCCAAAACTGACAAAGTTGTTTGTACTATCTCTCTTTGGAAAAAGTGGTGGTCCTGAGAAGGGCCGGTTGTTTTGTTTAGCAAAGTTGTCTGTTACTTGCTGTCACGCTTTCTCTTTACTGCTGTTCGTAACTCTGCCCCGTTGAAGTGGTCCACCAGCCTCTGTCTTGATTGTTTGTTGGTGTCTCCCAGTCTCGTAGTTAGTTCCTTGGCTTGATGCTTGTACTCCTCTAGAGCTATATTTGTGAACAACAGTGAGGCCTTAGTATTGAGCCGCTCCCAATTAACCGTAAAGGACGTTTGGAAGGTAACTCCTCGGTGTGGATGTGGAGGCCTCACTGTGTTTTTCAAATATGGCGCGGGTTGATTTGCTGAGATGGCTTTCTCGAAAACTGAAATGTGTTTCGTGATGTGCGTCTTGGCAGATGTCAATTTGTCGACAGATTCTGCCAGAGACTTCACTAAATTGAAATCAGTTTCCGAGAGTACTACTCGGGGAGTAGGGGTTTCCCCAGCAAATTCTTCTCGGATGTCTAGAGAAGTTATAAGCGATTCTTCTAGCTGGTCAATGAGGGGTACTTGACCACACTGGATGTCGCTTGAAGTGGATGATGAAGCTGTGATTGAAAAGTGATGGTGCTGTCCAATTCAGTGACACTTCGTAACTGTTGACTTGAAATCACAAAATTGTAAAAGTATTTTTTTACAGATTTTTGTGGGTGGGATTCGTATTGGGTATTTATATTCATAGTATTGTCATTTTGACAGGGGTTATGTGGATGAATATAAGATGACCGGTGGAGCTATCATGACAGATTGTGTCATTAGTTTCAACGAGATAGGTGAGACTGAGGATATTTTTTCAGATCCTCAAATAGCAATAACAAGTTTTCATGCCTCGTGTACGGGCACTCATCAGTTGCAATTGGTTGATTCTAAAAGAATCCGTATGTCTCATGTCTGGATTTTAGACGGTAGGGTTGAGTTAGATGGTGACGGTTAGAAGTAAATGTTGCTAGTCCATTAGTTGACGGTCATTTTGAGTGAGATCCTTGTTTGTGTGTGACTTGTTCTTCCAATAAGGAAAGTAGGATTTCGAGTGCTTCATCTTGACTTTCGTTAAAACCAGAGTCGTTGGGAATGGTGGAGAGCTGTTGGGTTGACCGGTCGATTGGACCTTGATTAAGTTTCGCTCTGATAAGTTTTTCCCTAATATTTTGGTCTTTTTTGAAGGCAACAAATGGAGGATTTGGAAAAATCCTCTGGAGTGTTTCGTTGCCTTGTATTAGTGGCCAGTATTGATTGGTTGCACGGGTCAAGTCACCATGATTGATATAAGGATTGTATGTTGCCGTAAAGACAAGCGGAGTTTTGTTTTCCTTTTTGTTTTGTCGTTTATGAATCACATTTGATCGTTCTTTGAAAGATACTTTATCAGTCATTTTGTTTATTTCTGATAGACTGTAGCCTCTGGCTTTTAATCCTTCAGAAAAAGTATTGACCTTGATTAAGAAATCATCTTCATTGTTTGTGTTTCTAGCATAGCGAAGGGTTTCTCCGTATATGAATGCTTTGAACACGTGTGGGGGGTGTGATGATGTTCTGTGTAGGTATTGGTAGGTTTCCGTGGGTTTGGTGTAGACTTTTGTGTCCAGGGCACCAGTTTCTCGGAACCTTTTCCCTTTAAAAATGGTTAGGTCAAGATAGTTGATTGAAGTATCAGATGCCTCAAAAGTAAATTTGAGGGTAGGGTGCATTTGATTCATAGTGTTGATTAGATCCTTGAAGTTTTCAAGGGTACTGTCGTAGATGACGAGAATGTCGTCTCTATAGCGCCACCAAGTTAGAATATGATCAGCTTGTAGGATTTGTTTTTCCAGATCGTTTAGTGTTATATCACAAATTTCTGGGCTCGCAGTTGAGCCCATGGCACATCCAATATTTTGTAGGTAATAGTTGTCACCGAATTGGAAGCAGTTTCTTCCCAAAATCAGTTCCAAGAGTCTGCGGATGTAGTCCGAGGGTGGTTTTGTGATAGGGTATGAGTGGAGGTTTTGGTTGAGGGCGTTGCATACGCTGTTTATTGCCTCGTTTTGGCGGACATTTGTGTACATCAAAACAACATCTATAGTGGTTATCAGTACATTTGGTGGGAATTGTGAAATTTCCAAATTTTCGCAATGTGTCCGTGGTATCACGTACATATGTGGGTTGTGCGGTTACTATTGGAAGAATGGAATAGTCCACGAATTCTGAGATTTTGGCTGTAGGGCTTGAGCATCCACTTATGATGGGTCGTCCTACGAATGGGATTCCCTCTGGTGGTGTCATACATTGTAGGACATTCACACTGTTGAGAGATTGGGTTTAGATAAGCCAAAGTTTGTTTGTTTATGTAGTTGTTTTGAAACATGTCGAGGAGTAGATTATGAATCATTGTTGTAGTTTGTTGTGTTATATCCTGATCCAGCTTTGTATAGTGCTCAGATTCAAGATGGCGGTAACCTACTTGTAGGTAGTCGTCATGGTTCAATATGCAAATGCCTCTACCCTTGTCGTATGGTTTAATTACAACGTCTGGGTTGTTTTTCAGTTTTGTTATAGCTGAAAGCTCTTGTTTTGTCATGTTTGGTTTCTGATTTCTCAGTCTGACATGAGCAAATTGGTATTTTGTAGCTTCGAAATAATTATCGAGGGTCGCACATTGGGTTGTATTTGGTTGCCACTTTGTTGGTGGTTTGAATGGTTGCGTTTTGACAGGTTTGTTTTGCATTAGGAAAGCAATTCTCATTCTTCTTTGGAAGATATTGAAATCACTCAGAAGTTTTCGTCTGTTGGGTTTAGCGGGAGTTGGAACAAAATTTAGACCTTTTCCTAAAGCCACTTTCTCGATTGGGGAAAGGTTGGTTTTAGATAAGTTGGTGATGAATCGTTCACTTTCTTCCGCTAGTTGTGTAAGAATATTCTTCTTAATAAACCATTTGGTATTTGAGCAGGTACTTGAAAAGCGATTGGCTTTTTGTTGGGATTGTGAGATATGGGGTCGTTTGTTGAATTTACGTTTAGCCATACTTCAAGAGATTTAATTTGAAAATAAGAAATTAATTTCAAATAAGATAACAGTATTGAGAATAATAATATTTATGTACGGAATGCCGTTGTAATATTATTAAATATATAAACGATGACAAGTTTTGTAATTCTCTTTTTGGAAGTAGTGGTGGTCCTGAAAAGGACCGGTTTGTTTTGTTTCTTAAGTTAGCTCTCACTTGTCTCTCTTCCGTTTCTGTCCCCGGTTTGGTGGTTGTCTGGGGCCTATGAAGAAACCGAAGAGATGCGTTGCCGTTCTCAGCTCCGGTCCACTGAAGTGCTTTACCAGCTTCTCTCGACTTTCCTTCTTGGCCTCTTCTAACTTAACTTCCACTTCTTTTGCCACTCGGTTGTACTCCGCCTGGCTCAGTTTTGCAAACAACAGTGAAGCCGTGTTGTTCAATTTATTCCAGTCTGCAGTAAATCCAGAGCTGAAACTGAACTCACGGTGTGGGTGAGGTGGCTTCACTGCGTTTTTGAGGTAGGGCGGTGGTTGGTTTGTTGAGATGGCTTTTATCAGTACCGAAATTTGGTGGGTGATGTGTCTTTTAGCGGAGGTTAGCTTTGTAATCGGCTCCGCCAAAGATTTCACCAATTTGAAATCGGTATCTGACAAGCGAGTGTGGGTGGTTGGTGTCTCGTTAGGGAACTCTTCACGTATGTCCAAGGATGTGATCAACGATTCCTCTAGGCGGTTGATAAGCGGGATTTGACCGCAAGGGAAATCGTCTTCGTCGGAGGACTGCGTTGAAGGTGAAGAGTGGTGGACCTTGGGGATCTTGGGTCTTGAGCTTGGGCTGGACTTCTGGTGGTTCTTGGAAGGCTTGTTGAGGCTGAGTTTAGACATTGTGTCTGATGACTCGTGTGTGGTCAACGACGGTGTATGTCTAGGGCTTTTGCGGACGTCAGTGTGTTTACCCAATTGTGTACTTGCGTTGTTCCACAAATGTGATTGGTCCGTTGGATAGTTCCTTTGTTGGGGGGGAGACATGTCCAATTGTTTCGATGGGGTTTTGGCTTACAGAGAAGGCGCGGGAAAACCTCACCAAGATGGCTTCAGGATTTAAGCCTAATCTGTGTTAGTTTTGAAGTAGAAAATGTTTGTTTTTCTCCAGTTGTGGAAATATTGGAAACAATTTTTATTTTCTACTGATGCAAGGTCGGTATTGCATGTGAAATAGCCAGATTATATGTTCCTTTCCGATTGGGAATTAGGAAAAAGTATCAGAATAGGTGAGCCAAAGTAGGGTGTGTTTTATAATTTACTGTCTATTAGTGATTTTCAGGTGTTCTGAGTGTCCTTTACCGCATGCGGAAGTATGGATATTGCAGTTTTTGTTTGACGCTTGCGTCTGTATAGTATGACAGAAAATTATTTCAAATTCCGGAGAAATTGATGTATGGGTAGCATCCATTCACGGATGAGCATGAGGTTAAGATACTTTGTGTTGTTAAAAAGTTTGTGTCAGAACGGGGGCGACATCAGACATCAGTTGCCGTGTTACTATTTTTGTGTAGGTAAACAGCCAAGATGGTGTTTGTTTACAAGAACTTCACGTACAATGCATTTTGCAAAGTTGTGTGAGTTTAAGTTTGATTGAAAAGTGATGGTGCTGTCCAATTCAGTGACACTTTGTAACTGTTGACTTGAAATCACAAAATTGTAAAAGTATTTTTACAAATTTGTGGGCTGCTCTTGGTGTGGCGCTTGTGAAAGGATTTGCTCAGCTTGGTAGACATGTTGTTAATGGCTTGGCGGCCGTTGTGACTTGTGCTTATCAACCTTGAGTACGGACGTGATGGGGGTGACAACAATATAATCCTGGTATAATCCAACAGTGAAGATGTGGTGCGTGGGTGAGTGGCGCGTGGTGAATAGTAGGTTCCTTGTGGTGAATAGGTGGATTAGCATCCAAGTGGTTCCGGTAATGGTTTTGGCTTTCAGATAAAACGCGGGAAATCTTTGGGTAGACTTTTTTAATAATAATAATAATAATAACAGGCATTTATATTGTGCTTTTCCAAAACATGATCAAAGCGCATAACAAAAGAAAGGGATAAATTAAAACAGGCAAGGAGATCAATTTAAATTACAATTTAGGAAACAGACAACTTGCAAAGTTACCTTTCTTGACATCCTTCATTATCAAAACCGTTCTTGCTTCAGTCATCCAGGTGGGGACCTTACCCTGTACTAGATAGTCTTGCAGTTGTAGGGCCATTCGCTCATGTAAACTACGGAAGTTCTTCAACCAGTACCCATGCACATGATCCGGACCGGGGGCTTTCGAGTTTGGCACTTTCCTTACCTGTCTTTTTACCTTGTCCACGTCTATGTGGAATCCTTCTTGCTCGAGTTGTGCCTATTTGATCTAGATGCTTCTCCAATTCTCCAAAACTGACAAAGTTGTTTGTACTATCTCTCTTTTGAAAAAGTGGTGGTCCTGAGAAGGGCCGGTTGTTTTGTTTAGCGAAGTTGTCTGTTACTTGCTGTCACGCTTTCTCTTCACGCCCTTGGTAGGATGAGGTCTTGGCCGGGTGAAAAATCCGAAGAGGTGAACTGCTGTTTGTAACTCTGCCCTGTTGAAGTGGTCCACCAGCCTCTGTCTTGATTGTTTGTTGGTGTCTCCCAGTCTCGTAGTTAGTTCCTTGGCTTGATGCTTGTACTCCTCTAGAGCTAGTTTTGTGAACAACAGTGAGGCCTTAGTATTGAGCCACTCCCAATTGTCTGTAAAGGATGTTTGGAAGGTAACTCCTCGGTGTGGATGTGGAGGCTTCGTTCACTGTGCTTTTCAAATATGGTGGGGGTTGATTTGCTGAGAAGGCTTTCTCGAAAACTGAAATGTGTTTCGTGGTGTGCGTTTTGGCAGACGTCAATTTGTTGACAGATTCTGCCAGAGACTTCACTAAATTGAAATCAGTTTCCAAGAGTACTACTCGGGGAGTAGGGGTTTCCCCAGCAAATTCTTCCCAGATGTCTAGAGAAGTTATAAGCGATTCTTCTATCTGGTCAATGAGGGGTACTTGACCACACTGGATGTCTCTTGAAGTGGATGATGAAGCTGGAGACATGGGAGACGAAGTGTGCTGGACAGCAGGCCGTGGGCTGCTCTTGGTGTGGCGCTTGTGAAAGGATTTGCTCAGCTTGGTAGACATGTTGTCAATGGCTTGGCGGCTGTTGTGACTTGTGCTTATCAACCTTGAGTACGGACGTGATGGGGGTGACAACAATATAATCCTGGTATAATCCAACAGTGAAGATGTGGTGCCAGGGTGGGTGGCGCGTGGTGAATAGTAGGTTCCTTGTGGTGAATAGGTGGATTAGCATCCAAGTGGTTCCGGTAATGGTTTTGGTTTTCAGATAAAACGCGGGAAGGCTTTGGGTAGACTTTCTTAATCATAATAATAATAATAACAGGTATTTATCTTGCGCTTTTCCAAGACATCAAAGCGCATAACAAAAGAAAGGGATAAATTAAAACAGGCAAGAAGATCAATTTAAATTACAATTTAGGAAACAGACAACTTGCAATGTTACCTTTCTTGACATCCTTCCTTATCAAAACCGTTCTTGCTTCAGTCATCTAGGTGGGGACCTTACCCTGTACTAGACAGTCTTGCAGTTGTAGGGCCATTCGCTCATGTAAACTACGGAAGTTCTTCAACCAATACCCATGCAAAAAATTGGTGTAAAAAAAATGGCAGGAAACAATTTGTATCTTCAATAGAATCGAGAGCCAATCTGAAGCAGTGCTCCTTGTCTCGCCAGCGTATTATTATTATTATTTCACGATATCACAGCATGCAAAAGAAAGATCTCATTTTCCTTTGTGCCGGTAACATCTCGAGTCGGGCTACGTCCCGTAGCCTTAGATCTCGAGGGTCTTTCGCAGGATCCTAGCTGTTCCCAAAAGTTCCGCCTTCTGCAGCAAATCTACCCTCACAGTTGTGCCTATTTGATTTAGATGCTTCTCCAATTCTCCAAAATTGACAAAGTTGTTTGTACTATCTCTCTTTGGAAAAAGTGGTGGTCCTGAGAAGGGCTGGTTGTTTTGTTTAGCGAAGTTGTCTGTTACTTGCTGTCATGCTTTCTCTTCACGCCCTTGGTAGGATGGGGTCTTGGCCGGGTGAAAAATCCGAAGAGGTGAACTGCTGTTCGTGACTCTGCCCTGTTGAAGTGGTCCACCAGCCTCTGTCTTGATTGTTTGTTGGTGTCTCCCAGTCTCGTAGTTAGTTCCTTGGCTTGATGCTTGTACTCCTCTAGAGCTAGTTTTGTGAACAACAGTGAGGCCTTAGTATTGAGCCGCTCCCAATTGTCCGTAAAGGATGTTTGGAAGGTAACTCCTCGGTGTGGATGTGGAGGCTACGATCACTGTGCTTTTCAAATATGGCGGGGGTTGATTTGCTGAGAAGGCTTTCTCGAAAACTGAAATGTGTTTCGTTATCCGGTCTTGGCAGATGTCAATTTGTTACAGTTTCTGAGAGACTTCACTAAATTGAAATCAGTTTCTGAGAGTACTACTCGGGGAGTAGGGGTTTCCCCAGCAAATTCTTCCCGGATGTCTAGAGAAGTTATAAGCGATTCTTCTAGCTGGTCAATGAGGGGTACTTGACCACACAAAATGTCTCTTGAAGTGGATGATGAAGCCGGAGACACAGGAGACGAAGTGTGCTGGACAGGAGGCCAGGAGGCCTGCTCTTGGTGTGGCGCTTGTGAAAGGATTTGCTCAGCTTGGTAGACATGTTGTCAATGGCTTGGCGGCCGTTGTGACTTGTGCTTATCAACCTTGAGTACGGACGTGATGGGGGTGACAACAATATAATCCTGGTATAATCCAACAGTGAAGATGTGGTGCGTGGGTGGGTGGCTAATAATAACAGGCATTTATATTGCGCTTTCCAAAACATGACCAAAGCGCATAACAAAAGAAAGGGATAAATTAAAACAGGCAAGAAGATAAATTTAAATTACAATTTAGGAAACAGATAAGTTTTAAGTTTACGCTTAAATATAACAACACAAGAAGAATCACAGACACTAATGGGGAGATTGTTCCAAAGTTCAGCAGCAGACAGTGAGAAGGCGTGTTTGCTGTAAGATAATTTGGACTTGTGAGTGCTAAGCCGAGTTCTATCGGAAGAAGAACGGAGTCCTTGACGGTTGCTGTCAGCCTTTTCCTTGGGACCTGGCGCAAAGCCAGGATACTCCACCTGTTTGACCCTTTAGCTGCTTTCATCACCTCTTGAACCCTCATCTTAATCTGTACCTCCTCCTCCGTAAGCTCTAATCCCTCCACTTCGTCTATACCTCTGTCATCCTGATTTTTGGTAGAAAGTACATGGTGGGACAAGTCACGTTTTGTGTGAGTGGGTCGAGGTACTCAAAAGTATGGCAGTTGATTACGTTTTGGTTTACCATTTTTGTGAGAGCGTTATGAACCAACTGGGTTGTTTGTTGTGTGATATCTTGTTCTAGCTCTATGTAGTGCTGAGAATCAAGATGGAGGTAGCCAACGTTGAGGTAGTCAGTGTAGTTCATAATGTAGATTCCTCTGCCTTTGTCATATGGTTTGATCACGATTTGTTTGTTGTTTTTCAATTGGTTTAGAGCTGATAGATCTTGCTTTGAGAAGTTCTTCCTCTGATTTCTCAAACGGATGTGGGCAAGTTCGTATTTAGTGGCTTCCAAATAGTTCTCAAGTGTGAGATTAAATGTAGATTTGGGATGCCAGGTAGATGGTGGTTTGAAGGGTTTCATTGTGAGTTTCGAAAGATTTGTTGTGCATTAAAAATGCAATTCTCATTCTTCGATTGAATTTGTTTATATCACTCAAAAGAGAACGGCGGGTAGGTTTAGCCGGGGTTGGAACGAAGTTTAAACCTTTACCTAATATGATTTTCAGGTGTGTAGAAAGGTCGATATTAGAAAGGTTTGTTATGTAATGTTCACTTTGATGGGCTAAATCAGTTAAAAGACTAAGTTTTCTTTGTTTGGATTGTGATGAGCAATGGCGGGAAAAGTGTTTTACTTTTCTGTGATTTTTTGCATGTGATTTTCCTTTATTGTTTTTGCGATTTACCATTATAGCTGTTGCAAAGTTTGTTTAGGGTAAAATAATAATACTTGCTATAAGTGAAGCTTAATATTATTACGAGTCAAGTGATGGTAATATATCTCTTTTTGGAGTTGGTGGTGGTCTTGAAAAAGACCGGTTGTGTTGTAAAGGAAAATCAGTGATTTTCGGGACGTTTTCTCTTCTGTCCTTTGGTAGGTAGTGGCCGTTTTCTTGTGAAAAAGTTGAAGAGGTTGTTTGCCGTTTGTCTCTCTTCTGGGTCTTGGAAGTGTTGCTCCAATTTGCTGTCTGCCTTGGTCTTGGATGAGTCTAGCCGGTCATGGATGTCCTTCTTGAACTTCAAGTATTGGTCAAGTGTCAGCTTGGCAAACAAAACGCACACTTTTGACTCCAAGCTTTTCCAAGACTCCTTGAAAGAGTCCTCGTAGACGAGTAGTCAGTGTGAGTGTGGTGGTCTTGCTTGTGATGAGATGTAAGGCGGCGGCTCTCTGTTTTTGACTGCTTTGGATAGCAAATTAACTTGTTTTTCAATATGTGCTCTAGCTGCTATCAGGTTGCTGATGTTTGCAGCTAGAGTTTTGACAAAGTAAAAAGATTTTCTTGAGAGAGCTTTGGCCGGTGTGAGGAGCTGGTGGATGGTCTCAAATCTCTCGGTAGTGTGTTGTCCAGATCTTTTTCCAGGTGGTCAATCAATGATTGGTTCCCACAAGGAAAAGATTCGGAGTCGGAAGTGAGAGAGAAGTTGAAAACGTCTGATGTTGTGAAGGAAGGTGTCTTGGGTTTCTCCGGGCTTGACTCAGGAACAGGAAAGGATAAACGGTTTTTCTTCAAACTTTTTCGAGCGGACTTGCTGAGAGAAGACGACATGATTGTGAATGCTAAGATTCCGAGGAGAGAGGTTTGTTTATGTCTCCATTGCGGATGGCGTGAAATCACAAAGCCATAGCCTAAGATAGGATGCTCAGGTGTGTGGGTTGCATGGATGTTCAAAGTCTTGATAGGATTAATGGCGGTAGCCAGAGTCCATTGTGTTGGATGGGTTTGCAGGGCAATTAGCCTGTTGCATCGAAGATCGGAAGATGTGTGGATCTCGCGGTGGAGCTTTTTTTGCAAAACCAATATGGTAGTAGGTTCCAAGGTGTGTTTTATTTTTTTGTATTTGTTTCGTTTCTTCCTCCGATTGCGGATTTTGAGGATAGATTGTATTAAGGATAGTTATGGGTGGGAAATGGAGGTTTAAAAGTATCAATGAGGTACAGCTGGTTTTAGCTGTTGGAAGTAAATTGTATCCGATAATTTTTATACTATTTGGAGGTGATATGATTGCGTGAACCCGATATAATCCATGTGTCGGATGTATATGTATAGGTTGAGATCACTTCAAAATAGTAATATAATATTCGTGGTTGTTGGTTGTGGTAGGAGTCCGGGATTGGACAGTAGATTTGTGTTTTAATACAATGTATATGGGTGGGTATATGGGTGAGTTTGCATCCAGTGTATGTAGAGCAGGATGGCAACAAGTAGGGCCGTGGATCCGGTGTGAAAACATGGGTGTTATGGAGCTGCTCCAGGTCGGAGTTTGCATCCGGTGTGTGAGGGTATGCAGAATGGGACGGCCCCGAGTAGGGCTGTGGATCCGGTGTGAAATGTGGGTGTTATGGAGCTGCTCCAGGTCGGAGTTTGCATCCAGTGTGTGAGTGTATGTGGAATGGGATGACCCCGAGTAAGGCCGTGGATCCAGTGTGAAAACGTGGGTCTTACGGAGCTGCTCCAGGTCAGAGTTTGCATCCGTTGTGTTATCGTATGTGGAACGGGACGGCCCAACTGAGGGCAGTGGATCCAGTGTGAAATTGTGGGTGTTACAGAGCTCCTCCGGGTCAGAGTTTGCATCCAGTGTGTGAGTGTATGTGGAACGGGATGGCCTTGAGTAAGGCCGTGGATCCGGTGTGAAAACGTGGGTGGTACGGAGCTGCTCCAGATCGGAGTTTACATCCAGTGTGTGAGTGTATGTGGAACGGGACGGCCCCGAGTAGGGCCGTGGATCCTGTGTGAAAATGTGGGTGTTACCAAGCTGCTCTGGGTCGGAGTTTGCATCCGGCGTGTGAATGTATGTGGTACGGGATGGCCCAAGAGAGGGCCGTGGATTCGGTGTGAAAATGTTGGTGTTACAGAGCTGCTTCGGGTCAGAGTTTGCATCCGATGTTGAGTGATGTGGAACAGGACAGCTTGAGTAGGGCCATGGATCCAGTGTGAAAACGTGGGTGTTACGGAGCTGCTCCAGGTCGGAGTTTGCATCCGGTGTGTGAGTGTATGTGGAATGGGATGGCCCATCTGAGGCCCGTGAATCCAGTGTGAAATTGTGGGTGTTACAGAGCTCCTCCGGGTCAGAGTTTGCATCCGGTGTGTGAGGGTATGCAGAATGGGACGGCCCCGAGTAGGGCTGTGGATCCGGTGTGATATGTGGGTGTTATGGAGCTGCTCCAGGTCGGAGTTTGCATCCAGTTTGTGATTGTATGTGGAATGGGACGGGCCCGAGAAGGGCCGTGGATCCGGTGTGACAACGTGGGTGTTACGGAGCTGCTCCGTGTCGGAGTTTGCATCAGGTGTGCGAGCGTATGTGATATGGGACGGCCCCGAGTAGGGTCGTGGATCTGGTGTGAAAATGTGGGTGTTACAGAGCTGCTCCGGGTCGGAGTTTGCATCTGGTGTGTGAGTGATGTGGAAAGGGACGGCCCCGAGTAGGGCCGTGGATCTGGTGTGAAAACGTGGGTCTTACGAAGCTGCTCCGGGTCAGAGTTTGCATCCGGTGTGTGGGAGTATGTGGAATGGGACGGCCCGAGTAGGGCCGTTGATCCGATGTGAAAATATGGGTGTTACGGAGCTGCTCCGAGTTGGAGTTTGCATCGGTTGTGTGAGTGTATGTGGAACGGGACGGCCCCAGAGAGGGCCGTGGATCTCGTGTGAAAATGTGGGTGTTACAGAGCTGCTCCGGTTGGAGTTTGCTTTTGGTGTGTGAGGGTATGCGGAATGGGACGGGCTCGAGTAGGGCCTTGGATCCGGTGTGAAATTGCGGGTGTTACGGAGCTGCTCCCGGTCGGAGTTTGCCTCCGGTGTGTGAGCGTATGTGGAAAGGGACGGCCCCCAGTAGGGCCTTGGATCCGGTTTAAAATGTGGGTGTTACAGAGCTGCTCTTGGTTGGAGTTTGCATCTGGTGTGTGAGCGTATGTGGTATGGGACGGCTCAAGTAGGGTTGTGGATCCGGTGTGCGTCCGGTGTGTGAGCGTATGTGGAAAGGGACAGCCCCAAGTAGGGCCACAGATCCAGTGTGAAAACAAGGGTGTTACAGAGCTGCTCCAGATCGGAGTTTGCATCCGGTTTGTGAGTGTATGTGGAATGGGATGGCCCTGATTAGGGCCAAGGATCCGGTGTAAAAATGTGGGTGTTACAAAGCTGCTCTGGGTTGGAGTTTGCATCCAGTGTGTGAGTGTATGTGGAACGGGACGGCCCCATAGAGGGTCGTGGATCCTGTGTGAAAATTTGGGTGTTACAGAGCTGCTCCGGGTCAAAGTTTGCATCTGGTGTGTGAGCGTATGTGGTATGGGACGGCTCAAGTAGGGTTGTGATCAGGTGTGAAAATGTGGGTGTTACAGAGCTGCTCCGGGTCAGAGTTTGCATCCGGTGTGTGAGTGTATGTGGAACGGTACGGCCCGAGTATGGCTGTGGATCCAGTGTGAAAATGTGGGTGTTACGGAGCTGCTCCAGATCGGAATTTGCATCTGGTGTGTGAGTGTATGTTGAACGGGACAGCCTCGAGTAGGGCCGTGGATCGGGTGTGAAAATGTGGGTGTAACAGAGCTGCTCCCGGTCTGAGTTTGCATCGGGTGTGTGAGCGTATGTGGAAAGGGTTGGCCCCGAGTAGGGCCGTGGTTCCGGTGTGAAAACGTGGGTGTTACGAAGCTGCTCTGGGTCGGAGTTTGCATCTGGTGTGTGAGCGTATGTGGTATGGGACGGCTCAAGTAGCGTTGTGATCAGGTGTGAAAATGTGGGTGTTACAGAGCTGCTCCGGGTCAGAGTTTGCATCCGGTGTGTGAGTGTATGTGGAACGGTACGGCCCGAGTATGGCTGTGGATCCAGTGTGAAAATGTGGGTGTTACGGAGCTGCTCCAGATCGGAATTTGCATCTGGTGTGTGAGTGTATGTTGAACGGGACAGCCTCGAGTAGGGCCGTGGATCGGGTGTGAAAATGTGGGTGTAACAGAGCTGCTCCCGGTCTGAGTTTGCATCGGGTGTGTGAGCGTATGTGGAAAGGGTTGGCCCCGAGTAGGGCCGTGGTTCCGGTGTGAAAACGTGGGTGTTACGAAGCTGCTCTGGGTCGGAGTTTGCATCTGGTGTGTGAGCGTATGTGGTATGGGACGGCTCAAGTAGGGTTGTGGATCCGGTGTGAAAATGTGGGTGTTACGGAGCTGCTCTGGGTTGGAGTTTGCATCCGGTGTGTGAGTGTATGTGGAATGAGACGGCCCCAGAGAGGGCCGTGGATCCGGTGTGAAAACAGAAAACAAGGGTGCTACTAAGCTGCTCCAGATTGGAGTTTGCATCTGGTGTGTGAGTGTGTGTGGTATGGGACGGCTCAAGTAGGGTTGTGGATCCGGTGTGAAAATGTGGGTGTTACGGAGCTGCTCTGGGTTGGAGTTTGCATCCGGTGTGTGAGTGTATGTGGAATGAGACGGCCCCAGAGAGGGCCGTGGATCCGGTGTGAAAACAGAAAACAAGGGTGCTACTAAGCTGCTCCAGATTGGAGTTTGCATCTGGTGTGTGAGTGTGTGTGGAACGGGACGTCCCCGAGTAGGGCCGTGGATCTGGTGTGAAAATGTGGGTCGTACAGAGCTGCTCCGGGTCAGAGCTTGCATCCGGTGTGTGAGCGTATGTGGAATGGGATGCCTGAGTAGTGCCGTGGATCCAGTGTGAATTTGCGGGTGTTACACAGCTGCTCCGGGTCAGCTGCTCCATGTGGAACGGGACGGCCCTGAGTAGGGCCGTGGATCCGGTGTGAAAATGTGGGTGTTACAGAGCTGCTCCGGGTCAGAGCTTGCATCCGGTGTGTAAGTGTATGTGGAATGGGTTGCCCGAGTAGTGCCGTGGATCCGGTGTGAATTTGCGGGTGTTACACAGCTGCTCCGGGTCAGCTGCTCCATGTGGAACGGAACGGCCCCGAGTAGGTCAGAGTTTGCATCCGGTGTGTGAGTGTATGTGGAACGGGACAGCCCCACTGAGGGCCTTGGATCCAGTGTTAAAACGTGGGTGTTACGGAGCTGCTTCGGGTCGGAGTTTGCTCCCGATTCCTTGTCTGAGTCCCCCTTAAAATAAACTGACAGCTCATCGACAGTAATAAACGAGCCGCTGTCAGATTGGCTAGTCTGGCCCCATCCCCGGCCGTCATCCTTGACCAAGCCCCAGCCCTTTGGCGGGTCGGGCAACCACTCTCCCTTGCCTCGTGTATTCATCAAAATTGACGACACTAGCACACAATTCTCTTATTTTCAGAAGAATCCTTTATTGGCTTCAACTCACGTCCTCTCTTTATGGCTTACGTAACAAGAAGAATGAACAGGCAACGTTTCTCCGGTCTAGGGGTTGCCAGACCTTCCGGCAGGGGCATGCACCAACCGCTGCTACAATATTCTGTAGTCATTTACTAAACAAGTTAACCATTCAATACCCTTACTCACTCTAAAAACTTCTGGGTCAAAATTGACCAGTGGCTGATTTCTGCCATTCGGTCGGATACGAGTGTCCCACCATTTCGGACCATAGGTACTAAGGAGATCCGTGCGATGTCCACCTCGTTGGCATTTCTCGTGGTGTATCCTAAGTTGACATTACTCAGGCTGCCTGCCGGGAGACATCCAACACAATCACCAACTGTTACCTGCGGGATGTGCTTCAGGCAGACGGCAGACTAGGAAGATCAGTTCTGACGACAACTTGCCATGCTCTCTCTCATCCATAGCACCCCCTCCAGCTGGGAACCTCTTGTCAAGTGGTGAGTACCTTTTGACCTTTTCTGTGCCTATATTTATGTGTTAATAATGATATATTTTCTATATATGTTAAATCATATTAAACCTTCCACATGAGATGTTCTTTCCCACCATTTGCTTATGCTTGGTGGGTTTTTCGGATTCAGTGCAGTGCGTGCTCCCGTGGCAGGGTCGGCGTTGCTCTCCTTCTTGACAGTCCCCACGCAGCACTCTTGTGTACTGCTCAGGGCCCCAAGGGTTCTTTCGTCTAGGCTGCATGCTCCTTTTTATTGTACCTCTGCATCTCGTAGACCCTCCACCATTGCTCGGTGCGATTCTATGCAAATGTAGTAATTGGCTCTACAGGTTATGTATGAGTGACGGAGACCCCTCCTCCACAGAAGTGTGATTTTGGGTCTACTGGTGACTAGTACTTACCTGAAGAGCATCCTCCTTCCCCACTATCCTCGATGGTATGAGTGTCTAACCTTTAGCGCTCAAGAACAGAGGAAGCTCATGAGGCATGCATGCCGCAGGGGATGATGGGTGCAACCACACTTCTGTGGGGGGGGGGAATAACTAGATTTAGCCAAGGCAGGAACAGGGTGTAAAAACAAGGTTTTAGTTTCAAAAATTTTATTGGACAATCTTCATTTTTTTCTCTTTACAGACTGTAAAACTCCTTCAATAAAAACCAACACCCATTAAGTTATAATGGTTAAATCAGATGCTTCAAGAACAAGTGACCTTTCTACTGATAATTGGAATTCATTTTTATCTTTTGTCTTTTTAAGATGGTTAATGCGAAGTTCCTTTGGGGCCCAACATAAAGGTACCTGGTAACCTTAATCTGGTAAACAAAAATGTTTTGTGTTGTGGTTAAGCAACTGCATGAAATCGGGTCTAGGTATTTTGGAACTTTGCTAGCTTTCCATTATTTGGACTTACAACCTTTCCCAAACAAATTTACATGATCATCCAGTTGGAAAATAACATTGTTTTCCTCCGCCTAGTATTTAATTTATAGATAAGACTGCTCAGCTGTGGGGAGTTTACAAACTGGCCTTGTCATTCCGCTGATTCTTCAACATCTTCAACAGCATAGTAGTAGTAGTGGTAGTCCGTCATGAACGACGATGACGTCATCATCTGTCTCCATCAAAAGGTGAGTTTTTGCTGGGATTTACTCTCACGTGACTTCTGAGTCCAATTCAGAGGCCCAATGTCTACCGCATAGAGGGCAAGTGATACCGTCACCCGGATGGGGTCGTTGCTGTTGCTCATGTCTTTGAAGCCTGCACACCTCCCGAGCCTTCATGCGCATGGTCTCAAATGCTTCAATAGCCTGATGACGTGGTGCGCTACAGATTGCGGTTGGCTGCAAGGGTTTCAAGGTGCCCAGGAGGGATGCCACACTTTTTAAGAATGACATGGAGATGGTCTTTGAAGTGCTTCTTCTGGCCACCTACTCTGTTGTATTCCTTCGAGAGTTCGTTGTACAGCAATTTTCAGGGAAGGTGGATCTCGGGCATTCTGATGACAAGGCCAACCCATGTGACACCAAGGATGCCAGCCTACTTGACTTTGGTGTCAATGTGGTGCTTCCTGTGTCTCAATGTGGATTTTGACAGCTACTGCAAGCAGAGAAATGCCTCGAAAATTGCTGCAGTGAGCCTTGTCACCTTGCATCTTGAATACAATTGCAATATTTGCATCTTTCCATTGTTGGGGGAGGATCTCAGCATCCAAGACTTTGATGATGAACTTGTGGAGATTTTGTTGTACTGCTAAGCCCCCATACTTGAAGAGCTCTCCAGGAACGCCATTGGGCCCAGCAGCCTTGTTGTTCTTCAGGCCGAGGCACGCCTTGCAGACCTCTGGAAATGTTGGCGTCTGGTCAAGACCTTGGTCAGGCAGCAAGATGGGGAGACTGCCACGATACTGGGATCAACATGGTTCATTCGATTGAGCAGTTCGCTGAGGTGCTCAACCCTGCCTGAGAATATCCTGATGATCTTTGATTAGGGTGGCACCATCAGTGGCACGCAAGGGGGTACATGTGCTGCGTATTGGAACATTTGCATTGTAGAAGTTATGGTAGTTGTTGTTGTCCGCAAATCCCTGAATCTCAGCCGCCTTTTTGCACCACCAGTCATTTTTCATCTGATGCAGGGATGACTGTACCTCAGACTGAAGTTTAGCGTAGTTGGCACAAAGGTTTAAAGATGATGGATTATTTAGGGCAGCAGCATGAGCCTTGTTTTTTTGCTGAAGAAGGTTGTTGATGTCAGTGGCATTGTCGTCAAGCTCTTGGAGATACTATTCCATTCTTGTGTAATATGCTCACGGGGATCATCAGTTGTATCCTGGGAATCAGGTATACTGTTCAGAGCAACAGTAAGAGCACCATGGAGCTCAGTGAGCTTAGCATGGTTATGAAAGGAGCTACGGATGATGCATGTGAACTGGAGGACTGATTTTGAGCCTCACGATGGATCCAAGTAGTTGGTGGACAGTCCACCAGTTTATACCAGAGTTCTCATTGTGATGACATCCTGTCGATCAGACCTGCAGGTAATGACATAGTCAATCAGGTGCCAGTGCAGCAAACGCGGATGCATCCATGTGGTCATGAATTTGTCTGGCATCCGAAATACCGTGTGGGTAATGATGAAATCACCCAAGAGAATGATCTTGTCCTCATGTGGGATGGTACGCAGAGCTCATAAAAGGCGTCCTTCATGTTTTCTGCTGTTTTGAGTGTTGGGGCATATGCGCTGATGATGGTGACGTGACCCTTGGATGCTAGTGGGATTCTTAGAGTCATCAGTGGGTCACTAAGTCCAACCAAGGTCTTGATGGCAAAACCTACATCGTGAAGATGTACAGAGTCGTCTGGTAGTCCTCGCCAGAAGAAGGAATCTTCCCCCAGCAAGCAGGTCTCACTAAGTGCAGCTATGTCCATGTTGTATCTGCTGAGTTCAGATGCTACAAGAGCTGTACGGCGAGGAGACGGTTACTGTCAGCAGTAGCACGGGAATCTGATAGTGTAAGGACATGCCATGTCCTTAAGATACTTTGCCCAGAGGGCATTAAGACAACTTCTCGAGTTGTTTTATTTCTATTTCTATTTATATTTCGACCGCAGACATGTGATGCCTTGACGGGTGTGGTTTCCTGTCCAGGTGAGTGAAGCAGGCTACCTTTTCTAGGCCCCTCCCCTGATTGGGATGGGCAGTGCGGACCCGTGATAGGGCTGTCCAGTCGCACAGGTAGCTGCCTCGGAAGGTGTACCGTTTCAGTCCTAGCCTCCCGCGACCATCTTGCCTGCGCCGCCATATGTGCATGTTACAGGCTAGAGGCTCCCAGCTCCATCATGAGCCAGTTCCTGTTGACACATCACCATAGGACTTTAGAGAAAGATTATGAAACCTGCGCAATAAAGAGATTAACGTGAGAAAGGGGGTCACCCTCCACTAGCCTCATGAAACTTGACCCGGAGGGAAAGAATCCGATGGCCAGAGAACCAAAGATGACCGGCTGCTCCAGGGGGCTGCAACGTCATGTCAGAACTGAAGTCAGTGGTCGGAAACTGCTTAACATCGTGACATACGGTGTGAGCAGAAGCATTCGAGATTCTCGGCTGTAGGTAGACTGCCATCCATGGCTAATGAGCTCTACCAGCCCGGGTTTGAAATCAGAGTTTTAAGGCACCAGAAACCCGCCTGCACACCTCAGACTACAGTTCTAAACAGGGATCAGCACATGAAGCCAGGCAGTAGAAGTTTGACTAGGAGAGGCTATTTGAGACGCAGACCGTACTGGACATTTCATCCTTCAACTCAGTTCCAGTCTTACCAAGCAATCAGTTTCCCTTGTACAGACAACTTTTATTAATTGCATCAACGGGAGTTATCTGAGTTATTATATCATTTGTAAGGAACCTGGAATGACCTCCTTCAGCCAAGGCAAGATACATGTATAAAAACGTTTCAGGCTAAAAACAAATAACTTTATTTGAAAATGTGTAATCACAGAAATTTATTGACACACAACTAGTTCAACATTTAAGGTGACAAACACCACAAATTTGAACACTGTATTCCTTGCTAAAGAAATGATCAAACCAGGCTATTAAACACACAACAGGTGATCTCACCGAAAATGTCCGACATCAGACAAGTTATGTTCTTCTCATCATTGCAAATAAGTAAAGTTAGAAGAGATACACGGTTTGCATCCGCAGTGTAAACTCATTTCATGGAATAGCACCTTTTCAAAACTCATTTCTGGCTCTATTTTGTACCCTGCCTTTTGAAAATATGAAAAGCTTGTATTTATTATTTGTGTTTGTTTCATTTAAACCCTACAGTCCGGTGGTTTAGAAGTGACTGAAGAGCTAACTACACAGAACAACATGAGAACTGAGTATCTCAGCTCACCAAGGAGGCAACATTCAAGATATTGGTTTATTCTGACAGCTCTGTCTCTCATTCAACTCAGTGTAACACAACAGAGGCTGCGATGATTGTTTAAAGAAAAAGCTTTATTTCATTGTTAGTGCACTGGAACATTAATAGATTATGCTTCAACCTAAAAGATTCTTTGTGTTATGATGTCATCTGCATCATGAAAAGAAAAAAGAAGAAAAGAAAAATAATGATAGGTATACACCACAAAAAAAAATAAAAAAATCAGGTGTTCTTTCAGAAAAAAACGAATGAAATAATCCAAATTAGTATTTGGTTGTATTGTTGCATCATCGACTGCAATGTTTAGGGTCAAGCCAGACCTTTACAAAAATAGCTCTATGAAGGTTAACATTAAATAACTAAACTTGATGTTTTGTAACTTTGTGCCATTGTACATTTTTGTGAAATAAAAAATGTGTCCTTGTGTCTTTTATATTTATTGAAATAAAATAAATTAAACTTGTGTTCTCGTGTGCTTTTCCTTTGTGATAAAAAAGGAAATTGTGTCTTATGTGTCTTTATTCTGCAGATAAGAATATAATTATCTGCTGGTTATATGTCTTACATCACAGACCTTTATCATGCAGCCATCTTGTTTTTGAAAGGTATGTGGCGTAACTGAGACAGAAAGGGAAGTTTAATGCCGTTTGTGCAGTCGGGCACTTTTAAAAAGTGCAGTTAAAAAAAAAAAAAAAAAAAGAAGTGTACAGAACATGGCTGAATTTTGATTAAGGTCTGAATTTTGATAAAGGGAATGTACTTATCTTGCAAAAGCAGCATTTGAAACATAAAATTCAATAGCTCAAGGTTGTGCAAGTTTGTTATCTATACCAAAACAACCCTGAGAAGCAGTTATTTTATTTGTTTACAAAAATGCAGTGTTTAACAACCGGGTCAATTACATAAATATATGTGGTGAAGATTAAAGAAAGTTAAAAGAAAAAAATAAAATAATGGTATTGTACATTTCCTTTTTAAGTTTCAAGCGCTGCACTCAAGTATAAAACAGACTGCAGGGCAAAATATTGGGGTGGCATGAGGACTAAGTGTGGGAGGGTATAGAGGACTGGGCTTTGTGCTTGTGAATTGAAGGAGGGCCTAAATGTGACAAGGGTGGGGCATAGCGAGGGTACTATTGTCTTTGGTTCGAGTCGTGCGTTTATAATTTCCAGGTTGGTATCAACAGACACGAAGAAGCCAAGTAGGGAGTGACCATCAACTACCCGAGGATATGATTTATACAAGCGCTAACAATCACGTAAGTCAGTATAGCGCCCTCTGTTGAGTGCAGCCAAATTGGTTTATACCATTTAAATTAAATGTAACCAAAGCAAATCTGCAAGGGGAATTGATTGTTAAAAAAATAATCAAGATTGAGGATTGCAGCTTACTAAAGTAATGCTGCTTGACTGCTTGAGTTGAAATAAACTTTTACTACAGGGTGCACTACACTAAAAATAGGCAAAACTTGGTGCACCAAACTCATTACCATAAGTTGTAAACCCACAACTTTTTGGAATAACTTTTTGGGTCATGCAATTATTAGATTGAAATTATCATCAGGTATTCTTCAGCTTTTGAGGAGACTTGATTGGCTCGGTAAAGGGAGGGTTGCTTTATGAAAATGGCAGGAAGCCAGTTAGTTGGGGGGGGGGGGAAGTATACCTTCTCTGAGGCAATTCGACTTCAGCCTAATTACCTCAAAGATAGAGACGCTATGTTGAGGGCTTGGATTACACCTAATGGCCTCCACCTGCCCTATATATTCAAGAGGCTATGCATTTTTTAAAGACGTATTTAACTAGAGTCGCCGTTGGGGGCGCTATAACTCATTAATTTATCCTAGTTTTTGGGGAAAACTTTAAAATAAAAATGGCCGACGCCCCCGGCCCAGGGAGCACTGATAATGGTTGGTTGACAAATGTAATTCCTTTTTTTTGCCTGGTAAGTAAGACAATAGCATGCTGAAAATGTTCTATTGTTAAAAAAAAACTTGATATAATTAACCGACCAAATATAGCGGCCGTTCGAATTCCCAAAAGTATTTCAGACTATCACGTGATTTATTGCTATCACTTTTCTGGCAAAAAAAAAAGGATTTTTAAAAGTAGAAATTATGTTCAAAAAGAAAAAAAACTGACTAAAAATGAAAACCGTGTGACCCATGGTCAAACAAATAGTTGCCATGACAACAGTTAACCCCGGTATCAACTGTTTTGGTCAACATGATTCTTTATACACGGGGAAAAAGTCAGAAAGTTTTGCGGTCGTCGGTTTAGGCGTTAAAAAATGTATGGGCAAAAATAATATGGTAGGAAGGCACATGGTACCTTTTAGGTCCTTGTAGGGTTTGGTACCGTCTGTTTTTCTACTTGCAGTCTAGAATGAAAGGTGACTCAATTTCAAGTCTAAGATGCCGTTTTTATTTATTTATTTATTTATTTTATGTTGTCTGCATCAGCTACGCAAAATGACAAAACCCCTAAGTTTAACCCTCCAGAGGGCGCCATTTTAGACACCGCACAAAACGCCATTTGCCGCCTCCTCTCACAAGAGGGCGCTATTTAGGTACCATTATAATAATTATCGGCGGATAAGGGTCCACCCCACTAAATCGGAAGAAAACAGTCTGTCGGCCTCGTGAATATTTTGTAGCTCTCTAAAATATTCCATTTTAGAAAGATTTGACAGCCAAATTAAAGGGGTAGAACTTTGCACAATTAAACTTTGCACAATTGTGACCTGGGGGTTGTTGGCTTCTAACTTCAGGTAATTTGGATGACCTGGGCCCTAAAAATGGTCCTATTTTTGCACATTGGTGTAGGACCATTTTCAAGATCGATGCTTGGACGTTTTGAAATTTAGGGTAGGGGTATTTTCTTACTTGGACGGAGAATAAACTCGACGGGCCTTTGGACTACACATGTCAAATTGACCAGAGAGTGGAAGTTTAGGACTCAAAGAACATTTTTCCTTTTATTTTAAAACGCCGTGAGAGTTCTAAGTATTTTCAAAGTATTTTTAGAAAATTTAGCGGTTTTGCACTGTGTGCTACTGAAATATTTTTGCCTGAAGTGTTATCATTTTTTTAAAATAAAAACTAATAAGATCCAAGATTAGTGTTCGTCTCGGTGAGACGAAAACTCTGCCTATAGGAATGCGTAGCAAATAAAACAACGAAATGAGCTGACATTTTCACAGGTTTATTTTATTACAAATATCTTGATTTGTGCAAAGAATGAAAGCATTTGCAGTCAGTTTACCAATGTTGAGCTGGGGCTATAAATAGTCGGGTTCTGAATCATAAGGGAATAACGAATAAAGACTTGGATCCAAGTCCAGAGTTAAATTGCCGTTTCATATCATCTTGAAGTGTACAATGTTTTCAAAAAGAGAGAGTTTGTTGCCCTTTTGAGTGTTTGGTATTTTTATTGTTTTGCTGACCATGGGAACAGTGATTTTGATTGCAGCGTAGCCTGGGGTGTGTGGGTGGGGGTGGGGGTTGGGAAGGGTGGGACAGCTGCCCCCTGAACATCTTGTTCAATATTTCGTTTTTTTAAATAACGTGCTCTTCTTCACTGAATGAAGAGGTTTCGTGTGAAGTTATATGGGATACCATTTTGTTTTTTTATTTTTTGTTTACGTTACTACAATATCAACGTAAGATACATCGCAACCGAGGCTAGAAGGGAAAACATTACAATTTTTAAGGAGAAGCACTACATCAACGAGAAGGGATATCGACGGTGGGGGCGTCTGGAAAGTTTTATCTTGGGTTAAAGGAACAAGAGAAAAGATTGTGGGTGGAATTGTGATTACATATGCTTTGATTAATTTAGCAAGAAGGTTTTGATGTTCAGTATTTGTTTCCAAGACGTTTGGTAATTAAACTACTTGTATGCGGATAAACACATCATTCATGGAGAAAACAAAAGAAATAGAATTATTGATTCTTGGTGCGACTCCTGAGCTTTTTGTGTCCGGCTGGTAATAAAACTCTACAGTTACACGCCTTTATCTTGGAGGAGAGAGTAATGTCACAGACACTTCTTGATTCGGGGTGTGTGGTTTTTGTGTTTTAATGTCTACATTTTTTAATGGTAAAATAGAACTCTGATGCGGTGATACTCAGAAAGATGTAGCTGAAGAGTATTAATGTAAAAGAGAGACATTCTGTGATTCGGTGTATGTGCCGTTTGTTTTTACTATTTGGTCGAATAATAAAACTCTGTGGTGACACGAATATAATTGTGAAAGAAAGAGCATGGTTTTTGGTGTGTTCCTTTATGTTTTTTGTCAGGGTAAGTGTTTCTTAGGAGGAGGATTCTAAAACTGGACGGTTACACGCAGTGGGCTTAGTTGCGTCGTGGAAAGTGTCAAGTCTAAGAGACAGTGTGGTTCGGGGTATGGGGTATATTGTTGTAGTTTGTTTCAAAAGCGGTTGGGTAAAAACTCTGCGGGAGAACCTACTCCCCAATTTTTATTGATGTCAGTTTTTTTTTCTGGGATCACTAGGGGTTTTATTTAATCATGTGATTAGAAAAAAAAACATCTGAGTAAGGGAGACTCATAATTGGGCTTCATCGATTACCGGTAAATCTCAGTCATAGTAAGAACATTGACATAAAATAAATTATTAAGATGGAATAATGCACCATAAAGAAACTTTCACCAAGAATGGACAATTAATAGCCAGTTAGCAGTGGAATATTGTTTATATTATAAAACATTCAAAACCCCGAAGCCCCTGTGGAAATACTGGCGGATGGAGCCTATACATATGAGAAATGTATGCGTTTGTGTGGAGGGGATTACGGGTAAAAGTTAACTTTCCTTCGAAATATAATTTTTGAGTGTCAATATTATCCTAATTATTTCAAATTAGTGATTGGATATAAAGATTAAGCTGGTATCTAAGCGGTGGAATGTTGTTTAAACTGAAGTTTCATAAACGCATAGCACCTATGGAAATACTGTGCGTTTGGGACAACACTTTTAAGTACCAGGTTGGATTGATCGGTTTTGTGAAGGGGCCGGGTTACGGGGCCAAAGATGTTTTCCTTTTCATTATAAATTTGTGGGTGTCATTTATCATAATTAACTTAAATTAGTGATTGAACTTAGAAATATAGCCGGTTAGCGGTGGAATGTTTATTTAAAGTTTCTAAATCTCATAGCCCCCGGGAAACCTTTGTAATTTTAAAAAGTACCAGTTGGGATTGATGTGTTTTGTGGAGGGGGTTACAGGGCAAAGTTATTTTTCTTCTCAAATGCGTATCATTTATCCTAATTAACTCAAATTAGTGATTGAATATAAGGATTTAACCGGTTTGCGGTGAAATGTTGCTTGTTTGAAATTTCTTAATTTTATAGCCCTGTGGAAATACCAATGTCTTGGGCCTTTGTACTTTTAATGTAGCAGGTGGGATTGGTAGGTTTTGTGGAGGTGGTTACGGGGAAGAAGATGCTTTCCTTCTCAATTAAATATCAATTATCATTAATAAGTCAAATTAGTGTTTGAATGTAAAATTTCACCATTAAAGGGAAATTAATATGAACTCTAAAAGTGGAGTTATTATAAAGCTCATTATATTTATATAAGATTAACTACCGAGAGAGGGCGCTATCAGGGACGCTAAAACTGTATGGATCCCAAAGTCATTATGGAAACAATGCACAGAAATGATATTTGTCTATGTGAAAATGGTGAGAGGTAGCCAGCCTATATCAAAAAGGAAGTGTGGCTTTTAAATTTTTATCAGCGGGAATTTTGATTTGTCATTTTCTTCATGTTTTCGTTGATGAGTGAAATTTTAGAACCATGCAATGAGAACATAAACAGGTAAGGGTCACATTGGTGAATTCAAAATCAGTAAATTTGGTAAAAGTGTGGCCTTTAATTTAGATCCACCCGACCATGCTCACGAGTGTAGCACTCGTACATACTGCCCGTGCAATAAACCGGTATGTAGTACAATACTTGTCCATACAGATGTACAGCACAGTGCACCCGGGCTCTTGGTGTAAATAGTCTTTCACAGCACTTACACAAACTTGGTATCAATGTTAATTTTGGCTGATCAGTGCTAAATAAATTAAAATAACTTCATATTCACTGTCCAATTTTAGTTTTACTTTAATTTTTTGCGGTGGGGGTGGTGGCTTGGGAGGTGAACTGTCAGACACATCAAATAAAAACAAATCAGTTATTGATTTTAAGTTGTCAATTATTTATTACTCATATTACAACAGATATAACACAATAACATACACTGATTGACTAAAGACTTAACAATTGTTTGCCCAAATCCTGAAAAAAGACAAAAGTACAGGATTAGCAATTATTACAAAAATATTGATTAGTTTCAATACAAAACATATCACCCAAACCAATATGATGTAAAAATCTAAAATTAAGCATTCAAAGACCCCCACCTAAATAACTGTTTCTTCCCTTCTTAGATTGAGGTAAAAGTCAACAATTTTAGGGGCTTTTGTGCCTAAAACATTGCTGAGACAAGGTTAAGAAATGATTGTTAACAGATCAAAACTAGAAAAAGAATTGGAAAATAACAATTTCTTTTACATGTATGATTAGCACTAATATATACCGAGGGAAGTCCAGAGCTAAGAGCAGATAATTTACAATGGCTTAAAAAGATTATAAAAAAAACCACACAAATATCTGAATAAATTTCATTCTTCAACCATTAAAGTTTAATTGTATAACAGAAAAGAAACCATATTTTTGGGGTAGATTTTTAAAATCTGCCTTCTCGCATAACAATTGGAGTCTGGGCTACTTAAAAAAAAACAGGCTTGGGACATAAATGACTGTCAATTATTTAGAACAATTGAGAAGACTCTAGTCTAAAACATTATGTTTTAATCCTTCTTGAATTTTAATTTTTTTTAATGAAATATAAGGCACTGTTCACACTAGCAAGCCAAGTTCCAGGAACTAAAACACCAAGAAATTGATGGGAAACTTTAAACCCTTGTTTGTTTCACAATTGATGCAATTTTCCTGGGGGAAAAGCTGTTAATCCCGGGGTTACATTGCTGAACTCTACTCCCAAGCAGGGCTGGCTAATTCCCGGGAATTTGCCAGGGCTAACAATTCATGTTTAGAAAGGTCAACCAAATATTACCAGGAATTGCCCTGGAAATTTGCAAGTGTGAAAAATCTTTCATTCTTTTCAACAATTAAAAGCAACTATATTCACAGCAACCACCACACAACTGAAAATCATACTTTTAACTTTAAATTAAACTAATTGTCCATTAAACAAAGAAAATGTATGGTAGAAAACTAATGAGGAACAATTTCAAAAATGATCCATCATAGCATGAATATTAATAAACAGCTACAATAAACAAGTAGTGAAGAAATTTGGTTGAAAGTTGAGAGTTCACTGGTTTTTTTTAAAGAAAAAATCCTCATAATGAACTGATTTTCATAGAAATCAAATCCCTGCATTTTTGCAGTTAATTCATTTTGAAGTAAGCATTTTTTTTATATTATGAAAAAATTACCCCCCCCCCAAAAAAAAAAAGCCATACAGAAGGGCCAAGGTGAGGGCTACAAGGAAAGTAAAGAGAATTATGAGAGAAGATCTCTGTTCTAATTTTCCACATAAAATCACAGCTACTGGTTTGGGCCATTGCTGTTCTTTCTACAAACAAGAGTATTTGAACAGTAAAATAATAAACATTTATTTTACATACATTTAAGTGTAATGTAGACCTGGGCCGCATTTCATGGCTCTGCTCACCGTGGAATTCTGCGCTTACAGTGGAATTCTGCGCTTACAGTACCCTGTAAAGTACACGAATCAATGGGCCGCAGAATTCCGCGGTAAGCAGAGCCATGAAATTGGGCCCTAATCCCAACTTCATACAGGTGTGTTTGGCAGAGAAAAATTCTGTAATATATTTTTTTAATACTCAGCAAACTTAGTGTGGATTCAGTCAGATCATAATATTCATTCAATGGTGTTTTGGCTGGTAACATGCTTCTGATAACTAGACGTATATTCTTAACAAGTTTGTAAGCTTAAATAGAAGCTCAATGTGAATTGAAATTGGCACCAGTGGTGTTTACACACATTCTATTTTTAATTATTTTAACACACAAGTACATGCATGCAGATTAGGGCCCAATTTCATGGCTGCACTTAGCAGCAAAAGTCAGCGCTTTAGTTAAACCTAGAGTACTTCACAGGTTAGCAAGGAGCTCTTTGCTTAAGCCTATGTGTGCTTCACATGATTAAGCATTCTCTGCTTACACAGCCAGTATAGACAATTCCCAGTATTTTGGACTGCATGAGGGCATGTGTGAATCACATTTGCATGATGCAAAAAAGTAAAATGAACTGGTTTTTCTATTGTTGTTATTATGAATTATTTGGCCACTGATACTAAGAAAACAACATACATTCAGACAAAGTAAGATACAGCTGTAATTGTGATGCAAGGAAGATCATTGTTGAAAGCGCCCTCATGCGGTCAAAAATATGTTGGATACGTGTTAACTCTGTAAGCAGAAAATGGTGATTTTAAGTGCAGAACTCTGCAGTAAGCAGAGCCATGAAACTGAGCCCAGATGTTTGGCATGCAATAATTCATTAGAACAAAAAAGGTTTAGTATCAGTGACACTATTTAACTGAAGTGTAAATAAAGGAATTTGTATTTAAAGAAAAGTTGATTTAAAAGAGTTGTTAAAAATGGCACACTTTTGTCCAGAATGCATTGTGATAAAAACAAAAGGTTTCACATGTGGGCCTATATAAATCCCATACGGCCCAAAATGGCTTCCATATTTGAGAAAAATACTATTTGATTCAAAACTGATTCATTTCCATTCGCTTGCCAGAAAGAAAATTTTAAGTAGTATATGAGAAACAGATAAAATAACTACCGTATGGGTTTGTTCTGATAACATATGTCAGCTGGAAAAGGCACTTTAACTACGTGCGGGCCAATACAAATTATCTCCAATTATCTCTTTGTCATGCTGCCACCATGTTTGACATGTTCCCTGTCTCAAATAGCAATCATAAATACTCATTCTCTATATCCTTAAAAGGCACCCATCTAGTTTGCCTCCCAGCCTCGATGTGAGTACATTAATTTGATGGCTGCTCCGTGATACAAGTCTATTGGCCTGGCCGTCTAGTGCACTACCTCGAAGCCTTACTACACTGCTTGCGTAGATTATTCATATCCATGTTGACATCATGTTGCCTGAAATGATGAGCTGTGCTTGATTAGACATCCGTCTCTTGAGATGGCTGTAAATAACAGTGGAGGCAAAAACATTGTTATCAAGAACCAAAATGTAAGCAACAGTCTGCACTGTTTTAAAAATACAAAATGATTGAAAATCACATGAAATTGTTCAAATTTGCTGGATAAATTCATTTTTAAATAAATAATCGATAAATTCTGTTGATTGATGAATTAATTTAAATGAAGGTGGAGATAGTTGCGCAAATAGATTCAATTCTCAAACTACCTATTATTGTCCCTTGATGTTCAGGATTTTACACTTTTATATGAAGCTTGAAACGGGCAAAGGACCATTTATCAGTAGCAAGAAAGCGCACTAACTTGTATAACAAAACTAGCCATTGAGAGTTTGTAGAATAAACTAATGGCATTCGGTTTGACCGTTAAGTGACAATGTACTTTAAATGGGGTCATTTTTTTGTGAACAGGTTGTTTCTATGTTCATGCTCTGCTGTACAACAGTGCAAAGATTTAAATTTAGCTCTTGTTGAACTTGACAAATGAATTTGTGAAAAACTAAACCTCAACTTCCGGTTCGGATTGTAAATAAAGGTCAAATTGAGTCACACTATGTGACATATCGTTTGTGTTTTCACGAAGTGACGGGCATATACCCGTTGCTTCGTGAAAACACAAAAAGCGTAATTTCGGGATGCCCGTCCTTTTTATAATTTCTCAAATAAATCATAAATAAATTGATGAATTGATCATAAAAAAATCACATATGATGAAAGTTTAACTCATAATAAATCACAGGAGGAAAGTACAGACTTACAAGAATAAGCATTGTGCTTTTGTTTTGCAGTTTTGAAATGTGATGATGCTCTTGTGTGATTATCTCCAAACACAATTTTTTTCTAATTTGACATGCCCGTCCCTTCGTGAAAACATTGACGATATGTAGAATAATTCAAGGGTTTCCAAATGATGAATAAGTCAGCAATGTATCACATTTGTGGTTCTTCAGATATGAATATGTGAATAAATATACTTCCAGTTTCAACCGGAAGTAAAGGTCAAAATGGGTCAGACCTTTTGTAAGATATGTGGAATCATTAAAGGGTTTTCAGATGATGTAATGATTATTAATTTACCACGTTTGGTCGATGAGATATCAAATTGCTGATGTCTTAAACTTTGACTTCCATTTTCGACCGGAAGTCAATGGCCAATGGGGACACACTCCGTGCATGATTTGTACTATACTTCAAGAGCTTTCATATGGTGAAGTGATCTTGAATATACCAATTATGGTGCTTGAGATTTAAATTTTTGAAATATTAAAAGTTGATTTAATGTACCTATTCATCGATGACATTATCGTGAAGAGTTTACTTTTAAGAACTTCTGCAAATTAAGGTCCAAGTTACATTTTAAGTTTGAAGTCTTTCCAGGCTTGATAAGTATGTGAAACAGCTCTCAAGATTCAGTGAGAGAAAAGTGAAATGCTTCAGCTTCCAGTTTTGACAAGAAGTAAACGTCAAATTGGGTCATACCTTTTGAAAGATTTGTAGAATCTTTAAATAAAAGATTTCTGTTTTTTTAGCATTAGGTTATTGCTAGTAGCCCAGGCTTTTACATCAGAGATGCACTGCTCAAGTCTAATGACCCCGCTGGAAACCTCACTTTGTTTCAGTATGAGATACAGTTGTGTGTCGTCAGCGTATGTCATATAATGAACATCTTTATGGGAACTTATGACATCACTCAGAGGACCAGTGTACAAGACAAAATCCAGAGGTCCCATGACAGATCCTTGAGGTACCCCCATGAGAGCGGAAATGATTCTGACAGAGCACCGTTGATTACAATGACCTGCTTCCGATGTTCCAAGTAGGAAACAAGCCACTGCAAGACAACTCCATCCAATCCATATCGAGCACGGAAACGCTGTATCATAGTGGTGTGTTCAGTTGTACGAAACGCAGCTGAAAAGTCCAATAAAATAAGAACAGCTTGTAGTCCTTTATCAACTGCTAGAAAAAGATCATTGTAAACTTTCAAAAGGGCTGTTTCAGTCGAATGGTACTGCCGATAGGCGGATTGCATGACAGGAAACATACCACTGTTTTCAAGATATGTTCGTAGCTGAACAGCAACAATTCTCTCTAGAATCTTCGATATGAACTTCTGGTTGGCAATCGGTCTATAATTCTTGAAGTCCATTGGATCTAAGTTAGACTTCTTTAAAAGAGGAACCACATGCGATGTTCTGAATGCTACTGGAACAGCTCCTAAAGACAGGGAAATATTTACAACTTGAGTAATGATTGTACAAGCTCGTCCAGACACTCTTTAATCAGCCAAGTGGGTGCTTGGTCAAGTCGGCAGGACTTTGATGGACTTTCCTGAATCGATTTCCAAACTGCACTTTCAGAGACAGGTTGAAAGGCAGTGAATTTGTTTTACACAGAATGATCTTCAGAGTCCATTTGCTGATTAGATTTGTCCAGACTGGTGACAATGTTATTAATCTTGTCATAAAAGAACTGTCCAAAATCATTTGCCAATTTTGTATCTCAATCGTGGTCTGGTAGAAGGTACTTTGACTTAGGACAGGAAAGCTTCTGTACCAAATGAAAAGGGTGCTTGGTATCTCATTGGTCAAATATTGGCATTTCGATTCAGATAAGATGGCGTTGTAGGATCTACATTTTCGTTTGTAGAGTTGACTGTCAATTTCCAGACCAGTATTTCTTGATTTGCGTTCAGCCTGCCGTCTTACTCGCTTTGCCGCACGAACAGTGTCAGTGTACCAAGGAGCTTGTGGCCTGAGTGAGACAAGTGTGGATCTCTCTGGTGCATGTTTGTCGAGCAGTTCCCGCAGAACAATGTTGTACTGTGCTGCTAACTCAGAACCATTAATGGCTGTTGACAACGCAGGTGGCAAATTCTGTATATCGTTTCTGAATTGATGAGTCATATCATTTTCACGTAGCGTCTGACAAGTAATTCGCTTCATGGAGGAAGGGGGTGAGCAAAATTGAGAGTAGTTAGAACTGCCGAGTGGTCAGAGGGCAGTCCTGGTAAGATGCTTGTTTCTGAAATAGGATGATCAACCATTCTTGGAATCAAGAGATCTAGCGTATGACCGGCTTGATGGGTTGGTTCGCTCACATGTTGCTGAAGATCAGCTGAATATAAGATATCAAGGAATGACTTAGAATCTTTGTCTGTTCTGTTGTCAACATGTATGTTGAAATCCCCAATCAGGAGAAGCCGATGTTCAATAGTTGTCACAGATTCCAGGAGTGTAGAAAAATGATGCACAAACAGATCATATTTGAGTTTGTTAATCGATGATGGGGGCGGCCGGTAAATGGCGTAGATTCTAAATACAATGGAGGGCGATACTCGGACTATCATGTCCACATGTTCAAAAGATACAAATTTTACTGAGACATTTTGTGAGTATATGATGCATATTCCACCACCCCGTGTCTGGCGGTGTTTATTTATCACATGGAAGCTTGGTAGAGTTGAGTTGATGTCAGCAATTATGGGGTTATCGTGAAAATCTCCCCTCATTCATGATTCGGTGACTATCAAGATATCTAAGTTGTTGGTTCAAATCAGGTCACAGATCGCTGTTGTTTTATTGTTCATTGAGTGAGCATTCCAGTGGCCAAGATTGAAATGAGATTGGGGCTGTGGCTGAGATATGATATGATTATATCTACTGACCCGTTGAGGATGCGTCAGGTAAATCAGGTTTGATGCATGCACAGACGGGAATATACATGTAGTTCTTTGTGACTTGGGTCGTGTGTAGCCGTTTGAAGTGGAGATTATGACTGGGATTGGCTGATGAAATTTTACTTTAAAGGGCTTTCGGTTGAAGTAATGATTATTAGTGTACCCTTTTTTGGTGATGAGATATGAATCTTTTGAAATATGAAACTTCAACTTCCGGCTTCGTCTGGAAGTTAAGGTCAAATGGGGTCACACTTTGTTTAAGCTTTCTCACGGTGCAATGATCTTGAATGTAGCAATTATTGTTCTCCAGATATGAAATTTTGAAATAATAATTAGTTATTATTTGTAATGACAATATCGATTACGTCATCTTTGTGTTGTTACTTTAAGATACATCCACACACTTTTGTATATTATGTGTATTTGAAGTTTTAAGTCTTTCCGAGCTTGTAAAGTATGCAAAACTTTAGAGAAAGTTCAGTGAGAAGAACACAACCACCCCCCCCCCAAAAAAAATAAACACACAAAATAAACAGTACAATAACAATTCGTTTTCGGTTGTTTGTGGAACACCTAAGTAAGGGTAAATATTGTCCATATGCACCAGCACATCGATAACACCATGGCAACCTTTTATTTGTAAAAACTCGGTGTCCCCAAAAGAAATAATGACCATAATATATTTCTTATGGGGGATTTCAGTCAACTCAACAAAAATGTTTGGAGAGTTCTTAAACCTGAATCTTATTTCTATTTATTCTTTTTTATCAGCTGCATCCAATTTTGACACTAATTCTTAAAAATTTAAATGATTGAATTGAGAAAGATTTAGGTAAGATTGTTTTTGTTTTCAGGTATTTTTTCAGTAGGTTATTTAGTAGGCAGTTTTGTGTACTTTGTATTAAAAGCATGAACTTTGGTGAAGTGTTTGTTAAACCAAAACATGAAATGTTAAATATAGAGCCATATTTAAAATTGCCTGGGGGGCATCATCAAAATGGCTGCCATTAATCTTACTTTATAATTTAGGAAGGAACAGGTTTAGAATCTACATCTTTTTGTTTATAGTAGGTCGCAGGGTCTAAGAGTTAAAGAAAACATTGTCAAAGTGACACACTCTAAGATCTCCCATTTTCCAAATGGTGGCCATATTGTTTTACAAAAAGTGTGCAAGAGGTCTAGAATCTTTATTTTGGTGTCAATACATTGGTTTGAAAGGTGTCAAAAAAGATTTGCCGAAAGTTTGAATATTTTTATCAAAGTGGCGACCAACAAAAAAGCTTTGTAGAAAATGTTTAACTTGTGTTTTTCACTTTTTTTTTAAAAGGGCGGCCATTTTTTTTCAAAATGATGGCCATATTTGTATCAAAATAGCGGCCATATTTGTATCAAAACGGCGGCCATATTTATATCAAAATGGCGGCTGTATTTTTATCAAAATGGTGACAATATTTTAAACAAAAAAGTTTTTCTGAAAGTGTCAAACTTGGAGGGCTCCCATTTTTAAAATCGTGGACATATTTTTATCAAAATGGCAGCCATCTTTTTTAATAAAAATGATGGCCATATTTTTATCAAAGTGGGAAGAATATTTCAAACAAAGATTTGCAGAAAATGGTTAACTTGGATTTCTCAAATTTTTTAAATGGCAGCCATATTTTTATCAAAATGGTAGCTGTATTTTTATCAAAATGGCAGCCATATTTTTATCAAAGTGGTGAACATATTTCAAACAAAAAGGTTTGCTGAAAGTGTTAAATTTATAGGTCTCCCATTTCTAGAATGGTGGCAATATTTTTTATCAAAATGGTGGCCATATTTTTATCAAAGTGGCGACCATATTTAAAAAATAAAGATTTGCTGAAAGTGTAAGTTATGTAGGTTAAAAATTGTAAAAATGGTGAACACAATTCTATTAAAATGGCAGCCATGTTTTTAATAAAAATGGCAGCCATATTTTTATCAAAATGGAGACCATATTTCAAACAAAAAGGTTTGCCGAAAGTGTCAAACTTACAGGTTTCCCAATTTTAAAATGGTGGCCATATTTCTTATCAAAATAGCGGCCATATTTGTATTAAAGTGGCAACCATATTTAAAAAATAAAGATTTGCAGAAAGTGTCAGTTATGTTGGTTAAAATTTGTTAAAATGGTGTCCACAATTTTATTAAAATGGCTGCCATGTTTTTAAAAAAAAGGCAGCCATATTTTTTTCAAAATGGCGGCCATATTTCAAACAACAAAAGTTTTCAAAAAAAAAAAAAAGTTCTGTCAAATGTGTCAAACTTGTTTTTCCCATTTTTAAAATGGTGGCTGTATTTTTATCAGAATGGCAGCATTGTGTTTATCAAAATCTGGCTAACTCGCATCATGATAATACATTATCTAGATAAGATAGTACCTCCCTGATTTTGTGTGTAACATCCATCTAGAACCCATATCCTAGAAACTAAGAAAAAAAACTCTTAAAAATAATTATTTACAACTCTTAGATACAGATTGAATAGTTATCTAATAACACAAAGGTAATTGATTCCTACTGTCTTTTGGTCAGGATGGGGGAGGGGCAGGGCTGACTAGGTGTGGTGAGTTAAAAAGTTACTGCATTAACGAGTTCATTGTCGTAAAAATACAATTGGGGGTGTATTGCCACTGTGGAACATTCAAAACTAAATTTCAAATTAATTTTTTTGAAAATAAAGTTTCACAAGAATGTATTTTTCAATATTTTATTTTTTAAAATTATGTTTGTTTTACTTTTTTAAATAAACTTTTTTAAAGTTTTAGGTGTACCCTCATCATGACTGACAGTACAATAAAAAAAATTTGTTATGAGGTGCAAAAATACTAATTGACTCACAAAATGCTACCCTGTTAACTTTTTTAAAAGAATGTAAAATCAAATAATAAACACCTATTGAAGTTTAAATCAGATTTTGTATATGTCTAAAAAGCCCAACCCTTGCTGTAAATAAAAAAGAAAGAAAGTTTGTAATTAAATAATTATTAAACCAATATAAAAACCAGAATTTCTATTCTCATAAATAGTTTGAAATATTACCAAAAAAGTATTTACCCTGAAAAACTGGATATTGTTGAGCTCAGCTGCAGTCATAACATGAACCATGTGCTCCTTCCAGTCTGGCAGTGTTTACATGCATAGGTACCCTGGTACCCAGACTCCTCACTGGCTATTCCATAGCATGCACTGCACTAGAATGGAACCAGGTTTTACAATAATTAATAACTATTAAAAATAAGTACATAAAACACAATAATATTGTTTAAAACTGATTGTGTATATTACCTAAACTTTTTCTAAATCATTATTTTTTTTGTTGATAAATAGTAATAAAAAGATCATCTTTTGATTTTTATTTCAAAAATAAATAGCGCCCCCTATTGTCCATGGTCACCTAAATTTAACTGTGCCATGTGCAGCATGTGGTCAGCTTGTACATGTACATGTGCATGCAGTTAATGAAACCAATTAGTCCATTTTTCAAAGGTACCCTTAAGATTCTTCTGATGAAAAGTAATCTTGTGGAGTCAAGACTCAGGTAAAATGAGGTTATTCCATCTGACTGACATAATAAAGACACCTATTTGACAGCAATGGTCCTTGCTGTGAGTGTAATTGTAATGTACTTAATGACCTGATGATATGGGTATTTATTGTACATGTATACCGTTTTCAATATACAAGTTTATCTACATAAAGATTTTCGACAAGCTTTTCCACTGTCCTGTTGCATTATCAGAACTAGGTGTGTTATGGCTTCACAGATGAAAGGAAGCCAACTGCTCACTCTTGTCATTTGTTGTCAATTTTCATTAACATTTCCACAGTCATGTTTACAACAAAACTTTGCCAAAAGCCACAATTATGCAGATTGTTAAATTTTTATTTTGTAATTTGAAACTGTATTTTGAGACTATCTATGTATTTGCTTACCAACCCACAATAGACTTCCATTTTTTCATCACTTACAGACATTACTTGACATGGTTTACCTTCGTTTGTTCTTTTGGCAGAATTGACGGAAAATTTCTTCTTTGAGGGTAATGCTGGCATAAAGAAACCCTGACTTGATAATGCCAAGAGAACAAATCTATATTGGATTGTCCGTTTTATTTCTTGACCGAGAAAGTGTCAAATTCCCGCACTGTGAATTGCAAAACATCAGGAGTGGTACTGATTTCAGAACCACAGCTTGATTGCCGGCTCACTCAGAATTACCTCTATTGAGCCGTAATACAATGAATGAACAATGGTGGAAGCCTCTCGATGCCTCGTAATCCCCTTCTTGGAACAAAAGGACAAAGGTCTATAATCGGGGATTACACAAAACCGCCTTTCAATGGCCACAAATTTTGAGTATATTTGACACGTTTGTTTTTCCTTGTGCGGGTGAATCAAAGAGTTAGACAGCGTGTGTGTGAACTGTGCACGCCCTGAAGTTGAATGACCGGGCGACCTTTGCTCCGGTGATCAGATATTACAAAACAGTGTCTTTACGTGACAGGGGAAACATTTGCATGTATTTATGCCATCCAGTTTGAACTGGTTTGCTGTTTCGGAGACTGCTTTCTAATTTATACATTTTATTTTTCCTACCATAATAAAGCTGACTTCTTCATTCATACATAACTGTCAATTTATTGTTTAAAGTTTTGCTCTTGTATGTATTCCCCTCTTGTTGCTTGTTTGCTTTTTGTTTCACTGGATATTACTTATTGCTTTTCATTGTCTGCTTTTTTTTCTCTGCGCCTTGAAAATAAATTTAGATTAATTTGGCGCACTACAAATGACTATTATTGCTAAATATGTTTTCAATCTAGCAACTGTTTGACAAGTTATTATCTCCTAAACACATTCGTCACTTTGGGAAATTGATATAAGGAGACTTGCAAGCAGAGCACTGTACAAGCCAATGCATACAGAGATTCCTTACTTTGTGAAAATGCAAAATTCAGACTACCTCTTGCACTGTGTGTATTTCAATTGTTAAAGTAGCGAATCTTGATTGGTCACTTTGTGAAAGCGCATAATGGCAAATGTAGTGATTCGTCAACTAAATAGTGTAAAATTATTACGTCTTTAAGTCCTGAAATTTGCTGAAAATGTTAACAGCAATGAGTAGGTCAAACATTTGTACAGAAACTGATTTTGTGATTTTTGACACATTCATCACTTCGTAAAAACAGAAATGATTTATAGTTTGCTTGGCCAAAATATGTCTGTTTTTTTTCTTCTATTTTCTTTTGCGCAAATATTGACTGTAATCAGCAATGCATGTACTTGAATATGTGAGTGTACATGTATAGTGTACATGAATAGGTAATTAATTCTTTGGTCTGATTTTATTTTCTTCCAGATTGATCTGTCAACATTCCTCTTGATACATTAAGCAATTTACGGACACCAGCAACAACCACCATACAAGTTGAAGATGTAGAGGCATTACAAAACGACAATGCATTGCTTGACACTATTACACCCAGACGGTCTTAACATATACTGCTATATGAACTAGTCAACCCATGCAGGATTACATAGTAAACTCTACGGTGGCCCAAATGAACAGCTCAAAACACTAACCATGAGGGTAACCAAGGTATACTGCACTTACCACTCAGACTGAACTCATGTACAGCTCAGAAGGAGGCTCCCAGTGCAAACAGCCAATTGAGAACACCACAAACTTGCATCAGTGATTACCATGTAAACCTGTACAATACTGCAACAACATGTGTTTAACCTTCCGTCAAAAAACAATATGCTGCAACAAGGAGAGCCCCACCAACTGCCCTGAGAGAGTATGTGAAGTTATGCTCAACTTTAAATTCACTGTGCTGGCAGTCGAGATGAGTAGAAAGCCCATTAAACTTAGTTCAGCTTGTTGCAAAGTATGCTGTATCTACATGTACATAAGAAACTGAATAGAGTACATTAATAGAGTTGTATTCACACACTAGAAATGCTCTGCGAAAATTGGTCAATGCTGCACAATAGGAGAGAGTGTGGCACCTGAACTCGAATAATATTTCTATCAAGAGGAATAAATGAAGATGCAGGGACAATCATGGCTCCAAACTCAACTCAACCACATGAACCCAGAGCGTGTTGCAAAGTATACTGTACCTACATGTATCTGTACTTGTATATAACTTGCAGTGCTTGCTTGAGAGGCTAGTTTCACTTCTACAGAGTTGTGTTCCAATACCCAAAAAAGCTCTGCAAAACTACTCAATGCTAGACCACAGGAACTTATAAGGAAGATTGCACTAAAACTCAAGTTGATGTCAATCAAGAAGAAAATGAAGAAGTAGTGACAATCACCCAGTGTTCACCACAGGAACAAGAGAGTGTTCAAGCCATGCTGCTCTAAACCCAAATAATCGCGAACATGAAGAGTACAGTAGATGTTAAACTACACGATAAGTGCTGAACATGAAACTGCTCGACGATGACTATAATCGTTTATTTGGGATGTTTTTCAAGATGTTTATTCAAACATTTGTTTTTGTCAACAATGTCAAGGACTCACTTCAGATGGGACAAGCAGCTAAATTTACAAAACACTTTGAGGAAACACAAGGAAATCATCATCAAGAGAAGTGTGTTGAAAGCTTAGATTTGGAATGACATGGATTAGGAGTGTGACCAAACTTATGAAGAATGTGTTTTCCAGTTACCAACCTAGTCAACAATGTTGGTCATATAGACTCAACAAACAGTATTCAGGACACATCTTAACTGCTTCCAGTTTGCCTCAAGATGTATTGGTTGCCTTTGATTGATTGTCTACATACTCAGCAATGTTTGATCAGTACTGACTATAAAAAGTTGTGTGGTGTTAAGGGGTTACTATCCTGCACAGATCTGCTGGCTGGTCACCCACGATGTTGGCCTGAAAGTTTCTCATATGAATAATTTTCAACAGCTTTCAACACGCTCTCAAACTTGTATTCAACTTTGAAACAGTTACCTGTATACTGTGTGGAGTTCATCAACAGTTGCATGCTCTACTTCTACACCCATGTCCATTTACTTTCTGGTATCTGAAGATAATTTGAGAGCAATCCCAGTTGTTGTGTTACATGTATCAACAGTTAACAATGTTCTATCAGCAGCTGTATGTGGAGTGACGTCTTCCTCCTTGCCTGGTTGCTTCCATCTGAGCTTTGCCTAAAAACTTTCTCAGAGTACTCTTCAGCTCTCAAAATGACCAGCACGTTCCTCAAGCAGCAGTGGAACAGTGTAGTGCCCTGTCTCTCACGCCATTTACTGGATGTTCCCCCAGTCAGGTTTGCCTGAAACTTTCTTATCACTCTACTCAGCCTACAAAATGCACTCCAGCTTGCACTACAGTTTCCCTACACCACGGGTGAGCATCCAGCAGGAACCAGGATGTACTTCAACTGTAACGAAATAAGGTATGTGTCTACATTTTTAAAATTTGTTTGCTTTCAAAGAGTTTTATTTATATTTTGTAACACCTGTTTGTAGCTGAAACATTTACAAAGATTTGTGGATTGACACACGTGTAGGTAAAATGCACAATGTTGATGTGTCAGCTATCATCGCATTAGGTCCAGTTTGCACCGCCATCAACATGATGGGTTCCTGATTTTGTAACGGACCTATATTTGACACACTTTCAATTAGACATTTTTAAAGTCTAAATGAATATTTTGATAAGTGCACAAATGGCAAGAACTGGGCAGCAAAAAGCCTTTGCCTGTATGGTTGCCATGAAATTAGAGATATGGGGAACTTTGGTTTGTTTCTTTACATAAATTATTCCTACAAATCTGAAGCCACACATTAGGGCTAGTACACTAATTTGATTAGACAAAGTGTTTTGTACCAAATAACTTGTTACTAGTCTGTCTGTGCAACCATCAAAGGGAAGATACAGTGCATTTTCATACATTTCTAAAGTTTATAACATAAACGTTTCCATTCAAGCTGTCTCGTTAAAACTAAATAGTCAACCAAAAGTTAGAGTTCACTTTTTTGAGAAAGCAGCTTATACTATGACACCTTTTTAATTTTTAGGAGAGATGTATACCATGCATCAACTGAATATTTACAGACCTACAGCTAGCAACCTCAAAAATCTACCTCGTACATTGGATGATCTCAACCACATGCAGCAGCAGCTGTATGTGGAGTGCCGTGTTCCTCCTTGCCTGGTTGCTTCCATCTGAGCTTTGCCTAAAAACTTTCTCAGAAGACTTTTCAGCTCTCAAGATGACCAGGAAGTTCCTCAATCAGCAGTAAACCAGGTGACCATTTACTGGATGTTCCCCCAGTCAGGTTTGCCTGAAACTATCGCATCACTCTACTCAGCCTACCAAATGTACTCCTGCTTGCACTACAGTTTCCCTCCACCATGGATGAGCATCCAGCAGGAACCAGGATGTACTTCAACTGTAACAAAATAAGGTATGCGTTTGACAATCTACATTTTTAAAAATTTGTTTGCTTTCAAAGAGTTTTATTTGTATTCTACACCTGTACATGTAGCTGAAACATTTCGTTTGTGTTTTCACGAAGTGACGGGCATATACCCGTCGCTTCGTGAAAACACAAAAAGCGTCATTTCGGGATGCCCGTCCTTTTCATAATTTCTCGAATAAATCATAAATAAATTAATGAATTGATCATAAAAAATCACATTTGATGAAAGTTTAACTCATAATAAATCACAGGAGGAAAGTAAAGACTTAAAAGAATAAGCATTGTGCTTTTGTTGTTGCAGTTTTGAAATGTGATGATGCTCTTGTGTGATTATCTCCAAACACAATTTTTATCCAATTTGACATGCCCGTCCCTTTGTGAAAACATTGACGATTTGCACAGATTTGAGGATTGACATGTGGGTAAAATGCTCAGTGTTGATGTGCCAGCTATCATCGCATTATGTCCAGTTTGCACCTCCATCAACATGATGGGTTCCTGATTTTGTAATGGACCTATATTCAACTTACTTTCAATTAGACATTTTTAAACTCTAAAGGAATATTTTGATAAGTGCACCAATGCCAAGAACAGGGCAGCCAAAAGCCTTTGCCTCTATGGCTGCCATAAAATTAAAGATATGGAGAGCTTTGGTTTGTTTCTTAACATAAATTAGACCTACAAATCTTAAACTACACATTAGGGCTAGAGTACACTAATTTGATTAGCCAAAGTGTTTTGAACCAAACAACTTGTTACTAGTCAGTCTGTGCAACCATCAAAGGGAAGATACAGTGCATTTTCATACATTTATAAAGTTTATAACATATATGTTTAAATTCAAGCTGTCTCGTTAAAACTAAATAGTCCACCAAAAGTTAGAGTTCACTTTTTGAGAAAGCAGCTTATACTATGACATCTTTTTTATTTTTAGGAGAGATGTATACCAAGCAGCAACTGAATACTACAGATATACAGCTAGCAACCTCAGAAATCTACCTCATACATTAGATGATCTCAACTACTGTAATGCAGCTGCTTTTTCCGTCTCCAACATGACCTGATAGGAGGAGGATTTCACTGGTAAAATATTGTATAATTGATATAAACCAAAACCATTGTAACATTTTCTTAATACTGTGACAAAACAGCCAAAGATCATACCTACATGTAGCCACTATGCTATAATGTCCATTGATTACATGTATTTGAACTTCTTTTTATTTCAATTTCCTTCGGTAGACTTTACATGAGGGTCTACAATCTAAACATTGGCTGATTGGAACAACCCTCCCTGATGTGGTTCACCGTCTCCATGCAGACACTTCCATCACAAGAACGGTAAGTGGAAAGCATTTTAAATCTTTTAATATTGTAGAAGAAGTTTTCATATTAAAAAAAATCTACTTGTCGTATACTCGGACTCCGAGTCCGAGTCCTGGACTCGAGGCCTACAACTCTGACTGTGTTTGAGCTTCTTTATATTTTGTACGATACTGATAAAACAGTAAACGTTCTCATTGTAAAGCACAGCAAAATGCGACACAAAATGTGTCTGTTGCTATTCAAATCACATCAGTTGCTACTCATTTTTAGCATTCAGTGTGCACCAAACATGTTCAGTCTGAATATTTTGCTAAGTCAGTCCCTGTATAATACATGTACAGTGTAGACAGTGCTGTACATCGTGTGTGCATGAACTATTGAGAAGGTATAGCAATAAAAATTGTGCTTCAATGTTGTTTTGCCGATTTCCACCGATAGACCGAAAACTAAGAAGTTTCACCAAACCAGTTTTAGAATTATGTTGGTGTTTTAAACAAAAAGCTAATTTTTGAAAAGGAAAATCATGAGTAACTATGAGTTAAAGACTTTGATAAAAAAAAAGATGTGAGTTGGATTTTCAGCAATTGACAGGCTGAATTTTCACAGCTTGATTGGATATTGTGTTTAATGAAAACTAAACAATGGACTTTAACTTTCACAAAACCATGTGATCTTATAAAACAGGAAGTTGGTTTACATGTAGACTGTAACTTTGGACTGATTGTGTAGGGAGACATTTTCATAAAATGGGGACCATCATTGGGTGTCGGCTAAAATGTAATTAATTTGATGAAATTCTCAGGTTGGTTGTTTTGTATGCTTAGTGAATGCTGTAAATGAATATATAGTCATGTCTGTGCATCAATGTCATATCTCCTAAAAAAGCATTAACAACATACGTGATAGGTTACAAGTTACGTTCTATTTCTGTGGAGTGTTTTTGCAAGAAACATTGTTATTGCACAATCGAGATATGATGCTGTTACACTGACTTGACGATATACACTTCTTCAAAATAACATGATGTGCCAAACATGTGCCTTTACAAACTTTGTACTTCATCTAAGCAGGACAGTATGATAATGAAATATGTCACAAATTGGTTTGAGTGATATTATTCTTGAAGAGCAAAATAAAGAAAAACAAAATTAGTGCTGGTACTTGCAGCGTTTCCTTATCACAACAACTTGAATTGGTAAATATGTTATTAACAACTTGTTTACCTTTTCTTTAATTTCAGATTCTTTTCACAGTGTTACCCCTGCAAGTATGTCCTCAGATCCTGGGCTCTTGATTGTAATGCACCTGTCAATAATGGTAGGAAAGATTACAGTCACAATTAAGAAATATGTAACATTCAAACAAGTAAATGTGCAATAAAAGTGAAAAGAAGGTCCTTAATTTTATATCTTTTGGAAAAATCACAAATGACATTTATCTTAATCTGAAATCAGAGAGAAATCCAGAAATAGAATTTCGATCACAATATTCATTGTAATTTTAAAAATTACCATCCTAACTGTTGATTTATGTAAACATGTTTCACTTGATCTTCAGGCTCAAAAACCAAAGCTACATTTATTCCAGATTTCCTAAAGCAAACAAAACAAATTTAAGCAAATATGTTTAAAAGAAAAAGTCACTAATTTGAATTGAAGTCATCTCACTACGTCTGTCCCTTGCAGATGCCTTAAAAATGCAATGTACCAAAAATACAATCTGGAACAGAAAAAAACAGATGAAAGATACATCAGGCAACAATTATTTGGAAAGAGTCCAGTCATTTAAAAAAAAGTTGTTACGTCTGTGACAGTAAGCAAACTCACCTGAAATTACATAGAAACCATAGCCACCATTGCTTTCTTTGCTCTTAGCGGCCCTTTGAAATGTGGTCTGATTTTCCAAAATGAAATTGCCCCTTTCCTCACAGACAGTGACCCTTCAAAAAATAAAGGCTAGACTTGAATGCACTCGTTCTAATTTGGATACAGATAGATACAAGTAACATACATGCATATTGTTCCCAAGGTATACACCAGTTGTAAAATCTGTCAATAGTTATTGTGTTTCCTTATGTATTATCTGCAGAATCAAATATTCAAGTGGGAAGGATGATTTTCGTTATGGTATACTTCAGCAGGAGACATACTTTCTCCACAGACTCTGTGAACCTATGGGACATCACATGGACCCATGCTGCATACATGCTACAAGATATGGTGCTTGAGGAGACATATATTCTGCAAGGATTTCTGAACACTGAAACATCATCAACCCATGCTACAACTTCCATTCAAGCAAAGACTCTGTGAACAGTTTGGACATGAACAAGCCTAATGGCTTCGAGATGCAGCATTAGAGAGACCTAACTCTGCATCACAAAGCCTGGATTGGAGAAATTATTCCCAAAGACTCTATGAACACTTCATATACAATGACATTGACATTGTACTCTTTGGAATCTAGCAGTAGAATGTGATCAACCTACAAGGATCAGAACATTTGAATAGTATCTAAAAAATCAATGAAGCAATGTCAATGTTCAAAAGTAAAAAGACTTAGGACAGTCAGGGGAACACTTTCTTCAATCAGTTAAAACACATTAGCTAAGTAAACATTAAAGTAAAAACATAGCATTAAAGTTGCATGGCCAGATTTTTGCCGAAAGAAAACAATTTTTTTAACGATTTTTTTGACAGATGATGCTGTAACAAAAAAACAAAAAACTGTTGCAAATGCCTTGGATAATGCACAAATGTTTGTACATGACTGATCGATGTAGTTTAATGTTAGGATCCCAACAATAATTCATGTTTTGGTTTGAATTTACTACTATTTGTCATTTTGCGACCTTTTATCATTCAATCCCTTTAATAAAACCTCATAACTTTCTCAAATCTATAAAAACAGCTATTCAAAATTGGAATCCAAATTTTGGGGTCATATCGGCCAAAAATCGGACCTAGCATCTTTAAAGTAAAAATTTAGAATTATGGGATTTATCTGTTTATGCATGAACATCTACAGGATTAGTGTAGCAAAATAGCTTGAACTTAGGGAAATAGTATTTCTAAATTATGTTTTTCAACAGCCTCCAACAAACAACTGCACTAAGAGGATAGGCTTATTAAAACAAACTGCATTTCTAGTTTGTGAACATTTGTATACATCTCCCTAAAACCAACAAGTTTACTAAGAAGAAATACATGTATTGGACTAAAACATAAAAGTTACTTCTGAATAGGTTGTCAATAGGTTCTCACTTAAACAATCAAGAGCACGAAGTGGGATAGGACTTACACAGAATCTTTCCTGATAATTTGTCAATACATAGACTCTCACTAAACCAATAGGTGAGATTAGAGATAATGGTATTTCTAAATATTTTGTCAACTCTATCTAACACCAATTGTGTTTTTTTAAACACACAAAAGAAACATCAAGTGATGTTAAGTCAATGTTTATTGACATGTAAAATGTTAGTTACTTTTATATCCATGACGAAGAACCATGATTAATCAGAGGAAGATGAACAGAGTACACTGTTCAAAATGTCAAGATTCTATTATATCTCAACCCTGGTTCTTAGACACAACACTTCTCCTGAAAGAGATTTCATTTATATGAATGTTATCAGTAAAGCTACTCAATTCTTACTTCATGCAGCATGCATGAATTGAACCAGTGTTAGTGTTTGTAACTGGAAAAACCTATGATAGGATAGTGCAAGAGTCGTTTAAATAATCTTGTTGGGTTTGACTTCAAGTCAATGTTAGCTCATAGGAATTCATGCATGAACAGAGGGTAGTTAGTATTTTTAATAGTACTTTTTAATAGTACACTATGATCAGCCTCTCACAACATGCCTGCGCGAACAGGGGTCACCAATCTTTTTGGATATGGGTGCTGAAGTAAACTACAGTACCCCTTATACTATCTTATGAATAATTTTCATGCATAAAAAAAAAAGCAAAAAAAACTTACACTTGCACTTTTTAGCACCGAGCTCTTTATGACTAACTTTCATGAGGATGGCACATGCTGGCATGTATGCAATCTAGGACCCATACAGAAATCTGAACTTTCAAAAATAGAGTTACTGAAAACCAAAACCAACATAGTCAGACAAGATCTGGACCAATTAGAACATGAGGTGTTCTTGAGGTACTTTATAAAATCTATGATTTGTTAACAGTGGTGGAGTATTCATATGCTCTGTCTACAACTTAACAGCAAAACAGATTAGAAGTCCATTGAATTCAGCTTTTTGATATAAACAAATTTGTACTTCTAGGATTATTCAAGTTACATGTGAAATCAAAAATTTAGCGTAGCTTACTTGTGAGAGGCTGGTCTATCTTAACCATTATACGTTAATTTAATCAGTTAGTAATAGAGTGGAGGGTGATTCTATAATGTCTGTTGGTAGTTGGGTACAAGATTGGTCATAAATGTACTTCTGAACTCAAAAGACTCAAAAAGTCAAACATTTACAGTGAAAACAATCTTAAGTAACTTACATTTACAATACATTGGCTGGAATAGCTGATGTTATTGTTGTCCCTACCTTAATGAACTAGAAACAAATTCAGGGAACTTTTACAAAATTGATCATAAAAAGTCTACTGAAAAAAAACCCTACTGTATCTTTTTAGCAGCGCTGACAAATTGTCTTCAAAGCTGTCTTTGGATCTTCCTTTTACATTCACTAGTAATTGCCACATGTTTCTTTTGCCCATCTTTTTCAATTTAAAATTCTGTTACTAACGGATGGTTGTTTTTTAAAATTTTGTCAATTGGATTCATGGCACCCTTTTGCCTGCAAGCCATTATCTAAGAAAAATAACATTTTTCACAAATTTCAAATTAATTTTGCCGATCTAGTTGCCATATGTTGACATTGTATAAGGGGGCCAAAATAGAACTCTTTTTGTTACTAGACTGATATGTTTCAATTGAGACAAAATCTCATATTTATAACACTTTCATGTTGCATTTTGTTGTAATTTTTTTTTGAATGAAACTCTTCTAAAGTGCATTGGCCAATCTTGTACACCACATTTTGACTTTTTAGCAGCATGGACAAATTGTCTCTAAAAGCTGACATCTAAATTCTGGATCTTCCTTTTACATTTCAAAATCAATAACTACACATTTAATTGCCCATCTTTTCCAGTGAACAATTCTGTTATTAATGGAAACATATTCATGTATTTTACCAACAGCAAATGAATGTATCCCCTCCCCTCTTTGGCACCCCGGTGCATGCAAGCCATCCTGGTGCTCGCACAAGTGTTCCCCGCCCACAGGTGTCGACAGGCTGGTCGGTGAGTTGCTCTCTGTCTGCATTTGCAGGTGTTTGGCTGTTTGTGGTGTGTCAACCTTCCCAATCCTTGGCGGTCTGGATGAATTAAAGACCCACAGTTGGCTACAACATGGTAAGGATCTTTTGAACTATAATAACCAGTTTTCTTTCCACAGAGGAGGATGTATCCATCTTCCACTCCAGGGATTGCACATGGAAGAAATGACCTCAAGTCTCCTCTGAACTATACATTTCAGGAATGATAGTTGCATCATGGTATTTTGATCCATGAGAATGGAATATCTGCAAATGCACATTTTTGTGGAGTATTTCTGAGATTTTTGTCACACTAAGAGATTTTGGTCACAATGTTACAGCCAGCCAATCATTTGTTTAACGATCACTGTCTAAACCTCTCTGCTTTGTGTTCCAAAAATCAAATTTTGTCATTTCAAGGAAAAATGTACACTAAAAAGAGCAATAGTCAATCTTTGAGAAAGCTAATATAAACCCTACAAAATAAATCAAATTAGAAAAACAAATTCATCAGCACAAACAGTGAGCAATGGCTTTTCAAAACAGTGAAGTAAAAATGTTTATAAAAACAAAACAACTTTGCAACAGTGTATTAAATGTTCAAACTTAGTCTAAAAATCCATAGAATAAAATCAGCATTGTTTACTCTAACAAGTAAATACACAATAGGTGAATGAAGTAGAAATTATTTAGAAAGCTTGTTTAATTACAAAAACACCAAATAAATGCTTTCTAGTAAAATGTACAACAAAAGTCAAACCAGTTAAAAACTGCAAGCAAACAAGATGCTAAAGTATCCTCAAATTAGGATTGAAAAGGTTGCCATTTTACCAATATCACTTAAAAAAATGCTACTTCTAGCTCAAAATAATGAGCCCTCTACAGCTAAAAATCATACTATGAAATGGAAAACACTTTCTGCTAAATTGCAGTCTGTTAAAAATTAAATCCTACCTAAGAGGCAAAACCATACCCAATGAAAATGGATAAAATCTAAACTGATGTTTAAGTATTTTGCAACAGACTCAAGATTGTTCAAATTATCTCTTACTGAAGAGACAAACCTAGGTTCTGTGAAGAAAATGTCAATGTCCAAATGATGTTAACAAAGAATCTTTAAACCTAACTGGATACTTCACAATATCTTGATATGAAGTAAACCACTTACTTTCAACAGACAAACTCTTGATACGAGATGTTGTAAATAAAAATGCAAGAAAAACGAAAAAAGAACTGCACTGCAAGTAGTTCTAAAATCCATTTCACTATTTCAAAACTTTACGAAGGCAAAAGCAAACAAATATAGAGAACTTAAAATGAGTTCAATTCTATCCTGCATGTCATTGCACTGCTGAAAATATCCAAACTGTCTTTTTAGTTATCACCATGACAATAATCACAGATTGAGAAAGGCAGCAGTCTGTTTAAGACTTGAGCCTCAATGTGATTCTCATAGACTTGAAAGATTGAATAATCAAAATGGCCTACCGTGGATAATGATCCATTTCCAATGGCCTTGTGGTTTATTGCTTAACATTTTAACTTGTAACTTCAAAGATGTCAGCATGTTTTAGCTGAAATGTAACGAGTCAGAAAAAAAGTATTTTTCAATAAAAATACTTATGTTGTCTCCAATAATGGGGAGGATTTTAGCTGGACATATACATGTATAATCATGGTAGTCCCTGGCTAAACTGTCAAATCATGGTAGTTCCTGGCCAAACTGTCAAATCATGGTAGTTCCTGGCCAAACTGTCAAATCATGGTAGTTCCTGGCCGAACTGGAAAATCATGGTAGTTCCTGGCCAAACTGTCAAATCATGGTAGTTCCTGGCCAAACTGTCAAATCATGGTAGTTCCTGGCCAAACTGTCAAATCATGGTAGTTCCTGGCCAAACTGGAAAATTGATCCCATCACTGGGAAAAGATTAGGGTGCCAAACTCTTTAAACTGCTGTAGAGGGATGGCCTGGTGTGCAAAGGTAGAGCACCATACTATAACTAGGGCTGCAAATGGGACGATGTGGTGGGTCCCTCAGTATTGACAGAAACTGTGGTGTTAGATACGGGGTCCCAGTCCTGTCAGATAGGTCCATGGTAACTTTAATTGAAGTTGGAATTCATGTACTGTAACTATACATCCTCAGCCATGCATTGATAGTCTTCAATCAAAGGCAATACCAAGCATGTTAGGGTTGAATATCAATCAAGGCATTGACCAAATTCTTGGGGTTATAAATTGGGACAAATAAATTATCTTCAGACCTTTTTGATGTAACTCTGTGCCTGCAATAAATATCTAAATTTGCTTTAGTTTTAAACAATGATCTTTACTTGGATTGAGGAAGTTTTCCTCAAGAAGTAAAATGACAGTTGCTGTCAAATTCCCAGAACTCAGTCATTGCAATGACCACTCAGTGAGACACCAGTCTATAATTAAGATGAGTGCCTTATTCGTAGTCTTGTGTGTGTTGAAGCAAACCAAGATAGCTTGATTGAGATAAGACTGTTGCTAAAAATCAACACACCGCACAGTAATAGTAGCCAGTTCAGATCTTTGCTGATGATTCATGCAGGGACATCTCTGAAATACCCTACATGGGTAAAGTGAAGCTTTTCATCAGGCAGGCAAAGACCCACCAGATGTTCACACTATAGTGGGCTACAAAATAATGCAGGCACAGTCCACCTAGATGCCCCTTAGTGGATATAGATACATTACAGTAGCAGACTTTAGTCATGCAGGCACTACCCTCAATGATACTCATATCCTGGGTAGAGAGGGGCTAAATCTACTACAGCTACTATCAGACCTAATAAGAAAACTATGACACCAACAGAATCGAAAATCAAACTTCAGCAAATGAAGGAAGCAATGTATTATGAGCCTTTATGTCAAAAAGGATTAAGTGTCAACATCTTGACATCCAGTTAACCTGTACATGATTGTACATGTGAAGACACTTTGATGTCCTTAAAGTGTAACAGAAAATCCTCATATAGAGGTTTCTTTATTTAATTGGTCAATGCCTTGATTGAATTTTTGCTAGATCTAGGCAACCTTAAACAATTTATGCAGGCTTGGGGTATTCACAGGTGATCCATGTTTAAATACAGTGTTTACAAGTCAGAACCAAAAATACAACCCATTATTTGGGGTAAGCTTTTTTATCGCTTTATCAACCAGTGAAGGTTTTGAAGAAACCGATATCCTAAAGACATAACTTGTCAGAACCTAAAAAACAAACTCTAAGTTGAACTTCTTAATTAACCAACAGATCAAAAATTATATATTGTTGGTCTTAAACTAAGGAGTATACATTCATTATCTGATTGCAGAAAGCAATTAATGAAGTAGTTGAATTATCTTACTCAAATCATTTAGAAACAGTCTTTATTACCGACTTTGTTGGTAATATTTACCGTTTTTGTATTACCCCAAGCCTGGTCAGTGCTTAAACTGATAGTAGGGTTGTACCTGGGAGAATTATAGTCCTGAGAGTTCTTCACATTTACTTAGAATGAGAATTAGCCAGCCTTTCCATGATATAGGTAATGCAGTAATCTGTTAAGCTCAAGATTAGGTAACCCTTGAGTGTGAAGGAAATAATGTGAAGCCTCACAAATCCACCTACCTCCATCATGATCAACGTGATTTCACTCTCGGCTCTAGAGCTCGTATACAAATCTCCCAACTATCTCAGTAGCAATTGCATGTAAGCTGTTGCCTTCCAGTCAGCACTTACATTGTAGAAGCAGTTGGTAATGTGATGTCCTGAATAATCAAAACCCAGGATGAGCTGATCACAACCAGTGTCTGGGAACCAAGTCCCTAGAATATAAATCAATATCAGAAAACATTGTGTTTATTAATTAGTTATCACAATGGCCATTGAAGGACAATTTCCTAATTAAACAAAATGAAATTGAAGTTTAATTTTGATTCTACCAAGTTACCACTAGCACTGAAGGACTAAAGTGCAATCTCAAATAATGCCGAAGTGCTATGTGGTTCAGGTAGAATGACTTTGTACTTAATAGCACTTAAGATAATGTGAAGAACTTTCAGGACATTGTCTTATTCAACCTTGCTTGGTATTGCCAGCCTCGTTCCCACCAATTAGTCCCAAATCTACAATTGATGTACACACTACAAATTAAAGTTGCCACTAAGCCTGTTAAGTGATGTGATTTAGTTTGCCCTCTACGAACCAACCAACAAGACCCCTATATAGGTGAAGTGATATATCCTCACTTATACTGTCCTTTGGCCCCACTGAGCAAAAGTCAGTTGATTTACACACTAAAATCACAGACTCCATCACTTGCCCCTACTGAGAATGAAAATAAAATATGTACACTCATAATTACCCGGCACTCAGTATAGCTAGTCGCAATTACTTGGGCAAACTAGTTTTGTTCTAAACATACATCCTCTTAGTACCCTCACCACTCAGACAAATGTATGAACCATCTGCCCTTATTTTGGTTGTTCAGCAAAAACAATCACTACTCCCAATTTTCCTGGACATTTCATTAGTTCCATGCCACAGTGAGATACTGTGAGATGGATTAACATGGGAACGAGGTAATTAAAATTGACCTATCGCCATTAGCAACTTAGCCACATCTGAGACAAATAAGTGATAGCAAGCTAAAACAAGCACTCTCAGGAAGTAGATGCAAGTTACACAATGCATGTACAGTTGGATTTTGATGTACTTGTTTGTCAGAGAAAGTGTTGGTCAAATATACATGAATAAAGAAACACATACTGCGTTTCATCATGTATTGTCTACATGTGCTGCTAGTAAAGTAGTAGGAAAGTTAGTCATGTGTGTTTTGGATTACATACATTGATGAATAATATGAACAAGTACTGCACATCGCCGGTTGCACCACGAACTGTCGTATCGCAAAAAACTTGTAACGTCGTACCATCAAACTTCACAAAGTTTTGCATATCGGATTTTATACGAATATTGATACACTCAATACTGTTAACTTTTTCAGCAAGTTTCAGGACCTAACACAAAATAGTGTAGTTACTACACTGATTAGCAAGAAGACTTATCACCAAATACATAGCATTGGCACGGTGCCAATCATGCACAGTTTGAATTTTTTTGGTTTCACAAAGTGACATATTGTTGATCTATGTTTTTCACGAAGCAAAGTATCTCAACATTCATTGGTTTCTCAACAGCACTCCAGGTGCAGTTCTCTTTTTGTTTTGACAAAGTGATGTATGTATTAAGGAATTAATAACTCATCAAAATTTTTGCATGATTGAAAAAACTTTGACAGTTCTGTCTAAAGAAGTCAGCTTTATTTTGGTATTGAAATAACCTGAAAAAATATGAAAAAGCAATCTCCTAAACAGCAGTTTGGAAAATAGTTGACTTCAACCGCAATTTTCTCCAACCATTGAATTTTGGCTGTGGAGTGCAATATGAAGGTTCGTGGTGCGACCAACAATATGAATGAGCATCATGTATGGTCTACATGTAGAACAAGTACATATCATTGTCCTTGTGTGCTAAATGAGGCATACTGTACATCAAGTACATTATTCATGTAACATGTACATGAATAATGAAATTAACGCATACATCTTGTAACACATCTTGTAAGTATGAGATAGGTTATTGCTTTCCAGTATTGTAGATCAGGTTGATCATACAATGTGCTTAGTGCATTGTTATCGGCTATCATAATATGAATGGCGATAGGTCAATATTGTTTGATTGAAGACTATCGATAAGCTCCATGTATTTTAGGGCTGTATACACCACTAGTTTTTGGTCAAGTAGTGAAACTTAAGTAGGACAACATTTCATCAAATGTTGAAAGAGAATAAGGAGACAAGTTTGTATCATAAACCCAAAAGAAACACTTTAGCTGGGATACACCATTGGAAAACCACATGCATTCTTATGAACTATTACCAATTAAAACAGGTTTACATCTTTTTCTTGGAATACATTCAAATTTAATAAGAATCAGATCAATGTAGACACCAATCTGTAAAAGTGTCAGTGTAAACAATTCTACTGGAAACAAATCACAAATAAGATTAAAACACAATTCAGTTTTAATATAGTACTGGATGACAGGATCCTGGATTCCACTTCATATTATAGGTGAATGATTAGTCACACAGACACAAACAATGTTGAAGGATGATTTGAACCAGTACAGTAGAAAGATGAAATTGCATCAAGTTCAATAATCTCATAGATGAGCTGGAAGAGTACTAGAGGTGAAAAGAAACTGTAAGGCTATTTTTTGAACTAACACTCTGTTGTGAGTGTAAGTTTACAGTTGGTAATTAAAGCCAAATACTTGGATATAATTACCCATAGGATTCAAACTCTTTTAACTACTTAATGTTTTATCGCAGTGGTGTATACAGCCCGTCCATTATTGTCCATGCATACAACATGTTCTAAGATAGGGCCTTGGTACTTGTGATTTTGAATAACAGAGATGTGTAGGCCAAGACATTTTTAGTCAAGGGTCTTTTTAAGCAAAAAAGCTAAGTCGGTATGTTTACCTTGTAAAGAAGGTGCAATGAATAGTTCAGTAGTTGTACACAATCATTATAGGAGTGTAGATACCATACTGGATGGTAGTGAATATCTGTCATTAGTTCATCAGTGACATTCATTATTGGCTCCTTGAAGTTAACATGCAGAAGGTCCATCTTGAGATTTTGAAGTATAGGGATAGATCAGCATAGCAGTAGCTGCAGCTTGTGTTTATAGCATAGCAATCTCAGTATGTAGTCCCAGTCCTGGATAGACAAAATTGATGATGAGTTTTCAGCAAAAAATCAGAACTTGTAACATTTAACAAAATTGTTTATGGAAATAAGCTACCCTAACAGCAGGTATTAGTTACCACATCAGGCAATTTAAGCTACACTAACATCAGAGATTATAAGCTACACTAAGAGTAGGCCATAATTGTAGAGTTTGTACAAGATGTACAAATGTAATTTCATAGGAACAGTTGTATGCATTTGCGACTCTAGCAGGCCCTGGGAAAGCCTACAATGGTGTTTATGAAATCACTTCATCAAATTTGAAGTGAAGAAACATGAACGTACTAGCCATCTGTAAACAAATTTAGCGCTAATTATAAAGACTTGCATCTAACAATTCTTGTTAGTTTCAACTAAGGTTGTTGAATGTGTTTAGAAAAAAATGTACTAAGAAGGCACAAAACATTAAGCTCTAGCTTTTAGAATGACCTCTTAATGTCAAACAAATTTGAAATACCAATCAGGAGTAGTTCTATTAAACAGTAAATATAAAACTGTTGTCATCAACTTTGAATTCAGCGAGCATCTTAGTCTTGGCATTATTTTCAGATACACATTTAATGCTAAAGTCTTGCATGTAACAATCCTTGAGTCATTTTTGAATGACCTCTTCACTTGTTTAATTTTAAGTAAAGTTGAAACAGCAATCAAGAGTGGTTCATATTTAATAGTCAATATATAATACTTTTGTTTTTATTGATGCAGAGGAAACTGTCTTTGATTGACACAGAGAGCACAGTAGATTCTGATGCAAACTAAATGACCAAACTATACAGCTAGATTCCTTTAACAATTCAAGGACTAATTTACAATTAGGCAAGAAAACAGAAACTATAAATTGCTGCGTAGGTTGTGATTTAGAGCAAGTTGGCTAGTAGAGATGGTGGTAAAACCATTATTCAATATTTCCCAGGGCCTGCTTATTATAGATATACATGTGAGCTGTAAAACGTGCATGGTGTATGTTGTACATGAGGATGTATAGTAAAGTCTGCAGTACACGAATTTGTAACAACTTCAATTAAACTTACCATGGACAAAATAGAGGCAGGACCGGCAAACCCTGTGTCGATAAAAGGCACCACAGTTTCCCTTGATACTGAGGGGCAGATTGAAAAGGGGCGGATCCAGGATCTGGAAAAGAGAGGAGGTGAAATTGGCCGGAGGTCCTGTCATTAAGTGGGGGGGGGGGGGGGAGGGCGGGCTTAGGGTTGGTCACACATAGGATTGTGTCTTAAATGCACTTCGCATTTAGATCGGTGAGATACAAATTCATAGGTGGACAAATTCAGAGTATCAGAAGTTCACATTAATTGAACATAAGGAAAAAGCAAAGTGATATTTTCACCAAATGATACTGAAAATTACTAGTTTTTGTAGTCATCATGATGTTTCAGAAACGTTTAGATGCACCATTCAGAAAGACACCTGTTTTATAGCATGTGTCTCAAATGTCTTTAGCTCGTTTAGATTTGGTAGTCATCATAACGCTGAAAACGCGTTGAGATAAGCCAAATAGCCTAAGCAAATACTACACAAGACCAATGAAACCATTGGTTACACTGTAGTCAAATCAATAAGGAAAGCATCAAGCGTTACTTGGAAAATAATGCTCAAAGTGCTTCAGGTAGGGGCACCTCTGAATAACCTTTAAAGTTTCAAGAGATCAATTGTAGGAATGTGTGACTTAGTTTGTATATCATGCCCTCCCCCCCCAAAAAAAAGTACCAAAGTACAATAGTACTAAAGTACAAAAGGCAATTGCAATATAGGAAAAGAAGAATTAAGACATGACAGGGCTTTCCGGCAAAACGTAGGGGAATAAAAAGGGAGGTCCAAATCAAAAAGTGGGGATCTCCCATGGATCCGTCATTAAATTGCCACCACATCGTCAAAAATTGAGCCACAAACCGAGTATGGTGTTAACAAACAGACACCCCAGGGCCATAGTACAGAGAAAATATGCTACTCAAAACAGTGTAAGGAAACCAAAGAAACAACTAAAACCCAATGAAACAAATCTACAAGGAATGCGTCATTACATCATTAGATGATCAAGATGCACAAATGAATTTGTCATGACCAAATTTAGTCAAGACTTAGATCAAGCAAAAATACAAATCTTCTCACTAAATTTTATAAAAGTACAAGATAATGTCTCAAAAACCGAAGAAGGAAATATCTTTACTAAAACATACGTCTATGTAGTTGGAACTTAGCTAAGTTAAATTTTAAATTTCCAAACATAAGCAAATAAATTCTTTATAGTCAGTTTGAAATGAAGTAGAATTAGTGAAGTTATGGAAGCTCACACTCACACATGATCATTTGGGAAACATGTCATGTCTGGACTTGTTAAGTGAAGTACTTTGGACTCATAATGATATGAGTGCCTTGCATTGTTTTGAGTAGCAGGAGAGTTTGGCATCCTGGAAACTGTGGAAAAAAGAAAAGTCTTAGGGAAGTTACAAGTTAAAAATAAACCAAACAAATGCCACTTAAGTCTTAACGGTGACAAAAGCTATAAGTAACCTTTTTGAAATAGTGAAATAGAATAAAATGTGCCACCATTAGAAACACCAAATAAATCAATTTAATTTCATTTGGACATCAGAACCTTCTATTCTATACAAATTAGCTCAAAAGTAGGATGCAGAAAACTGTTGTGGTTTAAATCTTTAACAAAAATTTTTAACTCCAAGTAGAAATGGCAACCAATTCAATTAGACTCTCCACTTTCTAATATTTTAAAAGCATTAGAATCTACTGGTCATAACAGCTAGAGTTTTCAAAAGCAATATAAATAATTACATAAGTACATTTAGCTTACTTTTCAAACTGTGCTGGATTTTGATACACTTGAAATTTGTGGGTCATATCCATCTCTAGTCATTTAATACTTAGAATCGGGGCCAATGTGCTCAAATTTCCTCTTCCAAGGAAACATTAAAAAAATCACTAAAACGCTTCAAATGAAATGGTACTTTTAACAGTCATCTCATCATTTTGTATACACAGATTAGAATCAATTCACTGTTTGTGCTCGTGAAGTTAGACCAAGGTTTAAATGCATTAGATACATGACAATCAACCCAATTATTTAATGATTTTCTTGAGTAAAAAAATCATTTAAACACCAACATTAAAAACGTATGACTACAACCTGGACTTCTTGTTATTACATAGGTAACAAGTGTACATAGATCAAAAACAAGTTAAGGAACACACTAAAAAAAATGGCAGAGATTTAATTGGATCTTCTTTGTGACGTTAGCAAATATGATCAGTGCAGCTGAAAGCAAAAGTGACCTTCATCTAAACATGGCAAACTATTAAAGAAAACTGGCAAAAACTGTGCATTTGTTTGATATTTCATTTGATAGGATCAAAAACCAGGATGCAATTAGGCAACATAAAATTAATAACAAAGTTCAGAGTAGACATTGAGGGCACTATTTCCATGAGCAATGCCAGGAGTGGTGGATAGATACATCTGACTCTTGTGTCCAAGTCAACTGATTATTAGAGTTCATTAGATCCTGCCCTTGTTATGGTCAACAGAGGGCGCTTTGGCCGCACAGACTAACAATATTGGGGACAACTGAACACATTGGACTTAGTCTCTCACTGAATGGTGTTGATAGAGGGCGCTCACTGACAGGTCTGTTGGCACCTGTGGGCGGGGAACACTTGTGCGAGCACCAGGGGGGGCTTGCATGCGCCGGGGTGCTTTTCTTTGTTTTTTTTCAAGTTCAAGGTCAAATTTAAATATGAATAGATGGTATTGCCCACCAATAGATATGAATAAAAAACATGGCTATGAACACTTGTGTATACTTTGTCTTTATGTCAGACTCTACCGCCCTCTAAGTTTGTACTGCCCTCTATCTATATGTCCCTACCCTCCCCATATTTAAAGTCCCTAGGCCCCCCATAATGCATCTGCTTTCTATTTCAATACAAGTTGCAGCACTATTTTATATGTGGACTTAAAGGGAAGGTACATTTGTTTTTCCAAGGAGCTTAAGTTTGTATCTATCACATACTACCACAATTTTAAAGGATTGTTATGACCATCCTAGCTTTCAGCTCTTTTTAGCACAAAAAGTTGAGTTGAAAATGTAATGTTTTAGCTGTTTATCTTTTTTCCGAGATAAAAACACTGTTTTGTGTGTAAAAAAGACATGTGCACAATGAATTGCAGTTGAATTATAACATTTCGTAGAATTTTGGGGGAAGTTTTACATAAGTTTTGATGTGTAAAAAAAGATTGTTTTTGACAAGTTTTTTTTTTAAGTTTTAAAAAGCAAACATAAGTCTCCTTGAAATGAAAAAAATCTTGCGAGCAAAATGCACACCACTGTTTGCAGGTGTTTTAAAGAGATGCAGTTCAAAAACATTTTCGGAATTTTAGCAGATAAATGTTTGCATCAAATTGAGGTAATTGAACCTTGTGACATTTTTGGATATTACTTTGATCATTTCAAATCTAGTTGTTTCTAGTGTACCTTCCCTTTCACTCACCATCCACATTATCAGAAGTGTTTCAGACCTTTATCACGCCATCTTGGGCAAAGCAACCGATTTTTATTATTTTTTTTAAATCACATGATTATGTGATGCTTTAGTTTTTACTGTTTCTTGCTCAGGTGATCTGATTTGGCGGTGTGTACATACAAAGTACAACGGTGATGCCTTGTGACTGAAACACCTGTCAGATTGATGGTAGATTGAACTTCAATTGCCTCATTAATGATCTGATATTGAACTGTCAGGTCATTACTCAGGTGACTTGATTTGGCATTGTTTCATTGTCTGTGTATACACAGATTGAAAGGTTCAATGATGCCTTCGTTTAAAAACAACTATCTTATTGTTGTTGCTTTGCCCTTAACAAGAAAAAAATATATCTTCACTGTGATATTGAACTTTCTGTTCCTTGTTCGGGTAATCTGATGTAGCATTCTTTTATCATGTGTGTACAAACAGATTACTGTTCAATTTGAGTCAACAACTTGACACTATTAACAGCAAGAGCAGTCTATAAATGGCACTGGCAATACTGCTCTACCCATCACATATGTGATTAGAAATGGCTCATAATTTTGATTGGCCACAGAGTTTTGATAGCAATATCACTGCAACAGCAAAAGTAATATTTCAACGCTATCATATGTTCCTTCATGACAGATCAACCTACATAATTAAAAATGGCTAGACTTGTATTCCAGCCTTGGTTTGTTCAACTGTATTTGAAATACAAAAAATATTAATGAAAACAAGATGGCTTCTGCGTGATAAAGGTCTGTGCTGCAACAAGATTGAAATAGAAAGCAGATGCTTCCCAACACATAACAGACAACAAAATAAACACAACAATAGACTCGTTTTATTATTTCAAAAACACAATGTACACTGGCACATCATATTGCGCATTACTAAAGGTACACACACAACCATTGGTTCTTCAAGGATTTTATAACCGACAAGTGATTTAATTTTTTTTTCAAATATACCCCTAATATATTCAAGTCTAAGTGCAATCCACTGATCTCCCAGTCTGTTTTGAGAACACAGTTTTTATAAGGATTGTTTTGTAACCACAGTTTTGAATTGAGTTGTTTTCCTAAGAATTGATTAAAGTGATAATTGTCAGTGTGTGTACCTTGAGGTTATAATACTCAGATATTTAACAAAATTCTCAGCTCATTTAGCTGAATGGCTTGATATGAGACAAAAGGGGAGAGTGTTTGATTTTGGAGCATATTGCAGTCAACGGAGATTTGCCATTAAATCTTAGTAATGTTGATTCAGTAGCATCTTATCATTTGAATTAGATGTATCTTGAAAATAATTCCTTCACTCTTTAGGATATAGAGTAATTGCTTGCAGTGCTTTATGATAGCTGTTTGTAGGCTATTAGCTAAGCACATGTCCTGGTTAAGGCTTGATTCTGGCTCAATGGTCCAGTCTTGTAATACACTATGACCTTAGGTCATATACTTAGCACACCTGTAGTGCTCCGTCGGTACACATTGTTTGAAGTGCTTCTGTTTTAACCACTAGGCTGATGTGGTGCTCTACATTGGATGCACGCACAAACTTTGTACCCTACTCGTTCCATACACATAAGCTGTTACGCTATTGTGGTTCATGCAGTGTTTTGCTCTGCTGGCAGTTTGGCATAACACTTGGGATTCATTCACAACTGCAATCATCTGATTGTCATTTAGGTTTTCTAAAAACTCACTGAGTTGTTGCTATGCTAGACGGCATCTTTACATATGTCAAAGTTCACCAGAAGAGATACAGTTAGAAAATTAAGTATACATATGATGTGCCAGTGTACATTTCCATATCAACAATAAATTACATCATCCATAATTCAATCCAATTCTGTTCAATATTCAATCAAGAAAACTTATAATCATTTAACATGATAATTAAAGCATCAATCACAAAATCCTCATCATAAAAGTTTTACCAAAGCCAAAGCACAGCATCCTAACTTTGAAAAACAAAAAAACCTTTTGGTATTTAACATTCCAAACATTAGGTAAGAAAACTGACAGTGTCAGACATTCTGCATTCACCTTTTATAGAGAAATTGTTTTTGAAGTTCATTTAAACACTGGATGGATATACAACTTTGATCCATCATTAAGACTGGTTTGCAATTGGTAAAGGGTTATTCCTACCCTTGAAATTCAACTTTGATGATCTTCACACAGCTGTGTTTCCTCAAGAAAGTCTTCCATTGCTGATTTAGTAAAGAGACTTACAATATTTATTTTTAAAAAGGATGCTGAGCTTTGGCTTTAAAACCAGGCACATGAAGAAAAGTTTTCCAAATGAGTTTCTTGTTCAATTATTGTGGTTGTTAAAATGCCCTTTTCCCTGCTAATCACAATCCCACTAAAGAAAACCATTCTGTATATATAATTTCTGTTTGGCCAGAACAGAAATTACAAGATTTCAGCACTTGTCACTCAAGGCTGTTGCAGTTTGTTTATAAGATAATAGAACCAAATGTTCAGTTAAGTTTTCGAAAAAGATGATCTTCTTCTCGATTCTCAGCAAACGAGCTCACATGACTATTTACAAAAGTGTATCTGGGGTTAGGCAAACCATTACAATTTGCCCAAAGGCCTTTTCTACCATGTGCCTGGCTTAATGAATGTAACATTTAACTATTCTAATCAGAACCAAGCAAATCCATGTCAATGAGAGCATACAAACTATTGAGTTCAAAGTATGGAAACTTTTAAGATTGGTAATCACAATTTAATGATGGAAAACACTACATGTGCATAGCATTGATTCCAAGCCTTGTAGTCTACAAGTTTCACTACATGGTGATTAACTCATAACAATGCCATTACACACAGCTGAAAATGACAGTATTTCAAGTTGAGATGTGCAACAAGTTCAAAGTGTCCTCCCATTGACATGGATTTGCTCTTTCTTTACTACCATTCTGCATCAAGTTCCCATTGTCTTGTTTTGATTTAGTGTAGACTAGAGGAGACCTCATTCAAGATCCCGATGAGACGTCAATGAGCATGAATTGTTTCATCCACAACTGATTCATCTCCTGGCATCAAAAGCTCACTGCAAACAAAATTATATCAAACGTATTAGATTTCAGGTTTATGAATAATTGAAAGACAGGGTACAGGATGACGTTGCATTTCTTTTTTGTTTCAAAATTTAGTTTTCCACCTTTACTCATTTTTGAGCATTTACAAGTTTCTCAGAGCAAGTTGAACAATTACTGCTGTTGATATGGTTGAGCAATCAACTTGTTTGCAAATAGTCAGTTTTGCACTGCAGTTCGTGAAAACAGGGGTTCCACTTTTTACTTTGGATCAAAATGAATTGTCTTTGACATTTACATTATCATTCTTATCAAGTTGTTGTCTTAATCAGACAAGGTTGACGTCAACTTCATTTATTGTACAGATTACATCTTGGTTTAGTTTGAATATCAAAATCCTGTACCCTGTCTTGGCCGAATCGAATCCGTTACGATTGACAACATTTACAATTTAAAAACATTTTCTGAAGAACATTATATATACTAACATTTTTAAGCATACATGGACTATATTACTCTAATCATTGACCCAGTTGAGGCAGTTTATTATGGTTGAGATCTTTTAAAGCTACATCTGAGATACCCAGGGGATAGTGGACTGTAATTGAGGATGGATGACACTACCTGGATAGTAAATGTGCTCAACTTAGATTAATTTTCCATTGTTGTTATTAAATAGGTTTATGCTCTTTATGACTTTACTTGACCAGTTGAAACTGGATGAAGTGAATCCATGCAAATGTTTTCCCTGCCTGAAAATGGAGGTCGTCTTGCAAAACCTTTATGTAATTTTGGACCAACGGAGCAAAGGTCACCCGGTGATTGAACTTTGGAGCGTGCGCAGACCATACACACGCCGTCTATTGCTTCATTTCACCCCCAAAATTTTTTGATTTTACTCGCATTTTGTGGCCATTCAGAGGTGATTTTTGTGTAATCCTTTTGTCCTTTTGTCCTAAGAAGGGTATTACGAGGCATCGAGAGGCTTCTACCATTGTTAATTCATTGTATTTTGGCTGAATGGAGGTAGGTCAGAGTGGGTCAGCAATCGAGCCATGGTTCCGCGTTTAGTGCCACTCCTATATCGCAGTTAATGGCCTATGTTTTGCAATTCAAGCTGCGTGAATTTGATGTTTTCTCGGTCGAGCAACAAAACGGACGATCCAACAAAGAGAATCTGTCTGCCATTGGCATGTCAAGTCAGTTTTTTTTTGTGCCAGCGGTACCCTCAAAAAACAAACATTTCCGGCAATTCCGCCAAAAGAACCGCTAGGGGGACGGGCCCCCAAAAAAAGAATCTCGGCAGCAACTGGTTAAAACCATTCAGTGTTTCAAAATGAGGTGTGAATGGATAACAACAACTATACTTCATAATTATAAATAATCAAGTTTTTATTCAAGTTGTACTTGTTGGGCATGATGATGGTTAACATCTTGAAACTGTTGTTGCACTCTTGAGGTGCAATTCAGAAAATAAAGGACCATAAAAAATTTCTGATCTGAAGAATCATACTTCATGATAGAAGAAAATGGAATATTGTTATAGACCCCTTGAAAATTACATCCAAATAATAATGCGAGGATAGATTGTCTTTAAATGAATGAATCCTTTGCTCATGTTTTTGACAAGATAAATTCCACGGTCTAAGGGTAGTTTTGCCAATAATTACAATTTTATTCATCACACTTTTTTTTCCTTTGGTTGCAGAGGGTGTGTGTGTGTGTGTGTGTGGGGGGGGGGGTGTCTATCCATGCATGCATTTTGGTTCTTGTTTGAAGAAAAACAAGCCATAAGAATTCCGACAGGGGGACAGGACAACCCCCCCCCCCAAAAAAAAAAAAAAAAAAAAAAAAAAAAAAATAAGAAGAAAGAATCCCGGCAATAACTGGCTTAAAACTCTATGTCCTAACTGGTATACACAATTAATACAGGGTCTTTGATAATGAAAAGTTACAGTTGAAGAAAGGAGAGGAAAATCAAGATCGTCAAGAAAGGGTTTGAAATCCAATCCTTGTCAATTCAAGCGGATTATCAAACTGGGTTATTTTGAGGTGAAAGGCATGGAGGAAAATAAGCGTTTGAAAATAATGTATGAGTTACATGGTTATTAAGGTTATCTTGAAACTAAATGTCAATTAGAAAGTCAGGCCCAGAGTGTGCTTGTTTCTTTAACTGTATTTTTTTATATGTGTTCTGAATGTTTTGATGTAAATTAACTATTTTATCCATCCGTATTTGGCACTTGCGTTGTTGGATGATGTTTGAAATAAGTAAATAAATAAATGCACTACGTTTTCTTCGATTGCAGTTTTTTTTACTTTTTGCTCTCTGTCATAAGAAGGAAATGAACATCAGGATGGATTGAATGAATTTAACTCGTTTTATGAAGAATTTTTTTTCACGAAAGTAGAGTATGGAGTTACTTAATTAGAAGTTATGTAATTTTCATAGGAAAACACACATATTTGAAAGACATTACCTTGTCAAATAACATTATTCAGTCTATACCTGTGAATCCTGATGAGAACATCAAAGGGTCCTTGTTATTTAAAATGTTCATTTAAAGGGAATGTACATCTGAATTGGGGTTTAAAAACCCTTAAGTGATGTTATCAGTGGGAAATTTCAAATTGTAAAAGTGGAGTCCTTTTAAAATTTTAAAATAAGGTCTTCATTTGGTAGACTTTAAATACTGATGTCTTTATTTTGTACTTTCCCCTTGAAATGAAATTTTAAAACATTTAACACTACTTTTCAAATATTACAATTATTAAAGAGATTAAAGGTATTGTACATCTTTATATAAACTTCAGGAGCTATCCTAGTCATATGCAACAATTGATATTACAAAATTTCATTGGAATGGATGGATGGGTGGAATGAATTGCTGTCATGGATGTGGCGTTGAGCATTCCGTTGTCACCATTTCACCATATTGACAACAGTTCTGGTAAAACATTTGTAAAAATCTTGACACCATCAGTTCTGTTGAAATGTGATTCCATTCCATGATATAATCACACCACAGACTCATTTTGAAGGGTCTGCTGTCGTCATAGATCTGTTGATGCTATTCACCATCATTTCCTTCCTTGACATCAAATTGCAGTCACACTTTCTTAGAGGTCTCCGGTGGTTACTGACAACAGTTCTGTTGATGTTGGATGTAATTCTATTCCTTGAATAGAATATAATCGCAATCTTAAATTTTGAAGAATGGCAAAAGTTTGTAAATATCTTGATGTCATCAATCCGCTATTAACAATGGATACATACATCCTCCATTGGTTGGTTAAAACATTTTATAGTGACAGCTCCTTGAATGGAATCTACTCTCAGTCTTAGAGTTGAATGATCTCCTGTGGTTAATGATAAGTTCTGTTGATGTTGAACATGATTCCATTGCTTGAATAGAATTTACTTGCAGTTTCACATTCATACAGGTCTCTGGTGGTTATTGACAACAGTTCTGTTGATATTGTTGATGTGATCCCATTCCATTCAATCATCCAACTGCAGTCTGATATTCCTAAAGGTCTCTTCTGGTTATACTCCGTAAGTCTGTGCATTGAGGTCAGGGCTGAACTGACAAACAGGCTGTAAGGATCTTGATGTCATCAATCTGCTGTTAGCAATGTACATCCAATTGTTTAAGTGTTTTTCATTGCAACTCCTGCACAGGTATGACCTCAATACTGTAACACGGTTGGCATGTCTTTTCTGGGTTTGACAATCTTATTTTATTGAAGGCAATGTTGGCTACCTCACTTAAAGTTGACACAGATGGCAGTTTGTCTTTGTTCTAGTTCTTTATGTCTCTGCATTTGGAAAACACTATGGCATCTCCTTATTCAAAGTAGCCAGAATTGTTCACTGCTCAGTTGTAAGGTACTGCGAACGACCCTTAACCCCGGGTAGGGCCCAACCAGGTACAACCACTGAGGGAAAGTGGACCTGTAACATCGCGTGGGCAGGTTTGTCAGATCCTGAAGTAGCTCCTGCTACCCGCTACCCTTACAAAGTCCCTAAAGTAGCATGTGACCAGGATAGCACTAAAAAGTATTTAAGGATCTACTGCAGGTTAACTACTACAGTCCGACAAAAAAAAATCATCATCTTGTCAAAATCAACTTAACATGCGTCATCTTATTTCTTTTTCTAGAATTATATAAATACTCTTAACTAGGTGCTTACATTGTAAGTAACCTTTCATTTTTCTGTCTCTTACAGTCTAACCAGGACATGTAGAATGTTAACCACACAGAATGTAAGAATATCCATTTCCAAAACCTAAGGGACTAAAGACAGAACATTTTGCATTTAGAAAGTAATTATAAGGAAACATTTCTGTCTGAACTATTTGTACTTGGAGACTATAATAGGACACAGTGTCATATCCTCAAATGAAAATTCAGAAACCAGTTTGTGTAAGACTGGACTTGTCTTGGCTTTGGAAATGAACTTGTAAATTAGGCCTACATTTATTAACAACTGCAAGAAAATCTCATGGCATGTGCAGTAGTGAAAAATTAAATTTGATAACTTAGTTATGTATTCCATGTTGGACAGTAAGAAAAACAAACAGGTGTACTGTTTATTGTGTCATTCCTCTTTAATGAAAAAGCCCTCTGTAACAAACAAGCTACTTTTTTTTCTCGTGACCATCACCACAAGAATACAAACAGGTGTACTGTTTATTTTGTCTTTCCTCTTTAATGAAATAGCCCTCTGTAACAAACAAGCTACTTTTTAAGGGTGTACAGACATGCCTCAATTTAAAAAGATATCTTCATCCGTGCCTCTGGATAGAGAGAATAGATGATAAATATTGATCAATGTTACTGTGCCCAGGTGTCTTAGACACAGGCAACTTATAGCAGTCAGGATCTGATAAGAATCCAAGCCCAGTATGGCTGAACACTGTTAATAATGATCTCCTTTTTCATGTTGACTATCTGCAGTCAGGATTCGAACCCATTTATCTGATGACCATCATCACAAGATTCCAAGTCCAGTTACTGACTGCTTATAATAGCTATCTCCTTTTTTACAATGACCATTGGCGGTCAGGATTCAGACACACTATTCTCATGACCATCACCACAAGAATTTATGTCCAGTTACTGACTACCTGCAATTTTTCCTTTTTGCTGTTGACTAATCGCAGTCAGAATTCAGACCCATTATTCTCATGACCATCACCACAAGAATCCAAGTCCAGTGACTGACCACTCTATATATCTTATCTTAGTTCTGTATGAGGCTGACAATTGACTACCTCCAATATTTGCTTGATGGTGTTGACTACTTGTAGACAGAAGTCAGTCCCACTATTCTCGTGACCATCACCACAAGAATACAAATCTAGTTACTGACTACCTCCAACATTTCCTTTTTGTTACTGACTACCCTAAGTCAGAAGACAGACCCACTATTCTCATGACCATCATCACAAGAATCCAAGTCCAGAGACTGACCACTCCTTATATCTTATCTTAGTTCTGTATGAGGCTGACAATTTTCACTTAGAAGTCAGGCCAATTATTCTCATGACCATCATTACACCACATACACCTAATAGGCCTATCTCTTTAATAATATTGACTATTTTGAAGTCAACATTTGGACCCGTTATTCCGATGACCATCGTCACAAGAATCCAAGTCCAGTTTATATAATGCCAACCATGAGTTTTGTACATTGATAACTTGCACAGTTAATAGTTGACGATAGTTGAGGAGAGCTCATTTCCTTATTTAATAATTTATGTTTACTGCCACAGGTCAATGACATAAAAAACTCTTCCATCCGTTTCAGACTGGCGCTCCAGAGTTGTGCCGAACCAAATTATTGAATTAAGTATATGAAACGTTTGGCGTCTGAAACAGTTTAAAGTGGTGAGACACACTAGAATTTGAAAGATTGTTGCAGTCCGTCAGAACGACTCTGGAGCGTCTTGGGTTCAGCAAGTTTATGTTAACTAAGTTCCCCTGCGTGAAACCGAAATCTAGAGTCACTCCTAATCTATTTGGTTCGGCGCAAATCTTCAGTGCCAGTCTGAACTGGGTGTAAAGTAGCTTTTGTTGTCTTGCATGTAGATGTAAAACATATCCACAAGTAATTTGATTCACAACAAGTTATGGTATCTCTGAGTCTTGCAAAAATCAGTTCAAACAAAAATGTTTTGAACACTGTGTTAAATTTCACTTAAACTACTCAAATCAAAAGATTTGATAATATGTTAAATCTGCATCTACTTTACATTTTGTTTTCTACCATACTGAAAATGCCATGAGATAAGTCCTCAGCAGAAAAAAATACACTTTTTCATAAAATATCATACTATGAATGACAACTACTTAAAACATGGATTTGGCAATCATAGAAAAAGTTTGCCATTCTGCTAAATCTTTTAGAATTATTCACTTGATGGCAATGATGAGATGTATACATGTCAACATGTCTGTGACCTTTCCGTCAATAAACAAGCACTGAAAGGAGCATATTGGTGTTTTCGTTTATTTAAAATCTAGAAGATTTGAGATTACTGAAAGTGTAGGTTTCAGGAAAGTCTGCCATTCTGCTAATTTGAAAATTACGCTAACATTGAAAATGACCCCAACTCCAACTGTTTAAATCATTCACTTGATTGCAACCATGAGATGTATACATGTCAATGTGTTTGTGACTGTTCAGCTACTTTTCATTTAGATAATGTACAATGTCACCACATAATCATATTTGTGCTTTAATGTCATACACGCTAAATACTGGAGTGTTGAATCCAACACTTACATGTGTGCGGTAAATGACTACACTTTGAAAATGTTGAATCCAACATTGTAAATGTTAAATCCAGCATTTTAAAATATCACATCCAACGCCAAAGAGTTGAATCCAAACATGTAAGTGTTAATTCAACATTTTCAAATTTGTTTTCATTGAAATTGTTGAATTGGTGCTTTAAATGTTGAATTAACAATTTAAAGGCAAGATTAAAAGTTTAACATGCTGGATTTAACATTTTAAAATGTTGGATTCAACACTTTTAAAGTGTAGTCACTGACCGCACACATGTAAGTGATGGATTCAACTCTACAGTTTTAAGCGTGTAGTTTGTTACAAAATCCTACCAAAAAATGAGGTTTCATTTCCAGGGGATGCAACACAAACAAATGTAACAATGTAACTCTCACTTGAGCTAGTCAGTTAGATTACTTATTGAATGAATCATATAATAATTATTAGCAATTAAGCTTCTAAAGAACTGAGACTGTTTCACTTTAGTCCAGTATTAAAGTCATTATATTTGTTTATGTGTTGACATTCAAGAAGTCTTTTATTCAAATGTGAATTTAAGGTTTACGTATTCATTTTAAGTGACAGAAAATCTTATGAACAGTTTTCCAAATGTCAGGGATGAGAGTGAGTGCTGACAAAAGGGTCTGAAACTAGATTCCAAACTTCAGGAGGTACATGTATGTTGATATGATGGCATTTCAATTTTAAGTTAACTCCATGAGATACTGATTTCAAGGAACAGTATCACGAGCACTAGAGAAGTAAGTCAATGTGAATGGTTTCTTTGTCTGACAAAAACCTGCAATTTTTCCCAACAGCCAAACATCAACAATTTCTGAATTCAGAAAAATGTGTGAAATTTCTCATCCCTGCATTGTAGGAAAAGCGCATGAAATTGTTTACTTATACAATTGCTTTTGCTTGACTATTTCAAATTGCAGTTAGGATTTGGATCCATTATTCTGATGACCATCGTCACAAGAACCTAAATCCAGTAACTGCCATCTGCTGAGATTATTTCCTCTATAAAGGAAAATGTAACAAACTGATTTCTGAGAAATGGTACATCTTATAAATGTTAAGAGTGTCATAAGGTATATCAAAAACAGTTGTAGGTGTTTTCGTAGCAGCAACCACCCAAGCCAACCTTTCCCCTATGAATTACAACATGTCCCATTACTTGCAATGGATATGAAACCAGATTAATCACTGGTTATACTAATATCCTTCCATTAGTTTTGTTCAAGGATAAATAAATTTGTGTCAGTGATTCCGACAAAATAATAAAAAGATGCCCTTCTGGTTCGGAGCTTTTCTTTCAGTAATGACCTTACAGCCCCAGCTCAACATTGGTAAAGTGTCTGTAAATGCTTCCATTCTTTGCACAAATCAAGATATTTGTAATATCAGCAACCTGTGAAAATGTCAGCTCATTTTGTTGTTTCATTTGCGAAAAAATGCATTCTCAAAGGCAGAGTTTTCATCTCACTGAGACGAATTTTGGATCTTATTTCATTTTTTATTTGAAAACGATAACACTTCAGGCAAAAATATTTCAGGGAACGTTTTCTGCCATCATTATCTTTATACCATGTAAGATATATGTAAATCTCTGAACATTCATGTTTGTCTTTTTACCAATGCTGAGCTGGGGCTTTAAGCCATGTGAATTATCCATAAAACTTACATTATATCAAAGAGATGGTTAATCACTGGATTGTATTTATTCCAATCCTCTTGTTAAAAAAACCCAAAAATTAACCAGCAAAAGAGGTCACAGAATTGAGAGTTTTAGACAATTGTTTTGGTTCTTTTTAAATGTACCCTTGTGTACAAACTACTTCATGCAAAACTCTCTTTCCTTCCCAGGATAGAGCAGTATAAACCAGATTAAAACAAATCAAATTTATTCACACAGACTTCGGTTTGGTTATCTGTGTACATTTAGTTCACGACCAACATTTCGCTTTCTTTTAGATGATCATTAAAACATCACCAAGTCTTTGACATAACTCCTTAAAAATTTAGAGAACTAATCAGAACAGGAACCGAGTTAGACTGAATAATCATTTGAATCAACAAGAACAATTTATCACCATGAAAGTGTAGCAATGAAAAAGATATTTCTTTAGTATTCAGTTAGTTACTGCCTGGCAAAAAACAGAAGTAACTCTTGATGCAAAGTTGTAATGCTTTAGAGTTATCTGAACAATTCCTTGTCCATAGTCTTAGCATGACAGAAACCAAAAGTAAATGCTAAATGCTACCCACCCAAAAATGTTTGAAGATAAGAATTCACACATTGTCACCAGATTATAGTTTTTGTTACAAGTGTACATTTAGTGTACTCTACACTGATCTAGAGAGAAACCCAAGATATACAGTGCCCCAAACTAATTATTACACCAATTGGTGCTTTAAAAAACTTTTTTTTCAACTGGATGAGGTTTCTTTTCTTTTGTGTTGTAGTTACATTTTGTGATAAGATTTGTTTTATTAGATGATAAAAGGCTCAGCAAGGTTGATTATGACTTGTGCATGATTGGGTTGAAATGTCAGAGCTATGAAGTCCTCATACAATTTGTATGAGGGTTATACTATGTCAACTAAGAAAGACAAAAGTTAAGATGGGTAGAGAAAAGTTGTCTTTTGGACTATGAATCAGACTTGGATGGGTATATAGGAGTACAGACAGTGGTGAAGGTTGAATGCACAGAGTGGTGCCTTTACATTCTAACAGATTAGGAAAGAAATATCAAAATACTGGATTTGATGGGGATGAAGAGTTGTGCCTCAATATCCTAACAGAAGGAAGGACAAGCACTGTGAATACTATGATCACATCTATAGTCAACAGACTGAGAGTTGGAACTGACCTGCAGAAATTAGGTACTACTGAGGGTGTGTGTATACCAGTGGACATTGCTTTCTGCAGCCCTCCTCCCCCTCTAATTGTATAAAAAGATTTGATGGTGGAACTTACTTAGGAGGATTTTGGCGCCAGTTTTCGTTAAAGGAACACAATGCCTAGGCATGATTTTATTGTATTTAAATGAAAGACACAAGCTCTGTTTGTGTGCATCATTTCAAATAAATGGGAATCAAATGTTTTACTTGAGAGGGGCTGTGTCGTCTTGATTATAGCCTGTGGCTGTGTATGGAAAGATGAACTTTCAACCAGATACTGCACACGCACACTTGCAGTCAAATTACAAAGAGTGGTGTCTTTGTCAAACTGTGATGTGATGCCATATACTTGGGTATATAGGAGTACAGACAGTGGTGAAGGTTGAATGCACAGAGTGGTGCCTAAACATTCTAACAGATTAGGAAAGAAGTATCGTAATACTGGATTTGATGGGGATGAAGAGTTGTGCCTCAGTATCCTAACAGAAGGAAGGACAAGCACTGTGACTACCACAATAACGTCTTTGGTTAACAGACTGCAAATTGCAACTGACCTGCAGAATTTAGGTATTACTGAGGGTGTGTGTATACCAGTGGACATTGCTTTCTGCAACCCCCCCTCCCCCACTCATTGTATAACAAGATTTGATGGTGGAGCTTACTTTTTGTTATATGAACACATTGATTTTATTGTAATTAAATGAGAGACACGTGCTCTGTTTGTGTGCATCATTTTTTAAAAATGGGAATCAAATGCCATTTACTGTTATAATCATAATGACACAACCCCTTCACACTGACTTTGATAAAACGCTTAACCAGTTGAAACTGGTTGACGTCAATACATGCAAATGTTTTCCCTGCCTGGAAACGGAGGGTCATCTTGTGACGCCATGTTGTAATTTCGGACCAAAGATTGCTACGGAGCGAGCGCAGACCATGCACATGCCATGTAACGCTTTGATTCACCCACACAAGGACAAAAAAAGGTTGTGCATTTACTCGTACTTTGTGGCCACTGAGAGACAGTTTTTGTGTAATCCCCGATTATAGACCTTTGTCCTTTTGTTCCAAGAAGGGGATTTTAAGGAATCAAGAGGATGCCTGAATTGTTCATTCATTGTATTTCGGCTGAATGGAGGTAACTCAGAGTGAGCCAGCAATCAAGCCATGGTTTCATGTTTCAAGTGCCACTCCTATTTTGCAATTTATGCTGTGTGAATTTGACATTTTCTCGGTCGAGCAACAAAATTGACAATCCAACAAAGAGAATCTTTCTTCTCTTGGCATTATTAACAAGGCAGGGTTTCTTTGTGCGAGCGGTACCCTCAAAGGAAAAATAGTCCAGCAAAGTACCCTCAAAGGAAAAATAGTCCAGCATTTCCTACAAAAGAATCCTGCCAGCAAGACGGGACAATATTTTTTTTAAAAATCCTGTCGGCAACTGGTTAATAAACTGAGTGAGCCACTGTGCCACTTATGCATATTGGCATTTCTAATACTTAGCAATGGATTCAATTCAAACAAGATCATTGTCTGGTACCTTTGGCCTTTTTGAGTTGGAATCAACACCTTTTGATCATGAACTGCTTCCTCAAATACAATAGACTGAAACAAGCCAAGTGTTTCAGAACATTCATTTTATATTTTTGGACTTGCATTTACAGTCTTAGTTAATGCTGCCTTAAAATTCCAAAAAATATATAATTGATGCTTCTTGTGTGAAGTAAAAGCACTAGGTGAAAGAGAGTGAGTGTCATCTCCTGTTAAACAAGACCTTACAACTGATTTAAACTTTACATGTCAATCTAGGTGAAAAGAAAAACAAAGTTGTTTTCTTTGGTTGATAAACTAATTGAGAGCACAAAATGCCATAATCCATCCTCAACTCTATCAGATAGTACCTTAACAAACTTGTTCACTAAAGGTACTCAAAAACCCAAGTTATGCCTGCCTAATAACTAATGCAGGTCATACATCCATTTTAAATCGGTGGCTAAAATGTGATGGGCTATGGCATTCCTTTGGGGAAACCAGGAATGTGGTGGTCACATTTTAGTCATTTTTTTATTCTATGATGGCTTACACCGTTCCAATTGTTAAAATATTCATTCAAATAGCTTGCCTCAACTTGGATCAATGATTCTTGATATTTTTCGAGTACGGGTAAAATTGTTCTTAGTTGATGTAATAGCAGTCATGTTTTCAGATGCACTACTATTGGAAACACTTGAAGTTAGCGTTGAACTATCAACTTTTTTCCCAGGAGTGGATCAAAACTTTCCTCTGGAGTGAACTCACCAACATTTTTTACAATAAATATTAGTCTACCATCTTTAAAAAGTCCTTGAAAAAAACTCACCCATACCCAGATAGTAGAAAACTGGCTGGAATGAACATGTTAATTGATAAAGTTGCACAATCATATAAAGTACTACAAGAAATAATCAACTCACTCATAGAAGGAAATACATTTTCAGTTCATATTAGTACAACAAACTTAACAAACTGAATTGTTGTTTATACTTTTTGATTTTTTCCCAGAAAAATAAACTGAACAACAGGAGCAAAAGGCCACACCTGTTGCACCAAAGGTTTAGAAAGAGTATTACAATTGTATTTTGATCTTCTGTTTTGTAAAAACCTAAAAGATAAAGCAATCATCTGTACTTAGTTTCAAGGGTGTTGGAGAACAATCTATAAGAAAAATACCTTTTTCTACAATTTACAAGAATGTGAGATTTTTAGAGTTTTAACAGCAACTCATCACCGTATTTTATGAAAACACCCAAGAATAATGGTAGTTAGAATGATCTGAACTTGTATAAACATCACATGAATAAGGAATCATTAATATGAGAATTCTCTTGGTACAAAAACATTTTTCAAAAAGGGTTTATCTCACTTTTCAATTCTACTCTGGCAGTATTTTCACTGGTATTTCTCCACTGATTAGAACAAAGTACTAAACATGCATTGCTTTGTAAACTCACCTGTTAAGATGCATACTGAAGTTTGATGTCATAGCAGGAAGGTCTTTGATGCCATCTTACATGGCCGGCAGTTTCATGATGAATTCCATCACTGGCTAGGTATTCTGTTGATTTTAACTTTGTTCTTCCTCATGAAAACTGCACTTGTTTGGACTTGATCATTTCATCAGTTTGACATCAATGTGAAGTTGCTTTCTCCCAATGGCTCATCAGGTTCACTGCAACCAAAATAAAACAAATACAAACTTATGACTACTGTCAAAAAACAAGGTGATTTATGGCCCGAGTTACTTTCACATGAGACTGTTGAAGTCACAGTAATGATATTCACCCAAATAAACAACAACTTCGCTTATCAACAAAAGTATTGTTTCAACAACAAGACCACTGTGATAGATGTCAATATTTGCATCGGGAGAACGAATATAAATTTCAATTTGCCTTACACTGATGTGTGATAAGCACTGTATACTCAGTGCTTTCGAGTCCTGTGGAAAAAAATCCACAGGCAACTCGGGTGGGATTCGAACCCACGACTCCCGCATGACTAGAGCAGATGTCTTAACCACTAGACCACCGAGCACGCCCGGTGACGAGGGGCCAGTTCGAATCCAGTGTCACTAACTCTAACTCCCTTCTGTGATTAACTACGATCCTTCCCCACTCTAACAATTTCCAACACCATATGGGTAACTCAACACCCAAACTGTGGTACTCTGATTATGGTGGTATGCCTGAACCCATGTATCGCAGTTTACTCATACAATCCTCAGTCCAACACGATCCAACAAAACCTGCTGTTAGAGTTTGATGGAATCAGGACTGTTAGGGTTAACCTTAGTCATCCTTTCATACCTCAGTACTTGTTTCTGCCCAGGACAGAGGTTTGGGTGTAAATCTACTAAAAAAGAGCATAGTCCTTTTTGGATTTCGTACAGCCCCAAGTTGGAACACCAAACCAAGATTTTCCTTAGTTTTGTTTGAGTTTGATGGATGGTGCTGCATAGCTTTTAAAAGCAATGCTGTCATGCCAATCTTGGAGTTCAACGGTTAGTAACATTTCTCAAATTTAATAAGGTTACAATTCAAAAGTTAAGCAAGAGTTGAAGTAAAGTTGGTATCGATTCTGTTTGGTCACTTCTATATCAGTTCAATGACCTTAAAAACGGTTTTGGAGGAATTAAGGTTTTTATTTTTTTTCTTTGATTGACCAAGAGGTGCCGCTCCAGACAGATCCTACTTGATAGTAACAATCACATTCAGCAATGCATGGAGGCTGCTTTACATTAAGTAGGCCCTACACTTTATGGACAGTTTTGTGATAGGGGTTGGGGGTGGGGGTTGGACACAGTATTGCACAATTTTGATGGCCGTTAATGTTGGGACCCGTCCACAAGACGGTTGTTCGTTCTCGAATAACTTACAAGCACAGATGAAATTAACAAATGTACATGCTTGTCTTACTAAGTTCAATTTATATGAATGTGTGATAAGTTATGCTTTTGAAAACGAGTCCACAGACTACTCAATTCATCTTCAACGAAAAAGAAGAGAAATTGCAACAGCAAAAACAATGATCACAGTATCTACAGTTTACTATGTGGTGAGCAGTGGTGGGAACCCCGACACAGGGTTCAATGTAGACACCTCTAATCACTGCTTACAAGTCCATCTATTTTAAAAACAATTGTTTTCCAACCCCAATGTTTTATCCTTTCAAAGAAAGACAACATAGTGTTCTTTGATATATGTAAGAATGAACAATACCTGTTTCATTCTCACCAATTGATAATTGTAGTTTCAACATTGAATGTACTGCCCAACACTGCTGGTTAGAATTTTGACAGCAACAAATTGAGTGGCGATGTGGAGCGCACAGAGTGAACGGTTGTGCACAAGTGGTTGTTGTATTTGAAGGAGCTCTGCACGCTTGTGAAGGTACTTTGTGAAGGTACCAATGCTGATGGCGCACCTTTACCAACCGCATCCACCCTAACGATTTTGTGTAAACTGAGGGTAAATTGATATGACCGCTGTCATGTAAGTAAGATTTCCATAGGCCCAACAGGAAAAACACTGAATTTCCGTTCAAACTAAGGTTAGGTATATTCATAATTGCTTACATTAATCGAACAAATGTTTGCAAAACATACCAAGGGCTTCTATTTTGGGTGATACTTGTAAATTAAATTATGAACAAATTATGTGAGCTAAAAAGTACACTAGTTATCACATGGCAATGCTATTCAATTTACATGACATTACCAAGCAGTTAATGTGATGTCATAAATACATATAAATATTGTTTCTATCCCTTTTATTTCATAATATAGGCTCAATGCACCTGCATGCTTTATAGGGATCACTGATTACAAGCTTTCCTATTGGATCCCTCTGCAGTATCAATTTTACTTATTCTTATCCTTGCATGTAACCAGGGGAGAGATGAAAATGACGCTAAGAATTCTAGCAAGGAAACGCATTCCCAAGCTTGAATGACTACAAGTATTTCACACAGTCATATTCAAATGTTCGCGCCTACTGAACAGCAATGTCCCAAAAGTATGCTACCAAATAAGGAAATTCTCCCTCATGTAAGATGACATTTCACCTTTCGCATTCGCAACGTCACATGATTATTTCCATATGTGTGTGATCGTAAAGAATAAATTAGAATGCATTAGGCCTATCGGTAAGTAAACAAATGACTGAGTCTCCGAGGTCAATTGGTTAAATTTATATATGTAACTTTCTGTGATAAATCTTAATTTCTTTGGTTTAATCCTGTAGAAATAAATAAACTTAAACCACAAATACAAGTACAAAGTGCTAATTGATCCTGGTCACATAAACATGACGTTTTGTTAACTGAGGAAATACAGCAGTGTCCAACGAAGAAAGGGTTGATATCGACGTCCATAAAAAATGACTTCTTCGAAAAAGAACAACTGATGGGAATAAAGGAGGGAGAGGTATCAAGCAGCATGGACAGAAGCCAAGAATGAGTTTAGGCCAAATGTAAGCAAAGACCAGCTCCACCAGGCAATTCAGATTGATTGCCATCAGTAGGGCTCCATCGGAAATGGCCAAGACCTCCATGACAATGGACAGTTCCTAAGACATTAATTGAAGAGTTTATGGTCTCGCAGTGGCTGATGCAATGAGCATCATCCTTTTTCGAGAAACAGTTTCTTCCACTAAAATGGAGGAAACCAGAAGAGGCAAAAGGAGTTAAATCTTTGTTATTATTTCAAATTAGATCTTTGTTAACCCTAACTCCCTTGAATTATTTACTAGGATCCTTTCTCACTCTAAGAAAATCCAACGTATGATAACTCAATACCTAAACTGAACTGTTGGACTTTATGCCTGATCCCATGTAAAGCATAAGAAGTCTCCTGACGATGACTAGAGCAGGCTCGTAGAAACATTGAGACCAATAAATAAACTCACTCCGCAGCAGTGAATTTATCCGAGAAGTCCCCTCGATCTACTAAGCGAAAGTAGTAGTAGTCCCGGCCGATTTCCTACCTCCCCAGGTATAAAGTACTTATAAAGCAGGACAGTTCTTTCAGAACTAAGTTGTCCCCCCGAATCCCGAAATCTACTCTGCGCTAGTAGAATAATAACAGGATAAGTTCTCACAAGAACAATCTATTGTATATAGCAAAGTAGATACATGTATAATCACATGGTATTACCAAACCAAGTATACATAATAAGTTTACTAGTGCATTCTCAGTTCAACAGAATCAAACAAAACATGCTATGGGATTTTAATGGGTTTGGGGGTGATTATGGGTAATGCAGTTCGAAGTTCAGTTTTTATGTTAATGAGGTAAAAATCGAGACCATAAGAAGGACAGGGACTGGACACCTATGTTAGTTATCACACAAGTGTGAGTGAAATATGGAAAAAGAGCACTTCTGCATCCCATATCCAACAAGGCCAAAGGCCCAGTTTGAGCACTTCTACATCTCACATCAAACAAATCTGAAGGCCGAGTTTGGTATGGGACACAGACGTATTATATTTTTCTGCATTTCATGAGCGCGCCTGTGATAACGAATTTATTGTCAGGCAAACTTGACGTGCATCTTAAAATAGTGCAATACGCTAAGTTAGAACAGCACGTTGGAACAGGGTGTGATATGGGCGAGTTAATACCACATTGTTGTTGCTGTGGATCAACCAATTGAAATCGAGGATTAAAGTTTGCTTGAAGATAATAAACTGTATACACACCGTACACACTAAACAATATAGAAGAAGTATTATTTTCTAACAACTGCAGAGCAAATTTTGGTTGTTCTGCTGAATAAACCCGAACCCTGAACTGGCTGAAGTGCAACAATTTTTGTGGTGAATCCAGAAGAGGAAGAGAAGACAAAAAAAGTTGGAGGATAGTGATGATTATGAAGGGATCAAGTCAAGGTCCATCCAAGTAAGAAGGATTATGAAGTGACATGGAAGATGACGATGACAGTGGAAAAGAAGAGATAATGGTGGTACCTGATGAGTAAACATTCATCACCAGCCATTTTAGTGCCTTAGAGTTGCAGATTTGCGTGATTTGAGATCTCTACTTCCCTACTTTCAAAAAAAGTAAACGACGAACAGTCTACGAACCAACGATTTCAATTTTAGTTGAACTTCAAATGCAGTGCTCTCCAAACATTAAGGTTTGGCTTCAGGGAACCTTTTGGCACTTTGTGATGTTGCTGACAATTTGTCCATGTACATGACTGTAAAATCACTTACATGATTTCTGCCTTATGCTTGCCTAGAAAATGATTCATGTGTTATGGAAAGTTTTGTTGTCAAAATAAATCTGAAACAAGCTGAAAAAATGTCATCAGTGGTTATTTTTCATATTTCAAATTTCTTTTCATGGTTAAAGACGGGTATTTTCAACTTGAATCATAGTGAAGTTCGCTCCAATTTCACTCAAAAAGGGCGATGCACAGTGAGTTTCACTTACAAAAGAGCCAAACTGACACCACTCGGAGGACAGAATGAACATTTAGAGAGTGAAGTAACGGGCAAAAGTGGTCAACTGTGGGAGCTTCAGAGAATAAACCCAACAAAAGAATTTGCAAGAGTGAGAGTAATCTATATCGGAAGAGGGCACTACAAATACCATGAATATCCAAGACAACTCAGAAAACATCAACAAAGAAAAAAGAATCTGAAGTGGCAATCATAAAGCAAATAACCAGGAGTGAGTGAGATATGCATGAAGTTTCACATAATTGTATGAGGGTTGAAACTTATCTAAACGCATTGTCTTGCAGGTATCATGGGCAAAAGTGGGCAACACTCTCTGACAAAGGACAGTGAGGAAAATACAGCAGAGGACACATTTATGTCAAAGCATGAGCAGCCAAGACTGTCTACTTATCTATGACAGTTATGTGGGATGAAGCGATCCATTGTGATAACCAAAGTTCTGGAACTATCAAGATTTGCAAACTTGAAACTGAACAGAGCCTAACCAAGAGGAGGAATGTGCAAGAATGTATCTGAGTTGAGAGGTGAGAATAATCTTCAGTGTTTACCAAAGAAGATACAAGAAAAAATGAGGCGGTCATAATGGACACTGATAAAAAATGTAGAACACGTTGACACAATTATGTAAGAGGTACTCAAATCCGATCCTACTGCCAGAGACAACCATATACTGATCTGGGAAAATTATGAGATTTTGGATAGCGAGGGTGATAAGTTTAGACGTTGGATACAGGAGAGTATATGGATAAGAAGATGACAATCAACTATAAACAGATATGAAGGAGGTTATGAACTATCACACATGAGAACCCCTCATACCCCATAAGCCCCACCCCGGGGAGGACACAATTGGCTAGACCATCACCTAGTGGCGGGAACAGTAAACAGTGCCACCAACAGATAGGTGGTGAATCGTTCTGAGGATGACTAGTGAAACTAGTCGACACGTAAATGAAAATTACATACATTATTATTAATGAACTTTATTGGCTTAATTTATTTAAATTAATGTAAAAATTGAATTTTTACCAGCCTGATGAACTTCATTTATGATGTTCGTCAAAGTTATGGTCAACAGACTGTGTTGGAAATCAGGAACTTGGAGAAATTAAAACAAAATGCAGCAGGACATCCTAACCACATAATTTTCAATCTACGATGTCGCGAAGAGAATCTCTCCCCTCCCAGTCTACATTTAAAATGTCCTATCAACACTCTCAATGCACATGAGGTCGTAAGATAAACTCAGAGGGATCTTTTGTGAGTAGGAATCTGAATCAACAACAATAAACTAGACGGTTTTAAAGAGGAAAACAAGTTCAAGGTTGAGGACGAAGATAAGGGAGAGTTGGTCTTCTTGGACACCTTGTCAGGAAACTAGATGGTACCATCAAGCTTCAGGTATATTGGAAGCCATCCCACACTGATCAATATTAAATGTTTAACTCACACCACCCCTTACAACATAAGCCGTCAGTTTTTGAGAACCCTACTTGACCGGAGGAATAGCATAGTGACAGAAAAAAGAGGATGATAAAATAAAAAAAACGAGCATGTTAAGATGGCATTAAAGAATTGTGGCTACCCAGATTGTACATTCAAGAAAGTAGGGCAGGAAATCATCAGAAAGAGTAAAAAAACAACCCAAAGAAAAACTGGTAAACAAAATAAAGCACAAACAGACCAGAAAGCACTAGTGGTGCTACCATATGTGAAGGGTGTGCCAGAGAGAATCCAAAGATCTATGAAAAAACACGGAGTGGGATGCCCCGTTAAGCTATACCTCACGCTTAGGCGCCTTTTTAGAACATCCAAAGGATAAGATAGAAGCAAAACAAAAGAGTGTGTAATCCCCGGTCAGTCATGCAAATTTTTAACATTGGGGAAACGGGAAGAAAACTCAGCATCCTCTATGAAAGACTGAGGTGGAAAATTTAACATCGGGTACAATAACAAGGGCAAGAAAAATTGCAACAGCTGGAAAAGAGACAAAATCGGCCATCACAGAATATGCCAGGGACAACATCCATAATGTATTGGGAAAATTATTAGATTTTGGTAAGCGAGGGTTATAAGTTCAGACACTGGATACAGGAGAGTATATGGATAAGAAAACAATGATCAACTATGAACAGATATGAAGGAGGTTATGAGCTATCACACCTGGGATCCCCATGTCTGTTGTCAAAGTTGTTGACAACAGACTGTGTTGGAAATCCAGAACTTGAAGAAATTAGAACAAAAAGCAGCGACATAGTGTGACCACATAATTTTCAATCTACAGTGTCGCGACGAGAATATCTCCCTCCCAGTCTAAGTTTAAAATGTCTTATCAACACTGTCAACGCACGTGAGATCGTAAGAAAAGCTCAGAGGGATCTTTTGTGAGAAAAAATCCAAAACAACAATAAATTTATAGACTGTTTTAACGAGGAAATCAACAAAATCAACAGTGTTGTTCGAATGCTTACCAAATAACCTGACAAAAACCACAAAATCACATCACGCGAGAGCTCGCGAGACATCCTTCGCCAAAATCAAACAGCACCATGTTGAAAAATTGAAAAATTTTGTACAGGAAGATAATCGAGGATAAAGGGACTGATTTATCAGGAGAACAATTAAAAAGGTGGGTGATAAATAAATCAAGTAAAGAGCTAAGTGAGGATGAAATCAAAGTACTAGCTGAAGGGCTGACTGTTGCAGTGGCACCTGACAAGTTCTGAACTTTGATTTTACTGTGGCAACTGAAGTTGCATGTCAGGGGTTGCCTGCTGGTGACAAGGCAACACTTCTGGCCGACGTGGCAGGAATTCTACGCGCTGCAAAAGCCACCCCAAAGCAACATAACAAAGGGGAAGCGTGCTGCCATCAAATCCCTCAAGTCAGATAAATCAATCTTGGTCATGCCATCATGCCATAATGGACACGGATAAGTATGTAGAATAGGTTGAGAAAACGTTTGGGGACACAATTATGTATAAGGTACTCAAGTCTGATCCTACTGCATGGTATAAATGCAAATTAGTAATACTATTACAGAATCTAAAGAAAGAAAAAATGATTATGGAAAGGCAATACACCTATTTGTACTCCACTGCAGAGCTAGTACCCAGGATATACTGCACACCAAAGATACATAAAAAAAGACATTCTGCTCAGACCGATAGTCGATTGCATCGACTCCATTGAATATAATCTATCAAAAAACCTAGTACAGATCTTGGCTCCTTTAATTGGCCAAACAGAACATCACTGCAAGAACTCATGAAAGTTATTGCAAGGCCACCCCTTGGTCACCACAAAATGTGTAAACCCAGCCTTGGGCAGAGAGAGATGTCAATGATATTTTGGAGAAGATGAAGAAAGGTATGACAGGAATGCTTACAGAACACCTGAATAATGTTGATGACATTTAAAACATCAGCTTTAAGGTGGAGGAGGAAGATAAGGGAGAGTTGGTCTTGTTGGACACCTTGTCAGGAAACCAATTGGTACCATCAAGCTTCAGGTATATTGGAAGCCATCCCACACTGATCAATATTTAATGTTTAAATCACACCACCCCTTACAACATAAGCCGCCAGTTTTGGGAACCATATTTGACCAGAGGAATAACAAAGTGACAGAAGAGGATAATAAGATCAAGGAAATGGAGCATGTTAAGATGGCATTAAAGAATTGTAGCTACCCGGATTGGGTACTCAAGAAAGTAGAGCAGGAAATAATCAGGAAGAGTGAAAAACATACCAAAGAAAAACTGGTAAACAAAACTAAAGCCCAGTCATGCAAAATTAATGACATTGGGGAAACGGTAAGAAAATTTGGCACCCGCTATGATGAACGTAAGACCGAAGTGGAAAAATTAACATGGGTCTAATAACGAGGGCAAGAAAAATAGCAACAGCAGGAAAAAGGACATTTTTGGCCATCACAAAATATGCCACTGACAACAACCATATAATGAACTGGGAAAATTATGAGATTTTGGTAAGCGAGGGTGATAAGTTTAGATGCTGGATACAGGAGAGTATATGGATAAGAAGACGACGATCAAACAGATATGAAGGAGGCTGTGAACTATCACACATGGGACCCCCTCATACCCCAAGCCCCACCCCGGGGAGGACACAATTGGCAAGACCACAACCAAGTGGCTGAAACAGTAAACAGCGCCAACAACCGAAAGGTGTAGCCTCGTTCTGTGGTTGACTAGAGAAACTAGTCAAAACGTAAACGAAAATTACGTAAGTTAATTGGCTGTGTTTTTGGAAAATTAAAAAGAGACTAACACCAACATTTTTCACAAAATTATTCATTAACTCTAATCTTTAAAAACATTTCAATAAGCAGAAGTGAGTGGTTTTTTATTAGTTCGTCCACAGACTGAATATTTAAATTGTGAGAAATACTTTAATTTGCTCACAAAAAGTGAACAGCTTATTTTTAAAGGGAAACATTGCCTTTAAATGTTTTAAAATTTTGCAGTTTGGAATTGCTCCTTGATCCTTTTTAAAAGTTTATTGTGCAATTAAACACCTACAGCGTGTTGTAATTAGAGAGTAGTGATTAAACAAACACACATTTGCCTCTGGAAATAAAGTCAGTAGAACCGAAATCTACATAGAAATATGTGGTTTGCCATTTGTGAAGTCAAAAATGTGGTTCTACAAAATGGCAGACTGTTTTGTGTCACAAAATTAAACAAAATCGCACAATTTCAAGGGAGGAACATGTGCAGATGATTTACACTGCAAAAAAGTTGGTTAATAAAATGTTGGGGAAAGCCGGATTGCCCAGATGTTGGTCATTCTTAGTGTAAAGATCGGTCATTTTCAAAGAAGTTTACCCAACACCAGGTGTTCAAAGTTGGTGAATAGCGTCAGATAAATGTTTCCGAAAATTTGACCAGATTTTTCATATCTTGACTACCCAACTTAGTTGGGCAAATGTTGTCCTCTAAGATGGGGAACCAGTTTTTACCAATAGATTATTTGGGTAGCAAAACGTTGGGAATTGCTAGATTACCCAGAAGTTGGCAAATTTAGTTCAAAAGTTGGTAATTTTCAAAGACAGTATAACCGACACCATTTTGTGCAAAGTTGGTCAACGGTATTTCACAAAAGGTTCTGGAATATTTGACCATCTGTTTTATAGTCTGATTACCCCAACTGTTTTGGGCTAATGTTGTCCTCTCGGATGGGGGACATTAACTACCTATAGATTATTCTGGGTAGTAAAACGTTGGCGAGTGTTACACTACCCAGATGGTGGCCATTTTAGTTAAATATTTTGAAATAATCCGAGAAATTTACGCAACAACATGTAGGCCTACTCTAAATTGGCCAAATGCATTATACAACAAGTTTTGAATTTATTTCACTTGAAATAATAGCCGCTTAGCTGACTGTGTTTGTCAGTCACTTTCTTATACCGAGGACTGCGTCTCTTTATGATTGAATAAGCACAACTTTAACAATGGTGGGTCGGAGAGCTATGGTACTGTCTCATTGTTATTAAGCATAGACGTGCAGGCCTGTGTAATTTGGCCTACATGTATGTATGCACCATTAGGCAAACAAATCACACATCCCCGGGCAGTTTTCCAACTTTTTGACTTTGTACAACTTTTGGTCGGTGTAAACAAATCTTGACCAACAGTTGGTCAGGGCCTAGGCCTAATTTACATAAAAGTATTACATTCAAGTCACGTGTGTAGCGCAGAGGTAGCTCTCGGCAGGCCGGTGCTGCGCCTATCCCCCCTTGTTGTGTACGTATCTTGACCAACAGTTGGTCAGGGCCTAGGCCTAATTTACATAAAAGTATTACATTTAAGTCACGTGTGTAGCGCAGAGGTAGCTCTCGGCAGGCCGGTGCTGCGCCTATCCCCCCTTGTTGTGTACGTATCTTGACCAACAGTTGGTCTGGGCCTAGGCCTAATTTACATAAAAGTATTACATTCAAGTCGCGCGTGTAGCGCAGAGCTAGCTCTAGCAGGCCGCCGGTCGTGTGCGTGCCGCGCCGATCCCCCTTGTGTGTGTGTGCAGTGTACATCGTGTTGTGTGTGGAGTCCGCCATTATACAAGCTCACACCTTCGTGCCAAAGATGATGTTCGACACTGATGATAGTGATTATGAGCAACTGTCCCAGCTACCAGAAGTACCAGTAGGTCTTTTCTTTTCAATATCATCATCATTAGTCCAATACATTTTTGAGTTGACATGTCAATGTCGCTTAACAGTAAGATTTATCGAGTTTGAAGGCGTTTGGTTCATTTTTGTGTTCGATCTACGACAATATCAAATACTTCATTTCATTCTTAAACATAACGGCCTCGACGATGGAATTTTGTTTGATTCATTTCCACCAGTCTATGAACCTGTAGTAAGTAGCGATAATGAAAATGATTATGGTGATGATATCGATGACTGGAATTGAACTTCATTGGCAGGTTAGTTTAGTTTCGAAGGTTGAAAATCAACGTGTAAAATACCTTCGGACTCCCATTAAATTCATAACCATGATAACTGTTGGCACTAACTAGGCCTATAGTGGCTTGATGAAACTATAGCACACCACAACCATACCGTTACGTTACATGATAACCTTTCAATCATATGATTTGTAAGAAATTTAAACTGTAGGGGACTTACTGGAAAAATTACAAAAAATGTATAGGCCTACACTAGGCCTATTTGTGTGCTGACTTGCAAGGTTAGTAAGTTGGACAAAATGCTGTCTTTTCATTCAGGCAGGAAAAAAAAATTACTAATAAAAAATAAATAATATAATCATAATAGTCTTAGTACGTTGGGGAAACTCAATTTGCCCAGATCTTGGTCAATTGTACTACAAAATGACCAACATCTGGGCAATTTATGAAAATGACCAACCTTTATTACTACAAATTGTACTAGTTGTAGTTACAAAGGTTGGTCATTTTCATAGACAGCTACCCAATACCACGTGTTACTGTTCTATGGCAAAAAGTGTTGGACAGTGCAATTGTTTTGAAAAAAACTTATTAACCAGTTGTTTGGTAAATGTCAAAAATGTCTTTATGTGTATAAGTAGACCCAAAAACGGTGTCAGGCCACTCCATACACTCCATTTATTCTTTTGCCCCGTAGTCATGTCCTAAAAACTAGGGACAATTTTATCGAACAAAAGCAGCCAGTTTTCCCCCAAATGTTACCCACAAATTTTACACACTTTCTTCACTTACCCCTTGTGTAATTCTATTCCTTAAATAAAAATGTTGATGTTCTGATTTGTTTTTATGCAATTTCATGGAAATGGCCAAGCCGACACGTTCAAAACAGTTCTTCCATACTCCACAAGCACCGTTTGCCATCGCTCCATCGTAATTCAACTTGTACTAGGCCTAAGTCATGTAGTGTTTCCTCCAGGTAGTGTGCATTAGTATTTAATGCACGGTGTCTGCAGGACTTGTGTACAAAGGACTTGTGTACAAGTTAATTAAACAAATCAACCAATTGAACAAGTTGGCAACAGTTTTTACCAATTGAAACTTTTTTTTTACCATTTATACATTTCAAAAGAATTTGGTGGTGATCGGATAATTATTTTAATGAAAATAAGTTATAGACATACGACTTCCACCCTTGATGATTATAAACATAATTTAATTTTTTGTTTTAAACAGCAAGTCATTTTGGAGAATGAGGACGCTCCTACTGCTACAGCAAACTATCCGAAGCTTCTTAGACAAGTGGGGCATACCGGAGCTTTGTGATATTTTTAAAGGTGAGAATCACAGTTTCTGTGTTTTGAATATGCTGACTTTTCTTTGATTTTAGAAAATTCATGGAAAAAGTCATCTCTGCAGGCATGGCCCAGACGGGTTGAAGGTTGAGTCTCCTCCACAATGACACCAATAATAAAACAACATTTACATGAGTTTTATTCGAAACAAAACAAATGTGAAGGGCTTGTCACTCGCCCCCCCCCCCCCCCGCGCTGCATAAATTCTTTGATCTGCCCTTGCTCTGAATGTTTTTTGTCGTTTTAAAATAATGAAAACGAATCTGTAATAAAATCTTAATCTACAAAATTGAATAGTTTGACCAAGGAAGTCCTGCAAAAAGGAAAAGGGAAAAATGAAATATAACATAATTTATTTTATTTAAGAGAATTTTGAGGCATCTTGTTCTTCACTTTCAGAGTAAAGGCAGGGGTGGAGGTGGATGGGTCAAAACGTATTTGGGAAAAATACCATTGAGACTGCTGATCATTAGTTGTCATCCTGTGATCAGATTTCAATTTGTTAATATTGCAAAAACCATGGAGAAAACTGTACCATGTACATTCCTAATAAAATGTTTTATTTATTTGTTCCATTTGTTTCCAGAACACGACATTGACATATCATCTTTAAAACTGCTGGATGAGTCCTCAATTGCTGAACTCGTCCCTAAAATTGGATTACGAGTTAAGTTTCTTCAGGGTTGGAGAGCAGAAGTAAGTTTTTGTATGTCCTGGCTTCAATGGGTTTCACCTGTTTCAAATGTTTGACTGTTGTGGAAGGAGTACAGCAACTGTTTTATCACTTGAAATACATCCATAATATAACTTCTGGCTCGGCAACAAAAATCATTTGCTGTGAAGAAGGGTGTTTTGAGAAATTCTCATATTGTTCTTCTTACAAAAGACATCTTATAAAACAACACCAGATCACAAATCCAAACGCATACAAAAGAGATGAAAATGTGGAAGATGTTCAGATGAATATTGAAGATGGGGCATGTGGATTGCTAAATGAAAAGGACAATGAAACAAATGTGTCAACAAACAACTCAATTGATGAGACAGATGAAGACTCTCTGGATATTCGGAATCACATAGAGCATTTTGCAACAAAAATGATGTCTTCCTTTGCACCAACATCGTTCATTCAATTGGTTTTTGAAGAAGTTGAAGAGTTGATTCTTGGAATTTTGCATCATCTTGAAGGAGAAGTAAACAGTCTGCAGACACAAGAAAATGCTCCTGGAAGTTTTAATTCCATCTTAGAAAAACTTAAAATCCTAAAAAAATCTTTCAGTGGACTAATTTAAGAACTGCTCACCAGCGTACAGTATACCTGAAGAAAGAAGGAAATTACATACCACCTCAGGAGAAACTAATAGGAAAACATTTGTTTCCGAAACAGACAAACATTCTGGTCAAACAAAACAAGTAGAGCAAAAGGAAACATTCCAGTATGTGCCTATTGAAATACTCTCTAGGCCTGGCCATTAATTTGAGCATTTTGAACAATTGTAACCCGTCAATACTATGAAACTACTCTAACTCACCAGCCAATGCTTAGAATATGCTTTGCCTGGCTATCCTTACATAACTATAGTTGCACACAAAAATGTTTAGCTAGTCACAAAAAGTTCGTTTTATAAACATGGAAATAAACTGTAAAGTAGTATTAGCAAATACCGGTCATTTAACACCGGTCATTTGTGCTGTACCAGACAGATAAAATCAAGAAGAAGAGATGATTTCTTTTACGGGATATATGTTTGTTTTGTTTGTTCCTTTTCAGATGAGAGAAAAAACCTGGCCTTTTTGCTTCTCCCGTTTGTATTTGGTGGTCGAGGACGTGGGAAAGTTGGAGGCCGGTGTCCTCTGTCAGAAAGCCTCAAGGCATTTGTAGACTTGCAACCGGTATGATGCTTTGCTTTTAACCTTTCCTTTTGTTTGGTACTCATAACTTGGTTTTATATGTCTTACCTGCACACAAAGCACAGGCTGCTAATATTCAATCAAAGACCATTGAGCTGTTTAGAGAGTCAGGTTGATGCAGCTCATGTATACTCTCTCTATTAACCACAGTTTGAATCACTTCTTGGTTCAACAAGTCAATTTGATTCTAAGTTCATAATGACTCCTTGGGTCTTCCTGAGAATAATTAAGACTTTGTGGTTTTCGTCTGACTACTACAAAGTGACCATGCTATCATCTTTTTCCCCTCCGGTTCATTCATGCTTTTGAGCTATAGTTCCATACACAAACCGACCCTCGGTCTATAGCAATAATGAAACTGCTTTTTCCATTTGGTTAATATAAGAAGTGTTTTTTACACTGTCACTTTGTCGGTTTTGTAGTCTTTGTACTGATACACAAGTGACAAGAGTACACTTTGTTACATAAAGTCAAAGCACAGTTATCTTTTTTAGTTCTAGTTTTATGGATAACGTTTTGTTGTACTTTTTTTTTAAAGGCAATTATAAGTGTTGAGCACTATTTACAGCACATCAGTGCGAAGGACCGCCCACAGCCATTTATTTTGGCTGTCTATGCATTAAAGAGGCTGCAACCAACACAAGTGTTCAGCATCATTGAACGCCAAGCCACTCTGCATCCCTCAATTTCCAAGGCCGTGGACCACATCTTCAAGGCACACTATGTGCTAAATTTGGACTACCAACAGCAAGTAAAGTTAGTTTGGGAATTCCTTCAGATTGTAGTGTATGACCTCCCGGGAAATGTAAAACCAGCAATACGTGAGATACGAGCGTTTCTAAGCACATGGACCAAAACAAAACAGCCATAAAATGGTCGGTCGAAAGTGACCACTCGGTTTGTTTCAGTGAACAGGCTGGGTAAAATCTAGTGGGTAGTGAATTGTGGTCTTTTAAGTTTGCGTAAAGCCCTTATGTACTATTGGTAAAGTGTCTGTAGATGTCATCATACTTAACAAGAATCAATAGCTATGCGATAACACCAACCTGTGAAAGTTTCAGCTCATTGCATTGTTTCCGCTACGAGAAAACAGTAAAAATGCATTCTGCATTTTGTATTCATTCTATGACAGAGTTTTGATCTCGCGAGATCAAAACTAAACATTGTACTCATTTCTCAAAAACCAAAGTGTCGTAGGGAAACAATATTTCATGGAAAGATTTCTACCCTGACCATCTTAAAACTATGTAAGTTATGTGTAAATCTGTGGACATTTTAAGTTTTTTGATCTTACCAATAGTACATAGGGGCTTTAACTTTATGACAGAGTCTACCCCCCCCCCCCCCCCGAAAAAAAGAGGAAGAAGAAAATAAATTTACGAGAAAACAGCAAAAGTGCATTCTGCATTTTGTATTCAATTCTATGGCAGAGTTTAAACTAAACAATTTACTCATTTCTCAAAAACCAAAGTATCTTAGGGAACAATATTTCATGGAAAGATTTCTACCATGACCATCTTAAACTATGTAAGTTGTGGACATTTTATGTTTTTTGATCTTACCAATAGTACATAATATGGGCAGAGTCATTGCAAACGTTGATTTGATATAACGTTGTTTGTAGATTACCAACAACAGGTTATTATCATTTTATCTGTGATCCTAAAAACTAATGGAAAAAAATTGCATTGAACAATGTTCTCTGAGAGTATGACACGCTCTACCCCCCCCCCCCCCCCCCGAAAAAAAGAAGAAGAAAATAAAGAAAAGAAAAACAAAACAGAGCAAGATTCTAACTTTTCTTTTGTATGGCCAGGAAGATACTGGCATTTCTAAGCACATGGAGCAAAACAAAACAGCCATGAAAGAATATTATGGCAGAAACTATTGTTCCTTGATCCTGTTCCTTGCTCTATGCTTGATCATTGTCAGAAATCAGTTTCTATTATATGAAGTTTTATTCAAAACTGTAGCTTAGGTTTCAAAACGTTGTAGAGGAATTAACATGTTATTAAATCACAAGATGTAAACTGTTGTTTTATAACAGCGGTATTATAAGTTCCCTTTGCATCATCAGACGGTCAACTTTCCTTTAGAAAAAAAAGTTGTCGAAGTTCTTCTGGAAAAGCTTAATTGCAACTATTCCACAGTTGATTGTAGACAAATATTACTATCTGACTGTTGACAAGAGGCAAATTAAAGTTATATTTCAGGTTGTTGAACAATTTGTATTTAAAGTGTGTGTATTAATTTGTCCTTTGCCTGTCTTTTTGAGTGCCTGTTGCATGTTATTGGAGATTTAAGATGTTTGCTGCGAGTGATTTGAAATTTTATTGACCACATTTTGTTGGCACGACTGTCCAACATGATCAATCAATCATTGACCAAAAGCAGAAATGTTTTCCGACAATTACTGACAAGAGTCTTTGACCAATAACATGAAGCCAAGCGAGACCAATTTTCCAAAAGTTGACCAATAAAAGAGTTGACCGTAAAAATATGTGACCAATTAAAATATAAGCTTACAAGACACCAACAATGTGACCAGCTTGACCAATTTCTACACCATATAGGTGACCAATAAATAGGTTATTGGATTTATAAATGTTGGTGAAAATCCTGTGACCAATTTACAAGAGCTTAAAAGACACCAAAAACGTGACAAATAGTCTGACCAATTTTCATAAATTATAGTTGACCAATAAATGAGTAAATAGACGTTATAGACGTTGGTAAAAAGCCCGTGACCAACTTATGAGAGCTTATAATACACCAGTATTTTTGAAATATATTTGACCATAAAGTAAATTTGTAGATATTCCATTTTATTGGTCAAATCCTACTAACCATCTATTGTGTAAGACAATTTAACCAATAAAATACAAAAACAAAGATTGACCAACTCAATTATATAAAATCTTTAACCAAAAATTGTGTAATACCCTCATCACCATCTTCTGGTTAAACTGATCTGCCAACTGCAGTTGGGGACAATTTGACCAAAAGTTGGGAAGTTGATATTTACACCAATTTGGGGCAAGAAATTGGGCACAAAATGCCCAACATTTTTTACAGTGTAGCCATATTACAAAATGGGAAAAGCAACACTTCATGATAAAGAGAGCCTGAAGGAAGAAGATAGAGAGCTCATGATTGTCCAGTGAGGTATTGGACAGGCAGATCTTAAAAGATGATGACAGAGTCGATAGACAGCGATCACTTTTTATCAATGCTGGAAGGATGATGATTTTTGATTCAAACATGTGTACTGAAGTAGAGTCACACAGTTCTCTGACAAAGATGTAAAAGAAAGATGAGGTAGGGAGCCTTTGGTTGGCTGATGAGAGATTTGATTTGCAGAATTTACATGGTTGAAACAAAGTACAACTTTAATGAAAGGGTTAAGTAACTCTTTTATTCACCAAAATTAAAGCCGACTGTCAGTGTGACTCTGTCACAGCATAGTCTTTGCCATCAGCTAAGATGACGCAGTACCGCTATAAGTCACGTGATGACATGTAAACAAACGTTGCGTAATCGGTCTATTGTGAAACTGTTCTGCTCACAATTACCAGACAAAGATATCGGAGAATATGAACATGAATACTGAACAGAGGAAAATTTACTCCTATTTTGCAAAACCAGAAGTGATTTTGATTTTGTAAAGGAGGCTCATCTGAGGGTCAGTTCTTGTCCTAAATTAGCTTAAGCTTTATCCACAGTTTTGAAAAATAATACTACTATAATGTACCCTTGAAAGTGGAAGCCAGTCAAAGGAAAAGACATTCACTTTAATAAAGAGCTTGCCATAAATGTTGGATATTGTTCATTCACGGTCACACTTGGGAGTTTGTCTAAAAGATTGATGAAAGAAGTCTACATAGGTTAGGTACATACTTCCAAAGTTCAACTCTGGTTTTATGTGTTCATCAAATAAACGAGAATAAGATATTTGTGCCTAAAACAATTAGAAAGTTTACAACATCAATCCCATCACATTGGCATAATGGCTGATGTTTCATTTGCTTTCATTTTTGAAGTCATTTCATTATTTCCAGGAACTGCCTGATGCTGACATGAGGTGATTTATATATGAAACGCCATAAAGTGTGTACTTAGAAAAGAAAACATGCTGACACATCAAATAATACAAAGAAGAAAACTCAACACCCCAGCAATTAAATGAAAAGTCATTCACACTACCCAAATAGAATCAATAGCAGCATTTATGATGGAAAATACAATGTCTTCATGATGGTGAAGGCCCAGCAAAGACAATGTATCTATCGCTGGGCAGGGGACATAATATGGTTATATTCACCCAGACAGATTGGTACACCACTGATAACAAACTAAAAGATCACAAAATGTGTCTAAGCTGAAGACGTAATGTTGGTGCAAATCTGGGAAATGTTTCACCTTGACATAGGCCAACTTACAAAATGTTAACTGAAAATGGCAACTAACTATGGTGAACAAATCAAATGTAGTTCTAAATTTTTACAACAGGTGAGATCTACCAAGGATTTTGTGGTGTTTTTTGAAAAAGTAGCAGATTGGAATGTAAACTTATTTGTATATGTACAGGAGTTTCCCTTTCAATGTACTTTTAAAATGAAGGGTGGGTGTTGTAGACTTACCTGTCAAAAGTAAAATATATTGTGTCTTGCATTCTGTTAAACTATGAGAAGGAGTGCATCTGCCTCAGGATAATCTTGTAGGTTGACATCTCATCATCTAACTTTTTTGTGGATTGTCAAGGAAGGTGTTGATGTTTTATCCGAGGTCTGTGAAACACAAAAGATAACAAAATCATTTTAAGCTTTTTAAAAATTGAAACATAGGGTGTCAAACTGCTCAGCTGCAAAGTTTGATCATCGCAAAAATGAAATCAAATTCCCCTCACAAAACTTACCAGTATCATTGCATATACTTTGAAGAGTATATTTCTGCTGAAATTTTTGAAATCAAAGTTTTGGTTATAGAGATACAGTGTTTTGTGAGCAGTGGTTGCCACCAAAATTAAGACCACGGTTCCGTTGATTTCTTATTATTTTCTTTATTTCAGCCGCGGCCACCAAGCTTTTGTACACACCATATGAGGAAGTTGAAAATCCAGGAAGTGCAAAAAGTGCCACCAACGTTGAAAATATTCTCATTTGCCTCTAGGCGGCGGCGTAGGCGGACGCGGAGGCAGCTGCACTTTCAATAAAGCACAACGCAAGAGGGCTCCCTTTGCGCAAAATGAAAACAGCTATATACCAGTACACTCAGCCTGTATGAGCAATGGTAATCCAGTCCACCCAACACCACGTGATGATCTCGGACTTTTGACTTCTTTGGAAATAATCCTTTCTAGGCAAACAGATGTTTCATAAAATTTCACACAATTTTCACATGTCACAGATTAATATGTAAGCTTCATCACTTACTTACAGTCACCTTTTTTTTTTTGTGTGTTTGTGTTTGAACAATTGGACTTAAAATGATTTTACGTCTAGGCAAAAATTACAGATGTGACAAGCTAGGTGACTATCATACTGATGCGTAGAAAGTTTCCTGCTATGCTACTGTCTTAATCGACTTTTAATTGAATAAACTAAATTTTGCCTCGGCAGGAAAAACTGTCTTCGGGTCATTTTGGGTATTTCCGGAAGTTTCCGGAAATCCGAGGCCGTCGCTTCGCGTCGTCATTTTACACACGTGACTCCGTCTGGTGTGTGGGTTTTTGAAAGTTTGTTTCGTCGTTGCTCCACATTTTCAAAAATATCTCCCCAACTGTTCATCCCTTTTCACTAGTTTTTTCGATGTAAGAAGAAGGAATGGTGATGTTTGCTATGAATTTTCATGTTTTGTGTGTGCATAGAGTGTTAGTTATGCTTTAGTATGTTTTGAATATATTGTTTTTTTCGTGATCGCTGTGTGTGTGGATATTTCTTGTCTGACATGTAACGCCAATTGACGGAACAGCCTATTTCCATATCCAGCTGCCACTTTCTAAGGGATTTTTTGATTTTTTAATGAATTTTGGGCTTTATTTCCCTTTTTTAATATTCCTCTCTAGGAATTGGTAGCTAAAACGCTAATTATTGACCTTTAAAAAAGTAAATCAAGTAAATATTACATCGCGCTGCCGGAACTTTCGCACATTCATGCTCAAAGGAACTAAAATGGCGTTTAGCGAGTAGCGTTGTCAAGCCTAACGTTAGACGTGAAAATGGCTTATTTTTTCATGATTGTGACAATTGTAATCAGTCAAAGTGCCTGTTCCTCTCTGTATATAATTTGTCAACCTTTCTGGAAAGGTAAGGATATAATTTGACCTAAATTAAGGGAGATAAAGTGGCAGCTGGATACGGCAGCTTGGCAATGACGTTATTTTAGGTGCTTATTATTTCAATAACAACACGTACATCATGTTAATGGTATATGACTTACGACTTAAAGAACGTGCTTACTATCTAACCACGTTATGCCACGGGTGCCATTTTATTCACGCTGTCAAAGGAAAGGTGCCACTGGTATGGCAATTATTTAGCTTTCGTAGCCAATTTTTACCGCGAAAACCAGGCTCAATTCAAGCTTATATACAACATGTTTAATTTTTACGTGTTTCCAGGTCTCATGGGCTAAAAAAATACTACTTTTGAATCAAATTTTCTTCTTACCTTTCCGGTTGTACTTCAAAGTCGCCATTTTTATATCCGTAGGGGCGTGTACATGGGTTTTGTGACGACGTTCGAACTGCCATTCATTTCTCTATTTGCATATCATGACACAAAAGACTCTTGGCTGCGTAGACAATGTATATGCAGATTTTATGTAAATGAAGTATTTTACCCATAATCCTTAATCAAAAAAGGTCACTTTTGCCTGCGCAGATTTGAAAAGCCCCAGATATTTATTTGCAGCAGACAGGGTCTTTTGTGTCGCGATATGCAAATAGGGAAATGAATGGCAGTTTGAATGTCGTCACACAACCCGTGCACACGCCTTGACGGATAAAAAAATGGCGTCTTTGCAGTATGACCGGAAAGGTAAGAAGATAATTTTGATCCAAAAGTCATATTTATTTAGCCAATAAGACATGGAAACACATAGAAATTAATTATGTTGTATTCAAGCTTTAATTGAGCCTGGTTTTCGTCGTACAAATTGGCTGGTAAAGCCAAATAATTCCCATATTAGTGGTACATTCCCTGAGGCAATGCAGATAAAATCATGACACCGGCGGCACAACGTTGTGAATGAGCACGTTCTTGTACGTGTTGTCATTGGAATAGTCAGTAAGCACCTAAAATAACGTTAGTGAAAACTTTTACGTATAAGTTTTACGTAAAGCTAATAAACAATTGTAGTTTACAATACTGAGGTTTGAAGGTTTGTCAGGCATCTTTGACTTTGGCAAATGACGGGAGGAGCTACCTACAATTTGGTAAATGCGTGGGGGCGAACAAGTACTAAGTAGACCTAGACCCAGTAACTGGACGCTGTACTCCTTTTTTGAGATTTTTGACATTATCTGACGTACTAGCGCCCCAGTCCGTGGTATATTTGGAAAGTGCTCCGAAGCGTTTTTTTCTGAATCAGTTACAAAATTGTCAAAATTGCGACAAAGACTCGACAGAATTGCTTGAAAATCGCCTACTGGCTTTTCCAAGTATTTACGGTGAAATAAAATGCAGTTAATTGTACTCACGATCATTTTTGGTCCTCCAAATCAATGATTTTTAGCCCACTATCACGCATATATCAAATTTGCCATTAGAATCACCATTTTGAACGTGATACTCAACGACCGTTTCCTTATGTGCATAAACGCTGCAAGGAAGGATTCCGTGTTCGCTGAGGCCCTAACTTTCATATTGTTTTCCACGCAGTCAACGCAGGATACCAGGCTGTGTAGTGCCAATGTTCGCTGATGCCCTGACATGCATACTGATTTGCGTAGTCAATGCAGGATACCAGGCTACACAGCTGGTATCCTGCATTGACTGCGCAAATCAATATGAATGTCAGGGCATCAGTGAACATTGGCGCTACACACAGCCTGGTATCCTGCTTTGACTGCGCGGAAAGCAATATGAAAGTCAGGGCCTCAGCGAACACGCAATCCTCGCAGCGTTTATACACATAAGGAAACAGTCGTTGAGTATCACATTCAAAATGGCGATTCTAACGGCAAATTTGATATATGCGTGATAGTGGGCTAGAACTGTACTACTTTTTTTGAAATTTTGACTTGGACGGTTGTGCTAGCGCCCCAGGGAAGGATAGGTGTATCTGCTGTGAAGAAGTCGATTTGGTATGAATGTGTGATACCCTATTCTCAAAGAAATTCCCAAATCACGACAAAGACTCAACAAAATTGCTGGAAAATCCAGTTACTGGGTCTAGGGATTGGGGTATGTTCAGTGTGCTGCCCCCTATCCCAACCTCCCAACTCTCCAGATTGGTTTTCATATTGTTTCCATTTTGTACTTGGAAGCTTCTAGTTGCAGGAGTGCATGGAGTGTGGGGTGGGGCTGGAGGTGCACTAGAGGGCACTCTCCCCTCCCCCACAGTATCAGTTGAACTTTATTTTCCTTTGGCCAAAGAAATTAATTCCTGCATATTCCAAGTATGTCCCCATTATTTATTCATAATATCTGTACCTTGTCATTTCAGATCTGATCATTGCGTTGAGGAGGCTAAAAGATCCTGCTGAGATGTGAATGGTCCTGGGTAAGACAGGCCAATTTCAAGATTACTGCAACAAACACTTTATTTATAATTGATGACTGCATGCTATTGCTGACAATTCTGACAACAGGTGAGTTTTGGTAAAATACATGCTATACATAAATGGACCAATGCAATGCCCTGCCCACCATTGCAACTGACTATCTCAAGGATGCTCATGTGGGTAGTGAATGCGACTCATGCATCTTGCTCTGCCCCTGAATGCAGCAGTCCAGATGGGGAAACAGTTGTTGTACTACTTTAACTCTTTAACCCTTTAGCATTTGCGCACAATTAAACATCGAGTCAGTTACTCCTTGAACGTGCCATGGAAATTCACAAGATTTCCTACTGTGCATAGAAATCCTTAGATACTTTTCGATGTGAATATTTTCTTGTGTAGCGAGTTTATTTTATTGTGTAGATGATGATTTGCAGAGTTGTTTTGTTTGCTTTAAGTTTGAAAACATAAGACAGATCAACTGAAACTAGGAAACTGTGTACAAAGTAAACATCTGTGACAACATGGGAAAATGTGCACAAAAAGAATTTGTGTGCTGCCTCTGATACAGAGGACTTTTAAATCAAACGCACCGGTCTCTTGAGTAACAAGCAGATTGCTTGGGGTAGAATAACTTTTTCACTGTCACCCACAATGTAAAAGGAATTCATAATTCACTCAGTTGATTTTGCTTGTTACAATTATGAGTCTACACCTCTATTCATTCCATAAAACCTAAAAAAAACGTACAGATTCAATTATATCATCAGCTTATCATTGTTTCCTCTTTTGTTCCATATATAATAACTCTATCCTTTAACTCAATTCTGACACAACCTTTCTTGCCCTCTTGCTAGTTTTCTCTGTTTATCACTCTCTCCTGTATATCTCAGTTTCAGAGACAAAATTTCCATCCCTTGTTATTAGGTCTTCACTTCAAAGTCTACATGACTCTCACCCCATATCTAACTTTGAGAAAATGTTGCCATCTCATTTTTTTAAAAAGTTATATCTTCTTTGGTACACACTGAAGATCGATCTCACCTCTTAACTCAGATACATTCTTGCACACTCCTCCTCTTGGTTAGGCACTGTTCAGTTTCCAGTTTGCAAATCTTGATAGTTCCAGAACTTTGGTTCTCACGATGGATCACTTCAACCCACGTAACTGTCACAGATAGTTAGACAGTCTTGGCTGCTCATGCTTTGACATAAATGTGTCCTCTGCTGTATTTTCCTCACTCCACTTTGTCAGAGAGTGTTGCCCACTTTTGCCCATGATACCTACAAGACAATGCTTTTAGATAAGTTTCAACCCTCATACAATTATGTGAAACTTCATGCATATCTCACTCACTCCTGGTTATTTTTTTTATGATTCCCACTGCAGATTTCTTTTCCTTTTTAATATTTTCTCTGCCACTGAAGATTACTGTCATTACTCAGTCTTGAGAAATGTTGTTATTTCTTTAATGGGCTTATTCTCTGAAGTTCCCACTGTCGACCACTTTTGCCCATTACTCCTCTCTCTAAATGGAAAATAGTGAAAATTTCACTCTTTCCTCTGAGTGGTGTCAGTTTGGCTCTTTTGTGAGTGAAACTCACTGTGCATCACCCTTTTTGAGTGAAATTGGAGCGAACTTCACTATTCTCATAAATTAAATGGCGAACAGTCTACGAACCATTGATTTAAAAATTAGTTCAACTTCAACACAGTGCTCTCCAACCATTAAAAGCAAAGGTTGTAAACAGAGGTCCCTATAAAGCATGCATGTTCATTGAGCCTACAGACACTGTAATCTAAGGTTGGGATGTTCACCGAAAACTAACGTTTAAACGTTCCCAAATTTTTTGAACGTACGGAACCGACAAGAACAAAAATTTGACCTTCCTTTTCGGAGTGCCTGTGATTGTGAACAATTATTTCCGTTTTATTTTGTGCGAATGATAATTGAGCAACATCAGCAAGCAAAACAATAGTGTATAGTAGTACAATTACATGTAATACATTGTTGCATTCCAAGTTTTTTTTGAGGAAATACTTTGCTTCTGCCATGTTGTTTTCTTGTGGGCAAGTGGGCACTACCAAAAAACGCGGAAAAGTTTACCTGTCTAATTCGACTGGTCTAATCTCGATCTTCCATCCATAAAATTGCCATCGCTGATTTCCATCATTTAATACTACTTTGGTGTCACTTATTCAAGATAATGTCCAATAAACAACAAACGATTTGGATTGAAAACTTGCTAAATGCGAACGCGGTGACGGCAAAAACCTCAACGAACTGGGACACATTGACCAACTTGGTTGCGACAACTCGACATTAATCTACACCCGTCTGTGTTCCGTTGTTGCACCACGAAGCAACAGACCAAAACCTCATTCAGTGGTGACTGACTAGACACGTGGTCTGTAGCTGTGCAGTCAGCGGGCGCACAACATCTTTTGATAGGTTTTACATTTCAGACTTCAAATTCTGAATTCAAATCCGATGGGTTTTTCCCCCATTTGAAGAAGGGACAGTCAGTACAATAATATATTTCCTGACAGTTGAAAGTGTGTTGACATCTGCTCTTCCTTTACAGGTTGCCTTAAAATACACAGAGAAAATAAATCAGGCATCAATGATTGCGGGTACCCAGCACTTGCACCATTTTCCCCATTCTTAGTTTGGATTCATTGCTAGAAATGTTTAAACGGAAGTCACAAACCGTTGTTTAAACATGTAGGGAAAAAAACCTAGATTCACAAGCCTACTGTGATCGTTGTTTTTTTTGTTGCTTTTTGTTGTTGCTTTTTCTTTTCTTTGAAGATGAAATGAGTAGTCTGTGTACTCGTTTTCAAAAGCATAACTAATCATACATTTATAAAAATTGAACTTAGTAAGACAAACATGTCAAATCTTGAATTTCTTCTGTGTCCTTAAGTTATTGGAAAAGTTACAAAACCCCAAGGTTCCAACATTAATGGCCATCAAAAAATGTGCAGTACCATGTCCAACCCCCCCCCCTCCCCCGCTTAAAACTTTCCATAAAGTGTAGGGCCTACTTAAAGTAAAGCAGCCTCCATGCTTTGCTGATCATTTGGGTGAATGTCATTATTATTATCAAGCAGGATCTGTCGGGAGCAGCACCTCTTGGTCAATCAAAGAAGAAAAAGTTGAGACCCTAAGTCCTCCAAAATCCTTTACAATGTGATTAAACATTGTACTGATATAGTGACCAAATAGAATCATACCAACTTTACTTAAACTTTTGCTACACTTTTGAATTGTAACCTTATTAAATTTAAGCAATGTTACTAACCATTGAACTCCAAGATTGGCATGCCAGCGTTGCTTTAGCCTTTAGTCAAGGCGCTCGCGGCTGCCCGAATAGTATACAACACAAACAGCGCCACCACCGGTAAACACAAAAAAGAATAGTGTGAGCAGTGGAGCCGCGAAGCACATTTACCAGTTCCTTCATCTAATCAAATATTCATATCTTCAAGAACACAATCTTAATTGTAAATATTTAAATATTTACAAATATTAACCAACCACCGTTCCTAGTATTTTAGACTCTTTCATTTTCAATGTAATCAGACAAACACTCTTTTTAATTTGAAAAGAGGTGACATAACAAAAAGCGATAAAATGGTTTGACAGGATACTGTTTTATTTCTATTTTCACAACTAAAAAACTTGAAAATGACAATAATTTGTGTGCAAACAGCTAAGTCAACACCACCCACAAAAAATACCCACCCTTGCCCCCGCCCAAAAAAGAAAAGTGCACCATAAATTTTAAGCTCACCTCTTGCTGTAATCTTCGCACCCCAACCTCCCAGGGCGGGTGCCCCAATAAGGACGAGTGAATCTTTAAATCCTGCCTAAATACCTCTGCAATGGATAGATATCTTTGAAATAATAAACTATTCCAATCTTATTACTCTGTTTGATCTGCACAGTGACATGTATTGGATAAAAATACTTGACTCAGCAATTTGTTTTCATTAGTAACAACAAATTTATTAACAAAACGAGTCAAGTCATAGATCACAATTGAAGGCTTTAGGCTTTTTAGTTCTTGCTTTATATGTTAGTTCAACGTATAGGTGAAAGGTTAGACTGGAACTAATTTACATATGTAAAAAAAAAAAAAAAACGAGAAAGATGCAACAAAAGATTGAAGACATAGCAGCAGCCCCTAATTTTTTTTTTTAAATACACTAAACAGGTTTTTTAAAGTTTGTTTTTTTAGTTCTTTTGAAAAGAGTTTGGAAATTTAGGACAAACTGAGATTTTAAGGAATTTTGTGTTACGTATCACTGAGCAAGTAAGGTTAATTTTGTTATCCAATGATGCAAACATTTAACTAACTGGTTTGAAGATCTTTTGGGAAGAGTTCAAAAATATGTATTAAGGTCAATTTTGTCCGAGCCAACAATTCAAAAGCAAGGCCCAACTGGGCCCATTCTAGGCTACTAAGTGGGCCCTATAATTGTGGCAATGACAATAAAATATTGCCGAATACCATTTTGGTGTTATTTTTATGAGAATCTGCATATCGAAACTAACATGTTCAAACTTAGATGTCTAACAAAGTTAGGCACCAAATCCCTGTTTTTGTTCAAAAACTGTTCACGCAGTTTGCACTTCTTGCCATGCAGCGTAAAAGCTTTGGGTAAAGAATCAATGGTACTCCAGGTTATTGGCACTTTAATGGAGCTGGAAATGGGGTGCAGTGCACAGTCGAAGTGCACAGTCTGTACAAGACCACAAATGACTTTCCTCTTCAACCATCTCTTGACTTCTTCAAAACAAGGTCTATATAGCGCAGGAGTTTCAGCACAAACCTCAAATGTGCACTGCTTTTCGGGAGACAGATGGTAGAATACTAAAAAGGACACAGACAGTAGTGTATCGACTATATGCAATAATGTACAAAATGGTAATTCAAGTTATTCTAGAAGTTAGAAGGTGTTGTTCTAATAATAATATAAAATTATTAAGTAATGTGTTTATACATTTTTATAAAAACTCATGTGGCTTGCATTGCCTAAAAATTTCACTCCACGTCATTTTTGTCAACTCACTGTAGTTCAAACAATATTATTATTATATAATGAAGAAGGACCACCATGGACGGTTTCACCACATGGTTTGTTGTTCAGCAAAGCGATTTTGTCCATGATGATGTAGATCTGATTTACAAACACTACAGTATTGCATGTGAAGTACACACAAAAAAGTAGACACTGAAATGGCCGATCTCGTAGTCGTTCACTAGCCCTGGCCCTGGTGGTCATGGTAGTACTTATTGTAGGTCGTCAGTCATCCAGTAGTCGTACTGACTGTACAGCATGCAAGGGTTTGTTACGGGGAGTTTACTTTCATCGGATCTACTGAGTGATAGTGATAATGGTGTAACTAAATATGGGACTCACCTGTGGGAAGATTTAAAAACAAATCTCTACACTCCAATCATGCCAGACTGGCACTATGACAGTACTGCTGTGGTTCAAAACGTCAACAAAATTCCTTTCCTTCGCAGTCGACCCCATTTCATGATCGCCATTTCACAGTCGCCATTTTGTTCGAAATTGCTACGTTTTTTTCTTGTGACATCGTGGTATAACTCTGATTGTCCATTGCCCAACTGCAAATGAAGCTTAAATGCATTATGCATATCATCAAGCATTATGCATATAATTTCTACCAAAATTGGTAGGAGAAAGTAAAGAAAAACATAACGGCCTAAAACGAACTGGTAAAGGTGCTTCGCGGCTCTGCCACTCGCTCTAGTCTTTTTCGGGTGCACTGGTGGCGGCGCTGTTTGTGTGTAAACTATCCGGGCAGCCGCGAGCACCTTGACTAAAGGCTAGTGTTGCTTAAGCTATGCAGCACCGTCCATCAAACTCATACAAAACTGAGGCAAATTTTGGTTTGGTGTTCCAACTCTTGGCTGTACAAAATCCATCAAAGGTCTATGCTCTTTTGGTAGATTTACACCCAAACCTCTGTCCTGGGCTGAACCAAGTGATGGGGTATGAAAGATTTTGGTTAGCCAATGTTAATGTAAAGAACATATATTTTGTGACTGCAATAGTTGTCTTGTTGAAACATCACTTTTGTTGATAAGCAAAGTTGTTGTTCATCAGGGTGAATGTCATTACTGTGAGTTCAACAGTCTCATGTGAAATTAACTCAGTCCCATAAATCATCTAAATTATCACATCATTATTGTCCCATAAATCACCTAAATTATCACATCATTATTTGACAGTAGTCATAATTTTGTATCTGTTTTGTTTTGGTTGCAGTGAACCTGATGAGCCATTGGGAGAAAGGAACTTCACCACTTATTGACGTCTAATTGATGAAATGATCAAGTTCAAACAAGTGCAGATTTCATGAGGGAGAACAGAGTTAGTATCAACAAAGTACCAGGCCAGTGATGGAATGCATCATGAGACTGTAGGTCATTTATGATGCCATCAAAGACCTTCCTGCTATGACATCAAAGACTTTCCTGCTATGACATCAAAGACTTTCCTGCTATGACATCAAAGACTTTCCAGCTATGACATCAAAGACCTTCCTGCTATGACATCAAAGACCTTCCTGCTATGACATCAAAGACTTTCCTGCTATGACATCAAAGACTTTCCTGCTATGACATCAAAGACTTTCCTGCTATGACATCAAAGACCTTCCTGCTATGACATCAAAGACTTTCCTGCTATGACATCAAAGACCTTCCTGCTATGACTTCAAAGACTTTCCTGCTATGACATCAAAGACTTTCCTGCTATGACATCAAAGACCTTCCTGATATGACATCAATCTTCTGTATGAATCTTAACAGGTGAGTTTACAAAGCAAGGCATGTTTTATACTGTTTTAACCAATGGAGACATACCAGTGAAAATACCGTCAAAGTAGAATTGAGAGAAGTGAGAAAAACCTTTTTTTAAGTGAATGTACAAAATATGTTTGTACCAAGAGAATTCTCAAACGAATGATTCCTTTTTCATGTGATGTTGATACAAGTTCAGATCACTCTCACACACCATTAGGCTTGGATGAGTTGCTGTTAAAACTCTGAACATCTCACATTCTTTTAAATTATGCCAAAAGATATATTTCTTATACAGTGTTTTCCAACATTCTTTTAAATTATGCCAAAAGATATATTTCTTATACAGTGTTTTCCAACATCCTTGAACTAAGTACAGATGATTACCTTATTCATTTTGGTTATTACAAACCAGAAGATCAAAATACAATTGTAGTACTCTTTCAAAACCTTCAGTGCGACAGTTGTGTCATTTTGCTGCTCATTTTTCTGGGAAACATCTAAAAGTATAAATAATAGTTAAGTGTATCGTACTAAAATGAACCAAAAATTTACTTCCTTCTATAAGTGAGTTGAATATTTTTTATACTTTATATGATTGTACAATTTTGTCAATTAACATGTTCATTCCAGCCAGTTTTCTACCATCTGGGTATGGGTGAGTTTTTTCCAAGGACTTGTTAAAGATGGTAGACGAATATTTATTGTTAAACTTTTGCTTAGTTCACTCCGAGGTAAAGTTTTGATCCACTCCTGGTAACAAAAGTTGACAGTGCAATGCTAACTTCAGTTGTTTCACAGAACATTTGATAGTTTGCATCCATGAGTTGCTATCCAATAGTACATGTACTGCATCTGAAAACATGACTGTCTGCTGCCAGTGCACCAACTAAGATAAATCTTACCCAAACTAAAAATATCAAGAATCATTGATCCAAGTTGAGGCAAGCTATTTGAATGAATATTTTAACAACTGGGATTATGTAAGCCATCGCTGAATGAAAAATGACTAAATTGTAACCCTCCCATTCCCGGTTTTCCCAAATAGAATGCCATAGCCTATCACATTTTTGAGCCACTGATTTAAAACATGGTACATGACCTGCATTAGTTATTATGCAGGTGTAACTTAGGTTTTTGAACACCTTTAGTGAACAAGTTTGTTAAGGTACTGATAGAGTTGAGGATGGATTATGGCATTTTGTGCTCTCAATTAGCTTATCAACCAAAGAAAACAACTATGTTTTTATTTTCACCTAGATTGACATGTAAAGTTTCAAATGAGTTGTTAGGTCTTGTTCAACAGGAGATGACACTCACTTTCTTTTACCTGGTGCTTCTACTTTACACAAGCAGCATGATTTCTGTTTGCCATTTAAGGCAGCATTAACTAAGAGTGTGAATGCAAGTCCAAAAATATAAAAGGAATGTCAGCTTGTTTCAGTGTAATTAATTTGAGGAAGCAGTTCATGCAAATCAAAAGGTGTTGATTCCAACTCAAAAAGGCTGTAGGTACCAGACAATGATCTTGTTTGAATTGCATCCATTGCAGGGGTAGAAATAGGCACCTGACATACTGGGGCTAATTTTAGCCCCTGGGTATGAATAAAAAGGATGGGCCCAGGGGCTATCCTCCAGGGACCAGGGGCTTTGTCTGAATTTTAATTTTGCAAAATACAAGTTGATCTCTCGCGTACTAATGTTACATGCATACCGTTGATACCCACCCCAGTACCTGCCGTAAATAAGGCCTACCATGCATCAATTTTCTATTAGTTTAACGCAACTTCAATTTAATGTTCAACTTTTCAAATAAAATTTAAAATTTACAATGTTTAATAAAAATACTTAAGAGCTCCATCACAATACTATTGTAGCTCGAGCTCTGAATTTAGTTTGAATACTGCTGGAAATTTTGTGAAAGCGTTTCTGAAATGGTCGGTGACACGTGTAACCGTCCCTTTCAAAAACAAAATTTAGTGCAAAAAAAAGTTTACACGTTGACAGCACACTAGTCAAAACATTGCGTCTTCATTGCAGCATTTTGACTTTGATCTATCACCCCGCAAAAAAAAAAAAAAAACAGGAAGAAACAGATCTTACATTTAACTGTTAAATACTCTTTCCATTCATCCAGGGTATCGTAACTATTGTAATTTTAGCTAAATAAAGCCTATATTGTGTAGTTTTCGAAATCATGCTGTAATTACCGGGGAACTTGCTCCACTGACCATACTTTTGACAGCTTTCGCATGCGTACCATCGATGACAATTCTGTGTAATCGTCTAGCAGTTTGTGCACCAGCGATGTCCCAAGCATGCATAGATCTGTGTAGTCTTAAGTGAAGGCATTTTGTCATAATGCACTGGTATATTTCAACAATAGAGGGCGTTCCTTCCCATTTTTTCGCATTGTTTTCAAAGCGTTCAACATTTCTTGCATTTAATGTAACACGCGAATTAGCCAGATAACAAAAAATATCAGCCTGAAAGTTCTTGCAAACGGCAGTACAAAATTACACTTACATATTTTTGTTTGTGTCCCCCCCCTTAAGTTAAGCTTGGCCCCCTCTTGCCCCCCAGATTAACAGATCTGGTGCCGCCGCTGGCAGAGAGCAATGTCCACTGGTATACACACATCCTCAGTAGTACCTAAATTCTGCAGGTCAGTTGCAACTCGCAGTCTGTTAACCAAAAAAATGATCATGGTATTCACAGTGCTTGTCTTTCCTTCTGTTAGGATATTGAGGCACAACTCTTCATCCCCATTAAGTCCAGTATTACGATACTTCTTTCCTAATCTGTTAGAATGTTAAGGCACCACTCTGTGCATTCAACCTTCACCACTGTCTGTACTCCTATATACCCATCCAAGTCTGATTCATAGTCCAAAAGACAACTTTTCTCTATCCGTCCCAACTTTTGCCTTTCTTAACAGACACAGTATAGCCTATCAACCGAATCTATACAAATTGTATGAGGACTTCATAGCTCTGACATTTCAACCCATGCACAAGTCATAATCAACCTTGCTAAGCTTTTTATCATCTAATAAAACAAATATAACCACAAAACAGTAACTACAACACTAAAGAAAAGAAACCTCTTGCTGTGAAAAAAAGAAGGTTTTTAAAGCACCAATTGGTGTAATAACTAGTGTTGGGGCATTGTATATCTTGGGTTTCTCTCTAGATCAATGTCAGTAGAGAACACTAAATGTACACTTAAAAAAAACCTAAAATCAAGTGACAATGTGTGAATTCTTATCTTCAAACGTTTGTGGATGGGTAGCATTTAGCATTCACTTTTGGTTTCTGTCATGCAAAGACTATGGACAAGGACTCGTTCAATTTACTCTCAAACAGTACAAGATCTAGCACAAGTTTGCCTCAGAGTTACTTCCGTTTTTTTGCCAGGCAGTAACAAAGAAAATACTAAAGAAATATCTTTTTTATTGTTACACTTTCATGGTGATAAATTGTTGTTGTTGATTCAAATGATTATTCAGTCTGACAGGGTTCCTGTTCTGATTTTATTTTTTTTAATTTTTAAGGAGGTTATGTCAAAGACTTGGTGAAGTTTTAAGGATCATCGAAAAGAAAGCAAAATGTTAGTCATGAACTAATTGACACAAATTACTAGACGGAAGTCTGTGTGAATAAATTTGATTTGTTTTAATCTGGTTTATACTGCTCCTGGGAAGGAAAGGGAGTTTTGCATGAAATAGTACGTACACAAAAGTACATGTACAAAGTACCAAAACATTTGTGTATAAAACTCTCAATTCTGTGACCTCTTTTGCTGGTTAGTTTATTATTATTTTTTTAAACTAGAGGATTGGAATATATACAATCCAATGATTTACCATCTCTTTGATATAATGTTAGTTTTATGGATAATTTACTGGTTACTTAAAGGAGAGCGCAGAACCAGAAGGATATTTATTTATTATTTTGTCAGAATCACTGACACAAATTTATTTATCTTTGAACAAAACTATCAGAAGGATAATAGTATAACCAGTGACCAAGCTGATTTCATATCCATTGCAAGTAATGGGACATACTGTAATTATAAGGGAAAAGGTTGGGTGGGGGCTGCTACGAAAACACCGACAATTCTTTTTGGTATACGTTACGACACTCTTAACATTTAGAAGACTCACCATGTCTTTTAAATGAATCATCCAATTGTATAATTACTTCACATTGTTTCATGCAGTTTCATTACTTTAACAAAAAACTCAGAAATCAGTTTGTTACATTTTATTTAATGGACCTAGGTTCTTGTGACGAAGGTCATCAGAATAATGGGTCCAAATCCTAGCTGCAATTTGAAATAGTCAAGCAAAAGCAATAGTATAAGTAGACAATTTCATGCCCTTTTCAATTTTTTGTCAACTCCATGAGATACTGATTTCAAGGAACAGAGAACAAGAGAAGTAAATCAATGTGCATGATTTCTTTGTCTAAAAAACCCTGCTATTTTTCCCAACAGCCAAACATAAAAAAATTCTGAATTCAGATAAAGGAGCAAAATTTCTCAATGCAGGGATGAGAAATTTTGCTCCTTTATCTGAATTCAGAATTTTTTTATGTTTGGCTGTTGGGAAAAATAGCAGGGTTTTTTAGACAAAGAAATCATGCACATTGATTTACTTCTCTTGTTCTCTGTTCCTTGAAATCAGTATCTCATGGAGTTGACAAAAAATTGAAATGCCATCATATCAACATACATGTACCTCCTGAAATTTGGAATCTAGTTTCAGACCCTTTTGTCAGCACTGACTCTCATTCCTGACATTTGGAAAACTGTTCATAAGATTTTCTGTGACTTAAAATGAATAAGTAACCTTTAAATTCACATTTGAATAAATAGACTTCTTGAATGTCAACACATAAACAAGTATAATGACTTTAATACTGGACCAAAATGAAACAGTCTCAGTTCTTCAGAAGCTTAATTGCTAATAATTATTATATGATTCATTCAATAAGTAATCTAACTGACTAGCTCAAGTGAGAGTTACACTGTTACATTTTTTTTGTGTTGCACCACCTGGAAATGAAACCTCATTTCTTGGTAGGATATTTCAAACAAACTATGACATTAAAACACAAATAAGATTATGTGGTGACATTCTACATTGTCTAAATGAACAGTCACAGCCACGTTGACATGTATACATCTCATTGTTGCAATCAAGTGAATGATTTAAACAGTTGGAGTTGGGGTCATTTTCAATGTAAGCGTAATTTTCAAATTAGCAGAATGGCAGACTTTCCTGAAACCTACACTTTCAGTAATCTCAAATCTTCTAGATTTTAAATAAACGAAAACACCAATATGCTCCTTTCATTGCTTCTTTATTGATTGAAAGGTCACAGATATGTTGACATGTATACATCTCATCATTGCCATCAAGTGAATAATTCTAAAAGTTGGGGTTGGGGTCAACTTCAATGTTTAGAATTAGCAGAATGGCAAACTTTTTTCGTGATTGCCAACTCCATAAGTCCTGATCTAAGTAGTTGTCATTCATAGTATGATGTTTTATCAAAAGGGTTTTTTTTTTTGCTGAGTTCTTATCTCATGGCATTTTCAGTATGGTGGAAAACAAAATGTAAAGTAGATGCAGATTAAACATATCATCAAATCTTTTGATTTGAGTAGTTTAAGTGAAATTTAATGCAGTGTTCATAACATTATTTTTGTTTGAACAGATTTTTCAAAGACCCAAAGATACCATAACTTGTTGGGAATCAAATTACTTGTGGATGTGTTTTACTTCTACATGTAAGACAACAAGAGCTACTTAACACCCAGTTCAGACTTGCGCTGCAGATTCGCGCCGAACCAAATAGAGTGACTCTAGATTTCGGTTTCAGACAGAAGAACTTAAATTAACATAAACTTGCTGAACCCTTGATGCTCCAGAGTCGTTCCGACCGACTGCAACAGTCGATCTTTCAAATTAAGTGCGTCTCATCGCTTCAAACTGTTTCAGACGTCAACATTTTCATGAGATTAATACAATAATTTGGTTCGTCTGAAATGGCTGTAAGAATCTTCCATGACATTATTGTCCTGTGGCAGTAAACATATATTATAAAATAAGGAAATGAGCTCTCCTCAACTCTCATCAATTATTAACTGTGCAAGTTATCAATGTACAAAAGTCATGACTGGCATAATATAAACTGGACTTGGATTCTTGATGGTCATCGGAATAACAGGTCCAAATGTTGACTTCAAAAAAGTCAATATTATTAAAGAGATAGGCCTATTAGGTGTATGTGGTGTATTGATGGTCATGAGAATAATTGGCCTGACTTCTAAGTGAAAATTGTCAGCCTCATACAGAACTAAGATAAGATATAAGGAGTGGTCAGTCTCTGGACTTGGATTCTTGTGATGATGGTCATGAGAATAGTGGGTCTGGCTTCTGACTTAGGGTAGTCAAAAACAAAAAGGAAATATTGGAGGTAGTCAGTACCTAGACTTGTGTTCTTGTGGTGATGGTCACGAGAATAGTGGGTCTGACTTCTGACTACAAGTAGTCAACACCATCAAGCAAATATTGGAGGTAGTCAGTACCTAGACTTGGATTCTTGTGGTGATGGTCATGAGAATAGTGGGTCTGACTTCTGACTAAAAGTAGTCAACAGCAAAAAGGAAATATTGCAGGTAGTCAGTAACTGGACATAAATTCTTGTGGTGATGGTCATGAGAATAGTGTGTCCCAATCCTGACCGCCAGTGGTCATTGTAAAAAAGGAGATTTATTATAAGCAGTCAGTAACTGGACTTGGAATCTTGTGGTGATGGTCATTAGATAAATGGGTTCGAATCCTGACTGCAGATAGTCAACATGAAAAAGGAGATCATTATGAACAGTGGTCAGCCATACTGGGCTTGGATTCTTATCAGATCCTGACTGCTGTAAGTTGCCTGTGTCTAAGACACCTCGGCACAGTAGCATTGATCAATATTCATCATCTCTTCTCTCTATTCAGATGCACAGATGAAAATATCTTTTAAAATTGATGCATGTCTGTACTAATGACTAAATTCCATATTTTTCACTCAAAAATGGATTGTTACTGAGAAGGCTCATACACACTTTAAAAATAGCTTGTTTGTTACAAAGGGCCATGTCATTGAAGAGGAACGACAAAACAAACAGTACACCTATTTGTTTTTCTTAATGTCCAAAATGGAATACATAACTAAGTTATCAAATTTAATTTTTCACTGTACTGTACATGCCATGAGATTTTCTTGCAGTTATTAATAAATGTAGGCCTATTTTACAAGTTCATTTCCAAAGCCAAGACAAATCCAGTCTAACACAAACTGGTTTCTGAATTTTCATTTTGAGGATATTACACTGTGTCCCATTACAGTCTCCAAGTACAAATAGTTCAGACAGAAATGTTTCCTTATAATTACTTTCTAAATACAGAATATTCTGTCTTTAGTTTCTTTGGTTTTGGAAATGGATATTCTTACATTCTGTGTGGTTAACTTTCTGCATGTCCTGATAAGACTGTAAGAGACAGAAAATGAAAGGTTACTAACTATGTAAGCACCTAGTAAAGAGTATTTATATAATTCCATAAACAAAAATAAGATGACGCATGTTAAGTTGATTTTGACAAGATGATGATTGTTTTTCGTGGACTGTAGTAGTTAGCCTGCAGTAGATCCTAAAATACCTTTTAGTGCTATCCTGGTCACATGCTGCTTTAGGGACTTTGTAAGGGTAGCGGGTAGCAGGAGCTACTTCAGGATCTGACAAACCTGCCCACGCGATGTTACAGGTCCACTTTCCCTCAGTGGTTGTACCTGGTTGGGCCCTACCCGGGGTTAAGGGTCATTCGTGGTAACTGAGCAGTGAAAAATTCTGGCTACTTGGAGTATAGAGTCGCCATTAAGTATTGTTCAAATGGCCAATGACATTTACAACAGTAAGTGTAGAGATATGCAGGGACATGAAGAACTAGAACAAACGCAAACTGCCATCTGTGTCAACTTTAAGTGAGATAGCCAACATTGCCTTCAAAAAAATAAGATTGTCAAACCCAGAAAAGACATGCCAACCGTGTTACAGTATTGAGGTCATACCTGTGCAGGAGTTGCAATGAAAAAAGCTTAAACAATTGGATGTACATTGATAACAGCAGATTGATGACATCAAGATCCTTACAGCCTGTTTGTCAGTCCAGCCCTGACCTCAATGCACAGACTTACGGAGTATAACCAGAAGAGACCTTTAAGAATATCAGACTACAGTTGGATGATTTAATGGAATGGGATCACATCAACAGAACTGTTGTGAATAACCACTGGAGACCTGTATGAATGTAAGACTGCAAGGAGATTCTATTCAAGCAATGGAATCATGTTCAACATCAACAGAACTTATCATTAACCACAGGAGATCATTCAACTCTAAGACTGAGAGTAGATTCAATTCAAGGAGCTGTCACTACAAAACGCTTTAACCAACCAATGGAGGATGTATGTATCCATTGTTAATAGCGGATTGATGACATCAAGATATTTACAAACTTTTGCCATTCTTTTCCTGCCCTCCATGAGATCCTTCAAAATTTAAGATTGCGAGTATATTCTATTTAAGGAATAGAATTACATTCAACTTCAACAGAACTGTTGTCAGTAACCACCGGAGACCTCTAAGAAAGTGTGACTGCAATTTGATGTCAAGGAAGGAAATGATGGTGAATAGCATCAACAGCTCTATGACGACATCAGACCCTTCAAAATGAGTCTGTGGTGTGATTATATCATGGAATGGAATCACATTTCAACAGAACTGATGGTGTCAAGACTTTTACAAATGTTTTGCCAGAACTGTTATAAATATGGTGAAATGGTGACAACGGAATGCTCAACATCACATCCATGACAGCAATTCATTCCATCCGTCCATCCATTCCAATGAAATTTTGTAATATCAATTGTTGCATATGACTAGGATAGCTCCTGAAGTTTATATAAAGATGTACAATACCTTTAAACTCTTTAATAATTGTAATATTTGAAAAGTTGTGTTATATGTTTTAAAATTTCATTTCAAGGGGAAAGTACAAAATAAAGACATCAGTATTTAAAGTCTACAAAATGAAGACCTTATTTTAAAATTTCCCAAATTCATAGTCATCGTAAGAATTGGATGTATTTTCCAAAGGACTACACGTTTACAATTTGAATTTTCCCATCGATAACACCACTTAAGGGTTTTTAAACCCAAAATCTATCGTACATTCCCTTTAAATGAACATTTTAAATAACAAGGACCCTTTGATGTTCTCATCAGGATTCACAGGTATAGACTGAATAATGTTATTTGACAAGGTAATGTCTTTCAAAACTTGTGTGTTTTCCTATGAAAATTACATAACTCCTAATTAAGTAACTCCATATTCTACTTTCGTGAAAAAAATTCTTCATAAAATGAGTTAAATTCATTCAATCCATCCTGATGTTCATTTCCTTCTTAAAACAGAAAGCAAAAAGTAAAAAAAACTGCATCTTGAAACAAGTTTTACTTTAAGAAAACATAGTGCTTTCATTTATTTTATTTATTTACTTATTTCAAACATCATCCAACAGCGCAAGTGCCAAATGCGGATGGATAAAATAGTTAATTTACATCAAAACATTCAGAACACATGCAAAACAAAAACAAATATTAAAAAAATACAATTAAAGAAACAAGCACACTCTGGGCCTGACTTTCTAATTGACATTTAGTTTCAAGATAACCTTAATAACCATGTAACTCATACATTATTTTCAAACACTTACTTTCCTCCACGCCTTTCACCTCAAAATAACCCAGTTTGATAATCCACTTGAATTGACAAGGATTGGATTTCAAACCCTTTCTTGACGGTCTTGATTTTTCTCTCCTTTCTTCAACTGTAACTTTTCATTTTCAAAGACCCTTTATTAATTGTGTATACCAGTTAGGACATAGAGTTTTAAGCCAGTTATTGCCGGGATTCTTTCTTCTTCTTCTTTTTTTTTTTGGGGGGGGGAGGTTGTCCTGTCCCCCTGGTGGAACTCTTATGGCTTTTTTTTTTCTTCAAACAAGAACCAAAATGCATGCATAGATAGACGCCCCCCATAGATAGACATTTTTATGGTCCTTATTTTCTGAATTGCACCTCAACAGTATAACAACAATTCAAGATCTTAATCATCATCATGTCCAACAAGTACAACTTGAATAAAAACTTGATTATTTATGATTATGAAGTATAGTTGTTGTTATCCATTCACACCTCATTTTGAAATACTGAATGGTTTTAACCAGTTGCCGCCGAGATTCTTTTTTTGTTTTTGCCCGTCCCCCTGGCGGGTTCTTTTGGCGGAATTGCCCAAAATGTTTTTCTTTGAGGGTTCCGCTGGCACAAAGAAACCCTGACTTGACATGCCAAGAGAAGATAGATTCTCTTTGTTGGATCCTCCGTTTTGTTGCTCGACCGAGAAAACATCAAATTCATGCAGCTTGAATTGCAAAACACAGGCCATTAACTGCGATATAGGAGTGGCACTAAACGCGGAACCATGGCTCGATTGCTGACCCACTCTGACTTACCTCCATTCAGCCAAAATATAATGAATGAACAATGGTGGAAGCCTCTCGATGCCTCGTAATCCCCTTCTTGGAACAAAAGGACAAAAGGATTACACAAAAATCACCTCTGAATGGCCACAAAATGTGAGAAAATCAACACCTTTTTTGGGTGAAATGAAGCGTTAGACGGCGTGTGTATGGTCTGCGCACGCTCCAAAGTTCAATCACCAGGTGACCTTTCCTCCATTGATCCAAAACTACACAAAGGCGTCGCAAGACGACCTCCATTTCCAGGCAGGGGAAAAGTTTGCGTGGATTCACTTATCCAGTTTCAACTGGTCAAGTAAAGTCATAAAGAGCATAAACCTATTTAATAACAACAATGAAGCTTTGGACTTAAGATATTTTCACAAAATAAAAATTAATCTAAGTTGAGCACATTTACTATCCAGGTAGTGCCATCCATCCTTAATTCCAGTCCACTATCTTCTGGTATCTAAGATGTAGCTTTAGAAGATCTCAACCATACTAAACTGCCTCAACTGGGTCAATGATTAGAATCATATTGTCCATGTATGCTTAAAAATGTTAGTATATATATGTTCTTAAGAAAATGTTTTTAAATCGTAAATGTTGTCAATCGTAACGGATTCGATTCGGCCAAGACAGGGTACAGGATTTTGATTCAAACTAAACCAAGATGTAATCTGTACACTAAATGAAGTTGACTTCAACCATGTCTGATTAAGACAACAACTTGATAAGAATGATAATGTAAATGTCAAAGACAATTCATTTTGATCCAAAGGAAAAAGTGAAACCCCTGTTTTCACGAACTGCAGTGCAAAACTGACTATTTGCAAACAAGTTGATTGCTCAACCATATCAACAGCAGTAATTGCTCAACTTGCTCTGAGAAACTTGTAAATGCTCAAAAATGAGTAAAGGTGGAAAACTAAATTGTGAAACAAAAAAGAAATGCAAATTCATCCTGTACCCTGTCTTTCAATTATTCATCAACCTGAAATCTAATACTTTTGATATAATTTTGTTTGCAGTGAGCTTTTGATGCCAGGAGATGAATCAGTTGTGGATGAAACAATTCATGCTCATTGACGTCTCATCGGGATCTTGAGTGAGATCTGCAACAGCCTCCTCTAGTCTACACTAAATCACAACAAGACAATGGGAACTTGATGCAGAATGGTAGTAAAGAAATAGCAAATCCATGTCAATGGGAGGACACTTTGAACTTGTTGCACATCTAAACTTGAAATACTTTCATTTTCAGCTGTGTGTAATGGCATTGTTATGAGTTAATCACCATGTAGTGAAACTTGTAGACTACAAGGCTTGGAATCAATGCTATGCACATGTAGTGTTTTCCATCATTAAATTGTGATTACCAATCTTAAAAGTTTCCACACTTTGAACTCAATAGTTTGTATGCTCTCATTGACATGGATTTGCTTGGTTCTGATTGGAATAGTTAAATGTTACATTCATAAAACCAGGCACTTGGTAGAAAAGGCCTTTGGGTAAATTGTAATGGTTTGCCTAACCCCAGATACACTTTTGTAAATATTCATGTGAGTTCGTTTGCTGAGAATCGAAAAGAAGATAATCTTTTTCGAAAACTTAACTGAACATTTGGTTCCATCATCTTATAAACAAACTGCAACAGCCTCGAGTGACAAATGCTAAAAAATCTTGTAATTTCTGTTCTGGCCAAAGAGAAATTATATATACAGAAAGGTTTTCCTTAGTGGGATTGTGATTAGCAGGGAGAAGGGCATTTTAACAACCACAGTAATTTGTCTTCTTTTTAAATTGATCATTAGATGTGAACAAGAAACTCATTTGGATAACTTTTCTCCATGTGCCTGGTTTTAAAGCCAAAGTACAGCATCCTTTTTAAAAATAGATATTGAAATCTTTACTAAATCAGTAATTGAAGACTTTCTTGAGGAAACACAGCTGTGTGACGATCAGTAAAGTTGAATTTCAAGGGTAGGAATAACCCTTTACCAATTGCAAGCCAGTCTTAATGATGGATCAAAGTTGTATATCCATGCTGTCTTATAATTCCGACTAAATGGTTGGAATTAACTTTCCCTTACATCAAAGCAGCAGCTCTGAGTGTTTAAATGAACTTCAAAACCAATTTCTCTGTACCAGGTGAATGCAGAATGTCTGACCATGTAAGTTTTGTTACCTAATGTTTTGAATATTAAATACCAAAAGGTTTTTTTGTTTTTCAAAGTAAGGATGCTGTGCTTTGGCTTTGGTAAACCTTTTATGATGAGTATTTTGTGATTGATGCTTTAATTATCATGTTAAATGATTATTAGTTTACTTGATTGAATATTGAACAGAATTGGATTGAGTTATAGATTATGTCATTTATTGTTGATATGGAAATGTACACTGGCACATCATATATATACTTAATTTTCTAACTGTATCTATTCTGGTAAACTTTGACATATGTAAAGATGCCGTCTAGCATAGCAACAACTCAATGAGTTTTTAGACACCCTGGATGACAATCAGATGATTGCAGTTGTGAATGAATCCCAAGTGTTATGCCAAACTGCCAGCAGAGCAAAACACTGCAGGAACCACAATAGCATAACAGCTTATGTGTATGGAATGAGTAAGGTACAACAGTTTGTACGTGCATCCAATGTAGAGCACCACATCAGCCTAGTGGTTAAAACAGAAGCACTTCAAACAATGTGTACCGACGGAGCACTACAGGTGTGCTAAGTATATGACCTAAGGTCATAGTGTATTACAAGACTGGACCATTGAGCCAGAATCAAGCCTTAACCAGGACATGTGCTTAGCTAATTGCCTACAAACAGCTATCATAAAGCACTGCAAGCAATTACTCTATATCCTAAGGAGTGAAGGAGTTATTCTCAAGATGCATCTAATTCAAATGTTAAGATGCTATTGAATCAACATTACTAAGATTTAATTGCAAGTCTCCGTTGACTGCAATATGCTCCAAAATCAAACACAATCCCCTTTTGTTTCGTATCAAGCCATTCAGCTAAATGAGCTGAGAATTATAACCTCAAGGTACACACACTGACAATTATCACTTTGATCAATTCTTAGGAAAACAACTTAATACAAAAATGTTGAATGAAAAATGTGTTTACAAAACACTGCTTATAAAAACAGTGTTTTCAAAACAGACTGGGAGATCAGTAGATTGCACTTACATGTAGACTTGAATATATTTGGAGTATATTAAAAAAAATTTTAAATCACTTGTCGGTCATAAAATCATTGAAGAACCAGTGGTGGTGTGTGTACCTTTAGTAATGTGCATTATGATGTGCCAGTGTACATTGTGTTTTTGAAATAATAAAACGAGTCTATTGTTGTGTTTATTTTGTTGTCTGTTATGTGTTGGGAAGCATCTGCTTTCTATTTGAATCTTGTTGCAGCACAGACCTTTATCACGCAGAAGCCATCTTGTTTTCATTAATATTTTTTGTATTACAAATACAGTTGAACAAACCAAGGCTGGGAAAAAAAGTCTAGCCATTTTTAACTATGTAGGTTGATCTGTCATGAAGGAACATACAATAGCGTTGAAATATTACTTTTGCTGTTGCAGTGATATTGCTATCAAAACTCTGTGGCCAATCAAAATTATGAGCCATTTCTAATCACATACGTGATGGGTAGAGCAGTATTGCCAGTGGCATTTATAGACTGCTCTTGCTGTCAATAGTGTCAAGTTGTTGACTCAAATTGAACAGTAATCTGTTTGTACAAACATGATGAAAGAATGCTACATCAGATCACCTGAACAAGGTACAGAAAGTTCAATATCATAAAGAAGATTTTTTTTCTTGTTAAGGGCAAAGCAACAACAATAAGATAGTTGTTTTTAAACGAAGGCATCATTGAACCTTTCAATCTGTGTATACACAGACAATGAAACAATGCCAAATCAAGTCACCTGAGCAATGACCTGACAGTTCAACATCAGATCATTAATGAGGCAATTAAAGTTCAATCTAACGTCAATCAGACAGGTGTTTCAGTCACAAGGCATCATCGTTGTACTTTGTATGTACACACCGCCAAATCAGATCACCTGAGCAAGAAACAGTAAAAACTAAAATATCACATTATCATGTGATTAAAAAAAAATAATAAAAATCGGTTGCTTTGCCCAAGATGGCGTGATAAAGGTCTGAAACACTTCTGATAATGTGGATGGTGAGTGAAAGGGAAGGTACACTACAAACAATTAGATTTCAAATGATCAAAGTAATATCCAAAAATGTCACAAGGTTCAATTACCTCAATTTGATGCAAAGATTTATCTGGTAAAATTGCGAAAATGTTTTTGAACTGCATCTCTTTAAAACACCTGGAAACAATGGTGTGCATTTTGCTCGCAAGATTTTTTTCATTTCAAGGAGACTTATGTTTGCTTTTTAAAACTTAAAAAAAAAACTTGTCAAAAACAAATCTTTTTTTACACATCAAAACTTGTGTAAAACTTCCCCCAAAAATTCTACGAAATGTTATAATTCAACTGCAATTCATTGTTGCACATGTCTTTTTTACACACAAAACAGTGTTTTTATCTCAGAAAAAAGATAAACAGCTAAAACATTACATTTTCAACCCAACTTTTTACGCTAAAAAGAGCTGAAAGCTAGGATGGTCATAACAATCCTTTCAAATTGTGGTAGTATTTGATAGATACAAACTTAAGCTCCTTGGAAAAACAAATGTACCTTCCCTTTAAGTCCACATATAAAATAGTGCTGCAACTTGTATTGAAATAGAAAGCAGATGCATTATGGGGGGCCTAGGGACTTTGATATATGGGGAGGGTAGGGACATATAGATAGAGGGCAGTACAAACTTAGAGGGCGGTAGAGTCTGACATAAAGACAAAGTACACACAAGTGTTCATAGCCATGTTTTTTATTCATATCTATTGGTGGGCAATGCCATCTATTCATATTTAAATTTGACCTTGAACTTGAAACAAACAAAAGAAAAGCACCCCGGCGCATGCAAGCCCCCCCTGGTGCTCGCACAAGTGTTCCCCGCCCACAGGTGCCAACAGACCTGTCAGTGAGCGCCCTCTATCAACATCATTCAGTGAGAGACTAAGTCCAATGTGTTCAGTTGTCCCCAATATTGTTAGTCTGTGTGGCCAAAGCGCCCTCTGTTGACCATAACAAGGGAAGGATCTAATGAACTCTAACAATCAGTTGACTTGGACACAAGAGTCAGATGTATCTATCCACCACTGCTGGCATTGCTCTTGGAAATAGCGCCCTCAATGTCTACTCTGAACTTTGTTATTAATTTTGTGTTGCCTTATTGCATCCTTGTTTTTGATCCTATCAAATGAAATATCAAACAAATGCACAGTTTTTGCCAGTTTTCTTTAATAGTTTGCCATGTTTAGATTAAGGTCACTTTTCCTTTCAGCTGCACTGATCATTTTTGCTAACTTCACAAAGAAGACCCTACTAAATCTCTGTCATTTTCTTAGTGTGTTCCTTAGCTTGTTTTTGATCTATGTACACTTGTTACCTATGTTATAACAAGAAGTCCAGGTTGTAGTCATACGTTTTTAATGTTGGTGTTTAAATGATTTTTTTACTCAAAAAAAAATCATTAAATAATTGGGTTGATTGTCAAGTATCTAATGCATTTAAACTTCACGAGCACAAACAGTGAATTGATTCTAATCTGTGTATACAAAATGATGAGATGACTCTGTTAAAAGTACCATTTCATTTGAAGTGTTTAGTGATTTTTTTTTTATGTTTCCTTGGAAGAGGAAATTTGAGCACATTGGCCCCGATTCTAAGTATTAAATGACTAGAGATGGATATGACCCACAAATTTCAAGTGTATCAAAATCCAGCACAGTTTGAAAAGTAAGCTAAATGTACTTTATAATTTAATTTGTATTGCTTTTGAAAACTCTAGCTATTATGACGAGTAGTATCTAATGCTTTTAAAATATTAGAAAGTGGAGAGTCTAATTGAATTGGTTGCCATTTCTACTTGAAGTTAGAATTTTTTGTTAAAGATTTAAACCACAACAGTTTTCTGCATCCTACTTTTGAGCTAATTTGTATAGAATAGAAGGTTCTGATGTCCAAATGAATTTAATTTGATTTATTTGATGTTTCTAATGGTGGCACATTTTATTCTATTTCACTATTTCAAAAAGGTTACTTTTAGTTTTTGTTCAACGTTTAGACTTAAGTGGCATTTGTTTGATTAATTTTCAACTTGTAACTTCCGTAAGAGTTTTCTTTTTTCCACACAGTTTCCAGGATGCCAAACTCTCCTGCTACTCAAAACAGTGCAAGGCACTCATATCATTATGAATCCAAAGTACTTCACTTAACAAGTCAAGACATGACATGTTTCCCAAATGATCATTTTCAGTAAGTGTAAGCTTCCATAACTTCACTAATTCTACTTCATTTCAAACTGACTATAAAGAGTTTTTTTGCTTAGGTTTGGAAATGAGTTCAAATTTAACTTAGCTAAGTTCCAACTACATAGACGTATGTTTTTAGTAAAGATATTTCCTTCTTCAATTTTTGAGACATTGTCTTGTACTTTTATAAAATTTAGTGAGAAAATTTGTATTTTTGCTTGATCTAAGTCTAGACTAAATTTGGTCATGACAATTTGATTTGTGCATCTTGATCATCTAATGATGTAATGACACATTCCTTGTAGATGTGTTTATTGGGTTTTAGTTGTTTCTTTGGTTTCCTTACACTGTTTTGAGTAGCATATTTTCTCTGTACTATGGCCCTAGGGTGTCTGTTTGTTAACACCATACTCGGTTTGTGGCTCAATTTTTGACAATGTGGTGGCAATTTAATGACGGATCCATGGGAGATCCCCACTTTTTGATTTGGACCTCCCTTTTTATTCGCCTACGTTTTGCCGGAAAGCCCTGTCATGTCTTAATTCTTCTTTTCCTATATTACAATTGTCTTTCGTACTTAAGTACTATTGTACTTTGGTACTTTTTTTTTTGGGGGGGGGAGGGCATGATATACAAACTATGTCACACATTCCTACAATTGATCTCTTGAAGCTTTAAAGGTTATTCAGAGGTGCCCCTACCTGAAGCACTTTGAGCGTTATTTTCCAAGTCGCGCTTGATGCTTTCCTTATTGATTTGACTACAGCGTAACCAATGGTTTCATTGGTCTTGTGTAGTATTTGCTTAGGCTATTTGGCTTATCTCAACGCATTTTCAGCGTTGTGATGACTACTAAATCTAAACGATCTAAAGGCATTTGAGACACATGCTACAAAACAGGTGTCTTTCTGAACGGTGCATTTAAACGTTTCTGAAACATCATGATGACTACAAAAACTAGTAATTTTCAGTATCATTTGGTGAAAATATCATTTTGCTTTTTCCTTATGTTCAATTATTGTGAACTTCTGATACTCTGAATTTGTATCTCACCGATCTAAATGCATTTAAGACACAATCCTATGTGTGACCAACCCTAAGCCCGCCCTCCCCCCCCCCCCCACTTCATGACAGGACCTCCGGCCAATTTCACCTCCTCTCTTTTCCAGACCCTGGATCCGCCCCTTTTCAGTCTGCCCCTCAGTATCAAGGGAAACTGAGGTGCCTTTTATCGACACAGGGTTTGCCAGTCCTGCCTCTATTTTGTCCATGGTAAGTTTAATTGAAGTTGTTACAAATTTGTGTACTGCACACTTTACTATACATCCTCATGTATAACATATACCATGCACCTTTTACAGCTCACATGTAAATCTATAATAAGCAGGCCCTGGGAAATATTGATTGATGGTTTTTACCACCTCTTCTACTAGCAAACTTGCTCTAAATCACAACCTACACAGCTATTTATAGTTCCTGTTTTCTTGCCTAATTGTAAATTAGTCCTTGATTTGTTAAAGGAATCTAGCTGCATAGTTTGGTCATTTAGTTTGCATCAGAATCTACTGTGCTTCCTGTATCAATCAAAAACAGTTTTCTTCTGCACCAATAAAAACAAAAGTGTTATATATTGACTATTGAATATGAACCACTCCTGATTGCTGTTTCACCTTTACTTAAAATTAAACAAGTGAAGAGGTCATTCAAAAATGACTCGAGGATTGTTACATGCAAGACTTTAGCATTAAATGTGTATCTGCTAAGTGAAAATAATGCCTAGACTAAGATGCTCTGAATTCAAAGTTGATGACAACAGTTTTATATTTACTGTTTAAAATAACTACTCCTGATTGCTATTTCAACTTTGTTTGAAGTGAAAAGGTCATTCTAAAAGCTAGAGCTTAATGTTTTGTGCCTTCTTAGTACATTTTTTTCTAAACACATTCAACAACCTTAGTTGAAACTAACAAGGATTGTTACATGCAAGTCTTTATAAATAGCACTAAACTTGTTTACAGATGGTCAATACGTTCATGTTTCTTTACTTCAAATTTGATGAAGTGATTTTATAAACAACATTGTAGACTTTCCCAGGGCCTGCTAGAGTCACAAATGCATACAACTGTTCCTATGAAATTACATTTTGTACATCTTGTACAGACTCTACAATTATGGCCTACTCTTAGTGTAGCTTATAATCTCAGATGTTAGTGTAGCTTAAATTGCCTGATGTGGTAGCTAATACCTGCTGTTGGGGCAGCTTATTTTCATAAACAACCTTACTTTTTAAATGTTATAAGTACTGGGTTTTTGCTGAAAACTCATCATCAATTTTGTCTATCCAGGACTGGGACTACATACTGAGATTGCTATGCTATAAACACAAGCTGCAGCTACTGCTATGCTGATCTATCCCTATACTTCAAAATCTCAAGATGGACCTTCTGCATGTTAACTTCAAGGAGCCAATAATGAGTGTCACTGATGAACTAATGAGAGATATTCACTACCATCCAGTATGGTATCTACACTCCTATGATGATTGTGTACAACTACTGAACTATTCATTGCACCTTCTTTACAAGGTAAACATACCTACTTAGCTTTTTTGCTTAAAAAGACCCTTGACTAAAAATGTCTTGGCTTACACATTATTATTATTCAAAATCACAAGTACCAAGGCCTTATCTTAGAACATGTTGTATGCATGGACAATAATGGACGGGCTGTATACACCACTGCTATAAAACATTAAGTAGTTCAAAGAGTTTGAATCCTATGGGTAATTACATTCAAGTATTTGGCTTAAATTACCAACTGTAAACTTACACTCACAGCAGAGTGTTAGTTCAAAAAATATCCTTACAGTTTCTTTTCATCTCTAGTACTCTTCCAGCTCATCTATAAGATTATTGAACTTGATGCAATTTCATCTTTCTACTGTACTGGTTCAAATCATCCTTCAACATTGTTTGTGTCTGTGTGACTAATCATTCACCTATAATTTGAAGTGGAATACAGGATCCTGTCATCTAGTTCTATATTTAAACTGATTTGTATTTTAATCTTATTTGTGATTTGTTTCCAGTAGAATTGTTTACACTGACACTTTTACAGATTGGTGTCTACATTGATCTGATTCTTATTAAATTTGAATGTATTCCAAGAAAAATATGTGAACCTGTTTTAATTGGTAATAGATCATAAGATTGCATGTGGTTTTCCAATGCATATGGTTTTCTTTTGGGTTTATGATACAAATTTATCTCCTTATTCTCTTTCAACATTTGATGTAATGTTGTCCTACTTAAGTTTCACTACTTGACCAAAAACTAGTGGTGTATACAGCCCTAAAATACATGGAGCTTATCGATAGTCTTCAATCAAACAATATTGACCTATCGCCATTTATTTTATGATAGCCAATAACAGTGCACTAAGCACATTGTATGATCAACCTGATCTACAATACTGGAAAGTGATAACCTATCTCATACATACAAGATGTGTTACAAGTTGTATGCGTTAATTCCATTATTCATGTACATGTTATGTGATGTACAGTATGCCCCATTTAGCACACAGGGACAATGATATGTACTTGTTCTACATGTAGACCATACATGATGCTCGTTCATATTGTTGGTCGCACCACGAACCTTCATATTGCACTCCACAGCCAAAATTCAATGTTTGGAGAAAATTGCAGTTGAAGTCAACTATTTTCCAAGCTGCTGTTTAGGAGATTGCTTTTTCATATTTTTTCAGGTTTTTTTAATACCAAAATAAAGCTGACTTCTTTATTCAATACAAAACTGTCAAAGTTTTTTAATCATGCACAAATTTTGATGAGTTATTAATTCCTTAACACATAATCACTTTGTCAAAAAAAAAGAGAACTGCACGTGGAGTGCTGTTGAGAAACCAATGAATGTTGAGATACTTTGCTTTATGAAAAACATAGATCAACAATACGTCACTTTGTGAAACTAAAAAAAATCAAACTGTGCATGATTGGCACCATGCCAATGCTATGTATTTGGTGATAAGTCTTCTTGCTAATCAGTGTAGTAACGAAACTATTGTGTGTTAGGTCCTGAAACTTGCTGAAAAAGTTAGCAGTAATGAGTATATCAATATTTGTTGAAAATCGGAGATGCAAAATTTTGTGAAGTTTGACCGATACGATGGTTCGTGGAGAAACCGACATTTCGCAGTATTTCTTTATATTATTCAATGTATGTAATCCAAAACACACATGACTAACTTTCCTACTACTTTACTAACAGCACATGCAGACAATACATGATGAAACGCATACATATCCAGTATGTGTTTCTTTATTCAAGTATATTTGACCAACACTTTCTCTGATGAACAAGTACATCAAAATCCAACTGTACATGCATTGTGTAACTTGCATCTACTTCCTGAGAGTGCTTGTTTTAACTTGCTATCACTTATTTGTCTGAGATATGGCTAAGTAGCTAATGGCGATAGGTCAATTTTAATTACCTCGTTCCCATGTTAATCCATCTCACAGTATCTCACTGTGGCATGGAACTAATGAAATGTCCAAGAACATTGGGAGTAATGATTGTTTTTGCTAAACAACCAAAATAAGGGCAGATGGTTCATTCATTTGTCTGAGTGGTGAGGGCACTGAGAGGATGTATGTTTAGAACAAAACTAGTTTGCCCAAGTAATTGCGACTAGCTATACTGAGTGCCACCGTGTATCATGTACATCCGTTTGCCCAAAACAGGGGTAATTATGAGTGTACATATTTTGTTTTCATTCTCAGTAGGGGCAAGTGATAGAGTCTGTAAATCACCTTGCCCATAGGGGCCACCCGTGATTTCAGTGTGTAAATCAACTGAGGTTTGCTCAGTGGGGCCAAAGGGCAGTATAAGTGGGGATATATCACTTCACCTATATAGGGGTCTTGTTGGTTGGTTCGTAGTGGGCAAACTAAATCACATTACCTAACAGGCTTAGTGGCAACTTTAATTTGTAGTGTGTACATCAATTGTAGATTTGGGACTAATTGGTGGGAACGAGGCTGGGCAATACCAAGCAAGGTTGAATAAGACAATGTCCTGAAAGTTCTTCACGTTATCTCAAGTGCTATTAGGTATACAGTCATCTACATTCTACTTCATCACCACATAGCACTTCGGCCTTAGATGAGATTGCACTTTAGTCCTTCAGTGCTAGTGGTTACTCGATAGAATCAAAATTAAACTTCAATTTTGTTTTGTTTAATTAGGAAACTGTCCATTACTGGCCATTGTGATAACTAATTAAGTAGCACAATGTTTTCTGATATTGATTTATATTCTAGGGACTTGGTTCCCAGACACTGGTTGTGATCAGCTCATCCTGGGTTTTGATTATTCAGGACATCACATTACCAACTGCTTCTACAATGTAAGTGCTGACTGGAAGGCAACAGCTTACATGTAAGTGCTACTGAGACAGTTGGGAGATTTCTATATGAGCTCTAGATCCGAGAGTGAAGTCACTTTGAACATCTCGTCATGATGGAGGTAGGTGGATTCGTGAGACTTCACCTTTTTCCCTTCATACTCAAGGGTTACCTCATCTTGAGCTTAACAGATTACTGCATTACCTATATCATGGAAAGGCTGGCTAATTCTCATTCTAAGTAAATGTGAAGAACTCTCAGGACTATAATTCTACCAGGTACAACCCTACTATCAGTTTAAGCACTGACCAGGCTTGGCTTGGGATAATGCAAAAACGGTAAATATTACCAACAATGTCGGTAATAAAGACTGTTTCTAAATAATTTGAGTAAGATGATTCAACTACTTCATTAATTGCTTTCTGCAATCAGATAATGAATGTATACTATATCTTTGATCTTTTGGTTAATTAAGAATTTCAACTCATCGTTTGGTTTTTAGGTTCTGACAAGTTAAGTTTCTTCAAAACCTTCACTGGTTGATAAAGCGATAAAAAGCTTACCCCCAAAGAACGTGTTGTATTTTTTGGTTCTAACTTGTAAACACTGTACTTAAACATGGATCACCTGTGAATACCCCAAGCCTGAATAAATTGTTTAAGGTTGCCTAGATCTAGCAAAGTTCAATCAAGGCATTGACCATTCAAATAAGGAAACCTCTATATGAGGATTTTCTGTTACACTTTAAGGATGTCAAAGTGTCTTCACATGTACAATCATGTACAGGTTTACTGGATGTCAAGATGTTGACACTTAATCCTTTTTGACATAAAGGCTCATAATACATTGCTTCCTTCCTTTGCTGAAGTTTGATTTTCGATTCTGTTGGTGTCATAGTTTTCTTATTAGGTCTGATAGTAGCTGTAGTAGATTTAGCCCCTCTCTACCCAGGATATGAGTATCATTGAGGGTAGTGCCTGCATGACTAAAGTCTGCTACTGTAGTGTATCTATATCCACTAAGGGGCATCTAGGTGGACTGTGCCTGCATTATTTTGTAGCCCACAAAAGTGCGAACATCTGATGGGTCTTTGCCTGCCTGATGAGAGGCTTCACTTAACCCATGTAGGGTATTTCAGTAATGCCCCTACGTGTATCATCAGCAAAGATTTGAACTGGCTACTATTACTGTGTGGCGTGTTGATTTTTAGCAACAGTCTTATCTCAATCACACACACACACAAGAAAAAGAATAGGGCACTCATCTTAATTATAGACTGGTGTCTCTATTAGTGGTCATTGTAATGACTGAGTTCTGGGAATTTTACAGCAACTGTCATTTTACTTCTTCAGGAAAACTTCCTCAATCCAAGTAAAGATCATTGTTTAGAACTAAAGTAATTTTAGATATTCATTGCAGGCACAGAGTTACATCAAATAGTGTTTCTTATTTCTGTGGCAACACACAAGTCTGAAGGCAATTTATTTGTCTCCATTTAAAACCCCAAGAATTTGGTCAATGCCTTGATTGATATTCAACCCTAACATGCTTGGTATTGCCTTTGATTGAAGACTATCAGTGCATGGCTGAGGATGTATAGTTACAGTACATGAATTCCAACTTCAATTAAAGTTACCATGGACCTATCTGACAGGACTGGGACCCCGTATCTAACACCACAGTTTCTGTCAATACTGAGGGACCCACCACATCGTCCCATTTGCAGCCCTAGTTATAGTATGGTGCTCTACCTTTGCACACCAGGCCATCCCTCTACAGCAGTTTAAAGAGTTTGGCACCCTAATCTTTTCCCAGTGATGGGATCAATTTTCCAGTTTGGCCAGGAACTACCATGATTTTCCAGTTTGGCCGGGAACTACCATGATTTTCCAGTTTGGCCAGGAACCACCATGATTTTCCAGTATGGCCAGGAACTACCATGATTTTCCAGTTTGGCCAGGAACTACCATGATTTTACAGTTTGGCCAGGGACTACCATGATTATACATGTATATGTCCAGCTAAAATCCTCCCCATTATTGGAGACAACATAAGTATTTTTATTGAAAAATACTTTTTTTCTGACTCGTTACATTTCAGCTAAAACATGCTGACATCTTTGAAGTTACAAGTTAAAATGTTAAGCAATAAACCACAAGGCCATTGGAAATGGATCATTATCCACGGTAAGCCATTTTGATTATTCAATCTTTCAAGTCTATGAGAATCACATTGAGGCTCAAGTCTCAAATAGACTGCTGCCTTTCTCAATCTGTGATTATTGTTATGGTGATAACTAAAAAGACAGTTTGGATATTTTTGGCAGTGCAGTGACATGCAGGATGGATTTGAACTCATTTTAAGTTCTCCATATTTGTTTGCTTTTGCCTTCGTAAAGTTTTGAAATAGTGAAATGGATTTTAGAACTACTTGCAGTGCAGTTCTTTCTTCGTTTTTCTTGTATTTTTATTTACAACATCTCGTATCAAGAGTTTGTCTGTTGAAAGTAAGTGGTTTACTTCTTATCAAGATGTTGAGGAGTGTCAAGTTATATTTAAAGATTCTTTGTTAACATCATTTGGACATTGACATTTTCTTCACAGAACCTATGTTTGTCTCTTCAGTAAGAGATAATTTGAACAAACTTGAGTTTGTTGCAAAATATTTAAACATCAGTTCAGATGTAACCCATTTTCACTGGGTAGCGTTTTGCCTCTTAGGTAGGATTTAATTTTTAACAGACTGCAATTTGGCAGAAAGTATGTTCTCCATTTCATAGTATGATTTTTAGCTATAGAGGGCTCATTATTTTGAGCTAGAAGTAGCATTTTTTAAGTGCTATTGGTAAAATGGCAACCTTTTCAATCCTAATTTGAGGATACTTTAGCATCTTGTTTGCTTGCAGTTTTGAACTGGTTTGACTTTTGTTGTACATTTTACTAGAAAGCATTTATTTGGTGTTTTTGTAATTAATCAAGCTTTCTAAATAATTTCTGCTTCATTCACCTATTGTGTATTTACTTGTTAGAGTAAACAATGCTGATTTTATTCTATGGATTTTTAGATTAGGTTTGAAAATTTAACACACTGTTGTAAAGTTGTTTTGTTTTTATAAACATTTTTACTTCACTGTTTTGAAAAGCCATTGTTCACTGTTTGTGCTGATGAATTTGTTTTTCTAATTTGATTTATTTTGTAGAGTTTGTATTAGCTTTCTCAAAGATTAACTATTCCTCTTTTGAGTGTACATTTTTCCTTGAAATTACAAAATTTGATTTTTGGAACACAAAGCAGAGAGGTTTAGACAGTGACCATTAAACAAATGATTGGCTGGCTGAAACATTGTGACCAAAATCTCTCAGTGTGACAAAAATCTCAGAAATACTCCACAAAAATGTACATTTGCAGATATTCCATTCTCATGGATCAAAATACCATGATGCAACTATCATTCCTGAAATGTATAGTTCAGAGGAGACTTGAAGGCATTTCTTCCATGTGCAATCCCTGGAGTGGAAGATGGATACATCCTCCTCTGTGGAAAGAAAACTGGTTATTATAGTTCAAAGGATCCTTACCATGTTGTAGCCAACTGTGGGTCTTTGATTCATCCAGACCGCCAAGGATTGGGAAGGTTGACACATCACAAACAGCCAAACACCTGCAAATGCAGACAGAGAGCAACTCACCAACCAGCCTGTCGACACCTGTGGGCGGGGAACACTTGTGCGAGCACCAGAATGGCTTGCATGCACCGGGGTGCCAAAGAGGGGAGGGGATACATTCATTTGCTGTGGTAAAATACATTGATATGTTTGCATTAATAACAGAATTGTTCACTGGAAAAGATGGGCAATTAAATGTAAAGTTATTGATTTTGAAATGTAAAAGGAAGATCCAGAATTTAGATGTCAGCTTTTAGAGACAATTTGTCCATGCTGCTAAAAAGTCAAAATGTGGTGTACAAGATTGGCCAATGCACTTTAGAAGAGTTTCATTTACAAAAAAATTACAACAAAATGCAACATGAAAGTGTTAAAAATATGAGATTTTGTCTCAATTGAAACATATCAGTTTAGTAACAAAAAGAGGTCTATTTTGGCCCCCTTATACAATGTCAACATATGGCAACTAGATCGGCAAAATTTGAAATTTGTGAAAAATGCTATTTTTTCTTAGATAATGGCTTGCAGGCAAAAGGGTGCCATGAATCCAACTGACAAAATTTAAAAAAAAAAACTATCCGTTAGTAACAGAATTTTAAATTGAAAAAGATGGGCAAAAGAAACATGTGGCAATTACTATTGAATGTAAAAGGAAGATCCAAGGACAGCTTTGAAGACAATTTGTCAGTGCTGCTAAAAAGATACATTAGGTTTTTTTTCCAGTAGAATTTTTATGATCAATTTTGTAAAAGTTCCTTGACATTGTTTTTATAGTTCATCAAGGTAGGGACAACAATAACATCAGCTATTCCAGCCAATGTATTGTAAATGTAAGTTATTTCAGATTGTTTTCACTGTAAATGTTTGACTTATATTAATCTTTTGAGTTCAGAAGTACATTTATGACCAATCTTGTACCCAACTACCAACAGAAATTATAGACGCACCCTCCATTCTATTACTATTTAAATAAACTTATAATGGTTAAGATAGACCAGCCTCTCACAAGTAAGCTACGCTAAATTTTTGATTTCACATGTAACTTGAATAATCCTAGAAGTATAAATTTGTTTATATCAAAAAGCTGAATCCAATGGACTTCTAATCTTTCTTGCTTTTAAGTTGTAGACAGAGCATATGAATACTCCAGCACTGTTACCAAATCATAGATTTTATAAAGTACCTCAAGAACACCTCATGTTCTAATTGGTTCAGATCTTGTCTGACTATGTTGGTTTTGGTTTTCAGTAACTCTATTTTTGAAAGTTCAGATTTCTGTGAGACGGGCCTGTGAGAGCACATTTTTGTATTGGTCCTAGGTTGCATACATGCCAGCATGTGCAATTCTCATGAAAGTTAGTCATAAAGAGCTCGGTGCCAAAAAAGTGCAAGTGTAAGTTTTTTTTGTTTTTTTTTTATGCATGAAAATTACTCATAAGATAGTATAAGGGGTACTGTAGTTTATTCGAGCACCCATATCCAAAAAGATTGGCAAGCACTGTTCGCGCAGGCATGTTGTGAAAGGCTGTTCATAGTGTTATTTAGAATTATAGTACTATTAAAAATACTAACTACCCTCTGTTCATGCATGAATTCCTATGTGCTAACATTGACTTGTAACCACTTACTTTAAAGTCAAATCCAACAAGATTATTTAAACGACTCTTTGCAGTATCCTATCATAGGTCTATCAAGTTACAAACACTAACACTGGTTCAATTCATGCATGCTGCATGAAGTAAGAATTGAGTAGCTTTACTGATAACATTCATATAAATTAAATCTCTTTCAGGAGAAGTGTTGTTTCTAAGAACCAGGGTTGAGATATAATAGAATCTTGACATTTTGAACAGTGTACTCTGTTCATCTTCCTCTGATTAATCATGGTACTTCTTCATGGATATAAAAGTAATTAACATTTTACATGTCAATAAACATTGACTTAACATTACTTGATGTTTTTGTGTGTGTTTAGAAAACACATTTGGTGTGAGAGAGAGTTGACAAAGTGTTTAGAAAGACCATTTTCTCTAATCTCACCTATTGAGTTCACTAGTTTGCTTTTAGTGAGAGTCTATGTATTGACAAATTATTAGGAAAGATTCTGTGTGAGTCCTATCCCACTTAGTGCTCTTGATTGTTTAAGTGAGAACCTATTGACAACCTATTCAGAAGTAACTTTTATGTTTAAGTCCTATACATGTATTTCTTCTTAGTAAACTTGTTGGTTTTAGGGAGATGTATACAAATGTTCACAAACTAGAAATGCTGTTTGTTTTCATTAGCCTATCATCTTAGTACAGTTGGGTTTTTTTTTGGAGTTTGTTGAAAAACATAATTTAAAAATACCATTTCCCTAAGTTCAAGCTATTTTGCTACACTAATCCTGTAGATGTTCATGCATGAACAGATAAATCCCATAATTCTAAATTTTTACTTTAAAGATGCTAGGTCCGATTTTGGCCAATATGACCCCAAAATTTGGATTCCAATTTTGAATAGCTGTTTTTATAGATTCGAGAAAGTTATGAGGTTTTATTAAAGGTATTGCACGATAAAAGGTCGCAAAATGACAAATGGTAGTAAATTCAAACCAAAACATGAATTATTGTTGAGATCCCGACATTAAATCACATCGATCAGCCATGTACAAACATTTGTGCATTATCCAAGGCATTTGCAACAGTTTTTTTTGTTTGTTACAGCATCGTCTGTCAAGAAAATCGTTAAAAAAATTGTTTTCTTTCGGCAAAAATCTGGCCATGCAACTTTAATGCTATGTTTTTACATTAATGTTTATTTAGCTAATGTGTATTAACTGATTGAAGAAAGTGTTCCCCTGACTGTCCTAAGTCTTTTTACTTTTGAACATTGACATTGCTTCATTGATTTTTTAGATACTATTCAAATGTTCTGATCCTTGTAGGTTGATCACATTCTACTGCTAGGTTCCAAAGAGTACAATGTCAATGACATTGTATATGAAGTGTTCATAGAGTCTTCAGGAATTATTTCTCCAATCAAGGCTTTGTGAAGCAGAATTAGGTCTCTCTAATGCTGCATCTCAAAGCCATTAGGTTTATTCATGTCCAAACTGTTCACAGAGTCTTTGCTTGAATCAAACTTGTAGCATGGGTTAATGATGTTTCAGTGTTCAGAAAATCCTTGCAGAGTATATGTCTCCTTAAGCACCATATCTTGCAGCACACATGCAGCGTGGGTCCATGTGATGTCCAATAGGTTCACAGAGTCTGTGGAGAAAGTATGTCTCCTGCTGAAGTATACCATAACAAAAATCATCCTTCCCACTTGAATACTTGATTCTGCAAATAATACATAAGGGAACACAATAACTATTGACTGATTTTACAAGTGGTGTATACTTTGGGAACAATATGCATATATGTTACCTGTAATCTATCTGTATCCAAATTAGAACGAGTGCATTCAAGTCTAGCCTTTATTTTTTGAAGGGTCACTGTCTGTGAGGAAAGGGACAATTTCATTTTGGAAAATCAGACCACATTTCAAAGGGCCGCTAAGAGCAAAGACAGCCATGGTGGCTATGGATTCTATGTCATTTCAGGTGAGTTTGCTTACTGTCACAGACGTAACAACTTTTTTTAAATGACTGGAATCTTTCCAAATAATTGTTGCCTGATGTATCTTTCATCTGTTCCAGATTGTATTTTTGGTACAATGCATTTTTAAGGCATCTGCATAAGACTTTTTCTTTTAAACATGATTGCTTAACTTTTTTTGTGGGCTTTTGGAAATCTGGAATAAATGTAGCTTTGGTTTTTGAGACTGAAGATCAAGTGAAACATGTTTACATAAATCAACAGTTAGGATGGTAATTTTTAAAATTACGATGAATATTGTGATCGAAATTCTATTTCTGGATTTCTCTCTGATTTCAGATTAAGATAAGTCTCATTTGTGATTTTTCTAAAAGATATAAAATTAAGAACCTTCTCTTCACTTTTATTGCACATTTACCTGTTTGAATGTTACATATTTCTTAATTGTGACTGTAATCTTTCCTACCATTATTGACAGGTGCATTTCAATCAAGAGCCCAGGACCTGAAGACATACTTGCAGGGGGTAACACTGTGAAAAGAATCTGAAATTAAAGAAAAGGTGAACAAGTTTTTAATAACATATTTACCAATTGATGTTATGATGATAAGGAAAGGGCTGCAAGCACCAGAACTACTTTTGTTTTTTGTTTTTTTTTATTTTGCTCTTCAAGAATAACATCACACAAACCGATTTTTTGAAATAATTCATTGTCATACTGTCCTGCTTAGATGAAGTACAAAGTTTGTAAAGTCACATGTATGGCACATCATCTTATTTTGAAGAAGTGCATATCGTCAAGTCAGTGTAACAGCATCATATCTCAATTGTGCAATAACAATGTTTCTTGCAAAAACACTCCACAGAAATAGAACATAACTTGGGACCTATCACATATATTGTTAATGCTATTTGAGGAGATATGACATTGTTGCTCAGACATGACTATGTATTCATTTACAGCTTTCACTAAGCATACAAAGCAACCAACCTGAGAATTTCATCAAAATTAGATGGTTACATTTTAGCCGACACCCAATAATGGTCTCCATTTTAAAAAAATGTCTCCCTACACAATCAGTCCAAAGTTACAGTCTACATGTAAACCAACTTGCTGTTTTATAAGATCACATGGTTTTGTGAAAGTTAAAATCCATTGTTTGGTTTTCAATAAACACAATATCCAATCAAGCTGTGAAAATTCAACCTGTAAACTGCTCAAAATCCAACTCACATCTTTTTTTCACCAATGTCTTTAACTCATATAGATACTCATTATTTCCCTTTAAATGTGTTTTTTTTTTTTTTTTTAATGTTTAATTTTAAAATTAGATTGGAGAAACTTTTCGGTCTATCGGTGAAAATTGGCTAAACAACATTGTAGCAGAGTTTTTATTGCTATACCTTCTGAATAGTTCATGTTCACACGATGTACAGCACTGTCTACACTGTACATGTATTACTCAAACTGAACATGTTTGGTGCACAATGAATGTTAAAAATAAGCAGCAACTGGTGCACTTTGTGTAACATTTTGGTTTGCTATAAAATGAAAATTGTTCACTGTTTCAACATTAATGTACAGAATAGCAAGAAGCTCAAACACAGTCAGAGTTGTAGGACTGGAGTCTAGGACTCAGACTCGAGTCATCTGGAGTCCGAGTATACTAAAAGTAGCTCTTTTTTAATATGAAAACTTTTTCTACAATAGTAAGAGATTTAAAATGCTTTCCACTTACCGTTTTTGTGATGGAAGTGTCTGCATGGAGACGGTGAACCACATCAGGGAGGGTTGTTCCAATCAGCCAATGTTAAGATTGTAGACCCTCATGTCAAGTCTAATGAAAGGATTTGAAACAAAAATAAGTTCAAATACATGTTTTAGGCAAAGGACATTATAGCATAGTGGCTACATGTAGGGCTGATCTGTGGCTGTTCTGTCAGTGACTGTTTGTTTTGATTCATACCTATTATACAATAACTTACCAGTGAAATCCTCCTCACATCAGGTCATGTTGGAGACGGAAAAAGCAGCTGCATTACAGTAGTTGAGATCATCTAATGTATGAGGTAGATTTCTGAGGTTGCTAGCTGTATGTCTGTAGTATTCAGTTGATGCATGGTAAACATCTCTCCTAAACATTAAAAAGGTGTCAAAGTATAAGCTGCTTTCTCAAAAAGTGAACTCTAATTTTGGTCGACAATTTAGTGTTAATGAGACAGCTTGAATGGAAACGTATGTTACAAACTTTATAAACGTACAAAAATGCACTGTACCTTCCATTTGATGGTTGCACAGACAGACTAGTAACAAGTTGTTTGGTTCAGAACATTTTGTCTAATCAAATTAGTGTTCTCTAGCCGTGTGTGCCTAAAGATTAGTAGGACCAAATTATGTAAAAAAAAACAAAAAAAACAAAGTTCCCCATATCTCTGATTTCATGGCAACCATACCGGCAAAGGATTTTTGCGGCCCTGTTCTTAGCATTGGTGCCCTTATCAAAATATTCCTTTAGAGTATAAAAATGTCTAATTGAAAGTAAGTTAAATATAGTTCCATTACAAAATCAGGAACATATTATATTGATGAAGGTGCAAACTGGACCCAATGCAATGATAGCTGGCACATCAACACTGTGCATTTTACCTACATGCGTGTCAATCCATTAATCTGTGCAAATGTTTCAGCTACATGTACAGGTGTAGAATACAAATAAAACTCTTTGAAAGCAAACCAATTTTAAAGATGTAGATTGTCAGACACATACCTTCTTTCATTACAGTTGAAGTACATCCTGGTTGTTGAGTAACTGCCTGTATTTAGTCCTGCTGGATGCTCACACATGGAAGGAAACTGTAGTGCAAGCTGGAGTGCATTTTGTAGGCTGAGTACAGTGATATGAGAGTTTCAGGCAAACCTGACTGGGGTAACATCCAGTAAATGGTCACCTGGTTTACTGCTGATTGAGGAACTTCCTGGTCATCTTGAGAGCTGAAGAGTCTTCTGAGAAAGTTTTTAGGCAAAGCTCAGATGGAAGCAACCTAGCAAGGAGGAACACAGCACTCCACATACAGCTGCTGATAGAACATTGTTGACTGTGCTGATACATGTAATACAACAAATGGGATTGCTTTCAAGTTATCTTCAGTTACCAGAAAGCAGATGGACATGGGAGTAGAAGTAGAGCATGCAACTGTTGATGAACTCCACACAGTATGTACAGGTAACTGTTTCAAAGTTGAATACAAGTTTGAGAGCGTGTTGAAAGCTGTTGAAAATTATTCATATGAGAAAATTTCAGGCCAACATCGTGGGTGACCAGCCAGCAGATCTGTGCAGGATAGTAACCCGTTAACACTACACATCTTAGTCAGTACTGATCAAACAATGCTGAATATGTAGACAATCAATCAAAGGCAACCAATACAACTTCAGGCAAACTTCAATGCGGGTAAGATGAGTCCTAAATACTGTCTGTTGAGTCTAATAATGACCAACATTGTTGACTGTGTTGGTAACTGGAAAAAACATTCTTCATAAGTCTGTACACACTCCTAATCCATGTCATTCCAAATCTTGCAGACAAATCTAAGCTTTCAGCACACTTCTCTTGATGATGATTTCCTTGTGTTTCCTCAAAGTGTTTTGGAAATTTAGTTGCTTGTCCCATCTGAAGTGAGTCCTTGACATTGTTGACAAAGACAAATATTTGAATAAATTTCTGGTAAAACGTCCCAAATAAACAATTACAGTCATCGTCAAGCAGTTCATGTTCAGCGCTTATCAAGGAGTTTGTTTGGTTATCTAGCTATCGTTTTAACATCTGCCATACTCCTCATGTTCGCCACTACTTGGGTTTAGAGCAGCATGGCTTGAACACTCTCTTGGTTCTTGTGGTGAACACTGGGTGATTGTCACAGCTTGTTCATTCTCTTCTTGATGGACATCAAATTGCCTTTAGTGCAATCTTCCCTATTAATTCCTATGGTCTAGCATTGAGCCTCTTGATAGAAAATTATATTTGAGTTCAGGTGCCACACTCTCTCTTGTTGTGCAACATTGACCAATTTTTGCAGAGCATTTCTAGTGTTGGAATACAACTCTATAAATGTACTCTATTCAGTTTCTTATGTACATGTAGATACAGCATACTTTGCAACAAGCTGAATTAAGTTTAATTGGCTTTCTGTTGATGTAAGTCTACTCATCTTGACTGCCAGCACAGTGAATTTAAAGTTGAGCATAACTTGACATACTCTCTAAGGGTCTTGCAATGTGAGCACAGGGAAGTTGGTGGGGCTCTCCTTGTTGCAGCATATTGTCTTTTGACTGAAGGTTAAACACATGTTGTTGCAGTATTGTACAGGTTCATCCAAGTTTGTGGTGTTCTTTATTGGCTGTTTGCACTGGAAGCCTCCTTCTGAGCTGTACATGAGTTCAATCTGAGTGTTAAGTGCAGTTCACCTTGGTTACCCTCTGGGTTAGTGTTGTGAGCATTTCATTTGGTCCACTGTAGAGTCTACTATGTAATCCTCCATGGATTGACCAGTTCAAATAACAGTATATGATGAGACTGTCTGGGTGTAATAGTGTCAAGCAATGCATTGTCTCTTTGTATTGCTCTCTATGCCTCTGTGTGTGTTGCTGGTGTCGTAAATTGCCCAATATGTCATGAGGAATGTTGACACATCAATCTGGAAGAAAGCAAAATGAGATCAAAGATTTAATTACCTATTCATGTACACTCTACATGTAAACTTGCACATTCAAGTACATGCAAGGCTGATTACAGTCAATGTTTGTGCAAGTTTTGGCCAAGCAAACTGTATACAGTTATCACTGTTTTCACGAAGTGATGAATGTGTCAAAAATCACAAAATCACAAAAGCAGTTTCTGTACAATTTCTTGGCCTATTCATTGCTGTTAACATTTTCAGCAAATTTCCGGATGTAAAGACGGAATTTTACACTATTTAGCTTAACGGACGAATCGCTAGATTTGCCATTATGGGCTTTCATAAAGTGACGAATCAAGATTCGCCACTTTAACAACTGAAAGACACATGCTGGCACGGTGCAAGAGGTAGTCTGAATTTTGCATTTTCAAAAAGTAAAGAATATCTGTATGCATTGGTTTGTACAGTGTTTGTACAACATGGTTAATGGACCATTCGGTTGGGAGTACTCTTAATTTGTTAATTCTATTCAGCAAACAACCTTGTCTATACAAATTGCCTATTATATTTGGATGTTTCCATATTAACAAACAAAGGTGAACAATGGCATGTAACTGTCTGTATTAAAAAAAATGTAAGTCTATTGTGGGATTTGAAACTTTGCATGGTGGAGATACAATATACAGTAAGGTTTGCGGTAGACACCATGTAGCTAGCTCTTATCTCTTTTGAGTTGGGGTGGTTCTGAAAAGAGTTGTAACCAGTTCTTTTCAGAACAGAACCACCCCAACTCAAAAGAGATAAGAGCTAGCTACATGGTGTCTACCGCAAGTCGATTGTGGGTTGGTAAACAGATACATAGATAGTTTCAAATTACAAAATAAAAATTTAACAGCCTGCATAATTGTATGATTTTGGAAATGTTCATGAAAAATGACAAGAGTGAGCAGTTGGCCTCCTTTCATCTGTGAAGCCAAAACACACCTAGTTCTGATCATGTAACAGGACAGTGGAAAAGTTTACAGATAATCTTTATATAGATGTACTTGTATGTTGAAAACGGTATACATGTACAATAAATACCCAAATCATCAGATCATTAAGTACATTACATTTACACTCACAGCAAGGACCATTGCTGTCAAATAGGTGTCTTTATTATGTCAGTCAGATGGAATAACCTCATTTTACCTGAATCTTGACTCCACATGATTACTTTTTATCAGAAGAATATCTGAAGGGTACCTTAGAAAAGTTGACTAATTGGTTTCATTAACTGCATGCACATGTACATGTACAAGCTGACCACATGCTGCACATTGCACAGTTAAATTTGGGAAACCATGGACAATTGGGGGCGCTATTTATTTTTCAAAATAAAAATCAAAAGTACATCTTTTTATTACCATTTATCAACAAAAAAATGAATGATTGAGGAAAAGTTGAAGTAATATAAACAATCAATTTTAGACAACATTATGGTGTTTTATGTACTTACTTTTAATAGTTATTAATTATTGTATAACCTGGTTCCATTCAGGTGCAGTGCACGCTATGGAATAGCCAGTGAGGAGTCAGGGTACCTATGCATGTAAACACTGCTACACTGGAAGAAGCACATGGTTTGTGTTGACTGTAGCTGAGCTCAACAACATCCAGTTTTTCAGGGTAATTACTTTTTTAGTATTAGTAATATTTAAAACTATTCATGAAAACAGAAGTTATGGTTTTTATATTGGATTAATATCTAATTAAAAACTTTATTTATTTTTTTACATCAAGGGGTGTGCCTTTTAAATATATATACAAAATCTGAACTAAAATTCAATGGATATTTATTATTTGATTTTACATTCTTGGTAATATTTTTGTAAGTCATTTAGTATTTCTTTTAAACTGTTATAAATTGGCAATCCATCACAAATTTATTTTATTGGAGTGTAAGTCGTGATGAAGGTGTGCCTAAAATTTCATTTAAAAAGTAAAACAAAACAAACTTTAACAAATAAACTATTAAACATTAAGTTTTGTGAAACTGTAATTTCCCCCGGAAAAAAATAATTTAGAATTTAGTTTTGAATGTTACACAGTGGCAACACACCCCCAAAATTGTATTTTTACGACAATGAACTCGTTAATGCAGTAACTTTTTAACTCACCACACCTAGTCAGCCCTGCCCCTCCCCTCCACTCCCCCATCCTGACCAAAAGGCAGAAGGAATTATTTACCTTTGTTTTATTATATAACCATTCAATCTGTGTCTGAGAGTTATAGATAATTATTTTTAAGACATGTTTCTTGGTACCTTGGATATGGGTTCTGGAAGAATGTTTCACACAAAATCAATGAGGTGCTATCTTATCTAGATAATGTATTATCATTATGGGAAACGGCTGCCATTTTGATAAAAACAATTTTAAAAATCCAACAAGTTTGACACATTTAGCAAATCTTTTTTTGGTTTGAAATGTAGCCGCCATTTTGATAAAAAAAACATTGCCGCCATTAAAAAAAATATGTGGCCACCATTTTAACAAATGGGAGACCTACAAGATTTACACTTTTGGCAAATCTTTTTTGTTTGAAATAATGGTCGCACTTTGATAAATATATGGCCATCATTTTGATAAAACTATGGCCGCCATTTCGATAAAAATATTGACACTTTTAGCAAAACTTTTTTGTTTGAAATATGGTCACCACTTTGATAAAAATACAGCTGCCATTTTGATACAAATATGGCCGCCATTTTGATAAAAAATTGTGGCCTCCATTTAAAAAACTTTGAGAAATACAAGTTAATTATTTTCTGCGAATCTTTTTTGTTGGTTGCCATTTTAATAAAAAATATGGCCTGGCCACCTTTCCGATTAAACAAAATGGGAGTTGTTTTGATTACAAAAATATGACAGCCATTTTGAAAAAAATATGGCCTGGCCACATAGAGTTATATATAAGAACTAGAGGGTGTACAAACCATGCGACACGGCCCAACAAGGAGCATTTGTGTCCATTGAGAAAATGGCGCGGACCATTCATTTACACTGGTTACTCATCAGTTCACGCAGCAACCATTTTCCAAGTGGACATTCGTATGCAATTGACCCATAGGGATTTTCGCCCATGGTGAGTCAGTGGAGTTCCGTGCGTGGCATCGGGAGTGCTCCCTCTAGTTCTTATATATAACTCTATGCCTGGCCATCATTCTGATAAAAATATGGTAGCTATCTTGATAAAAATATGGCCTGGCCATCATTTCGATAAAAATATGGCAGTCATTTTTATAAAAAAATATGGCAGCCTTTTTGAAAAAATGGAAGAACTACACGTTTCAAACTTTCAGCAAACAATTTCTGGACACCCTTCAAACTAATGTATTGCCACTAAAATGAAGATTCTAGAACTATTGCACACTTTGGGGGGAAAAGTATGGCCACTATGTGGAAAATGGGAGATCTTAGAGTGTGATACTTTGACAATGTTTTCTTTAGCTCTTTGACCCTGCAACCTATATATAAACAAAAAGATGTAGATTCTAAACCTGTTCCTTCCCAAATTATGAAGTAAGATTATGCAAAATGACAGCCATTTTGATAATGCCCCCCAGGCAATTTCAAATATGGCTCTATATCTAATATTTCATGTTTATCTAATATTTCATTTTACCAAGTTTCACGCTTTTACTACAAAGTGCAAAACATTGCCAAAATAATTCACTTATCTGCTAGACTAAATAGAGTATGGAGCTGGCTGAAATAACCTATTGAAAAAATACCTGAAAACAAAAACAATCCAATTTAAAACTATCCCAATTAAATAATATAAATTGATAAGAATTAATGTCAAAATTGGGTGCAGCTGATAAAAAAAAGTTTCAGGTTTAAGAATTGTCAAAACAATTTTGACATTTCCTGCAAAACTTGAAATATGGTCACCACTTTGGTAAAAATACAGCTGCCATTTTGATATAAATATGGCCGCCATTTTGATAAAAATATGACCTGGCCACCATTCTGATAAAAATATGGTCACCATTTTTATAAAATATGGACTTGCCACCATTCTGATAAAAAAGTATGGGAGTTGTTTTAGTAAAAAAAAATATGGCAGCCATTTTGATAAAAATATGCTGGACTAAATAGAGTATGGAGCTAGCTGAAATAACCTATTGAAAAAATACCTGAAAACAAAAACAATCCTAATTAAAACTACCTCAACTAAATCATTTTCATAATGGTGATTTTTAATCGTTTTGTATTTTAATACAGTGCAGACTGTTGCTTACATTTTGGTTCTTAATAACAATGTTTTTGCCTCCACTTTTATTTACAGCCATCTCAAGAGACAGACGTCTAATCAAGCACAACTGATCATTTCAGGCAACATGATGTCAACATGGATTGGAATAATTTACACAAGCAGTGGTTTACATGTATGTAGTAAGGCTTTGGGAAGTAATGAACTAGACATCCAGGTCAATGGGAGACTTTTGAGACGATAGGGGGCGTCCTACAGACTGGTCCTTTTCCATTGTTTTCATCGCTGAGAACAATGGAAAAGGACCGGTCTGTGGGACGCCCGCTATCGTCTTAAAAGTCTCCCATAGACTTGTATCCTGGAGCAGCCATCTTGTTTTTCTTGCATTCAAATTAATGTACTCAAAACGAGGTTGGTAGGTAAATTAGATGGGTGCCTTTTTAGGATATAGAAAATGTGTGTTTATGATTGCTGTTGGAGACAGGGAACATGTCAAACATGGTGGCAGCAAGATAAAGGTCTATTGGAGATAATTTGTACCGGCCCTCACAGATTCAGTGCCTTTTCCAGCTGACATCTGTATACAGAACAAACCCAAAGCTGTTCTATTTGTTTTTCTTATACTGTTTTACATTTTCTGTCAAGCAAGCCCATAGACATGAATCAGTTTTGAATCAAATAGTATTTTTCTCAAATATGGAAGCCATTTTGGGCCGTATGGGATTTCTATAGGCCCAAGTGTAAAGCAATGCATTCTGGACCAAAGTGCTGCCATTTGTAACAACTTTTTAAATCAAATTTGGTTTACACAACATTTTTTATTTACATTTAAGTTAATTAGTGTTATTAATATTGAACCTTTTTTGTTCTAATGAATTATTGCATGCCAAACATCTGGGCTCAGTTTCATGGCTCTGCTTACTGCAGAATTCTGCGCTTACAATCACCATTTTCCGCCTACAGAGTTAATACCAATTTACCGAATCTTTGACAGCATGAGGGCGCTTTCAAGGATGAATTTTCCTTGCATCACAGGCCAAGTTCGCGCAAGGACCTTTTGCATACTAGTGGCTGATATTAACTGGTACTCATCCTCAAAAACATGTGTTGGGTACCAGGCAACATCGACCTCTAGTTGACAAATGGTCCTAGCGCGAACTTGGCCACAGTTACAGTTTTATCTTACTTCAACAGTCTGTATGTTATTTTGTGTATCAATGGAGAATGCTTAATCACGTGAAGCACACATAGGCTCAAGCAAAGATCTCCTTGCTAACCTGTGAAGTACTCTAGGTTTGACTAAAGCGCTGACTTTTTCTGCTAAGTGCAGCCATGAAATTGGGCCCTAATCTACATGCATGTACTTGTGTGTTAAAATAGTTATCAGAAGCATGTTACCAGCCAAAACACCAAGGAATGAATATTATGATCTGACTGAATCCACACTAAGTTTGCTGAGCATTAAACAAAATGTTAAGCAATATTTTCTGCCAAACAGCTGTATGACGTTGGGATGAGGTCTCTAACACACATTACAGTTATATGTATGTAAAACAATGTTTATTATATAAATATAACTTTACTCTTGTATGTACAAAGAACACCAATGGCCCCAACCAGTAGCTGTGATTTTATATGGAAAATTAGAACAGAGATCTTTTCTCTTTTAAATTATCTTTACTTTCTTTGTAGCCCTCACCTTGAATGGCCCTTCTCTTTGGCATTTTTTTTGGGGGGGGGATTTTTTTCATAATATTAATGTTAAAAAAAATGCTCAGTTCAAAATGAATAAACTGCAAAAATGCTGTGTTTTGATTTGTATGGAGAATCAGTTCATTATGAGGATTTTTTCTTAAGAGAAAGCAGTGAACTTTCAACTTTTAAGCAAATTTCTTCACTACTTGTTTATTGTAGCTGCTTACTAATTTTCATGGTATGATGGATCATTTTTTGAAATTGTTTCTCATTAGTTTTTGTCATACATTTGTTTAATAGACAGTTAGTTTAAAGTTAAAAGTAAGATTTTCAGTTGTGTGGTGATTGCTGAGAATATAGCTGTAAAGTATGAAACAATATCCAATGCCCCCAGGTGCCACCCCAATAAAAACATACATGTAATTCATTGAAAAATATGGTACCTGCCCCTGCCCCCCATTGAAAAGCAATGCCCCCTGTGCTCCCCCCCCCCATGAAAAAATCCTGGCTATGCCCCTGCTAACCATGTTAAAGAAACTGTTATTTTCCAATTCTTTTTCTAATTTTGATCTGTTAAAATTCCTTTTGTAACCATGTCTAAGCAATTTTTCAGCACAAAGCCTATAATTGTTGACTTTTGACCGCAATCTAAGAAGGGAAGAAACAGTAATTTTTTTTTTTTTTTTTTTTTTTTTTTTGGGGGGGGGGGGGGGTCTTTGAATGCTTATTTGTGGATGTTTACAGCATATTCGTTTGGGTGATAAAACTCAACTTTGAGGTTTTGTTGTGGAACTATTCAATATTTTTTAATAATTGCTAATTCTGTACTTTTGTCTTTTTTAAGGATTTGGGCAAACATTTGTCAAGTCTTTAGTCTATCAATGTATGTTATTTTTTATATCTGTTGTAATATGAGTAATAAATAATTGAAAACTAAATCAATGACTTATTTGTTTTTATTTGATGTGTCTGACAGTTCTCCCAAGCCACCACCCCCACCAAAAAAAGAAAGAAAAATAAAGTAAAAACTAAAAATAGACAGTGAATATGAAGTTATTTTAATTTTGTTTAGCACTGGTCAGACAAATTTAAAATTGATACCAAGCTTGCGTAGGTGCTGTGAAATTCTGTTTACACCAACACTAGAGCCCGGGTGCACTGTGCTGTACATCTGTACATCACATGGGTAGTATGTACGAGTGCTGCATTCGTGAGCATGGTCGGGTGGATCCAAATTAAAGGCCCCACTTTTACCAAATTTACTGATTTTGAATTCACCAATGTGACCCTTACCTGTTTATGTTCTCATTGCATGGTTCTAAAATTTCACTCATCAACGAAAACATGAAGAAAATAACAAATCAAAGTTCCCGCTGATAAAAATTTAAAAGCCACACGTCCTTTTTGATATAGGCTGGCTACCTGTCACCATGTTCACATAGACAAATATCATTTCTGTGCATTCCTTCCATTATGACTTTGGGATCCATACAGTTTTAGCTTCACTGATAGCGCCCTCTCTCGGTAATAAATGAGATTTATAATTCTCCTCTTAAAGAGTTCAAATTAATTTCCCTTTAAAAGACATAAATGATGATTGAAATGATAACTATTGCATAATATCCATCGTAGTTTTTTTTTAAAGGATTTACAAGAGGGTTATGGCAAATGAAAAATAATAATTATACCGGCTATCTTTTCTGCAGACTACAATGTAAAAGCTACCACCCAAAAATCACCATAGTCTTTGTATTTAACGTTCGGATTTTTATTTAATTTTTTCCCTGCCCTGAAACGTTTCCAACCTCAATAGGGTCTATTGATATTTCAAGATTATTAATTTCCCGGTAATTTGGTGAAATGGGAGTGCTGAATATTGAGTCTTAAGAATTATTGGCACCCCTGTACATGTTTAACCCTGTCAGGACCGGGCTTTTTCGGGATGTACAGGGACTGGGGCGGGGGCACATAATGCCCCCCATATTTTCCCACCGATTTTGATGCATTTTGAACGAGCCACAAATGTTTGTTTCACTGAGTTCTGCATGATGACGTCCAAAGGTTTCAAAAAATCGTCACTACAGAGCGTTTGTGACTGTTTTTTGGTCAAAATCGTGTTTTCCTCATAATTTCTGTATTTTGTGTGCAAATGTTTGAAACTTGGCAAATTTGTTCATTTTAACATGATCAATATAATTCAAAACCAAAGTTTTTTTTAAATCAAAATGGCCGCCGCCCAGGGAGCAGGGAGCAATGACAACGCTTTGTTGACAAATCTGAATTATTCTTTCGTCTGACAAGTAAGACATTAGCATGTTGAAAACATTTTATTATTAACAAAATTGATATAATTTTTCCCCTAGTTACAGGCTAAAAATACAAAATTGAAGATGGCTGCCAAATATGGCGGCCCTGCCATTTTGAATTCTCAAAAGTATTTCAGACAATCACGTGATTCATCACTATCACTTTTCTGGCAAAACAAATATATATAAAAAAAGGGGACATTATCTTCAAAAAGTAAAACAAAAATTACTTAAAAACATTTTAAAAAACGTGTGAAAAGTCAGGAATTTCGCGATGATCGGACTATTAAAGCGTTAAAAATTTACGGGCAAAAATTTGGTTGGGGGCACATTGTGCCCGGCCCCTCGGTCCTGATAGGGTTAAATTAATGGTTATAAATAAATAAAATAAATAAAAAGGATTTTTGCGAATATATTTCTTCTTCAGATACCATGTCCCTTCAGGACGTCGGTGATCATGGCTCTCCAGAGTTTCCTGTCTCTTGTTGTTTTCAACAACTCCTGATCCTTTGTGTACTCTTTCACTTTCTAGTACCCTGTCCGCCATCCATTGACTTGGACTTTTCAAGTAGGTTAGCCGTTGCCTCCCCTGCTTCTCTTCCCTTCGATGCGCCCCGTGATTGTTAAGTTCTCAAGACCTTCTTTCCTCATTGCGTGTCCAAGAAATTGCAGTTGTCTCTTTTTGATTGTTACCAGCAGTTTCCTTTTAGCTACTTCCTCAAAACTTCTTCGTTTGTCACATGCTCTGTCTATGAAATTCTCAACATTCGTCTGTAAAACCACATCTCAGTTGCTTCGAGTTTCTTCTCCATTTGTGCCGATATTGTCCAACTTTCGCTGCCATATAATAGAGCGGACATGATATAACAATCCAACAATCATTTCTTTGTTTCTTTTGTTATCGTCCGATCCTTTAATATTTTATTCAACTTTTGAAAAGATTCTTTCGCTATTCCTATGCGTCTCCGTATTTCGTGTGACGCACTTCCCATCCTCTGCAACCACACTACCAGGGTATTTGAATGTCTTCACTTTCTTGATAACGACTTTGCAAGTTGCACTTAGGGCTATCCCCTTTGCTCACCACCATACACTCTGTCTTTTTACAATTTATGGTTAATCCTTTCCGTTTACTTCCTTCGACCACTTTGTCTGACCATTCTTGTAACTTTTCATTTGAATTTGCCATTAATACAGTATCATCTGCATAAAGTATGTTGTTAATGTTATGTCCGCCGACAACAATAGGCCGTGATTTTGACAGCCAGAGGGCGCAATACTAATTTCATTTTGAAAGTACAAAAATATTTTACACTGATTACATTGTAAAACTGTCAATAAAAAAAACTCAAAAGTCGTATACTAACTGCTTTATTAGAATTCTAACTGCATCTGGGTTGACCACACTATGGTTTGACCCCCAGTCTACCCCAAAGGGCACCTTCTTGCAGTCACAAATAATGCCTATTCATCTGACGTCATCATTTCGCTGTTCAAGTTAAATAGATCCGGTGCAAAACACACATCCCTGTCGCACTCCTCTTTCTACTTTGGTGTACTCGCATAACATGCTGTTTGTTCCCGATACAAGTTGCGAATTATTCGTATATCTTTCCTGTGTATATCAAGATTCCCAGACATTCCAAGATGTTGTTCGTGTTGCACTTTATCAAAGGCCTTTGCGTAATCAATGAAGCACATGATACAGGTCTTTCTGCATTTTCAATTGCTCGTTCTGACAGCATCCTGATCATAAATATTGTATTCCTTGTAAATAGTTAAGCCATAGGCATATAAAACAAATAAAATCTCACTTTTGGATCTGATCTATCAAAAGTTTAAAAATCAATAGTTAAAAAAATGTCATACATCGATTACAGTTAACAAACGTCACAACACTACAGATCCAGCAAGTCAATTAAAAAATGTCAAATGAAAACTTTTTATCACCCCCTCAAACCCGTAACTGCTCCACTCTTTTCTTGGGTTTTCTCCTGATCCTATTATTCACTTACCATTTGGGGGCAATGGAAAAACGAACTGGCGTTATATCATGTTATGTCATTTATGTTTTAATCGTATCATGTCATTTTACTCATATAAATGTACAACGCTCACAAAAAATGGCTCAATGTGATTTCTGTGGCCAGGAACATCGATGTTCCAGGCAATTTTATCAATCACAAATGTTTCGGAGTCCCATATCTTTCGTCTTGACCTTTCTTTCTTTGCAACAAAGAAAAAGAAAAAGGAAGGAAAAGAAAAGGAAAACAAAAACAAAAATAATTGAATATTACATTTTTTTCCCTTAGGATTATTGGCACAATTTATGGCCGAACACCCAATTTTCGATCTGCCATCGCCCTTTTGTGTTGATGAAATCGTTTGGCCCAAATTTTTCCACGTTATTATTGCGAAAATGATCTTTAGTTTTACCTATCTAACAACAGCGTTTTTGAATAGACGCATCAGACACTAATTTTATCAAAAGGACCCTTTTTCTTTTTATGTGTTCGTGCAACTGCGCGAACACCTCTTGTTATTGTTCTGATTTTTAAAATTTCTTTCCCATCTTCTTCTTCTTCTTCCCCGCAACTCTTCTGTACAGCATAACATAAGATTGAAACTGAATTGAGCCTTGAAACTCAACACACAAGTATAACTCAAAAATCATAACTCATGAACCACAGACAATTATAACTCAAAAATCATAACTCATGAACCACACAATGGATGTTTACAATCTATACATCGTCGGGAAGGTCTTCAAAAACGACATAAACGCCTTACAGATATGACCCCAATATGACCTTGTCTTTCGGAACAACATAAAACAGATTTTGGACATGGTTTCTACGCATGAAATTACATTTTGTTCATGGCCTTCTCAAATAAAAAATTGATTACGTAATTGAATTTCAAAGTACCCTACTACGACAAGTATAAAATTGTGTTAATTTTCAATTTCGAAATTTCTTCAACCAAATTTACTGGTAGCTGATACCAATAAAAGGTTAATTGTGAAATTTAAACAAAATCGACTGTTGCATTCGGAAGTTATGGTAAACAGAAGATGCCGTTTTTCGCATGATCGGCAAAGCACATGTTATGGTGTCCTGGAAAGACCATTGTGTTATGCTGTCACTGGTGAAATTCAAACTATTCTCTACAGCATAACTCAAAAATGGAATTGAATTGAACCTTGAAACCCATTAGACAATTGAACCTCAACATGAAGACGGCACAAACTTAATGACATCACGATGACGTCATCGGGTGTTAAATAACAATAGCTCAAGTTTTAGTATTGAAAAAAATCATAACTCCTGAACCACACGTTGGATTTTTACAGTCTATACATCATCGGACAGGTCTTTGAAAAATGAACAATAGTCACACAGAGATGACCTCAAGTTCAAACCGGAAGTTGAAGCAAAAACTACTAAAAAGCCATAATTTCAGAGTCAAATGTATAATGGGGTCAGCATTTGATACTTTCAACCTTTGATGACATCATTCACGAACACCATATTTTGTAATGTAACAAAAACTGAACTTCTAAGTCTTTTTCTTCGTCTAGTTATCTAAGCATGGACCTCGGGTTCGGCGGACAAGAGTGGGCATTGGGTCTTCAAAGGGGAACTTTGTACACTCAGCTCAATCGTTACCAATGGGGTGTGATGACTAGGGACTACGTAGTGTCTTTCAAGGAGAAGTTTGGACTTAGTAAATGTCACTCACTCAGCTCAATGGTAACCAACAGAGTATGATAACATTGGATAGGGTAGTGTCTTCTAAGGGGAAATTTCACTCACTCAGGTCATATCAATGGTAACCAATGGAGTATGATGACTGGGCATTGGATAGTGACCAGGTAGTGTCTTCTAAGGGGAAGTTTGTACTTAGTAATTTCCACTCACTCAGCTCAATGGTAACCAATGGTGTGTGATGATTGGACACTGGATAGGGACTAGATGGTCTACAAAGGGGAAGTTTGTACTTAGTAAATATAAGCCACTAGAAATTGGATTCGAGATAAATTTTTGTGGAAGAAAAGAGTGGTTTATTAAGCCGAACTTGACACAGACATCTACATACATATACAATGCTCGACAGGGTGAATGGGTACAAATTACATTTATTTAAAGTAGTTGTTCATTGACAAAATGGTAAATCTCTTTTACTTTGTAATTGGCTCTTGATAGGTAACCAGTCCTTTGGTAGTTTGACCTTTCAGCTCCATACATGTATTTGAATAGGCCTGGTACAGGTTTATGTTAAAGCACACTTCGCCTGATGACATCACAAAGGGTAAACCCGCTACTAAAATGTGTACAAAATTTGTCCAAATTGTGGTCATCTTTTTTCTCAACATTTTGTGCTTTTGTGTTTGTTATCAGTAAATTTTGACGTGTCTTCTTGACTGTTTAAGAAGGTATTTAAGATCCAGAGAGTCTGTCTCATTGTGTCAAAATGGAGACCTTGTAGTATGGTACAAGATCTTATTTTTATCTTACAAAAATGACATAATCATAAAAAAGTGGGCGGTGTCTTTCTGGAGTTGAGAGAAACACCCTTTTAAGACTTCCAGTATGTGACATTTCAGAGACTTTACAAATTCTCTAAATCACCACAACTGTAAAAATAGTGTTCTGAACATGTACTTGGCTATGATCTTTGCTGATTTGTATCAGCAGAGGGAAAAAACCAATCCGGGCAGAGCTACAGCCTTAAGAGTTATACAGGTACTAGAGGGCAGACAACATGTGACACACCCGATATGGAGCATTTTTTTCACTCCTTGAAGAAATGGTGCAGATCCATCCGTATATAAAACGTCACATGTCAGTCCAAGCAGATATTCGCATGCAAGTTACTGTTAAGGATTCTTGCTAAAGTGGGACATCACAGAGCAACTTTGATCAAGGGCCATAACCATAGTTCGACTAACTCTGATCGAATCCCCGCTAGTTGACGAAGTTGGACTAGTCTGGTCGACTTTTCGCGACCAGCCTGTCGAGGTTGGTCGCATCGCTGGTTACCAATAGCCGTTTCATAAGCACAGTGCAGAGAGGACCAGTTATCAGAAAAGTAATAATGTTGATTTTGCTGTTTTCTTGACGTGACATGACAAGAGTCGTTCGCACTTCAACATCAGTGGAGTTACTAGCCAACCACTCGTTAACCGCTGGTCCTTGATCGAACTTGCTCACAGTTACATGGGTGACCTAGCCTCTGCTCCCTCTAGTTATACAACTCTATGACCTTGACCTTTGACACTTAGGGCTACAGTGTGTTGAAACATGGAGGACTATTTTCTTCTTCCATGGTTGAAGCAAGTAACAGGTATAAAGAATTTGTTCAAGGTTCATTTAAGTGCAACAACACTACACCTTTAAAGCCCCAGCTCAACATTGGTAAGAAGAAAAACATAAATGTTCACAGATTTAATTATACCTTACATGGTATAAAGATAATGATGGTACAAAACTTTCCTTGAAATATTCCGGCCTGAAATGTTATCGTGAGATGAAAACTCTGCCTATAGGAATGCATACAAAGATGCTGAGTGCATTTTTACCATTTTCTCAAAAATGAAACAACGAAATGAGCTGACATTATCACAGGGTGGTCTTATTACAAATGTCTTGATTTGTGCAAAGAATTGAAGCATTTACAGTCAGTTTACCAATGTTGAGCTCGGGCTTTAACATGGTTTTAAATTTATAAAAACTCCAAAGAAACTACACCAAGGCCATACTTCATAGTCTCACTAAAGACTAAGGAAAATTTCAAATTTCTGAAATGGTCACCAACAATATACTCCGCAATAGATAATGGTTGGTTGGTTCCCCGCAATTTTTTTTTGCTTAGTATATACAAAATTTGCTAAGCACAGATTTTATGAAAATAACTTTAGCTGCAACGGATTACCAGCAAAACTGCAATGCAATGAATATGGTTTTTGCCTGATTCCCACTAAATTTCTTAGAATGAAAACAAGTTCGGCTCTAGTGAAGCAAGACAGGAAGTATGGCTGGATGTTTTATTTTTATATTTAAAAAATTCCAGAGATAATCTATTGTAAAAAAAAAAGACAGTGAAAGAATATTCCTCACTAGAGAAGTCCCTGCCTCTTCAGATCTTCAAAGACCTTCTTGTTGACAACATTACCGCTTGAATCTTCAAACTCCTCCTGCAAGTGAAACCAAAATCCGATCATGAACCTGGGAAGGCTGATAAATGGACTCAAGAGGGTGCCCTTTGCTACACAGATGACTGATTTGACATTCTCATTCCATGTATTGCATGGTGAATGGCTTGTATGGGGGCATGATAGGCTCCTTCAAGTCATTGTTCAAAACCCAGGACACTTGACCTGAAGAGAAAGGAACTTTGTCTCTGGAGGATTGGTACTGGTATGAACTTTAGAATCAGTGAGCTTTCAGATGGAAATTTTTCTCTGGAGGATTGGTACTGGTATAAACTTTAGAATCAATGAGCTTTCAGATGGAAATTTTTCTCTGGAGGATTGGTACTGGTATGAACTTTAGAATCAGTGAGCTTTCAGATGGAAATTTTTCTCTGGAGGATTGGTACTGGTATGAACTTTAGAATCAATGAGCTTTCAGATGGAAATTTTTCTCTGGAGGATTGGTACTGGTATGAACTTTAGAATCAATGAGCTTTCAGATGGAAATTTTTCTCTGGAGGATTGGTACTGGTATGAACTTTAGAATCAGTGAGCTTTCACATAGAAATATTTCTCTGCAGGATTAGTCCTGGTACAAATTTAAGAATCAGTGAGCTTTCAGATGGAAATTTTTCTCTGGAGGATTGGTACTGGTATGAACTTTAGAATCAATGAGCTTTCAGATGGAAATTTTTCTCTGGAGGATTGGTACTGGTATGAACTTTAGAATCAATGAGCTTTCAGATGGAAATTTTTCTCTGGAGGATTGGTACTGGTATGAACTTTAGAATCAGTGAGCTTTTCAGATGGAAACAGTTTGTCGTGAGTGACTTACCTCAGTATCCGGTCTCCATCTCTCAGCAGACTTGGCTTCTTTCAGTTTATCCCACACTATAAATATACAAAACATTCAAACCTTGTCATCAAAGCATCATTCCATTGTAATAAACAGTGGGGATTGATATTGGCTTTTAGTGGGGTACACTGTGTTGTGACATTGATTTTAATAACATTACTGTTTCATAAACTACCAGTTTTCTTCCGGGGTCCGACGACGACATAGCCACCCGCCTGTGATTTTGTTTGTAATGTAAATCACTGTTAAAAAAAGGGTAAAGAACGTTTCAAATAAAGAAAAGAATCACACAGTTTTGGAAAGCCTTTTCTTTGGATGACTTCAGCTTCAAAATTGTGAAAGTTTCGCAAAAGTCTTTTCTTTGGATGATTTAGTTTTTAAAATTGTGAAATTCTAGTGTTGAAAAGTGTGTGATCACGGTTGTCCAGCCCAAACGTTCCATCGTGCAACTAGTACTATCACATCATGAACATAACGTTCCTTGTAGAATTTCCAAGACTTGCTGGAACTGTCCTTACTTACTGGCTTTATTCAGCCACTTGAAGGTCTTTGGTACAAACTCTGGAATATTTGTTCACAGATTTTGAGAACGAAAAGACTCCATTGAGTAAACAAATGCAACATTCATCATGTAACATACCGCACTTTCCTAAGGAGGACGTCGTGTTTGTTTACGTTTAATACCCACTACAGATCACGTGACTTGCAGTGCACAATCGGTCTATTGGATGGTTTGCTACAATGGACTTACATGAGAGAGCATCTTCGATGAGCGTGACGTTAGCAAAGTGAGCCGTGTTGGGAATCCCTAAACACCTCATTCCATGAGCATGACGCCATTCCTGTAAACAGCAAACAACAATATGAAAGGTTTGGGAATTTCAGATTGATTTTGGGTCCTGTTGCATAATTAGGATTGATGTTGAGTCCTGTTGCATAGTTGTGATTGATGTTGGGTTCTGTTGCATAGTCAGGATTGATGATGGGTTCTATTGCATGGTCGGGATTGATGTTGGGTTCTGTTGCATAGTTGTGATTGATGTTGGGTTCTATTGCATGGTCGGGACTGATGTCGGGTTCTATTGTATAGTCAGGATTGATGTTGGGTTCTGTTGCATAGTTGTGATTGATGTTGGGTTCTGTTGCAAAGTCAGGATTGATGTTGGGTTCTATTGCATGGTCGGGATTGATGATGGGTTCTGTTGCATAGTCAGGATTGATGTTGGGTTCTGTTGCATAGTTGGGATTGATGTTGGGTTCTGTTGCATAGCTGGGATTGATGATGGGTTCTGTTGCATAGTCAGGATTGATGTTGGGTTCTGTTGTATAGTCGGGATTGATGTCGGGTTCTATTGCATAGTCAGGATTGATGCTGGGTTCTGTTGCATAGTCAGGATTGATGTTGGGTTCAGTTGCATAGTTGGGATTGATGATGGGTTCTGTTGCATAGTCAGGATTGATGTTGGCTTCTGTTGCATAGTCAGGATTGATGTAGGGTTCTGTTGGGTCATACTGTTACTCTGTGGTGCTAATGTGCAGGCCTGAAATCACATTGAGGACATGGTCTCTGTTGCTCTGGTCTGCCCCTTCAAAATATCCCATCAGACTTTACCCAGTAGGCACTGGACGACATATGAACACGCAAATGTTTTCCCAGCTTGGAAACGGAAGCCGTGAGGACCGTGCAAAACACACAGGCCATCTAACACTTTGTTTCACCCACAGGAGAAAAAGAGTTTCAGGACAAAAAGAGTTCTTATATATATTGGCATTTTGTGGCTAGTGAAAAGTGGTTTTTGTGTAATCCCCGATTGTCCTTTTTCTTCCAAGAGGAGGATTACCAGACATTGAGAGGCTTCCACCATTTTTCATTCATTGTATTTCGGCTCAATGGAGGTATGTCAGAGTAAGCCGGCAATCAAGCCATTTTAGCACCACTCCTATTCCGTAGGTAACAGCCGATGTTTTGCAACTCACCGTGCGTGAATTTGACAAGCTTCTCGGTCGAGAAACAAAACGAACAATCCAATGAAGAGATTTTTAGTTCTCTTGACGGTGTCAAGTCAGGGTTTCCTTGTGCCAGCGGTACCCTCAAAGAAAAAAAAGATTTCGCCAATTCCACCAAAAGAATCCCACCAGGGGGATAGAAAAAAAAAAAAAAAAAAAAAAAGAATCCCGGCAGCAACTGGTTAAGATCTTCAAAAGAAGGTCCCCTTAAAACCCTCAGCGCATCTCCATTAATCAAAAACTTCGATGGATCCAGGAGGTTAAAATTTCGTCCACCCTGTCTTTAAGGTCAATAACCCACCCTGCAAGCCCAAAGCCATTATAAATCACTGTGGGGGTGAATTGGAGTGCCAGCGAAGACTTAGACTTGTGTTATTTAAGATCCACGTGCCGCACAAGCTGTTTTCACAAATTGCATATCGCCCTGTGCCAAGGATCCTTAGCCACAAGGTCAATCAATTACTACACTGTGACAGGTGGCTGCTGTCTTTCAACACTCCTTACTCTGCAGTGGTTAGGGTCTGGCCAATGGGAGTCTACATGCTTGGGGGGTATACCAGGGGTGAGGATTACATGGAATCTTGGCCTTATTGGCCCATTGAAAAAAACATACCATATTTGGTAAAAATTTGATTATATTTTACCTCTCCGCTGACGCGAGGGTTAAAACAACAAAAATGAGCAGGCCTCATTGATGAGTACTTACAGCAAAGTGTCTCTGGAATGCCTTAGGTCCTCTGTAGGTTTGATTTCCACATATCTCACAGGAGTAGGTGATGTTCAGACCATGTAGTTTGTATAACCAGTAAGGTATAGGCTGCAAAGACAATTATATCTAGTTTAACTTTGCTTGACTCTAGTAAACCCATCCACCAGAGAGAATGTCGGAAGTTTATCAGAAGTTTGCCACTGATTGACGCTCTTTGCCGCAATTTTTATGAGCTGCCTGTAGAGGGAGCTATAACAATGTAGCCCCTCTACAGTTATTGTAGCTCACCCAAATCACATAGCAGAACATGCGCAGGGGAATTGCATGACTGATGGACGCTGGATCGCAAATAAACACACTGCATCGGGTGAATGGATGACTGGGCTTGCGTTGTTCTCGTACATAGCAGTACAGATAAGCTTAAAGTATTGTACTGAGGTACAGTTCTGAATCTGCTCACTGTTTTTTTCTAGATGCTGCAGCACATGTGGTCACTGTTTTGTTTATGTTGCGGTACTGAAATTGAAAACCGAGCGCGCCGGTATTTCGGTAATTCTTAAACAGCTCTCGGTATCATTCGGTATTGAACAGATACCGTAACAACTCGGTAATACCGAAAAACTGCCCAAGCCTACGTCGCGCAAACAAAGCTGTGAGTTTCCATTGTTTCATCATCTGTTTACCTCTACGATGGTGGCGTGATGACATCAATGCATAAGGTCTATACTTGGTGAAAATTATTTTTAGAATACTCACAATGCTGACTGTAACAATAAAATAGACCTTTTTGCATATGCCACAATAGACTGATTGATTGATTAGGCCCCGCCCCCTAACATATTGACCAATCACAGCACTGGCTACATCACCACTTTACACATGGGCAGCGCAATGTGTGTCTGCGTCCCTTCAATGCCACACTGCACGACTTGAATGCCCACACTGTATCTACGCGCACACGTGTAAACTTACATTTTCAAATGGGATTTTATCGTGTCGGACTTTTGCCGTACTTTCAGATCGGTCTTTTAATGGATCGGTCTATTGTTTTACGTTATGAAACAAATTTTAAGCGAGTTTTACTCATACAAAATTATGTAATGATTTTGCACTCACTTTTTTAAAACAAAAGAACAAAAATGCTTAATTTGTTCAAGGTGATCATTAAATCATACCTTTATCATGGCACCTATCTTGGTTTTGTCATTCAAACTATTGCAACCATACTGAGGCTTGAAGGGGAAATAGTCTGGTACCTCTAAAGTGTACTAAGTATCAGTATCCATGATTGTAATTGCACATGAGGAACCCGACACTGATATGACATGACGATATTACCTTTCCATCCCATCCCAGGGGTAGATTCTTAGGGTTATAGATGACTTCATTGTCATCGTCATCACTGTCACTGTCGCTGTATTGTTCCTCTTCGTCATCTTCACGCTCAGCATCAGTCCGTGCCTGCTTGCGCTGAATGTTCTCACGGGTCGCCAGTCTCTGCTCCTAAAATGCAAATGTTTACGACAATGATTAGATTTTTAAACAATAATAATAATACCCAGGATAGTGCTTTATCACACCCCATGGGCGTCTCAAAGTGCTCAGTAGTTTTCCCTGCAGGGTATGCGGAGTTACGTTTTTGAAGTATAAGACCTGTTCTTTTACATAGCACCATGTTACGGTTTACAAGGTGCTGTGGCGCAATTTGCAGCCGATCAAACCAGGAACACCGGGGCGAACCCCTTCTCTTTGCGATAAGTGCACTGGGTTCTTTTACGGCATTACACAACAAACGGGACCTATGGCTTTACGTCCCATCCAAAGGACGCAGCAATAATGGTTAAGTGTCTAGCTTAAGGACACAAGTGTCACGACCGGGACTCGAACCCACACTCTGCTGATCAGAAACATCATAGCTTGAGTCCGGTGTTCTTATCTGCTCAGCCACGACACGCCACAAAATGTGGACTTCTCAAATACACTAAAAAGAAACAACGATGTCTGTCTTTATTTATTAAAATATTTGTTTGTTCTTTGTACCATTGTAATTCTGTATTTTTTAATGTGACCCCAGAGCCCCCAGGGAGAACAGTTGGGGCTACACTGGCTAAATAAGATAAAATACATAAATAAAACGAAATAATCATAACTGAATTGTTTGTCTTTACCCATCGCCAATGTGTGATAAACACTTTAAACTTCAGAGTGCTTTCCGAGATGGAAGTCCAAGCATCTCCTGTGGGATTTGAACCTCCATGATGACATGCCGTTTGAATCCCACACAAACACCAGTAGCAGTGGGTTTTGCAACTATCTTTAATTTGTAAACACTGAGTATACAGTCATGACAGTGCTTATCAAATCAGTGTCAACAAATATACCACTGTTTTTTATTACTGATGCAGTCATTACATCAAATGAACCAGTTGAAACCGGATGACCCGTAAACACGCTAATATTGTTCAAGTTAGCAAACGGCGGTCTTGTAACCACACCATTGTGGAAAATTGGAATACCAGAACTAAGGTTGTTTCATTCGGGGGCGCGCACAGCGCATGCACTCACCGTGCAACGCTTTGTTTAACCCACACGAGTAGGAGAGAGGTGTTGACTATTGTGCAGATTTTCGCCCATTATATTGGGGTTATTGTGTAATCCCTGATTCCAGACCTTTGTCCTTTTGTTCCAAGAAGAGGATTACAAGAAATCAAGGCTTCCACCAAGTTTCCAGCCTTGGTTCCAGATTGATGAACAATCTTTGGCCATATCTCACGGCTGAACTTTTGAAGTTTTGACGATTTTCTCAAAAAAGAAAACAAAAGTCCCGGTTTTTAAGAGAATCTTTGTTCTCTTGGCATTATCAAATCAAAATTTCTTTGTGCCTGCGGTACTCTAAAAGAATAATGATTCTGGCAATTCGGACAAAGTAATCTCATCGAGCTGGACGGCCAAAAATGGAAGAGTCCCAGAGGGAACTGGTTAAAAAACTAAATTTCCAACCAATTAATACTGGTTAAGTTTTGCAGAAGCAGACTGTACAAATCTATTCAGAGTTGTTTAGGCTGAGAGAGTCAAAGGTGTGACAATTCAGAGAATTCAAAATACAATGCCAACTACAGTTTGTTCCAGGTAGTTCATTTACAAAAAATGTATAATAGAATAAAGTAACAAAAATGCACAAATAAATTTGAGCTTTGTACTTTGAAAAGCGTTTCTAAGCCCTATAAATATTATTATCCACTTAAAAAAGAAAACCTACCAAATTAAGCCTTATTGTCTGAGAAGAAATGAGTGAAACAGAGGGAACATTTTTGTTGAACTGAAACGCAAAGTTCATATGTAGGTTGATAAGGATGTAGAATTTCCCCATGATGCAATGTGAATGATGGCTTCAACGGGGAATAACGGCAGACTGGTTCCTGGTCCCTGACTGTATATAGGGAACGGTAGCTACTATTGAAATGGCGCTTTTGATTGGCCCTCGATTGTGTGGGCACAGGAATAATTTTCTAGTTTTAGAGATGATGATTGGCTATGCTCACGACGAGTGTATGTTGTTGTTTGACACTAGCACATGTGTGTATCGTAACCTTTCACATAGTGGACCAACCTTCAACATCAAAATTCAAGCTAACTTTAGAGGTACATCTTAACTAAAGTTAGTCTGCACGATGGGAGATTCTGAGATTCTGTGTCCGACTTGTTATGTGTAAAGGCTGCATTGCATTATGGGATTACGTAGAGATTTGCTAAATCTAATTAGCACATACCTGGCAGAAATCTGCCAGGTATTTGCTAATTTTCGTTACCCGCTACAGGTCCCTATATTCAGTCAGAACGAAAATGATGTAGTGACCCGGAACCAGTCTAGGAATAATGGCCAATCACTGTCAACGGCGGCCTCAATTGACAGCATAGAGAGTTTAATTTGATAGACTTACCCCAAGAAGCTCAGCAAAGAAGTAAATCTGTGCCTCTAAGAATGCCATGTCCTTCTGCTTGCCAATGTTGTCTCTGTTCAAAAAGAGTCATCCAATCAGCACTAGCATTGTATTAATCAGTCAAATGTTCTTATATAACAGTGGACTGGATTGGTGGAAATATTTGCAGCTCTTTGTGACCATCTTGGATCAGAACAATAGACCGATCCATTAAGCCCCGCCTACCTTAGCAACCGCATAACAAGAGCACATTGTGTGACTTTCTTGCCTTGATCGCAGCGGTGGTTCGAATCATAGAATACTTTATATTGCAGATATGTAAACACTACATGCAAGACGAATTGAAAACTGATTTGGTTATACCTTTTATTTAAAACAATTAAGTTGTGGAATAGTTTGCTGTTTTAACAACGAAAAAAGCAGCATGGAGTATCAAGGAAAATGCAATTAATACACATTCTCATAAATTTCATACTTCTCATAATTCTCACAATTTATAATTTCATAATTCTCATAAATCTTTCCGTAGGCCTGGAGGTACCTGTGAAGGAAAGAAGCTGAAGTTATCAAAGTTTCAGATCACAAAACCTTCTGTAGGTCAAAACCAAAGATTACAAAGTGCTGAAGGCGCAAGATTGGGAGCTCAGGCTGAAATGTCAAATCCCATTGGACGCCGTTTCAGCAAGTGATTCTTTTGATACAACAATAGATCAGTGCGGATCAGGGCAGACAATAACCATTGCTATCAATGGGAAACAAAACATTCACTTGCCGAAATGGCGCCCATGCCTATTTCATGATCCAACAATAGACAGAGCTTCAGTTCCCCATCTTGCGCCTTCGGCACTCTGTCATCTTTGGTCAAAACCAGAGAAAGTAAATGTAAATTACTATTTCAGCACACTTTATCGATATACAAGGTCATCCTAGTATTTGTTTTTTAGCGTATTGATTTTGTTTTGGACTGGAAACATTTATAGATTACAGCTGAAATCTGTAAACAGAGTGTTTTTTGGCCTGGGGCCCTTGGTGATTTGTGGGTACAAGGTTGGCACTTTGCTGAAATGGAGAATCATTGGCCCTGCACATTGAAATAGTGTTTGAAAAAGTCCAACATATTGTCGTGTGCGCTGTAAAAGGACGTAATGACAGGTTCCTGGTAAAAGGGCGTAAGCAAAAATGATGTATTTCAAGAAAACTGAGCGGGAAAGTTTGATCTGCTTTTTCGCCATTCAAAAGTTATTATAGGAAGGTGAAATTCTGCTCGGGAATGGGAAAACATGTCTTTGGGTTAATTCTAGCGACAAAAATGTGACAATAATGCTTCATGTCAGGGGCCATTTTATTGCTTACGTCCTTTTCATACTGGGACGAAGAAGTGTATGTGCCCGGTAAAAGGGCGTAAGGCCTTACGCCCTTTTACCGGGCCACACGACGATATTATACTTTATAACGACTCTTACTTTTTGCCTCCCTTGCCCGTCTTACTCTTAGCAAACAGGCCAGCGTCCAGCTGATCCAGAGGCACTCCCTTAGTGCTGAACAGACGCTGAGCTCTCTCCTCCAACGTCCCGCCACATTTCAGCCCCAGAGCCATCAGAGCTGACTTGAGACGATCCAGACCCAACGATGCCAATTCCTAACACAACACACAACGGAGCATTTCAACGTGTCAAACTAAAGTTCTTATCGGGGTATAAACAAGTAACAATTTTGTCCATAATTAAGTCAGTTCAGTGGTGTGTCATGGCCGTTGGTCAAGCACACCGGACTCAAGCTCTGGTGTTACTGATCAGCAGAGTGTGGATTCGAGTACCGGTCTTGACACTTGTGTCTTTCAGCAAGACACTTAACCATTATTGGTTCATCCTTCGGATGGAACGTAAAACCGTTGCTCCCATGCATTGTGTAATGCACATAAAAGAACCCAGTTACACTTATCGCTAAAAGAAGGGGTTTGCCCCAGTGTTTCTGGCAGTGGCTGCTGAATACTTGCAGCTCCTTGTAAAACCTTAAAAGGTGCTACATAATTGGGTTTTGTAATTCAAAAACCTGTCTTAAAAATAACATAACTGTTGCAAGATACGTGCAATATATCAGCTTCCGTAATTATTATTTTCTTAAGTCATTTCTGAAGCTCACAAAAGTTAAACAGGCATAAAATTTGGCTTCTGGAGAAGGTAGGAAAATGTAATTGAATACAAGGACTGACTGACCTACATATGACATAATAATAAGTAGTTCTTATATAGCGCATTTCAAAATAACGTCTCAATGCGCTTTACATTTTGCATAGTCTTTTCAGGTTATTCAACAACGATTTTGCTGATTTGTTTCTGAGGGCAACACGAAATCGAATTTCCGATAAAAGTGGGACAAACATCCTACCTGATCGGTGGATAATGCATCACCTTTTTGTTTGTTTGTTTGTAAGAGAGCATGTCTAGCTTATAAACACACCATTCGCATTTCAACCTGTAAAAATGTCATCAAATGACACGTTCATATCTGAGTGAAAACAATGAAACTATGGTAAATGTTTTGCCAGGGGTTATGTAGATGTTGATACTCATGCTTATTTCAATTGCTACATGAATAGGTAAGCACTGGTTATTTATTTTTTTCAGGGGACTTCAAATGCAATACCCCTCGACTTTGACAGTACTTCCGATGGATATATTTCTCTGGAGGATTCCCAGGCCTGATCCTTCTCAGATCGTGAGTAAACTTCATCTGAGAGATGCAAGTCTAACCCCCTTGGTATCTTTGGCTTGGAGACCTTCCTGAATCCTCCAAAATACTGCAATCTTCGGTAACTCAACACCCAAGTGCTTGGTTATATTTGTATACCTGGCCCCAGGCTATAACAGTAGATGGTCTGGAGGTACAGCAGCTGATTTCACGAAACTTTACGCAACTGCGTCAGTCTACTTGTGCAACATTTACTGCGTAAGTTACAATGTGGCGCAAGTGGACCCGCGCAAGTGGACTTAAGAAGTTGCGTAAATTTTCGGCTGCAGGACCATATCCTCCAAAAATCAGGCAAAAACATTCATAAGGATTTTGGAGGACTTTCAATTGTTAAGGTTAGGTTTCAGTGTATTAAGTACTTCTGATGTTTAGCACACTCTGGATAAGGAATGGCATGAGTACATACCGTATGGATTAGGAATAGCATGAGTACATACCCCATGGATTAGGAATAGCATGAGTACATACCCCATGGATTAGGAATAGCATGAGTACATACCCAATGGAAGGAATAGCATGAGTACACAACCCATGGATTAGGAATAGTATGAGTACACACCCCATTGATTAGGAATAGTATGAGTACACACCCCATGGATTAGGAATAGCATGAGTACATACCCCATGGATTAGGAATAGCATGAGTACATACCCAATGGAAGGAATAGCATGAGTACACACCCCATGGATTATGAATAGCATGAGTACACACCCCATGGATTAGGAATAGCATGAGTAAACACCCCATGGATTAGGAATAGCATGAGTACATACCGTAAGGATTAGCAATAGCTTGAGTACATACCCTAAGGATCAGGAATAGTATGAGTACATACCCCATGGATAAGGAATGGCATAAGTACATACCCCATGGGTTAGGAATACCATGAGTACATTACCTCAGGAGATGAGAAAGCAGAGAGATCCAGATGAGCTCCTGCGTGTGCCAGAGCACTTGCCGCTTCTTTCTATATCGGAAAGTATCAAGAATAAAGCATTCACTACCTCAAATAAAAATCCTTCTATAAAAAAAGATAGTCAGGTAACATACTGTAGTGGGGACTAAAGAATCACTCTACTGTCAATTCCAAATAGGGTTTTACTGTTGCTCTAGTGCAAAACATAGTATCATGATTTTGTAATAAAGGTGTAACTTGCACAGTGAGGGTCTGGGCAAAAATGTTGAATCTCAGTGCCAAATAAATGGTGTATTGATACGACAGTTTTAGGGGGATACATTTGTGCACTTTGAAACATGAGTGTTGCTGAAACATTTGTACATAAAGCAAACGAATAAAACTACAAAGTGCTGGAAGGAATGGACAAAAAAACACCATGTGCTTTGAAAAATGACAGTTAAAACACTTTTGACACAAAGGCATGACTTAGCTGTCTTAACCAGTTGCCGCAGGGATTCATTTTTATTTTGTCCTGTCCCCCTGGCGGGATTCTTTTGTCAGAATTGCCGGAACCATTTTTCTTTGAGGGTACGGCTGGCACAAAAAAAACCTGACATGACAATGCCAAGAGAACAAATATTTTCTTTATTGGATCGTCTCAAATTCACGCATCGTGAATGGCAAAACATCGGCCGTTACCTATAAATATATTCTGTGAGATCAACGGGAGACTTTTGAGATGTTAGAGGGCGCCCCAGTAACCGGTCCTTTTCTATTATGAGAGCAATAGAAAAGGATCGGTAACTGGGGCGCCCGCTAACGTCTCAAAAGTCTCCTATTCAAGATGTTTCTATGATTGTCAGGGCAACCATTACTCACCCCCCATCCAGGGAAGGATCCCACTTCCCACTGGCTCTCATAGTTGATCCTGACCTTCTCCAACTCCTCAGACATATCAAGAAGGGGCTTCAGGCGTCGGGTGTAACTCTGAAGGTAGTCTAAGAGCAGCTCAAGGTACCTGGAAGAGACGAGGATTAATGTGGCATGGAATTGATTTATTTGATTTATTGATTTATTTCTTGTTTCAACTGGGTGGCCCATTCAGTGGCAACCACTGGGGTGGATTTCACAAAGCGCTAGGACTAGTATTATTCCGAGTTAGGATGAGTAACTAGTCCTAAATTATAGGACTTGTCACAAGTAAGATCTAGTCCTAAGTTAAGACTAGTTTTGTGAAATCCACCCCTGGTCTCCCATGGGTCCCAGCAATAAAAATGTTACACAATAAAAAATATACAAATCACTAAACGGACTTTAAAGAACATTTTTTTTTCAGTACAAAACAAAATTCAAACTTTTTATTATCCCAGTCATTGAGATAGTGATAATAAAACTTAAAAACAGTTCGTTGGACAACACTGGTAATTGTCGAAGACCATTATCCGCACTTTATGTGACCTAACGTGAAATAACAAACCTGTGAAAGCTTAAAATAGTGAAAATCCCATTACAAACATCAGGATCTGGACTTGCGAGATCAAAATTGTTCTAATTTTTGTCAAAAACTATAGCATTTCAGGCAAAAATATTTCAAGGGAAGTTTCCCACCATGAGTCGCGCGTGAATCTGTGAACATTTTTAATTCTGAATCTTGTCAATGTTGTGCGCACGAATATCATGCTTGCATCTTGCCTTTGCAGGACCCTGATAGAGAGACCAACATTTCTACACCTGGGTGCAGAGAAGCAATAATGGCATTCATAGAAAAACGATTTTTCCAATGTAATTGTAATTTAACCAGTTGCCACCGGGATTCTTTTATTTGTCCCCATCCCCATGGCGGGATTATTTTGTTGGAATTGCCGGAATTATTTTTCTTTTGAGAGTACCACTGGCACAAAAAAAACCCGCCTCGTAAAAGGTGCGAGAACAAAGATTCTCTTTACTGCATTGTGCGTTTTGTTTTCTCGACCGAGAAAATGTCAAATTCACAAACCATCGGCCGTTATCCACGGCATAGGATTGGTACTAAACCCAGAACCATGGCTCGATTCCCGGTTCACTTTGACTTACCTCCATTGAGCCCAAATACAATGAATAAACAATGATGGAAGCCTCTAGATGTCTCATATTCCTCTTCTTGGAACAAAAGGACAAAGGTTTGGAGTCAGGGATTACACATAAACCACCTCTCAATAGCCAGAAATTTGCCAAAATATTCAAGACCAGGTTTTGTCTTTGAGTGGGTGAAACGAAGTGTAAGACAGCTTGTGTGTGGTCTGTGCACGCTCAGCAGTGGAATGTCCGGGCAACCTTTGTTCCGGAATTCCAATTTTACAAAATGGTGTCTGTACACGGCTTCCGTTTCCAGGCAGGGGAAACATTTGCGCGTATACACCTCATCCGACGCCAACTGGTTAAACCTTCTTCTGACAACACAGCCACCTGGTCTCTAACCTCTGCAGCACTAGACTGCTTCAACTAAGATAGCTCGAGTTGATATATCATGTAACAAACCTTCTATACTCAGCATTCTTTCGATCTTTCTGGATGGAAAATAGCTGGTCAAAGGTCGCAAGGTACGTCAGGTAGTCAATTTTCTGGGTAAGATGAACAAAGTTAAAACCAGTGAAGAAAGAGGACAGTCAAAGTTGTACAACCTCAATCGATATTTTTACATTTTCTTGATCACAGCAAGGCCAAAAACCGATGTATCTGTTGTGCATTATGATAAAGCGAAGTTTGTAAAACTTAAATTATGTGCCAGGCAAGGAGCATACTTGCATGTTTTTCTACTGCATCATCAGCAACAATGAAAGTTCTATAATAATTAGAGAAGGCTAATCAACGTTACTTCCAGCTGAGAAGCTGAAATGGGAAGCACATGGCTACAACGTGTTTAAGCTGCAGGAAAGCAAGGGCAGCCAGCCACATTGACCCATAACAAGACCCCGGAGCACAGCCAGAGATCAAAAGTGTTTGACAAGAGGAAGGGAGGGAAACCAGACGACCTGGAGGAAAACCCTCCTGGCACAAGAGAGAAACCAACGCACAACTCTACTCACATATGGCCCTAGCCAGGAATCGAACCAGGGACACATTGGTGAGAGACAAAAGCTTTATGCACTTGACACCCATGCCACCCAAAACGGTAGAGTGCTTGAAATGGACGAGGAATTAGAGACACAAGGGTTTTAGGTCTTAACCTAACGGCAGTTTAAAGGTGAGATGCACCTATTGGGTATGGCACACCACATTAGCTTGATGATCAATGGAAGGAGACACATTTCGATGCATTTTTCTGCATTTAGGCATGCTTTTCATTTCAATTGTGTTGTATTTTACTACAATAGACCAATCCATTAAGCCCCGCCAACTACTGACGTATTAATCAATCACAGCCAACGCCACTGAAAGTCCGACAAAGGTCCGACACGTTAAAAATCCCATTAGAAAAGTAAACAAACCGCCGCCATTGTTCTGACACACACAACTGTACAAACTTTTGTTTTGTTTTGTTTTAATTGTTCGTATTTCTGGTGGTGAAAATCTCACAGCAGTGGTCCCTGTACAGTCGTGTAAAAGTGGTTTAACAGTGTTCCTGTCTGCATTGTTCTTTGGACTCAAGGCACTGCTCAAAAGGCCACGAAACTAGATCCATACCGTTCACGAAATCCATGTGCGTGTGTGTGTAACCGATACGTGTATGTGGCCGCAACCGAACCACCGCTGTGATCGTGGCAAGAAAGTCACACCATGAGCTGTTGCTAGGCAGTTGCTAAGGTAGGCGGGGCTTAATGGATCGGTCTATTATCCGTGAGACCAGAAAACACCTGACGGGGGGTTTAGGGTCAACAAATCAGTCTACTGCTTCTCACCTCTACATTCTTGAGATTGACGTATTTATCAAAGCATTCATGGAGGTCCAGGTATTTCCCGTATCCTTCTTCATCAGTGAACTCCACCAGCGTCTGAGTATCTTCACCAGTCTTAGATCTCTCGTCTTCCATCCTCTCATAGTCATATGACATAGGAACTGCAATCTGAAAATAATTCAAAATCATCATTGTACATTAGTCATGCCAGTAGCTCTTTGCTGCACAGCAAGAAAATATTTTGCATATAGCATATATATATTATGCACACACAACATTCATCTACATTTTTCATGCTCAATATTGGCGTGGGAAACCAATGTTACAGTTACAAGTAACTTTGACACGGTCCCACTTCAAATGAGTCATGTTTTTTTACATGGTCACGCTAAACTGCAGACAGCTAGAAATGTCACAAGATCAGAGAAGAATGAGAGGGGGACCAGTTGCTCTATGACTTGATGCCTCTTTTGCGGGCTACCATGCTCGGCCTTCTCGAGATTGGATAAACGTGGCATGATAATGCTAGACACCACGTTACCACTTTGATAAAGTGAGCAATACCAAACACTCACTGTTTGTGAGACTGGAATAGCAGTGTTTAGCGCTCGACCATGCATGAATGTACGCAGATTTGGCACATTCTGTTTTAGACCCCTCCGCATACACAGCAAGGGCTCAAATTTTTGGGGAAAACCCACAACACCGCAGGGCTTGTACCTCAAATTTTTTTACTGGACAAGAAGTGTCTTTACAAGACCAGAATTGAAATGAGATAAAAAAAAACGACTGGACACAGTTCAACGTACTAAACTGTTTGATTTTGAATCAGTACTATCGGAAGATTTGTCCAAATTTGTATTATGGTTAAGTTTTCTTCAATAGGCCTACTCAACAGAAATTGAAATATACATTACAAGTAACTATCAGACTGAAAGTCAACATTTGAAGAAAAACACAAGACCACCGGACTTGTCCAGCCATGAGTTTACTGGCCCGATGCTAAAATCACTGGCCTTGGGCCTGCAGTCCAGTGTTGATCTCGAGCCCTGGAGCCCCTAAACAGGTGATCGTTACAAATGTGGTCTCGTTGCAAACAGGAAGAGATAAGTTTTGCATTGATATGCAACATGATATAAACAAGACACGAATAACCAAAATATAGGCTTAGGTTATTATTTGTGTTTTAACCCATACATCAATGTGTGTTAAGCACTGTATACTCAGTACTTTCCCTGAGTCCTGTGAAAAATATCCACCGTAGGCATAATCGTCGGGTGGGATTCGAGCCCACGACTCCTGCCATTCTAGAGCAGATGTCTTACCGACTACACTGTCGAGATTGCCCAGCAGCTAGAGGTGATTCAAATCCTATTAGCAGCGGGTACCGTGACCATTATAATTGGTGTTAACTTTTGCATCGGGGATAACATATACACGATTGAAAACATTTCCAAACTTTTTGAGGAGTTTACATGTTCCTCCCATACCGTGACATGGAACCATACTTTGTTCCCTTTCTGGCCTCTATTTGGTTCTATTGATTTGTGTGGAAGCAAGACAAAAAAATGGCTTCAGCATGAAGAAGGTCTGTACGAATTTGTGTATCTCGTTTGGGTGTTTAGTTACATTGATTTGAGGGTAAGCAAAAAGAACAAAAATGGCTTCATCATGATGAATGGCTGTACGAAACTCTGTACCTCGTTTGGGTGTTTTCTGTGGAAATCCTTGATTGTCTTGAGTCTGGCGTAGAATTCTTGGAACTCATTGGGTCCTGACAAGGCCATCACTTCTTCCTTACGCAAACTACAGGAGCAAGAAAAGTATACTCTGTGATTAGTGGGGGAAATCGAAGAGTTTACTTGCGACAAATTCAATATGCAACTCATGATATTATATGTTTACAAAAGAGCAACAGAGCTTGGACTTCCTCAAGGCACAATAGACCGATCCATTAAGCCCCGCCCCCTAAACATATTGACCAATCACAGCATTCGCTACATCACCACTGTACATATGGGCAGCACAATGTGCATCTCTTCAATGCCACACTGCAGGACATGAACGCGAGTGCTATGAGTACGTGCATGCATGTTTACATTTTCCAATAGGATTTTAACATGTCAGACTTTCGGTGGCATACCCAAGGCTGTGATTGGTCAACGCCTATGGGGACGGGGCTTGATGGATCAGTCTATTTGTATACAGTTCAAGTATTTGTTCAGTTTACATAAAATATGGAAATGGCAGAGTATGATTTAAATTAACATTTCTTTTATTATTAATTTACATGACCAAGAAAAAATCAAACACAAATTACAATGAAACAAGTACATAAAAACATGAAAGAAAAAGTAATCCAAACAGGAATTTAAGTAAACAATTAAATACTTAAATTCCTATTTGGATTACTTTTTCCTTTCATGTTTTTATGTACTTGTTCCATTGTAACTTGTGTTTGATTTTTCTTGGTCATATAAATAATAATAAGACAAATAAATACAAATGAAAGGGAGAAGAAATAATTGAAAACAAATATTAAAAAAATGCAAATCTCAAAAATCGTTCAGCTATTTTTGTTTTGTTTTACAACACTATATACTTGAACTTAGGCAGTTAGGTCAAAAGTATAATACTTAAAAAGACAAAAAGATTGTTGTAATTATATTATTATTTTATATTAGTATTAGCGTTAAAACGGTGACAACTGCATGTATGTTTAAATCCATGCACAGCTGAGTCAAATATCTGAGCAACGGACACTCTGCGTTTTTGTTGACGATATTCACCCCATCACCCCATGTTTATTGACGAAGGTATTGTATCAAACAACATATTTGTACTTGGCAGGCACAGCTTGTAAAACTTTGGCGCGCTTATGAGCACAAAGCCGACAGCCTGCAGACAATCTGCATTCCTTGACAACACAGAATTTGCCCGCTCAACTGCAGACTTTCTGCGGAGGAATGCTCAGGGAATACTGCCGAGCTCCCCCTTATGTAAATTAACATGGCATTTTTAATAAGTTACTCTTGGAAATCTTAAAATCTTAGTAGATTTAAAGGAAACTACACTGGAAAAGGGAAAGTACATGTACATTTCAAAATTATCAATTATAGAATGATAAGTAGACTCAGCCTATAATAATCTGATCCATTAAGCCCCGCCTACTAACATATTGACCAATCACAGCCTTGGCAACGCCACCGAAAGTCACACAACGATAAAACTCTCATTAGAAAAGTAAACAAACCGCCGCCATTGTTCTGACACACAACTATACTTACTTTTGTTTTGTTTTAATTTTTTTCGTATTTCTGTTGATGCGAATCCCATAGCAGTGGTCCCTGTACAGTTGTGCTAAAGTGGCTTAACAGTGTTCATGTCGGCATTGTTCTTTGGACTCAAGGCACTGCTCAAAAGGCCACGAAACTAAATCCATACCGCTCACAAAAACCATGTGCGTGTGTGTATCCGATACATGTGTGTGGCCGCAACCGAACCATCGCTGCGATCATGGTAAAAAAGTCACGCCATGCGCTGTTGCTAGGCAGTTGCTAAGGTAGGCGGGGCTTAATGGATCAGTCTATTGATCCTCACATCCTAGGGTTACTTTCACGGATCCTTCCTCACTCTATCAAAATCCAACACCTTCAGGTAACCAACTGACAAATGGTTGGATTCTGAGTGATGTTTGAAGCTTTGCATGGTGTGAAAAATAATAAGGAACTATAATTAAATAGTAAACTTGCGGGTACAACCATGTATGAAAACTCTTTTAGAAAGAAGTGGTGGCTCTGAGAAGAGCCGTTGGGGTCTCGACGTTTCGAACAGTATACTCTGTTCGTCTTCAGAAGACGAACAGAGTATCCTGAAGACGAACAGAGTATACTGTTGGAAACGTCGAGACCCCAACGGCTCTTTTCAGAGAGACCAATTCTTTTCTAAAAGAGTTTTTATACATGGTTGTACCCGCAAGTTTATTATTTAATTCTAGTTCCTTATTGGTTGGATTCTGATTAGGGTGGTATGGACCCCATGCACGCAGGTCACACATGGCGACTGTTCCACCCTCACCATTTTGGGGGTCAACAGGTCAGCAAATAAACACCGCATCGCCTAAAAATTCACACTTCACTGTATAACACACACGGACATTGAGTTCCAAATTTGGGCGGCCAAGATTATTGTGATGATGGCGTCAGGTGAAGTGGGCCAATACCTTTGCTTTATGCCAAGCAGCCAAGCATTATCACTTTGGCAGAGCAGTACATGTACACACAGTCTGACACAATTGAAGTAACGAAGGTTTGTGACTTTGTCCCTTTTAGGTTGTCCAGTCATCGTCCCAACTTACCCATCTTTATCTTCGTAGATGTCCCTCAGCTTTGCAGTGTTTTCCATGTGTCTCTGAAAACAGAAGAGAAGTCAAGTTCAGGATTGGGAATCTGTCAGGAAAAGTTTGGATTATTTTCGATCTGCAAGCTCATTTATTATAAAGCCGGGGTGAACAACGAAAAATGACTGGAGCAGGATTTGAACCTGCGACCACCAGTTTAACATATCGATGCTCTAGCAACTGAGCTATCCCGCGCTATGTTGGAGGTCTCCCTATTAGTCAATATCTTTGTTCAGGGGTGGCCAGTCAGAAACCGTTCAACCGGGAAATCTTTCATCTGAAACATTGTCAAAGTCAAGAAAACGGCATTTGAAGACCCGCTGCTAGGCTTCGAACTGCCGTCTCGTCGCTGGGCACGCTCAGTGGTCTAGTGGTAAGACATCTGCTCTAGAATGGCACAGGTCGAGGGTTCGAATCCCAGTAGTGTGCCTATGGATTTTGTTTCCCAACAGGACTCAGGAAAGTACCAAGAATACAGTGCTTGACGAAACCGTTGTGTAAAAACAAATCCAATTAATTAGATTAGGTTTCGGTTTTTAGAAGTTTTTATCCCCAAAATAGACAAGTTTGAGCCTCTCACAAGCCTGAAATTTAAGATTCTGGCTCATTGTACTTTCTTAAAGCTGAGGAGAAAATGGCCATATATTCTACTCACATCCAGGAGTTTCTTGGATCTGTGATCAGAGTTGATTTGCTCACGGTTCTGTAAAAAAAAAAGGAGGGAAATGATTATTCATATGAAATCAGTTTTAGAGACCTTCACCATTGTTGGCTTTTTCTATATCAGGTTAAAACCTGATGTGGTTCGATTAATCAAAATCTCTCGGTCTCCTCCGCGTGAACAATCATCACATGAAAACCACATTCTTCTCTGTGCCCTAACATCCCTGACTACCCGCGATCCATCAAAATGCAACAGTATGTTTTGTTTGATTGTGTTGGACTTGGACCTGCACTAGTAAACTGATTAAAAAATGCTTTACATGGGATCAGGCATACCACCATAATCAGAGTCCAACAGTTTGGGTGTTGAGCTATGATGTTGGACTGAGGACTGCACTAGTAAACTGATCATGCTTTACATGGGATCAAGCATACCACCATAATCAGAGTCCAACAGTTTGGCTGTTGAGTTATGGTGTTGGACTGAGGACTGCACTAGTAAACTGATTATGCTTTACATGGAATCAGGCATACCACCATACATGTAATCAGAGTCCAACAGTTTGGCTGTTGAGCTATGGTGTTGGACTGGGGACTGCACTAGTAAACTGATCATGCTTTACATGGAATCAGGCATACCACCATAATCAGAGTCCAACAGTTTGGCTGTTGGGCTATGGTGTTGGACTTAGGACTGCACTAGTAAACTGATCATGCTTTACATGGGATCAGACATACCACCATAATCAGAGTACCACAGTTTGGCTGTTGAGCTATGGTTTTTGACTGAGGACTGCACTAGTAAACTGATTATGCTTTACATGGGATCAGGCATACCACCATAATCAGAGTCCAACAGTTTGGCTGTTGAGCTATGGCGTTGGACTTAGGACTGCAATAGTAAACTGATCATGCTTTACATGGAATCAGGCATACCACCATAATCAGAGTCCAACAGTTTGGCTGTTGGGCTATGGTGTTGGACTTAGGACTGCACTAGTAAACTGATCATGCTTTACATGGGATCAGACATACCACCATAATCAGAGTACCACAGTTTGGCTGTTGAGCTATGGTGTTGGACTGAGGACTGCACTAGTAAACTGATCATGCTTTACATGGGATCAGGCATACCACCATAATCAGAGTCCAACAGTTTGGCTGTTGAGCTATGGTGTTGGACTGAGGACTGCACTAGTAAACTGATCATGCTTTACATGGAATCAGGCATACCACCATAATCAGAGTCCAACAGTTTCGGTATTGAGTTGATTTTCCAGGCATTTTGTTGAGTCTCTGTCGTAATTTGGGCAATTTTTTGAACAGGGTATCACACATTCCGATTAAATCCACTTTATCACAGCAGAAATACATACACCTTGCTGGGGTGCTAGTACAGTAGTAGTAGTATGATCGATAAAGTCAAAATCTATAGAATAAAAAAAAGGAGTATAGCACCCCAGTTACTGCCTGGGTCTATCTCACATTAAATTAAATAATGAATAATGAAATGAAAAAACCTGCATGCAATTTTAATTTCAATTTGAAAAATTTCCGGACACATTAACTGTCATTCTTCGGTCGCACTAAAAGCCGACAACTTCCGACGCCTGATGACAACACGTTGCGAAATGCACTGAAAAATCACAGTTGGCGATAAATAAACTCCTTAAATATGTGTAAAGGAGTCATAAACATCCAAATGCATGTAACCTTCAATCTGTTGAAAAAATTGTGGTTATTACTTAACGATTCTTTATCACGAAGTAGTAAAAACTAGTAGTACTGTCTGCCATGTCGTCATTGGACCATACCTGGATGATACCATTATGCAACAGGTACATTTTAAAGCCTGTGTCATCCTATTTATTATTTTTGACATTTCAGTTTTTTTCTTTTTGCCAGATCGACAGGTTATTGGTTATTAATTCATTGAATGAAAGTCATCCATACAGGGCACATTGGCGCCACAAAAAAATAATTTTCTAATACCGCAGACCAAAAAAGTAAGTCTCGATTTGAAAGTTGATGTCTGGTTTTAGAGGACAGGGTTCGTTGGGCCAAGAAGCGGAGGGAGTCCAGCGTATCTGCGCAATGTATGGGGCTATCATTCACATGGCCTTGGTTAGTACACACCTAAAGACCTCGTCTAAACCATGTATGTGTAACTTTCTTCCATGTTAAACTTAATTTTTAAAAGTGGATTTTATTCTGTGTGAGTGTCGTGCTTGTGATTGAAGTGAACAGAAAGCGCCCTCAACCTGCACACCCAATTGTCAACACGGTCAAATTTCTAAAAAATGCTGTATCCTGGAGCGACCGGTTTTCGGTCACTTAACGGTAAAAATCGTTCGGAAACGGAAACTAAATGAAATTTTTTTAAACCATCTGACCCACCTTTTAACAAGACACTTTTAATTCATAATCTGTTGAAATCCCAGAAGTTGCAGTCATAAATTCCGAAATATCGTCCTAAATTTACAGCGGTGCTGTATTCGCCGTTCACACGTCGCGTTACCCGTTTCCGGTCGGTCCATTCAGGGGCAGTTTCTGTCAACTTCACGAACTAGTATGGCGCGCAAAATGCCAAAAAACAAAAAAACAAATAATAACGATTGTCCAGACTGTTTCTGCGGCTAGTGAGGTGATTATTGGTTAACAAAATAGCAAAATTCTTCTTTACATGATTTTTTTTGCTTTATATTGTCCTTTTCTTTTTCTTCTTTATTTTACTTTAAAGTGGTATTAATGATTATTTTCAAATTAAATGTGATTGTTTTTGCTGAACTTATATAAAATTTGTATAATAATATACATCAATTATCCTTTTCTTTTCTGTAGTTTGTGGCTTTTCTGCTTCATCAACATAATAAATGAATACTTCTTGAAGTGCCCTCCTTCCCCAAGAGAAAAATCCAGATGACACAAGAGAAAAGCATGACACATTTTTTTTTTTTTTTATTCTTTATTTTCTTTAACATAAATTGTTTTAAAATCATAAATTGTTTTAAAATCAAATGTAATGGTTTTTACTGAATTTATATAAAAAAAATTTAAATTGATACAAATCCATTTATATTTATTTATCAAGTTATGTGACTTTTCTGCTTTGTCAACATAATAATAGTTCTTGCATTGCAGTTTGTTCCTCTTCCTGACTCATTAGGGGAGCAGGTCCAGAGCTGGTAGCTTTGATGTTTTATTTTTTTAAGCTTTTCTGATTGATCAACAACAGCCTCGTATTCATCATCAAGACATTCTTAAGAATAAAATAGTCTGTAGCTGGCTTTTACTTTGCGTATCACAGTCTGTATAAAGAGAAGGAAATATAACATTGCCATTAAAAAACCTTTAAAACCAATCATAAAGTTCCTAAAATTAATTGTAATAAAGATGACATATTTTCTGGATCCTGACATAAATTCATGGTCATTAGCTACGTACAATGTCAGGCCCTACAAATATTTTGTGCAATTATTTTTACACATTTTGTGTACTGTCCGTGGCATAAATATGAACATTTTTGATGGTTTTTTTTGTTTTGAAACTGCATTATCTGTCAAAATTTGTTCAAAGAATGGGGAAGGGAGGGGAATTAAGTGAAAGTTGGACCACACAACTTTGTTGTTCTTCATAAAAAAAATATTACTGAATAAAATAAAAGTGACTATTCCATTTCCTCAACACATTTTTAATTTAAAAAAAAAAATATTTATCACTCTGATTATCTTGAATTTCAGAGTGGCCAATAATATGAGTCATTTGGGGAGAAACGAACTTTATATAGCCATTGCAGCTTTCATTAGGGCCCATTGCAATTAAGCAGAGAGTGCAGTATAAACACAAAAAGTCATATTCACTTGAAATACACTTAAGGTTTCTGCAATGTTGGCACTCCATACAATCCCACTTAGCAACATAATCACGTGATCTACCGTTCTACCTGGGGAAAATGGAACTTGACCTTGCCGATGAAACTTTCATTTGGAATGTTTGACCGTGGATTATAATTTTTAGAGACATTTGATTGTGAGTAAAAAGTGTATTAGTGATCTATACTGAAAATTTAACATTTTATAAACTTTTGGGTGTAACTTACGACAGGAAACTTGAATCTCAATAATTGTTTGCGTGTGTGATCGTAAGGAACATCGGTCGTGAATGAAACTTCTCGTTGCTGTATATCTAGCGCCCTCTCGCGGTAAACAGGAATCAAAATGAGTGACCGGGTATAGGTGTCGACCGAAAACGGGTAATCGCATGATATAACATAAGTAAGTGTAACAACCATGTGGTAACCTTACCGAACTTTTTTTGTGTAGAGTTTCTTTCACCATGGCTTCAATTATCCGTTCTTTCTCTTCATGTAACCGCCTCTGTTGCTCTAAAATCGTTTCCATTGTGTCTCAAATTACAGTTTTTACCATTCAGTACCAGAGAAAATGCAAAAAAAATAACAGGCGTTCGTTCTCCCAACGTTGGATGGATTCTCAAAACACCACGTTGATCGACAGAGGGCGCCAAATAATAGCACAGCGCCACCAAGAGGGTAATTTACTTTACTCCGGCGATAGTGGGTAGTGTTGCTTTTTATTCGCTAAGTTTTCGACGGATAATCATGCTTTCACGAGTAATTTTACGTAGCACTAGCACTAGCAGGTAAGATGTTTGTGACATTTAGTGCATGAGTTTCGTTTTTTGATCAAGACTAGAAGAAACGTGTGACCGTGTGTGTCATGATGGAGGAACTTCGTCCTTGGAAGGATGGTTGGTACAACTACAAATGTAGTTCTGCGATGATCGTAACCCTCCATCCTCCCCCGACGGTCAGAGACCGGAGCATGGGAGGGTTACGAAACAACCATCCATGGAGGAATAAAAACAACACACATACGAATTAGCTAGAGTTGCCAATCCGGCCATTTCTGTCAGACTAGTGACCAGATTTGCCCAATTTTTACCACTTTCAGAAATCTTGATACACATTCTAAAAACACGGATTTGTTGATCTTCATGTGTAATGAATCAATTTAGAACGCTTTATCAAATTGTTAATTATATATATAAAACATTTGTGTTCATTGGCTTGTCCATGCTTGTTTATATCAATTAACACCTATGCTGTAGTAACGTTAGTACTGTTCATTTTGTTTACATTTTCTCATATAAATCTGTATTATATTATTTATTATCCCATACCCCACAGGCTGTTGGCCTGTCGTGGTGCCCAATGTACCATCACTGCTCGTCAGGAGCATACACTACCAGCCCTGCCATATGAGTACAATGCATTAGCTCCCGTCGTGAATGCAGATATTATGGAGCTTCACCACAAGAAACACCACGCGACGTACGTCAACAACCTCAACAATGCAGAAAAACAGCTCAAAGAGGCACAGGATGCTGGTATTCAAACTTGTTTTCATTCGCTTGCATTTGGTTTTCATCCAGAAGTTCTTGTCAATTTTGGACATTTGCTCTTTCAATGTGAACCAAGAACACCGATCAGTGTTCTGGGTTCTTTTCCCCTTCGCTCTCCAGTCTCCCAGTCTATATTACATCAAAGTATTAATAACTGGTAGCTAAACATGTCTGAAATGTGTTCATAATGCCTGGAATTACACCAAGGACATGGCCTCTGTTGCCCTGATCTTGGCCTTGGTGCCCCGTCATAAGTTTCTCATAGCAGGTCTGGAATTTCATCTTTTTTGAGAGAGCAAGGCCATTTTCCCTTTCCAACAGCACTTCCCTCGGAAATCTAAAAGTTTGAGGGAAATTTTTTAAGGTGCACAAAGGCCAAGACCAGGGCAACAGAGGCCATTGCCCTCACGACCTCCATGTAACTCCAGTGGTGGATTTTACAAAACTAGTCCTAACTTAGGACCAGTCCTAACTTATGATTAGTCCTATAAGTTAGGACTAGTTATTCCTCCTAACTCGAGATAAGACTAGTACATGTACTAACGCTTTGTGAAATCCACACCCCCCTCCCCCTCCCCTCCCCCTCAGGCCTGCCATAGACTGTAACATTTGCCAATGAAAGTGCCCTTTGCTAAATTTAAAAGGCCTTGCCCTCTCAACAGATGAAATTCCAGGTCTGGTACTAAAATAAATTGTTGTTTCATCGTCTTTGTCATCGTCGATCTTCTAGAAACTGCCTTAATAGTATATTGAAGCACAACATGCAACCAACCTGGTAATGTTTCATTGAATATTATGTGGTGTAGTTTTTTTTTTCAGGTTTTTGTGCATGTTTATACATACTTATTTTGATTGTGACAATCAAAATAAGCGATGATGATATAGGGGTTTTTAAATGCTATTTTCTTGACTGAGGCAATTATTATTCAAATTGAAGATTGTACAAGTATGAATGCGAGCTTCCAGATTCACTTTCATCAATTTTCTTTCAGATATGCCACTTCTGTACTTTATCTTTAAAACAATGTTTGGGATTTTTTTTTTCCATCGCAGGGGATCTTGGGAAGATGATTGCCCTGCAGCCAGCGTTGAAGTTCAACGGCGGAGGTCACATCAATCACTCAATCTTCTGGACTGTCATGTCACCAAATGGAGGTGGTGAACCAACAGGTATGCAGGCCTCGAATTAACCCACGGCACCCACAGCAATTGCCGCGGTGCCCTGTGCTTTTGCCGTGGTGCTCTTTGCAAAGTTCCAATACAAGTTGACATTTTCCTCATAGCAGTGTGTCCCTTACCAGAAGGAAATTGCTGGCCCTTTTAAAAGCGAAGTTCAAGGCCTGAAGCATGCGTGTACTAACAGATCCCCAAGTCCCTTGTATGTAGCTGAAGGCAATCCTTAAGCCAGTAGGTGCCGGATGATGTGTGAAAATGAAAATGTTTGCCCTACCTGGAAACGGAGGCCGTGTAAACACGCCTTTATGTAATTTCGGGCCACCGGAGCAAAGGTCGCCCGGTCATTCAACTACGGCGTGTGCACAGACCACACACGCCGTCTAACGCTTCGTTTCACCCACACAAGGACAACAAAAGGTCTTATGTAAATTGGTATTTTGTGGCTATTGAGAGGCAGTTTTTGCATAATCCCCGATCACAGACCTATTGTCCTTTTGTTCCAAGAAGGGGATTACGAGACAACGGGAGGCTTCCACCATTGTTCATTCATTGTATTTCGGCTCAATGGAGGTAAGTCAGTGTGAGTCGGCAATCGAGTCATGGTTTCGTTTTTAGTACCACTCTCATGCCGTAGGTAACGGCCGATGTTTTGCAATTCACGGTGCGAGGATTAGACATATCGGCCACAAACGGCTTGTACGGAAATGCCCATAGTGGTCACAAAATGGCTTGTATTAAAATGCTCTTAGTGGCTGCTGTTGAAACAACTGTACAGAAACACATGATCTCCATAGAGTTGAAAAAACGGTGCTGTATACTTTACTTCTACTTCTACTTCGTTACTGGGCAGGATCCTCAAGTTAGGACATAAATGCCAAGGAGCAATCATAGTTAAGTGTCTTGCTCAAGGACACAAGTGCTGGGACCGAGATTCCTTATTTGTGATGACTAAGCCACCAGTAGAACTTTGAATTTGCCGCGCTAGACCACTCGGCCACAACACGCTTGGCTACAATACCGGGTGCATACATATGATATGGCCTCTAATTACTAAATATCATTCCTGCCTCAACAGGAGATCTGCTGTCTGCCATTAATCGTGATTTCGGGTCCTATGACAACATGAGAGAGAAGTTATCGGCAGCATCTATTGGTATCCAGGGGTCTGGCTGGGGTTGGTTGGGGTATAACAAGACGACAAGCACCCTTGCCATCACAACCTGTGCTAATCAAGATCCACTGGAAGCCACCACAGGTAAGATTTATTCTCAATGATCAACACCATCCAGGGATCAAATTCATAGAGCTGCCTAAGCAGAAAATATTGCTTAACTTATTTCTACTAAGCAGCAATTAGCAGGAAACCCCTCATAAGTTGTACATAATGACATGGTATTTTGGCTGGTAACCTTTTTCTGTAAGCATTATAGTTTTGTGCTTTGCTGATTTTTTGTGCTTAAGCAGCTCTATGAATTTGGGCCCGGGGCCCAATTTATAGAGCTGCGGAAGCACAAGAAGTAGCTAAGCTCAAACTAAATCATGCTTACCAAAATAAGGTTACCAGCCAAAATACCATGTCACATGTACAATCTGTGACTGATACCCTGCTTATTTTTGCTTAGCAGAAAATTTTCCAGCAATATTTGCTGCTTAAGCAGCTCTATGAAATTGGTCCGGGGCCCAATTTCATTGGCTGGTAACCTTAGTCTGGTAAGCATAACATATGATTGCTTAGCTAGTTTTTCTGCTTTACATGGTTGCACCCGCAAATTTTACTAGTTTACTTGTTATAGTTTCCTGTACTTTACCATAATTGCATTGTAGATAGCTTTGTGATATTTTTTTTATTGAATTATAAGCGATTTCAAATGTAGTGTTCTTCAAAACTATGATTGTATCTAGTACCTTTGATTGTGATGTGTTGTTGGAATTCCACAGGTCTGGTTCCCTTGTTCGGCATTGATGTTTGGGAGCATGCTTACTATCTACAATACAAGAATGTGAGACCTGACTATGTGAAGGCCATCTTCAATGTGGCAAACTGGCAGAACATAGATGAGAGATTTCACAATGCAATGGTCAACTCCTGAAAGACATGAAAGAGGACGCTCTGCACAAATCAAACATTCAGTGTACAGTGCGCCACAAACAGTTGTTCCAGGAGAGGTCATTTATCACAGTGCATTATAAAAAAAACCTACATCCTTTGCAAAATAGACCCATAGTTTGCATTAGTCAAACAAATAGCATTCATTAGTTTTGAAAAAATCAAGTTCAACTTTGAAAAATGAATCTTCATCTGGTAACAATACCATATTCTTAGGGGCATTGTGAGGGCGTTTCCTTTGCAACGGTGTATGGAAGCCATTTTGCCGTCTTTTCAACTATTGAAAGAAAGACCAGCCTACCCAGCACGAAACACCGTTTTATTCAATGAATACATTAAAATATAGACAGATGTTTGTTTGGCAAAATGGCTGAGTATAGTCTGTCTGCCCTTTTTCTACTGGATCCAGAGCTTCATTTGCTGACTGAGAAGCTCAACATGCAGACTGAGAAAAGTTATTCTGTAGGATGTCACATTCCCCTACCTACCCCCTATCTACCCCCCAACCTACCCCCACCACACCTACCCCCACCCCCACTGATGGCTATACACCATTGCATATTCTCTGCTGTGAGTGGGTATATGTGATACTTCCGAATGCTTTTTCTCAATTTATGTCCACTGCCTTCTTCCAAACATCACCTCTCCAGGGGAAAACTCTAGGTGGCGCACTGTATTCCCAGCACTGTGATTTGTTTCGCCATCATTTTGACTTTGCTTGCATTCATAACAACACATGACTAAGGCCGTTTTCGAATTAGTGACTGCAGCTGTGTTGGATTACCTAGTTAACATGCATTGAAGCATCGGATGCACTCAACATCAGCCTCAGTCGCAAATTTGGACACGGTCTAAATGTCTTAATAACTGGCTATCTTTGGCTATGGCCAAACTTGTTGGCTGCAGAAGCAATAGAGAAATCTAGGCAGCATAGATGAAGCCATAATTATTTCATCAGACCTAAGGCTTCCTTTATTAAGGCGGGAAATAGACTGCCCCCCCCCCCCTTCTGTGTGTAATCACAATAAGGCCCTGTCCAAATGAATGGCTTCGGCTGTGGCTACGGCCGGAACGCAGAGGACTCCTATTCTTCAACGTTGTCGTTGCAGCCAGCGGCCGTAGCCATAGTCGTGGTCGCTTGATTCGGACACGGCCTAACTATTGTTATTGCATAAAGGAGACAAGACAAAGATGGCGGCAGCATGATATTAATTCTTGAATGCTTTAAATTACAAAGGTGTGGTGTTCAATAAAATATTACTCTTCTTCCTTTTTGAAGCCAAGTTAATCCAAAGCGTTCTGAGCAGTAATTCATATAAACAAATGTAAATAACAGGAAATGCTTTTATACGTTTACCATGGAGGAAGTAGAATTGCGAAGATATTCATTTGATCTTAAACTCACCAATATAATCACTGAGAGTTCCCATTAAACACTTTTATTTAAGTTCATCCCAAACACATGATGCTTGAAGATGATATTAATTTCATTTTTTTATTGTTGTTTACTCTCTTAATGTAAAAGAGTGAAAAAATCACTCTCTTGCCCGAGTGGTGGTGTAATTTTCACTCTTTTTAGAGTGCAATTATCTCTAGTTTGCTCTTTTAGAGTGAAATTTGAGTAAACTTCACTCTGAATCGAGTGAAAAAGAAAATGTTTCCACTCTAAAAAGACTTGTCCGCCATATGGCTCTTTTAAAAGAGTGGTATGGGGGACAACTCTTTTTAGAGTGGAAATAGTTTCTTTTTCACTCGATTCAGAGTGAACTTCACGCAAATTTCACTCTAAAAGAGCGAACTAGAATGAATTGCACTCTAAAAAGAGTGAAAATTACACCACCACTCGGGCAAGAGAGTGATGTGTCCACTCTTTTACATTAAGAGAGTATGTTTTGATTTTACAGACACTTTATTATGTAAACAGTTCCTTGAGGTTGGAGAGCAGTGTACAACAGCTGATTCCTTAAGGGTCTTATCACACGGGGCAATTTTGACTGGCAACTTGGAGGCAACCAACTGCAATGCTTGAAAAAGAAACACTTCGGTAGCACGGGGGTTATTTTTCTAACGATGTCTTACAATCCTCAAGAAAATTTATGGGAAAACCGAAATGCGAATGCCTTTTCTTCTCGGAGATTGCCTGGAACTGGTTGCCTGTAAATTGCCTCGTGTGACATGGCCCTTATTGATTAAAATAAATCAGATTGAATGAAAACACTGGCTAGACTCGTTCATAATTGGAGTTTAAAGTTGAAGGGGGGCTGTCGTCAAGATCGTAGCAGGCCTGTGGCTGTACTTGAAGTTATGAACTCTTAAACACAGTTACTGCATGCCCACGTGCATCACATCACAATTGGTGGCATCAGTGTTGAGTTGTGATGTGACGGCCTGCACACGTGCAATCAGTAACTGGGTTAGAGTTCATAATTCCATTTACAGCCACTGGCCTGCTATGATCATGACGACTGTCCCCCTTTGAGTAATGGCTACCCCCCCCCCCCCCCCCCCCCCTCCCAAGCATAACTGTAAACAAAGTTTAGACACAAAGTTTGTAAACATCCGGGAAAAAAACACATTAAAAAACAACAGACAAGCAATAAAACAGTTTAAATAGGGCAATCATGGTGGTCTAGTGGTAAGACGTCTACTCTAGAATATTCAAGGTCTTGGATTCGAATCCCACTCGAGTAATATGCCTGTGAATTTTTTCACCGAACTTGGGAAAGTACTGAGTATACAGTGCTTAACCATGGCTTAACACACATTGGTGTAAGGGTAAAACACTAATAGACCTTATGCATATGACGTCACTATGAGCGTTTAGTACAGGAACGGGCTGAGGTCAAAAAAGCTACAACGCACGTTTGATGCTGCATTTGACCTCAAAAATGGCGGCGGATGCACAAGGTCTATATTCTCCAATAAAACATTGCAAATGGGACACAATACAGGATGATTGATTTTTCACCTTGTCCATAAAAGCATGTCATATAGCAGTTTGTAATTAATAATGAATCAGCTGAAAATATACTTGCTGCTATCCCTTTACATACTTTTACAATTGATTTCACTTAAAATAATACTTTTACAGGAACATCCACTAAAACAGGCCTTCTACATCTATGACAGTTATGACAATTCTCATCAAAGCCTGTTCAGCATCTCAGTGAGGGGGCCAATTGTAGCCAACCATGCCAGAAACACCGGGGCGAACCCCTTCTCTTAGCGATAAGTGTTCTGGGTTCTTTTACGTGCATTACTAGATCTCAATGCAACACATGGGACCTAGGGCTTTACGTCCCATCCGAAGGACAAAGCAATAATGATTAGGTGTCTTGCTTAAGGACACAAGTGTCATGACCGGGACTCGAACCCACACTCTGCTGATCAGAAACACCAGAGCTTGAGTCCGGTGCCCTTAACCGCTCGGCCACGACACGCCACAGGCCCTGCTCATAATGTGATGTCGCTGGTGGAGCACTGAATGTCACACAACAGCGCCACGGTCTGAATTTCATTGCTACCATACAGGCACAGACTAAGCACACAAGCGATTCTTAACTTTTCTCATACCACCAGTGACATCACATCATGAGCAAGGTTTGTTTTTGTAGGAGTTGGGGGTGACGCACCCCCCCCCCCCCAAACAAATTCTCAGTGCTCCCCCCAGGTGCACCCCAGGAAACAAAAATTAGATACAATTAAAACAAAAAACAAAAACATGGACACTGGGGCCCCCCCCCACTGAAAAGCAATACCCCCGCCCCTTTACCACCCTGCCCCAATTGAAAAAATCTTGTTTATGCCGCTGATGGGTGCCATGGAACCCAAGTATGCCACTGGTTCCCATGTCTTTATTTTTCAAGGCTTTGTTGGTGTTACTAATTCCCTGGTTTCATAGGGCGAGTTGCAGCTACAAAGCTCATTCATTGAGTGTACATTTAGATCATTTGAGCTGGCTGGTATGCGTCTATCTAAACCCTCATTCAACTAAACATTGTGACACCAACTAAAAGGTCAAGGGTGCAAACTTACCTGTGTATTTCACAGCCTCATCAGTGTGACATCAGATTTTCAGGTTACTTGAATAACTCAGAAGAGTGAATTTTAAAATGTGCAATACATGCTGGAACATCCCTTGCAAGCACAAAGCTGTGTAGTACCAAATACTGCTTTGCAGAAACAGTCTACCAGCCAAAATACCATATCATGTACATGTATATATTTACATCACTGGTTCCCTGGCAATTTTTGCTGAGCAGAATATTTTGCTCTGCACCCTTTTCTGCTAAACATAGGGCCCTAACCATACCAGAAACACCAGGGCAAGCCTCACTCCCTACCCTATCCATATCCCTGACAATGAATACACGACTATTTACATTTTTATCTTGAATTTTAAAAACCTGAAAGGACACTGAGTCAAGCAAGAGTGTGATTCCACAAGACTGGTACCTGACATCATGGCAGCTCGATGCTGGTGCACCCACTGACCTTCTAATAAACAGCTGCAGCCATTCGGTTAAGTTCCCTTTTCGGTAATATAAATCCCAAATGTTCATGCAACAAAAGGTATGGTACGGTACCAGACTATTTTAATCAAAACCTCAGTTTGGTTACATTTTTCCTAAAGCCCCAGCACAACATTGGTCAAGTGACTGTAAATGCTTCCATTCTTCGCACAAATCAAGATATTTGTAATAAAACCAATTACCTGTGAATATGTCAGCTCATTTTGTTGTTTCATTGGCGAGAAAACGGTAAAATGCATTCAATATTTTTGTACGCATTCCTACAGAGTTTTCGTCTCACTGAGACAAAAACTAATTTTGGATCTTATTTCATTTATCATTTAAAAACAACACTTCAGGCAGAAATATGTCAAGGAAAGTTTTCTACCATCATCTTTATACCATGTAAGGCATACTGTAAATCTGGGAGCATTTATGTTTTTCCTCTTATCAAGGAAAAAAAAGATGGTTGCACTGTTATTATAAGTAGTAACTGGATAAATACACACATGCCTATGTTTATTCCAATAAAAACAAGTTGAAGCAAACTTTTTAGTAAAGTTATCATTTATTGAAATTGCAACAACAAATATAACTGGTAACATAGCAAGTTCATTGAATAAGTACAAGACTAGTTTCTGTAATCATCGCATTGTTTTGCGATGGCATGAAAAATATACCATTACAAAATATCACGTGTAAAATGTTAAAACTACATTGGGATGGATTAAATACCAATTATTATAGTCTACCGTTAAATACAAATTAAACAAACCCAAATATTCAAATTTCAGAAGTGATTTAAAATTATAACATGTCAACATGGAAGCTGCAAATTTAATGAATTCATTTCATGTCGGTTCATATTCTTGGAGAAAAAGGCAAATTAAGTATCGGAATATTGCTTCATATATGGCTAGGCAGGCTGGCTATAAGTCTAGCTTCCAGTTCAGTGAGCTTAAACTAAGCAATTTCTTTTGATAAGCAAATATCCATGGTTAACATGGTTAAAGGTAAACTTATTATAGGCTTTTTGGAAGAGTAGATTCATTTTCATCCTCTGGTTTTCAATAAGACACACAATCCAACCAAACATTTCATCAATTTAGGCTGTTGCATTTTAGTGTGAAACAAACAAGTTTCGTTACTTACATACCAGGCTTATTTGGATTGCACCCAGTGAAATAACCAGCAGTGATTGGGAGACAACTTCAAATGCTATTTTCTCAAATTTAAAACTGCTTATCAAACTGCCAGCAAAACTGTAGTATTATTTAACAAACTACGAGCCATATAATTTTAAGACATGTTTTTAATGAGGAAAAAGCGGGTCATTATCAATAAGCCCTGGTAAGCACAGTTGATCGAGTAAGCATGTTTCTGGTATGGATTGCAATTGCGTAATACCAAAAGTAATTCTCTTTAATGTCAAACTAATGCCACCTGATTGTGAAATCTTCTTGGAAAACAAATGGTAAAACTAACCTGCGTTTACTTAATGCACAATAATATAAACATTGTTGTGTTCATTTAAAACACGAAAAAATTCACCAAAAAATGATGTTATGGCTCTCAAATTCTGCATATCAGGCAAAAACAATATAAGAATCCCCTTCATCATGATGTGGGCACTTACAGTTTTGTTTCCTGTGTACACAGTGAAAATGACAGCTTTTATTCAATTTCACAGAAAGAGACCAGACTATTTTTCCAATTAGTCTCCCTTTGATTGCATCAGATTAAAACCCTCCGAGTAGCTCCATTAATCAAAAACTTTGCTGGATCCAGGAGGTTAAAATTTCGTCCACCCTGTCTTTAAGGTCAATAACCCACCCTGCAAGCCCAAAGCCATTATAAATCACTTTGGTGGGGGGGGGGGGGGGGTGAATTGGAGTGCCAGCGAAGACTTAGACTTGTGTTATTTAAGATCTACGGGCCACACAAGCTGTTTTCACAAATTGCATACCACCCTGTGCCAAGGATCCTTAGCACAAGGTCAATCAATTACTACACTGAGACAGGTGGCTGCTGTCTTTCAACACTCCTTACTCTGCAGTGGTTAGGGTCTGGCCAATGGGAGTCTACAGGCTTGTGGGGTATACCAGGGGTGAGGATTACATGGAATCTTGGCCTTATTGGCCCATTGAAAAAAAAATTATGACCATATTTGGTAACTTTTGGACTATTTTTTAACCTTCTCGCTGACGCCAGAGTTTTAAAAGGCAAAATTAAGTAGCATGGCTTCACTACAATAAAAAGCTATTTCTATTTCATATAATTTTAAGTAATAAACTAATGACTGAAGGATGTTGACAAAATAGGGAGACCACCATCATAAGGCTACTATAGCTAGCTCAGTTGGTAGAGCACCGACAGGTAAACCCAAAGGGTCCCTACCTGACTGCATGGGTTTTCCCCAGTGGGGTTTTCCTCCCACTTCTAAAACCTGATCCTGTTATTGGCAATAATTGCGCTGTTGGATGTATCATGAAGTAAATAAACAAGAATGGAAGTTTAAAATAGGACAGCAGAATACTACATTTTGCTACAAAATAACAAAACACAAACACATTATTAGCCAACCAGAACCTTAACTAATAATAATAAAAAATAATAATGTTAATAATAATAACTAGTTCTTATATAGTGCATTTCACAATAACGTCTCATTTACATTTATAGTGCCTTAAGCACAGAAAACATTTCCTACGCTAAAACAAGCCTGGATTAAATATACTGGGTGGGTAGAACAATAATGTATAAGGAAGAAGAAAAAAAACCAAGGAAGACAAAGCTGTGTCTAAACTATAGGCCCAATGTCATAGAGCTGCTTAAACAGAAAATAGTGCTTAGCAAAATGATCTGCTAAGCAAAAATAAGCAGGATACCAGTCGCGGATTGTACATGTGACATGCTATTTTGGCTGGTAACCTTACTCTAGTAAGCATTATTTTGTTTGTGCTAAGCTTCTTCTTGAGCTTATGCAGCTCTATGAAATTGGGCCCTAATACTTGAGTTGCTGTCAGTTTAACTTGTCTCAGTTGCACTGCAATTTGAACAAATCACTGGGTGAGAGTCGAATTTCACAGCAATCTTTGAGTAGGCCTACTTAGTATGGAGCAACAACACTTTCAAAGCCTGAAATGTGTGGCTTCACAATTCGACGGGCAAAGTTTGGTTTACATTGATTCGAATGAGAGAAAACCAAGATGGCATTTGGGTCTACTGACCACATCTCAAATGAGTACAGACGGGTTGCATATGCCGTCAACAATGGGAAAAATCTGCCATCTTTGATGACAATTACTGCACAGCTGTGTGTTACGCGCAAGTACTGCACGCGGCCTGCGTGCGTTTGATAAGCTCCCTCCATGATTGGTTGGTAAGCAACTCAAGCTGCGTTGAAACTTACAGAGCTTGACGCGGCTACAGGCCAAAATAGAAACTGCCATCAAAGATGGCGTCTATTGCGACCAATCCATACAAGTCATCTTAGGGCAACTTATCATGGGATAAAATACAAAAATCTCACCATTTTGGCAGTCCCAATGGGAGACTTTTGAGACGTTAGCAGGCGCCCAAGAAAGCGGTCCTTTTCTACTGTTCTCATGACAGAAAAGGACTGCTTACTGGGGCGCTTGCTAACGTCTCAAAAGTCTTCCAGTTCATGACCCTGCTTACTGCAAAGTTCATAATAGTGTCATAAAATCAGGCCATGTTTTAAGTGACAAGTTCGTGTTCTATGTGAAGTGCAACACTTTCATAGAATCAAGGTCTACTAATGGCAATATTTGGGCATAGAAAAAGTCTCCAAAAAAAAATAAAACAAAAACAGCTTCCCCCACAAAAACAAATAAATAAATAAATAAATAAACATTTAGTGAGTTCCTTTGTATAAATGTAATTAGTATAAATTCGGAGGCCCCCTCCAACTCTATTCGGAACCTTGAACTTTAAGATTAAAAATTACCAGAATAAAATGTTACATTCAGTCAAGCTTTTGTTTGGTACTACTCAATATTGAAAATTATGTTTCTGTTTACATGTAGATATTTATTTTTACCTCCAAATGAATTTCTCTTAAAATAGTTAACAGCCCATAATAAAAAGAGTTGCTGAAAAGGGCATACCAGTCATTGCGTAGATCAGTATCTTGGTTTAGGTAAAAAAAAAAACATAACTGGCCAGAAGTGCTCCCCATCCCCCCATTCGTCTAGAAAAAATGATGCACTCCCTAGGACCTCCAAAAAAGTTACCTTACGACCTTACAATATTTGGTGCTTGCCCGGGTTGACCCGGGTGAGCCCCCTGACAAGGGCCCAATTTCATGGCTCTGCTTACCGTAGAATTCTGCGCTTACGCTCTGCTGCAGCCCATAGAAATGCGTACGTTACAGGGCGCAGTAAGCACAGAATTCTTTGGTAAGCAGCGCCATGAAATTGGGCCAAGGTCCGTTTGAACTTCCCCCATTAGCATTTACACGAATGCATCATGGAACAGCCGACCGGAACTACTTTCGTGATTAATGAAAAGATTGTAAAATAACTATTTTCATGGTTAAACTGCAAATTATTTTACAAGCGCAGGTTAATACAAAAGTACACGTCTTCCGATAAAAAAAGAAAATACTGTTTACAAAGTCGCTGTTATAGAGAGAAAATGTGTTTCAAACTTTGTGAAAGTGTCCCGCTAAATAACTGAAAAATGGCAGCCACTGTGAGAGAGTTTTTCATCATGACATCATGCACCTGTGTCAAACCCAAGTAACACTGCTACAAGAGCAGGTTACCAGGGACTGACCCAGATGAACCACGACAATGATGTCAAAGCTACTCGAACGCACTGGGGTCAGACCTGGGTCAACCTGGGGAAGCTTATCGAATGCACCCATTGGAAACGTTGGACGACCCGTTGGTGTATAAAGTTGTATTTATAGCCAGCAGTCTACAACCCAGGCTCAACTATTTTAAGCCCATCCTTTTCTTTGGCCCTTTCTTATTATTCTGTAAAGGGGGTCAGACTATTTCTCTCTTCAAGCTTAAGGCCGTGTCCGAAACAAGCGACTTCGACTACGGCTATGGCCGCTGGCGGCAACGACGTTGAAGAATAGGAATCCTCTGTGTTCCGGCCGTAGCCACTGCCGAAGCCATTCATTCGGACATGGCGTAAGTTTAGTTAAAGGCCGTGTCCAAGTTGGTGGCTATGGCTAAGGCTCTTGCTGGATCGCCATGATGTCATATGTTGAAGTAAAGGACAACCTTAGCAACACTCTTAGCAACAGTCACAGCCGTAGCCGCTAACTTGGTAACAGCCACTGATATGAGTGGAAGACAAACAAAATGGTTGCACCATAAGAAAGAGCTTCAGCAGAGCAAATAAGACAGAGGCGAAAAGAACATACTTGCATACCTTGTTCTTTGCGTTCAACAGCCACAACGAATATTTGATCTCACTCTCCGAAAAAAGTGCCAGACTAATATTTCCTTGCAGCCTCAGTCTGGAATCAGTGGTTAGAATGGGGAGAACAACATGGTTGCCCTACAGAGTAACGCAGACCTTATCAATGTGCGTGTCGTATGCACAAAGAATTTACCAAAAAGCAAAACAAACACTGAGCTTTGTAGCACCAGACAGGCTTGCATGTTAAAGACATTTCCTGGTGTTATATTACTGTTTTGTTTTGACCAATCCATTTAGGTTAGTCACTTTAAAAGAGAAGCCAGCCGACGTTGCTATTTACCTTATTCAAGAGTCTGCCATCTTGTGTCCTATTCCCTTAATATAAAGGTTACATAAGTGTGAATATTCGTTCTGGTAACCCGACTATATTTGGCTGTTCGCAGGGGCAACATCGCTTTGGAAGTATCATTGCTTCTTGTTGATGTACATGAAAAAGCCGCATCCTCTGTTTTTTTCAAATTTTAATTTATGCCAGGAATGAAACTGATCTGTTTCATCAGCACGCTATTGGTCATACTCACTGCTGCCTGCAGCAAGCAACTACAGAGACTCGTTGTGAGAATTACAGCCTCACTTTCAGATCAACCATGAATGAAGGCAAATTGCAACTTTATCTCAGAACCACTGACATCAACTTTGGTTTGAAAGACGGCAGTACATCGCAGGTATAAATTACGTTAGTTACAACAATTTAACACAAATCTAAAACATTTTAACAACTTTTGAATATTGCTTAAACATGTATACTCCGTAAGCATAGTTAATTACTGTGGAGCGTAATCTACAGGTTTTTAACTGAATATGCATCAAAAAGACATCACCTCACATCGGATACTGTCATTCTTTTTAAAAATACTTTTTCTGAGTAAATCTATTTCATGTGAATGCTTAAGTACAAATTCTATCGATATTCATTCCAAAATCAAGTCCCTCTTGAAAGTATTGCCATACAAGAAGACTTCAATTTACAAAAATTAAAAATATTAAAATACACAAAAAAAGTACACCGTTTTATTTAGACATTTTTTTTTAGAACTGTCTAGCTGAATGAGTAAAACGTCTTGCATATTTTTCACAAGATATTTGAAGCGAAGGGCAAAGTTATTATAAAGCAACGTGACGAGACGTTTTCTTGACATTTTTATAAAACAGTCCAGGATTTTCTTTTTCAGGAAGGGGAAAGGCCACACTTGTTGATTAAAAAGCACAAAATTTATATACAGTGTCTTTGGAAACATTCTCAAGGCCAAAAGCTGGACAATAAAAAGTAATTTCTGAGTAGAAACTGGGCAGTCTGAAGTCTTAATTGTGGACGCTAGTTTTTGTATCAGTTGCCGGTAGCGGGCGCAACATCGACAAGCTTGGAGGGACTGGGTAAGTCTACAAATCTGGTTTTGATCAAGATGTTTGTTAGAAACAGACATCTCTTCCTCAGTGACTTGTGTTGCGATATTATGACTATCTTGACAAAACTAGTGTCACCAATAAAGACCAGGCAAACTGCTGCATTTGGGCCCATTTCAGGCACACCGACTGGCTAATACAAAAAAAACAAAATGCTACATGTAGTAGAAACAGGTTACCAGCCAAAATGTGGTGAATAATGTTAACGGCTGGTTCCCGCTATTTCCTGCAAAGACACACTTTCAAGTTTGGCCCAGGACCCAATTTCACAGAGCTGCTTGAGCAGACAAGTATGCTTAGCAGAAACAGGTTACCAGACAAAATACCATGCAATGTTTATTACCCGTGACAGGTCCCATACTAACTTTTATTCAGCAAATCAAATTACTAAGCAATTCTTTCATAGCCCTGATACTTTGCTCTTGTAAGGTAAAGTAAGTTTTTTTTTCCTATTCAGTCAAGGGCACCTTGATGAGAAAAATGAAATTTTATAATGTAATATTTCAAGGGGCACCAATGCAACAACCTCGCTCCCATGAGCAGTGCGCCGTATCGATACTTCTCGTCACTAACCCCTGGTAGGGAAGCACAGAAAAACAACGCTGACTGCCACCAAAAAGTGACCGCTTTGCAAGCACGCTTGTTAAAAACTTTGGACCGCTTGTAGGCCAATTAGAAGGCGCATGTCAAAAGAGTACATGCCTGTCAAAATGCAAGTACTTTGGCACAATCCTACTTCAAATGAATCATTTTTACACAATCACCCTAAACTGCATACAGTTAGATAGGTCACAAATCAAAGAAGAATGACAGGGGACCAGTGGCTCTATGACTTGATGCCTCTTGTGCGGGCTACCATACTTGAGTGCTCATGTAGAGTGGATCGGTCACAGGCCTAATTAAAATCTCCAATATCTGGGGAGATTTTTGTGTCATAATTCTAGGGGTTGTGATAGAGCAAACCTCAATACAAAAAAGAAAAAACTGGTGTGGCTAAATCAATCGACCCTGGGAATGAGGTTGCCAATGCAATGACCATGGAGATTGCCTCCATGAATTATCCGGCCCGACTCATTATGCAACTCTATGAAAAAAGGCCTATTTGTATACTAAATACTGTGTCTAATCCCCTACGAATTCTTCTACCAGACAAAAGATGTTCAAATTAACAAAAGTGCTTTCTTCTTTGCAGTTATACAAAGTTTGACTGGGAGGCAAAAGCCCACCCTTCTGTTCAACTTCATTCGAATTTAAATGATACATGTAACATTAAGAATAACATATCTCCGCAAAAAAAGCAAATGCTAAAAAATGTTTTTTCTTTTTCTCAATTGTAGGCATTTCTTTTCTAATTCTTAAATGCCGGTTTTGTTTAGAAAACATGCACGTTGTAAAGGCATTTTGCGCAGCAAAGCACAGAAATTATCCTACCCTATAAACAGAAGAAATGGGTGACAGATCAGATCGCCTTGTCAGCACAAAAACGAACCTTGAATTTCTGCTGGAAGTGAGTTTGAAAGTGCAAAAGCGTTGCATTTCGCTTCAAATAATCCATACACACATAGTAGGCAGCGAGAGACAACATTTTTCATGAAGAACCTCCCGTGTGAGATACAAGGTTATTATAAAATTTAGATACAACGTTTTTGCATGGTGCCTCTGTCATGCGAGATCTGACATTTTTACAAAATCATGGGTTTTGCACTGTCGCGGCAAAAATATCTGGCATTCAATAAAGAAGCTCATTTCGTCCAAAACAATTTAAAAGAACGTTAATTCATTCTTAAAGGGGAAGGTAATTTTCCTTTTGTCAAGAGGCATGCCCTCCCCTGTAAAAGCAATTAGGGCACCAGGGTAAATATTGCCTCCATTCCCTGCATGAGGCTCAACGCTGTATAGTGGTTTACAATAACAGGCAAATTGTTTGATTTTACAAAATGGTTTCATCTTAACATTGTAGCCTTTTATCGTGCTGCAACCATCTTGGTCATGTTTCCCTGTATGGATAGGTAATCATAAGCATTAAGTGTCATTAACCCCAAAAGAGCCAGACTATCTTCCCTCCCTGCCTTGGTTATAGTGTTTTTAAAAGGAGGAAATAAAACAAGATGGCTGCTCATTGACAAAAGCGTATCTTGGGGACCCCTTTCAAACTACTGTACGTTTTAAGATTTTTTTTAGCCGTACAATTAGAGCCACTTTGTGTTGTATCATCTTAACAACTACATATGAATTTCAAAAATCTAAGGCGTTGTCGTCTTTGACTGTTGGAGACTTCGGTACATCTTTAGTAATAACATCATCCTTGTCTCCTCCGTTTCCTGTTGACTCTGTCGTGGCACCTCCTTTCGATGTCTTTTCTGCTGCTTCATCTTCGGCTACATGATTCCCCTTTCCGTTTTCAACAATCATGGGTTCAGTGCTGTCGGGTGAAGCTTCCTCGGGGCTTTCTCGGGCTGCATCTTGATCAACCATCTCAGCTGATTCATTCTTCTCATCGCCAGATTCCCAAATCTTCTCTTCTTCAGCTTGGGCCTCTTCAGCGAGCCTAAGAGCCTCCTCTTTAGCCTTTCTGGCTTCCTCCTCCTTCTTCAACCTATCTTCTTCTTTCTTTCTATCCTCTTCATCTTGCAGCTCTTGTTCTTCTTCATCCCGTCTTCTCTGCTCAGCTTCCTTCTGTCGCCGTTCTTCTTCTTCCTGCCTCATCAGAGCCTCTTCTTCCTCCTTCTGTTTCCTTGCCATCTCCTCTTTAGCCAACCTTTCTCTCTCTTCCTCTTCCTTCACCTTCTGCTGTAAGTTTTCGGCGAGGCTGAGATGCTCCAGGGCGGATGTCATTCCTTCAAGTCCCTTTTCTACTTCCCTCGCTGGCTTGCCAAGACCTGCTGAATCTGCCGCAGAGCCCTGAAACAAAACTCGCAAGGCTGCTGCTTCTTTGACGATAGTCCCAGACGTAGTCTCAATATTTTGCAAAGTACGCAGTACAGCGCTTAGTGACATTCTCTCCTCAGGCGGGACATCTAGGAGAGGTGCTTCCTCCTTAACCCCTGGCTCTGGAGATTGTGGCGTTTTTGCCCCCATGGATTTCTGACGTCCCAGAGCACTGCTGACTTTAAGACCTATTCCGCGGAAGAAAGCTTTGGCCCCACCAGCCTTCGACTCATCTGGAGTTGTAATGGGTGACGGGGTGGTTGGGGCAAGATCCGAGCGTGCTTTCTTAGCGGGAGTGTCCGAGTCAACTGCTGTAACACCCACCTGAAATTAAAAGTTGAAACATGTTTTAGACCTCGACAAAACAAAAATAAACACCGATAACAGTGCCTAAAAAAGATTTCCAGAGTTTTTTTAAAATTTCAGCTACTTTATAAACAGGGGAACATGTCTCATTATAGGGTTGTCCCGAACTCCATCCTCTATAATTATGATTGCCTTTCAGTCTCCTGCTTACCCTTTTCATTTCAAGTCGAAAACTTTTGTCAACGATATCGGTACAAATCATTCAATCCTTTACTCTACACTGCTGTGAAAAATTTGGACAGTTATGGGCAACCCCTTCATTGCAAAAACATAAATATAATAATACATAAGGTAATAATAAACAATGCAAATAAACGGCTCTTTACGAAGAACAGAGCGCCTTACAATAACAGAGAGTGAGACATAAAAAACAGAAAGGAAAGCAAAATAAACAAAGTAGTTAAGAAGGATCTGGGAATAGGAATGTTGAGAGGAACTGCTTGAAAACAGGCAATAAGGCTGCTGCTTCTCTGAGCCTTGCAGAGAGTACGTTCCGCAGTACATTTCCCTGATTAGAATTTGTCACCTTCACTTTGCCAATCTCCCACCTGTGAAACCCAGTCAGTGAGTAAATCCTGCAAGTATCACATACGGTACTTAACGATCAGTGTAATTTCTACCTGCATTACACAGTACACGAGACCTACCGCATTACGTCCCGTCTGAAAGACGATGCAATAATGGTTCAACGCAAGTGTCAAGACCGGCACTCCAGATCAGAAATACTAGAGCTTGAGTCCGCTGCGCTAGACCACTCAGCCACGACATGTCAGGATGGTTGGGCAGAAGCATCTCAAGTGATCGCAACTAAACAACGATGGCGGAATTTCTATTGTTATCAAAGGACACTGCACCTTGAAGAACGTTTATTTCTACACAAACTAACAGCCAACACTCATGCCCCAGTTGAACATTCTTGGCTTCACTTCAAACAGCATACAGACCATGTATGCAGAATGCCTTGTTCGTTACATTTATTTCAATATACAACAGGCAAATACACCTATCTTGTCCGTGATATAACCCTATTGGGCTTTCAAATGTTCCTTCAAATCTCTGTTCCACGCCCAGACCAAAAAGGAAATCAACGAATCCATCACTCGCCTACCGCTCTCCAAAATAGCTCTGGTGTCATCGTTTGTAATATTTTACTCCAAGCACACTACCCTCTGGATCGGCAGGGTGGCTGACTAATCCACCCCCGCCCTTTGTTTTCTCTATTTTCCATCAGTTCCATTGATTAAGTTTCTGTTTATCTGTGCTTTGCTCAATGTTTTTTTTCTGATTTTTGCCTTGCCTTACTATCCCCTCACATTGCTTTTCTGTTGAATCCTGAGACAGTATTGTCCTAGGCATCCTAATACTTGTCTTGTTTGTTGTTCCAAATAAGAATTTGGTTTATAAAAAAAAACACGTATGTAAGTTTGCTTTAAGTAGGAAATATTCAACCACAGGGCAAATTAAACCTTTGCCATAAACATACATTAAATATTTCCACAGTGTCTTTTTGTATTCACAAACACTGGGAATGATGCTGTGAAGGGTCCAATAATTATCCATTGTGGACAGGCGACTGTCCAATATTAAATTTTAGTAAATACATGGCACAATAATGGGATAACACGCTACAGGTGTTCCACCAACCAAACGCCAAGAATATAAATTTGTGTTTTGGAAGAGTAAATTAATTGTTATCATTTATTTTTCAAAAAAACACCATACAAACAACTTGTAAAACTCTCTTAAAACTCAGTGGTCACTTTTTGTATGAAAATCATGGGAAAACAGCTGATGTTTTGTCCTGGATTTGTTCACGTCACATCAGTCTTATTTCAATTGCAGCTATTGAAATAAGCAAAGTGAATTGTGGGATCTTCAAATGCTATTTCCTCAATTTTGACAGTGCTTCAGATGGAGATAGTTCTCTGGAGGATTGGTACTGGTATGAACTTTAGAATCAGTGAGCTTTCAGATGGAAATATTTCTCTGCAGGATAGGTACTGGTATGAACTTTAGAATCAGTGAGCTTTCAGATGGAAATATTTCTCTGGAGGATTGGTACTGGTATGAACTTTAGAATCAGTCAGCTTTCAGATGGAAATATTTCTCTGCAGGATTGGTACTGGTATGAACTTTAGAATCAGTCAGCTTTCAGATGGAAATATTTCTCTGCAGGATTGGTACTGGTATGAACTTTAGAATCAGTGAGCTTTCAGAGGGAAATATTTCTCTGCAGGATTGGTACTGGTATGAACTTTAGAATCAGTCAGCTTTCAGATGGAAATATTTCTCTAGAGGATTGGTACTGGTATGAACTTTAGAATCAGACAGCTTTCAGATGGAAATATTTCTCTGGAGGATTGGTACTGGTATGAACTTTAGAATCAGTGAGCTTTCAGATGGAAATATTTCTCTGGAGGATTGGTACTGGTATGAACTTAAGAATCAGTCAGCTTTCAGATGGAAATATTTCTCTGGAGGATTAGTACTGGTATGAACTTTATAATGAGAGAGCTCTCAGATTGAAACTAAACACTGTTTGTTTCCAATCTTTTGTCTATGATTGGGTGTCTCAGTTTCTGTTTTGTTATCAAGCAAGGTTCATTAAAAATAACAATGCCAGAATCAGTACCACAGTTCCTTCAAATGCTTTTCTTTTTGAATTAGTGACAATACTAAATTATACAAATTACCTCCTAGAATTATATCTTCATGTAGGCAAAAACGAAAACAAAAAAATGCAAGCCATCGTTTATACACCATTGTTTTGACAATTGAAATAAATAGTTAAATCAACCTCGACCCCTTGGCGATGAAAAAACAAGATGTAAAAGCTTCTGATCCACCATTTTGCTATAAAAAATGTACTCCAGTAGCAAAAGAACTTTACAACAAGCGACAACGTGATTATATATTTCTGGTAATGAAACCAAGGATGCCTCATAAGTGAACTTAATCATTGCAGCTCTCAAGCCTGCTGAGGAAACCTTTAGATAAGGATGCTTGCTATGTGAACAAGAAACGTTGGTGTAATTCCCCTACTCTTCCATGATAAGTGGTCTGGGTTCTTTTACGTGCACTACCAATCCTAGTACACAGGACCTACGGCTTAAAGGGCCCATGAAGAGGTGTTTTGTCACATTACATTTTTGTGGCTTAATATACGGTTTGAAATTAACAAAACATAACATTGACTATTTTGATGCGTTTGTTATGCGTTAATACACTTTGATTGAGCCCCAAAAATGTGTGTCATTTGATTGTGCAATGATTCGTGACGTAGACTGTGGTCAAACGTTTCAAAGACGGCTCTGGTGCCGAGTGGTCAACAATGCATTGTGTGTTATTGTCACACACATGGCCCTGGTCAGCTGGTCCACTGTCTACGTCACAGATTTTATGCTAATGAAGAAGGGTAGTTGGAGCGCGGCAATCCCCTAATTTTAGAAATCGTTATTTCTACGGTAAATAGGCATGTAAAAAATGTTTAAAAAAATAATAATATACTATGATAGGCATACTTCCTTTTTTAACCAGTAAAAAAAATTAATTCATGGAACCTTTAATGTCCCATTCGAAGGACAAATCAATTGTGGTAAAGTATATTGCTCAAAGACACCGCGGCAGGGATTCGAACCCGCACCGACAACACCGGAACTTGAGTCCGGTGATTTAGACCGCTCCGCCATGACACTCCTAAGAACAATGTTAACAAAGTTACGAAAACAAATGTCTTTGAAAACGCTGTTGAGATGGATGGAAAATGGAGGATGAGAATTAGGAAAAATGCTGGGTTCAAAATAACCGCTTGACCGCTGGCCCCAAAGTCCAGTAATATTAGCACTGAGTCATTAAATAGGGGCTCTGAGGTCGAATGGGAGACTTTTGAGACGCTGGCGGCAGCAGACACAACGGTCCTTTTCGACAGTTCCGAGCGTGCGCGCACATGCTTAGTACTGCGCGTGTAGTTCAGAGCGTGCGTACAACTGGTAAGAACCGTGAAAAAGGACCGTTCAAAAGTCTCCCATTCACTCATTTTTCAATAGATAGAGTCCTTATGAAAGTGGGGGAAAAAATTTGTATATAATGTCACTTTATTTGAGACTCTCTCTCAGAGCGAAACTTGATACATGACGTCACTGGATATCAACAATAAATGGGTCTGTACAAAACAACGAGGAATTTGTGCCTCAGTCAAAAGGTCAAATCAAACGCTGTTTTGATTGAGCACCATCAAAATTCAGGAATGAATGAACTCAAATTTCCAGTACAAAAATGTACAGGCCCATAATTTGGAAATGTGACGTCATTGGATGTTTTCGGATGTTGACAAAATTCGCACTTGGGAGGGGTATCAAATACAATGACATTTTACATGTTCTAACATGAGGTTCGAGACTTGTACTTTTTTTCTCCACTTTTGTAAGGACTCTGTCTCCTGGAAAATGAGTACATCACAAAACTGAATTCCACCTTGGAGCCTCTGTGTATTGTCACAACCAAGCCCCGCAGTGTTTTTGCAAAACGTACCTCGATGATTTACGAAAGTATACTTTAGCTTGTCAAGTTTACACCTGCTCCAAGGTAAAAAAAAAGCTCAACAAATACAAAAAGTGAAAGGAACAACGTGTTTTTCTTGCGGTCATGAGGAGATGTTTTTCTAGACAATCAGGCCATGAAGTGGACTAATGAATGAATGATGCAAATGAAAATCAAAGTTTGGAAATGAAAGTGAAGGGATGATGACGTGATTGGTGTTTACCTCCATATCATCAGTAGAACATTCACCATTCTGATGGGAATTATACGAATCCTGAATGCATGCATGGTGAAGGAAAGATGAAAATCCGTTATGGCTTCACTCAAATCAAATCCAATGCAATATTGACTGGATCGCTAACCACATTTAAATTGTAAAGTTTGATTACAACAGGCAACAACAGTATTAATGAATAGACGTGGCTGTGCGGTCTTGTGCACTGAGCACACGTTCTGGTGGCTAAGTCATCATGGTGTGGGTTAGAATCCAGTTCATGACACTTGTGTCCTTGAGCAAGACACTTGACTATCATTGCTCTTTGCCCAGGGGTACCTGTGAGGGCCGAGATGGTTCGTGTGAATGAATCAGCTCGGTGTGCTCAATTCAAAGGAATTAAAGAAAATGTCCCCCATGACCAGGGTAATTATGTTTAAGCGAAATGAGCATCACTGTGCAACAGATTTGAGCGCTATACAAAAAGCCACGTTTATTAACTCATATTGCTGGTATCCGCCAGTTTTGATGCTTACGGCACATGAACATTATTACCCCTAGCCACTGGGCCATCTATTTCATTCCTCAAACCGTCTCAGCTCCCTGGGGAGTATACCGCCTGTGCTGCCAAGTATGTAGTGCACCAAGCTAAATCAATCACAAGAACCATCCCTGCCCTCACAGGTACCCATTTACCCCTGGATGAAGAGAAGCAATTATAGTTAAGTGTCCTGGTGTGGATTTCACAAAGCGCTAGGACTAGTCTTATCTTGAGTTAGGATGAGTAACTAGTCCTAACTTATAAGACTTGTCATAAGTTAGGACTAGTCCTACATTTGTAAGTTGGGGCTAGTTTTGTGAAATCCACACCTGCTCAAGGACACAAGTGTCAAGACCGGGATTTGAACCCACACTCCGGTGCCTTAGCAACCAGCACTAGACCGCTCAACCACGACACACTCACTCAACCCTATCAAGTCAAGAGATGTATTCTGCGTACTAACAACACCAACTTTTCACAGCTGCAACATCTACCAAACAGGGTTACAATAGTACTATAACCAACATACTAAAATTACTCTACTGTCCTTGAAAATGTGCGAAACCTCCGAATGGGCTAGAAATTGAAGTGAACAAGTTTGTTCCCTTCGCATGTCAAAGCAACGTACATGTACTTGGGAACCCAAAGTTCTCAAAGATGTTCTAATACAGGTGAGACTTCCATGGTCTATCATAGATAGCATCCAAACATAACAGTGGTGTAACATGCCCCCCCAACTGATGTCCATGCCCCCCCCCCCCTCCTCTCTCCCCCCCCCCCCCCCCCTCGGGTGCCCCCCCATTTGAAATCTGGACTTTTGAGATTAAAAATTACCAGAATAAAATGTTACATTTTATAAGCATTTACGTAGTAATTTCAATGTCTTTAGAACTTTTTTGAATTATTTACACACATAATGTATTTTGTTTTACGTCAACACCTAAGAAAACACTGAAAAGGGGCTCGTTTAGGAAAAGTACAAACGGGAACTACAGTTTTAATTGGCCAAAGTGCCCCCTAGGAAAAATGGTGTACCCCTTGTGTCCCCCTAAAATTTTTACCCCAGTTATGGCGCTGAAACATACTTGTTAACTATACCATGCCGATATGTGATAGAGAGTCCCCCTCCCTCCCTCCCCCAAATTCCTATACTCTAATACACTCTTCCCCTTTTGTACAGAAGTACTCCCACAAATCCTGGAAAGAATTCCTGAGATTCCCAGAATACTATGAAGCACAATGGGAAGGGTGGGGGGGGGTAGGGGTGGGGGTACACCTTACCACGGCAAATGTTGCTATTCACAACTGGTATAGACCGTTCCGGCTTCGGCAACAAGCCCCGCCCACACACCTTAGTTTGTGTGCGTTTACGCTGCATGTGTGACCGAGTTTGACCGAGGTCACATGACCAAAAGGCGTGATCCAATTGGTCAATGCGCACAGTTTGATTGACAGGCCGGAACGGTCTATTCTGAAGTCTCGCAGAGAAAAAAAATTAGCTAGATAAATTAGCTAGATAGTTAATGTGCTGCTGTATATTGCTAGCAGGAATGTTTTATAAAAACCCACAGATTGTACCCCCCCCAAAAAAAAAAACCCAAAACAAAACAAAAAAACACACAATATAGTCTTTGGAGAAATTTTTAAAAAGTGAACTGTTTGAATTGCCCATTGGATTGCGCACTGTAGAATCTAAAATGACAAAGATACCATCGATGGAAAAACATGCCATGGATTTCATTCCTTGAATGGGTCATGCTTGGATCAAACATACCTCGTGCAAAAATTGTGGCTTGATTCGTTCACTCTCTGTGCATTTTGTACAGATATTCACTCAGTTCTGTTTGTCGTTAGTCATTCACACACCAATATTCCCAACTGAATGGAACAATGTGAAATGTTGACTGGTCCTCAGCTATGGTTTATCAACTTTTTTTATCAATGTTTCAGCTGATTTCCTCTAAAGACATGAAAGATGTTGTCTAAAGATGTTATGAAAGCAACATTGAATCCTAAAAACTGACCAAATATAACTTGAAATATCAAATAAGAAACAGTCAGACTTCCTCCATACTCCTGGATGTTTCTGTAATTTGACAGCAGCAGCTTGCCCTTCCACACAGGTGCATGCTGTAACTGATACAGCACTAACCCTGCATCAGGTCACTGGTGTTTATCTTATAATTACTTCATTAATAACAGCTGATAAGAGTCAGGATGAAACTGGTGAGTAGGATCTAGAGATTTTGGCTAATGGGGTCTCACAAAATGTACCACACAAACAGTGGCTTCTTTAGTTTACGTTGATTTTGGAGACGTTTTGGAAGAAGTGCACTTCAAAATACCACAGTAATTGCATTTTGTTGCAAGAGTTGGGTTTATGAGGCTGATTGTAGCAAGGAGCTTAATTAAACCAGTGGACCAGGGATCACCACATGCAAGAAAGAACACTTATGTACAATCGAAGATTACAAAGCGCAGTAGGCGCAAGATGGGGAACGCTGGCTGAAATGTCAAATCCCATTGGACTCCACTTCAGCATGTGACTCTTTTTGATACAACAATAGATCAGTGTAGATCAGTGCAGACAATGACCATTGCTATCAATGGGAAACAAAACATTCACTTGCAGAAATGGCGCCCGTGCCTATTTCATGATCCAACAATAGATACAGCTCAAGTTCCCCATCTTGCGCCTTCGGCACTCTATAATCTTTGTCTACAATGCATAGTATGAGTACAATCTCTAGTCGTCAGTCTTACCATTCTGGGTCTCTTACTTGGAGCCCTCCTTCCTTTACATTTCGGTCTGGATTTGCCTAAGTGTTTCAAAGCTGGTGTCTCAACTGTCACCTCATCCAACTGCAAAAACAAGCACACATCATTAGGAAAGAGCATCTACGTTTGTTTTCCTAAACGGTAACCGTTTAACCACTTCTACCGATTCCAATCTAAACTAATAATAATCTAATAGGTCAAGTGAAACTTGACACATGATGTCGTGATGATGTGATCTGTTTTATTGAACAATTTATATTAAGCTTTGAAATGATTTAGAAATTTCCTATAGGGATGTGGCAATGTTAAGTTTGGTGTTATCTTCTTGCAAAAGTCGTATGCAACAGACTGAGCAAGTCTTACACAAGTTTGAACATCAGTGACCCTGTCGGTCCTTACCATAAATTGAGTTTTCCGTGAGCACGAATGTTTGTTCAAGTATAACGTAGTTTATGGCTATAAAAATATCATAATCATAATGTTGGGAGAGCCAGAATTAGCAATGAATTTATTATAAAAGAAAAAATAGATTTAACAAATCAACGAAGGAAACGGAGAATAAGACTTGCCCTCGCTTGTTGGTAAGGCCTACTCTTTCTAAACTGTCAAAAAGTTTGGCTAACTGACGTTTATTTCATTGGTTATGGTTGCACAAATTCGGTCGAATTTTACCCAAAAAAATTCCATTCATTTCAATCATTATTATATTTTCGTTTCAAGTTATAATTTTGATTCAATGTTGATAGTTTAAAACAATTGAGCCTTCTTATAATTATTTAAAAACTGGAATTATATTCATTCACAAACATGTTTATTTCTATGTAGCTATGAAAAATACTTGATGTTTTGGGGATGCAAAAATTTAGCATACTATGAAAGTAAAATATGTTTTAAAAAAACCTAACAAATCAACAAAGAAAACCTGACAATAATAAATCAGATTAAGGAGCCTTGATCTTACTTTTCGGTTACTTGTAAAAATTTCAAAATGTTTGCCAATCAAATTTTTGTTGTTTCAGGTTAAAATTTCTTGTTGATAATTTTACAATATTATTATACCAAAACTGACACTGTTTTTTATCAAAGTTATGAATGTTCAAAAATTTTGTACAAAACAGACCTCAAAAAAAGAGCTGAAATCATCAAAAACTGGCTCTTAATGTAGTTTAACTTGTATCTTTTTATAGAATTCGTGCGAGTGTTCAAAGATAATTCTTATGGCCAGTGTTCGGGCCTACCCACAGTAGGACATTCCCAGGGCAAAATAGAAGACTGTTTGTTGTCTTCAGTTCATTAAGTTAGGGTTTCAATGTGACGATGATATTCTATAAAAAATTCACAATTTCCTTTATTTATTATCCATGTATTTTACTTCATTACACATCCAACAGCGCAAGCGCCAATAACAGGATGGCGATCAGGAAACAAAAAAAAATGTCCAGTTTTTTTGAAGTGGGAGGAAAACCCCAATGGGGAAAACCCCTGGAATCAGATAGGGACTGAAAAGCCAATCCACATGCAAGGCTCCAGGTCTGAAGTGGGATTCGAACCGGGGTCCACAGAGGTGAAAGGCAGCTAGAGAAGAAACCACTGAGCCAACCTGGTCCCCAAATTGCCACGGAGGTTAGGAAAAGTAAAACAAATAAAGAACATGGAGAAGCACAATAATTTGTATAATATATCGACGTGAATCGGTTAAACGCCCAAACTCTAGACATAATCAGTGAATACAATCAAAAACAACATACATGTGCACATGTAGTTCAACTCTTAATAAATCCATCAGTATGCAGCACAGTTTTGTCTTCCCAAGGCTTATCAAAAACTCAACATTATTAACAATAAAGTCTTGTTTAGAATTCAGTAATTATTAATACAGGCATGCAACTTGGACCTAACAAAAAACGAGGAAATTCTGATCTTTACACGACTTTGTACAGTGTTTTTCAATTTTCAATGGCATGAGTGTGAGGTGAAAAACGAGAAAATCAGCTGATCCAAGGAAAAGTTGCATGCCCGTTAATAAGAGTTTTGTTTTATCCTGTCTTCATGTAGTATGTCAATTCTGGAGCCCTCAGTCATTGCGTGTCCTCTGCAATTCGGTTTGGTTTTGTTTAAGTGCTTCCTTCTTTCAGTTTAGCATTTAGTGTCTGTTAAGTCTCTGTTTGCCGATCACCTAAATGTTGTTTTCATGTATATGTAATTTTGTATGATATTTGTCTGGGTCAAATAAATAAAACCAATAAAAAATATGATGTTTTACAAATATTGAGTGGCTCAGAGTGTAAGTGCAAGGTAAAATTTTGACTTTTTCATTTCACGGGGCGAAGCCGAATGCAATGGAACAGTCAAAATTTTACCGAGCGTTAATATTCCTCCCATTACACAAATGAAGCCACTCAATATTTGTTTTATATATCTGACATGTACGTGTAGATCCCTGTAATTTGAATTTTGTCACAATCAACAAAAAATCAAAATAAACACGGTTCATCGTCCACCCCCACTCTGAAAATTATACAACCTCTTCTATCTGAAGAACTTGGATGACTCCATGCAGATGGCCTTGTGACACAGACGGGCTATATGTGTCCGTATTCCACGCGCGCGTGATTATCAATATATCTCTTCAAGAAAACTTGATGCGCATCTTAAATAATAGCGCAATACGCGGAGGTATAACAGCACAATATGCGGGGTGTGATGATATTACAACCTTTTGCACAGGTGCTCTTTTGCTTGAGCAGCCGCGCTGTCCTGGTTACAAAAAAATTGGGAACAAGGATGATCCTCACTGTTGAATGGGAAATACTATTCCCCGTGCATGCCATGGGCAAACAGGACTTTTTGATCGCCTATGCGTATGGGAGTAATAGTGAATGTCATGTGATGTAAGTTCCACCAATCAAATGACAAGGATCTGTATGCCAGTTATATAAACATGTCTGTCTGTTAAGGATAGTTCAGATTTCTAGCCTTCTTGCTACCTTGCACAAGTCCATGCATGTAATAAACCAGCAATATCATCTTATATAAAAGCTGTTAATTTTTAAAGTTACAAATAATATTCAATATCATCTTATCATGGTACATTTTCAAAGCTACTGTTTTGGAGTTGGGGGGGGGGGGTGTCAAAATTCAAAGGACCCTTTCTGCACATGCATGTTATATCACGAATACGTCCACGCTAACTCATGCTACATTTAGAGTGGGCAAGCAAATAGTACTCACATTGAAGTTAATGATAGTGATGACATCTCCAGATATTGCTTTGTTGAGTTGATTGATCCATTTCTCTTGCTCGTTAGCGTCGTCACATGACAGCACCCACTGTAATCAATATCCACAAAAAACAGATCAACAGCCATCAACTACAAAATCAACACATTCTCACAGAGGGCCAGGGGGTCATCCGCAACCTCAGCTAAGGCTACGGGCTCCTTCTCTGGCACCAGGCTCCGTTTGATGTTGAAATACTGTGTCAAAATTTACACGGCTCCAAAATTGACGACGGAGCCCAAGCTGGAGCCCAAGCCAGAGGAAGAGCCCAAGCTGGAGCCCAAGCCAGAGGAAGAGCCCAAGCTGAGGTTGGGAGAAGGCCCCCGGACTCAATTTCATGAAGCTGTTAAAACAGAATATAGTTCTTGACAAATTTAATTACTACGGAAAAATTAGCAGCGATCGGGCCAGAAGCTATTGTACATTACATGGTATTCTGACCCACTTCTTTTTAAAAATTTAATTTTTTAATTTTTTTTATGCCATTCCCCCATCACAAGGCCAAAAGGCCACTCAAGGTATATAGGCTTCTTCTTTTTTTTTTGAAGGGATAGAAACCTGCCCCAATGCGCAGAAACAAGACATGGCGAGATACAAACACAAGTCTCTTCACAGCACAGCTAAGAACAGGGAGGGGTAAATGAATCCGTTGCGAGACAAACATAATTGCCCCTTCCCCTATTTGAAGCAATTATAGTTAAGTGCCTTGCTCAAGGACACAAGTGTCATGACCGGGATTCGAACCCACATCCTGATGACTTAGCCACTAGAACTTGAGTCCGATACACTAAACCACTCAGCCACGACATGCTACGCAAGATTTGTCTTTGCTTTGTTGTGCTGAACACCTTTATGAAATTGGGTCCTGCATCACAACAATAAGCACGAAACCTTCCAATTTGAGAAAGGGAGATTACGCTGTACAATGATCATCATTTATAGGATAATCTCTCAACCAGTTGAAACCCGGATGACGTCAATACACGCAAATGTTTCCCCTGCCTGGAAACGAAGGTCGTCTTGCGACGCCTTTATGTACTTTCGGACCTCCGGAGCAAAAGTCGCCTGGTCATTAAACTGCGGAGCGTGCACAGACCACACACACGCCGCCTGACACTTTGATTCACCCACACAAGGACTAAAGGGGGTACTTTTACTCATATTTTGTGGCCATTGAGAGGCAGTATTTGTGTAATTCCCGATTATAGACCTTTGTCCTTTTGTTCCAAGAAGGGGATTACGAGGCATCAAGAGGCTTCCACCGTTGTTCATTGTATTTCAGCTCAATGGAGGTAAGTCAGAGTGAGCTGGCAATCGAGCCATGGTTCTGGGTTTAGTACCACTCCTATGCCGTAGGTAACGGCCGATGTTTTGCAATTCACACAGTGTGAAATTGACATTTTCTCGGTCGAGCAACAAAACGTACAATCCAACAAAGAGAATGAAGCAAAAATGAGCAGGATACCAGTCTCAAGTTGCACATGCGGCATGGTAGTTTGACCTTGTTCTACTTTTTATGCTTAAGCAGCTCTATGAAATTGGCCTCCGATTCTGACCGATCCTCAAGTTGTTTTAACTGGAAATCGGCCAGCTGACCACTCTCAAGATTGTCTCGTAACACTTTCTGTTTGTATTGGACCTGAGTTGAAGTCATGTTGACTATGGTGCCCAAGGATGGGTTACAATGCTCTCTGATTTGTCCAACCGGATTGTAAAATATTTAGGATACATGTCCATGTACACTATAGTCTTCCCTCAAGCCGTTTACAAGGTGATGCGGGGCAATCTGCAGGCAAGCATGCCAGGAACACTGGGGCAAACCCCTTGTCTACATAAGTGTACCTGGTTTTTTTAGCAAGCATCGATGAACACATGGGACGAACGGCTTTAAGTCCCATCTGAAGGACGGAGCATTTATGCTTAAGCAGGTTAAGTGTCTTGCTTAACCACTTCATGTCGGTTTAAAAAAATGGTCTGGAATCGGGGATTACACAATAACCCCTGGGAAGAGGGAGATTTTGAGCATGAATTCCAGTGCCCTTTGTCCCTCTTTGCACGAGAGAAACTAAGAGAAGCACGCTTCACAACGGTCGCCGGATGCAGAATTATACGCCAAACGGTCGACTGACCCTAACCAAAAGAGGACGTTCTGAAGTTGTTCCGACCGTTCATGATAAACGTCCACCGTTACTCAGTTTGGAAAAGTTGGGTTGAAAAAGACGTCATCTGGCGTAAAGTGGTTAAGGACACAAGTGTGAAGACCAGGAACCAGCCCACACTCTGCAGGTCTTGAGCCCAATGCGTTAGACCACTAGAGACCACTAGACCAAACCCTGGGTTATAATAATACACATTAACTGTTCAACTAAACCGCTAGTTAGTGTCAAACCCCTGGGTTACATTAATACACATTAACTGTTCAACTCAACCGCTAGTTAGTGTCAAACCCCTGGGTTTTGTACATGAAGCTAGTTAGTGTTAAGCCCCTGGGTTATAATACACATTAACTGTTTAACTAAACCGCTAGTTAGTGTCAAACCCCTGGGTTACAATAATACACATTAACTGTTCAACTAAACCGCTAGTTAGTGTCAAACCCCTGGGTTACAATAATACACATTAACTGTTCAACTAAACTGCTAGTTAGTGTCAAACCCCTGGGTTATAATAATACACATTAACTGTTTAACTAAACCGCTAGTTAGTGTCAAACACCTGGGTTATAATAATACACATTAACTGTTTAACTAAACCGCTCGTTAGTGTCAAACACCCTTTGGTTATAATAATACACATTAACTGTTCAACTAAACCGCTAGTTAGTGTCAAACCCCTGGGTTACAATAATACACATTAACTGTTCAACTAAACCGCTCGTTAGTGTCAAACCCCTGGGTTATAATAATACACATTAACTGTTTAACTAAACCGCTAGTTAGTGTCAAACACCTGGGTTATAATAATACACATTAACTGTTTAACTAAACCGCTCGTTAGTGTCAAACACCCTTTGGTTATAATAATACACATTAACTGTTCAACTAAACTACTCGTTATGGTTACCCCCTCCCCCCCCCCCCCCCCCCCCCGGTTTTAAAAAATGGTCTGGAATCGGGGATTACACAATAACCCCTGGGAGATTTTGAGCATGAATTCCAGTACCAGTGTCTTCCTCAAGGAACTCGTTATGGTTCCCCCCCCCCCCCCCGAGTTATAATAATACACAATACCTGTTCATAAGTGGAATCTGCCGGCACCAGAGCGAATCCGCCTTTCTTCCTTCCCTTCTTGTCTACAATATGAATGCATTCTTTGTATTTAGCTAGATACACTGTGTGGCTCTCGTCCACCCCACGTCCATTTTCATCCTGCAACATTTATACATAAAAAAGGAAAACATGTCCGTGAAGGTATAGACATGATAGAGGGGAAACATATGTAAAGTATGTAGATCATCTGCATGCAAGACAGCAGTGTTTTATTCTTCAGTAGTTTTATTATTGCATCTATTGTAACAGAGTCATGTAATACTGCAGTCACATCTAGGCTGGCGCTCCAACATGTCGTTTAAACGTTCATGGTATTTGCGCAGACTTACAGGACCTAGAAAAGCACAGTCCGCTCAGAGCAGAAAGGACTCATAATACATACACGCACAATGGGGTACAAGTCCTTACTTCTGTGAGCAGATTGGGTCTTTCTAGGTCCTATAAGTCCTTTCTGCTCTGTACCGACTGGGTCTTTCTAGGTCTTACAATGTATAAGTCCTTTTTGCTCTGAGCCTACTGGGTCTTTCTTGATCCTATGAGTCCTTTGTGCTCTGAACCGACTGGGTCTTACTAGGTCCTATAAGTCCTTTCTGCTCTGAGCAGACTGGGTCTTTCTAGGTCTTACAATGTATAAGTCCTTTTTGCTCTGAGCCTACTGGGTCTTTCTTGATCCTATGAGTCCTTTGTGCTCTGAACCGACTGGGTCTTACTAGGTCCTATAAGTCCTTTCTGCTCTGAGCGGACTGGGTCTTTCTAGGTCCTATAAGTCCTTTGTGCTCTGAACCGACTGGGTCTTACTAGGTCCTATAAGTCCTTTCTGCTCTGAGCGGACTGGGTCTTTCTAGGTCTTACAATGTATAAGTCCTTTTTGCTCTGAGCCTACTGGGTCTTTCTTGATCCTATGAGTCCTTTTTGCTCTGAGCCTACTGGGTCTTTCTTGATCCTATAAGTCCTTTCTGCTCTGAGCCTACTGGGTCTTTCTAGGTCTTATAAGTCCTTTCTGCTCTGAGCCAACTTGGTCTTTCTAGGTCCTATAAGTCCTTTTTTGGTCAGAGCGGACTGGGTCTTTCTTTTTTTTATCTTTTTTTTAATGGAAGTCACTAGACACACAAGGCATGTAAGCCACTCGAGGTGTGGGCTACAAATCAACTGTTTTATCCAGGGGCCATTGCCACCTACTCCTGGGCTGAAACAGGGTTACCCCCTCTACAGTCCGTAAGGATGTAGGCTTGGGTATCATCCATCAGAAGCCTGGCTGGTAGAGCAGAAGGCTCTACCTCCCCAACTCTTACGAAGCAATAGACCGATTGCGCGACCTACTTCACGTGACCCCTGTTGGGTTAAAAATGTAAACACACACGACATCCTCCATAGAAAAGGGTGGTACGGTACACGATGATTAATGCATTTAGTTAATTCGATCGAGACTTTTTTTGCTCGAAATCTGTGAAACATATTCCAGAATTTGTACCAAAGACCTTCAAGTGGCTGAATAAAGCCAGTAAGGACAATTCCAGCACGTCTTGAAAATTGTAAAAGTACCGTATAAATGTGCATGATGTGTACAGCGCACGACGGAACGTTAGGCCAGACGACTGCGATCGCCACACACTTTTCAACACAAAAATTTCAAAGTTTTGAAGCTGAAATCCTTCAAAGAAATTGCTTTCCAAAACTGTGTGATTCCTTTGCCTATTTGAAATTCTGCAAGGCTAGGTATTAATGCTCACTTTTCCAACGTTGTTTATCCTTTTTTAACAGTGATTTAGGCCAACATTACACCGCATGCAAACATTGTCGCGCAATCGGTCTATTATGGTTAAGCGCTTACTAAACATGCTAAAGGACACAAGTGTCATGACCGGGGACATCGAACCCACACTCTGATTTCTCAGCCACCAGAGCTTGAGTCCGACGCACTAACCATTCGGCCACGACATGTTCTATAAGTCCTTTTTGCTCTGAGACCAGTTTTCTAGGTCCATGTAAAGCTTTGTCTCCTCTGAGCTGAAGTTCTATAAAACGGGCAACGGTCTCAACAACTCTCATAGCTTCATTAAAGACCTGTGTATTTGTACACATGTACATTATACATGCACAAGTTATATTGAGGCTTTTACAACAACATGGTTTTTCTGATTTTAGTGCATGGCTGTTATTTTTCTATTGTTAACCATGTAAAAGTAAACTCTGGTAAACATTTTGGTATAATTTCCAGCGACAAAATCACAGCTTTCAATGTCATGCGGACAGAGGTTTTTTTTAATGACCGGGCTATAACCCTTTGATGTATTCCAATAAATTGATTTGAGATTCTTTTATTGTCAGCCCGCAAACAATGCAAATAATGCAAGGCGCTGGAATTTTTAAAGGAACATATTGTACAGTGAATAAAAACACACCACTTGTATTGCTTTATTGTTACAAAACGTAATGTAGTGTAAGCCTACTTTGTGTAAAGTTGAATGTACTTGTTTACAGACGTTGTGCGACAACTTCCCAATGGGCATGCTCCCAAGTTTCCCTTTCAGCAATTGTTAAAAAAAAAAAAAAAAAAAAAAATGAACCTTGCTGTTCCTTCCTCTACGGGTAAAGTGCCAACCACATGAAATATGTACTACATGTACAAGTCTTCTTCCTCAATTCTTCTCTCAGTGTTTCGCTTCAGTTAATGACACCGAAGAAACCACAAACACAAGATAGGACACTCTGTGTAGAAACATGAAACGCAAAACGGGTGCGCCCGCTGTTGTTAGGTAGGTAAAACCAAAGATCATTTGCGCAACAAGTAGGACCTACTAAATGGAAAGACTTCGGCTAAACGATCCCACCAACTAAAAAAGGGTGAAGGCAGATCGAAATTTGGTGTTTGGTCATAAATTGTGCTAATATTCCTAGCAAAATTGACACATGGGGAAGGGCGCCATCACGCCGTAAATAGGTCAAAAAGGCATCACATCTGCTACCGTGCAAAACGGCACAAGCATCCTATCTTGTTTTTATAGTACCTTTGCTGACACTGTCACTGCACTTGGTCTTAAATTACTTTTTTTATATTTGCTAAGCACAACTTACTCTTGTTCTACTATTCGCTACTACGGACCTCACTTGTGGAACTCTCTCAGTTGAGCTCTAAAAATAAAATCCACTGAGGGTTGCTTCAGGCATGCCTACAAAAGAATACCTTCTATCCCATTATTTAACTTAGAGTCTTCCCTCTCGGTTCAGTTTGCCTCCTTGCCTTTATAGCCCCAGCTCAACATTGGTAAGAAGAAAAAACTTAAATGTTCACAGATTTACATACCTTACATGGTATAAAGATAGATGGTAGAGAACTTTCCTCGAAATATTTCTGCCTGAAGTGTTATTGTTTTTTAAATAATAAATGAAATGATATCCAAAATTAGTTCTTGTCTCAGTGAGACGAAAACTTTGCCTATTGACCCCTTGCACGCACGTCACACGCGCCGACTGTGCCACGCTCACCATTTTGGTGGTCAATAGGTTTACATGTAAACTCCGCATCTCCTAAAAAGCGCTCTTTCCCGAATTAATCAGTGACATTGACCACCAAAATGGGGCAACCAAGATTATTGTGATGATGACGTCAGGTGAAATGGGTCAATAGGAATGCATACAAAAATGCATTTTTACCGTTTTCTCGCAAATGAAACGACAAAATGAGCTGGCATTTTCACAGGTTGGTTTTATTACAAATATCTTGATTTGTGCAAAGAAGGGAAGTATTTCCAGTCAGTTTACCAATGTTGAGCTGGGGCTTTAACGAGGCTGTAATATTGTACAAGGCATTGGGAAAAGTTCAACAGCGAACACAATCAAGGTTGTACCCAGTGGGGTACATCCCTCATGCTCCCCCATCTGAGCACACATTAACACGTACATGATCGCATCTTTGCAGCACATCACATGATCAGTTCTTGACCACTGACAATTCACAGACTATAACCGTGGTATAACAAACCTCCCTGAAAAACTTCCTGTATCAAATCATAGAGCAGAAAGTATTAAATTTACTTCCTGAATCCAGAGCTTTGATTTTATTCATTCGATTATTTACTTATTTATTATGAGTGATTGATTGATTTTTATTATTATATTTAATTAAATTTTTAATTTTTATTTTTATTTTTTTTTTGGGGGGGGGGGGCAGGAAGGGGTAAACATGGTAAAAGAGAAGATAGTATCGTACGTGGACAAATCTGTTGTGTTAGAACCCTGTCTCCTCAATACACACTGGTTCACTGGAATAGGCCTACATGTACATGTACAGTGTACTTGGCAACAACTGAAGGCTCCCTGGTGACTGACTATGTGAGTCTCAAGTGTACTTGTCAAACCATAGAGATGTAAGAACTAGAGGGAGTACGAAACCATGCGGCACGGCCCGACAAGGAGCATTTTTGAACCATTGAGAAACTGGCGCGGACTATTCATTTACACTGGTTACTCATCAGTCTATGCAGTAACCATTCTCTAAGTGGACATTCATATACTGGAGTTCCGTGCGTGACATCACGAGTGCTCCCTCTAGTTCTGATATATGACTCTATGATTCAAACATTTGTGGGACCAGTTGGTCCCATGCACATTGCTTTATCATGTGAAGGAACAAAAGCACAGGTTTCAACGGACCCTAATTCATGTAATTTGCAAATGTGCACGAGACTTGCACGGTCTATTGCCTCTCTCAGTGATTGCTTGTGGCCAATGGCATTACTTCTGGCTTTATAGTCACGGAGGCATTGCCTCTGTTGCCCTTGGTACTCCTTGACATGTTCCAATAGAAATTGACAACTTCCCATAGAGCTATTCATAACACACCTCTCCCTGGTTCTTTATCCTGATTGGCTGAAACACGGTCGCGTGGGATAAACTAATATAGCCTAGTGCATGAAATCTGCACCACACGCACCGCACGTGCTTCATTTGGGGGAAATAGTTCACAAAGCGGGAAATAGTTTCAAACACCCAAAAACTATTGACTGGTAAAGAGCGCCCTCAAGAGAACAACGGCGTCTGCGGATCGAGAAGAATCTCCGGCCAAAAAAATGCGATTTACTCTTCTAACAGACATTTTGGACTGAGGTGTGTTATAAAACACATATGGACTGGCATTATTCGGGCCTCAGGAAATAGGACCCTCTCCTGGTCACTCACAGGCCCTCGGGTTGCATAGACGTGCACTATTTCCCTCATTGCCAGTCCATATGTGTATAATATATTGACTAGAGCGCTAACTCTACATTGTATATTATATATGCACAACCGTTTTGAAGTCACGCTGCACGCAGACATGTGTAGTCATTGAGTGTTATTAAAGAAAAATTTTAATTTTCAAAGAGCATTTGCCCGCGAGTATTCTGCATGTCTTGCGCGCGCCCGTGTACGGCTGCATGACGCAGCTCAAGCACGCGTCACACTGCGGCTTGAAAGTGGACGCGACGATCAAGGGATGAGACAGGCTGGCACCATAGAGATAGCTCCATGGCCGGTATTGACAAGAAATAATAATTTTGACTGTATAAAGAAGTCAAGAAAAGAATATAAATAAATGTATATATCGTGAACCTTAGCCAGTAGGCTAAATGTCTCTTTTATAAAAAGGGCCTTCTTCTGTCAATCTTTGAGTAAATGGTGCAAAGTTCTTCCCTTCACTGCAGAAAATTAAGCGATGCAAGAAATAATAAAAAAATGTCACGGCACGTACGTTCAAACGCGCATGAGACGTACAACACGAGCGCATGCAGTACTAGATACGCGTGCGCTGAGGTTTAACTGATTGAGCGTCTTATTTCTGGTATACATGTAAGTGATTCCATAACGTAAGGAAAAGGAATAAAGCAGTGGTATGCAAATAGCCGTAACCCAGCCGTACAAGTTTTCTATAGGTTTGTACACAAACATGGATGCTCCCAGGCAAACAGTGCTAGCGCTCGAGCTCTATGCAACTTCCTCATAGAGGTGAACTTTATCCAGAAAAAAATCCCTTGGCGCAATTGCCCTTTCAAGAACGAAGCAATCCGGCCTGTTACTAATGTACAAATGTATGAGGGGTGCACAAAATCTATTATTATCAATTATCATGTAAGGCCAATTGACCATTGTGCATTAACTCTAACCAACCCAAAACCTTCAATTGCCTTTTCTCCAAATAGAAGGATTTGGATGGATATGGGGTCATTAGGCCACTGCAGCAGAGAAGGATCCAGAAGGATTTGGGTCATAGTGTGCTTCTGCTGTGGAAGGATTAAGCAGGAATTAGGCTATTGGGCTGTATTTGATGCAGACGGATTTAGAAGGATTAGGATCATATGTGATTTTGCTAGAATGGGATACTCATGTAGTAGGAATTGGGTCATATGCAATTTGGCTAAAGTGGAAACTGGAAACATAAATATGATATGAAACCAAAACAGATCATCATGGGCTGCATCAGACATCCTAATAAAAATTAGCTCACTCACCAAAATCATTTCAGAAAAAAGATTTAAAAGGAATGGGAGACTTTTGAGACGTTAGCGGGCGCCCCAGTATAGCCGGTCCTTTTCTATAATGAGAGCAAGAGAAGAGGACCGGTTACTGGGGCGCCCGATAACGTCTCACAAGTCTCCCATTGGGTCATATGCCATGTGGATGAAATATGGAAGGATTTCGAAGGTTTTGGCTCGATGGTCTTTTTACCCTCTCAAGACTGAAGGATAGTGTAGGACTTGGGCTGTGTGTGAGCATATGGTCTTAGTTAGTTAGGGTTTAAGTTCTTTGCCTCAAGCATAGTGCAAAACAACGTACACAAGTCACTGAACATTTGATCCACACACACCATATTGCGTCATTTTTGTATTGTAAAAGACGCCATATAGTGAACACTCCAAGGAATGTTTGAAATGAACAGTAGGGAGAGGTGGCCTTTACCTTGGGTAAAAGTGCTCTGGCCTCAACCATGGAGGAAGGAATCTCCATGGACATAAGAAAACAAAACCAAATTATCGGGCTGGATTACTTTTATCAACACATTGACAAGGTTTTAAAAACACGAAAAAAACTGTTTTACAGTGTTTGCTGTGGTGAGGAAATGTTCACAACTTTATGACTGCAACGTTTGTTTCAATACTAGAATTGGAATTAACACAGCATGTATGCATGACCTCCAATTAGACTTGACAGAGTATGCACAGTGCAGTTAATATAAACGAGTATGAGGAAAAGACTCGGTCAAATCTACTTGTGTTTACATTATGGATCGGCCAAGATAATTTCTGACATTCCTTGGTATTTTAATCAGTGCTGGTCTTCAGGTCTTGGCAGACATAATGACAAATGATTGCGTGAGTGCGGCGATCAGAAAATATCTTGCACTATCCTTCCTCTGTGCATTCTCTGCATGAAGCACAGCTCTTCATTCTCACTCACAATGGCCCAGTTTCATAGAGAGCTGCTTACCAGAATATAGTTACCAGCCAAAATACCATTCCACACGTACAATTTGTGGCTGGTATCCTACTTATTTTTGCTTAGCAGAAAATTCCTAAGCAGTACTTGCTGCTTAGGCAGCTCTATGAAATTGGGCCCATTTCTTATCTTCAAATGCCGTCATTTTTCAGTACTGAGTTCTGAAAGAAATATTCTTCACGCCATCCTTGCACGTCCAAGCAATGATGCCACTCCAAATGTTTCATTTTGCTTGACAGTCTTTTGAGTTTTAATGTTTTCCCATATCGTTTTAAATGTTATTCTTTACTGCGCAATTCTGCCAACTTACACAACGCAATTAGGTTTCCTTATTTTGCTTGCATATTGTACATGCACTGGCAATGAGGTCACTGTTGAGTGACCAGCTGGGCCCAATTACATAGAGACGCTTATAAAGCCACAGCTCAACAATGGTACAAAAAAACATAAATGTTCACAGATTTACATAATACATGTACCTTACATGGTATAAAGACAATAATAATAATAATAATAATAACAATAATAGTTTACATTTATCATGCGTCATGTCTGTCATAAATGACACTCCTGGCGCCGAATTATCAAATCAGGTGGAGATTGTTACAAATGATTTATAGGAGACGAAGCGACCATAATACAACACCTTGAAAGGGATACAAGTTGAGGTGGCACATATTGCTGCCAGACCATGGTAGAAAACTTTCCTTGAAATATTTCTGCCTGAAGTGTTATCGTTTTTAAATAACACGAATAACACATGAAACAAGATTCAAAAATAGTTTTCGTCTCAGTGAGACGAAAACTTTGCCTATAGGAACGCGTACATAAATGCTGAGTGCATTTTTACCGTCTTCTCACAAATGAAACAACGAAATGAGCTAACATTTTAACAGGTTGGTTTTATTGCAAATATCTTGATTTTTGCAAAAAATGGAAGCATTACAGTCATTTTACCAATGTTGAGCTGGGACTTCAAGCAAAAAATATTGCTTAAAAATGTCCTGCTAAGCAAACATTAGCAGGAATACCAGTCACAGACTGTACATGTGTGATAGTGCTGTGGCTGGTAACCTTATTTTGGTAAACATTTTTTGTTTGTGCTTAGCTACCTTTTGTGCTTTTAAAAGCAGCTCTATGACATTTGGGCCCAGAAGATGATCTTCTTCTGGGCCCAATTTCATAGAGCTGCTTAAGCAGACAATATTGCCTAACAATTTGCTGCTTAGCGAAAATGAGCAGGATACCAGTCACAAATTGTACATGTAACATGGTATTTTGGCTGGTAACCTTACACTGGTAAGCATAATATTTTTTTGCTTAGCAAGTTTTTTATGCTTTAGCAGCTCTATGAAATTGGTCTCTGGTCACTCTCAGGCCTGAAGGGAGATATATATACAGACATGCCCAAAGATTATACATGAAGAGCGCCGTACATGTAGGCGCAAGATGGGCAACTCTGGCTGAAATGTGAAATCTCACTCGATGCCATTTCGGCAAGTGACTCTATTGATACAACACTGATACGTGCAGACCAGTGTAGACAATGACAATTGCTATCAATGGGAAACACAGGCATTCACTTGCCGAAATGATGCCCATGCAAATTTCCCTTTCCAACAGTAGATAAAGGCCCAGTTCCCCATCTTGCGCCTACTGCGCTCTATAATCTTTGGACATGCCCTAGTGACCGAACTACGCCAGTCCGTATGCCATGTGTGTTTTACAACACATCTCATGAAAAAGAACTGTTTCAATTCAACAGTTTACTTCATGAGTTATTCAACAATAAGCAACTCAACAATCAAAATGAACACTCTTAGTTTTCTAGATTCAATTTTGTAGTTGCTGTTAAATCTGTTCACAGCGTGGATGTCATGACAAACGAGCAATATCTTACCGCGTGTCTTGTTCACACTGGCGCAAATTTAATGCACTGGCCTAATATTACTGAACCCCACATGGCAAGTGCAGTTAGCTTGGAAAGGCCCTGAATCGTACAAGGTCACTATTTTTGTAAATAAAGTTGACATGGTCAAGGCTGGATTGTTATGTTGTAGTGTGAAAAGGTCAGTCAAACGGCCAAACTTGGACCGTGTCCAATCTGGAGACTGTCAAAACGCCTGTATAGCTTTGTTATAACGTTTACTGTACACACTAAGCTCAGTAATCTCTATTGACCAGAGTAGCGTTGATTCATAGCTCTGTGGTTGACTCATCATCATCCACAAAGTGATTGGTTCCTCAATCAACAACACATTACACAGCAAGCACATCCCAATTCAATGGGATTCAAATGAAGGAGTAAAGAGTGGTTTATCAATTAACCAAACACACCATTGATACAAGGAGTTGGGTAAATACAACGTATTTTCAGATCCTAGCCAATAGACCGATTGCGCGACCCGCGTCACGTGACCCCTGTTGGGTTAAAAATGTAAACACACACGTAATCCTCCATAGGAAAGGGTGGTACGGTACACGGTGATTAATGCATTTAGTTTATTCGATTGAGGCTTTTTTTGCTCGAAATCTGTGAAACATATTCCAGAGTTTGTACCAAAGACCTTCAAGAGGCTGAATAAAGCCAGTAAGGACAGTTCCAGCAAGTCTTGAAAATTGTAAAAGTACCGTATAAATGTGCACGATGTGTACAGCGCTCGACGGAACGTTAGGCCAGACGACTGTGATCGCCACACACTTTTCAACACAAAAATTTCAAAGTTTTGAAGCTGAAATCCTCCAAAGAAATTGCTTTCCAAAACTGTGTGATTCCTTTGCCTATTTGAAATTTATGCAAGGCTAAGTATTAATGCTCACTTTTCCAACGTTGTTTATCCTTTTTTTACAGTGATTTAGGCCAACATTACAAACAAAATAACAGACGGGTGGCTACATAATAGTCGTCCGACGCCGGTAGTGCATGGCTTAAAAAACCTCTTTTCAGAAGAATTCTGTTAAATTATGAAACAGAGATGTGATTTAAATTAATGCCTCACCATACTACTTTAAATAAAGGGGCGGATTAACTAATTAATCGCTTAACGAAAGTATAATCGACTGTTTTCGAACTCACTCTGTGTCACGGCCTATCTCTTTACACGTATTTTTTCACCAGCTGTATGACGTCATCCCCGATAGGGGGTCACGTGATCGCATGTAAACATTGTCGCGCAATCGGTCTATCGACTAGGATCTGGGAAAAGAGTCTAAGTTTGTTGAAAATCAAGCAAAGTGCTGAAACTGTTCACTTCTACTTGTAATGATGGTGGCTTTAAACACTAGTAGGCCTACCTGGCAAATGGAATTAACTACAACTGTACAAGCTTAGTTTCTAAAATCCTGATACTGGTACAGTTAATGAAATAATCTACATGTGTACATTGTACACAATGATAAACACAAACTTGAATGAACTGTGTAATTAATACATTATGGCGTGTCGTGGCCGTGCAGAAAAGAACACCAGACTCAAGCTGTGGTGTTTCTGATCGGCAGAGAGTGTGGGTTTGAGTCCCGGTCTTGACACTTGTGTCTTTAACACCTTGACTGCCATGCATGATTTCACATCGCATTCCCATTTGCCGAGTGTTATGCGCATGCGCGCATACTGAATACATGTAGGTACTAACTTAAATAATTTGAACATAAACCTCTTATAGAAGCATGTCCTCACCACTGCCAGCAGTGTATTTGTTGCGCCCTCAGTGATGCCAGTATATTTTATTTACAATGCAAAGACCTTTCATTCACTACGAGTATACTCGTAGTGGCAGCAAGCGGAACACCTGTTAGTACGAGTATACTCGTAGTTGACAGTCAACGTGTTAAGCAAGACACTTAACCATTATTGCTGCGTCCTTCGGATGGGATGTAAAGCATGGTTACTCACGTTACGGTTACTCATGTTGCTTTGCAACATGAGTAACTGTGAATACTCAGTAACTGTGAATACACAGAAAGGGCATTTAAACTAACTAACTAACCTTATAGCCAATATTTGACATGTCAAAGCACAGTTTTTCTTTTAAATTCTCAACCAATCTAAAATAAAAAGTTCTCCATTTTTGTTCTAAGGATTGTGTAATATGTTCTGTCCAAGACCTGGAGGCTCTCACTTTCGTTTGAATACTACACTGGCGTCCTGGACATGAGGGGCCATTTCTGGGGCGGGAAAATTTCAGAGCTCCGTAATCCAAATCTCAGCTGTGAGAAGCTACAAATCTCACCGGACTAACACTCCATTGTTTGTGTGTTTGTTTGTTATTTGTTTGATCGTTTGTTTGTTTGTTTGTTTGTTTTGCTTGCTTGCTTTCCTGTTTGTTTAAATGTTTGTTTGCTTGTTTGTTTGTTTGTCTGTTAGCTTGTTGTCAGTGTAAATTGTTTTTTTTTTTATCCAGGTCGGACTGTCACACCTCTTAGTGACAGTGCAGGCACTTTTGTCAGTCCTGCCAAACCTGGATTGTTGATGTCTCTTCTGTTTTTCTCGGTCTTGTTTGTACTTTGCAATCCCCATTTATCCCCATTTCTTTCTTTTTTTTTCTTTCTTTTTTTTTTTTTACTGCCTTTTCCCTTTTTTATTTTGATGTACATGTATCCCTTTTTTACTGCCTTTTACCTTTTAATTCTAGTGGTTTCCCCCTTTTTAATCTTTTTAAGTCTAATATTATAAAATGTTCATTTTTTTATATTCTTGTATTTTTTTGTGAAATTGCCGAATAAATTATAATAACAATAAGAATAGACATGGCCCAACCCGTTCTTGTTTGTTTTTTATCAATACTATACATTGTAAGTACACGTGTACATGTGTGCACAGGCCTTCTGACAGTAAGGTTTAAATAATTCATCAAGTCACCAGAGGGTACCTGACAGCTCATTGATTGGAGTTGATGAATACTTGACAGCTGTTATGACATACAGTGATGAGATGTTATCATTTACGCTCCCTCCCTCTGTGCCATCTAGGTCGTTGCCTATTTATAGCCAACTGGTGTTCAAGTTCACATTGTGACTTCATTTGCCGGAACCGTACAAGGATTTCATTAAACTAGGAAGACACAAATAACTTTGTAACCCAAATATTGCACTGTTTGACCCGCGGCTGCCGGTTAGTCTTCCATTTTTTCCCCCATCCAGCCTGATGGGCTTATTTTCTCGGGAATTGCCTCGGGAATCATTTTTCTTCGAGAGTATTGCTGGCACAAAAGAAACTTTGACTTGACAAAGCCAACATAACAAAAAGTCTCTTTATAACACGACAAACGGACGGTTGTGCACACAATTTGTATTTGAATTCGAAATAGCTCTGCTCACTTGTGCAGCTTGTTCGGGAATGAGAAGGTACCGACGTTGATGGCGCCCTTAACTTTTCACCGCGTCCACCTCCCCCCCACCCCCCCCCCCCCTCCAGATACATGTACACAAAGTGCAAATTGGGCCACTGCAGCCAAACTTTCAGGTTTGGAGAAACCGCGCTGGAAGTTAACCTATTTGTGAAATCATTGTTTCGGCGACTGTTTGCCAATTTAATCTTAGCAACCGTGAAAGTGGAGGTCTTAAATTTGAACAAATCTCTTGTTAATTTGGTCATAGTAAGTTAAACTCGTGAGTAATCAAATGTTGAATAGAATTGTCTCTCCATGAAATTGGGTCCGGGACACCCTAATTTATCAATCATTTACACGGGGGAAAAAATGAGCAACTTGGGTACCTCTGTTTTCCCAATTTACAGCACCTTTGGACAACCACATACTTCCGGATCCTAGCTTTCTTCTCTATAGTTTAAACTAATCCAGCTCTAGTAGCTCACCTGTCCCTCATACAGATGGAGTGCGTCTTGCCTCATTACAGCAAACTTCTTCTTCCATTTCGCCACACCCCTTCGGCCCGCCTTTGTCACCCTCAAGTTGAGCACCCCGCTGATGCCCTCACTGGTGAAGATCTTCTGTGCCGGTGCCATGCCTCAGCCTGGTCGGGGACACGGACGATGAATACAGCTATGTTGATTTGATGCTAAACCTGGAGAATCGATGATGGCCAGATGCTCGTGGAATTTGAAGGGCGTGATTTATCGGACATGTCTGTGAGAAGAAGAAAAAAATTTGTGGATTGGAAACATTGTCAGAAAATACATTAGTTAGGTACTGTCTCTGAACTACATACACATGAGAACATTTCAACATGGCTGGTTTTGACATTGTGAGGAAAAAAAAAACCCACAGGCTTTACGGGTAGAATTCAAACCTCCGTGTAGGATCCCTGCATTCTAGAGAAGGTGAGGCTTTCACAAAGTGCTAGGACTAGTCTGATCTCGAATTGGGACGAGTAACTAGTCCTAACTTATAGGACTAGTCCTAAGTTAGGACTTGTTTGGTGAAATCTACCCCAGCAGTGGATTTCACAAAGCACTAGGACTAGTCTTATCTTGAGTTGGGACAAGTAACTAGTCCTAACTTACAGGACTAGTCATAAGTTAGGGCTAGTTTTGTGAACTTAACTTTACCCCAGCAAAGAATTTCACAAAGAAATAGGACTAGTCTTATCTCGAGTTTGGACCAGTAGCTAGTCCTAACTTAATATGACTTGTCATAAGTTAGGACAGGTCCTTAGTTAGGACTAGTCCTAACTTATAGGACTAGTCATAAGTTGGGACTGGTCCTAAGTTAGTGAAATCCACCCCTGATGTCTTAACCATTAGACAACCTAGTGTGCCTAGTGTGACCATTTGTCTGTTTGTACACATTAACAAAACCTTAATTTTAAATATCTCATCCTGTTGGTGTCAAACCACAATTATATCCTTTATAAAGTTCTGATGCAACTATCAGGCCTGGAATTTCATCTTTGAGAGGGCAAGACCATTTCATTTTGCAAAGTGCACTTCCATTACAAAATCTGAAAGTCTATGGAAAACTTTTGAAGGGGCACCAAAGCCTAGACCAGGGCAACGGAGGCCTTGACCTCCATGACCTGTTTAATTCCAAGCCTGAATTATTATCCTATTAAGACCAACAACAAAAAATAATAAAAAATTCAGGTCTCATTCTTCAAAACCTAACTCTGCATACATGTACCTTGCTAGCCTTTCGTCAAGGCCTTTGTGGCTTTGACAGCTATGTAGCCGCAAAGACCAATACAAGTCAGCACACACGATCGAGTGGCGAAGCCACGAGGGCCTTTTCCAACTTGATTTTGCGGTTTTTGATGTTGAATTATTCATGAAGTTTCAAACAGAACAGCACTGAAACATTAACCAATCACATTGCGGATGAGGTTAATGCGCGCTGACCCCATCGCTTCTGATTGGCTGGGAATTTTGCTACCCCTGTTAGGGTAGCAAAAATCGAGAAATAATGAAAAACATTAGAATTTCCTGACAAGTTGGAAAAGGCCCTCGTGGCTTCACCACTCGTGCGCGCTGACTTGGTCTTCACTGCAGTTGCTTCGCGGCTACACATACATTTGTACATGGGGTCTAAGCCACGAAGACCTTGGCGAAAGGCTACATGGAGTACCTTCCAGGAAAAACAATAAGAGCTTTAATAAACACATTAGGTGTGATAAAGTGATATATAAGAACTGCGTTTTATTACCATTTTTAGTATCACATTTGTCTTATGGAAAGATTTTTATCAGACTCACAGTCAACATTTTGAACATACAGGTACTTTGTTTTGTTCAAAGATATATTACACAGTAAGACATTATTAGTCAATTAAAAAAACACATGACAGTCAGACTTGTCCAGTCTTGAGTTTACTGGCCCGATGCTAAAATCACTGGCCTCGGGCCTGCAGTCCAGTATAAATTTCAAGCCCTGTTATGTCTTGTTGCACATGTTCTGGGTTGGTACACATGTCGTTGGTGCCCGGCAGAAGGTCGTTAAGAAAGTGTGACCGGCAAAAGGTCGTAAGCAATAACTGTCCAAAATTGTGTTTCAAGAAAACTGAGTGTGAAAGTTTGGTCGTTTTTCAGACTACGTAAGTCATTGCGGGAAAGTGAAATTCTGCATGGGAATGGTGGAACACGTCTTGGGAGTGATTCTAGCGACAAATATAGAACAGTTATGTCCTACTTTGTTTTTTAACAGAGCCATATTATTGATTGTGACCTTTTGCTAGGGCAAAAAAGTTCTTGTGTGTGTGCCCGGAAAAAAGGTCACGATGCTGTACGACCTTCTTCCTGGCACACGACAATGTAACGCTTAAATTGTATGTAGATGCAACGTTGGTACCAAGCAAACCTTGAGCAACGTACATTACACCCTTCAGTTGTCTCTATAAAAATGTGTGGTTACCAGCCGATCTTGTCACATGGCTTTGATCACAAAAACAGACTTCAAGACAGAAAGATTCCTCCTCAAGGCAGTCAAATATAAACCTAACCGCTCATTGAAATGTAGCATATCGATACCAATGAAGCAACTACAGGATTGCAAAAAGATCATGGAAATGCAAGCCACATTTTTAAAATGTACAATTTGTTTAAATGCTTAAGGGAAGTGCGAGGTTAAAATGGTCTACTCTGAAAAAGACGCATACTCAAGCAAATGAAGAACAGACCATCAACTTATCGGATCAAATGTGCATCATATACCTCTGTATGTCTTATTTTGATTGCTGCAATTAAAACAAGCAATGGTGATTTAGAAGTCTTTAAATGCTATTCTACTGACTTTGAAAGTATTTCGAACGGATGTCTGGAGGATTACTACAAATCTACGTAGCAGTGTTTCCTTCGGCTAATAAACTGAGCGAAGTGGTGAAAATTCAAATTGATGATTAACAACGATTGAAGCCAAATTTTATGCAGCCTGCAAACCAACAATAATAATAGGCTAAAAATGATTTTTTTTAAGTTTCTGTTTGTATGTTTTTCGTGGTTTGTTGTTGAAGATGAATGTCTATAAATGGGGTCATATGACCCCGTGTTATGAAAAAAAATAATAACAATAATATTGTACATTTATCATGCGTCATATCTGTCAATAAATGACACTCCTGCCGCCCAATTATCAATTCTGTTGGAGATTGTTACGAAATAATTTTAAGAGACGACGCAACCATAATTCAACACCTTGAAAGGGATACAAGGTGAGGTGGCGCATATTGCTGGCAGACCGTGCTAGAAACACCGGGGCAAACCCCTTCTCTTTACGATAAGTGTACTGGGTTCTTTTACATGCATTACACAACACACAGCTTTACATGCCATCCGAAGGACAAAGCAATTATTGTCAATTGTCTTGCTGAAGGACACAAGTGTCAAGACCGGGACTGGAACCCACACTCTGCTGATCAGGAACACCAGAGCTTGAGTCCGGTGCTCTTAACCGCTGGCCACGACACGAATGCAGCGCAGCGAGTCAATGCAATGATTCCATCTACAACATGTCCAAATTGTGAGTTCTTGACAAACACTAAACAGATTTCAAGGAAAAGGCTCAATAATGACACAAAGTAACATTTTTTCAATTAGTATTTCCCTTTATGGCAAAATCTTCTTGGCAACAAATGAGCGAGGTGGTCACTGTTAGTAGCAAGGTTGGCTGCCTCACGTTTGAATGCACGGCCTAATACTTCACGGAGGCAACGGAGGCAATCGCCTCCATTGCCCCTGGGTCATTGCCTTGGTGCCCATGAGATGTCCCAATAGAAATTTAAAGTTTCCTCACAGAGGTGCCCTTTACCATAACCATGGGGAAAATGTCTTGGTGCCCTTGCCCTTTCAAAAAACAAAGCATACAGGCACTGGAAACACTGAGTGATACAGTGACATACATGTATGTAGTACCGATACAAACTCTTTAAAATTAGTAAGGTTTCCTATTCAAACCGATCAGTTATTTAATTTTTTCCATGTGTTTAAACATGTATGTGTGTAAGTGATGTTTGAAGCTTTGCATGGTGTGAAAAATAATAATAAGGAACTCTAATTAAATAGTAAACTTGCGGGTACAACCATGTATGAAAACTCTTTTAGAAAGGAGTGGTGGCTCTGAAAAGAGCCGCTTGGGTCTCGACGTTTCAAACAGTATACTCTGTTCACGTTCACTTTCTCCTGAAGACGAACAGAGTATACTGTTCGAAACGTCGGGACCCCAACTGCTCTTTTCAGAGCCACCACTCCTTTCTAAAAGAGTTATTCATACATGGTTGTACCTGCAAGTTTACTATTTAATTATAGTTCCTTATTATTATGTATACACTGTGTATACATGTAGGATCCTACTGGTGTTAAGAACTGTTTGTAAGAACTGGTAGTAAGAACTGGTAGTAAGAACTGGTAGCAAGAACTGGTAGCAAGAACTGGTAGCAAGAACTGGTACATGTAGCAAGCCATCTTTACGTGAATTACAGTACATACATGTACATGTACATTCAAAATAGCAGTGTAAGCCTACTGGTTGGGAAATATTAAAGATGAAATGAAAAATGTGAAGCTGAAAACCAGATGTGTAGGAGTGTAAATTATGTTAACAGGAACTACATCGTATCAGTGGAAAATACCATCAGCATAGAACATGCACAAACGCATATATAATATTTGTAAGAACACATACTGTTCAGGCCAGAGTACATCGTGTACAATGTAGGCTATTCCAAACCCTGCGAAATGCAACAAAATGCACCAGTCGCTGAATGATTGGTTGCATCAGTCAACTCCAATCCCATACCTTGTGGAGCATTTTGCTGCATTTTGCAGTCAAGTGATTTAGCTTAGGTGTTGGATTCTGTTGTTTTTGGCAGGGTAAGTTAAATGTTGTGGGGTTGGATTCTGTTGTACTTGACACGTACACATACATAATTTACATGGCTCTCGTGTAACGTAAAGTCACCAGTCTGGCTCGATTTCACAAAGCACTAAGATTCATCTTTAAGATAAGTTGTCAGTATTACCATAATGATTTGTAAAATTGTATTGTGACATTACACGTTGCTTAGCAGTCAAGTATGATTCGCACTTAATATCAATCTGTAGCTCTCCATGAAATCCGGCCCAGAATACTTAGGCACATGTACATTGATGCATTTTTAACAGGGCAAGCACCCTACTTTGTTATGCAATTCACCCATCACAAGGCCAAAAGGCCACTTGAAGTATGGGCTACTTTTTTGGAGAGATAGAAAGCTGCCCCAATGCGCAGAAACAAGACATGGCGAGATATAACCATAAGTCTCTGCACAGCACAAACTAAGAACAGGGAGGGGTAAATGAATCTGATGCAACCCAAACATAACTGCCTCTTCCCCTATTTGAAGCAATTATATGTCTTGCTCAAGGACACAAGTGTCGTGACCGCGATTCCAACCCACATCCTGATGACTTAGCCACCAGAACTTGAGTCCGATGCACTAAACCGCTCGGACACGACATGCTACAAAATGGCTACCCTAACACAAGCCACTGCACATTGCTTGTTTCGTTTTGCTGCGTTTAGCAGGGTGCTTCGAGAATACCTGAGGCCCACGGGTGAATGAAAATACATGTGTACAGTATTCCACCAGGCAAGTCATTTTTAACCAGAAAGTCACTTTCAAAAGCCTCTAAATCAGGAACCGCTCATTGGAAAATGATTACTAAGTTAACAAAACAAAAACATTCTTGCAACATGGGTGCTTTGCATTGATAATTTGGTGGATTATTTTTTGTCCATGATGTGGTGGTTTCACACTCTGATGACAGACCGATCCATTAAGCCCCGCCTACCTTAGCAACTGCCTAGCAACAGCACATGGTGTGAATTTCTTGTCACGATCGCAGCGGTGGTTCGGTTGCGGCCACGCACACGTATCGGATACACACACTTATGCATGGTTTTCGTGAGCGGTGTGGATTTAGTTTTGTGGCCTTTTGAGCAGTGCCTCGAGACCAAAGAACAATGCAGACATGAACACTGTTGAGCTACTTTTGCACGACTGTACAGTGACCGCTGCTGTGGGATTTGCACCACAAGCCAGAAATGCAAAAACATTAAAACAAAACAAAAGTTAGTACAGTTGTGCGTGGTGTTGTGTGTCAGAACAATGGCAGCTCAGTTTGTTTACTTTTCTAATGGGATTTTAACGTGTCAAACGTTTATTGGACTTTCAGTGGTGTTGTCAAGGCTGTGATTGGTCAATTAAGTTAGTAGGCGGGGCTTATTGGATCGGTCTATTGTGCAGCTAACTGCACCAGCTACATGCAGTCATATAAAACATTTTGAAAGAATAACAAACAAGCTTGGTTGCACAAAACACATGAGAGACTTGAGTGAAGAATACTGCATGAAGCAATATACATGTTATTGTTATATGAGGACTGGTGTAAAATCTTGCAGACTACTCAAAAGTCAGGTTGGCAAGTGAAAACACATGTGTGTATAAGTCCTTCATTGTGGCGTGGCGTGGCCGAGCAGATAAGATCACCGATCTCAAGCTCTGGTGTTTCTGATCAGCAGAGTGTGGGTTTGAGTCCTGGTCGTGACCTTAAGCAAGACACTTAACCATTATTGCTGCATTCTTCGGATGGGACGTAAAGCCGTAGGTCCCGTGTGTTGTGTAATGCATGTAAAAGAACCCAGTACACTTATCGTTAAGAGAAGGGGTTCACCCCGGTGTTCCTGGTTTGACCAACAGCAGATTGCGCCACAGCATCTTGTAAATCGTTACATGGATGGTGCTGTGTAAAGGAACAGGTCTTATACTTCAAAACGTAAAACCGCATACCTTCCAGGAAAAAATACTGAGTGCTTTGAGATGCCCATCGGGTGTGATAAAAAAATATATAAAAAAACATAAGAACTGCATATTATTTTCATTATTCTAAAGAAATATGAGATGAACTGCTGTCCTTATATTATTGTGGAGAGCTCTTTGCACTCTTCAGAACCAAAACCAAACTTCACTCATTAGTCTAAAAAGTGCTTTGCTGTGTGCACCATGCAGTCTGCTAATTTTGTTCAAGTCTCTCTAATGGGGGACTTTGGAACACTACATTGTAGGTGGCAGCAGACTTACCAGTAAATTTCCATTGTTTGGGCTGTTCCGAGCGTTCGCAAATTTCCCGAGAACAATGGATTTACCTGATAAGTCTGCTGCCACCTAGTGTCCTCAAAAGCCTCCCATTGGTCAGGTTCTGTTCCGTTATCCCCCCCCCCCCACACCCACCAACTGTGGGCGATGAAAATTGACATGTAAACAGTCATGACATTGTGTACACGTAAACGGGTCAATTTACGCTTACATTGCAGTGTTTTTTCAGTTCCTACAATAAGTTTTGAAAAAAATTAAAGAAGTCCAGGGCTTTTTTGCTAGACGGGCAGGGACGCTATATGGTACTAGTGCAGGGAAAGTCCCCATCTATTTCCTTAACCATGCTAACAACATGATGGAATGTACAATATGAAACAAGCGAATGCACAACAACACAGGAGTGTGTCTGGGACCCTAGTACAATCATTGTGTTGAATGAAAAGGCAAATTGAAAAAACCTGAGCACACAAAAGCTTTTTTTTTCACTTTGTGTCAAGTTTGTGACCTGTGCCCAAATCTGCAGGAGTCACTTGGGTGATGAATGTATACGATTCCAACTACATGCTTCAACTCTGCAAAGCAACCACATTATACAAAGCTCCTGACCTTACATGACAAGTTTGTTTAATATTCAAATATGATTGCTCCCACTGGAGAGGTGGGGGTCGGTACTTGAAAATCTTCAAAATTAATTTTTGAAGTAGAGCCTATACATAGTTTATAAGAAACATTTTATACCCCAAAAGGTGTATTACACTGGCATAATACATGTACATTTCTGGATTTGTAATGAATGAAACCTCCATTTCATACAGACTGCAACTACAATCCAGCAGGAACGTTGAGGTACACATGTACATGTACACCAAAGATACTAGAAACACAACATAGGACACTTGTGCCGTTTTGCATGGTAGCAGATGTAACACCTAACCTAGCCACCACGTGATGGCGCCCTTCCCCATGTGTCAATTTTGCAAGGATTTATGACACAATTTATTACCGAACACCAAATTTTCGATCTGCCTTCACCATTTTTAATTGGTGGGATCGTTTGACCGAAGTATTTCCATTTAGTAGGTCCTACTTATTGCGCAAACGATCTTTGGTTTTACCTACCAAACAACAGTGGCAGCCGCTGTGCAGCGGGCGCACCCATTTTGCGTTTCATGTTTCTACACAGAGTGTCCTATCTTGTGATTTCTAGTATTACATGGACAGTAATTGGTTGAAAGATTTCCCACACTTCTGGCTACCCCAGGAGGCAGGATGGTACAATGTTTCTACTGCATGTGTGTGTGTGTGTGTATAAATCGTAATTAAACTCTCTCTATTGTTTACATGAACCATGCTTCCTTCCTCTGTACCTCCAGAGTAGCCGTTGAGCATTAAATAGCTCAGTCCATGTAGAAACTAATAGTAATACACAGACTTCACAAAAGAGGAACTCAAATTACAGAAAAGAGTTCAAACCAATTTGACAAAACAATGGCTAATTTCATCAAGCCTGTAAGCAGACATTTTCTGCTTACAGATTTCTGCTTACAGAGTGGCCCTTAAAGCCAGCTCAACATTTGTAAGAATTAAAGCATAAATGTTCATAGATTTACATGGACCTTACATGGTATAAAGATAATAATGGTAGAAAACTTTCCTTGGAATTTTTCTGCCTGAATGAAATACGATCCAAAGTTAGTTTTCGTCTCAGTGAAACGGAAAAACTCTGCCTATTAGGAATGCAAAAATGCTGCACGCATTTTTACTGTTTTCTCGCAAATGAAACAACAAAATAAGCTGACATTTTCACAGGTTGGTTTTATTACAAATATTTTGATTTGTGCAAAAGATTTATGCATTTACAGTCAGTTTACCAATGTTGAGCTGCAGGCTTTAACAGTCGGTGATCATGGATGTAACACTAACTTACACTACAGTAGGGGTAGAAAACATTGGCGGTATGGATTTGAACTAGCCCCATTAAAAATACATGAAATTTACTCCTAGTCCTAGGGCCAAATACTAAATGTATCACACCAGCGCGAGTGGAATACAGGAAAATATAGCATTTCTGCATCCCATATATTCCACGGGCTATATTTTCCCGAATTCCAAGAGCGCGAGTGTGATAACGAATTTATCTTCCAGTCAACTGAAAGATAAAACAACTTTACGCGTCATTTGATGAAATGCAAACCGTGCATTTTGGATCTTACTTCATTCCTATTACATTAGTTAAAAACGATTAACACTTCAGGCAGAAATATTTCAAGGAAAGTTTTCTACTACTATCATTATCTTTATAAAATTATACCATGTAAAAAAAAGTAAAGTTAGCCCTGGGTAGGATGTCAGCCTCCGTTGTACTGCGACTGTGCAACAGAGACCGACGTCCTACCAGGGCTATGGTATATCAAAATATAGATCTGTAAATCTGTGAACATTTTTGTTTTTCCTCTTTAGTCTTAGGTTAGTCAATGTGGAGCTGGGGCTTTAAGTTTCATATGTTAGACATAACGAGTACAACCCACCCCCATCTTAAAATGCATACTCCACTGATGATCTACCCGTTATTGTAATCTCTCTCATTTGTGATTTGGAATGCCTATGCTTTTCTTATCATGAGTGAAATATAAATGGTCAATGGGTGACCTTCTAAAAGTTCAGGTTTTGACCAGGTTTTATTAAAGACGTGAGAAGTTTCGAAAGGATAATTGAGTGTGCAACTTACCAGAGCTATGCTATTTTATTACTACTGACCATTCGGCAGTATCAGGAGTAAATCGATACTTCCAGCCGTCAACCTGCTTTTCATGAAGATTCTTTCCAGCAGGGTCAGAAAATTACTAACATCACAACAATACTTAAGTCAATAACTAACAACAATACTCAGCACATACATATAATAGGCAATGTCAAACGACGGGGCCAAACAGCAGCTAGCTTGCCTAGATGATGTACCCTGCCTGGCTGGCCCTTGGGTGTGTGTGTATCGCACGGTCTGCACTGAACGTTTATCTAAGTTAAAAGAAAATTACTACAGCTGTTCCGGACCGGTTGCTGACCAGTTGTTCTTTGTAAGCCGTGGTCCAGAACGTAAGCGGGAAACCAAAACCTATGTGTTCTTCAAGAAGTTAGAAAAGCGCCCTCTACTTTGTTATCAACTAAAGCCGCCGAAGGGCGTGTGTCACACCCCAGTCAGTTGGGTTGGCATGGTATGCACCAAAATTTAAAAAGAAAGAAAACAGGAAGAAAAAAACACGTCAAAGATAACACAATAAATATGTGTAAACGTCACCCAGGCCAGAAAGTAAAATTTCAAACAAAAGTATTTGAAATGGGTTTCTTACTGCCGTTTTGCATCAGCAATTGTAGTTTTACATTGTGTGGCTTGCACTCGTAATTTTGGTATATTAAAACAGACCATGGAGAAATGAGTGATAAATTAAAATTTCATCGAAATAGGTATAACCAATGGTACTGCTTAATTAATAAGACAAAAAGTTGACAAAAGCTGTAACACACACAAAGGACAACTATTCGCACGGTCCCAGCGCCTGATTTAATGATAGGTGTGTGGCCAATAAAAAAAGTGGCAAATAAATAAATAAATGAATAAATAAAAATAAATCGTCAAAAGAGGGCGGTATACAACTTTAACGGTAGGTTGTACTGCACCAAAATCGGCTGCCACGGCAACGAATTCTAAATGCTAAAATAATATTCAAAAAATGCTCGAAAAATATTTAAAAGTCTCTCATCCTCTAGGAAACAAATCAAATACATTTTCTGACAATTAAACTTCAATCTTCTATTCTATGTTTACTGAGTTATCCGTTGAGATTTTTGGGTAGGCTGATCCAAATTAAAAAGGGGTTTAAGTTATGTCAGATGCAAGTTTCCTAAGTATTAATTGTCCAGTGGAAGGACTTAATGACTCCGGACTTGAAGATCCTGGGTTCAATTTCCCTTCTGTAACTTTTCTTTTTCATTGCCCATGTCCATTCTAAGGGTTTTAAGTTATGTCAGATGCAGGTTTCTTAAGTGTTGGTGGTCCAGTGAAAGGACTTAATGACTCTGGACTTGAAGATCCTGGGTTCAATTCCCTTCCCGTAACTTTTCTTTTTCATTGCCCATGTCCATTCTAAGGGTTTTAACTTATGTCAGATGCAAGCTTCTTAAGCGATGTTGGTCCAGTGGAAGGACTTAATGACTCTGGACTTGAAGATCCTGAGTTCAAATCCACTCTGAAAGTTTTCTTTTTCATTGCACATGTCCATTCTAAGGGTTTTAAGTTATGTCAGATGCAAGTTTGTTAAGTATTGGTGGTCCAGTGGAAGGATGTACTGACTGGATGTACTGGGTGCAATTCCCCTTCTGTTACTTTTCTTTTTCATTACCCATGTCCATTCTAAGGGTTTTAAGTTATGTCAGATGCAAGTTACTTAAGCGTTGGTGGTCCAGTGGAAGGGCTTAATGACTCTGGACTTGAAGATTCTGGGTTCAATTCCCATTCTGTAACTTTTCTTTTTCATTGCCCATGTCCATTCTAAAGGTTTTAAGTTATGTCAGATGCCAGTTTCTTACGTGTTGGTGGTCCAGTGGAAGGACTTAATGACTCTGGACTTGAAGATCCTGGGTTCAATTCCCATTCTGTAACTTTTTCTTTTTCATTGCCCATGTCCATTCTAAGGGTTTTAAGTTATGTCAGATGCAAGTTTCTTAAATGTTGGTGGTACAGTGGAAGGACTTAAGGACTCTGGACTTGAAGATCCTGGGTTCGATTCCCATTCTGTAAGTTTTCTTTTTCATTGCCCATGTCCATTCTAAGGGTTTTAAGTTATGTCAAATGCAAGTTTCTTAAGCGTTGGGGTCCAGTGGAAGGACTTACTGACTCTGGACTTGAAGATCCTGGGTTCAATTCCCATTCTGTAACTTTTCTGTTTCATTGCCCATGACCATTCTAAGGGTTTTAAGTTATGTCAAATGCAAGTTTCTTAAGAGTTGGTGGTCCAGTGGAAGGGCTTAATGACTCTGGACTGGATGGTCCTGGGTTCAATTCCCTTTCTGTGACTTTTGTTTTTCATTACCCATGTCCATTCTTAGGGTTTTAAGTTATGTCAGATGCAAGTTTCTGAAGAGTTGGTGGTAGAGTGGAAGGGCTTAATGACTCTGGACTTGAGGATCCTGGGTTCAATTCCCATTCTGTAACTTTTCTTTTTCATTGCCCATGTCCATTCTAAGGGTTTTAAGTTATGTCAGATGCAAGTTTCTTAAGCATTGGTGGTCCAGTGGAAGGACTTAATCACTCTGGACTTGAAGATCCTGGGTTCAATTCCTTTCCTGTAACTTTTCTTTTTCATAGCCCATGTCTATTTTAAGGGTTTTAAGTTATGTCAGATGCAAGTTTCTTAAGTGTTGTCGGTCCAGTGGAAGGACTTTATGACTCTGGACTTGAAGATCCTGGGTTCAATTCCCATTCTGTTACTTTTCTTTTTCATTGCCCATGTCCATTCTAAGTGGTTTAGGTTATGTCAGATGCAGGTTTCTTAAGTTTTGGTGGTCCAGTGGAAGGACTTTATGACTCTGGACTTGAAGATCCTGGGTTCAAATCCACTCTGTAAGTTTTCTTTTTCATTGCCCATGTCCATTCTATGAGGGTTTTAAGTTATGTCAGATGCAAAGTTTCTTAAGTGTTGTCGGTCCAGTGGAAGGACTTTATGACTCTGGACTTGAAGATCCTGGGTTCAATTCCCATTCTGTTACTTTTCTTTTTCATTGCCCATGTCCATTCTAAGGGGTTTAGGTTATGTCAGATGCAAGTTTCTTAAGTGTTGGTGGTCCAGTGGAAGGATTTAATGACTCTGGACTTGAAGATCCTGGGTTCAATTCCCATTCTGTAACTTTTCTTTTTCATTGCCCATGTCCATTCTAAGGGTTTTAAGTTGTGTCAGATGCAAGTTTCTTAAGCGTTGGTGGTACAGTGGAAGGACTTAATGACTCTGGACTTGAAGATCCTGGGTTCAATTCCCATTCTGTAACTTTTCTTTTTCATTGCCCATGTCCATTTTAAGGGTTTTAAGTTATGTCAAATGCAAGTTTCTTAAGAGTTGGTGGTCCAGTGGAAGGACTTACTGACTCTGGACTTGAAGATCCTGGGTTCAATTCCCATTCTGTAACTTTTCTTTTTCATTGCCCATGACTATTCTAAGGGTTTTAAGTTATGTCAAATGCAAGTTTCTTAAGTGTTGTTGGTCCAGTGGAAGGACTTAATGACTCTGGACTTGAAGATCCTGGGTTCAATTCCCTTTCTGTAACTTTTCTTTTTCATTGCCCATGTCCATTCTAAGGGTTTTAAGTTATGTCAAATGCAAGTTTCTTAAGAGTTGGTGGTCCAGTGGAAGGACTTACTGACTCTGGACTTGAAGATCCTGGGCTCAATTCCCATTCTGTAACTTTTCTTTTTCATTGCCCATGACCATTCTAAGGGTTTTAAGTTATGTCAGATGCAATTTTCTTAAGCGTTGGTGGTACAGAGGAAGGACTTAATGACTCTGGACTTGAAGATCCTGGGTTCAATTCCCATTCTGATTTTTTTTTTTCATTGCCCATGTCCATTCTAAGGGGTTTAGGTTATGTCAGATGCAAGTTTCGTAAGTGTTGGTGGTCCAGTGGAAGGACTTAACGACTCTGGACTTGAAGATCCTGGGTTCAATTCCCATTCTGTAAGTTTTCTTTTTCATTGCCCATGTCCATTCTAAGGGTTTTAAGTTGTGTCAGATGCAAGTTTCTTAAGCGTTGGTGGTACAGTGGAAGGACTTAATGACTCTGGACTTGAAGATCCTGGGTTCAATTCCCATTCTGTAACTTTTCTTTTTCATTGCCCATGTCCATTTTAAGGGTTTTAAGTTATGTCAAATGCAAGTTTCTTAAGAGTTGGTGGTCCAGTGGAAGGACTTAATGACTCTGGACTTGATGGTCCTGGGTTCAATTCCCTTTCTGTGACTTTTGTTTTTCATTACCCATGTCCATTCTTAGGGTTTTAAGTTATGTCAGATGCAAGTTTCTGAAGAGTTGGTTGTAGAGTGGAAGGGCTTAATGACTCTGGACTTGAGGATCCTGGGTTCAATTCCCATTCTGTAACTTTTCTTTTTCATTGCCCATGTCCATTCTAAGGGTTTTAAGTTATGTCAGATGCAAGTTTCTTAAGCATTGGTGGTCCAGTGGAAGGACTTAATCACTCTGGACTTGAAGATCCTGGGTTCAATTCCTTTCCTGTAACTTTTCTTTTTCATAGCCCATGTCTATTTTAAGGGTTTTAAGTTATGACTTGAAGATCCTGGGTTCAATTCCCATTCTGTAACTTTTCTTTTTCATTGCCCATGTCCATTTTAAGGGTTTTAAGTTATGTCAAATGCAAGTTTCTTAAGAGTTGGTGGTCCAGTGGAAGGACTTTATGACTCTGGACTTGAAGATCCTGGGTTCAATTCCCATTCTGTAACTTTTCTTTTTCATTGCCCATGACTATTCTAAGGGTTTTAAGTTATGTCAAATGCAAGTTTCTTAAGAGTTGGTGGTCCAGTGGAAGGGCTTAATGACTCTGGACTTGAAGATCCTGGGTTCAATTCCCCTTCTGTAACTTTTCTTTTTCATTGCCCATGTCCATTCTAAGGGTTTTAAGTTACGTCAGATGCAAGTTTCTTCAGCGTTGGTGGTCCAGTGGAAGGACTTTATGACTCTGGACTTGAAGATCCTGGGTTCAATACCCTTCCTGTAACTTTTCTTTTTCATTGCCCATGTCCATCCTAAGGGTTTTAAGTTATGTCAGATGCAAGTTTCTTAAGTGTTGTCGGTCCAGTGGAAGGACTTAATCACTCTGGACTTGAAGATCCTGGGTTCAATTCCCCTTCTGTAACTTTTCTTTTTCATTGCCCATGTCCATTCTAAGGGTTTTAAGTTATGTCAAATGCAAGTTTCTTAAGAGTTGGTGGTCCAGTGGAAGGACTTACTGACTCTGGACTTGAAGATCCTGGGCTCAATTCCCATTCTGTAACTTTTCTTTTTCATTGCCCATGACCATTCTAAGGGTTTTAAGTTATGTCAGATGCAATTTTCTTAAGCGTTGGTGGTACAGAGGAAGGACTTAATGACTCTGGACTTGAAGATCCTGGGTTCAATTCCCATTCTGATTTTTTTTTTTTCATTGCCCATGTCCATTCTAAGGGGTTTAGGTTATGTCAGATGCAAGTTTCGTAAGTGTTGGTGGTCCAGTGGAAGGACTTAACGACTCTGGACTTGAAGATCCTGGGTTCAATTCCATTTCTGTAAGTTTTCTTTTTCATTGCCCATGTCCATTCTAAGGGTTTTAAGTTGTGTCAGATGCAAGTTTCTTAAGCGTTGGTGGTACAGTGGAAGGACTTAATGACTCTGGACTTGAAGATCCTGGGTTCAATTCCCATTCTGTAACTTTTCTTTTTCATTGCCCATGTCCATTTTAAGGGTTTTAAGTTATGTCAAATGCAAGTTTCTTAAGAGTTGGTGGTCCAGTGGAAGGACTTAATGACTCTGGACTTGATGGTCCTGGGTTCAATTCCCTTTCTGTGACTTTTGTTTTTCATTACCCATGTCCATTCTTAGGGTTTTAAGTTATGTCAGATGCAAGTTTCTGAAGAGTTGGTTGTAGAGTGGAAGGGCTTAATGACTCTGGACTTGAGGATCCTGGGTTCAATTCCCATTCTGTAACTTTTCTTTTTCATTGCCCATGTCCATTCTAAGGGTTTTAAGTTATGTCAGATGCAAGTTTCTTAAGCATTGGTGGTCCAGTGGAAGGACTTAATCACTCTGGACTTGAAGATCCTGGGTTCAATTCCTTTCCTGTAACTTTTCTTTTTCATAGCCCATGTCTATTTTAAGGGTTTTAAGTTATGTCAGATGCAAGATACTTAAGTGTTGTCGGTCCAGTGGAAGGACTTTATGACTCTGGACTTGAAGATCCTGGGTTCAATTCCCATTCTGTTACTTTTCTTTTTCATTGCCCATGTCCATTCTAAGTGGTTTAGGTTATGTCAGATGCAGGTTTCTTAAGTTTTGGTGGTCCAGTGGAAGGACTTTATGACTCTGGACTTGAAGATCCTGGGTTCAAATCCACTCTGTAAGTTTTCTTTTTCATTGCCCATGTCCATTCTATGAGGGTTTTAAGTTATGTCAGATGCAAAGTTTCTTAAGTGTTGTCGGTCCAGTGGAAGGACTTTATGACTCTGGACTTGAAGATCCTGGGTTCAATTCCCATTCTGTTACTTTTCTTTTTCATTGCCCATGTCCATTCTAAGGGGTTTAGGTTATGTCAGATGCAAGTTTCTTAAGTGTTGGTGGTCCAGTGGAAGGATTTAATGACTCTGGACTTGAAGATCCTGGGTTCAATTCCCATTCTGTAACTTTTCTTTTTCATTGCCCATGTCCATTCTAAGGGTTTTAAGTTGTGTCAGATGCAAGTTTCTTAAGCGTTGGTGGTACAGTGGAAGGACTTAATGACTCTGGACTTGAAGATCCTGGGTTCAATTCCCATTCTGTAACTTTTCTTTTTCATTGCCCATGTCCATTTTAAGGGTTTTAAGTTATGTCAAATGCAAGTTTCTTAAGAGTTGGTGGTCCAGTGGAAGGACTTACTGACTCTGGACTTGAAGATCCTGGGTTCAATTCCCATTCTGTAACTTTTCTTTTTCATTGCCCATGACTATTCTAAGGGTTTTAAGTTATGTCAAATGCAAGTTTCTTAAGAGTTGGTGGTCCAGTGGAAGGGCTTAATGACTCTGGACTTGAAGATCCTGGGTTCAATTCCCCTTCTGTAACTTTTCTTTTTCATTGCCCATGTCCATTCTAAGGGTTTTAAGTTATGTCAGATGCAAGTTTCTTCAGCGTTGGTGGTCCAGTGGAAGGACTTTATGACTCTGGACTTGAAGATCCTGGGTTCAATACCCTTCCTGTAACTTTTCTTTTTCATTGCCCATGTCCATCCTAAGGGTTTTAAGTTATGTCAGATGCAAGTTTCTTAAGTGTTGTCGGTCCAGTGGAAGGACTTAATTACTCTGGACTTGAAGATCCTGGGTTCAATTCCCATTCTGTAACTTTTCTTTTTCATTGCCCATGTCCATTCTAAGGGTTTTAAGTTATGTCAAATGCAAGTTTCTTAAGAGTTGGTGGTCCAGTGGAAGGACTTAATGACTCTGGACTTGAAGATCCTGGGCTCAATTCCCATTCTGTAACTTTTCTTTTTCATTGCCCATGACCATTCTAAGGGTTTTAAGTTATGTCAGATGCAATTTTCTTAAGCGTTGGTGGTACAGAGGAAGGACTTAATGACTCTGGACTTGAAGATCCTGGGTTCAATTCCCATTCTGTAACTTTTCTTTTTCATTGCCCATGACCATTCTAAGGGTTTTAAGTTATGTCAAATGCAAGTTTCTTAAGCGTTGTCGGTCCAGTGGAAGGACTTTATGACTCTGGACTTGAAGATCCTGGGTTCAATTCCCATTCTGTAACTTTTCTTTTTCATTGCCCATGTCCATTCTAAGGGTTTTAAGTTATGTCAGATGCAAGTTTCTTAAGCGTTGTCGGTCCAGTGGAAGGACTTACTGACTCTGGACTTGAAGATCCTGGGTTCAATTCCCATTCTGTTACTTTTCTTTTTCATTGCCCATGTCCATTCTAAGGGTTTTAAGTTATGTCAGATGCAAGTTTCTTAAGCGTTGTCGGTCCAGTGGAAGGACTAAATGACTCTGGACTTGAAGATCCTGGGTTCAATTCCCATTCTGTTACTTTTCTTTTTCATTGCCCATGTCCATTCTAAGGGGTTTAGGTTATGTCAGATGCAAGTTTCGTAAGTGTTGGTGGTCCAGTGGAAGGACTTAACGACTCTGGACTTGAAGATCCTGGGTTCAATTCCCATTCTGTAAGTTTTCTTTTTCATTGCCCATGTCCATTCTAAGGGTTTTAAGTTATGTCAGATGCGAGTTTCTTAAGCGGTTGTGGTACAGTGGAAGGACTTTATGACTCTGGACTTGAAGATCCTGGGTTCAATTCCCATTCTGTTACTTTTCTTTTTCATTGCCCATGTCCATTCTAAGGGGTTTAGGTTATGTCAGATGCAGGTTTCTTAAGTGTTGGTGGTCCAGTGGAAGGACTTAATGACTCTGGACTTAAAGATCCTGGGTTCAAATCCCCTCTGTAAGTTTTCTTTTTCATTGCCCATGTCCATTCTATGAGGGTTTTAAGTTATGTCAGATGCAAAGTTTCTTAAGTGTTGGTGGTCCATCAGTGGAAGGACTTTATGACTCTGGACTTGAAGATCCTGGGTTCAATTCCCATTCTGTTACTTTTCTTTTTCATTACCCATGTCCATTCTAAGGGTTTTAAGTTATGTCAGATGCAAAGTTTCTTAAGTGTTGGTGGTCCATCAGTGGAAGGACTTTATGACTCTGGACTTGAAGATCCTGGGTTCAATTCCCATTTTGTTACTTTTCTTTTTCATTACCCACGTCCATTCTAAGGGTTTTAAGTTATGTCAGATGCAAGTTTCTGAAAGTGTTGGTGGTCCAGTGGAAGGACTTACTGACTCTGGACTTGATATTCCTGGGTTCAATTCCCATTCTGTAAGTTTTCTTTTTCATTACCCTTGCCATTCTAAGGGTTTTAAGTTATGTCAGATGCAAGTTTCTGAAAGTGTTGGTGGTCCAGTGGAAGGACTTACTGACTCTGGACTTGATATTCCTGGGTTCAATTCCCATTCTGTTACTTTTCTTTTTCATTGCCCATGACCATTCTAAGGGTTTTAAGTTATGTCAGATGCAAGTTTCTTAAGTGTTGGTGGTCCAGTGGAAGGACTTAATGACTCTGGACTTGAAGATCCTGGGTTCAATTCCCATTCTGTAACTTTTCTTTTTCGTTGCCCATGTCCATTCTAAGGGTTTTAAGTTATGTCAGATACAAGTTTCTTAAGACGAGTTGGTGGTCCAGTGGAAAGAACTCAGTGTCTCTGGATCCTATGGTCCTGGGTTCAAATCCACTCAGTTAGTTTTCTTTTTCATTGCCAGTGACCATTCTGAGGGTTTTAATCAACATCAGACCCAATTTCTTTGAACTAGTTTGTGGTCCAGTGGAGGGACTCAATGAATCAAGATGCAATGGTCCGGGGTTCAATACCTACAATCTGCCCCCCCCCCTTTTTTTTTATTAATAAGACTTTAATTAAATTAAATACGATTTGAGCAAAAGGACTTCTTTTCTCTTTATCTAAGCAAGCAGTTTGTAAATTTTACTCATTCGGATTAATTATGCCGTGATTTCAAACATCTCTTCATTAAGTCTATGCCCTATAACTGGACACTTTAATCCCATATCATTGTGAATGAACTGCACATACAGTCCAATACATACATTTAAAACTGAACTCAACTGTCATATGTTTGTTATAAACTCCTTAATACAGGAACACCTATGCAAGTATGCATGTGATTGGGAATAGAAAAAATTGTAAGAATTCAGTTACTTCAAAATTAGGGCATACTTTTGTATAACTTGAGCACCAAACTGTTGTTAATAACACACAATCTTTGCTACTTTAATAAAATATGATGCATGTGTTATAATAGCAGGGTATGAATTAGTCACTCCAAAAAATGAGTGTGATTGGACCTGATGAATCAAGAGAGGGAGCCCTAACAAATCAGGCCACAGTTTTATAGAGTTATCAAGCAGGGAGCATAGCTTCAGAATATAACATGAGCTTAGTAAGTGTTGGTTTGGGAAAGATCCAAAACAATGTACAAGACGAAAACCTTGGTCTGGGCCCGGTTTTGGTTTTCCACGATGGATTCAGCTGAAACTAAAGCCTGATCAGATGAGTGTCTAGCAAAGGACTGCTTCTGCTAAGCTAAACTCTCCTAGCTAAGCAAATGTGCGGCTCCAAGAACTTGGCCCTAATGTTACCCTAATGCTACAAGCTGAAACCCCGCCCCCAATAACGGAATGTCGACATTATTCTATATAAACCAAAACCTGCAACAAAAATAAAAAAAAACAATAATAATAATCAAATCTCCATCACAATCACACATTTGTATCCAATGTTTAGGAATACTAGATCCCATTATGTGCAAGTATACATATACATTTATGTCAATATACTTCAATTCATCCTTGCTTATGGTGTTCAAAATACTTTGTCCATCTATAAATTCCCAGCTACTCTACGTCTAAAACTACAGCTTGCATATTCAATATCGATTTCACCGATTTTCTTGATTCTTTTTTTTTTTTTTTAGTTTATTATTTTTTTTTTTACAATAATCTAATTTTAATAAGCAGCAGATGGCATTTTTTTTTTAAATTGTTGAGTACTGAAACAGCCATGAGGGTACATGAATTATTAACTAGAAGAACAAAAACTCCTTGGTAAGCATAAACACATGTCTGCCGTTTACGGTTGAAGCCACCTACCCCACACCCTCAAGGTAGGATCAAACGTTTCCCACTTTAATTGATTGATTGTTTCATCCAAGAAGAATAAATAATTGGCTTTCATAGCTTGAAACGATTTGTTTACTACCCGATTCCAACCCCCAAACAACAAAAAGTAGCAGTCCTGTTTACTTCCAACTCCATTCAATTTCTTCACACCGATCTCTAAAATATACAAACCGCCTGCGTATATTGCTACCATTTTACTTTTCCCAATCCATATTTCAAAGCAAAATTAACACAGATTTTTCAAATCTATAATTTTGATTATGCCCCAAACAAGTATAAATTTCTTAGAAAATATTTTGTAACTAGGGAATAATAGGCTAAACATTAGAACTTAACAAAGAAATAAAAAAAAAAGAAAAGGATATCATATTTTATTATTTTTTGTTTGATAAGTGATACTTTTGTTTCTACACATTTATCAATTCAAAGAGGAAATGTAAAAAAAAACAACACAAAAGCAAACTCACCCTAACGGACAAAATGTGGCACTTGAACATATGCAGTTAACGTGTACAAACTATATTATCGTAGGTTTCATTTGCTAACTGGCAATTTTTAGATGCTAGGTGGCAGCAGACACACCAGGTCATTTTCAAGATCATTTAGTCTGCTGCCACCTAGAGGCTCAACAACTCCACTGTGTTTATGTGAATTAAACCAATGTTTGGCTAGAGAAGCCCGAGCTTCACAACAGTATTTTATTAACAAGCCTTCGAGATAATGCTATCAACTCAAGGCACTTCATTCATGTAAAATATCTCAATACATTAACTTTGCATTCATAGCCAGAAATGTCAGTTCACAGCGCATTATGTACAGCAACCTTACAAATGACAGCAATAAGGCAATCAAGATTTTTGGCATGTGCTTTCAACGGAAAGATTTTGAGGCAACTTCAGATTGTCCTCCACAACGACAACAAACGTAACCACAGATATTCCATGTACGCCAAAGAGATTAAACAATGAAGTGCTTGATTTACATAAGAGTAGCATGATTATCACATTATTATTATGGCTCCATACGGTCAGTACTGACCTTGTTATCTTGTAATGACTACACGCACTGGGTTATTATCAATACAGTAACGTAACTACCCCCCAACCTCTATAAACTCTTTAGTTTGTTTCTCTCCAGGGCCCAATTGCTTAGCAAAAATAAGCAGGATACCAGTCACAGATTGTACCTGGGACATGCTATTGTGGCTGGTGACCGTTTTCTGGTAAGCACAAATTTGTTGTGCTGAACAACTTTTTGTGCTTAAGCAGCTTTATGAACTTGGGCCAAGATTTGATTGATTCAGTGCTGCACAGCCCAACAATCCAGTTTCATGGTTTGGGTCAGGTACCAAGACTGGATTGCCTTCAAGATTTGGGTAAGTGAGCGTTCTTTATTCTTAAAGTACCCAGAGGTGGAAATTGGGTTGGGGTTTATTGGATTTTGAAAAACAATGAGTTGTAGCTGAATACAATTTCCCAAAGCTAGATAAGAATATATGCTTCAAGCTGCAGACTGCTTCTAGAAACCCATCTACAAACGACAATAAGCGTTCCTATTTGGGCCCTGAATCCCAACCCAATTGATGCTACTCTTCAAGCTGCAGACTGCTTCTAGAAACCCATCTACAAACGACAATAAGCATTCCTATTTGGGCCCTGAATCCCAACCCAATTGATGCTACTCTTCAAGCTGCAGACTGCTTCTAGAAACCCATCTACAAATGACTGCAAGCATTCCTATTTGGGCCCTGAATCCCAACCCAATTGATACTACGCTTCAAGCTGCAGACTACTTCTAGAAACCCATCTACAAATGACAGTAAGCATTCCTATTTGGGCCCTGAATCCCAACCCAATTGATGCTACTCATACTTCACAAAACGTCAACATAAAAAACTAAAAGCGTTAAGTATGCACAGATGTTATTACTGCAGTAATGGTGGTAAAGAGTGGTTGTTTAGTTTATACACAGCTTTTTTATTTTTTTAAACAAAAACAAAAAATAACACCTCTAAAAACAGAACTTATCAATAATGACTTTTCAGTCTAAGTACCTTCTATTATTACTCGGATATCTTTTTAATTAATATTTTTAAATATATATTTGGAAGTAATTTGTGTGGAAAAGAAACCCAGTATAAAACAAAAATAGCTACTGACTTAGATTTAGAATTTCTGGATTAACACAATCATGAAATCAAACTAAAATTAATAAAAAAAATAAAAATAAAAAAAAATTAAAAACCACAACTACAAAGAAATCCTCATGAGCAGTCCATGATTAGCCCTGACTGATAAAACACCTGTTTTTTTTTTTAAAGTGAACCAAAACGTACGTTAATTCTATGCTTTGTGACTACATGTACATGTATGTTTTTTTCGACAATGACGACCATTGGATTCACATTGCTTTAACAGACAAGGCTCGTGATGGAACGTACATGGGTGGTTTTATTAAGCACCGCTTACAGACATACAATTGAAGTCACGCTGCTGTAATTATGTGTACAAGCCCTGCAGTATTCCACCACAGTGCTTATCAACACAACACACATAGACCATTACCAACACGCCAGCCATACTGGTCTGCTTCCCTGTATGTACTAATGAATACAAGCCATGATTTTTATTTATGCATGCATAGGAGCCAGACCGTTTTGCGTCCAGCCTCACGCTTGGTCGGTAAGATTCTTAAAGACCACGTTAAAGATGGCTGCCGTGTTACAACGGACTTCAAGTCGCCTTCAAAATGCAATGTAGATTGTCAAAAACACACAACAGATTTAGTAAAGAAATGACGGTTTCAAAGTAATTCAAAACCCGTGACATTCATTTCAACATGGCAAAGTGGTGATTGAAGTAATTTGCACTGGGTGGATAGCTGAGGACTCTCAGGGTGGTAAAATCTTAACATGAGGTGTGATGTACAACAAGGTTTACTTCTGAGTTTGTGTTTTTTTTATTTATTTTTTTTCCATTACATGTTCTCAAATTCATCTACTCTCTGCTTAGTGTTACCCAGGCGGATCTGCTTGAGGGTTTTGTACTTGTCCCTTCCTGCCTTGACGTTCTCCTGGTGGAGCTTGTCATTTGCCGTCTGCAACTTGGAATCCTGAGTCTCTTTCAATTCCAGTTTCAGCATCTATTATAGGGGGCAGACAAACAAGCATCGTCAGAAACCATCATCTAAATAAATTATTCATCTTTGAAGAGGAAACTTAAAAGTCTTTAAAGAGTGGATAAAGAAAACCCAGTTTAGCTGGAAAGCAATCATGTCGACAATGACAGCAGCCACACCTACTGACCCAATAGACCGATCCATTAAGCCCCGCCTACCTCAGCAACTGCCTAGCAACTGCCTAGCAACAGCACATGGCGTGACTTTCTTGCCACGATCGCAGCGGTGGTTCGGTTGCGGCCCACACGTATCGGACACACACACAGACATGGTTTTCGTGAACGGCATTAGTTTCGTGGCCTTTCGAGCAGTGCATTGAGTCCAAAGAACAATGCAGACAGGAACACTGTTAAACCACTTTTACACAACTGTGCAAGAACCACTGCTGTGGAATTTGCACCACCAGAAATAAGAAAAAATTTAATTTAAATTAAATTGTACACAAACATGGATGCGCCCAGGCAGCTTCAACGTACGAACATTGCTAGCGCTCTAGTCAATATACAGAGCTCTATGATGTCCACACATCAACATTTCTGACATAAATTAATTGCATTTAAACACTGATAAACGTGTTTTAAATTGACCTGAAAACAAATTCTGTTAGTTCTATAAACAAAAAAGTTGAATTCAATTGAGACCTCACATGCCCATGGAAACAGCAACAGACCGATCCATTAAGCCCCGCCCCCATATTGACCAATCACGGCATTCACTACGTCACCACTGTACACAATGTGCGTCTCTTCAATGCCACCCTGCCCGACATGAATGCGCACGCTATAAGTACGCGCACACCTGTTTACATTTTCCCAACAGGATTTTATCGTGTCGGACTTTTGTCAGGCTTTCGGCGGCATAGCCAGGGTTGTGATTGGTCAACATATAAGGGGGCGGGCAGGGTTTGCCCTTCACTTTTTTAAATAACTAGCCAGCAGCACTAGTTAGCTTGTCATTTCACTGGTTCGTCAGCATTTTCACTGGTCCACATTTCATACTAAATAGGGATGCGTTTTAACTCTGAAGCAGCCAGCTAGACCACTAAGAGAGAATCTTCACTGGTCCTCAGGTGTTTTAACTGGCATTTGGCCAGCGGACCACTGATAAGACTAAGCGGGGCTTAATGGGTTGGACTATTGACAAAAATGCACAAGCATGCCTGGTAAAGCAAAGATGCAGTAACAATGAATCTTTAAACAAAAAGGGGAAAAAGAAAAGAAAAGAAAGCGTCTTACATCCAGCTGTTCCTGGAGTCTCTTGTTCTTCTCTGCAGTGGTGACACGCTCCAGCTCAGACTGATCTAAACTCATCTCATGGTCGACCAGCATATCAGCTTCTTGTACTTCATCTTCCTTAGGCATGGATTGGTGGGCAGATGCCAGGGCTTCCTCATAGGCCATTGACTGCAAACGTTTCTCCTCCTCAGCAGCTGCCAACTGATATATATCAACCAAAGTGAGATTCAACTACTCATCTCTATCACTCAAGACTCATTTACTCATCTACATCACCCAGGACTCATTTCCTCATCTACATCACTCAGGGGAGGAATGCAAAATAAAACGAGCTGCAACTCAGGGTTGAGCTTTGTGTAACTGCATTTCACCTTAGAAAAACGTGGGGTTGACACAAGGTTCAACCCACTGTGTTGGACCAGTCCATTTTGTAACAAAAGTAGTGTAGGGGTAACCCGCTTGTCAACTTACCCTATGGGCTAATTCATCAGCTTCCATCTTCTTGCGTTCACTCTCCTCCAGGATTTGTCTATGTGCCTCCTCCTGTCTCCTTAATCGCTCTTCCGTCTCTTGTCTAGCCATTGCTTCTTCGTCTTTCTCATGCTGTAGGCGTATCAGCTCCTTCTCCTCCTCCAGGTTCTGTTTCTCCAGCTCAAGACGACGTTGCTCGATCTCAAACGCTTCTCTCTCTGCCTTGGCCTTCTGCTCGGACAACTCTTGGGCAGTCAAGTTGGCTTTCTGGACAGCTGGGTAAAGTCAATCAAATGGTACCGTGTTATTAGTTAACATTTATTATAATGGTTGAGGTACTTGCTGCCAATAGGATTCAAACCGCCTCTGGCTACCGGCAGTCTTGGTAGTCTAGTTGTAGGACTGCTGTAGAATGGCTGGGGTCGTGGGTTCAAATTCCACCCAAGGAAAATGCCTGTGTTTTTTTTTTCCTTCTTTTTCACAGGACTCAGGGAAAGTACTGAGTATACAGTGCTTAACACACATCGTTTTATGGGCAAAGACACAAATAATATTCTCATTAGTTATTCTGAAATCAATTGGCCTTTTTGAGGTATGGTGGACACTATATGAGTGCACTGTTAAGTCTGGGTGTAAACAGACAATTGACCCAAACCAAGTAGTGTCGTAGTAACATGTCCACCAAATCTCAACGTGGCTAATGGCTGGACCGTGGTAAGTCTGTGAGGTGGTATCCTAAAAGTTTTTTTTTACCCTAAAGTTTTTTCTCTAAAATGTGATTACTGAAATTGATAAAAGCAAGGTGAACATCATCCCCCAAAGCAAAAAAGTGGTAACTTAATGAGGGACACATAGATAGGTTAATAGATGTAATAAATGCATCGAGGATAAATAATATTTTGGTTTCCTTCACCAATGTGTGGTAAATACTGTATACTCAGTGCTTTCCCTCCAAGTTCTGCTGGAAAAAAAATCCACCAGGATTCCTGCTTATTTTTGATTCGCAGGAATTTGTTACTTCCGAGGGTCAAATGTATGTTTCGGAGATGCTACTGGCTATTGAAAAAAAAAACAGAAAAAATCTAACGCTCAAAAATACATGTCCGAATTCTGGGCAATGTCCGGAATGTGGGCAACGTGACGCATGGTCGGCTTTTATTGGCGTACTGGCGGCTGGCAGAAGGGACTTACAGTGCGTCACAGACAGCATTATTTTGTAACAGCATTTTTTGAATTCATCACATATTTCAGAATATAAATCTGGGAAAAAAATGACTTCATGGGGGTCAGAAAAGGAGAAAAAAAATATCAGAATTTTTGGGGTAAAAAATTTTAAAAATCGGAAATCCCCCAAAAATCTGACAATTTGCATCTCTGATGTTTTCGAATCACAAGTCACTTATTCGGAGACAATGTAGGTGTGTTACTGCATGAACAAACAACTCTTAAAAACAATAAGGAACAATTCAAAACAGCATTTAAAGACATTTGAAGGAAATGTGTGTGTCCCTTTAGCAGCCCTATGAAAATTTCATCAAATTAGATGGGAGAAGACAAAGGAATGATTGTATTACCTTCTAATGCCTCTTGATGCTGTCTCTCAAACATCTCAAATCTCTTCTCTAAATCTTCCTTCTCCTTCTCGGCTTTCTGGCGTAACTCTGCCTCCTTCTGAAGCTGGGCTCTGTTATCATAGAAGTAGCAATGGAATTTAGGAGGCTGTGTGTGGCTGCACGTTAACCCTAACTAACTAGGACCATTTGCTCACATATAGCCCAAGTCCCACAACATCCTTCAGTCTAAGAGGGCAAAAAGACCATGAAGCCCAATTCCTTCTAAATTCTTTTTCTTAATTATTTTTGGTGAGTGAGCTAATTTTATTAGGATGTCTGATGCAGCCCATGAAAATCTGTTAATTATAGTTTCATATGTTTATGTTTCCACTTTAACCAAATTGAATATGACCCAATTCTTACTAATATCACATTTTAGCAAAATCATGACCCTAATCCTTCTTCATCAAATACAACCTAATGGCCTAATTCCTACTAAGTTCTTCCACAGCAGAAACACTCTATGACCAAAATCCTTCTGGATCCTTCTCTGCTGCAGTGGCCCAATACCCCATATCCATACAAAATCCTTCTCTTTGGAGAAAAGGAAATTGAAGGATTTAGGTTGGTTAGAGTTAATCACAGGGGAAAAAAAAAACCTACAACATCAAGCAGGGAAGCGATTACCATCGAGTTCATAGACAACTAAGCTCCGTCCAAAAACTTTGCTTACTAGATCAACGTCACACACAACACTGAGGATGTAAATACCTATCGCCCCTCTCCACTACAGAGGGCGCTATTGTCCGTTCTGTTCGAGTCATGCTACAGTGCGTTTTCTTTTTCAACGTGTTATATTCTAGTGATAATAACTATTGCTATAGCATTCTTCAGCCGCAAAGAAAAGCCAAGAAGAATTGCGTTCTGAGTGAAGGTTGCATCATACAGACAGGGGTTGTTACTGCGACCGATAGTCAATTTATTTCTTGTAGCTAGTAACTTACTTTGCGGAATCGTGATCGTGAGTTATGGGTTTGCAACACCCCTGCTCGCGGGAGTTTTGATTTCATTTTCGTTCAAGCCTTCGTTGATTTCAGTTCATCTTCGTCGTGTTATTTCTTAACGCAGTACAATGTTGTGTAGTAAGGTAGATTTGTAAAAGAAAGGTTACAACCGAAATACTACATCGTGGGTACCGTTTGAGACTCATCTCTTGTTTCCCCCCCCCCCACCACTTAGGCTGGGTTATTTCGGCTTGATAAGATATATATTGGAGTGAACTTACCGCTCCATCTGTTTATTGAGTTTATCCTCTCGAGCCTGCGCCTTCATCTGCTGTACCTCAATCGTGTCTGGTTTACGTCTGCGCATGTACAGCTCATGGTTGCCCATACATAGTGCCAAGATTCGCTTGTTGATGCGTAGCCGTGGGGCGTAGAAGACAAAGTCCTATCAGCGAGATACCAGACAAAAAAGGGTTTTCAGAACTTGATTAACATCAGCCAAGTTGTTTTTCTTTATCATAATAATAATAATATAATACTAATTTAGGGGGCTAATCATCCTTACTGGCAGCTGAGAAGCTGAATTGCAAAAGGACGTGGCTACACGTGTTCGAGCTGCAGGCATTCAAGGGTGTCTTCGGCAGCCAGCCACATCAAAACATATATGACCACGGAGCCTGCCTGAGATTGAAAGTGTTTGGTTTTTCCGGGAGGGAGGAAAACCAGATGGTCTGCAGAAAAACCCTTGTGGCACAGGAGAGAACCAATGCACAACTCTACTCACGTATGGCCCTAGCCGGGAATCGAACCAGGGACACATTGGTGAGAGGTGAGCGCTTTACGCACACACCATCCATGCCACCCAAATCGCTCTATCATATCCAGGGGTTCAGAAGAACCAGCAGAGTTAAATCATGTCCCATCATTTCCTTTCATAGCCAATGACTTGGATCAAATGTCTGCCATGATAAATAACGCTGTCAACATTATGCTTTTATGTGCAAATGGTGCTGATCAGAAAGTCATGACAATCATCCATTCAGGTATTCATCCAGGAATATCATGGTCACCTTCACATGGCAAGCCCAACTGAATAACACACCGGAAAACACTTATATGCCAAGACCTTGATGTAACATCTGCCAACGTTATTAAGTATAAGGCCTTGCTGAGTGCTCAATGCTCCAGTCCAAGCCAATCAATAATGATGATAATCATCCCCGCCCCCGCCCCCCGCCCCCGCCCCCACCCATAGAAGTTTTGCTGCGACTCTCAGGGTCTCCTTTATCAAAACCCAGTGCTCATAAAAGCATGAAGTCAATGTGCCAGCCAATCTGCATCATTAAACATTCTTCCCAGCAGCATTGAAGACTGATCCAGACTAGAACAATTCCAAATCCAATTCGGGTCCCATCTGTACACCTCCAGAAGCATACTTTGCAAAATGAGCTACAAAAGAATTTTATGATAATTATTGCATCATCCAACTACATGTATACTCACGGGTGCTTTCTTGTCGATCGGTTTAATGACAAACTTCTTGTCGTTGAATGAGATGTTGCGAATTTCACTCCATGGGAAGCCAACCTTTGGTGAGAGCCTACATAGGAGAGGGGAGTCAAACAAATTATGGATGTTTGTTTTTTTCATTCAAATGTCTTTGTTTTCCCTTGGGATGCTGCCACTGCATCGAGGATGTTTTTTGTTTTCCGTTTCGGAATTAGAATGTATGCAGGCTGACTCAGCGGCACAACCACATCATGACAGATCGGTCGCTGTCTTAAGCCTGTACATCAGAGGATATCATTTAGCAGGTTACTGACTGAATGACACCAACATGGAATGGGTGTCACTCTTCATGTACAATCCTGCGTTTAATACGCAACAAAATCAGGAAGACCTTGTTGCTCCGAAGTGGATAAAAACTGTGCGCAGATAATCTAATTGGCTAAAGCAACATGTAGGTACTCCATTATTTATTTTATAAAGTAAAAGTGCTTGAAGAGAGAATTAAGTATTATATTTATAAAATCCGCTGGAAAAGCATGATTTGAAACTTTGCACGGTAGAGATACAATCCAGTGAGGTTTGCGGAGATACCATGTACATGAACTCTTTTAGACGTTGTGGTGGTTCAGAAAAGAACCGGTGCTGAGAATAGTCCTGATGTTTTTGATCAGTATGCTCTGGTTATCTTCAGGAGAATGATGGACACTGATCCTGCATGCTGCTCAAGTACTGCCAAAGAGGTTTACCTAATGGATAGGCTTAGCTCGAGGAAGCGCCTATGGTGGAACTCAAAACACGATAAGATTGGCTTAGCTCGGTGATGCGTGAAACTGGAACTGGAGTTGAAACTTAACGGTGGAGATTGTACTCACTGAACTGTGTCAGTTGGAAACAAGCACAGAAACAGTACTTAAGCAGCATCAAAGATACTACCAAAACAAGATGGGACACTCTATTCAGAAACATGGAACGCAAAATTGGGGCGCCCGCTGTCGTTTGGTAGGTAAAACCACAGATCGTTTGCGCAATAAGTTGCGAAAAAACTTAGGCCAAACGATCCCACCAACTAGAAAAGGTGAAGGCAGATCAAAAATTTGGTGTTCGGTAATAAACTGTGTCAATAATCCTTGCAAAATTGACACACGGGGGAAGGGTGCCATCACGCGGTTGGTAGGTATAAAGGCGTTACATCTGCTACCGTGCAAAACGGCACAAGTGTCCTATCTTGTGATTCTAGTATCTTATGGCAGCATGCAGCATCAGAGTCCAGCATTCTCCTGAAGACAGTCAGAGCACACTGATCGAAACGTCGGGACTATTCTCATCACCGGTTCTTTTCAAAACCACCACATCTTACTAAAAGAGTTTATGTACATGGCGTCTCGGCAAACCTCAATAGATCTTGAAAAACATTGACTTATTAATTAAGTTCATACCAGCACCAATCCTTCAGGGAAGTGTTGAGTACTGCTGAATTGAGTACTGCTGAGGTTAAGAAGCTAGCATTTGAAGACTTCCAATGTCACTCTTGCTTATTTCAATTGCAGCAATAAAAATAAGCTGGCTATGAATATGCACAAAATCCCTGACAAACTGTGTGAAGACACTAGACAAGTACCTCATTGCATCTGCTCAAGGAACAGTTGAAGTAAAGTGATGTGCAGGCCTTGATCCTAACCGAGGCCACCGGCCTCATGCCCTGTCGAGTTGGCCAGCATGCCCTTCAGAAAAATTGCACTGTCACGACCAACTTGGCCAGCATGCCCTTGTACAATTTCTCTGATTTGGCCAGCAAAGGCCTGCCCCCGTTTTTCTTAAGATCAAGGCCTAGATGTGAACAAATTACACCGATGTCTACAGATACTTACTTATCACTCTTCTCATAGATGTTAAGACCAAGGGCATCAACACCAAGATATACAGCTGTGCCTTTCTTGTTCTTGATATCAAAGTAGTTGACTCCGTACATCTCCAGATCTTGAGCGATCTTAAGGTACTCCATCATAGCATCCTCCCTGGGAGACACAGATCAAGCAGAAATTTACCCATGAATCCCAGCCGAGTGATGCAAAGGGATTGAACATGAAAGGCAGTCACCCACGATATATTTTAGGCAGGAGAAAACCTTCATGGGTGTAATATGCCTTATTTTTGACTGCACGAGGGCGCCCTTTGGGGATAGATTGGGGGTCAAACCATAGAAAATAGTGTGGTAAACCAGGTGCAATTAGACTTCTAATAAAGCAGCTAATATACAACTTTTGAGGTTTTTTTTATATTGACAATTTTACAATGTAATCAGTGTAAGATATTTGATTGGAAATTCGAATTTTTAATGTTCTGAAATATTTTTGTACTTTCAAAATGGAATCAGTATTACGCCCTCTTGCTGTCAAAAATACAGCCTATTGCGGTAACTTTCAATACAACTAGCCTTTCCCATGAAATATGCCATATTACATTCACCCATGTGTACAGACATTATTGCCGGGCAAACACCATAGAGTTGTGCACTAGGCAGACGCACAAACACATGTACGTCACGCCACCATTAGCCCCCACACAAAAAGGCGCGCTGTTCCCTCATTTTGCCCACCAGTAGTGTTAGTGCGCATGCGTGGTGTACAATTGACATATTTCATGGGAAGGGTCTATTCCACAGATTATCAACAGCAGAGATGAGACCTTACTGTGGGATAGTCTGAACTCAAGTCACGTTAGCCTGAAACCTGGCAACAATCACTTTGAAAGACGACAAAAATCGCAATCTAGGCCCTCCGTGTTCACAGAGTGGTGGTCTAATCAGATGAGCGGGCGAGGGATCATGTCTACCCTCAACAAAAGGTATATGTATCTCCGATTTTATTTTGTGCAAAATAAAACATAATAGGGACAGCACCAAAACAAACAAAAACTCCTTGCAATAAATGCCTTTTTGAATAATAATGGACATATTACTAGGGTTCTTATTTGGTTTGGGTAAGTTTGTCTGTATCAGACCTTCATTTTTAAGAAGAGCGAGTGCAATCGCTCTCCTCCAAACTCCTTAATCTTGTCTTCAAGAGTGCGAAAAAATAGCACTCCTTAAAATTTAACAAGTGCAGATGTATAAAAATCTGAGACAAATTTATTCACAGAAGGAAATGAACTACCGGTGTGGCGTTTATTTGCCTTCATCATGTGACAAAGATAACAGTACGCCAAAATAATCCTGCAATGCGGTACGCTCATAATGAATCCTCATATGCAACAGCCAGATTTGATAATACAATCAGGTATTCGTGTTTCAATTTTGCTTCGCAGCGTGAAGTTTGGGTTCTGAGGAGTGCAAAGAGCTCACCTCAATAGACCTTCACAGTGGTGCGGCCATCTTGATTTTTCTCCCATTCAAACCAATGTAACCAAACCGAGGCTGGAAGGGCGAATAGTCTGGTTCCTTTTTGTACAATGAACATTAGCATCTATTACTGTTATTGGATACAGGGAACATGACCAACATGGTGGCAGCATGATAACGGTCTATAGTTTAGGGAGTTTATAGCTCTCCTTGTTTTCTTCAAAATGAAGGCCTGCTGTATACACCCAAACACTGCACTCCCATAGTGTCCACCGTCTCTCAAGAAGGCTAATGGGAGAAACAGAGTGAGTTTCTGGATCGACTTTGAGTTGATATCTTACCTCATCATTGTTTTGTGTTCCTTATACCAGTTGACAATTCTCTCCTCCCACTGAACAATGTCCATCTTATGCTGATCCATCACCCTAGCAAAGGAAATGAAAACATCAACAGGCGTTAACAAGGGAAATGTGTCTTTCACGTTGAGCACACTATTTTGAATGGTGAATGTGTCCATCCATGGTGTCTGTTGAGCCTTGTGCAGTTATAACGCAAGTCACATGACGAATATACTTCCATGTTGCCATTGTGTGCTCTGTTCAAAATGAATACACTCTCCGGAGCAATAGACCAATCCATTAAACCCCGCCCCCTAAATATATTGACCAATCACAGTACTGGCTACATGTACATCACAACTGTACTCATGGGCAGCACAATGTGCGTCTCTTCAATGCCACACTGCGCGACATGAACAAGCGCTATTCAGTACCCGCATGCATATTTACATTTTTCAATAGGATTTAATCGTGTCGGACGTCTGTCGGACTTTCAGTGGCGTAGCCAAGGCTGTGATTGGTCAAAACATACAGGGGCGGGGCTTAATAGATCGGTGTACTGAAATGGATAACAGATTATGCACAATGTAGAGAGGGACATGATTTATCAGCCTAATTCATAGTCATAATGTCTGCAGATTACCAACTAAAATCATACAGCAGCTAAAGCAGACAATATTGCTCAGCAGTTTTCTGCAGGATACCAGTCACAGATAGTACATGTAAAATGGTATTTTGGCTGGTAACTTAAATCTGGTAAGCATATTTTCGTTGTGCTTAGCTACTTTTGGTGCTGAAGCAGCTCTTTGAAATTGGGCCCTGTATGGTTACTTATACATGTAGGTAAATAAGACCCTAGTCATGGTGTCTGTCATACCCCACGTTCAATATCAATACTTATTCTAATGATCTAAATAAGGGGCCTGACTAATTTTCCACCAAGCCTTGCAGTTTCGTGACATTAGTGTGGATGGAAGAAAAAAACAAAAAAAACAGACTGCAGTACAATTGTTAATGAGTGATCCGTCATCAAGTCAGATCCCCTGCAACACCCCATGGCAATGACAGTACTAATACTCATCACATGCCGAGGTACCAGGAACAAATTTCATAAAGCTGGGTGAGCACAAAATCTCTTGCTAAGCAGAAACTGGCTACCTGCCAAAATGCCATGTAATTATTGTTGCCGCATTGTTGCAAATGGTGCCCATCTTATTCCACGAGAGCAATTCAATTTGCTAAGTAACACTTTCTGCTAAAAAGCTTCACAAACGGGCCCAACTTCCCCACCTCTTCCAACCACACTTTGACTACAAAGCTGTGAATGGTGAATTCCCACACACTGATTAAAGTCACTTGGGTGTACTACACGCATGACACACGTAGTTTCTGTTACCTGGACGGGAGAATGCGGTCATTGGACAGGAAACCGGTCTTGTGTTTTTTAGCCTCATAAGATCCATACTTGGCCTGGACAGCGTATGAGGCCAGGAGCACTGAAGTCTCTGGCGGGCAATAGATATCATCATTCAAGATGGCCTCCTTCACTTGCAAGAAGAACAAACGCTGTATAGAGAGACAAAACCATGTACAAATTACATTTCCAGGGTTGAAGGGAAGGTGGCAACATTTCTGTTTCACACTGTGGAAAAACTGCATTGCAAAGTTTGTAAACTTTTTTATTTATTTTTAAAAATTTTTTATATGCAAATCGCCCATCACAAGGCCCAAAGACCACTCGAGGTGTGGGCTACTTTTTGAAGGGACAGAAACCTGCCCCAATGCGCAGAAACAAGACATGGAGAGATATAAACGCAAGTCTCTTTACAGCACAGCTAAGAACAGGGAGAGACATGGAGAGATATAAACGCAAGTCTCTTTACAGCACAGCTAAGAACAGTTTTTCTTAAGATCGAGGCCTGAAATGAACACTAGTTTTAGCCAAGAAAAAGGTATACAACCACTTCAAGACTTGGCTTGTGTCATGAGAGCGTTGTTTACAAGCATGACAACACCCTGCATATTGATCAAGCTACATCCCAGGAGTTTCCTGGCTTTTCCGTAGCCCATTCGAGCTGCCTTCGTTCTTACCCTTGTAACTTCTTGGATGAGCTCTTCACCGACATCTTCCGGGAAGAATTTGGCTCTGAATTGGAACTGGAGTGGGTCCTGCTTCATGACATCTTGAGATGCAACCTGAGGGGGTGACAACAAGTGCAAAGAATCAGGTATAAATAACGATACATGCTGCACTCACATCCGCCTTAACATACGTATGCACTCTTGGCACCATCACAACCCCCCTGTTCATTATTCCTCAAGCCATCTCAACTCTTTAGCAGTACGCAGAGCCAGCAACTAACCCCACTAACAACCACAGTTACATGTGCCCATTTACCCCTGGGTAATGAGAAGCCATTATAGCTAAGTGTTTTGCTCAAGGATATGACATCCCTGACCGACCAGGGGGCCACTTTCAACATTATGCTTACCAGAATAGGGTTACCGGCCAGACTACCATGTCACACGTTCAATTTGTGACTGGTATCCTGGTCAGTTCTGGTTAGCAGAAAATCTTTTAAGCAATATTTTCGGCTGATTTGGGCCCAGGATTCAAAAACCAATATTCTGATGTCTCAGCCAATGGGACTTGAGTATGAGCCATGAAATGTTAGAGTGAAAATATGTACAAGTACATGGAGTAGTCTCAAGAACTCCCCCATACAGTTGCACACCTTTTCTGAAAATATCTATCTCATTGACAACTGACTTATTTACAACAGAGTGTATACACTAATTCGAGCAGCTCGTATCATGGTGGTTTACACCACCGCAAGCTATGGCCACCACAAGCGCGCGACGGGACAACAGCGCATCAGCCGCGCATATGGACCAATCAGCACAGAGGATTCACAGTGCGTGTGAGTCGACGCGCGCATGCCGCGGCCATAGCTTCGGTGGTGTAAACACCCATGAACAAACTGCTCAGATTAGTCAATGTATACCAGAAATGTAGTACTCAGAGTCAAACTCAATGCTGTACTTTCTGCTAAAAAAAATTTACTTAAAAAGAGGTCTTTTGCCCGGTTTGCTCTCACAGGAAGAACCGTCTTGTACCCTGACTTGTACTTACTATATAGTTGTATGTATTGATTTGTTTTCACGCCGGAAAAAAAGTTGCTTGCCTTCATGAAAAAAGTCGTCTTGCACTCACAATTGTGCTCACTGAACAAAAAGTCCCCTACTTGTACTTGCACTCGCAAAAAAAGTACTTCTGCAAGTCATGGAAAAAAAAACTTGACTACAACTCTGCTGTATATTATCCCAGCGACCTGAAACCAAAACCCCGACTACTTAACAGAAACACTTTTAGACTTTCCTGTTAACGTGTAATGTACATGTATGCAATCAGGGCTCATGCTTAGCAATAGCCCGGCATACATTGTCTAGTAAAAACTGCTGTGGGCTAGTTAACACCACTTCTCAACTTGCCCTGTGGGCTACTGAAAACTGAGCGACTTACTTGTTTATAATGCTCATACTTCTTCCTTTTCAGATGTGAATAATACATTTCAAAAATGTGTTAATTTATTTTTGAGTGTGAGAATGTAACTTCATTTGACTGCTATAAACTGGTTGTGATCGCTACCATTAGTTTCAGGAAGATACATTTATGACGATACATGTTTAAAATTTTGGGCAACAAAAACTTCCTGGGGGGGCAAGTAAAATGCAGAGTTTACTAGCCCCTTGGGCTACTTTACAAAAAGCTTAAGCGCAAGGCCTGTTGCGACTAAAATTGCCTGCAATAGACCTGTTGATATGCGAAGCACTGTACTTATCTGATAACCACAGGCCCATCTTTATCAAACTGCAATAGGATAATGGCACTGCATTCACCATAAACTGCACTTGGCTATATTATAAAAGACTGAACCAACTGCTGTGGGTGTACTTTACACTATTATGTTAATACACCTCTTTATTGCTGTAATAAATTCCCCATCAGCCCATGACAAAGTGCTCTATGTTTGATCTTTGACAGTGTTTATCTAGGATATGTTTAAAAAGTATTCTGATGGCTGAAAGTTCATTTCACAGTCCGGGATTACTCCCTCTTAAAAAAAATAGCCATTTTAGAAACCGCATTATGTAATAACACATTTAATATGAAAAAAAAAACTACAGGTACATTCTTGTATATTTTGGTTTGCGGTAACACCATGTGATTATATCTACTTTGCTATATACAGTAGATTGTTCTTGTGAGAACTTGTCTTGCTATTATTCTACTACCGCGGAGTAGATTTCGGAAATCGGGAGACAACGTAGTTCCGAAAAGAACTGTCCTGCTTTTTAAAGGCAAAGTATACCTTTGGTTTTTTGAACCGTACGTTTGCCTTAATGCTATATAATTGTAGATATATACCATAAAACTAACCTGTGTAAATTTCATTTCAAAAGGTGGCAGCGTTTTTGAGATATCACCAAAAATCTGGAGCGGTTGTGTTCACGCAGAAGAAGTATCCGTCATTGGAATACACATTCTGAGAAGCGTTACGGCCATAACGCTTCTCAGATTCAAATTTTTGGGTGATAAAAAGTGATATATTTCTCCATAACTGCAGTACTTCGAAGTGAAACGTTTATCAAAATGCATTATACTATCCAAAGCTGCCGTACTCCTTACCAAGTAAGTTTTTATTGCCAAAAATTTTCAGAGTCATTACCAAACGTATGCAATGCCTTTAAATATTACCTGCTCCATGTACAGGCCTTGATCTTAACCGAGGCCACTGGCCTCATGGCCTGTCGAGTTGGCCAGCATGCCCTTCAGAAAAATTGCACTGTCACTACCAACTTGGCCAGCATGCCCTTGTACAACTTCCCTGATTTTGGTGGCCAGCAAAGGCCTGCCCTGGTTTTTTCTTAAGATGGAGGCCTGCATACATTATTTAAACAAATTAGATAGACTAATTTTTCACAATCCAATAGAGGTGAAAGGCTGGCCACTGTTCACACACCGTTCACATAAAGGATTTTTTTAAACACAACTAAATGACTTGTTTTCTTCTCAGTAAAGAATATTCAGCTTCATGTTCATTTGTGCTTGCATGGCGTTAACGGAAGGGTTGTTTCACATGTGTGTTTTCCAGGCATGCTAGGCACCCAGGTTCAATTTAGGACACATTACTTTTCATTTGCGTGTACATTGTACATGTGGATGCCATTTTGTTCATTTGTCAGCAAATTTAACTACCAGGTTTAAATATCTGGCTTTTTCAATGTAATCCCTGGTTGTTTGAGGTACATGTCTCATAAATGTGCATTGAAGGTGTGCAAACAACATGGATTACTACCTGTACATGTTTATGTACACTGTATCTGTGTGCCTTCTGGAAGAAGGAAGAGTAAAAAAAAAAGGCATGGCACAAAATGTCTGCAGGCCTAATTGCTTCGTTCATCAAAGGGCAAGGGCACTGAGGCATTTTCTTCTCGATAAAGGGCACCTCTATGAGCAAATTGTCAATCTGTACTGAAACATTTCAAGAGGGCGCCATGGCAAATGGCCAGGGGGGCAAGGCAATGACAAGGGGCAACGAAGGCAATTGCCTCCAGGAAACATCAGGCCTGCATTTCAATTAATTTATGTGTGGTTCAAAAACTCTACATGTTTGCTGCTCACTAACTGACTGCTCAGCTTGCATGATTCTTATAAATTTATATCTAAAATATTGTCAAGTGCGTGTCATACTGGCTCGCAATACTCAGACGGAGCAAGATTATTTTCCGCGTACAAGTAAAAGTGATTCCACTACAAAATCACACAGTCTATGATTTACATGTATTTGTATGAGATTAAAGAAGTTCTTGCATATACTACATGCGCTGTCAAACAAGGAAACTGTGAGATGCATTATATCTTTGTCAATATTGATGGATTACCTTTCCTTTGTTTGGAAAGGCCTTGTGCCTCTGATAATGGGACTTTTGAATTTGGATGGAATGCTCTTTAACGGATCTATTCATGCACACCTGTACATGTACGTATACCATATGGAGTATTTTTTTTTTTACCTCCACGATATAATCAAATGATGCCTTCTAACGAGCACTACAATACAGCACACATTCATACAGTTATGTATAACCTTCTGACCTCCACAAATGTACACGTTATACAGAACATAAATTATATAATGTAACCTTCCTTTACAGAAAGAGTGACCCTGTACATTCCAGGGCCTTTCTGGCAGGCGAAATACTATATTGGTCATATATGGACAGGCCTTGCGCTTAAGCTTTTTGTAAAGTAGCCCAAGGGGCTAGTAAACTGTGCATTTTACTTGCCCCCCAGGAAGTTTTAAACATGTATTGTCATAAATGTATCTTCCTAAAACTACATGTAATGGTAGCGATCACAACCAGTTTATAGCGGTGAAATGAAGTTACATTCACACACTCACAAATAAATTAAGACATTTCTAAAATGTATTATAAACATTTGAAAAGGAAGAAGTATGAGCATTATAAACAAGTAAGTTGCACAGTTTTTTTGTAGCCCATAGGGCAAGTTGAGAAGTGGTGTTTACTAGACAATGTATGCCGGGCTAGTGCTAAGCGTGAGCCCTGATGGACTACATTTTGTTTCATACTTTCCAAATAACTTAAACAGTTATAAAAACAACAGCTGAATACAATTTGAGATCGGGTGCCCCCTTCCTTCACAATCAAATGGTGATCAAAATCAGACAAATATAAGATTTGATGTTTCTCTTCCATTGAAATGTGTACAAGTTGAGCCTGCAGGAAGTCCAGGCTCTGTGGCTCTTTTGTAAACATGTGATGTCACAGGTTACATTACATGTTTTAGACAAGCAGCGAAACCTGCAAGATCAGGTGTGGATTTCACAAAGCGCTAGGACTAGTCTTATCTCGAGTTGGGACGTGTAACTAGTCTTACCTCACAGGACTAGTCATAAATTAGGGTTAGTCCTAAGTTAGGACTAGTCCTAAGTTCAGACTAGTTTTGTGAAATCCACCCCTGATCTCTTCTTTTCTCAGACCCATCACTTCTTTCCAGAAGAGATCATGACAGACTCAGTTTATTTCTCACCTTCAAAACACTAGATGCAGGGCTTCAAATTTTACTTATTTTTCACTCAAATGTTAACACCTAATTTTGATAACATTTCCTTTATGCTGTTTCATTATACATGATGTATACATTATACATGGTTGCATGGATGTGACTGTTGTGTTTATTGAAATGAAAACTAGTGGGAAAAAAATTACATAATAAATAATAATAAAACACCAAACGCATGTTATCAAAACTGGACCCGAGAAGTCAGTGACTACCTACATCAGTCAGTCCGCAACGCACACAATATCCGTTCCGTTTATCAGCATTGTATGCACAAGTTTTCGGGGATTGACCTCTTCATGAATACTTAAGGAGCATGGCACAGTCTCCGGAATTCCGTCGTTTTCTTAGAATCAACAGACTGTACTGTCAAAATACTCACAGATTTCTCGAGATGAATAGCAGACTTTCAATCTAGTTCCACAATATAATGGTTTTGTCGTCAATCTTTAGTAGTAAAATGGACGGAACCTTTTTCTTTCAAAACGAAACATTTTGCTTCATAAACCCAGCTCTAACTACTAATTTTGAATTACACCACCACGTTTTATGGTGCTCAACTGAACAAGAAATTTATACTCTTATCAGAAATGTGTATTTTCTCTTGTTAGTTTCATTTAGCTGAGTCAGGGCACTCGTTCTACCTACCTCTCGATTTGCTTTACATTTACACAGGGACTATAACTGACCCACGTATAATGCAGTGGTACAGTGAGCAGTGGTATAGGAAGCAGTGGGTTAGTGTACGTTGTATGACCATATAAGGTCAACTACCAACACCCTTTCACAATAGTATAATTTGGAGGTCACTGAGCAGCCATCTTTTGTTATGGGGGGGTCGAGCTGAAAAGCCCTGATCAGAGACCATTAAGTCTGACTCACTGTAATCCACTATGCCATTGTACTAGCAATAATATTATACACTGTGTACATTATACAATGGTCTTTACAATTGCGCACAAGGAATGGGCTCATTGTTCCGCTGGTATTTAATTTCTAAACATTGTGGACCTCTACAAAGGATTTGAGATGGCCGACAGAACGGAGGCGGTGGGTGTGACTCTTGGTTTCCAAGAATAAAAATGGTTCATAAAGCCACACGTTGCATCCAAAACTTAATTGAGTATTTTGTATTTCATGCACTTTATTTATTTCATCTATTGTTCCTATTTCCCTATAGACCTTTATCATGCTGCCACCATCTTGGTCGTGTGCCCTGCATCCAATAACAGTAATGGATGCTGATGTTCGTTGTTCAAAAAAGGAACCTGACTATTTGCCCTTCCAGCCTCGGTTTGGTTACATTGATTTGAATGGGAGAAAAACAAGACGGCTGCACCATGATAAAGGTCTATTGCTCATCTGACCCCATCTTACATTATGTCATTATTTTTCATTTAATGTACTCTGGTTTATATTTCTTTGTTGTAGATACTAAGAGTGCCATGAATGCCTTTTTTGTCGGATATCGGCACGATATAATTTGCCATTATTAATATTATTACCTTAATGTAGGTAAAGATTGTTTTAAAGTTGAAGATTGTTTTAAAGTTGAAAATATTTAGTGTCGATGTGTGGAATCACACATTGCAGTAATTTTCAAAAGGAAATCATTACTACAATGCAAACTTTATGATTTTTATGCGGAAAATACGTTATATCATCAATTACAATTTATTTTCACTATTTGAAAAAAAAAAAAAAAAATATATATATATTGATGCAAGTTATCTGCTGAATAAAACTAAATGGTCTTACAGAACATACAGCGCTCGTTTCTTGAGAACATTGCTAAGTATTCATACTACTTTTTTTTACATGAGTTTTGAGGTTGCAATGAATAAGTTGTGTAACCCCTCAAAATCACGATATATATGCACGTAAAATTGTTCGTACATGTACATTGTTACTTTAAAACTACATGTAGAGTTGCTAGTCCACAAGCCATGATAAAAATTGTGATTGAAATCATAGGTACATGTAGCTCACATTTTGTTATGATAAAGTGGGTGGATAATGGATAAGATGTGGACTTTGTATTCCCAGTTGCGGCCTGCACTTGAAACACTGTGCATGTTCAGCGGATCCAGTGCCACAGTGCCACAGTGCCACGATGACAAGGTGTGGTCTCCACACATCAAAAAGCCCAGCAATTGACTCAACACTTGTGGTATCCCACCACGGTTGTTTGCTTGGTCCAGTTTTTGGGGTCACCTACTGCAGGTTTTTCCCACCACTCCTAACTAGTTATTGGCTCAATGGGGTTGAGAAGCATCCTCTTCCACACAAATCAGACCAATTTGTTTAATCAGGAAAGCGTTGGAATTCCTAATCAATCTGCAGCACTGAAATATGTCAAGGTTTTACTAAACAATCAATTGAATGAGTCCATATCATTATCATGTGATACAAATCTACCAGATACTTGCACTATGGGTTGCCGTTTTTAAGACAGTCGTTGGGACTTTGCAAGTAATTTGGACACAATTTTGACCTCGGATCGATTTCAAATTGCACATTTTGAGTCGTGGTTCTAAATCGTGGGATCCTGCCACGGTTGTTTGCTTGGTCCAGTTTTGGGGTCACCTTCTACATGTATGTAGGTTTTTTCCCATCACTCCTAACTAGTTATTGGCTCAAATTCGTGTTAAATGTACAGCAATGTATGCACAACTTTAAAAAGTTTTTTTTCCCGTGACCAATCGTACATCGTTAGTAATTATTACAGATGTTTGATTTAAATGTGCAGGTACCATAAGTGTCTCTTGAATTACACGTACAACAACAGCGACCAGTTCATAAATAATGACGTACAACACAATACACTGTTCATTGCCTTGTGCAAAGCCTGATGTTTATAATGCAGTTTGACTCGTATGAAAGCTTTGAAGTTCCAGGGAAAATTGTAGCACTGTGCAGATACACAGAATGTACAATGTGTAGCTGGTTTTGTTTGACATTAACTAATTTTCCCCCTTTCTTCCAGCAACATGTTAAAGTGACCAGCCTATGATACATGTACATGAGACAATCCCATGCCCAGGCCAGCCTCGTCTGTACATATATCACTATCAGTGGGGTAGATGCTCAAATATGACACACCGTGTCAGGAACATTAAGTGCACTATAAATAACAAGAATTCAACATGAACGATGGGTGTGAACATTGCCGACTGTGGACTTTGAGCTGCGATAGCATTGCAAAAGGGGCTCTTCCCAAATCCTCTTTGGTATTATGTAAAATGAGTCTTAATAATAAAAAATAATATGCAGTTTTTATATAGCGCTTTCTGACCTGATGGACGCAGGGCTTGCGCTAACTTTTTGTCCTGACTAGACCACCGGGCTAGTCAGATATAGTTTTGACTAGCCCTCACAAACTTGTACCAGCCTGACCATTTACACAAAATAGAAAACTGACAGGCAACATTTAGAAAGAGGAGTCATCTGACTCAGTTTTGACTAGCCCGGCCGGGCTACCCAGAAGCATGTTTGACTAGCCCACGGCACTCTTGACTAGTGTTTGTACGCCAAGCTAGTGTCTAAATCGAGCCCGATGGGCGTCTCAAAGCGCAAATGATTCTTGTCTTTCCTTTGAGCGCGTCCCTTGCAACACTTCTGGGGAGGAGGTTTTTAGACTTGCAAACCTCAGATCAAGTTAATCTTAACAACTGTGTTTAGACAAAACTGGACCAGTGGACTTGTTCCCGTTTTTCGATGACTTCCAATGCTAAAATTAATGGACTCAGGTGTGACTCAGTCCCGATATTTCCAGCCCTGTTTAATAGGATCTTTGAAGAAATATCCTGTAATCATGAACAACCCTGACTACCAAATGCCTGATAAACGACACTTTACATGATTGGTAAGGAACAGACTTAATAGACCGATTGCGCGACAATGTTTACAAGCGGTCACGTGACCCCTATCGGGTATGACGTCATACAGCCGGTGAAAAAATACGTGTAAAGAGATAAGCCGTGACACAGAGTGAGTTCGAAAACAGTCGATTATACTTTCATTAAGCGATGAATTAAGTAATCAGCCCCTTTAATTAAAGTAGTATGGTGTGGCATTAATTTAAATCACATCTCTGTTTCATAATTTAACAGAATTCTTCTGAAAAGAGGTTTTTTTTAGCCATGCACTACCGGCGTCGGACTATGTAGCCACCTGTGTGTTTTGTTTGTAATGTTGGCCTAAATCACTGTAAAAAAGGATAAACAACGTTGGAAAAGTGAGCATTAATACCTAGCCTTGCAGAATTTCAAATAGGCAAAGGAATCACACATTTTTGGAAAGCAATTTCTTTGGAGGATTTCAGCTTCAAAACTTTGAAATTTTTGTGTTGAAAAAAGTGTGCTGATCGCGGTCGTCTGGCCTAACATTCCGTCGAGAGCTGTACACATTGTGTACATTTATACGGTACTTTTACAATTTTCAAGACTTGCTGGAACTGTCCTTACTGGCTTTATTCAGCCACTTGAAGGTCTTTGGTACAAACTCTGGAATATCTTTCACAGATTTTGAGCAAGAAAAGCCTCGATCGAATAAACTAAATGCATTAAGCATCATGTACCGTACCACCCTTTCCTATGGAGGATTACGTGTGTGTTTACATTTTTTTGATGTAGGTCGCGCAATCGGTCTATTGTTTAGTTTCAGTCAAAAAGCTTACTTTTTATGAAGTTCATACTACAACAAATTTTTCTGTGAAATGTTTCCCTGATGATTTTCCAATGCTGATTGTAACAACCACAATTAAGGCAAAAAATTGTAATGGCCTCACGTTTCGACCCTAGCAGAGTCTTTCTCAAAGGCTAATTGACAACACAACACACTTTTTAAGTATACCAAAATTAGGACAATGCGTTTACATGCTGAAAAGTGTGCACGGTTTTATCACAATCTTCTCCTTCCTCGGACGACGGATTGAGCCCAAATTTTCCCAGGTTCCTTTTTTTCATGTACACTGAATCAGACAACATAAAGAACGCTGCACTATCAGCTTGACCAGTCCTGTCTAGTGCCTGTAAGCTAGGTTGTGCCTTTAACATTCATTTGTGCATAACTTGAAATGCCGGTCTAGGCCAGTTGAAGTCGACAACTACTACATTTACTTCCTTGTAACTCCAACCTCAAAGCCACTGTTCAATGCACGTATATGCATATACCACACTGCTCAAACATGCAGCACATCAACACTAATGCTCCTGTTTGTGTATTTGTCATAACTCAATGACCATAGAGAAGGGGTGAAAAGAAATGAATAGAATAGAGCAGCCTTTTTATTGCTAGGAATTTATTGCATTCAATCTATTTATTTCTACCCATACACTCCACCAGTTCTTTTTGGCCTTGGATTCCCAAAATCGCATTGCAAGTTGAGATGGTTTCGAGGATTGTACATACCCGTTTCATACTTGATTTAAAGGGTCTGTAAACGTTTGGTAATGACTCTGAAAATTTATGGCAATAATAACTTACTTGTTAAGAAGTACAATAGCTTTTGATAGTATAATGCATTTTGATAAACGTTTCACTTCGAAGTACTGCAGTTATGGACAAATATATCACTTTTTATCCCCCAAAATTTGAATCTGAGAAGCGTTATGGCTGTAACGCTTCTCAGAATGTGTAATCCAATGACGGATACTTCTGCGTGAACGCAACCGCTCCAGATTTTTTGGCTATAATTATCTCAAAAACGCTGCCACCTTTTGAAATGAAATTTACACGGGTTAGTTTTATGGTATATATCTACAATTATATAGCATTAAGGCAAGTGTACGGTTCCAAAAACCAAAGGTATACTTTGCCTTTAAAAGAATACGTAATCTCGTTTTTCAGTTTGAGGAAACTAACAAAACTTACCCTTTTGTTTAATTTAAGCCATGTGGAGTAGTTATCAGTGTCTGTAAATCTAAGACCAAAATACCAAATTTCCCGAAGGCCTATTGTCTTCACAACCTGTAGCATAAAACACAAAGAAGGAAAGAAAAAACACCAGTTAAAAGCTGTGCAATTGACAACAAAATACATTTGACCTTATTCAAAAAGTTTGCCATCTTACATGTTGGCCTACATGAATGTTGTACTCCCCCGTAAAAACAAAGATTTTATACGAATGCAATCCTGTTGGTGTTTGGAAGTTTGGGGCATAATTCATTGTGAAAAGTCTGCGTGTTCATTTGTATAGATCTGAACTAATCCGAGCAGCTAGTTCATGGGCATTTACACCACCGCAGCTATGGCGCGCACACACACACACTGTGAATCATCCATGCTGATTGGTTGTATGCATGCTGACGCGCTAATGTCGTGTCACGCGTGCGTGCGGCGGCCATAGCTGCGGTGGTGTAAAACACCATAAATGACTGCTGCTCAGATTAGTGTATAGCTTTCTATTGAGGTGAGCAGACTAATATGCAGTCTGAGCAACCTTGCTTTATCTTAAACCGTATCCGAATTGCGGCTACGGCTACGACTGTTGCTACAGGTGTTGCTAAGAACGTCCTACAGTATACTTCAATGCATGATGATGCAGCGATGGAGCCGTAGCCCTAAAATCGGACATGGCCTTATAGTCTATTTTGGTGAGTTTTTCTTTAAAAGCTGCCTCATCCTTCTTCCTGCTGTCAGGAATGAAAGGCGTTTGTTAACCAGTCAGACTTCTGGTAATTTTCACCGATGCGTGCAGCATGTTGTTAGCTACCTGTACAGACGGATTATCTATACGGCAACTCCGCTTTCAAATTAATTGTGAATAAGTGGCAATTATGCATGCAGGGTTCTTCCCAGGCTTTTTTTTTTAAACTATGGGGGTATTCTGACATTTTGAAAGTGTGGCAGAAGCAGGCTGAATTGAAACAAGGTTCTCTGAGTATTCGGCATTGCGTACATTGCTATTCGCACTGTAAAAATGTAAACGTGTAACTGGATGATCGGTTGGTTAACTGTGTAACGGGCATAGGCTTAATGTGACAGGTTCTGAGTGAGAGTTCATCTTTCCATGCACAGCCACATGCCTGCTATAATCCTGACCACACAGCCCCTTTAAATGATGTGCATGTAACCTCTAAAGGCCACTGCTGTTTATTATTGCTGTGCCAACTCAAACAGACACCTAGTCTGTTACTATGACAACAAAATAGCAATAGTGCTTGGTAGTCCAGTATGCCCCAGTCGGATAAGACTGGAGCAGCCAGCTGTTCCACTATGATTACCATATGACATATGACGCTACTGCACCAATCCACATGGTGAAAGACCCCCTAGTCTACATATGACTCACAAAAGCTGTTTTTAAACAAGTACATCATGTACAATGACCTTGGTACACTACAAGATTAGCACATTTGATTTCATTCTCTCTATGGCTGGGAATACACTGTACAAGTGTCCAGTGTGTTGCACATTAGTGCATTCATTAAACCTCTAAATATACGCAGGGTTATCCCCATGAAAAACCTAGCCTATCATTCAGGCCGATATGCTCAAACTACCGGCCGACACTTGCGAATTACGGCCGATATGCCAAACAAAATAATAATATTTTTTATTTATTTATTTATTTATTATTATTTTTTTTTTAGATTTTAATATCAAATTCACAAAAAAATCCTAATATTATCCATTTTAAATGCTCAAGATTGCACAGTAGAGCTTTTCAAACCAAACATAAACATTAACCCTAACTGCCCAGAGTGATTTACTAGGATCCATCCCCACTCTAACAAATTCCAACACCACATGGTAACTCAACACCCAAACTGAAAAATCCTACCGGCCGATACTTGCGAATTACGGCCGATATGCCAAACAAAATAATAACATTTTTTTTTTTTTTTTTTTTCAGATATTAATATCAAATTCACAAAAATTCCTAATATAATCCATTTTAAATCCTCAAGATTGCACAGTAGAGCTTTTCAAACCAAACATAAACATTAAATAAATACATTCCAAGGAACTGCTACCAATTCAGCGATGCTTCTCCCACACTTTCAAAAGTTGGGTTCAGAATGCCCCCACAATTTTGAAAAAAAAAATAAAGAAATCATGTGGAGAACCCTGATACGCCAGGCAATTCACCACACTTCTAACTGAAATATTGAACTATTTGAATTACGGTTAATCATTTACCGGACTGCCTATCATGCTTACGGGAAACCTAAAGTCCAACAGCCTGGCATTTTTGTACATTTGAAAAAATCAGGTCAGTTTGACTCTTCCTCAAACATGTATGTAATCAAGTGAACAATCAAACTGACATTACTGACTTAGGGTCTACACAATCTGTCAATACTTCTGCTGCCACAAGGTAAAGCGTTTTACACACATCATATTAACATTGTTGCAGTGGACGTCACTCAGTCACATTCATACACCCACACACACACTCTACACAAATATAGGTTTATTAATATAAAGTACACGTTAGGCAATAGCCGACCCCCCCTTCCCCCGTGTCCTCTAGCCAGCCTTCAATAAACTGAACAATAGGGAAAGGTGCATGCCATGCATATTTTCTACACACATCCTACACATATGTAGGTCAATCGATTGCGCTACAAAATGGAAGGTTAAATGAGGCCAAGTGATCCAGACCATTTCCTTCCTTGTGTTTCCTCAAAATCATCAAATGAGTGACGTGCTTAAATTGAATTGTGTGATTGAGTCAAACATGAGCAGAGTATTAACCCTCCCACAATCAGTGCACTTCGTTCGAAAACCCATTCATTCCACGGAATTCCACAGATTTGTGGGATTTTGAAGAACATGTGTACTGCTGTAGAACACAATGCAATTCCCTCCCAATTCCACAGCAAATTGAGAACAAAAATCCCCTTCCACAAAGTAAAACTATGGAATTTTGAAGAACATACATTTATGCTCACATGTAATCCCATTTCTTTAAACGAGTTTAAGGAGAACCTTAAAACTCATCTTTTTATTAAAGCATTTGCATAATGTAGTTTACTTGGGTTTTCTGCTTTATCGTTGTATTTTGTATTTATTAGTTTAGTTTTCATGTACATGTAGTTTTGTACAAGCGCCATGAGCACTTTTGTGGATTTGTGCACTTAATAAATTGTCATTATTATTATTATTATTATTACTATTATTATCTGGAAAACAAGACACTGTGTGAGCATAGCAGTCCAGTTCCACATAAACCTGTCAGTTAAGTGTTCAGCGTGGGACTTTATTTATTTCACTGTGGAACAAAAGTTTGTGGAAAACATGCAAATGCAGCACGGATGTAAGGGGTAGGCAATTTTGTGAAAGTATGTGGAACACGCGCACAAGAGAGTTAAGCAACAATTGCAATCTGATCCTCATCTTGATAGTGTACTGTACATAGTACATGTACATGTATGTACTGGTCTGAACTTTAAATTTGTTATCACAAAAAAAAAGGTACACGTAGAGAAACATCCTATTCATGATACGAGTGTTCTTTGGCCTTAAACCCCAAGCTCAACATCAGTAAGAAGAAAAAACATAAGTGTTCACAGATTTACATATATACCTTACATGTACATCGTATAAAGATAATGATGGAAGAAAACTTTCCTTGAAATAATTCTGCCTGAAGTGTTATCATCTTTAAGTAACAAATGAAATAAGATCAAAAAATTAGTTTTTGTCTCAGTGAGACGAAAACCCTGCCTAGTATAGAAATGCATACAAAACAAAAGCTAAATGCATTTTTACTGTTTTCTCGCAAATGAAACAATGAAATGAGCTGACATTTTCACATATTGGTTTTATTACTTGTATCTTGATTTGTGCAAAGAATGGAAGCAATTACAATCAGTTTACCAATGTTGTACATTGAGCCTACAGTACATGTAAAAATTTTTTTTTAGCTTTCTACTAAAAATGACCTCATAGCAAAAGCGAGGCACACCCACAGTATGGCCATGTGTTGCCGTCAAAAATTTGAGCAACGAGAATTTTTTTTTTTTCATTGTTGGAAAGGTTGTGTTGCCGTCAAAAATTTGAGCAACGAGAATTTTTTTTTTTTCATTGTTGGAAAGGTTGTGGTATAGGTTCGTTGTTTTTATTTTGTATGACGATGAACATTCGAACAGTTTATAACCTCATTATTTATGACAGTTCCTGCAGAGGCCGGCATTCGTAACTTCTACCAGCGAACAATGCAACCACTGCTAGCAACAAGTCAAGAGCCGACCCTGGAACTGTGATGTCGTGAAGGACACGATACTAATATTATATTTCACACTTCCCTGTTTTCATTACAGCAGCTGGAAACAAGGCACACATTATTATTAATTTCCCCTTGGGAAGGTTAGACTAAATATTATGAAAAATGGACGACAAAGGCTCTGGGGGGGCTTCTGTTGAATATTTTGTTTAGAATTTTCTTCAACAGGGAGTCCACATTTGCATTAAAATAACATGAATAAAGCGACTCCAGAATTTCATGCTTGATGGGTTGGGGCAATGATCCTTTCCCTAAATAAAGGGCACTTCCAGAAACTAATAAGGAAAAATTCTTATGGGGTACCAAGGCCATTCCCAGGGGGAAAACCAAGACCCAAATCTCTTGAAGTTCCACGTCCCCCAAAACAGGGTGTCCTGCACCAGTTTAAATAATATTTTAACAAGAGCATCCAAATGACAGCAAATACTCTGGATAAAACCATGGACCCCCTTGTGGATGATGTCGCACGCTCAAACAGCGCCCTCACTACGGTCAAAGATCTCCCTTTGGCCGAGAGTTGTGCGTGGCGCATAAACGTTTTAATTGTTTTACCTACATGTACGCAAAGGTCTATTATACTGTGAACTTATGTGTACAACAGCTTGTATAATTTACAAAATTTTTTACCGAAATTGACTAAATGTAGTAACCGAATGAAAGCTAAAATAGTAAAATGAGGTGAGATGGTGAGGATAGGTATTGTGGGGAAAAACAAAAACAAACACGAAACCTCATTTTTGGGCTCATTTCCTTGTTTCTGTTATTTTAACTGTTATTATTCCTTGAGTAACATGATCACTGTTCATGAATGAACTTCTGGAAGTGTAAAGCATATTTGACGGAAAGGTTTGTCATCCATAGTACATGTACCTGATCAAAGAGCTGCTTGCCGGTTGTGTTGTTCTGGATGGCAAACTCCAGCTCTGCATCCATCGTTGTCACCCGAACATTAGTCTGGCAGAAAAAAAAACAAAACAATAGAAAATTAAATAATATGTACTTTGTACATGCTTGGTTTGACTGTGTAGAATCAATTTCGTTAACCCTAACCTTCCTAAGTCCTCCATAATCCTCCGGAGGATTTGGAGGATTTTGTCTGATTGAGGCACATTCGAAAATCACCAATTGGAGGAGTATGAAGGATTGAGGAAGGTCGAATTTTGATACATGGAGGAGTGTGGAGGATTGAGGAAGCATCCTTCAATGAGATTTGGAGGATTGTGGTGGATTTAGGGCATTACGAAAATTTACTATGGAGGATTTTGGAGGACTTCAGAGGATTTTGGAAGACAATGAATAATTAAGGAAATTTATTGTTGTATGTGAAGGGTATGCTTGGTGCATGTGCTTTGTGTTGCAAATTGTGCATTGTTATATACAAAGGATTCTTTATGCACAAACTCATTTGGAGGATTTTGAAGGATTGAGGCAGTGAGTTTCATGCACAACTCATTTTTGGAGGACTATGAAGGATTGAGGAAGGTTCCTAGTAATTAACGTTAGGGAGTTAGGGTTAAGATAAGGAAGTCAAGGGTGGGTTTCTAAAGATTTGAGGTATTTTTAAGGAATTTAATTAATTTACACTGGTTTGGTACAGTAGGCTTCCAATTCGACCAACTCTACAGAAACCAACCAGTGGTTTTAAACTGATGAAAGACCAACTCAATCAAAATCAACCAATGTTTTCAATCTGGTAGTGTACTGAATCAATTGAAATCAAGCATATTCAGCCGATTGATTTTGATGGACTTGGGACAGTTAGGGTTAAAGAGAGGGTAAAGCATAGATGACTGCACAAATGGTTCTAAAATCTAATCCAGTAACCCACACTGTGTGTACATGTAAATGATTTACATGTACATACACTGTACATACATTGTTACACCATTGGGCGGGTTGAGTGGTTTTTAATATCCATTCAATTCGGATAGCAAGCAGGTCAGTGGAAGCCATTTGATCCCGTTGAATGGGTGTGGCTGAAATAGAACAAAACCTCCGGAAATGTAATGTACCAGCTTATATGCTCATTGATATGTACACTGGGTGTTCATTTACAGATGAACTGAACAGGCTGGTTGTAGTTTCTAGTACTGATCGTGTATGTGGAATGGTATTTGGGCTGGTAACCTTGTTCTGGAGAACATAATTTTATTGTATTTAGTTACTTTTTTTATGCTTAAAGGGCCCAGGAAGAGGTATTTTGTCACATTACATTTTTGTGGCTTAATATACGGTTTGAAATTAACAAAACATAACATTGACTATTTTGATGTGTTTGTTATGCGTTAATACACTTTAGTTGAGCCCCGAAAATGTGTGTCATTTGATTGCGCAATGATTCGTGACGTAGACTGTGGTCAAACGTTTCGAAGACAGCTCTGGTGCCGAGTGGTCAACAATGCATTGTGTGTTATTGTCACACACATGGACCTGGTCAGCCGGTCCACTGTCTACGTCACAGATTTCATGCTAATGAAAAAGGGTGGGTGGAGCGCGGCAATCCCCTAATTTTAGAAATTGTTATTTCTAAGGTAAATAGGCATGTAAAAAATGTTTTAAAAATAATAATATACTATGATAGGCATACTTCCTTTTTAAACCAATAAAGAAAATTAATTCATGGGACCTTTAAGTAGCTCTATGAAATTGGGGCCATATCTCCAGCTAGAATTAATGCATACTGTACACAGACGTATCCAACTTGACATCTAAGCAATGGTCCTTCTCTTTTATAAAAAGACATATAATTTGTTATGGTTGGTTTAAACACCCAATATTCATACCCCGTGGTTAAACAACACGACCACTATCCAGACAAACGTTGAAGTGACTTAGTATAATGATCAACATTCACACAATATTATACGTCACAAGTTTATCCCTCGCACTTAGAAATCCTTCAACAGAGCATCACGATTTCATAATTAGTGAAATCACCCAAGTATGAAATGCATGTAATCAACCGATTCAAACCCACAACTTTCCACAGTTTAGATCACATTCGGATGTGGAAATTACATAATTATACTAATAATACGCAGTTCTTATATAGCGCTTTATCACACCTGATGGGCGTCTCAAAATGCTCAATTTTTGTTCATGCAAGGTATGCATGGTAACATTTGTAAGTATGAGACCTGTTCCTTTACACAACACCATGTAATGGGTTTACGAGGTGCTGTGGCGCAATCTGAGCTGCCGATCAAACCAGGAACACCGTGGCGAACCCCTTCTCTTTGCGATAAGTGTCACTGGGTTCTTTTATGTGCATAATACACAATACACGGGACCTACATGTACATGTACGGCTTTACATCCCATCCGAAGGACGCAGCAAAAGGTTAAGTGTCTTGCTTAAGGACACTAAGTGTCACAACCGGGACTGGAACCCACACTCTGCTGATCAGAAACACCAGAGCTTGAGTCCGGTGTTCTTATCTGTTCGGCCACGACACGCCACATTAAATCGGGTCAAATTTAACATAAATTTAAAAAAAGTTCCAGAATGTTATTAATGCAAACAATTGTTAATGACGTCACATTTTGACCCTAGCTAGTCTTTCTCATCTAGGCTAAATGAAAGACTCTGGTAAGGTACATGTAAGGTGAGGCCATTAACAATTAACACAACAGGTCCTTGCGGTCGGTAAGCAGTTTGCAACAGCTAATTTTATGTTTTCAGAATGTTAACAACACCAAAGATCTTGGACTGGTCACATGTGCGTGTACAGTAGTTTGGAAAAATATATACAAATGTACATGTGTAGCTTAAGAATGCCAAGTGTGCTGGGGGATGAATTTGTCATCCCATGCGCACGTATGGAATGTCTGCATCTCGTATGACATGTACCAAGAACAACATTATATCCAATCCTCTCTCACTGTAGGGACACATTGACTTTGTGAGTTATGTTTTTTCATGTAATAGGCAAGTTCACCTTTTACAAGAAAAAAAAAGTCTGCAAGTCTACTTGGAATCTCAAGGACTTCTAGACTAAGATCAGGGGGCCAGTTTCGTAGAGCGGCTTAAGCACAAAGAGTACATGTAGCTAAGCACAACAAATTTATGCTTTCCAGAATAAGGTTACCGGCCAAACTACATGTACCATGTCACATGTACAATTTGTGACTGGTATCCTGCTCATTTTTGCTTCGCAGAAAATGTTTAAGCAATATTTTGTTTTGCTTTAAAAGCAGCTCTATGAAATTGCAGGCCTCAATCTTAAGAAAAACAGGGGCAGGCTGTGGCAGGCTCGATCAGAGATATTGTACATTTCTCAAATGAGGGCATGCCAGCCAAATTCATAATTGACAGTGTAATGTTTCTGGAGGGGCACCTGGCCAACTCGGCAGGCCATAAGGCCAATGGCCTCGGTTTAAGTTCGAGGCCTGAAATTGGACCCAGGGCATTTAAGCCAATCCATTCTACAATGTTCAAGGCCTGACGCCTGACAAACCAAGGTACATGTACATGTAGAGGCCATGGCCTAAAAGCCCCAGCTTAACATTGGTAAGAAAGACAAACAAAAATATTTACAGGTTTACATATACCTTACATGGTATAAAGATAATGATAGTAGAAAACTTTCCTTGAAATATTTCTTCCTGAAGTGCTTGCATTTTTAAATAATAAATGAAATAAGATCCAAAATTAATCTTCGCCTCGTGTGAGACTCTGCCGAAGAATGTGTACAAAAACGCTCAATGTATTTTTACTGCTTTCTCGCAAAAATGAAACAATGAAATGAGCTATAATTATAACAGCTTTGTCTTATTACATAAATATCTTGATTTGTGCAAAGAATTGAAGCATTTACAGACACTTTACCAATGCAGAGCTGGGGTTTTATGGGTTTTACACGTGTAAGCCATTGGCCTGATCTTGGCTTTGGTGCTTCTCAATCAGCACTAATAACTAGCGATTGCCATATCCATTCAAATTCAGTAGAGAACTACAGTATAAAGGGATTTTGGAGGAGAGTATGGTACACATGTAGGATTAAGAACCTCACACTTTTACTAATCCTACACCATTGCAAGTAGTCTGATTGAATAATGGTCTACTGTAGACATTCTGTTTGGCAAATTTGCACATGAACACTGCAGATTTTCAGTTCCACAGGTCAATGTTTACGAGGGTGACATAACTTCATGTGCTGCATGCATCTCAACACATGAGCCATAAACAGTCAGGGCTAGGGGGCTTACCTGTGGCTGAGACAGATAAAGGTTAGCAGCCAGGGTTCAAAGACCAAAGATAATGTATGGGTGTGACAATCATTTGATTTGTACGGCGTACATAACATGCACAGTATACCAGATGCAAGCTCTCCATTATGCATTCTGTAAACACTTCAACTTACTTGAATTTCATTTTTCCCCGAGTGCAATTTACCCTACATGAGGTCTGTGGTTTTTTTTTTCCTTCTTCTTTGAATTTACGAGTGGTTTTAAAACAAAAATCAACAAAGCAGGTATAGATTGATCGGAAACGGTGAGGCAAAATAAATTTCAGTACAAGCATGAAGTGTACATGTTGTTCACACTCATTGCACACTGTGTGTTGGTACCGTTCATCACTGTGTCTTTATAAGAAGTCCATACACACATTAAGTAAACAATGGTCTTTCGAAGTTAACGTGTACAAAACTACATGTACATAAGTGTACATGTACATTTTACTCAAATGTACTAGTACCTTGATATAAAATTAAATTTGTATGAATTATGGAATAGTCCACATGTATCACATCAATGCACATTGGGTGACATGGTCATGCTACATGTATGTACATGTACATGTACATGTGTGTACCATTACCAATGACCTTTGTGTACAATTAATTGTTATTACGAAACATCTAACAAGTACCAGCAGCAATGCATAATGTATAACTGACACGCAGATCCTTGTCATTTAATAAGTGGAACTTACGTCACGTGACATTCACTATTATTAATCCCACCCACATCGCCGATCAAAAACACCTCTTTGCCCATGGGGAATAGCATTTCCAATTCAACAGTTACATACATGTAACAATGTAGGATTGTTTTTTTTCCCAATGTTTTTGAGCAGTTGAGCGCCCAGCTGCTAAAAAGCAAAGGAGCATCTGTGCAAAAGATTGTAATATTACCACACCCCGCGTATTGTGCACTATTTTCAGCTGCACGTCAAGTTTGCTTAAATATAAATTTGTTATCACGAGTACGAAAACATTTAGCGCGTCTGTGTAACAAGGTTGGTGTCTACAATGTACATGGAGTCACCTACGTGCTTTAGATAGAAGGGGTTTAAGAATTATCAGAGTGTGGGGTGGAGGATGAACTGTGTCTATTTTGATTTTGAGTTTATTGTACAAAAGATTCAAATAACAAGGATCTACATGTATGTCAGTTATAAAAACAAATATTGAGTGGCTTTAACTCGTGAAACGGGAGAAATACATGTACTATTGCTCGGTAAAATTTGGACTGTTCCATTTCGCCTCGTGGAATGGAACAGTCCAAATGTTACCTTGCGATAATATTCCTCCTGTTGCACTCTGAGCCACTCAATACTTGTATGGTCATCAATGATCAGTGGGAGGCTATGCATGATGCTCATCAGCTTATTCAAAACTTTTCCCACGCCCACAGACACACGGCTTACTCTTTTCTCAGGAGGGCCATCAAATGTATTTAAACCCATAGTTGAAGTCTGATCTGTAGGTTGTAATATGGGGAATTCTCCATGATGTGGATGTATACAGTCTGAAGAGGGCTTGCACACTTTATGCAGCTAACTGACTTCTAATGAGACTGTACCTTGAGTTAAATATTAAAAATGAAGCCACTTGAGGTGATTAATAACCCATTGGTGTTTAAAGACGACTACCTTTTATGGTCAACTTGGCAAATTCTGTTTATCAGATTCAGACAGCAAACAATGTTCAGAAACACATTCAAGTCTCGGTAAACTAATTCACACTGGGAACCAGATTGGTAGTTGACACCTCAGCAGGAAATATTTCTATTGTTGGTTTTAGACGAGGTTGCTTCATTTAATTCCACTTTCTTTTACCAATTGTTTGTATTAATCCCATCGGTAATGTTCTGTTTTGCTTTCAAGCGAGCTACATACATGTACTACATGTATGTGTCCCATACAGTAGTCCCTTCGTACACACTGTTTAATGTAATAAAAACCGCGTTAGAAAAAGAACCTTACATGTATGTAAATGCATTGATTACCAATGAGCTTCTTGAACAAGTTATAGATGGGTTGCACATGACATCAACAAGGGGAAAAATCGGCCATCTTTGATGACAATGACTGCACATTTTTTAGCACACAGCTGTGCGTTAAGTGTAAATACTGCACGCGGCCTGTGTGTGTTTCATAAACTCAGGACTGTCCGCTTCGTTCTTGAACGGGTAAGGGCACCAAGGCATTTTCTCCTTGGTAAGGGGCACCTCTACATTTGTGTATATGAGGAAATTGTAAATTTCTATTGCTCATTGGAACATTTCAAGGGCATCAAGGCAATGACCGGGGGCAACGGAGGCAATTGCCTCCGTGAAGTATCAGGCCTGAAAACTCCTTCCATGATTAATTGGTAAGCAAGTCAAGCTGCATTGAAATTTACACAGCTTGAAGCGGCTACAGGCCAAAATAGAAATTGTTATCAAAGATAGTGCTACTGGAACCCATACCAATAGACCGATTGCACGACCAATGTTTACATGTCATCACGTGACCTATTGGGTATTATGTCATCTGAGCTGATGGCAAACTATAAGCAAAAACATGCCGTGACCGACAGAGTCACACCAAAAGTCGGCTTTTGGTAATAATAACACAGTTATCAAGCCATTTTTATTAAAGTTGTATGTTGTGACATTGATATTAATCACATTACTGTTTCATAAACTACCAGTATTCTACTACAAAAGAGGTTTATTTTGAGTTATGCCCTACCAGTGTCGGGCAACTAAGTAGCCACCCGCCTGTTATTTTGTTTGTAATGTAGGCCTCAATCAATGTAAAATGTAAAAAAAGGGGAAAGAACATTGGAAACGTGAGTATTTATACCTAGCCTCGGAAATTTCAAATAGGCAAAGGAATCACACAGTTATGGAAAGCAATTTCTTTGGATAATTCAGCTTCAAAACTTTGAAATTGTTGTGTTGAAAATTGTGTGATCGCGGTCCTCTGGCCTAAACGTTCCGTCGTGCACTAGTACACATCGTGCACATTTATACGTTACTTGTACAATTTCCATAAAAACAAAACATAGGCCTATTGTACACATAAGCACGGTACCAATTCCATCAAAATCAAACTGCTGATTTTGATTGATCCAGTACACCACCAGATTGAAATATTTGGTTGATTTTGATGGAGTTGGTCTTTCAGCATATAAAATCCTGGTTTGATTTTGATGGAGTTGTTCTTCCACCCGTTTTGGAACACTTTCAAAGGACTTTTAGTATTAAGTGCACTGGTCGATTATGATTGATCAGTACAGTTGCATATTGGCTGTCCAACAATTGACTGATTTTGGCGGATTTGGTATGGTTTCTAGCAAACACACCAAGGGAGTTAGGGTTGATCAAGATACTTTTTTTCTGCATACTCACACTCAAAATAAAATTATTGAGTTTGAGATACCATGTAACACTGTGCATGTAGCAGCTTGCCTAAAAACCTCAACTTACACACTGTTTACCTGTACAAATCAAACCTGGTATAGGCCTACATGTAAACAATTATTTGCCTTATTTTAATTTATCTTCCCAAAGGTGAAGCGAACTTTCATGAGTCCAAGCTAATCAGGCTTCACATCAGTGAAGAAAGGACGGCATGATTTAACTTAGTACTGATTGATACCTTCAGGCGAAATTCAAATTTTATTATCCAAAACATGCAAAGAGATCGTTTGAAGGTACATGTACACGTACCCCAACCCCAATCTGACCTCAGTATGCAATGTACAACAGGACAATACTCACCATGCAAAGGTATGAATCTATTGTGAAGTCGTAAAGTAGTAAAAGCTTTGTTACATTTTCAGAAAGTAGTGTGAACCCAAAAAGAGTAGCTCTGCGCAAATCATACCGTGCACATGCACATATGCATGTAATGTAAATGCCAGCTCCCCCACCCCCCACCCACAGTAGTGTGGATGAGGTCTATGAATGAGTGTACTGCCGGTCTTGGAAATCATGTATTTGCTATACTAACGTATGAGTGACATAGACTAAATTTCAGATTTTAAGTTTTAACATAACAATGTACTGATCTTCTTCTGAACAAAAATTTCCACTGGATAATTAATTGACTGAACTGATTAAGTGGTAAAGCAATCTAAAAACATCACATGTACAGTTGTACATGTGTACTTGTAGGTGATTTGACAAACACTTTTTCAGCATACGGTACCAACTCAACTCAGAGGGATACAAAACTTTGCACAAATTCAAACTGCATCCTTTTTGCTATTTGAATTAAACAGACATGCAATTGTATACAACTTGGAAAAGAACTTATTCATTCCTCAGACTTTCCCAAACCTGAAATCCAATTCCCGATTTGTATTAGGAAATCTCCACTTGGCGAAAAAAGTTACTGGGCGAAGTGAGGCATGACAGCCACCCACCCCACCACCAAGGTTTGAACGAGTTGGAGAAGCAATGTGTTGCACAATTTGAATTGGACATACAAGTATTTAAGGCTGCATTATGAAAGCAACTCAATCCTCTTCCTTGTTGAATATCAAAACAAACACTTCATCTATCTTCATATCTACATGTACATGTACGCTCCTCATCAGCCTCAACTCAATGTCTATATAAACACCGTCAGTCAATGTGTTTACATATTTTCTAGTAATTGTGTTTGTAAATAAAACAAACTTCCTGATGTTTGAAACTTTGACTGTCATGTTGAGTTCCTACCCCAAACCCCCCAAGAAATATGGCAGGCATGCAACTGCAGTTTTTCATATAAAGAGGGAAGTTACAGACTCAGCAACACTTTGTATTGAGTTTTTCAATTTTCAATGGCACAGATGAGAAACCCAAAACGAGGAAATCAGTATGCCTGTGAATGGGCACGCCTCCACTGAGAAATCCAAGTAATTATGTCAAATACAAGGGAAATACAATACGATGTCATAGTTTATCAATACAATTTTCTTTTAACGGAGGATTTTGTGTGTGTTGTAAATCTGGGACTGGCAAATCCTGTATTGCAAATCGTTAACTGCAGTGCTACCTGGATGCTCTAACTGTGTAAGGCTGTGTGTGCGTTCTAGTCCAAAAATAAACACTTGCGTGTAAGCTATTTGCATAAGCGCACGTGTGCGATGCTGTCACAAAATGTCAGGTGGAGAAATTTCACCCACACATTCATGACTGTGCTATGCTTTAAAAAAAAAGAGAGTCTCCCTGTACATTGTACATTCTGGGGAGTCTGATGTTTCATACCACACCAAATGTCATCAAATGTATCGAGACTTCAATAGTACACAGGTTTAAATTGAATTGCACCATTGACACAAACAACGTGGTCAAATAATCTTTGCCAATTTTAAAAATCATGGATGAAAATGTCTGAAACATATTGAGATCAAGTGTGGAATATCATTCCTGAAGGCTCTTAGACTTTTGTTATTATTGTTTTTGATAATGTCGAAAGGGATCGTTTTTAAAGGAAAGTAAGACCAGAATCTGATTATAGATGTTTACCCTGCATTAAAACCCTAACCATGCTAAATGCAACAATATGCACCAATTGGTAATAGTTGTTGTATTTGGCAGTCAACTTGGATGTCATACTTTGACTGAATTTGTTGCATTTCGCAGTCAAGTGATTTTATATCGGGGTTGCATTTTGTTGTATTTGGCAGAGTTCATGGTCCCACATTTTAGCCAAGTCAACACTGCACTTATGTGCATACTGTTGCATTTAACAGGGCAAACACCCTTGCTCATTCCTAACACAAACAACATGCCGCCTGCACAATGCAACAAATCCCTTGTTGCATTTGGCGTGGTCCTCATTTCTACTGCTGATTGCATTCTGTCGTATTTGGCAGGGCACTTACATGTAGCAGGACCCTAATGGGGGTTAGGGTTCAAGGGGCTGTGTCTTCATGATTATAGCAGTAAATGGAATAACCCAGTTACTACATGTACGCGCGCGTGCGTACCGATGGTCACATCCCAGTTTGACAAAGACAGCACCCTTGGTGATTTGACCACAAGTGCGCGCGAGTGCAGTGTCTGGGTGAGAGTTCATCTTTCCATGAACAGCCACAGGCATGGCGACAGAGCCGGTGACAGCCGCTTCAACTCAATGTTATATTTTAGTAAAAAAAAAAATACACGGACATTTCGAATAACCGTAAGTGATTTGTTTTTTTGCATCAAAATGTACTTAACTATGACCCTCTCTTTATAATTATTTTCAAATACGCACATGGAATACCATAAAAAAGGGTATAATTGTATGTTTTGAGCTGTCATGTTTCAATGCCATCCACTAATATTTCATTGTGTGCTTGCTTCCTAAACACCGGTTTCAATACAAACATTCACTGTATTACTTGCATAGTCAAAATAATAATAACAATAATAATTTATAAAGCGCACAAATCCACAAAAATGCTCATGGTGCTAATGCATAACAAGTACAAGATTACTTAAAATATAAAATACAAGGATAGAGCAGAAAACAACACTGCGCAAACGCTTCATTCAGATGAATTTTAAGTGTTTTTCTTAAATCGATCACAAAAACCAATGATTTGACATGTGATGGCAATTTATTCCACAGACCAATGAAACACAAGAAAAAAGATCGGTCACCCCATGAACGTTTAAATTTAGGAGGAGGTTTGAATTGTCAGAATGGAGTTTGCGAGGAGGATTGTAAAGCAAATCATCACCAATGCTGGGGGCACTGTTTGTGAGAGATTTAAACACAAAGAGCAATAGTTTCTACTTAATCCTGCTAGTTACTGCTACTGGTACAACTCTTGTAAAATACATGTAGTTGTGTAGTCTGGGAGGACTTAAGGTAATAACCTGAGCAGCAGATTTCACTACAGTGTACAAATAATAGAACCAATAATACAAATCTACTTGTCTACTTACTGTTTTAGGCATCTTGTGTATATTGGTTGCTTTCCCTCTATGAGAATGAACTTCTGCCTGTCACAGCTTGGCAGGTTATCTCTCCTCAAATCGTCACAATTCTCCTGTTGCTAAAACCTTTGCGTCAGATGAATTATGCTCCTGTATACCAACAAAGCCAAACATTCAATGAAAATCCTGATAGTGTATGTTTTCTTACAATGAGTACAATTGAGGCAAAAATGTTTAAATGTCAAATCCAAAGACAGGCCTCGAACAAACCCACGGCACCCACGAAACAGTCGTGACATTAATAATCAAAATGGCGATTGTAATGGGAGGGTTGTCAGAGGCCCTAAGAATCATCGATTTGCAGGAAAGAAAATGATCGTGAGTACAATTAAATGCATTTTATTTCACCTTAAACACTTGGAGAAGACAGTAGGCGAATTTTGAGCAATTCTGTTGAGTCTAAGGCATTTTTTTTTGATAGAGGTGTTTTAAATTCTCCTGACTGTCGCAGTTACTACATATTCCTTACTGGGGCGCTAGTACGAAATCTCAAAAAAGGAGTACAGCCCCTTACCAGAGGAAAATTGCCGTGCCCCTTCAAGAGTGAAGTTCAAGGCCTGCATAGAGTATCACTGTCAACATGGTGAATGGCACTAATTTCACCTATCACTCAGTATTGGTTTAAATACTAGTTCTACAACAGTTTTGAAATTGAAACTGAAACATGACATGGTGAACACTTCTTCAAAAAGAAAATAAATTATTAAAAATTAAAATGGAATTAGAACTAGAAGCAAAACAGTGTCCCCCAGCACGTCCGTAGCACGGCAGCAGTTTAAAAAATATTAAATAAAATTATTGGATATATCTACACTCTACAGAAACAAATGTAGGCCTACCTCGATTTAAAGCAAGAATGGTGTCACTGATCTTATGCATTTAGGCCTCTTGATCAATGTAACGTATATTTGTTGAATGAAGGCCTAATTAGTTAATTTGAACTGAACCGATGATGATGAAACTTGAAAGTGGAATTTTTGTGTGTCTTACAATACAAATTCCAGTACACTACCAACCTTTTTAGGCTAAGAAAAACACAGCTGAATGTTTTTACAATACTACAACTAGTACTAAAGTACTAAGCTAGTTTTATACAGGTCGTGTGAACCGAGGAATGCATACAAAAATGAAACAAAACCAAGGGTTAATCACAGAGAACTTTACCTGCCAAACTTAACAAATTTGTGATGTCTCAGTACTCTCACTCTCTCAGCTCAGGACTGCGAGTGTGAGCTCGAGTGTGAACCTACATTCAATTAGTTAGCTGGAATCCTTTTGTTTTGTATTTTGATGACACACTTTGATCAAATCCCTCAACTGTAAAGCCTTCCTGAGAGTGTACAATCGGAATAGCCAACAACCAGTGACTAATCCAGCTAACTATATCACTCAGTATTGACACTGCGGGCGTTCAATAAGGAGAACGCCCTATGGACGGATCCACCCGCGTTTGAAGTAGCGTGTTCAAGCGGTGTGTCATGTCAGTGACATGGCCGTGTGAACAAGGCCACACACTGCACGCACTGCAGACCAACCTCCTCGGTGGTTCACCACCGACTAAAACAACCACTTCAAATGCCTCAAAATACACCTTTCTACGAGTGTCACCTTAGCACACGCACATTTTCTACAGGACAACGTGGTGTAGAGTCGAATACTTAATTTAACAGCTTGTATTCCGTTGAAATCTACACTTACCTGCCTCTTTTCTTGAAACTCAGGCGAAACTACCGTGCGAGATTCAAAAATGGCCGTCCACACGTACGAAACGGGCGTAACAGTGACGTCACAGGTTGTGGAGCCGGTGTTTGATGAGCTGTCAATCAAAAAGCGAGCAATCGCGAGTACCCTAAAAGCAATTGCCTTACCCCCTCTTTGTGTATTCCAGTGAAGTTTCAATTTGTTATAATCATGGAACAAGAACGCTCAATTATCCCATTTTTTTTAAATGTCAAACATTGTCACGATACTTTTTGACATCTACGTATAGAGCAGGCTTTGTTTCTAAAGACCAAAATGCGTTGGGGGAAAAAACAATGATTTATTGTATTCAGTCAGTAATTTGCTGAAAAACAGGACGGGTAGGGGGCGGTATACCAATCCATTAAGCTGAACACATAAAAATGACTTAGTGTATTGATAATGATAAAGAATGCTTCTTGTCGGGGCCGTGTGTGTACGCCCTCCAGTTCTTTATAACCCTATGATGCAGACTGACTGGGTTTTTGTTTGGGGTGGGGTGGGGTTGGGGGTGGGGGACACCATAAAAACTAGTTGCATGACGGAACGTTTGGGCCAGTCAGTGCGCTTTTCGAACAAATCTGGTACATGATTATATTCAGTACTTTTCTTTTCCAAAAATGTATCTGCAAAAAACGAACTTCGAAAAAATATACTTGATAAAACGAACTTTTGAATATACTTCCCATGAAAAAGGCTTTTGAAAAAAGTATACTTCAAAAATAGTCCAGGCTCCGCTATGCCAAAATCGCTTTTAACAGATTTGACCCTACATCTGCTCCCCATAACTAATAGATTTGTTATGGTTTATTTCTAATTAATGTGACGGTGTAAATTTGTTTAGCCCGGCGAAATTGTTTTTTTTTTTTTTAGAATGTTTAATTAAATTTGGGGGTGAACAAAGAAAATTTACTTTTTAGTTTTTAATTTTACTCTACAAATGAATTAAAATAATGATATTTGTTTATTTTGGATTATACAATTATTCATCCACATAGCTGAAACGGTCTTGTGTTTTAGTTATTACACTTCTCGTTATACATGAAATAACAAATGGTGAAAGTCTTGGTTCAATTGGGCATCGGAGTCACTAGAAAATAGTAGAAAAACCTGATCACTGTTTTCGATTATTGTATTATTTTCGGACTCGCAAGACTATCAAAACTGAATTGTAGTTATACTCATTTTTGTTGTTGAAAACTTAAAGCATCTCAAGCAAAGCTATTTCATTGGAAGTTTTCCTATCACCATCACAATCTTTAAACTGTGCAGTAAAAGCCCCAGCTCAATGTTGGTAAACTGACTGTAAATGCTTCCATTCTTTGCACAATTAAAATAAAGATAATAATATGCAATAAAACCAACCTGTGAAAATGCCAGCTCATTTCGTTGGTTCATTTGATCAGCGAGAAACGGTAAAAATGCATTCAGCATTTTTGTCTGTATTCCAGTCAGGCAGAGTTTACGTCTCACTGAGACGAAAACTAATTCTGGATTTTTGTTCATTTTTAAAAACGATAACACTTCAGGCAGAATTAATTCAAGGAAAGTTTTCTACCGTCGCTATCTTTATACCATAGTATGGCCTATATACGTAAATCTATGAACATTGTTTTTCTTCTTACCAATGTTGAGCTGGGGCTTAATTCTGTAAATCTGTGAACATTTATATTTTTCAATTTTACCAATTATGCACACCCTTTAAAACGAGTACAAAGCTTAAAATATTAAATTGTTTTAAGTAACTATCAACTAACTCTTTAACGAAAACATGAACAAGTTTAGTTTTCTGACGTCGGGAACTGTACAGTATAGATACATGCGCTTTTGTTTTAGACAGGGTTCGTTCCTGGCGGCCAATCAGAAGAATTAGCAAGTAATAATCAGCGGCGTAGCGATGGGGTGGGGTGGGGGTGGGGTGGGGGTGACACTCCCAATATTTTTGCTCAGTCGCTATTTAGAGCCACAGTCGGCAAATTGAGCACCAAACTACTTAACCCGAGAAAGGGCTCGGACTGAACACAAATCCATTCGGGAAGCCTAGAGTTTTGCCGACTGGATTTGCCGACGGATTTTTTTTTAGTTCAATCTTTGTAGTGTGAGAAGCCGACACTGGATGAACACGGCCTATAGGCAAAGGCAAATGAAGATTGTTGACTCTTGTGAACTCTTTGAGGTGAACAGGTCACGGCTGGTGTCAGGTATTCCCCCGCAAAACGGTCCGACGGACAGGACAACCTAGGGAATTCTGTCCCCAACCCATCCCCCAACCCACCCAACGTACCCTGCTTAGGGAATTCTGCCCCAACCACATCACCACCCCCACCCCAACCCACCCACCCACCCCGCTTAGGGAATTCTGCCCCTACCCCATCCCCACCCTACCCCAACCCACCTCACCCCGCTTAAAGAACTCTGCCCCAACCCCATTCCCAACCCCATCCCCACCCCCACCCATCCCGCTTAGCAAATATAATGTGATCATTTCGTCTGCTCGCTTCGTATTTTGCCGGGAAAGAGTACCACGCCACTTTGACCACTTTTGCATTCGGAAAAACTGGACCGTACCATTCGTTTAGTGAGAAGGGGTTGTAAACTCTACAGTTTTTTACGTTTGAATCGACACATCCTTTGAACGATGACCTGATCATAATGCCATAGGACTAAAATGAATGTGAATACTTGGAAATGAAAAAGAAAAACTGGAAAAGGTTGAAGACTTTTTCTTCTTCTTTTGCAAGTAACAAATTTGCTTTCACGACACCCCCTTGAAGAAAAGTGAGGTGGTCTTTGTGGTAAAACAAAAGCAAGGCGGCGTTATGCAATATGTAGCAGCACTGCTGTCCACAACATGTTACAGTACATGTACATGTACTGTAAACTAAATGGAAGACATTGTGCCAAGTTGTAGGGCTAGTATTTTCGGTCTGATTTTTGTGAGCAACTTTTTTTTTACAGTCCTGACCCGACAGTGTCGCAGCAAACTGTGCAAGAAGTAGTAAGTGAATTGTTGGGCGATAACTCCTTCTAGTACTGGCCCTTCAACAGTCCGTATCCAACCTCATCGCTTCAGGAAGATGCAGCAAGTAGCTGAGAGGCAATTAAAGGATGGAGATGAGGTAGGAGACAATTCCAAACTTTTTTTAATGTTCAACTTACCATCCGCTTCTTGTGTATAATAGTCGAGTAGCCAGGCCCACTGCATGACCATGGTCTTTAACGTTAGCCTTGTTCAACAATGCCATTCAAATAATGATATACTAAAATGTATTTGAATAATAAACCATGCGGGTTGCTGTGGAAGATAGAGTGAAGTGACAGGGAGGTGGGGTGCTATGGTTTTCTTTGGGTGAGAATGAGGGCGAACTTTATGGCATTTCTAAAGTTATCCTGTCAAGCGAGGGCGTCCTTCCATTATTTACATTAGATTATTTTTAAAAGCACTCTGCGTGCGCTCAGACAACGTGAGCGCCACGGGTCCCACGTGCAAGTTGTGTATAGATAAATTGGCTGAAATGCCGTATCCGGCTGTCACTCGAAATCGTAGGAATTTAAGTAAACTTTGACCCTTACCTATCTCGAAGGGTTGAAGAATGTATCGATGGGGGTAGTACATTATGTATCAGTGAAGTTCTTCCCAATAATATGCTGCCAGCAGCAAATAATATTAGGTGGAAGTGGGTGGGGGGGGGGGGGAGGTTGGGGGGGGTGGCAAATGGTGCACAAATTTATACATAAGGGCCAAAAACTGTACTTTCTGTTTGCATTTTTATAGCGGTCTTGTTATTCTAATTATATTACTATTTTCTCATATAATCTCACGTGGAGGTAAAAAAACACTTTGTAAATTATTACGCTGGGTATATTTCAATAGATGGCGCGATGTCAAGTAAAGGAAACAAATTTCAGAAGTCTGGCACCTCGTTATTGTATAAAGTTATTATTCCTAGTTACATAAAGGAAACCAGAGTCAATTAAATACAAAAACGTGGCGGTTAAATTTAATTTATTTCTAGCAATTAAAAATCTGTACCTGATTATATTTTCACATTATTTTGGCCTTTAACACTTGAAAATTCTGTTATTTTTCTCTAACTACAGTTTAAAGTTGCAAGGTCCGATTTTCGCAGAAAGAAATGTTTTTAGAATTTGTTTTCTCTAAATAAATTTTGACAGTTGGTATTTTTTCAAAACGAAAAACATTCAAAAACTTTCGAATAATTATGCCGCAAACAATGCACAAAATACATGTAACATGCAAAATTGTTTGTAAATGGCTGGTGGACATGAGATAATGTTGGGATCCTGGCAATAGTTCATTTTTTAGTTTTGAATTAACTACCAATTATCATTGGAAGAACCTTAGTGCAATACCCTTAAATGAAAGCTTCTAACTTTCTCGGAATCTACAGAAATAGCTCTTTAAAATTGAAACTAGAAATTTTGGTCAAATCGGCCAAAAATCGGACCTAGCATCTTTAAGGCTATGACAAATTAAAAGGCAAATTGTTTTTATCAATGCAACATCTCAACAAGTTTATGCCCCAACTGAAAATTTCTTAACAAATGAAACCTACCATAGTTGTCTATGTTAATAATGTCCTCTGTTTCTGTACAATGAGAATACAAAATATAAAGAATGCAATGGTGAGTGGATTACGTGTATACACTAATGGTGTTATGATAGAGCTGCAGTCGATTTCACAAAGTGCCAAGATCAATCTTAAGATGAGTAAATGTATGAATCAATCTTAAATGCTAAGGAAAGTGTGATGTCACAATACAAATCACTATGTATCTGAAAGTTTGGATGACTCCTAAAGTAAGAAGAGTTTGGTGAAATCGACTGCAGGGCTCGATTTCACAAAGGGCTTAGATTGATCTTAAGTATGAATCAATCTTAAATGCTAAGGAAAGTGTGATGTCACAATACAAATCACTATGGTAATACTGACAACTCATCTCAAGATGAATCTTAGTGCTTTGTGAAATCTAGCCCTGCAGTCGATTTCACCAAACCCTTCCTAACTTAGGAATCATCCAAACTTTAAGATGCATAGTGATTTAGATTTTGACGTCACACTTTCCTCAGCATTTAAGATTGATTCATACATTTGCTCATCTTAAGATTGACCTAAGCCCTTCGTGAAATCGACTGCAGGGCTGGATTTCACAAAACACTAAGATTCATCTTAAGATGAGTTGCTCATATTGTCATAGTGATTTGTATTGTGACATCACACTTTGCTTAGCAATTAAGATTGATACACAGTTAAGATCAATCTTAGCTCTTTCTGGATATCGGCAACTGGCTTCAGATCTCACTGCTCATCAACAGTCTGAAACTGTCTTAACCATGCAAAAAACCTATCTCAATTTTTATAGTGTCCTCACATCATGCACACAAAAGGCTCGGTGTACAAATGTATCACAGCCACACTGGGTTTCTGGGTACATGTGGGATAGTTTCAGTGCGATACAGCATTCAAATATGCAGTGTGTGGAGCCTATTTTTTGAGCCCTTTTTTTTTGCACGTAGACAATGTTCCAATGTTTCGAGACAGTTATACGTCTCTGGCGTCTGATACTCCATCTGGGACAATGAACGTCATACCATCCATGTCTTTCCTGAGGATAACTTGGCATCCAAGCCGAGACCTATCAGACAAAAAAAAACCGTACTTTTAATTATTTAGGAAACGAAATTAGGACTTTGAATAATTACTCAAAAGGCATTAAAGGGGCTGTGTCATCATGATTATAGCAGTAAATGGAATAACCCAGTTACTACGCGCGCGTGTGCACCAGCGGTCACATCACAGTTTGACAAAGACGGCACCCTTTGTGATTTGACCGATTATATTGAATGGTAGGAGGGTTGACTGTGTTCAGTGTAGATGCAATCACAACATGGTATCATATTGCAGGCTTGTATAGTTTGTCTCTCATTCAAAACTGTGTGGATGATGTTGAATGATAAGATAATTGAAGAGTAAACCCCTGCTGCATAATGTGCTGCAGGAAAAATGAAAAACAAAACAAAACAAACAAACATGTACAGAGAGAAGAACAATCAGTATGCCATACGTGTCTGTTTGTCCGTATGCTAAATCAAGCATATCCAGTTCTTCATCAGAGGGCTTGGGTAAACTCTTGAATAGTTCCTCTGAGAAAATCAGGTGACAAGTGGAGCAGGAAAGAGTGCCTTCACAAGCACCTGCAATACCGACAACAGTTCACAATGGTTAAATCTTTCAATAACAACTAATTTATACATTTTATTATTATTATTATTATATATTTCTGGCAATGAAACCATAGATGCCTCATACATGTAAGTGAACTTAATCATTGTAGCTCTCAAGCCTGAGGAAACCTGTAAACAAGGGTGCTTGCTATGTGAACCAGAAACACCGCGGTAAATCTCCTACTCTTCAACGATAAGTGGTCTGGGTTCTTTTACAAGCACTACCAATATACTGGGACCTACGGCTTAATGTCCCATCCGAAGGATGGAGCAGTTTATGGTAAAGTATCTTGGTCAAGGACACAAGTGCTGCGACCGGGATTCGAACCCACACTCTGCTGCCGACAACACCAGAACTTGAGTCCGGTGATCGAGACCAATCGACGACACTAATAACTGCACTTATAATAGACCGATTGCGCGACAATGTTGACATGTGGTCACGTGACCCCCTATTGGGTATAACGCCGTACAACTGATGGCAAAATACGTGTAAAGAGATAGGCCGTGACACAGCGTGAGTTTGAAAACAGTCGATTTTACTTTTGTTAAGTGATAAATTAGTTAATCAGCCCCTTTATTTAAAGTAGTATATTGTGGCATTAATTTAAATCACATCTCTGTTTCATAATTTAACAGAATTCTACTAAAAAGAGGTTTTTTTAGCCATGCACTACCGGCGTCGGACGACTATTATGTAGCCACCCGTCTGTTATTTTGTTTGTAATGTAGGCCTAAATCACTGTAAAAAAAAAAGGATAAACAACGTTGGAAAAGTGAGCATTAATACCTAGCCTTGCAGAATTTCAAATAGGCAAAGGAATCACACAGTTTTGGAAAGCAATTTCTATGGAGGATTTCAGCTTCAAAACTTTGAATTTTTTGAGTTGAAAAGTGTGTGGTGATCGTGGTCGTCTGGCCTAACGTTTCGTCGTGCGCTGTACACATCATGCACATTTATACGGTACTTTTACAATTTTCAAGACTTGCTGGAACTGTCCTTACTGGCTTTATTCAGCCACTTGAAGGTCTCTGGTACAAACTCTGGAATATCTTTCACAGATTTCGAGCAAGAAAAGCCTCGATCGAATAAACTAAATGCATTAATCATTGTGTACCGTACCACCCTTTCCTATGGAGGATGTCGTGTGTGTTTACATTTTATACCCAAAAGTGGTCACATGACGCGGGTCGCTCAATCGGTCTATTGTACTAGCTGCATCAGGGATAAAAAACATGATTTTTGTTGTACCCTTACACCGATGTGTCATAAACATTACTCTTAGTGGTTTCTGAGTATTAAGGAAAAAAATACTGCTCGGGTCGGATTCAAACCCACCACCCCTGCAATCTAGCGCAGATTCCTTGACCACTAGACCACCGAGTCTGCCTGGTGTCAAGAGGCCAGTTCAACTCCTGTAACTGGCAGTGTGTACCGCAAACAATCTATGCAAAAACTGCTGGATTGTCTAGTGGGTAAGACAGTTGCTGAATGGGGGGGGGGGGGGTGAGGGTGGGGGTTAAATCTCCACCCAAGTCCTTCCACAGTCCAGAACCTTTTTCAGGGGGGATATTCATGGCTGACCAGTGCGGACCAGTGTAGACAATGACAATTGCTATCAATGGGAAACACAGGCATTCACTTGCCGAAATGGCGCCCATGCGTATTTCACTTTCCAATAGTAGATAAAGGCCCAGTTCCCCATCTTGCGCCTACGGCGCTCAATAAATCTTTGGACCTTACCATAGCCATCAATGTCCAAGTCGTTATCGATGACGACATCCAGTAGGTTTTGGCCAGTGCTTGTCTTGACCGTCAACTTCTCTCCATCTCTATTGATGAAGTGAATGGTCACTCTAGGAAAAAAAAAAAAAAAACTTCAGTGACAGGATTACTAAAGAATGAAATTTAAGAAAGTAATTTCTGGTCAGTAGTACACTCAAGGGGCGGGGCTTGAGGCTCACAACCCCTCTCCAGGCCTGGCACATTTCTATCCTTCATTTACTCAAGGTCGGGAAAAAAATTTCCACATCAGACTGCCACTTTTCTAAGGGATTTTTTAGATTTTTTAAAGGATGTTGGGCTTTATTTCCCGTTTTTTTATACTCCTCTCCAGGAATTGGTAGCCAAAAAAGCTAATTATTGACCTTTATAAAAGAAAATTCAAGTGGACATTCCATCGCACGGCTGGAACTCTTGCACATTCATGCCCAAAGGAACTAAAATGGAGTTTAGCGAGCAGCATTCTCAAGACCAACGTAGAAGCGAAAATGGCTTATTTTTTCATGATTGCGACAATAGTAATCATTCAAAGTGCCTGTTCCTCTCTGTATACATTCTGTCATCCTTTCTGGACAGGTAAGGATATACTTTGACCTAAATTAAGAGAGATAAAGTGGCAGCCGGGTACAGCATTTTTGCCGAAGATCAATAAGAGAGAAGACAAAACGGGAAGGGAAAAGCGTACTATAAGGAGCTAACAATGTTTTAATATAGTTGTGAAAATTCGTATACCTTGGTCCTCTTGACGATCGTACCAAGACTAGAGCTACATACATTTGATTATCGTAATCCTCCATGGTCATGGACCAGACAGGAAGGTTATGAGTAAGACTACGATTAAGTTTTGAACACAGTTAATCGTTTGTTTTATTATTAAAAAAATATCCATGCGGAAAGGCAAGTAATTATTAATCCATACAACAGGATTAATATAGTAATCAAACATAGACCCAGTAACTGGGGCGCTGTACTTCTTTTTGAGATTTTGACATTATCGGTCAAACTTGGGGCACTGTACTCCTTTTTTGAGATTTTGATATTAATGGTCGTACTAGCTAGTACGACCAATAATTGAATAATGTCAAAATGTCAAAATCTCAAAAAAGGAGTATGGTGCCCCAGTTACAATATAACAACAATAAATTTGTTGCAAATAGATTAAAAAAAACCAAATTTGTTGATGTGGTGCTAAATCTAGTTTCAACCAACTGAAATCGAATCCGAGATAGATGCAAGAATGACTACTTACAACTCCCTCTTTTTAGAAACTGGAACACCAAGTGACAGTGACCTACATGGTCCAATGTGATCGATTTTCTGTTTGCCTACGATGCCGAAAAGGCCTGGTAAACTGTAGGAATTCGAACTGCTGTAGCATCTTGGACTAGTCTTTGAAGTTGGGGATAAACAATGCCCATTCACACTGCTGCAAGAGCTGTATTCTAACCGTAAAAACATCTCCGATGAACATGGGGTAACTGACGGGAATGCGAACCGTCCAAACGTTCTGTAACTGTTGTTTAACAGTTGGTGTCTCGAGGTAGACGACGGTAAGGAGCGTAGAGCCGCTGGGAAAGTTTTCAGTAAGACAGAGGCCATTTCTTCTGAACAAACGACGACGAAATGGTGCTCTGGTTCTGGTTCTGGTGGTTACTGTACAAACACCTCCCAGGTGCTGTTTTGTGTTTGTGAATTAAAAAGTAGAACTTTGGGGATGTGAGCTAGATTTTCCACGACTGCTGTGTGTCCAATCCAATCATGCAGCCAACCTAAAAAATGGACTACCACTTAACACTGAGCCTCAGTAGATGTTATTGTTATATAATCATTAATCATTCGTTTGGAAAGCCGTGCATATACAGTCTTCCGCAAAGATAAACAACATTAATAATAATCCGACATCGTACTACTTAGTACTATACTACTAGACAACCATGATGACAAGTCAAGCGTAACATAAACCATGCAAACCGATCTGGCAGACCACCGAAGCGCACACCGCTATCATGTCACTACTTCCGGTTGAGGTCAACATCCAGCCAGGAAACCGTGCTGCCACCATCGACGAGAACGTGCCAATCAATGTTTCTGACGGGCTTGTTGTCATGGCGTCATTATTTACAGCGCATGTCAACTCCTTCTGTATCCCTACGCAATATTTTAACAAAAAACAAGCCACAGAATCACCAATTAAAAAGCTTTTACGAACGGTAACCTAAAACCAGTACATTAATAGTATGTGTTTAAAACTATTTTACCAATTTAAAGACAATTTCATCCTTGTAATCTTTTGAAACCATGAAAGATAAAAAGCGGAGTAATATTGACCTTCTTATTATGTTAATCTGAAAGGTGTGAAAAGTCCTTACGGCACATAATCATTTTTAGTACATTGTCGGTCGAACGAGTACAAGATTCACACACGGCAGTTCACGACGAATAAACACAAAACCTGTAAATAACTCGATAAGAAGTTGACATTTAATCTGTTTCCGAAAACTTGATAGCTTTATATTTTCAGCAGTAATTTAAACAGTCTTAGCCAAAATGGCAACCGTTTTACCTCAAAAGAGCGGAACTTACACTTTTGCCAGTCAGCCGAGAGCCGTTCCACAGCGCAAGAAATACAGGGATCCGTTACAAGTGCAGCAACAACAGTGAGTTGAATTTATGTTTGGACAAAACTAGCCTACTTAATAAATAATTTCGTTTATAAATTGGATTTATTTATGATCATGATTTTTAGATGAACTTAAGCCTATGTACATTTAGTTAACCTATTGTTAATGTGGATGTCAAGACCAAATTTGACAGTGTTACTGTTAGTGTTAGTTTGTCAAAAATGTTCTAACCGTCTGTCGGACTGTGTCTTGAACATGACTGGGTGACTTTTGTGTATATTTTTATGAGGGCCTACTAAAATTTAGTATTATAAATTAGCAATTTTTTTTTATATCCTGGTCTGATTTACTGGACCCAACTAACAGTAAACACCACTTTTTAAACATCTGGAATTGGGGTCCGGAATTGGATATTTATCACCGCCATGCGTACACATGCGAGCAAGATCGAGCTAGGCCTAGCAACCAGGTCAAAATGTTAAAAGAGCATTGTTGGGTCCAGTAACCTGGACAATGACAAAATAAATTGACAAATAACAGCAAATTCGTTGAGGTATTGTTCATGTTGTTACTGTGTATGTAATGTAGTCATGGTCAGATGGTAGCATTACTGTATACTAGCTAACCATGCTAACCGTTAGACGCTAGCTACGCACTACCCAGTAGAACGTTAGGTTGGCTCTTGACATGTTTTCTTTAGTTGAAATTAATAAAAGACTTTTTAGAGTTGAATAAAATTCTACAAATTACTCAATACTGTATACAATCCTATTCATTCTCTGTTTTAATTTTTTTTTTTTTTGCATGGAGCGTTAAAAACGATAAAAAGTAAAGTATCATAACATTCACAATAAATGAGCATTTCCCATGTTCATGTTCCCCTCTCCCCAATTTCCACACTTTGTTTGTATGAATTAAAACAAGATTGTATGTATTTCTCTGTTATTTTCTTTTTCAGATCTCAAGCAGTTCCCTATGGCAATATCATGTATGACAGGCGCATTGTGCGCGGCAACACATACGCACAACACACACTCCCAGCAGTAAGTAACGGTTAAATCCATAGAAAAACTTAAATCTTTTAATGACAATTCTGTGCATTAAGCAAGCTGACACAAAATGTACTCAGGTTACTTTCATTTCCATACATAGGGAATGTCAACCACTACATAGCAGCAATCAAACAAGCACTTTCATGGTAGTATGTACCATCTTGTTTAAATTGCAGATTTGTTTATTTTTAACACTCGTTGCTGCCTGCGACTCGGCACTAGAAACTTCATTCACCCGTGGAAGGTGCGTGGATATTCGAGCGTTGTTTTACAGATGGGTTACCACTAAACAAATTTGTCGTTTGAACAAGATGGCACATATTACCGTGAAGGTGCTTATTAACAGCAGACACACTTTACCAGTCTTTAAGGCTACTGCAGGCATGTGCATATTTTCACGACTCCGACCCACTTCATTTTTATTAAATACATTTCCTTTGGATTCTCTTCTCCTTACAGACAGCTCAGCCAGATCCGATTGAAATTCAAAGGCAGCAAGAGGTCAGAAGACGAAAGATTGCAGCCAAACGAGCCAAAGACCAGCTCCGCCCCAGGTCTCCAGACCCAGTGGAGGGTCGGAAACACATTGATGTTCAGACCGAGCTTTACTTGGAGGAGCTCAGCGACAGGGTTGAGGAGGCAGATATCGAATGTCAGACCGATGCCTTCTTGGACAGACCACCAACCCCACTCTTTGTGCCAGCTAAGACAGGAATGGATGTTGCTACACAGATTTATGAAGGAGATGTAAGTATATGCAAAGATTCCTTACAAGTACAGTTGGAATAGACCGATCCAATAAGCCTTAGCAACTGCCTAGCAACATGGTTTTCATGAACAGTATGAATTTAGTTTCATGGCCTTTTGAGCAGTTTCCTGAGTCCAAAGAACAATGCAGACAGGAACACCATTAAACTACTTTTGCACGACTGTACAGGGACCACTGCTGTGTGATTTGCACCACCAGAAATACAAATAAAATTAAAACAAAACAAAAGTTAGTACAGTTGTGTGTCAGAACAATGACGTCGGTTGTTTACTTTTCTAATGGGATTTTAACATGTCAGACTTTTGTTGGACTTTCAGTGGTGTTGTCAAGGCTGTGATTTGTCAATACGTTAGTAGGCGGGGCTTAATGGATCGGTCTATTAAGGGATACAAAATAACTGTAGAATTATTACGGACAAATTCCAAACAGTTTATATGTGAAGCCGATCTCATGTCGTCTGTATTAAAGAAGTTTCCAAGTATACATTTAGTTGGAGAGTATGATTTTGTACAACTTTTACAATAAAACATATTCCCCAGGCCTTGATTTTAAGAGAAATTGTACAAGGGCATGCTGGCCAAGTTGGTAGTGACAGTGCAATTTTTCTGAAGGGCATGCTGGCCAACTCGACAGGGCATGAGGCCAATGGCCTCGGTGGCCTCGGTTAAGATCAAGGCCTGATTCCCTGTAACTGCATCGCTCAAATTTAAGTAAAATTGTATAACTAAACTGTGTTGTTGTCATGATGACCAGCATAACCAGCAAGCTCATGTTAAGACAATCGGAGAATACTGATCAAAACAATTAAGTTGTGTCACCTTTGGTTCTTCCCAGAGCATTGAAATCTCTTTAAAGATATTGAATGGAGCTCCCCAGACATCTCCGTTATGTTGCTTAAGTAGCAAAAGTTAAGTTATCTTTGCATTTTTTTCCTGCAGCTGTTTGACTTTGACATTGAAGTGAAGCCAATCTTAGAGGTACTAGTCGGCAAGACAGTAGAGCAAGCTCTTCTTGAGGTTATGGAAGAAGAAGAGCTAGCCAATCTCAATGCTCAACAGAGAGCGTTTGAAGAGCTCAGGAATGCTGAGTTGGTTGAGACCCAGAGGCTGGAGGAACAAGAGAGGCGTCACAGGGAGGAAAAGGTAACCATTGGCGTTCTCAGAAAAGAAATTCACGTTTCTCCAAAGAGAAAATGAATACAGCATGATTGAAGTACCCGCTGCTAATAGGATTCGAACTGCCTCTAACTACCAGGCAATCTTGGTAGTTTAGTTGGTAAGACATCTGCTCTAGAATGGCGGGGGTATTGGGTTCGAATCCCACCCAAGGAATATGCCTGCATATTTTTTTTTTTTCACAGGGCTCGGGAAAGTACAGAGTTTACTGTGCTTAACACACCGCGGTGTATGGGTAAAAAATCACATTATATTCTCCAAAGTTGCCTGTAAAAGTTTTTTTTAGCTTTTGTGTTGTGCAATGTAAATCACACTGTTTAAATTTGTAATGGCAAATTGATTGGGCTGTAACTGTTAACAGTAAAAGTCATCTTGTACTTCGATCATGCTGTAGTAATTTTTCACCATCAATTTTCAAAAGTTTAAAATCTGGAATGCATACTGGAAGGAATGGATCTTAACGTAAATTTAAAATGTGATTAATTTCCATGAAAAAAAATCTAATTTTGCCGTTATTATCCATGGAAATAGGAGAGACGAATGAAACAACAGCGCGAGGTCCTTAAGAAAGAGAAAGAGACGACCGAGAAGATTGGTGCCCGAGCCTTTGCCCAGAGCTACCTTGCTGATCTTATCCCATCAGTGTTTGGCACACTGAGTGATAATGGGTACTTCTATGATCCAGTAGAGAGGGATGTCGAAACAGGTTTCCTACCCTGGATTATGGAAGAGGTAGAGAAGGTTATTGGAAAGTCGGTGCTCGGAAGGACTATGCTAGATGGTAAGTTAAAACAGCTGAAATGTTAACCTAAGCATCTCAAATCCTATTTAATTCTTTTCGTACTTGAGTTTGATGGATTTGATACTTTGCCCCCAAGCCACCCACTCTTATGCTGGGGCCGGGCAATCCAGCAGGCCTGGGCCCAATTTAATAGAGCTGCTTAAGCAGAAAATATTGCTTACAAATTTCTGCTCAGCAAAAAATGAGCAGGATACCAGTCACTAATTGTACATGTGACATGGTAGTTTGGCCGGTAACCTTATTCTGGTAAGCATAATTTTGTTGTGCTTAGCTACTTTTTGTGCTTAAGCAGCTCTATGAGATTGGCCCCTGGCAATTGCCTCCGTTGCCCCTGGTCATTGCCTCGGTGCGCTTGAGATGTTCCAATAGAAATTTACAATTTCCTCCTAGAGGTGCCCTTTATCAAGAAGAAAATGCCTTGGTGCCCTCACCCTTTCAAGAACGAAGCAATCAGGCCTGATCCAGTCATGTCAGGGTTCAAACATTTGGGTCTTAAGGTAACAGAGTGAAGTATTTTTATACAGTGCTTTGCCAAACACCAAAGGAGTGAGGGTTTAATGTTATGCTTTTATGAGAAGAAAATTGTTAATTTTTGAACAACTTATTTATCTCATTTAAAAGGTTTTTAACTGTGTTCCTTTTTACTGTTGTAAAAGACTTGCATTTGAGAGTTTGCCCAATTCAAAATAAAAAAGGAGTGGGGGACAGGAGAAAACTCTGGAAGTGGAACAAAAGTTTTGAAGTAAGAAAAAAAGCATGTCTGACAATGGTGCTCACTTTATATTCTGGTGTTCAGGATTTGAGCTTGAAATTTTGGTAAATGTTTGTGAACTTTGACAGTACTAATGATTGGTCCTTGGTTACATTCTACAGCAATTATCCGCGATGTCGTCAAAGCCCGCGCAGCCGAGTATTTTAAATTGGAAGAATCCCAGCGTGATGCCGAGAGGATTGCTGCCGCTGCACAAGCATTACTTAATGAACAGCTTCAAGAGGAGGGTGCTGCAGCACCAGCAGAGGGCGCTGTACCCTCTGAAGGGGGACCAGAGGTAGGTTGATAAATCCATCCATTTCAGTCAGTGTTGCATTGGAAGGACTGTGAATGCAATATGAAAAGGTTGTTGTTGTACCACCGTGCAAACTTTGTTTAAACTACAATCTAAAACTACACATTACCACCAGCATCAGCTGTAGTCTTGCAATACTGTTTGAAACGTTGAGACTCCCCACATTTATCAAAACCCTGTTTTTCTTCAAATCGCATCTTCCAATCAGAGGTTAATTTCACAGGGTTGTCAATCAAAAATAGTTATTTCTTAGTCCCTACACCATGCAAAGCTTCAAATCATCCTGTTTTTAACTGCCTTTATATGCTGATTTCTCTTGAGTTGCAAAAACCTCCTCAACAGCCATGTCTTAAGTTCTAACACACCTAACTATCCCTAACCCTGCAAAATCCAACTGCTTTATACATGTAATGTACATAAGATCAGGCACACCACCATTATTAGAGTCTGACTAGGGGTTGAGTTAACATTATGGTGTTGAAGGATCCTATCAAATCACTCATGAGAGTTGGCTGTAAATCAGTACTAAAATGTGCAAGAATTAACATTAGAATTACACCTAAGTGGTTGAATGAGATCACTTTCTAGTTTTGAATGTTCAACTCAACTGCGATCAGGATACTCTCCTGCCCAACTGGCTCTCGCCACAAAGTTCCACAGGAGACTGTGGAGACCAAGTCCCGATAATACCAGCTGTACAAACAGAAGAAACCCATGCACCCAATGCTAGCCTGGAAGGTATGGTACTTTGTGGCATACTGTGATGCCAGTGTATAGGAGGGTTTTAAACCGGCATGCAAATCAAAATAGTGAGATGATAATCAGTTTCTCTGTGTTCCTTTTTTTACAGGCTGCACAGGAAGATGTTGGTGATGGAGAAGAGAGTCGACCTGAGACAGCCCCAGCAGACGGAGTCACGGCTGATGAAGATGCTGAAGAAGATGGTGACGAATAAAAATCATCACCATTGTATACATGCCTCGTTCAGCACTAAGGACCGGCGAACAATAAGACACATTAATGTTACCATCCATCTAGCAGAGTTGCTTGCTCTAAACACATTGCGTCATTCCTTTGCTAAGCAGAAACAAGCTGGGAACCAGTCTCTCAACAATAAACAGTATGTTTTTAGCTGGTAACTGTATTCTGCTTAGCAGAACAATTCTAGGCGAAGCAAATTTCGAGCTGGAGGTACTATTCTTATGTAAGATGCTGATGTGTATTGTGGTAATGTTAATATGCCTTAGAGATTCCACGCCACTTCACTTTTCTTAAATTTTCATCTCTCAACTTTGCATTTGGTGATAGCTTTGTAGCTGCCTTCAAAATTTGTTCTTGTATGACCAGTTCAAATTTCACATCAGCATTGGATATTAATGGATATGGTGTACTGTCACCTGTGCACACAAGCACCTCTTGTAAGGAATATTGGAGTCTAGCCCGTGCATTCCATTCTATTGATATATTTGTCTTAATTCTCCGCAAGTTTTCCGATTTTAATAGATGTGAGGAATTTATCATTGATTCATGAAAAAAAAAGAAAATTATACAAGCTCTTCCTGTTGAAATATATTTATTTTGGTAAAAATGTATACATCATTTACTTCCAAATAATTTGAATTGATTTACCACGGGGCCACACCCAAGTTATAGTCAAACCCAAATGCTCTAGCAGCTTCCAGAATTCCAGTTCTCTCTGTTTACTTGAAAGGAAATTATGTAAATTATTTCTAAATATGTATATTATTTCTAGAATGCATCAGTTGAGTATTCCGTCCACTCGTGAAGATATTGGTTTATGACAAACTTATGTATAAAATAACAGCAATTTATTCAGTATTTAATTTTAGATGGTACAACCTTAGTGACAATCTTATTAAAATGTGTTAAAAACAGGTTGAGGGTTCGAATCCCACCCTCCAAAAAACACCAAGTGTCATCTGTGAAGTGCGAACTCCTTTACGCTCATTTGCCTTAGACAATATGAAGGTGGTACGAAGAGGAAAACACCAGAAGTGTTTGCATCTGAAATGTTTTCATTCAAAATGTTTGGTCTTTGGAAATCTATTGAATATGCCAAAATAAAAAAAAACTTCTTTTGAAAATGTTGGCCTATCTCATCAACACATAAAACATCTAAACAAGCATGTTCAAAATGTACATCGTTTTGCAAGATTTGTGACGCAATGAGATGAAATTTCCTCAGTTTGATCGAGGGCATGTTTCTTGAAACAAACTTCGGATGGACCAAGGTTTATTGCACACTTGAATGTACTGTGTTATTGTACACTTTGTGTGTATTCAAGGCTAAGTTGGATTTATCCATATGTTGTGTTTTTTAACTTGTTCTGTTTTTATCTGTTTTGAACCGATTTTTATTGGATTTTTAATTGACGTGCAGTTTTTTATACAGCATAGTCAATGTCGGTATCAATTTGTCACCAGTCCAGCTCAGTTATGAAGCCGTTTCATGAAGCTGAAAATAAGAGGCTACTGACAGAGCTGGCTGGAGACAACAGATCAGACATGCCATGTTTACCTAAGAGAACAAGTGCACAACAGATGACGACGACAACAATTTTCCCGTTTTTTTTTTTCAAGTGAACATCAACCTGCATTTGTGCATGTAACTGGGTTTGTTGTACTTGTCAAAAACCACTGATGTACCAGCTGTTTACATTATACATGAATTTTTCCAAATGACCTGTTTTAGTTAATTAAAAAAGTTGTACATAACACATCAAAGGTGTATTCCATCTATGACACATACCAGAATGTATGTATTGTGAATGTAAATAAATAAAGAATTCATTTGTTTTGAGAAACAATTACATGTTATGGTTGTTTTTTTTAATAATTTCTCAGTTGGGAAAACAATTTTGTATGATTACTAAAGAAACTGGAGTGATTTCAGTTTAACAAAAATAATTGTCTTTACACACTCTAATTATGTAAGAACCCTTTACAATTTTGTTGTTGTTGTTGAAGATTTTGATTATATGCACCATTACGAACTCCTCTACATGACTGAGGTATACAATGACCACATGCAAAATGACAGCCACAATCTAATGGGTCTACCTAGACCCAGTAACTGGGGCGCTGTACTCCTTTTTTGAGCTTTTTGACATTATCTGTCGAACTAGCGCCCCAGTCCGTGGTATATGTGGAAAGTGCTCCGATTCGGAGTCCGAAGCGGTTTTTTTCTGAATCGGTTACAAAATTGTCAAAATTGCAACAAGGACTCGACAGAATTGCTTGAAAATCGCCTACTGGCTTCTCCAAGTATCTACGGTGAAATAAAATGCAGTTAATTGTACTCACGATCATTTGTGGTCCTCCAAATCGATGATTTTTAGCCCACTATCACGCATATATCAAATTTGCCGTTAGAATCGCCATTTTGAATGTGATACTCAACGACCGTTTCCTTATGTCTAAAACGCTGCGAGGATTGCGTGTTCGCTGAGGCCCTGACTTTCATATTGTTTTCCGCGCAGTCAACGCAGGATACCAGGCTGTGTGTAGCGCCAATGTTCACTGATGCCCTGACATTCATATTGATTTGCGCAGTCAATGCAGGATACCAGCTGTGTAGCCTGGTGTCCTGCGTTGACTGCGCAAATCAATATGCATGTCAGGGCATCAGCGAACATTGGCGCTACACACAGCCTGGTATCCTGCGTTGACTGCGCGGAAAACAATATGAAAGTTAGGGCCTCAGCGAACACGCAATCCTTCCTTGCATCGTTTATACACATAAGGAAACGGTCGTTGAGTATCACGTTCAAAATGGCGATTCTAACGGCAAATTTGATATATGCGTGATAGTGGGCTAAAAATCATCGATTTGGAGGACCAAAAATGATCGTGAGTACAATTAACTGCATTTTATTTCACCGTAGATACTTGGAGAAGCCAGTAGGCGATTTTCAAGCAATTCTGTCGAGTCCTTGTTGCAATTTTGACAATTTTGTAACTGATTCAGAAAAAAACCGCTTCGGACTCCGAATCGGAGCACTTTCCATATATACCACGGACTGGGGCGCTAGTACGACAGATAATGTCAAAAAGCTCAAAAAAGGAGTACAGCGCCCCAGTTACTGGGTCTAGGGTCTACCATGAAGCATTGGATGTATATTTATACCAGTACATAACCGTGGTTTTTATATTATGTAGTCCAGATTTGACCCTACACAATTTGTCTTATTGAGTTTTTGTATGGTTCATCAATTGTTTTCCAATTAAGAATGGTGACGGTGTAATTTTGTTTACGTGTTACTTGTTAACAAACAAGTGAAAATCCACCGCAACAGATCGGGAAATGAATGAGTCTGGTACCCCTTTCAAAAAGTTTGTTAATTCAAGGTACTATCTTGGGTACCAGTCTCTATCCATGAGCGGATAAATGTCCAACCTCGTGCTCATAATCAGCGTGCAGTCGCCCTTTAGCCAAGTCCTACGAACAAAAAAAAAAAATAGATAACGGGGTTCAAACGCACATACGAGAAGGAGGTTTATTTTTAAAATGGCGGTACAACAGAAGTAGAAGCAGACGAATTGTGAGCAGACGATCAAGGAATTTGTGATGTTTTAGACGGTTTTCAAGAGTAAGTTGAACCTGTAATAAACAAAATGAACATCAACTGGTTAGAGTTAAACAAGTTTTCAAGAAAATGTATTTGGTATGAAAATTATGTGGAGAAACGTTACATGATGAATCAAAATTGATTACGAGCGGTCTGATCACGGGACACGGGGCCGGGTATCTGAATTTCTGGTCGGGGTTTCCGTAGCGACAATCGGTATGGTTTGTGCATTTCAACGCGGTGCGAGCAGAATTCGTATTGTATCGATACTTTTGAATCGGCATCTTCGTGATATGTCAAACTAGCTCAAGTGAGGAGAAGAATTGTCTGAAGACTAACGCTGTGCAACAAACTTGGTGAGAATTTGTTTTAAATATTTCCACGCTTGTAATCTAGTATAATTGCAGTTTTCATTTTAATTTTAAAGTAAATATAAATCTTCATTCGGTGCTTTATGTGTTTAGCCCTATCATTATAATTTATAATTAGGCCTACTTGCATTATTGTATAATGATTGGGCCATTGCTAGCAAGAAATATGAGACTGAGAGTGGGAGTTCTTTTCCCACTGTAAAATAAAATAAAAAAACTAGATTTAGGAAGTTGCAAGTCAGCCTTTTCATTAGACCCAGTAACTGGAGCGCTGAACTGAACACCTTTTTTGAGATTTTGACATCATCGGTCGTACTAGCTAGTATGACCGATAATGCCAAAATCTAAAAAAGTGGTGATTTTGACATTATCAGTTGTACTAGCTAGTATGACCAATAATGTCAAAATCTCCAAAAAGGAGTTCAGCGCCCAAGTTACTGGGTCTACCTTTCAATAATTTTAATTTTATACAGTATAGTTTTGATGAAATTATCAACCTAGGTTCCAATGTTACATTATTGCAGTTATTGTTTTTGATTTGCTTTGATGAACTCAATCAATTCAGTTATTATTTTATTACATTGTTAATTGTTATCTAGTCCGTGTGGGGTGGGGCAGCTCTGCTGTATTTTTTTCGACTTCAGTTTTTGCTGCGCTAAAAATCAATGTATAGCCCTTACTACTGCAAGGTTCCTGTTTTGAACGTTATTCTGCACCAATGGGTTAACCACCCATAGGGGAACCTCTGCCCAATTTTTCTAAAAGTTTTTTTTTTTCTTCTGTTTTTGTATTTTTGATTTGCTTGCATCATTGCTCAATCATTTAAAAATTATTATTTTATTACATAATATTATTTGTTATCAGCTGGTCGTGTGGGATGGGGGAGCCCTGCTGTACATTTTAAGGGCATTCAGGTTGGCTCCGTGGTTTCTTTCCCTGCCTTTCACCTCTGTGGACCTCGGTTCGAATCCCGGACTGGAGCCTTGCATGTGGATTGGGTTTTCAGTCCCTACCTGATTGCGTGGGTTTTCCCTATTTGGGGATTTCCTCCCACATCTAAATCTGAGATTTCTTCAACATCTTCTCTGCACTGGTATCTTCAGGCCTACGGGTCACAGTGCAAGTCACTTTTTGAGGGTCCCTTGGTTTCATTACCAGAAAGATATAAATAAATAATAACAATAATAATTTTGTTTCTTAGTTTTCAGTTCTTGCCATTCTAAAAAATCAATGTATAGCCCCTATTGTAGTGTGCTTGTTTTTAACGTCATTCTGTACCAATAACCACCCACATGGAAACCTCTGCCCAGTTTTTTTTAAAGGTCCCCTTCATCTTTTTCAATACGTTGACCACCAGTAGTAGTAAACTACTTCCTTTTTTTGTTGAATGTTAAATACAAATTGTATGTTTTTTTTGTTAAGTCTGTGAACATGTAGTTGAAGGCTTTCTTTATTATATGAGTAACTGGAACCCAGCACAATTTTAGTCATATTTTATTTTCAAACATTCTTTGTTGTTCCAATGGGTTGACCACCCACAGTGGTCCCCTGTGCAATGATATTTGGTACATTTTTTTTCAGGCAAAATGTGGACAAGTGAGACCCAAGACACAAGTTTTTTTTGTCATTTATTCGCTAAAAAGTGAATAGCAGTATAAAATACAATGCTAACACAGGTATGGTAAATTCTCTGTTCTGTTGCGCAATAAATTAGATTTTTAGTTTTTTCTTTTTCATTTGTTTTCAACTCTGTACGATATAGTAAAAGGATAAATGTGTAGTTAAACAAAATAAAAAAATATAATTCACTTACAAATACTATCCATGGTTTTCCTTTACATAAACTGTAAGATAACCCTCCCATAGTTTGGAGATTTGTTATTTTGTGTCCAACAGGCTTGGTATTCATGGGGAAAGCTCTGACTAGCTATTCAACGTCATCATTCTTTGCTTCTTAAATTTTTTTAACATTCCAAAGATTTCAAGTGGCTAACCTTTCGTGTTTTTTTTTTTTTTTTTTTTTTTTATCTTACAGGTGTTTCTATTGATCTGTGAGGTTTGTTTACATCAACAATGGCTGATGAAAATATTAAGCTTTTCCAGAAGTCCTTCGAAAAAAAGACACGAAAAGTAACAAACTTCGACAAATGCATCATATGCCAAGGGGAAAACAATGAGAAATCTCAACAATCTTACAGAAGCTGGTTTCAGAATAACATCAGCCATTACAGATGTTCGACAAGACACTACTGGCTACCGTCTACAAATATAAAGATTGATTGATAAGGAAGATTTCATGGTGTGATTTTGTAGGGGCGGCAATCCAAGTCTGTTTGAAATAATCTGTTGTTTTTGCGCAGTTCTCACAAAGTTTGCCACAACATTTACATAATAACTGAGACAGAGCTTCGCATTGGCATCAACATGGTAATTTAAAAACGAGAAAAGTATCAGTAAAAAACAAACAAAAACAAACAAACAAACAAACAAACAAATAAACAAATAAACAAATAAACAAATAAACAAATAAACAAATAAACAAACAACCGGTAAAACAAAACAAACAACTCACTCTGACGATTCGAACATCGGCAGCTCCACGTGTTCTGGGCCGCACCAAGCGTACTGACTGCTGATAAACTACACAGCGCCCTCCTGTGTCACTACTTCGCAAATCACTCTAAAAAAAAGTCGGCACAAAGCTCGGGAAGAAGATGACCCAGTAAAAAAGTTGTCAACATTTTTCAAGGTCAAAGTTAGAACTCTATTGATTTAAGCCCTACCTCTAGTAGTACTTATCAATTTTTTGTGGTGTCAATATCAATGAGCATTGATATAATTTTCATACTACCCCAACAACTTAGCAACCTGTCAGTGATTTGCTTTACCTTTTGTATTTCCTCATTAGTCTTTTTGGTCAAAATCTACACTACCCTGGGCCAAGTCGTAAAAGACGGTCTTTGACCGACAACCCCCTCACCCAGTCGTTCTCTTTCTAGTGACTGTGGAAAAGTTGACGACTTTGGACGGCCCGTGCTGGGCAGCAGGCTGGGGTGCAGGAAAAAAACAAACAGGTCTGATACGCAGACAATGGAGGCAATTGCCTCCGTTGCCCTGGTCATTGTCTTCGATGCCCTTGAAATGTTCCAATAGAAGTTTACAATTTCCTCAGATGGGTGCATTTTATTAACAAGAAAATGCCTTGGTGCCCTTGCCCTTCCGAGAACAAATCAACCAACCCTGAAAAGCAATGTATTTGTAGTCAACCACTCTTGAGTTTCTTAGATGAAATGTAGAGAGGAAAAATGGTTTGAACGACACAACAAAAACGATCATTATACGACCCAAACTGAAATTCCCTTTGTTTTATTCGGTGAGCCTTTTAATTAATAAATTGAAGTAAAACAGGTAGAATACACATTTTACTATACAGAAAAGCTATAGTTATTGCTCGCTGTATTACAGCTACCCCAATGGGGAAACCACATTGGAGATTATAATGTTAACCAAACGTATATCCAATTAACGGAAGTAAAAAACAACAGAACCATGAAAATAGGGTCGGACTAAACAATGTTCATGACAGCTAACAACGAAAGCACCGTTCCTTGTGAACCTTGTAGAAAGTATTTATAATAATTACAATGAATAAACACAATGCTTCTTTAACTCACGCTTATTTGTTGTAAATCCCAGTGTATTTTTGTTTGTCTGTCTTTGTAGTCCATTGTTTTATGCACTCTATGCATTATTCAGTGCTAGTGAAGTACTTTTCAGTCGAGTACCGAGTAGGCCTACTGCCGAGTACTAAGGTGGCCGAGTAGTACTCGAGTACGGGTACTTGGGCCATCGAGTACAAGTGTCCAGAGTGCCGAGTGTTCAGATAGCCGAGTACCGAGTCTAGCAGCTAAGTGCCAAGTACTTGAATCTCCGAGTGCGAGTACCTAAAAGTACTGCGAAAGTACTAGTATTTTTTCTTGAAAACTGTCTTTTAAACATGAATGCATAATGACAGCTCCAATTGTACTTTTTCCAGAGCTTTATTTTTTCTATTCTTAGGAAAGCGGAAAGAAAAGTGGTATTTTGACCACGAGTGCTTAAAATCGGTTGCCGAGTACTTTCAGTCAAGTGTCGAGCACATAACTTCGAGTCCATATTATTTTTTCAGTCGAGCAACGAGTATGGACTCGAGGGGGAGCATTTTGCTAGCTAGCCGGGTACGAATACGAGGCTCAGTACCATCAGAACGGTACTTGAGTGGAACTTGAGTACGAATATACCGAATACGAGTAGGCCTACTACAACACTCTGCATCTTTTTGTCCATAGGTGAGATACAAAAGCTAGCTTTACTCGACCCTATCATGACCATTAGAACTTTCTACAAAATTTGCAATTCTGATTTTGTCATATAACAGTAACTGCATGTATTACCGAAATTACCTTCAGGGCCCAATTTCATGGAGCTTCTTAAGCACAAAAAGTAGCTTGGTTACCAAATTTAGGTTACCAGCCAAAACAACATGTCATGTGTACCATTTGTCACAGGTATCTTGCTCATTTTTGCTTAACAGAAATTTGTTGAGCAATATTTTCTGCTTAAGCAACTCTATTTTGGGCCCTGATTTTGTCATGTAACAGTTAACTGGTGTATTACCGAAATTACTTTGTGATTTTGTCATGCAACAGTTAACTGGTGTATTACCAAACTTACTAAGACATTATTTAAATGAAATGTGTGTTAAATAAAACTAACATGGATTTTGAATGACTGCAACAGGCTCAAGTAATATACGTGTTGCGTGCACGAATTTATACTGCACTGTATAGTATAAAGCCAGACATTTATAACAGCAATTTATAAAGAAAAGCTATATTCATGCACGAAGAATGATAATCAAAGCACTGGGACGCCGATATAATTATAAATAATTAGAAGACATATTATTCACTATATCGATTATGTAATCAGCAGTGGTAAAAATTATTATAGAAAATTAATTATTGCACATTTTGAAAGTTATAATTACTAACAATAAGTTAATGTATTCTTTTTTTTTATACCAAGATCCTTTAGAATGATTGTTTAATAAAACGATAAAAAATGAACGCAGAAACATTCTTCATCCTGATGCGCAAATTTCATCACAGAGGGCGCCTGTACATTTAAAAAATAATAACTTGTTTGTTTGGCCTTGAACGTTATTCCATATTTACAAAGTCAACCATGAACCCTATTGGCTTATTCTACAAACATGACGTCCGACCATTTTGTCTTTCCAGCCTCGGTTTCGTTACGTTGGTTTGAATGGGAGAAAAACAAGACGGATGAGATTCGGTATTACATTTACATTTGACACAGTTTTTGTTCGGTTGGACATAGACTGGTTCCCGGTCCCTACATCGTTTTCGCTTTGACTGTCAGAAGAGAACGATGTAGGGACCGGGAACCAATCTAGGTCGGACACGATTTTTAAGGGGTTAAAATAATCAGTAGAGGGCGTATGCGGACCCGCATTATGAATTATTATCAGACCCAATGCAGCTGATCTATGTTATGTGGCGATTGGCGGTCAGACCACGGGCGCCCTGCCTGTCAAGCTGATGGCATAGAAACTGGTTTGTTCTGAAGACCGTGATAATTTCTCACAATGGTTTGAGGTGTAATAAAACTATAATTGTGTTTTAGTTGAGTAAGATTTATTAGCCCATTTAATTGTGTTGGTATAACAATGGTGTACAGCCACATTGGAGAGTTCAATGATAGTTGAAAAGTTACGGGTAGGCATGCTGACTCGTTTCATTGCCTTGTTGTTCGTGCTTCATGCATTTGGATAGTCTCAATAAAACACACTCAGAATTATGCTCAACTGGGTCTTTACCAACTGTGCTGGTGGGTGGATGGATGGGGTTACTTTTAACCTCAGTAAAACCAAACCATATGCTTATAAATAATTATCTTGAGTTTTTATGTGTCTTCAAGCAATGCCCTTTTGGGCACATCCATCTTTGTGAATTTTATTGCGTTTCAAACTTCACACTTTGCACAGTCATGCACATTTGTGACTTGACTTGTGTGTTTTACTACAGACTTGAGTGGAATTACTGGGCGAGTCTGTTTCAGGTCACACTGTCAGTTCGGATTGTAGGCCGTCGTCGAGTTCATCTTCATCTTCATCATCGCCGTCTCCAACTTCGTCATCATCTTCGTCGTCTTCATCCACATCGTCCGGCGACGACACTGCATTCTCCTCGCCGTATTCCGGCGTTTTCGCCCCGTCCATCGCCTTGGCTATTGGCGGGGACACCACGACGAGGCCCGAGCTGGCTGCCTCTTGCTCTCGTTTCTCGCTTTCGTTAGGGTGACGGGAGCGAATGTGCCGGTCGAGATCACGGCGTCTGACCAGCACCTTCCCGCAGTATTGACACCGGTATGGAGTATCACCCTCCGCATGAAGACGAATGTGTTTGTTGAGATTGCTAGGATCGCCAAATGGACGAAGGCAAACCTTACATTTCAAAGGTTTGTAGCCAGTATGTGTCCGTAGATGAATCTTGAGACCGTACTTGCGCGAGTACAGCTTGCCGCAGTAAATGCACAAGTGGCCCCGCTTGGCCTTGCCGTTAGGAGCTTGGTGATGATTGGTGAAAAGCTGAGGGTCGTGGAAGCCTGTCATTCCTTGACTGGTCAAGCTGCGTTCCAAATTAGCATATTTATTCAAATCCATGACGTCACTAGCGGCGGAGGCGACCAGGGGTGCCGTTGCGTCTGGATAACGTAGCAGACCCGCTGGGAATGGGAATTTGTACGAGAAACAAGGTCCACTGGAACCATACAGATCACCGTTTGTATGGACTGGAACTACAGTTCCGTAACGGGATAGCCCAGGATGCAAGCCAGGTTGGTTGTGTTGATGATGGTGATAGAATCTGTACGGGAAACCAGCGTACGGATCCAGGGGTCGGTGGAGGGAACCGATTGCAACTGGTGTCTCAGCATGGTGATGGTGATGTGCTGAGACGGGACATGGCTGGTACCCTGCAGGAAGACAATTTCGTTCCAGGGCCTTCTGTCGCTGTTGGAGAAGGGACTCGCCAATGACAGAGTTGTGGTGGGCGAGCTGCGGACTAGCTGGGCGTGGCAGACCGAACATTTTCTCCACAGTGAAGGGTACTTTCCGTTCGTCTTGTCCAACCCTTGACGCGGACGACGTAGACGGGGACGCGGAGGGAAGCATTGAATTTCCTCCAATGTTAACAGAGTCTTTACTGCGGACAACACGGAACCCTTCTTTCTCCTTCCTAGGTGGAGTTTCTACCTCCACCGAGCGCAGTCTAGAGTTATGCGGCCTAAACGCCGACCCAGTACCGTCTCCAATAATGCTGACGGATTGACTGATGCGTCCGGTGCCAACAGTGAGGGCGCTCCGGGCTAAACTATAAATATCCATCATGTCACAGTTACCATCCCCTGGTACCCCGTGCTGGTTGTGGTGGTGCCCGTTTGCGCAGGTAACCTGCGGCGGTGCGGGAATGGATTTACTGTCCCCAGATGAAGTTGAGGCGATCCGGTGAAACGCACTGCCGGAGCAAATGTTGCGGTCCGTCTTACTGACAGTCGGTCGACATGTGAGGGCGCTCGTCTCACCACGAGCTGTGATTGTACATCTGAAGCGAAGATGGGATTTGAGGGTGTTCGGGTACCTGAACGTCTTGGGACACCTGGGACATCGGTAGCCTTCCTTACCTGCAAATCAAATAAAACAAAAGTAAACAATTTAGTCTTATTATAATTCCAGCCTTTATCTTGTTTGGCCCTTCGCCATTGTTCGACTTCGATCCAAACATCCACTAAAAGTGTGTGTGTGTGTGTGTGGGGGGGGCACCCAAATTAGACGAAGTTTGGAAAACAATCTACGCGAAGTCTCAAATATTATTAATGTCTCTTCGTGTGTATTAAATGTGGACTCTCGGCATCACCCCCATTGGTATTAAGTATCTAGAACAGATGTACTTTCCGTTTACGATGACCCTTCACTGGATGTTCTTTCATAGACACTGGGCATACTTGTAGCCGACTACACAAGTTGTGACAACCATCGGTAACCTATCAGGCAAAATATTGACTCTATGGACAAGAAAGACTGTCTGGTTTAAACCGTTTTCTTTCTCCGGAGGCTTCATCCACCCCAATCCTCGCGTCTTATCTCCATCTCTTAAACTGAAGAGGCTAGCAAGGCTTGCATTGTCAGGGAGTATGGTGTGGGTATTGTACGGCAGTCAGTTGAACCGACAAAGCCTCAATCGTCATGTTGGCCAACATCTCGCCCTAATTCCCTTTGTATCACTCCTTGAATGCCTTCTTTTCTCCATCTTCGTGTCCTGTAGATAATGAGCACTCGCCGCCTCAAGATAAACCTTCGCAACGCCACATTCAAGCCGATACGCAACGGGTTATATTGTCACTGGGGTTTTTTTTTCTTCGAAGAAAGCGGATTAAATCGCTGGTTTTTTTTTTTATTACAATTCTTACTTTCTGATGGGATTTTAAGATTCCAATGATGTGACACCCAAGGCTGCTCCGTTAACGAATTAAGAAGCTCTTCAAAAGAGGCTCGAACTTTATATACCCGCATTACACCAGTCGGTTCGAATCGGATTAACTGGCAGATTACTACTGAGGACCGAGTAGGCCCATAACCAATGTTGGACCCAAAGCTGGACCCCCAAAAAACTCCTAATAGCTCAACTTCTTTGTCCCCCAAATCTGAGACTAAGGACACTTTTTTTTTTATAAATTTAAATCTTAGTTTCTAGAATGAGATACAAAATCTACCCAATGGATTGAACCTTTCAGATGCCGTAATTCTTTAGTCATCCTCGTACCCTGGCGACAATAGCTGGGGTTATCACCAGCAAATACCATGTACTTCTTGCCTGGGTTTGACTATCTATTATATACGCGGTTTTCATTATGATAAAATTAAAAAGGATTTCGAACAAGAACGCTTTTTGACCAAAGCAATGGATTTGTAATTTGCAGCCTGAAAAAACCCGTCAAATAACATTATTAGGCAACTATGAGATCCAGCTAATGTTTAGATTTTCACATCGCCATTTGCATGTTTCGTTCTGGTCTGGCCCACATGCATAATATAGAGTAAAATATTGATTAGGTTTCATGACAGACCATGTGAACAGAAAAGTCTGTTTTAGCCACCCCTGCGCTTACAAACACACACAAAGGACTATTGTTTCGATGATACAAAAGATATGTTCTTGTTTGGTATAGTACCGAAGTGTAATTATTCATGCAATGTTTAACAGATGTTTCATGCACTATGACAAACTTGTTGAAGTGTCGTGGCTGAGCGGCCTAGTCCGAACTTAAGTTCTGTAGTTTACGGAATGTGGGTTCGAATCCCGGCCTGGCCAGTCGCGACCACTTGTGTCCTTGAGCAAGACACTTTACCATGATTGCTCTGTCCTTCAGATGGGATGTTAAGCCGTAGGTCCCGTGTACTAAGGATGGGTAGTGCACGCTAAAGAACCCTGAACACTCATCGTGAAAGAGTAGGGGTTTACCCCGGTGTTTCTGGCTCAGATAGCAAGCATCCTTATCTACAGGTTTCCTCGGGCTTCCGAGCTACAGTGATTAAGTTCGCTTTTGAGGCATCCTTGGTTTCGTTACCAGAAAGTATAAACGATAAACAGCAACATCGTATAGAGCCGTTTGGTGGAAGTTTACATGAATTCCAATCCGTCATTTGGCTTCATTCTTTTTTATAAATCGGCAAATATTTTCTGTATATTTTTTCTATAAGCACTGACTGGGTTTTTGAAAACTGTGACGATCCATAAAATAGGTTAGTAGGAACGTTGTATGTTGGGCACAAAATCAAGAAACAAAGTTGCGCTGGTAGCGGTTGGTTAATTCCTTTGAAGCAGTACATTGTCACCGCAAAGTAATTAGAGTACATGGAAACAGTGGCATAACTAAGGAGGCCGTGCCCCCGCCCCCCCCCCCCCAAAAAAAAACAAACAAAAAACAAAACAAAACTGATTTATGTGCCCCTCGAATGCCCCCATTTGGGGGACAACTCTATTTGGAGTGGAAACATTTTCTTTTTCACTCGATTCAGAGTGAAGTTTACTCAAATTTCACTCTAAAAGAGCAAACTAGAAATAATTGCACTCTAAAAAGAGTGAAAATTACACCACCACTCAGGCAAGAGAGTGATGTGTTCACTCTTTTACATTAAGAGAGTAGTTTCGCCGCTGCATGCATTGAAGGGTACATTAATATTACTCTTTTATTTTCAACTCTTTACAAACAAACTCTGAAAATTCGTGCAAACAAAGCAGTCCCACTGTCTCGCGCTATACATCCAAGGTTTCTGTGTTGAGCACGATTAAGAAATCGACTATTAGTAGGCGGTTTCTCACGCATGACAATATTATTTCAGTACGGAAATATTTCTTGACAAATTGCTCCCGAAATTGTAAAAATAAAAAGTCAATTTATCACTCAAAAATATTTCATTTGTTCTTATCAATCCATGCTACCTGTAACTAGACAGTTGAGCCCCATTTGTAACTTTGCGAAAAGTTGTCACTGAAAAATTCATCATTGATTGATTTGAACTTTATTTCAGAGAGAGATTCGAACTCTTGTTATCAAAGTGAACGTTAGCTGCAATAGACCTTTATCATGCTGCCACCATCTTGGTCATGTTCTCTGTGTCCAATAACTGTAGTAGATGCTCCTATTCATTGTACTGAAAGGAATCAGACTATTTGCCCTTCCAGCCTCGGTTTGGTTACATTGGTTTGAATGGGAGAAAATCAAGATGGCCGCACCAGGATAAAGGTCTATTAATCTGGGGGAATTTTGTATTCAAAATGTCTGCCGTGTGAGTAACATCACCGGTATTGAATTTAATCTCTTCTGGGTTTCTTGTTAAACCTATTTTTTTTTTTACCAATTTACAGTTTGTATATATGAGTCCAATTTGATGGTTGTCGACATACTTAATAACATTTATCGATGTACATCGGCAATGAACTACCCGACATCTGGCTTCAACATTGAAAAGAAAAGAAAAAAACCCAAACAAACCCAAACAAACAAACAAACAAACAAACAAACAAACAACCCAACAAACACATTTTAGAATATTTCACATCAAGTCGATTCGATGCAAATGACCTCGAAGTTTTTAGTCTCATTGATTTTTTTGTTTGTTAAAGGTTCATGCTTATGATAAAATGTTAGTTTTAGAAGTGTGGTTGTCACCATAACATCATCGCTATCGTCTGCATGCAAAAAGCGTTCATTGAATTCAGATAAATAATAGTAATGATAGTATTATAAGCTAATTGATATAAAACATTACCTTATTGTTATGACGACGAACCACTAGCAAGTTGACAACAGTTTAATTTAGCCGCAATACATCACAGATACCGGTACCTTCTCTCTTATTCCCCTATATATACCCACAATTTGAAGCACAAAGTAACTTGCCTTTATATCTTGTGGTGTGAAGTTCGCTACGATCGATTAACCTCCCCCAGATAACCCTTGCACCCTGACCAGGTCTACGGTCGATGTGGCAAACACGTACGGGGAAATGATGAGAATCTAACGGCCGGTGTGGCCAGGTTTTTCACGCTAGACGTGGTCCGTGTGGCGCGGACGGCACGGCATAATGTCACTATACACATGGTGGCAGTCTAGCCGTAGAATACATTACATGCAATGTCGGCCTGGTATGGCTATCGATCCAATTCGATCCACTGGTTCAACCACTCGTTTTGCTTCAAATTTGTTGCATTCTTCAACGATTTTTTTGCGGGATCTCAATCTGAGCCCGGAGCAGAGACTTGTTTTTTTCCTCAGGTGTCTCTTTGTGTTGCCCATCGATCCAAGACAAACTGAATGATTTTGCTTTGCGGGCAAATTGGTACAGTTTAGAAAACTTTATGCACGGTGGACTCAGACTTTGGATCATTTATGCAATATTATTCAACAAGTCTTTATGGATCGACGCGGGAACTGACGTCAAATTGTTCACCTTGCCTCTGGCGAGATCTGAAGCACTACAGAGCTTTAGAGTTGTCTAGAATTTAATTGCGACAATTGATTTGCTAATGATGAGACGCGGTGAGTCTTTGTTGCAGTCATATTGGACGTAGATCAACAAAGAGGAAATATACCCGATAGGCAATATTGCAATATTGTACAATATTATAAATCCATACATGCCTAAAAGCATGCCTAAGTTATCGGAAAGAAAATATGGTAATTTTTTTTTTTACAATGTTGGTGCTGAATCAAATTTGCGATAAACATTAAAAATGACGCTCACCCGAAACCCCGTTCACGTCCGGGGAAAACATAGACCTAGTCCTGAAATAATAAATATTGAAATTTTATGTCCCTGAAGAAACTTGATAAAACCGCAAGGTGTCCCTACGTTCAATTCCCAACACTGTTCTCGCGCCTCCCCCTTCCTCTCGTACCCTGTCCCTTTACCCTGCCTTGAGGTCGCATGCATTGTGCAGCCATTCAGTAATTTGATTCTGTACAACAATAACCAATGCTATATCCAGAAAGTATATACACCGCCCAAATAGAACAATCGAATATGAGCCACAATACCAGTTCAATTTGATAAGTGCAATTTTCAGGTCCAGCGACGGTGGAGTGATAGCCGTTGTAAAGACAAAGTAAGCGGCCGGGGCTACTACACTAGCCCGTTGCAACTGTGTGTGAACTCCACAGGTGGTGTGGCGCGCTTGTTGGCCAGTCTACACAAAATACCTGCGTGTTATAATACAGATGCAGTGCTAACACTAAATGTTTAAGGCATTCAGAATGCTAATTTATATCATTTGTCTAACCTTACATCTGTTGTTTATATAATACAAGTTGGTTGTTAAATCGCTAGCCAGGAGGCTTTACCTATAATGCCGCACATCATGCAATTAGGATTCGATTTCGCACCACTGCAGTGGTTGGTAGTCTGACTAGTTCTGGCCTATCAACTAAGACAGCTATTTTGGTTAGAAATTCATTGTGTGTTTGGTTCCATCCTCAGACTTAACCTCTCACATAAAAATGACTTACCCACAGACAACTTGGTGTACCATACGAGATAAATGCGGAACATGATTTTGGGGAGTGCAGCTTTGCCCTGATCATCAGACAATACTAACTTGAGGTTTTTGTTCTGATCTTCCGTGGACAAGAATGTTTTGTTTCCAGCTCGTGTTCTTCAAATCAAAAACAAATTATGAATTTTAAGCAGCCCGAACTATAGTTTGGTAAAAACGTGTTTGAAGCTAGTTATCTTGAATAAATGGAATTGAAAGAGACAGCCTGCTGTCAGCCCATGTTGGTCTGTGTGCATTTCACATCAAAGTCTTCCCCACAAACATGTCAGGCCAACAACATCTCCTCAAGTTGTCCGTCAAGTACTATTTTGATGACGATTCACTCCAACATATTTTACTGTACTACCAAAAGTCTAAGATAGCTTTAAGAGTTGAGGGTTGAACCAAGGAGAGATAAAAAACAAAAGGTATTTATTCGCACTGGAGTCTGATAACAAGTTAATGACAAATACACGTTGATACAAAAAACTTGAAGAAACTGCTTGTGCGATGAGCATCGATTAGCTTACACGGAAAACAGTGACAAACAATTTGGAGAATGTGTCCATTGGTTGGGGTATGCTGATTTCGGAATTCGCCTGCAAAAGTTAGAATGCATGCAGAAAGCCTATCATGGGATCAGGCTGCCAAGAATTCGCCACAATGCCAAAATGTCTGCAATTCAAACACAATCCGACAGTATTTGTCAACATTATTTTTCATTTAACCATATCATTTTTTTTCTTTGTTTAAAATGGAACTGCAACTCAAACACAAACTAACTGTATTGGTCAACATTATTTTTCATATAACCATATATTTATTTTCTTTGTCTAAAATGGAACTTCACCAGATATGAATGTTTCAACTTAAAATACATGTGGTCATAGTTTTCAGTTTACATTTACACTACCATAAAGTTTACGGCTAACAAACTTTTTTGAATCGTCTGGTCCAGAATGCTGTGCGCTAGATTCTGTTTAAGTCTTAGGTGTCAACAAAGTATTTTTTTTAGTAGCCATTGTTACGTTTGTCTGTGTAACGGTCCCCGTTTATTGACAGAGCGGCTGTGATGAATTTGTGCAGAACAATTTAATGAAATATTTCATATACAGAAGCTGCTCAAGTCCAAATGCCATGTCAAGCCTACACCGCTTGTGACTGGTTGTAACTTGCTAAGCATCGTTTCTACTTAGCAGCATGAAACTGGCCCCAAGTGGGAACCATACTGAAAGACCGGAACATGTTACATTTTAAACTCAATGTTTGCAAACACGTTTTTGTGTGGCAACCCGGTTAGAATCCCAGTAGCTAATAAGCCATGAGATTAAGGGAATTATAGTAACGGCCTTGCGGTTAAACTGGATTCACAACCACAGTCGGTTATAGAACTCACTATGGAAACCACATAATTCGCAAGCTTAAAGATCACACATGCATAAACTCTTTAGCGGCAGAATCAGTTTATCTAAATCCCTCTATTTCGCCGAAGCTAAAAGAACACCCGATTGTGGGACAATCGAACACTAGCTGCAACGCAACTCAGCGGCGATCGATACCGGGGGATTTGGAGCCGGGCTCTCCTCCACTGTCACCCGCTTAATCACATGGGCAAGAGAACCCTAACACCTGGTGTTCGTATTATCCCACCTTCGATCGCCATCTATTGAATGGAACCATTTACGAAGCTGGGTATGAGGTCCAACTTCTAACGGGGATTAGGAAGGTACTCCTTGTCTTGGATTTGAACTGGTTCTTTAAAAAAAAAAATTATTAAAATGAAGTTTCAATACCCGTGATAAATGATTGAAACGTTATTATCACAAAGCCAGTGGCGTAACTAAAGAGGGGGGGGGGGGCACATCAAATGATACTCGTGCCCCCGGATATCCCCCATTTGAAATCTGGACTTTTGAGATTAAAATTGACCAGAACAAAATGTCACATTTTATGAGCTTTTATGTAGTAATTTCAATGTTTTTAAAAGTATAATTTATTTTATGTACACGCAGAATGTGTTTTATTTTATCTACACGTCAGAAGAGCGCTGAAAAGAGGCTTGTTGTGGAACAATACAAACAGAAACTACAGTTTTAGTCAGCCAAAAGTGCCCCAAAGAAAATTGGTGCCCCCCTCCCCTTGTGCCCCCCTAAAATTTTACCCCAGTTACGGCGCTGCACAAAGCACGCCTTGGTCAGAATTTTTGGAGAACTTACGACGACGTATCCAAACCTATAAAAAATAATGGGCACGATCGCTTCAATTTAGCTTATAACCCGAAAATGTTCAAGAGTTGTCCATGGAACATATTATAAATTACCATCGGATTTTGAAGGTTTGTTATAGATGAAATCGTATGCACAACACCAGCAAGAATACCACTTTAGTATAGGTCGGCATTATTAACTACATTGGATTAGAATCATACCATTTTAAAGTATTATCGAGAACAGGGATCGAGGTTGGAACAAGTTGAAACCTGCAGTAGATTTATGATTTTTTTGGGGTACCCGTGCACGGCTCACACACACACCATTCTTCGTCAGCTTGCATTTTGCTCATCGCCACCAGCGCTTGAGTCAATTGGGTCTGTCGTGTCCCTTCAGAAAAGTGGTTCCCTTCAAACGGGCAAAAATTATTTAATGTCCAAACGAATTAGTTTCAAACTGACGAGGTTTTTGTGTCTGGGTCGCGGCCTAGGGAAATGTAGACGATTACTGTTGCAATCATATGTTATTCACCCCGCCTGAAATCAACTCGGAATAAAGCGATCTTTAAAATGAAACGGAATATTTAGACACGCTCAGCACGTCAGAAGTCCTTTAATTGTTTCTTTTAACCATGTTTTTAAGATTGCTTAGCAATTGAAGATTGCTTAAAAAAACAAACAAACAAATAAACAAACAAACAAACAAAAACAAACACGGATTTGAAGTTATCGAGGAAGGAAAAAAAAGTTTAAATCTACTAAATCTCATCTGAAATCCTCCAGAGAAATAGTCGAGAAAATAGCAAAACACTCAAATCAACATTGTTTATTCTGATTGCCGCAATCTTATTAAGCATACATCATGTTACGAACGTGCTCAACAATCCCTGACAAAACATAAATAATTGTTCATTACTTTCACAAAAAATGGATGAATTTAATCTTAAAAAAAAAAAAAATCGAGAACGTAACATTAGAAGGGTCTGCCTTATATGGGTCAAATTGGAAAGCAACTGTTTCCAAAGATGGTACAAAGTTGGTGGAACACTTCCATTGAAAGAATAAATTGGCCTGAAATGTTAGTTTTTGAGAAATTAGTACAACAATTAGTTTCGATCTCGCGAGACCAAAACCCGATATTCTGAAACACTGAAAACAGTTTTTGTTCACGATTTTCTCTTGGCTCCAGTGACCGATCGAGCCTAAATTTTCACTGTTTTTTAAATTTTATTTTATGTATATTTATGTTGGTTTACATTCCAAGTGTAAACAAAACAAAACAAAACAAAACAAAAAACAGGAAAGAAGATGTAGTGTGGACCGATACTATAGGCTAATGTTGTACAATGTGTTTTAAGGAGCACCCTTTGACTCATTTTCTGTTTGATTATTTTGCTGAAAAATAACAGGTTTTTTTTCGCTTGTAATTTATGACATCTAAGTACGCAAATGGACATTAAGCAATTTATTCGTAAACAACCAAACTCCTTTCCCTGTTTCTGACGAGGTCTTGATGGACTTAGTCGTTGGGGGATCCGGCGGGGGGGGGGGGAGTAATAGGTCTGCAGCCTAAAATTGGATGAAAATGGGGAAAGAAAGACGGGTGATAGAGAGGGGAGGGAAGGGGGAGGGGACGGGGAAGGACAAGAGAAGGGTATGGTGTTATTCCCCCCTGCTCCTTGCCTTGTAGGGAAGCGGTACGACCCATACGGCCATGGCCGTACCTATATACATCTAGGGCTTGAAATTTACACGGGACCGCAGACCCGAGGCCAGTGATTTTAGCAACGGCCCTAGTAAACTCATGACTGGACAAGTCCGTCGGTCTTGTACTTTTGTTGACTGGTTTTTATTTTTTCGTTGACTGATAGAAATCTGTCACTTGTGTTGAGTGAAGAATACTTACCCGTAGTAAAAAAAAATGAGATACATTTTCTCTTTGTGCTTGTTCAAATTAAAACAGCTAACTGTTAAACTGTGTAGTTATTTTGTTGTTCTCATTTCAATTGTGGGCTTGTATAAAATAAGTTTTGGTTCAGTAAACATTTTGAGCTACAAGCATTTTGGTCTTGTGGATTTTACCCTCAAATTCGAGCGCTGATATTGTGTGTGGGTGTATTTGTTTTTAACCTGTTGCATCTCTACTAAATTTCTTGAACCAACAGATTCGCTAAAGTTAAACGTAATGAAGTGGTCTTCATTGGAAGATGTTTATTTGCCACAAGCAACCGGTCATGTCCGGCAGAAAATGCCTAGAGAGCTGTCTGCTTCCCTTACTTTGCAAGATGGAAATGTGAGTACACGATAAGGAACTTTATAAGGCCGCCAGTTAGCTCAAAATCGAGGGGCCTGGTATAGCCTCAGATTGCACCAAAGAGCACTTAGAATTAAAAAAACAAAATCCCCGGGCCCTTAAGCGGGCCCGAACCCCACGCCGTACGGGCTTAATTGTGTAAATTGATTTTCACACCCTTTGATTATTTCACTGTAAATCGTAGTACTGAAAAATCGTTCTCGGTTCTTAGCCCACTCCTGAAAAAAATATTCTGGATCCGCCCATGTCGGTGTGTCACTAACCAGCTCAGCATGCTCAGGCATTCGGTCAGACTTTGGTCACTTCAACAGAGCCCTTCAAAACAAATATTGGACGTCCAACTTCGTAATCAACAAAGTACAACATGGCTCGTTGATTTAAACCACTATATCTGGCGCTGCATTTCACCCATATCGGGTTTAATTGGCTACGTGTGTTCGAACGAATGACAAGATATAAACAAGTATAAGTGGAGAATGTTAAGAATATCTTCATTAAAGATATATATATATTAGAATATTCGACATCATCACTATTCAATTCACAAACCGTACAGTTATTTCATTGTCTCTGCACCGAACACAACCAAACAAAAACCACACATCCCAAGACACACACACCAAACCTACAAACAATAGTATCGTTGGTAAGTCAAATAAGGATAATTCCTTGATAATTCAACACTGTCGATAAATGTACAGTTACCTTTTAAAGCCTCAGCTCAACATTGGTAAGAAAAAAAACATAAATGTTCTCAGATCTACATACACCTTTACATGGTATGAAGATAATGATTGTAGAAAACGTTCCCTGAGATATTTCTGCCTGAAGTGTTATGGTTGTGAAATAATAAATGAAATAAGATCCAAAATTAGTTTTCGTCTCAGTGAGACGAAAACTCTGCCTATAGGAATGCGCACAGAAATGCTGAATGCATTCTTACCGTTTTCTCGCAAATGAAACAACGAAATGAGCTGACATTTTCACAGGTTAGTTTTTTTACAAATATCTTGGTTTGTGCAAAGGATGGACGCATTTACAGACACTTTACTAATGTTGAGCTGGGGCTTTAAGATAATTCATGTTTACCAAAGTACTTGAGTTCCTGTCTTGATTATGTTAATAATATACGATACAATCAACAAGTGGTTTTGTGTGGTCACGCGTGAGTGAAAACAACCAACTGGTTTATACTTTGTATGGGAATGTTTTTTTTTATGTATTTGCGTATTTTGATTAATGTAAATCAAATGAGCAACGGCGATTTAGGAGCTGTTCAAATGCATTTTGGAAAGTGTTTCAGGCAGAGCTGGTGTAAACTTTCTAATCTGCGTTTTCACATTGCTAGGAAGACCCTCATTATATGTTTATTCATAAAAATGGTGAAGCTATTGTGAAGTTACTCATGACAGTAACCTGACAAATGGTGCTCTGAAACAATGTCGATAAAAATGAAGGAAAAAAAAAAATAAATAAAATAAAAGTAAAGTAATGTGAATTTTATCATTTGTGTAAAATCTTTTTTCAAAACTACAAAAGGATTTGCCAAAGGCATTGTGATAATGTTAGATTATTATGGCTTAACTACAACAACATACCGTGAGGATGATGATGATGATGATGAAGACAACTCCTTCCATTTACCGCTAGAGTAAACTTTGACAACCCCGGTCAGGCACCGTAAAAAAAAAAAAACACGTCTTAACATTCGCGCTTGAATTCAAGAGCCAAACTGTCACCAAGCCGATACCGACCGCTAATAAAACAACCCCACTACAGGTACAATCACCTCGAGTGCAGGTACCTCGTCTTAACATTCGCGCTTGAATTCAAGAGCCAAACTGTCACCAAGCCGATACCGACCGCTAATAAAACAACCCCACTACAGGTACAATCACCTCGAGTGCAGGTACCTCGATCCTCACAAAATCGCTCTTTTTTGTAGCTTATCTCCACGATAGACAAACTTTTGATGATTAAATACGAGAATTTTTTTTTTCTTCTTTGGTGCGGCTTCAGTTTATACTTAGATGAATGGGCAAATCCGATTAGTCGCTTACGATCCTATAGGTGCAACCATGGGTTAATTGAACCTTGCTGTACATACTTTCTTTTTTCCTTCTTGCAATGCCGTGACAGTATAGGGCTAATATTGCTTCAGGGCGTTCGGTGGACAGGCCGGTTTCTTCCTCACAGCTCAGCCAAGCCGTCTAAATCCTCACTAATACTGTAATTCCTTGGTCGTAAGTTCCGAAAAGGAATTCATTGATTATTTTCTTTTCTTTTTTTTTTCTTTTTTTTTTTTGGTTCTCTGAATGACCTCCCGTTTATTGTTCGTGCATGGAGGGTTGGACAATGCTATAGTACCCCCATTCAAACTGCCTGGAACGTGTGTAGCTTAATAAGGGAGCTGCCGTAGTTAACAAACCCTGCCCAACAAGCAAACCACTGCCAAACTCGCTACACCACTGAGGAGAATGACAGAATAAAAAAGTCACATGAAAGAGCTCTTACGTTGCACTCGAGACGACAAAACGCGCACAGTGGTCGAACCAGTTAACTTACAAATGAGACTCGCAGGCTGGAAACAAGACAATTGTTACTCACTATTGGCAGAACTTACTATACTGGAGAAGCCACAGCGGTGTAAAGGGACTTTCTGTAATTGAGTGATATAGTGAAGACACTGGTGTCATTTCACACCAGACGAGATGAGCTAATAATACCAGACCAATTCAGCTGACGGGGTACCTCAGTGTATAGGCATGCTGATAGGTGGGGTGGGGGTGGGGGGACTGCAAAGTCACTAAACGATCCTTGCTATAAACCGCGACGTGGCTGGAATTCGATGGATTAATTATTATACACTTCTGTAACAAAGCCAAAGATTCATCAAATGTGCGTGAAATCACTTTTGCCTGGAAGCCTGAAGAAACGTATTCGTGTGCCTAGAAGGTCGTAAGGCTGTATACGACCTTTTCCCGGGCATACAAAGTACAACTTTTTGCCCCAGCAGAAGGTCACAGGCAATAACAGCTTTTTTGAAAAAAACTAGGGCATGGCTGTTGTATATTTGTTGTTAGAATTACTCCCAAGACACGTTTTTCCATTCCTATGCAGAATGCAACTTTCCTGCAATGACTTATAAATGGCAGAAAAACAACCAAACTTTCACACTCAGTTTTCTCGAAAAACAGTTTTGGATAGAATTGCTTACGACCTTTTGCCGGTCTCATTTTTCGTTACAACCTTCTGCCGGGCGTAGGACGACGTGTATTACAAAGTGCTTGCAACGAATCGAGAACACATGGTATACACCCGTGTTGTGGGCTCTTTTCGGCAGTTTACAGTAAATTGTCTTGCTGAATGAACCCGAGCATCACAATACTGACCAGGTCAGCGTTCGAACCCACAGTTTGTTTAACTGACATTTGATGCAGCAATGATATTGCAGGTTGCAACAACTTGTCATCAAGGGCGACGGTATTTACTGCAGGAGAACTTTTCCTCGACAATACAAAACATATTCACAAGTCATTGATGTTGTACCTTAAGATCACGTGAATAAAAAGATCAAAGGTTTGAAAGCACGAAGCGTAAGCAGGCTGAGGTGTATTCAAACACGGTTTGCTAAAAACAAGACAGTGGCATGCAATGAGCTTGCGCAAGAGGTAGGAAATCACAAGTCCAGGAAAGTGGCCTTGGCAGGCACAATAAATTAGCGGGCAATAAAACTGAGTGGCATACCGTATGACAGTGGCCTACTGCGGGTACAAGAGGTAGGTAGGTGAGGCGCAGGGAGGCACAGTACGTCGGGAAAGGCCTGGGGCGTGGTACAAGCCGTGTAGGCGGAAGGCTGACATGGTGTATGTAAACTTAAGGTATGCAAACAAAAGGTGTAAGCAAGCACAAAGCCTAGCTAGCACAGGGCGTAGACAATCACAAGGCCTAGCTAGCACAGGGCGTAGACAATCACAAGGCCTAGCTAGCACAGGGTGTAGGTGAGGACAAGGCCTAGCTAGCACAGGGCGTAGGTGAGGACAAGGCCTAGCTAGCACAGGGCGTAGACAATCACAAGGCCTAGCTAGCACAGGGCGTAGGTGAGGACAAGGCCTAGCTAGCACAGGGCGTAGACAATCACAAGGCTTAGCTAGCACAGGGCGTAGGCGAGAACAAGGCTTAGCTAGCACAGGGCGTAGACAATCACAAAACCTAGCTAGCACAGGGCGTAGGTGAGGACAAGGTCTAGCTAGCAGAGGGCGTAGACAATCACAAGGTCTAGCTAGCACAGGGCGTAGACAATCACAGGGCCTAGTTTGCACTGGGCGTAGGCGAGAACAAGGCCTATAGCTAGCACAGGTCGTATATGCAATCACAAGGCCTAGCTGGTCCAATGGCGTAGGCGAGAATAAGGCCTAGCTAGCACAAAGTGTATAGGCAAGCCCAAGGCCTAGCTAGCACAGGGCGTAGGCAATCACAAGGCCTAGCTTGCACAGGGCGTAGGCGAGAACAAGGCCTATAGCTAGCACAGGGCGTATATGCAATCACAAGGCCTAGCTGGCCCAATGGCGTAGGCGAGAACAAGGCCTAGCTAGCACAAAGTGTATAGGCAAGCCCAATGCTTAGCTAGCACAGGGCGTAGGCAATCACAAGGCCTAGCTTGCACAGGGCGTAGGCGAGAACAAGGCCTAGCTAGCACAAAGTGTATAGGCAAGCCCAAGGCTTAGCTAGCACAGGGCGTAGGCAATCACAAGGCCTAGCTTGCACAGGGCGTAGGCGAGAACAAGGCCTAGCTAGCACATTGCGTAGGCAAGCACAAGGCCTAGCTGGCCCAATGGCGTAGGCGAGAACAAGGCCTAGCTAGCACATTGCCTAGGCAAGCACAAGGCCTAGCTGGCACAAGGTGTAGGCAAGCACAAGGCGATCATACACTTTTGTTTGGTTGTAATTTTAGCGTACATACATCGAGATTTTAATATTATTTGATAAAATAGTACGCTGGTGCTTTCATGACCGACAATATGAAATAAGAGGGGGGGAAATAAAATAATGTTCAAATATCGATGAACATACACTAAAATTACAACCAGACAAATTTTTTCCCCAATAAACCAAGTGGAAGTTTGCCTTCGTCGAAATGAACATGCACAAGGTCTGCCTTAATAATTGTAAATAATGAGACGTCATCAATGCTGTACGCATGTTCCTTGTGGATATCATAGTTTCCATGTTTGTTACTCTATAATTGCCATGCGTGTCCTATTCTCATATATTGCATCTGCGCGAACATCAATTATTGCCTCATTACAGTTATTGACAGCTTCGATAATTTCCCGTGTGAATAATTATTGGGAACATTTGGACGGCCCAGCTGCCTGCTTTTACTGTACCGGTAAAGGGGGAAAAATGTCACTCCACATGGCAAAGTGTGAATCTGAGTCTCTCCATAATAAACAGCACATTTAATCTGTATACAATACTAGGTGTGATTACACACTGTGTGCCATAGCCTAAACCGTTAGCTTGTATTATCTCTGAAACCAAATAGGTACTGGAGGAAATAAAAAGTCTGACCCCCTTTTTGATATGACGAGATCAGTATATCTTGCACACATGGAACCTGGGAGCTATGCAAACGGTCTGTAATCGGCCCTTTTCGAAACCAAGGGCTTGGGCTTGGGCTATCCGGCTTAGGCTCTGTCTGCCTGTTTGAAGCCCCGTAAGGAAAGCACACGTTTACAAAATAGCTGACGGATAATATAAGCCAGAGCCCAAGCCAAAGACGTCTTTTCGAAAGGGCCATAGTATACTTGAAGTTCACACGCGGGCTTCGGTTTTGCAAGCCATTGTTATTATACACAAGTGAATAATAACAATAACACATTTGTTGTTGCGCCTTTACGCAGGGCCCCAAAGCCCGTTAAAAGTTAAAGACTGAGCAATTGTAAAAAGTACAGCCAAATAAATAAACCACAAGAAAAACCGAATGGGCTGTAAAAGCAACTTAAGAAATAGAAACCAAAATAAGTACAAAAATCAAACTGCGAATCTAAATAGTAAATTAATAATTATACTGCGTAACCAAACATTGGCATCGAACGGATCAAAAAGAAGATGAGCCGACAACTAAGAAATTGACAAGTATAATAAACCCGTACATTCTGAGAAAGTGCCTGGAAAAAGAACCCAATTTCTTTTGGGTTGTGTACTGCTCAACATACCTCGATAACGATTGATAGTTGTCGGCATTCCCAGATACTCAGCAAACCCACTGGAATACCACACCAGCAGCTCCTCTCCCCGCAAGATGCTTCGAGTTGTACGGAACATCACTCGCCCTTCCGGGGAACGAACGGCAGAGAGATTTTGCTCGTGGTCGTCGTGTGCTGCAGCTACAAACCGCATCCAACGGGTAGGGTGGGAGTCTGGGCCACTGACCAACCGGCCTTCAGAAAATTTGACCTAAGATTTGGAAAAAAAGACAATGATAGGGAACAGTAAGGAATATTAACATGACATGTATGAAATGTTGATATGGATTATGAACTCCGAGTAACACAAGTGTCTTGATTTTAATTCTCACATTGGTCAATAAGGATGTCTGACCTTGACTCGCCTTATAATCAACTAAGGCGTCCAACTTGACCCACCTTGATCAAGTACTAGGGTGCTTAACATTGACCATGTCTGACTTTACGCATGTCGATTTTAACTAGGATTCCTGACGACTCAAAAAAAAATTGTGCGACTCTACCCCCCCCCCCCCCTGATAACCAACTTCATGCTGTTAGACTTAACTCATCTGAGTCAAGCAATGTCTGGCTCGACCTAAATTGATCAAACAATGTCTGACTCGACCCACGTTGATCAAGCAATGTGTGACTCAACCCACGTTGATCGAGCAATGTCTGACTCGACCCACATTGATCGAACAATGTCTGACTTGACCCACATTGATCAAGAACTTCAGTCTTACTTGACTCACATTGATCAAACAATGTCTGACTCGATCCACACTGATCAAGCTATGTCTGACTCGACCCACATTGATCAAGCAATGTCTGACTCGACCCACATTGATCAAGCAGTGTATGACTCGACCCATATTGGTCAAGCAACGTCTGACTCGACCCACATTGATCAAGAAAGATGTCTGATACCCAGCCCCATTAAGCGACGTGTCTGAATGGTCAACCCCACAAGATCGAAACGGGGTAACTCAATTAAATCACTTCAGGGATTTATATAAACATTTTTTTTGACTTTTGTGAGTCTGAATTGACATAATTATTTGGAGCCAATCTAGCTGTCTAACTAGGATATCGGGCTCGCTTTGCCGTCAATAAGAGTATCCAGAATGATTCATACAAGGTGTGTGACTTGGTACCGGTGTAAAGAACCACGGATTGGGTTTCTGAGGTCAATGTATACTGTGTTGGTGCTGTACGTATCCCACGCCGTTGCTTCTCGGCTCCAAACACACCACACGTATTGTACGAATCATCAGTCACTGACAGACTGACAGAATAATACACTTACATCCGTAATTGATTTCATTGCCGTTGAAAAAATCCTTGAAACTATACCAATTATTTAACGACAGAAAGAGGCCGACCTGCACCCACACTCTGTTCACTGGTTGCTGGGGGTGAATCACGGCCCAGATCCGCTTCCCCGGCCTCAATTCCTAACCGTCGACTTCAGTGATGTACCGACTTTTCACGCATCACAAAACTCCGTTGTAATTGATTGCCCACGAATAGTTTTTTTGTGTGTGTAAACACAGATCGGGAAGCAGTGAAATGCACCGGGTGATTGTAGCCAGCAAACTTCAGCTTGAATATAACGCTGTTCAATTAGGCGCTGAAGTGTAGTAGTGGTCAGTGGTCATCGGCCCACGGGGGAACGAGGTTGAATGAGAATGGGATATATATATATAAAAAAAAAAAAGACACGTCCCTACAAATCCGGACAAAAACGCCACACGAGACTGAAACTGAAGTGATGTAATGCTGGGCGGTAATCGTTCGACACAAAACCATTAAAAGTTCAATCTTTCGTTCTCTATAGCGTGGTCAGAAACAAAAAAACTGTGGTGGCTCAAGAATATTTTAGGATGAAAGACGTGAAAGCGTAAATGACAAACAGGAAATAACTTTGCCAAAACTGAAATTACTAAACAAAGTGTTCAATTTAACACTTAAGAGAGTGGGTGGGTGACTATAGTCTTTGCAAAGTTGGGGATGCAGTTTTTAAAAAAATTTTTTTTTTATAGATTTTGTGAATTATAAAAACAAGCTGGGTCGTTGTTTCAATTTTACCACTTTGAAGTCATCGTACATAACAGGAACGGCATGGTGTTAAAAAAAATACCGGAACTAAACACAGTGGAAAGTCTATTAAAAACAAATAAATAAATAAAATAAATAAGAAATAATAATAACAATCATCATCGTCATATTAATAATACAGATATGGCAGCGTGGTTAGATTCAAAGTAACAGATTGCCTGTAGTTTTAACATACGGTCGTAAAAAATGTTTTACATATTTTTTTTTTGTAAAAGCAAACTTGGGCGTTATCTTAAATAATAATACTAAAAAAACATCTGCGCATTCTTAATCATAGTGTCTGATGAAGCTGCTGCCATCACGTTTGATGTCAATTCACAGAATGTTTTTTTTTACAGTGTGTGTTAGATTTAACTTTGACAGTGTTAATTTAACCTGTTCGTGTTTTTAAAGCTACCTGTCGTCACTGAATCCAACCCAAAGTTTTAAGGGAGATGGGGGTTAAAAAAATGTACCGTGGCGTTAACTGGGATATAATAACTGTGGTACTAGGACTATAATACATAATGTGTGTAGACCAACAGGTACAAGACCAGTGCAACTCCATACTGACTGAAGCTGCTCGATGAAAATGTTTTGTAGTGTTTTAATGGGATTTTTTTTTACCCTTCATAATTTGTTTGATTTTTTTTCACCGTTGTTCTATGTTTTTTTTTTTTAAATGTATGTACATGTAACAGTTTTAGGGTCGCCTGTTCTTGTCTTGACTTTTCAACTTCGACCCCATTTATTTTGAGTCAGAGCGATCCTTCACAGAATTGTCTTTTTTGCTACATTCATGTATAAATGTTTTTTTTCCTCTCTCTTATTGCCAGCAATTTTTTTTAATTTTTTAAATTTTCAAACTTAGGTTTTTAAACTTTATAATTTAATTATGCACTCGTACAATTCAATGCTGTTTTGCCTTTGGCAACAAGTCTGAATAAACCATGAGTAATAATAATAATAACAGTTATTGTCCTTCGCCAATTAGGACATAAAAGACAAACTTGCCTCCCTAGGCTGCTACTCTCTCTCTCTCTCTCTCTCTCTCTGATCAAGATAAAGTAAAAGAGAATCATAAACAATACATAACTATTTTGATACCGTAACTTTTGTTGTATTAATTGAAGCTGGATAGCAATTGGCCCGGCCGGGATTCGAACTGCAGCACTATGTGCTTGGAAGAACTTTAATTCCAGCTTACCATGCTTACCACGCGGCCTAGACGCTCAGTGTTTTTACAACCACCTCGACCCCGGCACGGTGTATGTATACATAACTTGATTAAATAACAATCAGTAATTCCTAATTTACGAATTAAGAGCTTTATTCACAAAGGAAGAGACTGGCAATGCCCAAAACAATCTACAAGTCGGATAAGGCGAGTATAATACGCGTTTAATTTGCTATTAAATTAAAAGCAAGTTCTTTTGGTCAAGTGTCGAGCCTGCAGTGGTTCTAAAAGCAATAGATGCGAACGGTCCTCATAAGCTACTCGCTCCGGGACTGGGTTTTGTTTTTATAACGGCTGCGCCTAAGGCTACACAAGGGTATATGAAAGGCATTCTAAAAAAAACCCAAAACCTACCGACTTTGTGATAAAAATAATGCGAGGGAATAACACTGGTTGACCAATTAGGCAAATGAGTTAGCTGTTGTTGCTACTTTTTACTAATAGATTTGAGAAGGGCCAGGAGGGGGTAAATTAACGTGGGGGTATAGTTTAGGGGTGAACTATTGGTTTGTGTGTAAAATGTTACTCTGTTGAGGTCGCACGTTCTGATTGAAAGCTTTCCGATTTCCATGCGTTGTATTGTAGTGACTATTGAGCAGGACAAACAACTTGACGTTTCGAGCACTCTGCGGTGGTTGTCTTCAAGAGAAGACCGGTAGGTCCGATTGGATGCATTCTATCTTGCCGAAAAAAGGAAGGCAAGTTGTGGGGAAGTCCTCTTCAATATGCCATAACACGTTGCACTCCAAAGATTCGCTTGTCGCGGCTTCGTGTTTTGTGTGTAATATTGTGCCATTGTTCTCTTGTATAGAATCATTTGAGTGAATGGGAATCATGATGTTTAATGCAGTATAATTTCTTCAGCACATATGAGGGTACGTAACTGATGGCCTCATTAAGTTGGATAGAAATAAAAGTCAACTGCTCATGGTGATTTATGTGTGAACTTGTTTTGCCCCTCCCCCCCCCCGCACTGGACTGAACGTAGGGAAAAGTTAACACTGTAAAATAAATGTTGGTTTTAATTTGAAAAGGGCAATGTGATTTTATGGCAGTGTGGAAGAACGCGACAGGATGCACAATACGCGGTTGTCACAAACGTCCCCTTGTCACTGCAAAACAATGTATGCTTTTTGTCAAATCGTATTGCTCCGAAACACGAGTCACTTAAAGATAAGGGTACCTACTGTTATACCGTATGGTCGCTGAAAATTTACCAGCTAAGTCTGCTGCCACCTAGCGTTCCAAAGTTTCCCCATAGCCCATGAAGCGATTTTTTTTGCAGACCAAAATTGCCATTGTTGCAATAATTTGAACAGGAAATTCTTAAAAAAAAAAAAAAAAAAAGGGCTGTGTAAAATAAATGTAGGTTTTAACACGAAAAGGGCAATTAAAAAAAAAGAATAATGATAAATAAATAAATAAAATAAAATAATTGTGCCTGTCCAGGCTGATGAATTCTCGAAAACGAGAAATGTACCGCTTTCTTATCCCACGGTTGGTAACAAAAGCTCTTTGTGACTTTATGACAATTCACGATAAAGGGAAGTCATGAAGGTTCCCTAACGATGCAAAACAATGTATGCTATTTGTTAAATTCGTATTGCTCGGAAACACGCATCCATTAAAGATAAGGGTACCTACTAGTGTGCCGTACCCAATAATTCACTGATATTACTTTATTGTGATAAATTAATCTAATTGTTCACAAAGGCAGCGTGGGAGAAAGGCAAGGCTGGGATTTAGATGACTGCGTTAAATGCTCATGGAGCAAGACAAGCTTATACAACTTTTTTAAAAATCAAAGTTAAGCAGTATTGTATTATACTGTGCATATTGTTTTGTTCAAAAAGAAGGGTGTGCATTTTGGTTAATTTCTTTTTAATTCTTAGCGTTTTGCACTACATAAAAAAAATGTGCGTTGCACTTTAGGTTCTCCGAGCTTGACCATCGCTGTGGAAGGCAACATCTACGGCATGCGACGTCGGGTTCTTCAAGCTTGACCATCTCTGTGGAAGGCAACATCTACGGCATGCGACGTTTGGTTCTTCAAGCTTGACCATCTCTGTGGAAGGCAACATCTACGGCATGCGACGTTTGGTTCTTCAAGTTTGACCATCTCTGTGGAAGGCAACATCTACGACATGCGACGTCGGGTTCTCTAAGCTTGACCATCACTGCGGATGGCAACATCTACGGCATGCGACGTTGGGTTCTCCAAGCTTGACCATCACTGCGGATGGCAACATCTACGGCATGCAATGTTGGGTTCTCCAAGCTTGACCATCTCTGTGGAAGGCAACATCTACGGCATGCGACGTTGGGTTCTCCAAGCTTGACCATCACTGCGGATGGCAACATCTACGGCATGCGACGTCGGGTTCTCCAAGATTGACCATCACTGCGGATGGCAACATCTACGGCATGCGATGTTGGGTTCTCCAAGATTGACCATCACTGCGGATGGCAACATCTACGGCATGCGATGTTGGGTTCTCCAAGCTTGACCATCACTGTGAAAGCCAACATCTACGGCATGCAATGTTGGGTTCTCCAAGCTTGACCATTACTGTGGAAGGCAGTATCGACGGCATGCGTTTTTGGGTTCTCCGAGCTTGACCATTACCGCGAAAGCCATTATCTACGGCATGCGACGTTGGGTTCTCCAAGCTTGACCATCACTGTGAAAGCTAACATCTACGGCATGCAATGTTGGGTTCTCCAAGCTTGACCATCACTGTGGAGGCCAACATCTACGGCATGCGACGTTGGGTTCTCCAGGCTTGACCATCACCTTGGAGGCAACATCTGTACGGCATGCGACGTTCTAAATACATGTACAAGGTCTAAAAGACTACTGATGCATTTCCCGTTATGATTAGGCCTACAAGAATTTGAAGCTCAAATTCTGTGCAGAGGTGCTGTTTCTGAAGAGAATTACGGGCTTTATGAGATCATCAATGCTTCACTGCGCTCTTACCGGAAACATAGCAAACAAATCGAAACTGTAAAACTACAAACGGGGCTCTTGACAAAAAAAGGTCATCTATGTACACGCGTTACCTCAAGAATGACTTCATAGTTTCATAAATCACGTAAAGTCTCTAGCTTCTTGTTTATAATAGAAAAGGTTAATTACCAACTTCTAAACACTAACCTCAGTCTCACTTTAAGTCATGGCCACTAAGGGAATCCATTTCCTGATAAACCCACTATTTTAACAACTAAGGTAGTATATGATTTTGATTCATGTAACAATTTCATCGAGGATGAAGAATGCTATTTTCTTTTTACCCTTGCACCTTTTTGAAGTAAGCACCTTCGCAGAATCTCAATCCACTCTTGGGCTTTTTACAATGGACTGGTTTTCAATACTGACACTGAAGACGGTTGAAAGTCAATCACGTGACGTGGGAATCCTCCAAGTTTTTTTTAAGAGGGATTCTTTCGCCGCAAAACATTCGTAAGTCTTCGCGAAGTCGCCTCAAGAAAAAAAACAACAAAATACCAAATGACGACAGTGAATTTACAGTTTCTTATGCCGCCAAGCTAGTCATAAATAATACTCAAGGTGCACGGTTACTGTTTAAAAACGAATTGTGAAAGGAGGCAACCCAGCACGCACCACTAATATGACGTGACGCCATGACAAACCTCAATTTGCTAAATCCACTCTATACTTCCTAACTGCTCTCGAATATAACCAAGAACAAGTCTTCTTGAATTGACTATACAGGACGATCGAGAGGGATGCGTGCCCATCTTTTGGTAACCAGCACAAAGTTACAAGACAGTAACATCGTACTTACACTCAAATGAACTTCTTTGAGTTTCACATGGTTATTCACAACTTGAGTTTTACTCTTCAAAAAAAAAAGGCATCTATTTTATAAGGAGCTATTTCAAAATTCTTCTTCCTTCTGTACTGTGCAGAAACTTCATCTGGAGTCTACCCGTGCATTAAAACGTGAATTTTTCTAATATTGTTTGTCATTTGTTTAAAGTGTATAGTCGCACGTTAAACCCAATGCGATAATTTTCATTGACATATTCTATTGCTTTTGTCTTTATTCAATGTTTGTCTTTCGTCGGTAATAATTGTACAGAACAGTCATGCTGACCGATTTATTGTTTTATTGTGTGAGGGTGAGCTTCTAATTTGCTGTTGTTTGTTTGTTTGTTTGTTTGTTTTTTGTTTGATTGTTTGTTTGTTTATCTGTTGCTGTCACTCACCTCGAGCATATACGGGCTGTCCCTACTGTCTTTCATGTTGACACCGAGTCGAAACTCTCCATCAAACGGACCGAAGCTAACATCCGCCGGTATCTCTGTAGAGGTCCAAACGCTGGTCTCAATGTCCGAGCTTTTAGCGGACCCAGCTCGTCCGACCAGTGGGGGAACATGGGGCGAGTCTACGGCAGGGAACATTCCTTAGAGATGGGTGATGACAACGAGGTTGGGACTCAATCATGGGTGCACCATCCAAGCAACTGGCGAGACGCTAATGGCAAACAGTTCACAATCACGAACGCAATTCATATCGTACAAAAAAAAGCAAGGCTTATCTACACAGATGGAAATATTTTTCACTTCAACAAAAAAAAAAAAAAAAACTGGGAAAGAGACCGATGAGAAAAATTGATCGAGAAACAGCTGTGTGCCAGTGGAGTCAACAAAGACCAGTTTTGCAGCGTTTTACCGGGCGACGACTGGTTTTATTGAAAACGAGCGCCTACTTGTTGCGCATGTGCACGGTGGAGCTACGGGCCGCTGAGCCAGTCACCGTTACGGGTCCTTGGTCCTAGCCGCGCCGGCGCGGTACCACGACCCAAGTACAACTAATTAAGGACAATGGTGAAATAATTCTTGCCTAAGAAATCTGCATATTTTCCCAACGTGGTGGGAGAGGGACACATAGCTCTTCAACGGTAACAAATTAATCTTACTAATCAAGCGGGGAGGTTTTCTTAATGGTTGATTTACATGCTGTCTGGTGCTCGCAGTGTTTGGCAGTGGTAACTCGACTTAACTGTTTCAAAACTTATCCCGGGATGGAGTTGTGTTCAACGAACGGCCTTAAATGCAAAGAGCAGGGGAGCACTGATTATCGATCAATCTGATAGCCTGATTATTAAGTACCAATCCTCCAGAGAAAGATTATTTTTCTGAAATGCCTTCAAAGTCAGGATAATATTTGAAGACTCCAGAATCTCTGCTGGTTATTTCGATCGATAGCGATTGAAATAAGCCCCAGTGAAACGCTTTATCGTTACTTTCTCTAAAACGTGACGGCTGACGGATGTGCTTGTTGGCGTACACACTCGTGCAAAAACCAATTAATCGGATATGTTCTTTTTAAAAACCTGTCTTATTTTTACATAATTTAAGAAACTCACATTGATCAGTCTTTACAGTGACTTCCCTAAACCAAGGAATCAGTTACGTTGTTTGAGAAACCATCCTTATTTTACAAAATTTAAGAAGCTACACTGATCTTTACCGTGACTTACGGATTTAGGGGTGGGCGCAGCGGGCGCGCGCCCCCTTATATCCGCCGACCGAAAACAAAAATGAATGGAACGGCAAATAAACCAAATTCTTAATTTTAATATTGATAAAAAAAAAATCCCTTGTAACCCGCTTCTGACATGTCCCTAGAGAGTTTCTAGCGTTTGAAAATTTACCCGGGCCCTAATAGCGGGCCCGCGGACCTCCCACACCGTGGTCAACTTATATAAACGGTATGCCTGTTTTCCTTTCCTCGTACTTGGGACCCTGGCGGACCCGGCGCCAGGCGGTGGGGGTTTGCGCTCCGTCGGGACCCATTAACAATCACCGGCGATTGCCTCCAAACTCCGTACTTTTGCCGTCTCAACTCCGGGCCTCTGTGCCACCCCGTAGGCCTATAGGATTCCTGAAAATGTTCAACTTAAAAAAATAAACCCTCAAAGTTTGCATCCCATTTTACCTGACCCGACCCAGTTCGGTATGGTCGATCCCAAGACCGGCTGTGTTGACGCTTGGGGCAGTTTCCTTGATAACTATGTGCAATATTCCCCAAATGACAATACTCGCTTTGTGCGGCATACCAGCAAAATAATCTTCTTCGGCAACACAAGCAACTATGTTGGTGATATACTATGACATATACATCAGCAGAGTAACAATGGGCGGGCCGTCATAATTACCAAACCAATATGTCAATATGCTTTTTGTTCAAAAATATACCCCTGAGTTACACTCACAGCCATTAGCTAACGTTCAGAATAATAAATTTTCAGCAAGTGAAAGCATTTACGAGCACAGAGCCATCAACTCTACAAGCTCCTGCGTGCAACAACCGAATGACCTTGCCATGAAAATCAACTCTTTCAACAAGGGGCGTACGAACAGTGGGCAGGGGGCAGTTGCTCCTCTCCCCAAAAAGAAGATAATATTAAAAATAAAAAATACTTTTTGTAAGAAACAACCTTCCTGCCCCCATAACCAAAGAGTCCACATACGCATATATCTATTAAAACCATTACAACTTGATGGCGAAAATTTTGAAAATGGACCGGTTGCTCTGGAGCCACACGAAACCATGCCAAATCAAAATCCTGTGATCATTCATGAAAAAACAACAACAAACAAACAGAAATATAGAAAATTCTTTAAGACTCGATAGAAATCTAGAAAAATTGAACATCCCAGAAACTTGGGATTCTTCCAATCCGAGACACACAGACTCTCTTTATTCTCATCAGAAACAACAAAAGAACTTTGAAAGTGTCTACACAGACACTTTCTGAGTCAGCAAATCCAACACAACTAAAATGTAATTCAAATCAACCTCAGCTAGATCCAGGTGTAGGAAACTAAACCCCCAAAATCTAAAAGAAAATCTGGAGTTTGAAACCTGTTAACCAGAAGCAGAAACCTCAGAATCCACAGAAACAAAAAGACCAGAATAATTTTCAAAACATGTGCATTTCAACAAGCATTTAAAGACAACAGAAACACAAGACATCCAAAAGATCCATAAAAACCAAATTACTTTGGACCCGTGGAACCTCACAAAGCCTCAAAACCTTAAACCCCAGCACAAGAAACCTCATAATTTCAGGGAAACGTCGTATCCCCTCAAACGTCAGACACCTCGTAAACCTTACAGAAACCAAAGCAACACTAGAAACCCTGTATCAGCGAAACATCAGATATCCCTATAAATACCTCAGAAACCTCATAAACCTTATGGGAACTAAAGAAACGTCAGAAACCTCGTAAAAGAGAAATATCAGACATCCCTATCAAAACCCCAGAAACCTCATAAGCCATATAAACTAAAGAAACACAAGAAACCTCGTATCAGAGAAACATCAGATAGGCCTACTCCTATTAAAACCCCACAAACCTCATAACCCATGTAAACTAAAGAAACACCAGAAACCTCGTATCAGAGAAACATCAGATACTCCTGTCAAAACCCCACAAACCTCATAAGCCATATAAACTAAAGAAACACCAGAAACCTCGTATCAGAGAAACATCAGATACTCCTATCAAAACCCCACAAACCTCATAAGCCATATAAACCAAAGAAACACCAGAAACGTCGTATCAGAGAAGATCAGATACTCCTGTCAAAACCCCACAAACCTCATAAGCCATATAAACTAAAGAAACACCAGAAACCTCGTATCAGAGAAACATCAGATACTCCTGTCAAAACCCCACAAACCTCATAAGCCATATAAACTAAAGAAACACCAGAAACCTCGTATCAGAGAAACATCAGGCAACCCTATCAAAACTTCACAAACCTCATAAACTTTAGTACACTCTCAAACCATGGATTCCGGTGGTTTTTTTTTCCTTTCTTTTTTCGGTTGCCAATATTAAGTTCACCCAAACACCCAAGGAAAGCACATTGTGTACAGCTTTAACCAACATTTCCCGTTTTGTCATTAAATTTTAGAGCCCCATCACTCCGTCCCGCAAAGACCTTGCAGCAAATTTAAAACAAGAAAACTGTCTTGAGCAATGTTTTTTTTTTTTTTTTTTTTTTGCATTTTAGACTAAGACCATAAAGCCCTATAGGCTGAGGATCGAAGAAGCGCACAAACCAAGGCTACCTCTGCCCTTTGCTTTGTTAAACTGTAACAAAGTGGTCTTTTATAAACTTTTTGAAATCCCCTCGTCGTGTATACGCCCCCCATGCGCCACCACGCCCACCGGTAGTTCCCCCTTTACACTTGCCAATAACTCACGGGTATAGCAACCGTAATGCTTGGCAGGTTCTAATTGATTTCCAATGCTCGGAGGCATTAGGCCTCCCCGTCATAAAGAGAAACCTCTCTCTTTGATATTAATACATGTTTTTTTTATGCGGCATGTCTGCCTGACAGTGGAGTATACCTAATCCACGGGCAGTAATTTGCCCGACATTAGAAGCTACTCATGACCGCATCAGTGATTTGTATTGTCTCCGGACCAACACTTTAGACAATTGCAGCGTGTATAACAACCATTCACCAAGCCGCAGTTGATTAGCACCAATCGAATTTGGGTTATTGGTTAACTTCTGGCACTAAATCCTAATTTTACTCGCCTCTAATAAGACCGTGGTGCGTAAACCACAACTGTAGGTTTTAGGGGGGCTTCTCAGATTTGGAACCCCGCCGTTAAATACATTTTCATAATATCCGTAAGCTACCCCTACGCGGCATATTGCCGTAATTACACTGACAAGCCATGCTGCAACCTCGGCTTAAAATCGAGCCCGAACCCCGCTAACATTTCCCCCCGCCGTAGAAAAAAAAAACCCTTTGGGCACCGCAGGTTAATATTTTCTTTCCAATATTGTTTTCATTTTGCCTGTTTCTTAAACAGATACCTATTTTATATCAACAAACGGGGAGGGGGCCTGTGTGATTAAGACGCCGTTGTGAAACTCTGGTCGGAGATCCAAATCAGATGAAGGTAATTTGTCCTTGATTCGCCCGCAACGATAACTCCATCAGAACTGGTACGCCGTAAACAAATATCGTAATTGTGGCTTACACAACCTGATCAGTGTGTGTGTATAACGCGTACGCTTTATTACTCGCTACCCGAGTTTTAATTTTGCCTCAAAAAAATGACAGTTGGGTAAGTGAGTCTAAATCTATTATAAGAATTTTAAATATTGGAAAATCTTGTTTTTCTTCTTTTTATGATGAATATTTTATAGTCCAGTGGCTACAATTCTTACACGGGATGTGTAGTTTGACTTACTATTTGCCTACTGACTTTGTGAATAAAACAAAATATCTCTGCCGCCTTTATCCGCTGTTTTGTGTATTTGCAAAATGGTTTCTGCTTTTGTATATTTTTCAGTTTGGGTTTCATTTATTTAAATATTATTAGCATATAACCGAAACGCGCTAAAATAAAATCTCCAAAAACGACCATTCACCTGCGAAAATCACAGAAACCTCAAAACACATTAAACCTCAAACAGCCGTACATACTAACTTCTCCACACAGACGATTTTGAACCTTGAGAAACGCATCAACAAACTCTGAATAAAAACATAACTCGCCCCCACCCCGCCCCACCCCACCCTCCACCTAAAAATAAAAAAATACATGAATACTATTTTTTTAATTGAATAATAACAACAACAATAAATGTATACTAATTCAAACGAAATAAAGAAAATGAAAGAATTTGTTTTGTTCCCCAGGAATCACAGAAGTCGGAGTGCATTGGAAACGTATCAACGAAAAAGGCACTTTTGTCTCTGTTCACAACAAGGAATAGTTTTCCATTGTTGTGACATCGATTTGAACGGGATACAAAACAGATGGTTGCACTTTGATAAAGGTCTTGCAAAGAAGGTACCGAGCCAAAAACATTCAGGATTTCATTTTTAATTTCAAGAGGAAAAAATATCTTCTTTCCACTTAATTGTCATCGGTTGGCCCTACACGCAGCGCGCTGTAATGCCCAAACCTTTGTTCTTTTATATACCCAAACAAAGATATAGATTACACGCTAATGAAATCAACCACACATTAGGACGTAATACCCCAGTCCCGTTTGCAACATTCGTCTCAGTTATAGACGAGATGTCATCAATTTGGAAATTTGAAACGGGAAAAAAAAAACTTCATTTGTGTCGAAAAATGCCCCGATTGTTGGAAAACCATTGTTCGTTACAGTTTTCTAGGGCGTGTGAAGTTATCGTTGAACTTGGCTTGGCTGATTATATTATAGTAATATTGATATCAACATCAATTATGAGACGAAAATAAAACAAAAGTATTTATTCACTCAAGCCTATGATACAAAGACACAATCATTGATTCCAAAGAGTGCCGGGACTTTGTGACTAAATCATTGCAATTTGTGTTGCATTTTCAAAGTAAAAATGCAACTTCGTAATTTCCAAACGAAGAACCCCCTTCACAACAAGAGTGTCTAGCTGCCGGGCGATCTCGGTAGTCATAATTGGTGGGACATCTGCTCTAGAACGGCCGGGTCGTGTGTTCGAATCCCACCCGAGGAATATGCCTGTGGTTTTTTTTTTTTTTTGCACAGGACTCGGGAAAGTACTGAGCTCAACACACATGGGTAAAAGACACACACATAAGTGTTTTTGTGATCCAAATCTAATGAGAGTATTATCAACAATAAATTCCGTTATTCAACCCGAATATTATTAAAGCAGCTTTCAAGTTCTGTGACGTAAAATAAGTAATTGAAGATAGGACATCTTGCGTTGTTTTAACAGGTCATGCCAAGACTTTTTTTTATTGTGTTTGATTACTACGTCATCAACTCTGTTAGTATCGTCATTGTGAATGTTGCGCTTATAACCGCTGTTGTTACATTAGTATTTCTACCATTTTTACTCTTGATCTTGTTTGTTCAACCACTTGTTTGCTGTTCGTGCGTCTCTGTTGTTATGGATGTATTTTTGTCAACTTAACGAGCCTCTCTGCTTTTGAAAAGTTCCCCGTATTTTGTTTGTTTGTTTGTTTATTTGTATGATGACCAACTTGTTGTCTAGATTAAGGACTGTCTTTGACTTTTAAGGGATACCGGTAGTTCATCATTAGTTTTGGGAAGAATAAATTACATTCCAAACCGACGAATAAGCTAGTTTCAAATCTGACAAGCCGACGAATAAGCTACTAAGTTTCAAATCTGACAAACTGACGAATAAGCTAGTTTCAAATCTGACAAGCCGACGAATAAGCTACTAAGTTTCAAATCTGACAAACTGACGAAATAGCTAGTTTCAAATCTGACAAACTGACGAATAAGTTGGTTGCAAATCTGACAAAGTGACGAATAAGCTAGTTTCAAATCTGACAAGCCGACGAATAAGCTACTAAGTTTCAAATCTGACAAACTGACGAATAAGCTAGTTTCAAATCTGACAAACCGACGAATAAGCTAGTTTCAATCTGTCAAACCGACGAATAAGCTGGTTGCAAATCTGACAAACTGACGAATAAGCTAGTTTCAAATCTGACAAACCGACGAATAAGCTAGTTTCAATCTGTCAAACCGACGAATAAGCTGGTTGCAAATCTGACAAACCGACGAATAAGCTAGTTTCAAATCTGACAAGCCGACGAATAAGCTAGTTTTAAATCTGACAAACTGACGAATTAAGCTAGTTTCAAATCTGACAAACTGACGAAATAGCTAGTTTCAAATCTGACAAACTGACGAATAAGCTAGTTTCAAATCTGACAAACCGACGAATAAGCTAGTTTCAAATCTGACAAACTGACGAATAAGCTAGTTTCAAATCTGACAAACTGACGAAATAGCTAGTTTCAAATCTGACAAACTGACGAATAAGCTAGTTTCAATCTGTCAAACCGACGAATAAGTTGGTTGCAAATCTGACAAACTGACGAATAAGCTAGTTTCAAATCTGACAAACCGACGAATAAGCTAGTTTCAAATCAGACAAACTGACGAATAAGCTAGTTTCAATCTGACAAACCGACGAATAAGCTAGTTTCAAATCTGACAAACTGACGAAATAGCTAGTTTCAAATCTGACAAACCGACGAATAAACTATAGTGCTATATACTTTATTCAAAGAAAATCGTTATTGTTTGTTCCATTTTAAAGTTGTAACGATGAAAAACCGATTTTTGTTTTGCTGGTGCTTTGTGCCGTTCTTGACAATCCTTATTTCGATTGCTTTAATTTCTATAGTGAATATTTTTTTGTTGAGGTTTTAAAGTGTTTGTTTGGATCTCTAATTTGTATCTGTGCTATTTAAATAGTTGTTATTGCTAACTCAATGTAATTTTGCCATCGGCAACCAAACTGATTGTTTTTGATAAACCATGAATAATATTCATGCTTGACAGTAGTGACGTTGGCTCTTTTCCCACTACAGAACCCCTCTGCTACCCTATGCTCGCTTCACACGATGCAAAATGTCTCTGGTGAAAATAAAGACTCAGCATGCTAACCACGGGGTTAGATCTCTTAACCTTACTCCCATGCAGGGGCAGATTTCCCGGGAAATGGCTGTTTCCCGGGAGTTTGACAGGGTTAAACAATTCAAGTGTGAACAGGTCGATTACCTGGATATTTCCCGGGAAAATCGTCTAGTGTGAATGGTGCTTTTGGCAGTATTTCAGACGGACTGATTTTGGCAATAGTATAAACTTTATATATCTCGGTGAGCTTCCAACTTAAAGCTAGTTATTAAATGTCATTCTTTTGTTGATTTTAACAATCATATTTGTTTTAAAACTGTAATCGATGTAACAATTAATACAAACACCAATCACCCCTAAGGAAATACTGCTGCTGGAAACTGCCGTCATCTAAAATGCCACTAAAAAAACCAAATTCTAAATGCAGTAAAATTTTGACACAAACAGAAAACCAGTCTCAGTGACCCTTCCACAATGAAAATTCCTCAAGTTAAATGTGTGTTTATTTATGCATGAAGGAAATTCTACTCTTCTCCGATTCTTCCCAGCAGATGTAACCCTTTAGTCAAGCTGATTATGGAAGGGGAAATCATAGCTATTATTATATGCAACCCTGTCATTATGATGGTCCTGCATGTACAAATATATTTTTTTAATATATATTTTTTAATGTCCGTTTTTTCAAAAACGCGCAATAATGGTCATATTTGCGTCTTTGCGCAGACAATCATTTAAACAAATATAGGTTGAAACGTTTAGTTCAAAGGTTTTAATTATGAAATTAGATTATTGCCCATTTCTTTAGGCTAAACTGCTGGCCATTTTGAGGTGAAACCGAGCTGTAGTCTTTACCAAGAGTTACAGGGGTTGACATAATGGCTGTCTGCCGGTGCACTGTGGCGTCACTGCATGAGTTAAAACCGCTCCACACATGATGCTCTTATGTTGAACCACTCGCGGTGACAACTCGCTTGCTGCATGCCCAGCCTCCCCACCCAGTGTTTCTCCAAATTGAAAACACAAAGGCACTTCGTCTTTTTAAAGTAAAAACGTCAAATATAGCTCCATATGGCAACACTGTCATCCTTATGTATTATGATAGTATACGAGTACTGCATAGAAAAGTACAATCATACAAACTTAACCAATTGGTGTGTTATGCTGGCGCCTATATTGTTCAAAATGGAGAGGGCTGTGTTCACTTAGGGCAGGGTCTTTGCAATTAAGTTGCCTTCCTAACAGTGCATAAACTTACTGCACTTAGCAGAAGCGATATCTGTTGTGGTTTTTCACCCGTTGGAAAAAAGAGTTTGTTTTTGTTTTGTTATTTTTTGGTTCCGATTGGACCGGTCATGCTTGTACATCATTACAGCATTCAACATAGCACTTGATTGGCGCTCCATTTTGGTGCAGCGCAACCGCGCTCAGTTTACTGTACACAAAAGAATGAAGAGAAAAAAAAAGTGGCGCGTCATGGCTGATGATTTCCCGCTTAAAACCAGGGAATTAAAATGGACAAATGCTAGGCGTGGTTACGGTGTCTGGTAGTACCGCATGCTTCCCTTAGGGTGGCTCCTGCTCATTTCGCTTTAACAAGGTATACTGGTTATAAGAAGTATCCGCGGATGCAACACTGGAATAATTCACTCCACTTTGGAAGCACGGCCACTGAGGACACTCTCTATTCCAATATCAAGTTCATTTTAGCAAAGTGGGCAGGTCTAGCATATCAATGATTGCGGCATGGAACGGAGCGCTTCGGGGCGAAGTATAACTGAAACTTGAGTCTGGACGAACACCGGGGCCTAGATATTGGCGAACACGCTCGCCGGATCCGCCGGATCACCAGTCTGGAAAAGAAGCCGTCCGAAAAGGTTTTAAATCCCCCTGACTTGTTTAAGTGCTCGGAGCGTGTTTCTTAGGTTGCTAAAACCAGCTATTAAAATGACATACAGTCAGCTTCATTACATATTGAGATTACAGGGTTTCTTGGTCTAGTCTGCAACAAACACAAAGAAAAAAGTTATTAAATTTCGAGTTTGCACTGGTACAAAACAAAAAAAGGATGGCATACATATGCTGCACATAAGATGCGAGAAATCCAAGCTGGGTAAGGACCACAGATATAACAAACAGCCGGACATACGACAAATGATATTGTTGTTGGTGACCCACACAACAGTACAGAACGTAAAGATAATGGTAACGGCGAGTCAGGGAATAATACGACATGTAGTATAGGCAGTGGCCTGCTGGGAAAAGAAAGGAAGAAAAAAAAATCTCGTACCGGTTCCAATACCAGACCACCACCAAGAAGTGGCCGGCTGGCCGGGAGGTTTGGAGGGACTCCTGAAAAAGTTTGAATTTTGGTGTGAATTTGATAAAGTGCGCGTCTGCACAGAGTTTGTGATACGGCAGGTGCAACCATTGTTTGTCTTTACAAGTTGTATTTTGGACTGCCAACTACCATACTCGTTTTTTTTCGTTGAGACCCCCCTTTTTTTGCCTACATTCTGTCTCGCATTTAGCTGCAGTCGGACCAGCATAAACGCGAGACCTTTTTAACGCTTGGAGGGGGGAAAAAAATGAGGGAGGACGCTTTTGTTGTTCACATGCCCGAATCGCCAGGCACAGGAAAGGCTAGCTTGTGTATAAACGTATATTAATCGTACATATGAAAACGTTTTGCCCGGCCTAAAACAATTGAGCCAGACAGTGGCTGGCGAGTATAAGCTTTCGGCTAGCAGCTCTGCCGATGTGCCCGTGGACCGCACGGCCACACTACTGCAGGCACCCAAAAAGCAAAGGGACGTCCTGTATGCAGTGTATTGTGCGAGACGCACGGGCTATTGTATGCCTTTTGTGTGCGTCAGTCAACATGTGTTTCTATTGAGGAAAATTCCCACACATACAGGATCGCGGTGCTATAGAGTCGGCAGGGCGGGTGAGCCAGCCCCAAGTCACTTAATACGTTACATTAAGTGTACGGCAAGCGGCACGGCAAATAACCTGTTAGTACGCAAAATCTGTGCTTTTTGCCCCATCAATCTCGCAGACGGCCAGGCAGAAATCGCCAATTTTGGGAAAACATGGAATTGGATAAAATTAAGGACAAAGACTGGATACACAATCTGGCTTTCGGTACGAGCGTAATTGCACTAGCAAATCGATGAAAACCGGTCCGAAAAATGTCAAAATCGATAAAGTTTGTGCTATGATATGATGGGATGGGGGGGGGGGGGATGGAATCGTTTAGCGAAATTCTGAAATCTAATCAGCGAGTTAGTGTTATAAAGGGAGAGGGGGTAATACAAACAATCACTTTGGACCATATAGATTTAGGTGACAGAAGGCCACCCTTCTTTTGAAATGGACCATTCAGCGAAGCTCAAAGCAGATGTGCATATCAGCAGACCCTACGGAATGAGATCCTTAAAAAAAGACCACTTCTTACAAGTCCGATGTCTCCAACTACAGTTTGGACTTGAGTGTACAACCGGCCAACTCTGCCTGCACGGGGTGAACCCACCCCCTTGCAGTCTTGAGTTTATTAATGCACATCGACGCAGGGCAATTTAGTCCCTGTGATTGTAGATCCGATTTAGTGTTATTGAGTTTGTACCTTGTCTGCTCATCTGTTGGGCAGTCGTTGGACCACTGTGTAGCATCCTCACTAATTACAATAGCTGAATGTATTAACCTAGATTAGTGCCAGACCCACACTTTTCCCTTTTGTTGAGTTAAAGGCAATTTTGGAATGACCCGTTTTCCCTTGAAGTAGGTCTATTATAAGAACACTTTTTTTTTCTTCTCAAAAATATGATCAAAATTAACGAAGTTAGAAAACGATGTGATTGATTCGCCTGTAAAGCGTAAAAAATCATTCATGCCAACTCAAAAACAATCATGATATGTAATCAAACTGTTGTGCAAGTGATTGTGAAGTATAGCCTACGTTATTAAACACATTTTCATCTATGAATTTAAAATAATCAGGCACTTTATTTCCAGTCTCCTATTGTTATTCATTTAGATATGTCTTGAGCGAAATTCCCACTCATCCCCAAAGCCCCACGAGAATAATAACAACTCTATTTTTATTTATAAATTATGACACGCCACTACCGCTCTTCTACAAGCACTGTCTTATCAGAAGTCTAAATCTACACAGTTACAGTTGTGTATGCTGTAGATTGCTTGGTATACCTAGAACCAATCAGAGATGTGATGTACAAACATGAGCCGTTCTGAAAGATTGGTACTGTGGTGATTTCATTTCAGTTTAGATCATGAAATCCCGAACGTGTTTGGTAGGGTGCTACCACGGCGTAGCGAGCCACGGGGCAGAGGGTAGGGGTCAGTCCCTCCCCCCAAAAAAAAAATAAAAATAAATAAATAAATAAAAACAAAAATAAATAAATAAATAAATACATAAAAATAAATAAATAAATAAATAAATAAATAAATAAATAAATAAATAAATAAATAAATAAATAAATAAATAAATAAATAAATAAATAAATAAATAAATAAATAAATAAATAAATAAAAAATAAAAGAAGAAGAAGAAGAAGAAGAAGAAGAAGAAGAGGAACAATCGGGGAAAACAAGAAAAGAAGAAAGGAATAAAACAAAAGATTTCTATTACAAATTAGTACTTGCGTTCAGTTTCGGGCAAATCAATCCCCTCTGTCCCATTAACCAGTGAGTCACCATATGCCTACCCTCTAAGTGTAAAAGAGTTAAAAACCACTCGTTTTGTCCGCCATACCACTCTTGCAAGGAGCCATATGGCGGACAACTCTTTTTAGAGTGAAAACTCCCCATGTATTTTCACTTAGATTCAGAGCGAGATTCACTCAACTTTCACTCAAATAAGGCTGGTGAAGAGTGAAGTTTCGCTGTCAAAAAGAGCCAAGCTGACACCACCCTGGCAAGCGAGTGAAATCTTCACTCTTCTACATTTAGAGAGTATAGATGCTACATTTTAGAGTATTTCATATCTACGTCGGTCACAAAAGTAGAAAATGAGATGTTTGTTGAAAATATCAGTCTGCAGTCCTTTTGTGTTAATTTCTTATCGGTTGTAAAACTTTTAAAGCCAAGGAAGATATTTAAAACAAAATACTGGATTCAGGAAAAGTTAAAATAAATCACAGACCTAACAAATAAAAGGAACACAAGTTACAGCAAATCTTCAAGCAGCAAAAACTAGATACAGCAAAACTTCACTTCTACCTCGACTTTGGTCAGTGTTATGCAACTACAGCATTCTACGGGACCTAAATTAGACTGGCACCGGGTGTGGATTTCACAAAGTGCTAGGACTAGTCTCATCTCGAGTTAGGATGAGTAAAACTATAGTCATAAGTTAGGATTAGTCCTACGTTAAGTCTAGTTTTGTGAAATCCATCCTGGGCGTGGTGAACTTGTAATCTGCACTGGTTGTTATCGCAAGAGGGAACTCGAAACATCAGCCTTTTAAAAAGGGTCCAGACCTACTTCCTCGTCCGGATTGGACATTTTATTTTCTTGAAATTCCCTCACTCCTGGACAGGAGTCACTTGTCGATTGCGATCAAAATATAGCTGGTAAGTTGAGCTTTTTCTTTCGGTTTACTGTTGCATTGAACGTGTTGAGGACTCATGGAGTTTGTTGACGGCCTGAACAATGTGTTTCTACACATCCGATGGTACAGTCCGCGGTGAATGTGTACTCCCATCCCATCCAATTATTTTTATTCTACTAGGCCGAGTGCCAAATAAGCCCCCATACTCCTAAACTGAAGACTAATTTACAACACACGTAGGTTCTTAAATTTCAACGTTGCTTTTTGCTGTGCATATACCTCTGTCCTTTTTTGATTGTTTTCAGCCATGTCTTATGAAGACGTTCAGTAATACATTAAACGACTCCCACCTCCCAAATCACCTGATCTACGGCCTCACAATCCCAGCCCAACTCTCCGACCGGCCATACTGTTTTCCCGATCATGACACACACACACACACTGTCCCTCAGCGTTACTCCCACCGCCCTGTGCCAGTTGACCCTCTTCACTACATACTTGAAATAAAGTTGACTCCATCGTTGTGTACGCATTAAATCAAGATCCACAGTCAACAACGTCATCGGGCTCGTCATACAATACTCAACCAATCAAAACCCTCGTGTGGCGCATTCGTCACTATAGTAGTTGGTAAGCAGACACAAACCGTCAACTCCCTCAACGCTGGGAAAGTTTCTAGAACCCAGGCAGGGTAACCTGCAAGCCGGTCGCTGAAGGGCTGCGAGTGACACCCAGCGAGTCCAGATAGAAAGAGTTGCTCCTGCAGCACAAAACTTCCGGCAATATCAGACCATCTGTCGGTGCTTTATCTACCGCAAACAGACACACACACATACCCGAAGTTACCTAACTTGCACAGTTGGGCTCTGCTTTCGTACCATGTGGTAATTCCATCAAACGAAACCCTGAGTGTTAATGCTGTAAACAGTCCGCAATGGTCCGTAAAGAGAAAGCCTAACATGACTCTAAGTATTACATGTTGCATTTTGAATTACTTTGTTTAGTTATTTAAACATGCTTCCGTGTATTTATTTATTTAAGGGGTAGTGTGATGGGACCGAGTGGGTCAGTGGTTTAGAATGTCTGAGTTTAGAATATCTGATTTACTTTTGTTTATTTGTTTTTTGTTTTTTTAAAGATTGATGTAAAGATCCGTGGCGTGATTCCTTTTCATTGTGATTGAGCAAGCTTGCTATTCTCTCCAAATTGAAGGTAAGCAAAATAGTCAGATCCCCATCTTGGTATGATGAGTTTCTGCATGATGAGTATAGTTACTACTTCCGTGGACCTTGACAAAGATGGCAAAGGTGGTCTCAGCGTACGCTTTCTTGAATGAGTTGTCTGGACAGAGATTGAGAAAAACAGTGGAAACGGAATCAGAATGATAGTGGTCTATTCTAATTTTGCACCCCCCCCCAAAAAAAAAAAAAAACGAAGTCAATAAAGTTTTCATAATCTCATTTAAACATTTTGTTTCCGTGCATCACCGTTCATTGTCGGGTTCCTCGGCTGACGCACTACTGACAACGACTTCACAATATTCAGTTTACAAACAAGGGGACAGGTTTTTCCCCCGTCCAGCCACGGTACGGCCAACCCGGGGTAAATGGAAGACAAACTCAAGCAGGTTAAAAAGCTTTTCACAGATGAATGCTTGGAAACTTAAATGGACCACTTTTATCATGAATAAGACTCCTTCTTTTTTTCAAATTACACCAAATTTCACATAATATAAAGAGGATTTCCGTCCTCCATGATATAGATAAGTAAAGTCTTCAGCATCCTCCACTCCGGGCATTCAAATTTTTATTCCCTGCCTTCCACACACCTCTGCGGACCCCGGTTCGAATCCCGGACCGGAGCCTTGCATGTGAATTGGGTTTTCAGTCCTGATTACCTGATTGCAAGTGGGTTTTCCCTATTTGGGGTCCCCCCCCCCAAAAAAAAAAAATCAATAAATAAAAAAAAAAATCAAAAACTGACATTTCTTCAACATCTTCTCTAGACGGGTATCTTCAGGCCTACGGGTCTCAGTGCAAGTCACTTTTGAGGGTCCCTTGGTTTCATTACCCGAAATATTGAATAATACTAACAATAATAATAATAGTGAACTCGTAAAACTTTGTTTTACCCCGGTCAATTGCTGCTCAAAGTGGAATTGAGCCAAAGTGGGTCATCCTCTATCCGACCGGTCAGAAAAGTTAGGTTTGAAATGACATTTGATACCGGCTCTGTACAACCACTCCTCTATATCATCACTCCATTCCCCCTACTTCCACAATCAAACTTAGAAATGCTCCCTTTGAGAAACAAATACCCAATTGCTCTTTTGCAAATTAAGAACACCCCATACAGTCGGTTAGGCATCACTCACTGAAACCTACCCCAACCCCAATATGAAAAAAAGTTCGACTTTATTTACTTCTGCCCCCCCCCTCTCTCAAATTGAAATGGTAAATGATGTGGGGGTACCATCAACCAATGACGAACGCACACACATACGGATCATCAAGTCCACATGCATTACTTTTCGGAAGCACGTCTCAAGTAACAAAGCCTATCACTGTAATTATGGGGTCCACGTGCTGGCCGCCATACACTCAGTACACAACGCCACAACCAGTTTTATCACCTTAAACTGAGCATTGAAAAGCACATGCAATTAACCCACTTTACAGATGGGGGTTTGATCTGCACTCGGGCCGGTAAGCAGGTGTTACAGTGCCCAAGAAACACACCGCATTTTGAAGGATTGTGCAAATAGTTCAAATGGAAGAAACCGTACTCGTAATACTCATAACGAGTCAAACTGGAGCGTACATAAACTGGGAAGACCACAGTCCTCGGTGCGGAGCATTATGCAGTCTTTTAAAGCATGCACCCAAAGTTTTCAAGAGGCTCATTTGTAGTAGGGACGTCAATCTACACGTTTTCATGTAACGCGTATAATACGTGTACTGAGAGATCAATGCCCGGTACATAGTTCCCGCGAAAGCGAATGTTGATGACGCAACAATTCAGTACGCGCTGTTTTTTAATAGACCTTTCTCATGAAATACCAAGTTGGAGCAGTGCTTACCAAAACAAAAAAGTTAGGATGGCCATCCTATCTTTTTTTGTTTTGGTAAGCACTGCTTCAACTTTTTTATTTGATTCTACTCCATTGCTCAGTGCTCTAAGCAGAGTTTTATTCCATATTTTCCCATGAAATATGCTAATTACACACACGCATGCGCACAGACCCTGTTAGTTGGCAAACGCCATTGAAAATGTGCACAAAGCAGACGCACAAGGCGCGTACGCGTCCCACGCAAAAGGGCGCACTGTTCCCACAATGTTGCCAACCAAAGTGTAAGTGCGCACGCGCGATGTCCAATTAACATATTTCTTGGGAAAGGTCTAACCGCGTGAAGTGTGAACCGGGCTTAAAGTGGGAGTTTGTTTCTCTGTTTCTGTAGCAATCTAGGCCCTAATTATAGAGCTGTTTGAGCAGACAATATTGGTTAACAATTTGCTGCTTAGCGAAAATGAGCAGAATACCAGTCACAAATTGTACACATACCATGGTATTTTGGCTGGTAACCTTACCCAGGTAAGCATAATATTGTTTTGCTTAGCTAGTATTTTCTGCTTAGGCAGCTCTATGAAATTGGGCCCAGCAAGAGACCTCTTGGGTACATCAATGCAGAATGTACATGCGTTTGACTAGACCATTGACGTGTAGGTCGTACACGTCTAGCTAGTTCATTATCAGACGTTGAAGTACGGTCTAACGTACGCGTCACACGGAGGCGTTACGCAGAAACGCGTGGCTTTGCCTCTCCCTGAAACACACTTTGAGCCAATCTCATTGAGCTGCTTAAGCAGACAATACTTCAATAAGCAAATTTCCCTGCTAAGCAGAAAATGAGTGGGGCACCAGTCGCAACAGTGTAAACATAATGGACTGTTGGCTGGTAACCTGTGTCTGCTGAGCAAGATCTCTCTGTGCTTAGCAAGTTTCTGTGCTTTCAGGCTTTCTGGGCCCAATTTCATAGAGCTGCTTTATAAGCAGAACAAGTAGCGGAGCACAATAAAATAATGCTTACCAGACTAAGGTTACCAGCCAAAATACGATCTCACGTGTACCATCTATGACTGGTATCCTGTAAATTTCCGCTTAGTAGCAAATTATTAAGCAGTATTTTGTACTTAAGCGGCTCTATGAAATTGGGCCCTGTACCCGATATTTCATAGAGCTGCTTAAGCAAAAGAAGTGGCTGAGCACAAACAAAACTATGCTAACCAGAATGAAGTTACCAGCCAAAATAGCATGTCACATGTACAATCTATGACTGGTATCCTGCTTTTTTTGCTTAGCAGAAAACTTTTAAGCACCATTTTCTGCCTGAGCAACTCTAAGTAATCGGGCACTGGTGAAACTTATATGGACTCTCGTCACATGCACAAGGTAAGCAGCTAACGATAGGCAGTCGGCGCCCAAAATAGACCCTTAGGAATGCTGCTGCTACCATTTTCGTAATGCTCCCTGTGTTCAATAACAACTTAATGAGTCGTGATTCACGTTAAAAATACATGTACAGGTTTTGTACAAACAAGGGCGCAGACTATTTAACCCTTTCAGCCTCGATATGGTTGTTTCCCAGTGGTTTTGAATGGGAGGAGAGATATAGCTGCCGTTCGAAAAAAAAAATGTTTACTGCGGTTTAGCTTCTGACTATCATCGCACTATTAAATTTATACTACTAAAGATACTAGAAACACAAGATATGACACTTGTGCCGTTTTGCACGGTAGCAGATGTAACGCCTTTATACCTACCAACCGCTTGTTGGCGCCCTTCCCCGTGTGTCAATTTTGCAAGGTTTAGTGACACAATTGCCGAACACCAAATTGTCGATTTGCCTTACACTTTTTAAGTTGGTGGGATTGTTTGCGTAAGTTGTTCCATTTAGTAGGCCCTACTTATTGCGCAAATGATCTTTGGTTTTACCTACCAAACGACAGCGGGCGCCCAAATTTTGAATAGAGTGTCCAATCTTCGTTTTGTAGTCAAGATCGGCATTCCTACAAGATTCTATGCATGAAGTCACAACGTTGCCTATTGTGGTAACGGCGCCCAGATAAGACTGCATTTCTATGCTAATTAAACGCGTAAAGCGGACGACTAATTATACTTAATTAATAATTGAATTGAGAACTACGGGCTGGTATTTGTACTAACAATAAGTATCTTGACTTCTTGCATGACAACTCTGCCACTTCTGCTGCGCTGCAGCAATTACAGACTAAAATACTATAGAGGTGAATGTCATTGAAAGAGTATGACGTCATGCACAGACTACACTGCAAAAACTGGGGTGTTAAATTGATTCTCTCGGGTATCTATAATGTGACAACACCGACATGGTGTTAATTTTACCAACGATAAAGCAATGGGGATAACCAACACCATGTCGGTGTTGTCACATATAGATACCGAGAGAATCAATTTAACACCCCAGTTTTTGCAGTGTACCTGACGGATAACACAGTGACGTAGCTAAGGGTGGGGTGGGGGCACAAGCCCCCAACTGATGCCTGTGCTCCATGGGTACCCCTCCTCATTTGGAATTTAAACTTTTGCGATTAAAATTTACCAGAATAAAATGTTACAATGACGTTTTACGTAGTAATCTCAATGTTTTTAAAACTATTTTGTATTATTTACACGCTGTCAACGATTTTCTTTTACCTCAACACGTCAGAAGAGCGCTGAAAAGAGGCTCGTCTAAATAGGAGAAATACGAACAGAAACTACAGTTTTAACTGGTCGAAAGTGCCCCAGGAAAAATTGTACCCCTTGCCCCCCCCCCCCTAAAATGTTACCCTAGTTACGTCGCTGGGATAACCCCCGTCTAGCTAAAAACTGTGGTAGCCTATTAACTAATCTATAGTCATAATGTTGTAGCTATCGGATTGTAGATGGTATACAATTACTTATTTTCCAAATCAAACATTCCAGTTTTTGTTTTCAAAAAGCATCAGTAATGTTACGGTACCCGTTAATAATATTTACACTATTGTAATGAGTGACTTTCTCAAGCTCATTTGTCATTCGATTCAGAGTGAACTTCACTCAAATTTCACTCCAAAAGAGCAAACTAGAAAGAGCAAACTATGAATTGCACTCTAAAAAGAGTGAAAATTACACAACCACTTGGGCAAGAGAGTGATGTTTTCACTCTTTTACATGAAGAGAGTATGTTTAGACGTCCTTTCATTAAAGGGCTTGTGAGGCATCCATGAAGTAGAAGTTTGGTTTGTATCATGAAATTGCGATGGCTTTTTTTCTTTCTGAGTGATGCACGCACGAGCAGACGCTTCGTGTTTTGTTTTCCGGAGTCGTACGCGTTCTACATTTCCTCCCAGCCCTATAATAACTTGTGCCACTTATCTTATGAGGATCTAAAGGTCGCTCTCCGAAATTTAATTTTGAAGAGAACCTTTTCAACTTGTTCGCATCGTAAACGGAATTAGATTCATCCCACTAGATATCGCCCTGTCCGCCGAGTTTAGGCGCGAGGCGATTTTATCGACATGTTTTTTTATTTTATTTATATTTTTAAACAGCCGTAGGGCTTGATTTGAACGCTGAAGCATCAACAGGCTCCCATACTCAAGAAAGGGATGAGTTAAGTCAGATCGGCCAGGACCTTTAGGGGCCAGCCCGCACATGCTGGACCATAGCAAGGGGGAAAAAAAAGAAAAAAGCCCGGACAAGCTACGAGCAGGCCGACTCACTGGTTGGGTGGCGCAGGACGCAGCACAGCCATCTGGCAATTTTGAAAGCGTCGTTAATAGAAGCAGCGGTAACTTGGAGCCACATTGGGCCCCCAAAATTATCCCTTAAGGATAATTAAAGAGAAAATACACAAACAAGTATCTGGGCTAGAGCGTTCGCTGTTTGATAGTGTCATGCCGATGACGATGATGCTGCATCAAGCTAAAACCGTCACCTTTCGGGAAGAGGGTTCGCCGTGTAACCTTGCGATGCTATCGCTACAAAATCAACCCTTCCATTAAAACAGAAGGAAGGAGGGTTGGGCGAGAGCAGTGGTACTTCCGCCCTCAGGCGAAGAGCTGAAATAAATCAAATCAATTTAAAGTTATTCAACAGAAAGCCTTGGATGGGATTTCTTTTGCTGACGATACCCTTAACCTAGTTCAAGATGGGCCAATCGAAGCGTCTCACTATCCAAAAACTCTAAACGATGTTTACAATATACATTAGTCAAATTACAAATGTGTTTTGTTCACATTGGAATTAATTGACGGTATCAAACATTAAGATTCGGTTCCATTCGATACAATTACATTAATCATCTTCATTGTATCAACTATAGTGATGTGTAGATTCTGGAATTAATGCAATGGACCATTATCATGCTGCCACCATCTTGGTTATGTTCCTTGTATCCAACAACAACAATAATGCATGCTAATATTCATAGCATGAAAAGGAACCAGACTGTTGCGCCTGCCAGCCTCGGTTTTGGTTACAGCGATTTGAATAGGAGAAAATCAAGACGGCCGCAACATGATAAAGGTCTATAACGGCTGACGTTTCCCAACACGGGGAATTTCAAAACAAAATTTCAACACATCTCCAATAAAGGACATCAAAGTTTCTAGTATCACATTTCCTAAAATTTGAATAAATTTGCTTAACATTCATAAATTACATATGAACCAATCATTATAGTACGTACGTCAAGTGATATCACATCTAGCAAGTCAATACTGTAGTAAATTAGCAAATTATTTCCTTATCAAATATTTTGTGTCAATTGCATAGCTGGACTGGTGTTTTCCCCCCTGTGTGCAAACTTTTCATTTCAACATACTCTTTAATTGTTTTCCCATGCAAATTTGTGCATTGCTGATTAATTTTCACCCGTAAAATTCGTGTGGATTTTGTGCGTCGTAATTTAAAGGTTTTCAAGCAATCTCAAAGCATTAACTTGGAATTGGCCGTGCCACGTTTATCTTTTTCAGATTTGTACACGGGGCCAAAAGTTATACCACGACTGTGTCAGATGGGATGAATGTCATTGTGTCGTTGATACCATTTTCCAAAATGTCATTCACGCGTAAGTTTTTGTCAGTTCTATAATCAGTTCTGTTTGTTTGTCGGTTCTATTAATAGAAAGATCAAAAGTGATGAATGGGCAATTGCAAAGCATTAGGTGGAATAACAACGATGGAATGTACGTGTGTTTCTTATAGACCTAATAAATTGACGTCATCCAGCCGCCATCTTAGAGGTAAAACGATGATGAGACAATGGCAACGCACAGATTTGCACGCGCGGCGTACAGGATTGGCCAATGAACAGCCTCCTTTTGTCCTCTAGGCGAGGGCGCCCTACTCAACTGACGTCATGTGCATATTAGGTCCATTGAAAAGTACACGGTAAGGCCAGTCTGTAATTAAGTCATTCGCTAATAATACGAATAAAGCGGCGTGGATGGAAAAGACCATGTACACAAGTGGCGTAGCCAGCGTCTATTTTTGCAGGGAGGGGGAGGGGGTTGCGGGAGGACAAAGGGGGGCTACAGATATTTGGAAAGGGAGCAATGTTAAATAAAATTGCCTGATTGTATCATTATTTCACAGTGTCCAGAGGCTGACAGGGTCCAAGCAGGGGGCAAGATTTTCAACGGGGGCCGGCGGGCCAGCTCCCCCGTTGCAACCCGTCCCCCGGCCACGCCACTGAAGTACACTCTATTTTCGCTTCCTGTGGCAAATGTTAATCCAGTGATTTTCAAACCAGGTACTGTTCGAGCTTCTCCCACTCACTTGCCTCTGTAGACATCTTAAAACCCACCAAAACAACCTATGGTTCCGAGTGAAGAGAGGTTTCCAAAAAATGAAATTATTCATGTAATCCCTGTGTATTCATTTCAGTACAAACGGCCAAAGCAGGTTGATACTGAGAGATAACACATAAACAATCTCTTGTGGTTAAATGAAGCCCATAATAAAAACGGCTAACTCATGAATAAAAGAGAACTACATCAAACGATGTGGAGGGATGGTGGGAGGGAGGAGGAATGGGGACGGGTAGGGATGGCAACCAACACATCAATACAAACCAGACAACCGCGACAGACTGTGTTTTAGCATACTGGGCGACAATGTCCTTCTGCTGTCTAATCAAATGAAGGCATTTAGCGCCAATTATGAGAATAATACCGGTATGAAGACCACGGAAACAGACGCATTAGTACCTGATTGATCCGCCCATTAAAAGCCGACTGTCACATGTGCTGCATGGCCTGCCGCCCATTAGCTCAAGTTCCCCCCCCCTCTTTTTGCATTTTCGTCGAATTAATCAGTTTTGTAATAATCGTGGCAGAGAGGATTTGAGTATTCTTTGCAGAGTCTGTCCGGCGTGGTGAGTTTGTTTTAGGCTCTGCTTCGTTCGTATTGGTGTTGCTGCGCACACGTGAAGCTGATCACATGGTCTATAATTGTTGTCAACACCGCTGTGACGACTTTCAGGGGATTGTACGTTGTGAAAAGTAGTGCGCCCTCATTCGGCAGACATAGAGGCTAGACAACCTTTAGACTGGTACGGTGGGGCGGATCGGAGCGTAGGCTACCTCCAGCAAAGCTATCTAAGCTTACATCGAACGTTTTTCGACAGAAAGCTAATTGAAAACAATTGGGTGACTCATGTTCTTAAGGGAATGTACAATGACAATAAAGGAGGATACATTTTGTGCTCACTAGGCTTATGTAATTCTATATTTTCATAAAACATAACGAGCGTAGTATTAGTTTGTGTGCATATAGGCTAACCTTTTTTTGTTTTCTTCTTTTTTTGTCACGTATTTTTATGTCTTATCTTTCTGGACGGTAGTTCACTTAAGGCAAAGTCTTAGCTGTTCATGCTGTGAAGAGACTGTTCATGCTGTGAAGAGACTTGCGTTTTATATCTCGCCATGTCTTGTTTCTGCGCATTGGGGCAGGTTTCTATCCCTTCAAAAAAAGTAGCCCATACCTCAAGAGGCCTTTGGGCCTTGTGTGAAGACGAATTGCATAAAAGAAATATAAACAAAAATAACAAAAAACTATCATTGACACTTCATAACAGATTTAAAAAAAACAAAAACTTGTTCACCGCTTCCCCAAAATGAAGGGATTTTTTTGTCACGGATGTCAACCTTTAATCAGACGAGACCTAAAAGGTCAGGGGTTGGTGGGGGTGGCCTGTGGGGTCGACGAGAGACTCACAACCATCACAAAACCAGTGTACCGCTGCTGTTCAAGTACCGACACCTATTGGCATTCCCTTATTGTGCCGTGCACGTTTACAAATCCGGTTCCAAACATAATAAGTACGGTGCAAGTTCAAATGTTAGCTCAATCAAAAAAATAAATAAATAAATAAAAAAATCAAACGTGTATATGTACAAATGCTATGGGGTTTGAGACATAGGCCTACTCAAAGAAGAAGAATAATAAAAGTAATACAAATCTCGACGAAAACAAAACCTGTTAAACAAAACAGATAAAAAGACGATGGTTGTCGATTTGGGGGGAAAAAAAGCAACAACGTTTAAACATACACTAAAAGCGTGCTTACCACGATTGTGGTGTCAGAGATGTTTCTCTTCGCATAAAAATGGAGCTTGTGTTTAAGTTTCCCAAAACAATTACGCATGGACTGCGCATGTGCGGATGCATTTATCAGAATGAAACTACTCGATGATTGTGACAACTACCGATGTGGTCTATTAAGGATCGTGTTCGATCAGTGGCAACGGGGCATTTCAGCATCAGCACGATAATTGGAAGCAGACCTTCACCAACAGAGGGCTCTGTCCAGGAAGTACGGTCTCCGCGCTGACCCGAGCCTAAGCCCAAACCGTGGTTTCGTAAACGGCAATAATCGGACGATGGGGGACAAAGGTATGGTGGCCCTGAAGGGACATCGCACATCGCAAACGTGTGCGCATACGTATGCGATGTCGTGAAACAAATCGCGAATATGTGCGCATACGTATGCGATGTCGTGAAACAAATCGCGAATATGTGCGCACACGTATGCAATGTCGTGAACCAAATCGCGAATGTGTGCGCACATGTATGCAATGTCGTGAACCAAATCGCGAATGTGTGCGCACACGTATGCAATGTCGTGAAACAAATCGCGAATGTGTGCGCACACGGTATGCAATGTCGTGAACCAAATCGCGAATATGTGCGCACTCGTCTGCGAATATATTCGCGATGTAGTGAATGTTATTGCATACCATTGTCGCATACCTTTGGGGTGATGTCATAGTTGCGGACAATGTGTTAGTGAACTAGGGAGTATGCAAGTGGCCCTGGTCCCATTTGTATACCAAAGACATTCAATGCAGGAGCTTGGGTACCAGGCAGGTACATTGTGTATATGCCTGTACGTCTTGATTCCAGACTTGGTGCTTCAACCCCCCCAGATCAATAGACATTTTATTCAAAGGTATGCGACAATGGTATGCGACAATGGTATGCAATAAAATTCACGACATCGCGAATATATTCGCAGACGAGTGCGCACATATTCGGGATTTGGTTCACGACATTGCATACGTGTGCGCACATATTCGCGATTTGGTTTACGACATTGCATACGTGTGCGCATATATTCGCGATTTGGTTCACGACATTGCATACGTGTGCGCACACGTATGCGATGTGCGATGTCCCTTCAGGGCCACCATACAAAGGTATTATTTGTTCCTCTTCCTGGTTCGGTATGGAGTAGTACTGTTGTACATCTGAAGTGCTCTGATTTTAATGCCGTCCATGGCATTATTCGTGACTGTATAACGCAATATGTAGGAGAGCGTACCTTATAGAACCTCAAAGTGAGTACTGTTTCGAGTTTTATCTCCCGATTACTGAAGAAATGAAACTGTTTTTCAGGACAGAGTCAGAAGTGACTCATTTATTTGCATGTAGTTTTGTAGTTGTACATGATGTATTGTTGTTTTAGCCATAGTTTAGTAAATAGACTGATTGCGCGACCTACGTCACGTGACCCCTGTTGGGTTAAAAATGTAAACACACACACTTAATCCTCCATAGGAAAGGGTGGTACGGTACACGATGATCAATCAATGCATTTAGTTAATTCGATCAAGGCTTTTTTTGCTCGAAATCTGTGAAACATATTCCAGAGTAGACCCAGTAACTGGGGCGCTGTACTCCTTTTTTGAGATTTTGACATTATCTGTCGTACTAGCGCCCCAGTAAGGAATATGTAGTAACTGCGACGGTCAGAAGAATTTAAACCACCTCTGTTAAAAAAAATGCCTTAGACTCAACAGAATTGCTCAAAATGCGCCTAAAAAAAATCCAAGTGTTTAAGGTGAAATAAAATGTATTCAATTGTACTCACGATCATTTTCTTTCCTCCAAATCGATAATTTTTAGGGTCTCTGACAACCCAGCCGTTACAATCGCCATTATTACTAATGTCACGACTGTTTCCTGACTTGAAAAAAGTCGCATTAACGCTGCGGGGTTGCGTGTTCGCTGATGCATATCCTTACTGGGGCGCTAGTATGACAGATAATGTCAAAATCTCAAAAAAGGAGTACAGCGCCCCAGTTACTGGGTCTACCCCCCCCCCCCCCCCCCACACACACACAGAATGTGATATGTCCGCACAAACGGCAACACAATACTGAAAGTGTTAATATAATGACAATGTTCATTTCTTCAATTTTTTTTAACGAAATGGACAAGAATAAAAAAGAAAAAAGTATGAAGTTATTAAGACCACTTTATATTTTAGTACTTGACATTTGAGACGAATTCAAATTTTGGTTTCCGAGAGAAGACAAATTAAATCCGAACTTTGGAAACTGAAAACGTCACCTGTCATAATAGTGTCTGCCGTCAGAACCCTCTAAAAAAGACACTTGTAACCCACATGTTCTGTACATAATTAATTATGATGAGTTGATGGCCCAGAGGACCGATACTACTAACTACCAACCAAAGGGCCTTTTCCAAACCTCGCCTTTGGCGCTGGCTCCGCTTTCGTGTAGAGCTGCATCATGGGCAATCCCAACTATAGTTGGGGCGCCCCAACTATAACACTCAAGTTGGGACCAGTCCCAACTATAGTTGGGGCGAGTCCCAACTATAGTTGGGGCGATTGTCAAGTAGGGACGGAACAGTACTGTAGCAGTAGTAATGTACAATTATTATGCATCGTTCTCAGTAGTTGTCCTTGATGGGCGATGTTTAAATAATCTGAACTCAAAAACTGTAATATTACTGCACATCCCAAATTTTTCTGAAAATGTTGCTTACATCTGAATTACAGCTAACATTAACGATGAACAAAAATTACACACGTTAAAAAAATATGCATTTTGCAAGTCAAGGTCAAGTGTCATATTTTTATGTAATTTTTGTGTGTTACATGATATTAAATGATTTGATTTTGATTTTATTTCATGAAATGTAGGCCAATTTAAGAGCTATCTGCAGTTAGGATTATCGCAACTATATCTGTAGGTGCTTTCCTTTTTGAGATAAAGGCTGTCCAAATATTAAAATATTCATGCTAATTAGTCAAAAGTTCGTTGACCCCTCAGGGCTCACTGTGCATTTTACTTGCCCCCCAGGAAGTTTTTGTTGCCCAAATTTTAAACATGTATTGTCATAAATATATCTTCCTGATACTAATGGCAGCGATCACAACCAGTTTATAGCAGTCAAATGAAGTTACATTCACACACTCAAAAATAAATTAACACATTTCTAAAATGTATTGTTCACATTTGAAAAGGAAGAAGTATGAGCATTATAAACAGTGAGTTGCACAGTTTTTAGTAGCTCACATCACAGGGCAAGTTGAGAAGTAGTGTTTACTAGCCCACAGGGCAAGTTGAGAAGTAGTGTTTTCTAGCCCACAGGGCAAGTTGAGAAGTAGTGTTTTCTAGCCCACAGGGCAAGTTGAGAAGTAGTGTTTTCTAGCCCACAGGGCAAGTTGAGAAGTAGTGTTTACTAGCCCACAGGGCAAGTTGAGAAGTAGTGTTTACTAGCCCACAGGGCAAGTTGAGAAGTAGTGTTTACTAGCCCACAGGGCAAGTTGAGAAGTAGTGTTTTCTAGCCCACAGGGCAAGTTGAGAAGTAGTGTTTTCTAGCCCACAGGGCAAGTTGAGAAGTAGTGTTTTCTAGCCCACAGGGCAAGTTGAGAAGTAGTGTTTTCTAGCCCACAGGGCAAGTTGAGAAGTAGTGTTTACTAGCCCATAACAGTTTTTACTAGACAATGTATGCCAGGCTAATCCTAAGCTTGAGCCCTGATGGCCGTACAAATCTTAAGGCGATTTTTTTATTTTATTTTTGTTCTCATCATCAAGTGTCCGAAGTTTCGAAAATTTAAGTCGAAAAAAAACAAACCCTGAAAATAAGTATTTCAACTACATAGGCCTAAATGACAAGTTTAATTTCCAGTTTATGCAGCTTGCGGCAACTGCTTTCAAATTAATAGTAGCCGTCAGGCCTTTCAGCCAAAGCTGGTCCCCGATTCGGACGCCACCTTTAGCCTTCGCTCGTCCCCGCCTACCTTGTTTTTATGCTGATCTAGGGCGCTCGGTTTGGAACAAGCGAATGCAGTCAGGTTTTGTGTGCACTTGCGATTCGGTTTTCTGACATTGCCCCTCGGCCGATCCACGGCACTGTTTCGTCTGGTTGGGTTGGGGGTGGTAACCGCTCGTTGATCTGAACAAGTTTGTGGGAGACTGCGTACAACGTTCCCATGTATTTAGTTGCTCCAAAATGGAGGGGAAAGTGGGCCAGAAATCACCTCAGATCGTACAGCTACAGGCATGACAGGTCGCGTGATGACATGTAAACATTGGTCGCGCAGTCGGTCTGATCTGCAGTAGACTCTGTACACAGCCGAAGCAATAGTGATGGTAGTTTTTGCTCTAGACTGGTTCGCAGTCCCTACATCGGTTTTGTTCTGATAGACACCAGTAGCGGGTAGTGAAAATTAAAATTACATGACAGCATACAGGTCTATGTAATCCCATAAAACAATGTGGCCTTTACGCAAAACATGACAGACACAGAATCTCAGAATCTCCCATTGTGCAGACTAACGTTAGTTAAGATGTTCTTCTAAAATTAGCTTTGATGAGTTTTGATGTTGGAGGTTGGTTCGCTTTGTCTGAGTGAAGGGTTTATATGATACACACGTGTGTTAGTGTCAAACAACAACATGCACACGTCACGAGCATAGCCAACGTCATCTCTAAAACTAGAAAATTATTCCTGTGCCCGCGCAATCCAGGGTCAATCAAAACTGTTATATCATTGGTAACTACCAGTCCCTATAAAGTCAGAAGAGAATGATGTAGGGACAGGGAACCAGTCTACAGTCAGAAGAGAACGATGTAGGGACCGGGAACCAGTCTACAGTCAGAAGAGAACGATGTAGGGACCGGGAACCAGTCTACAGTCAGAAGAGAACGATGTAGGGACCGGGAACCAGTCTACAGTCAGAAGAGAACGATGTAGGGACCGGGAACCAGTCTACAGTCAGAAGAGAACGATGTAGGGACCGGGAACCAGTCTACAGTCAGAAGAGAACGATGTAGGGACCGGGAACCAGTCTACAGTCAGAAGGGAACGATGTACATGTAGGGACTGAGAACCAGTCTACAGTCAGAAGAGAACAATGTAGGGACCGGGAACCAGTCTACAGTCAGAAAAGAATGATGTAGGGACCGGGAACCAGTCTACAGTCAGAAGAGAAGGATGTAGGGACCGAGAACCAGTCTACAGTCAGAAGAGAATGATGTAGGGACCAAGAACCAGTCTACAGTCAGAAGAGAATGATGTAGGGACCGGGAACCAGTCTACAGTCAGAAGAGAACGATGTACATGTAGGGACCGAGAACCAGTCTACAGTCAGAAGAGAACAATTTAGGGACCGGGAACCAGTCTACAGTCAGAAAAGAACGATGTAGGGACCGAGAACCAGTCTACAGTCAGAAGAGAAGGATGTAGGGACCGAGAACCAGTCTACAGTCAGAAGAGAATGATGTAGGGACCGGGAACCAGTCTACAGTCAGAAGAGAACGATGTAGGGACCGGGAACCAGTCTACAGTCAGAAAAGAACGATGTAGGGACCGGGAACCAGTATACAGTCAGAAGAGAATGATGTAGGGACCGGGAACCAGTCTACAGTCAGAAGAGAACAATGTAGGGACCGGAAACCAGTCTAGTTGTGCTCCTGTTTGACCAACAGGTAGCGATGGCATTTAATCCATACACCATTAACATGATTAAGAAGCAAAGACCAAATCCAAGAGCCTGGTAAAATGACAGAGAATGGATAAGGGCACAGGTGTTTGACCATCACTTGGCACAATCTTGGAGGGAGGATCTACAGATCTGTGTGCATTGTAACCATAGGAATTCTGGTAGGGTAACACAGGCAGACACTGCGCACAAACACAGTTCTAAACCTAAATTTGCACATTCACCATGCATCAATAAAGGAACAAAAGTGTCGTGACAGAGGTCTCAAACGGCTGTTTAAAACAGGCAGGGTCTTGGCCGTGGCCATGAGATATAAAGGACTTTGGCTTGGTCCTTTATCACACAGCCACGACCCTGCAAGGATTTTAATAGAAACGTCCTTTTAAGACTGGGGCACTACTTTTTTATTCCCATTCACGCCCTTTTTGTGAAAAACGCATAATAATGAAGGAAAAATTTCGGAAACCTTTCTATTTTTGTGTGTGTATTTTTGCCCATTTATGTCATGTCGTCAGGTTCCATTTCGCTACTTGGGTAAAATTGCACGCGAGTATCAGCACTTGCGCAAACGCTCCCGCACTGTACACTGAACACCGGTATGTATCGATTGCGCTATGCGTAAATTAGCGCCCGCATAAGTATAATTGCTAACTGGTTATGAAACACTCTCGGCCACGTCTTTATCAGCTGGGATCGGGAAGAAAAAATGGAAGATTGGCAACTGGTTTGGCAGCAAAGACTGAATCCAAGAGCCTGGTAAAAATGACAGAGAGTGGATAAGGGCGCAGGTTTTTTTTCACCACTCATCTGGGAGAGATGATTTACATCCGTGTACATTGTAACCGTGTCGATTCTGATCATGTACAGGGTAGACCCTGATGCACAGTTCTGAATTTGCACATTCACCATGCATCAACAGTTGTTTTTTCAGAAATGTCTTTGATTTTTGCTCTCGAAATTATTAGGTTTTCTCAAATTTGAAATGGATTAGGACTACTGACAACATCAGTGAAGATGTTTCATCTTTCTGACTGTTGGGTGAATGAGCCTGGTTAAAGCACTGATTGGTCCTGGAATTGAAGGTAAGACTGCATCAAATTACTGACCAGTATTTCTTCAACTTTGACATAAAAAATGGATCATTAAAAATGTACCATTCGCTGCCAGAAGGAGAATAAAAAATACCAGGTACAAAAGTAATATAGATGTTAAAATTGTCTGATTTAAAAACGTTTGTAAACACTACATGACGCAATTCATTTTTAATGCAACAGAAAAAGGGGGAGAAGCGAGGTAGTCAGGTAAGGAAGGAGAGGGAAATTTCAGGTTAGAAAAAAATGGAAATAGAAAATTAAACATACATTATTTTAACAAAAAAGAAAAAAACATTTGTTTAAACAGGTGTTAAAATGAGAGTTGGTGGGGGTGCCAGAAAAACAATCAATCAGAAGTAGATTGTTTTTCTTGAACCGTAGACAAGAACGATAAACATGGATGCAATCTGTCAACTGAGGAATGATCTTTGTTTGATTGCTAAGATTCCGTCAGATATGGCTGACCGCAGTGAGGAGACCATGGAAGAAGAGGAGATGGCCAGGCAATCTCCAGAACCAGAACCAAGATCAGTGGCTGTTGCTGAAAACATTCAACCCTTGCCTGAAACAAGAGACTTAATGAGAGCAGGAAACACACAAATGCTTCAAGGTATAAACTTATTGTGATGACTAGAACCCAGTGGTGTAGCCAGCATTCTTTTGTGGATGGCGAGGGGGTTGGGATGGGGTGGCAGAGGGGAAAGGCACAGATATTTGTAGAGAGGGCAATTTCAATTATAGCTGATTTCATGGTGTGCAGAGGTTGACTCGGGGAGGCATTTGCCCCCATCCACCCCCTTGGCTACGCCACTGCTAGAATCAACCTGTATAGCATTTCATATTTGTATGTAGATGAGCTGTAATTGTCAGGCCTCCCTGAGATAATTTGTTTTTTTAAATGAAACCTTTTTTTTTTTTCAAAAAAAAAATTGTAATAATAGTAATAGTAAAGTTAAATTTTAACCAGTTGCAGGCAGTTTTTTAGGTGTTCGGCATTGAGCCGAAAACCTATTGTTATTGTTAAGTTTTTTTTTTTTTTTTTTTTTTTTTTCCTCGTATTCTTATCAGCGAACCTTCTCCGTCGATTTTTAACAAAAGTAAAGCTTATATGAACTTGAAACTTATCAGGAACATGAACCATAGTTAGTAGATGAAACCGCAACTTTTTTAGAATGATGACGTCATTGATGACGTCATTATGCTAAATAAACCATTAATAATTAGAAAATTCATATCTTGAGAACCAGAAAAGCTACGTACGAGATTCTTTCAAAACATAAAAGTTCTTGTAATGACCTTTAATTGTCGTGCACAACTTGACCTCATTTGACCTTTACTTCCGGTCGAAACCGGAAGTTCAAAATTTCAAAAAATCATATCTCAAGAACTGCTAATGATATTGTCAAAATTTGAATGACAGTTCGAAGATCGGTTAGCCTGCTCAAACTTTTGCACAGACATAATACCAGTTTGACATTGTCTTCTGGCCGTAAAAGATGACGTCATTGATTGCGTCATTATATTAAATCAACGTTTAATATTTAAAAAATCCATATCTGAAGAACCGTATAATATGTTACATACAAGATCTTTGCACCATATGAAAGCTTTCGATTACTCTACAAATCTTACACAGTGTGTGACCCCATTTGACCTTGACTTCCGATCGAAACTGGAAGTTAAAATGTCATTTTTCCAAAAAATCCTATTTCAATAAAAAACAGGCTAAATCAACGTTTAATATTTAAAAAATCCATATCTGAAGAACCGTATATGTTACATACGAGATCTTTGCACCATATGAAAGCATTTTGATTACTCTACAAATCTTACACAGTGTGTGACCCCATTTGACCTTGACTTCCGGTCGAAACCGGAAGTTAAAATGTCATTTTTCCAAAAAATCATATTTCAATAAAAACCAGGCTAGAGTAATAACCATTACTTCATCTGAAAACACTTTAACCAGTCTACATGTTTTACAGAAAGTGTGACCCCATTTGACCTTGACTTCCGGTCGAAACCGGAAGTTGAAGTTTAAGTATAAAACAATTCATAGGTCTTTAACTAAACGAGGTACAGTCTTGAAACTTACTATTACCTTCAACTTTACTGTGCAGTAAATTGCACTGTTTTTCTGGATGATGACGTCATCGATGACGTCATTACAATAAATCAACGTTTAATATTTCAAAAATTCATATCTGAAGAACCGTAAATGATACATACAAGATCTTTGCACCATATAAAAGATCTTCAATTACTCTGCACATCTTACACAGTTTGTGACCCCATTTGACCTTGACTTCCGGTCGAAAGAGGAAGTTGAAATTTTATTTTTCTAAAAGATTATTTTTCAATAACAAAACAGAATTCATTAATAATAATTACTTCATCTGAAAGCTCGTTAACCATTCTAAAAATTGTGTTGAAGATGTGACCCTTTTTGACCCTTACTTCCGGTTAAAACGGATGTTGAAATTTCACAGATAGTAAATTCATAATTCATCAACTAAACGTGATACAGACTTGAAACTTACTGTTGCCTTAGACATTACTGTGTAGATGAAACTGGATTATTTTCGGATTATGACATCATCGATGACGTCATTATATTAAATCAACGTTTAATGTTTCAAAAAATCATATTTGGGGAATCATAAAAAGTTACACAGGAGATTTTTGCACCATATGCAAGCCCTTGAAATACTGTACAACTATCGCAGAGTGTGACCCCATTTGACCCATAGTTCATGTCAAAACCGGAAGTTGAAGTTTCATATGACTGACCTTCATGCCTAAAGATCAACACAAGGTACAAATAAATATTTTGCCCATCAGCACAGCACACAATATTGACCTTGTTTTCAATGACGCAATCACTTTATTACGTTCCAGCCGAACACCATGAGTTTGTTCACAAACTCTCAATTTCTAGTTTTTTCTTCAGTCCTGTCCCCCCCCCCATTCTTTTGGTGGAATTGCCGAAATCTTTTTTTTTCTTTGAGTGTACCGCTGGCAGAAAGAAACCCTGCCTTGACAATTCCACGAGAAGAAAGATTCTCTCTGTTGGATTGTCCGTTTTGTTGCTCAACCGTGAAAATGTCAAATTCATGCAGTTTGAAGTGCAAAACATCGGCCGTTGAGTATTGCATAGGAGTGGCACTACACACAGAGCCAAGGTTTGATTGCCGGCTCAATCAGACTTGCCTGCATTCAGCGGAAATACAATGAATGAACAATTTTGGAATCCTCTCAATGCCTTGTAATCCCCTTCTTGGAACAAAAGGACAAAGGTCTATAATTGGGGATTACACTGCATAACCTTTCTTGTCCTTGTGTGGGACTGTGGGTGAATCGAAGCGTTACACGATGTGTGCGTGGTCTGTGCATGCTCTGCAGCTGAATAACCAGGTAACCTTTGCTGCGCTGGTCCAAAATTACAAAATGGCATCGCAAGATGACCTTCATTTGGTTTCACATCAACTGGTTTCAACTGGTTAATTCACCTTCAATTACAATGAAATATGGCACAATTTGAAATTCCTTTTGACGTGTACCAAGAGCAGACTGTTTAAAGTGTTTCAGACCAGGCAGTTTACATCAAATAGATTCTACTTGAATGTGATTTTATACCCTGGAACTCCTTTTCATTTTGTTGGAGGGAGGGGACGGGGGTGGGTGGATGGGGTGGAAACGTTGGTTTGTTATGACGTGTGCAATTGCAGACCGAACACTAAATGTTATGTACACTGAAATTGATTAGAGTAAACTGTTGCATCCTTCATGTAGAAATGACTCTTCTTCATTGTCAACTGCAGAAACCCAAGCAAGTAAAGGAGTTTGTGTGACAGATGTCCAACATGTATCTTTGTCTCAACACCACACAGAAGGCAGCGGTAATTTGTCTATTGGCCAACCTAGCCATTGTACATTCAACATTCTACAGCTAAAGAAAGGAACAGCAGGTACGTCAAGAATTGTGGTGGATTTGTTTTTTCGAAAGTAAAGTCAAAACCTACTCTGAGTCTCAAGACATCAATTAAAACTCATTATAATTTTGGGAAAGATTCCAGTTCTGGGAAAGATAAAGGTGTAAAATTGTTTGTGTTGATTTAAATCTGAAACATTGATCAGTAGGGGGTCTGAAATTTTACTTGATTGTGCTTCCATTCTGCAACATTCAGCGACCAAACTAGGGTAAAATTTTAGGGGTTGCAATGGGTTGTACCTTTTTTTCTAGGGGTCACTTCTGGCCGATTAAAACTAGTTTCCGTTTGTATTTTTCCTGAAGCCCATTTTCAGCACTCTTGTTATGTTATTTACTATTTTTTATAAGATATTCTGACGCAGAAATAAAAAGAAAACTGCATGTAAATAGAAAAATGGTTTTACAAACATTTATTTACTACATAAAAACTTATCAAATGCAACAATTTATTCCATTAAAAGGTCCAAATAGCAAATGGGGGTGGGGTCGGGGAAACACCCAGGGGCATGGACATCAATTGGGAGGGCTCGCCCAGGTCATCCGCCCCCTTCCCAGTTGCACCACTGGCAACATTTTGCTCTGAATCGTTTTAGTTTCTCATGAGTTTTCTTTGTGATCATAAATTGTATTTTAGTTGCCGTCAATTCTCTCAATCCCTCTTTATTCCAGAGGATATCTTACCTGCATGGCAGAAATTAACTGCCTCTTCGAAACGACAACTCACTTTGGATTCGGCCCCGAAATCAACAGGTAATTTATTCAATAGCAAAATATGGCAAATCTTAGATTGATGTTCTTGAAAGACTCAAAAATATTTGGGAACGTTTGGTTTTGAATCAATAAATAATTGGAATAAATCAACTCTTCCAAAAACCAATGATCTATCCAATCTGAAGATTGGAATGAATCAACTCTCCCAAAAACCAATGATCTATCCAATGGAAGGATTGGAATAAATCAACTCTTCCAAAAACCAATGATCTATCCAATCAGAGGATTGGAATGAATCAACTCTTCCAAAAACGAATGATCTATCCAATCGAAGGATTGGAATGAATCACGTCTTCCAAAAATCAATGATCTATCCAATGGAAGGATTGGAATAAATCAACTCTTCCAAAAACCAATGATCTATCCAATCAGAGGATTGGAATAAATCAACTCTTCCAAAAACGAATGATCTATCCAATCAAAGGATTGGAATGAATCACGTCTTCCAAAAATCAATGATCTATCCAATGGAAGGATTGGAATAAATCAACTTTTCCAAAAACCAATGATCTATCCAATGGAAGGATTGGCAGATTGGAATAAATCAACTCTTCCAAAAATCAATGATCTATCCAATCAGAGGATTGGAATGAATCAACTCTTCCAAAAACCAATGATCTAGATCCAATAAGAGGATTGGAATAAAACAACTCTTCTAAAAACCAATGATCTATCCAATCAGAGGATTGGAATGAATCAACTCTTCCAAAAACCAATGATCTATCCAATCTGAGGATTGGAATAAATCAACTCTTCCAAAAACCAATGATTTATCCAATCAGAGGATTGGAATAAATCAACTCTTCCCAAAACCAAGGATCTATCCAAACGAAGGATTGGAATGAATCAACTCTTCCAAAAACCAATGATCTATCCAATCTGAGGATTGGAATGAATCAACTCTTCCAAAAACCAATGATCTATCCAGTCTGAGGATTGGAATAGATCACCTCTTCCAAAAACCAATGATCTATCCAATCTGAGGATTGGAATAAATCAACTCTTCCAAAAACCTATGATCTATCCAATCGAAGGATTTGAATGAATCAACTCTTCCAAAAATCAATGATCTTTCCAATCTGAGGATTGGAATGAATCAACTCTTCCAAAAACCAATGATCTATCCAATCGAAGGATTGGAATAAATCAACTCTTCCAAAAACCAATGATCTATCCAATCAGAGGATTGGAATAAATCAACTCTTCCAAAAACCAAAGATCTATCCAATCTGAGGATTGGAATAAATCAACTCTTCAAAAAACCAATGATCTATGCAATCAGAGGATTGGAATGAATCAACTCTTCCAAAAACCAATGATCTATCCAATCAGAGGATTGGAATGAATCAACTCTTCCAAAAACCAATGATCTATGCAATCTGAGGATTGGAATAAATCAACTCTTCCAAAAACCAATGATCTATGCAATCGAAGGATAACAATGAATCAACTCTTCCATAAACCAATGAACTATCCAATCAGAGGATTGGAATAAATCAACGCTTCCAAAAACCAATGATCTATGCAATCAGAGGATTGGAATAAATCAACTCTTCCAAAAACCAATGATCTATCTAATCTGAGGATTGGAATAAATCAACTCTTCCAAAAACCAATGATCTATCCAATCTGAGGATTGGAATGATTCAACTCTTCCAAAAACCAATGATCTATCTAAGCAGAGGATTGGAATGAATCAACTCTTCTAAAAACCAATCATCTAGATCCAATCGAAGGATTGGAATGAATCAACTCTTCCAAAAACCAATATCTATCCAATCAGAGGATCGGAATAAATCAACTCTTCCAAAAACCAACTGTTTATCTAATCAGAGGATTGGAATAAATCAACTCTTCCAAAATCTAATGATTTATCCCCTGAATCATACCACTGGAATGTATATTTGTATTTGAACTTGATTTAACCATTCAGTAGTGGCAACCTTTTGATTTCATGGTTTTTATTGTCAAGAACTCGTTGAAATTAATGTGTTTTCCTTTTAAGGTGTCTATCTTAGACCCAGAATTTCATTCTTTTAAAAGGACTGTCTCTTTCAATTTTCAGTCTTTCCCAGATAATTTTTCCATTTTGTATGCAATAATAAAATGAAAACATTGATTTTTTGAACAAAACATGTCCAATACACATTCTTGTAGGATCTGGAGAAGAGTGCACTCCACCAAAGATTCCCAAACTAGACAACTCCTCCCAAGCTGCCACCAGTGGAATGTCATTACAACCCCAAACCTCGGGTAAGTACATGGTGTAATTTCTTATGATGGTAAACTTCAGGAAAGATCGTTGACATGAATTCTGGGTTGTTTTTACTGAAGAGTTACTGCCCAAGTTATGAATACAGTTAATGGATGCAGATATTTTGTTGATATTGTTTATATTTTGACAGAAGTGTAATGTTACAAACAACTGCATACCATGTTCAAGTTTCATATGAACTCATATCAATTTGTTAGCACTCCTTTTCAAGCGTTCATACATTCATTGATGTTTTTGCTACGGGAATTGCCTTTAAAAACTACGGGTAAGTTTTTTTACACCATTTCATATTTTGTTTTTTTCAATAGATGGAACAAGTTTTTTTATTTCTGGCAATCTGGATTGGATCAATGCGTATGATGTCGTTTGAGTAGGGTGCCCTTGCCCGGCACGAAATCTGTGTATTTCCATTGTTTCATCAATGTTTTACCTCTAAGATGGCGGCGGGATAATGTCAATGCATTAGGTCTATTAGAAAATAATTCTAGCTCAAATTAGAAAAGACTGTATTCACCGCTCTGAGTGTTCAATGTGGAAACCTTGTACCAGTGATCATTTTCAACATCAATCTTGGCCAAGTTCAGAAACTGCCAAAGTTTTTTACAATCTTTTTACACAACACTATACTTGAACCCACACTCAGATGACTAGGCCATCAAAACTTGAGTCCGATGCTGTAGACCAGTTGGCCCCTTACATGCCACATGTGAAGTGTTTTAGTGAAATCAGAACAAGTTTGGCAGGGGATTGGATATACACGTAGGTTATTGGTAGATTCTAAAATATTTGCAAACATTGTCTAACTGCTGATGTTTTTATTGCAATTGTCGATGAGTATAGGGACAATTTATGTGTGAACTTTTTAGATGTTATACTAAATAATAATTAAAAATTAAATTTCTTTTTTACATAGGCCAATTGGTGTCTGAATTTGCTAAATCATATCTGTAATCAGTGATATTTCTAGATTCATTTCATAAATTTGTGCTGTTACAAATCTGTGGCCTGACCATTCCAGAAACATTGTCATGATACTCTTCCCTTTGAAGTTTTACCTGACTGTAGGAGTATTTCATGATGGAAAGAGCAGATAATAATCCAGACAAACAATTGATCATCATTGACTCAAAAATTGTAAGAATTGGGCTAATTAACCCGAACAAATTGTCTTTGTTTCATGATTAATTACCAAAACCCAAACATGATTCATAAAATTTTGATTTGTGAAAGAGGAATGTTTTTAATAAATTGTTACTTCAACAAAATTGTTTTTTTTTTTAAACCAGACGGTGATGGAAATGTGCAAGGAGCCCATCCAACGATTGATCCAGGCCAGGCTGCTGCAGAGAGCTGTAAAGAGGCATTAAGAACTCATTATAAGACCACAGGTAGCTATGTGCAACTGATACCATGGGAGGATGATGACACAAAACATATCAAAGATATCTACACAGAATTAACATTGGTAGACTCAGGAACCAAACTGGAATCATATAAGGAGATTTTCCTTCAGACAACAAGAGATGGTGATCCCATAAAACGGGTTATTTTGAAAGGGATAGCTGGTAGAGGGAAGTCTACCATCATGGATAAGATGGCATATGATTGGGCATGTAATGAAGCACTGCAACAGTTTGAGCTTGTATTCGTTTTAAGAATGAGTGCAGTTGAACAAAGCACAGAGTTAATTGACTCAATTTTTGAACAACTTTTAGACGAAGATACTGTTGTAGATAAGAATTCCTTGAGTTCATTTATCAGTCACAATCAAGACAAAGTACTTATCTTGTTGGATGGCTTTGATGAGTTAAAGACCCCTTCCCTTAATAAAAGCTTATTTGGTTCAATTCTGAAGATCCTCAACCGTAGGAAAGACAGAGATTGTTTTGTAGTTGTTACAACTCGTCCCTCTCACTATGACAAATTAGTGAAAAGGTCATTGATTCAAGATCCATTCACACAGGTCAGGGTTGAAGGTTTTGATAAGAGAGATATTGAGAAGTATGTAAAGAGATTTTACTCAGAAGAACATGACAAGGCTGATGGGCTTCTTCAAAGGATCAGATCCTCAAATGTTTTGTCTGATTTGGCGCAGAGTCCAATGCTACTTCTATTGATGTGTATTTTGTGGAGAGACAACTCTACACTCCCAGAAACAATGTCTCGTATCTACAGTGAGGCATTGAAGTACATATTTCACAGAAAAACAGACATGTCACAGGATGAAATATCAAAAGTAACAAATGAACTTGGAAAGATTGGCTTGGCTGGTCTTCTGGCTCCAGAGCAACAGCTTGCTTTTCCTGAAGAAATGTTTGAACCAAGTGTGCTTGAATCTGCCATAAAAGCAGGTATTCTTACAAGCCAAAAGGTCTTGAAGGGAATGAAAAGTCACAACAGCATTCAGTTCCTGCACAAGACTTTTCAAGAGTTTTGTGCTGGTAAATACTTACAAAGCTTATCAGAAACAGACATGCCGGAATTCCAGAAGACCGTGAATGAAATGATCAAATCTAAAGGGAATGATTTTGAATACATTTTGCGGTTTTGTGCTGGTGATAATACGGCATGTACACGTAGCATTTTACAAATGCTGGTTGAGTTCACAAGAAAATCATACGACCTAGAATCCCGCATGATGCAGTTAGGTCTTAACTGCTACTTTGAGTGTCAGTCAAAAGATTTACCCCCAGTGGAATTCATACAGTTTGTTCTATCAGATAGTGTTGTCATTGCTAGATGGAACAAGGACAGTCTTAACTCCTTGATATACTTTCTTCGAAATGTTCATACCCATACAATGGAAAACAAGCAAACTGATTATCTTGACATGGTACACTCAATACAGATACAAAACTGTGACTTGGTTGGATGTGTATCAGAATTGACATATTGTATGAGTTTCATGGGGAATCTTTCTTCAGTGTCACTGTATGAATGCTTAATAAGTATCAGGTGTAAAGAAGATGCTGCATTATCAGGAGCAACCTCATACCCAGTTGGTTCTGCTGCATCATGGGTCCATCACTTCAAGAAGATCAAGAACCTTCAGAAGCTACACTTGAGTTACTGCTCATTGACAGGTAAAGATATGACACATATTGCTCCTGCACTGTGTGATCTGCCCAACTTGGTTGAATTGAATCTTATGGGAAATCAAGCCTTGGGTGGCTCTGCTGCATCATGGGCCCATCACTTCAAGAAGATGAAGAACCTTCAGAAGCTACACTTGAGTTACTGCGCATTGACAGGTAAAGATATGACACATATTGCTCCTGCACTGTGTGATCTGCCCAACTTGGTTGAATTGAATCTTATGGGATATGAAACCTTGGGTGGCTCTGCTGCATCATGGGCCCATCACTTCAAGAAGATGAAGAACCTTCATGAGCTAGACTTGAGTGGCTGCTTATTGACAGCTGAAGATATGACACATATTGCTCCTGCACTGTGTGATCTGCCCAACTTGGTTGAATTGAATCTTATGGAAAATAAAGCCTTGGGTGGCTCTGCTGCATCATGGGCCCATCACTTCAAGAAGATGAAGAACCTTCAGAAGCTACACTTGAGTGGCTGCTTATTGACAGCTGAAGATATGACACATATTGCTCCTGCACTGTGTGATCTGCCCAACTTGGTTGAATTGAATCTTATGGAAAATAAAGCCTTGGGTGGCTCTGCTGCATCATGGGCCCATCACTTCAAGAAGATGAAGAACCTTCAGAAGCTACACTTGAGTGGCTGCTTATTGACAGCTGAAGATATGACACATATTGCTCCTGCACTGTGTGATCTGCCCAACTTGGTTGAATTGAATCTTCAGGAAAATAAAGCCTTGGGTGGCTCTGCTGCATCATGGGCCCATCACTTCAAGAAGATGAAGAACCTTCATGAGCTACACTTGAGTGGCTGCTTATTGACAGCTGAAGATATGACACATATTCCGCCTGCACTGTGTGATCTGCCCAACTTGGTTGAATTGAATCTTATGGGAAATGAAGCCTTGGGTGGCTCTGCAGCATCATGGACCCACCACTTCTAGAAGATGAAGAACCTACACATAACATTCTGAAGAAGTGACTCATACCGTTCCTGCACTGTCCAACATGGTTGAATGGATTCTTATTTAACAGTAGTTGAGCAAATGTCCCAAGTCAAACTTGACTTAAGAAAGAAATCTATCTTTTGGAAGAAAGAATTCAGTTAATCTTTTAAGTCTATGCTCCAAATTGGGGCTTGACCTCTGACCTTTGACCGTTTGTTGATTAACTGCCTGTGTGACCAAAGTGAAGAAGTTTTTATCTAGACGTATTTGTTGATAATTTATATGGTATTAGATGACACATGATGGAGAGGTTTCAGTCTTGATGGGAGAGGTTATTGATTCCTTGTCACTCGACTATCGCATTTCCCCTATTTGCAAACACACGAACCGTTGAACGATAGTAAGCATTGTTACAAAAACTTGACTTGTTTGTGGCTTGCAGTGCACACCCACTATCAGTGGAATTGTAGCGCTGTTTATGTAGTGTTGAGTGCATGGCTTCACTAACAATACCGTAAGACAGTCTTGCACCAGCATTGGTTGAATTTATTGTTTATTTATTGATCTTAAATTGTCAGTAGAGGGAATTATTACAACTCTTCAATTTATTTCAACCCATGCTTGTTTATTGACATGGTAAATCCAGGATTTTACTCTGTTTTCCCTATGGTTGGATGTATTATTATTAATATTTTTTTAAGCAAATCAATTGGTGTTCTAAACAAAACCAAAGGACATCCTGATCAAAGCACCCGGGTCCCTTTTGTGAAACATCTTGATGTCAACCTGTAGACACACTTACCTCCACTACAATGGTTGTTGATCTAGTAAAACGTAAGGACTTCTGGTTGATTCTCCCTATAAAGAAGGCTGATTGTATTCTAAGTTTGTGTCTGGATGATATGGGACATGTCTCTTTGTTGGTAGTGTAGAAATAAAATCTCCAGATTAATTTGAGTAAAATATGAAACGGTGAAATATAATACTGTACCCTCTTATAACCCTCCTACTGTCTGACCATTTAATAACATTCACATGATTTGCACTTTGCAGCATGCACTATGATATCATGTGGTGAATGCATCTACACAGTACACAGCTTGCTCTATGCATAGTTGTTCTACCCTACACAACCCATGCAGTTGAGTGGTTCTGAATGGTTTGTCAACTTACTGGTAAATGTTATGGAAAGTAGTAGAGTTAATCTAGTAATTTGAGTCTAATCATTTCTCATGTTCAGAAGCTTGGAGGGCTGAAAACATCCACAATCAGGTTGATTGGTTCTTGTACTTTACATCTGAGCTTTCAATCACTGATTGGATGATTTTGAGATGAGGTTGTTTACAGTCTTTTACCATCTCATTTAAAGACAAGACTTTGTGAAAGGAATGTAGTAAGACATATCAGTGTGTCACTTATATGTCTTACATGTAAATAATGACAAATATAACAACTAAGCAATCTTATTGTAGAATGAAAAGAAACATGGTGCCTGAGTTATTAAGCATCATGTCACAATATTTGATGAGTAAATAATGACAAATGTGGTATTTTTGTTATAATCCAGCACTGTTGTGGTGTTGTACAATGATCTACAAGAATCCAATGAATGAAACAATTCATCAAGATGTATAAATATAAAGCATTCCTCACTTTCTGTAGTATGCAAATAATGACATATCTTTTATATTTTTTTAACCAGACACTTTCTTGGTGTTATACAAGAATGCAATGAAAGGAGCATTTCAGGATATGTTTAAATATAAAGCATGTGTCGCTGTATGTATTAATATAACCAAGTACATTGTGTTTTGTGCTAAGTTGATGGAACATTCATTTTACTATTGGTTTCAATGATTGCTCGTAGCTATCTCTGCATGATGTAAACTTCATTTGTAATATCTAGAAATGTAGAACCTTTTCTCAGTGTGTTGGGGGGATGTTCCTTCTGTGGAATAAAACAAGAAATACAATCAAATGAATATTACAAGTAAACACAATCAAGTATCCAGTGAACATATAGAAACTGATAGAGACTTGTTTCATTATTTCTTTAATAAAGTCAACTTTCTAGTTCATTCCCTTATTGTGTTATGTACAAGAACAATTGAATGCAAAGAGAATAGAAGAACTTGAAAACTGTTCCATACTGATCTACCTATCATTCCAATTTCATTTGTTATTTTCACTTTTGTGGTTGCTTGCATGTAGCACCCTGATCTAGATGGAAGTTGCTTACTCTGTGAAAATATCTTTCTTATTATTTGTTATGTTAAGGGTATACAGATTTCTGTTGAACATACACTTTGGTATTTTAACTTGAATGGGAGGATTTAAAAAAACACGATGCACCATTTTATATGAAGAGCACAATCATTCTGATCCTCTGGTTTCCAACAAACAGATCAAACAGCCATCCAAACCCATGAACAATTTTCAATGTGGTCATGACCAAATGGTTTATGGTTTGACATGGACTTGGGGCATTTTAATAGAAAGTTATTTTGATTGCCGAGATTAAAATAAAAACCTAGTGTTGGGGAACATTTTTGTGACATGAATTGAAGATGACGGTTCTATTAAGCCCCACCCTCTAAAGCTATTGACCAATCACAGCATTGGCTACATCACAACTGTACACGCGGGCAGCACAATGTGCGTCTCTTCAATGCCACACTGCACGACATGAACGTAGGCACTGTAACTACTCATACACATTTCAATAGGATTTTATCCTGTCAGAACTTTGGTGGCGTATCCACAGCTGTGATTGGTCAACATGTAAGGGGGTGGGGCTTAATGGATCTGTTTATTGATTCATGGTAGGTCACAGAACAATTGACACTGTTATCAAATTAAACATATCCTGAAAAAGCCTGCAGATTTATAATAATTTGTTATTTACTTCTTTGATCAGAACTAAAACAAGCTAAATAACCTTAAAGACAAAGATCATTATTGGTAATTCTTGAAAGTATGATCAATTTTAATCTGAAAGCTCACTGCTAATAAAGTGTTATCAGTAAGTACCATTGTGGAGAAATATCTCCATCTGAATACTGTGAAAGTTAAATAGAGAAAACGAATAAAGCCCCTCATAATGGGAGACTTTTGAGACGCTGGCGGCAGCAGACACAACGGTCCTTGTCACAGTTCTGAACATGTGCACACTCGCTCAGTGATGTTCGCATAGTTCTGAGCACGCATACTGTGAAAAACAGAACTTTGAAAAGGGACCATCCAAAAGTCACTCATTCAGTGTTGCTTATTTTGATTGCCAAAATCAAAATAAGAATGTCAACAAAGTCACTGACAAATCATTTATATTGTTTTTCCTGAAATGTAAAGAACATTTTTCTTGGTACGTTTGTAGTATTTCATTTGGATCCAGGAAGGTGTGAAATCAGCTTTAATATTAAGTTGCTTTCTCATATCATATTTCCTGACTTCACAAAGGTTTGGTCTTAATGTGCATGCCTTTGCTCATCAGACTATATTGTGCATTTACAGGGACAACCTATCTTGCAAGTGTCACTGTGTTGAGTTGAATTCCTTGAACAAACTGCACCAACAAGTTATTTATGTTGACTGAAATAGTGTTGTTTAGTTGTATCAGACTTGTGTTCATTTTCATTGAGGCAAGTAGTGTTTAAGAAACACTGGAATTATGTAAAATGTTCACCCTCACTTTATGAACTGTAAATAAAGCAACATTGCCCATTGAACTGTAAAATGTAAATCTTGTTTGTTTTTTGGTGTTTTTTTTTGTTCCATTGTACAAATGTTTATTATTGTTATCCTTCACTTGTGCAAAATTAACCAAATTAATACTTAACCCACCACTTCCCATCATCGTAATTTAGTTTGGTCAGTTTTACCCTACATAGTTTTGCATGTGTGCATGATACATTATTCTAGTCATTTTATTTTAGTGATCAATGCTCCAATTTCCTTTGGTTTACTGTTACTGTGGTCATTTTAATATCCTACCTCTATTATAATGCACTTTACCTTTTTCTATTTGCATAAGTTACTTTAAGTTAATTGTTTTTGGTTTTTTTATGTGCAAAACTGGGGGGGGGGGGGGGGGCGGCAAATACGGCGGGGGTATTTGGAGTACATCACTCCACGTTCTCTTGAACAATTTGCACGCACGCATTTCATTTTACTGCTCAATCTACCATTGGTATGTGTACACATTTGTTTTATGCAAAACGAAGGTTTCTGGAAAGGATCCTGGCTCTAATTATTCATAAGCCTTGGCCAATCACGTTTCGATTTGTTGTCCAATCATGTGCTTTGTCGTTATTGACTTCACAAAACTGTGTCCCAGGCTGGTAATGATGATAATATAAATGAGAGCACGGAAACAGACTATTTCTGCTTCGAGCCTCGATTTGGTGGGATGTATTTGTATGGAGTGTAATGACAGCGGAAACCATTCTCAGCGGTCATAATTCTCCCAAATTATGTCAAAACGGGCTGTTTTGACATAATTTTTTTTGTGTCGAATTTTTTTGGGGAACCCTGGGCGTTAATTTTATTTGCATATATTTGCATAACCAGAGCGAGGCTGCAGGGGGTGGGTGTATTCAGAAACTCCTAAAATCTAAATGGGAGTGGCACTATGTCCAGGCACCAACGAGAAGTGACGTTGGTGGCGTCAAGAAAGTCTTGTCTACGGTCTAGGAATTGAATTAGAAGCAGCAAGTATTTTAAGTCAGTTTTGCTCGGATGGTTTAGAAGAAAACTTTGACGGTGCCACTCGAAAGTAGAATTTTAAAAAAAAGTGTGAACGTGGGGCACTCAAAATATTTTGAGCTTATGCGTTGGATATGCGTTTTAATAATTTTTTTAAAACTATTTGCACATTAGAGCGCACAATCACAACTTACTGTCCACAATTTATGGCTATAGTGTTTTCATTAAGATTCTTTTAACAGCCCCAGCTTAATGATTTCATAACCTCCCTGGATATGCCATCGAATATTGCCTAATTTTAAAGTGTTATTTGAGATTATTGTTATTATTCATGAAGGGGGTTACAAAGTAATGCTTAGAGTTTCAGTTATTATCATTATCTCAAATGTGTGATAGAGCATAACGAATTTCACATCAAATTAAAAAAAAAGGGAAAGTGATTTTTTATAAGTTTTCATTGTGCTTAAAAAATGAGTTAAACAATAATTTTGATTAGCTTTCGAGAGAGGGCGCTAACACTGTTGCTTAATTTCGTGTGGATCCTGTACGATGGAGAATATGCACAGCAATGATACCAGTGCGTCCATGAAAAGATGTACTAGGAAACCAGTCTACATCAAAAGTGCCGTTGGACTTTCTAATTCCAGCGGTAACTTTGGTTTGTCATTTTTTTTACATGATTAAACTAAAGAAATGCATCGCCATCAGACACAATCTTACCATCCCAATCGTATTAACAGGCAATCTCTCCTGCTTACCTTAGGTGAGTTTTAAGTTGATAGTAGATGTCTCTGTTTTGGAAATTTAAAATATATATAGTACAACACAGATACCAAGTTTGGCGGGACTTCAATCGGACCCTACATACACCAGACTGTAGTAAGTAGGACGTTAGTCTGTTGCACCACTACAGTCATTTGACCAGTTCTGGATCATTTTTATGAATTCACGCTGTGCAATCTAAGCTTGTTCGACAATTTTAAATGAAGTATGTCAATTAGTTTACCTTAACAGGCCATAAAAGTCACCAAGTGTCAAATGACCAAAAATATGTATATCTTGGAAGGGGCTTTGGGAAAAGAATTGACATCTTTTTGACCAGTTCTGGATCAGTTGCTTCTATTCTGGATCAGTAGAGGAACCTTTATTGCAAACCCTCATTCCTATAATTACATAAAGTTGTTGTGCATCAATGCACATGTTGTCCCCCATCTTAAAAATACAAGTAATATTATGAGCAACTATTTATTCAAATATTTTTATACTTCTCGCCATGTAAAAATGTATGTGTTGAGTGCACTATAGTATGATTTTACCAGATTAACATTGCTTTAATGTTGAGTGATCCAGAACTGGTCAAAGGGCGCAATGACTCAAAAAATGCATTCTTTGCAATTTTTTCACCAAAAGAGAAAAGATAACTGCTCAGTAAATTTACATAAACACTGTTCATGCATCTGAACCATTTCAAATGAGCTTTATCTGCTCATACCTTCAAATATGAAAGGTGTGAAGTTTCAAAAGTGTTTTTGAACCATCATTTTGTTTCAAAAATAACAAAGATTGTCACTTACAAACTTCAGAAATTTTGCCATAATTTATTCAACAATGATGTTATTCACTTGAATTTTGGTGGTTATCTTATTAGATGTTATTCTTTACATTTATTAAATTGGTCACATGAAGAGTAATTTACTGATGATTGAGGGGCAATGCAAAGTTAAAGTGATCCGGAACTGGCCAAAATGACTGTACTAGTAGTACTGACGTCCTGGATTTGAAGCTTCTTTACAGAGCGAAAAGAACTACAAAAGCTGTTTACCAGATGTTGGAAGCTGAAAATCTGTGCACATATCCCCGGTACTTTACTCCTGGACTATCTTTTAGAATTCTGCTTTCACTTTCACTGAAAATTCAGTATGAAATCAAACACACACGTGTACAATCGTCAAGAAGTTTTTTCGTGCATACTGCGCAGCCTGGTGGTAAATGCAGGGCTGGCATTACTGAGCCCAATTTTGTTTTACTTGCAAATTCATTTTTGTTCCAAGAAGGGGACTACTGGGCATGTAGAGGCTTCCACCATGGTTCATTCATTGTATTTCGGCACCAACTTGTTGCGGGAGATTTTATTTTTTGATAAAGTGTCTCATTTCACGTTTGTTTGCTGTCCATCAGGGTTGCAATATTGGTATTCCTGCAGTAGCTTGGGTTCACAAGGATAGGGATCTTGCAGCTAGACTATTAGCCAACTCCTAGGAGTTGGGACTTGAAGAAGTCTTGAAGGCAGCCACATTGCTGGACTCTGGATGTACGATGCATGAACAGAAGAAGTTGAAGCATCTCCAGATGCAGCCCAAGGTTGCTTCTCACAAGGTCGCCAAGATCAAGCCAAACATTCATAATCTGATTGCATTTAGCCTTTGGTAAGTTATGCTTCACAATTCTGCTTTTAAACATTTCTAACAATGTAATTGTGTTTCAGGTACATAACTACATTTTCTTTGGGTTGTGCATGAAGCTTGTCCATCCTGTGTGGTTCATTTGTGTTGTTATTGCTAGAAATGGACTTTCATGAACATGCTTTAGTGTTATTATTTGATTGACCCCAAACCTGGACATCAACTTCACAAGATAAGAAGGTTTAATCATTGTGTTATGTGTCAGTGTTTCAATGATATGGCAAAAACCTCAAGGAAGGGCTTAACAGTCAGGAAGATTATAATCTGTAGATCAATAAAATCAGGTCATTTCTCAATCTCAAGTCAACAGAGGGCCTCTTCCATTGATATGCCTTTGGCCATAGTGCCATTTACAGGGTTTCAAGTTCTTTTTGCTCAGGAAATGGGGCAAGCCTTATTGAATCAATCTGCAGGCCATGTCACTATGAACTTACTGGAAATAACTGTTCTACACATTTTCCGAGATTGTTATACTGCATATAATAGAATATAATGATCAGATTATTTTTTAATTTGGTAAAACTATCTGTTGCTCTAAAATTGTAATGGGACCCCTTATTTGCTAGAGTTTTGTTATCTTGAAACTGATATCCTACAAGATGACTGATCATTTTATAATAAAAGTAAACAAGAATGGAAAAACATGTTCTTTTCAGTTATAAAACATCCAAGTCAATCCTAAGTTTACCAAAGGAAAGAAGAATAATATAAACACAATTATTCTCCACAACCCATCAAAACCAACCATTAGGCAGAAGTCCCAAATCTCCCTGTTTAAGTGAAATTGCAACTCCTGTTAATCTTTCTAAAAGAGCGTTCATTGTTGCCAAAATAGACAGCTTTCCTTAAATAAAGTTCCAGATTGTCTCAAAATATAGTTTTGATATTTGTATTTCGAGGTCCATCCTCATAGGTTGTTATTACTATTTTAGTGAATGTACACTTAGTAAATACAGTTGATCCCCAGTTGAGGCCAGTTTTGGGCTGAAATGTTTGCAGTTTCCAATTTTTGTTTTCAAACTGAATTTTATTAACTTGTGTCTGACAGTTTGAATTATTTAGGGCTGGGGATGGATCTTGACTGAACTTAAACTTTAAATCCGACACAAAAAGTTCTTTTCAAGCATATTTGAAACTGCACATTGAAAATCTACTGAAAATCAGCCACATTGTCTCTAAATGGTGAAAAGTTTGACAGGTCTGTGACCAGACTGTACTAATACTACACTGCAGATCCCTGTAAACATAGTCTGTTTGATTGGTATTCATGTCTTGTCCAGAGAAACTTGACTTTTCCCACCAGCATTTAAATTTCATTTGAACTACTTGATCGCTGGTTGATCTCAACATCATCTTCAACCTTTCCTATAGTAACTCTACTCACAGCTTTGTGATTTATAAGGGTTGCCTTCACCTTCACATGCTGCAGAGAGAGTTGAACTTTCAAGGGAATACCCCTTTAAGTTTCCTGACCTCATATTTCTGTAGAGATTCTAAAGATCCGTGTAACTGTATCAGCCTTTGGCTTCACATGGCTTGGTTCTTATGAATAAAAAGTTTGTCAGGATCATTTATACAATCCAAATTTGTATCCACTGAAGTTGACTGGGCTTGCTTTCTCATCAGTGTGTTTCAAAATTGGTAATTTGTGCTTGGCCATTCTATTGCTGACCATATGCCCACTCCTCGAAGGTAGATGCATGCCTCCTGTTTAAGTGTGTAGTACTGGAACTGTTTGCAAACTCTGCACAGTTTTCTATTTCCCCTACCCCCTGAAATTATGAGCTCTGCACTACAAGAGAAAACTGATGAGATTCTTCTGTTTAGGTGTCGGGATGCAAGACTCTATTTGCATCCTCTGTACACATCCTTACATGTCAGCTGAATTGAACTTTGCAAATAGTTTATATTCTTACTTACAGCTGTTTTCCTTCAAAGCTGTGATCTTTACTCTCTTAGAGAAAACTGATGAGTTTCTTCTGTTTAGGTGTTGGGATGCAAGACTCTATTTGCATCCTCTGTACACATCCTTACATGTCAGCTGAATTGAACTTTGCAAATAGTTTATATTCTTACTAACAGCTGTTTTCCCTCGAAGCTGTGATCTTTACTCTCTTAGAGAAAACTGATGAGTTTCTTCTGTTTAGGTGTCGGGATGCAAGACTCTATTTGCATCCTCTGTACACATCCTTACATGTCAGCTGAATTGAACTTTGCAAATAGTTTATATCCTTACTTACAGCTGTTTTTCCCTCGAAGCTGTGATTTTTACTCTCTTAGAGAAAACTGATGAGTTTCTTCTGTTTAGGTGTCAGGATGCAAGACTCTATTTACATCCTCTGTACACATCCTTACATCTCAGATGATTCAAACTTTGCAATTAGTTTATCTTATTACAACTGTTGTTCCTCACAGCTGTGGTCTTTAACTCTTTTGGTGGATTGCTTGTATTCCTTTTGTTATTAAATGTCAATCTATTTCTCTACATGGTATTTGCTGTTTACTGTCATTTTAAAATGTCAGGTTTCCATTTTATCATCTTTACATGTACCTCAAGAGGTACTTCATCTGTTTTTATGAAGGCCAATGGGAATGAAAAGATTAACTCCAAATAATGTATTACAATTCTAGAATTGTTAGATGGTGAAAACCTACCAAAAAAAAAATGAATTGACTATTATTCAAATTATTAAGCCTTGTGCATTGTTTACTCATCATTATTAACATGTACATTCAAATCTCCCCACAGTCTATTTCAACTATTCTTCTTCTGCCTTCTGAGCATTTCAATCATTTCACTGAAAACTTTTCCAAGAGAAACCTGATCACAAGTTTGATTTATTAAGTAATAGTTTGTTCATATCACGTTTAGTCAGGTGATTATTCAGTCTGCTATTGAGTTAGAGTAAATGTAATATTGGTATCAACATGCTTCAAAATTAAATACTGAATGCATTAGTGGTAAGCTGTTAGTTGGAACTGATGTTCTGCAAAATCACTCTCAATATGTTTTTTCATGCAATACATTTATAGGTTGCATCATGTTTTTTCCCCTGACTTAAAAATTGGACAAACAAAAATGTGTTTTTGAGATCAGGTGCCACAAAAAATTGAATAGCCTAAAGAATGGCCCTTGAACATGAATAGAACAAGTCTATAAACAAATTAGCAGAAGAAAATTTACAAATTCTAATGTTTTTTACCTGAAAGAAATAAGTATTTTTTTTATGCTAATAACAGTATGAGGACCTGCATGGTAATGACCTTGGTTGATGGCTGGCTGATGTTAATGGAGTGGAGACTAGGCCCTCATACTGTTATTACCTAGTTAATCAGTGTTATTAAAATAATTATTTGTATCTATATACTAATGTGAGTAACATGTCTGTTTGTTACGCAAAAACTCTGAGGTGCAAGCGTAGATGTAGCTGGAAATTGTCGTGTGTCGTTCTTTTGGACCCACATTCAGGCTAAAGGCTTTATTTTTTTTCTTCTGAAACCATATAGAAGTGATTTTGGGGGATGATAAATTTATTGACAGAGGACGTGTCAGACAAAAGCCTGAAAACCACCACACAGCAACTCTGTGTTGAGTAGGCTACATTAAATAACAGTGTACTGATACATGAAGATCACATGCGAGCCATCATGATCACAGTGTCTGTACTGGTTTTCCTTTTTGGCTCATAGTCAAGTTGGGTTACTAGTGCACTATACCATCTAGTGCACTACACCATCTAGTGCCCTACAGCGTCTAGCTAGCTAGACGTCTAGCTAGGTCTCAGCTTTCCGGTGTGCTCAGTTTTCCGGATGACCAAATAAGGTACAATGACGTCATGCCATGTCTGTGCACAGCAGATGAAAGTCGTCCGTTTCAGTGCCGTGCTGAGTTGTATGTACGTGTCAGGATCGCATGCATCGGGTCAAGGTGGATCACGCTGAAGCTGTCATGGTGGCCTCATTTTAACGAATTTCATGAAAAGAATGCTAAAATTATCCGTTACTTAGACAGCGGTCTGTATTCAGACGGGTTGACGGATGTGCAGAAGAGGTTGGTTCATTACCAAGCCAAGAATTATTCATATGATGAGGCCAGTGATAATCGTATGATACCATGTTGCCACCCGGAAATCCAAGCACACTGGAATACTGAGACCATGATGCCCGTGAGCTGAAATGCCCGGCTACGTCATCAGGAAAACTGAGCACGCCGGAAACCTTTAGGGTCTAATAGACCACGACACCGGGATCGGAACCCACATCATGTCTTCCCTAGTAATAACGCTATTGCTTAACCCTCATCCTTCAAATTATTCAATCTCCACATTGTAATTTGCATGATTTCTGAGGATTGGGGTCTATTAAGTGTAAAGACTTGGTTGATTTTGGAAGATTGAAGGCTTTATAAAGAATTTAACCTTGGAGAACCATAGAGGGTTCAGGGTAGCTGACCTAGTAAGATGCTGTTAGAAATAGAAGGATTGAGGGCATAAGATGATTCAAACTTGTGTAGATTAGAGGATTAATGGTATCATGCCACTGTAGGAGGAATGAAATGGGTCGTCAGCATTATGAACATCATCACAATCACTCTCACTGCAATGTTCTTTCTGCCAAATTGTTTTTCTTACACACCAGGTTGTTGATTGGCCTCCCTGCGCTGTGGTACTATGCCGCCTGCGAACCAAGGGTTGGCGGGGTCCAGAACCCTTAAATTGCTGACTCGACGGCGGGGTACGCACAGTGATTTGGTCAGACCTAAATTTGATGTGTGGGTCCTTACTTTGTAAAAAAGTAAACATGCCTCAAAAAGTAACAATCAAAATCTAAAAAAGGGTAAAATTCTCTGAATAATATCTATGGTTTCTAAAGTTTTAGAAACAAGGTATTTGAATGTTAAGCTAGGGCCTCTTTGAGAAAAAACATGGGATGACCTCATAATCTAAAACACATAAGTACCATTGACAGCACAAGGTTGAATGTAATACTACTTATTAATACACTCTAATCACTAAAACGTTTTGTACATCTGATGTGTCTTACATCCTCTGTTCATTAGTCGAAGTGAGTACAATAATTGCCTCAATCTTCCAAAGTCTTCCAGCAATCAAATACTTTGTATGTACAATTATGTCACATCAATGCCCTAAAATTTGAAATACATCCACCAATGTGAACAAACAAACCTAAAAGATTGATCACAAAAATACCTTTATTGTGTATCAGAAAATGAAGCATTTTTAATGTTATTAAATTTGTGGGTATATGCATTTAGTTTTTAGTTTAATATTTTATGTACTTTGTATTGTTCGCTTATTCTTCCACATTTGTCTTATTGCTGGTTGTCCCTCTAGTTTAAACAAACTAGTCAAGTTACAAAAACGAGCCATTCATATTATTTGTAATGTACTAATTAGAGAGCCGCTAGTCCTTTTAGTTAATCATCATAATCTCCTCAATGTCACTAGTATCAACTTGTTTCAGCAGAATATATTTATCAAGCAATAAACCACAAGGGAAACTGACTGGGTAAATTTTGAAACAATTTATGGGTGTACAAAGAAAAATTGACTTATCAACAAACCCTCTACAAACTGAGCTATCCAGCCCTAATGTTGGCAGTCTCCCTGTTGTGTCAATATCTTTGTTTGAGGGGTGCCAGTCAGAATCCATTCCACTGGTTACTGCCGCGTAGCCAGGGATCACACCCCATAACGTGGAGATTGCCACCATTAGGGCTGGATAGCTCAGTTGATAGAGCATCGGTACAGTGGACCGATGGTCGCAGGTTCAAATCCCGCTCTAGTCAATTTTTCTTTCACCCAAAATTTGATTTAGATGATACTTGTGTACAAATTTGTTAATGATTTACTCCTAATAATTTGCTCTCTAATAATAGTCCAGCTTAATAGGTCTGTTCACACCCTTAATACCAGCTCTTCTTCATAAGTACACATTGTTAAGTCCACCTCATTGCAACAATGTATAATGTTTTCTGGTCCCAAACACTGGAGCAGCCCCCCCCCCCCTGTCATTTTCTGGTACTAGGAAAAAATTTTCTTTTTAATTAGAAGCTAAAATGTTTTATATAACTGGCATACAGATCCTCGTCATTTGATTGGTTGAACTTACATCACTTGACATTCAATATTTTTCCTATCAGCGTTGATGATCCTAAAGTCCTATTTGACCATGGGGAATAGTATACACATATGGACTGGCAATGAGGGAAATAGTGCACGTCTATGCAACCCGAGGGCCTGTGAGTGACCAGGAGAGGGTCCTATTTCCCGAGGCCGAAGGCCAAGGGAAATAGGACCCTGAGGGGTGCATAGATGTGCACTATTGCCCGAATAATGCCAATCCATATGGGTTTTATAACACACCTCAATCCAAAAATGTCGGTTAGAAGAGTAAATCGCGGTTTCTTGGCCGGAGATTCTTCTCCATCCGCAGACGCCGTCATTTTCTTGAGGGCGCTCTTTAATTACCAGTCAATAGTTTTGGGGTTTTTGAAACTATTTCCCGCTTTGTGAACTATTTCCCCCAAATGAAGCGTGTGCGGTGCGTATGGTGCAGATTTCATGCACTAGGCTATATTAGTTCACCCCACACGACAGTGTTTCAGCCAATCAGGATAAAGAACCAGGGAGAGGTGTGTTATAATATTTCCTATTCAACAGTTTGGATCATCCTCGTTCCCAGTGATTTTGAGCGATAGAGCGACACTGCTAAAACAAAGGAGCACCTGTGCAGAAGGTTGTAATAATAGCACACCCTGCATATTGCACTGTTCTAAGCTGCGCTCGTCAAGTTTGCTTGAAGATAAATTTGTTGTCACGCGTGTGGAGTACAGGAAATAGCGCGTCAGTGTCTACATGGAGTCGTCCACGTTGTTTAGAAGTTGTTTTAGAATTTTCAGAGTGATGGGTGGTTGAGGAATCATATTTATTTTGATTTTGTATTTATTGTGAAGAAATTCAAATGACAAGGATTTATATGTCAGTTATATAAAACAAATATTGAGTGGCTTTAATTTGTGAAATGGGAGGAATAATATCGCGAGGTCAAATTTTGACTGTTCCATTTCACTTGGCTTCGCCTCGTGAAATGGAACAGTCCAAATTTTACCTCGCGATGATATTCCTCCCATTGCACTCGGAGTAACTCAGTATTTGTATACTATTTTACTGTTGCTGCATTAACAAGTTTTCTATAGTATGGCTTTGTACAACTTACTTTGTATAATGCACATTGTTTTGCTGTCTTAGTTTTGCAGTTGTTTTTTAGTTAGTTCTTGTATTTTTTTCTTTGTTGGGTATACAGGCTGTTCCTTGACAAACCCTTTTTTTTGGAACTTGCCTCCACTTTACTTAATTCATTGTATCCTTTGTTTTTTATTTTTAATTTAGAAATAAGTGTTTCTTGTATTGAATTGAATAGACCTTTTTCATGGTGCGTCCATTTTGATTTTCTCCCATTCAAACCAATGTGACCAAACCGAGGCTGAAAGGGCAAATAGTCTGGTTCTTTTTTGTACAATGAATATTAGCATAGCACTGTTATACAGGGAAAATAACCAAGGTGGTTGCAGCATGATAAAGGTTTATTGAATTGAATTGAAAACACATGAAACACTCACTTCTCACCACTGCGGCCCTGGTTCAATTCCCGGCTAGGGCCATGTTGTGAGTAGAGTTGTGTGTTAGTTCTCTTCTTTGCCACAAGGGTTTTTCTGCGGGCCCCCTCCAGAAAAATCAAACGCTTCCGATCTCTGGCTCTGCTTCATGGTCATATATATCGGTTGATGTGGCTGGCTTCCGAAGTCGCCCTTCCATGCCTGCAACTCCAATAGGTTGTAGCCGTGGCCTTCACATTTTTACTCCTCATCTGCAGGTAAAGATGAGCATTCCAAAATTGTTGCTAAACTGGTTGCTAAACTGATACCAAGTTCTAGTGTCTGAAATTATTTTTCTAAAAACTTTCCAAGGCCAAAAATGAATATAGAAACAATTTTGTATGATCTTTTATATGTTTTGTAAATATTGTTAAGTCTTGTATATGCCTTTTTTACTGTTTTATTATTGAGTTGTGTAGTTTATGTTGTTGACTTTAGGGGCTGTTCCAGAGACCCTTTCAAGTTAATAGGAGACTTTATGGGATGCTAGGTGGCAGCAGACATTTTAGGTAACTTCATTGTTCTCTGAAATGTGTGTATGCTCAAAACCACACAAACAATGGACATTTACTCTTTAAGTCTGCTGCCACCTAGTGTTGCAAAGTCTCCCATTGGCTTGTTGGGAGAGGAGGGAAGGGCTGAGCAGCCCTATGTTTACTGATCCATGCAGTGTGACATCACTGGGAGATTATGGATTGATGTGGTGGGGGACAGGGTTGTTGGGTAGGGAGGGAATTAGCCCACCTCTGGATCTGCCACTGTGGTTTAAAAAAAAGTATTTTAATTAAAATGTGGTGTGAATGGGTAACAACAGTTATCTTCATGATTTTAAATAAACAAGTTTTTATGCAAGTTTTACTTGTTGGACACGATGATGGTTAGCATCTTGAAATTGTTGTTGTACTCTTGATGTGTAATGCAGAAAATAAAGGACCATAACAAATATATGATCTGAAAAAATATTGTTATAGATCCCTTGAAAATCACATCCTAACAATGATGAGAGGATAGATTGTTTTGCAATTTGTGAATCCTTTGCTCATGTTTTTGACAAGATAAATTCTAGGGTCTAAGGGTAGTTTGACAAGAAATTACCAATTTTATTTATCGCTCCTTTTTTCTTGTGGTTGCAGAAGGGGGCGGGAGGGGGGTGTGTATGTTTTATATCCATGGGTGTATTTTGCTTCTTGTTTGAAGCATCATGTTTAAGTCGAGTCAGCAGCTGGAATTGGTTTCTTGTGACGATGGCAATCAGAAATTCAGAATACCAAATCCATTTAAGTCCTGACTTCCATTTTTTTAAGTTTAATCACCTTGTGTGGTTGTGTATCATACTATGTGCATGTTAAAATATTTTCGTTTCTTGTATGGATGGAGCTCCAAGTTCATGTTGAGTCAGCAGCTGGATTCAGATTCTTGTGGTGATGGTCATCAGAATAATGAGTCTTAAGTCCTGACTCCCATGATCTAAAGTTTAACCAACCTGAGTGCTGGTTTATTATACTATCATATAATAATATTTTGCTTCTTGTCTGGAGCACCATGTTGAAGTTGAGTCAGCAGCTGGATTCGGATTCTTGTGGTGATGGTCATCAGAATAATCAGTCTTAAGTCCTGACTCCCATGATCTAAAGTTTAACCAACCTGAGTGCTGGTTTATTATACTATCATATAATATTATTTTGCTTCTTGTCTGGAGCACCATGTTGAAGTTGAGTCAGCAGCTGGAGTCAGATTCCTTAGGTGATGGTCATCAGAATAATGAGTCTTAAGACCTGACTCCCATGATCTAAAGTTTAACCAACCTGTGTGTTGGTTTATTTTACTATCATATAATATTATTTTGCTTCTTGTCTGGAGCACCATGTTGAAGTTGAGTCAGCAGCTGGATTCAGATTCATTAGGTGATGGTCATCAGAATAATGAGTCTTAGGGCCATGTCACACAGAGCAATTTTTACTGGCAACTTGAAGGCAACCAACTGCACCTCACACAGAAGAAATACTTTGGCAGCAGAGGGGCTATTTTTCTGACAATGTCTTTCAAACCTCAAGAAAATTTTTGAAACATGCAACTGTAAATGCCTTTTCTTCTTGGAGATTGCCTGGAACTGGTTCCCTGGAAATTGCCTCATGTGACATGGCTCTTAAGACCTGACTTCCATGATCTTAAGTTTGACCAACCTGTGTGTTGGTATATCATACTATGTGTATATTATATTATTTTGCTTCTTGTCTGGAGCACCATGTTGAAGTAGAGTCAGCAGCTGGATTTAGATTCTTGTGGTGATGGTTATCAGAATAATGAGTCTTAAGACCTGACCCCCATGATCTAAAGTTTAACCAACCTGTGTGTTGGTATATCATACTATGTGTATATTATATTATTTTGCTTCTTGTCAGGAGCACCATGTTGAAGTAGAGTCAGGAGCTGGATTCAGATTCTTGTGGTGATGGTCATCAGAATAATGAGTCTTAAGTCCTGACTCCCATGATCTAAAGTTTGACCACCCTGTGTGTTGGTATATCATACTATGTGTATATTATAGTATTTTGCTTCTTGTCTGGAGCACCATGTTGAAGTTGAGTCAGCAGCTGGATTCAGATTCTTGTGATGATGGTCATCAGAATAATGAGTCTTAAGTCCTGACTCCCATGATCTAAAGTTTGACCAACCTGTGTGTTGGTATATCATATTATGTGTATATTATATTATTTTGCTTCTTGTCTGGAGCACCATGTTGAAGTAGAGTCAGCAGCTGGATTCAGATTCTTGTGGTGATGGTCATCAGAATATTGAGTCTTAAGACCTGACTCCCATATGCTAAAGTTTGACCCACCTGTGTGTTGGTATATCATACTATGTGTATAATATAGTATTGTGCTTCTTGTCTATAGCACCATGTTGAAGTTGAGTCAGCAGCTGGATTCAGATTCTTGTGGTGATGGTCATCAGAATATTGAGTCTTAAGTCCTGACTCCCATACGCTTAAGTTTGACCAACCTGTGTGTTGGTGTATCATACTATGTGTATTACACAAATATTGACTGCTGCGAGTGCTATGGTTAAAACTATGACACCCGAGGTGATCCCTGAGCATTCTATTTTCCCGAGGCGAGGCCGAAGGAAAATAGAATGCTCAGGAGATCAGCGAGGGTTTCATAGTTTCAACCATAGCACGAGTAAAAGCAGTCAATATTTGTTTTATAACAACCCCATACATACAGAGCCAACCAAGGTTTTTCCATTGTCAATTTAGATTCTTACTACGGGAATTTAACATTGTATGGAGAGAGTCACGAATAGAATGGTGCACAGTCATTTATTTCTGTTACAAACAGAATGGTGTAACAACCCACATTTTGTATTTTCAAATCCTCTAGAAAAACGTGGGTGTAATTGACGGATGACGTGCAACGTGCTCTATCCAGTCAGTATTAAAGAAGATCAATGGGTTCGAGGTGTGTCAATACGCGCTGTACGCTATATACTAAAATAGACGTCTTGGTACAACGCAGCTTGATATAGTACCCTGGTTGCTAATGGTATAGTACATTGGGTTGTTAATGGTATAGTACGTCGCCGTCTGCGCATCTTTCTAGTAAAAATAAGACATTTCATGTGCAGGCTCAAAACCAATCACAAGACAGTATCTATGTATGGGGTGTTATAAATTATAATGTTTTGCTTCTTGTCTGAAGCACCATGTTGAAGTTGAGTCAGCAGCTGGATTTAGATTCTTGTGGTGATAGTCATCAGAATAATGAGTCTTAAGTCCTGACTCCTATGATCTAAAGTTTGACCCACCTGTGTGTTGGTATATCATACTATGTGTATATTATATTATTTTGCTTCTTGTCTGGAGCACCATGTTCAAGTTGAGTCAGCAGCTTGATTCAGATTCCTTAGGTGATGGTCATCAGAATAATGAGTCTTAAGTCCTGACTCCCATGATCTTAAGTTTAACCAACCTATGTTATGGTTTATTATGCTATCATATTATGATATTTTGCTTCTTGTCTGGAGAACCATGTTGAAGTTGAGTCAGCAGCTGGATTCAGATTCATTAGGTGATGGTCATCAGAATAATGAGTCTTAGGGCCATGTCACACGAAGCAATTTTTACCGGCAACTTGAAGGCAACCAACTGCACCGCAAGCAGAAGAAATACTTTGACAGCAGAGGGGTTATTTTTCTGACAATATCTTTCAAACCTCAAGAAAATTAGGTGAACATGCAACTGTAAATGCCTTTTATTCTTGGAGATTGCCTGGAACTGATTCCCTGGAAATTGCCTCATGTGACATGGCTCTTAAGTCCTGACTCCCATGATCTAAATTTTGACCAACCTGTGTGTTGGTATATCATACTATGTGTATATTATATTATTTTGCTTCTTGTATGGAGCACCATGTTGAAGTTGAGTCAGCAGCTGGATTCACATTTTTGTGGTGATGGTCATCAGAATAATGAGTCTTAAGTCCTGACTCCCATGATCTAAAGTTTGACCAACCTGTGTGTTGGTGTATCATACTATATGTATATTATATTATTTTGCTTCTTGTCTGGAGCACCATGTTGAAGTTGAGTCAGCAGCTGGATTCAGATTCTTGTGGTGATGGTCATCAGAATATTGAGTCTTAAGACCTGACTCCCATACACTTAAGTTTGACCAACCTGTGTGTCGGTGTATCATACTATGTATATATTATATTATTTTGCTTCCTGGAGCACCATGTTGAAGTTGAGTCAGCAGCTGGATTCAGATTCTTGTGGTGATGGTCATCAGAATATTGAGTCTAAAGACCTGACTCCCATACAAAAAAGTTTGACCAACCTTTGTGTTTATACTATGTGTATATTATAGTATTTTGCTTCTTGTATGGAGCCCCATGTTGAAGTTGAGTCAGCAGCTGGATTCAGATTCTTGTGATGATGGTCATCAGAATAATGAGTCTTAAGTCCTGACTCCCATGATCTAAAGTTTGACCCACCTGTGCGTTTGGTATATCATACTATGTGTACATTATTGTCTGGAGCACCATGTTGAAGTTGAGTCAGCAGCTGGATTCACATTCTTGTGGTGATGGTCATCAGAATATTGAGTCTTAAGACCTGACTTCCATACACTTAAGTTTGACCCACCTGTGTGTTGGTGTATCATACTTTGTGTATTATAGAAATATTGACTGCTACGAGTGCTATGGTTAAAACTATGACACCCGAGGTGATCCCTGAGCATTCTATTTTCCTGAGGCGAGGCCGAAGGAAAATAGAACGCTCAGGAGATCAGCGAGGGTTTCATAGTTTCAACCATAGCACGAGTAAAAGCAGTCAATATTTGTTTTATAACACCCCATACATACAGAGCAAACCGAGGTTTTTCCGTTGTCAATTTAGATTCTTACTACGGGAATTTAACGTTGTATGGAGAGAGTCACGAATAGAATATTGAACAGTCATTTATTTGTGTTACAAACAGAATGGTGTAACAACCCACATTTTGTATTTTCAAATCCTCTAGAAAAACGTGGGTGTAATTGACGGATGACGCGCAACGTGTTCTATCCAGTCAGTATTAAAGAAGATTAATGGGTTCGAGGTGTGTCAATACGCGCTGTACGCTATACACTAAAATAGACGTCTTGGTACAACGCAGCTCGATATAATACCCTGGTTGCTAATGGTATAGTACATTGGGTTGTTAATGGTATAGTACGTCGCCGTCTGCGCGACTTTCTAGTAAAAAATAAGACACGTCATGTGCACGCTCTAAACCAATCACAAGACAGTATATATGTATGGGGTGTTATAAATTATAGTATTTTGCTTCTTGTCTGAAGCACCATGTTGAAGTTGAGTCAGCAGCTGGATTTAGATTTTTGTGGTGATGGTCATCAGAATATTGAGTCTTGAGTCCTGACTCCCATACTCTAAAGTTTGACCAACCTGTGTGTTGGTATATCATACCATGTGTATATTATATTATTTTGTTTCTTGTCTGGAGCACCATGCCCAAGTTGAGTCAGCAGCTGGATTCAGATTCTTGTGGTGATAGTCATCAGAATATTGAGTCATAAGTCCTGACTCCCATACTCTAAAGTTTGACCAATCTGTTGGTATATCATACTATGTGTATTTTATATTATTTTGCTTCTTGTCTGGAGCACCATGTTGATGTTGAGTCAGCAGCTGGATTCAGATTCTTGTGATGATGGTCATCAGAATATAGAGTCTTCAGTCCTGACTCCTGTGATCTTAAGTTTGACCAACCTGTGTGTTGGTATATCATACTATGTGTATATTATAGTATTTTGCTTCTTGTCTGGAGCACCATGTTGAAGTAGAGTCAGCAGCTGGTTTCAGATCGTTGTGGCGATGGTCATCAGAATACTGAGTCCAGATCCTGACCTCCATCATATGGAGTTGAACGTCTCATTTCTTAAATATGACTGGGCAACATTGGGTGCTATTACTTTTTCTCAATTGCCAATCAGATCATGTGACAGTGATTGTGCAACGTGATTCCTCAAGTATAAGCGGAATGAATGCATATAAATGCATGACAAGTAAATACACAAAATTTGAATAATTATTGAAATTAATCATGAAGTAAAAAACAAGTGATGCATAAATATTCATGAATCATGTGTGCAAGTTTCCCACAAGCAATTGTTTTACCATACTTGCTCTTTCTAGGCCCCTGGTAGGGCGTGGGGATTGCAAAATGCAGATCACTTACTACTATTGATATAAGCACCTTCATGGATTTGTCGTGAAATGACATGATTTTTGTATGAAATAAACTTAAAAATAGATATAGAATCACAAAACTAAGTTTACAAACTAGGCAGACTTTTTTGGCTCTTCACAATTTCACTCATAACAGTGTGATGATGATTGTGCCCATCATTCAATAGTACACACCTCTCGTACTCTTGCCAATAGGTGGCTCTCCAGTGAGACATTTCAACTCAATATGAAACTTCAGTTTGACCAATCTTGTGTTGGTGTAATATTATCAGGTGCAAATATTCATAATACTTAAATGAGTAGTAGGTGTATCCTACTATGTATATATTATATTATTTTGCCTCTTGTCTGGAGCACCATGTTGAAGTTGAGTCAGCAGCTGGATTCAGATTCTTGTGGTGATGGTCATCAGAATAATGAGTCTTAAGTCCTGACTCCCATGATGTAAAGTTGACCGGCCTGTATGTTGGTATATCATACTATGTGTATATTATATTATTTTGCTTCTTGTCTGGAGCACCATCTTAGTTGAGTCAGCAGCTGGATTCAGATTCTTGTGGTGATGGTCATCAGAAAAATGAGTCTTAAGTCCTGACTCCCATGATCTAAAGTTTGACCAACCTGTGTGTTGGTATATCATACTATGTGTATATTATATTATTTTGCTTTTTGTCTGGAGCACCATGTTGAAGTTGAGTCAGCAGCTGGATTCAGATTCTTTTGATGATGGTCATCAGGAAAATGAGTCTTAAGTCCTGACTCCCATGATCTAAAGTTTGACCAACCTGTGTGTTGGTATATCATACTATGTGTTTAGTATATTATTTTGCTTCTTGTCTGAAGCACCATGCCCAAGTTGAATCAGCAGCTGGATTCAGATTCTTGTGGCGATGGTCATCAGAATATTGAGTCTTAAGTCCTGACTTCCAAGAGATTCAGATTCTTGTGATGATGGTCAAGAAGAAAAGGCATTTACACTTGAATATTCACCAAATTGCCTGGAGGATTGTAAGATATTATCAGAAAAATAACCCCTGTGCTACATAAGTGTTTCTTTTGCATGCAATGCAGTTGGTTGCCTCCAAGTTGCCAGTGTGACATGGTCCTTAGTCCTGACTCTCATGATCTGTTGAGTCAGCAGCTGGATTCAGATTCTTGTGGTGATGGTTGTAGGAATATGGAGTCCAAGTCCTGACTCCAACAGTATTAAATTTGATAAACCTGTGTGTCGATGTGTTGCTATAAATCTTCATCATACTTTAATGGACCACTACATGCTTCACTACATGATCTTTTTTTACATCCCTTGTAGAGTGTTTTGCTTTTTTTGATCAGCATCATGTTGAAGATAAGTCTGACTAAACTTGAACATAATGTTAATGACTGTAAAAAAGAAAAGTTGGACTTGTGGTGATGGTCATCAGAATATTGAGTCCAAGGTTTGACTATCATAAACATTGGTTTGACCAACCTGAGGGTCAGTGTATTAGTTTAGCACAAATCTACACAATTTAAAGACTGAAATGTTTGACCAAAGATACATGTACATAAAGGACATACCTAAGATCAACTCTGATCTACCATCCATGGAATGTGATTTTCTTCTTGCTGGGAGCATCACTGTTGAGTTGATCAGCAGCTGGATTAGAGTTCAAGTCCTGACTACATGTACCATGTATTACATACAAGAGTTGTCTTCAAGAGGATCTCCAAGACACATCATATGGCAATAGATGACTTCTATTTATCAACCAGGATAGATGGGGACATGAGAAAGCATGTCATATAATTGCTGCGATGTTCAACTCTAAGAAGTAATACAGAAATTCACTCATGGCTCGGGGCAAAGGGCCAGGAGGATGGGTGAGGTAGTGGGTGGGGATTGGTGAGGGAGGGGGCGGGGTTTACTTGTGTAACTTCAATTAACTTCTAAAGACTTGCCTTTTTGAGGAAAACTAAAGTGATGGTACAACATTGGTGATGTCGTTTTGTAAAATCTTGAATTTTTAAATCAGAATAATATCTCTTATTAACTGTTAAATTGCCCCTGGTACATGATTGTACTTGATACTGTCATCAGGTAATCCTGACAGTGTTGAATTAATATTATAAACATCTTTCAAAAAAAAATGTTTTATGTCATGCACAAAATAATGCACATTCATAATCTGAAACATAGGTCATTTTAAAAACATTCTGAGAACTGGAGTGAATCTACTCTTCCAGAAACTAAGTTTAAACCATGCCTATATTTTCTTAAGTATTAAACATGGTTTACAAGAAAGCCATAGTGAGCCTAGTATCTTGATTGAGTTGAAGTTTGCCATTTGTGATGACAGTTCTCCTATCAATTTTGAATCATTAGTTTAATATAAAGTAAATCTATTCAAAATTGATGATTTGTCATCTAAAAACAAACCAAAACACTTTGGAAATTGTTTGGAAAATAGTATACAAGTGAGTGCAGTTGTTAAAATTTACAAATAAGTTGAGGTATGGAATGTTCCATCAACGAGGCGAAGGTGAGTTGAATGGAACATTCCATCTTTCAACAAATGAAACTATTCTCTCCTTCGCACATATGTAAAATATTCATTATTTGTGTAAAATGACATCGATCGAAGTAGATCTCTGTCATTTGATTGGAGGATAAAACTCAAGAATAAACAAACTGTGCCAGATTGTAGTCTGGCATCCACTATGAGGGCGGTTTGCACTGCTGCGTATAACGCATGGTGTGGTCTAGCATCTGGCATCCACTACGAGGGCGGTTTGCACTGCTGCGTATAACGCATGGTGTGGTGTAGCGTCTGGTATCTACTACGAGGGCGGTTTGCACTGCTGCGCATAACGCATGGTGTGGTCTAGCGTCTGGCATCCACTACGAGGGCGGTTTGCACTGCTGCGTATAACGCATGGTGTGGTCTAGCGTCTGGCATCCACTACGAGGGCGGTTTGCACTGCTGCGTATAACGCATGGTGTGGTGTAGCGTCTGGTATCTACTACGAGGGCGGTTTGCACTGCTGCGCATAACGCATGGTGTGGTCTAGCGTCTGGCATCCACTACGAGGGCGGTTTGCACTGCTGCGTATAACGCATGGTGTGGTCTAGCGTCTGGCATCCACTACGAGGGCGGTTTGCACTGCTGCGTATAACGCATGGTGTGGTCTAGCATCTGGCATCCACTACGAGGGCGGTTTGCACTGCTGCGTATAACGCATGGTGTGGTGTAGCGTCTGGTATCTACTACGAGGGCGGTTTGCACTGCTGCGCATAACGCATGGTGTGGTCTAGCGTCTGGCATCCACTACGAGGGCGGTTTGCACTGCTGCGTATAACGCATGGTGTGGTCTAGCGTCTGGCATCCACTACGAGGGCGGTTTGCACTGCTGCGTATAACGCATGGTGTGGTCTAGCGTCTGGCATCCACTACGAGGGCGGTTTGCACTGCTGCTTATAACGCATGGTGTGGTCTAGCGTGCAATAGTCAAAAAAGGATGGGACGATATGCTGTAGGCAATGTAATGGTTTTATTGAATGCTGCATGATCTACAATCCTCAAATCAAATGACAAAGATCTATTTGGGTGTTTTAGAATAGTTCTTACTCTATGATAGGGAAAATACAATAGCTTAATTATTATTGTCAATCCCTAGTTATTTTATTTTGTGAAACATAAACATTGTGTTTTTGACATGTTTGATGTATCCAGACATAAACGGAGTACCATTTTGAACCATAAAGGGTTGACATTGAACTATTCCAGTCATTCTATCAATGAGCTTTGCTTCTTTATTGGTTTAGAACATTTATATGCAACCCGATCATGAGTTGATATGTGATGATATCTAGCCAAACCTATCTCATGGTGAAATTGTTTATTTTGAGTTTATACGTAAACATCAAACTGTTATTAATACTGAACTCTTTAAGAAACTGCTTTATTCACTAGAGTTCAGATGCAGTCATTCTCTGACAAAGTTTTGAAATGGTTATTTTCACAAAATAAACAGGATGCCTTCACTATGTGAAGGGTTTTGCAGATCACATCACATGGTTTTACTTGCCCTCTTAAATCTTACGTAATGTGGCGTGTCGTGGCCAAGCGGATAAGAATACCAGACTCATAGCTCTGGTGTTTCTGATCAGCAAAGCTTGGGTTCGAGTCCCGGTCTGACACTTGTGTCCTTAAGCATTATTGCTGCGTACTTCCAATGGGATGTAAAGCCATAGGTCCTGTGTGTTGTGTAATGCACATAAAAGAACCAAGGTACACTTATCCCAAAGAGAAGGGGTTTGACCCAGTGTTACTGGTTTGATTACCTGGACTGATTGCACCACAGCACCTTGTAAACCATTTGATGGTGCTATAAAAAGGAACAGGTCTCACACTTCAAATCATAACTCCGCATACCTTGCAGGAAAAAATACCGTAGCGCTTAGAAACGTAGTATTAAGTGGGTAACAAATGTTTGTTATTATTATTATTATTATTATTATTATTATAGTTATTAATATTATTATTTTTATTATTATTCTACAGACTCACAGGTAGACTGAATAATAGCAACTGCACTAGTTGCCTGGTTAAGAAGATCACAAATAGCAGTAACCCTTTTTCTTGCTGTTGTATTTGTGAAGTTTTTTATGTCTTTTAGGTAGATGCCGAAGGCAAAATCTCTTTTGATTCTGTGGTTTTGTGAAAAGGACAGCCTAAGTTGATTATGTGTTTATTTACAATACTGACATCAGGCCTAAAACGTTTAAGCTTATCATCAAAACTTTAAACTCTCTTTTTGTACACAAGCAGTGTCTAGTCATGTTTTAATGTAGAGCTGGACTCAACATCTGACTTAGTTCTTGAAGGCAAACTGTGAATGTTTATTTGACATTTATTCTCTTCTTAATGTAAGGTATTTTGTACTCACTGGACTTCTCAGGGGATTGCATTCCACACATCTCTTGATTTATAACATGTTTTACTATCAGGGTGAACCTCAATTCAAACTGTTTCATACCTCTATACCTTCACTATCTTTGACTTTCTTTCTCATCCTCTATGACAGAAACAAAGACTCTTTTCTGTGTTGTTTACACTGAAATGTTATCATTATATGACCAACAATGATATTTATATCAGCTGCTGGCTGATACTGTGGCCCTGTTGTATCTTCTTCTTTCTCACAATGTCATGTGACCACCCTGAAAATCACTATGACTTTCAAACGCTATAGCTGGTAGCCAGTAGACCGATTGCGCAACCTGCGTCATGTGGCCTTTTGTGGGTATTAAATGTAAACAAACAACGTCCTCCATAGGAAAGTGGGGTACAGTACACGATGATTGTTGCATTTGTTTATTTGTTTGAGGCTTTTCTTTCTTGAACTCTGTGAAAAATATTTCAGAGTTTGTACCAGAGTCCTTCGAGTGGCTGAATAAAGCCAGTAACGACAGTTCCAGCAAGTCTTGGAAATTATACATGTAACAAATAAATGTGCACAATGTGTACTAGTGCATGACAGAACTCTTAGGCCTGACGACCGCAATCACACACTTTTCAACACAAGAATTTCAAAATTTTGAAGCTGAATCATCCCAAGAAATTGCTTTCGAAAACTGTGTGATTCCTTTGCCTGTTTGACAAAATAACAGACGGGTTGCTACTTAGTCATCGGACGCCAGTAGTGCACAACTCAAAATATACCTCTATTGTAGTAGAATACTGGTAGTTTATGAAACAGTAATGTGATTAATATCAGTGACACAACATACACCTTTAAAAAAATGGATTAGTAACTGTTATTGTTACTGAAAGCCGACTTTTGGTGTGACTGTGACTCTGTCGGTCATGGCATACATTTGCACAAAGTTTGCCATCAGCTCAGAAAACGTAGTAACCACAATAGGTCACATGTGTTGACATGTAAACATTGGTCGTGCAATCAGTCTATTGTAGCCAAACTTTGACATAATGACAAATGAACAAAGTTTGTACTAGGTATTTGGTCAAAGGTAGTATAGAGGTCATGTGGGGGTCACGATCTCAGCCAAACTTTGTCAGTATCATCCCTGGGACATGCTTCATGAGGGGTGTACATAGAATTGGGTCAAAGGTCACAAAGAGAGTCACTAGAATTCATTTGCTGGTGTCACATGATCAGCCTGAGAATTGGTATAACTTCCAAAGATTGCTTCAGCCAATTCTGAATGAGCTTGAACTATGCATTGGGTCAAAGGTTACCTAAAGGTTATATAGGGGTCATTTTACTGAAATAAAAATGCTTAATTTGTGCTACATTCTCATGCTGAATTTGTTTATCTTTGGTCACATACATCTTGACCACTGCCCCACCTAGGGTCGGCTGATAATTGTGCTTTGTGAAGCACATACATTGTGCTGTAGTTATGTATCTGTGTTCATGTATGTATAGGCTAAACTGTACTCTAGAACACTTAAGTACTTGGTCTTCAGCAGTTAAGAACTGAACCCAAATGTAGCTTTTACCTCAGTCAACTATGGATTGTTTTGTATTTAATCCTTTCTTGGTCATGATGAGGTTCTCCTGTAGCAATCTCTGGAGTTATTCCTGTCTTGTTTATATGTCTTTAAAATTTTCCAGCCTACTCATCACTAAGCACACAGTCCTACAATATCTTCCAATTTCATTTTCATACTTGAGGATTAAAAGGGGATAAAAGATCGAGAGGTGAAGAGATTTTCAAGTAGTTGTTTTAACACCATGAGGCCTGGTTTTTGATAATTTTACCAAGACAAAGTCACCGTCATCTTATTGAGAGCTAGGCCTCACTGTTGAAAACCAATTCAACACATTCTCATTTATAAATACCTTTCTGCTAAAAAAAAAACCATTCAAATACCTTTAAAAGATGAGAACAAATCTGATAGCTCTGATAGCTCAAGTCTGCATTAAATTTCTATCCATGTTGTGTACCTCGCACAAAGTTTCAAAATTGCTCGAGCCAAATTTGCATTCTACTGTCTATTGGCTACACATTTTAAAATGGGCCGTGTAATTTGCATACTCTGCGCAATCATTTTGAAAGCACCCTCTTTTGACTTGATTTCCCCAGTCCTTGTTTAAACACATTGTACCATGTCTGCACTGCTTGTTTAAACATGACCATGTGATCTTCTCTGGACCAAACGGAATGGAAAAACTGTCCCAGTTTATTATGAATCTCTTTTCTTTAAGTGTTCAAGCTCTTTGAGAGATTAAGTTTTTATCTCTGGAGTTTATTCCTGACTTGTTCTGAAATCTTAATTTTGTTCCTGCCTACTCATCAGAAGGCACACAGTCCTGAATTATCTTCCAATGTCATTGTCATAAATGAAGCCTAAATTGTCTCTTCTTTAAGAATTCAAATTAACAAAGGCTTTGAAAGTGGGGACTTCTTTTGCTTTTCAACTCTGTGTAACCCAAGCTTGGACACTGGGAAGACACTGTGGGTTCATTGTCTTCTGCTTCTACATCTTATTCACAATGTTTATCTTCCCTCTCTTCATCTCGTATTATTCAAGACTTCATTTCCCCCACTTGATCTTATCAAATATGCTTTTGTCTTCCTGCTCTTCAGCTTCTTCGAGACACTTGTCTCCATTGAGTGCATCTTATTCAGGATATTTGTCTTTCTCCCCTTCTCATCTTATTCATCTTTCTCTTTATTTATCTCCAAATCTTTCTATTTCTGCTTTTCATCTTAATCAAGACCTAGGCTGATGGTGAGCAGTGTCTTACTATGAGTAGGCTAGCCAGGACAGATAAGACATATATGGCAATGACATGAACCTCCTAGATAGGGTTAGTTACTAGGATCCTTCTCCAAACAATTCAACCCAATTATCAGGCCCTTAGGAAGCAGTACGGCAATGGTCGTACCAATATTTGTTTTCTCTCTCTCTTTCTCTTTGTCTTCAAGCAATTTTAAAACAATTTAATGAGGAAGCAATACAAATATTCTGGGTTCACACTGTGTGCAGCATTGATGCTGTCACTTTACCTAAATTCATAATCATGCATTTAAAAAATGTTTTTAGCCAGTTCAATCTCTGACATAAGCTTAGGCGCACAAATTCCCTGAAGTTAAAAGTGAATGAAGTGGCCTTTGCTATAAGATGTTAAATAGTGCCACTGAGCAAGCAATCAAGTCCTGCAGTAAATTTACACTAAGCGTACCCTCATTATGGAAATAGAAATGTGATTACATGATGTGCTTTATAAGACCGCAAGAGTAAACCAATCAAATGGAATTCTCATTAGGGGAAAGAGTGGCCAGAAATTACCTCAGATTGCACCAAAGAGCATCTCAATTCAAACATTTTTTGTGGCTCTTAAGTGGGCAATGGATTCCATGTTGTAGGGGCTTCACGCTTGCGTTGCTACCCCACTCCACCCCCACCCCTCTCAGCATGATCCCATTACATATAGTGGGGTCTCATTCCTCGTAAGCGCGGTGCACCTTGACCACACACTTTCGCACAGTAGTGTTGCGCGCAACCGTATGGGGGTCAAACTTTCCACCATGGTTGGTGAAGTTATTGGACATTTTCAAACAACGGCCACTTTAGATTCTGTTAACGGCATTATTAATCCTATATTCCATGGGAGTTTGATGGTCATATTTGAAAAGACTCTACCCGCTGTTACAAAATATAAAGTTCATGTTACTTTGTGACTCTGGCATGTTAAAAACATGTATGCCATTGCAGTGCAAGCACTGCTGCCGATGCGTTGTGTATAAACGGACGTCACTTTCTGACACATGAGTACCCGGTACTTCAGGTCCTGTGGAAGATGGTGGAAGCTTTTTTTATTATTTCCATAAAACTAATACACCCTTTACCCAAAGTATAAGTACAGGTACTATACCCGGATTGTGCATGCATTGTGTGGATGGCACTCGTAAACTTGCACTGACACACACTGGTTCTGCCCCACATGCTAAATTGGTCTTGTGTCATTGTGAAAAAGTTGAGAAGCAACTTAATAAAGTAGAGTACAGACGACCAAGTTGAGACTCGGCATGTACAAACTATTTGTAATGCATCTGTTTTCAAGGTTGGAGAACACTGAATGACCAATTGCAAACTATTTTTTGAAAAGTTGTTTGGGTTTGCAAGTATCTTAGTCATGAAGGTTTTAGGCTTGTGTATCCATGCAGTGGGTTTTAGTTTGAGATACAATTATGATGGAGGAACGCATTTACTGTGGGAGGAATTTGGTGATAAATCCTGTATCTGCTTCTGAGATGGGCCTGACCAACGATTTAAAAGCTTCCTATGGGCTTGACCATTATATAGTAATTCAACACCCAAACTGTTGGACTCTGATGATGATGGTATGCCTGACTCAATGTGTAAGCATAGTCAGTTTACTTGTACTGTCCTCAGTCCGTTAAGAGATTCAAACAAACCTTGCCATTGGAGTTTGATAGGTCTTGGGTGGTTTGGGTTAAGAAGTTAAGATGTGAGATTAGTATATCATACAGTTAGTTATCAAACAAGTGAACTATTCATTACTTTATCTCACTCTAAAATCTTTCGGGTCAGAATTGACCCAGTTTCTGGATCCAGTGGGGCATGTGATGATCCGTTTAGGGGTCAGTATGACCCGGAATCTGTGTCAAACTGTCCCCAAACTGTGTCAAACTGACCCCAAACTGTCAAACTGATCCCAAATTGTGTCAAACTGACCCCAAACTGTATCATCAAGCTGTCCCCAAACTGTCAAACTGACCCAAATTGAGTCCAATTGTGTCAAACTGACCCAAAACTGTCCAACTGAACCCAAAACTGTCAAACTGAGCCCAAACTGAGTCAAACTGACCCCAGGCTGTGTAAAACTGACCCCAAACTGTGTCAAACCGCCCTCATACCTGTGTCAAACTGATGCAGCTTCTGAGTGGAAATCCCTCTTTTTTAAACAGGCCCCAGTGCTTCTTTCTAATCACTTTTTGGGTATGAAACCTAATTGACATCCCTGTTTGGTTAATTTCATTGAAAAGTGCACTTCTTGAAACATAATTGATATTGCCTATGATTTTCTGGACATCTGAGGGCGCTGTTGCCATGATGTCATTTCAGGGAGCAATGTGGTTTTCTGTTGAAATTCACAAAATTGTGACCCCCCAAAAATGTGCTTTATATTTAAAGCATTTGTGAGAAGAGTTTGCTCATTTGCTTTCTGCCGAAAACTGAAAACAGTGAATCACAAAGGAAAAGAAAGTTTACGAGTGCGAATTATCCTAAGTTCTAACATCTTTTTGTGCATAAAGCTGTTAGAGCTTTGGGATTCAAGTAAATTGCAATATGAGGTTTCTGCCAGGAAATTTGTTTTAGGAAAAGAACCAAATGGCACCAACATACCCTTGAAAACAGCAAAATGAAAGTTCAAAATGAGGTTAAATGGGACAAAAAGGTGCATTTCCAAGGGTTCCTTTAAAAGATTGTATTTCACTGGCACTTCAAGTTACAATGGTTTAAATCAGATTGTTTTAAAGATGCCCACTCATCACCATTACTCGACGATTATTTCTGTGACACAAAACGATCATGTACCCGTATCTAGTTTATGTACAATGCGTACACAGGTCAAAGGTGATCTTTCGTGGCAAGAATTTGCTTGTCGCGCGCTGACGAGAGGGCGTTTTTAAGAACAAGTGACCTTACTGATAATTGTCTACATTGGAATTCATTTTTATTCTCTTGTCCTTTTAAGATGGTTAATGCAAAGTTCCCCAGAGCTCAAAATATAGCTGCTTAAGCATTTGTTTCTTTCCTCTAAGCAGAAATAAGCTGATTCCCTCAATTTGGTAAGCAAAATTGTTTTGTGTGGAGCTACTTGTCATGGTTTAGCAGCTGTATGAAATGGGGCCCAGGTATTTTGGAGGTTTCCATTATTTGGACTAACAACCTCTCTTAACCAATTCATGGCATCCTCCTATAACCAGCCTTAATTTATAACTTTGGAAAATAACATTGTTTTCCTCTGCTCAGTATTTGATATACAGATGAGACTGATCAGCTGTGGAGAGTTTACAAACTGGCCTTGTTCTTCCGCTGATTCTTCAACATCCTTCAACAGGTGATCTCACAGAAATCTTCCAACACCAGACAAGTTAATATTCTTCTCGTTATTGTATTTCTTTTTATTGATATATTTCTGGCAATGAAACCAAGGGACCCCCAAAAGTGACTTGCACTGTGACCCCTGTCACAGATACCTGTGTAGAGAAGATGATGAAGAAATGTCAGTTTTAGATGTGGGAGGAAAACCCCATAATAGGGATAAACCCACGCTATCAGGTAGGGACTGAAAACCCAGTCCACATGCAAGGCTCCAGTCCGGGATTTAAACCGGGGTCCACAGAGGTGAAAGGCAGGGAAAGAAACCACTGAGCCAACCTGAATGACCAACCTGAATTTAATGAATGTAAATAAGTGAAATTATAGAAGAGATGAAACACAGTTTGCATCCGTAGTGTAAACCCATTTCTTGGAATAGCACCTTTTCAAAACTAATTTCTGGCCCTATCCTGTACCCTGTCTTTTAAGAATATAAAAAAGTTGCAATTTTTATTTGGGTTTGTTTATTTTTACCCTACAGTCTGGTGGTTTAGAAGTGACTGAAGAGTTAACTACACAGAACAACATGAGAACTGAGTGTCTCAGCTCACCAAGGAGGCAACATTCAAGATATTGGTTTACTCAGACAGCTCTGTCCCTCATTCAACTTTGTGTAACACACCAGAGGCTGTGAGTGCGGTAATGGTCAGATCCCATTTTGGTAGGAGGAGATTTGATATTAGTTATTGCTATTGCACACAAGGAACTTTACAAATAAGGTGTCGAAAAAGTTCTACAGTCAGAAGAGGTCATAGTGCAAACAAAGACCATTCATTTCAACTCTCAAACTCCTTGGTGGATCAAACGGGGGTGCTAAGGGCGCTGTAGCCTCCCCCTAAAATCATTCTAAATTATAAAAATTGAAAGAAAAAGATACAGAGGGGAGAGGAAGAACAAAGTCAGATGCAAAGAGTAAGAGTAAGCCAATCAAATGGAATTCATATTTTACTCCTTCAAATGTTTTGCTCAAAATCGAGGGGAACGTGGCCAGGAATTGTTTCAGAATGCACCAAAGAGCACTTAGAATCAAACATCTTCTGGGGCCATTTGTTGGCTTGGATCCGCCCATAAAATCTTGTTAAAAATTGGAAACACTATTTCCATTTACAATTATTGACTTTGTAATGTTTTTCTTGGTGAAATCGTTACTGATTTCCTCATTCAAAAATGTACAAACAAAACAACAAATGTGACACTTTGGCTATAAAATTGTATTTTAAAAAGCTCATTTGAATAGTTACCTAGAATGTTACATCAATAATGATATCTTATTATAAAGTTCTTTCAGTTATTAAGGTTAGTCCACTTGATTGATTGTTTCATTTCATGGCACATCCATCGAGTATGCTTCATCCTAAAAATCTCTTTGTGCTAAGATGTCTTCTGCATCATGAAAAGAAGAAAGAAGACAAGCTTGTTTCTTCTTTTCTTTTATTTCTTTTCATGGTGCAGAGGACTGCATCATAAAAGGAAGAAAAGAAAACTTGATAGGTATACACCACAAAGTAACAGTAAAATTCAAGTCTCTTTTCGGAATATAACCCTAGTATAAATTTGGTTGTATCTTTGCAGCATCGACTGCAGTGTTTAGGGTCAAGCCAAATTTTACAAACATAGTTTTATGAAGGATAACATGAAATCACTAAATCTGATGTTTTGTATTTTTGTACCGTTGTATATTTTTGTGAAATAAAAAAATGTGTCCTTGTGTCTTTTATCTGTATTGAAATAAAATGAATTGAACTTTTGTCATAATGTCACTGTTCTTTATCATAACAAAAGAAAACAAATTATGTCTTTGTGTGTGTGTGTGTTCCCCCCCCCCTTTTTTTTTGCAGATAAGAATATATCTGCTTTATGTTTTGAAGCACAGACCTTTATCACAACAGCCATCTTGTATTTTCAAAGGTATGTGACATAACTGAGACAAAAAGTTTAATGCCTAGTTTGTGCAGTCAGGCACTTTAAAAAATGTGTTGTTAAAACATAGAATGTATCGACTGAAGTGTACTAATGTGAACATGGCTAAATTTTGATAAATATCTGGTTATTTTTAACAAGCAATAAAACAAAGGGAAGGTATTTATCTTGCAAAAGCAGCATTTGAAACAAAATCCAACAGCTCATAAGTTGTAGAATTTTGTTATCAGTACCAAACAAACCCAGAGAAGCAGTTATTTTTGAACAAACATGTCAGTTTTGTTAATTGATATGTGTTAAAGATTAAAGAAATAGAATACATTGATAGAAATCGATAAATGATATTGTACTTTAAAGTATTTATGTGCTACATTCTATAATGAAATAGACTGCAGGGCAAACTGGGGAGGAGGGGGTTAGCATGGGGACTAAGGACATGAGCCTGAGGGATGTGGGAGGGCATAGAGGATCGGGCGTGGTGGTTGTGTATTGGAGGGAGGCATAAATGTGGCAAGGGTGGGATCTAGAAAGAACTATTGTATATGGTTCGAGTCGTGCATTTATAGGTTTCAGGCTGCTGCGCTTGTATGCTCCATCAACACGCCAAACAGCCTAAGTATGGAGAGACCGTCAATCATGTAAGCTATATGGCGCCCTCTGTTGAGTTTAGCCATCTTGGTTTATACCATTTGTAAATTAAATGCAACTAAAACGAAGTTGCCAGGGGAAATAATTGCTATTCTAATACATAAAGCATAATCACGATTGGGGATTGCAGCTTAGTAAAGTAATATTGCTCATATACAATGAAGGGAAAACATGACTACGGTGCGCACTGTAGTAAAAAAAAAAGGGGGGCAAAAATTGATACACCAAACTGAATATCATGTTATAAGCCCACAATTTAAAAAAAAAAATAATGTTTGGGGATCAGGCAGTTATTAGGTTGCGACATTATTATCAGGTGTGCTGCATCCTACTTTATATAAGCAAAAATAAAATGTGCACATTGAGAATGCGCAAATTCAAAATTTAAAAAGCGCAATTTGAAAAAAAAGGAAAATTGTCCATTTAATTAAAGATATGTATTGGAGTTTTAGTTATTCTTTTAATATCAATAAAGTTTCCTCCAAACCTTTCATAAAATAAATGGATTATCTTCCAAAACAAGGGTGCTAAATCCATTAGTTAATCCCATTTTAAAGGGAAAAACGTCTCCGACTTAAAACTGAAATTACGAATGGCCGCCGCCCTGGGCTCAGGTATGGGAGAATGATAAGGATTGGTTGACAAATCGAAATTGTTGCTTGGCCTGATAAGTATTGAAATAACATGTTGAAAATATAATATTTATTGTAAAAAAAACTTGATATAATTAATTGACCCCCCAAATTGCAGGCTTAAAACACAAAATCTAATATGGCCGCCGAATATGGCGATTACTTTGAATTCTCAAAATTCTCGTCAAAAAACATACGGGCAAAATTAACACGAGGGCGCTATTTTAGGCACCCCGCAAACGCCATTTCCGCCAGCCCTCCTCTTAAAAGCACTAAATCTTGCCTTTAAGAGGGCGCTATATTTAATAACGTCAGATAAAGGAATAACAAGGTAATAGACTAGGAGCCAAGTCTAGAAATAAATTGCTGTATCATGTTTAAGTCTACGATATTTTCAAAAAGGGATAATTTGTTGCCCTTTTGAGTGTTTGGTATTAAAAGCTGACCATAGGAACATTTGCAGTAGCATAGATTCATATGAAGTTTTGAAACTCACTTTGTCTTTGGTTGTATTTGTACGAGTCGTGGCGGTGAAACAAATACAACGATTCATCTGAGGCACACTAACGTTGCATAATGTTTCTATATTGGCATCGATTATTAATCACAATCATTAAAGATGTTTAAAACACACTTTGGCCGATTCGGTTTTGATCCCTAGTCATATAATGATAAAGATTAAAATAAAGAACAAAGGGGCAAACTATTTTATATTTAGCCTCGATTTGATGGTTTTCTGTAACTAATACGTAATAAATCTTTTCGACGATCCTTATTCTTCCTAAATGTTGATTGATAAATCTGTATTTTGTTCTTTTAAATAAAGTGCTTTTCAATGAATAAAGAGGTTTTGTGCTTTTGTAATTTGTTGTTTACTACACTACAACATCAATGTAAGGGTACATCACAACCAAATCGAGGCTGGAAGGGAAACATTACAATTTTTAAGGAGAACCACTATATCAACGAACCGAGACGGGATATCGACGGTGGGGGCGTCTGCAAAGTCTTATATCTTGGGTTTAAGGAATAGGAGCAAAGATTGTGGGTGGAATTGTGATTACATGTTCTTTGATTAATTGAGCAAGAAGGTTTTGATGTTCAGTATTTGTTTCCAAGACGTTTGGGAATTAAACTACTTGTATGCGGATATACACATCATTCATAGAGAAAGAAAGACACGGAATAATATTCTTGGTGCGACTCCTGTGCTTGTCTGTGTCCAAATGTTTTTGTTTGGCTTTTAAAAGAAGACGGCTAGTAATAAAACTTTCCAGTTAAATGCGTTTATCTTGGAGGAGAGAGTAATGTCAGAAATATTCCTTGATTCGGGGTGTAGGTTTTTTGTTTTGTTTTGATTTTAAATGTTTATTTTTAAGATGGATGGTAAAATGAAACTTTAAAGCCGCGACCTGATTAGTACTACGTGGGCGAAGAGTATAGTAAAAGAGGGGCATTCTGGGATTCGGTGTATCTGCCGTTTGTTTGGATTTTTGATGTTTGTATTTACTGTTATTTTGGCTGTAAAATAAAACTCTGCAGTGACATGGATACAATTATGGTAGAAAGAGCATGGTTTCGGGTGTGTTTTTGTTTGTTTGTTTGTTTTTTGCCAGGGTAAGTGTCTATTAGACGGATGATTCTAAAACTGAACGGTTACAGCTGCGTGGTGGAGAGTGTTGAGTCTAAGAGACACTCTGTGGTTCGGGGTTTGGGGTTTTTGTTGTAGTTTGTTGCGAAGACGGTTCGGCAGAAAACTCTGCGGGCGAACCTACCCCCACTTAAAATCTTTTTGATTAATGTTTCTTTTTCAGGGATCACTAGGGGTTTTAATTAATCACATGATGAGAAATTAAAAAAAAAGATATTTAAAAACGTGAGTGAGGGAGAATCATAAGTGGGCTTCATCGATTACCGGTAAATCTCGGTCATAGTAGTAACATTGACATCAAATAAATTATTAACATGGAATGATGCACCATAAAGAAAATGAATAGCCAGTTAGCAGTGGAATGTTGTTTACATACAACATTCAAAACCTCGTAGCCCCAGTGGAAATACCGACAGATGGAGCATATATACATGAGGAATTTATGGGTTGTGTGGAGGGGGTTACCGGGAAAAGTGAACTTTCCTTCTAAAAAAAAAATTGAGTGTCAATTTTATCCTAGATATTTCAAACTAGTGATTGAATAATGAAGATTTAGCTGGTAAACAAGCGGTGGATAGAATGTTGTTTATAAGGAAGTTTCCAAAACGCATATCACCTATAGAAATACTGGCTGTTTGGGACAACACTTTTAAAGTACCAGGTGGGATTGATCGGTTTAGTGGAGGGGGCCGGGTTACGGGGCCAAAGATGTTTTCCTTAACTTAACTTAAATTAGTGATTGAACATATAAATATAGCCGGTTACTGGTGGACTGTTGTTTATTTAAAGTTTCTAAATCTCCTAGCCCCTGGGGAAACTCATATACTTTTTAAAATACCAATTGGCATTAATGTGTTTTGTGGAGGGGGTTACGGGGCAAAGTTACTTTCTTTTCTATTTGCGTGTTATGTATCGTAATTAATTCAAATTAATGTCTGAAGATAAGATTTAACTGGTTTGCGGTGGAATGTTGCTTGTTTGAAATTTTCTTTACTTTATAGCCCTGTGGAAATACCAGTGTGCTGGGCCTATATACTTCTGATGTAACAGGTGGGATTGGTAGGTTTTGTGGAGGTGGTTACGGGGAAGAAGATGCTTTTCTCAATTGAACATTTGAGCATCAACTCTCATTAATAAGTCAAATTACTGTTTGAATGTAAAGATAAAAAATGGAAATTAATGTGAACTTATTAAGTGGAGTTATTATAAAGATCATGTATGGAACATTAGCTACCGAGTGAGGGCGCTATTAAGGACGCTAAAACAGTATGGATCCCAAATTCATAATGGAGAAAATGCACAGAAATGATATTTGTCTATGTGAAAATGGTAGAGGTAGCCAGTCTATTCCAAAAAGGAAGCGTGGCATTTAAGTTTTTATCAGCAGGAACTTTGATTTGCCTTTTTTTCATGTTTTCGTTGATGAGTGAATCTTAAGAACCATGCAATGATAACATAAACAGGTAAGGGTCACATTGGTTAATTCCAAATGAGTAAATTTGGTAAAAGTGGGCCCTTTAATTTAGATCAACGCGATCATGCTCACGAATGTAGCACTCGTAAACACTACCCATGCAAGGTTTGTACTACACTTATGCACCACAATACTTGTCCATACAGATGTACAGCACAGTGCACCCGGGCTCTAGTGTTGGTGTAAACAGTCTTTCACAGCACCTACACAAACTTGCTATCAATCTTAATTTTGGCTGATCAGTGCTAAATAAATCAAAATATCCTTACAGTCAATTTCCAATTTTAGTTTTACTTTAATTCGAGGGGTCGGGAGAAGAAAAGTCGGACATTAAATAAAAACAAATCAGTCATTGATTCAGTTGTCAATTATTTATTACTCATAATCCAACAGATATAACAAAACAATACACTGATTGACTAAAGACTTAACAATTGTTTGCACTGAAAAAAGACAAAAGTACAGGATTAGCAATTATTACAAAATAATGATTAGTTTCAAAACAACACCTCAAAAGTTGAAACATATCAACAATACCAATAAGCAATATGCTGTAAAAATCCACAAAAGCAATCAAAGACCTCCCATTACTGTTTCTTCCCTTCTTAGATTGCAGTAAAAGTCAACAAACTTAGGGGCTTTTGTGCCTAAAACATTGCCCAGACAAGGTTACAAAAGGAATGTTAACATATCAAAATTAGAAAAAGAATTGGAAAATAACAATTTCTTTTAGGGCTACATAAATGGTTAGCACTCACATATACTAAGGGAAGTCCAGAGCTAAGAGCAGATAATTAAAAATGGCTTAAAAAGTTACAAGGTAACACACAAATATTTATTTGAATACGCAAATACGCAAATAAAATCGTAACACAAATGTATTCGAGTGCAAAATGCGAACAATTGCCTCAGTAGTAAGCATAGTGTAACACCAGGTAGTAATTCACAGTGTTTTGAGTGGGTATCACTCGTTCTCTGGGCATGCCAGATGTCTCCTAAGGACCTTCAAGAAGAATACAGAAAGTTTGTGGGCATAATTAAGCGCATTCATTTGAATATGCAAATATGCAAATAAAAGCGCACCACCCATGTGTTTGAATGCAAAATGTGAACAAATGCCTCACAACTAATATTGTCCATTAAACAAACAAAATGTATGATTGAAACTAATAAAAAAAAATTTCAAAAATGATCCATCATAGCACAAAAATTAATAAACAGCTACAATTAACATGGTGAAGAGTTTTTGTTTAAAAGTCTAGAGTTCACTGTTTTTTCTTAAGAAAAAATCCTCATAATGAAATGATGCTTCATAAAAGAAAAGGGCCATTTAAGGTGAGGGCTGCATGCAAATTATAAGAAAATAGAGAAGGTATATGTTTTAATTTTCCACATAAATCACAGCTACTGGATTGGACCATTGCTGTTCTTGAGTGTAATGTGTGTTGTAGACCTTGAAAATTAATAAGCAGCTGCAATTAACATAGTGAAGTTTGCTTAAAAATTTGGAGGTCACCGTTTTTTTCGTAAGAAAAAAAATCCTCATAATGAACTGATTCTTCATAAAAATCAGATCACTGCATTTGTTTGCAATATATTCATTTTGAAGTTAGTATTTTTTGTGTGTGTATATTTAAAAAAAAAATTGCCCTCCCCCCATACCAAAATGAATGGTCACTCAAGGATAGGGTACAATGAAAGTAAAAAGAATATAAAACGAGAGAATATATATGTTCTAATTTTCCCACATAAAATCACAGCTACTGGTTGGGGCCATTGCTGTTCTTTGTACATACAAGAGTAAAGTTATAATTATATAATAAACATTGTTTTACATACATATAACTGTAATGTGTGTTAGAGACCTCATCCCAACTTCATACAGCTGTTTGGTAGAAAATATTGCTTAACATTTTGTTTAATGCTCAGCAGAATAAGAGTGGATTCAGTCAGATCACAATATCCATTCCTTGGTGTTTTGGCTGGTAACATGCTTCTGATAACTAGATGTATGTTCTTAGCAAGTTTAAATAGCAGGTCTATGTGAATTGAAATTGGCACCAGTGGTGTTCACACAAATTATATTTTAACTATTTTAATACACAAGTACATACATGCATGTAGATTAGGGCCCAATTTCATGGCTTCGCTTAGCAGAAAAAGTCAGCACTTTATTTAAACCTAGAGTACTTCACAGGTTAGCAAGGAGCTCTTTGCTTGAGCCTATGTGTGCTTCACATGATTAAGCATTCTCTGCTTACACAGCCAGCATAGACATTTTCCAGTATTTTGGACTGCATGAGGGCATGTGTGAATCACATTTGTGTGATCCAAAAAAGTAAAATGGACTGGTTTTTCTGTTGTTGTTGATATTTATTTTTTAACCATTGATACAAGATACACTCAGTCAAAGTAAGATAAAACCTGTAATTGTGATGCTAGGAAAATCATCTTTGAAAGCCCCCTCATGTGATCAAAAATACAGTTGATTCGTGTTAACTCAGTAAGCAGAAAATGGTGATTGTAAGCACAGAATTCTGCAGTAAGCAGAGCCATGAAACTGAGCCCAGATGTTTGGCATTCAATAATTCAATAGAACAAAAAAGGTTCAATATTAATAACACTATTTAACTTCTATGTAAATAAAGGAATTTGTGTTAAAAAATGTTGATTTGTAAAAGTTGTTAAAAATGGCGGCACTTTTGTTTTGAATACATTGTGATAAAAAAGGCTTTACATATGGGCCTATATACATCCCATACAACCCAAAATGGCTTCCATATTTGAGAAAAAATATTTGATTCAAAACTAATCCATTCTACGGACTTGCCAAACAGAAAATTTAAAATAGTACATGAAAAACAGATAGAATAGCTATGGGTTTGTTCTGTATACAGATGTCAGCTGAAAAAGGCACTGAATCTAATTGAGCATCGGTACAAATTATCTCCAATAAACCTTTATCATGCTGCCACCATGTTTGACATGTTCCCTGTCTCCATACCAATTATAAATATTCATTCTCTATATCCCTAAAAAGCATCCATCTAGTTTGCCTCCCAGCCTCGTTTTGAGTACATTAACTTCATTGTGAGTAAAAAAAGATGGCTGCTGTCTGATACAAGTCTATTGGCCTGGCTATCTAGTTCATTACCTCCCAAAACCTAACTACATACATGTAAACCACTGCTTTTGTAGATTATTCCAATCCATGTTGACATCATGTTGCCTGAAATGATCAGCTGTGCTTGATAGACGTCTGTCTCTTGAGATGGCTGTAAATAAATGTAGAGGCAAAAACATTGTTATTAAGAACCAAAGTTTAGGCAACAGTCTGCACTATTTTTAAATACAAATTGATTGAAAATCACACAATTGTTCACATTTGCTATAGAAGTTCATTTTTAAATAAATAATTATTAAATTCTGATAATTGTTGATTTAATTTAAATGAAGGCGGAGATGTGCAAATAGATTCCATTTCCAAACTACCTATTATTGTTACTTGATGTTCAGGATTTTACACTTTTATATGTAGCGTGAAACAGGCAAAGAACCATTGATCAGTAGCAAGAAAGCACACTGAATTCTAAAACAAAACTACACATTGAGTGTTTGTGGAATAAACACATGGCGTTTGAATATAAATTTTCAATTTGCCTTACACCAATTTGCCAATGTGTGATAAGCACTGTATACTCAGTGCTTTTGAGTCTTGTGGAGAAAATCCACAGGCATCTGGGGTGGGATTCGACCCCAAGACTCCCGCATGACTAGAGCAGATGTCTTAACCAGCACTAGACGAGGAGCCAGTTCGAATCCAGTATGAAAAGAAATGTCCTGCTTTTTAAGTACTACCTTGGGGGTAGGAAATCGGCCAGGACGGCTGCTACTTTTATTCGCTTAGTGAATTGTGGGGACTTCTTGGATAACTTCACTGCCGCAGAGTGAGTTTGGTCTCAACGTTTCGACTAGCCTGCTCTAGTCATCATCAGGAGACTAAAGAATGTTTGAGATGCTGGTCTCCTTATAGATATTCAGAGGTTTCAGTGTAGAGTCAGCACTGCTCTGATTGGTTCTCCTCAAAGGAGAAAACTGTGGTTGGTGGGTTTAGAGATATTATGACGTATGAATGTGAATTTTTGAAAAAAGCTAAGCCTCAACTTCCAGTTCGGATCGCAAATAAAGGTCAAATTGGGTCACACTCTGTAACAGTTTTAGAATAATTCAAAGATGTTCAAATGATGAATAAGTCAGCAATGTACATGTATCATAGTTGTGGCTCTTCAGATATGAGTTTTTTAAAATATATACTTGAACTTGCAGTTTTGACTGGCAGTAAAGGTCAAATTGGGTCACACCTTTTGTTAGGTATATGGAATTGATAAAGAGTTTTCAGATGATGTAATGATTATTAAAACGTTTGGTCATGGTCATTGAGATATGAATTTGTTGATGTTTTAAGCTTTGACTTCCGGTTTCGACTAGAAGTCAATGGCCAATGGAGTCACACCCTGTAAAAGAATTGTACAATACTTCAAGAGCTTTTATAATATGATCCTGAATGTACCAATTATATGGTGCTTGAAATTTGAATTTTTGTAATGTTAAAAGTTGATTTAATGTAACTTTTCATTGATGATGTTATCAAGAAGATTTTACATTAAAGACCATCTTCTAGTTAAGGTCTAAGGTACATATTCAGTTTCAATTCTTTGCAAGTATGTGTAACAGCTCTCAATATTCATTGAGAAACTTGTAAAACACTGACGCTTCCAGTTTTGAGCAGAAGTAAAGGTCAAATTGGGTCATACTTCTTGAAAGATTGGTAGAATCTTCAAAGGGCTTACGGATGAAGAAATTATTGTTAATGCAACCTGTTTGGGTAATGAGATATTAGTTATTGTTTAAATAAGAAACTTCAACTTCGGTTTTGACTCGAAGTTAAAGTCAAATGGAGTCACACTTTGTTTCACATTCCTACAATATTTTAAATGCATTCCTACAATATTTTAAATGCTTACATACAGTGCAATGACCTTGAATGTAGCAATTATGGTTTACAAAAAGTTAAGTGAAAAGAACACACCAAACCCGCCCCCTCCCAAAAATCAAAAAACAAAAACAAACAAACAAACAATAAAAACAGTACATTCAATAACAATAGGGTTTTTGGCTCTTGGCCAGACACCTTCATAAGGGCCAATTTTGTCAATATGCACCAGAACATCAAAAACACATTTTGTTTTAAAAACTCAAGTGTCCCAAAAACAAACAGTTACCATAATATTTCATCCCATGGGGGAATTAAGTCAACTCAACTCAAATGTTGGGACAATTCTTCAACCTGAAACTTATTTGGTGTGTTTTTTATCAGCTACACCCAATTTTATTTTGACAATAATTCTTAAACACTTAGATGTTTTAATTGAGATAGGTTTAATTCTTAAACATTTAGATGATTTAATTGAGATGGGTTTAATTAAGATTGTTTTTGTTTTGAGGTATTTTTTCAGTGGGTTATTTCAGCTAACTCCATACTATATTTAGTCCAGCAGATAAGTGCATGATTTGGGCATTTTTTGCACTTTGTAGTTAAAGAGCATGAAACTTGGTAAAGTATTTGTTGATAAAGCCATATTTGAAATTATATGGGGGCCATTATCAAAATGGCTGCCAAATTGCATAATCTTACTTCATAGTTTGGGAAGGAACAGATCTAGAATCGACGTATTTGTGTTAAAACGTAGGTTTCTAGTTCAAAGTAGCGATGTAAAATCTTAGGTCCTTCATTTTCCAAATGGTGGTCATATTTTGCCAAAAAAGTGTGCATTTTGCAAGACAATAACAACTTGGAAAGTAAGAGGTGTAGAATGTTCTTTTTGGTGTCAATACATTGATTTGAGAGGTGCCAGAAATAGTTTTGCTAAAAGTATGAAATGTATGGTTCTTCCATATTAAATGGTGGCCATTACTTAATCAAAATGACTGCCACATTTTCTAACAAAATGGCGGTCATATTTTTTAAACAAAATAGTGCCCATGTTTTCATCAAAATGGCCACCATATTTGAAACAAAAAAGGATTTGCCAAAAATGTCTCAATTGTATTTCTCAAATTTTAAAAGGTCAGCCATATTTTTTTCAACATGGCGGCCATATTTTCTATAAAAATGGCGGCCATTATGTCATCATAAAATTGGTCGCCATATTTTTTTCAAATTTTTGGTCTTAATTTTATGAAAGTGGTGACCATAATTATTTGTTTCAAAGTGATGAACATATTTAAAGTAAAAAGGATTTGCTGAAAGAGTCAAACTTGTGGATCTTCCTTTTTTAAAACAGTGGCCATATTTTCTCAAAATGGCGGCCTTATTTTTACCAAAATGGCGACCACAATAACAAAAAAAAATTGCTGAAAGGGTAAATCTTGTACATGTAAGTCTCCCATTTTTTTAAATGGTGGTCATAATTGAATAAAAATGGTGGCCATATTTATTGATTAGAATGAAAGCCATATTTTCAAAATGGTGGCCATATTTTTTCAAAATGGCGGCTATATTTCAAACAAAAGAAAAACTTTTGCTGAATGTGTCAAACTTATCGGACTCTCATTTAAAAAATGGTGGCTGTTTTTTAAAAAACATGTGGGGGCATGCATCGGTGACTAGGTGCAGTGAATCGAAAAGTGACTCCATTAGTGAGTTTATTGTTGTAAAAATACAACTTTGGGGTCATATTGACACTGTGTAACATTCAAAACTACATTTCCAATTGAATTATTTATGGGGGGAAATTATGGTTTCAAATTGAATATTTTTTAAAGTTATGTTTGTTGTACTCCCCCATCATGACATACAGTCTAATAAATTAAACTTCTTAAAAATGTGTAAAATTCAAAAATAAATATCCACTGAAGTAATTAAGATATATATTTTTTAAGATGTATATTTCAAAAATATTTGCCATAAATAAATAGTTTTTAAATAATTAACCATTCAACCAATATAAAAAACAGAACTTCTATTTTCCAAAAGAGTTTTAAATAGTTCTCATAAATTAAACAGGTATTTACCCTGAAAACTGGATGTTGTTGAGCTCAGCTACAGTCAACACAAACCATGTGCTTCTTCCAGTGTGGCAGTGTTTACATGCATACTGTAGGTACCCTGACTCCTCACTGGCTATTCCATTTTGTGCACTGCACCAGAAAGGAACCAGGTTATGCAATAATTAATAACTACTAAAAATATGTAAAACACCATAATATTGTTTAAAATTGATTGTTTATGTTATCTAAAATTTCCCTACATCATTCAATTTTTTGTTGATAAAATGGGGGAAAAAAAGGTCTTTTGATTTTTATTTTAAAAACAAATAGTGTCCCCAATGTCTATGGTTTCCTAAATCTGACTGTGCAATGTGCAGCATGTGGTCAGCTTGTACATGTACATGTGCATGCAGTTAATGAAACCAATTAGTCAACTTTTCTAAGGTACCCTTAAGATTCTTCTGATGAAAATTAATCTTGTGGAGGCAAGATTCAGGTAAAATGACTTTTTTTTCATCTGACTGAAATAATATAGACACATTTGAGAGCAATGGTCCTTGCTGTGAATGTGGATTGTAATATACTTATTGATCTGATGATATGGGTATTTATTGTAGATGTGTACCATTTTGAACATGTACAAGTACATTTATATAAAGATTTTCCATAAACTTTAGGTAATTAAATCTTTGTTCTCATTTTGCTTTCTTCCAGATTGATTTGTCAATATTCTTCATGATACATTGGGCAATTATGGACACCAGCAACACATACGATGTTACAGCAAGTTAAAGACATAGAGGCAATACAAAGAGACAATGCATTGCTTGACACTATTACACCCAGATAGTCTCATCATATACTGTTATTTGAACTGGTCAACCCATGGAGGATTACATAGTAGACTCTACAGTGGACCAAATGAAATGCTCACAACACTAACCCAGAGGGTAACCAAGGTAAACTGCACTTAACACTCAGATTGAACTCATGTACAGCTCAGATTTGATGTCCATCAAGAAGAAAATGAAGAAGTAATGACAATCACCCAGTGTTCACCACAGCAACCAAGAGAGTGTTCAAGCCATGCTGCTCTAAACCCAAATAATCGCAAACATGAAGAGTACAGTAGATGTTAAACTACATGATAAGTGCTGAACATGAAACTGCTTGAGACTGTAATCATTTATTTTGGGACGTTTTCCAAGATTTTTATTCAAACGTTTGTTTTTGTTGACATTGCCAAGGACTCACCTCAGATGGGACAAGCCACTAAGTTTACAAAACACTTTGAGGAAACACAAGGAAGACATAATCAAGAGAAGTGTGTTGAAAGCTTAGATTTGTCTGCAATATTTGGAATGACATGGATTAGGAGTGTGTACAGACTTATGAAGAATGTTTTCACCCATTTACCAACACAGTCAACAATGTTGGTCATTATTAGACTCAACAGACAGTATTTAGGACTCATCTTACCCACTTTGAAGTTTGCCTGAAGTTGTATTGGTTGCCTTTGATTGATTGTCTACGTATTCATCATTGTTTGATCAGTACTGACTAAGTCGTGTGGTGTTAAGGGGTTACTATCCTGCACAGATCTGCTGGCTGGTCACCCACGATGTTGGCCTGAAAGTTTCTTGTATGAATAATTTTCAACAGCTTTCAACACACTCTCAAACTTGTATTCAATTATGAAACAGTTACCGGTATACTGTGTGGAGTTCATCAACAGTTGCATGCTCTACTTCTACTCCCATGTCCATCTGCTTTCTGGTACCTGAAGTTAACTTGAAAGCAATCCCATTTGTTGTATTACACGTATCAGCACAGTCAACAATGTTCTATCAGCAGCTGTATGTGGAGTGCCGTCTTCCTCCTTGCTAGGTTGCTTCCATCTGAGCTTTGCCTAAAAACTTTCTCAGAGTACTCTTCAGCTCTCAAGATGACCAGGAAGTTCCTCAATCTGCAGCGAACCAAATGACCATTTAATGGATGTTCCCCCAGTCAGGTTTGCCTGAAACTCTCGTATCACTGTACTCAGCCTACAAAATGCACTCCAGCTTGCACTACAGTTTCCTTCCATGTGTAAGCATCCAGCAGGACTAAATACAGGCAGTTACCCAACAACCAGGATGTACTTCAACTGTAATGACAGAAGGTATGTGTTTGACAATCTACATCTTTAAAATTGGTTTGCTTTCAAAGAGTTTTATTTGTATTCTGTAACACCTGTACATGTAGCTGAAACACTTGCATAGATGGCTTGACACGCATGTAGGTAAAATGCACAATGTTGATGTGCCAGCTATCATCGCATTAGGTCCAGTTTGCACCTCCATCACATGATTGGTTCCATTTTTTTAAACTCTAAAGGAACATTTTGATAACGGCACCATTGCCAAGAACAGGGCAGCAAAAAACCTCCGGCTTTAGTGTTTGCCATGAAATTAGAGATATGGAGAACTTTGTTTTGTTTCTTTACATAAATTAGTCCAACAAATCTTAAGCCACACACTTGGGCTAGAGTACACTAATTTGGTTAGACAAAGTGTTCTGAACCGAATAACTTGTTACTAGTCAGTCTGTGCAATCATCAAATGGAAGGTACAGTGCATTTGCATACATTTATAAAGTTTGTAACATATATGTTTAATTTCAAGCTGTCTCGTTAAAACTAAATAGTCAACCAAAAATTAGTGTTCACTTTTTGAGACAGCAGCTTATACTTTGACACCCTTTTAATGTTTAGGAGAGATGTTTACCATGCATCAACTGAATACTACAGAAAAACAGCTAGCAACCTCAGAAATCTACCTCATACATTAGATGATCTCAACTACTGTAATGCAGCTGCTTTTTCCGTTTCCAACATGACCAGATGTGAGGAGGATTTCACTGGTAAGTTATTGTATAATTGGTATGAATCTAAACCATTGTAAGTTTCCTTACCAGACAAACAGTCACTGACAGAACAGCCAAAGATCAGCCCTACATGTAGCCACTGTGCTATAATGTCCATTGAATACATGTATTTGAAGTTATTTTTATTTAAATTTTCTTTCAGTAGACTTGACATGAGGGTCTACAATCTTAACATTGACTGATTGGAACAACCCTCCCTGATGTGGTTCACCGTCTCCATGTAGACACTTCCATCACAAGAACGGTAGGTGGAAAGCATTTTAAATCTCATACTATTTTGGAAGAAGTTTTCATATTAACAAAGAGCTACTTTTAGTATACTTGGACTCCAGATGACTTGAGTCTGATTCCTGGACTCCAGTCCTACAACTCTGACTATGTTTCAGCTTCTTGCTATTTTGTACATTACTGTTAAAACAGTGAATGATTTTCATTTTATAGCAAAGCAAAATGTTACACAAAATGCACCTGTTGCTACTCAAAACACATCAGTTGCTACTCATTTTTAGCATTCAGTGTACACCAAACATGTTCAGTTTAAATATTTTGCTAAATCATTCCCTGTATAATACATGTACAGTGTAGACAGTGCTGTACATCGTGTGTGCATTAACTTTTGAGAAGGTATAGCAATAACAACTGCTTCAATGTTTTTTTTCGCCAATTTTCACCAAAACCATTTAGACTAAGAAGTTTCTCCAATCTAATTCTAAAATTATGGTGTTTTAAACATAAAAAACCAAAAATTTTTTAAAAGGCAAATAATGAGTAACTATGAGTTAAAGACTTTGGTGAAAGAAAGATGTGAGATAGATTTGGAGTGGTTGACAGGTTGAATTTTCACAATTAAACATTGGATATGAACTTCAATTTTGAAAAAACCATGTGATCTTATAAAATATCAAGTTGGTTTACATGTAGACTGTAACTTTGGACTGATTGTGTAGGGGGATATTTTTTTTTAAAATGGAGACCATTATTGGGTGTCGGCTAAAATGTAACCATCTAATTTGATGAAATTCTCAGGTTGGTTGTTTTGTATGCTTAGTGAAAGCTTTAAATGAATATATAGTCATGTCTGAGCAACAATGTCATATCTCCTAAAATAGCACATGTGATAGGTCCAAAGTTACGTTCTATTTCTGTGGAGTGTTTTTGCAAGAAACATTGTTTTTGGATAATCGATGAGCTGTTACACTGACTTGACGAGATGCACTTTTCCAAAATAAGATGATGTGCCATACATGTGACTTTACAAACTTTGTACTTCATCGAAGCAGAACAGTATGACAATGAATTATTTCACAACATTGATTTGCCTGATGTTATTCTTCAAGAGCAAAATAAAGAAAAACAAAATTAGTGCTGGTGCTTGCAGCCCTTTCCTTATCATCATAACATCAATTGGTAAATATGTTATTAAAAAGTTGTTTACCTTTTCTTTAATTTCAGATTCTCTACACGGTGTTACCCCCTGCAAGTATGTCTTCAGGTCCTGGGCTCTTGATTGAAATGCACCTGTCAATAATGGTAGGAAATATTACAGTCACAATTAAGAAATATGTAACATTCAAACAAGTAAATGTGCAATAAAAGTGAAGAGAAGGTCCTTAATTTTATATCTTTTGTAAAACATCACAACTGAAATCAGAGAGAAACCCAGAAATAGGATTTTGTTCAAAATATTCATCATAATTTAAAAATTACCATCCTAACGGTTGATTTGTGTGCACGTGTTACACTTGATCTTCAGGCTCAAAAACCAAAGCTACATTTATTCCAGATTTCCAAAAACCCACAAAAAAATTGAATGTAAATCATCTCACTTCATCTGTCCCTTGCAGATGCCTTAAAATTGCACTGTGCCAAACATACAATATGGAACAGATGAAAGATATATCAGGCAACAATTATTTGAAAAGATTCCAGTCATTTAAAAAAAGTTGTTACGTCTGAGACAGTAAGCAAACACACCTGAAATGACATATAAACCATAAAGACCATTGCTTTCTTTGCTCTCTTAATGGCCCTTGGAAATATGGTCTGATTTTCCAAAATGAAATTGTCCCTTTCCTCACAGACAGTGACCCTTCAAAAAATAAAGGCTAGACTTCAACATACTGGTTCTAATTTGGATACAGATGGATTACAGGTAACATATATGCATAATGGTCCCAAGGTTTATAGGCCTACACCAGTTGTAAAATCTGTCAATAGTTATTCATGTTTCCTTGTGTATTATTTGCAGAATCAAATATTCAAGTGGGAAGGACGATTTTCGTTATGGTATACTTCAGCAGGAGACATACTTTCTCCACAGACTCTGTGAACCTATGGGACATCACATGGACCCATGCTGCATGTGTGCTGCTAGATATGGTGCTTGAGGAGACATATACTCTGCGAGGATTTTCTGAACACTGAAACATCATCAACCCATGCTACAACTTTCATTCAAGCAAAGACTCTGTGAACAGTTTGGACATGAATAAACCTAATGGCTTTGAGATGCAGCATTAGAGAAACCTAATTCTGCATCACAAAGCCTGGATTGGAGAAACAATTCCTGAAGACTCTATGAACACTTCATATACAATGACATTGACATTGTACTCTTTGGAATCTAGCAGTAGAATGTGATCAACCTAAAAGGATCAGAACGTTTGTATAGTATCTAAAAAATCAATGAAGCAATGTCAATGTTCAAAAGTAAAAAGACTTAGGACAGTCAGGGGAACACTTTCTTCAATCATTTAATACACATTAGCTAAATAAACATTAGTGTAAAAATGTAGCATTAAAGTTGCATGGCCAGATTTTTGCCGAAAGAAAATGATGATGTTTCAAAACAAAAAATATAAAAACACTTTTGCATATGCCTTGGATAATGCACAAACTACATGTAACATGCACAATTTTGTGTACATGGCTGATGGATGTGATATATATCCATCTCATGTTTTGGTTTGAATCTACTACCACTTGTCATTTTGCAGACTTTTGTTTCGTGCAATACCTTTAATAAAATCTCATAACTTTCTCGAATCTATAAAAATAGCTATTCCAAATTGAAATCTACATTGTGTAGGTCACATCGGCCAAAAATCAGACCTAGCATCTTTAAAATAAACATTTAGCATTATGGGTCTTTATCTGTTCATGCATGAACATCTACAGGATTAATGGAGTAAAATAGCTTAAACTTGGAGAAATAGTATTTCTAAACAATGTTTTCAACAGCCTCCAAAAACAAAACAGCTGTACTCAGATGATAGGTTAATGAAAACAAACAGCATTTTTAGTTTGTTAATATTTTTAGCATCTCCCTAAAACCAACAAGTGTACTAATACAAAATACATTTAGCATCTCCCTAAAACCAACAAGTTTACTAAGAACAAATACATGTATAGGACTATAACATAAAAGTTACTTCTGAATAGGTTGTCAATAGGTTCTCACTTAAACAATCAAGAGTACTAAGTGGGATAGGACTCACACAGAATCTTTCCTGATAATTTGTCAATACATAGACTCTTACTAAAAGCAAACTAGTGAACTCAATAGGTGAGATTAGAAAAAATGGTCTTTCTAATCCAGTGATGTTAGTCAATGTTTATTGACATGTAAAATGTTAATTACTTTTATATCCATGACGAAGTACCATGATTAATCAGAGGAAGATGAACAGAGTACACTGTTCAAAATGTCAAGATTCTATTATATCTCAACCCTGGTTCTTAGACACAACACTTCTCCTGAAAGAGATTTAATTTATGTGAATGTTATCAGTAAAGCTACTTAATTCTTACTTCATGCAGCATGCACAGTTTTACTTAATGAGAAGAAAGTATCTAAAGATCAGTTTCGTACTTCAAAAGAATTGAACCAGTGTTTGATAAACCTATGATAGGATACTGCAAAGAGTTGTTTAAATAATCTTGTTGGATTTGACTTTAAAGTAAGTGGTTACAAAACAATGTTAGCACATAGGAAATCATGCATGAACAGAGGGTAGTTAGTATATTTAATAGTACTTTAGTTTTAAATGACACTATGAGCAGCCTCTCACATGCCTGCGCGGACAAGGGTTGCCAATCTACAGTACCCCTTACACTATCGTATGAATAATTTTTATGCATCAAACAATTTTACTGAAGAAAAAAAAAATGACACACCAGTCTTTATGACTAACTTTCATGAGAATGGCACATGCTGGCATGTATGCAACCTAGGACCCATACAAAAATGTGCTCTCACAGACCTGTCTCACAGAAATCTGAAATCCAAAACCAACATAGTCATACAAGATCTGGACCAATTAGAACATGAGGTGTTCTTGAGGTACTTTATAAAATCTAGGATTTGTTAACAGTGCTGGAGTATTCATATGCTCTGTCTGCAACTTAAAAGCAAGAAAGATTAGAAGTCCATTGGATTCAGGTTTTTGACATAAACAAATTATACTTCAAGGCTTATTCAAATTACATGTGAAATCAAAATCTCAGCATAGCTTACTTGTGAGAGGCTGGTCTATCTTAACCATTATAAGTTAATTTAATTAGTTAGTAAAAGAGCGGAGGGTGAGTTTATAATGTCTGTTGGTAGTTGGGTACAAGATTGGTCATAAATGTACTTCTGAACTCAAAAGACTCAAAAAGTCAAACTCTAACAGTGCAGACAATCTTAAGTAACTTACATTTACAATACATTGGCTGGAATAGCTTTTGTTATTGTCCCTACCTTGATGAACTATTACAACAAATTCAAGAAACTTTTACAAAATTGATCATAAAAGGTCTATTGGTAAAAACAAATTATTGTATCTTTTTAGCAGCACTGACAAATTGTCTTCAAAACTGTTTTTGGATCTTCCTTTGCATGCAAAAGCAATTGCCTTATATTTTTTTTGCCCATCTTTTTCAATGAGAAATTCTGTTACTAACGGATAGTAATTTTTAAAACATTTGTCTGGACTGAAGACACCCTTTTCCCTGGAAGCCATTATCTAAGAAAAAAATAGCATTTTCACAAATTTCAAACTTCTCCGCTTTAGTTGTCATATGTTGACATTATAGAATGGGGCCAAATATATCAAATATATCAATTGAGACAAAATCTCACTTTCATGTTGCATTTTGTTGTAATTTCTTTTTAAATGAAATTCTTCTAAAGTGCACTGGGCCAATCTTGTACACCACATTTTGACTTTTTAGCAGCATGGACAAATTGTCTCTAAAAGCTGACACCTAAATTCAGGATCTTCCTTTTACATTTCAAAATCAGCAACTACGCATTTAATTGCCCATCTTTTCCAGTGAACAATTCTGTTACTAATGGAAACATATTATTGTATTTTACCAACAGCAAATGAATGTATCCCCTCCCCTTGTGCATGCAAGCCATCCTGGTGCTCGCACAAGTGTTCCCCGCCCACAGGTGTCGGCAGGCTGGTCGGTGAGTTGCTCTCTGTCTGCATTTGCAGGTGTTTGGCTGTTTGTGATGTGTCAACCTTCCCAATCAATGGTGGTCTGGATGAATCAAAGACCCACAGTTGGCTACAACATGGTAAGGATCCTTTGAACTATGATAACCAGTTTTCTTCCACAGAGGAGGATGTATCCATCTTCCACTCCAGGGATTGCACATGGAAGAAATGCCTTCAAGTCTCCTCTGAACTATACATTTCAGGAATGATAGTTGCATCATGGTATTTTGATCCATGAGAATGGAATTTCAGCAAATGTACATTTTTGTGGAGTATTTCTGAGATTTTTTGTCACACTAAGAGATTTTGGTCACTATGTTTCAGCCAGCCAATCATTTGTTTAACGATCACTGTCTAAACCTCTCTGCTTTGTGTTCCAAAAATCAATTTTTGTAATTTCAAAGAAAAATGTACACTCAAAAGAGGAATAGTTAATCTTTGGGAAAGCTAATATCAATACCTACAAAATAAATCAAATTAGAAAATACAAGTTCATCAGCACAAACAGTGAACAATAGCTTTTCAAAACAATGTAAAAATGTTTCTAAAAACAAAACAACATTGCAACAGTATGTTAAACTTTCAAACTTAATCTAAAAATCCATATAATAAAAACCAACATTGTGTACTCAAACAAGTAAATAAGGGGTAGACAAATGAAGTAGAAATAAAAGAACCATTTTCAGAAAGTTTGTTTGGTGACAAAAACAAAAAAATAAATGCTTCCTAGTATAATGTTTAACAAAATTAAAATAAGTTAAAAAGTTCAAGCATTTAGCAAACAAGATGCTAAAGTATCCTCAAATTAGGATTGAAAAGGTTGCCATTTTTCCAATAGCACTTAAAAAATGCTACTTCTAGCTCAAAATAATGAGCCCTCTATAGTTAAAAATCATACTATAAAATGGAAAACATACTTTCTGCTAAATTGCAGTCTATTAAATCCTACCTAAGAGGCAAAACCAAACCCAATGAAAATGGATAAAATCTCAACTGATGTTTAAGTATTTTACAACAAACTCAAGTTTGTTCAAATTATCTCTTACTGAAGAGACAAACTTAGGTTCTGTGAAGAAAATGTCAATGTCCAAATGATGTTAACAAAGAATCTTTAAATCTAACTGGATACTCCTCAATATCTTGATGTGAAGACAAACAGACAAACTCTTGATACGAGATGTTGTAAATAAAAATGCAAGAAAAACGAAAAAAGAACTGCACTGCAAGTAGTTCTAAAATCCATTTCACTATTTCAAAACTTTAGGAAGGGAAAAAAAATATGGAGAACTTAAAATGAATTCAACTCCATCCTGCATGTCACTGAACAGCCAAAAATATCCAAACTATCTTTTGAGTTATCACCATGACAATAATCACAGATTGAGAAAGGCAGCAGTCTGTTTGAGACTTGAGCCTCAATGTGATTCTCATAGACTTGAAAGATTGAAGAATAAAATGGCTTACCGTGGATAAGGATCCATTTCCAATGGCATTGTAAAATGTTTTAACTTGTAACTTCAAAGATGTCAGCATGTTTTAGCTGAAATGTAACGAGTCAGAACAAAAGTATTTTTTCAATAAAAATACTTATATCGTCTCCAATAATGGGGAAGATTTGTGCTAGACAAACATGTATTATCATGGTAGTTCCTGGCCAAACTGGAAAAATGATCCCATCACTGGGAAAAGATTAGGGTGCCAAACTCTTTAAACAGCTGTAGAGGGATGGCCTGGTGTGCAAAGGTAGAGCACCATACTATAACTAGGGCTGCAAATGAGACGATGTGGTGGGTCCCTCAGTATTGACAGAAACTGTGGTGTTAAATACGGGGTCCCAGTCCTGTCAGATAGGTTCATGGTAACTTTAATTGAAGTTGGAATTCATGTACTGTAACTATACATCCTCAGCCATGCACTGATAGTCTTCAATCAAAGGCAATACCAAGCATGTTAGGGTTGAATATCAATCAAGGCATTGACCAAATTCTTGGGGTTTTAGATGGAGACAAATAAGTTGCCTTCAGACCTGTGTGTTGCCACAGAAATAAGAAACACTATTTGATGTAACTCTGTGCCTGCAATGAATATCTAAAATTGCTTTAGTTCTAAACTATGATCTTTACTGGAATTGAGGAAGTTTTCCTCAAGAAGTATTACGACAGTTATTGAAAAAATTCCCAGAACTCAGTCATTACAATGACCACTCATAGAGACACCAGTCTATAATTAAGATGAGTGCCTTATTCTTAATCTTGTGTGTGTTGAAGCAAACCAAGATAGCTTGATTGAGATACAGACTGTTGTTAAAAATCGACTTGCCACACAGTAGTAGTAGCCAGTTCAAATCTTTGCTGATGATACACGCAGGGGCATTACTGAAATACCCTACATGGGTTAAGTGAAGCCTTTCATCAGGCAGGCAAAGACCCATCAGATGTTCACACTATAGTGGGCTACAAAATAATTCAGGCACAGTTCACCTAGATGCCCCTTAGTGGATATAGATACATTACAGTAGCAGACTTTAGTCATGCAGGCACTACCCTCAATGATACTCATATCCTGGGTAGAGAGGGGCTAAATCTACTAGAGCTACTATCAGACCTAATAAGAAAACTATGACACCAACAGAATCTAAAATCAAACTTCAGCAAATGAAGGAAGCAATGTATTATGAGGCTTTATGTCCAAAGGATTAAGTGTCAACATCTTGACATCCAGTTAACCTGTACATGATTGTACATGTGAAGACACTTTGACATCCTTAAAGTGTAACAGAAAATCCTCATATAGAGGTTTCTTTATTTGAATGGTCAATGCCTTGATTGAATTTTGCTAGATCTAGGCAACCTTAAACAATTTATGCAGGCTTTGGGTATTCACAGGTGATCCATGTATAAGTACATTGTTTACAAGTCAGAACCATCATCAACCAGTGAAGGTTTTAAAGAAACTTAACTTGTCAGAACCTAAAAACCCAAACAATCAGTTAAAGTTCTTAATTAACATACAGATCAAAAATATATATTGTTGGTCTGAAACTAAGGAGTATAACTTCATTGTCCGATTGCAGAGAGCAAATAATGAAGTAGTTGAACCATCTTACTCAAATCATTTAGAAACAGTCTTTATTACCGACATTGTTGGTAATGATTACCGTTTTTGCAGAACCCCAAGCCTGGTCAGTGCTTAAACTGATAGTAGGATTGTACCTGGTAGAATTATAGTCCTGAGAGTTCTTCACATTTACTTAGGATGAGATTTAGCCAGCCTTTCCATGATATAGGTAATGCAGTAATCTGTTAAGCTCAAGATGAGGTAACCCTTGAGTATGAAGGGAATAATATGAAGTCTCACAAATCCACCTACCTCTATCATGACGAGATGTTCAAAGTGACTTCACTCTCGGCTCTAGAGCTCATATACAAATCTCCCAACTGTCTCAGTAGCAATTGCATGTAAGTTGTTGCCTTCCAGTCAGCACTTATATTGTAGAAGCAGTTGGTAATGTGATGTCCTGAATAATCAACATCCAGGATGAGCTGATCACAACCAATGTCTGGGAACCAAGTCCCTAGAATATAAATCAATATCAGAAAACATTGTGTTTATCAAGTAGTTATCACAATGGCTAGAAAAGGACAATTTCCTTATGAAACAAATGATGAAATTGAAGTTTAATTTTGATTCTACCGAGTACCCTCTAGCACTGGAGGACTAAAGTGCAATATCATTTAAGGCCGAAGTGCTATGCGGTGATGAAGTAGAATGTAGATGACTTTATACTTAATAGCACTTGAGATAATGTGAAGAACTTTCAGGACATTGTCTTATTCAACCTTGCTTGGTATTGCCAGCCTCGTTCCCACTAATTAGTCCCAAATCTACAATTGATGTACACACTACAAATTAAAGTTGCCACTAACCCTGTTACGTAATGTGATTTAGTTTGCCCACTACGAACCAACCAACAAGACCCCTATATAGGTGAAGTGATATATCCCCACTTATACTGTCCTTTGGCCCCACTGAGCAAAACTCAGTTGATTTACACACTAAAATCATGGGTGCCCCCTGTGGGCAAGGTGATTTACAGACTCCATCACTTGTACCAACTGGGAAGTATGCAAAACATGTATACACTCATAACTACCCCCGTTTTGGGCAAACGGATGTACATGATACATGGTGGCACTCAATATAGCTCGTCCCAATTACTTGGGCAAACTACTTTTGTTCTAATCATAGGCTACATCATCTCACCACACAGACAAAAAAAACGAACGAACCATCTGCCCTTCTTTTGTTTGCTCAGCAAGAACAATCACTACTCCCAATTTTCTTGGACATTTCATTAGTTCCATGCCACAGTGAGATACTGTGAGATGGATTAACATGGGAACGAGGTAGTTAAAATTGACCTATCGCCATTAGCAAGTTAGCCACATCTGAGACAAATAAGTGATAGCAAGTTAAAACAAGCACTCTCAGGAAGTAGATGCAAGTTACACAATGCATGTACAGTTGGATTTTGATGTACTTGTTCGTCAGAGAAAGTGTTGGTCAAATATACATGCATAAAGAAACATATACTAGATATGTATGCGTTTCATCATGTATTGTCTACATGTGCTGCTAGTAAAGTAGTAGGAAAGTTAGTCATGTGTGTTTTGGATTACATACATTGAATATGAACAAATACTGCATATCGTTGGTTGCCCCAAGAATCATCGTATCATTTTTCTCCAAATATTGATATACTCATTACTGTTGACTTTTTCAGTGAGTTCCAGGAACTAACACATAATTATTAGTTTCGTTACTACACTAATTAGCAAGAAGACTTATCACTAGATTTGCCATTTTGCTTTTCCATGGAGTGGCATATTGTGATACACCAATTTATCCATTGAAATACATAGCATTGGCACAGTGCCAAACATGTGCAGGTTGATTTTTTTCTGTTTCACTTAGTGACTTATTGTTGACCTATGTTTTTCACGAAGCAAAGAATCTCAACATTCATTGGTTTCTCAACAGCACTCCAGGTGCAGTTCTCTTTTTGTTTTGACAAAGTGATGTATGTATTAAGAAATTAATAACTCATCAAATTGTTTGCATGATTAAAAAACTTTGACAGTTCTGTCTAAAGAAGTCAGCTTTATTTTGGTATTTTGATAAAAAAATGAAAAAATAGTCACAAACAATCTCCAAAACACTGGTTTGAAAAATAGTTCACTTCAACCGTGATTTTCTCCAAGTATTGAATTTTGGCTGTGGAATGCAATATGAAGGTTCGTGGTGCGACCAACAATATGAACGAGCATCATGTATGGTCTACATGTAGAACAAGTACATATCATTGTACCTGTGTGCTAAATGAGGCATACTGTACATCAAGTACATTATTCATGTAACATGTACATGAATAATGAAATTAACGCATACAACTTGTAACACATCTTGTATGTATGAGATAGGTTATCACTTTCCAGTATTGTAGATCAGGTTGATCATACAATGTGCTTAATGCACTGTTATTGGCTATCATAAAATAAATGGCGATAGGTCAATATTGTTTGATTGAAGACTATCGATAAGCTCCATGTATTTTAGGGCTGTATACACCACTAGTTTTTGGTCTCAAGAGGTGAGACTTTTGTAGGACAACATTTCATCAAATGTTGAAAGAAAACGAGGAGATAAATTTGTATCATAAACCCAAAAAGAAATACGTTAGCTGGGATACAACCTTTAGAAAACCACATGCATTCTTATGAAATATTACCAGTTAAAACAGGCTTACATTTTTTTTTAATCGCTAGGAATGCATTCAAACTTAATAAGAGTCAGATCAATGTAGACACAGATCTCTAAAAGTGTCAGTGTAAACAAGGCTACTAGAAACAAGTCACAAATAAGATTAAAACACAAATCAGTTTTAATATAGAACTAGATGACAAGTTCCTGTATTCTACTTCATATAGTAGGTGAATGATTCTTCACACAGACACAAGACATGTTGAAATATTATTTGAATCAGTAAAGTAGGAAGATGAAATTGCATCAAGTAAGTTCAATAATCTTATAGGCCTAGATGAGCTGGAAGAGTACTAGAGGTGAAAAGAAACTGTTAGAATATTTTTTGATCTAACACTCTGTTGTGAGTGTAAGTTTACAGTTGGTAATTTAAGCCAAATACTTGGATGTAATTACCCATAGGATTCAAACTCTTTTAACTACTCAATGTTTTATAGCAGTGGTGTATACAGCCTGTCCATTATTGTCCATGCATACAACATGTTCTAAGATAGGGCCTTGGTACTTGTGATTTTGAATAACAGAGATGTGTAGGCCGAGGCATTTTAGTCAAGGGTCTTTTTTAGATTGACTAATAAGCTAAGTCGGTATGCTTACCTTGTAAAGAAGGTGAAATGAATAGTTCAGTAGTTGTATATAATCTTCGTAGCATGCTGGATGGTAGTGAATATCTGTCATTAGTTCATCAGTGACATTCATTATTGGCTCCTTGAAGTTAACATGCAGAAGGTCCATCTTGAGATTTTGTAGTACAAGGAAAGATCAGCATAGCAGTAGCTGCAGCTAGTGTTTATAGCATAGTAATCTCAGTATGTAGTCCTGGTCCTGGATAGACAAAAGTGATGATGAGTTTTCAGCAAAAAATCAGAGCTTGTAAAATTTAAAAAGCAAAATTGTTTATGAAAATAAGCTACCCTAACAGCAGGTATTAGTTACCACATCAGGCAATTTAAGCTACACTAACATCAGAGATTATAAGCTACACTAAGAGTAGGCCATAATTGTAGAGTTTGTACAAGATGTACAAAATGTAATTTCATAGGAACAGTTGTATGCATTTGTGACTCTAGCAGGCCCTGGGAAAGCCTACAACAGTGTTTATAAAATCACTTCATCATATTTGAAGTGGAGAAACATGAACAGATTGGCCATCTGTAAACAAGTTTAGTGCTATTTATAAAGACTTGCATGTAACAATCCTTGTTAGTTTCAACTAAGGTTGTTGAATGTGTTTAGAAAAAAATGTACTAAGAAGGCCCAAAACATTAAGCTCTAGCTTTTAGAATGACCTTTTCACTTCAAAGAAAGTTGAAACAGCAATCAAGAGTAGTTCTATTAAACAGTAAATAAAGAACTGTTGTCATCAACTTTGAAGTAAGAACATTTTAGTCTAGGCATTATTTTCACTTAGCAGATACACATTTAATGCTAAAGTCTTGCATGTAACAATCCTTGATTCATTTTTGAATGACCTCTTCACTTGTTTAATTTTAAGTAAAGGTGAAACAGCAACCAGGAGTGGTTCGAATTCAATAGTCAATATATAACACTTTTGTTTTTATTGGTGCAGAGGAAAACTGTTTTTGATTGATACAGAAAGCACAGTAGATTCTGATGCAAACTAAATGAACAAACTATGCAGATAGATTCCTTTAACAATTCAAGGACTTATTTACAATTAGTCAAGAGAATAGGAACTATAAATAGCTATATAGGTTGTTATTTAGAGCAAGTTGGCTAGTAGAGATGGTGGTAAAACCATCATTCAATATTTCCCAGGGCCTGCTTATTATAGATTTACATGTGAGCTGTAAAAGGTGCATGGTATATGTTATACATAGGGATGTATAGTAAAGTGTGCAGTACACGAATTTGTAACAACTTCAATTAAACTTGCCATGGACAAAATAGAGGCAGGACTGGCAAACCCTGTGTCGATAAAAGGCACCATAGTTTCCCTTAATACTGAGGGGCAGATTGAAAAGGGGCGGATCCAGGATCTGGAAAAGAGAGGAGGTGAAATTGGCCGGAGGTCCTGTCATTAAGTGGGGGGGGGGAGCTTAGGGCTGGTCACACATAGGATTGTGTCTCACATAGGTGGACAAATTCAGAGTATCAGAATTGCACAGTAATTGAACATAAGGAAAAAGCAAAACGATATATTCACCCAATGATACTGAAAATGACTAGCTTTTGTAGCCATCATGACGTTTCAGAAACGTATAGAAAGACACCTGTTTTGTAACATGTGTCTCAAATGCCTTTAGATCGCTTACATTTGGTGGTAGTCATAACACTGAAAACGCATTGAGATAAGCCAAATAGCCTAAGCAAATACTACACAAGACCAATGAAACCATTGGTTACGCTGTAGTCAAATCAATAAGGAAAGCATCAAGCGCGACTTGGAAAATAAAGCTCAAAGTGCTTCAGGTAGGGGCACCTCGGAATAACCTTTAAAGCTTCAAGAGATCAATTGTAGGAATGTGTGACATAGTTTGTATATCATGCCCCCCTCCCCCCCAAAAAAAAAAAAAAAAGGTACCAAAGTACTATAGTACTAAAGTACAAAAGGCAATTGCAATATAGGAAAAGAAGAATTAAGACATGACAGGGCTTTCCTGCAAAACGTAGGGGAATAAAAAGGGAGGTCCAAATCAAAAAGTGGGGATCTCCCATGGATCCGTCATTAAATTGCCACCACATCGTCAAAAACTGAGCCACAAACCGAGTATGGTGCTAACAAACAGACACCCCAGGGCCATAGTACAGAGAGAATATGCTACTCAAAACAGTGTAAGGAAACCAAAGAAACAACAAAAACCCAGTAAAACAAATCTACAAGGAATGCATCAGTATGCACAAGATGATCAAGATGCAGAAATGAAATTGTCATGACAAAAGTTAGTCGAGACTTAGATCAAGAAAAAATATACAAATCTTCTCACTAAATTTTTATAAAAGTACAAGATAATGTCTAAAAAATTGAAGAAGGAAATATCTATACTGAAAAAATATGTCTATGTAACTGGAACTTAGCTAAGTTAAATTTTAACTCATTTCCAAACCTAAGCAAATAAACTCTTTTTAGTCAGTTTGAAATGAAGTAGAATTAGTGAAGTTATGGAAGCTTACACTTACTGAAAATGATCATTTGGGAAACATGTCATGTCTTGACTTGTTAAGTGAAGTACTTTGGATTCATAATGATATGAGTGCCTTACATTGTTTTGAGTAGCAGGAGAGTTTGGCATCCTGGAAACTGTGTGGAAAAAAGAAAACTCTTACGGAAGTTACAAGTTAAAAATTAATCAAACAAATGCCACTTAAGTCTAAACGATGAACAAAAACTTAAAGTAACGTTTTTGAAATAGTGAAATAGAATAAAATGTGCCACCATTAGAAACATCAAATAAATCAATTTACATTCATTTGGACATCAGAACCTTCTATTCTATACAAATTAACTCAAAAGTAGGATGCAGTAATCTGCTGTGGCTTCAATCTTTAACAAAATATTTTAACTTCAAGTAGAAATGGCAACCAATTCATTTAGACTCCACTTTGTAATATTTTAAAAGCAATAGAAACTACTCGTCATAACAGCTAGAGTTTTCAAAAGCAATACAAATTATCAAAGTACATTTAGCTTACTTTTTAAACTGTGCTGGATTTTGATATACTTGAAATCTAGTCATTTAATAAATAGAATTGGGGCCAATTGGCTCAAATTTCCTCTTTCAAGGAAACATTAGAAAAAAAAACATTCACTAAAATGCTTCATGCAATGGAACTATTAACAGAGTCATCTCATCATTTTGTATACACAGATTAAAAACAATTCACTGTTTGTGCTCGTGAAGTTAGACCAAAGCTAAATGCATAAGATATTTGACAACCAACCCAATAATTTAATGGCTTTCTTGAGTGGAAAATCAGTTAAACACCAACACATATAACGTAAGACTACAGCCTGGACTTCATGTTATATCATAGGTAACAAGTGTACATAGATCAAAAACAAGCTAAGGAACACGCTAACAAAATGGCAGAGATTAATTGGGTCTTCTTTGTGACGTTAGCAAATATGATCGATGCAGCTGAAAAAAGTGACCTTAATCTAAACATGGCAAACTATTAAAGGAAACTGGCAAAAACTGTGCATTTGTTTGATTTTTCATTTGATAGAATCAAATACCAGGATGCAATTAGGCAACACAAATTTAAAAACAAAGTTCAGAGTAGACATTGAGGGCGCTATGTCCATTAGCAATGCCAGAAGTGGTGGATAGATACATCTGACTCTTGTGTCGAGTCGACTGATTACTAGAGTTCATTAGATCCTTCCCTTGTTATGGTCAACAGAGGGCGCTTTGGCCACACAGACTAACAATATTGGGGACAACTGAACACATTGGACTTAGTCTCTCACTGAATGGTGTTGAAAGAGGGCGCTCACTGACAGGTCTGTTGGCACCTGTGGGCGGGGAACACTTGTGCGAGCACCAGGGGGGGCTTGCATGCCTGGGGTACTTTTCTTTTGTTTGTTTCAAGTTCAAGGTCAAATTTAAAAATGAATAGAAGGCACTGCCACCAATAGATATGAATAAAGAACAATGGATATGAACACATGTGTATACTTTGTCTTTATGTCAGACTCTACCGCCCTCTAAGTTTGTACTGCCCTCTATCTATATGTCCCTACACTCCCCGTATTTAAAGTCCCTAGGCCCCCCATAATGCATCTGCTTTCTATTTCAATACAAGTTGCAGCACTATTTTGTATGTGGACTTAAAGGGAAGGTACACTTGTTTTTCCAAGGAGCTTAAGTTTGTCTATCAAATACTCCCACATTTTTAAAGGATTGTTGAGACCATCAGCTCTTTTTTAGCACAAAAAGTCTTTTTTCCGAGATAAAAACACTGTTATGTGTGTAAAAAAGACATGTGCACCAATAAATTGCAGTTGAATTATAACATTTCAAAGAATATCAGAGGAAACTTTACACAAGTTTTGATGTGTAAAAAAAAGGATTTGGTTTCGTCAAGTTTTTTTTTGAAGTTTTAAAAAGCAAACACAAGTCTCCTTGAAATGAAAACAATTTGCGGGCAAAATGCACACCACTGTTTGCAGGTGTTACAACAAGATGCAATTCAAAAACAGTTTCGCAATTTTTAAAGATAAATCTTTGCATCAAATTGAGGTAATTGAACCTTGTGACATTTTTGGATTTTACTTTGATCATTTGAAATCTAGTTGTTTGTAGTGTACCTTCCCTTTCACTCACCATCCACATTACCACAAGTGTTTCCGACCTTTATCACGCCATCTTGGGCAAAGCAACTGATTTTTTTATTTTTTTAAATTACATGATTATGTGATGCTTTAGTTTTTACTGTTTCTTGCTCAGGTGATCTGATTTGGCGGTGTGTACATACAAAGTACAACGGTGATGCCTTGTGACTGAAACACCTGTCTGATTGACGTTAGTTTGAACTCTAATTGCCTCATTAATGATCTGATGTTGAACTGTCAGGTCATTGCTCAGGTGACTTGATTTGGCATTGTTTCATTGTCTGTGTATACACAGATTGAAAGGTTCAATGATTATTCATTTAAAAACAACTATGTTATTATTGTTGCTTTGCCCTTAACAAAAAACAAATTATCTTCTTTATGATATTAAACTTTCTGTTCATTGCTCAGGTGATCTGATGTAGCATTCTTTTATCATGTGTGTACAAACAGATTACTGTTCAATTTGAGTCAACAACTTGACACTATTAACAGCAAGAGCAGTCTATAAATGCCACTGGCAATACTGCTCTGCCCATTACGTATGTGGTTAGAAATGGCTCATAAATTTGATTGGCCACAAAGTTTTGATAGCAATATCACTGCAACAGCAAACAAAAATTTCTACGCTATCATGTTTCTTTATGACAGATCAACCAACATGTTGATAAATGGCTAGACTTTTATTCCAGCCTTGGTTTCTTCAACTGAATTTGTAATACAAAACATATTAATGAAAACAAGATGGCTTCTGCGTGATAAAGGTCTGTGCTGCAACAAGATTAAAATAGAAAGCAGATGCTTCCCAACACATAACAGACAACAAAATAAACACAACAATAGACTCGTTTTATTATTTCATAAACACAATGTACACTGGCACATCATATTGCACACTACTAAAGGTACACACACCACCATTGGTTATTCAATGATTTTATAACCGACAAATGATTAAAAAAAAATATAATCCTAATATATTCAAGTCTAAGTACCATCCACTGATCTCTCAGTCTGTTTTGAAAACGCAGAATTTATAAGCAGTGTTTTGTAAACACAATTTACATTTAACATTTTTGTATTCCTAAGAATTGATCAAAGTGATAATTGGCAGTGTGTGTACCTTGAGGTTATAGTACTCAGATATTTAACAAAAATTCTCAGCTCATTTTGCTTAATGGCTTGATACGAGACAAAAAGGGAGAGTGTTTGATTTTGGAGCGTAATGCAGACAACGGAGATTTGCAGTTAAATCTTAGTAATGTTGATTCAGTAGCATCTTATCATTTGAATTAAATGTATCTTGAGAATAGTATCCTACACTCTTTAGGATATAGAGTCATTGCTTGCAGTGCTTTATGATAGCTGTTTGTTGGCAATTAGCTAAGCACATGTCCTGGTTAAGGCTTGATTCTGGCTCAATGGTCCAGTCTTGTAATACACTATGACCTTAGGTCATATACTTAGCACACCTGTAGTGCTCCGTCGGTACACATTGTTTGAAGTGCTTCGGTCTTAACCACTAGGCTGATGTGGTGCTCTACATTGGATGCACACACAAACTGTTGTACCCTACTCGTTCCATACACATAAGCTGTTATGCTATTGTGGTTCCTGCAGTGTTTTGCTCTGCTGGCAGTTTGGCACAACACTTGGGATTCATTCACAACTGCAATCATCTGATTGTCATCTAGGGTTTCTAAAAACTCACTGAGTTGTTGCTATGCTAGACGGCATCTTTACATATGTCAAAGAATAGATACAGTTAGAAAAATAAGTTTATATATGATGAGCCAGTGTACATTTCTAGATCAACAATAAATGACATAATCTATAACTCAATCCAAATCTGTTCAATATTCAATCAAGTAAACTAAAAATCATTTAACATGATAATTAAAGCATCAATCTCAAAATCCTCATCATAAAAGTTTTACCGAAGCCAAAGCACAGCATCCTTACTATGAAAAACAAAAACAAAAATTTGGTATTTAACATTCCCAACATTAGGTAAGAAAACTGACAGTGTCAGACATTCTGCATTCATCTTTTATAGAGAAATTGTTTTTGAAGTTCATTTAAACACTCAGAGCTGCTGCTTTGATGTAAGGGAAAGTTAATTCCAAACATTTGGTTGGAATTATAAGACAGCATGGATATACAACTTTGATCCATTATTAAGACTGGTTTGCAATTGTTAAAGGGTTATTCCTACCCTTGAATTTCAACTTTACTGATCGTCACACAGCTGTGTTTTCTCAAGAAAGTCTTCCATTACTGATTTAATAAAGATTTCAATATCTATTCTTAAAAAGGATGCTGTACTTTGACTTCAAAACCAGGCACATGGCGAAAAGTTATCCAAATGAGTTTCTTGTTTACATCTAATTATCAATTTAAAAAGAGGACAAATTACTGTGGTTGTTAAAATGCCCTTTTCCCTGCTAATCACAATCCCACTAAGGAAAACCATTCTGTATAATTATAATTTCTGTTTGGCCAGAACAGAAACTACAAGATTTCAGCATTTGTCACCCAAGGCTGTTGCAGTTTGTTTATAAGATCATGAAACCAAATGTTCAGTTAAGTTTTTCGAAAAAGATTATCTTCTTTTTGTTTCTCAGGAAATGAACTCACATGATATTTACAAAAGTGTATCTGGGGTTAGGCAAACCATTACAATTTACCCAAAGGCCTTTTCTACCAAGTGCCTGGTTTTATGAATGTAACATATAACTATTTCAATCAAAACCAAGCAAATCCATGTCAATGAGAGCATACAAACTATTGAGTTTTAAGTGTGGAAACTTTTAAGATTGGTAATCACAATTTAATGATGGAAAACACTACATGTGCATAGCATTGATTCCAAGTCTTGTAGTCTACAAGTGTAACTATATGGTGATTAACTCATAAAAATTCCACACACAGCTGAAAATGACAGTATTTCAAGTTGAGATGTGCAACAAGTTTAAAGTGTCCTCCCATTGACATGGATTTGCTCTTTCTTTACTACCATTCTGCATCAAGTTCCCAATGCCTTGTTGTAGACTAAAGGAGGCTGTTGCAAGATCCCGATGAGACGTCAATGAGCATGAATTGTTTCATCCACAACTGATTCATCTCCTGGCATCAAAAGCTCACTGCAAACAAAATTATATCAAAAGTGTTAGATTTCAGGTTGATGAATAATTGAAAGACAGGGTACAGGATGACGTTGCATTTTTTTGTTTCACAAGTTAGTTTTCCACCTTTACACATTTTTTAGCATTTACAAATTTCTTGAAGCAAGTTGAACAGTTGCTGCTGTTGATATGGTTGAGCAATCAACTTGTTTGCAAATAGTCAGTTTTGCATTGCAGTTTGTGAAAACAGGGGTTTCACTTTTTCCTTTGGATCCAAATGGATTGTCTTTAACATTTACACTATCTTTCTAATCAAGTTGTTCTCTTAATTTGATTGGTTGAAGTCAACTTCAGTTTATGTACAGATTACATATTGGTTTAGTTTGAATATCAAAATCCTGTACCCTGCCTTGTCCGGATCGAATCCTTAATGATTAACATTTACAATTTAAAACCAATTTCTGAAGAACATATATATACACTAACATTTTATCAAGCATACATGGACTATATTACTCTAAATAACTGATCAAATTGAGGCAGTTTATTATGGTTGAGATCTTCTAAAGATACATCTGAGATAACAGGACATAGTGGATTGTAATTAAGGATGGATGGCACTACCTGGATAGTAAATGTGCTCAACTTAGATTAGTTTTCATTTTGTGAAAATATCTTAAGTCCAAAGCTCCATTGTTGTTATTAAATAGTTTTATGCTCTTTATGACTTTACTTGACCAGTTGAAACTGGATGAAGTGAATCCATGCAAACTTTTTCCCTGCCTGGAAATGGAGGTCGTCTTGCAAAACCTTTATGTAATTTTGGACCAACGGAGTGAGGATCATCCGGTCATTCAACTTTGGAGCTTGCGCGTACCATACACATGTCGTCTAACGCTTCATTTCTCCCACAAAAGGTCTTGATTTTACTCACATTTTGTGGCCATTCAGAGGCGATTTTTGTGTAATCCCTGATTATAGACCTTAGTCCTTCTGTTCCAAGTAAGGGATTACATGGCATTGGGAGGCTATCACCATTGTTCATTCATTGTATTTTGGCTGAATGGAGGTAAGCCAGAGTGAGTCGGCAATTGAGCAAAGGTTCTGTGTTTAGTGCCACTCCTATATTGTAGTTAACGGCCAATGTTTTGCAATGCAAGCTGCATGAATTTGACATTTTCTCGGTTGAGCAACAAAACTGACGGGTCTAAGGGTAGTTTAACAACAAATTACAAATTTCATTCATCACAATTGTTTCCTTTGGTTGCAGAGGGTGTGGGGGTGTTTATCCTCATATGCATTTTGGTTCTTGTTTGAAGCAAAAAAGCCAAATAAATCCTGCCAGGGGGACAGGACAAAAAATAGATACAGTGTCTTTGAAAACGAAAAAGTTACAGTTCAAAGAAAGGAGAGGAAAACCAAGACCATCAAGAAGGGGTTTGAAATCCAATCCTTGTCAATTCAAGTGTATTATCAAACTGGGTTATATTTTGAGGTGAAAGGCATGGAGGAAAATAAGCGTTTGAAAATAATGTATGAGTTACATGGTTATTAAGGTTATTATCTTGAAACTAAATGTCAATTAGAAAGTCAGGCCCAGAGTGTGCTTGTTTCTTTAACTGTATTTTTTTTTTACATTTTTTTTTTTTTGTGTGTGTTTTCTGAATGTTTTTATGTGAATTGACCATTTTATCCATCCGTTTTTGGCGCTTGCACTGTTGTGTGATATTTGAAATAAATAAATAAAATAAGTAAATGCACTGTTTTCTTAAGGTAAAACTTGTAGCAAGATGCAGTTTGTTTTACTTTTTGCTTTCTGTCATAAGAAGGAAATGAACAGCAGGATGGATTGAATAAATTTAACTCATTTTTTGAAGAATTTATTTTAGGAAAGTAGAATATGGAGTTACTTAATTAGGAGTTATGTAATTTTCATAGGAAAACACACAATTTTTGAAAGACATTACCTTGTCAAATAACATTATTCAGTCTATACCTATGAATCCTGATAAGAACATCAAAGGGTCCTTGTTATTTAAAATGTTCATTTAAAGGGAATGTACGACTAAATTGGGGTTTAAAAACCCTTAAGTGATGTTATTGATGGGAAATTTCAAATTATAAAAGTGGAGTCCTTTGGAAACTACATCCAATTCTTATGATGACTATGATTAAATTTGGGAGAATTAAAAAAAAAAGGTCTACATTTTGTACACATTAAATACTAATGTATTTTTTTGCACTTCCCCTTAAATGAAATGTTAAAACATTTAACACTAATTTTCCAATATTGAAATTATTAAAGAAATTAAAGGTATTGTACATCTTTATATAAAATCCAAGAGCTATCCCAGTCATATGCAACAGTTGATATTACAATATATGATTGGAATCGATGGATGGAATGAAACACTGTCATGGATGTGATGTTGAGCATTCTGTTGTCTCCATTTCACCATATTGATAACAGTTCTGGCAAAGCACACATAAGAATCTTGACACCATCAGTTCTGTTGAAATGTGATTCCATTCCATGATATAATCACATACAGACTCATTTTGAAGGATCTGCTGTCGTCATATATCTATTGATGTTGTTCAATATCATTTTACTCCTTGATATCAAATTGCAGTCTCACATTCTTAGAGGTCTCCTGTAGTTACTGACAACAGTTCTGTTGATGTTGGATGTAATTCTATTCCTTGAACAGAATAATACTTGCAGTCTTAAATTTTGAAGGATCTCAGGGAGGGCAGAGAAGGAATGGCAAAAGTTTGTAAATATCTTGATGTCATCAATCCGCTGTTAACAATGGATACATACATCCTCCATAGGTTGGTTAAAGCGTTTTGTAGTGACAGCTCCTTGAATGGAATCTACTCTCAGTATTAGAGTTGAATGATCTCCTGTGGTTAATGATAAGTTCTGTTGATGTTCAACATGATTCCATTGCTTGAATAGAATTTACTTGCAGTCTTACATTCATACAGGTCTCCCTCCAGTGGTTATTTACAACAGTTCTGTTGATATTGTTGATGTGATCCTATTCCATTAAATCATCCAACTGCAGTCTTACATTCTTATAAGTCTCTTCTGGTTAAACTCTGTTAAGTCTGTCGTTGAGGTCAGGGCTGGACTGACAAACAGGCTGTTAGTTCTTCATGTCTCTGCATGTCTCTACACTTACTGCTGTTGTAAATGTCATCGGTCAATTGAACAGTACTTGGGCATCTCCTTATTCCAAGTAGCCAGAATTGTTCACTGCTCAGTTGTTAGGTACAGGGAACGACCCTTAACCCCGGGTAGGGCCAAACCAGGTACAACCACTGAGGGAAAGTGGACCTGTAACATCGCGTGGGCAGGTTTGTCAGATCCTGAAGTAGCTCCTGCTACCCGCTACCCTTACAAAGTCCCTAAAGCAGCATGTGACCAGGATAGCACTAAAAAGTACTTAAGGATCTACTGCAGGTTAACTACTACAGTCCGACGAAAACAATCATCATCTTGTCAAAATCAACTTAATATGCATCATCTTATTTTTTTTCTAGAATTATATAAATACTCTTAACTAGGTTCTTAAACTGTTATCAATTTTTCCTTTTTGGTCTCTTACAGTGAAACCAGGACATGTAGAATGTTAACCACACAGAATGTAAGAAAATCCACTTCCAAAACCTAAGAAAATGAAGATAGAATATTTTGAATTTCAAAAGTAATTATAAGAAAACATTTTGACTGAACTATTTGTATGTGGAGACTATAACGGGACACAGTGTAATATCCTCAAATGAAAATTCGGAAACCAATCTGTGTAAGACTGGATTTGTTTTGGCTTTGGAAATGAATTTGTGAAAAGAAAGGCCCACGCTGTGTTTCTTCTAAGTGGAAATACTGTATACTTTTTAAACTTAATTATAAATAACTGCAAGAAAATCCCATGGCATGTACAGTACAGTGAAAAATTAAATTTGATAACTCAGTTATGTATTCCATTTTGGACATTAAGAAAAACAAACAGGTGCACTGTTTGTTTTGTCGTTCCTCTTCAATGACATGGCCCTTTGTAACAAACAAGCTATTTTTAAGTGTATGAGCCTTCTCAGTAACGATCCATTTTTGAGTGAAAAATATGGAATTTAGTCATTAGTACAGACATGGGTCAATTTAAAAAGATATTTTCATCTGTGCATCTGAATAGAGAGAATAGATGATGAGCATTGATCAATGTTACTGTGCCCAGGTGTCTTAGACACAGGCAACTTATAGCAGTCAGGATCTGATAAGAATCCAAGTCCACTATGGCTGAACACTATTAATAATGATCTCCTTTTCCATGTTGACTATCTGCAATCAGGATTCAAACTCATTATTCTGATGACCATCACCACAAGAATCTAAGTTTAGTTACTGACTGCTTATCGTAAATCGCCCTTTTTTTTTACAATGACCACTGGCAGTCAGGATTCGGACACACTATTCTCATGACCATCACCACAAGAATTTTAAGTCCAGTTACTGACTACCCCCAATATTTCCATTTTGCTGTTGACTAATCGCAGTTAGAAGTCAGACCCACTATTCTCATGACCATCACCACAAGAATGTAAGCCCAGTTATTGACTACCTCTAATATTTGCTTGATGGTGTTGACAACTTGTAGTCAGAATTCAGACCCATTATTCTCATGACCATCATCACAAGAATCCAAGTCCAGAGACTGACCACTCCTTATATCTTATCTTAGTTCTGTATGAGGCTGACAATTTTCACTTAGAAGTCAGGCCAATTATTCTCATGACCAACATTACATCACATACATCTAATATCTCTTTTATAATATTGGCTATTTTGAAGTCAACATTTGGACCCGTTATTCCGATGACCATCGTCACAAGAATCCAAGTCCAGTTTATTTTATGCCAATCCTGAGTTTTGTACAATGATAACTTGCTCACTTAATAATTGATGATAGTTGACAAGAGCTCATTTCCTTTAATAATTTATGTTTACTGCTACAGGTCAGAAATTACATGGAAGATTCTTACATTCGTTGCGCTCCAGAGTTGCACCATACCAAATTATTGAATTAATTACATGAAGAGTTTGACGTCTGAAACAGTTTGAAGCAATAAGACGCACTAGAATTTAGACTACTGTTGCTGTCGGTCAGGACAACTCTGGAGCGTCTGAGTTTCAGCAAGTTTATGTTAATTAAGTTTGCCTGAAACCGAAATCTAGAGTCTATTTGGTTCGGCGCGACTCTGCAGTACCAGTCTGGACCGGGTGTTTAGTAGCTTTTGTTGTCTTACATGTAGATGTAAAACACATCCACAAGTAATTTGATTTACAACAACATATGGTATCTCTGGGTCTTTGAAAAATCAGTTCAAATAAAAATAATGTTAGATTTGATGATATTATATAAGTCTGCATCACTTTTGCATTTTGTTTTTTACCATACTGAAAATGCCATGGGATAAGTCCTCAGCAGAAAAATATGCACTATTTAATAAAATATCATACTAGGAATGACAACTAATTAGATCAAGATTGATGGATTTGGCCATCACAAAAAAGCTTTCCATTCTGCTAATTCTAAACATTGAAGTTGACCTCAACCCCAACTTTTAGAATTATTCACTTGATAGCATGATGAGATGTATACATGTCAACATGTCTGTGACATTTCCGTCAATAAAGAAGCACTGAAAGGAGCATATTGGTGTTTTCGTTTATTTAAAATCTAGAAGATTTGAGATTGCTGAAAGTTTATGTTTCAGGAAAGTCTGCCATTCTGCTAATTTGAAAGTGACCCCAACTCCAACTTTTTGAATTATTCACTTGATTACAACAATGAGATGTATACATGTCAACGTGGCTGTGACTGTTCATTTAGACGATGTAGAATGTCACCACATAATCTTATTTGTGCTTTAATGTCACAGTTTGTTTCAAAATCCTACCAAGAAATGAGGTTTCATTTCCAGGGGATGCAACACAAAAAAATGTAACAATGTAACTCTCAATTGAGCTAGTTAGTTAGATTATTCATTGAATGAATCACTAATTATTGGCAATTAAGCTTCTGAAACTCTGAGACTGTGTCACTTTAGTTCAGTATGAAAGTCATTATATTTGTTGATGTTTTGACATTCAAGCCTATTTATTCAACTAAGAATTTAAAGTTTATTTATGAATTTTAAGTCACAGAAAATCTTATGATCACTGTTTTCCAAATGTCAGGGATGAGTGCTGACAACAGGGTCTGAACCTAGATTCCAAATTTCAGGAGGTATGTTGATATGATGGCGTTTAAATTTTAAGTTAACTCCATGAGATACTGATTTCAAGGAACAGTATCACAAGCACAAGAGAAATAAGTCAATGTGAATGGTTTCTTTGTCTGACAAAAACCTGCTACTGTTCCCTAACAGCCAAACATCAAAAATTTCTGAATTCAGAAAAAGGTGTGAAATTTCTCATCCCTGCATGGTAGGAAAAGTGCATGAAATCGACTACTTATACTGTTGCTTTTCGCTTGACTATTGCAGTTAGGATTTGGATCCATTATTCTGATGACCATCGTCACAAGAACCTAAATCCAGTAACTGCCATCTGCTGAGATTATTTCCTCTATAAAGGAAAATGTAACGAACTGATTTCTGAGAAATGGTTCATCTCATAAATGTAAAGAGTGTCATAAAGTATATCAAAAACAGTTGTAGGTGTTTTCCTAGCAGCCCCCACCCAACCCAACCTTTCCCCTATGAATTACAACATGTCCCATTACTTGCAATGGATATGAAACCAGATTAATCACTGGTTATACTAATATGTTTCATTAGTTTTGTTCAAGGTTAAATAAATTTGTGTCAGTGATTCTGACAAAATAATAAAAAATGTCCTTCTGGTTTGGAACATTTCTTTCAGAAACCACCTTATAGCCCCAGCTCACCATTGGTAAAGTGTCTGTAAATGCTTCCATTCTTTGCAAAAATCAAGATATTTATAATATAACCAACCTGCGAAAATGTCAGCTCATTCGGTTGTTTCAATATTGAGAAAACAGTATAAAATGCATTCCTTTAGGCAGACTTTTCATCTCACAGAGACAAAAACTAGTTTTGGATCTTATTTTATTTATCATTTAAAAACGATAACACTTCAGGCAGAAAGATTTCAGGGAACGTTTTCTACCATCATTGTCTTTATACCATGTAAGATCCTATGTAAATCTCTGAACATTCATGTTTGTCTTTTTACCAATGTTGAGCTGGGGCTTAAAGCTGTGTGAATTATCCATAAACTTACATTATATCAAAGAGTTGGTTAATCATTGGATTGTACTTATTCCAATCCCCCAGTTGAAAATAGTAAAAAAATAGCTAACCGGCAAAAGTGAACAAAGAATTGAGGGTTTTTGATAATTGTTTTGGTATTTTCTAAATATACCTTTGTGTACGTACTACTTCATGCAAAGCTCTCTTTCCTTTCCAGGATAGAGCAGGATAGACCGGATTAAAACAAATCAAATTTATTCACACAGAGTAGCGTTTGGTAATTTGTGTAGATTTAGTTCATGACATTTGTGTACATTTAGCTTTCCTTAAAATGATCATTAAAACTTCACCAAATCTTTGACATAACTCTTTAAAAATTCAGAAAATTATCAGAACAGGAACACAGTTAGACTGAATAATCATTTGAATCAACAACAAAAATTACCACCACGTTTGAAAGTAAATTGAACAAGTCCTTGTCCATAGTCTTAGCACGACAGAAACCAAAAGTGAATGCTAAATGCTACCAACCCACAAACGTTTGATGATAAGAATTCACATATTGTCACCTGATTGTAGATTTTGTCAAACTGTACATGTAGTGTACCCTACATTGATCTAGAGAAAATCCAAGATATACAGTGCCCCCAAACTAATGTTAACACCAGCTGGTTCTTAACCAAAAACAGTTTTCACAGGAAGATTACTTTCTCAGTGGTGTAGTTACTGTTTTGTGATTTACATTTGTTTTATTAGATGATAAAAAGCTCAGCGAGGTTGATTGTGACTTAAAATTAAACACAATTCAAGTTAAACTGCTTGTGCATGATTGGGTTGAAATGTCAGAGCTATGAAGTGTTAAGTTGTCATACATTTTGTATAGATTTGGTTGATAGGTTACTGTTTCAGTTAAAAAAGACAAAAGTTGAGATGGATAGAGAAAAGTTGTCTTTTGGACTATGAATCAGACTTGAATGGGTATATAGGAGTACAGACAGTGGTGAAGGTTGAATGCACAGAGTGGTGCCTTAACATTCTAACAGATTAGGAAAGTATCGTAATACTGGACTTGATGGGGATGAAGAGTTGTGCCTCAGTATGCTAACAGAAGGAAGGACAAGTACTGTGACTACCACAATAACGTCTTTGGTTAACAGACTGCGAGTTGCAACTGACCTGCAGAATTTAGGTACTACTGAGGGTGTGTGTATACCAGTGGACATTGCTCTCTGCACTCCCTCCCCCACTCATTGTATAACAAGATTTGATGGTGGAACTTACATTTCGTTATAGGAACACATTGATTTTATTGTATTTAAATGAGAGACACGTGCTCTGTTTGTGTGTATCATTTTTAAAAAATGGGAATCAAATGTCATTTACTGTTATAATCATAATGACACAACCCCTTCAGGATGACTTTGATAAAACGCTTAACCAGTTGAAACTGGATGACGTAAATACAATACATGCAAATGTTTACCCTGCCGGGAAACAGAGGGTTGTCTTGCGATGCCATGTTGTAATTTCAGACCATGAACAAACAGTGTAACACTTTGATTCACCCACACAAGGCCCAAAAAAGGTTGTGCGTTTACTTGTATCTTGTGGCCACTGAGAAGCAGTTTTCGTGTAATCCCCGATTATAGACATTTGTCCTTTTGTTTCAAGAAGGGGATTACGAGGCATCAAGAGACTGCCTCCACTGTTTATTCATTGTATTTTGGCGGAATGGAAGTAACTCAGAGTGAGCCGGCAATCAAGTCATGGTTCCGTGTTAAGTGCCACTCCTATGTCATAGGTAATGGCGATGTTTTGCAATTCATGCTGTGTGAATTTGACATTTTCTCGGTCAAACAAAACGGACAATCCAACAAAGAGAATCTTTCTTTTCTTGGCATTACTGAGGCAGGGTTTCTTTGTGCCAGGGGTACCCTCATAGGAAAAATAAACCAGCATTACCTCAGCATTACCATCGGGGCGGGAAAAAACAAAAAAAAATATCCTGTCAGCAACTGGATTCAATTCAAACAAGATCACTGTCTGGTACCTTTGGCCTTTTTGAGTTGGAATCAATACCTTTTGGTTTGCATGAACTGCTTCCTCAAATACAATAAACTGAAACAAGCTAAGAGTTTCAGAACATTCCTTTTATCGTATTGGACTTGTATTTACAATCTTAATTATTGTTGCCTTAAATTGCAAAAAATACATAATTGATGCTTCTTGTGGCAAGTAAAAGCACTGGGTGGAAGAGAGTGAGTGTCATCTCCCGTTTAACAAGACCTTACAACTAAAAATTTACATGTTAATCTAGGTGAAAAGAAAAACATAGCCTTTTTCTTTGGTTGATAAACTAACTGAGAGCACAAAATGCCATAATCCATCCTCAACTCTATCAGATAGTACCTTAACAAACTTGTTCACTAAAGGTACTCAAAAACCCAACTTACGCCTGCCTAATAACTAATGCAGGTCATACACCCATTTTAAATCGGTGGCTCAATTGTGATTGGCTATGGCATTCCTTTGGGAAAACCAGGAATGTGGTGGTCACATTTTAGTCAATTTTTATTCTATGATGGCTTGCACCATTCCAATAGTTAAAATATTCATTCAAATAGCTTGCCTCAACTTTGATCAATGATTGTTGATATTTTTTAATTCAGGTAAAATTTTTCCTTAGTTAATGCACTGGCAACAGACAGTTATGTTTTCAGATGCAGTACTAATGGATAGCAACTCATGGATGCAAACTGTCAAATGTTCTGTGAAACAACTGAAGTTAGCATTGCACTGACAACTTTTTTCCCAGGAGTGGATCAAAGCTTTCCCCAGGAGTGAGCTAACCAAAGTTTTTACGATAAATATTACTCTACCATCTTTAAAACGTCCTTGAAAAAACTCACCCATACCCAGATGGTAGAAAACTGGCTGCAATAAACATGTTAATTGTCAAAGTTGCACAATCATGATTATGAAGTATTACAAAACTATTCAACTCACTTGTAGAGGGAATTAAATTTTTGGTTCATATTAGTACAACAATTTTAACAAACTTAATTGTTGTTTATACTTTTTCGATTTATTTCCAAGAAAAATAACATGAACAGCAGGAGAAAAGTGACACAACTGTGGCACTGAAGGTTTTGAAAGAAGATTACAACTATATTTTGATCTTCTGTTCTGTAAAAATCAAACAGATGAAGCTATCATCTGTACTGTTGGAGAACAATCTATAAGAAAAATATCTTTTTGTACAATTTATAAGAATGTGAGTTTTTTAGAGTTTTAATGGCACCTCATTACCGTACTTTATGAAAACACCCAAGAATAATGGTAGTTAGAATGATCAGAACTTGAACAAACATCACATGAATAAAGAATCATTGATTTGAGAATTCTCTTGGTACAAAAACAATTTGTCCGTTCACTTTACAAAAGGTTTATCGTACTTTTTAAATTCTACTCTAGCAGTATTTTCACTGGTATTTCTCCACTGATCATAACACAGTACAATACATGCATTGCTTTGTAAACTCACCTGTTAAAATGCACACTGAAGATTGATGTTATAGCAGGAAGGTGTTTGATGCCATCTTACATGGCCTGCAGTTTCATGATGCATTCTATCACTGGCTTGGTATTCTGTTGAAAATAACTCAATTCTTCCTCATGTTTGGACTTGATCATTTCATCAGTTTGACATCAATGTGAAGCTGCTTTCTCCCAATGGCTCATCAGGTTCACTGCAACAAAGAAATAAAAAATAAAATAAAATAAAATTAAGACTACTGTCAAAAAACAACAGGTGAATTATTGTGATTTAGGTAATTTATGGCTCGAGTTACTTTCACATGAGACCGTTGAACTCAAGTAATGATATTCACCCAAATGAACAACTTCGCTTATCAACAAAAGTATTGTTTCAACAAGACAACCATTGCGGTCACAGAATTATGATTCTGTCAAAATATGACTCCCTTCAGCGATTAACTAGGATCCTTCCCACTCTAACAAATTCCAACACCAAATCTGTGGTACTCTGACTATGGTGCTATGCCTGAACCTGTGTACCAACAACCTGAGTTAGAGTTTGATGGAATAAGGACTGTTAGGGTTAGACTGTTAGGGTTAGACTGTTAGGGTTAGACTGTTAGTCATCCTTTCATACCTCTGTACTTGGTTCTGCCTGGGATAGAGGTTTGGGTGTAAATTTACCAAAAGAGCATAGTCCCTTTTGGGATTTTGTACAGCCCTGGGCTGGAACACCAAACCAAGATTTTCTTTAGTTTTGTCTGAGTTTGATGGATGGTGTTGCATAGCTTAAGAAATTCTGTCATGCCAATCTTGGAGTTCAGCGGTTTGTAACGTTTCTCTAATTTAATGAGGTTACAATTCAGAAGTTTAGCAAATTCATGCCAAAAAAGATCACCTTTGATCTGTGCAGGCATTGTACATAAACTTTGTATGGGTACATGATCGTTTGGTGCCACAGAAATAGTCATGGGTAATTAGTTGACAATTGGAAAGTGTAGCAAGAGTTGAAATAAAGTTGGTATGATTCTGTTTAGTCACTTCTATATCAGTACAATGTTTAAAGGCATTGCATACGTTTGGTAATGACTCTGAAAATTTATGGCAATAAAAACTTACTTGGTAAGAAGTACAGCTGCTTTGGATAGTATAATGCATATTGAGAAACGTTCAATTCGAAGTACCGCCGTTATGGAAAAATATATCACTTTTTATCTCCAAAAATTTGAATCTGAGAAGCGTTGTTGGCGGTAACGCTTCTCAGATTTTGAACGTTCGAATTGACTAACGCCCTCAAGTGTCTAAGATTAACTGCTTTGTAAATTGATTCCTAATTGGTCGTTTTCGCCGATCGATCTCTGAATGGGCAGTTCGCCCCTGGTTCGATCGCCCTTACACGGAATCGCCGTCTTGGAAAAATGACAGCGAGTCAACACCAATGCGAATTTACTTTCCAACAGTAGATAAAGGCCCAGTTCCCCATCTTGCGCCTACGGCGCTGTATAATCTTTGGTCACCACTGACTGCTGATCTCTATTGCACGAATTACGTAATTCATAAACATGTCACATTTTGACATTGCTGTGTGCCCGACGGATGAGTTGTCGTTTCATATGTTCCCAAAATTTTACTCTCTGAGAAAGATATGGATTAGGAATATACGCACAGATCCTGGATGAAGTTTCAAGGTAAGTCTCAGACATTCATTGTCAAAAATGTTTATTTAAAACCATACCATGGAGGTACGTTTTGTAACTAGAGTAGGCTGTAACTCGCTCTTATCTTATTACTAAATACTATTTTATTTACTAAGTATTACTAAACAGTGAGTAACGTTCAGACGTTAGTGCACGCATACCGTCGAAGAAGGAAGTGTACTCCATAATTATGTCTGCTCTCTTCTATGTTCTAAGTAAGGTCAGACTGCACGAACATGTGGCTCATGGAGTCGAGTGTACAATAAAAAGCCTGTACAAATAAGTTATACTACATAGGACTCAACCATTGTCAACTAATTAGTCTGGTGGAATCCCTGAGGGTTTTCCTGATTTCACTGGACAATTTTGTAAATTTATGATGTTGAATTGCTTCTTATCTTGAATTGAACCATGGGCATAGACGAAGGACGAACTAAACTGACAAACTCAAAACTGCTTATGTTATAGTCTTTATATAATGTCCTCAGAAGTTACATGAATGGAGGTCTTTAACTCTGAATATTCTAAGGTCTTTCAGGGATTTTCTTGGTGCTTTACTGATTTTCTTAATTTGTTTTTATTTTTGATGTTTTGAATTTCAGATAACAAGATGCACACATGTTTGTTCGACTCACTTTAAAGAAAATGAGTTTAAAAACCACAATGACTGGGAAAAGGCTTCTTAAATGCTCCAAGCATTTTTCCTTGGACTGTGGAAACTCCTAAAAGGCGGCAACTTAGAAGAAACAGAGAGTAAGTATTTTATTTATATCAACTGAACACAATTAACTCTTTCTAGGGATGTGTTGACTTACAACTTAGTTATGCAAAGCATCTGCTCATTCGAAATCTTCATTGTGCTGAAAGCACTAGCTAAATTGTATGTTTGGCATTGTACAACTTTTTAAGGCCTCTCCCCCACCCCACCCCACCCCCTTAAAAAGGATTAGTGGGTGGTTGCTACTAAACCTGGGAAAATGAAGATATAACATGAAGTCCCTCCTGATCCATTTTTTTTTAAAGCTTTGCTATCATTACTCTACAATGCAAAGCTTGAAATCCTATAAATGTACGGGTAAGTTTCATTATTAAAATTGTCAACATTATGTGTCATATTGACAAATTTCTTTACAATTAACAGGTGTCCAGCAACAGCTGTGAAACATGGAGAGTGATTGTGGTGTGGAGAAGCATTACCAAGTTACCGGACCATGATTATCTGGATCACATCCCCTGTAGAAGACAAACTTTTAGGCCACGCAGGAACGAATTGAACAACTGGAAAGCAACTTGATAAACAATGCCGTCCAGAAAGACATTTTTCGGAAAGGTATTCCAAAGATCCTGCATAGATTTACACGGCATTTCCAACATACACACTGTTGATGGAATTTTTTAATTTTGTTTTTCCTCATGCATCAACGATGACCCGATGGAGCCAAGTGGTGTGTTCAAAAAGAGGAGAAAGTTCATCAATGCGTGCTGGCTTTCGGTCTGAACTGCCACTTATTGACCAGTTTTTTTCTTTTCCTGAATAAGGTCAAATAAGGTTCATTCGATGAGGACTTAGGAGATAAATTTGGCATATCTAGTTCAACAGTCAGCAGATTTAGTATTACTTGGGCTAACTTTCTGTATGCTGTGCTTGGGAGTATTCCTTTGTGGCCAACAAGAGAGATGGTCGACCGACATATTCCAGATGCCTTCAAACAGTTTTCAAAATCTTGTGTTATTTTAGACTGTACTGAACTATTTGTGCCAGCACCGTCAAGTTTGAATTTAAATTCAGAAATTTTTTCGCATTACAAACGTCATGAAACATTTAAATGCCTTATTGGAATATCACCAGGAGCAGGAGGCCTTGTTACATTTGTAAGTAACCTCTATGCTGGTGGAATTTCAGACAAAGAGATCACCAAGCAGTCTTGTATATTGAATTTACTTGAATCTGGAGAAGAGGTAATTGTAGATAAGGGATTTGTAACAGAGTACCTGCTTTGTCCTGTTGAATGTAGCTTTGGTTATTCCACCATTCCTTACTGCTGAAAGTGGTCAATTTTCCAAAGAAGAAACTGAATAGACGCAGACCATTGCAAGACTCTATGTGCATGTAGAGTGAGCTTTTCGTAAAGAAATTTCATCTGTTTGATGGCCTCGTACCAATTTCCCTTGCTGGTACAGTTAATCAAATGTGGACAGTCTGTTGTAATGTAACAAATTTTCAAGGGCCATTATTCTAAGTCAGTGTAGAAGTCTAACAGTCAAGTGTATAATTTTATATTTATGCATGAACCATTGAACATCATTTTATGAAGTAATCCTGTAAAAAAGGCCGTTCGCATCATTATTGGAGACAGCCTAGAATCAGTTGCCTGTAAATTGCATCATTTGACATGACTCTTACGAGTGACAGCAGGCATAGATTGAAGGAACCATACCTCTGTATCTTCTCCAAGAAATGGCTTTCTGTGGCATTTCCCCAACATATTTAAAACAGGTGCTGGTCAGCACAAACTTTGACCTAAAATGTGCATGTATTATAAAATAAACTAATTATGCCATTGCACCCCAAAATACTAAAAAAAGGACTTAGTTTCTGCAGTAGCACCATGTAAATTATCGAGCCCTGTGGACATTTTAGATTCCTTAATTGTTTCTTGAAGGATCTGCGACACACTCAAAAGCAATTACTGTATGTGGTTCTTCATTGTTTTATGTCAATAAACAGTGTGTTTAAAAAAAATAAAAAATCCCGTATATTGATTTTGTTTTGTTTTCTTTTATAAATAATGGTTTTCAGGAACGCAAACAAAATTCACATGCATTACACAATATACTTTGTGGCTACTTTTGTGAAAGAAACAACACTCTCCTTGGACTTACAATGTATGTGGCTCAGATTATTGTCCTCTGAAATGCCCATGAATAGCTCCAGAATGAATTACTCAATGATAACGGGAACCACAATGTGTAGAGGGGGAAAAAAAGAAAGTTGGACTAAAGGAAACGAACTATTTTATGTTTCAGTCTTTTTTAACCATCAATTCGGTATAAAATCAGGAGATGCATCTTCAAGTAATTACAACTTGTTATCACACAAAGCTGGCAGCAAGTACTGGAAACAAAACGCGCCAGTTATGAATAGTCTATCATCAATGAATGTTCCTTCTACATGAAAGTCATTTGTTTTCCACACAAAGAAATCACACCATTTTGATCCAGTTAAACCCATCATCTGTCCCATAACCTGGACATAGTAGTTATGGGACTTTCTCAGTTTATATAACCATGGAGGTAGGAATTAAACTCATGATATAAACCATTCACACAAAACTGGTACTGAACTTCCGTGAATGAACCCTTCATTTGGGCATTTATTTCGAGGTGTTTCTCTGGGGTCGTAGGCCCTTTTCGAAACCACGGCTTTGGCTCCGGATTTGGCTCAGGCTAGCTTGGCCCCGCGGTTGTTATGACAATTGCGCGTGCTTTGCGAACGCGCTCAGGGCCAGCTTCAGACGAGAGGACGGACCCTGAAGCCGAATCCAAAGCCAAAGCCGTGGATTCGAAAAGGGCCATAAATCCTTCCGTCTGGGGAACATGCCAGATGTACGCATGATGGGTTGATTACTATTTTCCTTTGTGCCGGTAACTACTCCGGTCGACGGGCTACGTCCCGTGGCCATAGATTATTTATTGGGGGGGGGGGTCAAGTTTGTTTTCGGTTTGAAACATATTCAAAAAGGAGTCAACATGATTCTTGTAAATATTAGCACGGAGCAATAAACTGATTTATTGCTTCATGATAACCACAAGTCGGGCATGGGCAAAGATTATTTACCAAACAGTACATAGCAAATGATTTGATTGAGCTTGGATTTCCTCGGTGATAACATCAGTGAGCACAATGTGTAGGCCTACTATACATGACACTGCGTTGTTTATTACATGTCCATTTCGATTACAAAAGCTACCGAGCGACCAAATTGGCCTAGATACTCTCAGTTCACAATTTCACCACAGTACACGCATACGTACTGTACATGTGGTACCTAGAACACAGTTGTGTGTACATGATGTGTGTGTGTGTGTGTGTGTGTGTAGCTTACTCCATCACGTCCGCTTGCGGTCAGTCGGCTCTGCTGCATATATTATCATAATGTTATGGGACCTGCCAAACCACAGTGGAGAGTTCGTGACCCCGTTTCGGGTTACACGAAGCCGTGACACGGCTGGCACACGGACCCCCCCCCCGGGCTGGCCGAACGAACCAATTTCAAACGGCCCATATTGGTATTTTTAAGATAACGACCACAGGAGGGCGGTAGTACTTTTTCAACGAACTACAATATGAAATGTCGAAACTATTTACTAACTGTTCTTTCGGCGTTCTAGTTTGTCGCCGAAATCTCAAAAACGCTACTACCTTTTGAAATGAAACTTTCACAGGTTAGTTTTATGGTATATATCTACAATTATATTGGTTTGAAACAAACAGTAGGCTCAAATTACCAAACGTATGCAATGCCTTTAATCACAATGTAAAGGATTTTGGAGGATTTAGGGCCTTAACTTTTTCTTCTTTGATTGACCGAGAGGTGCCGCTCCCGACAGATCCTGCTCGATAATAATCACATTCAGCAATCCATGGAGGCTGCTTTACATTAAGTAGGCCCTACACTTTAGGGACTGTTTTCTGAAATGTTGGAACCTATCCATTAGATGGTTGTTTGTTCTTCAATAACATACAAGCACAGATGAAATGAAAAAATGTACAAGCTTGTCTTACTAAGTTCAATTTTTAGGAATAGTAATGCATTTGAAAACGATTCCACAGACTACTCATACTCCATTCATTCCTCATCAAGAAGAAGAGAAAAAGCAACAACAAAAACAATGACCACAGTGTCTGCAATTAACTACTTGGTGGGCAACGGTGGTAAACGTAACACAGGGTTCAATGTACATGTAGACACCTCTAATCATTGCCACCTCTGATCTATAGTCCATTTATTTTGAAAACAATTGTTTTCCTACCCCAATGTTTTATCCTTTCATAAAAATAAAAATAATGTTCTTTGATATATGTAAGAACGCAAGAATGAACAAAACCTGTTCTTTCTCACCAATAGACAGATCCATTAAGCCCCATCTACCTTAGCAACTGCCTAGCCACAGAACATGACGTGCTTTTCTTGCCACAATCGCAGCAGTCCCGGTTACTATCGATGTCTATCAAAAATGACTTCTACGAAAAAAGAACAACTGATGGGAGTCAAGGAGGCAGAGGTACATGTATCAAGCAGCATGGACAGAAGCCAAGAATTTAGGCCAAGTGTAAGCAAAGACAAGCTCCATCAGGCAATTCAGATTGATTGCCATCAGTAGGGCTTCTAGCCTTGACCAAGGCTGTCTTTGCGCTTTTCCTTATCCCAAGTTATTCATGCACGGAGTCCGTAAGGACGATACGCAGTTGCTGACTAACACAGTCACGCACAGACTCGTCCGTCCTGAGTTATCCACGTACAGAGTCTGTAAGGACGATATGCAGTCGCACCCCAACACAGTCATGCACGGAGTCTGTCAGGACAATACACATGCGCACACGCACGCTGTCCACGCATGGAGTCCGTTAGGACGACAGCCTTGATGCGTTTTTGTAAACGAAAGCTGTGGGCGGTGCTTTTTATATGATGGCCAATCACAGGCTAGTAGCTTTGACCACAGAGCAAGGATTTGACCCCTACATTCACTTGTGCACGTGTGATGGTGCAATACACTATGCGCTATATAGGCTGGGAAATGTTGGATCACAGAGTAGTGAACAGGGTTTGTTCCTTGTTTTACGGTTGGATCACGGTTGGATCAAGATAAAATAATAAACGGTCGGCAAATCTCGACTGCTGACATGCTACACATCAATGATGTTCGTTCAGAGCAGAGTCAGTCCTGCAGCATTTCAAGTTTGCCTTGTAAAACCAAATAATTATACACATTTAAATTGAATGATAATATTCGAGAAGGCAATCAATGATGAAGGGCATGACACATTTGTTATTTTGCCTACTAGGTACAGTATTATAAATCCGTTGTAATTTTTTCAGGCAGCCCCGTCGTTACAGTTGTATCTTTCTGAACACGTTACACAATGTAAGCAACAGGCTGTGATTGACGTCGTAGACAGGAATCGTTAGGTCAAACCAGAACCAATGAGAATACTTTTTAAAGTGACATTAGCATAATAAGCTCTGCCTTGTATTTTGGCAATGATAGAAGCATCAAGGCGTGACGACGAATAGTCACACAAACAACTACAGCATAGATACATGTACACGCATACACGTGTATGTTTATAGTACATAACAATGTATGGATCCTTTCACTGTGCACATGGGGGTGGGCTAGAGTTTGTGGCAGCGGCTGAATGGGTAAAATTAATATTAAGCCATTGCAGGAGCCTATATTCTCAATAACCACCGGCCGGCCGGCGCGCCTTGGTCAAGGCTATAGGGCTTCATAGGAAATGACCAAGACCTCAATGACAATGGTCAATTCCTAAGACAATAATTGAAGAGTTTATGGTCTCACAGTGGCTGATGCAATGAGCATCACCATTTTTCAAGAAAGTTTTTTCTACAAAAATAGAGGAAACCAGCAAAACCAAAAAGGAGTTAAATCTTTGTTGTTATTTTAAATTAGATCTGTATTAACCCAATCTCCCTTGATTTATTTACTAGGATCCTTTCTCACTCTAACAAAATCCAAGGCCATACGATATATCAACACCCAAACTGAACTGTTGGACTTTGATTATGGTGGTATGCCTGATCCCATGTAAAGCATAATAGCTAGTAGAAACATTGAGACCAATTAATAAACTCACTCCGCGGCAGTGAATTTATCCGAGAAGTTCCCTCGATCCACTCAGCGAAAGTAGTCGACATCCTGGCCAATTTCCTACCTCCCCAAGTAGTACTTAATAAGCTGGACAGTTCTTTTCAGATCCAAGTTGTCCCCCCGAATCCCAAAATCTACTCTGCGGTAGTAGAATAATAACAGGACAAGTTCTCAAAAGAACAATGGAATATGTGAGTGGAATATGGAAAAATAAAGCACTTCTGCATACCATACCAATCGATGCCAAAGGCAGAGTTTCAGCACTTCTGCATCTCACATCAAACAAATCTAAAGGCCGAGATTGGTATGGGACACAGACATTTTAATCTCACATGACGTGGTATCACTATTCACGAAAACACCAGTATTGCAAACTCTAGAAATTGCCCGCACTCGATTAAAAAGACCCCACCCTAAAAAGGCGGACCCTACCCAGCTCAGAGGACATCATGAAACTACTTGAGTTTGTGTCCACCACCACAATCTTCTCATTCTGAGGAACAAACTACAGACAGAGAAGAATGGATTTGCCATGGGAAACCCCCTATCAATCTTGGCCAATCTTTTCATGGAGGACTCGGAAGGGAAGGCCATCCCTTGGTCACCAGAAATGTTCAAACCCAGCCTTTGGAAGAGAGATGTCGATGATATTTTGAAAAAAGATAAAGATATGTATGACAGGAATGCTGACAAAACACCTGAATAAAATTGATGACATTCAAAACATCAGCTTTAAGGAGGAGAAAGAAGATAAGGGAGAGTTGGTCTTCTTGGACACCTTGTTAGGAAACCAAATGGTACCATCAAGCTTCAGGTATATTGGAAGCCATCCCACACTTATCAATATTTAATGTTTAACTCACACCACCCCGTACAACATAAGCCGTCAGTTTTGGGAACCATGTTTGACCGGAGGAATAACATAGTCACAGAAGAGGATGATAAGATCAAGGAAATGGAACATGTTAAGATGGCATTAAAAAATTGTGGCTACCCAGATTGGCCACTCAAGAATAAATCATCAGGAAGAGTGAAATAACAACCCAAAGAAAAACCGGTAAACAAAGCTAAAGCCCAAACAGACAAGAAAGCAATAGTTGTGCTACCATATGTGCAGGGTTTGCTGGAGAAACTACAAATATCTATGAAAAAACCATGAAGTGGGATGACTTGTTAGGCCATACCTCATGTTTTGGCGCCTTCTAGTACATCCAAAGGACATAGATAGAAACAGAACAAAAGAGTGGTGTTATCTTTGAAATCCCATGTCAGTCATGCAAAATTTCTGAGATTGGGGTAAAGGGTCAAAAATTCAGCACCTGCTGTGATGAACATAAGACCAATAAAGAAAATTTAGCATCGAGTACAATAATGAGGGCAAGAAAAATTGCAACAGCAGGAAAAGAGACAGAATCGGCCATCACAGAAATGCCAAGGATAACAAACATAATGAACTGGGAAATTTATGAGATTTTGAAGAGTGAGGATAAGTTTAGATGCTGGATACAGGAGAGTAGATGGATAAGAAGACGACGATCAACTATGAACTCACATGACGGATGGGACCCCTTATACTCTAAGCCCTACCCTGGGGAGGACACAATCGACAAGACCATCACCTCGTGGTCAGAACAGTAAACAGTGCCACCAACAGATAGGTGGAGACTCACTCTGAGGATGACTAGTGAAATTGGCTGTGTTTTAAGAAAATGACTGTAAAAGGTGAATTTTTAACAGCATGATGAACTTCTTTCATGATATTCGTCAAAGTTATGGACAACAGTCTCTTGTCAAAATTATTGACTGTGTTGGAAATCCAGAACTTGGAGAAATTAGAACAAAAAGCAGCAACACATTGTAACAAAAAAAATTTCAATCTCTGATGTGGCGACGATAATATCTCCACTCCCAGTCTACTTTTAAAATGTCTTATCAAAACTGTCAGCAGAAGTGACATCAGAGGAACCAAAATCTACATAGAAACCTGTGGTCTGTCATTTTGTGGAGTCAAAAATGTGGTTCTACAAAATGGTAGACTGTTTCATGTCACAAAATTAAACAAAACCACACAATTTCAAGGGACCAACATGTGCAGATGATTTAACCATATTACAATATTGAAAAAGCAACACTTTATGATATAGAGAGCCTGAAGGAAGAAGATAGAGAGCTCATGATTGTCCAGTGAGGTATTGGACAGGCAGATCTTAAAAGATGATGACAGAATGAATAGACAACAATAACCTTGGAGGTATTAAATTTTTGGGTACTCAGAAATATGGTCGCCAAAATTCTGCGTTATTCGATATTACCGAGAAATTTTTCATGTAGCTAAAAACATGACAAATTATTAAAAACCATGCTGTCTATTAGCTCAATTGAGGCACTACAATCACTGTTATTTAACACCTGAAGGTAGCAATGAGCTTGTCTTTATATTTTAAGAATAAGGATAAATAATTTCACTTGTTTTCAACATAAAAATTGCCAAAAATAGGTTACTATTCGTGCATCAGCGTTATGAAATTGTCATGGTTGACACTTGATGAAAATACCATGAAACACTCGCAATCTCGCTCAGAGTGTGTGTGTACCATCGGTTTCTTGGTACTGGCACACCTTGTTGTCATTGCTGATATATTGCTGATATATAGTTGTTAAACAGCGCACCGATGCCCTGGATTTGCACGTCTTAACAGGATGTCGCAGATTAAAGAGTTTATCAGAAGTTTGCCACTGAGTTGGCGTGATTCATATGAGCTTCCGGTAGAGGGTGCTATAAAAATGAAGTGCCCTCTACACAGTTAACTCACCTAAATTATGTAATAGAAGATGGGCATAAGAATCGCTCGACTAATAGATGCTGGATTGCAAATAAAAAACACTGCATTGGGTGAATGGATGACTAGGTTTGCATTGTTCTCGTTAATGGCATTACAGATAAGCTTAAAGTATTGTATTAAGGTACAGTTCTGAATCTGCTCACTGTTTTTTTGTAGATGCTGCAGCACATGTGGTCACTGTTTTGTTTATATATCAGTATTGAAAGTGAAAAATTAGCGTGCCGGTAATTCAAAAACAGCTCTCGGTATCGTTCGGTATCAAAAAAATATTGTAAATATTCGGTAATACCGAAAAACCACCCAAGCTTAGACAGCGATCACCTTTTGTCAATGCTAGAAGGATGATGCTTTTTTATACAAACATATGTGCTGAAGTAGAGGCACACAGTTCTTTGACAAAGATGTAAAAGAAAGATGAGGTAGGGAACCTTTGGTTGGCTGATGAGGGATTTGATTTGCAGCATTTACATGGTTGAAACAAAGTACCACTTTAATGAAAGGTCTTAGTAACTCTTTTAATTACCAAAACTAAAGCCAACTGTCAGTGTGAATCTGTCAAAGCATAGTCTTTGCAGGTCTTTGACATCAGCTGAGATGACGCAGTACTGCTATAAGTCTTGTGATGACATGTAAACATAGGTCCCGCAATCGGTGAATTGTCTCTTTGTGAAAATGTTGTGCTCACAATTACCAGACAAAGATACCACAGAGAAGACATGCTCAAATGGGATCAATTTATGAATACTGAACAGATGAAAATATGATTCCTATTCTGCAAAACCAGAGGTGATTTTGATTTTGTAAAGGAGGTTCGTCATTTAAGGGTCAGTTCTTTAACCACAATTTTGTACTAGGCCAAAAAAAAAAAAAAAAATGTTGTTTCCGATTACATGCCATTTCAAAATAGGGTCGGTAGGTCAGGATTTTTTTTTTTTTTACAGTTTTTTTTTTTATTTTGGTAATATTGATTTAAAATACAATACAGTACAATAGGTTAATGCCTTATTTATTTATTTAACCCCCTATACTAAAGTAAACGTACCTTGCAATTCCTGTTCAGGCCGCCACTAAGTAAAAGAGTAAGTTTGGGGAAAAACGCAATGCAAAATCTAGATTATTCCATTTCAGCACGAGGCGAAGCGACGCAAGCTGAGTAAAATGGAAAAGCCAGAGTTCATCGAGTGATATTCAGCGACAATGCCTGAACGAAATGCATTCCATATTGTTTATATAACTCACAAATTGATCCTTGTCATTTGAATTTTGTTCACAACAAACAACAAAGAACGTGGACGGTTCCACATAGACAGCAGCCTTGTCTGCCGCGACACGAACTTGGCTATTTTGAACAACGAGCGGGGACCGATTATTTTGAAAACGATGCTGCAAAGATAACACGTGACGCGTGCTCCACACACGAAGCACGTGCAACAACAGTGCGCGCTGGATTTGTTTGGACGTGCAGTTCGCTCACACAGTGAGCAATGATCATCAACTGCACGTCCAAATCTTTCAGGCGTCCAAGTGCTGACCTCATTGTAAAACTGAAAGACATGAAGCAAGTAACCGGCCCCTGCGCACCAAGCTTTCGGTGTGCTTTTAAATTTATTTTTCTTTTCTGATGGCTATTTTTAATAAGAAATAAATCATTGAGATGTTTCAGGTATGTTTTCTATCCTTTATTTGTTCATGGTGTTGCTTGATGATGTCATAGAATTTAGTACAGGGTGCAAAAAAGACTGAATGTAATTGTAATAAATGTTATTTGGCAAAGAAAAATGAGTGAATGTGAATGTAGAGTGAATGAGAGGAACTCATAGTAGCGACTGATGTGTCACTGTCGGTTGCAGCACAGTAAATGCTACGGATGGGGAGCTATATTCGTTTTACGGTTTGGGTTGATGTTTTACCAACCACGGCGTCGACGCATAGTGATGAGGACGATGTCCATTTAATGTATTTATTTGTGATTTTATTTGTTTATTTTTATTTTATTTTAATTAATTCATTATTTTAAGCCGCCGAAAAAGGAAAAAGTCGAATAAAAAGTTTAGGGTCGCGCAGTAAAATTAGGGTTGGCCAGGTAACCGGAAACAGAACACTTTTTTTTTGGCTCTACTAAAATGTACAATTGAAAATAGATGCCAGTCATAAGAAAAAAACATTCACTTTGATAAAGAGCTTGCCATAAACGTTGGATATTGCTCAGTCACAATTACACTTCCCGAGACATACTGATACACTGAGCAAATGAAGCATGTGTCGCTTTCATCTATGAACTTGTCCAAAATATCGATGAAAGAAGTCTGTGAATACTACATAGGTTAGGTAAATACTTCCAAAATTCATGTCTGGTTTTATGTGTTCATCAAATAAACGAGAATAAGATCTTTGGGCCTCAAAACATTTTGAGTGTTTACAACATCAATCATGTCACATTTACATAAAGGCTGTTGGTTCATTTGCCTTCAGTTCTTAAGTCATTACATTGTTTCCAATAACTGCCTGATGTTGACATGGGGTGTCACATATGATAGTCCATACAGTGTGTATTTAGAAAGCAAAAGATGCGGGACTTTCCCTTTCAATGTAATTTTAAAATGAAGGGTGGGTGTTGTAGGCTTACCTGTCAAGAGTAGGTTATCTTGTGTCTTACATCCTGTCAAACTATAACAAGGAGTGCATCTACCTCAGGCTAATCTTATAGGTTGACAACTAATCATCTGACTTTTTTGTGGATTGTCAAGGAAGGTAATGTTTTGTCCGAAGTCTGTGAAACACAAAAGATAACCAAAAAATTTAACCTTTTTTGTAAATTGAAACACAGGGTGTCAAACTGCTCAGTTGCAAAGTTTGGTTATTGCAAAACTAAAAACAACTTTTGTGACGTCTTCCATTTGAAAAATTCTTCCAATGCTCAATAATTAATTTTACTCACAAGTAAACTGTGATGAGAATGCATGGTTTATGTGTTAATCCACTCAAGTAAAATGTACAATTGAAAATAGATGCCAGTCATAAGAAAAAAACATTCACTTTGATAAAGAGCTTGCCATAAACGTTGGATATTGCTCAGTCACAATTACACTTCCCGAGACATACTGATACACTGAGCAAATGAAGCATGTGTCGCTTTCATCTATGAACTTGTCCAAAATATCGATGAAAGAAGTCTGTGAATACTACATAGGTTAGGTAAATACTTCCAAAATTCATGTCTGGTTTTATGTGTTCATCAAATAAACGAGAATAAGATCTTTGGGCCTCAAAACATTTTGAGTGTTTACAACATCAATCATGTCACATTTACATAAAGGCTGTTGGTTCATTTGCCTTCAGTTCTTAAGTCATTACATTGTTTCCAATAACTGCCTGATGTTGACATGGGGTGTCACATATGATAGTCCATACAGTGTGTATTTAGAATACAAAAGATGCGGGACTTTCCCTTTCAATGTAATTTTAAAATGAAGGGTGGGTGTTGTAGGCTTACCTGTCAAGAGTAGGTTATCTTGTGTCTTACATCCTGTCAAACTATAACAAGGAGTGCATCTACCTCAGGCTAATCTTATAGGTTGACAACTAATCATCTGACTTTTTTGTGGATTGTCAAGGAAGGTAATGATGTTTTGTCCGAAGTCTGTGAAACACAAAAGATAACCAAAAAATTTAAACTTTTTTCGTAAATTGAAACACAGGGTGTCAAACTGCTCAGTTGCAAAGTTTGGTTATTGCAAAACTAAAAACAACTTTTGTGACGTCTTCCATTTGAAAAATTCTTCCAATGCTCAATAATTAATTTTACTCACAAGTAAACTGTGATGAGAATGCATGGTTTATGTGTTAATCCACTCAAGTATTCTACTGACCAAAGTGCATAGAATGTCACTTGTGAGAATAAAAGTTGATAATAAAAGCCGTATTTCATATGAAAATGGTTTTTTTTTGATACATTATCAAACAGACCAACCCATTCAACCTGCCCACTAATGTAATGGCAATGGAAACTGTGAAAATCAGCCAAAAAAACCAACAGCACAGAACAACCCTTTAGCCCTAATACTGCCCTGAAGCGCCGTCCCTAGTGCTCTGTAAACAGCCCTCAATAGCCCTGGAAGTTTGACAAGTCGTAAAACTCAAAGTCACAGTCACTCAGTTATGGTTTATTTCTTGATAATAAACAATCTACACGTGTGAGTCAAAAAAGCATGCATCTGGTTGTAAACCAGTCCACTTTGCCTTCACAGTAAGTCTGCATAGCCATACTGCACAGTGCATAGGCGATCTATCTATGGAGGTCAAAACCAGACACAGACTAGACTAATTTACGTATCGCAAAACAAATTTTTCTATTGGCTGTTGAATTCCTACATTCCTACTGTAACATATTTTCTCTTTGGTTAATTTTGCAGAGTACTGTGTGCACTGCCTCAATCCACAGGGAAACTTGAACATTCTGCACGTTAAAAATAATTATTGGTCATAAGTTACCTGCAATTTTATTTTAAAAGGGTGGCCTCCTCAGATAAAAATGTTAAAAATAAAACGTTGGAAGTCTGCATTTATTCTTATTTCCAAAGGTATGTTGTGATTATTTTCTATGTCTGTCTTTATGTTTTCTTTCTTTTAAGATGACATTACAGTTGAGCAAACCTTTGTGCACATTTTTCCATGTAACAGGCGTTTACTCATACACATAGTTTCCTAATTTTAGTTGATCTGTCTTATGTTTCCAACCTCAAAGCTTAACTTGGTAAAGCAAACCAATCAACTGTGCAAATCATTCAACAGGTTATTTCATTGTCTACACTAACAAATAAACTGAATACACAAGAACATAATCACAACCAAATTTTTTGAAAGATTTCTATGCACAGTAGAAAATCTCTGTGGCATGTTCAATTTTAAGTGACTCAATTTTTAATTGTGTGCAAGTGCAAAAGGGTTAAAATTGTACAATTTCACTGCATTCAGGGGCAGAGCAAGATGCATGAGTCGCATTCACTACCCACATGAGCATCCTTGAGATAGCCAGTTGCAATGGTGGGCAGGGCATTGCATTGGTCCATTTATGTATAGCATGTATTTTACCAAAACTCACCTGTTGTCAGAATTGTCAGCAATAGCATGCAGTCATCAATTATAAACAATGTTGATTGCAATAATCTTGAGTTTGACCTGTTACACCAAAGAGCATTCACATCTCAGTGGGATCTTTTACCCTCCTCAACGTAATGATCAGATCTGGAATGAAAAAGTATAGAAATATAAAAGTATATGAATAACTACCATTAATTACATACTTGGAATATGCAGGAAGTAATATCTTTGGCAAAAGAAAAATAGTGTTCAACTGAAACTGTGGGGGGAGGGGCAAGTGTGCTTAAGTTCACCCCTAGGACAATCTCCGCACTGATTCCACTCCTGCAACTAAAAGTTTCCAAGTAGAAAATGTAAAGAGTATGAAAACCCAGTGGGGAGTGGGGAGGTTGGGATATGGGGCAGCACACTAATATACCCCATCCCTCGACCCTGTAATTGGATTTTCCAGCAATTTTGTTGAGTCTTTGTCATAATTTATGAATTTCTTTTGGAATACCAAATCAACTTCTTCAAAGCGGATACAACTATGCTTCCCTGGGACCCTAGCACGACCGTCCAAGTCAAAATTTAAGAAAAAGTAGTACAGTGCTAGACTCAAATAAATGCATATATCATCTTTGACATATTGACAAGCCAGTAGGCGCCCAAAATACTGGAGTCTACGGGATCACCTACATGTATAAAAACAGTTGACAAATATCCAGATGACATAATCTATCAGGCATGGCGGCCGGCCACTGGTTTTCCTTTGGGCCTAAAAAAACATTGACTTGGACGACAGTAAATGATTGTACGTACAATTAAGTGCCTGCTATTTTAGTGCCTACTACAGAAGGCTGTAGGTGATTTTTCAGCTATTTTGTTCAGTCTTTGTTGTAATTTGGGCAACTTTTTTGGAACAGGGTATCACACATTCATAGCAAATCGACTTCTTGACAGAGGATACACCTATGCTTCCCTGGGGCACTAGAACGACCGGCTAAGTCAAATATTTCAAAAAAAGTAGTACAGTGTCCTAGTTACCAGATTACTGGGTCTACTAGCTCTGGTAGGATGTCATTTTCCGTTGCACTACTACTGACGTCCTGGATTTGAAGCTTCTTTATAATGCGAACAAAATTACAAGAGCTGTTTACCCGATGTTGGAAGCTGAAAATCTGTGCACATATCCCCGGTACTTTAAACTACTCCTGATTATTTTTTAAAAATCTGCTTTCACTTTCACTGAAATTCAGTTTGAAATAAAATGCAAACGTGTACAAATCATCGCAAAGTCTTCCGTGCATGTGCACAGCCTGGTAAATGCATCACTGGCATTATTGAGCGCAATTTTGTTTTACCCACAAATTTGAATCTTTCGCAGCACAAGTTAAGCGGGCAACTAAGTTTGCGCATGTTAGAACACACAAGGTTGTAAATGGGCACTGCTGCTCTGTGATATAGACCGCGCAGTTTTCGCCAATTTTTGTTTCGTGGTAAATTTTCATTTAATTTTCGCAAAACATTTTCAAGAATTATGAACCCGCCCTTCTCCGAGTTTTGCACACAAGGAATATATGGACAAAGTTTCAGCTAATTTAATCAGGCAAAACAATGAAATAATGTAGTTGTAATTTTTTCGCAATGAGGCAACAACTTCAAATCCAGGACGTCAGTAGTAAAATGCAACGGAGACTGACATCCTACACCAGGGCTTTGGGTGTACTTGTTCTCCCCTACATGCCCTACGCATTTACCAAACTGTAGGTAGCTCCTCCCGCCATTTGCCAAAGTCAATGTAAACCTAGTAACTGGGGCACTGTACTCCTTTTTTAAGATTTTGACATTATCGGTCGTACTAGTGCCCCAGTCCGTGGTATATGTGGGAACTGTGACGAATTGCATTTTTTATGAATCTGACATCAACTACTGTTTCCTAACAGCGAATTTGTGTGTTCGCTGATGCCCTGGCTTGCATGGTGTTACCCAGCGTCAAGACAGGATACCAGTCTTCACAAGCCAACAAGCAATCCGCACTGTATAGAATTTTCAAGTGGTCATGATTGTCCGAGCGCACTACTCACACAGCTGGTATCCTGTGTTGATGGTGCAAAACAACACACAAGTCAGGGCATCAGCAAACACGCAATCCACTTTGTTAACAGTAGTTGATGTCACGTAGTAGTAAAACGTGGATCGTAACGACTGCATTTTTAGGTGGCCTTAAAAATCATCAATTAGGAGGACCAAAAATGATCGTAAGTACAACTAAATCATAATGCTTTTGATTTCATCCATGATAGATCGAGAAGCCAGTAGGCGTTTTTCCTGTAATTTTGTTGAGTCTTTGTCGCAATTTTGACAATTTTGTAACTAATTCATAAAAAATCCGCTTCGCCGGACTTTCCAAATATACCAAGGACTGGGGTGCTAGTACGACTACGACAGATAATGTCAAAATCTCAAAAAAGGAGTACTGCGCCCCAGTTACTGGGTCTAAAGTCAAAGATAAACACTGACATTGACAAACCTTCAAATCTCAGTATTGTAAACTTCAATTGTTTATCAGCTTTATGTAAAACTTGAAAAAAGAAAGATTTCACTAACGAACGTCATTATTAGGTGCTTATTATTCCAATAACGTTAACAACACGTACATACAAGAACGTGCTCACCAGCCACATTGTGCCGACCCAGGTGCCACGGTTTTATCTACCCTGCCTCAAGGAATGTACCACTAGTATGGGAATTATTTGGCTTTGCTAGCCAATTTGTACCGCAAAAACCAGGCTCAATTAAAGCTAGAATACAACATGTTTATATTCTATGTGTTTCCAGGTCTCATTAGCTGAATAAATATGACTTTTGGATCAAAAATTTATCTTCTTACCTCTCCGGTCGTACTGCAAAGACGCCATTTTTTATCCATCATCCAGTGTGCGCATGGGTCGTGTGACGACATTCGAACTGCCATTCATTTCCTATTTGCATACGCGACACGAAAGACACTGTCTGCTTCGAATTAATATCTGCGGCTTTCCAAATCTGCGCATGCGAAACCCGCCTTTTTTAATTATGGATTGTGGGTAAAATACTTCATTTACATAAAATTTTCACGTACAGTGTAGTGTCTAAGCAGCCGACAGTCTTTTGTGTCATGATGGGCAAATATGGAAATGAATGGCTGTTCGAATGTCGTCACACAACCTGTGTACACGCCCTTACGGATACAAACATGGCGCCTACAAAAATGGTACAACCAGAAAGGTAAGAAAAACAAAACCGATTCAAAAGTCGTATTTTTGTTTAGCCCATGAGACCTGAAAACATGAAATGAAACATGTTTGTATTCAAGCTTTAATTGAGCCTGGTTTTTGCGTTAAAAATTGGCTACCAAAGCTAAATAGTAGTGGCACCTTTTCTGTGACAGTGTGAATAAAATGGCAACCGCGGCATAACGTGGTTAGTAACTAAATACGTGATGTACGTGTTATAAAATATTGGAATATTAAGCACCTAAAATAACGTCATTGCTAAACTGTTGTATCCGGCTGCCACTTATCTCCCTTAATTTAGGTCAAATTATATCCTTACCTGTCCAGAAAGGTTGACAATTTATAAACAGAAAGGAACAGGCACTTTGAATGATTACAAAGTGTCACAATCATGAAAAATAAGCCATTTTCATGTCTATGTTCATGACGTTAGGCTTGACAACGCTACTAGCTAAACACCATTTTAGTTTCTTTGGGCATTAAAGCGCAAAAGGTCCTGCTGCGTGTTGTAATGTCCACTTGATTTTTCTTTTTTAAATGTCAATAATTAGCGTTTTAGCTGGACCCAGTAACTGGGGCGCTGTACGTCAATAGACTCAGTAACTGGGGCGCTGTACTCCTTGTTTTGAGATTTTTACATTATCTGTCGTACTAGCGCCCCAGTAAGGAATATGTAGTAACTGCGACGGTCAGGGGAATTTAAAACACCTCTGTTAAAAAATGCCTTAGACTCAACAGAATTGGTCAAAATTCGCCTACTGTCTTCTCCAAGTGTTTAAGGTGAAAAAAAAATGCATTTAATTGTACTCACGATCATTTTCTTTCCTCCAAATCGATGATTTTTAGGGCCTCTGACAACCCTGCCATTTTTATTACTTATGTAACGACTGTCTCCTGACTTTAAAAATGTTGTATTAACGCTGCGGGGATCACGTGTTCGCTGATGCCCGGACTTGTATATTGTTTTGTGCAGTCAACGCAGGATACCAGTCAACGAACGCCACAAAGTTCCATTGGTCATGATTGGCCAAGCGCGCGCTGTACAATGTTGCCATTGTGGGGTCATTGACACTACACAGCTGGTATCCTGCGTTGTCTACGCAAAACATTATGCAAGTCCGGGCATCAGCGAACAGGCAATCCCCGCAGCGTTAATGCAACTTTGAGGACAGAAAAACATTGAGGACAGAAAATGATCTGGAGTACAATTAAATCACTCTATTTCATCTTTGATATCTTGAGAAGCCAGTGGGTGATTTTTCAGCAAATGTGTTGAGTCTTTGTAGTAATTTGGGCAATTTTTTGGAACAGGGTATCACACATTTGTATTAAACCCACTTCATCACAGCGGATACACGTATATCCTACTAGGGTACTAGTATGACAGATCAAGTCAAAATTTCAAAAAGTTACTGGTATAAGCAAATTATTATTTCATTATGGGACTTGGTTACGCAGTAGGGAGGTGTACTTGTTATATGACTTTCGTAAAATATTTAACTTCTTCTTTAATTAAAGGAGCAAAATACAGGGATGGGGTGTGTTCATTAAGCTCCCCCATCCCAACCACCCACTCCCCTGGTGGGTTTTCATACACCTTCCATTTTCTACTTTGAAGCTTTTATTGAGTTGCACTTGAGCACACTCCACCCCAATAGTATCACTTGAATGTCATATTTCTTTTGCCAAAGACATCAATTCCTGCATTATCTAAGTATGTGCCCCATTGATTATTCATAATTTCTCTACCTTGTCATTCCAGATCTGATCATTGCGTTGAGGAGGCTAAAATATCCCACTGAGATGTGAATGCTCTTTGGTGTAACTGGCCAAACTCAAGATCACTGCAATCAACACGGTGTATAATTGATGACCGCATACTATTGCTGACAATTCTGACAACTGGTAAGTTTTGGTAAAATACATGCTATACATAAATGGACCAATGCAATGCCCTGCCCACCATTGCAACTGGCTATCTCAAGGATGCTCATGTGAGTAGCGAATGTATCTCAAGCATCTTGCTCTGCTCCTGAATACAGTGTTCCAAATGGTGAAAAAGTTGCTTACATTTTTCTTGTACAATTTTATTCACAAAATTTTCTATTGTGCATAGAAATCCTTTGATAACTTTCTTTCTGATTGTTTTCTTCTATAACAAGTTTGTTTTTTGTGTAGAGAATGATTTGCGCAGTTGTTTTGTTTGCTTTCCCAAATCAAAGCTTTGAGGTTGGAAACATAAGACATGTCCACTAAAATTAGCAAGTTCTGTGTACAAATTAAACACATGTTACATGGGAAAAATTTGCACAAAAGTTTGCTCAACTATACTGTCATCTTAACAGAAAGAAAATGTAAAGAAAAAGATTGGAAATAATCACAACATACCTTTGGATATAAGAATAAATGCCTGTTATATCTCCCGATAACTTCTTTATAATGCTGTGCATCAACGGGTAATTTTTTAAACGGGTACCCGAAATAAATACCGGTCGGGTACTCGTGTACCGCCGCATAACAAAATAAGACGCCATCAATTGCAGCGCGTGCCAGCCCGCCCACCAGACCCGACCACCTGTGAAATGTGAACTCTTGATGACCTGGATTTTTCTGATAATGCCAATCATAGTCTTAAACAAGCTTGGATGCTTTTGTTAGAAATATATCGTGATTATCGATGGTATCAAGATTAAATCATAACTTCCACACAAATCAACACTCAACTGCCGTCAAACACAGTAATACACTCAGGAAGTGAAGCGCATGCGCTCAATAAACAAGAAATAAAATGGATACAAGCAGTGAGAGAGAATCCCGTAATCATACCTAAACCTGACCCAAAAAAGAAGTGCCAAAGTCGCTGTCATGATTTTTTTATTGGTCCATGAACGTGAGGTCGTCAGTCAGTGCTGTCAAATCAAAACGACAACCCGAGTCCAGACGACCTATAAGATTTGTTGTCTGTTTCGGACAAGTTTTTGAAAACATAAATTTACAGTCAATCACACACATTTTATGTGCCAGCATCAAGAGTTTGTATGCCAAAATAGGCCGCCCTATGTTTTGCCCAATCAGGCATCCTTCCTCTGGTCATGTGTGCATTGCTCAGCATGGGAATTGCCCAGGAATGTAACCTCGCTCCCACAGGCATCAACACGCATTTAATCATACTATTAGAAAAAATTTGTCGGGTACGACTACATTTGGGAATTAATACAGGCTGGCAGGATGAGTTGAGGCCAACCATGCCATTATTTGCATAACTTTATTATCCACAAATCACTACAATGTTGAGAAGTATAATTAACTGAAAAAGGCAACATTATGTTTTTGTCTTTTGCATTACAATTAAAGATGCCCACTCATCAGCGCGCAACAAACAAATTCGTGCCACAAAAGATCTCCTTTGACCTATGTACGCATTGTACATAAACTGTATATGGGTACATGATCATTTTTTGCCACAGAAATAGTTGTAGGGTGACGAGCGGGTGTCTTTAAAACTGGTATAAACATTACACACTTAAACACGGATGTGCTCGCCCTGCTTTTTAACCATTTTTAGTGACCACATCATTACTAGCGAGTGAAGCAAAAAGTTGTCTTACATTCGTCCTTTTACATGAACTATCAACGTACAATCTGATCATCAAGGCAGAATGATTGGTTGACATTAGTTGACAGGTAAATATTTCTGAAGCTTGGCGATGACCCACTGGCGGGATTTATAGGCTATCTACCAATTTCTAGCTGTTTGATACGTTGACCCAATGGTCGGGAGTCTTGTCTGGCTAATTTACCACATGGAAAAATAGAACTGTGGGTCGCTCTTTTGAATCTGATCATTCCTCAAGATAAAAGATGACCGATATCAGCTGCATGAAGAAGAAGTGAAACCTTACACCTTGCTTATCTCTGACTTGGCAGCTTGTCAGTGAATTTTTCTTTTTTCTTAATCGCCAACAACATTTGCTGACCAATTTTTTTTTTTTTTGAAAAAAACATGCGACCGAATTTTATTTCGGGTAATCAAATCTGGAAAAATGAACCGGGTACCCGAAATAATGGTCGGGTACCCAGGTACCCGGGTATCCGTCACAGGCCTATTTCTTTACCTAAAACTGTCCATAAAATCATTACAAAACATGATGATGCTCCAGTTGTAAGAACAACGGCAAGTGAAATACATTGTACATAAAATATGGTGTGTCCACACCCACACAGAAACAACTTGCTTTGTTGCTCACGGTGTGCGTGCATTGGTTTGGTGATAGGACCTAAACCTTTGGAGGTAGACACATCGATTTTTTAAGGGGACCATGTACCATTTGCAGGCCATCATAATCTTGAGATCGCGCTTTATATTATAACTGTTTGATTCATTTCAATTGTGCATGTAAAACTCAAGTTACAAGTTGTCAAACTTCGAGGGCGGTTGAGGGCTGTTTGCAGAGCAATTTTAGAATGGCGCTTTGGGGCAATTTTAGTGCTGAAGGGTTAATCTGTTCCGTTGGGCTTTTTGGCTTATTTTCACAGTTGTCATTGCCATTGCATTAGTGGGCAGGTTGAATTGGTTGGTCTGTTCGATAATGTATCAAAAAAAGAACTTTTAATTGTCAACAAGTGTGATATTCCATGCACTTTGGTCAGTGGAACAATTCAGTGGATTTTTACATAAACCATGAATTCTTAAAATTGTATCACAGTTTACTTTTAAGTAAAACTAATTTTTAACCCTGGTGTCCGCCCTGCTGAACAACTTACGCCGTTTAACCACAAGCAATTTATGTTCAGCACCCAGTTTTTTCGGTCAATAACCCCCCTGCAAGCCCAAAGCTATTCAAGACTTAGAATTGTGCTATTTACAATCAGTATGCTGCACAAGTTGTTTTCACAAAGTGCATACCTCCCAGTGCACAAGGGTCAATCAATTACTGCACTGAGACAGGTGGCTGCTGTCTTTCAGCACTCCTTACTCTTCAGTGGTTAGGGTCTGGCCAATGAAAATCTACAGGCTTTTGAGGTATACCAGAGGTGATGATTACATTGAATCTTGGCTTTTTTGGCCCAATGCAAAAAAAAGTTATGGCCATATTTGGTAGTGTCTGCTGAATTTTATCACCTTGTTGTTGACACAAGGGTATAAAGAACATCACAATTTTTTTTTGCGTTGATCAAGCTTTGCAGGTGGGCAGTCTGATACCTAGACTTGATGACAAGTCGTTAGACTTGTGGTTTATGTCCGCCAGTGCCACCAAATCGTTGAATTTGCATGCCGCTGTTCATGCAACGTTCATATAGAAAGCGCAACATCCGTTTATGCATTAGTCGTACGTAGCGCACGGCATTGTCCCGTCCAACGACTTGACGGATATGTTTCTGAACGAGTGTTTATTTATGCAGCTATGTCATTGCATATGCATAACGTTTCAATGAGAGGGCCAATGGTAGGCACTCCAACATGGCGGCACTCCAACAAAGATGGTTGACATAGTCATGAAGACGGCAAAACATAGCCTCGGTGTGTACCACCACATATTTACAGACCGTCTGAATACTTCAGTTGCCCTCGCCCGCACTCTCCTGGCCAAGCGCACGTATTTAAACAAACAGCAAGGGTCTGCCTAGGGCATTTTCTTTGTCAAAAATAAACAACAATCGCCGGAAGATGAAGAAGATGAATGCCTGCCCAAGGGGAACCTTCTACACCAGACAGAAAAGCCAACTCACATCATGCCTGTGGAAGGATAGCCGAGTATTGGTGCTGCTCTCCTCCGCCCACTAAGGATGGAGAGATCTAACCACAGGCACTGTGATTCAAAAAGTCACCAATGCAGAGTGGAGACTGCTTAAGAAGACAATTCTGGCCCCACCCCAAGCAGTCGATTATATCAAGAACATGGGATGTGTGGACAGAGGAGACCAGTTGAGAGCGTACCACACCTGTGCAAGAAAGTCTCAATTTCGGTGGGTCGGCCTGCTCTACTTCCTGGTGGATGTTGCAAGGGTTAACGCTTGGCTATGTTACAAGCAGCACCACACCCCAGCCAAAGAGAGCAGCAGTGACAGCAGTAGTGATAAGGAGAAAGATGACCAGAAGAAGCTTACCCACTCCAAGTTTGTCCTCTCCATCGCTACTGACCTCATTGATAGATTCGCAAGCGGGGACATTGGGGATTTTGGATAAGATCATACTTTTCTAGGATGTTGTCCTCATAACCTGTCATTTCAAATTGTCATTTCAAATCATATTCAAATCATATTTTTGCTGTTGCACACGTTCTACATTTGTGTCTCTACCTTGTGGTAGGCCTACCTCCTAGAGTTCAGCTTCATGTATTTTCAAAAGAAAACAATATAAATCCACACATTGTATCACTTGGAAAATGGTCCATTATGTATGTTTTTGTTATCTTCCGTTGACGTTGACGGGGGCAGTTAAATCAGAATCAATCATTTGCACATTTTTTTTCAATCTTATGTGTGGGAAAGAAGGGGGCAAGGGTTCTGATGAGGGGGCTAATGCCCCCTGTCCCCTCTGGTTATGTCACTGGGACTCAGACTTTAGGAATAAGGTCTTGAAGAATGAGGAATCAAGAACAATACAGTCTCCACCACCTTCGTACTCTTTCCTAAAACTTGTTTATAAAATTCTTTGTCTTTGCTGGGACTTTGTCCAGCCAAAAATATATAAATAATTTTACAATTATCACTGGACATGGTTGACCAAATCACAACAAAATCACTAAAGAAAACACACAAGTATAATATTGACATGGTGTGTTTTTAGAAAAACAATATGCTGACGTTCCAATCGCACTACCTTGAGTCCAACATTCTCATGTATGTTTTGCTTTGTAATACCTTATCCCAGTCTCGCATATAGAGCCTTGAGTATTACAGTATTGATAAAATTTAATTTTAATATCTACCATTTTGGGTAATTTTGATTGCAGTGAGCCTGATGAACCAGTGGGAGAGAACCACTTCACTACTCATCAGTGTAACTGTAGCCTGGTTTTTCTGTAAGAGCCAATGATTGTGCAGATCATGTAAAGAAGGGTTGAGTTGAAATAAGCTGGAATCCAGGACAGTGTCATTTTCAGCATCAGACTGTAGCCCCTGTTGGTGTGATGTCATCAAAGACCTTCCTGCTTTGGCCTCAATCTTCAGCCTGAATCTCAATAGGTGAGTTTACACTGTTTATTTTCTCCACAGTGAGCAGCGAAACTAGGGTAAAATGTTAGTGGGGGCGCAAAGGTTGCAATATTTTTTCTTGGGGACACTTCTGGCCAATTAAAAATGTCCACTTTTCTAAAACAACCCCCGTTTCAGCGCTTTTGTAGTGCTGTTTACTATTTTTTTTATAAAATAATCTGACATGGAGATGAAAACAGATACACTGTCTAAGTGTAAATAGAAAAAACATTGAAATTACTTCATAAAAGCTTACAAAATGTAACAGTTTACTCTGGTAATTTTTAATCTCAAAAGTCCAGATTTCAAATAGGGGATCGGCCGGAGGGGGTGGGGTTGGAACAGACATAAAATAGGGGGTGGCACGTGCCCTGTGCCACCCCATTAGTAATGCCACTGTCCACTGTGATAATCATTGGGGATCTAGAAGTGCAAACACTGTCATAAATACCTGTAGATATGAAAGTGTCAGACAAGCATACAAATAGTTTGAAATGAGCGTACAGCATTCATTTGTATCAAACCGATTTTCAAATAAAAGATATCCATTTAATCAAAAGTAGTACAATGTCAGATCATCCTAAAAAAATAAATGTTTATTTTGGATATGATAAAGTACTGTTGTCTAAACCCAAACGTGTTGTGTTGCATTCCAGGAAGTGTACCAAAAGGTGCAACCCTTTACTAGTCACTGACAACCTGGAAACTTAATAAAGCACTTTAAGAGAATAGTGTGAGACTTCTAACTACTACAATTTCATTCATATCAGATCGTGCTGATAAAAAGTCAGCTTACAACTTTATGCTGTACTGATCAATTAAATAGTGGACTATTTAATCCATTTCTGAATAAGATGATCAAAATGTCTTCCATTTTCTGTCAATAATAACCTGATTGTAATCGCAGCCAGCTTTCTACCAATCCGGTAATGGGTGAGTTTTTGAAAAAGAGTATACATTGTCCAGTACACATGTAGTTGAAAAATATTAATGCAATTGCAAAAGTGTCCTTTTAGTTCAATCAAAAGCATGAAGTATTCTGAAAATACCAGGGTGATAACGCAAGCCTGTTCACTAAGGTTGACAGGCAGAATATTTTGTCAATGACTGATTTCAATGGTGGTTTAAATTTTCATTTGATCTGCTACTATAAAAGTAACATCAGTCATGGCACTACTAAGTGGGAGAATTTTGGTATGATTGACCAATGTTGACGTGAACCGTTTGAAAATATGCAATAACAATAACGTACGTCTTTGTTATTTTGACCACCAAAATTCTCACTTGGTAAAATGAATGCCATTGTTACATGTCTATCCAGTAAATGGGCAGACTAGAAAAAGGCCTGATTATTTTAAAGTGTGATGATAGTTTTGTTCCATCGGAACTGAGGATTGATTTGACGTTTTTTGCTGACAATGTACCAAGTACCCAAAAGGAGTTTAATCTCCTGTGAACAACATTTGACTTTTTGATAAATTATTAGAAGTGATGATGAATAAAACAAAATTACAGGATATGTATTTATTTGGGAACATTTGTTTCATTCATACCAATATCAATCCTCAAGAGAAATATTTTTGTTGAAAAAATAACATTTGAAGACCCTCTCAAATCACATGTTACTTATTTTGATTTCTGCAATTGAAATTAACCTAATATTTGAACACACAAAAATAAAACGCGGTCAACGAAGTTGACAAAACTTTCATAGGGTGATTGTATGTGTCAATTAAAAACAAATGGAGGGGATACTACTCTTCCCAAAATCAGTGATTCGATTTGGTAGTTACAAGTATAGGTCCTGTTCTTGAGCATGACACCACACCATCTCTCATTCTAACTGGTTGTAACTAACAAGACGCGTCATGACTTGGGTTTCTTGACCTTCCTGACTCTAGATCTGTAGCATTTCTCTAACCACTTGCAAGTGAGTTCTTTTTCTGGGCTGAGGTCATTGACAAAAAGACCCGATGCTGTCCTTCTTTTATCTACAGACCTATATATTCTCCCCTTCCATACTTCCTTACAATGGAAGTCTTACTCTTACTAGAACTCAAGTCCCCTATTTTGAATTGAAAGACTTCAGCAATATTATCAAATTTATAGGAACTAGAAGTTGTTTCTTGACTGAATGCGGTTAATTTCAATGATTATGTTCATCCTTTTTAAAACAGATTGATAGCATAACCTCAAAATTACAGAGCTATTGATCCAATGATTCTGCTGATGAACTCCTTGAACAAAATGTAAAAAAAATCACATGATGCAGATTAGCAAACTGAAAGTAAGGTATTATTCTTAAATTTATCATAAAGTAATAAATTGTGTCAGTGAAAGATTTCAAGACAACTTTTTTTGTAAATAAATTATGCATTTGTCTTGTTAATACCGTGAAAAGAGGCACTTAAACAAGCCAGCTTCTCTGAATGTCAGTTTCTTCCAAAAAGAGAGGCACTACTTTGCCTTCAACCTTCACCACCACCACCTGTAATTCTTTACTTCTAGATTTCAAAGAATGTTGAGGTACTTACTTTTCCTGCAACCTTCACCACCACCACCACCTGTATTTCTTTACTTGTAGATCTCATAGAATGTTGAGGTACTTACTTTGCCTGCAACCTTCACCACCACAACCTGTGTTTCTTTACTTGTAGATCTCATAGAATGTTGAGGTACTACTTTGCCTTCAACCTTCACCACCACCACCACCTGTATTTCTTTTCTTCATCCAGATCTCATAAAACGTTGAGGCACTACTTTGCCTTCAACCTATCACCTTTATACCTATAATGACCAACCTATTGTAAAAACTAATAATACAAAAAATAATAAGATGTTCTCTTGGAAGTAGTATTCAGAAAATAATTGTGGATGCAGTGAACATTTGTAAATGTTTCATTTTGCTTTTATCATTGAATCTAATCTGACCTTGAGCAATTGTAAAACAAATGCACAGGGAATTATAAGCAAACGTTTTCTGGACAATTCTCTTATCCATGTGAACAGTTTTGGGCAAGTTCATTAAACTTAAAACGCAATAAGTGTCATTACCTTTTCATCTGAATGATGACTTTGGATATTCTTTTTTGTTGAGACTTTGGTTGAAGGCTTTTTGCATTTGGCACAAGTTTGCTTCAGAGTAACTTTTAGTATCACAAACTGAACCAATCCTTAAAATTTCCTTTTCATGTATACTTCTCCTTCAATATTGACCGTTTAGCTCATGTCTAGTCCAAAAGTTATTCAGTCTAACTGTATTTTTGTATTGTTTATTTGGAGTTATGTTAAGTGCATGGTACTTTGGTGCTTTTTTAACTAAAAAATTACTTGGCATAAAATTAAAAGCCATCTTATCCAAACTGATATTAAATTCTGCCTGAAAAGGAGGAAACGTGTTCATTTTTGTCTGTTTTCCCTTTCCTTTCAAGGAAAATGAAACAGGCAAATATATAACAAGTAAAAACATTTTTTTAAATGATCAGTATATGTCTTTTTATGACAAACACTAATTTCAACTTTTGCATGTTAATTTTTTTTAATCTATATTTCTTGAAAACGATGGGATTGGAATGAACAGTCTCTAGAACCCATTGACATACCATGTCTTTAATATATTTGTCCAACTTTAGTAATTGTTCACATAGATTCATATAGTTTCATTACCATGAAAAAACACTTAGCAGCCAGAAGGCTATTATTTTGTCAGAATCTCTTCCAAGAAGTCCCTTTTCTTGGCAAGAGCTATTGGAAATAATATCAATAAGACTACATCCAACAAACCGATCTCAACATAAAATCAAGATAAACAGTCTATATTGCTGGATATTAACAAGAATGCAAGTATTCTAAAAATGATATCTGAGTTGTTACTACGTCCTTTTCAAATATTTAAAGCCCCAGCTCAACATTGGTAAGAAAGAAAACAAAAATGTTCACATATTTACATATACCTTACATGGTATAAAGATACTGATGGTAAAAAACTTTCCTTGAAGTATTTCTGCCTGAATTTTTATCAATTTTTTAATAAGAAATGAAATAAGATCCAAAATTAACTTTTGATTCATGTGAGACCAAAACTCTGCATGAGAATGCATACAAAAATACTGCATATATTTTTATTTTTTTCTCGCAGTGAAACTATGAAATGAGCTGTAATTTTCACATGTGGATTTCATTACATATATCTTGATTTGTGCAAAGAATGGAAACATTTACATAGAGTTTACCAATGTTGAGCTGGGGCTTTAAAAGAATCACTGTGATAGGCACATGAGAGATATTCGCAGCCTGTCTGATATATGATATAAAGGATATTATTTATAAACAATTCCAACTACAAGTAGGAACAAAGCAATACAGTAGTATTACTTTTCTTGAATATTATTAAGTGAACTTCCACTTGCGACATGCTGCATATTTCAGTCAGTGCTAAAACTGAGTCATTAAACTTAACAATTTATTTTTTAATGAATAACTTGTGAAGGTCATCACATTAACAAATAAATTACCTTATTGAAGAAGTCAAAGCCATGATAAAGTATTATCCATCATTGCAGTAAGGTGAATTATTCTGAAAGTTGGGGTTAGGGTTAACTTCAATGTTTAGGATAAACAGATCTTGTCATACCCACAGTGTTAGTTAACCTTATTGTCAGCCTAATAACAGTATTATGAAGTCAATTTTTTGCAATGTATAGACTGCAGACAAGGGCTAGTTTTATTTCTAAAACAATACTTTTCGTCAAGTTGTGTTGATTCTAACACCCACCTTGGATTGTTTTTGTGATGGCATTCTACTTAGTCTTTAAAAGGAAAACATACACTTTTGGCAACGTTTTGTTTTCAAAAATTTAGCACATGAAGAAACAGTTCATTGAAATGTCATTGTTTCTTGTGTCAAAACCCTCCTACTGTCTTGATTACTCAATATCATCCACTTGTTTTGAAAGATATATATATAAGTTGGTGAATGCATTGGTCAACACAGTAAACAAATATATAGTTGTGTGCAGTTGTGCCAAAATACACACCCTTGCAGTTGAATGGTTTCAAATGGTTGGATATCTCACTGGAAAATATCTCAAATAGTAGGATGATTTTTTAGAGAAGACAAAGCCATGATAAATTATTATTCATCGTTACAGTCAAGTGAATTATTCTGAAAGTTGGGGTTAGGGTTAACTTCAATGTTCAGGATAAACAGATCTTGCTATAACTGATAGTTAACCCAAAGTGTAAGTTTTCTGTTTGAAAGTCTTATTTCGTGGGATGTTCAGTACAGTGTAAACAACCAGTTAATCAACTTTTCCATTATCAAGCCATAAGCATCCTCAGAAACATTGTAACTAACCCATGAGGCAGTTTGTACACAAACCATAAAATTAGAAAGTTGCTGGTTACAGAAGTGAACTAACAATGTGACCGAGCATGGGATATAATTCAAATGTTCAAACCAAGTGGTCAAGTGCATGCATTCTTACGTCCCATCCCTTTAAAAATCAAGTGGTGAAATGATTGTTGATTTTTTAATTAATCGTCGTTCCTCTATCAAGCAGTAGGCAACACAAAGTGGACATAGATTCTTTCCGGTGATTGTTACCAGATGGTTAACATTTTGATGGAGATATTAGGAGTGCTCAGTAACTGGATTTTGATTCTTGTGGCGATGGTCATCAGAAAAAAGGGTCCAGCCCCTGACTGCAAATAGCTTACATATAAAAGGAGATATAAGGAGTGGCAAGTAGCCAGACTCCTTGATGCAAGAAGTTAACATCAAAAAGGAGCTCATGGATGGTCAGTAACTGGACTTGGATTCTTGTGGTGATGATCATCAGAATAATGGGTCCAACCTCTGACTGCAATTAGTCTAAATAAAAATATCAGATACCAGGAGTGGTCAGTAACTGGACTTGGATTCTTGTGGCGATGGTCATCAGAATAATTGGTCCGACTTGCTTCACTCTGACTATGTCTAAGACCCATATGCAAAGTTGCATTTACTAATTCATCAACATATATCTCCATCCACAAACTGAGGTCGTCACAAAGTGACAAAAGCTTTTGTCTACTGTTTGATAACTATTGCCTCTAAATGTATGTACAATGTATGTACAATAAGTAATTTCTAACGAGGCTCCCAACAGAAGTTCTAAACAGACTTGATCATAGAAATAGAGTTTTATTGAAGAAGGGGAGGGGCACATGAGGTTGCAATGCACACAATACTCTTGTTTTCTTAGACATCAATTTCAATGCCTAAGCGTTAATGATTTAGTTGTCTGAACTAACTGTTTCCACTGTACTGTACACGCTATGAAAAATCATACATATTACTATGAAATGTATTTTATAAACGTAATATAAAATAGTATCTGCAAAGCATGATTTAGCTAGTTTTACCATAACTTGGTGTCCGAATTTTCAAATCTGGATAAAACAGTGTTCAGATATTACAGGTACCCAAGAGAGAAAAAAGTTTAGTCCAACCTTTACAACTACTTTCTTACTCTACCAAGTTTCCACAAGATTTCACTGTTTTTGAAATGTTGTGTTTTTACATAGCATCTAGTGGTTAATGTTCATCATGCCCTTTTAATTATGAGTTACAATGAGCTGAAAAGATTCTTGTAGAAAATACTTCCACAATCGGAAAAAGGTATACATGTATCAATATCAAAAAGATATATGTTGAAATGTAGCAGTTAAATCTTTGCAGTCTCTTTAATAACTGTTAAGTGTTATACTGGTCACATGCTACTTTAGGGACTTTGTAAGGGTAGCGGGTAGCAGGAGCTACTTCAGGATCTGACAAACCTGCCCACGCGATGTTACAGGTCCACTTTCCCTCAGTGGTTCCACCTGGTTGGGCCCTACCCAGGGCTAAGGGTATTTTGAGGTGACTATGCAGTAAAGAGTTATGCTGTATTTATTGAATGGCAGATAAATATTTACAAAAAAGGAACACACAGAGTTTGGAGAATGTGGATAAACTTTTAACCTCTTTCTGCTCAAACTACTCAGAAGGACCATGGATCAAGTTCAAATGAGAAATCTGACACTACCGCCAAAACAGTAAGATTCTGACAAGAACTTCATTAGTTTGTCAAAGTGATCGAATATTCCAACCGAGGGAAGTCTTGCCAATGATGCTGCAATATTGACACCAACCTAAAGCCTAGTGCAGGGAAAGATATAAATCAATGGAGGATGTATGTATCCATTGTTAACAGCCAATGATGACATCAAGATTGTTACAACCTATTCATCAGTCCTGTCCTGTGCGCAATACAAGAACTGTTATCGAAAGAAACTTATAACCAGAGGAGGCTTTTAAGAATGTTAAACTACAACTCGATGATATGAAGGAGTGCATTCACATTCAGCAATAACAACAGAACTGTTTTCAATTACGACAGGAGATCCTTGATTGCAATCAACAAGAAATAGAATCACATTCGCTAACATCTTCAAAACTGTTATAAAAAGCAAAGAAGAGCCTTAAGACCGCAAATGGATGGAATCACAACAAACTTTTTACCAACACAACTGTTATCAATAACGACAACCCTCCAGAATGTAAGACTGCAATTTGGTGATTTCATGGAGTGGAATTGCATTCGACAAAACGAACTGAACTGTTATCAATAGAGTGGAATGTAAATTATGGATTTCTCCGCTTCACATCGAAGACTGCGTTTCGTTCCATCCATCCATTCTCAAAAAATATTGTAAAATTAATTTATGCATGTGACTGGGTAGCTGTTAGGGTTTATGTATTAGAATTATATTTAACCTTAATGATTTAATTGATTGAATATTAGTTCCAAATCTTTCGATGTTTCTTTTAAGGGAAATGTACATGGACAGACAACCTAATTCTAAACTCCCCAAATTAATAATTACAATAATAATTATGGAGTCTTGTAAAGCGCATGTATCCACTATAAGTGCTCAAAGTACGAGAAAATTGTTATAAATTGAAACCATCATTTAAAAGTTCCTACAATTTCATTGAAATCATCATGCAATTTATTTGTTTTCATAAATCCTCCAGGTTGCAGATTTCAAAAACCGTGAAGGGCAATACACCTCATGTAATTTGCACATTCCCTTTAAAAGAACAGTTTGCCCCTTAAATTTACAGGTATAGACTGACTAATAATTGTGATAGACAAAGTGTATCTTTTTATGAATTCCTGATGACTTTCAATGATAACTTGGTCATTCACAACTTTGAAATTCATTTGGATTGGTTCTGTTTGTCCACAATTTACTCATTCAAAATTCTTTTCAGAAGAAACTCTGAATAAAATGAATTAAATCCATCTTTATGTTTTCATTCATCTCCATGAAGTATAACCATGCATTTGTGAAAATCTGTATATTATTTCCTCTCAAAAAATTGACAGTGCTTAATGATTCCAAGAAATAAGATCATAACAAACATTGCATTCACACACTTATTTTCAAATTCTTCTTTCTGTTGTTAATTTCCTATGGTGGTACATTCCTTGCCTTTTATCTCTATAGATCCAAGCTGATAACCCACTCTGGTGTCTTTGATATGGATTGAATTTTCAATCCCTTTTTTAAAAGTCTTGGTTTTCTTCCTCTCTCCAGAATTCAAATGTTTCTGTTTTCTTCTCAAGTCACTGACCTTTGATCTTGTATGGAAGCTAATGGGGGTCATTTTAGAATAAAGGAGATCTCATGCCAATGGATTTGATTTTCATAATATCAACAAAGATTTGATCGCTTGAAAACTCAATATTTACAGAATGGAGGTAGGCCTGCATTAGAAATCAAGATAAGTTGAGCAAACTTGTTATAGACGGTACCATCAATCCTCAACTCCATGCCAACTTTACTCAGCTCCCTCAGATGGAGTTTTTTAAAGATCCAAACTTATAATGATTTGCCTCAACTTGGTCAAGGATTAGAATAATCTGGACAATGTATGCTTGATACGATTGTAGAATAAGCTTAGAAAAAATTTACTGATAGGCCTATGTTACAGATTAACGTTACGGATTCGAATCGGCCAAGGCGGGGTACAGGAAATTTGATATTCAAACTGATTTAAATCATACAGTCTACCAACATCATCTGAATTCTACTTTTGTCTAATTTCTGGATCACAATAAAAATACAGAAATTCCTGCTAGTGATTTGTCACAGCAATGGATGTTTATAATTGATGCAAGAAACTTGTATATACGATGCTCTAAAGATTTTAGATCTTGCAGAACTTTAAAAAGTTTATTGTTACAGAAAATGACCACAACAACAATAACTGTCGCGACTTCATCCTGTACCCTGCCTTTCAAAACTTAAATCAACATGAAAGTCTAATTCGTTTATTTGACTTTGTTTGCAGTGAGCCTTTTGTGTAGAGGATATGGATCAGCTGTGAATGGAACAATTCATGATCATTGATCTCTCATCTCACTTGTCTGGATCTTCAGTGAGGTTTGCAAAACAGTCTCCTCTAGTCTACACTAAACAACAAGGCAATGAGAACTTGTCGGTACAGAGAACGGTAGTAGAAAAGAGCAAATCCATGACAAGGGGGGACAATCACAGTCAATACACATCTCAGTTTGAAAATGTAATTTAAGCTGTATGTATTGAATGATTTTCCAAAAAGGAAATGTTTGATTCAAAAGTCATTCAGCTGTCAAGAATTCAGATTTGCTGTCATTATTATACTCTCATTGCCATGGATTTGCTGGTAGTTGGTTCTAATTCATCAGAAACATCCTCAAAGAGAGGAATAATAAAATATCAAATTTCATAATGCCAGGCACATGGTAGGAAAGGCCTTTGGATATAAGGTTATCTTATGCCTTAACACAGATACACTTCAGTACGAGCATTTATGTAGAATCACTTCCTGAAATGCAAAGATGTTTCACCACAACAGATTATTCTGAGAAGTTTACTACAACCAAGTTAGATTTGATCATCTGACAAACAAACTGCAACAGTCTTCAATGACTAATGTTACAATCTTGTTGTAATTTCTGTTCTGGCCAAACAGAAATTATACGCAGAAAGGTTCTCCTGAGCAACTTTGCAAAGGGGAAACAAATCTTAAAAATCACATCTTTTTTTAATTCTTAAATGTGAACAAAGAACTAATTTGGGAACTTGTTGATGAAAAAGGCTTAAAATATTTTCTCCATGTGCCTGGATGTAAAGCCAAAGTGCAGCATCAGTTTGTTTTTTCCAAAAGGGATATTATTCGAAGTCCCTTATAAAACCAGTATGTCAGCTTTTAAGAAAACGTATTCAATGAATCATGAGGACTTACTGGACAGATACAGAAGTGTGAAGATTTACAGGGTTCAATATCAAGGGTAGAAATAATCCTATAACTGTTGCAAAACAATCATAAAGAAGGATCAAAGTGGACATTCACCGTGTTGGTGTATTACTCCAACCAAAAAAAGGAAACTAACTTGTCCTCTTTCCACAGCAGTACTTTCTGCTGTAAGTTTTAATAACATTCAAGAAAAGCTTGTCTACAATACAAGAATACGTGTCTGATAATGTTAGATTAAATACTCAATACTGGCAAAGTTGAATACTTTGGCCTCTTTATTCCAACATAATGATGCTGCGCTTTGGCTTTTCACAAACATTTTATGAAGGAAGTTTTGAGACTGATTTTTACTTACCACAGTAGACAAATATAAGTTTTTGTGGTTGGGAATAGAATTTGATTTAATTTTATGTAAGAAATGTTACTGTTTTATAATGAAATGTACATTGGCACATGATATATGTAAACTTAAATATTATCGTAATATAACTAATCTGATAAACTGTATAGATGCAGTCTGGTATAGTGCCAACTTATCTGGTACAGACCATGTATGAACATGAACCACAAGCAGAACACAACAGTTATCAACAAATCCCAAGCAAGAGGATTTTGCATGGATCTGAAACACTAAAGCTATGCATTCCCAACGAATGACGGTTTTGCAAGAATCAGCAGATCATATTAGTTGTGCAAAGTATATGACCTAAGATCATGATGTAGTTTGGGAGAGAAACACTGAGGCTGAATCAAGCCTCCACACCAGGAGCATTGCCATGTATTGTAACTTGTGCATAGCTTGATTACTGTACTGTACCAGCCCTCTCAATGATTGCTACATCTTAACGAGTGAAGGCATTTTTCAAAAGATGCAAATTGATGAAATGTAAAGATGATGCAGATTTAACCAAACCTACTGCCAACCTCCACTGACTGCAATGCTTCCAAACCTACCCCAAAAAAATAACATGCTGTTCTTCAAAAACTATTGAACTAAATAAACTGCCAATTTGTTTTCCTAAAGATAAACGTTTATGCAAATTCAAGGTACACACATTGTTCATAGTTTTTCATTTGAAGAAGAAAACAATTGTGAGAGAAAAAAATGTTCAGGAGTGAATCGTGTTTACAAAACAATGCGTATGGAAAATTCTCAAAACAGACTTTCAGATCAGTCTTGTTCCAAGAATTATTATGTAGAGTACCATTTGATGGCTTCTTTACCTTGGCATGAACAAAAAGCTTGAAGAACCAGTGTGTGTACCAATGTTTAATATGATGTGCCAGTGTACACAGTGTTTATAACATAATAAAAAAAAGAGTCTGTTGTGTTTATTTTGTTGTCTGTTATGTGTTGGGAAGCATCTGCTTTCTATTTCAATCTTGTTGCAGCACAGACCTTTATCACGCAAAAGCCAACATTTTGATTTGTTTTCTTTTGTCTTATATTGAACAAAAGTTAAGCTGGAAGAACAAATCTAGCCGATAGTTTTGATCTATCTTGGAAAAGCAATGAATAGTTTTGCATGTTTCAAATACAAGGCATAATTATATACTTTAATATATGTGTGTACACAAATGCTAAAACAATGCCAATCCAGATCACCTGAACAATTAACAGAAAGTTCAACACTAGAGCACTACTAAACAGTGCAGTATTATTTGAAGGGCAAAGCAACATCAAAAAGAAACTGGTTTTGTTTCAGTTAACAGTAGGCCCTGCATCAATGTGTAATCTGTTTGTACACAGATGCTGAAATAATGCCAAATCAGATCACCTGAGCAATGAACAAAAATTTAACGGCAAAGTGACATTAATAAGTCGAGGTGTCGTTTAAATTTACAATGCGTCATCTTGTAATCTGTGTGTATACAGACGTTGAAATACTGAGAATTCTGATCACCTGAGCAATAAACAGCTATACGTTTAGCATCTCTTTATCATTCAAAGGTAATCGTATTTATTACGATCAGTTGCTTTGCCTTATGATTTAAAAAATGGCGTGATAAAGGTCTGAAACACTTCTCTTGTAATGTGGATGGTGAGTGAAGGGAAGGTACACCGTTAGAAACAATTAATCAACACAAACCAAAAAGGTCGCTAGGTTCAATCATTTAATTTTTGATGGAAACAATTGTGTGCCAGAAAAAAAACTGGACACTGTCTTTTTTCACTCTCAAAAGTGTTATTTTTTCTTTGAAATTCCTACCAAAATTGATACAGTCTGAAACTTTCAATTTCAAGGAGTCTTTCATTTGCAAAAAATGCAAATATTTGCTACAAAAGCACAACTGCTTGAGCACTTGTAAGAAAAACTTCTGTTTATTCATCTCTAAATGAGATATTTAAAAGTCACACATAGAAAGTGTTTCAATTTCAAACTTTAACGTAAGAAAAACTTACGTTTTTCATCTCTAAAAGAGATATGTTAGAAAGATCACTCAATGACAAAACCTTACAATTGCAAGGAATTTTCTTAGAGAGAAACTTAAGCTCCTTGAAAAAATGTACCTTCCCTTTAAGTCCACATATAAAATAGTGCTGCAACTTGTATTGAAATAGAAAGCAGATGCATCATGGGGGGCTCAGGGACTTTGATATATGGGGAGGGTAGGGACATAGATAGAGGGCGGTAGAGGACTCATGTCTGAGATAAAGACAAAGTACACACAAGTGTTCATATCCATTGTTCTTTATTCATATCTATTGGTGGCAGTGCCATCTATTCATATTTAAATTTGACCTTGAACTTGAAAAAAACCAAAGAAAAGCACCCCGGCGCATGCAAGCCCCCCCTGGTGCTCGCACAAGTGTTCCCCGCCCACAGGTGCCAACAGACCTGTCAGTGAGCGCCCTCTATCAACACCATTCAGTGAGAGACTAAGTGCAATGTGTTCAGTTGTCCCCAATATTGTTAGTCTGTGTGGCCAAAGCGCCCTCTGTTGACCATAACAAGGGAAGGATCTAATGAACTCTAATAATCAGTTGACTTGGACACGGAGTCGGATGTATCTATCCACCATTCCTGGCATTGCTCATGGAAATAGCGCCCTCAGTGTCTGCTCTGAACTCTCTTTTTGGATATTTTTGTTGCATAATTGCATCCTGGTTTTTGATCCTATCAAATAAAATATCAAACAACATGTACATTTTTTTGGCTAGTTTTCTTTAATAGTTTGCCATGTTTAGATGAAGGTCACTTTTCCTTTCAGCTGCACTGATCAATTTTGCCAACGTCACAAAGAAGACCCTACTAAATCTCTGCCATTTTCTTAGTGTGTTCCTTAACGTTTTTTTAATCCAATATCTATGTACATTTTGTTACGACAAGAAGTCTAGGCTGTAATTAAATGTTATAAAAGTTGGTGTTTGGTTTCCTACTCAAGAAATGTGTCAAATAATTGAGTGGGTTTTCAAGTAACTAATGCATTTAGCCTTGGTCTTAGTTCATGAGCACAAACAGTGAATTGATTTTAATGTGTGAAAGTAACTCAAAGAGTAAAATAGAGCATAATGGCCATACAATCTATCTAACTGAGTAGAGAAAGAGAGATATGTACACAAATTTTCAAGTGTCAAAATCCAGCACATCTGAGTCTGACAGTTCATTATTAAGTAATTTCAATGTAGTTTGTTAATATTTTTATTGCTTTTGAGACCTCTAGCTGGGTGATGGGTGGTTTCTAAAGTTTTTTTTATATTAGAAAGTGGAGTTTCTAATTGAATTGGTTGCCATTTGTACTTAAAGTTAAAACATTTTGTTGTGTTTAAAGATTAAAACCACAACAGTTTTCTGCATCTTACTTTTGAGGCAGTTTGTATAGAAGGTTCTGATGTCCGAGTGATTTAAATCGATTTATTTGATGTTTCTAGTGGTGCCAATCTTATTGTATTTCACTATTTCAAGCAGGTTATTTGTAGTTTTTGTTCACCATTTATACTTATGTGGCATTTGGTTTATTCTAACTTGTAACTTCCCTAAAACTTTTGTTTTTCTGCGCAGTTTCCAGGATGCCAAACTCTCCTGCTACTCAAAACAATGCAAGGCACTCATAGTTATGAGTCCAAAGTACTTCACTTCACAAGTCAAGTCCATAAACTGACATGTTTCCCAAATGATCTTTTTCGGTAAGTGTGAGCTTCCATAACTTCACTGGTTCTACTTCACTTCAAACTGACTAAAAAGAGTTCATTTGCTTCGGTTTGGCAATTGATTTAGGTTTCAAATTGATTTAGCCAAGTTCCAACTGAATAGACTTATTTTTTTCATGAATTTTTTTCCTTGTTCATTTTTGAAACAAAAACTTAGAAGTCTTTCTGATGTACCAGTACTCTTAAAATTACTTTTTAAAGATATATTTAGAAGATTTTTAACTTTGCTTGATCTTAGTGTAGACTAAATTTGGTCTGATTATTTGCATTGTGCATCTTGATCATCTTATGATGTTGATGCACTCCTTATAGGTTTTATTTTATTGGGATTTAGTTGTTTCTTTGGTTTCCTTACACTGTTTTGAGTAGCATATTTTCTCTGTACCCTGGTCCTGGGGTGTCTGTTTGTTAGCACCATACTTAGTTTGTGGCTCAAATTTTTGACGATGTGGTGGCAATTTAATGACGGATCCATGGGAGGTCTGTACTTTTTGAGTTGGATCTCCCTCTTTTTTCCCCCTACGTTTTGCCGGAAAGCCCTGTCATGTCCAATTCTTCTTTTCCTATGTTACAATTACCTTGAATACTTTTGTACCTATGTACTTCAGTACTGAGGAACTTTTTTTTTTTTTAGGGGGGGGGGGCTGATATACAGATTTTGTCTCACATTCCTACAATTAATATCTTATGAGCTTTCAACATTATTTCAAAATGCCCCTACCTGGAGCACTTTGACAATTTTTCTTTCAAATTGTGCAAGATGCTTTTCTTATTGATTTGACTATGCAGTGTAACCAATGATTTTATTGGTCTTGTGTAGTATTTGGCTCATCTCAACGCGTATTAAGCGTTATGATGACTACCAAATGTGTATGATCTATGGCATTTGTAAGACGCATGTTCAACACAGGTGTCTTACTGAAATGTGCATCTTAACGTTTCTGAAACGTCATAATGACTACAAAAGTTTATCATTTTTAATCTCGTTTGGTGAAAATGTAAGGTTTTTTTGCAATTCCTAATGGTCAAATACTGTGCAATTCTAATACTCTAAATTTGTCCACCTAAGAACTTTATCTCACTGGTCTAAGTGGGAAGTGCATTTAAGACACAATACTCTGTGAGAACAACCCTAAGCCCAGCCCCCCCCCCCTTCATGACAGGACCTCCGGCCAATTTCACCTCCTCTCTTGTTCAGATCCTGGATCCGCCCCTTTTCAATCTGCCCCTCAGTATCAAGGGAAACTATGGTGCCTTTTATCGACACAGGGTTTGCCAGTCCTGCCTCTATCTTGTCCATGGTAAATTTAATTGAAGTTGTTACAAATTCGTGTACTGCACACTTTACTATACATCCTCATGTATAACAGATACCATGCACTTTTTTACAGCTCACATGTAAACCTTTATTAAGCAGGCCCTGGGAAATTTGAATTGATGGGTATTTACCGCCTCTCTACTATTTGCTCCCAATCACAACCTAGCTATTATAGTTTGTATTTTGCCTGATTGAAAAAGACCTTGAATTGTTAAAGGACTCTAGCTTTATATTTAGTTTGTTCAATTAGTTTGCATCATAATCTACTGTGCTTTCTGTGTCAATCAAAGATGTTATTCTACACTGAAAAAGAGAGTTTTATGTTGACTAGTTATTATGAACTACTGATAGCTTTTTCACCTGTACTTGAAGTTAAATACTAAAAGAGGTCATTCAAAAAGGATTCAAAGATTGTTACATGCAAGTTAGTGTTGAGCACTAAATGTGTATCTGCTGAGCTGGCAGATTTCAACTAAAATACAGATGGCTAAGATGTTTCTTACTTCACTTCAAAGTTGATGACAACAGTTTTATATCGACTATTTAATAGAACAACTCCTGATTGCTACTTTTACCTTTAATTTAAGTTTTACAAACACATATAGCTCAATGTTGAATGACTTCATTAGTCCTTTTTTTGTCTAAACATCATAAATTACTTAAGAAGAAACTAACAAGGATTGTTACATGCAAGTCTTTAGCACTAAGTTTGTTTCTGCTTAGCGTACAGATGAACTACAATACAGATTACCAAAATGTTCATGATTCTTCACTTCAGAAATGATGAAGTGATTCCATAAACAAAAATTTAGGCTTTCCCAGGGCCTGCTAGAGTCACAAATGCATACAACTGTTCCTTAAACACATTACATTTGTACCTCTTGTACAAAATGAACAACTATGGCCTGCTCTTTGTGTAGCTTATAATGCCTGATGTTGGGGTAGATAATGCCTGCTGTCATAGGGTACATAATGCCTGTTGTTAGGGTAGCTATGCCTGCTATAACAAGGTAGCTAATGCCTCATGTTAGGGTAGCTATGCCTGCTATAATAAGGTAGCTATATTGCCTGGTGTTCTAGCGTAGCTCATTTTTCATAAATAAAATTGAATGTCTGTGTTTGCAGCTGTTCATCAAAAATATCAAATTCTACCACACTCTCAAATGTTAGTTCTGATCATTTTGATAAAGACTGATTATCAGTTACCATACAAAGTTGTGATAAAAAATTCACCTGGAAAAGACAACACAGACTGATTGTGCACATTGTAATGAAGTAGTGTTTACCCCACCCAATATGTACCTCCATAGTTCAATGAATGTAGAAACATTTGACTTTGGCTATCCAGGGACTACATAATGAGTGTCACTGATGAACTAATGAGTGATATTAACTATTATCCAGCATGGTATCTACACTCCTATGATGATTATGTACAGCTCTTGGATTATTCCTTGAACCTTCTTTACAAGGTAAACATACGTACTTGGCTTATTAGCCCCTCTACAAAAGATCTTTAACTACAAATGTCTGGGCCTACATCTCTGTTATTTAAAATCATGAATAGCAAGGCCTTATTCCTAGAGCTAGTTGTATGCATGGACAATGGACCGGCTGTATACACCACTGGTATAAAACAATAAGTAGCTAAAGAGATTGAATCCTATGGGTAATTACATCCAAATATTTAGCTTAAATTACCACCTGTGAACTTACACTCACAATAAAGAGTTCAAATATCCTTCAAGTTTATTTTCACCTCAGTGCTCTTCCAGCTCATCTATGAGATTATTCAACTTACTTGATGCAATTTCATCTTATTACTGTACCAATTCAATATTTCTTGAAGTCTGTGGGACTAACCATTCAAAGTATCAACCAAATCATGAACTGGGTCACTGGCCAGCGATTCAGTTCATTGTTTAAATTGAATTGTAATTTATTCTAGTATTTGCTCATGTATTTGTGTCCAGTAGCCTAGTTTACACTGACTCTTTTACAATCTGGCATCCAGATTGATCTGGTTTTTAATAAGTCTGTATGCATTCCTTGAGATTCAACTGTAAGCCTATTCATAACAATTCATGCAATGTTCCTCGGCTCAAGTTTTTCTTTTTGGATTATGATATAAACTTCTGTCCTTATTGTCTTCCAACATTTGATGAAATGTTGTTCGTCTTTAGTTTCACTACTTGACCAAAAACCAATGGTGTATACAGCCCTAAAATACATGGAGCTTATCGATAGTCTTCAATCAAACAATATTGACCTATCGCCATTCATATTGTGATAGCCAATAACAGTGCATTAAGCACATTGTATTATCAACCTGATCTACAATACTGGAAAGTGATAACCTATCTCAGACATACAAGATGTATGTGTTCCATTATTCATGTACATGTTACTTGACGTACAATATGCATCATTTACCACACACGAACATCTAGATGTACTTATTCAACATCATGACCACATGATGATCATTCATATGCAGCTTGTGTTCATGTTATTCATTGTATGTTCATCCAAAACACACATGAGCAACTTTCCTTTCTTTTTCCTAGCAATACATGATGAAACTCATACAAATCCAATATTTTATTATGTGTTTCTTTATTCATGTACATTTGCCCAACACATCAGATGAACAAGTACATCAAAAGCCAACTGTACATGCAAATCTCAACTTGCATCTTCTTCCTGAGAGTGCCTGTTTTAACTTGTTATCACTCATTTGTCTTAGATATGGCTGGGTTGCGAATGGCGATAGGTCAATGTTAATTACCTCGTTCCCATGGTAATCCATCCCATAGTATCTTACTATGGCATGGAACTAAGGGAATAGAACATTGGGATTAGTGATTGCTTTTGCTGAACAATCACTTTACCCAAATAGGGGAGGGGCTGATGGTTTGTCTTTAGGAAAAACACTTCTTGTCCGATAAGGTAGTAGTTAGTGTAGTGTGTGTAGGGGAGCGAGCATTGGCCACTGTTTTTAACTTACTTTGCCCATCAGGGGCTAGTTGTAGGTTTGTTATTACCCAACAGGGGCTAATGGTGGGTGAAGGTGGGAAATCATAAGTGCCTAGTCTTGGCCACTTTGTCACCTGTACATCCTTTTACTAATAATGGGGTCTGGTGGTGGATGTAGTGTGTGGTTCAATAGGGGCTGGTGTTACACAGTCCATAAATCACTTTGCCCAATAGGGGCTACATTGGTGGATGGTGTGGTACATGTATATCACTTTGGCCAACAAGGGAAAGTGAGGGCAACTTTGTCACTGCGTACATCTGTTTGCCCAATAGGGGCTATATTGGTGGATGTTGTTGGTACATGTACATCTGTTTGCCCAACATTGCCCAGTGAGAGCAACTTTGTCACTGCGTACATCTGTTTGCCCAACAGGGGCTAAACTGGTGGATGTTGTTGGTACATGTATATCACTTTGCCCAACATTGCCCAGTGAGGGCAACTTTGCCATTTTGTACATCTGTTTGCCTAATAGGGGCTGTAGGAGGTGAATGAAGGAGGGAAAGAAACAGGGATTATACCAAGTGTGATTGTGTATAATGTACATTCATTTGCCTAAAACAGTGGTAATTATGGGTGTATCCAAATTTGATGTACCGTACTCTTCCTAAGAGGGGCAAGTGGTGGGGTCTGTAAATCACTCTACCCATAGGGGCCACTGGTGATTTCAGTTTGTAAATCAACTGATTTTCACTCAATAGAAAGTAAGACTGCGTATTAATCACTTCTCTTATATGGGGGGGGGGCCTTGTGTTGGGTTCATAGAGAGCAAACTTAATAAAACACATTACCTAACGGGCTTAGTGGACACTTTAATTTGTCCATTTGGGACTAGTTGGTGGGAACGAGGCTGGGCAATACCAAGCACGGTTGAATAAGACAATGTCCTGAAAGTTCTTCACATTATTTAAAGTGTCATTAAATACAAATTGAAATGCATTGTGCTTTACTGGCTATTGTGATAACTAATTAACAAGCACATTGTTTTCTGATATTGATTTATATCTATATATTTATTACTGCAAAATTGCTGCTAATTCTCATTCAAGTAAATGTGAAGAACTCTCAGGACTATAATTCTACCAGGTACAACCCTACTATCAGTTTAAGGACTAACCAGGCTTGGGGTAGTACAAAAGAAGGTAAATATTACCAACACGGTTGGTAATAAAGACTGTTTCTAAAATGATTTGCTGACTTCATTAACTGCTTTTATCAATCACAAAATAAATGTGCAGTTTTTAGTTTCAGACCGACATTTCTTTGATCTGAGGGTTAATTATGAATTTCAATTCATTCTTTGATTTTGATTTGGGGGGTTATGACAAGTTCAGTCTTAAGGTTATTGGTTTCTTCAAAACCTTCACTGGTTGAAAGCAGTGATTAAAAGCTAACTCCAAAGAACTGTTCGTACTTTTGGGTCTGACTTGTAAATACTATACTTAAACATGAATCACCTAAGTACCCCAAGCCTGAATTAAAAGTTTAAGGTTGCCTACATCTTGCAGAATTCAATCAAGGCATTGACCATTCAAATAAAAAAACCTCTATATGAGGATTTTCTGTTATACTTGAAGTTCATCAAAGTGTCTTCACATGTGCAATCATGTACAAGTTTACTGGATGTTAAGATGTTGACACTTAATGCTTTGGACATAAAGCCTCATAGTGCATTGCTTCCTTCATTTGCTAAAGTTTGTGTCATAGTTCTCTTTGTGGGTCTGACAGTAGCTTCTTGACTAGATTAAGCCCCTCTCTACCCAGGATACGGATATCATTGAGGGTAGTGTCTGCTTGACTAATTTCTGCTACTATTATGTATCTATACCCCACTAAAGGTATCTAGGTGGGCTGTGCCTGCCTGATGAATAGCTTCACCGTACCCATTCAGGGTATTTCAGGCATGTCTTTGCATGAATCATCAGCGAGGATTTGGACTGGATACTATTATTATGTGACCCTGTGTTACAAATTACTGTGTTGATTTTCAGCAACAATCTGTATCGTAATCAGATGACCAGTGGCCATCTCAGTTTGCTTCAGCACACAGATTAAGAATAAGTCACTCATCTTAGATATAGTCTGGTGTCTTACTGAGAGGTCACTGTAATGACTGAGTTCTGGGATTTTGACAGCAACTGTCGTGTTACTTTTTGTGAAAAACTTCATTGAAAGTCGAGACCATTGTTCTGATGATTTTAGATATTTATATAGTATTTCTTATTTCTAAAGAAACATACTGGTCTCCTTTTAAAACCCTAAGAGCTTGGTCAATGCCTTGATTGGTATTCAACCCTAACATGCTTGGTATTGCCTTTGATTGAAGACTATCAATGCATGGCTGAGGATGTATAGTTACAGTACATGAATTCCAACTTCAATTAAAGTTACCATGGACCCGTCTAACAGGACTGGGACCCCGTGTCTAACACCACAGTTTCCATCAATACTGAGGGACCCACCACATCGTCCAATGTGCAGCCCTAGTTATAGTATGGTGCTCTACCTTTGCACACCAGGCCATCCTTCTACAGCAGTTTAAAAGAGTTTGGCACCCCAACATTTTCCCAATGATGGGATCAGTTTACAGTTTGGCCAGGAACTGCCATGATTTTACAGTTTGGCCAGGAACTGCCATGATTATACAAGTATTTGTAGCACAAACCTTCCCCAAGATTGGAGACTAAGTCTTTTCATTTCAAAAATACTGTTTTCTGACCTTTTACATTTCAGCTAAAATATGCTGACATCTTTGGAGTTACAAGTTAAAATAGTTTACTATGCCACTGGAAATGGATCCTTATCCACGGTAAGCCTTTATGATTTGTCTAGCATTCAAGTCTATGAAAATCACATTGAGGCTCAAGTCTCAAATAGACAGCTGCCTTTCTCAATCTGTGATTCTTATCATGATGATAACTGACAAGACAGTTTGGGTATTTTTAGCAGTGCAATGACATGCATGATATAATTGAACCCATTTTAAGTTCTCTTGTCTTGAAATAGTGAAAAAGATTTTTGAACTACCTGAAAAGCAGTTCTGTTTTCGTTTTTGGTGCATTTTTAAAACATCTTGTCTCAACAGTATCAACAGTAATATCTGTAGAAAATTGGTCTTTTTCATCAAACCAAGATACTGAGGAGTATCCAGTTGGGTTTGAAGATTCTTTGTTAACATCATTTTGGACATGTTTTTTTTCACAGAACCTATATTTGTCTCTTCAATAAGAGATAGTTTGAACAAACTTGAGTTTCTTGCAAAATATGCAAACATCAGTTTAAATGTTAACCATTCTCATCGAGAACGGTTTAGCCTCTTACGTAGGATTTGATTTTTAGCAAACTGAAATTTTGCAGAAAGTATGTTTTCCATTCGAGAGTATTATTTTTAGCAGTAGGGGAGCTTATGATTTTGAATTAGAAGTAGCATTTTCTAAGTGTTATTGGTAAAATGGCAACCATTTCAATCCTTATTTGAGGATACTTTAGCATTTTGTTTGGTTCATGCTAACACAATTTCACTTTTTTGACTTTCGATACACATTTTGTTGGCGAGATTTTTAAATCTTTTTGTCAACAAATAGTTCATTTTCTACTTCATTCACTTGTTAGAATACACATGGTTGATTTTCATTCTATGAAAGTTTGAAAAGTTAACAGTAACACACTCTTGCAAAGATTTTTTAATGTTGGTTTGCTTTTAAAAACATTTTCATTGTTTTGAAAAGCCTTTGTTCACTGTTTGTGCTGATGAATTTGTTTTTTCAATTTGATTTACTTTGCATGGATTTATGTTGGCTTTCCCAAAGATTGACTTTTTGCTCTTTTTAATGTAAATTTTCCTTGAAATTATAAAACTTGATTTTTGGAACACAAAGCAGAGAGGTCTAATGTTTAGACAATGATCGTTCAACAATTGATTGGCTGGCTGAGACATTGTGACCAAAATCTTTTAGTATGACAAACATCTCAGAAATACTATACACAAATGTACATTTGCAGATATTCCATTCTCATGGATCAAAATACCATGATGCAACGATTACTCCTGAAATGTATAGTTCAGAGGAGACTTGAAGGCATTTCTTCCATGTGCAATCCCTGGAGTGGAAGATGGATACATCCTCCTCTGTGGAAGAAAACTGGTTATTAAAGTTCAAAGGATCCTTACCATGTTGTAGCCAACTGTGGGTCTTTGATTCATCCAGACCGCCAAGGATTGGGAAGGTTGACACATCACAAACAGCCAAACACCTGCAAATGCAGACAGAGAACAACTCACCGACCAGCCTGCCGACACCTGCGGGCGGGGAACACTTGTGCGAGCACCAGGATGGCTTGCATGCACCGGGGTGCCAAAGAGGGGAGGGGATACATTCATTTGCTGTTGGTAAAATACATTGATATGTTTCCATTAGTAACAGAATTGTTCACTGGAAAAGATGGGCAATTAAATGTGTAGTTGCTGATTTTGAAATGTAAAAGGAAGATCCAGAATTTAGATGTCAGCTTTTGAAGACAATTTGTCAATGCTGCTAAGAAGTTAAAATGTGGTGTACAAGATTGGCTAATGTACTTCAGAAGAGTTTCTGTAGAAAACAAAATACATGAAATGCAACATGAGAGTGTAAATTGAGATTTTGTCTCATATACCTATCAGGCTAGTAAAAACAAAAAGATCCATTTGGCCCCATCAATGTCAATGTGTAACGACTAGGTTAGAGATGTTAACATTTTGTGAAAATGCTTTTTTTCTTATTGGATGGCTTGCATGCGCCAAGGTGCCATTTTGAGCGATGTTGGTAAAATATAAAAAATAAAAGTTATTCCACTAATAACAGAATAGTTCACTGGAAAAGATGGGCAAAATAAATGTTGATTTTAAAATGTAAAAGTAAGATCCAGAAGTTAGATGTCAGCTTTCGAGAACAATTCGTTCATGCTGCTAAAGATACACAGTGCTGTTTTTAGCATGAAGGCCTTTTTTTAGAGTGTTTGTAAAAGTGAGACAAACAGAAAGGAAAAAAACAACAACAACAATTGCTCAGATAATATTGGGACAACAATCACATCAGCTTTTCCAGCCATTGTGTTGTACATGTAAGTTATATAAGATAGTTTGCACCGTAAATGCTTGAAATTTTGAGTCTAAGTTTTGAGTTCTGAAGTACATTTTCAGCCAATCTTCTACCTGATTACCAACAGACATTATAGACTCACCCTCCACTCTCTAATCAACTAACTAAAGTACTTTACAATCTTTAAGATTGACCAGCCTCTCACAAAAATGCTTTGTTACTTTCACATTTCACATAAAAAAACTTGAAAAAGATTAGAAGTATAAATTTGTTTAACTGAGGATGGTAATGGGCAAAATGTGTGTCGTTATTGATTTTGGAATGTAAAAGGAAGATCCAGAATTAAGATGTCAGCTTTTGAGGACATTTCATTCATGCTTGCTTATTGGCTTTGTAAAAAGCATTTGAATACTCTGTGACCACACCTTAGACTTTATAACTTGTCACATGAACAATTATTCTCAATTGATTAAAATCTTTCTTGATTTTTCTTGTTTTTGTTTTCAGTGACTTGATTTTTTAAAGTTCAGGTTTCTGTGAGAGGCTGTTCTTAGCATTATTTAGAAGTACAATTACTATTTACACTCTGTTCATGCATGAATTCCTAGGTGCTACATTGACTTGGATGCACATCATTTTAAAGTCAAATCCAACAAGATTATTAAAACAACTCCTGTACTAACCTATTGTAGGTCTTTCAAGTCACAAACACTAACTGATTGAACACTAAACTTTAAATATACTTTACTTTAACATGAGCTTTCTTCTCATGAAGCAAGCTTGGCGGATGTGCATGGTGCATGAAGTAAGAACTGAGTAGGTTTAAGAATAGCAATTGTATGAATTAAGTCTCTTTCAGGAAAAGTGTTGATTCTCAAAAGAACCAGAGGGCTGACATGTTGTAGAATCTTGACATTTCTAAAAAAAGTGCTTTGCTCAGCTTCCTGTCTTTGTTCATGGTTCTTAGTCATAGATTTCGACGACTTTAAAACTTTACATGTCAATCACCATTGACTTAAGCTTCACATATGTTTCTTGTTTGTGTAAAAAAAAACCACTATGTTAGGGAGAGCTGACAAAGTATAAATACTATTTTCCCTAATTCCATACATTTAGTTCACTAGATGGTTTTAGTGAAGGCTAACAATTTAGTACTCTAAGTTGATGGTTTAAGAAGAAGCTGTTGACAACTTATTTTGAAATACCTTTTCAGTTGTAGTCCTTCATTTATTTCTGCACTTGGATTTTAGGATGCTAAAAGTATTGGCAAATATTTAGCAATAGTGTTTGTTTTAATCCTATCTCTTTTAGTACACTTGTTGGTTTTATAATTATTTTTAAAATAATGATTAGTAATACAATTTCTCCTAGTTAAACCCTTGTACTACACTAATCCTATATCATGCATGAACAGATGACTATACTGTCTAAGTGTAAAAGAGTAAAAATTTCACTCTCTTGTCCAAGTCGTGTCATTTTGGCTCTGTTGAGAGTGACACTCACTGTGCATAACTTATTTTTAGTGAAATTGGAACAAACTTCACTCTGATTCAAGTTGAAAATACTTGGCTTCTACTGAAAAAACCTTGTCTGCCACATAACTCTATGCTGGAGTGGTATGGCAGACAAATCAAGTGTGTTTTTTTCACTCTTTTACATTTAAAGAGAACCTGAATTTTACATTTCTACTTCAAACTTATTTGAAAAAGATTTCGTCACCATTTTCACAATCAGACAACTCACCCCATGCAGCCAAACTTTTATGTTTTAAGAAAATTGTTTTTGAAGTTTTTGAAACCATTGGTTGGGAGAGTGTTAGTCACTTTAACTTTGACATTTGACAAACCATGAAATTGAAGATCTTGAATTTGTGCAAAAAGGTTGTTATTTTTATCATAACAGATCTAATTAATGAGTGATTAATTGTTTAACAAGATTTTCTCTTCAAAAAAACTTGTTAACTTGTCAGACAGATTGTCTTCCTGAAACTCAAAAGCCAGAGCACTCGGTTTTTGTCACTGTGCACGCACTATGTACTTCAATCATTATAAGATTTAGGCAAGTTGAAAACTTTCTGTTTGTAAAAATTCCATGTAGTTTCATGACTTGAAAACGTGGGGGAAATTTTGATGTGAATGAAACCATCAAACATCTGTAAAAGTTTGTTTGCAATTGTTAAAAATCTGTTTACAAATTTGTCTGTTCTTGAAAACGGTAATATAAATATTGAAGACAGTAACCCCCCTGACTATCCAATTCTTTTTACTTATAAACAGTAACATTGCTTCAAAGATTTGTAGATACTATACAAACGTTCTGGTCCGAAGAGTATGATGTAAATGTGGGTTCAGAAATGCCTCTAGCCTTGCATATACTAATGTCTTTATTCATGTCCAAATTGTTCAGAGTTTCCTTGCTGGAATCAAACTAGAAGCATGGGTTGATGATGTTTTAGTGTTCAGGAAATCCTTGCAGAAATGATGTAGATCTCCTGTAGACCTCCTGTTTCATACATTTACAGTCTGTGAAGTCCTTGAGTCTGCAAATAATACACAAGGAAATGAACTGAACTATTAACAAAGGTAGATGTGGTGTTCACGGTCATTCGTATCAAATTAGAACCAAACATGAAATACTTGGCTCAATTATTGATTAAGAAGTGCATTTAAGTCTCAAATGGACTAGGCGACTTCACGTGTTCAAATGACGGTTTAAATTTACACACATAAAAACTTTTATAAAATGACCAAAATCATTGAAATTAATTTGTGCCTTTTCTATCTTTCCTTGTAAGGAAATGTCCATGTTGTCAAAATTTTCATTTTGTGAACAAAACCCTTTTTTCAGGTTTACTCTCAGATTTCTCATAAAAGTAAGATGTTTGATTTAGTGATTTGTTTCCTGTTAAAGTATGACATATACAGTATCCCCCCACTGTTTTGATACTTGTTGCAATGTAAAACATTTCTCAATCGTCAATGGAACGGTCGTTACCATTGTTTAAAATAAATGTCACTGTAACCCTTCTATACCATTATTTCCAGGTGAATTTGAATCAGGAGCCCGGGACTTGCATGAAGTTCCTGGAAGTCAACTTGAAGACATACTTGCGGAGGGAACACCGTGTAGAGAATCTGAAATTAAAGAGAAGGTAAAACAATTTTCAATACCTTTTTATCTTATTTTATTTAGCTGTTAATTAAGTGTACTTAGTTTTATATTTCCATTGTTTTTCCATCACATTACCTCTAAGATGGTGGTAGGATGAAGTCAGTGCATAAAGGCTGTACAAAGTCCATAAATTAGCAATGTATGGGTTTTGTAAGAGTACATTTATTTATCAACTTGTTTATTTACAGTTTTCAATCAATCATACCATTTCCTCAGGCTGTGAGAATTTCAGTGGAGATCACCATGGAGACAAAGTCTATCAACTGTGCTGCCCATCCTCCATGATAACCCTTTCAAAATTTTACCATAGACTTAAATGTTTTTTGTTTACTGCATGTGTAGTTCTGAGCGTGCGTACTACTGGTAAGAACCGTGAAAAAGGACCGCTCATAAGTCTCCCATTGTGACGTGCAGTCACTATCACGAACCTGATATCATGCAAAAGTTATGACGCCCTTTGTTGCCCAGTCACATTTAGGAAATGAAACGTTCAACTCCATTGCATTCTGATGGAATTGCTTCCCCGTTAGACACATTGCCATAACAGTTAGCATATCAGCAATGCAGTTTTTTAAACAATGTATTTGTGACTTTTAAAAAGACTTTTTGAAAGCAGACAGATAAGAGTTCTTACCAAATTTGACACACATACCTATTTTCATTACAGTTGAAGCACATTCTGGTTGTTGAGTTACTGCATTTATTCAGTCCTGCTAGATGCTTCACCATATGATATGATGTAAACAGGAGTGCAAGCTGTCCAGAGTACATTGTGCAAGCTGAGCAGAGTCTTATGAGAGTTTGCAGGCAAACCTGACTGGGGAAACATCAAGTAGTTGGCCATGAGAGGAAAGCTTGGAACTCCACACTGATGTAACTGGTTTACTGCTGATTGAGAGTCTTGCTGGGTATTCTGAGATTCTGAACAGAGTCCTCAAAGACAAGTCTCATAGGGGAACATCCAGGGATGGGGAAACATGGAATTCCACACACAGCTGCTGGTATAACACTGTTGACTGTGATGATATGTGTAGCACCACAAGTGGGAATGTTCTGAAGTTAACTTCCAGGCACCAGAAAAGCAGATGGACATGGGAGTAGAAGTAGAACATACACGTATATGTACTTCACACAGCTTGTTCAAGTAAGTGGTTCAAAATTTATCAATCGTGTAGAATGTGTTGAATACTGATGAAAATGGTTCATGAGAGATTTCAGGTAAACATCATACATGTAGGTGACCAGCCAGCAGATCTGTACAAGATAGTAACCCCTTCAAACTTTCTCAACAATGTAGTCAGTACTGGTTAAACGTTGCTGGTCAATCAGAGGCAGCAATCGATACATTTATCAGGCAAACTTGAAAGGGGGTACATCTGCACTGAATACTACTGTCTGCTGAGTCTAATAATGACCAACATTATTGACTTGGTTGGTAACAGGAAAATACATTCCTTATAAGTCTGTGAGCACTCCTAATCAATTTCACTCCAAATGTTGCAGAAGAGAGTTCAAAGATTCCTTGCTGATGATGACTTCATTGTGTTTCCTCAAAGGGTTTTCAAATGTAATTGCTTTGCCCATAGTAATTGTCTTTATCTGAAGCAAGTCCTTTTGTTGTTGAGCTAGACAAGTTTTTCAAGAAACTGCTTGAAAAAAAGTCACCAAGAAACATTAATCATCCTAGAACAGTTTTTTGGTCAGCACTTACCATCTAGCTTGTTTTTCTATCTTTTTTTTCAACATCTATTGATACCGTACTCTCCATGATCCTGTGGTGAGCTCTGGGTGAAGCAAGTAACTTGAATGTCACAGCATCTGTATATAATCTTCTAGATGGATGCAATTATATGCAAGTGTTGAATACTGTGCTTTTCTATTTCTGGGTCATGATTTCATGAAGACACTTATCTCTTAAGCAAGCACAGTGACTTATACTGTGCAATATGCTCTGGGTTCATGTGGCGAGTACTGGTTTGGGGGTTTCTGTTGATGTAATGTAGATATCTCAGATTCTCGTCTGCAAACACTGTGAATAAGAACTGAGCAAGTTGTAAAACTTGTTATGGTTTTGTATTGTAGAGATAGTATTTGGGACTTTTTCTTGGTCAGCATCTTGTTGTTTGACTGCCAGTCTTTGAACTTTTTACATGTCGTTGCAGTGCGACTCAGCTGTTGCAGTACTCTATTGGTTTATGTGGAAGCACTCAGCCAAAGTTTGAGGGGCTCTCTTCTTGACTGTTTACACTGGGAGTTTGAGCAGCAAACCTCTTTCTGAGCTATACATGAGATCGATCTGAGTTGAAAGTGCAGTGTATGTTGGTTACCTTCTGGGTTTTTGTTCTGAGCAGATCATTTGGGCCATTGTTTGAATCTACTACTTGATGCAATCCTCCAAAGTTTGATCAGTTCAAATCGCTAAAGCTCCTGGGTCCAATAGTGCCTAGCAGTGCCTTGTCTCTCTGTGATACTTTTATGTATTCAACATGCTTTGTGTAGCTGGTGTCCATCTCATATTCTGTTGCCCAATGTGTCATGAAGAATGTTGACAAATTAATCTGCAAGAAAGGAAAAGGAGATCAACGATTGAATTATCTATAAGTACACTCTACGTACAGTGACAAATAAACACATTACTGTTTATAGTGATATTTATGGAAATGAACAATTTTCCGTGGTTAGTCGTTTGTTTCAAATGGGCATTTACACGATTTGTAATGTCGTGCATCAAGTGAAATGATCAAGTTGCAGAGTTTGACATAAATAATGCACCACAGCGCACAGAACAGATTCAACATAGCGCACATTACCATGAAAGGGTTTAATACTACATCTTGGTGGTTTTTGACAAAATTAGGTAATGCTTGTGGAAACATCAATGAAAAACTGATACTGCAGTTTTGAAAATGAATTTATCAGCCAGCTTGGGCCTGCTTGGTTCCCTCATAAACTGACATATGGGACATATTTGACCAACAAAAATAAAACATGTAACACAACAGGACCGTCAGTGTACACCTACGGTTCTTTACAAGCTTGCATGTTCAAAAATATTAATTACACAATAAACACCCAAACTACATTGTAATATATAACTGACTGCAATTTGAAAGTTCATAATGAAAGTTCTATGGAAGTTCATAATTTTACCTGAACCTTGCCTCCACAAAAATGCTTTTTGTTAGAAGAAGCTGGAGGATATCTTTGAAAAAAATTAAGTAATAAATTTCATTTAGTGCAAGCATGTGTACATTGTACACGTGTACAAAATGACCATCATGCAAACAAAGCACAGTTCATGAGGAGTCGACCATGAACAATGGGGGCGCTATTTATTATTAAAAAATTTAAAAATCAAATTTTATTTTTATTTTTTATCAGCAATTTCAGTAATGATTTACGGAAATTCTAGATAATTTACACTAAGATTTTTAAATAAACATTTCATGTTTTACCTAATAATAAATAGTTCACAATTATTGTATAACCTGGTTCCATTCTGGTGCAGTGCATGCTATGACATAGTTAGTGAGAAGTCAGGGTACTTACATGTATGCATGTAAACATTACATGTCTGGTAAGGAGCACATGGTTTATGTTATGACTTGAAGTGAGAAAGCTGAGCTCAAAATCAACCCAGTTTTTCAGGGTAACTATTGTCATAAGTGGTAATGGTTTAGGTGAAGAATTAATTTGTAGGCTTGACAATATTCTGGACAATTCTAATAGTTTACTTTATTTTTATTTGATAGTTATGTACTGTATATTAGCTTTTACAGGGAGGGGTGTTCTTATTAAAGAAAGAAAAAAAAAAAAAAAAAAAAGTTAAACAGAAAACCATTAACTTCAAGATTAGATTTTTCGTTTTAAGTGTATTATTTTGTTTTAAAGGCATAATACAAACTGGTTATATTTTTCAAATTCGACACTTCCAAACAATTATTTGATTATTTGTTTATTTATCTATTTATTTATTTGGAGGGGGAGGTTCATTGTACTGTCATTTACTATGAGGGAAAAACAAGTATTAAAAAAATATGAATCTTGCTTTTACAAACAAAAGGATAACATTGTAAGTTTTTCCATTGGAACGAAGATTGGAATGTACATAGTGTCAACTGCACCCTATTGTTATTAATACACAAATGAACTTGCTGTGGTAACTTTGCAATTCACCACATACTATCCCAAAGTTCTCTTTTCATGCTTCGCCAACAATAGACTGAAATTGTCACCTCATTTCTACAATTTCTATTCAAATTTCTTCTCATTAAATATACATTTGTGTTAAGATGTGTTTCTTTTTGTAGGTTAAGGGTGTTTGGTTGATGTAAGATCCAGAACAAAAGATGTACTGTCAATTCTACAAAAAAAAACATAGTTACTTACTGAAATTGCTGATAGATCTTAAATAATATTTACATTTATTAAAATAAATGCCAAAAAGACTGCAGCTGAAAACAGAGCACACCAATTCTGTCTAAAAACTTAATCAAGTTGAAGAATTGTCCAGACAATTTTGTTAGGTTCACTTACAATACATCAACTGAAATAATAATCTTTGTTAGTAATGGACAAAGTTGGTGTTGTTGATGTACTGGTAAAAACTTCACCTTCATTTGTCTTCAATCTTTGTAGTTTGCTACTGATAAATGGTCCTGACTTTCAAGTTACCCATAGATTATGTAAATCTTATAAAGTGCAGTTAAATAGGAAATCTGTACATGTAGTTTGAATCTATTTGCATGGTTGACTAAAATAATTCAATGACACTTTACCAATCAACAGAAATTCACAATTATTTATCTAGACAGGAATTCATGCAAACAATGTGAAAATGTCCAATGTTACACTCTCTTTTTTTTGAAAACGAGGCAAATTACTGGAAAATATTTGTACATTCCTGTAATTGTTTGCAATGTTTTTTTCTTTCACTTTTACTTACAGCTGTCTTCAGAGCAAGAAGTCTAACCAAGCATGCACAGCTGAGCAATTTGGACAATATGATGTCAACATGGTTAGGTGCAATGTATGCAAGCAGTGGCTTACATGTATGTAGCATGGCTTTGGGAAGTATTGAACAAGCTGGCTGGGCCATTAGACTTGTATTATGGAGCAGCCATCTTGTGTTTTCTCTCATTGAAATCAATGTAATCAAAGCGAGGTTGGGAGGCAAAAATAGATTGGCGCCTTTTCGGGATTATTCCAGTTGGTGTTCATTATTGCTATGGCAGACAGGGAACATGACAAACATGACAGCAGCATTGAGAGAAATTCATCCAGCGCTGCATTTTTGCCATTCTTCAGCAGACAACTGTGAATGTAACACTCTGCACTGCTGTTATCGATTTGTGTTATATTGTCTAAAATTGTCTGTAGGGCATGTCCCCCAAAAATGATTCTGTTTGGAATCAAATGGTTTGTTTTCAAAAAAGGAAGCAACTTCTTTGCCATATTATAGGATTAACATTATTGTAAAGCCTTTTTTGTTTCAAAATTCTGAATGAACCTCTTGCCATTAAAAAAATCACTATTTCAAAAAAAAATCCTTTATTCACATTTTGAAAGTCAAATTGTTATTATAACTGAAACTTTTTGTTGAATTGATTTATTGTATGCCAAACATCTGGACCCAATTTCATGTCTCTGCTTACCATGGAATTCTGTGCTTAAAGTCACCATTTTCTGCTTACAGGGTTACTGTCAGTTTTGTGTGCTCGCTGTGTAAGTGAAAAGTTAACCTGTAAAGTACTGTAGGTTTAAGTAGACCGATGGTGCGACCCGTGACCTATTGTGGGTATTAATTGTAAACAAGCATGACATCCTTTATACGGCACAAGATGAATTTCAATGTTTTGAAGCTTAATCATCTAAAGAAATTGCTTTCCAAAACTGAGTGATTCCTTTGCCTTTTTGAAATTTCGCAAGGCTAGGTAGAAATGCTCACTTTTCAAACATTCTTTACCCTTTTTTCAGTGATTTAGGCCTACATTAAAAACAAAATAACAGGTGGGTGGCTACATAGTCATCCGACGCCGGTAGTGCATAACTCAAAATAAACCTTTTTTGTAGCATTACTGGTAGTTTATGACACAGTTATGTGATCAATATCAATGTCACAACATACAACTTTAATAAAATGGCCTGAGTTATTTAGTAGCTGTGTTATTACCAAAAGCCGACTTTTGGTGTGACTCTTGTCGGTCACAGCATGTACTTGCACGTAGTTTGCCATCAGCTCAGATGACGCAGTACCCACACTAGGTCATGTGATGACATGTAAACATTGGTCGTGCAATCGGTCTATTAAAATTTGGATTTTTGCTGCTAAGCGAAGCCATGAAACAGTGCCATAGTCTATGTGCATAAACTTGTGTGTGAAAATAGTTAAAATACAAAATGTGTGTGAACACCACTGGTGCCAATTTCAATTCACATACTCTCTTAATGTGAAAGAGTGAAAAAAACCTGGTTTTATCAGCTATACCACTCTTGCAATGAGCCATATGATGGACAATTCTTTTTAGAGTGAGAGGCCAGTAATTTTCCAACTTGAATCATAGCAAAGTTCACTTCAATTTCACTCAATAAGAGTGATGCACAGTGAGTGTCCTTCTCAAAAGAGCTGAAATGACACCACTTGGGAGAGTGACATTTTCATTATTTTACAATTAGAGAGTAGAGCTGCTTTTTAAGATTACAAACTTGCTAAGAACATCCATTAATAGTTATCAGGAGCATGTTACCAGCCAAAACATGTAATGATTATTGTATCTGACTGAATCCACTTTAAGTTTGCTCAGCATCAAACAAATGTTTAGCAACATTTTCTGCTTATCATCTGGATGAAGTTTGGACTGTGTCTACAAAACACATTACACTTACACTTATTGGTATTTATTTAAGATAAATGTAATAATATAATTGCAAACAAAAAGTGTTAATGGCCTCAGCAGAGTCTTTCTCAAAGGCTAGAAAAACCGTAATGGTTGACACATTCTTGTGGGTAGAAAGAACATCAAAACCAGTAGCTTTGATATTGATGTGTACAATTAGAACAATTGTTTAATTTTAATTAGAAGAGATAACTTCTTTCTCTTTTTCTATGTGATTAATGCAGACTTTAACAGAACAATCTGCAAAAAAAATGCAGTGTATTGATTTTTATAAAGAATCAGTACTTTTCATTATGAGAACTGAAGTTTTTCTTCCAAAAAACACAGTGAACTCTTACTTTTCAGCAAAAGTTTTCATTACAGCTATAATGTAACTGCTTACTAATTTTCACGTTATGATGGACAATTTTTGGAATTGTTGCTCATGAGTTATTCATATAAATCTTTGTTTGATGGACAAACATTTTCCAGGAAAAAAAAATATTTAAGTTGTGTTGCAGTTGCTGAGAATTGCTTTTGACTGACAAAATATGACAGTTCTTCTCTTGCCCTCTTAACACACCATTCCAGGGAAATTCTCCACAAGATCTGGTTGACCTTTTGACATCAACTGCTAGTCATGGCAAACTCATGGGAAATAACAATTTCCTAGGTAATAGCTACTCCTGCCTTGAGGTAGAGTTAACTGATCTAAACAAAGATTTAACAAATTTTCCACAGGAAATTGCATCAAGTGTGAAACAAACAGGGAACTGAAAGTCCCCATGAATTTCCTAGGGTTTAACTTTCTGGAAATTGGCTTGCTTGTGTGACTAGTGCTTTACATTTAGCTTTACTAGGTATTTAAAATCCAAGAGGGTATATAAGCACAACACTTCAGACTAGAGTCTTCACAATCTTTTTAAATCATTAGAAGTCATGTATGACCCACGCCTATCATTTTTAGAAGTGGCCAAGACAACAGTTTTTGTGCAAAGGCAGATTGTAAAAATCTACCCCAAAATATTGTTTTTTTCTGGTAGGAAAAAACAAGAAGTATTGGAAGAGTTGAAAAAAAATTAGAAGTGTGAATTTATTTAAAAAAGATTAATGGTTCATATTTGTCTCTTTAGCCAATGTAAATTATCTGTTCTCAGCTTTGAATATTCCTCAGTATCTTGTAGTGCTGACCATTTATGTAAATGATTGTTTTTTCCCCAATATTTGTATGCTTTTGATCTGTTAATATTAATTTTGTATCCTTGTCTAGGCAATGTTTTGGGCACAAAAGCCACTATAACTAATGACTTTTTACAGCAATCTGTTAACGAAAGACAGAAACTGTAGTTTAGGGGTCTTTAAATGTTTGTTTGTTGATCTTTACATCATATCAGAGCAGAGGCATGGCCAGTATTGTTTATTTTTTATTTATTTATTTATTTATTTATTTATTTATTTATTTAATTAATTATTTATTTATTTATTTATTTATTTATTTATTTTTTTTTTTATTTATTTATTTATTTATTTATTTATTTATTTATTTATTTATTTATTTATTTAGTTATTTATTTATTTATTTATTTATTTCCTTTTTTTTTTTTTTTTTTTTTGGGGGGGGATTGACCAAGTGTGTTTAATGAATTACACAATCTGTATCTTTTCAGGGTAAAGGGCACCTGGGGGCAAATCCCCCCCCCATGGTTATGCCCCTGTATCAGATGTGTGTTTCTCTATTAACCCTTTCAGGACCGGGGGAGGGGGGGCACAATGTGGCCCCCCCCCCACCAATTTTTTCCCCGTAACTATTTAACGCTTAGTCCGATCACCGCGAAATTTTCTGAATTTTCCTAAAATATATCTAGGATCATATTGACAAAAAATACTTGATACCGGGGATTACCTGTTGCCATGGCAACCATTTGTTTGACCTTGGGTCACACGATTTTACTGTTTTTTAGTGGTTTAAAAAAAATGACATAATTTCCACTTATTTTAGATTTTTTTGCCAGAAAAGTGATAGTGGTGAGTCACATGATAGTCTGAAATGGTTTTGGGAATTCATAATGGCCGCCATTTTTGGCGGCCATTTTGGATTTTGTGTTTTCAGCCTGTCATTAGGGGGTCAAATTATATCAAGTTTTTTTTTAACAATGGATAATTTTTATCCTGCTAATTTCTTACTTTTCAGACCCAAAAAATATTCAGATTTGTCAATCAAGCCTTATTATTTCTCCCTGGGCCCTTGGCGGCAGCCATTTTGATTGTTAAGTAAAAAAATGCAAAAAACATTTTTTTTCCCAAAGAATGGGATAAATTAATGAATTATTATGCCCCCTAAAGATAACTCAAGTGACTAAATTAGGTTCAAATATATTTATCTTGTTAAAATATACAAGTTTGCCAAGTTTCAAAACACTCGGCCAAAAAATACAGAAGTTATGGCAAAAACACGATTTTTGACCAAAAATGGGCAAAAAACAGTCAAAAATGCCCTCTAGTGACGATTTTTTGAAATTTGTGACGTCATTATGTAGAACTCGGTGAAATGAACATTTGTGGCAAGTTTCATCGAAATCGGTCGAACACTTTGGAAAATACGGAGGGGGGCACTTTGTGCCCCTCCCCGGTCCCCGTGCAACCAAAAAAAGCCCGGTCCTGATAGGGTTAAAAATAAATATTGGTTTTGGTGTTGTTTCATTTATTTAGGTTTTGTATTGAATCTAAGCAATATTCTTAAAAAATTAATAACCCTAGTCCCTAGTCAATCAATGTGTTTTTATATAAATATGTATAAATATAAAGAGTAATAAATCTTCGACGACTAAATCAATGACTGATTTGTTTATGTAATGTGTCTGACAGGGTCCCCCCCCCCGCCCCCAAACAAACAAAAGTATTATTAACAAACAAATAAATACAAAACAATAATAATAATAGTAATAAACAAGTCAATGGTTAATGAAGATGTTTCGATTTATTTAGAAATGATTCGACAAAACTACCATTGATACCAAGTTTGTACAGGTGCTGTGAAAACAACTATTTAGACCAACACGATAGCCCCAGAAAGCACTGTGCTGTATTCTGTGTGGACAAGTATTGTATTGTACTCGCATGTTTGTAGTACATACATTGCATTGGTAGTATGTACGAGTGCTACATTCGTAAGCATGGTCGGATGGATCCAAATTAAAAGGACCCCAGTATTACCAAATTTACCAATGAATTTTGAATTCACCAATGTGACCCTTACCTGTTCATGTTTTTATTGCATGGCTCTAAAACTTCACTCGTCAACGAAAATATGAAGAAAATTACAATTTAAAGTTCCCGCTGAAAACAATTTATAACGCATGCTTCCTTTTTGAAATAGACTGGCTACCAATTACCATTTTCACAGAGACAAATATAATTTCTGTTCATTTTTTTCCATTAGGAGTACGGGATCCATACATTTTTCGTGTCGCTGATAGCGCCCTCACTCGGTAGCTGATGTTATATACGGGGGCGTTTTTAATCATTCCAACCATAAAGTTAACATTAATTTCCCTTTAATGGGGAAATGTTTACATTCAAACACAATTGGAGTTAATTATGTTATTTGACACTCAAATATTATATTGAGGAGGAGATTAAATTTTCCACGTAACCCCCTCCACAAAACTCACCAATCCCACATTTCCAACATTTCCACAAGGCCCCTAAGCGATGTTGAAACTTCAATTGAACAACACTCCACCGCTAACTGGCGAATCTTTTTACTCAATTACTAACGTGAGATGAGAATGATAATTGACACTTAACAAGGAGGTTTAGAATGAAAGTTAATTTGCCCCCGTAACCGCCTTTACGAAAAACCCACAAATTCCAATTGGCACGTAAAGGCCCCATCCGCAAGTATTTCCATGTGGGCTATGGGAGCTTGAAACTTTGAAATAAACAACATTCCACCGCTAACTGGCGAGCAGTTTTCTATCATTATTCCATCTTATAAGTGTCACTGATAACTACTTTGACACCATAATGAACGATATTCGTTAAAGCCCCATTATGAGTCTCCCTCACTCAGGTTTTTTCTCTATTCTGTCTCCTTTTCATTTTCTCATTACATTATTGAAAATCAAATAAAACGGACGGCTGAAAAAAGTAGGGTGGGTCGTCGGAAATTATTAGAAATATTAAAAATAATCTGTTTTGGTATGCTCTTACTGAATCTAAAGGTGCATCCAACACCACAGAATTCTGCAGGGAAATTGTTCAAGCTTTAGAGAATAATGAGGGCAGATTTAACAAAAGCCGAATCCACTCCGCTGTGGAACAACAATGCAATTACGGGAATCCAAAATGTCTAACTTAATAATAACGTTTTAATAAAGGGAAACAAATTAAAGAAAAAAGCAAATTTGTTACTAATGAATTACTTTTTGTAATTTCTTTCTACTTTTGTGCAATTTTTTGGAAACAAAAATCTTGAGCCTCTAGGATTCCAACCAGGGTTATCCACTACCAACACTGGTCTCATAATCACAACGGTATTTGATTCACAAAGTAAAAAGGTAAATCTGTTACTAATAAATTGTTTTTCTGTATTTTTATTTTATTTTTGTTCAAATTTTATGAAAAAATAGCTTGACCCTGCAGGATTTGAACCAGGGTCATCTACTTCAAAGACTGGTCTCATAACCACAATGCTATATGATTCACAAAACAAAAAGGTAAATTTGTTACTTAAAAGGTGTTTTTGTAAAAGAAATACTTTTGTGCAAGTTTGGAAAAAAACAAATTTTGCCCTCCAGGATTTTATCCAGGGTTATCCGCTACCAAAACCGGTCTCATAACCATAACTCTATTTGATTCACAAAACAAAAAGGTAAATATGTTACTAATAAATTGTTTTTCTGTATGTTCTTTTCACTTTCGTGCAAAATTTAGGAAAAAAAATATCTTGACCCTCCAGGATTTGAACCAGAGTCATCTGCTACTAAAACCGGTCTCATAACCACGACGCTATTTTTTTGTGCACAATTTTGGAAAAAAAAATATCTTGACCCTCAAGGAATTGAACCAGGGTTATCCGCTTCCAAAACCGGTCTCATAACCACAACGCTATATGATTCACAAGTTAAGAGGTGAATTTGTTACTAATAATTTGTGTGCAAACGTTTGGAAACATTATATCTTGACGATCTAGGATTCGAACCAGGATCTCCCGTCATTTACAAAATAAAACGGTCAATTTGTTACTAATTACTTGTTTTTCTGTATTTTCTTCTTACATTTGTGCTAATTTAAAAACAAATTATTTTGCCCCTCCGGGATTTGAACCAGGGTCATCCGCTACTAAAACTGGTCGCAAATAGGGTCATTGCATTAGTCACTGCAGATAAGTGAAACCTATTGTGGGATTTATATACACTATCTGGACCTCTGAACGAAGTTGGGAATGCTTGGGATCTATTTTTGTAGCACTATGATGCCCGAATTCACGTAATGTACGGTGACAGTTTTTTACTGCCAGGCCTGTGCATATTCCTTGCTCAGTTTTTGAAAATTACTGCAGGGTTAAACTGGTTTTCTGCATTTTCTTGTTACTTTTGTGCTATTTAAAAAAAATATCCCATAAGAAAAAATATCTCATAACCACAATGCTATTTGATTAACAAAATAAAATGGTAAATTTGTTACTTTAAACTGTTTTCTGCATTTTCTTGTTACTTTTGTGCAATTTTTTTCGGAAAAAAAATATCTTGACCATCCAGGATTCGAACCAGGGATATCAACTACCACAACCGGTCTGAAAACCACAAGGCTATTTCGATTCACAAAATAAAATAGTAAATTTGTTACTGATAAATTGTTGTTTGTGTGTTTTTTTTAATTTTATGTTTACATTTGTGCAAGGTTTTGGAAAAAAAGTGCATTGACTCTTTAGGATTCGAACCAGGTTCTTCCATTACCAAAACGGTTTCATATCCACCAGACTATTTGATTCACAAAAAATGGTAAATTTGTTACTATTAAACTGTTTTCTGCATTTTCTTGTTTCTTTTGTGCACATTTTTGGGGAAAAAACATCTTGACCCTCCAGGATTCGAACCATGGTTATTCGCTACCAAAAACCAGTCTCATAACCACCATGCTTTTTGATTCAAATAATAAAAAGGTAAATTTGTTACATATATGTTTTTTTTTTTTATTATTTATTTTGACTTTTTGTGCATTATTTTGTTTAAAAAATATATTGCCCCTGCAGGATTCAAACCGGGGTCATCCGCTACTAAAACCGGTCTTACAACTACAACGCTATTTGATTCACAAAAAAGGTAAATTTGTTAATAAAATTTTTTTTTTTAATTTTTATTTTTACTTTTGTGCAAACTTTGGGGGAAAAAAATATTAAAACCCTTTAGGCTTCGAACCAGGGTCATATGCTTCCAAAACCGGTATCAAAGGCCCCAGGCTATTTGATTCACAAAATAAAAACGTAAGTTTGTTACTAACAAATTTTTGGGGTAACTTGTTTTTTACTTTCGTGCAAATTCTTGGAAAAAGTATCTTGTCCTTCAAGGATTCGAACCAGGGTCATCCGTACACCAAAACCACTCTCGTGACCATCAGGCTATTCGATTCAAAAAATAAAAAGGTAAATTGGTCACCAATAATATGCTTTTGTAATATTTTTTTTTTTACTTTTGTGCAAATTTTTGGACAAAAGTATCTTGACCCTTCAGGATCCGAACTAGGGTCATCCGCTACCAAAACCGGTCTGATAACCAAGTCGTTTTCGCTCTACCAAATGGAGGGGGCACCCCCCCCCCCCTATGCCAGCGCTTCACTTTGTAACCCCGGATCTGCCTTAGTTTGCCAAAAATCCAAGGTTTAGGGGCCGAAATCTTTAGGGCCAAAACCCCCAAAAGTCAGCGATACCCCCCCCTTAGACTTTAAACTGTGAAAGACGAGTGTTATCGTGAACGGCATGCCAAGCCAAGAGTCACGGCTTGATTAAGAGTTTCTCATAGATCGCCAAGCTTTGACGTGTTATTTCTGTCCGCGTAAAACAATTAAGATGAAAGATCAGACGCAAATGGGTTCTCAAAGGCTGCATATTTCTCATTGTTTTCAAGATGTTAAGCTTCAATGCACTGTGCCGGTTGAAAGCACTTACGGCGACAGAACCCTTTAAAAGGAGCAATTTTAGACATTCCTTAAAATTCCCTGGAGGCAAATTTGCTCGAGGTCACAAGTAGTCTATAGCATGCTGTACGACCTGAGTAGTAAATTTCCAACCCGTTTTGAGTTAAGAGTTTTCAGCAGTCCCCCCCCCCCTCCTCCAAGGTGCTGCTAAACAGGAAGTGCACCGCCAAAGTCAAGGGCTACCGAATCATTCTAATTTTGTGGCTGTTGCTTACTTGTACGCGACGCGAGCGGCATAAGAGTAGGCCTTCTACCCAAGAAAATTAGCCAAGAGGGGCTGCCAATTATCATCCAACTCATGGTAAATTTGTGGCTGTGGCTCAATTGTACGCGATGCGAGCGGCAAGAGTATGAGGCTACTACCTCCACCAAAAAACAAATAGAAGGAATATTATGCCGAAAATTTTTTTGAAAAAAAATCACACTCTATGTTTGAACATAACTCCGGAAGTAAGTATGCCACAGAAACACAACGTGTACCTGTGTCTGCCTTAGATAGCCCTGCATCCAAATATTGTATTTTTGGGGGCCCTGCAAGAGGTCCTTTATGCCGTAAATGACCAGCAGGCAAGCATGCCCTTAATTGTTTAAAGCGAAGTGTTCAACCAGATGTTTGACCACACAGCTGTCAGAAAAACAAAAACGAAATATCAACGGTCATATCACCCTCACACAAAAAATGGATTTAACCTAGTTTTATACTGGTGGAAAGCACAACTGGCTCTCGACTAATTATAAATTTGTGACTGTGGCTTTATTTTGACTGGCAAGAGAGTAAGGCTACCACCAACAGCCAAGTAGCCAACAGCGGCTGCCATGCCTCTTATCAACCATGCGCAAGGTACATTATGCCGTAAAAAAACACACTCGACGTTTGACCATAACACCGGAACTCTGTATCCCACAGAAACACAACTTGTACCTGTATGAGCCTCAGCCAGCAAAAAACGTAGAAAAAAAGTCGGCATCTCCACGGCCAATAACTCCGAAAATAATGGGGCTAGAGAGAATTGACCTGCAGTTTAAGTGCCACAGTCCTGCATCCGAAAATCTGGTTTTCCCGGCCAGCCAGGGCCATCTTCCGCCTTGAAACGACCAGTGAGCGGGGCTGCTCCGAGTGCGCTTCAAACGCCTGTCTAATGGCACTTTTGTACACGAAGCTGTAACAGAGTGAAAACAAGACTTAGCAACGACTCTATCTCCCAAAGTATTGGCGGGAAACTGACAAGTCTGACACTGTTGGAAAGCCCTGCTCATGGGCTTTCCGAAATTACCAGTCTTGGGGCCTCGGGATAAACAGGGAGGTTGTCAGGGACCGCGGAGTGAGGACACCCCGAGGATGTCTAGTGCATACGGACATGCTGTGTGTACGTCAACAATAGCCATGGCTGCTACGTGTGTACTGGATCGAAGCCAGCAAAAAAAAAAAAAAAACGCCGAAAAAAGAAGTCGGCAGCACCACGGCTAATAACTCCAGAAATAATGGGGCTAGAGAGAAATTTCTTGTACCTGCAGTCAGCTACCATAGTCCTACATCCGAAAATCTGGTTTCCCGGCCAGCCAGGGCCATCTTCCGCCATGAAACGACCAGAGACAGGGGCTGCTCCGAGTGCGCTTCAAACGCCTGTCTAATGGCACTTTTGTACACGAAGCTGTAACAGAGTGAAAACAAGACTTAGCAACGACTCTATCTCCCAAAGTATTGGCGGGAAACTGACAAGTCTGACACTGTTGGAAAGCCCTGGTCACGGGCTTTCCGAAAATGCTGGTCTTGGGGCTGCGGGATAAACAGGGAGGTTGCCAGGGACCGCGAAAGGAGGACACCCCGAGGATGTCTAGTGCATACGGACATGCTGTGTGTACGTCAACAATAGCCATGGCTGCTACGTGTGTACTGGATCGAAGCCAGCAAAAAAAAATTAAAACGCCCAAAAAAGAAGTCGGTGGCGCCACGGCTAATAACTCCAGAAATAATGGGGCTAGAGAGAAATTTCTTGTACCTGCAGTTAGCTACCATAGTCCTGCATCCGAAAATCTGGTTTTCCCAGCCAGCCAGGGCCATCTTCCGCCTTAAAACGACCAGGGAGCGGGGCTGCTCCGAGTGCGCTTCAAACGCCTGTCTAATGGCACTTTTGTACACAAAGCTATAACAGAGTGAAAACAAGACTTAGCAACGACTCTATCTCCCACAGTATTGGCGGGAAACTGACAAGTCTGACACTGTTGGAAAGCCCTGCTCGTGGGCTTTCCGAAAATGCCGGTCTTGGGGCTGCGGGATAAACAGGGAGGTTGCCTGTGACCGCGGAGTAAGGACACCCCGAGGATGTCCATTGCATACAGCCATGCTGTGTGTGCGTCAACAATAGCCAAGGCTGCCACGTGTGTACTGGATGGAAGCCAGCAAAAAAAAAAAACGACGAAAAAAGAAGTCGGCAGCACCACGGCTAATAACTCCAGAAATAATGGGGCTAGAGAGAAATTTCTTGTACCTGCAGTCAGCTACCATAGTCCTGCATCCGAAAATCTGGTTTCCCGGCCAGCCAGGGCCATCTTCCGCCTTGAAACGACCAGGGAGCGGGGCTGCTCCGAGTGCACTTCAAACGCCTGTCTAATGGCACTTTTGTACACGAAGCTGTAGCAGAGTGAAAACAAGACTTAGCAACGACTCTATCTCCCAAAGTATTGGCGGGAAACTGACCAGTCTGACACTGTTGGAAAGCCCTGCTCACGGGCTATCCGAAAATGCCGGTCTTGGGGCTGCTGGATAATTAGGGATGTTGCCAGGGACCGCAGAAAGAGGACACCCCGAGGATGTCCAGTGCATACGGCCATGCTGTGTGTGCGTCAACAATAGCCAAGGCTGCCACGTGTGGGTAGGCACACACACCGTTGTGGGGACATTTATACAATGGAACAAAGGTCCCCACAACGTTTTTCTTTGTCAAACTCTGTCCCCACAGAGGGATTCTTTAGAAAAGGGAATAATAGAACAACAATAGGGAGTCCCCACAACTCGGTGTTAAAAAGACTGTGTGTACTGGATCGAAGCCAGCAAAAAAAAATTAAAACGCCGAAAAAAGAAGTCGGTGGCGCCACGGCTAAAAACTACAGAAATAAAGGGGCTAGAGAGAAATTTCTTGTACCTGCAGTTAGCTACCATAGTCCTGCATCCGAAAATCTGGTTTTCCCGGCCAGCCAGGGCCATCTTCCGCCTTGAAACGACCAGGGACAGGGGCTGCTCCGAGTGCGCTTCAAACGCCTGTCCAATGGCACTTTTGCGCACGAAGCTGTAACAGAGTGAAAACAAGACTTAGCCACGACTCTATCTCCCAAGGTATTGGCGGGAAACTGACAAGTCTGACACTGTTGGAAAGCCCTGCTCATGGGCTTTCCGAAAATGCTGGTCTTGGGGCTGCGGAATAAACAGGGAAGTTGCCAGGGACCGCAGAAGGAGGACACCCCGAGGATGTCCAGTGCACACGGCCATGCTGTGTGTGCGTGAACAATAGCCAAAGGCTACCAAGTGTGTACTGGATCGAAGCCAGCAAAAAAAGAAGAAAAAAACGCCGAAAAAAGAAGTCGGCAGCACCACGGCTAATAACTCCAGAAATAATGGGGCTACAGAGAAATTTCTTGTACCTGCAGTCAGCTACCATAGTCCTGCATCCGAAAATCTGGTTTTCCCGGCCAGCCAGGGCCTACTTCCGCCTTGAAACGACCAGGGAGCGGGGCTGCTCCGAGTGCGCTTCAAACGCCTGTCTAATGGCACTTTTGTACACGAAGCTATAACAGAGTGAAAACAAGACTTAGCAACGACTCTATCTCCCAAAGTATTGGCGGGAAACTGACAAGTCTGACACTGTTGAAAAGCCCTGCTCATGGGCTTTCCGAAAATGCCGGTCTTGGGGCTGCGGGATAAACAGGGAGGTTGCCAGGGACCGCCGAAGGAGGACACCCCGAGGATGTCCAGTGCATAGGGACATGCTGTGTGTACGTCAACAATAGCCATGGCTGCTACGTGTGTATTTGATCGAAGACAGCAAAAAAAAATAATAAAAACGCCGAAAAATAAAAGTCGGTGGCGCCACGGCTAATAACTTTAGAAATAATGGGGCTAGAGAGAAATTTCTTGTACCTGCAGTCAGCTACCATAGTCCTGCATCCGAAAATCTGGTTTTCCCGGCCAGCCAGGGCCATCTTCCGCCTTGAAACGACCAGGAGCGGGGCTGCTCCGAGTGCGCTTCAAACGCCTGTCTAATGGCACTTTTGTACACGAAGCTGTAACAGAGTGAAAACAAGACTTAGCAACGACTGTATCTCCCAAAGTATTGGCGGGAAACTGACAAGTCTGACACTGTTGGAAAGCCCTGCTCATAGGCTTTCCGAAAATGCCGGTCTTGGGGCTGCGGTTATAAACAGTGAGGTTCCCAGGGACCGCGGAAGGAGGACACCTCGAAGATGTCCAGTGCATACGGACATGCTGTGTGTACGTCAACAAAAGCCATGGCTGCTACGTGTGTACTGGATCGAAGCCAGCAAGAAAAAAAAAACCTCCGCAAAATAAAAGTCGGTGGCGCCACGGCTAATAACTCCAGGAATAATGGGGCTAGAGAGAAATTTCTACAATAGCTACAATAGTCCTGCATCCGAAAATCTGGTTTTCCCGGTCAGCCAGGGCCATCTTCCGCCTTGAAACGACCAGGAGCGGGGCTGCTCCGAGTGCGCTTCAAACGCCTGTCTAATGGCACTTTTGTACACGAAGCTGTAACAGAGTGAAAACAAGACTTAGCAACGACTGTATCTCCCAAAGTATTGGCGGGAAACTGACAAGTCTGACACTGTTGGAAAGCCCTGCTCATGGGCTTTCCGAAAATCCGGTCTTGGGGCTGCGGGATAAACAGGGAGGTTCCCAGGGACTGCGGAAGGAGGACACCCCGAGGATGTCCAGTGCATACGGACATGCTGTGTGTACGTCAAAAATAGCCATGGCTGCTACGTGTGTACTGGATCGAGCCAGCAAAAAATAAAAACGCCGAAAAAAGAAGTCGGCAGCACCACGGCAAATAACTGCAGAAATAATGGAGCTAGAGAGAAATTTCTTGTACCTGCAGTTAGCTACAATAGTCCTGCATCCGAAAATCTGGTTTTCCTGGCTAGCCAGGGCCATCTTCCGCCTTGAAACGACCAGGGAGCGGGACTGCTCCGAGTGCGCTTCAAACGCCTGTCTAATGGCACTTTTGTACACAAAGCTGTAACAGAGTGAAAACAAGACTTAGCAACGACTCTATCTCCAAAAGTATTGGCGGGAAACTGACAAGTCTGACACTGTTGAAAAGCCCTGCTCATGGGCTTTCCGAAAATGCCGGTCTTGGGGCTGCGGGATAAACAGGGAGGTTGCCAGGGACCGCCGAAGGAGGACACCCTGAGGATGTCCAGTGCACACGGCCATGCTGTGTGTGCGTGAACAATAGCCAAAGGCTACCAAGTGTGTACTGGATCGAAGCCAGCAAAAAAAGAAGAAAAAAACGCCGAAAAAAGAAGTCGGCAGCACCACGGCTAATAACTCTAGAAATAATGGGGCTACAGAGAAATTTCTTGTACCTGCAGTCAGCTACCATAGTCCTGCATCCGAAAATCTGGTTTTCCCGGCCAGCCAGGGCCTACTTCCGCCTTGAAACGACCAGGGAGCGGGGCTGCTCCGAGTGCGCTTCAAACGCCTGTCTAATGGCACTTTTGTACACGAAGCTATAACAGAGTGAAAACAAGACTTAGCAACGACTCTATCTCCCAAAGTATTGGCGGGAAACTGACAAGTCTGACATTGTTGAAAAGCCCTGCTCATGGGCTTTCCGAAAATGCCGGTCTTGGGGCTGCGGGATAAACAGGGAGGTTGCCAGGGACCGCCGAAGGAGGACACCCCGAGGATGTCCAGTGCATAGGGACATGCTGTGTGTACGTCAACAATAGCCATGGCTGCTACGTGTGTATTTGATCGAAGACAGCAAAAAAAAATAATAAAAACGCCGAAAAATAAAAGTCGGTGGCGCCACGGCTAATAACTCCAGAAATAATGGGGCTAGAGAGAAATTTCTTGTACCTGCAGTCAGCTACCATAGTCCTGCATCCGAAAATCCGGTTTTCCCGGCCAGCCAGGGCCATCTTCCGCCTTGAAACGACCAGGGAGCGGGGCTGCTCCGAGTGCGCTTCAAACGCCTGTCTAATGGCACTTTTGTACACGAAGCTGTAACAGAGTGAAAACAAGACTTAGCAACGACTGTATCTCCCAAAGTATTGGCGGGAAACTGACAAGTCTGACACTGTTGGAAAGCCCTGCTCATGGGCTTTCCGAAAATGCCGGTCTTGGGGCTGTGGTTATAAACAGTGAGGTTCCCAGGGACCGCGGAAGGAGGACACCCCGAAGATGTCCAGTGCATACGGACATGCTGTGTGTACGTCAACAATAGCCATGGCTGCTACGTGTGTACTGGATCGAAGCCAGCAAAAAAAAAAAAAAAAAAAACGCCGAAAAATAAAAGTCGGTGGCGCCACGGCTAATAACTGCAGAAATAATGGGGCTAGAGAGAAATTTCTTGTACCTGCAGTTAGCTACCATAGTCCTGCATCCGAAAATCTGGTTTTCCCGGCCAGCCAGGGCCTTCTTCCGCCTTGAAACGACCAGGGAGCGGGGCTGCTCCAAGTGGGCTTCAAACAACTGTCTAATGACACTTTTGTACACGAAGCTGTAACAGAGTGAAAACAAGACTTAGCAACGACTTTATCTCCCAACGTATTGGCGGGAAACTGACAAGTCTGACACTGTTGGAAAGCCCTGCTCATGGGCTTTCCGAAAATACCAGTTTTGGGGCCTCGGGATAAACAGGGAGGCTGGCAGGGACCGCGGACTGAGGACACCCCGAGGATGTCTAGTGCATACGGACATGCTGTGTGTACGTCAACAATAGCCATGGCTGCTACGTGTGTACTGGATCGAAGCCAGCAAAAAATAAAAACGCCGAAAAAAGAAGTCGGCAGCACCACGGCCAATAACTCCAGGAATAATGGGGCTAGAGAGAAATTTCTTGTACCTGCAGTTAGCTACCATAGTCCTGCATCTGAAAATCTGGTTTTCCCGGCCAGCCAGGGCCATCTTCCGCCTTGAAACGACCAGGGAGCGGGGCTGCTCCGAGTGCGCTTCAAACAACTGTCTAATGGCACTTTTGTACACGAAGCTGTAACAGAGTGAAAACAAGACTTAGCAACGACTCTATCTCCCAAAGTATTGGCGGGAAACTGACAAGTCTGACACTGTTGGAAAGCCCTGCTCATGGGCTTTCCGAAAATGCCGGTCTTGGGGCTGCGGGATAAACAGGGAGGTTGCCAGGGACCGCCGAAGGAGGACACCCTGAGGATGTCCAGTGCATACGGACATGCTGTGTGTACGTCAACAATAGCCATGGCTGCTACGTGTGTAATGGATCGAAGCCAGCAAAAAAAAAAAAAAAAAAAACGCCGAAAAATAAAAGTCGGTGGCGCCACGGCTAATAACTGCAGAAATAATGGGGCTAGAGAGAAATTTCTTGTACCTGCAGTTAGCTACCATAGTCCTGCATCCGAAAATCTTGTTTTCCCGGCCAGCCAGGGCCTTCTTCCGCCTTGAAACGACCAGGGAGCGGGGCTGCTCCAAGTGGGCTTCAAACAACTGTCTAATGACACTTTTGTACACGAAGCTGTAACAGAGTGAAAACAAGACTTAGCAACGACTCTATCTCCCAACGTATTGGCGGGAAACTGACAAGTCTGACACTGTTGGAAAGCCCTGCTCATGGGCTTTCCGAAAATGCCGGTCTTGGGGCTGCGGGATAAACAGGGAGGTTGCCAGGGACCGCCGAAGGAGGACACCCGGAGGATGTCCAGTGCATACGGACATGCTGTGTGTACGTCAACAATAGCCATGGCTGCTACGTGTGTACTGGATCGAAGCCAGCAAAAAAAAAAAAAAAAAAAACGCCGAAAAAAGAAGTCGGTGGCGCCACGGCTAATAACTCCAGAAATAATGGGGCTAGAGTGAAATTTCTTGTACCTGCAGTTAGCTACCATAGTTCTGCATCCGAAAATCTGGTTTTCCCGGCTAGCCAGGGCCATCTTCCGCCTTGAAACGACCAGGGAGCGGGGCTGCTCAGAGTGCGCTTCAACCAACTGTCTAATGGCACTTTTGTACACGAAGCTGTAACAGAGTGAAATCAAGACTTAGCAACGACTCTATCTCCCAAAGTATTGGCGGGAAACTGACAAGTCTGACACTGTTGGAAAGCCCTGCTCATGGGCTTTCCGAAAATGCCGGTCTTGGGGCTGCGGGATAAACAGGGAGGTTGCCAGGGACCGCGGAAGGAGGACACCCAGAGGATGTCCAGTGCATACAGCCATGCTGTGTGTACGTCAACAATAGCCATGGCTGCTACGTGTGTACTGGATCGAAGCCAGCAAAAAATAAAAACGCCGAAAAAAGAAGTCGGCAGCACCACGGCTAATAACTGCAGAAATAATGGGGCTAGAGAGAAATTTCTTGTACCTGCAGTTAGCTACAATAGTCTTGCATCCGAAAATCTGGTTTTCCCGGCCAGCCAAGGCCATCTTCCGCCTTGAAACGACCAGGGAGCGGGGCTGCTCCGGGTGCGCTTCAAACAACTGTCTAATGGCACTTTTGTACACGAAGCTGTAACAGAGTGAAATCAAGACTTAGCAACGACTCTATCTCCCAAAGTATTGGAGAGAAACTGACAAGTCTGACACTGTTGAAAAGCCCTGCTCATGGGCTTTCCGAAAATCCGGTCTTGGGGCTGCGGGATAAACAGGGAGGTTGCCAGGGACCGCCGAAGGAGGACACCCCGAGGATGTCCAGTGCATAGGGACATGCTGTGTGTACGTCAACAATAGCCATGGCTGCTACGTGTGTACTGGATCGAAGCCAGCAAAAAAAAAAAAAAAAAACGCCGAAAAATCAAAGTCGGTGGCGCCACGGCTAATAACTCCAGAAATAATGGGGCTAGAGAGAAATTTCTTGTACCTGCAGTCAGCTACTATAGTCCTGCATCCGAACATCTGGTTCTCCCGGCCAGCCAGGGCCATCTTCCGCCTTGAAACGACCAGGGAGCGGGGCTGCTCCGAGTGCGCTTCAACCAACTGTCTAATGACACTTTTGTACACGAAGCTGTAACAGAGTGAAAACAAGTCTGAGCAACGAGTGTATCTCCCAAAGTATTGGCGGGAAACTGACAAGTCTGACACTGTTGAAAAGCCCTGCTCATGGGCTTTCCGAAAATGCCGGTCTTGGGGCTGCGGGATAAACAGGGAGGTTGCCGGGGACCGCAGAAGGAGGACACCCCGAGGATGTCCAGTGCATACGGACATGCTGTGTGTACGTCAACAATAGCCATGGCTGCTACGTGTGTACTGGATCGAAGCCAGCAAAAAAAAAAAAAAAAAAAAAACGCCGAAAAAAGAAGTTGGTGGCGCCACGGCTAATAACTCCAGAAATAATGGGGCTAGAGAGAAATTTCTTGTACCTGCAGTTAGCTACCATAGTCCTGCATCCGAAAATCTGGTTCTCCCGGCTAGCCAGGGCCATCTTTCGCCTTGAAACGACCAGGGAGCGGGGCTGCTCCGAGTGCGCTTCAAATGCCGGTCTAATGGCACTTTTGTACACGAAGCTGTAACAGAGTGAAAACAAGACTTAGCAACGACTCTATCTCCCAAAGTATGGCGGGAAACTGACAAGTCTGACACTGTTGGAAAGCCCTGCTCATGGGCTTTCTGAAAATGCAGGTCTTGGGGCTGCAGGATAAACAGGGAGGTTCCAGGGGACCGCGGAAGGAGGACACCCCGAGGATGTCCAGTGCATACGGACATGCTGTGTGTACGTCAACAATAGCCATGGCTGCTATGTGTGTACTGGATCGAAGCCAGCAAAAAATAAAAACGCCGAAAAAAGAAGTCGGCAGCACCACGGCCAATAACTCCAGAAATAATGGGGCTAGAGAGAAATTTCTTGTACCTGCAGTTAGCTACCATAGTCCTGCATCCGAAAATCTGGTTTTCCCGGCCAGTCAGGGCCATCTTCCGCCTTGAAACAACCAGGCAGCGGGGCTGCTCCGAGTGCGCTTCAAACGCCTGTCTAATGGCACTTTTGTACACAAAGCTGTAACAGAGTGAAAACAAGACTTAGCAACAACTGTATCTCCCAAAGTATTGGCGGGAAACTGACAAGTCTGACACTGTTGGAAAGCTCTGCTCATGGGCTTTCCGAAAATGCCGGTCTTGGGGCTGCGGAATAAACAGGGAGGTTGCCAGGGACCGCCGAAGGAGGACACCCCGAGGATGTCCAGTGCATAGGGACATGCTGTGTGTACGTCAACAATAGCCATGGCTGCTACGTGTGTACTGGATCGAAGCCAGCAAAAAAAAAAAAAAAAAACGCCGAAAAATCAAAGTCGGTGGCGCCACGGCTAATAACTCCAGAAATAATGGGGCTAGAGAGAAATTTCTTGTACCTGCAGTTAGCTACCATAGTCCTGCATCCGACAATCTGGTTTTCCCGGCCAGCCAGGGCCATCTTCCGCCTTGAAACGACCAGGGAGCGGGGCTGCTCCGAGTGCGTTTCAAACGCCTGTCTAATGGCACTTTTGTACACGAAGCTGTAACAGAGTGAAAACAAGACTTAGCAACGACTCTATCTCCCAAAGTATTGCGGGAAACTGACAAGTCTGACACTGTTGGAAAGCCCTGCTCATGGGCTTTCCGAAAATGCCGGTCTTGGGGCTGCGGAATAAACAGGGAGGTTGCCAGGGACCGCGGAAGGAGGACACCCTGAGGATGTCCAGTGCATAGGGACATGCTGTGTGTACGTCAACAATAGCCATGGCTGCTACGTGTGTAATGGATCGAAGCCAGCAAAAAAAAAAAAAAAAAAAAACCGAAAAATAAAAGTCGGTGGCGCCACGGCTAATAACTGCAGAAATAATGGGGCTAGAGAGAAATTTCTTGTACCTGCAGTTAGCTACCATAGTCCTGCATCTGAAAATCTGGTTTTCCCGGCCAGCCAGGGCCATCTTCCGCCTTGAAACGACCAGGGTGCGGGGCTGCTCCGAGTGCGCTTCAAACGCCTGTCTAATGGCACTTTTGTACACGAAGCTGTAACAGAGTGAAAACAAGACTTAGCAACGACTCTATCTCCCAAAGTATTGGCGGGAAACTGACAAGTCTGACACTGTTAGAAAGCCCTGCTCATGGGCTTTCCGAAAATGCCGGTCTTGGGGCTGCGGAATAAACAGGGAGGTTCCCAGGGACCGCGGAAGGAGGACACCCCGAGGATGTCCAGTGCATACGGACATGCTGTGTGTACGTCAACAATAGCCATGGCTGCTACGTGCGTGCTGGATCGAAGCCAGCAAAAAAAAAAAAAAAAAAAAAACGCCGAAAAATAAAAGTCGGTGGCGCCACGGCTATTAACTACAGAAATAATGGGGCTAGAGAGAAATTTATTGTACCTGCAGTTAGTTACCATAGTCCTGCATCCGAAAATCTGGTTCTCCCGGCCAGCCAGGGCCATCTTCCGCCTTGAAACGACCAGGGAGCGGGGCTGCTCCGAGTGCGCTTCAAACGCCTGTCTAATGGCACTTTTGTACACGAAGCTGTAACAGAGTGAAAACAAGACTTAGCAACAACTGTATCTCCCAAAGTATTGGCGGGAAACTGACAAGTCTGACACTGTTGGAAAGCCCTGCTCATGGGCTTTCCGAAAATGCCGGTCTTGGGGCTGCGGAATAAACAGGGAGGTTGCCAGGGACCGCGGAAGGAGGACACCCCGAGGATGTCCAGTGCAAACGGCCATGCTGTGTGTACGTCAACAATAGCCAAGGCTGCTACGTGTGTACTGGATCGTAGCCAAAAAAAAAAAAAAAAAAAAAAAAAAAACGCCGAAAAAAGAAGTCGGCAGCGCCACGGCCAATAACTCAAGACATAATGGGGCTAGGGAGAAATTTCTTGTATCTGCAGTTAGCTACCATACTCCTGCATCCGAAAATCCGGTTTTCCCGGCCAGTCAGGGCCATCTTCTGCCTTGAAACAACCAGGCAGCGGGGCTGCTCCGAGTGCGCTTCAAACGCCTGTCTAATGGCACTTTTGTACACGAAGCTGTAACAGAGTGAAAACAAGACTTAGCAACAACTGTATCTCCCAAAGTATTGGCGGGAAACTGACAAGTCTGACACTGTTGGAAAGCCCTGCTCATGGGCTTTCTGAAAATGCCGGTCTTGGGGCTGCGGAAAAAACAGGGAGGTTCCCAGGGACCGCGGAAGGAGGACACCCCGAGGATGTCCAGTGCATACGGACATGCTGTGTGTACGTCAACAATAGCCATGGCTGCTACGTGTGTGCTGGATCGAAGCCAGCAAAAAAAAAAAAAAAAAAACGCCGAAAAATAAAAGTCGGTGGCGCCACGGCTATTAACTACAGAAATAATGGGGCTAGAGAGAAATTTCTTGTACCTGCAGTTAGCTACCATAGTCCTGCATCCGAAAATCTGGTTCTCCCGGCCAGCCAGGGCCATCTTCCGCCTTGAAACGACCAGGGAGCGGGGCTGCTCCGAGTGCGCTTCAAACGCCTGTCTAATGGCACTTTTGTACACGAAGCTGTAACAGAGTGAAAACAAGACTTAGCAACGACTCTATCTCCAAAAGTATTGGCGGGAAACTGACAAGTCTGACACTGTTGGAAAGCCCTGCTCATGGGCTTTCCGAAAATGCCGGTCTTGGGGCTGCGGGATAAACAGGGAGGTTGCCAGGGACCGCCGAAGGAGGACACCCCGAGGATGTCCAGTGCATACGGACATGCTGTGTGTGCGTCAACAATAGCCAAGGCTACTACGTGTGTACTGGATCGAAGCCAGCCCAAAAAAAAAACCGCCGAAAAAACAAGTCGGCAGCACCAAGGCCAATAACTCCAGAAATAATGGGGCTAGAGAGAAATTTCTTGTACCTGCAGTTAGCTACCATCGTCCTGCATGCGAAAATCTGGTTTTCCCGGCCAGCCAGGGCCATCTTCCGCCTTGAAACGACCAGGGAGCGGGGCTGCTCCGAGTGCGCTTCAAACGCCTGTCTAATGGCACTTTTGTACACGAAGCTGTAACAGAGTGAAAACAAGACTTAGCAACGACTCTATCTCCCAAAGTATTGGCGGGAAACTGACAAGTCTGACACTGTTGAAAAGCCCTGCTCATGGGCTTTCCGAAAATGCCGGTCTTGGGGCTGCGGGATAAACAGGGAGGTTGCCAGGGACCGCCGAAGGAGGACACCCCGAGGATGTCCAGTGCATACGGACATGCTGTGTGTGCGTCAACAATAGCCAAGGCTACTACGTGTGTACTGGATCGAAGCCAGCCAAAAAAAAAACCGCCGAAAAAACAAGTCGGCAGCACCAAGGCCAATAACTCCAGAAATAATGGGGCTAGAGAGAAATTTCTTGTACCTGCAGTTAGCTACCATAGTCCTGCATCCGAAATTCTGGTGTTCCCGGCCAGCTAGGGCCATCTTCCGCCTTGAAACGACCAGGGAGCGGGGCTGCTCCGAGTGCGCTTCAACCAACTGTCTAATGGCACTTTTGTACACGAAGCTGTAACAGAGTGAAATCAAGACTTAGCAACGACTGTATCTCCCAAAGTATTGGCGGGAAACTGACAAGTCTGACACTGTTGGAAAGCCCTGCTCATGGGCTTTCCGAAAATGCTGGTCTTTGGGCTGCGGGATAAACAGGGAGGTGGCCAGGGACCGCCGAAGGAGGACACCCCGAGGATGTCCAGTGCATACGGCCATGCTGTGTGTACGTCAACAATAGCCATGGCTGCTAAGTGTGTACTGGATCGAAGCCAGCAAAAAAAAAAAAAAAACGCCGAAAAATAAAAGTCGGTGGCGCCACGGCCTCTTAACTACAGAAATAATGGGGCTAGAGAGAAATTTCTTGTACCTGCAGTTAGCTACCATAGTCCTGCATCCGAAAATCTGGTGTTCCCGCCCAGCCAGGGCCATCTTCCGCCTTGAAACGACCAGGGAGTGGGGCTGCTCCGAGTGCGCTTCCAACGCCTGTCTAATGGCACTTTTGTACACGAAGCTGTAACAGAGTGAAAACAAGACTTAGCAACGACGCTATCTCCCAAAGTATTGGCGGGAAACTGACAAGTCTGACACTGTTGAAAAGCCCTGCTCATGGGCTTTCCGAAAATGCCGGTCTTGGGGCTGCGGGATAAACAGGGAGGTTGCCAGGGACCGCGGAAGGATGACACCCCGAGGATGTCCAGTGCATACGGACATGCTGTGTGTACGTCAACAATAGCCATGGCTGCTACGTGGGTACTGGATCGAATCCAGCAAAAAAAAAAAACGCCGAAAAATAAAAGTCAGTGGCGCCACGGTTAATAACTACAGAAATAATGGGGCTAGAGAGAAATTTCTTGTACCTGCAGTTAGCTACTATAATTCTGCATCCGAAAATCTGGTTTTCCCGGCCAGCCAGGGCCACCTTCCGCCTTGAAACGACCAGGGAGCGGGGCTGCTCCGAGTGCGCTTCAAACGCCTGTCTAATGGCACTTTTGTACACGAAGCTGTAACAGAGTGAAAACAAGACTTAGCAACGACTCTATCTCCCAAAGTATTGGCGGGAAACTGACAAGTCTGACACTGTTGAAAAGCCCTGCTCATGGGCTTTCCGAAAATGCCGGTCTTGGGGCTGCGGGATAAACAGGGAGGTTGCCAGGGACCGCCGAAGGAGGACACCCTGAGGATGTCCAGTGCATACGGACATGCTGTGTGTACGTCAACAATAGCCATGGATGCTACGTGTGTACCGGAGTGAAGCCAGCAAAAAAAAAAAAAAAAACGACAAAATATACCAGTCGGTGGCGCCACGGCTATTAACTACAGAAATAATGGGGCTAGAGAGAAATTTCTTGTACCTGCAGTTAGCTACCATAGTCCTGCATCCGAAAATCTGGTTTTCCCGGCCAGCCAGGGCCATCTTCCGCCTTGAAACGACCAGGGAGCGGGGCTGCTCCGAGTGCGCTTCAAACGCCTGTCTAATGGCACTTTTGTACACGAAGCTGTAACAGAATGAAAACAAGACTTAGCAACGACGCTATCTCCCAAAGTATTGGCGGGAAACTGACAAGTCTGACACTGTTGAAAAGCCCTGCTCATGGGCTTTCCGAAAATGCCGGTCTTGGGGCTGCGGGATAAACAGGGAGGTTGCCAGGGACCGCGGAAGGAGGACACCCTGAAGATGTCCAGTGCATAGGGACATGCTGTGTGTACGTCAACAATAGCCATGGCTGCTACGTGTGTACTGGATCGAATCCAGCAAAAAAAAAACGCCGAAAAATAAAAGTCGGTAGCGCCACGGTTAATAACTACAGAAATAATGGGGCTAGAGAGAAATTTCTTGTACCTGCAGTTAGCTACCATAGTTCTGCATCCGAAAATCTGGTTTTCCCGGCCAGCCAGGGCCATCTTCCCTCTTGAAACGACCAGGGAGCGGGGCTGCTCCGAGTGCGCTTCCAACGCCTGTCTAATGGCACTTTTGTACACGAAGCTGTAACAGAGTGAAAACAAGACTTAGCAACGACGCTATCTCCCAAAGTATTGGCGGGAAACTGACAAGTCTGACACTGTTGAAAAGCCCTGCTCATGGGCTTTCCGAAAATGCTAGTCTTGGGGCTGCGGGATAAACAGGGAGGTTGCCAGGGACCGCGGAAGGAGGACACCCTGAGGATGTCCAGTGCATAGGGACATGCTGTGTGTACGTCAACAATAGCCATGGATGCTACGTGTGTACCGGATCGAAGCCAGAAAAAAAAAAAAAAAAACGACGAAAAATAACAGTCGGTGGCGCCACGGCTATTAACTACAGAAATAATGGGGCTAGAGAGAAATTTATTGTACCTGCAGTTAGCTACCATAGTCCTGCATCCGAAAATCTGGTTTTCCCGGCCAGCCAGGGCCACCTTCCGCCTTGAAATGACCAGGGAGCGGGGCTGCTCCGAGTGCGCTTCAAACGCCTGTCTAATGGCACTTTTGTACACGAAGCTGTAACAGAGTGAAAACAAGACTTAGCAACGACTCTATCTCCCAAAGTATTGGCGGGAAACTGACAAGTCTGACACTGTTGAAAAGCCCTGCTCATGGGCTTTCCGAAAATGCCGGTCTTGGGGCTGCGGGATAAACAGGGAGGTTGCCAGGGACCGCCGAAGGAGGACACCCTGAGGATGTCCAGTGCATAGGGACATGCTGTGTGTACGTCAACAATAGCCATGGCTGCTACGTGTGTACCGGATCGAAGCCAGCAAAAAAAAAAAAAAAACGACAAAATATACCAGTCGGTGGCGCCACGGCTATTAACTACAGAAATAATGGGGCTAGAGAGAAATTTCTTGTACCTGCAGTTAGCTACCATAGTCCTGCATCCGAAAATCTGGTGTTCCCGGCCAGCCAGGGCCATCTTCCGCCTTGAAACGACCAGGGAGCGGGGCTGCTCCGAGTGCGCTTCCAACGCCTGTCTAATGGCACTTTTTTACACGAAGCTGTAACAGAATGAAAACAAGACTTAGCAACGACGCTATCTCCCAAAGTATTGGCGGGAAACTGACAAGTCTGACACTGTTGAAAAGCCCTGCTCATGGGCTTTCCGAAAATGCCGGTCTTGGGGCTGCGGGATAAACAGGGAGGTTGCCAGGGACCGCGGAAGGAGGACACCCTGAAGATGTCCAGTGCATAGGGACATGCTGTGTGTACGTCAACAATAGCCATGGCTGCTACGTGTGTACTGGATCGAATCCAGCAAAAAAAAAACGCCGAAAAATAAAAGTCGGTAGCGCCACGGTTAATAACTACAGAAATAATGGGGCTAGAGAGAAATTTCTTGTACCTGCAGTTAGCTACCATAGTTCTGCATCCGAAAATCTGGTTTTCCCGGCCAGCCAGGGCCATCTTCCCTCTTGAAACGACCAGGGAGCGGGGCTGCTCCGAGTGCGCTTCCAACGCCTGTCTAATGGCACTTTTGTACACGAAGCTGTAACAGAGTGAAAACAAGACTTAGCATTGACGCTATCTCCCAAAGTATTGGCGGGAAACTGACAAGTCTGACACTGTTGAAAAGCCCTGCTCATGGGCTTTCCGAAAATGCTGGTCTTGGGGCTGCGGGATAAACAGGGAGGTTGCCAGGGACCGCGGAAGGAGGACACCCTGAGGATGTCCAGTGCATAGGGACATGCTGTGTGTACGTCAACAATAGCCAAGGCTGCTACGTGTGTACCGGATCGAAGCCAGCAAAAAAAAAAAAAAAACGACGAAAAATAACAGTCGGTGGCGCCACGGCTATTAACTACAGAAATAATGGGGCTAGAGAGAAATTTATTGTACCTGCAGTTAGCTACCATAGTCCTGCATCCGAAAATCTGGTTTTCCCGGCCAGCCAGGGCCACCTTCAGCCTTGAAACGACCAGGGAGCGGGGCTGCTCCGAGTGCGCTTCAAACGCCTGTCTAATGGCACTTTTGTACACGAAGCTGTAACAGAGTGAAAACAAGACTTAGCAACGACTCTATCTCCCAAAGTATTGGCGGGAAACTGACAAGTCTGACACTGTTGAAAAGCCCTGCTCATGGGCTTTCCGAAAATGCCGGTCTTGGGGCTGCGGGATAAACAGGGAGGTTGCCAGGGACCGCCGAAGGAGGACACCCTGAGGATGTCCAGTGCATAGGGACATGCTGTGTGTACGTCAACAATAGCCATGGCTGCTACGTGTGTACCGGATCGAAGCCAGCAAAAAAAAAAAAAAAAACGACAAAATATACCAGTCGGTGGCGCCACGGCTATTAACTACAGAAATAATGGGGCTAGAGAGAAATTTCTTGTACCTGCAGTTAGCTACCATAGTCCTGCATCCGAAAATCTGGTGTTCCCGGCCAGCCAGGGCCATCTTCCGCCTTGAAACGACCAGGGAGCGGGGCTGCTCCGAGTGCGCTTCCAACGCCTGTCTAATGGCACTTTTTTACACGAAGCTGTAACAGAATGAAAACAAGACTTAGCAACGACGCTATCTCCCAAAGTATTGGCGGGAAACTGACAAGTCTGACACTGTTGAAAAGCCCTGCTCATGGGCTTTCCGAAAATGCCGGTCTTGGGGCTGCGGGATAAACAGGGAGGTTGCCAGGGACCGCGGAAGGAGGACACCCTGAAGATGTCCAGTGCATAGGGACATGCTGTGTGTACGTCAACAATAGCCATGGCTGCTACGTGTGTACTGGATCGAATCCAGCAAAAAAAAAACGCCGAAAAATAAAAGTCGGTAGCGCCACGGTTAATAACTACAGAAATAATTGGGCTAGAGAGAAATTTCTTGTACCTGCAGTTAGCTACCATAGTTCTGCATCCGAAAATCTGGTTTTCCCGGCCAGCCAGGGCCATCTTCCCTCTTGAAACGACCAGGGAGCGGGGCTGCTCCGAGTGCGCTTCCAACGCCTGTCTAATGGCACTTTTGTACACGAAGCTGTAACAGAGTGAAAACAATACTTAGCAACGACGCTATCTCCCAAAGTATTGGCGGGAAACTGACAAGTCTGAAACTGTTGAAAAGCCCTGCTCATGGGCTTTCCGAAAATGCCGGTCTTGGGGCTGCGGGATAAACAAGGAGGTTGCCAGGCACCGCCGAAGGAGGACACCCCGAGGATGTCCAGTGCATACGGCCATGCTGTGTGTACGTCAACAATAGCCATGGCTGCTACGTGGGTACCGGATCGAAGCCAGCAAAAAAAAAAAAAAAAAAACGCCGAAAAATCAAAGTCGGTGGCGCCACGGCTATTAACTACAGAAATAATGGGGCTAGAGAGAAATTTCTTGTACCTGCAGTTAGCTACCATAGTCCTGCATCCGAAAATCTGGTGTTCCCGGCCAGCCAGGGCCATCTTCCGCCTTGAAACGACCAGGGAGCGGGGCTGCTCCGAGTGCGCTTCCAACGCCTGTCTAATGGCAATTTTGTACACGAAGCTGTAACAGAATGAAAACAAGACTTAGCAACGACGCTATCTCCCAAAGTATTGGCGGGAAACTGACAAGTCTGACACTGTTGAAAAGCCCTGCTCATGGGCTTTCCGAAAATGCCGGTCTTGGGGCTGCGGGATAAACAGGGAGGTTGCCAGGGACCGCGGAAGGAGGACACCCTGAAGATGTCCAGTGCATAGGGACATGCTGTGTGTACGTCAACAATAGCCATGGCTGCTACGTGTGTACTGGATCGAATCCAGCAAAAACTAGAGATTTAGAGTTTGTGGACAAACTCACGGTGTTCGGCTTAATTACGTAATTGAAAATTTTAAGGTCAATATTATGTGCACGTTTCTTGTCTATTTGTGCTATGCTGACGGGCGAAATATTTAGTTGTACTTTTTTATCTTTATTCATGAAGGTTTGTCATATGAAACTTCAACTTCCGGTTTGACAGGAACTAAAGGTCAAATGGGGTCACACCTTGTGCATGGTATCTAGAATTGTCAGAGAGCTTTAAATTGATGTAACGATTATTAATGTACCACGTTTCATTAATAAGGTACATATTTTTGTAGTACAAACTTATACTTCCGGTTTCGACCGGAAGTGAAGGTCAAATGAGGTCACACTTTGTAAATATTTGTAGAATCGTCGAGGGGCTTTAAAGTTAAGTTATACAATTAATATACAAATTTACGTAATTCAGAATCGATTTTTCATAACAAAACTACTACTTCCGGTTTCGACCGGAAGTGAAGGTCAAATGGGGTCACACCCTGTGTAAGATTTGTTTAGTACTTCAAGACCTTTCATATGGTGTAAATATCATGTATGTAGCATGTATTATTCTTAAGATATGATTATTTTAGTATAAAACTTCAATTTAATGTAATGACGTCATCGATGACGTCATCATTCCCAAAATTTTGCTTTGTCATATACACACTGTGGTCTAGGTATGTAGTAAGTATCAAGTCCGTACATGCTTTAGTTTTTGAGATAGCAAAATAATTTTTTTTTCGACCTCGTGTATCAATTTCGTTGTGACGTAGCTATGACGTCACGTGTCACATTTCTAGATTGCTCTTGAGCTAAAGAAAATATTATTCATTGAAAGTTAGTTGATATTTTTAATCACTTAGGCTTTAGAGCCCCAAATAACATGAACTTTAACTTTAACTTCCGGTTTCTACCGGAAGTAAAGGTCAAATGGGGTCACGGTGTGCATACAATTTGTCCCACATCACAAGACCTTTCATATGCATTAAAGATTTTGAATGTAGCATTTGCCGTTCTTGAGTTATTGAATTTTTGAATTATTTAACGTTTATTTAACGTCATGACGTCATCAATGACGTCATCATTCCAAAAAAGTTTCTGTATTATCCACTTACTAATATGTTTGTACATGGTAAGTTTCAAGTTCATACAAGCTTAACTTTTTGAGAAAATTTGTGGACAAGTTTCGACGACTAAGAAAGCCCAGAAAAAAAAAAAAAAAAAAAAAACAGAACAATAACAATAGGTTTTCGGCTGCTGGCCGAACACCTAAAAAAACGCCGAAAAATAAAAGTCGGTAGCGCCACGGTTAATAACTACAGAAATAATGGGGCTAGAGAGAAATTTCTTGTACCTGCAGTTAGCTACCATAGTTCTGCATCCGAAAATCTGGTTTTCCCGGCCAGCCAGGGCCATCTTCCCTCTTGAAACGACCAGGGAGCGGGGCTGCTCCGAGTGCGCTTCCAACGCCTGTCTAATGGCACTTTTGTACACGAAGCTGTAACAGAGTGAAAACAAGACTTAGCAACGACGCTATCTCCCAAAGTATTGGCGGGAAACTGACAAGTCTGACACTGTTGAAAAGCCCTGCTCATGGGCTTTCCGAAAATGCTGGTCTTGGGGCTGCGGGATAAACAGGGAGGTTGCCAGGGACCGCGGAAGGAGGACACCCTGAGGATGTCCAGTGCATAGGGACATGCTGTGTGTACGTCAACAATAGCCATGGCTGCTACGTGTGTACCGGATCGAAGCCAGCAAAAAAAAAAAAAAAACGACGAAAAATAACAGTCGGTGGCACCACGGCTATTAAGTACAGAAATAATGGGGCTAGAGAGAAATTTATTGTACCTGCAGTTAGCTACCATAGTCCTGCATCCGAAAATCTGGTTTTCCCGGCCAGCCAGGGCCACCTTCCGCCTTGAAACGACCAGGGAGCGGGGCTGCTCCGAGTGCGCTTCAAACGCCTGTCTAATGGCACTTTTGTACACGAAGCTGTAACAGAGTGAAAACAAGACTTAGCAACGACTCTATCTCCCAAAGTATTGGCGGGAAACTGACAAGTCTGACACTGTTGAAAAGCCCTGCTCATGGGCTTTCCGAAAATGCCGGTCTTGGGGCTGCGGGATAAACAGGGAGGTTGCCAGGGACCGCCGAAGGAGGACACCCTGAGGATGTCCAGTGCATAGGGACATGCTGTGTGTACGTCAACAATAGCCATGGCTGCTACGTGTGTACCGGATCGAAGCCAGCAAAAAAAAAAAAAAAACGACAAAATATACCAGTCGGTGGCGCCACGGCTATTAACTACAGAAATAATGGGGCTAGAGAGAAATTTCTTGTACCTGCAGTTAGCTACCATAGTCTTGCATCCGAAAATCTGGTGTTCCCGGCCAGCCAGGGCCATCTTCCGCCTTGAAACGACCAGGGAGCGGGGCTGCTCCGAGTGCGCTTCCAACGCCTGTCTAATGGCACTTTTGTACACGAAGCTGTAACAGAATGAAAACAAGACTTAGCAACGACGCTATCTCCCAAAGTATTGGCGGGAAACTGACAAGTCTGACACTGTTGAAAAGCCCTGCTCATGGGCTTTCCGAAAATGCCGGTCTTGGGGCTGCGGGATAAACAGGGAGGTTGCCAGGGACCGCGGAAGGAGGACACCCTGAAGATGTCCAGTGCATAGGGACATGCTGTGTGTACGTCAACAATAGCCATGGCTGCTACGTGTGTACTGGATCGAATCCAGCAAAAAAAAAACGCCGAAAAATAAAAGTCGGTAGCGCCACGGTTAATAACTACAGAAATAATGGGGCTAGAGAGAAATTTCTTGTACCTGCAGTTAGCTACCATAGTTCTGCATCCGAAAATCTGGTTTTCCCGGCCAGCCAGGGCCATCTTCCGCCTTGAAACGACCAGGGAGCGGGGCTGCTCCGAGTGCGCTTCCAACGCCTGTCTAATGGCACTTTTGTACACGAAGCTGTAACAGAGTGAAAACAAGACTTAGCAACGACGCTATCTCCCAAAGTATTGGCGGGAAACCGACAAGTCTGAAACTGTTGAAAAGCCCTGCTCATGGGCTTTCCGAAAATGCCGGTCTTGGGGCTGCGGGATAAACAAGGAGGTTGCCAGGCACCGCCGAAGGAGGACACCCCGAGGATGTCCAGTGCATACGGCCATGCTGTGTGTACGTCAACAATAGCCATGGCTGCTACGTGGGTACTGGATCGAAGCCAGCAAAAAAAAAAAAAAAAAACGCCGAAAAATAAAAGTCGGTGGCGCCACGGCTATTAACTACAGAAATAATGGGGCTAGAGAGAAATTTCTTGTACCTGCAGTTAGCTACCATAGTCCTGCATCCGAAAATCTGGTGTTCCCGGCCAGCCAGGGCCATCTTCCGCCTTGAAACGACCAGGGAGTGGGGCTGCTCCGAGTTCGCTTCAAACGCCTGTCTAATGGCACTTTTGTACACGAAGCTGTAACAGAGTGAAAACAAGACTTAGCATCGACGCTATCTCCCAAAGTATTGGCGGGAAACTGACAAGTCTGACACTGTTGAAAAGCCCTGCTCATGGGCTTTCCGAAAATGCCGGTCTTGGGGCTGCGGGATAAACAGGGAGGTTGCCAGAGACCGCGGAAGGAGGACACCCTGAAGATGTCCAGTGCATAGGGACATGCTGTGTGTACGTCAACAATAGCCATGGCTGCTACGTGTGTACTGGATCGAATCCAGCACAAAAAAAAAACGCCGAAAAATAAAAGTCGGTGGCGCCACGGTTAATAACTACAGAAATAATGGGGCTAGAGAGAAATTTCCTGTACCTGCAGTTAGCTACCATAATTCTGCATCCGAAAATCTGGTTTTCCCGGCCAGCCAGGGCCATCTTCCGCCTTGAAACGACCAGGGAGCGGGGCTGCTCCGAGTGCGCTTCCAACGCCTGTCTAATGGCACTTTTGTACACGAAGCTGTAACAGAGTGAAAACAAGACTTAGCAACGACGCTATCTCCCAAAGTATTGGCGGGAAACTGACAAGTCTGACACTGTTGAAAAGCCCTGCTCATGGGCTTTCCGAAAATGCCGGTCTTGGGGCTGCGGGATAAACAGGGAGGTTGCCAGGGACCGCGGAAGGAGGACACCCTGAAGATGTCCAGTGCATAGGGACATGCTGTGTGTACGTCAACAATAGCCATGGCTGCTACGTGTGTACTGGATCGAATCCAGCAAAAAAAAAAAAACGCCGAAAAATAAAAGTCGTTGGCGCCACGGCTAATAACTACAGAAATAATGGGGCTAGAGAGAAATTTCTTGTACCTGCAGTTAGCTACCATAGTTCTGCATCCGAAATTCTGGTTTTCCCGGCCAGCCAGGGCCATCTTCCCTCTTGAAACGACCAGGGAGCGGGGCTGCTCCGAGTGCGCTTCCAACGCCTGTCTAATGGCACTTTTGTACACGAAGCTGTAACAGAGTGAAAACAAGACTTAGCAACGACGCTATCTCCCAAAGTATTGGCGGGAAACTGACAAGTTTGACACTGTTGGAAAGCCCTGCTCATGGGCTTTCCGAAAATGCCGGTCTTGGGGCTGCGGGATAAACAGGGTTGTTCCCAGGGACCGCGGAAGGAGGACACCCCAAGGATGTCCAGTGCATACGGACATGCTGTGTGTACGTCAACAATAGCCATGGCTGCTACGTGTGTACTGGATCGAAGCCAGCAAAAAATAAAAACGCCGAAAAAAAAAGTCGGCAGCACCAAGGCCAATAACTCCAGAAAAAATGGGGCTAGAGAGAAATTTCTTGTACCTGCAGTTAGCTACCATAGACCTGCATCCGAAAATCTGGTTTTCCCGGCCAGCCAAGGCCAACATCCGCCTTGAAACGACCAGGGAGCGGGGCTGCTCCGAGTGCGCTTCAAACGCCTGTCTAATGGCACTTTTGTACACGAAGCTGTAACAGAGTGAAAACAAGACTTAGCAACGACTCTATCTCTCAAAGTATTGACGGGAAACTGACAACTCTGACACTGTTGAAAAGCCCTGCTCATGGGCTTTCCGAAAATGCCGGTCTTGGGGCTGCGGGATAAACAGGGAGGTTGCCAGGGACCGCGGAAGGAGGACACCCCGAGGATGTCCATTGCATACGGACATGCTGTGTGTGCGTCAACAATAGCCATGGCTGCTACGTGTGTACTGGATCGAAGCCAGCAAAAAAAAAACGCCGAAAAAAGAAGTCGGCAGCACCAAGGCCAATAACTCCAGAAATAATGGGGCTAGAGAGAAATTTCTTGTACCTGCAGTTAGCTACCATAGTCCTGCAACCGAAAATCTGGTTTTCCCGGCCAGCCAGGGCCATCTTCCGCCTTGAAACGACCAGGGAGCGGGGCTGCTCCGAGTGCGCTTCCAACGCCTGTCTAATGGCACTTTTGTACACGAAGCTGTAACAGAGTGAAAACAAGACTTAGCAACGACGCTATCTCCCAAAGTATTGGCGGGAAACTGACAAGTCTGACACTGTTGAAAAGCCCTGCTCATGGGCTTTCCGAAAATGCCGGTCTTGGGGCTGCGGGATAAACAGGGAGGTTGCCAGGGACCGCGGAAGGAGGACACCCCGAGGATGTCCAGTGCATACGGACATGCTGTGTGTGCGTCAACAATAGCCAAGGCTGCTACGTGTGTACTGGATCGAAGCCAGCAAAAAAAAAACGCCGAAAAAAGAAGTCGGCAGCACCAAGGCCAATAACTCCAGAAATATTGGGGCTAGAGAGAAATTTCTTGTACCTGCAGTTAGCTATTATAGTCCTGCATCCGAAAATCTGGTTTTCCCGGCCAGCCAGGGCCATCTTCCGCCTTGAAACGACCAGGGAGCGGGGCTGCTCCGAGTGCGCTTCAAACGCCTGTCTAATGGCACTTTTGTACACGAAGCTGTAACAGAGTGAAAACAAGACTTAGCAACGACTCTATCTCTCAAAGTATTGGCGGGAAACTGACAACTCTGACACTGTTGGACAGCCCTGCTCATGGGCTTTCCAAAAATGCCGGTCTTGGGGCTGCGGGATAAACAGGGAGGTTGCCAGGGACCGTGGAAGGAGGACACCCTGAAGATGTCCAGTGCATAGGGACATGCTGTGTGTACATCAACAATAGCCATGGCTGCTACGTGTGTACTGGATCAAATCCAGCAACAACAAAAAAACGCCGAAAAATAAAAGTCCGTGGCGCCACAGTTAATAACTACAGAAATAATGGGGCTAGAGAGAAATTTCTTGTACCTGCAGTTAGCTACCATAGTCCTGCATCCGAAAATCTGGTTTTCCCGGCCACCCAGGGCCATCTTCCGCCTTGAAACGACCAGGGAGCGGGGCTGCTCCGAGTGCGCTTCAAACAACTGTCTAATGGCACTTTTGTACACGAAGCTGTAACAGAGTGAAAACAAGACTCAGCAACAACTGTATCTCCCAAAGTATTTGCGGGAAACTGACACGTCTGTCACTGTTGGAAAGCCCTGCTCATGGGCTTTCCGAAAATGCCGGTCTTGGGGCTGCAGGATAAACAGGGAGGTTGCCAGGGACCGCGGAAGGAGGACACCCCAAGGATGTCCAGTGCATACGGACATGCTGTGTGTACATCAACAATAGCCATGGCTGCTACGTGTGTACTGGATCGAAGCCAGCAAAAAAAATAAAAACGCCGAAAAAAGAAGTCGGTGGCGCCATGGCTAATAACTCCAGAAATAATGGGGCTAGAGAGAAATTTCTTGTACCTGCAGTTAGCTACCACAGTCCTGCATCCGTAAATCTGGTTCTCCCGGCCACCCAGGGCCATCTTTTGCCTTGAAACGACAAGGGAGCGGGGCTGCTCCGAGTGCGCTTAAAACAACTGTCTAATGGCACTTTTGTACACGAAGCTGTAACAGAGTGAAAACAAGACTTAGCAACAACTGTATCTCCCAAAGTATTTGCGGGAAACTGACAAGTTTGACACTGTTGGAAAGCCCTGCTCATGGGCTTTCCGAAAATGCCGGTCTTGGGGCTGCGGGATAAACAGGGTTGTTCCCAGGGACCGCGGAAGGAGGACACCCCAAGGATGTCCATTGCATACGGACATGGTGTGTAAACGTCCACAATAGCCATGGCTGCTACGTGTGTACTGGATCGAAGCCAGCAAAGAATAAAAACGCCGAAAAAAAAAAGTCGGCAGCACAACGGCCAATAACTCCAGAAATAATGGGGCTAGAAAGAAATTTCTTGTCCCTGCAGTTAGCTACCATAGTCCTGCATCCGAAAATCTGGTTTTCCCGGCCAGCCAGGGCCATCTTCCGCCTTGGAACGACCAGGGAGCGGGGCTGCTCCGAGTGCGCTTCAAACGCCTGTCTAATGGCACTTTTGTACACGAAGCTGTAACAGAGTGAAAACAAGACTTAGCAACGACTCTATCTCCCAAAGTATTGGCGGGAAACTGACAAGTCCGACACTGTTGAAAAGCCCTGCTCATGGGCTTTCCGAAAATGCCGGTCTTGGGGCTGCGGGATAAACAGGGAGGTTGCCAGGGACCGCGGAAGGAGGACACCCCGAGGATGTCCAGTGCATACGGACATGCTGTGTGTGCGTCAACAATAGCCAAGGCTGCTACGTGTGTACTGGATCGAAGCCAGCAAAAAAAAAACGCCAAAAAAAGAAGTCGGCAGCACCAAGGCCAATAACTCCAGAAATAATGGGGCTAGAGAGAAATTTCTTGTACCTGCAGTTAGCTACCATAGACCTGAATCCGAAAATCTGGTTTTCCCGGCCAGCCAAGGCCATCTTCCGCCTTGAAACGACCAGGGAGCGGGGCTGCTCCGAGTGCGCTTCAAACGCCTGTCTAATGGCACTTTTGTACACGAAGCTGTAACAGAGTGAAAACAAGACTTAGCAACGACTCTATCTCTCAAAGTATTGACGGGAAACTGACAAGTCTGACACTGTTGAAAAGCCCTGCTCATGGGCTTTCCGAAAATGCCGGTCTTGGGGCTGCGGGATAAACAGGGAGGTTGCCAGGGACCACGGAAGGAGGACACCCCGAGGATGTCCAGTGCATACGGACATGCTGTGTGTGCGTCAACACTAGCCATGGCTGCTACGTGTGTACTGGATCGAAGCCAGCAAAAAAAAAACGCCGAAAAAAGAAGTCGGCAGCACCAAGGCCAATAACTCCAGAAATAATGGGGCTAGAGAGAAATTTCTTGTACCTGCAGTTAGCTACCATAGTCCTGCATCCGAAAATCTGGTTTTCCCGGCCAGCCAGGGCCATCTTCCGCCTTGAATCGACCAGGGAGCGGGGCTGCTCCGAGTGCGCTTCCAACGCCTGTCTAATGGCACTTTTGTACACGAAGCTGTAACAGAGTGAAAACAAGACTTAGCAACGACGCTATCTCCCAAAGTATGGGCGGGAAACTGACAAGTCTGACACTGTTGAAAAGCCCTGCTCATGGGCTTTCCGAAAATGCCGGTCTTGGGGCTGCGGGATAAACAGGGAGGTTGCCAGGGACCGCGGAAGGAGGACACCCGGAGGATGTCCAGTGCATACGGACATGCTGTGTGTACGTCGACAATATCCATGTCTGCGACGTGTGTACTGGATCGAAGCCAGCAGAAAAAATAAAAACGCCGAAAAAAGAAGTCGGTGGCGCCATGGCTAATAACTCCAGAAATAATGGGGCTAGAGAGAAATTTCTTGTACCTGCAGTTAGCTACCACAGTCCTGCATCCGTAAATCTGGTTCTCCCGGCCACCCAGGGCCATCTTCCGCCTTGACACGACCAGGGAGCGGGGCTGCTCCGAGTGCGCTTCAAACAACTGTCTAATGGCACTTTTGTACACGAAGCTGTAACAGAGTGAAAACAAGACTTAGCAACAACTGTATCTCCCAAAGTATTTGCGGGAAACTGACAAGTTTGACACTGTTGGAAAGCCCTGCTCATGGGCTTTCCGAAAATGCCGGTCTTGGGGCTGCGGGATAAACAGGGTTGTTCCCAGGGACCGCGGAAGGAGGACACCCCAAGGATGTCCAGTGCATACGGACATGGTGTGTAAACGTCCACAATAGCCATGGCTGCTACGTGTGTACTGGATCGAAGCCAGCAAAAAATAAAAACGCCGAAAAAAAAAGTCGGCAGCACAACGGCCAATAACTCCAGAAATAATGGGGCTAGAAAGAAATTTCTTGTCCCTGCAGTTAGCTACCATAGTCCTGCATCCGAAAATCTGGTTTTCCCGGCCAGCCAGGGCCATCTTCCGCCTTGGAACGACCAGGGAGCGGGGCTGCTCCGAGTGCGCTTCAAACGCCTGTCTAATGGCACTTTTGTACACGAAGCTGTAACAGAGTGAAAACAAGACTTAGCAACGACTCTATCTCCCAAAGTATTGGCGGGAAACTGACAAATCTGACACTGTTGAAAAGCCCTGCTCATGGGCTTTCCGAAAATGCCGGTCTTGGGGCTGCGGGATAAACAGGGAGGTTGCCAGGGACCGCGGAAGGAGGACACCCCGAGGATGTCCAGTGCATACGGACATGCTGTGTGTGCGTCAACAATAGCCAAGGCTGCTACGTGTGTACTGGATCGAAGCCAGCAAAAAAAAAACGCCAAAAAAAGAAGTCGGCAGCACCAAGGCCAATAACTCCAGAAATAATGGGGCTAGAGAGAAATTTCTTGTACCTGCAGTTAGCTACCATAGACCTGCATCCAAAAATCTGGTTTTCCCGGCCAGCCAAGGCCATCTTCCGCCTTGAAACGACCAGGGAGCGGGGCTGCTCCGAGTGCGCTTCAAACGCCTATCTAATGGCACTTTTGTACACGAAGCTGTAACAGAGTGAAAACAAGACTTAGCAACGACTCTATCTCTCAAAGTATTGACGGGAAACTGACAAGTCTGACACTGTTGAAAAGCCCTGCTCACGGGCTTTCCGAAAATGCCGGTCTTGGGGCTGCGGGATAAACAGGGAGGTTGCCAGGGACCACGGAAGGAGGACACCCCGAGGATGTCCAGTGCATACAGACATGCTGTGTGTGCGTCAACAATAGCCATGGCTGCTACGTGTGTACTGGATCGAAGCCAGCAAAAAAAAAACGCCGAAAAAAGAAGTCGGCAGCACCAAGGCCAATAACTCCAGAAATAATGGGGCTAGAGAGAAATTTCTTGTACCTGCAGTTAGCTACCATAGTCCTGCATCCGAAAATCTGGTTTTCCCGGCCAGCCAGGGCCATCTTCCGCCTTGAATCGACCAGGGAGCGGGGCTGCTCCGAGTGCGCTTCCAACGCCTGTCTAATGGCACTTTTGTACACGAAGCTGTAACAGAGTGAAAACAAGACTTAGCAACGACGCTATCTCCCAAAGTATGGGCGGGAAACTGACAAGTCTGACACTGTTGAAAAGCCCTGCTCATGGGCTTTCCGAAAATGCCGGTCTTGGGGCTGCGGGATAAACAGGGAGGTTGCCAGGGACCGCGGAAGGAGGACACCCGGAGGATGTCCAGTGCATACGGACATGCTGTGTGTACGTCAACAATATCCATGTCTGCTACGTGTGTACTGGATCGAAGCCAGCAAAAAAAATAAAAACGCCGAAAAAAGAAGTCGGTGGCGCCATGGCTAATAACTCCAGAAATAATGGGTCTAGAGAGAAATTTCTTGTACCTGCAGTTAGCTACCACAGTCCTGCATCCGAAAATCTGGTTCTCCCGGCCACCCAGGGCCATCTTCCGCCTTGAAACGACAAGGGAGCGGGGCTGCTCCGAGTGCGCTTCAAACAACTGTCTAATGGCACTTTTGTACACGAAGCTGTAACAGAGTGAAAAAAAGACTTAGCAACAACTGTATCTCCCAAAGTATTTGCGGGAAACTGACAAGTTTGACACTGTTGGAAAGCCCTGCTCATGGGCTTTCCGAAAATGCCGGTCTTGGGGCTGCGGGATAAACAGGGTTGTTCCCAGGGACCGCGGAAGGAGGACACCCCAAGGATGTCCAGTGCATACGGACATGGTGTGTAAACGTCCACAATAGCCATGGCTGCTACGTGTGTACTGGATCGAAGCCAGCAAAAAATAAAAACGCCGAAAAAAAAAAGTCGGCAGCACAACGGCCAATAACTCCAGAAATAATGGGGCTAGAAAGAAATTTCTTGTCCCTGCAGTTAGCTACCATAGTCCTGCATCCGAAAATCTGGTTTTCCCGGCCTGCCAGGGCCATCTTCCGCCTTGGAACGACCAGGGAGCGGGGCTGCTCCGAGTGCGCTTCAAACGCCTGTCTAATGGCACTTTTGTACACGAAGCTGTAACAGAGTGAAAACAAGACTTAGCAACGACTCTATCTCCCAAAGTATTGGCGGGAAACTGACAAGTCTGACACTGTTGAAAAGCCCTGCTCATGGGCTTTCCGAAAATGCCGGTCTTGGGGCTGCGGGATAAACAGGGAGGTTGCCAGGGACCGCGGAAGGAGGACACCCCGAGGATGTCCAGTGCATACGGACATGCTGTGTGTGCGTCAACAATAGCCAAGGCTGCTACGTGTGTACTGGATCGAAGCCAGCAAAAAAATAACGCCGAAAAAAGAAGTCGGCAGCACCAAGGCCAATAACTCCAGAAATAATGGGGCTAGAGAGAAATTTCTTGTACCTGCAGTCAGCTACCATAGTCCTGCATCCGAAAATCTGGTTTTCCCGGCCAGCCAGGGCCATATTCCGCCTTGAATCGACCAGGGAGCGGGGCTGCTCCGAGTGCGCTTCAAACGCCTGTCTAATGGCACTTTTGTACACGAAGCTGTAACAGAGTGAAAACAAGACTTAGCAACGACTCTAACTACAGAAATAATGGGGCTAGAGAGAAATTTCTTGTACCTGCAGTTAGCTACCATAGTCCTGCATCCGAAAATCTGGTTTTCCCGGCCAGCCAGGGCCATCTTCCGCCTTGAAACGACCAGGGAGCGGGGCTGCTCCGAGTGCGCTTCCAACGCCTGTCTAATGGCACTTTTGTACACGAAGCTAAAACAGAGTGAAAACAAGACTTAGCAACGACTCTATCTCCCAAAGTATTGGCGGGAAACTGACAAGTCTGACACTGTTGAAAAGCCCTGCTCATGGGCTTTCCGAAAATTCCGGTCTTGGGGCTGCGGGATAAACAGGGAGGTTGCCAGGGACCGCGGAAGGAGGACACCCCGAGGATGTCCAGTGCATACGGACATGCTGTGTGTGCGTCAACAATAGCCAAGGCTGCTACGTGTGTACTGGATCGAAGCCAGCAAAAAAATAACGCCGAAAAAAGAAGTCGGCAGCACCAAGGCCAATAACTCCAGAAATAATGGGGCTAGAGAGAAATTTCTTGTACCTGCAGTCAGCTACCATAGTCCTGCATCCGAAAATCTGGTTTTCCCGGCCAGCCAGGGCCATCTTCCGCCTTGAATCGACCAGGGAGCGGGGCTGCTCCGAGTGCGCTTCAAACGCCTGTCTAATGGCACTTTTGTACACGAAGCTGTAACAGAGTGAAAACAAGACTTAGCAACGACTCTAACTACAGAAATAATGGGGCTAGAGAGAAATTTCTTGTACCTGCAGTTAGCTACCATAGTCCTGCATCCGAAAATCTGGTTTTCCCGGCCAGCCAGGGCCATCTTCCGCCTTGAAACGACCAGGGAGCGGGGCTGCTCCGAGTGCGCTTCCAACGCCTGTCTAATGGCACTTTTGTACACGAAGCTAAAACAGAGTGAAAACAAGACTTAGCAACGACTCTATCTCCCAAAGTATTGGCGGGAAACTGACAAGTCTGACACTGTTGAAAAGCCCTGCTCATGGGCTTTCCGAAAATTCCGGTCTTGGGGCTGCGGGAGAAACAGGGAGGTTGCCAGGGACCGCCGATGGAGGACACCCCGAGGATGTCCAGTGCATACGGCCATGCTGTGTGTACGTCAACAATAGCCATGGCTGCTACATGTGTACTGGATCGAAGCAAACAAAAAAAAATAAAAACGCCGAAAAAAGAAGTCGGCAGCACCACGGCTAATAACTACAGAAATAATGGGGCTAGAGAGAAATTTCTTGTACCTGCAGTTAGCTACCATAGTCCTGCATCCGAAAATCTGGTTTTCCCGGCCAGCCAGGGCCATCTTCCGCCTTGAAACGACCAGGGAGCGGGGCTGCTCCGAGTGCGCTTCAAACAACTGTCTAATGGCAACTTTGTACACAAAGCAGTAACAGAGTGAAAACAAGACTTAGCAACGACGCTATCTCCCAAAGTATTGGCGGTAAACTGACAAGTCTGCCACTGTTGAAAAGCCCTGCTCATGGGCTTTCCGAAAATGCCGGTCTTGGGGCTGCGGGATAAACAGGGAGGTTGCCAGGGACCGCCGAAGGAGGACACCCCGAGGATGTCCAGTGCATTCGGCCATGCTGTGTGTACGTCAACAATAGCCATGGCTGCTACGTGTGTACTGGATCGAAGCCAGCAAAAAAAATAATAAAAACGCCGAAAAAAGAAGTCGGCAGCACCACGGCTAATAACTACAGAAATAATGGGGCTAGAGAGAAATTTCTTGTACCTGCAGTTAGTTACTTTAGTCCTGCATCCGAAAATCTGGTTTTCCCGGCCAGCCAGGGCCATCTTCCGCCTTGAAACGACCAGGGAGCGGGGCTGCTCCGAGTGTGCTTCCAACGCCTGTCTAATGGCACTTTTGTACACGAAGCTGTAACAGAGTGAAAACAAGACTTAGCAACGACGCTATCTCCCAAAGTATTGGCGGGAAACTGACAAGTCTGACACTGTTGAAAAGCCCTGCTCATGGGCTTTCCGAAAATGCCGGTCTTGGGGCTGCGGGATAAACAGGGAGGTTGCCAGGGACCGCCGAAGGAGGACACCCCGAGGATGTCCAGTGCATAGGGACATGCTGTGTGTACGTCAATAATAGCCATGGCTGCTACGTGTGTACTGGATCGAATCCAGCAAAAAAAAAAAAAACCGCCGAAAAATAAAAGTCGGTGGCGCCACGGTTAATAACTACAGAAATAATGGGGCTAGAGAGAAATTTCTTGTACCTGCAGTTAGCTACCATAGTCCTGCATCTGAAAATCTGGTTTTCCCGGCCAGCCAGGGCCATCTTCCGCCTTGGAACGACCAGGGAGCGGGGCTGCTCCGAGTGCGCTTCAAACGCCTGTCTAATGGCACTTTTGTACACGAAGCTGTAACAGAGTGAAAACAAGACTTAGCAACGACGCTATCTCCCAAAGTATTGGCGGGAAACTGACAAGTCTGACACTGTTGAAAAGCCCTGCTCATGGGCTTTCCGAAAATGCCGGTCTTGGGGCTGCGGGAGAAACAGGGAGGTTGCCAGGGACCGCGGAAGGAGGACACCCGGAGGATGTCCAGTGCATACGGACATGCTGTGTGTACGTCAACAATAGCCAAGGCTGCTACGTGTGTACTGGATCGAAGCCAGCAAAAAAATAAAAACGCCGAAAAAAGAAGTCGGTGGCGCCACGGCTAATAACTCCAGAAATAACGGGGCTAGAGAGAAATTTCTTTTACCTGCAATTAGCTACCATAGTCCTGCATCCGAAAATCTGGTTTTCCCGGCCAGCCAGGGCCATCTTCCGCCTTGAAACGACCAGGGAGCAGGGCTGCTCCGAGTGCGCTTCAAACGCCTGTCTAATGGCACTTTTGTACACGAAGCTGTAACAGAGTGAAAACAAGACTTAGCAACGACGCTATCTCCCAAAGTATTGGCGGGAAACTGACAATTCTGACACTGTTGAAAAGCCCTGCTCATGGGCTTTCCGAAAATGCCGGTCTTGGGGCTGCGGGAGAAACAGGGAGGTTGCCAGGGACCGCGGAAGGAGGACACCCGGAGGATGTCCAGTGCATACGGACATGCTGTGTGTACGTCAACAATAGCCATGGCTGCTACGTGTGTACTGGATCGAAGCCAGCAAAAAAAATAAAAACGCCGAAAAAAGAAGTCGGTGGCACCACGGCTAATAACTCCAGAAATAATGGGGCTAGAGAGAAATTTCTTGTACCTGCAGTTAGCTACCATAGTCTTGCATCCGAAAATCTGGTTTTCCCGGCCAGCCAGGGCCATCTTCCGCCTTGAAACGACCAGGGAGCGGGGCTGCTCCGAGTGCGCTTCAAACGCCTGTCTAATGGCACTTTTGTACACGAAGCTGTAACAGAGTGAAAACAAGACTTGGCAACGACTGTATCTCCTAAAGTATTGGCGGGAAACTGACAAGTCTAACACTGTTGAAAAGCCCTGCTCATGGGCTTTCCGAAAATGCCGGTCTTGGGGCTGCGGGATAAACAGGGAGGTTGCCAGGGACCACGGAAAGAGGACACCCCGAGGATGTCCAGTGTATACGGACATGCTGTGTGTGCGTCAACAATAGCCAAGGCTGCTACGTGTGTACTGGATCGAAGCCAGTAAAAAAAAAAACGCCGAAAAAAGAAGTCGGCAGCACCAAGGCCAATAACTCCAGCAATAATGGGGCTAGAGAGAAATTTCTTGTACCTGCAGTTAGCTACCATAGTCCTGCATCTGCAAATCTGGTTTTCCCGGCCAGCCAGGGCCATCTTCCGCCTTGACACGACCAGGGAGCGGGGCTGCTCCGAGTGCGCTTCAAACGCCTGTCTAATGGCACTTTTGTACACAAAGCTGTAACAGAGTGAAAACAAGACTTAGCAACGACTCTATCTCTCAAAGTATTGACGGGAAACTGACAACTCTGACACTGTTGGAAAGCCCTGCTCATGGGGTTTCCGAAAATGCCGGTCTTGGGGCTGCGGGATAAACAGGGAGGTTGCCAGGGACCGTGGAAGGAGGACACCCTGAGGATGTCCAGTGCATAGGGACATGCTGTGTGTACGTCAACAATAGCCATGGCTGCTACGTGTGTACTGGATCGAATCCAGCAAAAAAAAAAAACGCCGAAAAATAAAAGTCGGTGGCGCCACGGTTAATAACTACAGAAATAATGGGGCTAGAGAGAAATTTCTTGTACCTGCAGTTAGCTACCATAGTCCTGCATCCGAAAATCTGGTTTTCCCGGCCAGCCAGGGCCATCTTCCGCCTTGAAACGACCAGGGAGCGGGGCTGCTCCGAGTGCGCTTCCAACGCCTGTCTAATGGCACTTTTGTACACGAAGCTGTAACAGAGTGAAAACAAGACTTAGCAACGACTGTATCTCCTAAAGTATTGGCGGGAAACTGACAAGTCTGACACTGTTGAAAAGCCCTGCTCATGGGCTTTCCGAAAATGCCGGTCTTGGGGCTGCGGGATAAACAGGGAGGTTGCCAGGGACCACGGAAAGAGGACACCCCGAGGATGTCCAGTGTATACGGACATGCTGTGTGTGCGTCAACAATAGCCAAGGCTGCTACGTGTGTACTGGATCGAAGCCAGCAAAAAAAAAAACGCCGAAAAAAGAAGTCGGCAGCACCAAGGCCAATAACTCCAGCAATAATGGGGCTAGAGAGAAATTTCTTGTACCTGCAGTTAGCTACCATAGTCCTGCATCTGCAAATCTGGTTTTCCCGGCCAGCCAGGGCCATCTTCCGCCTTGACACGACCAGGGAGCGGGGCTGCTCCGAGTGCGCTTCAAACGCCTGTCTAATGGCACTTTTGTACACAAAGCTGTAACAGAGTGAAAACAAGACTTAACAACGACGCTATCTCCCAAAGTATTGGCGGGAAACTGACAAGTCTGACACTGTTGAAAAGCCCTGCTCATGGGCTTTCCGAAAATGCCAGTCTTGGGGCTGCGGGAGAAACAGGGAGGTTGCCAGGGACCGCGGAAGGAGGACACCCGGAGGATGTCCAAAGCATACGGACATGCTGTGTGTACGTCAACAATAGCCATGGCTGCTACGTGTGTACTGGATCGAAGCCAGCCAAAAAAAAAAACGCCGAAAAAAGAAGTCGGTGGCGCCACGACTAATAACTCCAGAAATAATGGGGCTAGAGAGAAATTTCTTGTACCTGCAGTTAGCTACCATAGGTCTGCATCCGAAAACCTGGTTTTCCCGGCCAGCCAGGGCCATCTTCCGCCTTGGAACGACCAGGGAGCGGGGCTGCTCCGAGTGCGCTTCAAACGCCTGTTTAATGGCACTTTTGTACACGAAGCTGTAACAGAGTGAAAACAAGACTTAGCAACGACTCTATCTCCAAAAGTATTGGCGGGAAACTGACAAGTCTGACACTGTTGAAAAGCCCTGCTCATGGGCTTTCCGAAAATGCCGGTCTTGGGGCTTCGGGATAAACAGGGAGGTTGCCAGGGACCGCGGAAGGAGGACACCCCGAGGATGTCCAGTGCATACGGACATGCTGTGTGTGCGTCAACAATAGCCAAGGCTGCTACGTGTGTACTGGATCGAAGCCAGCAAAAAAAAACGCCGAAAAAAGAAGTCGGCAGCACAAAGGCCAATAACTCCAGAAATAATGGGGCTAGAGAGAAATTTCTTGTACCTGCAGTTAGCTACCATTGTCCTGCATCCGAAAATCTGGTTTTCCCGGCCAGCCAGGGCCATCTTCCGCCTTGAAACGACCAGGGAGCGGGGCTGCTCCGAGTGCGCTTCCAACGCCTGTCTAATGGCACTTTTGTACACGAAGCTGTAACAGAGTGAAAACAAGACTTAGCAACGACGCTATCTCCCAAAGTATTGGCGGGAAACTGACAAGTCTGACACTGTTGAAAAGCCCTGCTCATGGGCTTTCCGAAAATGCCGGTCTTGGGGCTGCGGGAGAAACAGGGAGGTTGCCAGGGACCGCGGAAGGAGGACACCCGGAGGATTTCCAGTGCATACGGACATGCTGTGTGTACGTCAACAATAGCCATGGCTGCTACGTGTGTACTGGATCGAAGCCAGCAAAAAAAATAAAAACGCCGAAAAAAGAAGTCGGTGGCGCCACGGCTAATAACTCCAGAAATAATGGGGCTAGAGAGAAATTTCTTGTACCTGCAGTTAGCTACCATAGTCCTGCATCCGACAATCTGGTTTTCCCGGCCAGCCAGGGCCATCTTCCGCCTTGAAACGACCAGGGAGCGGGGCTGCTCCGAGTGCGCTTCAAACGCCTGTCTAATGGCACTTTTGTACACGAAGCTGTAACAGAGTGAAAACAAGACTTGGCAACGACTGTATCTCCTAAAGTATTGGCGGGAAACTGACAAGTCTAACACTGTTGAAAAGCCCTGCTCATGGGCTTTCCGAAAATGCCGGTCTTGGGGCTGCGGGATAAACAGGGAGGTTGCCAGGGACCACGGAAAGAGGACACCCCGAGGATGTCCAGTGTATACGGACATGCTGTGTGTGCGTCAACAATAGCCAAGGCTGCTACGTGTGTACTGGATCGAAGCCAGCAAAAAAAAAAACGCCGAAAAAAGAAGTCGGCAGCACCAAGGCCAATAACTCCAGCAATAATGGGGCTAGAGAGAAATTTCTTGTACCTGCAGTTAGCTACCATAGTCCTGCATCTGCAAATCTGGTTTTCCCGGCCAGCCAGGGCCATCTTCCGCCTTGACACGACCAGGGAGCGGGGCTGCTCCGAGTGCGCTTCAAACGCCTGTCTAATGGCACTTTTGTACACAAAGCTGTAACAGAGTGAAAACAAGACTTAGCAACGACTCTATCTCTCAAAGTATTGACGGGAAACTGACAACTCTGACACTGTTGGAAAGCCCTGCTCATGGGGTTTCCGAAAATGCCGGTCTTGGGGCTGCGGGATAAACAGGGAGGTTGCCAGGGACCGTGGAAGGAGGACACCCTGAGGATGTCCAGTGCATAGGGACATGCTGTGTGTACGTCAACAATAGCCATGGCTGCTACGTGTGTACTGGATCGAATCCAGCAAAAAAAAAAAACGCCGAAAAATAAAAGTCGGTGGCGCCACGGTTAATAACTACAGAAATAATGGGGCTAGAGAGAAATTTCTTGTACCTGCAGTTAGCTACCATAGTCCTGCATCCGAAAATCTGGTTTTCCCGGCCAGCCAGGGCCATCTTCCGCCTTGAAACGACCAGGGAGCGGGGCTGCTCCGAGTGCGCTTCCAACGCCTGTCTAATGGCACTTTTGTACACGAAGCTGTAACAGAGTGAAAACAAGACTTAGCAACGACTGTATCTCCTAAAGTATTGGCGGGAAACTGACAAGTCTGACACTGTTGAAAAGCCCTGCTCATGGGCTTTCCGAAAATGCCGGTCTTGGGGCTGCGGGATAAACAGGGAGGTTGCCAGGGACCACGGAAAGAGGACACCCCGAGGATGTCCAGTGTATACGGACATGCTGTGTGTGCGTCAACAATAGCCAAGGCTGCTACGTGTGTACTGGATCGAAGCCAGCAAAAAAAAAAACGCCGAAAAAAGAAGTCGGCAGCACCAAGGCCAATAACTCCAGCAATAATGGGGCTAGAGAGAAATTTCTTGTACCTGCAGTTAGCTACCATAGTCCTGCATCTGCAAATCTGGTTTTCCCGGCCAGCCAGGGCCATCTTCCGCCTTGACACGACCAGGGAGCGGGGCTGCTCCGAGTGCGCTTCAAACGCCTGTCTAATGGCACTTTTGTACACAAAGCTGTAACAGAGTGAAAACAAGACTTAACAACGACGCTATCTCCCAAAGTATTGGCGGGAAACTGACAAGTCTGACACTGTTGAAAAGCCCTGCTCATGGGCTTTCCGAAAATGCCAGTCTTGGGGCTGCGGGAGAAACAGGGAGGTTGCCAGGGACCGCGGAAGGAGGACACCCGGAGGATGTCCAAAGCATACGGACATGCTGTGTGTACGTCAACAATAGCCATGGCTGCTACGTGTGTACTGGATCGAAGCCAGCCAAAAAAAAAAACGCCGAAAAAAGAAGTCGGTGGCGCCACGACTAATAACTCCAGAAATAATGGGGCTAGAGAGAAATTTCTTGTACCTGCAGTTAGCTACCATAGGTCTGCATCCGAAAACCTGGTTTTCCCGGCCAGCCAGGGCCATCTTCCGCCTTGGAACGACCAGGGAGCGGGGCTGCTCCGAGTGCGCTTCAAACGCCTGTTTAATGGCACTTTTGTACACGAAGCTGTAACAGAGTGAAAACAAGACTTAGCAACGACTCTATCTCCAAAAGTATTGGCGGGAAACTGACAAGTCTGACACTGTTGAAAAGCCCTGCTCATGGGCTTTCCGAAAATGCCGGTCTTGGGGCTTCGGGATAAACAGGGAGGTTGCCAGGGACCGCGGAAGGAGGACACCCCGAGGATGTCCAGTGCATACGGACATGCTGTGTGTGCGTCAACAATAGCCAAGGCTGCTACGTGTGTACTGGATCGAAGCCAGCAAAAAAAAACGCCGAAAAAAGAAGTCGGCAGCACAAAGGCCAATAACTCCAGAAATAATGGGGCTAGAGAGAAATTTCTTGTACCTGCAGTTAGCTACCATTGTCCTGCATCCGAAAATCTGGTTTTCCCGGCCAGCCAGGGCCATCTTCCGCCTTGAAACGACCAGGGAGCGGGGCTGCTCCGAGTGCGCTTCCAACGCCTGTCTAATGGCACTTTTGTACACGAAGCTGTAACAGAGTGAAAACAAGACTTAGCAACGACGCTATCTCCCAAAGTATTGGCGGGAAACTGACAAGTCTGACACTGTTGAAAAGCCCTGCTCATGGGCTTTCCGAAAATGCCGGTCTTGGGGCTGCGGGAGAAACAGGGAGGTTGCCAGGGACCGCGGAAGGAGGACACCCGGAGGATTTCCAGTGCATACGGACATGCTGTGTGTACGTCAACAATAGCCATGGCTGCTACGTGTGTACTGGATCGAAGCCAGCAAAAAAAATAAAAACGCCGAAAAAAGAAGTCGGTGGCGCCACGGCTAATAACTCCAGAAATAATGGGGCTAGAGAGAAATTTCTTGTACCTGCAGTTAGCTACCATAGTCCTGCATCCGACAATCTGGTTTTCCCGGCCAGCCAGGGCCATCTTCCGCCTTGAAACGACCAGGGAGCGGGGCTGCTCCGAGTGCGCTTCAAACGCCTGTCTAATGGCACTTTTGTACACAAAGCTGTAACAGAGTGAAAACAAGACTTAGCAACGACGCTATCTCCAAAAGTATTGGCGGTAAACTGACAAGTCTGACACTGTTGAAAAGCCCTGCTCAAGGGCTTTCCGAAAATGCGGGTCTTGGGGCTGCGGGATAAACAGGGAGGTTGCCAGGGACCGCCGAAGGAGGACACCCCGAGGATGTCCAGTGCATACGGCCATGCTGTGTGTACGTCGACAATAGCCATGGCTGCTACGTGTGTACTGGATCGAAGCCAGCAAAAAAAAAAAAAAAACGCCAAATAATAAAAGTCGGTGGCGCCACGGCTAATAACTACAGAAATAATGGGGCTAGAGAGAAATTTCTTGTACCTGCAGTCAGCTACCATAGTCCTGCATCCGAAAATCTGGTTTTCCCGGCCAGCCAGGGCCATCTTCCGCCTTGACACGACCAGGGAGCGGGGCTGCTCCGAGTGCGCTTCAAACGCCTGTCTAATGGCACTTTTGTACACAAAGCTGTAACAGAGTGAAAACAAGAATTAGCAACGACGCTATCTCCCAAAGTATTGGCGGGAAACTGACAAGTCTGACACTGTTGAAAAGCCCTGCTCATGGGCTTTCCGAAAACGCCGGTCTTGGGGCTGCGGGATAAACAGGGAGGTTGCCAGGGACCGCGGAAGGAGGACACCCGGAGGATGTCCAGTGCATACGGACATGCTGTGTGTGCGTCAACAATAGCCAAGGCTGCTACGTGTGTACTGGATCGAAGCCAGCAAAAAAAAAAACGCCGGAAAAAGAAGTCGGCAGCACCACGGCCAATAACTCCAGAAATAACGGGGCTAGAGAGAAATTTTTTGTACCTGCAGTTAGCTACCATAGTCCTGCATCCGAAAATCTGGTTTTCCCGGCCAGCCAGGGCCATCTTCCGCCTTGAAACGACCAGGGAGCGGGGCTGCTCCGAGTGTGCTTCAAACGCCTGTCTAATGGCACTTTTGTACACGAAGCTGCAACACAGTGAAAACAAGACTTAGCAACGACTCTATCTCTCAAAGTATTGTCGGGAAACTGACAAGTCTGACACTGTTGGAAAGCCCTGCTCATGGGCTTTCCGAAAATACCGGTCTTGGGGCTGCGGGATAAACAGGGAGGTTGCCAGGCACCGCCGAAGGAGGACACCCCGAGGATGTCAAGTGCATACGGACATGCTGTGTGTACGTCAACAATAGCCAAGGCTGCTACGTGTGTACTGGATCGAAGCCAGCCAAAAAAAAAACGCCGAAAAAAGAAGTCGGCAGCACCACGGCCAATAACTCCAAAAATAATGGGGCTAGAGAGAAATTTCTTGTACCTGCAGTTAGCTACCATAGTCCTGCATCCGAAAATCAGGTTTTCCCGGCGAGCCAGGGCCATCTTCCGCCTTGAAACGACCAGGGAGCGGGGCTGCTCCGAGTGCGCTTCAAATGCCTGTCTAATGGCACTTTTGTACACGAAGCTGTAACAGAGTGAAAACAAGACTTAGCAACGACGCTATCTCCCAAAGTATTGGCGAGAAACTGACAAGTTTGACACTGTTGGAAAGCCCTGATTATGGGCTTTCCGAAAATGCCGCTCTTGGGGCTGTGGCATGAACAGGGAGGTTGCCAGGGACCGCGGAAGGAGGACACCCCGAGGATATCCAGTGCATACGGACATGCTGTGTGTGCGTCAACAAAAGCCAAGGCTGCTACCTGTGTGCTGGATCGAAGCCAGCAAAATAAAAAATAAAAAAGCGGAAAAAAAAGTCGGCAGCACCACGGCCAATAACTCCAGAAATAATGGGGCTAGAGAGAAATTTCTTGTACCTGCAGTTAGCTACCATAGTCCTGCATCCGAAAATCTGGTTCTCCCGGCCAGCCAGGGCCATCTTCCGCCTTGAAACGACCAGGGAGCGGGGCTGCTCCGAGTGTGCTTCAAACGCCTGTCTAATGGCACTTTTGTACACGAAGCTGTAACAGAGTGAAAACAAGACTTAGCAACGACTCTATCACCCAAAGTATTGGCGGGAAACTGACAAGTCTGACACTGTTGAAAAGCCCTGCTCATGGGCTTTCCGAAAATGCCGGTCTTGGGGCTGCGGGATAAACAGGGAGGTTGCCAGGGACCGTGGAAGGAGGACACCCCGAGGATGTCCAGTCCATACGGACATGCTATGTGTACGTCAACAATAGCCATGGCTGCTACGTGTGTACTGGATCGAAGCCAGCAAAAAAAAAAAAAAAAAACGCCGAAAAAAGAAGTCGGCAGCACCACGGCTAATAACTCCAAAAAGAATGGGGCTAGAGAGAAATTTGTTGTACCTGCAGTCAGCTACCATAGTCCTGCATCCGACAATCTGGTTTTCCCGGCCAGCCAGGGCCATCTTCCGCCTTGAAACGACCAGGGAGCGGGGCTGCTCCGAGTGCGCTTCAAACGCCTGTCTAATGGCACTTTTGTACACAAAGCTGTAACAGAGTGAAAACAAGACTTAGCAACGACGCTATCTCCAAAAGTATTGGCGGTAAACTGACAAGTCTGACACTGTTGAAAAGCCCTGCTCAAGGGCTTTCCGAAAATGCGGGTCTTGGGGCTGCGGGATAAACAGGGAGGTTGCCAGGGACCGCCGAAGGAGGACACCCCGAGGATGTCCAGTGCATACGGCCATGCTGTGTGTACGTCGACAATAGCCATGGCTGCTACGTGTGTACTGGATCGAAGCCAGAAAAAAAAAAAAAAAAAACGCCAAATAATAAAAGTCGGTGGCGCCACGGCTAATAACTACAGAAATAATGGGGCTAGAGAGAAATTTCTTGTACCTGCAGTCAGCTACCATAGTCCTGCATCCGAAAATCTGGTTTTCCCGGCCAGCCAGGGCCATCTTCCGCCTTGACACGACCAGGGAGCGGGGCTGCTCCGAGTGCGCTTCAAACGCCTGTGTAATGGCACTTTTGTACACAAAGCTGTAACAGAGTGAAAACAAGAATTAGCAACGACGCTATCTCCCAAAGTATTGGCGGGAAACTGACAAGTCTGACACTGTTGAAAAGCCCTGCTCATGGGCTTTCCGAAAACGCCGGTCTTGGGGCTGCGGGAGAAACAGGGAGGTTGCCAGGGACCGCGGAAGGAGGACACCCGGAGGATGTCCAGTGCATACGGACATACTGTGTGTGCGTCAACAATAGCCAAGGCTGCTACGTGTGTACTGGATCGAAGCCAGCAAAAAAAAAACGCTGGAAAAAGAAGTCGGCAGCACCACGGCCAATAACTCCAGAAATAACGGGGCTAGAGAGAAATTTTTTGTACCTGCAGTTAGCTACCATAGTCCTGCATCCGAAAATCTAGTTTTCCCGGCCAGCCAGTGCCATCTTCCGCCTTGAAACGACCAGGGAGCGGGGCTGCTCCGAGTGCGCTTCAAACGCCTGTCTAGAGGCACTTTTGTACACGAAGCTGTAACAGAGTGAAAACAAGACTTAGCAACGACGCTATCTCCCAAAGTATTGGCGGGAAACTGACAAGTCTGACACTGTTGAAAAGCCCTGCTCATGGGCTTTCCAAAAATGCCGGTCTTGGGGCTGCGGGATAAACAGGGAGGTTGCCAGGGACCGCGGAAGGAGGACACCCCGAGGATGTTCAGTGCATACGGACATACTGTTTGGCGTCAACAATAGCCAAGTCTACTACGTGTGTACTGGATCGAAGCCAGCAAAAAAAAACGCCGAAAAAAGAAGTCGGTGGCGCCACGGCTAATTACTCCAGAAATAATGGGGCTAGAGAGAAATTTCTTGTACCTGCAGTCAGTTACCATAGTCCTGCATCCGAAAATCTGGTTTTCCCGGCCAGCCAGGGCCATCTTCCGCCTTGAAACGACCAGGGAGCGGGGCTGCTCCGAGTGCGCTTCCAACGCCTGTTTAATGGCACTTTTGTACACGAAGCTGTAACAGAGTGAAAACAAGACTTAGCAACGACTCTATCTCCCAAAGTATTGGCGGGAAACTGACAAGTCTGACACTGTTGAAAAGCCCTGCTCATGGGCTTTCCGAAAATGCCGGTCTTGGGGTTGCGGGATAAACAGGGAGGTTGCCAGGGACCGCTGAAGGAGGACACCCCGAGGATGTCCAGTGCATAGGGACATGCTGTGTGTGCGTCAACAGAAGCCAAGGATGCTACGTGTGTACTGGATCGAAGCCAGCCCATAAAAAAAAAAACGCCGAAAAAAGAAGTCGGCAGCACAACGGCCAATAACTCCAGAAATAATGGGGCTAGAGAGAAATTTCTTGTACATGCAGTTAGCTACCATAGTCCTGCATCTGAAAATCTGGTTTTCCCGGCCAGCCAGGGCCATCTTCCGCCTTGAAACGACCAGGGAGCGGGGCTGCTCCGAGTGCGCTTCAAACGCCTGTCTTATGGCACTTTTGTACACGAAGCTGTAACAGAGTGAAAACAAGACTTAGCAACGACGCTATCTCCCAAAGTATTGGCGGGAAACTGACAAGTCTGACACTGTTGAAAAGCCCTGCTCATGGGCTTTCCGAAAATGCCGGTCTTGGGGCTGCGGGATAAACAGGGAGGTTGCCAGGGACCGCCGAAGGAGGACACCCCGAGGATGTCCAGTGCATACGGCCATGCTGTGTGTACGTCAACAATAGCCATGGCTGCTACGTGTGTACTGGATCGAAGCCAGCAAAAAATAAAAACGCCGAAAAAAGAAGTCGGTGGCGCCACGGCTAATTACTCCAGAAATAATGGGGCTAGAGAGAAATTTCTTGTACCTGCAGTCAGCTACCATAGTCCTGCATCCGAAAATCTGGTTTTCCCGGCCAGCCAGGGCCATCTTCCGCCTTGAAACGACCAGGGAGCGGGGCTGCTCCGAGTGCGCTTCAAACGCCTGTCTAGAGGCACTTTTGTACACGAAGCTGTAACAGAGTGAAAACAAGACTTAGCAACGACGCTATCTCCCAAAGTATTGGCGGGAAACTGACAAGTCTGACACTGTTGAAAAGCCCTGCTCATGGGCTTTCCGCAAATGCCAGTCTTGGGGCTGCGGGAGAAACAGGGAGGTTGCCAGGGACCGCGGAAGGAGGACACCCGGAGGATGTCCAAAGCATACGGACATGCTGTGTGTACGTCAACAATAGCCATGGCTGCTACGTGTGTACTGGATCGAAGCCAGCCAAAAAAAAAAACGCCGAAAAAAGAAGTCGGTGGCGCCACGACTAATAACTCCAGAAATAATGGGGCTAGAGAGAAATTTCTTGTACCTGCAGTTAGCTACCATAGGTCTGCATCCGAAAACCTGGTTTTCCCGGCCAGCCAGGGCCATCTTCCGCCTTGGAACGACCAGGGAGCGGGGCTGCTCCGAGTGCGCTTCAAACGCCTGTTTAATGGCACTTTTGTACACGAAGCTGTAACAGAGTGAAAACAAGACTTAGCAACGACTCTATCTCCAAAAGTATTGGCGGGAAACTGACAAGTCTGACACTGTTGAAAAGCCCTGCTCATGGGCTTTCTGAAAATGCCGGTCTTGGGGCTTCGGGATAAACAGGGAGGTTGCCAGGGACCGCGGAAGGAGGACACCCCGAGGATGTCCAGTGCATACGGACATGCTGTGTGTGCGTCAACAATAGCCAAGGCTGCTACGTGTGTACTGGATCGAAGCCAGCAAAAAAATAACGCCGAAAAAAGAAGTCGGCAGCACAAAGGCCAATAACTCCAGAAATAATGGGGCTAGAGAGAAATTTCTTGTACTTGCAGTTAGCTACCATTGTCCTGCATCCGAAAATCTGGTTTTCCCGGCCAGCCAGGGCCATCTTCCGCCTTGAAACGACCAGGGAGCGGGGCTGCTCCGAGTGCGCTTCCAACGCCTGTCTAATGGCACTTTTGTACACGAAGCTGTAACAGAGTGAAAACAAGACTTAGCAACGACGCTATCTCCCAAAGTATTGGCGGGAAACTGACAAGTCTGACACTGTTGAAAAGCCCTGCTCATGGGCTTTCCGAAAATGCCGGTCTTGGGGCTGCGGGAGAAACAGGGAGGTTGCCAGGGACCGCGGAAGGAGGACACCCGGAGGATTTCCAGTGCATACGGACATGCTGTGTGTACGTCAACAATAGCCATGGCTGCTACGTGTGTACTGGATCGAAGCCAGCAAAAAAAATAAAAACGCCGAAAAAAGAAGTCGGTGGCGCCACGGCTAATAACTCCAGAAATAATGGGGCTAGAGAGAAATTTCTTGTACCTGCAGTTAGCTACCATAGTCCTGCATCCGACAATCTGGTTTTCCCGGCCAGCCAGGGCCATCTTCCGCCTTGAAACGACCAGGGAGCGGGGCTGCTCCGAGTGCGCTTCAAACGCCTGTCTAATGGCACTTTTGTACACAAAGCTGTAACAGAGTGAAAACAAGACTTAGCAACGACGCTATCTCCAAAAGTATTGGCGGTAAACTGACAAGTCTGACACTGTTGAAAAGCCCTGCTCAAGGGCTTTCCGAAAATGCGGGTCTTGGGGCTGCGGGATAAACAGGGAGGTTGCCAGGGACCGCCGAAGGAGGACACCCCGAGGATGTCCAGTGCATACGGCCATGCTGTGTGTACGTCGACAATAGCCATGGCTGCTACGTGTGTACTGGATCGAATCCAGCAAAAAAAAAAAAAAAACGCCAAATAATAAAAGTCGGTGGCGCCACGGCTAATAACTACAGAAATAATGGGGCTAGAGAGAAATTTCTTGTACCTGCAGTCAGCTACCATAGTCCTGCATCCGAAAATCTGGTTTTCCCGGCCAGCCAGGGCCATCTTCCGCCTTGACACGACCAGGGAGCGGGGCTGCTCCGAGTGCGCTTCAAACGCCTGTCTAATGGCACTTTTGTACACAAAGCTGTAACAGAGTGAAAACAAGAATTAGCAACGACGCTATCTCCCAAAGTATTGGCGGGAAACTGACAAGTCTGACACTGTTGAAAAGCCCTGCTCATGGGCTTTCCGAAAACGCCGGTCTTGGGGCTGCGGGAGAAACAGGGAGGTTGCCAGGGACCGCGGAAGGAGGACACCCGGAGGATGTCCAGTGCATACGGACATGCTGTGTGTGCGTCAACAATAGCCAAGGCTGCTACGTGTGTACTGGATCGAAGCCAGCAAAAAAAAAACGCCGGAAAAAGAAGTCGGCAGCACCACGGCCAATAACTCCAGAAATAACGGGGCTAGAGAGAAATTTTTTGTACCTGCAGTTAGCTACCATAGTCCTGCATCCGAAAATCTAGTTTTCCCGGCCAGCCAGGGCCATCTTCCGCCTTGAAACGACCAGGGAGCGGGGCTGCTCCGAGTGTGCTTCAAACGCCTGTCTAATGGCACTTTTGTACACGAAGCTGCAACACAGTGAAAACAAGACTTAGCAACGACTCTATCTCTCAAAGTATTGTCGGGAAACTGACAAGTCTGACACTGTTGGAAAGCCCTGCTCATGGGCTTTCCGAAAATACCGGTCTTGGGGCTGCGGGATAAACAGGGAGGTTGCCAGGCACCGCCGAAGGAGGACACCCCGAGGATGTCAAGTGCATACCGGCATGCTGTGTGTGCGTCAACAATAGCCAAGGCTGCTACGTGTGTACTGGATCGAAGCCAGCCAAAAAAAAAACGCCGAAAAAAGAAGTCGGCAGCACCACGGCCAATAACTCCAAAAATAATGGGGCTAGAGAGAAATTTCTTGTACCTGCAGTTAGCTACCATAGTCCTGCATCCGAAAATCAGGTTTTCCCGGCGAGCCAGGGCCATCTTCCGCCTTGAAACGACCAGGGAGCGGGGCTGCTCCGAGTGCGCTTCAAATGCCTGTCTAATGGCACTTTTGTACACGAAGCTGTAACAGAGTGAAAACAAGACTTAGCAACGACGCTATCTCCCAAAGTATTGGCGAGAAACTGACAAGTTTGACACTGTTGGAAAGCCCTGATTATGGGCTTTCCGAAAATGCCGCTCTTGGGGCTGTGGCATGAACAGGGAGGTTGCCAGGGACCGCGGAAGGAGGACACCCCGAGGATATCCAGTGCATACGGACATGCTGTGTGTGCGTCAACAAAAGCCAAGGCTGCTACCTGTGTGCTGGATCGAAGCCAGCAAAATAAAAAATAAAAAAGCGGAAAAAAAAGTCGGCAGCACCACGGCCAATAACTCCAGAAATAATGGGGCTAGAGAGAAATTTCTTGTACCTGCAGTTAGCTACCATAGTCCTGCATCCGAAAATCTGGTTCTCCCGGCCAGCCAGGGCCATCTTCCGCCTTGAAACGACCAGGGAGCGGGGCTGCTCCGAGTGTGCTTCAAACGCCTGTCTAATGGCACTTTTGTACACGAAGCTGTAACAGAGTGAAAACAAGACTTAGCAACGACTCTATCACCCAAAGTATTGGCGGGAAACTGACAAGTCTGACACTGTTGAAAAGCCCTGCTCATGGGCTTTCCGAAAATGCCGGTCTTGGGGCTGCGGGATAAACAGGGAGGTTGCCAGGGACCGTGGAAGGAGGACACCCCGAGGATGTCCAGTCCATACGGACATGCTATGTGTACGTCAACAATAGCCATGGCTGCTACGTGTGTACTGGATCGAAGCAAGCAAAAAAAAAAAAACGCCGAAAAAAGAAGTCGGCAGCACCACGGCTAATAACTCCAAAAAGAATGGGGCTTGAGAGAAATTTGTTGTACCTGCAGTCAGCTACCATAGTCCTGCATCCGACAATCTGGTTTTCCCGGCCAGCCAGGGCCATCTTCCGCCTTGAAACGACCAGGGAGCGGGGCTGCTCCGAGTGCGCTTCAAACGCCTGTCTAATGGCACTTTTGTACACAAAGCTGTAACAGAGTGGAAACAAGACTTAGCAACGACGCTATCTCCAAAAGTATTGGCGGTAAACTGACAAGTCTGACACTGTTGAAAAGCCCTGCTCAAGGGCTTTCCGAAAATGCGGGTCTTGGGGCTGCGGGATAAACAGGGAGGTTGCCAGGGACCGCCGAAGGAGGACACCCCGAGGATGTCAAGTGCATACGGCCATGCTGTGTGTATGTCGACAATAGCCATGGCTGCTACGTGTGTACTGGATCGAAGCCAGCAAAAAAAAAAAAAAACGCCAAATAATAAAAGTCGGTGGCGCCACGGCTAATAACTACAGAAATAATGGGGCTAGAGAGAAATTTCTTGTACCTGCAGTCAGCTACCATAGTCCTGCATCCGAAAATCTGGTTTTCCCGGCCAGCCAGGGCCATCTTCCGCCTTGACACGACCAGGGAGCGGGGCTGCTCCGAGTGCGCTTCAAACGCCTGTGTAATGGCACTTTTGTACACAAAGCTGTAACAGAGTGAAAACAAGAATTAGCAACGACGCTATCTCCCAAAGTATTGGCGGGAAACTGACAAGTCTGACACTGTTGAAAAGCCCTGCTCATGGGCTTTCCGAAAACGCCGGTCTTGGGGCTGCGGGATAAACAGGGAGGTTGCCAGGGACCGCGGAAGGAGGACACCCCGAGGATGTTCAGTGCATACGGACATACTGTTTGGCGTCAACAATAGCCAAGTCTACTACGTGTGTACTGGATCGAAGCCAGCAAAAAAAAACGCCGAAAAAAGAAGTCGGTGGCGCCACGGCTAATTACTCCAGAAATAATGGGGCTAGAGAGAAATTTCTTGTACCTGCAGTCAGTTACCATAGTCCTGCATCCGAAAATCTGGTTTTCCCGGCCAGCCAGGGCCATCTTCCGCCTTGAAACGACCAGGGAGCGGGGCTGCTCCGAGTGCGCTTCCAACGCCTGTTTAATGGCACTTTTGTACACGAAGCTGTAACAGAGTGAAAACAAGACTTAGCAACGACTCTATCTCCCAAAGTATTGGCGGGAAACTGACAAGTCTGACACTGTTGAAAAGCCCTGCTCATGGGCTTTCCGAAAATGCCGGTCTTGGGGTTGCGGGATAAACAGGGAGGTTGCCAGGGACCGCGGAAGGAGGACACCCCGAGGATGTCCAGTGCATAGGGACATGCTGTGTGTGCGTCAACAATAGCCAAGGATGCTACGTGTGTACTGGATCGAAGCCAGCCCATAAAAAAAAAACGCCGAAAAAAGAAGTCGGCAGCACAACGGCCAATAACTCCAGAAATAATGGGGCTAGAGAGAAATTTCTTGTACATGCAGTTAGCTACCATAGTCCTGCATCCGAAAATCTGGTTTTCCCGGCCAGCCAGGGCCATCTTCCGCCTTGAAACGACCAGGGAGCGGGGCTGCTCCGAGTGCGCTTCAAACGCCTGTCTAGAGGCACTTTTGTACACGAAGCTGTAACAGAGTGAAAACAAGACTTAGCAACGACGCTATCTCCCAAAGTATTGGCGGGAAACTGACAAGTCTGACACTGTTGAAAAGCCCTGCTCATGGGCTTTCCAAAAATGCCGGTCTTGGGGCTGCGGGATAAACAGGGAGGTTGCCAGGGACCGCGGAAGGAGGACACCCCGAGGATGTTCAGTGCATACGGACATACTGTTTGGCGTCAACAATAGCCAAGTCTACTACGTGTGTACTGGATCGAAGCCAGCAAAAAAAAACGCCGAAAAAAGAAGTCGGTGGCGCCACGGCTAATTACTCCAGAAATAATGGGGCTAGAGAGAAATTTCTTGTACCTGCAGTCAGTTACCATAGTCCTGCATCCGAAAATCTGGTTTTCCCGGCCAGCCAGGGCCATCTTCCGCCTTGAAACGACCAGGGAGCGGGGCTGCTCCGAGTGCGCTTCCAACGCCTGTTTAATGGCACTTTTGTACACGAAGCTGTAACAGAGTGAAAACAAGACTTAGCAACGACTCTATCTCCCAAAGTATTGGCGGGAAACTGACAAGTCTGACACTGTTGAAAAGCCCTGCTCATGGGCTTTCCGAAAATGCCGGTCTTGGGGTTGCGGGATAAACAGGGAGGTTGCCAGGGACCGCTGAAGGAGGACACCCCGAGGATGTCCAGTGCATAGGGACATGCTGTGTGTGCGTCAACAATAGCCAAGGATGCTACGTGTGTACTGGATCGAAGCCAGCCCATAAAAAAAAAACGCCGAAAAAAGAAGTCGGCAGCACAACGGCCAATAACTCCAGAAATAATGGGGCTAGAGAGAAATTTCTTGTACATGCAGTTAGCTACCATAGTCCTGCATCCGAAAATCTGGTTTTCCCGGCCAGCCAGGGCCATCTTCCGCCTTGAAACGACCAGGGAGCGGGGCTGCTCCGAGTGCGCTTCAAACGCCTGTCTTATGGCACTTTTGTACACGAAGCTGTAACAGAGTGAAAACAAGACTTAGCAACGACGCTATCTCCCAAAGTATTGGCGGGAAACTGACAAGTCTGACACTGTTGAAAAGCCCTGCTCATGGGCTTTCCGAAAATGCCGGTCTTGGGGCTGCGGGATAAACAGGGACGTTGCCAGGGACCGCCGAAGGAGGACACCCCGAGGATGTCCAGTGCATACGGCCATGCTGTGTGTACGTCAACAATAGCCATGGCTGCTACGTGTGTACTGGATCGAAGCCAGCAAAAAATAAAAACGCCGAAAAAAGAAGTCAGTGGCGCCACGGCTAATTACTCCAGAAATAATGGGGCTAGAGAGAAATTTCTTGTACCTGCAGTCAGCTACCATAGTCCTGCATCCGAAAATCTGGTTTTCCCGGCCAGCCAGGGCCATCTTCCGCCTTGAAACGACCAGGGAGCGGGGCTGCTCCGAGTGCGCTTCAAACGCCTGTCTAGAGGCACTTTTGTACACGAAGCTGTAACAGAGTGAAAACAAGACTTAGCAACGACGCTATCTCCCAAAGTATTGGCGGGAAACTGACAAGTCTGACACTGTTGAAAAGCCCTGCTCATGGGCTTTCCAAAAATGCCGGTCTTGGGGCTGCGGGATAAACAGGGAGGTTGCCAGGGACCGCGGAAGGAGGACACCCCGAGGATGTCCAGTGCATACGGACATGCTGTTTGGCGTCAACAATAGCCAAGGCTACTACGTGTGTACTGGATCGAAGCCAGCAAAAAAAAACGCCGAAAAAAGAAGTCGGTGGCGCCACGGCTAATTACTCCAGAAATAATGGGGCTAGAGAGAAATTTCTTGTACCTGCAGTCAGCTACCATAGTCCTGCATCCGAAAATCTGGTTTTCCCGGCCAGCCAGGGCCATCTTCCGCCTTGAAACGACCGGGAGCGGGGCTGCTCCGAGTGCGCTTCCAACGCCTGTTTAATGGCACTTTTGTACACGAAGCTGTAACAGAGTGAAAACAAGACTTAGCAACGACTCTATCTCCCAAAGTATTGGCGGGAAACTGACAGGTCTGACACTGTTGAAAAGCCCTGCTCATGGGCTTTCCGAAAATGCCGGTCTTGGGGCTGCAGAATAAACAGGGAGGTTGCCAGGGACCGCCGAAGGAGGACACCCCGAGGATGTCCAGTGCATACGGCCATGCTGTGTGTACGTCAACAATAGCCATGGCTGCTACGTGTGTACTGGATCGAAGCCAGCAAAAAAAAAAAAAAAAAACGCCGAAAAAAGAAGTCGGCAGCACCACGGCTAATAACTCCAGAAATAATGGGGCTAGAGAGAAATTTCCTGTACCTGCAGTCAGCTACCATAGTCCTGCATCCGAAAATCTGGTTTTCCCGGCCAGCCAGGGCCATCTTCCGCCTTGAAACGACCATGGAGCGGGGCTGCTCCGAGTGCGCTTCAAACGCCTGTCTAATGGCACTTTTGTACACAAAGCTGTAACAGAGTGAAAACAAGACTTAGCAACGACGCTATCTCCAAAAGTATTGGCGGTAAACTGACAAGTCTGACACTGTTGAAAAGCCCTGCTCATGGGCTTTCCGAAAATGCCGGTCTTGGGGCTGCGGGATAAACAGGGAGGTTGCCAGGGACCGCCGAAGGAGGACATCCCGAGGATGTCCAGTGCATACGGCCATGCTGTGTGTACGTCAACAATAGCCATGGCTGCTACGTGTGTACTGGATCGAAGCCAGCAAAAAAAAAAAAAAAAAACGCCAAATAATAAAAGTCGGTGGCGCCACGGCTAATAACTACAGAATTAATGGGGCTAGAGAGAAATTTCTTTTACCTGCAGTCAGCTACCATAGTCCTGCATCCGAAAATCTGGTTTTCCCGGCCAGCCAGGGCCATCTTCCGCCTTGAAAGACCAGAGAGCGGGGCTGCTCCGAGTGCGCTTGAAACGCCTGTCTAATGGCACTTTTGTACACAAAGCTGTAACAGAGTGAAAACAAGAATTAGCAACGACGCTATCTCCCAAAGTATTGGCGGGAAACTGACAAGTCTGACACTGTTGAAAAGCCCTGCTCATGGGCTTTCCGAAAATGCCAGTCTTGGGGCTGCGGGATAAACAGGGAGGTGGCCAGGGACCGCGGAAGGAGGACACCCCGAGGATGTCCAGTGCATAGGGACATGCTGTGTGTGCGTCAACAATAGCCATGGCTGCTATGTGTGTACTGGATCGAAGCCAGCAAAAAAAAAAACGCCGAAAAAAGAAGTCGGCAGCACCACGGCCAATAACTCCAGAAATAATGGGGCTAGAGAGAAATTTCTTGTACCTGCAGTCAGCTACCATAGTCCTGCATCCGAAAATCTGGTTTTCCCGGCCAGCCAGGGCCATCTTCTGCCTTGAAACGACCATGGAGCGGGGCTGCTCCGAGTGCGCTTCAAACGCCTGTCTAATGGCACTTTTGTACACAAAGCTGTAACAGAGTGAAAACAAGACTTAGCAACGACGCTATCTCCAAAAGTATTGGCGGTAAACTGACAAGTCTGACACTGTTGAAAAGCCCTGCTCATGGGCTTTCCGAAAATGCCGGTCTTGGGGCTGCGGGATAAACAGGGAGGTTGCCAGGGACCGCCGAAGGAGGACACCCCGAGGATGTCCAGTGCATACGGCCATGCTGTGTGTACGTCGACAATAGCCATGGCTGCTACGTGTGTACTTGATCGAAGCCAGCAAAAAAAAAAAAAAAAAACGCCAAATAATAAAAGTCGGTGGCGCCACGGCTAATAACTACAGAAATAATGGGGCTAGAGAGAAATTTCCTGTACCTGCAGTCAGCTACCATAGTCCTGCATCCGAAAATCTGGTTTTCCCGGCCAGCCAGGGCCATCTTCCGCCTTGAAACGACCAGGGAGCGGGGCTGCTCCGAGTGCGCTTCAAACGCCTGTCTAATGGCACTTTTGTACACAAAGCTGTAACAGAGTGAAAACAAGACTTAGCAACGACGCTATCTCCAAAAGTATTGGCGGTAAACTGACAAGTCTGACACTGTTGAAAAGCCCTGCTCATGGGCTTTCCGAAAATGCCGGTCTTGGGGCTGCGGGATAAACAGGGAGGTTGCCAGGGACCGCGGAAGGAGGACACCCCGAGGATGTCCAGTGCATACGGCCATGCTGTGTGTACGTCGACAATAGCCATGGCTGCTACGTGTGTACTGGATCGAAGCCAGCAAAAAAAAAAAAAAAAAAACGCCAAATAATAAAAGTCGGTGGCGCCACGGCTAATAACTACAGAAATAATGGGGCTAGAGAGAAATTTCTTTTACCTGCAGTCAGCTACCATAGTCCTGCATCCGAAAATCTGGTTTTCCCGGCCAGCCAGGGCCATCTTCCGCCTTGAAAGACCAGGGAGCGGGGCTGCTCCGAGTGCGCTTCAAACGCCTGTCTAATGGCACTTTTGTACACAAAGCTGTAACAGAGTGAAAACAAGAATTAGCAACGACGCTATCTCCCAAAGTATTGGCGGGAAACTGACAAGTCTGACACTGTTGAAAAGCCCTGCTCATGGGCTTTCCGAAAATGCCGGTCTTGGGGCTGCGGGATAAACAGGGAGGTGGCCAGGGACCGCGGAAGGAGGACACCCCGAGGATGTCCAGTGCATAGGGACATGCTGTGTGTGCGTCAACAATAGCCATGGCTGCTATGTGTGTACTGGATCGAAGCCAGCAAAAAAAAAAAACGCCGAAAAAAAAAGTCGGCAGCACCACGGCCAATAACTCCAGAAATAATGGGGCTAGAGAGAAATTTCTTGTACCTGCAGTCAGCTACCATAGTCCTGCATCCGAAAATCTGGTTTTCCCGGCCAGCCAGGGCCATCTTCCGCCTTGAAACGACCATGGAGCGGGGCTGCTCCGAGTGCGCTTCAAACGCCTGTCTAATGGCACTTTTGTACACAAAGCTGTAACAGAGTGAAAACAAGACTTAGCAACGACGCTATCTCCAAAAGTATTGGCGGTAAACTGACAAGTCTGACACTGTTGAAAAGCCCTGCTCATGGGCTTTCCGAAAATGCCGGTCTTGGGGCTGCGGGATAAACAGGGAGGTTGCCAGGGACCGCGGAAGGAGGACACCCCGAGGATGTCCAGTGCATACGGCCATGCTGTGTGTACGTCGACAATAGCCATGGCTGCTACGTGTGTACTAGATCGAAGCCAGCAAAAAAAAAAAAAAAAAACGCCAAATAATAAAAGTCGGTGGCGCCACGGCTAATAACTACAGAAATAATGGGGCTAGAGAGAAATTTCTTGTACCTGCAGTCAGCTACCATAGTCCTGCATCCGCAAATCTGGTTTTCCCGGCCAGCCAGGGCCATCTTCCGCCTTGAAAGACCAGGGAGCGGGGCTGCTCCGAGTGCGCTTCAAACGCCTTTCTAATGGCACTTTTGTACACAAAGCTGTAAAAGAGTGAAAACAAGAATTAGCAACGACGCTATCTCCCAAAGTATTGGCGGGAAACTGACAAGTCTGACACTGTTGAAAAGCCCTGCTCATGGGCTTTCCGAAAATGCCGGTCTTGGGGCTGCGGGATAAACAGGGAGGTGGCCAGGGACCGCGGAAGGAGGACACCCCGAGGATGTCCAGTGCATAGGGACATGCTGTGTGTGCGTCAACAATAGCCATGGCTGCTATGTGTGTACTGGATCGAAGCCAGCAAAAAAAAAAACGCCGAAAAAAGAAGTCGGCAGCACCACGGCCAATAACTCCAGAAATAATGGGGCTAGAGAGAAATTACTTGTACCTGCAGTCAGCTACCATAGTCCTGCATCCGAAAATCTGGTTTTCCCGGCCAGCCAGGGCCATCTTCCGCCTTGAAACGACCATGGAGCGGGGCTGCTCCGAGTGCGCTTCAAACGCCTGTCTAATGGCACTTTTGTACACAAAGCTGTAACAGAGTGAAAACAAGACTTAGCAACGACGCTATCTCCAAAAGTATTGGCGGTAAACTGACAAGTCTGACACTGTTGAAAAGCCCTGCTCATGGGCTTTCCGAAAATGCCGGTCTTGGGGCTGCGGGATAAACAGGGAGGTTGCCAGGGACCGCCGAAGGAGGACACCCCGAGGATGTCCAGTGCATACGGCCATGCTGTGTGTACGTCAACAATAGCCATGGCTGCTACGTGTGTACTGGATCGAAGCCAGCAAAAAAAAAAAAAAAAAACGCCAAATAATAAAAGTCGGTGGCGCCACGGCTAATAACTACAGAAATAATGGGGCTAGAGAGAAATTTCTTTTACCTGCAGTCAGCTACCATAGTCCTGCATCCGAAAATCTGGTTTTCCCGGCCAGCCAGGGCCATCTTCCGCCTTGAAAGACCAGGGAGCGGGGCTGCTCCGAGTGCGCTTCAAACGCCTGTCTAATGGCACTTTTGTACACAAAGCTGTAACAGAGTGAAAACAAGAATTAGCAACGACGCTATTTCCCAAAGTATTGGCGGGAAACTGACAAGTCTGACACTGTTGAAAAGCCCTGCTCATGGGCTTTCCGAAAATGCCGGTCTTGGGGCTGCGGGAGAAACAGGGAGGTTGCCAGGGACCGCGGAAGGAGGACACCCCGAGGATGTCCAATCCATACGGACATGCTATGTGTACGTCAACAATAGCCATGGCTGCTACGTGTGTACTGGATCGAAGCAAGCAAACAAAAAAAAAAAAAAACGCCAAATAATAAAAGTCGGTGGCGCCACGGCTAATAACTACAGAAATAATGGGGCTAGAGAGAAATTTCTTGTACCTGCAGTCAGCTACCATAGTCCTGCATCCGAAAATCTGGTTTTCCCGGCCAGCCAGGGCCATCTTCCGCCTTGAAACGACCAGGGAGCGGGGCTGCTCCGTGTGCGCTTCAAACGCCTGTCTAATGGCACTTTTGTACACGAAGCTGTAACAGAGTGAAAACAAGACTTAGCAACGACTCTATCTCTCAAAGTATTGGCGGGAAACTGACAAGTCTGACACTGTTGGAAAGCCCTGCTCATGGGCTTTCCGAAAATACCGGTCTTGGGGCTGCAGGATAAACAGGGAGGTTGCCAGGGACCGCGGAAGGAGGACACCCCGAGGATGTCAAGTGCATACGGACATGCTGTGTGTGCGTCAACAATAGCCAAGGCTACTACGTGTGTACTGGATCGAAGCCAGCCAAAATAAAAACGCCGAAAAAAGAAGTCGGTGGCGCCACGGCTAATAACTCCAGAAATAATGGGGCTAGAGAGAAATTTCTTGTACCTGCAGTCAGCTACCATAGTCCTGCATCCGAAAATCTGGATTTCCCGGCCAGCCAGGGCCATCTTCCGCCTTGAAACGACCAGGGAGCGGGGCTGCTCCGAGTGCGCTTCAAACGCCTGTCTAATGGCACTTTTGTACACGAAGCTGTAACAGAGTGAAAACAAGACTTAGCAACTACTCTATCTCTCAAAGTATTGGCGGGAAACTGACAAGTCTGACACTGTTGGAAAGCCCTGCTCATGGGCTTTCCGAAAATACCGGTCTTGGGGCTGCGGGATAAACAGGGAGGTTGCCAGGGACCGCGGAAGGAGGACACCCCGAGGATGTCAAGTGCATACGGACATACTGTGTGTGCGTCAACAATAGCCAAGGCTGCTACGTGTGTACTGGATCGAAGCCAGCAAAAAAAAAAAACGCCGAAAAAAGAAGTCGGCAGCACCACGGCCAATAACTCCAGAAATAACGGGGCTAGAGAGAAATTTCCTGTACCTGCAGTTTGCTACCATAGTCCTGCATCCGAAAATCGAAGCAAGCAAACAAAAAAAAAAAAAAAAACGCCAAATAATAAAAGTCGGTGGCGCCACGGCTAATAACTACAGAAATAATGGGGCTAGAGAGAAATTTCTTGTACCTGCAGTCAGCTACCATAGTCCTGCATCCGAAAATCTGGTTTTCCCGGCCAGCCAGGGCCATCTTCCGCCTTGAAACGACCAGGGAGCGGGGCTGCTCCGTGTGCGCTTCAAACGCCTGTCTAATGGCACTTTTGTACACGAAGCTGTAACAGAGTGAAAACAAGACTTAGCAACGACTCTATCTCTCAAAGTATTGGCGGGAAACTGACAAGTCTGACACTGTTGGAAAGCCCTGCTCATGGGCTTTCCGAAAATACCGGTCTTGGGGCTGCAGGATAAACAGGGAGGTTGCCAGGGACCGCGGAAGGAGGACACCCCGAGGATGTCCAATCCATACGGACATGCTATGTGTACGTCAACAATAGCCATGGCTGCTACGTGTGTACTGGATCGAAGCAAGCAAACAAAAAAAAAAAAAAAACGCCAAATAATAAAAGTCGGTGGCGCCACGGCTAATAACTACAGAAATAATGGGGCTAGAGAGAAATTTCTTGTACCTGCAGTCAGCTACCATAGTCCTGCATCCGAAAATCTGGATTTCCCGGCCAGCCAGGGCCATCTTCCGCCTTGAAACGACCAGGGAGCGGGGCTGCTCCGAGTGCGCTTCAAACGCCTGTCTAATGGCACTTTTGTACACGAAGCTGTAACAGAGTGAAAACAAGACTTAGCAACTACTCTATCTCTCAAAGTATTGGCGGGAAACTGACAAGTCTGACACTGTTGGAAAGCCCTGCTCATGGGCTTTCCGAAAATACCGGTCTTGGGGCTGCGGTATAAACAGGGAGGTTGCCAGGGACCGCGGAAGGAGGACACCCCGAGGATGTCAAGTGCATACGGACATACTGTGTGTGCGTCAACAATAGCCAAGGCTGCTACGTGTGTACTGGATCGAAGCCAGCAAAAAAAAAAAACGCCGAAAAAAGAAGTCGGCAGCACCACGGCCAATAACTCCAGAAATAACGGGGCTAGAGAGAAATTTCCTGTACCTGCAGTTTGCTACCATAGTCCTGCATCCGAAAATCTGGTTTTCCCGGCCAGCCAGGGCCATCTTCCGCCTTGAAACGACCAGGGAGCGGGGCTGCTCCGAGTGCGCTTCAAACGCCTGTCTAATGGCACTTTTGTACACGAAGCTGTAACAGAGTAAAAACAAGACCTAGATGGGGTGATGTCATAGTTGCGGACAATGTGTTAGTGAACTAGGGAGTATGCAAGTGGCCCTGGTCCCATACAAATGGTTGTATACCAAAGACATTCAATGCAGGAGCTTGGGTACCAGGCAGGTACATTGTGTATATGCCTGTACGTCTTGATTCCAGACTTGGTGCTTCAACCCCCCAGATCAATAGACATTTTATTCAAAGGTATGCGACAATGGTATGCAATAAAATTCACGACATCGCGAATATATTCGCAGACGAGTGCGCACATATTCGCGATTTGGTTCACGACATTGCATACGTGTGCGCATATATTCGCGATTTGGTTCACGACATTGCATACGTGTGCGCATATATTCGCGATTTGGTTCACGACATTGCATACGTGTGCGCACACATTCGCGATTTGTTTCGCGACATTGCATACGTGTGCGCATATATTCGCGATTTGGTTCACGACATTGCATACGTGTGCGCACACATTCGCGAATTGTTTCACGACATTGCATACGTGTGCGCACACGTATGCGATGTGCGATGTCCCTTCAGGGCCACCATACCCCGAGGATGTCAAGTGCATACGGACATGCTGTGTGTGCGTTAACAATAGCCAAGGATGCTACGTGTGTACTGGATCGAAGCGAGCCCATAAAAAAAACGCCGAAAAAAAAGTCGGCAGCACCACGGCCAATAACTCCAAAAATAATGGGGCTAGAGAACAATTTATTGTACATGCAGTTAGCTACCATAGTCCTGCATCTGCAAATCTGGTTTTCCCGGCCAGCCAGGGCCATCTTCCGCCTTGAAACGACCAGGGAGCGGGGCTGCTCCGAGTGCGCTTCCAACGCCTGTCTATTGGCACTTTTGCACACGAAGCTGTAACAGAGTGAAAACAAGACTTAGCAACGACTCTATCTCCCAAAGTATTGGCGAGAAACTGACAAGTCAAACACTGTTGGAAAGCCCTGATTATGGGCTTTCCGAAAATGCGGGTCTTGGGCTGTGGCATGAACAGGAAGGTTGCCAGGGACCGCGGAAAGAGGACACCCCGACGATGTCTAGTGCATACGGACATGCTGTGTGTGCGTCAACAATAGCCAAGGCTGCTACGTGTGTACTGGATCGAAGCCAGCAAAAAAAAAAAAACGCCGAAAAAAGAAGTCGGCAGCACCACGGCTAATAACTACAGAAATAATGGGGCTAGAGAGAAATTTTTTGTACCTGCAGTCAGCTACCATTGTCCTGCATCCGAAAATTTTGTTTTCCCGGCCAGCCAGGGCCGTCTTCCGCCTTGAAACGACCAGGGAGCGGGGCTGCTCTGAGTGCGCTTCAAACGCCTGTCTAATGGCACTTTTGTACACGAAGCTGTAACAGAGTGAAAACAAGACTTAGCAACGACTCTATCTCCCAAAGTATTGGCGGGAAACTGACAAGTTTGACACTGTTGAAAAGCCCTGCTCATGGGCTTTCCAAAAATGCCGGTCTTGGGGCTGCGGTATAAACAGGGAGGTTGCCACGGACCGCGGAAGGAGGACACCCCGAGGATGTCAAGTGCATACGGACTTGCTGTGTGTGCGTCAACAATAGCCATGGCTGCTAAGTGTGTACTGGATCGAAGCCAGCAAAAAAATAAAATAAAAAAGCGGAAAAAAGAAGTCGGCAGCACCACGGCCAATAACTCCAGAAATAATGGGGCTAGAGAGAAATTTCTTGTACCTGCAGTTAGCTACCATAGTCCTGCATCCGAAAATTTTGTTTTCCCGGCCAGCCAGGGCCGTCTTCCGCTTTGAAATGACCAGGGAGCGGGGCTGCTCCGAGTGCCCTTCAAACGCTTGTCTAATGGCACTTTTGTACACGAAGCTGTAACAGAGTAAAAACAAGACTTAGCAACGACTCTATCTCCCAAAGTATTGGCGGGAAACTGACAAGTCTGACACTGTTGAAAGGCCCTGCTCATGAGCTTTCCGAAAATGCCGGTCTTGGGGCTGCGGGATAAACAGGGAGGTTGCCAGGGACCGCGGAAGGAGGACACCCCGAGGATGTCCAGTGCATACGGACATGCTGTGTGTACGTCAAAAAAAGCCATGGCTGCTACGTGTGTACTGGATCGAAGCCAGCAAAAAAATAATAAAAACGCCGAAAAAAGAAGTCGGCAGCACCACGGCTAATAACTACAGAAATAATGGGGCTAGAGAGAAATTTCTTGTACCTGCAGTCAGCTACCATAGTCCTGCATCCGAAAATCTGGTTGTCCCGGCCAGCCAGAGCCATCTTCCGCCTTGAAACGACCAGGGAGCGGGGCTGCTCCGAGTGCGCTTCAAACGCCTGCCTAATGGCACTTTTGTACACGTAGCTATAACAGAGTGAAAACAAGACTCAGCAACGACTCTATCTCCCAAAGTATTGGCGGGAAACTGACAAGTCTGACACTGTCGGAAAGCCCTGCTCATGGGCTTTCCGAAAATGACGGTCTTGGAGCTGCGGGATAAACAGGGAGGTTGTCAGGGACCGCGGAAGGGGGACACCCCGAGGATAATCAGTGCATACGGACATGCTGTGTGTGCGTCAACAATAGCCAAGGATGCTACGTGTGTACTGGATCAAAGCGAGCCCATAAAAAAAACGCCGAAAAAAGAAGTCGGCAGCACCACGGCCAATAACTCCAGAAATAATGGGGCTAGAGAACAATTTATTGTACATGCAGTTAGCTACCATAGTCCTGCATCTGCAAATCTGGTTTTCCCGGCCAGCCAGGGCCATCTTCCGCCTTGAAACGACCAGGGAGCGGGGCTGCTCCGAGTGCGCTTCCAACGCCTGTCTATTGGCACTTTTGCACACGAAGCTGTAACAGAGTGAAAACAAGACTTAGCAACGACTCTATCTCCCAAAGTATTGGCGAGAAACTGACAAGTCCAACACTGTTGGAAAGCCCTGATTATGGGCTTTCCGAAAATGCGGGTCTTGGGCTGTGGCATGAACAGGAAGGTTGCCAGGGACCGCGGAAGGAGGACACCCCGAGGATGTCCAGTGCATACGGACATGCTGTTCGTACGTCAACAAAAGCTATGGCTGCTACGTGTGTACTGGATCGAAGCCAGCAAAAAAATAATAAAAACGCCGAAAAAAGAAGTCGGCAGCACCACGGCTAATAACTACAGAAATAATGGGGCTAGAGAGAAATTTCTTGTACCTGCAGTTAGCTACCATAGTCCTGCATCCGAAAATCTGGTTGTCCCGGCCAGCCAGAGCCTTCTTCCGCCTTGAAACGACCAGGGAGCGGGGCTGCTCCGAGTGCGCTTCAAACGCCTGCCTAATGGCACTTTTGTACACGTAGCTATAACAGAGTGAAAACAAGACTTAGCAACGACTCTATCTCCCAAAGTATTGGCGGGAAACTGACAAGTCTGACACTGTCGGAAAGCCCTGCTCATGGGCTTTCCGAAAATGACGGTCTTGGGGCTGCGGGATAAACAGGGAGGTTGCCAGGGACCGCCGAAGGAGGACACCCCAAGGATGTCCAGTGCATACGGACATGCTGTGTGTGCGTCAACAATAGCCATGGCTGCTACGTGTGTACTGGATAGAAGCCAGCAAAAAAATAAAATAAAAAAGCGGAAAAAAGAAGTCGGCAGCACCACGGCCAATAACTCCAAAAATAATGGGGCTAGAGAGAAATTTCTTGTACCTGCAGTTAGCTACCATAGTCCTGCATCCGAAAATCTGGTTGTCCCGGCCAGCCAGAGCCATCTTCCGCCTTGAAACGACCATGGAGCGGGGCTGCTCCGAGTGCGCTTCAAACGCCTGTCTAATGGCACTTTTGTACACGAAGCTGTAACAGAGTGAAAACAAGACTCAGCAAAGACGCTATCTCCCAAAGTATTGGCGGGAAACTGACAAGTCTGACACTGTTGAAAAGCCCTGCTCATGGGCTTTCCAAAAATGCCGGTCTTGGGGCTGCGGAATAAACAGGGAGGTTACCAGGGACCGCGGAAGGAGGACACCCCGATATGGTGGCCCTGAAGGGACATCGCACATCGCATACGTGTGCGCACACGTATGCAATGTCGTGAAACAATTCGCGAATGTGTGCGCACACGTATGCAATGTCGTGAACCAAATCGCGAATATATGCGCACACGTATGCAATGTCGCGAAACAAATCGCGAATGTGTGCGCACACGTATGCAATGTCGTGAACCAAATCGCGAATATATGCGCACACGTATGCAATGTCGTGAATCAAATCGCGAATATATGCGCACACGTATGCAATGTCGTGAACCAAATCGCGAATATGTGCGCACTCGTATGCGAATATATTCGCGATGTCGTGAATTTTATTGCATACCATTGTCGCATACCTTTGGGGTGATGTCATAGTTGCGGACAATGTGTTAGTGAACTAGGGAGTATGCAAGTGGCCCTGGTCCCATACAAATGGTTGTATACCAAAGACATTCAATGCAGGAGCTTGGGTACCAGGCAGGTACATTGTGTATATGCCTGTACGTCTTGATTCCAGACTTGGTGCTTCAACCCCCCAGATCAATAGACATTTTATTCAAAGGTATGCGACAATGGTATGCAATAAAATTCACGACATCGCGAATATATTCGCAGACGAGTGCGCACATATTCGCGATTTGGTTCACGACATTGCATACGTGTGCGCATATATTCGCGATTTGGTTCACGACATTGCATACGTGTGCGCATATATTCGCGATTTGGTTCACGACATTGCATACGTGTGCGCACACATTCGCGATTTGTTTCGCGACATTGCATACGTGTGCGCATATATTCGCGATTTGGTTCACGACATTGCATACGTGTGCGCACACATTCGCGAATTGTTTCACGACATTGCATACGTGTGCGCACACGTATGCGATGTGCGATGTCCCTTCAGGGCCACCATACCCCGAGGATGTCAAGTGCATACGGACATGCTGTGTGTGCGTTAACAATAGCCAAGGATGCTACGTGTGTACTGGATCGAAGCGAGCCCATAAAAAAAACGCCGAAAAAAAAAGTCGGCAGCACCACGGCCAATAACTCCAAAAATAATGGGGCTAGAGAACAATTTATTGTACATGCAGTTAGCTACCATAGTCCTGCATCTGCAAATCTGGTTTTCCCGGCCAGCCAGGGCCATCTTCCGCCTTGAAACGACCAGGGAGCGGGGCTGCTCCGAGTGCGCTTCCAACGCCTGTCTATTGGCACTTTTGCACACGAAGCTGTAACAGAGTGAAAACAAGACTTAGCAACGACTCTATCTCCCAAAGTATTGGCGAGAAACTGACAAGTCAAACACTGTTGGAAAGCCCTGATTATGGGCTTTCCGAAAATGCGGGTCTTGGGCTGTGGCATGAACAGGAAGGTTGCCAGGGACCGCGGAAAGAGGACACCCCGACGATGTCTAGTGCATACGGACATACTGTGTGCGTCAACAATAGCCAAGGCTGCTACGTGTGTACTGGATCGAAGCCAGCAAAAAAAAAAAAACGCCGAAAAAAGAAGTCGGCAGCACCACGGCTAATAACTACAGAAATAATGGGGCTAGAGAGAAATTTTTTGTACCTGCAGTCAGCTACCATTGTCCTGCATCCGAAAATTTTGTTTTCCCGGCCAGCCAGGGCCGTCTTCCGCCTTGAAACGACCAGGGAGCGGGGCTGCTCTGAGTGCGCTTCAAACGCCTGTCTAATGGCACTTTTGTACACGAAGCTGTAACAGAGTGAAAACAAGACTTAGCAACGACTCTATCTCCCAAAGTATTGGCGGGAAACTGACAAGTTTGACACTGTTGAAAAGCCCTGCTCATGGGCTTTCCAAAAATGCCGGTCTTGGGGCTGCGGTATAAACAGGGAGGTTGCCAGGGACCGCGGAAGGAGGACACCCCGAGGATGTCAAGTGCATACGGACATGCTGTGTGTGCGTCAACAATAGCCATGGCTGCTAAGTGTGTACTGGATCGAAGCCAGCAAAAAAATAAAATAAAAAAGCGGAAAAAAGAAGTCGGCAGCACCACGGCCAATAACTCCAGAAATAATGGGGCTAGAGAGAAATTTCTTGTACCTGCAGTTAGCTACCATAGTCCTGCATCCGAAAATTTTGTTTTCCCGGCCAGCCAGGGCCGTCTTCCGCTTTGAAATGACCAGGGAGCGGGGCTGCTCCGAGTGCCCTTCAAACGCTTGTCTAATGGCACTTTTGTACACGAAGCTGTAACAGAGTAAAAACAAGACTTAGCAACGACTCTATCTCCCAAAGTATTGGCGGGAAACTGACAAGTCTGACACTGTTGAAAGGCCCTGCTCATGAGCTTTCCGAAAATGCCGGTCTTGGGGCTGCGGGATAAACAGGGAGGTTGCCAGGGACCGCGGAAGGAGGACACCCCGAGGATGTCCAGTGCATACGGACATGCTGTGTGTACGTCAACAAAAGCCATGGCTGCTACGTGTGTACTGGATCGAAGCCAGCAAAAAAATAATAAAAACGCCGAAAAAAGAAGTCGGCAGCACCACGGCTAATAACTACAGAAATAATGGGGCTAGAGAGAAATTTCTTGTACCTGCAGTCAGCTACCATAGTCCTGCATCCGAAAATCTGGTTGTCCCGGCCAGCCAGAGCCATCTTCCGCCTTGAAACGACCAGGGAGCGGGGCTGCTCCGAGTGCGCTTCAAACGCCTGCCTAATGGCACTTTTGTACACGTAGCTATAACAGAGTGAAAACAAGACTCAGCAACGACTCTATCTCCCAAAGTATTGGCGGGAAACTGACAAGTCTGACACTGTCGGAAAGCCCTGCTCATGGGCTTTCCGAAAATGACGGTCTTGGAGCTGCGGGATAAACAGGGAGGTTGTCAGGGACCGCGGAAGGGGGACACCCCGAGGATAATCAGTGCATACGGACATGCTGTGTGTGCGTCAACAATAGCCAAGGATGCTACGTGTGTACTGGATCGAAGCGAGCCCATAAAAAAAACGCCGAAAAAAGAAGTCGGCAGCACCACGGCCAATAACTCCAGAAATAATGGGGCTAGAGAACAATTTATTGTACATGCAGTTAGCTACCATAGTCCTGCATCTGCAAATCTGGTTTTCCCGGCCAGCCAGGGCCATCTTCCGCCTTGAAACGACCAGGGAGCGGGGCTGCTCCGAGTGCGCTTCCAACGCCTGTCTATTGGCACTTTTGCACACGAAGCTGTAACAGAGTGAAAACAAGACTTAGCAACGACTCTATCTCCCAAAGTATTGGCGAGAAACTGACAAGTCCAACACTGTTGGAAAGCCCTGATTATGGGCTTTCCGAAAATGCGGGTCTTGGGCTGTGGCATGAACAGGAAGGTTGCCAGGGACCGCGGAAGGAGGACACCCCGAGGATGTCCAGTGCATACGGACATGCTGTTCGTACGTCAACAAAAGCTATGGCTGCTACGTGTGTACTGGATCGAAGCCAGCAAAAAAATAATAAAAACGCCGAAAAAAGAAGTCGGCAGCACCACGGCTAATAACTACAGAAATAATGGGGCTAGAGAGAAATTTCTTGTACCTGCAGTTAGCTACCATAGTCCTGCATCCGAAAATCTGGTTGTCCCGGCCAGCCAGAGCCTTCTTCTGCCTTGAAACGACCAGGGAGCGGGGCTGCTCCGAGTGCGCTTCAAACGCCTGCCTAATGGCACTTTTGTACACGTAGCTATAACAGAGTGAAAACAAGACTTAGCAACGACTCTATCTCCCAAAGTATTGGCGGGAAACTGACAAGTCTGACACTGTCGGAAAGCCCTGCTCATGGGCTTTCCGAAAATGACGGTCTTGGGGCTGCGGGATAAACAGGGAGGTTGCCAGGGACCGCGGAAGGAGGACACCCCAAGGATGTCCAGTGCATACGGACATGCTGTGTGTGCGTCAACAATAGCCATGGCTGCTACGTGTGTACTGGATAGAAGCCAGCAAAAAAATAAAATAAAAAAGCGGAAAAAAGAAGTCGGCAGCACCACGGCCAATAACTCCAGAAATAATGGGGCTAGAGAGAAATTTCTTGTACCTGCAGTTAGCTACCATAGTCCTGCATCCGAAAATCTGGTTGTCCCGGCCAGCCAGAGCCATCTTCCGCCTTGAAACGACCATGGAGCGGGGCTGCTCCGAGTGCGCTTCAAACGCCTGTCTAATGGCACTTTTGTACACGAAGCTGTAACAGAGTGAAAACAAGACTCAGCAAAGACGCTATCTCCCAAAGTATTGGCGGGAAACTGACAAGTCTGACACTGTTGAAAAGCCCTGCTCATGGGCTTTCCAAAAATGCCGGTCTTGGGGCTGCGGAATAAACAGGGAGGTTACCAGGGACCGCGGAAGGAGGACACCCCGATATGGTGGCCCTGAAGGGACATCGCACATCGCATACGTGTGCGCACACGTATGCAATGTCGTGAAACAATTCGCGAATGTGTGCGCACACGTATGCAATGTCGTGAACCAAATCGCGAATATATGCGCACACGTATGCAATGTCGCGAAACAAATCGCGAATGTGTGCGCACACGTATGCAATGTCGTGAACCAAATCGCGAATATATGCGCACACGTATGCAATGTCGTGAATCAAATCGCGAATATATGCGCACACGTATGCAATGTCGTGAACCAAATCGCGAATATGTGCGCACTCGTATGCGAATATATTCGCGATGTCGTGAATTTTATTGCATACCATTGTCGCATACCTTTGGGGTGATGTCATAGTTGCGGACAATGTGTTAGTGAACTAGGGAGTATGCAAGTGGCCCTGGTCCCATACAAATGGTTGTATACCAAAGACATTCAATGCAGGAGCTTGGGTACCAGGCAGGTACATTGTGTATATGCCTGTACGTCTTGATTCCAGACTTGGTGCTTCAACCCCCCAGATCAATAGACATTTTATTCAAAGGTATGCGACAATGGTATGCAATAAAATTCACGACATCGCGAATATATTCGCAGACGAGTGCGCACATATTCGCGATTTGGTTCACGACATTGCATACGTGTGCGCATATATTCGCGATTTGGTTCACGACATTGCATACGTGTGCGCATATATTCGCGATTTGGTTCACGACATTGCATACGTGTGCGCACACATTCGCGATTTGTTTCGCGACATTGCATACGTGTGCGCATATATTCGCGATTTGGTTCACGACATTGCATACGTGTGCGCACACATTCGCGAATTGTTTCACGACATTGCATACGTGTGCGCACACGTATGCGATGTGCGATGTCCCTTCAGGGCCACCATACCCCGAGGATGTCAAGTGCATACGGACATGCTGTGTGTGCGTTAACAATAGCCAAGGATGCTACGTGTGTACTGGATCGAAGCGAGCCCATAAAAAAAACGCCGAAAAAAAAAGTCGGCAGCACCACGGCCAATAACTCCAAAAATAATGGGGCTAGAGAACAATTTATTGTACATGCAGTTAGCTACCATAGTCCTGCATCTGCAAATCTGGTTTTCCCGGCCAGCCAGGGCCATCTTCCGCCTTGAAACGACCAGGGAGCGGGGCTGCTCCGAGTGCGCTTCCAACGCCTGTCTATTGGCACTTTTGCACACGAAGCTGTAACAGAGTGAAAACAAGACTTAGCAACGACTCTATCTCCCAAAGTATTGGCGAGAAACTGACAAGTCAAACACTGTTGGAAAGCCCTGATTATGGGCTTTCCGAAAATGCGGGTCTTGGGCTGTGGCATGAACAGGAAGGTTGCCAGGGACCGCGGAAAGAGGACACCCTGACGATGTCTAGTGCATACGGACATGCTGTGTGTGCGTCAACAATAGCCAAGGCTGCTACGTGTGTACTGGATCGAAGCCAGCAAAAAAAAAAAAAAACGCCGAAAAAAGAAGTCGGCAGCACCACGGCTAATAACTACAGAAATAATGGGGCTAGAGAGAAATTTTTTGTACCTGCAGTCAGCTACCATTGTCCTGCATCCGAAAATTTTGTTTTCCCGGCCAGCAAAGGGCCGTCTTCCGCCTTGAAACGACCAGGGAGCGGGGCTGCTCTGAGTGCGCTTCAAACGCCTGTCTAATGGCACTTTTGTACACGAAGCTGTAACAGAGTGAAAACAAGACTTAGCAACGACTCTATCTCCCAAAGTATTGGCGGGAAACTGACAAGTTTGACACTGTTGAAAAGCCCTGCTCATGGGCTTTCCAAAAATGCCGGTCTTGGGGCTGCGGTATAAACAGGGAGGTTGCCAGGGACCGCGGAAGGAGGACACCCCGAGGATGTCAAGTGCATACGGACATGCTGTGTGTGCGTCAACAATAGCCATGGCTGCTAAGTGTGTACTGGATCGAAGCCAGCAAAAAAATAAAATAAAAAAGCGGAAAAAAGAAGTCGGCAGCACCACGGCCAATAACTCCAGAAATAATGGGGCTAGAGAGAAATTTCTTGTACCTGCAGTTAGCTACCATAGTCCTGCATCCGAAAATTTTGTTTTCCCGGCCAGCCAGGGCCGTCTTCCGCTTTGAAATGACCAGGGAGCGGGGCTGCTCCGAGTGCCCTTCAAACGCTTGTCTAATGGCACTTTTGTACACGAAGCTGTAACAGAGTAAAAACAAGACTTAGCAACGACTCTATCTCCCAAAGTATTGGCGGGAAACTGACAAGTCTGACACTGTTGAAAGGCCCTGCTCATGAGCTTTCCGAAAATGCCGGTCTTGGGGCTGCGGGATAAACAGGGAGGTTGCCAGGGACCGCGGAAGGAGGACACCCCGAGGATGTCCAGTGCATACGGACATGCTGTGTGTACGTCAACAAAAGCCATGGCTGCTACGTGTGTACTGGATCGAAGCCAGCAAAAAAATAATAAAAACGCCGAAAAAAGAAGTCGGCAGCACCACGGCTAATAACTACAGAAATAATGGGGCTAGAGAGAAATTTCTTGTACCTGCAGTCAGCTACCATAGTCCTGCATCCGAAAATCTGGTTGTCCCGGCCAGCCAGAGCCATCTTCCGCCTTGAAACGACCAGGGAGCGGGGCTGCTCCGAGTGCGCTTCAAACGCCTGCCTAATGGCACTTTTGTACACGTAGCTATAACAGAGTGAAAACAAGACTCAGCATCGACTCTATCTCCCAAAGTATTGGCGGGAAACTGACAAGTCTGACACTGTCGGAAAGCCCTGCTCATGGGCTTTCCGAAAATGACGGTCTTGGAGCTGCGGGATAAACAGGGAGGTTGTCAGGGACCGCGGAAGGGGGACACCCCGAGGATAATCAGTGCATACGGACATGCTGTGTGTGCGTCAACAATAGCCAAGGATGCTACGTGTGTACTGGATCGAAGCGAGCCCATAAAAAAAACGCCGAAAAAAGAAGTCGGCAGCACCACGGCCAATAACTCCAGAAATAATGGGGCTAGAGAACAATTTATTGTACATGCAGTTAGCTACCATAGTCCTGCATCTGCAAATCTGGTTTTCCCGGCCAGCCAGGGCCATCTTCCGCCTTGAAACGACCAGGGAGCGGGGCTGCTCCGAGTGCGCTTCCAACGCCTGTCTATTGGCACTTTTGCACACGAAGCTGTAACAGAGTGAAAACAAGACTTAGCAACGACTCTATCTCCCAAAGTATTGGCGAGAAACTGACAAGTCCAACACTGTTGGAAAGCCCTGATTATGGGCTTTCCGAAAATGCGGGTCTTGGGCTGTGGCATGAACAGGAAGGTTGCCAGGGACCGCGGAAGGAGGACACCCCGAGGATGTCCAGTGCATACGGACATGCTGTTCGTACGTCAACAAAAGCTATGGCTGCTACGTGTGTACTGGATCGAAGCCAGCAAAAAAATAATAAAAACGCCGAAAAAAGAAGTCGGCAGCACCACGGCTAATAACTACAGAAATAATGGGGCTAGAGAGAAATTTCTTGTACCTGCAGTTAGCTACCATAGTCCTGCATCCGAAAATCTGGTTGTCCCGGCCAGCCAGAGCCTTCTTCCGCCTTGAAACGACCAGGGAGCGGGGCTGCTCCGAGTGCGCTTCAAACGCCTGCCTAATGGCACTTTTGTACACGTAGCTATAACAGAGTGAAAACAAGACTTAGCAACGACTCTATCTCCCAAAGTATTGGCGGGAAACTGACAAGTCTGACACTGTCGGAAAGCCCTGCTCATGGGCTTTCCGAAAATGACGGTCTTGGGGCTGCGGGATAAACAGGGAGGTTGCCAGGGACCGCCGAAGGAGGACACCCCAAGGATGTCCAGTGCATACGGACATGCTGTGTGTGCGTCAACAATAGCCATGGCTGCTACGTGTGTACTGGATAGAAGCCAGCAAAAAAATAAAATAAAAAAGCGGAAAAAAGAAGTCGGCAGCACCACGGCCAATAACTCCAGAAATAATGGGGCTAGAGACAAATTTCTTGTACCTGCAGTTAGCTACCATAGTCCTGCATCCGAAAATCTGGTTGTCCCGGCCAGCCAGAGCCATCTTCCGCCTTGAAACGACCATGGAGCGGGGCTGCTCCGAGTGCGCTTCAAACGCCTGTCTAATGGCACTTTTGTACACGAAGCTGTAACAGAGTGAAAACAAGACTCAGCAAAGACGCTATCTCCCAAAGTATTGGCGGGAAACTGACAAGTCTGACACTGTTGAAAAGCCCTGCACATGGGCTTTCCGAAAATGCCGGTCTTGGGGCTGCAGGATAAACAGGGAGGTTGCCAGGGACCGCGGAAGGAGGACACCCCGAGGTGTCGAGCGGTCGGTTGTTGTCCCTAATGGCACTTTTGTACACGTAGCTATAACAGAGTGAAAACAAGACTGAGCAACGACTCTATCTCCCAAAGTATTGGCGGGAAACTGACAAGTCCGACACTGTTGAAAAGCCCTGCTCATGGGCTTTCCGAAAATGACGGTCTTGGAGCTGCGGGATAAACAGGAAGGTTGCCAGGGACCGCGGAAGGAGGACACCCCGAGGATAACCAGTGCATACGACCATGCTTTGTGTGCGTCAACAATAGCCAAGGCTGCCACGTGTGTACTGGATCGAAGCCAGAAAAAAAAAAAAAAAAAAAAAAAAACGCCGAAAAAAGAAGTCGGCAGCACCACGGCTAATAACTACAGAAATAATGGGGCTAGAGAGAAATTTCTTGTACCTGCAGTCAGCTACCATAGTCCTGCATCCGCAAATCTGGTTTTCCCGGCCAGCCAGGGCCATCTTCCGCCTTGAAACGACCAGGGAGCGGGGCTGCTCCGAGTGCGCTTCAAACGCCTGTCTAATGGCACTTTTGTACACGAAGCTGTAACAGAGTGAAAACAAGACTCAGCAAAGACGCTATCTCCCAAAGTATTGGCGGAAAACTGACAAGTCTGACACTGTTGAAAAGCCCTGCTCATGGGCTTTCCGAAAATGCCGGTCTTGGGGCTGCAGGATAAACAGGGAGGTTGCCAGGGACCGCGGAAGGAGGACACCCCGAGGATGTCCAGTGCATACGGCCATGCTGTGTGTGCGTCAACAATAGCCATGGCTGCCACGTGTGGACTGGATCGAAGCCAGCAAAAAAAAAAAAAAAAAAAACGCCGAAAAAAGAAGTCGGCAGCACCACGGCTAATAACTACAGAAATAATGGGGCTAGAGAGAAATTTCTTGTACCTGCAGTCAGCTACCATAGTCCTGCATCCGAAAATTTTGTTTTCCCGGCCAGCCAGGGCCGTCTTCCGCCTTGAAACGACCAGGGAGCGGGGCTGCTCTGAGTGCGCTTCAAACGCCTGTCTAATGGCACTTTTGTACACGAAGCTGTAACAGAGTCAAAACAAGACTTAGCAACGACTCTATCTCCCAAAGTATTGGCGGGAAACTGACAAGTCCGACACTGTTGAAAAGCCCTGCTCATGGGCTTTCCAAAAATGCCGGTCTTGGGGCTGCGGGATAAACAGGGTGGTTTCCAGGGACCGCGGAAGGAGGTCACCCCGAGGATGTCCAGTGCATACGGACATGCTGTGTGTACGTCAACAATAGCCATGGCTGCTACGTGTGTACTGGATCGAAGCCAGCAAAAAATAAATAAAAAAAAACGCCGAAAAAAGAAGTCGGCAGCACCACGGCTAATAACTACAGAAATAATGGGGCTAAAGAAACATTTCTTGTACCTGCAGTCAGCTACCATAGTCCTGCATCCGAAAATTTTGTTTTCCCGGCCAGCCAGGGCCGTCTTCCGCCTTGAAACGACCAGGGAGCGGGGCTGCTCTGAGTGCGCTTCAAACGCCTGTCTAATGGCACTTTTGTACACGAAGCTGTAACAGAGTCAAAACAAGACTTAGCAACGACTCTATCTCCCAAAGTATTGGCGGGAAACTGACAAGTCCGACACTGTTGAAAAGCCCTGCTCATGGGCTTTCCAAAAATGCCGGTCTTGGGGCTGCGGGATAAACAGGGTGGTTTCCAGGGACCGCGGAAGGAGGTCACCCCGAGGATGTCCAGTGCATACGGACATGCTGTGTGTACGTCAACAATAGCCATGGCTGCTACGTGTGTACTGGATCGAAGCCAGCAAAAAATAAATAAAAAAAAACGCCGAAAAAAGAAGTCGGCAGCACCACGGCTAATAACTACAGAAATAATGGGGCTAAAGAAACATTTCTTGTACCTGCAGTCAGCTACCATAGTCCTGCATCCGAAAATCAGGTTTTCCCGGCCAGCCAGGGCCATCTTCCGCCTTGAAACGACCAGGGAGCGGGGCTGCTCCGAGTGCGCTTCAAACGCCTGTCTAATGGCACTTTTGTACACGAAGCTGTAACAGAGTGAAAACCAGACTCAGCAAAGACGCTATCTCCCAAAGTATTGGCGGAAAACTGACAAGTCTGACACTGTTGAAAAGCCCTGCTCATGGGCTTTCCGAAAATGCCGGTCTTGGGGCTGCAGGATAAACAGGGAGGTTGCCAGGGACCGCGGAAGGAGGACACCCCGAGGATGTCCAGTGCATACGGCCATGCTGTGTGTGCGTCAACAATAGCCAAGGCTGCCACGTGTGGACTGGATCGAAGCCAGCAAAAAATAAATAAATAAAAACGCCGAAAAAAGAAGTCGGCAGCACCACGGCTAATAACTACAGAAATAATGGGGCTAAAGAAACATTTCTTGTACCTGCAGTCAGCTACCATAGTCCTGCATCCGAAAATCAGGTTTTCCCGGCCAGCCAGGGCCATCTTCCGCCTTGAAACGACCAGGGAGCGGGGCTGCTCCGAGTGCGCTTCAAACGCCTGTCTAATGGCACTTTTGTACACGAAGCTGTAACAGAGTGAAAACAAGACTCAGCAAAGACGCTATCTCCCAAAGTATTGGCGGAAAACTGACAAGTCTGACACTGTTGAAAAGCCCTGCTCATGGGCTTTCCGAAAATGCCGGTCTTGGGGCTGCAGGATAAACAGGGAGGTTGCCAGGGACCGCGGAAGGAGGACACCCCGAGGATGTCCAGTGCATACGGCCATGCTGTGTGTGCGTCAACAATAGCCAAGGCTGCCACGTGTGGACTGGATCGAAGCCAGCAAAAAAAAAAAAAAAAAAAAACGCCGAAAAAAGAAGTCGGCAGCACCACGGCTAATAACTACAGAAATAATGGGGCTAGAGAGAAATTTCTTGTACCTGCAGTCAGCTACCATAGTCCTGCATCCGAAAATTTTGTTTTCCCGGCCAGCCAGGGCCGTCTTCCGCCTTGAAACGACCAGGGAGCGGGGCTGCTCTGAGTGCGCTTCAAACGCCTGTCTAATGGCACTTTTGTACACGAAGCTGTAACAGAGTCAAAACAAGACTTAGCAACGACTCTATCTCCCAAAGTATTGGCGGGAAACTGACAAGTCCGACACTGTTGAAAAGCCCTGCTCATGGGCTTTCCAAAAATGCCGGTCTTGGGGCTGCGGGATAAACAGGGTGGTTTCCAGGGACCGCGGAAGGAGGTCACCCCGAGGATGTCCAGTGCATACGGACATGCTGTGTGTACGTCAACAATAGCCATGGCTGCTACGTGTGTACTGGATCGAAGCCAGCAAAAAATAAATAAAAAAAAACGCCGAAAAAAGAAGTCGGCAGCACCACGGCTAATAACTACAGAAATAATGGGGCTAAAGAAACATTTCTTGTACCTGCAGTCAGCTACCATAGTCCTGCATCCGAAAATCAGGTTTTCCCGGCCAGCCAGGGCCATCTTCCGCCTTGAAACGACCAGGGAGCGGGGCTGCTCCGAGTGCGCTTCAAACGCCTGTCTAATGGCACTTTTGTACACGAAGCTGTAACAGAGTGAAAACAAGACTCAGCAAAGACGCTATCTCCCAAAGTATTGGCGGAAAACTGACAAGTCTGACACTGTTGAAAAGCCCTGCTCATGGGCTTTCCGAAAATGCCGGTCTTGGGGCTGCAGGATAAACAGGGAGGTTGCCAGGGACCGCGGAAGGAGGACACCCCGAGGATGTCCAGTGCATACGGCCATGCTGTGTGTGCGTCAACAATAGCCAAGGCTGCCACGTGTGGACTGGATCGAAGCCAGCAAAAAAAAAAAAAAAAAAAAACGCCGAAAAAAGAAGTCGGCAGCACCACGGCTAATAACTACAGAAATAATGGGGCTAGAGAGAAATTTCTTGTACCTGCAGTCAGCTACCATAGTCCTGCATCCGAAAATTTTGTTTTCCCGGCCAGCCAGGGCCGTCTTCCGCCTTGAAACGACCAGGGAGCGGGGCTGCTCTGAGTGCGCTTCAAACGCCTGTCTAATGGCACTTTTGTACACGAAGCTGTAACACAGTGAAAACAAGACTTAGCAACGACTCTATCTCCCAAAGTATTGGCGGGAAACTGACAAGTCCGACACTGTTGAAAAGCCCTGCTCATGGGCTTTCCAAAAATGCCAGTCTTGGGGCTGCGGGATAAACAGGGTGGTTTCCAGGGACCGCGGAAGGAGGTCACCCCGAGGATGTCCAGTGCATACGGACATGCTGTGTGTACGTCAACAATAGCCAAGGCTGCTACGTGTCTACTGGATCGAAGCCAGCAAAAAAAAAAAAAAAGTATTGGCGGGAAACTGACAAGTCCGACACTGTTGAAAAGCCCTGCTCATGGGCTTTCCAAAAATGCCGGTCTTGGGGCTGCGGGATAAACAGGGTGGTTTCCAGGGACCGCGGAAGGAGGTCACCCCGAGGATGTCCAGTGCATACGGACATGCTGTGTGTACGTCAACAATAGCCAAGGCTGCTACGTGTGTACTGGATCGAAGCCAGCAAAAAAATAAAAAATAAATACGCCGAAAAAAGAAGTCGGCAGCACCACGGCTAATAACTACAGAAATAATGGGGCTAGAGAATCATTTCTTGTACCTGCAGTCAGCTACCATAGTCTTGCATCCGAAAATCTGGTTTTCCCGGCCAGCCAGGGCCATCTTCCGCCTTGAAACGACCAGGGAGCGGGGCTGCTCTGAGTGCGCTTCAAACGCCTGTCTAATGGCACTTTTGTACACGAAGCTGTAACAGAGTGAAAACAAGACTCAGCAAAGTCGCTATCTCCCAAAGTATTGGCGGGAAACTGACAAGTCTGACACTGTTGAAAAGCCCTGCTCATGGGCTTTCCGAAAATGACGGTCTTGGGGCTGCGGGAGAAACAGGGAGGTTGCCAGGGACCGCGGAAGGAGGACACCCCGAGGATGTCCAGTGCATACGGCCATGCTGTGTGTGCGTCAACAATAGCCAAGGCTGCCACGTGTGTACTGGATCGAAGCCAGCAAAAAAAAAAAAAAAAAAAACGCCGAAAAAAGAAGTCGGCAGCACCACGGCTAATAACTACAGAAATAATGGGGCTAGAGAGAAATTTCTTGTACCTGCAGTCAGCTACCATAGTCCTGCATCCGAAAATTTTGTTTTCCCGGCCAGCCAGGGCCGTCTTCCGCCTTGAAACGACCAGGGAGCGGGGCTGCTCTGAGTGCGCTTCAAACGCCTGTCTAATGGCACTTTTGTACACGAAGCTGTAACAGAGTGAAAACAAGACTTAGCAACGACTCTATCTCCCAAAGTATTGGCGGGAAACTGACAAGTCCGACACTGTTGAAAAGCCCTGCTCATGGGCTTTCCAAAAATGCCGGTCTTGGGGCTGCGGGATAAACAGGGTGGTTTCCAGGGACCGCGGAAGGAGGTCACCCCGAGGATGTCCAGTGCATACGGACATGCTGTGTGTACGTCAACAATAGCCAAGGCTGCTACGTGTGTACTGGATCGAAGCCAGCAAAAAAAAAAAAAAGTATTGGCGGGAAACTGACAAGTCTGACACTGTTGAAAAGCCCTGCTCATGGGCTTTCCAAAAATGCCGGTCTTGGGGCTGCGGGATAAACAGGGTGGTTTCCAGGGACCGCGGAAGGAGGTCACCCCGAGGATGTCCAGTGCATACGGACATGCTGTGTGTACGTCAACAATAGCCAAGGCTGCTACGTGTGTACTGGATCGAAGCCAGCAAAAAAATAAAAAATAAATACGCCGAAAAAAGAAGTCGGCAGCACCACGGCTAATAACTACAGAAATAATGGGGCTAGAGAATCATTTCTTGTACCTGCAGTCAGCTACCATAGTCTTGCATCCGAAAATCTGGTTTTCCCGGCCAGCCAGGGCCATCTTCCGCCTTGAAACGACCAGGGAGCGGGGCTGCTCCGAGTGCGCTTCAAACGCCTGTCTAATGGCACTTTTGTACACGAAGCTGTAACAGAGTGAAAACAAGACTCAGCAAAGTCGCTATCTCCCAAAGTATTGGCGGGAAACTGACAAGTCTGACACTGTTGAAAAGCCCTGCTCATGGGCTTTCCGAAAATGACGGTCTTGGGGCTGCGGGAGAAACAGGGAGGTTGCCAGGGACCGCGGAAGGAGGACACCCCGAGGATGTCCAGTGCATACGGACATGCTGTGTGTGCGTCAACAATAGCCAAGGCTGCCACGTGTGTACTGGATCGAAGCCAGCAAAAACAAAAAAAAAAAAAACGCCGAAAAAAGAAGTCGGCAGCACCACGGCTAATAACTACAGAAATAATGGGGCTAGAGAGAAATTTCTTGTACCTGCAGTCAGCTACCATAGTCCTGCATCCGAAAATTTTGTTTTCCCGGCCAGCCAGGGCCGTCTTCCGCCTTGAAACGACCAGGGAGCGGGGCTGCTCTGAGTGCGCTTCAAACGCCTGTCTAATGGCACTTTTGTACACGAAGCTGTAACAGAGTGAAAACAAGACTTAGCAACGACTCTATCTCCCAAAGTATTGGCGGGAAACTGACAAGTCCGACACTGTTGAAAAGCCCTGCTCATGGGCTTTCCAAAAATGCCGGTCTTGGGGCTGCGGGATAAACAGGGTGGTTGCCAGGGACCGCGGAAGGAGGACACCCCGAGGATGTGCAGTGCATACGGACATGCTGTGTGTACGTCAACAATAGCCATGGCTGCTACGTGTGTACTGGATCGAAGCCAGCAAAAAAAAAAAAAAAAAAACGCCGAAAAAAGAAGTCGGCAGCACCACGGCTAATAACTACAGAAATAATGGGGCTAGAGAATCATTTCTTGTACCTGCAGTCAGCTACCATAGTCTTGCATCCGAAAATCTGGTTTTCCCGGCCAGCCAGGGCCATCTTCCGCCTTGAAACGACCAGGGAGCGGGGCTGCTCCGAGTGCGCTTCAAACGCCTGTCTAATGGCACTTTTGTACACGAAGCTGTAACAGAGTGAAAACAAGACTCAGCAAAGTCGCTATCTCCCAAAGTATTGGCGGGAAACTGACAAGTCTGACACTGTTGAAAAGCCCTGCTCATGGGCTTTCCGAAAATGACGGTCTTGGGGCTGCGGGAGAAACAGGGAGGTTGCCAGGGACCGCGGAAGGAGGACACCCCGAGGATGTCCAGTGCATACGGCCATGCTGTGTGTGCGTCAACAATAGCCAAGGCTGCCACGTGTGTACTGGATCGAAGCCAGCAAAAACAAAAACAAAAAAAACGCCGAAAAAAGAAGTCGGCAGCACCACGGCTAATAACTACAGAAATAATGGGGCTAGAGAGAAATTTCTTGTACCTGCAGTCAGCTACCATAGTCCTGCATCCGAAAATTTTGTTTTCCCGGCTTGCCAAACTGACAAGTCTGACACTGTTGAAAAGCCCTGCTCATGGGCTTTCCGAAAATGCCGGTCTTGGGGGTGCGGGATAAACAGGGAGGTTGCCAGGGACCGTGGAAGGAGGACACCCCGAGGATGTCCAGTGCATACGGCCATGCTGTGTGTGTGTCAACAATAGCCAAGGCTGCCACTTGTGTACTGGATCGAAGCCAGCAAAAAAAAAACGCCGAAAAAAGAAGTCGGCAGCACCACGGCTAATAACTACAGAAATAATGGGGCTAGAGAGAAATTTCTTGTACCTGCAGTCAGCTACCATAGTCCTGCATCCGAAAATTTTGTTTTCCCGGCCAGCCAGGGCCGTCTTCCGCCTTGAAACGACCAGGGAGCGGGGCTGCTCTGAGTGCGCTTCAAACGCCTGTCTAATGGCACTTTTGTACACGAAGCTGTAACAGAGTGAAAACAAGACTTAGCAACGACTCTATCTCCCAAAGTATTGGCGGGAAACTGACAAGTCCGACACTGTTGAAAAGCCCTGCTCATGGGCTTTCCAAAAATGCCGGTCTTGGGGCTGCGGGATAAACAGGGTGGTTTCCAGGGACCGCGGAAGGAGGTCACCCCGAGGATGTCCAGTGCATACGGACATGCTGTGTGTACGTCAACAATAGCCATGGCTGCTACGTGTGTACTGGATCGAAGCCAGCAAAAAATAAATAAATAAAAACGCCGAAAAAAGAAGTCGGCAGCACCACGGCTAATAACTACAGAAATAATGGGGCTAAAGAAACATTTCTTGTACCTGCAGTCAGCTACCATAGTCCTGCATCCGAAAATCAGGTTTTCCCGGCCAGCCAGGGCCATCTTCCGCCTTGAAACGACCAGGGAGCGGGGCTGCTCCGAGTGCGCTTCAAACGCCTGTCTAATGGCACTTTTGTACACGAAGCTGTAACAGAGTGAAAACAAGACTCAGCAAAGACGCTATCTCCCAAAGTATTGGCGGAAAACTGACAAGTCTGACACTGTTGAAAAGCCCTGCTCATGGGCTTTCCGAAAATGCCGGTCTTGGGGCTGCAGGATAAACAGGGAGGTTGCCAGGGACCGCGGAAGGAAGACACCCCGAGGATGTCCAGTGCATACGGCCATGCTGTGTGTGCGTCAACAATAGCCAAGGCTGCCACGTGTGGACTGGATCGAAGCCAGCAAAAAAAAAAAAAAAAAAAAACGCCGAAAAAAGAAGTCGGCAGCACCACGGCTAATAACTACAGAAATAATGGGGCTAGAGAGAAATTTCTTGTACCTGCAGTCAGCTACCATAGTCCTGCATCCGAAAATTTTGTTTTCCCGGCCAGCCAGGGCCGTCTTCCGCCTTGAAACGACCAGGGAGCGGGGCTGCTCTGAGTGCGCTTCAAACGCCTGTCTAATGGCACTTTTGTACACGAAGCTGTAACAGAGTGAAAACAAGACTTAGCAACGACTCTATCTCCCAAAGTATTGGCGGGAAATTGACAAGTCCGACACTGTTGAAAAGCCCTGCTCATGGGCTTTCCAAAAATGCCGGTCTTGGGGCTGCGGGATAAACAGGGTGGTTTCCAGGGACCGCGGAAGGAGGTCACCCCGAGGATGTCCAGTGCATACGGACATGCTGTGTGTACGTCAACAATAGCCAAGGCTGCTACGTGTGTACTGGATCGAAGCCAGCAAAAAAAAAAAAAAAAGTATTGGCGGGAAACTGACAAGTCCGACACTGTTGAAAAGCCCTGCTCATGGGCTTTCCAAAAATGCCGGTCTTGGGGCTGCGGGATAAATAGGGTGGTTTCCAGGGACCGCGGAAGGAGGTCACCCCGAGGATGTCCAGTGCATACGGACATGCTGTGTGTACGTCAACAATAGCCAAGGCTGCTACGTGTGTACTGGATCGAAGCCAGCAAAAAAATAAAAAATAAATACGCCGAAAAAAGAAGTCGGCAGCACCACGGCTAATAACTACAGAAATAATGGGGCTAGAGAATCATTTCTTGTACCTGCAGTCAGCTACCATAGTCTTGCATCCGAAAATCTGGTTTTCCCGGCCAGCCAGGGCCATCTTCCGCCTTGAAACGACCAGGGAGCGGGGCTGCTCCGAGTGCGCTTCAAACGCCTGTCTAATGGCACTTTTGTACACGAAGCTGTAACAGAGTGAAAACAAGACTTAGCAACGACTCTATCTCCCAAAGTATTGGCGGGAAACTGACAAGTCCGACACTGTTGAAAAGCCCTGCTCATGGGCTTTCCAAAAATGCCGGTCTTGGGGCTGCGGGATAAACAGGGTGGTTGCCAGGGACCGCGGAAGGAGGACACCCCGAGGATGTGCAGTGCATACGGACATGCTGTGTGTACGTCAACAATAGCCATGGCTGCTACGTGTGTACTGGATCGAAGCCAGCAAAAAAAAAAAAAAAAAAAAACGCCGAAAAAAGAAGTCGGCAGCACCACGGCTAATAACTACAGAAATAATGGGGCTAGAGAAACATTTCTTGTACCTGCAGTCAGCTACCATAGTCCTGCATCCGAAAATCTGGTTTTCCCGGCCAGCCAGGGCCATCTTCCGCCTTGAAACGACCAGGGAGCGGGGCTGCTCCGAGTGCGCTTCAAACGCCTGTCTAATGGCACTTTTGTACACGAAGCTGTAACAGAGTGAAAACAAGACTCAGCAAAGACGCTATCTCCCAAAGTATTGGCGGGAAACTGACAAGTCTGACACTGTTGAAAAGCCCTGCTCATGGGCTTTCCGAAAATGCCGGTCTTGGGGCTGCGGGATAAACAGGGAGGTTGCCAGGGACCACGGAAGGAGGACACCCCGAGGATGTCCAGTGCATACGGCCATGCTGTGTGTGCGTCAACAATAGCCAAAGCTGCCACTTGTGTACTGGATCGAAGCCAGCAAAAAAAAACGCCGAAAAAAGAAGACGGCAGCACCACGGCTAATAACTACAGAAATAATGGGGCTAGAGAGAAATTTCTTGTACCTGCAGTCAGCTACCATAGTCCTGCATCCGAAAATCTGGTTTTCCCGGCCAGCCAGGGCCGTCTTCCACCTTGAAACGACCAAGGAGCGGGGCTGCTCTGAGTGCGCTTCAAACGCCTGTCTAATGGCACTTTTGTACACGAAGCTGTAACAGAGTGAAAACAAGACTTAGCAACGACTCTATCTCCCAAATTATTGGCGGGAAACTGACAAGTCCGACACTGTTGAAAAGCCCTGCTCATGGGCTTTCCAAAAATGCCGGTCTTGGGGCTGCGGGATAAACAGGGTGGTTGCCAGGGACCGCGGAAGGAGGACACCCCGAGGATGTCCAGTGCATACGGACATGCTGTGTGTGTACGTCAACAATAGCCATGGCTGCTACGTGTGTACTGGATCGAAGCCAGCAAAAAAAAAAAAAAAAAAAACGCCGAAAAAAGAAGTCGGCAGCACCACGGCTAATAACTACAGAAATAATGGGGCTAGAGAAACATTTTTTGTACCTGCAGTCAGCTACCATAGTCCTGCATCCGAAAATCTGGTTTTCCCGGCCAGCCAGGGCCATCTTCCGCCTTGAAACGACCAGGGAGCGGGGCTGCTCCGAGTGCGCTTCAAACGCCTGTCTCATGGCACTTTTGTACACGAAGCTGTAACAGAGTGAAAACAAGACTCAGCAAAGACGCTATCTCCCAAAGTATTGGCGGGAAACTGACAAGTCTGACACTGTTGAAAAGCCCTGCTCATGGGCTTTCCGAAAATGCCGGTCTTGGGGGTGCGGGATAAACAGGGAGGTTGCCAGGGACCGTGGAAGGAGGACACCCCGAGGATGTCCAGTGCATACGGCCATGCTGTGTGTGTGTCAACAATAGCCAAGGCTGCCACTTGTGTACTGGATCGAAGCCAGCAAAAAAAAACGCCGAAAAAAGAAGTCGGCAGCACCACGGCTAATAACTACAGAAATAATGGGGCTAGAAAGAAATTTCTTGTACCTGCAGTCAGCTACCATAGTCCTGCATCCGAAAATCTGATTTTCCCGGCCAGCCAGGGCCATCTTCCACCTTGAAACGACCAGGGAGCGGAGCTGCTCCGAGTGCGCTTCAAACGCCTGCCTAATGGCACTTTTGTACACGAAGCTATAACAGAGTGAAAACAAGACTTAGCAACGACTCTATCTCCCAAAGTATTGGCGGGAAACTGACAAGTCTGACACTGTCGGAAAGCCCTGCTTATGGGCTTTCCGAAAATGACGGTCTTGGGGCTGCGGGATAAACAGGGAGGTTGCCAGGGACCGCGGAAGGAGGACACCCCGAGGATAACCAGTGCATACGGCCATGCTGTGTGTGCGTCAACAATAGCGAAGGCTGCCACGTGTGTACTGGATCGAAGCCAGCAAAAAAAAAAAAAAAAAAAAAAACGCCGAAAAAAGAAGTCGGCAGCACCACGGCTAATAACTACAGAAATAATGGGGCTAGAAAGAAATTTCTTGTACCTGCAGTCAGCTACCATAGTCCTGCATCCGAAAATTTTGTTTTCCCGGCCAGCCAGGGCCGTCTTCCGCCTTGAAACGACCAGGGAGCGGGGCTGCTCTGAGCGCGCTTCAAACGCCTGTCTAATGGCACTTTTGTACACGAAGCTGTAACAGAGTGAAAACAAGACTCAGCAACAACTCTATCTCCCAAAGTATTGGCGGGAAACTGACAAGTCCGACACTGTTGAAAAGCCCTGCTCATGGGCTTTCCAAAAATGCCGGTCTTGGGGCTGCGGGATAAACAGGGTGGTTGCCAGGGACCGCGGAAGGAGGACACCCCGAGGATGTCCAGTGCATACGGACATGCTGTGTGTACGTCAACAATAGCCATGGCTGCTACATGTGTACTGGATCGAAGCCAGCAAAAAAAAAAAAAAAAAAAACGCCAAAAAAAGAAGTCGGCAGCAGCACGGCTAATAACTACAGAAATAATGGGGCTAGAGAAACATTTTTTGTACCTGCAGTCAGCTACCATAGTCCTGCATCCGAAAATCTGGTTTTCCCGGCCAGCCAGGGCCATCTTCCGCCTTGAAACGACCAGGGAGCGGGGCTGCTCCGAGTGCGCTTCAAACGCCTGTCTCATGGCACTTTTGTACACGAAGCTGTAACAGAGTGAAAACAAGACTCAGCAAAGACGCTATCTCCCAAAGTATTGGCGGGAAACTGACAAGTCTGACACTGTTAAAAAGCCCTGCTCATGGGCTTTCCGAAAATGCCGGTCTTGGGGGTGCGGGATAAACAGGGTGGTTGCCAGGGACCGCGGAAGGAGGACACCCCGAGGATGTCCAGTGCATACGGACATGCTGTGTACGTCAGCAAAAGCCATGGCTGCCACGTGTGTACTGGATCGAAGCCAGCAAAAAAAATAATAAAAACGCCGAAAAAGGAAGTCGGCAGCACCACGGCTAATAACTACAGAAATATTGGGGCTAGAGAGAAATTTCTTGTACCTGCAGTCAGCTACCTTAGTCCTGCATCCGAAAATCTGGTTTTCCCGGCCAGCCAGGGCCGTCTTCCGCCTTGAAACGACCAGGGAGCGGGGCTGCTCCGAGTGCGCTTCAAACGCCTGCATGATGGCACTTTTGTACACGAAGCTATAACAAAGTGAAAACAAGACTTAGCAACGACTCTATCTCCCAAAGTATTGGCGGGAAACTGACAAGTCTGACACTGTCTGAAAGCCCTGCTCATGGGCTTTCCGAAAATGACGGTCTTGGGGCTGTGGGATAAACAGGGAGGTTGCCAGGGACCGCGGAAGGACACCCCGAGGATGTCCAGTGCATACGGCCATGCTGTGTGTGCGTCAACAAAAGCCAAAGCGGCCACGTGTGTACTGGATCGAAGCCAGCAAAAAAAAAACGCCGAAAAAAGAAGTCGGCAGCACCACGGCTAATAACTACAGAAATAATGGGGCTAGAGAGAAATTTCTTGTACCTGCAGTCAGCTACCATAGTCCTGCATCCGAAAATTTTGTTTCCCGGCCAGCCAGGGCCGTCTTCCGCCTTGAAACGACCAGGGAGCGGGGCTGCTCCGAGTGCGCTCCAAACGCCTGTCTAATGGCACTTTTGTACACGAAGCTGTAACAGAGTGAAAACAAGACTTAGCAACGACTCTATCTCCCAAAGTATTGGCGGGAAACTGACAAGTCTGACACTGTTGGAAAGCCCAGCTCATGGGCTTTCCGAAAATGCCGGTCTTGGGGCTGCGGGAAAAACAGGGAGGTTGCCAGGGACCGCGGAAGGAGGACACCCCGAGGATGTCCAGTGCATACGGACATGCTGTGTACGTCAACAACAGCCATGGCTGCTACGTGTGTACTGGATCGAAGCCAGCAAAATAAAAAAAAAACGCCGAAAAAAGAAGTCGGCAGCACCACGGCTAATAACTACAGAAATAATGGGGCTAGAGAGAAATTTCTTGTACCTGCAGTCAGCTACCATAGTCCTGCATCCGAAAATCTGGTTTTCCCGGCCAGCCAGGGCCGTCTTCCGCCTTGAAACGACCAGGGAGCGGGGCTGCTCCGAGTGCGCTTCAAACGCCTGTCTCATGGCACTTTTGTACACGAAGCTGTAACAGAGTGAAAACAAGACATAGCAACGACTCTATCTCCCAAAGTATTGGCGGGAAACTGACAAGTCCGACACTGTCTGAAAGCCCTGCTCATGGGCTTTCCGAAAATGCCGGTCTTGGGGCTGAGGGAAAAACAAGGAGGTTGCCAGGGACCGCGGAAGGAGGACACCCCGAGGATGTCCAGTGCATACGGACATGCTGTGTGTGCGTCAACAATAGCCAAGGCTGCCGCGTGTGTACTGGATCGAAGCCAGCAAAAAAAAAAACGCCGAAAAAAGAAGTCGGCAGCACCACGGCTAATAACTACAGAAATAATGGGGCTAGAGAGAAATTTCTTGTACCTGCAGTCAGCTACCATAGTCCTGCATCCGAAAATCTGGTTTTCCCGGCCAGCCAGGGCCGTCTTCCGCCTTGAAACGACCAGGGAGCGGGGCTGCTCCGAGTGCGCTCCAAACGCCTGTCTAATGGCACTTTTGTACACGAAGCTGTAACAGAGTGAAAACAAGACTTAGCAACGACTCTATCTCCCAAAGTATTGGCGGGAAACTGACAAGTCTGACACTGTTGGAAAGCCCAGCTCATGGGCTTTCCGAAAATGCCGGTCTTGGGGCTGCGGGAAAAACAGGGAGGTTGCCAGGGACCGCGGAAGGAGGACACCCCGAGGATGTCCAGTGCATACGGACATGCTGTGTACGTCAACAACAGCCATGGCTGCTACGTGTGTACTGGATCGAAGCCAGCAAAAAAAAAATAAAAACGCCGAAAAAAGAAGTCGGCAGCACCACGGCTAATAACTACAGAAATAATGGGGCTAGAGAGAAATTTCTTGTACCTGCAGTCAGCTACCATAGTCCTGCATCCGAAAATCTGGTTTTCCCGGCCAGCCAGGGCCGTCTTCCGCCTTGAAACGACCAGGGAGCGGGGCTGCTCCGAGTGCGCTTCAAACGCCTGTCTCATGGCACTATTGTACACGAAGCTGTAACAGAGTGAAAACAAGACATAGCAACGACTCTATCTCCCAAAGTATTGGCGGGAAACTGACAAGTCCGACACTGTCTGAAAGCCCTGCTCATGGGCTTTCCGAAAATGCCGGTCTTGGGGCTGAGGGAAAAACAAGGAGGTTGCCAGGGACCGCGGAAGGAGGACACCCCGAGGATGTCCAGTGCATACGGACATGCTGTGTGTGCGTCAACAATAGCCAAGGCTGCCACGTGTGTACTGGATCGAAGCCAGCAAAAAAAAAACGCCGAAAAAAGAAGTCGGCAGCACTACGGCTAATAACTACAGAAATAATGGGGCTAGAGAATCATTTCTTGTACCTGCAGTCAGCTACCATAGTCTTGCATCCGAAAATCTGGTTTTCCCGGCCAGCCAGGGCCATCTTCAGCCTTCAAACGACCAGGGAGCGGGACTGCTCGGAGTGCGCTTCAAACTCCTGTCTAATGGCACTTTTGTACACGAAGCTGTAACAGATTGAAAACAAGACTTAGCAACGACTCTATCTCCCAAAGTATTGGCGAGAAACTGACAAGTGTGACACTGTTGGAAAGCCCTGTTCATGGGTTTTCCGAAAATGCCAGTCTCGGGGCTGTGGGATAAACAGGGAGGTTGCCAGGGACCGTGGAAGGAGGACACCCCGAGGATGTCCAGTGCATACGGACATGCTGTATGTGCGTCAACAATAGCCAAGGCTGCTACGTGTGTACTGGATCGAAGCCAGCAAAAAAAAAAAAAAAAAACGCCGAAAAAAGAAGTCGGCAGCACCACGGCTAATAACTACAGAAATAATGGGGCTAGAGAGAAATTTCTTGTACCTGCAGTCAGCTACCATAGTCCTGCATCCGAAAATTTTGTTTTCCCGGCCAGCCAGGGCCGTCTTCCGCCTTGAAACGACCAGGGAGCGGGGCTGCTCCGAGTGCGCTCCAAACGCCTGTCTAATGGCACTTTTGTACACGAAGCTGTAACAGAGTGAAAACAAGACTTAGCAACGACTCTATCTCCCAAAGTATTGGCGGGAAACTGACAAGTCTGACACTGTTGGAAAACCCAGCTCATGGGCTTTCCGAAAATGCCGGTCTTGGGGCTGCGGGAAAAACAGGGAGGTTGCCAGGGACCGCGGAAGGAGGACACCCCGAGGATGTCCAGTGCATACGGACATGCTGTGTACGTCAACAACAGCCATGGCTGCTACGTGTGTACTGGATCGAAGCCAGCAAAAAAAAAATAAAAACGCCGAAAAAAGAAGTCGGCAGCACCACGGCTAATAACTACAGAAATAATGGGGCTAGAGAGAAATTTCTTGTACCTGCAGTCAGCTACCATAGTCCTGCATCCGAAAATCTGGTTTTCCCGGCCAGCCAGGGCCGTCTTCCGCCTTGAAACGACCAGGGAGCTGGGCTGCTCCGAGTGCGCTTCAAACGCCTGTCTCATGGCACTTTTGTACACGAAGCTGTAACAGAGTGAAAACAAGACATAGCAACGACTCTATCTCCCAAAGTATTGGCGGGAAACTGACAAGTCCGACACTGTCTGAAAGCCCTGCTCATGGGCTTTCCGAAAAAGCCGGTCTTGGGGCTGAGGGAAAAACAAGGAGGTTGCCAGGGACCGCGGAAGGAGGACACCCCGAGGATGTCCAGTGCATACGGACATGCTGTGTGTGCGTCAACAATAGCCAAGGCTGCCACGTGTGTACTGGATCGAAGCCAGCAAAAAAAACGCCGAAAAAAGAAGTCGGCAGCACTACGGCTAATAACTACAGAAATAATGGGGCTAGAGAATCATTTCTTGTACCTGCAGTCAGCTACCATAGTCTTGCATCCGAAAATCTGGTTTTCCCGGCCAGCCAGGGCCATCTTCCGCCTTCACACGACCAGGGAGCGGGACTGCTCCGAGTGCGCTTCAAACTCCTGTCTAATGGCACTTTTGTACACGAAGCTGTAACAGATTGAAAACAAGACTTAGCAACGACTCTATCTCCCAAAGTATTGGCGAGAAACTGACAAGTGTGACACTGTTGGAAAGCCCTGCTCATGGGTTTTCCGAAAATGCCAGTCTCGGGGCTGTGGGATAAACAGGGAGGTTGCCAGGGACCGTGGAAGTAGGACACCCCGAGGATGTCCAGTGCATACGGACATGCTGTATGTGCGTCAACAATAGCCAAGGCTGCTACGTGTGTACTGGATCGAAGCAAGCAAAAAAAAAAAAAAAAACGCCGAAAAAAGAAGTCGGCAGCACAACGGCCAATAACTCCAGAATTAATGGGGCTAGAGAGAAATTTCTTGTACCTGCAGTTAGCTACCATAGTTTTGCATCCGAAAATCTGGTTTTCCCGGCCAACCAGGGCCATCTTCCGCCTTGAAACGACCAGGGAGCGGGGCTGCTCCGAGTGCGCTTCAAACGCCTGCCTAATGGCACTTTTGTACACGAAGCTATAACAGAGTGAAAACAAGACTTAGAAACGACTCTATCTCCCAAAGTATTGGTGGAAAACTGACAAGTCTGACACTGTTGGAAAGCCCTGCTCATGGGCTTTCCGAAAATGCCGGTCTTGGGGCTGCGGGATAAACAGGGAGGTTGCCAGGGACCGCGGAAGGACACCCCGAGGATGTCCAGTGCATACGGCCATGCTGTGTGTGCGTCAACAATAGCCAAGGCTGCCATGTGTGTACTGGATCGAAGCCAGCAAAAAAAAAAAACGCCGAAAAAAGAAGTCGGCAGCACCACGGCTAATAACTACAGAAATAATGGGGCTAGAGAGAAATTTCTTGTACATGCAGTTAGCTACCATAGTCCTGCATCCGAAAATCTGGTTTTCCCGGCCAGCCAGGGCCGTCTTCCGCCTTGAAACGACCAGGGAGCGGGGCTGCTCCAAGTGCGCTTCAAACGCCTGCCTAATGGCACTTTTGTACACGAAGCTACAACAGAGTGAAAACAAGACTTAACAACGACTCTATCTCCCAAAGTATTGGCGGGAAACTGACAAGTCTGACACTGTCGGAAAGCCCTGCTCATGGGCTTTCCAAAAATGACGGTCTTGGGGCTGCGGGATAAACAGGGAGGTTGCCAGGGACCGCGGAAGGACACCCCGAGGATGTCCAGTGCATACGGCCATGCTGTGTGTGCGTCAAAAATAGCCAAGGCTGCCACGTGTGTACTGGATCGAAGCCAGCAAAAAAAAAAAAAAAAAAAAACGCCGAAAAAAGAAGTCGGCGGCACCACGGCTAATAACTACAGAAATAATGGGGCTAGAGAATCATTTCTTGTACCTGCAGTCAGCTACCATAGTCTTGCATCCGAAAATCTGGTTTTCCCGGCCAGCCAGGGCCATCTTCCGCCTTCAAACGACCAGGGAGCGGGACTGCTCCGAGTGCGCTTCAAACGCCTGTCTAATGGCACTTTTGTACACGAAGCTGTAACAGATTGAAAACAAGACTTAGCAACGACTCTATCTCCCAAAGTATTGGCGAGAAACTGACAAGTGTGACACTGTTGGAAAGCCCTGCTCATGGGTTTTCCGAAAATGCCGGTCTCGGGGCTGTGGGATAAACAGGGAGGTTGCCAGGGACCGCGGAAGGAGGACACCCCGAGGATGTCCAGTGCATACGGACATGCTGTATGTGCGTCAACAATAGCCAAGGCTGCTACGTGTGTACTGGATCGAAGCCAGCAAAAAAAAAAAAAAACGCCGAAAAAAGAAGTCGGCAGCACAACGGCCAATAACTCCAGAATTAATGGGGCTAGAGAGAAATTTTTTGTACCTGCAGTTAGCTACCATAGTCTTGCATCCGAAAATCTGGTTTTCCCGGCCAACCAGGGCCATCTTCCGCCTTGAAACGACCAGGGAGCGGGGCTGCTCCGAGTGCGCTTCAAACGCCTGCCTAATGGCACTTTTGTACACGAAGCTATAACAGAGTGAAAACAAGACTTAGAAACGACTCTATCTCCCAAAGTATTGGCGGAAAACTGACAAGTCTGACACTGTTGGAAAGCCCTGCTCATGGGCTTTCCGAAAATGCAGGTCTTGGGGCTGCGGGATAAACAGGGAGGTTGCCAGGGACCGCGGAAGGACACCCCGAGGATGTCCAGTGCCTACGGCCATGCTGTGTGTGCGTCAACAATAGCCAAGGCTGCCATGTGTGTACTGGATCGAAGCCAGCAAAAAAAAAAACGCCGAAAAAAGAAGTCGGCAGCACCACGGCTAATTACTACAGAAATAATGGGGCTAGAGAGAAATTTCTTGTACATGCAGTTAGCTACCATAGTCCTGCATCCGAAAATCTGGTTTTCCCGGCCAGCCAGGGCCGTCTTCCGCCTTGAAACGACCAGGGAGCGGGCCTGCTCCAAGTGCGCTTCAAACGCCTGCCTAATGGCACTTTTGTACACGAAGCTATAACAGAGTGAAAACAAGACTTAACAACGACTCTATCTCCCAAAGTATTGGCGGGAAACTGACAAGTCTGACACTGTCGGAAAGCCCTGCTCATGGGCTTTCCAAAAATGACGGTCTTGGGGCTGCGGGATAAACAGGGAGGTTGCCAGGGACCGCGGAAGGACACCCCGAGGATGTCCAGTGCATACGGACATGCTGTGTGTACGTCAACAATAGCCATGGCTGCTACATGTGTACTGGATCGAAGCCAGCAAAAAAAAAAAAAAACTAGACATAAGTTTTTGTGACATCACAAAAACAAGGTGTTCGGTAAGCCTTGTAAATGAGCCACATCTGGTTTGACCGGAAGTAGAGGTCAAGCAATGTGCAACAGAGAAGGTCCTTCCCCAACCTTTGCATTTGGTGGAAGAATCATGTTCCTACCTCTAACCGCGTTAAAATAAGGAGCTACTTCCTGTTTAACAGGAAGTAGAGGTCACAGAGTTAACCCAAAGTGCAACAGAGAAGGGCCTTCCCTAACTTTGCTATTTGGTGAAAGAATTATGTTCCTAGCTCTTAGCATTGTTAAACAAAGAGTTATTTCCGGTTTGACCGGAAGTAGAGGTCACAAAGGTCATTTAATGTTTCACAAAGAAAGGCCTTCCCTAACCTTGATATTTCTTGTAACAATCATGTTCGTACTTCTAACCACTTTTAAATGAGGATCTACTTCCGGTTGGACAGGAAGTAGAGGTCACAGAGGTCACCTAATGTGTCACAAAGAAAGACCCTCCCTTACCTTGACATTTGTCGAAAGAATTAAGTTCATACCTCAAACGGTTGATTTTTTGTTGATTTGTAAAGGCTCAAATATCCCCTGTATTAAAGACTAACAAAGCATGGAAATTCAAACTTGTGATCATGTGATAATTACTTCTTATCCCTTTGCAGCACGTGGTGGCGGTCGTAAATCGCCTCATTTTGTTAACTTTTGAATTACTCCTTCTTTGAGTGCTCAAAAAATCTTATATTTTTTGTAATCCTACAGAAGGCAAGCCTATCACAGCCCATTTAGCCTGATTGTTTACTATGAGCCAGATACCATGAATGAAAACCAACCGACCCCAAAGGTCATAAGGCCATCAGTTTGTGTACAAACTTGCTTCTCCTAGGGTACCCTTTGGTGATCAATCATGGGCTGGCCTCCCAACAACTGTGAACAAAAAGCCATGCTTAGGAGGTTGCTTGACAGTGTCTGGAAGGGATTGACCAATAAACAAACTCAAAGTGGATGGGGGCGGGGCCAGCTGCCTGGCTTTGGGTTCTTGTTTTGTTTTATTGGGCCTGGATTACTTCCAGGGTTATTGTAAGTATTTTCTCATGGGTGGCTCTCTGTACTGTAGTCTGTTGTACATGTATTAGTCTAAAAAAAATGGAACAAAATCGGCCGTTTCATAACTTCATCTTGCAACGGCCGATTTTGTTGAAATTTCATAATTAGGGTTTTATAGTCCTTATCTATTATTAAAAAAATCAAGATGAAGTTTGCTCAAAAGAAATTTGAAATAGAAAAATAACTTATTTTTAAACTCGTCATCGTAACAAACTGTAACATTTGATGACGTCATCAATGTAATATTTTCAAAGGTCATGAATTACATTTCATTTCGTACACTGAAACCACGTCAAAATTCTGTTTCATATTGACTCAAGAGCCTAAATTGTGACTTTTTAAGCATTTTTGGCTTCACCTCCCGTTTTCCAACGGAAGACAAGGTCAAATTGGGGTCATGTCTGTGAGGCTTTTACGCAGCTTTGGATGACCTTTCCGATAACGTATAGATTGTAAAAATCCCTCGTGTACATCAAAAGTTATGATTTTTTGAAAGAATAAACTTTGATTTAATGTAATTCGACACCCGATGACGTCATCATGACGTCACTCAAACGGTTTCATGTCCTAATGAATATCTAACTATGTGTGAAGTTTCAAGTTCATACAAGCTAAAGAAGTATGCCTTTGTTGGCGGACAATCGACAGGCATAAGAAGAAGGAGAAGTAAAAAATGAAAAAAAAAAAACCGTACAAAAACAATAGGTTTTCGGCTGATCGCCGAACACCTAAAAAACGCCAAAAAAAGAAGTCGGCAGCAGCACGGCTAATAACTACAGAAATAATGGGGCTAGAGAGAAATTTCTTGTACCTGCAGTCAGCTACATAGTCCTGTATCCGAAAATCTGGTTTTCCCGGCCAGCCAGGGCCATCTTCCGCCTTGAAACGACCAGGGAGCGGGGCTGCTCCGAGTGCGCTTCAAACGCCTGTCTAATGGCACTTTTGTACACGAAGCTGTAACAGAGTGAAAACAAGACTCAGCAAAGTCGCTATCTCCCAAAGTATTGGCGGGAAACTGACAAGTCTGACACTGTTGAAAAGCCCTGCTCATGGGCTTTCCGAAAATGCCGGTCTTGGGGCTGCGGGATAAACAGGGAGGTTGCCAAGGACAGCGGAAGGGGGACACCCCGAGGATGTCCAGTGCATACGGCCATGCTGTGTGTGCGTCAACAATAGCCATGGCCGCTACGTGTGTATTTGATCGAAGCCAGCAAAAAAAAAAAAAAAAAAAAAAAACGCCGAAAAAGAAGTCGTTAGCGCCACGGCTAATAACTACAGAAATAATGGGGCTAGAGAGAAATTTCTCATACCTTCAGTCAGCTACTATAGTTGGGCATCAGAAAATCTGGTTTTCCCGACCAACCAGCACCATCGTCCGCCTTGAAACGACCAGGGAGCGGGGCTGCTCCGAATGCGCTTCAAACGCCTGTCTAATGGCACTTTTGTACACGAAGCGTAACAGAGTGAAAACAAGATTTAGCAACGGCTCTATCTCCCAAAGTATTGGCGGGAAACTGACAAGTCTGACACTGTTGAAAATCCCTGCTCATGGTCTTCCCGAAAATGCTGGTCTTGGGGCTGCGGGATAAACGGGGAGGATGTCAGGGACCGCGGAGTGAGCACACCCCGAGGATGTCCAATGCATACGGCCATGATGTGTGTACGTCAACAATAGCCAATGCCGCTGTGTGTTTGCTGGACCGAAGCCAGCAAAAAAAAAAAAAAAAACGCCGAAAAAAGAAGTCGACAGCGCCACGGCTAATAACTCAAGACATAATGGGGCTAGAGAGTTTTGTTTTGTATCTGCAGTTAGCTATCATAGTCCTGCATCCGAAAATTTGGTTTTCCCGGCCAGCCAGGGCCATCTTCCGCCTTGAAACGACCAGGGAGTGGGGCTGCTCCGAATGCGCTTCAAACGCCTGTCTAATGGCAATTTTGTACACGAAGCTGTAACAGAGTGAAAACAAGATTTAGCAACGGCTCTATCTCCCAAAGTATTGGCGGGAAACTGACAAGTCTAACACTGTTGGAAAGCCCTGCTCATGAGCTTTCCAAAAATGCCGGTCTTAGGGCTGCGGGATAAACAGGGAGGATGTCAGGGACCGCAGAGTGAGCACACCCCGAGGATGTCCAATGCATACGGCCATGCTGTGTGTACGTCAACAATAGCCAATGCCGCTGTGTGTTTGCTGGACCGAAGCCAGCAAAAAAAAAAAAAAAAAAAAACGCCGAAAAAAGAAGTCGGCAGCGCCACGGCCAATAACTCCAGACATAATGGGGCGAGAGAGAAATTTATTGTACTTGCAGTAAGCTGCCATAGTCCTGCATCCGAAAATCTAATTTTCCCGGTCAGCCAGGGCAACTTTCCGCCTTGAAACGACCAGGGAGCGGGGCTGCTCCGAATGCGCTTCAAACGCCTGTCTAATGGCACTTTTGTACACGAAGCTATAACAGAGTGAAAACAACACTTAGCAACGGCTTTATCTCCCAAAGTATTCGCGGGAAACTGACAAGTCTGACACTGTTGGAAAGCCCTGTTCATGGGCTTTCCGAAAATGTTGGTCTGAGCGCTGCGGGATAAACAGGGAGGATGCCAGGAAACGCGGAGTGAGGACACCCCGACGATATACAGCGCATACGGCCATGCTGTGTACGTCAACGATAGCCAATGCTGCTACGTGCGTGCTGGATCGAAGCCAAAAAATGTCGAAAAAAGAAGTCGGCAACGCCACGGCCAATTGCTCCAGAAATAATGAGGCTAGAGAGAAATTTCTTGTACCTGCAGTTAGCTACCATAGTCCTGCATCCCAAAATCTGGTTTTCCCGGCCAGCCAGGGCCATCTTCCGCCTTGAAACGACCAGGGAGTGGGGCTGCTCCGAATGCGCTTCAAACGCCTGTCTAATGGCAATTTTGTACACGAAGCTGTAACAGAGTGAAAACAAGAATTAGCAACGGCTCTATCTCCCAAAGTATTGGCGGGAAACTGACAAGTCTGACACTGTTGGAAAGCCCTGCTCATGAGCTTTCCAAAAATGCCGGTCTTAGGGCTGCGGGATAAACAGGGAGGATGTCAGGGACCGCGGAGTGAGCACACCCCGAGGATGTCCAATGCATACGGCCATGATGTGTGTACGTCAACAATAGCCAATGCCGCTGTGTGTTTGCTGGACCGAAGCCAGCAAAAAAAAAAAAAAAAAAAAAACGCCGAAAAAAGAAGTCGGCAGCGCCACGGCCAATAACTCCAGACATAATGGGGCGAGAGAGAAATTTATTGTACTTGCAGTAAGCTGCCATAGTCCTGCATCCGGAAATCTAATTTTCCCGGTCAGCCAGGGCAACTTTCCGCCTTGAAACGACCAGGGAGCGGGGCTGCTCCGAATGCGCTTCAAACGCCTGTCTAATGGCACTTTTGTACACGAAGCTATAACAGAGTGAAAACAACACTTAGCAACGGCTTTATCTCCCAAAGTATTGGCGGGAAACTGACAAGTCTGACACTGTTGGAAAGCCCTGTTCATGGGCATCCCGAAAATGTTGGTCTGAGCGCTGCGGGATAAACAGGGAGGATGCCAGGGAACGCGGAGTGAGGACACCCCGACGATATACAGCGCATACGGCCATGCTGTGTACGTCAACGATAGCCAATGCTGCTACGTGCGTGCTGGATCGAAGCCAAAAAATGTCGAAAAAAGAAGTCGGCAACGCCACGGCCAATTGCTCCAGAAATAATGAGGCTAGAGAGAAATTTCTTGTACCTGCAGTTAGCTACCATAATCCTGCATCCGAAAATCTGGTTTTCCCGGCCAGCCAGGGCAATCTTCCGTCTTGAAACGACCAGGGTCAACAATAGCCAAGGCCGGTACGTGTGTGCTGGACAGAAGACAAGATCAGAGAGGCCTCTGATAATGAGGGAGAATACAAGAAAGCGAAACAGAACTTAGAAGATCTAAAATGCTGCAATTTAAGATGGTATAACAATCAAGCTAAGAGCAGTTAAAAATGCACATCTGAATGCCAAGCATGCATGGAGTTGGCAGCTAAGTAATGACATTACAGGAAGAAAATCAAGTATGAACGGGCAAATAAAAGGTTATAACCAGGCAGAGAGAGTGGCAAACTGGTTCAACCATTTCAGGAATTTTTTTTGGGAGCGCCCCCGAAATAGACGATGAAAACGAGATCATAACACATATCCTGGATGAACTAGACTTCATGGTTGGACCATTTGAGCAGAAGGAATATGAAGAGGCAAAGCAGTCACTGAGAGAAGGAAAGAGTTGCTGCGAGGATGGCATCCCAACTGAAGTTCTAAAGAGATGTGACCTGGACGACTTGCAATGATGCTCTCCTTCATGGCATGAAACCAGACCAATGGTCGATTCTGAATATCGCGCCTATCCCCAAATCCGGAGATCTAAGCCTGTGCGATAACTACAGAGGCATCAGCTTGAGTTATATAGTTGCCAAAACCTTCAACAGGATGCTCCTGAACAGAATCAGACTGGTATTGGACGAGCACTTGAGAACCAATCAGAACAGATTCCGCGAAGGGGGATCAACAGTTGGACACATACTCGCGCTACGAAGGCTAATTGAGGAGGTAGAAGCCAACAACTTACCTGCTTCTATAACATACATTGACTTCAAGAAAGCCTTCGACACCATCCATTGAGGCAAGATGTTGAAGATCCTTCAAGCATACGGAATTCCAAAGATCATTGCTGATGCTATTGGCAAGATGTATGAAAACATCAAAGCAAAAGTGAGATCACACGACGGGGATACGGAACTGTTTGACATACTGGCTGGCGTGCTGCAGGGCGACACCCTTGCTCCATATCTATTTATCATTGTACTGGACTAAGCTCTGGGAATGACCAATGATGGTAATGAAAAACAAGTTGGATTCCACCTGGTGCAGCGGAGAAGTAGGAGAGTTGGTCCTGTTGTAGTCACTGACTTTGAATTTGCTGACGACATTGCACTACTGTCCAACGAGGTGAATCAACCGAAAGAACTGCTAATGAGAGTAGAAACATCAGTAGCAAAGGTTGGCTTGAAGACGAACGCAAGAAAAACAAAGTTCACTATACATACAACATCAATCAAGCTAGCATCATGACGATTGATGGTACAGTACTTTAAGAAGTGAAGAACTTCACGTACCTTGGAGCTTGGATGGAGAGTTCAGCAAGTGACATCAAACAGCGTAAATCTGCAGCATGGCGGGCATGCAGCAAGCTACATAAGATCTGGAAGTCAACTCTTCCCCGTAGCTTTAAAATAAGACTCTTTGCGGCAGCGGTAGAGTCAGTCCTTCTCTATGGATGTGAAAGCTGGACTTTGACAACAAAGCTTGAAAAGGAGCTAGATGGTTGCTATACCCGTATGTTCACTGGGAGGAGAGAATTACCAATACAGAGCTGTATGGAAAGCTGCCAAAACTGAGCGACCAGATCAGAGAACGAAGCATGACATTCGCCGGGCACTGCTGTAGGAGTGAGGAACCAGCATCAAAACTGATTCTCTGGAAGCCTACACATGATTGCAGGAAGCCTGGTAGGCTACCTCGATATGCTGAGGAGGAGCACAACTCTGAAGGCAGCAGAACAACAGACTGCAATGCAAGACAGATCAAATTGGAGAGCCATCACAGTTCGGGGACACCGCCCGAAATAAGTCAAATAAGTCAGGTAAGTCTGACTGTTGTAAAGCCCCACTCAAGGGATCTCGACTCATGTTAAGTTTGTAACTGTGGCTTTATTGAGTGCGACGTAACTGGCAAGAGAGTAGGGCTACTACCTTCAGCAAATTAGCAAGCAGGGGCTGCCATGCTTCTTGACAACCATGACATTATACCGAAAAATGGTTTGGAAAAAAAACCGCTCCATGTTTGACCGAATCATCAGAACTAAGTATGCCTCAGAAACACAACTTGTACCTGTATCTGCTTTAGATAATCCTGCACCCGAAAATTTATTTTTGGGGGCCTGCAAAAGGTGCTTCATGCCGTAAAATACCAACAAGCAAACATGCCCCAACTTGTTTTCAAGCGAGTGTTCAAACGTATTTTTGACAACAAAGCTTTCTGATAACAAAAAACAAATAGCAACGGTCAAATCACCCTCACGAAAATGATGGATTTAAACAAATTAAATACTGTTGGGAAGCCCTACTCAATTGCTCTCGACTCATGTCAGGTTTGTGACTGTGACTCAATTGAATGTGACGCAAGCGGCAAGAGAGTAGGGCTACACCTTCAGCAAATCAGCCAACAGGGGCTGCCGAAAATGTTCTATGTTTGACCATAACCCCGGAACTAAGTATGCTAGAGAACACAACTTTTACCTGTATCTGCCTTACATAGTCCTGCACGCGAAAATTTAATTTTGGGGACCCTGCAAAGAGTCTTTCATGCCATAAAAGACCAGCAAGCAAGCATGCCCCGAATTGTTTTTAAGCGAGTGTTCAACCGGGGTTTTTGACAACATAGCTGTCTGACAAACAAAAACAAAATAGCAACGGTCATATCACCCTCAGACAAACAGTGGATTTAAACAAGTTTCAAACTGTTGGAAAGCCCTCCTCCAGAGCTCTCGACTCCTGTTAAGTTTGTGATTGTGGCTTTTTTGTGTCCAACGCGAATGGCAAGAGAGTAGGCTACTACCTTCAGCAAATTAGCCAACAGGGGCTGCCGAAAATGGTTTGAAAAACATCACGCTCTATGTTTGATCATAACTCCGGACCCAAGTAAGCTAGAGAAACAAAACTTGTACCTTATCTGCCTTAGATAGTCAGTCACCTGAAGAATTAATTTTTAGGGCCCTGCAAAGAGTCCTTCATGCCGTAAAAAACCAGCAAGCAAGCATGCCCCGAATTGTTTTCAAGCGAGCGTTTAATCGGATTTTTGACAACAAAGCTGTCCAAAAAACAAAAACAAAAATAGCAACGGTCATATCATTCTCACAAAAACGATGGATTTAAACAGGTTTCAAATTGGTGGAAAGCCCTACTCAAGAGCTCTCGTTTCATGTTAAGTTTGTGACCGTGGCTTTATTCTGTGCGACGCGAATGGCAAGAGAGTAGGGCCACTACCTTCACCTTAATTTTAGGGGCTGCCTCTTATAAACCATGCACAAGGATTGTTATGCCGAAAAATGGTTTTAAATAATCACACTCTATGTTTGACCATAACTCTGGAACTAAGTATGCCACAGAAACACAACTAGTACCTGTATCTGCTTAAGATAGTCCTGCCCCCTGCACGCGCAACATTAATCCTTATTGTTGCTATTAACAATACTCACAATTCAAACACATTTTTACAGCACAGTAAGTTTATTATTTATTTACATTGGGCTAAAGAAACATGTAAGAAATAAGGTTATCACAGTGCTATCGTTTCGAGATAAGTTGTTTATGTATTTGTGATTGTATGAGTTAGTCAAAACAAATATACATCATTTTTTTTACCACTGAACAAACTCTGAAAGGGATTGGGTGATCCTATGAGCCATCCGTTCTGGTCCAAATAGTAGGAGGTATGATTATATTCCCCTCCCCCAGAATTATGCCCATATTGGTCCCCTCAGATGGACTACCATTCTCTTGGATGAACTTTGACACAATGACGCTGACGTTACTCAAGTCTTGCAATGAGTTAATAACTGTCACCATATTTCTGAAGACAGAGTCGATGTTAGTGCTTGCTCTATGGTCAGTACATCTTCAATGCTTGACAAGAAAGTGTGTCGATATCCAGTGTGCCAATCGCAACATGTATTAAAGTGTATGTAGAAACAGCGTTAAAGGCCCCCATTAAAATTTATAGTGTTGAGTGATATGATAAAATAAACCAGAGAGTGCGAAAAGAAAAGCAGTAATGGTGTGCGGTCCAGGGCATTTTTTCAAAATTGTTTAGATGGTCTCTGGTTCATTCTATGACTTTTCAGAAGCATTACAAACATTGTTTTTAACCATTTTTAAATAAGCATTTTCTTTATTTGCTCTTCGACAGGTTACTCTTTTTTAGTTGGTGAAAATAAGGAGGGGGCATGCAACCTCTGCACCCAGGGCTAGCCACCGCTGATAATGAATGTTATATTCAGACATAAAACAAACTAATTTGAGTCATTCAGACAATGAGATTTTGGGTCATCGGTGGACTTTGAAAAGGTTGGTTTGAAAAGGTTCTGTAAAGCAACTGTGTCTATTCTTTTGTAAAAGCAGAGTATTTACTTTCATATGTTTTAAAACTCATCTTATTCAGCCTTTTAGCTGTACACATTCTGATGTTATTGTTAACTAACTTGTAGTGGACACCGCCACTGTCGACAGCCCATTTTTCTTCCTCATGGTAATGATGATGAATGTCTTGATGACATAGTCGGGCAGAAAGCTAGCTGCTAGTATAGTTGAGCCCCTTTGTGTTGATAATATTGACCTCACTGTAATAAAAAAAAAACATCAACAAAAAGTGACAATACAGATAATGCAAACAAAGGTGGGAGTCATAGTCTGGGGTGTGGTGGTAAAAGAATAAAACAAAACCTGAAAAGTAAGTAGCATGTATCTACTTAGTTATAATCGAGGCCTATACACCTTGTCACCAATTAAACCATTTCATCTCTTGGCATCAATGCTTGACAAGAAACAATGCTGATATCTGGTCATGCTCAGTTTGTATTGTGTTGTACATTTCTAGCAAGCATTTTACACTTAACTTACCAGCAAGCATGAAGCCTTGGGGGCATCAGGTCCGGTGCCCGCTTTATGGGTCCCAGAAAATTTGAAAACATAGATGCGTCCTGTTGCAATATTGAACTTAAGAGGCCTCTTACATATTTTTTTTATCCATTTATAAAATAAGAAATTTGCTTTTTGCTCTACAATTTAAGTAAGGGGAAGGGGGAAGAAATCAGTCAGTAAAAGTAATTGCAAATGTGCCCCCTGTATCCCTTATTGGGGCATGTGAGTGCAAGCCTTGTATAATCATCTTAGATTCATGCGCCCCTACACCCATTATGTAGCAGGGTCATTCCGTGCCAACTCACCTGATGGGTTGGCAGTGACCGACTCAGATTTTGCAAAACTTTTTTAAACAATGGGCGGATGAACAAACACAAACATTTTAGATTCCTACCCCTTGCCGTTTCATTAAAAAAAAAATTCTGAGCATGAAGGAGTTGAGAAACCAACTTTTTTTTCACACAAATAGACTGAACATTTAGTGTTTTTGGAAAAAAATGTAAAATTTGTCAGTAATGTCCCACATTATGAAATAATCACTTTAAAAAGGCGTTTTTTGGCATTTTTCAAGGTGGACCCATTTTCAGACCCCTGCCAAACACCCACCAGAGGTGTGATTGGTCTATCCTTTTTTTAGGTGAGACCGATGCACCTAGTTGATAACCAAATGTAATATCAAAGCAATCAGACAATTCAAGCGGGCACCAAGGGGTCTCAAAAATGCCAAAAAGTTGTTCTGTAGGCTAAAATGTAGGTTTTTAAAGACCTACATCTTGATAGAAAAATTTTCTGTACTATTTTTGACAGCATATTCTACTTGTTGGGATACCGGTCAACCTGTGTACCAATTAGTAGCAATTTGGAGATACAGGCCTCCAAATATGCCAAAAAACACCAATTTCAAAAAGAGGGGCGGGGCTCAAATTTTTGGGGGTCCATATCTCAGAAACGGCAAGGGGTAGGAATCTAAAATTTTGTGTTTGTTCATTGCACCCATAGAGGATTGTTTAAAAAGAAAATTAGCAAAATCTGAGTCGGTCACTGCCAAACTTTAAAAAATTTCAGGTGAGTTGGCACGGAATGAACCTGCTTTGTTAACATGGGTCATTATTTTTTTATCCTCCATGAACCAGGTTCATTCTTTGATGGGACTAGGAGTTTTCATTCTGCTTGTCCGCTTGTGTGTGTATTTGCCAAACATTAATGTGTAAAGGGTTATCTCCAACCAAACTTGTCTATTTTTTGCATTGAGTAGAGCCAAAGATAGCACCCGAAATCTCAGAGAATTAATTGACAAAACAAAATAAAAATCACCATTCAAATGGCAGTTCTTGGAATAAAAGTTATAACATTCATTCTTTTTCACACCAAATGCTGTATTTATATTTTAAAGCATATTAATTTTAAAGGGCAATCAAAAAGTCAAGGGACACTCTAAAAGTATGTGGGGGACATTTCCCCCCCCCCCACCTCCCTCACTGATTGACACCCCTTCCAACCATCAACACTTCCAGCATGTTACGTTGGACAGTATTAACTAGAGGTTGTCTCAACCTGCACCTTTCTTTCATCATGTTAGTCTTGGTGCAAGATGTTGTTGTTCATCACTCGACTATTGTGATTCTCCTTCCCAACGTGTCAAGCATACACAAACCATCGAACAATAACAGACGCTGTTCCATCTATGCCTATGTGACCAACTGACTGGTTCTTGGTGAACGGCCTCTATCGGTGGAATTGCCCGCCGTACATGTAGTGTTGAGTGTGCATGGTTTTACTGACAACAACGTAAGAACGTCTTGCACCAAGACTACCATCCTGTAAGTAAAGTTCTTATACAAAACTTCAAGGCAAAGGGAGATATGTGCACAAATCCTGAAATCAGGAGAAAACCTGAAAAATTACTGGCTTGCATTCAGACCACAAGTTGGATTTATACCATTTGTTACTACTGGATATTTGAGCACTGGACCTTTAAATTGGTTAAACAATCTATTATGCTACTCCCCTTATACTGATCAATCGTGACCACCAATAATGCACGTCCAAACATTCAACAAGAGTCTAACATGTCAAAATCCCATCACATTAATTACAAAAGCTTTGTTGCACATTTTGTACATTCCACAGTGCCTTGCTCAATGACCAAGGAGTGGAGGGATGGAAGGATGCACTTGTCCATCCACACGAGCACTGTTGATGGACACCTGCTAAAGTGGGTGGGGCTTAATGCATTGGTCTTTAGGTAGATGGTAACTGTTACTTTTACCATAGAAGTCCCAGGTATATCCAGGGGGATAAAGTTACAATGACTGAAGAATGACAGCTCAGATTGGCTGTTGGCACAGCAACTTGCCAAGGATCTTTTAAATTTGCTTCCAACTATTTTCTTGTATTTTAATTATTATACAGACATGCATCCGCAGTAAGAAAAAAAAGGTAAAACCACAATAACAGGGGAAGGCTAAGCAAGGCCTTTTGATTTCCACTTCGCTCGGCTGAGGAACCAAAACAAGGAAATCAGCTGATCAGTTGAAAAATTTCAAGCGTCATAATACAATGTTGTCCACTGAATCCATTAAGTTGATCCAACGGATTCAGTGTGAAACCTTTGCCAATTAATAGGGTATAATAAAGTGCAACAATTGTTGCACAGATGTGCATTTTTAGTACCAGCATCAAGTTGAGTCTTCCTGAATTTCCAGTCTGCAAACTTGAATGGATGGGTTGAATAAACTGATCATTGAGCCCCTCCCACTAAAGCACTGTCCTTCATGGCAATCATACAGGTAATGAAGCATCCAAAGTGGCAGCAGCTTGGATTGTGCTGGGAGAATACATTTCTACACTGACATAATATTTTGTTGGTTACATACTGTTTTGAGGTTGAAGTGCACTAAGTCTGCCAGCAGCTTCCACAGTTCCTTAGGGAAATGAATAGCATAGCACTCCATGTCAGCCGAAGGGATGGTTTGAATCCATCATGTGACCAGGTGTCTGATGGTCACACTCATGGATTCGACCTAGAGTAAATATGGGAAAATAATTGATTAAATTTAGGCAAATGTTAAAATAACAGCAACAATTTAAAATTCAAACTTAAAGTTAAGCCCTTATTTTATCATACAATTGAAATGCACAGAAACCAAAGTGAGAGCAGCTTCATTGAGAAGCTTGCTCATTGATACGTCTTTAATCCTCCATATTTAACCCCAGTTTTATCAGATTCTGATTATATTTTAAACCCCAACTACATGCATTATGTTTGAGTTGGAGCCAGTACATCCCATCTCCATTAAGTCCAAATGAATCAATACTTTAGTCGTTTGTACTCGATTTTAAATGAATGAGACACAAATGATTGAAACATAATACCAGTCTTTACACCAAGATGCTTTACCTACACATATAGCTTACCATTACTACAAATTGTTGTGGTCAAAGAGCATTAAAACAATGTTTTCATTTGTAATTAATAAAGAGTAGAGAGACTAAGTCTTAGGGTTACAGTACATGTACATACCAATGAGCATGCTGCATCAACTTCACTACCTGGAAAGACAAGGCAGTTTGCTGCTCACATTGGAAGCAGATCATCTGCAATGGCACAGCAGTTTTTGGAGGATGCTCGTATTGCTGCAGCCTTACAGACTCGTCAATGACGCCATGCTGCTTCTCCACAAGTTGGAGGTGCAGATCTTACTCGGGTGTGTAGTGGATGTGGAAGTGTTTGTTGCACCCTCATTGGCCTTCACTCACATCAGAAGGGATGTCAAAGGAGATGAGGCTTCCCTGGTCGACATCGACCAGCTGCCACGACAATGACAACATACCAATGTAAATAATCTCTCTAATGCACTGTAATGGTGGTTCTGAAAAAAATTGATGGTGTAACTACTCAAAAATTCAATCCATCTACTCTCTGATGCTTTTTCAAAGTATAAATTTAACTTTATAATGAAAATTCAGAGTGCACGACTTGAAGTATGAAAGTGATGATATTACTTGCAAGAGAATTACAATATACTGTAGGAGAATATTCTCCCTTCCTATCCTCTGTAGAACCCTGGGGAGTAGCTAAATACTTGGAGCAGCATTTCTCTTGGGCATCCAAAGGTTACTAAATTGAGCTGACAATAATTACCATATTCATTCAAGGGGAAAAGAAAAATTATTGCTGGAAGACCTTAAACTGTGATGATCAGTACATTTTTCTCTGTGTGTAACTTTCCTACACAAGACAGAGCCTGGAAAACATTCAGTCTAAGCTAAGTGCTTTCAACTTTTGGCAAGATTGTACTTGCAGTACAGCAAATTTGGCCAACTTTCCCATAGATCAATCTGATGTTGCAAAAACACTTGTTGTGTACAGCAGGCACAGTTAAAGATTCCACCCGATGTTTTATGGGTTGTATTACAATGGCTATTTCAGATTCGCATATTTGGCAGGCATTGGCACCCTTCCTTTTGTCCACTCTCCCCTCTTCAACCCCTCTCCCCCACCCTATTTTTTATATGCCACTAATCAAATTCACCTAGAGATAGGCCTAGCACCTACTTTCAGTAGACAAGTGAGGGAATCTAAAGTACCGTAAGTCTGACATCTATTTTGTCTCACCTTTTGATGCTGCCTCGAGTTGGTATCCATCGCACATCACAGGTGTACATGTCAGGTTGAATCAGTGACCTGTTTTCTTTTCACATGACCCCCTTTGCAACATCCACATCTTTGTCTCGTAATTGTGAAGTTGTCTTGTTATCTAATCTCTGATGAAAAATAACACAAATAATACTAGTGGGGGTTACATTGCAAACACTAGGGCGTTAAATTGATTCTTTTGGTATAACACTGCCATTGTGTTATCCCCATTTCTTTAATGTTAGTGAAATTAACACCAAGTTGGTGTTGTCACATATAGACAATCAATTTAACACTCCAGGTTTTGCAGTGTATATTCCTTTGGGTAAACAACTTTGTATAAAATATACTGACTGCTGCTGCATAACTCCGAGTCTTTTGACTTTGGTTCTGGAATCTGTTTGGACTTTGGGCATAGTTTTTATGCGGCTCAGATTTCACACAAAATCACAAATGTCTTGCCTGCAGGTAGGTTGTTAGCGAGTGGGGGCGTGTAACATCTAAAGACTGCAATCCAGATGAATTGAACTAAAACATTACACTATTTACTTTGGCTGGGGTTTCAAATCTTCGGTAAAAATATTTTGCATTAGTTATACTCACTCAAATGTTGCTCTTACTCTTCAGCAGAAAGGTTGGGGCGTAAAGCTTAAAACTCTGGAAAAGAAACCACCTAGTGACAACATTTCACGGTATCATTCTGGACTCAACACGGAACAGAGCCTTATCGCTGTAGTTCCTTTGACTCAAGAGGGCGCTATAAGCTCGTGTGCCAGATGGCCAAAAGTTTATAATAGTTATAATATTGCCCGCCAAAATCTGTTCAGGTATGAGAGGTCGTTACAGCTACTAGGCTAACAACAGAAACGATATACCTCCCTTGGTGACCACCTTTCCTTCTTGAAAAACCAGAAAAGGGAATCTCTAATTGTTGATACGATGTCGTTTTCTTTACCCAAAGTGTTTTTCTAGTCTTGTTACATGAGCTCTACCGACAATGTAACTCAAAACTTTAAAATAATTTTCCTCGGCCCAGTGATTTATGGAAATAATACTACCGACCTTTCAAAGGAAGGCAAAACAATGATACGACATGGGAAAATTGGGGTGGTAAGAAATAACTATTCTAAGTTAAAGGAATATAGCATTCGTTTTCAAGAGTCAATTCTATCCCAAACTTCAAAGGACACCACGCAACAAGTCCGTAAATCATTGTCTATTACTTATTTGTATCCATCTTTTGTAAAACATAATAATAAAAATAAAAATAGCCTAATTATACAAATTTTGAAAACGTGGTGTGTGTGTGTGTGGGGAGGGGGGGGGGTTGGGGGGGGGGGGTGGGGGTGGTGAGAGAGGCACCCCAAAAGTCAGCTGCTGTTATTTATGAATTAAAAAAAACTAATCTTCTATTCCATCATCGAACCCGACCCAGTAATGTATAAGGCTGCATTCAAGAATAACATTTTAACACATAGAGCTTTTTACAATGTACACGAATTTGTAAGACAAAATATCATACAATTTAAAAATGCTAACACACACAAACAAATCACAGAGTATTTAAAACCGTTTATAACTAAACACAAAAAAAATTGCAGTTCTGTAAAAATCTGCAGAGGTCACACTTTTTTAGTTAAGGATTATGGGAAAAGATCTCATTTACATAAAATCTGCCTATGCAGTGCTAAGCAGACGAGATCTGTGTTTCGATATGCAAATAATAGAAATATTGGGAATTCGGTTGTCGTCACACAACCCGCGTGACACATAAACTGAGAAAAGATGGCGGCAATGCAATCCAACCAAACAAAAGGTAAGGAGATGATTTTTGATTCAAAACCTGTATATTATCAGCCCACAGAACATGAAAACACGTCGGAATTTAACTTGTAGTATTGAAACTTCAACTGAGCCTATTTTACCCGGTAAATCTTGGCTACAAAAGCCAAACAATTTCCCTTTTGGTGGAAACTTCCCGAGGCCTAGGCATGGCGAAAAAATTGCACTCATGCCTCATGGTACATTGTGGTTAGGTGAGCACACTCTTTCCCAACCAACATTTATTTTATACTGACTCAAGGAAATACTACAGACAAATGTCAAGGTATGCAAGAAGTTGATTAAAAAATACATTGCATTAAGTGTAATTATGAATACAATAACATTTAAATGGAGCCAGCATATCAGTCCGAAAAAACTCCAGATACGGCAACCTTGCCGTATACAGCAACTACGGCAAATACAGTCGTGGGGTTATCATAGGAAAACAACTGAATTACCTGGGTTTTTTTTATTTGTTTTGTGTATGTAGGGTAAGGGTAATCTGGGATGTGTGCACCACGGGTGGGTAGTGTAGTGGTACTCCTAGAACTAGGAGGTTCGTTCCGCTATCGTCTCGCGGACCTCATAGAGTGACATGTACAAAATACTATTTGAAACTTTCTGCCCTTCACGTTTACATGGCTACAGTTCTTTTTTGAAATCAGATCTCGTCAAAACTAGGCTCTATGTGTTCTTTCAACTCTCATCGAGCGTTGCACGGGTCCAGAAAATCCACTCCACAAACTAAAAGTTGTTAACAAGTGATAAATTCTCACCGTAATTCAGATCCCATTCAAACAGTATTGCAACAAATATGGCGACCGGAGTTGCAAAATTAATTAGTATGCTGGTATGCGGTGCGCTGGTCCTATGGGCTGGTTCTGCGTTCCAGTTAATTTTGCAACCCCGGTTGCCATATTAGTTGCAATACTGTTTTATTATTCAACTTACAAACAATATTTTATTTAATACAGCAGGAGAAATGTACACTTAAAAAACAAATACAAAAACTTGAAGTTACCTTATTAAAATGTCCTTTATTAAAATACTACGGTCAAACTTACTGCAAAAATGATGCTGTGGCTTCATTTATGGATTGGTAGCAAGACCAGAAAAGTTTCCATATTCGACTGCCACTTTTTAAGGGATTTTTTTTGTGTTTTTTTTCTTGATATGGGGCTTTAGATTCCCTTTTTCTAAATTCCTCTCCAGGAATTGGTAGCTAAACGCTAACTTTTAAAAGGAAAAACCAAGCGGACATTTCAGCACGTGGTCGGAACTTTCGCGCATTCATGCCTAAAGGAACTAGAATGGCGTTTAGCGAGTAGCATCGTCAATCCCTAACGTACACGTGAAAATGGCTTATTTTTCATAATTTAGACACTTTGTAATCGTTCAAAGTGCCCTTTTTTCTCTGTACATATAATGTCAACCTTTCAGGATATGTAAGGATATAATTTTACATAAATGAGGAGAGATAAAGTGGCAGCCGCATACAGCATTTTTGCCCTTTGTACACTGTGTCTTCACCTTTTCTTTTCCTTTTCCACGTCGACCTGAAGACTATTTCTCTATGAAAACTAGGAGTCGGGCCTTTATTTACTTTGATTCACAGGTGCAATAGAAACTGAATGGACTTTTGTGGGTAACGTTGGCACTGATTCAAGTTCCCCACGCTTCCACAGCCGTTCCCGCAAAAAGACGTGTCAATAATTTGTAAAGTAGAAGTTATTTTAAAAATACAAATTGTTAAAATGTTTTTGATTGTAATAATCAAAAACAATATTATTTGTGATTTTTTAATTATTTCACTTTATTAAACTATCTTAATGTTTAACATTTTGTTTAATGCAACATATGGTATAACAATTACTTTGATCGAGGCTGGTTTCTTGCCCATCCAACATGGAGTCACGCATTAATCAACCGATGGAGTGTTGGATTTAAACGGTCGTTTGCAAGAAAATGCACAGATAGGATTTTAAAGTGCACAGATAGAAATTTGGGTAAGGAACCATAGAACATATTTTTATAGTTTTCACCTTTCCAAAAATGCATATTTCGCTTCCCTTTTTCAGAGTTGTAGTCGAATCACCTGTGTCGAGTCCTAGTCCGAGTCTCCAGTCACTTGGGTCGAGTCCGAGTCCGAGTCCCAAGTCACTTGGTCCAAGTCCCAAGTCACTTGGTCTAAGTCAGAGTCCAAGTCATGAGTCACTTGGTTCGGGTCCAAGTCCGAGTCACAAGTCACTTGTTTTAACAACTAAATAGTTAGAAAACTTAAACCTGTTCACTTAATTGACTTTAAGGATCACTAGTGATTTCAAACCAGGCATTCCCATTTCCCTGGTAATAAACATCAAGCAGTGGCTATGATGTTTAATGCTGCCAGAATACCAGCGTTAACATTGGTGTGGTGAACAATAATGCTTTTACAGAAATCCAGCGTTAACATTGGTGTGGTGAACAATAATGCTTTTACAGAAATACGTCCGAGAAGCGTTCACATGCCATGTGGCCATATCTACAGAGTAATCACAGACGCTATTACTTACAACACCATACGACACTGTACTTCGTCAGCTACCGCGTAAACGTCCGCCTATCCTTCGTTGTGTGAATGACGCATGACGATCAGATTATCGGAATTGTACTTTAATCATTAAAAAAAGTAATAATAATTCAGGGAAAATACGTGACTTGTGAGTCACGAGTCCTCAGGGTCAAGTCCGAGTCATGACAGTCGAGTCTGAGTCCGAGTCTTTTGTCGACGTGACTTGAGTCAAGTCTGAGTCACCAAAATTGTGACTCGAGACGACTCGAGTCCTCTGCCCTTTTTTTGATTGAATCAAAGAGTTGCCGAGTACGGCAACCTTGAGGTTTCCGTACAGATCAATGTTGCCATGTACGGCAACCCACAGTTGATGTACATGGCAACGTTGCCGTATCTGGAGTTTTCCCGGACTGATATAGGACAAAAGTGAAGCAAACGAGGAATGCTTTTATACTTTTCCCTATAGACAGTAGACATACATGTATAGCAATGATTACAGACACACACAACTCAAAGGCAGACAAATGAGACTAGGCATACCAGGATTATAGCAACTATAATAAGATCATACCATGGTAAATTAATATATCACTTTAGTAACATGGCAAATATGCAACTCTCGATGTAGCCCCATACATTGTGCCAATACGCTGGATTCTCTCCTTCTTGGCCCAACGAACCCTGTCCTCTAAGACCAGACATCAACTTTCAAATCAAAACTTACATTTCTTGGCAATTTTAACCCTCAATGATCGGTCGGTCATTGCTGTCAAAGATTTACGCCGCCCTCCGTGCGATAACTCTTAACGCTTTTGGTGGAATTTTATGACAAATCTCTGTGCTGGACGGTATAAGTCCATGTCAACAACTTTGGACGAGCCATCGGAGATTTGTCATAAAATTCCACCAAAATAATTCATTATACCTCGGATCTCATGTACTTGAGACTCTAGCGCAATAATATAAACATGCACAAATTAAATCTAATTTTCACGCTGAAGTTTGATAAGGTTGTTTGGGTGCTAATCTTTGGTAAATGCTGGGGATGGGGTAGCCCCACTAACCTTATCCACACATCAAACCCAATTTTTCTAGCAGCTGATTTGCGGCGTCTCCCTTAATGAGTGCTTGCCGGATTTTAACCAACTGATAATGTGTCTGATTACCTCTTAGCCAGTGGTGTAACAAAAGGGGGCCACATGCTGATGTCCGTACCCCCTTACTTTGCTTAGAAAACTAAGCAAAGTAAGGGGTCGGGATGGGGGTTTATTCAGTGTTCTGCTGCCAATCAAGGCCCCTCCCCACTCCCCACTCTCTTAACATTTTCTACTCGGAAGAAAAGGGAAGGGAAACATTGTTACCAATGGGGTATACCCCAAAAACATGATGTTCCATATTAAATTTTATATCAGCACCCTTGTACAAATAAGTAAATTCTCTATTTTTCAAAGATATTTCCTACACATACCAAGTATGTGTCCATTATTTAGAATTTATTTGCCTTGTTATTCCAGATGGGATCCATGTGGAGGCTAAACAGTCTGAGATGTTAATGCTTTTAGATATCACATGCCTAAAGATTGCCAGATTGAACACCGTTTATTAGTGATAAGACTACATGGCTGACAGTGCTGTAAGCAGGTGAGTTTTATTAAATGCTATGAGCCAAGATTTCTGAATATTTCCATGCTCAGGGATGGGATTAATTTTTTCAAACATGGGGAAATAATTTGTTTTTGAGAATCTTCGTCACAATGAAACCCTGACTAAACAAAGTACAAACATTCTCACAAAATGCACCGGGATCTTATGTTTTCAATTTTTTGTGGAAACAATTTGAAATGTGTTAACCATATATTGCAAAACCCTTGGCCGTAAGCCAAGGTTTATAGTTTGCCATGGTATGCTGGAATCTTGGACAAATTCATTGATGAATTGTGGCAGCCAATTTTAATTAGTAATCTGTGTTAGTACAACAAACCTTGATGAAGGTATTGAATCAGGAATTACACAATAACCCTGCAAAAATGGAGATTTTGAGCCTTAATTTCAAATACCTTTGTCCCTCTTTGTACGGGGGAAACAAGACGTTGCACCATGCTATACAATGGAATGGGTGCATTAATGGTCAGGTTAATGTGCGTTAAGATTCCATTGCCCTTTAGGTACCCCTATGAAAACAATTCTAATACATGTTATTCATTAAAAAACATGGATCTCCCCCCCCCAAGTGAAAACAAATCCTGACTTCGCTGATGAGCAGGTTGTGTCTCTAAAAAAGTTGTGCGTGCATACACATAATTCCCAGTTAAAATACCGGCTATCCCATTGGTAAGTCTGATGTCATTACAGCCTCAACCTCATCCACTTCAAACATGCCGGCTCCAAATATCATCAGAAGGCCCCATTGGCCCACATTTTCTTTTACACAAAAACTAACTCAGCTAGGTTGTTGTATTTAACACATGTGTTGTGCAGACACTAAATCTTCTTACATGTGGTAATGCTCTCCTCTGTTTAAAAAAATGTGTCTAATTGTTAGAAAAAAAACAAGGATTTGTTTTTTCAATTAAACACAACATATGCCAGCTTTGGAACCGGAAGTAAGCGAAACCTATGCGCATACTACCAAAGCGTGTTCGTATGAAGTTGTAACTTACCAAGAGGTAACATTATTAACCCTTTAGCACTTGCGCACAATTAAACATCGCGTCATTTACTCCTTGAACGCGCCAAGGAAATTCACAAGATTTTCTACTGTGCACAGAAATCCTTAGATAACTTTCGTTGTGACTTTTTTTCTTGTGTTACAAGTTTAGTTTGTTGTGTAGAGGATGAAATTACCTTTTGAATGATTTGCACAGTTGTTTTGTTTGCTTTACCACATCAAAGCAATGAGGTTGGAAACATAAGACACATAGGCTAAAATTAGGAAACATTGTTCATGTACGAAATAAATGTTTGTTAGGTGGAAAGTTACGCACAATTTTGCTCAATTGTACTGTCATCTCAAAGAAAGAAAATGAAAAGAAAAAGATTCACAATAATCACAACATACCTTTGGAGATAAGATTAAATGCCTATGTTATCTACAGAACAACTTGTTTACCTAAAACTGTCCTTAAAAAACTTCCAACATATGGTATTCTGTGTAAAAACAACCGTAAGTTTTAGAGTGAAAACAAACGCTGTCGCCATTACTGTGTACATTGCGCGTGAAATACACTGTACATAAAATATGGTCTGTCCACACACACACACACAGACAACCACTTGTTGTGTTGCACATGGGGTACATGCAGTGGTTTGGCAATAAGACTTTCGACCTTTGAACCTTTGGAGGTGGACAATGTCATTTTTTCTTATGGGGACCATGTACTATTTTTAGACCATCGTAAGCTTGACATCGCGCTCTACATACGGCTGTTTGATGCATTTCAATCGCGTATGTCAAACTCAAGTTACAACTTGTCAAACTTTGAGGGCAGTTGCGGGCAGTTTGCGGAGTATTAGGAGGGGCGCTTCCGGGCGGCATGAGGGCTAAAGGGTTAAACTGATCCATTATGCACTGCCTACTAAAGCAAATGGTTATTTCAAGGAGGCCCTCATGAGTAACGCATGTGAATCGCTTGTGCGTCCAGCTCTGCCCCAGGATGCAACAAACCAAATGGCAACAAGTTGTTTTCATTACACTAATGGGTTGGGTTTTGCTCATGGGTTGGTTTGTTCGATATGTATCCAAAAATCATTTCTTTTTATTTTAGTATCAATTCTAAGTGTCAAACTCCAGCCACTGTACCCACTGCAACAACTCAGCAGATTTATACACAAAACCATGCATGCACAAAGTGCCCCCCCCCCCTACCTTCCTTATTTTTCAATTTTTTCTGCCGGTTTTGATGAAACAGGCCACAAATAATTGTTTCACCGTGTTTGACATGATGACGTAAATTTTTTTTAAAAGATCATCCCAAGAGGCCGTATATGACACTTTTTTTTACCCTTTTTTCTGTCAAAATCAAGTTTTCCTAATAAATTCTGTTTTTTGACCAAATGTTTTGAAACTTTGCAAACTTGTTCATTTTAATGCGATAAATATAATTCCAACCTATTTTTCACTTAAAAATCGAAATGGCTGCTGCCCAGGGCCTAAGAAGAAATGATAAGGCTTGGTTGACAAATCTAAATTATTTTTTGGGCTGAAAAATATTCTATTGTAAACAAATTGTATTATTTGCCCACCTATCACAGGCTGAAAACACAAAATCCAAAATGGCTGCCACATTGAATTCCCACAGGCATTTCAGACTATCATGTGTTTCATCATCTGGCCAGCAAATCAAAAAGTAAAAAATCACCAAAAAGCATTAAAATCCTGTGACCCCAAAAAGTTGGGTTATATAGTAAAGGTAAAATGATGGAATATTGTTCCTTGGGTGCTCAAAGTATCCTGTAAACTGCTTGGCAGCAACAGTCCTTGGTTTAAAAAAATATGCATTACTTCAAAGAGCCATATTTTTTGAGCAAGATCTAAACCATACGATAGTCAAGTAATAGCATATTATGGTCACCGTTGGTCAAAGGTCGGAAATCTCACCACGTATTCATAATTAGCACGCTTTCCTATGACAAGTCTGTGTGAGACAGACCGTTGATGTACAGTGTATTTCACATGCAGGGTTCTCCCCAGGATTTTTCAAAACTTTGGGGCTTTCATGTCGGACGTGCGCTATCCCAGGATGCGAGCACGAAGTAAGAAGCCCTTTACGGCGTGGGGTCCGGGGGCCTGCTCAAGGGGCCCGGGAAAATCTGCTGCATTCTGGTGTATTCAAAGAGACTCCAGAAGTATTTGAAAATATTTTTGAATCATCAAATGAAATAAATGGGAAAAAAAATTGATTCATTTCAGTTCACATCTGAAATAAGTTAAATCCTTATTTTCAATGTAAATAAAATAAATCAGAATTCTAATTTTTGCACACATTTTTGTGTACTTTAATTATTATGACACTCAAACTTTTCAGGTGTTAACTTTTTCAACTGTACCACGCTGTACCCCGATCACGTAATTGGGCTTGTACAATCGGCTATAATTATTGTGTGCGTGTTGCGATTGTAAGGTTCAACATTCTTTTTGGGATCGATCTCATTTCTGCTGGTGCCCGTCTTCGTAACTGGCGCACTTTGTCACTTTGCCCTTAGAAGGGAACCAGTTCGGCTGAGCAGCACTCACACATGCACTGTGTTGCTGATGCAGGATCTGATGCAGGATCAACAGACTGAGCATGCATCGACACGGCGATCATTGTGGTGGATGTGTTTCTTTGTCATGTCTATGTTGTCCGCTTTGTGGACTTTTGAAGTGTGATAAATACCAGCTAGGAAACAGCACGCAACTGGTGAGCTGGAATGACATTTATGGGACAAGAAACTATGTTTTCCTCGAAAAGTTTTGTTAAAAAAATATATAATATAATAATGGTATTCAAACATGGGGAGCGTATCGGGTGGGAAAAAATGTGATCGGCCTTTTCACCAGCATATCGGCCAAGAATTCTTGCGTATCGGCCCGATACGCTAGCTTGTATGTGGGGAGAACCCTGACATGCAATGTATACACACTAATAGTGAACGTTCTTTCTTTCGCAACAAACTTCATGTGTTTTAACATAGACAATAACAAGAATAAAATGGAGTATACAGAGGGTTATAGGAAAAGGAGTTATCATTGCGTAATCAAGGCCTTGGTTTTTATTTTCAAAGGTATAGTTTGATTGATTTCAATCACTTTGTGAGCTTGTAACAAGGAAAACACAGGATGAAAATGAAAAAATCCATTAGACTTGCATGTGGGGCCCTCCAATTCTTCTTATTGAATGGCTTAGCCCAGTACATATGTATGCAGGGCCCTCATCGAATGGTCTAGTCCACGAATTTCTGGTAATGTTTTGTGGACTCGGTCTCGGAGTCGGACTAGAGCCTGAGACTCTGTCTCGGATTTGGACTCGACGTGACTCGGCTCAAAATCACGACAAAACATTAAAGAAACATGCAACCTTGTACCTTCATGGTGCCCATGTAGATGCTCAATAATGAAAAAAAACAAAAAAAAAACAGTTCTGTCGTTGTGGCGCATATGCCTTTGCATATCAACCACGGACCATGTGTGTTTAAACTGCGCATATAGGCTTGGTATAGCTGGCTTGTAGTGTCTATTTTTCATTGGTTCAATTACGTAAACTGATGTTATTTTTTACTTCCATGATTGGTCATAGTCTAGTCCTTGGCAGAGCAAAACTCAAAATGACTCATTTAAACATACGGATTCTGAACAAGTCAATTGAAATCTTCTAAATTTATTCATTACACAGTGGAACTCAATCCTGTGTCTTTAATCCTTAAATTATTGAGGTGTCCTAGCCCCTGAGTGGCTGTTTAAAAGTGCTTAGTTTTTTTGTGACGTCTTTCTCTTTCTTCCATTCACCCGCTCTCCCTTTCTTTTTTTCTTTCTGATTGTTTTCTTGAATGCTCCATCATCAACACGTTCTTTGATTTGTGTGCTGAAGGAAGCTTAAAAGATTCCAGTACAAACACTTTGTGAAGCATCTCCATTTTCAACATTTTCCCAGGACCCTTAAGTGGGCTGTTGTTCCCCTGCTGTTATAAAGTCCCGCTTTGCGCTTCCATTTTCAATTCAATTCAATTCAAACTCACATTTATTTCCATACCAAAATAAGGCAGAAATGCAGATACAAACAGAGAAAATTAAACAACAGTAAATAGATGGATAAGCAAAAGAAGTAAGCGGGAAAAAAATATTGGTCTGGAGGCATCTTCTAGAAGCCTAGGCTTTTATCGAGACGCCTTGGACGGACTAACATAGAACAAAAACAAGGACACGGACAGTTGGACCAAAACTGAACCTAAGCATGAGAGCTTACAGGAAAACTCGAATGATACAAAGGCCTGTTGAAAGCGGAAATATCAATGAAAGTAGACATGCTATGAGAACTCAAGTGAGAACAAACTAAATCAGATATTGGGAAATGAGAGCTCTTTTATAGACACGTTTGAATCTACCAACAGAAGAGAGCGGTCTAATAGATTCGTCAATGGCATTCCAAAGACGAGGCCCGCTGAAACGAAGTGTTTTTAGTGAGTGTGATGTGCGAGTGTACGGTACATAAAGATGTGCTTTGTTTCGTGAGCTGGTGGGATACCTATTGGTTTCATGAATTGTACTGAAAAATGAAGAAAAGGAGGGAGGTAATAGGTTGTTAGTAAATTTATACATAAAGATGCCCGTATGAAGTTTGTTGATTTCTGGAAGTGCTAATGTATGCAATTGGTGGAAAAGGGGTGCAGTGTGTTCACGGGGATGTGAGTATGTACAAACCCTAATAGCCCTTTTTTGAGTGATGATTAGTGAATGGAGCTTGTTGTTAGGAGCATGAGCCCAAACAATGTTACAGTAGTTAAGATAGGGAAGAATAATAGTTATAAAGTAAGATAAGAGATTTAGGAGGAAGAAAAGCACGAAGCTTAGACATGACACCAACGTTGCGTGAAATGGTTTTGGTTATGGAAGAAATGTGGTCCGACCAAGATAGCTTGTTGTCAATGATAATGCCTAAGAAGTTGATGGAGTGGACTTGGGTGATTGGAAGATTGTCAATATGAAGAATAGATGTGCTGTTAGGGTGATGAGAAGATTTGCTGAAGAACATGAATTTACTTTTGTGGTGATTGAGAGAAAGTTTGTTAGCCTTGGGCCAGGAGGAGACACTTATGAGTTCAGAGTTCATGATATTGAGTGAAGTTTTTGTGTTGGAGCCGGAGTATGTAATAGTTTGTTCGTCGGCAAATAGTGTGAAAGAAAGAATAGAAGAGGCAAAACTCAAGTCGTTGATGCAAAGAAGGAAAAAAAGGGGACCAAGAATAGAGCCTTGAGGAACACCGTGGTGTATTTCTTGGCACAAAGAGTTAAAGTTTTTGAAAGAAGTAAACTGTTGCCTGTTGGCGAGGTAGGAAAAAATCCATTTGAGTGCGATGCCCCGAATGCCATAGAAAGACAGTTTCTGAAGAAGTATAGAATGATCAATTGTGTCAAATGCTTTAGAAAGGTCAACAAAGATACCAACGGCACTCTTTTTGTTGTTCAAGGCAGTGGTCACTTTATCGATGAATTGGATAAGTGCCATGTCAGTAGAGTGTTTGGCTCGGAAGCCATACTGATGATCGGAAAGAAGATGAAATTGAGAGATGAACTTCGAGAGCCTATTGTAGTAAAGTCTTTTGAGTATTTTAGAAAAGCAAGGGAGAATAGAAATTTGTCTATAGTTGCTGATGTTGCATTTGTCACCATTTTTGAAGACGGGAATAACTTTCGCAACTTTAAGATTAGAAGGAAAAGAACCAGTTAGAAAAGTAAGGTTGAAAATATAGGCAAGAGGGCGGCAAATGAAATGAATGACAGATTTGACAACGGATGGACTTACACCATCAAATCCACTGCTGGTACTGTTTTGAAGACTCTTGCAGATCTGAGTGACTTCAAGGAAATCGATAGGTGTCAGAAAAAGGGAAGAACTGTTGGAGTTGTGAAGGAAATCAGTGAAGTGTGTGTACGTGGGTGGGATTTTAGAAGCCAATGAAGCACCGATGTGAGAGAAATAAGTGTTAAAGGAGTTGGCTATTTCAGTAGGATCTCGAAGGATGTGATCGTCACTGAAAAACTCGTCAGGAAAATCAGCCGTTTTATTTTGATTGAGGATACAGTTGATCTCACGCCATATATTTTTCATGCTAGCTTTATTGGAATCCATCTGATGGGACAAATAATCCTTTTTGGCTGATCTCATGACAGAAGTTAGATGATTACGATAATCCTTATATAGACGCTCATTTGCAGATGTAGGATTGCGTAAGAAACGTCGATAGAGCCTGTTTTTATGATCAAATGAGTTGATGAGAGACTGATTCAGGGCTGATTCCTCGAAGAACGACTGAATTTAATAGAGAATGGAAAATGAAGATTATAAAGTGAGTTAAAGGTGGAAAGAAAAGAATTGTAAGCAGAATCAGGTTGGTCAGTCTCATAAACTTCGTTCCAGTCCAGGACTTCGATATCTGCGGTGAATGAGCGAAGTGTACCAGGGTTAATATTTCTGGCAACGTAGGTGTTACGAGTCGAAGCTGCATGTTCAAGACAAAATGCAGTCACCTGGAAAAGGGGCAGGTGATCTGTAATGTCTGAATAGAGTATCCCTGCAGAAATATCCTGGGTATTGTTAGTAAGAATGTTGTCTATAAGGGTGGCACTGTGAGGGGTGATGCGGGTAGGTTTGTCAAACAATGGGCGGAACCCATAAGCAAAAAAGCCATTCATAAACTCGTCAGTGGGTAGATGGTCAGAGCAGTTAAGTAAATTGAGATTGAAATCCCCCATTATGTAACATAGCTTGTTCTCATTGGTAATGGTATTAAGACAAACATCAAAAGACCTGTTGAAATTATCAGGAGAAGCTCCAGGAGCCCTGTAGACATTGCCGACAATCAGATTACTGGCATGGCCTCGCTCAATCTCAATGAAAATACATTTGAAATCTTTGCAAGAAGTCATGAGGTCATCACGAATATGAAATTTGAGCGAGTCTCTCACGAACATTGCAACTCCTCACCCTTTTTTGTTGCGATGGGATGAATGCTAGAGTTGGTAATTATGCAAGTGTATGTAAGGGGGAGGAGCTTCTTTAAACCAAGTCTCAGAGAAACCATAGATGGAAAAGGAATGGTCAAGAGAAAGCACAAAATCCTGGATGTCGTAAAAATGTCTACAGAGGCTCCTGGAGTTCATGTAATAGGTAGAAAAATTATCAAGAGTACATACATCGAGGTTACAAAAAATCACTGCGATCAAAATAAGAACAGGTACTTTGATAAAGGTTATCAGCATTAAATGCATTATCGGCGATCATATCAGCAAACATAAAAGCAAATGAAAAGTGCTAAATGACACAACACAATGTATAACAAAACAAGTATACAGAAAAAAGCACTTAAGAAGCGAGTATTGATAAACAAAAAGGAAAGCAAACAACTGTACATATGTTTACAATGAGCAAAATGTAACAGACAAAAGTAGCTACAACAAGAAAAATAGCAAAAATGATAATGAAAAGAATTAGCAAACGTGGAGATGTCAACATTATAAAAAAAAAAATAATAAAATAAACCCCAAATGAACACTCTTAAAACTAACTAGCCAAAACGACACTAACCTGCCATCTGGGACATCATTTCGACAAGTACTGGTCAAAACGATGCCCCACTCGACCAATCAATGCCGCTTCAACCAATTAGTCTTAAGAGTAAATAAATGTAATGAAGAGGCAAATAAACAGTTAAGCAGAATGTCAATATAAATAAATGAACGAATAACGCATGATGATGAATGACATCAGCAAAACAAATACTTGAAGCAAAAAGCGTTAATGATGGGAGCAAGTGTCTGATGAGTTAAGGAAGCCGGTGGGTGGTGGAATCAAGCTTTGTAGAAAGTCGCAAGTCCACCTTTGTTGTTACGCCACTTACCGGGCACAAACCGATATTTTTGTCCATCCTTGTATGCCTTGGATACCTCTTCCCTCCATCGGCGTTTCTCTTGTAGGTCTTGTTTGGTCAAGTCGTCGACGCAGAAAAATGGTGAGTCAGCCAGGACTTCTCGTTGACTTCTCAGGATTTTTACCTTGTCCTGATAGCAATTCAGCTTAAACAGCAGGTGTTGTGGGCGTCCAGGTGTGTAAGGGCCGTCGCGATGGGCACGCTCCAGCTTGATGTCCTTAAAGCAGAATTTCTCCTCCAGCATCTTGGTTGTGAGGGCAAGGCAGTCTTCCTCTTTAGTCTGAGGGAATCCGATGACTTTCACATTATTTCAACGGCTAAACCGCTCCAACTTGTTCAGCTTATCATCATGATCGGTTATCTGTCGGTGTGTTTGTACCCAATGTGAGGCCATTTTCTCGAGCTCAATGATCTTTTGTTCAAGTTCATCTATGCGTTTAGATTCGAACTCAATGCATGTGTTAAAGCTCGTTTCGATACTGTCGATGCGCTTATTCAAATCGACTTGGCCCTGGCGGATCTCCTTCAGAGTCGCCCACACAAACTGCTCAAACTCCCCATGGTGGTCAGTGGTTGGAGCACGGTCAAGGGGCGGGCTGGTGGTATGTATCAATGGCTGAGGTGACAACACGGGTGGGCTCCGATCTGGTGTTGATACTGTCGATTTCTTTCGTCCTCCAGGCATTTTATTCCGATTTGAAGATAAGCTTAGAATGTTGTTGACGACAATATTCGTGTTAAGCCAGTCTCGGTGGACCGAAAAGTTAGAATTTATGAGCTAATATGCTATTTTTGTGGGAGCTTGATGTAAGCGTGTACTCTATTCAGTATGCCATTTTCATCCAGCTGTTATGAGGTTCGCAGCTTACCCACCCCTATACTTTATACTAAATTTGTCTCATATTGGTAATGTTCAAACATACTTGAATTTCACAACAACAACCCTCCCCATTTTTCAACACGGTCTCTTTTGCCTTCGATTTTATCTTGGCAAAAAAACTTGCAATTAGTATGTACATGTATGTTGATTAACTAAATCAACAAAATAAGTACATTGAAAAAGTAAGAATTGTTTTTATAGTAACTTGAGTTCAGAGAAACTCATTCAATAACCCTATTATGTGAGTGTAGCAGTCTTATGTATGTTTTTTCTACTGATCACAGTCGTACAGATATAACCCCAAGTATCACTCACTGCATTGTTCGAAAAAAAAAATTATGTACCCGTTTGGATTGTTTTAATTGCAGTGAGCCTGATGAACCGTTGGGAGAGAACCATCTTCATATTCAACGATGTCAAAGTAGCCAATTAGTAGGTCAATTGTTGTGAAGTTCTTGTGAAGAAGGGCTGAGTTGGAATGGACGGTGAACCAGGACAGTGATTGATTTCATCATCAAACTGGAGGCCCTGTGTGAAGTCATCAAAGAACTTCCTGCTTTTTTCAGTGGGAATAGCAGTAGGTGAGTTTACCAATAGATAAATCTGAATATGTCTATTGATAGTGGCTTTCCAGAAATTGATTGTTATTGGTTAAACATTTTACATTAATGAGCTAGTATAAAAGCTTCCTTTTTTGTCACTTAATTAAACCTGAAGGGTAAAAAATTGTGTTTATTAGTGTAAAATATGTTCCACTTGACATGGAAAAATAACAATTAAATAGAACATCTACATTTTGGGCTGAAATTAAAATAATTTGGTAAAAATTAAAACTGACAAAAATTTGTTGAGGCTTAGATTTGTGGAGAAAAAAGTTGACATTCGGATACTTCGGGGATTTTGGATAGGGTCATACTTTTTTAGGATGTTGTCTTCATCACCTGTCATTTCAAATTGTCATTTCAAATCATGAACATATTTTTTTTTTGCACACGTTCTATATTTGTGTCTCTACCATGTGGTAGGCCTACCTCCTAGAGTTCAGCTGCATGTATTTTCAAAAGAAAACAATATAAATCCACAAATTGTATCACTTGAAACATGGTCCATTATGTATGTTTTAATTATCTTCCGTTGACGTTGACGGGGGCAGTTAAATCAGAATCAATCATTTGCACATTTGTTTCAATCTTATGTGGGGGAAAGAAGGGGGCAAGGGTTCTGATGAGGGGGCTAAGGCCCCCTGCCCCCTCTGGTTATGTCACTGGGACTCAGACTTTAGGAATAAGGACTTAAAGAATGAGGAATCAAGAAAAATACAGTCTCCACCACCTTCGTACTCTTTCCTAAAACTGGTGTAAGAAATTCTTTGTCTTTGCTGGGACTTCGTCCAGCCAAAATATAAATAATTTTACAATTATCAGTGAACATATTTGTTGACAAAATCACAACAAAATCACAACAAAAACACACAAATATATTGCCATGGTGTGTTTTTAGAAAAACAATATGCTGACATTCCAATCACACTTCCTTGAGTCCAACATTCTCATATGTGTTTTGCTTTGTAACACCTTATCCCAGTCCCACATATAGAATCTCGAGTATTACAGTATTTTTAAAATATAATTTTAATATTTACCTTTTCGGATAATTTTGATTGCAGTAGTCCTGATGAACCATTGGGAGAGAACCACTTCACTACTCATCAGTGTAACTGTAGCCTGTTTTTTCTGTAAAAGCCAATGATTGTGCAGATCATGTAAAGAAGGATTGAGTTGAAATAAGCTGGAATCCAGGGCAGTGTCATTTTCAGCATCAGACTGTAGCCCGTGTGGGTGTGATGTCATCAAAGACCTTCCTGCTTTGGCCTCAATCTTCAGCTTGAATCTCAATAGGTGAGTTTACACTGTTTATTTTCTCCACAGTCAGCAGCGAAACTAGGGTAAAATATTAGTGGGGGCGCAAGGGTTGCAATATTTTTTCTTGGGGATACTTCTGGGCAATTAAAAATGTCCGCTTTTCTAAAACAACCCCCGTTTTAGCGCTCTTGTAGTGCTGTTTACTATTTTTTTTATAAGATAATCTGACATGGAGATGAAAACAGATACACTGTCTAAGTGTAAATAGAAAAAACATTGAAATTACTACATAAAAGCTTACAAAATGTAATGGTTTACTCTGGTCATTTTTAATCTCAAAAGTCCAGATTTCAAATAGGGGATCGGCCAGAGGGGGTGGGGGTGGAACAGACATAAAATAGGGGGGTGGCACGTGCCCTGTGCCACCCCATTAGTTATGCCACTGTCCACTGTAATAGTCAATGGGGATCTAGAAGTGCAAACACTGTCATAAATACCTGTAGATATGAAAGTGTCAGACAAGCATACAAATAGTTTGAAATGAGGGTACAGCATTCATTTGTATCAAACAGAATTTTCAAATGAAAGATATCCATTTAATCAAAAGTAGTACAATGTCAGATCATCCTAAAACAAATAAATGTTTATTTTGGATAGGATAAAGTACTGTTGTCTAAACCCAAACGTGTTGTGTTGCATTCCAGGAAGTGTACCAAAAGGTGCAACCCTTTACTAGTCACTGACAACCTGGAAACTTAATAAAGCACTTTAAGAGAATAGTGTGAGACTTCTAACTACTACAATTTCATTCATATCAGATTGTGCTGATAAAAAGTCAGCTTACAACTGTATGCTGTACTGATCAATTAAATAGCGGACTATTTAATGCATTTCTGAATGAGATGATCAAAATGTCTTCCATTTTCTGTCAATAATAACGTGATTGTAATTGCAGCCAGCTTTCTACCAATCCGGTAATGGGTGAGTTTTTGAAAGAGTATACATTGTCCAGAATTGATGTAGTTGAAAATATTATAGCAATTGCAAAAGTGTCCTTTAAGTTCAATCAAAAGCATGAAGTATTCTGAAAATACCAGGGTGATAACACAAGCCTGTTCACTAAGGTAGACAGGCAGAATATTTTGTCAATGACTGATTACGATGGTGGTTTTAAATTTTCATTGGATAAGCTACTATAAAAGTGACATCAGTCATAGCACTACTAAGTGGGAGAACTTTGGTACTATTGACCAATGTTGATGTGAACAGTTTGTTATTTTGACCACCGAAATTCTCAACCGGTAAAAGCAATGCCATTGTTACATGTCTTTCCAGTCTATGTGACAACTTAAGTAAACGAGCAGACTTAAAATGCCCGAGTGATTGAAAGTGTGATGATGGTTTTGTTCCAATGGAATTGAGGATGGATTTTATGTTTTGTGCTGACAATGTACCAAGTACCCAAAATGAGTTTAATCTCCCATGAACAACATTTGACTTTTTGATACATTATTAGAGAGATGATGAACAAAACAAAATTACATGATAGGTATGTATTGGGGAACATTTGTTTCATTCATACCAGTACCTATCCTCAAGAGGATTTTTTTGTTCAGAAAATGGCGTTTGAAGACCCTCTCATATTACACTTATTTTGATTTCAGCCAGTGAAATTAGTCTACAGTATGAATGCCCACATTAATTTACCATTTTCCTTTTTACAATAAAACGCAGTCATCGAAGTTGACAAAACTAGAGGAGGGGATGCTACTCTTCCCAAAAACCAGTGATCTGATGTGGTAGTTACATGTATAGGTCCTGTTCTTGAGCATGACACCACACAATCTCTTATTCCTACTGATTGTACCTAACAAGAAGCGTCATGACTTGGGTTTCTTGACTTCCTGACTCTCGATCTGTAGCATTTCTCAGACCATGTACTTGCAAGTGAGTTCTTTTTCTGGGCTGAGGTCAGTGACAAAAACACCTGATGCTGTCCTGTTCTTCTCTACATACCTAATGTTCCCGTTCCATACTTTCTCACAATGAAAATCTTACTCTTACTGGAACTTAAGTCCCCTTATTTTGAATTGAAATATTTCAGCAATATCATCAAATTTATAGGAGAGGCACAACTTCGTCCAAAAGGAGAGGCACAACTTGGCCTACAATCTCCACCACCACCACCCGTACTTCTTTACTTCTAGATCTTACAGAATGTTGAAGCACTACTTTGCCTTCAACCTTCACCACCACCACCTGTATTTTTTTACTTCCAGATCACATAGAATGTTGAGGCACTACTTTGCCTTCAACCCATGGCCTTCATATCTATAATGACCAAACTAATATAAAAACAAGATAATGATAATGATAAAAATAATCAGATAAAATGTTCTCTGGGAAATAGTGTTTTGAAAGTAGTTGTTGATGCAGTGAACATTTGTAAATGTTTCAGGCTGATCTTATCAGTGAATCTAATCTGATCTTGAGCAATTGTAAAACAAATCCACAGGAAATTATTGGCAAACATTTTCTGGACAAGTGATTCTGTAACTTATTTAGTATTTCTGAACAGTTTTGGGCAAGTTTATTTAACTTAAAACCTAATAAGCGTCATTACCTTTACTTCTGAACGATGACTTTGGATCTTCATTTGCGTTGAGACTTTAGTTAAAGGCTTTTTGCACATTTCTCACATGTTTGCCTCAGAGTAACTTCTGGTATCACAAACTGAACCAATCCTAACATATTATGTTCATGTATACTTCTCCTTCAATATTGACCGTTTAGATCAAAAGTTATTCAGTCTAACTGTGTTTCTGTATTGTTTATTTTTAGTTATGTTAAGTGCATGGTAGTTTTGGTGCTTTTTTAACCCAAAAAATACTTGGCATAAAATTGAAAGCCTTCTTATCCAAACTGATATTAAATTCTGCAAGAAAAGGATTAAACGCATTCATTTTTATCTGTTATCCCTTTCCTTTCAAGGAAAATTAAACAGGCATGTAACAAGTAAAAATGTTTTTTAAAAAATTTTCAGTAATGCCCTTTTGTGACAAAGCGCTCATTTCAACTTTTGCCTGTTAATTAAAAAAAAAATACATTTCTTGAAAACTATGGGATTTAAATTAATTGTCTCTAGAACCCAATGAAATACCATGTCTTTAATATATTTGTCCAATTTTATTAATTGTTCACATTGTTTCATATAGTTTAATTACCATGAAAAACATTTAGCAGCCAGAAGGCTATTATCAAGTTGTCAGAATCTCTTTCAAGAAGTAGCTTTTCTTGGCAATAATATCAATTAGACTAAATCCAACAAACTGATGTCAGCTCAACATTGGTAAGAAAGAGAAACAGAAATGTTCACAGATAACATATACCTTACATGGTATAAAGATACTGATGGTAAAAAACTCTCCTTGAAATATTTCTGCCTGGAGTGTTATCGATTTTTTTGATAACAAATGAAATAAGATCCAAAATTAATTTTTGTCTCACGTGAGACCAAAACTCTGATAAAAAAAACAATATCTCCCATGAGCTGCCACATTAGCAGATGTAATAACTTTTGCCCCGTGTATTCAAAGTGTTCTTCTCAACTTATTTTTCACTTCTTTACAGAATCCAACTTGACAGTCACTTTCCAGAGCAGTGTTTGCTTAGTTCAAGGTGAGTTGTTTTCATTTGTTTTGTACTCATTGATAGGATGTTGCATATCACAGATTATGACCCGTCACTTTAGTCAATAATTTTTTGAGCATTTTGGGGTTTTGTTATATTGATTTCAACTCCAACACATTTTATACAATTTTGTAGTAATTACTTGTCCTTATTAGCAATCTAAAATATCCTCCAAACATCATTTTGTAGACTTTCCATGTTTTGATGTCATAGTATTCCTCCAGAGATCAATACAGAAAGCCAACATAAATAGAATTGTTTATGAATTAAACATTACATTACACTCTAATTACCTTGGACGATGTTGAAAACCTCTTTCTGAGTAAGTCAGGCGTCTGTTTCATTTAAACACTCAGGCATGACATTCTACTTACTTTTGTCTGATTTCTGAATTTTGGGCCAAACAAAAATCAGCAAAGTTGTTTTTAAAAAATAGTCTGAAAAGTATATTGAAGTCTAGCAATATGTACATGTAGGTCAGCCCTCTGGCTTGTACTTCATCAATTTGTCCTACTTGTTTTTCCAAGGGCCAATTATCATATGACTGTTTTAAAGACAACGTTCATGATTGGCAATTCTGAGTATGAAAACTCAAACCAGTCCCAAATCCTCCAGAGAAATATTTGCATCTGGAATACACTCAAAGTCAATGAAATAGCTGGTTTCTAATTTAAGACCCTGAAATGTCTGTTGGTGATTTCATTGCTACACTCCAAATAAGCCTGGTAGTAAATGAGTGCACAAAATCTCAGACTCTGACTAAACAGAATACCATTTCTTTTTGTTTCAACTCAAAAATGATCACCAATTTTGGATTGAATTTTTACTTGTTTTTATTGTATGATCTGTTTAATAAAGAAGAAGAAGAGGGTTCAATCGAATGATTCTACTTTTCCTAAAATGAATCATTTGTTTTACTTTTGATTTTGGAGTTGCACAAGCACTTGCATTTATGTGGTAACTTAATCTTTTTACAACAGGGCTGAGCTGCCACATCAGCAGATGTAATAACTTTTGTCCCATGTATTCAAAGTGTTCATCACAACTTATTTCTCTTTTCTTTACAGAGTCCAACTTGACAGTCACTTTCCAGAGCAGTGTTTGCTTAGTTCAAGGTAAGTTGGTTTTATTTTTATTTTATTTTTTGCACATATTGATATAATTTTGCATTTATACAGATTATGACCTGTTAGTTTAGTCAATAGTTCTTTTTAGCATTTTGGGGTTTTGTTGTAATGATTTCCACTCCAGCAGGCCTTGATGTTAACCCTCAGCGCATTTTCATTAATCAACAACTTCGCTGTATCCAGGAGGTTAAAATTTCAATAACCCACCCTGCAAGCCCAAAGCCATTATAAATCACTGTGGGGGTGAATTGGAGTGCCAGTCAAGACTTAGACTTGTGTTATTTAAGATCCACGTGCCGCACAAGCTGTTTACACAAATTGCATATCGCCCTGTGCCAAGGATCCCTAGCCACAAGGTCAATCAATTACTACACTGTGACAGGTGGCTGCTGTCTTTCAACACTCTGCAATGTTAGGGTCTGGCCAATGGGAGTCTACAGGCTTGTGGGGTATAAAAGGTGTGAGGACTACATGGAATCTTGGCCTTATTGGCCCATTGAAAAAGAAATAATGACCATATTTGGTGAACATTGGATTTTATTTTACCACTCCGCGGACGCGGGTTAACCGAGGCCACCGAGGCCTTTGGCCTCATGCCCTGTTGAGTTGGCCAGCATGCCCTTCAGAAAAACTGCACTGTCACTACTAACTTGGCCAGCATGCCCTTGTACAATTTCTCTGATTTAGCCAGCAAAGGCCTGCTCCCATTTTTCTTAAGATGTTTTAAACCATCAGTCTATAGTTGTGATGATCATAACCTAGCTCTGGCCTGATGGTCAACAAAGACTGACCGTTGGAGGTTACGATCATCAATAGGCATATGGGGACTCTTTGGACTACTGGGCATTTAGAGGCTTCCAACATGGTTCATTTATTGTATTTCAGCGGCAACTTGTTGAGGGAGATTTAATTTTTTGATAAAGTGTCTCATTTCACGTTTGTTTGCTGTCCATCAGGTTTGCAAAATTGGTGATCCTGCAGTAGCTTGGGTTCACAAGGATAGGGATCTTGCAGCTAGACTATTAGCCAACTCCTAGGAGTTTGGACTTGAAGAAGTCTTGAAGGCAGCCACATTGCTGGACTCTGGATATACGATGCATGAACAGAAGAAGTTGAAGCATCTCCAGATGCAGCCCAAGGTTGCTTCTCACAAGGTCGCCAAGAACAAGCCAAGCATTCGTAATCTGATTGCATTTAGCCTTTGGTAAGTTATGCTTCACAATTCTGCTTTTAAACATTTCTAACGATGTAATTGTGTTTCAGGTACATAGCTACATTTTCTTTGGGTTGTGCATGAAGCTTGTCCATCCTGTGTGGTTCATTTGTGTTGTTATTGCTAGATATGGATTTTCATGAACATGCTTTAGTGTTATTATTTGATTGACCCCAAACCTAGACATCAACTTCACAAGATAAGAAGGTTTAATCATTGTGTTATGTGTCAGTGTTTCAATGATATGGCAAAAGCCTCAAGGAAGGGCTTAAAAGTCAGGAAGATTATAACCTGTAGATTATTAAAATCGGGTCATTTCTCAATCTCAAGTCAACATTGATATGCCTTTGGGCATAGTGCCATTTACAGGGTTTCAAGTTCTTTTTGCTCAGGAAATGGGCCAAGCCTTATTGAATCAATCTGCAGGCCATGTCACTATGGACTTATGGGAAATAACTGTTCTACACATTTTCAGAGATTGTTATACTGCATATAATAGAAGATAATGATCAGATTTTTTTTTAATTTGGTAAAACTATCTGTTGCTCTAAAATTGTAATGGGACCCCTTATTTGCTAGAGTTTTGTTATCTTGAAACTGATATCCTACAAGATGACTGATCATTTTATAATAAAAGTAAACGAGAATGGAAAAACATGTTCTTTTGAGTTATAAAACATCCAAGTCAATCCTAGGTTTACCAAAGGAAAGAAGAACAATATAAACACAATTATTCTCCACAACCCATCAAAACCCACCATCATGCAGAAGTCCCAAATCTCCCTGTTTAAATGAAATTGCAACTCCTTTAAATCTTTTTCAAAGAGCGTTTATCGTTGCCAAAATAGACAGCTTTCTTATAAATAAAGTGCCAGATTGTCTCAAAATTTAGTTTTGATATTTGTTATTCGAGGTCCATCCACTTACGTTGTTATTACTATTTTAGTGAATGTACACTTAGTAAATACAGTTGATCCCCAGTTGAGGCCAGTTTTGGGCTGAAATGTTTGCAGTTTCCACTTTTTGTTTTCAAACTGAATGTTATTAACTTGTGTCTGACAGTTTGAATTATATAGGGCTGGGGATGGATCTTGACTGAACTTAAACTTTAAATCCGACACAAAAAGTTCTTTTCAAGCATATTTGAAACTGCACATTGAAAATCTACTAAAAATCAGCCACATTGTCTCTAAGTGGTGAAAAGATTGACAGGTCTGTGACTAGACTGTACTAATACTACACTGCAGATCCCTGTAAACATAGTCTGTTTGATTGGTATTCATGTCTTGTCCAGAGAAACTTGACTTTTCCCTCCAACGTTTATATTTCATTTGAACTACTTGATCGCTGGTTGATCTCATCATCATCTTAAACCTTTCCTGTAGTAACTCTACTCACAGCTTTTTGATTTATAAGGGTTTCCTTCACCTTCACATGCTGCAGAGAGAGTTGAACTTTCAAGGGAATACCCCTTTAAGTTTCCTGACCTCATATTTCTGTAGAGATTCTAAAGATCCGTGTAACTGTATCAGCCTTTGGGTTCACATGGCTTGGTTCTTATGAATAAAAAGTTTGTCAGGATCATTTATACAATCCAAATTTGTATCTACTGAAGTTGACTGGGCTTGCTTTCTCATCAGTGTGTTTCAAAATCGGTAATTTGTGCTTGGCCATTCTTTTCCTGATCATATGCCCACTCCTCTAACGTAGATGCATGCCTCCTATTTAAGTGTGTAGTACTGGAACTGTTTGCAAACTCTGCACAGTTTTCTATTTCCCCTACCCCCTGAAATTATGAGCTCTGCATTCCAAGAGAAAACTGATGAGATTCTTCTGTTTAGGCGCGCGGTCCATTTAGGGCCGGTTCGGCAATCATCCACGATTGTCAAACGATTACAGTAGCAAACGATTCAGCAGCGGTTGTGAGACGATTGGGGGATAGGTTCTTCAAACGCTTCAGTGCGCTGAGCTTGTCTAGTCGTCCGGAGTCCGAACAAAGGGGCTATAATCGGATTACTGTCCATTGTGTTGGGATTATAGCTTTGACTGTTCGGTTGTGGACTATGAATATGAATTTAAAAACTAAAATGTTCTAACGCGTTATTTTTGCGCTGTGTTTTTTCCATTTCTAAAATGCTCGTCAAAAGATACCACACATACTTTTTTTAATCGTGAAAAACGATGAAGTATAACCTCACATTCTACTTTACCTCTTTTTGTCATGTATTTGCTTAGCCTAGCGCTGGCAACGTCAATGTACCTCACATGGGTACATCATGTACATGTATACTCGATTTGAGCGTTCGAGACGAACTCAATTTTTGGTTGGTTGTGACCAACTAAGAATGTTTCCCAACTAATGTGTATCTTTTTAATAAACGTATGACCAGGTTGTTGAATTTGGGTGTGATCTGCAAATAGGATTGTAATCAGTACGTCCTCGTCAGAAGGTTTAATTTTGAATTATTTTAATTTTAAACATACTGTTGGCATTGAAGAAGAAAAACCATTGCATTAATAAAAAGACTGCAATAAAAAATACCTAATGTATGTGTGTGTACTTATTTGTTTTACGCTTAATTGGAATAAATTTACAGATCTTATTATCAGAACATTTTGTTTATACCCTTCCCGTTTGTAAGTTTAAGATAAAACTCTCTATGTTTAAGGTTGATCAGACAAGGTTGATCAGACAATCTCGTGCTTTAATATAAATTTGTTTCCTGGAAAAGTATAAATAAATTTGGAGTCCGATTTTGGTGAAAATCTGAAACATAAATATTACAAATCTGTGAAATTATAAATGAATCACTTTTTATTACAAAGACGCATCATGTTAAATCTCTTTTTTGAATGTGTGTGGCTCTGAAAAGAGCCGTTTGGTTTGTTTGAGAGAAAGTTTCTCTCCTTCCTCAGAGTTTCTTGAACTTGTGGATGAGACGATCGTGTCGGTCCGTGTCGGCTGCACTCTGAAAAACCTTCTTGCATCCTTGCTTGCACCTTCGCTGTTCACCTGAAAGTGGCGACTCAAGACCCTCGTCCAAGTCTGCAAACTGAAGCGTTCCCGCAGTCGCCCTTTGAGCCATTTCATGCCATGCCATGAAGTGATCTGGATGTTGCTCGGATGGTTTCGGCGTGAAGTTGTATCCATCTGCAAACTCACGTAAAAAAGTTATCAACTTCTTTGCGCGAATCGGCCTCTTGGAACAATGACCACAGGAAGAGGACTCACACTTCACAAATTCCAGCTGAAACGACCGCTGGGCAGAGTGACGGGAGAGAAATTGAAATTCCTCTGCAAGACTACTCAGACAATCATCTCGCTGGATTTTTAGAAGGCTTGCATTGGTGAGTTCCTCAATTTTGGCCTCATCTGTGTGCTGTGTTGAACGGCAAGGAACAGGGACTATGTTCAGTGGGAACGAGTCGTAAACTCTTCCTTCCAGGCAGCGGTGGACGTCATCAATCGCCGTGTCAAGAACAATGGCCTCTTTGGTTTCCCTCTCTTGTTGTGTCAATTTTGTTTGTTCTTGTGGAGTCTTTTCCTCTCCGGGTAGACTAGCCTTTAGCTGAAGCCCTGTTAACCACATAGTCAAGGGGGCCCATGAATGTTCTACCATGTTGAACCTACTGTCCCCAGGTGAATATGCCACAATGCACAAGTAGTCGAGGTTCAAGTCTCGCCAAAGTCTTCCAATCATTTGGACTACCTTCAAACTGTGCTTTTTCCAGTCTGGCCCATTGTCTGATATGATTACGGCAGCGTACTTCCCGTCTTTTTCGTTGACTCTTTGAATTAGTTGTTTGAGGTCTTCATGGTGATTATAGACGGATGCTTTGTGAAACTTGTTGCCCCGGAGATAGATGGAGAGTGGACCAGTTCTGGGATAGTTGAAGTGGAGACGGCCTAGCTTGTCATGTCGATATTTTGAGGTGGGTAGCTGACACTGGTTGCCAGGTAACGGAGGTTCTTGAGATGGTGTCTTGTCGTGCTGTTTTGGTGATGGCCGGTGAAGAAGCTGCATATACCCGCTTGGTATAATTTTGTACCCAGTTGAAAAGTTGTGGTCTGGATAATGGACCATGTCATTTCTCATGAAGTAAGATTTAAAGGACATCCTTCTATCGACACATGGACCCCCTCCTACAAGTAGCTTGTTTTTGTCGTCCACTGACCATGCTGACACCTCATCTTCAAAACAAGTGGCCATCTCAAGAGCGTAATTCACGGAGCTTCGGCAAAAATGAGAGTTTTTGTTTTCCTTTGATACATCATTTGCCTTCACGCCAATTTTTGCGACAATAACTCCATGATATCGGACGCTTGCATGGCGGCTACTATGGGGTGCGACAAATAAGCGTTTGATGGAGCTCTCACTGATTGACTTTGGCAGGTCGGAAACTTTAGGCCTATTCAAAACTTCACTCGTCAATCTCCGTGCTGTCACGCCAACAGATGACCAAGTTTCTGATCTCCTCCGATGTGCTGCAAAACCATGATCAAGTAGACTCTCGGTAACAGTCTGGACGAGGTTTGTATGTTTTTCATGCAATGGCTTCCTACCCCGTTTTTGAGGCAAAGTACCGCGTGCTTGAGAGGTGTTCACATCGAAGAGCCGTTTCCTTGACAGTGGGCGTGCTGATGCCTGCATGGGTTGCTTGATCGGTGAAAACGGAATCAGATTTGGTTTAAGCGGGGATATGACATGGTCGCGAATGGGGCTAAATAAAGATGAAGCTTTGCATTGCAATGGACTAAACTTAAACTCCATTTTGACCTGGAAGACGAAAGACCTCTGGCTGACGCTTCTTTGGAAGTGTTGTTGTTTATTGTTTGTAGCTAGGCCTACGCGCCAATGAGTGCATACAAAAGATGCTGCCCGTTGCTATAGCGACTATTTATAGTGATGTCCAGTCACAACTACGGGTTGCTACTACATAACTGTGCTTCTCCCTCTGCTTTCTATTACAGTACACCTGTCCCATACTGCTGAACACGGTCACAGTATTTACGAGCAAAAGTCTGTTAAACAAGTATTTATTTGAGTTGCCAGTGTGATATTTTAGGTTAGTTTTGAGATTTAGTTTCATCTACATTGAACGTGCTCACGATGAACTTCCAGGATTGTGACAGCATTGACCGATCGCCCAACAAGCGAAGAAGTAAGTTCACATTAGCACTTTATTTAATCAGTGTTTTTTAACACTATTATATTAAACAAAAATATCATCATTAATATTTGGACATAGTTCGGATGCCTCTCGAGAAAAATTCAGGTAAAAGGCCGTTACAAAAAAAACCACGTTCTGGGTACCAGCCACTATAAACAAATGCTAGCGTGGCCTTAAGAATATTTGTTTTACTCAAAGATTACTCCGTGCCACTTAAAAAACAAGATCGTACTTAATCGTAATATGTACTTCTTTATTCATTCACAGATGTTGAAATTGACAGTGATGATTCAGATGATGACATTGCACTGGCTGGTCTGAGAACGCAGATCCGCACAGAAAACAGAGCGGAAGTTCGGAAGATGTTTCATGTTGAAAACCAGATGAGTCGTCAAGAACAAACTTCGGAACTTATCCTTGATATTCTCGGTGACATTCAGTCCCGCCTGGTGACAATGCAGGAGAAACAAGAAGAGATGGAGAAAAAACAACTAGACATCGACTTCAAACAAGATCGACTTCGGGAGCTGGTGAAAGTCATGGCTTCAAAGATATCGCCAGACATATTAGAAGAACCATCAAATCCACCCACTCCGTCCGTTTCATCAACCCCAGTCCGCCCGACAGGCCTACCAGTCCCAGTCCGTCTTCCAGGTCCGTCTATTCTAGACGGTCCGCCAGGTCCATCAACCCAAGGCCGTCCATCAGGTCCATCAACCCAAGCCCATCAGTTCATGCGACCTATCTCAGTGCCGTCATCCGAACAAGAAACAGCTGTGGACACAACTCCGTCACAACCGCAATCGGCAAAACTTATGTCGGGCCCTGATTCTGGCACCTATCTACTCGGTGGAAGTGAAACTCTGGTGCGTTCTGTTGCCGATTACAACGCCATGTTGAGAGAAGTGCAGCAAAGACGTCGCAACGCATCAGACAATGAAAAGGGAAAACTGCTATGTGTCTGCCTCTTGAAAAGAGAGGTACCAAAAGAAGAACTGGCCATCAAAAATGTCACTGGAAACTCTAGAGATGAGAACAACAAGCGATGCAAAATCCCCCAGCTCGACAGAGTCATCATACACAGCATTTTCCATCAAGCCAAGATGCAATTTACTGGATTTTCTGACTGGTACACAGACTCTAAAAGTAAGACCGTGGAAGCGCTCAACGAATGCTGCAAGCGAGCCCGTTACGAAAAAAGAAAACGGGTGCTTGTGGAAACCGTAGATAATAGTAACTAGAAAGAAGTACCAGTAAATGTAGTTTCAAGTTCGTTTTGTTTTAAATTCAGAAGTGACACTCAAATAAATTAATTCATAACAGCACCGAAGTGTGAGAGAGTTTTTATTTTGTGTTTTTTGTCATTATTTTAATTCAAATATTTTTAGAAAAACGTCAACTAAACTAAATGGTGCCAGGCGAAAATGCTTCCACATACATAATGATCAATGAGATTTTCTTCGACTAAAAAAATGAATGAACTTAACTTTGGGTTCAAAACAAACTAATCTTTGATATTTGATTTAAAAGACAAACGTGAAAATGTACACATCAGGCTTGTGGTTTTTGTATTTTTGTTTAACTGGACCATTTACCCACATGTAAATAGAATACTTATTGTTTTAACTATTAAGAACAACGAATTGAATGAAAAGTTATAGAACTGACTGGGCTAATTTATTGAAATGACGGGTCTACCTCTCAAAATCAAGAATTCCGATTTTTTTCGACTTACACAACACGATGTTAAAAGCCGTGTTTTGCCCCCAAAAATATGTTCACTCATGATGCTAAGAAAAAGCTACTACCTGGACGTACACACACCTAGCCAAAACCAAACCATTGTTACCAGTACTCCCGGCCGTGGAGGATTAGTTGGGATTAGCGAGGGATTAGCGGTGGAAGTGTCAGTGATAGCCTGGTGTAGGCGAACTCTTTTGTTAGTTGTAAACCACAGTCAAGTGCCAACTCTTTTGTGTTTCACCTCAGTAAGTCTTTCTATAATCTCTGGAAACGATTGCGTCCCGAAACTCAGCCGATTGACCCTCTGTAAAATAATCGTTTGCGGCAATCGTGGATGATTGCCGAACCGGCCCTAAATGGACCGCGCGCCTTAGATGTCGGGATGCAAGACTCTATTTGCATCCTCTGTACACATCCTTACATGTCAGCTGAATTGAACTTTGCAAATAGTTTATATTCTTACTAACAGCTGTTTTCCTTCAAAGCTTTGATCTTTACTCTCTTAGAGAAAACTGATGAGTTTCTTCTGTTTAGGTGTTGGGATGCAAGACTCTATTTGCATCCTCTGTACACATCCTTACATCTCAGATGATTCAAACTTTGCAATTAGTTTATCTTATTACAACTGTGGTTCCTCACAGCTGTGGTCTTTAAAGGTACACACCGGCTTCGTTGGGCTATTTGGGCTACAAAATAGGCTAACATATGATTTCAAAGGTCTTTTAGGAATGGAGAAGAACGGTTCCTAAAAGAAACCATCAACTTTTGCCGTTTTCGAGCATTTTTCAAAAAACGATTTATCCGAACCAAAAAAGTGGTTCGGATAAATCACGTGATCTTCGGAGTTAGTTGTACTTCCAGCCGTATAAAAGTAAATTACTAAATCAAAATTAAATCCTCTCTTTTTTTACAATTATTCATGAGTATTTGACAAAAAAGACTTATGGATTCAGATTATTGATACAATTTGTAAATAATGATGAAAAATCGAACGTAATATTCACATTCAGAGGTGTCCGTGCAACCGAAGCGTGTCTTACGGCGCACCAGCGTGGGAGCTAGCGGAACGTAAACCTTGGGGCATATCCCGTACAGCCGGTGCCGTGTCTCGTGGGCCCAGAGGGACAAACTCCGGGGCATGAACTCCCCAGCTCGCCGGTCGGTCTAGCCGTAAGCGTGGGAGCTTGTCGGAGGGGTAGGGAGCCAGACCAACAATTATGTTTTTTTAACGAGGGTTTTAGTCTGTACCCCTAGCTATTATCCCCTAACTATTGTAACGTGTTGCCTGCGCTACCCACACGAGCGACGACGATGGGGAATGTTTATCCCATACAGCTGATCTATCTACTTCTATGATAGCTGCATAATGCCCACTCCCCCCACCCCCAATCGCCACAACAAAAAACCAGTGGCGGTGGCCGCGGCCGGCCAGTGAAGTCATCGCCCGAAAAAATGGGAGAATGCCTTCGCTAAATCTGCCAGGATTGGCAATCCGTTTGCAGCGAAAGCAGGAGGCTTGCTTGGCACATGACTGTTATTGGCCAAGCAAATGTGAAAAGATGGTCCAAGATTAGGGACACTACCATTAGTTTTTAGACTGCAGCAGGCTGGTCACGATGAGAATATGAAGGAAGTGGTCTTTGCCATAATTTTGATGGACAGGTTTGTGTCATAGAACTGTATTGTGAACATGCCTGCGTATATTTGAATTCATGAAGACTCACATTTTGACAATATTTATAGTCAATCATGTCTGTGATGTCCACATTGTGCCAAGCTTATTCTCACCCTCTCTACATTTGAACACGACCTGATAACACAGATTAGTCCTGGACCCAACTGACATTCGTCCAAGTAATTTTTTACAACATAGGGCCTACTTGCGATATAATGAAGAAACGTTCTCCATCAAGTAAGTTCGTCCATTTCGTCGTACACAGAATACACTGTTTATGTCTGTTTTTTTTTACACGTGAATTTGTGCTGGATGGATATGAAGTCTGGATCCTCATGCCTCGTCATTGTAATAATTCATACATAAACAGAGCACCAGTCTACTTACAACATTGCGCAACATTGGCACGTAAACTTGACAGTTGCAACGGCTGGAAAAGCGTATAAGCTGACCTTTGACCGTGTTTTGTTTTTTTCACATTTTTTCGTTAATTGCGTGATATTTTGATGATTTTTTTTCAAGAACAACCATTTAAAAATTATTGTCTGTCATTCCACATCACTAAATTAGGTAAACAGTAAGCCGGTGTGTACCTTTAACTCTTTTGGTGGATTGCTTGTATTCCTTTTGCTATTAAATGTCAATCTATTTCTCTACATGGTATTTGCTGTTTACTGTCATTTTAAAATGTCAGGTTTCCATTTTATCATCTTACATGTACCTCAAGAGGCACTTCATCTGTTTTTATGAAGGCCAATGGGAATTGAAAAGATGAACTCCAAAGAATGTATTACAATTCTAGAATTGTTAGAATTGTTAGACAGTGAAAACCTACAATGAATTGACTATTATTCAAATAATGTTTTACAATTCTAGAATTGTTAGACGGTGAAAACCTACAAAACAAAATGATTTGACTATTGTTCAAATTATGAAGCCTTGTGCATTGTTTACTCATCATTATTAACATGTACATTCAAATCTCCCCACAGCCTACTTCAACTATTCTTGTTTTAACTGAACACTTTTCCCAAGAGAAACCTGATTACAAGTTTGATTTATTAAGTAAAAGTTTGTTCATATCATGTTTAGTCAGGTGATTATTCAGTCTGCTATTGAATTAGAATAAATGTAATATTGATAAAAACATGTTTTAAAATTAAGTACCAAACGAATTAGTGGTAAGCAGTGGGTAGGAACTAATATTCTGCAAAATCACTCTCAATATTTTTTTCCTGCAATAAATTGATAGGTTGCATTATGTATTTTTTCTGACTTAAAAATTGAACAAATAAAAACGTGTTTTGCGCAAGTTTTAAAAGAAAGGTCTCGGACTATGATGGCATTTTTAGAGCTTGTTTTGTTATTTAAACCTCTGTGATTTACTGATATTAGTGAATAACAGAGTTGTTTTTAACTCCCACTGATAAATACCTTGGAGACTTTATGCACTCTGACTGATTGAAGACTGGTCACATGGAGGTGTACTAACTTGTAATACAAAGACCAACTCTGTGAACTAGCAAATAAATGGCCCCTAAACAAGCGTAATAATGTGCAAAGGTTCTGTATGCAGCGTGCATGTTGTGCGTGGAACTATCAAATTCACTGTTTTCTTTGTGCATATTTGTGCCATTTTTTATTTTGGCAAGGAGAGATGGTTCCACATGAAAGCACAGGCGTGAACACCCAGCCAGTGTCTCATTTAAATCCTAACCCCCATCAGGGTCCTCCTGAGTGCCCTGCCAAATGCAACAAAATGCAACTAGGGATTTTGTTGCATTGTGCAGATATGTTGTTTGTGTTGGGAAATGAGCAAGGGTGTTTGCAACAGTATGCACATTAAGTGCTGTGTTGACTTGGCAACAAATTGCAACAAATTCCATCAAGGTAGGAATTTGAGTTGACTGCCAAGTACAACAAAATGCAACCCCAATATAGGATAAAATCACTTGACTGCTAAGTGCAACAAGTTCAGTCAAAGTATGACATCCAAGTTGACTGCCAAATGCAACAGATTGCAACAACTATTTTCAGTTGGTGCATATTGCTGCATTTAGCATGGTTAGGGTTAAGGTAGCTGTGGACTCTGCAAAGTATTGCCATTGATGGTGCTGTTTGGTGCTGTTAATTTTCGAAGCTCATAGTCTGTTCTTGAAAGTATGCATTAATAAGTAACTATAGCCCTGTTCACACTGTATCTCTTGTCCCTGGAGAATACAACCACTGGGAGGCCCGGGGAGCTTTTTTACCCCTCGCTTACCCCGGCGCACTTTCACACTGTACATGTACTTGCAAGCGTATCCCCTGGGTCATTATTCCAGAGGGTTCCGGTTGAACGTTTCACACTAGGGATGAATTTGATGGTAAGCAGAAGTAGTTGCCGCATGTTAACAGGAAGTGCTATCCCAGCATGCACTGCGTGCTCAACCAAGATGGCTACCCACAACATGCCTTTATGTGTGTATTTTACGGAGAAAGGGTGCTCGTTCCAAACTATATTGCACGCTATTCCTGACCTCAGCTGCTTCAATCTTCTGCACTTCTGACCTTGTACTGTCTGTCAGGTGCATGATATAGCTGGGGTAAGCAAAACCCGCTTTCGTTTCCTACTAGTATTTATTCCTCGGGAGATTAAAAAATACCCCAGGGTTTTGCCTTTTACCCTTACTCTGGAGCAGGGGTGGCCATTGCTCAGGGGTTTGCTCATTCGCCGGGGCAGAACAGGGGTAAAGCGAATCAAGTGTGAAACGACCGACCGCTATTCCCCGTGGATATCCCCAGGGAAAAGCATAGTGTGAAAGGGGCAAATGTGTAAGAGAATAGGTGCCACAAAAAATTGAATCTAAGACTAAAGAGTGGCCCTTGAACATGAATCGAACAATTTTATAAATAAATTGGCAAACGAAAAATAACAAATTCTAATGATCTTTACGTTAAAAAAATAAAAAAGTATTTATCAATGGTGATGACAGTATGAGGGCCCTGTCTTCAATGCGTGGTAATGACCTTGGTTGCTGGCTGGCTGATGTTAATGGAGTGGAGACCAGACCCTCATACTATTGTTACCTACATGTAGTTAATCAGTGTTGTTATTAATGTTATTATTTGTACTACTATTATTATTATTATTATTATTATTATTATTATTATTAATTTCTGGTGATGAAACTAAGGTTTCCTCAAAAATGAACCTCATCACTTTAGCTTGGAAGCCTGAAGAAACCTGTAGATAAGGATGCTTGCTATCTGAACCAGATATACCAGGGTAAACCTAGGTGTTTTTTTTTATTAATGTGCATTACCCATCGTAGTACATGGGACTTCTGGCTTAACGTCCCATCCGAAGGACAAAGCAGTTATGGTAAAGTGTCTTGCTCAAGGACACAAGTGTCGTTACTGGCCAGGCTGGGATTGGAACCCACATCATGTCTTCCCGAAAAATAATGTTATTGCTTAATCCTGATCCTTCAAATTATTCAATCTCAACGCTGTATTTTGCATGATTTCTGAGGATTGGGGTCTATTAAGTGTAAAGACTTGGTTGATTTTGGAAGATTGAAGGCTTTATAAAGAATTTAACCTTGGGGAACCATAGAGGGTTCAGGGTAGCTGACCTAGTAAGATTCTGTAAGAAATAGAAGGATTGAGGGCATAGGATGATTCAAACTTGTGTAGATTAGATGATTAATGGTATCATGCCACTGGAGGAGGATTGGAATGGGTCATCAACATTATGAACACCATCACAATCACCCTCACTGCCAAATTAATTTCTTGCACACCAGGTTGTGGATTGGCCTCCCTGCGCTGTGGTACTATGCCGCCTGCGAACCAAGGGTTGGCGGGGTCCAGAACCCTTAAATTGCTGACTCGACGGCGGGGTACGCATAGTGATTTGGTCAGACCTAAATTTGATGTGTAGGTCCTTACTTTGTAAAAAAGTAAACATGCCTCAAAAAGTAAATATCAAAATAAAAAAAGGTAAAATTCTCCAAATGATATCTATAGTTTGTAAAGTGTTAGATTCAAGGTATTTGAATGTTATGCTAGGGCCTATTTGAGAAAAAAATCAGAAGCACAGAATGCCTTTGATAATCTAAAACACACAAGTACCATTGACAGCACTACTTATTAATACACTCTTATCACTAAAACGTTTTGTACATCTGATGTGTCTTACATTCTCTGTACATTAGTAGAAGTGAGTACAATAATTGCCTCTATCTTCCAAAGTCTTCCAGCAATCAGTTACTTTGTATGTACAATTATATCACAATGCCCTAAAATTTCAAATACATCCACCACTGTGAATAAACAAACCTAAAAGATTGATTACAAAAATACCTTTATTGTGTATCAGAACATGAAGCATTTTTAATGTTATCAAATTTGTTTTTTATACCATAATATTAGATTGTGAATTTTTATTGGTCGAGAACCAATCAGGTGACATAATACAAAATTTCATGTCTTCCCAAAAAAGTGATGTTGAGGGTCCATTACCTAGATCGTCCTCAGACAACTCGTTTCATCGTCCCCATTGATATGTATATTAAAGTTAGCAATACACCTGAGAAAGAGGTAGGTCATGACGCCCGGGTCCATTACCTAGATCGTTCTCAGAACATTGTTTCATCATCCCCATTGATTGGTCTGTACAAACAGATTAGTGGTACTAAATGAGAAAGGGGTTACTAATGCAACCACTGGTACTATGCACGCTACTGTACTTTTGATATGAAGCTCGTGATAGGGACCAGTGCATGTAAATGTGAAAAATAATGAACTACTTGTTGCAGTTGCAAATAAAAAATTTAGTTGAGATGTTCACCCAATTTTGCTTTATTGTCATATTAAATTCTTAAGGGCCTTTTTAACAATCCTTCAATCTAATACCACAGTATAACAAAACAATTGTTGTCTGCTGTGATACGTGGTCCATGCTGTTTTGGATACCTTCGGGGGGGGGGGGGGGGGGTGGCCAATGGCACCCTCTGCTTCGCCTCGGGTCCCATCTGCCCCCTCGGGTGTCCAAAACAGCATGGACCACATCACAGCAGACAACAATTGTATAGGGTATATGCATTTAGTTTTTAGTTTAATATTTTACGTACTTTGTATTGTTCGCTTATTCTTCCACATCTGTCTTATTGCTGGTTGTCCCTCTAGTTTGAACAAACTAGTCAAGTTACAAAAACGAGCCATTTATATTATTTGTAATGTACCAATTAGAGAGCACACTAGTCCTGTTAGTTAATCAACATAATCTCCTGAATGTCACTAGTATCAACTTGTTTCAGCAGAATATAATTATCAAGCTATAAACCACAAGGGAAACTGACTGGGTAAATTTTAAAACAATTTTTGGCTGTACAAAGAAACATTTACTGATCAACAACGTTCTACAAACTGAGCTATCCGGCCCTAATGTTGGCAGTCTCCCTGTTGTATCAATATCTTTGTTTGAGGGGTGCCAGTCAGAATCCATTCCACTGGTTACTGCCGTGTAGCCAGGGATCACACCCCATAACGTGGAGATTGCCACCATTAGGGCTGGATAGCTCAGTTGATAGAGCATCGGTACATTGGACCGGTGGTCCCAGGTTCAAATCCCGCTCTAGTCAATTTTTCTTTCACCCAAAATTTGATTTAGATTATACTTCTGTACAAATTTGTTAATGATTTACTCCTAATAATTTGCTCTCTAATAATAGTCCAGCTCAATAGGTCTGTTCACACCCTTAATACCAGCTCTTCTTCATAAGTACACATTGTTAAGTCCACCTCATTGTAACAATGTATAATGTTTTCTGGTCCCAAACACTGGAACAGCCTCCCCCTGTCACTTTCTGGTACTAGGAATATTTTTTCTTTTTAAACAGAAGCTAAAATGTTTTATATAACTGGCATACAGATCCTTGTCATTTGATTGGTTGAACTTACATCACGTTCAATATTAATTTCCAATCAGCGTTGATGATCCTTAAGTCCTATTTGCCCATGGGGAATAGTATTTCCTATTCAACAGTTTGGATCATCCTCGTTCCCAGTGATTTTGAGCGATAGAGCGACGCTGCTAAAACAAAGGAGCACCTAAACAAGAGGTTGTAAAAATAACACACCCTGCATATTGTGCTGTTCTAAGCTGCGCTCGTCAAGTTTGCTTCAAGATAAATTTGTTGTCACACGCGTGTGGACTACAGAAAATAGCGCGTCAGTGTCTACATGGAGTCGTCCTTGTTGTTATGAAGTTGTTTTAGAATTTTCAGAGTGATGGGTGGTTGAGGAATCATATTTATTTTGATTTTGTATTTATTGTGAAAAAAATTCAAATGACAAGGATCTATATGTCAGTTATATAAAACAAATATTGAGTGACTTTAATTTGTGAAATGGGAGGAATATTATCGCGAGGTAAAATTTCGACTGTTCCATTTCACTTGGCTTCGAATCGTGAAATGGAACAGTCCAAATTTTACCTCGTGATGATATTCCTCCCATTGCACTCGGAGTAACTCAATATTTGTATACTATTTTACTGTTGCTGCATTAACAAACTTTCTATAGTATTGCTTTGTACAACTTACTTTGTATAATGCACAATGTTTTGCTGTCTTAGTTTTGCAGTTGTTTTTTTGTTAGTTCTTGTATTTTTTCTTTGTTGGGTATACAGGCTGTTCCTTGACAAACCCTGTTTTTTGGAACTTGCCTCCACTTTACTTAAGTCATTGTATCCTTTGTTTTTTATTTTAAATTTAGAAATAAGTGTTTCTTGAATTGAATTGAATAGACCTTTATCATGGTGCGGCCATCTTGATTTTCTCCCATTCAAACCAATGTAACCAAACCGAGGCTGAAAGGGCAAATAGTCTGGTTCCTTTTTGTACAATGAATATTAGCATAGCACTGTTATACAGGGAAAATAACCAAGGTGGTTGCAGCATGATCAAGGTTTGTTGAATTGAATTGAAAATAGTTTATGTTCAAAAGTGCCCAGGTTGCAATATTTTGGGGTTTTGTGGGTAGCTAGTGCATGAAACACTCACTTCTCACCACTGCGGCCCTGGTTCAATTCCCCGGCTAGGGCCATATTGTGAGTAGAGTTTTGTTTTAGTTCTCTTCTTTGCCACAAGGGTTTTCTGGTGGCCTTCAGTTTTTCTCCCTCCAGAAAAATCAAACGCTTCCGATCTCTAGCTGTGCTTCATGGTCATTATATATCGGTTGATGTGGCTGACTTTCGAAGGCGCCCTTCCATGCCTGCAACTCCAACAGGTTGTAGCCGTGGCCTTCACATTTTTACTTCTCATCTTCAGGTAAAGATTAGCCTTCCAAAATTGTTGCTAAACTGGTTGCTAAACTGGTTGCAAGTTCTAGTGTCTGAAAGTATTTTTCTAAAAACTTTCCAATGCCAAAAATGAATATAGAAACAATTTTGTATCTTTTATATGTTTTGTAAATATTGTAAAGCCTTTTTTTGCCTTTTTGACTGTTTTATTATTGAGTTGTGTAGTTTATGTTGTTGACTTCAGGGGCTGTTCCAGAGACCCTTTCAAGTTAATAGGAGACTCTATGGGATGCTAGGTGGCAGCAGACATTTCAGGTAACTTCATTGTTCTCTGAAATGTGTGTATGCTCAAAACCACACAAACAATTGACATTTACCCTTTAAGTCTGCTGCCACCTAGTGTTGCAAAGTCTCCCATTGGCTTGTTGGGAGAGGAGGGAAGGGCTGAGCAGCCCTATGTTTACTGATCCATGCAGTGTGACATCACTGGGAGATTATGGATTGATGTAGTGGGGGACAGGGTTGTTGGGTAGGGAGGGAATTAGCCCACCTCTGGATCTGCCACTGTGGTTTAAAAAGTATTTTAATTAAAATGTGGTGTGAATGGGTAACAACAGTTATTTTCATAATTATAAATAATCAAATCTTCATTCAAGCTGTATTTGATGGACTTGATGATGGTTAACATTTTGAAATTATTGTTGTACTCGTGAGGTGCAATGCAGAAAATAAAGGACCATAACAAATTTCTGATCTGAAAATGGAATATTGTTATAGATCCCTTGAAAATTAAATCCAAATAATAATGAGAGGATAGATTGTCTTTAATTTAATGAATCCTTTGCTCATTTTTTGGACAAGATAAATTCCAGGGTCTATGGGCAGTTTTGCCAATAATTACCAATTTTATTCATGGCTCCTTTTTTTCTTTTGGTTGCAGAAGGGGGGTGGGGTGTTTTATCTTACATCCATGGGTGTATTTTGCTTCTTTTTTGAAGCATCATGTTTAAATCGAGTCAGCAGCTGGAATTGGTTTGTTGTGGCGATGCCAATCAGAAATTCTAAATAATAAATCCATTTAAGTCCTGACTTCCATTATCTTTAGGTTTAATCACCTTGTGTGGTTGTGTATCATACTATGTACATGTTAAAATATTTTTTTTTCATGTATGGATGGATCTCCAAGTTCATGTTGAGTCAGCAGCTGGATTCAGATTCTTGTGGTGATGGTCATCAGAATAATAAGTCTTAAGTCCTGACTCCCATGATCTAATGTTTGACCGGCCTGTGTGTTGGTATATCATACTATGTGTATATTATATTATTTTGCTTCTTGTCTGGAGCACCATGTTGAAGTTGAGTCAGCAGCTGGATTCAGATTCTTGTGGTTATGGTCATCAGAATAATTAGTCTTAAGTCCTGACTCCCATGATCTTAAGTTTGACCAACCTGTGTGTTGGTATATCATACTATGTGTAAATTATAAATTATAGTATTTTGCTTCTTGTGTGGAGCACCATGTTGAAGTTGAGTCAGCAGCTGGATTCAGATTCTTGTGGTGATGGTCATGAGAATAATGAGTCTTAAGTCCTGACTCTAAAAATCTTAAGTTTGACCAACCTGTGTGTTGGTATATCATATTATGTGTATATTATACTATTTTGCTTCTTGTCTGGAGCACCATGTTGAAATTGAGTCAGCAGCTGGATTCAGATTCTTCTGGTGATGGTCATCAAAATAATGAGTCTTAAGTCCTGACTCCCATGATCTAATATTTGACCAACCTGTGTGTTGATATATCATATTATGTGTATATTATACTATTTTGCTTTTTGTCTGGAGCACCATGTTGAAGTTGAGTCAGCAGCTAGATTTAGATTCTTGTGGTGATGGTCATCAAAATAATGAGTCTTAAGTCCTGACTCCCAAGATCTTAAGTTTGACCAACCTGTGTGTTGGTATATCAAACTATGTGTCTATTATAGTATATAGCTTCTTGTCTGGAGCACCATGTTGAAGTTGAGTCAGCAACTGGATTTAGATTCTTGTGGTGATGGTCATCAGAATAATGAGTCTTAAGTCCTGACTCCCATGATCTTAAGTTTGACCAACCTGTGTGTTGGTATATCAAACTATGTGTATATTATAGTATATTGCTTCTTGTCTGGAGCACCATGTTGAAGTTGAGTCAGCAGCTGGATTCAGATTCTTATGGTGATGGTCATCAGAATAATGAGTCTTAAGTCCTGACTCCCATGATCTTAAGTTTGACCAACCTGCGTGTTGGTATATCAAACTATGTGTATATTATAGTATATTGCTTCTTGTCTGGAGCACCATGTTGAAGTTGAGTCAGCAGCTGGATTCAGATTCGTGTGATGCTGGTCATCAGAATATTGGGTCTTAAGTCCTGACTCCCATACGCTAAAGTTTGACCAACCTGTGTGTTGGTGTATCATACTATGTGTATATTATATTATTTTGCTTCTTGTCTGGACCACCATGTTGAAGTTGAGTCAGCAGCTGGATTCAGATTCTTGTGATGATGGTCATCAGAATATTGAGTCTTTAAGACCTGACTCCCATACGCTTAAGTTTGACCAACCTGTGTGTTGGTGTATCATACTATGTGTATTATACAAATATTGACTGCTGCGAGTGCTATGGTTAAAACTATGACACCCGAGGTGATCTCTGAGCATTCTATTTTCCCGAGGCGAGGACGAAGGAAAATAGAACGCTCAGGAGATCAGCGAGGGTTTCATAGTTTCAACCATAGCACGAGTAAAAGCAGTCAATATTTGTTTTATAACAGCCCCATACATACAGAGCCAACCGAGTCTTTCCGTTGTCAATTTAGATTCTTACTACGGGAATTTAACGTTGTATGGAGAGAGTCACGAATAGAATGGTGCACAGTCATTTATTTGTGTTACAAACAGAATGGTGTAACAACCCACATTTTGTATTTTCAAATCCTCTAGAAAAACGTGGGTGTAATTGACGGATGACGCGCAACGTGTTCTATCCAGTCAGTATTAAAGAAGATCAATGGGTTCGAGGTGTGTCAATACGCGCTGTACGCTATACACTAAAATAGACGTCTTGGTACAACGCAGCTCGATATAATACCCTGGTTGCTAATGGTATAGTACATTGGGTTGTTAATGGTATAGTACGTCGCCGTCTGCGCGTCTTTCTAGTAAAAATAAGACACGTCATGTGCACGCTCTAAACCAATCACAAGACAGTATATATGTATGGGGTGTTATAAATTATAATATTTTGCTTATTGTCTGAAGCACCATGTTGAAGTTGAGTCAGCAGCTGGATTTAGATTTTTGTGGTGATGGTCATCAGAATATAGAGTCTTGAGTCCTGACTCCTATGATCTAAAGTTTGACCAACCTGTGTGTTGGTATATCATACCATGTGTATATTATATTATTTTGCTTCTTGTCTGGAGCACCATGCCCAAGTTGAGTCAGCAGCTGGATTCAGATTCTTGTGGTGATAGTCATCAGAATATTGAGTCTTAAGTCCTGACTCCCATACTCTAAAGTTTGACCAATCTGTTGGTATATCATACTATGTGTATAATATATATTTTTGCTTCTTGTCTGGAGCACCATGTTGATGTTGAGTCAGCAGCTGGATTCAGATTCTTGTGATGATGGTCATCAGAATATAGAGTCTTCAGTCCTGACTCCTGTGATCTTAAGTTTGACCAACCTGTGTGTTGGTATATCATACTATGTGTATATTATATTATTTTGCTTCTTGTCTGGAGCACCATGTTAAAGTTGAGTCAGCAGCTGGATTCAGATTCTTGTGGCGATGGTCATCAGAATATTGAGTCCAGATCCTGACCTCCATCATATGGAGTTGAACGTCTCATTTCTTAAATATGACTGGGCAACATTGGGTGCTATTACTTTTGCTCAATTGCCAATCAGATCATGTGACAGTGATTGTGCAACGTGATTCCTCAAGTATAAGCGGAATGAATGCATATGCATGACAAGTAAATACACAAAATTTGAATAATTATTGAAATTAATCATGAAGTAAAAAACAAGTGATGCATAAATATTCATGAGTCATGTGTGCAAGTTTCCCACAAGCAATTGTTTTACCATACTTGCTCTTTCTAGGCCCCTGGTAGGGCGTGGGGATTGCAAAATGCAGATCACTTACTACTATTGATATAAGCACCTTCTTGGATTTGTCGTGAAATGACATGATTTTTGTATGAAATAAACTTAAAAATAGATATAGAATCACAAAACTAAGTTTACAAACTAGGCAGACTTTTTTGGCTCTTCACAATTTCACTCATAACAGTGTGATGATGATTGTGCCCATCATTCAATAGTACACACCTCTCGTACTCTTGCCAATAGGTGGCTCTCCAGTGAGACATTTCAACTCAATATGAAACTTCAGTTTGACCAATCTTGTGTTGGTGTAATATTATTAAGATGCAAATATTCATAATACTTAAATGAGTAGTAGGTGTATCCTACTATGTATATATTATATTATTTTGCTTCTTGTCTGGAGCACCATGTTGAAATTGAGTCAGCAGCTGGATTCAGATTCTTGTGGTGATGGTCATCAGAATAATGAGTCTTAAGTCCTGACTCCCATGATGTAAAGTTGACCAGCCTGTGTGTTGGTATATCATACTATATGTTTATTATATTATTTTGCTTCTTGTCTAGAGCACCATGTTAGAGTTGAGTCAGCAGCTGGATTCAGATTCTTGTGATGATGGTCATCAGAATAATGAGTCTAAGGTTCATGTCACATAAGGCAATTTCCAGGCAACCAGTCCTAGGCAATCTCCAAGAAGAAAAGGCATTTACACCACATTCAAGAATAAACAAACTGTGCCAGATTGTAGTCTGGCATCCACTACTAGGGCAGTTTGCATGGCTGCGTATAACGCATGGTGTGGTCTAGTGTCTGGTATCCACTACGAGGGCAGTTTGCACTGCTGCGTATAACGCATGGTGTGGAATAGCGTCTGGCATCCACTACGAGGGCGGTTTGCACTGCTGCGTATAACGCATGGTGTGGTCTAGTGTCTGGCATCCACTATGAGGGCGGTTTGCACTGCTGCGTATAACGCATGGTGTGGTCTAGCGTCTGGCATCCACTATGAGGGCAGTTTGCACTGCTGCGTATAACGCATGGTGTGGTCTAGCGTCTGGCATCCACTACGAGGGCGGTTTGCACTGCTGCGTATAACGCATGGTGTGGTCTAGCGTCTGGCATCCACTATGAGGGCAGTTTGCACTGTTGCGTATAACGCATGGTGTAATCTAGCGTCTGGCATCCACTATGAGGGCGGTTTGCACTGCTGCGTATAACGCATGGTGTAGTCTAGCGTCTGGCATCCACTATGAGGGCAGTTTGCACTGCTGCGTATAACGCATGGTGTGGTCTAGCGTCTGGCATCGACTACGAGGGCGGTCTGCACTGCTGCGTATAACGCATGGTGTGGTCTAGTGTCTGGCATCCACTATGAGGGTGGTTTGCACTGCTGCGTATAACGCATGGTGTAATCTAGCGTCTGGCATCCACTATGAGGGCGGTTTGCACTGCTGCGTATAACGCATGGTGTAGTCTAGCGTCTGGCATCCACTATGAGGGCAGTTTGCACTGCTGCGTATAACGCATGGTGTGGTCTAGCGTCTGGCATCGACTACGAGGGCGGTCTGCACTGCTGCGTATAACGCATGGTGTGGTCTAGTGTCTGGCATCCACTATGAGGGTGGTTTGCACTGCTGCGTGTAATGCATGGTGTGGTCTAGCGTCTGGCATCCACTACGAGGGCGGTTTGCACTGCTGCGTATAACGCATGGTGTAGTCTAGCGTCTGGCATCCACTATGAAGGCAGTTTGCACTGCTGCGTAAAACGCATGGTGTGGTCTAGTGTCTGGCATAAACTATGAGGGTGGTTTGCACTGCTGCGTATAACGCATGGTGTAGTCTAGCATCTGGCATCCACTACGAGGGCGGTTTGCACTGCTGCATATAACGCATGGTGTAGTCTAGCGTCTGGCATCCACTATGAGGGCAGTTTGCACTGCTGCGTATAACGCATGGTGTGGTCTAGCGTCTGGCATCCACTACGAGGGCGGTTTGCACTGCTGCGTATAACGCATGGTGTGGTCTAGTGTCTGGCATCCACTATGAGGGTGGTTTGCACTGCTGCGTATAGCGCATGGTGTGGTCTAGTGTCTGGTATCCACTACGAGGGCGGTTTGCACTGCTGCGTATAACGCATGGTGTGGTCTAGCGTCTGGCATCCACTATGAGGGCAGTTTGCACTGCTGCGTATAATGCATGGTGTGGTCTAGCGTCTGGCATCCACTATGAGGGCAGTTTGCACTGCTGCGTATAACGCATGGTGTGGTCTAGCGTCTGGCATCCACTATGAGGGCAGTTTGCACTGCTGCGTATAACGCATGGTGTGGTCTAGCGTCTGGTATCCACTATGAGGGCGGTTTGCACTGCTGCGTATAGCGCACGGTGTGGTCTAGCGTCTGGTATCCACTACGAGGGCGGTTTGCACTGCTGCGTAAAGCGCATGGTGTGGTCTAGCGTCTGGTATCCACTATGAGGGCGGTTTGCACTGCTGCGTATAACGCATGGTGTGGTCTAGCGTCTGGTATCCACTATGAGGGCGGTTTGCACTGCTGCATATAACGCATGGTGTGGTCTAGCGTCTGGCATCCACTACGAGGGCGGTTTGCACTGCTGCGTATAACGCATGGTGTGGTCTAGCGTCTGGTATCCACTACGAGGGCGGTTTGCACTGCTGCGTATAACGCATGGTGTGGTCTAGCGTCTGGTATCCACTACGAGGGCGGTTTGCACTGTTGCGTATAGCGCATGGTGTGGTCCAGCGTCTGGTATCCACTATGAGGGCGGTTTGCACTGCTGCGTATAACGCATGGTGTGGTCTAGCGTCTGGCATCCACTACGAGGGCGGTTTGCACTGCTGCGTATAACGCATGGTGTGGTCTAGCGTCTGGCATCCACTACGAGGGCAGTTTGTTGCACTGCTGCGTATAGCGCATGGTGTGGTCTAGCGTGCAATAGTCAAAAAGGATGGGACGAAATGATGTCGGCAATGTAATGATTTCATTGAATGCTGCATGATCTACAATCCTCAAATCAAATGACAAAGATCTACTAGGGTGTTTTAGAATAGTTCTTACTCTATGAAAAGGAAAATACAAAAACTATTCATAACTTATTTATAATGGTCAAACCCTAGTTATTTTATTTTGTGAAACATAAACATCGTTTTTTGACATGTTTGAGGCATCCAGACATAAATGGAGTACCATTTTGAACCATAAAGGGTTGACATTGACGTATTGCAGTCATTCTATCAATGAGCTTTGCTTCTTTTAATGGTTTAGAACATTTATATGCAACCCAATCATGAGTTAATATGTGATGATACCTAGCCAAACCTCATGGTGAAATTGTTTATTTTGAGTTTATAAATAAACATCAAACTGTTATTAATACTGAACTCTTTAACAAACTGCTTTATTCACTGGAGTTCAGATGAAATCATTCTCTGACAAAGTTTGGGAAAACTGCACTAAGCTGAATCCCATGCATTTTAAATGGTTATTTTCACAAAATAAACAGGATGCCTTCACTATGTGAAGGGTTTTGCAGATCACATCACATGGTTTTACTTGCCCTCTTAAATCTTAGGTAATGTGGCGTGTCGTGGCCGAGTGGATAGGAATACCAGACTCATAGCTCTGGTGTTTCTGATCAGAAGAGCTTGGGTTTGAGTCCCGGTCTGACACTTGTGTCCTTAAGCATTATTGCTGCGTACTTCCAATGGGATGTAAAGCCATAGGTCCTGTGTGTTGTGTAATGCACATAAAAGAACCAAGGTACACTTATCCCAAAGAGAAGGGGTTTGACCCAGTGTTACTGGTTTGATTGCCTGGACTGATTGCACTACAGCACCTTGTAAACCATTTGATGGTGCTATAAAAAGGAACAGGTCTCACACTTCAAATCATAACTCTGCATACCTTGCAGGAAAAAATACTGTAGCGCTTAGATTAGAAACGTTGTATTATTATTATTATTATTATTTTTATAACTATTAATATTATTATTTTTATTATTATTCTAGAGACTCACAGGTAGACTGAATAATTGCAACTGCACTACATGTATAGTTGCCTGGTTAGAAAGATCACAAATAACAGTAACCCTTTTTCTTGCTGTTGTATTTGTGAAGTTTTTTATGTCTTGTAGGTAGATGCCGAAGGCAAAATCTATTTCGATTCTGTGGTTTTGTGAAAAGGACAGCCTAAGTTACATGATATGACAGAAAACAAGTTGGTTATGTGTTTATTTACAATACTGACATCAGGCCTAAAACGTTTAAGCTTATCAAAACTTTAAACTCTCTCTTTTTGTACACAAGCAGTGTCTAGTCACGTTTAAATTTAGAGCTGGACTCAACATCTGACTTAGTTCTTGAAGGCAAACTGTGAATGTTTATTTGACATTTATTCTCTTCTTAATGTAAGGTATTTTGTACTCACTGGACTTCTCAGGGGATTGTATTCCACACATCTCTTGATTTATAACATGTTTTACTATCAGGGTGAACCTCAATCCAAACTGTTTCATACCTGTATACCTTCACTATCTTTGACTTTCTTTCTCATCCTCTATGACAGAAACAAAGACTCTTTTCTGTATTGTTTACACTGAAATGTTATCATTATATGACCAACAATGATATTTATATCAGCTGAAGGCTGATACTGTGTCCCTGTTGTATCTTCTTCTTTCACCCTGAAAATCAATATGACTTTCAAACACTCTAGCCAGTAGACCGATTGCGCGACCTGCGTCATGTGGCCTATTGTGGGTATTAAATGTAAACAAACACGATGTCCTCCATAGGAAAGTGGGGTACAGTACATGATGATTATTGCATTTGTTTATTTGTTTGAGGCTTTTCTTTCTTGAACTCTGTGAAAAATATTCCAGATTTTGTACCAGAGTCCTTCGAGTGGCTGAATAAAGCCAGTAAGGACAGTTCCAGCAAGTCTTGGAAATTGTATAAGTAACGTATAAATGTGCACGATGTGTACTAGTGCACGACAGAACTCTTAGGCCTGACGACATTAATTTCAAAGCTTTGAAGCTGAATCATCCAAAGAAATTGCTTTCCAAAACTGTGTGATTCCTTTGCCTGTTTGAAATTTTGCAAGGCTAGGTATAAATGCTCACTTTTCCAGCGTTCTTTACCCTTTTTGTAGTGACGTAAGCCTATTACAAACAAAATAACAGACGGGTGGCTACTTAGTCATCGGACGCCAGTAGTGCACAACTCAAAATATTCCGCTTTTTTAGTAGAATACTGGTAGTTCATGAAACAGTAATGTGATTAATATCAATGACACAACATACACCTTTAATAAAATGGATTAGTAACTGTTATTGTTACTAAAAGCCGACTTTTGGTGTGACTCTGTCGGTCACTGCATGTATTTGCACGAAGTTTGCCATCAGCTCAGAAGACGTACATGTAGTACCCACAATAGGTCACATGTGTCGAAATGTAAACATTCGCAATCAGTCTATTGTAGCCAAACTTTGACATAATGTCAAATGAACAAAGTTTGTACTAGGTATTTGGTCAAAGGTAGCATAGAGGTCACGTGGGGGTCATTCGAATGCATTTTAATGAAATTTACTCAATACTTCACCCTTAGTTTTTGTCCGATCGCAGCCAAACTTTATTAATATCATCCCTGGCCATGCTTCATGAAGGGTGTAAATAAAGTTGGGTCAAAGGTCACAAGGGAGTCACTAGAGTTCATTGATATCACATGATCAGCCTGAGAATCGCTATAACTTCCAAAGATTGCTTTAGCCAATTGTAACCTAGCCTGGACCTAAGGACAACTGTAAAAGCTTGTCCTATGCATTGGGTCAAAGGTTACCCAAAGGTTATGTAGGGGTCATTTTACTAAAATTAAAATGCTTAATTTGTGCTACATTCTCCTGCTGAATTTGTTTATCTTTGGTCACATGCATCTTGACCACTGCCCCACCTAGGGTTGGCTGATAATTGTGCTTTGTGAAGCACATACATTGTGCTGTAGTTATGTATCTGTGTTCATGTATGTATAGGCTACATTGTACTCTAGAACACTTAAGTACTTGGTCTTCAGCAGTTAAGAACTGAAACCAAATGTAGCTTTTACCTCAGTCAACTATGGATTGTTTTATATTTAATCCTTTCTTGTTCATGATGAGGTTCTCCCGTAGCAATCTCTGGAGTTATTCCTGTCTTGTTTATAATTATGTCTTTAATATTTTCCAGCCTACTCTTCACTAAGCACACAGTCCTACAATATCTTCCAATTTCATTTTCATAAATGAGGATTAAAAGGGGATAAAAGATCAAGAGGTGAAGAGGTTTTCAAGTAGTTGTTTTAACACCGTGAGGCCTCGTTTTTGATAATTTTACCGAGACAAAGTCGATGTCATCTTATTGAGAGCTAGGCCTCACTGTTGAAAACCGATTCAACACATGCTCATTTATAAATACCTTTTCGCAAAAAACAACAACATTCAAATACTTTTAAAAGATGAGAACAAATCTGACAGCTCACCTCAACTCAAGTCTGCATTAAAGTTCTATCCATGTTGAGTACCTCGCACAATGTTTCAACATTGCTCAAGCCAAATTTGCATTCCACTGTCTCCGGCTACCCATTTTAAATTGGGCCGTGTAATTTTCACGCTCTACGATATCATTTTAAAAACACCCTCTTTTGACTTGATTTCCCCACTCCCTGTTTAAACACATTGTACCATGTCTGCACTGCTTGTTTAAACATGACCATGTGATCTTCTCTTGACCAATCGGAATGGAAAAACTGTCCCAGTTTATTATGAATCTCTTTTCTTTAAGTGTTCAAGCTCTTTGAGAGATAAAGTTCTTATCTCTGGAGTTTATTCCTGACTTGTTCTGAAATCTTAATTTTGTTCCAGCCTACTCATCATAAGGCACACAGTCCTGAATTATCTTCCAATGTCATTGTCATAAATGAAGCCTAAATTGTCTCTTCTTTAAGAATTCAAATTAACAAAGGCTTTGAAAGTGGGGACTTCTTTTGCTTTTCAACTCTGTGTAATCCAAGCTTGGACACTGGGAAGACACTGTGGGTTCATTGTCTTCTGCTTCTACATCTTATTCACAATGTTTCTCTTCCCTCTCTTCATCTCATAATATTCAAGACCTCATTTCCCCACTTGATCTTATCAAATATGCTTTTGTCTTTCTGCTCTTCACCTTCAAGATTCTTGTCTCCATTGAGTGCATCTTATTCAGGATATTTGTCTTTCTCCCCTTCTCATATTATTCAAGTTCTCCATCTTTCTTTTTATTTCTCTCTAAATCTTTCTATTTCTGCTTTTCATCTTAAGACCTAGGCTGATGGTGAGCAGTGTCTTACTATGAGTTGGCTAGCCAGGACAGATAAGACATATGGCAATGACATGAACCTCCTAGATAGGGTTAGTTACTAGGATCCTTCTCCAAACAATTCAACCCAATTATCAGGCCCTTAGGAAGCAGTACGGCAATGGTCATACCAATATTTGTTTTCTCTCTCTCTTTCTGTTTGTCTTCAAGCAATTTAAAACAATTTAATGAGAAAGCAATACAAGTATTCTGGGTTCACACTGTGTGCAGCATTGATGCTGTCACTTTACCTAAATTCATTATCATGCATTTAAAAAATGTGTTTAGCCAGTTCAATCTCTGACATAAGCTTAGGTGCACAAATTCCCTGAAGTTAAAAGTGAATGAAGTGGCCTTTGCTATAAGATGTTAAATAATGCCACTGAGCAAGCAATCAAGTCCTGAAGTAAATTTACACTAAGCGTACCCTCATTACGGAAATAGAAATGTGATTACATGATGTGCTTTATGAGACCGCAAGAGTAAACCAATCAAATGGAATTCTCATTAGTGGAAAGAGTGGCCAGAAATTGCCTCAGATTGCACCAAAGAGCATCTCAATTCAAACATTTTCTATGGCCCTTAAGTGGGCAATGAATTCCATGCTGTAGGGGCTTCACGCTTGCATTGCTACCCCACCCCACCCCCACCCCTCTCAGCATGATCCCATTACATATAGTGGAGTCTCATTCCACGTAAGCGTGGTGCACCTTGACCACACACCCGCGCACAGTACTGTTGCGCGCAACCGTATGGGGGTCAAACTTTCCACCACGGTTGGTGCAGTTATTGGACATTTTCAAACAACGGCCACTTCAGATTCTGGCATTATTAATCATATATTCCATGGGAGTTTGATGCTCATATTTTAAAAGAATCCACCCACTGTTACAAAATATAAAGTTCATGTTACTTTGTGACTCTGTCGTGTTAAAAACATGTATACCAGTGCAGTGCAAGTACTGCTGCTGATGCGTTGTGTATATACGGCTGTCACTTCCTTCACGGGCATCAGTCCACCTTTGCCACATGAGTACCTGGTACTTCAGGTCCTGTGGAAGATGGTGGAAGCTTTTTTTATTATTTCCATAAAACTATTACACTCGCTACCAGAAGTATAAGTACAGGTACTATACCCGGATTGTGCATGCATTGTGTGGATACACTGACACACACTGGGTTTCTGCCCCCACTCGCTAAATCAGTTGTGTGTCATTGTGAAAAAGTTACATGACACGCGTTGCACATAATATTGAGAAGCGACTTAGTAATGTTGAGAACAGATGACCAAGTTGAGACTCGGCTCATACAAACTTTTTGTATTGCGTCTATTTTCAAGGTTGGAGAATCTGGAATGACCAATTGCAAACTATTTTTTGAAAAGTTTTTTGGGTTTGCAAGTATTTTAGTCATGAAGGTATTAGGCTTGTGTATCCATGCAGTGGGTTTTAGTTTGAGATACATTTATGATGGAGGAACGCATTTACTGTGGGAGGAATTTGGTGATAAATCCTGTATCTGCTTCTGAGATGGGCCTGACCAATGATTTTAAACTTCCTACAGGCTTGACCATTATATAGTAACTCAACACCCAAACTGTTGGACTCTGATGATGATGGTATGCCTGACTCAATGTATAAGCATAGTCAGTTTACTTATACAGTCCTCAGTACGTTAAGAGATTCAAACAAACCTTGCCATTGGAGTTTGATAGGTCTTGGGTGGTTTGGGTTAAGAAGTTAAGATGTGAGATTAGTATATCATACAGTTAGTTATCAAACAAGTGAACTATTCATTACTTTATCTCACTCTAAAAACGTTTGAGTCAGAATTGACCCAGATTCTGAATCCCGTTGGGGCCTGACCCATTTCTGGTTCAATATGACCCGGAATATGTCTCAAACTGATAAAGAATCTGTCAAACTGACCCCAAACTAACTCAGTTTGACACAGTTTGAGGGCAGTTTGACATAGCTTGATGCCAGTTTGATACAGTTCGGGGTCAGTTTGACACATTTTGACACCGGTTTGGACTGTGTCCAACTGACCCAAACCGGTGTCAAAATGTGTCAAACTGACCCCAAACAGTATCAAACTGGCATCAAGCTGTGTCAAACTGCCCTCAAATTGTGTCAAACTGCCCTCAAACTGCCCCTAAAACTGAGTCGAACTGTGTCAAACCCCAAACTGTGTCAAACTGACCCCAAGCTGTCAAACCGACCCCAAACTGTGTCATCCAATCTCAAACTGTGTCAAATTGACCCAAAACTGTGTCAAACTGACGCAGCTTCTAAGTGGAAATCCAATTTTTTAAACCAGGCCTTTGGCACCCTGAATCCATGTCAATCCAGCCTGGGAGTTTTTAAAGTGTGGATCAAAGTGTAGAGCAGTCAGGTAGATTTAGTTTGAGTAAAACCTCTGAACTAAATAGATTTAGCCAAGGCAGGAACAGGATGTAAACCCACTTTTCTTGCCTCACATTTACGGAACTTGCCTCACAACTTTATCAGTCAACCTTCTCCTCTTTCTTTACAAACTTTAAAACTCCTTTAACAAAAGAAAACGCACACCAATTAAAGGGCATCTGAAGTGAATATTTCTCAGGAACATATTTGGGGCTTTTTTCTAATCACCTTTTGGGTATGAGACTAAGTGACATCTCTATTTGGCTCATTTGATTAAAAAGTGCACTTCTTTAAAAATAGTTAATAAATGTACTTGATTTTCTGGACAAATGAGGGCGCTTTTCCCATGATGTCATTTCATGGAGCAATTTATAAAATTGTGACCCCAAAATGTGCTAATTGAAAGCATTTGTGAGAAGAGTTTACTCATTGGCAATACTGCCATGAACTGAAAACAACTGATCACAAATGAAAATGTTTTTTTAACTGCGAATTATCCTAAGTTCTAACATCTTTTTGTGCATAAGCCGTTAGGGCTTTGGGATTTGTAGTAAAGTGCAACACAAGGTTTCTGCCTGGAAATTTGTATCAGGAAAAGAACCAAAGGGCACCAACATACCCTTGAAAACAGCAAAATGAAAATTCAAAATGAGGTTAAATGGGACAAGAAGTTGCATTTCCAAAAATTGCATTAACAAAATTGTATTTCACTGGCCCTTCGAGTTACAATGGTTTAAATCAGATTGTTTTAAGGTCGCCCGCTCGTCTCCATTACACGACGACTATTTCTGTGGCACAAAACGATTATTTCCCTGTACCTAGTTTATGTACATTGCGTACACAGGTCAAAGGTGATCTTTCGTGGCACGAATTTGCTTGTCGCACGCTGACGAGAGGGCGTCTTTAAGAACAAGTGACCTTACTGATAATTGTCTATATTGGAATTCATTTTTATTCTCTTGTCCTTTTAAGATGGTTAATGCAAAGTTCCCCCAGGGCTCAAAATAGAGCTGCTTAAGCATTTGTTTGTTTCTGCTAAGCAGAAATAAGCTGAATCTCTCAATCTGGTAAGCAAAATTGTTTTGCGTGGAGCTACTTGTCATGGTTTAGCAGCTGTATGAAATGGGGCCCAGGTATTTTGGAGCTTTCCATTATTTGGATTAACAACCTTTCCTAAACCAATTCATGGCATCCTCCCATGACCAGCCTTAATTTATAACATTGGAAAATAACATTGTTTTCCTGTGCTCAGTATTTGATATACAGATGAGACTGATCAGCTATGGAGAGTTTACAAACTGGCCTTGTTCTTCCGCTGATTCTTCAACATCCTTCAACAGGTGATCTCACAGAAATCTTCCAACACCAGACAAGTTAATATTCTTCTCGTTATTGTATTTCTTTTTATTGATATATTTCTGGCAATGAAACCAAGGGACCCCCAAAAGTGACTTGCACTGTGACCCGTAGGCCTGAAGATACCTGTGTAGAGAAGATGATGAAGAAATATTAGTTTTAGATGTGGGAGGAAAACCCCAAATAGGGAAAACCCACGCTATCAGGTAGGGACTGAAAACCAAGTCCACATGCAAGGCTCCAGTGCGGGATTCAAACCGGGGTCCACAGAGGTGAAAGGCAGGGAAAGAAACCACTGAGCCAACCTGAATGACCAACCTGAATTTAATGAATGTAAATAAGTGAAATTATAGAAGAGATGAAACACAGTTTGCATCCGTAGTGTAAACCCATTTCTTGGAATAGCACCTTTTCAAAACTAATTTCTGGCCCTATCCTGTACCCTGTCTTTTAAGAATGTAAAAAAGTTGCATTTTTTATTTGAGTTGTTTCATTTTTACCCTACAGTCTGGTGGTTTAGAAGTGACTGAAGAGTTAACTACACAGAACAACATGAGAACAGAGTGTCTTAGCTCACCAAGGAGGCAACATTCAAGATGTTGGTTTACTCAGACAGCTTTGTCCCTCATTGAACTTGGTGTAACACACCAGAGGCTGTGAGTGCAGTTATGGTCAGACCCCATTTCGGTAGGAAGAGATATGATATTGGTTATTGCTATTGCACACAAGGAACTTTACAAATAAGGTGTCAAAAAAAGGTCTACAGTCAGAAGAGGTCATAGTGTAAACAAAGACCATTCATTTCAACTTTCAAACTCCTTGGTGGATCAAACAGGGGGTGCTAAGGGCGCTGTAGCCTCCCCCTAAAATCATTCTAAATTATAAAAACTGAAAGAAAAAGATACAGAGGGGAGAGGAAGAACAAAGTCAGATGCAAAGAGTAAGAGTAAGCCAATCAAATGGAATTCATATTTTACTCCTTCAAATGTTTTGCTCAAAATCGAGGGGAACGTGGCCAGGAATTGTTTCAGAATGCACCAAAGAGCACTTAGAATCAAACATCTTCTGGGGCCCTTTGTTGGCTTGGATCCGCCCATAAAATCTTGTTAAAAATTGGAAACACTATTTCCATTTACAATTATTGACTTTGTAATGTTTTTCTTGATGAAATCGTTACTGATTTCCTCATTCAAAAATGTACAAACAAAACAACAAATGTGACACTTTGGCTATGAAATTATATTTTAAAAAGCTCATTTGAATAGATACCTAGAATGTTACATCAATAATGATATCTTATTATAAAGTTCTTTCAGTTATTAAGGTTGGTCTACTTGATTGATTGTTTCATTTCATGGCACATCCATCGAGTATGCTTCATCCCAACAGTGTCTTTGTGCTAAGATGTCTTCTGCATCATGAAAAGAAGAAAGAAGACAAGCTTGTTTCTTCTTTTCTTTTATTTCTTTTCATGGTGCAGAGGACTGCATCATAAAAGGAAGAAAAGAAAACTTGATAGGTATACACCACAGAGTAACAGTAAAATTCAAGTCTCTTTTCGGAATATAACCCTAGTTTAAATTTGGTTGTATCTTTGCAGCATCGACTGCAATATTTAGGGTCAAGCCAAATTTTACAAACATAATTTTATGAAGGATAACGTGAAATCACTAAATCTGATGTTTTGTATTTTTGTACCGTTGTATATTTTTGTGAAATAAAAAAATGTGTCCTTGTGTCTTTTATCTGTATTGAAATAAAATGAATTGAACTTTTGTCATAATGTCACTGTTCTTTATCATAACAAAAGAAAACAAATTATGTCTTAGTGTGTGTGTGTGTGTTCCCCCCCTTTTTTTGCAGATAAGAATATATCTGCTTTATGTTTTGAAGCACAGACCTTTATCACAACAGCCATCTTGTTTTTTCAAAGGTATGTGACGTAACTGAGACAGAAAGGAAAGTTTAATGCACAGTTTGTGCAGTCAGGCACTTAAAAAAATGTGCTGTTAAAAATAGAATGTATCGACTGAAGTGTACTAATGAGAACATGGCTAAACTTTGATAAATATTTGGTTATTTTAACAAGCAATAAAACAAAGGGAAGGTATTTATCTTGCAAAAGCAGCATTTGAAACAAAATCCAACAACTCATAAGTTGTGTAATTTTGTTATCAGTACCAAACAAACCCAGAGAAGCAGTTATTTTTGAACAAACATGTCAGTTTTGTTAATTGATATGTGTTAAAGATTAAAGAAATAAAATACATTGATAAAAATCGATAAATGATATTGTACTTTAAAGTATTTATGTGCTACATTCTATAATGAAATAGACTGCAGGGCAAACTGGGGAGGAGGGGGTTAGCATGGGGACTAAGGACATGAGCCTGAGGGATGTGGGAGGGCATAGAGGATCGGGCGTGGTGGTTGTGTATTGGAGGGAGACATAAATGTGGCAAGGGTGGGATCCAGAAAGAACTATTGTATATGGTTCGAGTCGTGCATTTATAGGTTTCAGGCTGCTGCGTCTACTCGTACGCTCCATCAACACGCCAAACAGCCTGAGTATGGAGAGCCCATCAATCATGTAAGCTATATGACGCCCTCTGTTGAGTTTAGCCATCTTGGTTTATACCATTTTGTAAATTAAATGCAACCAAAACGAAGTTGCCAGGGAAATAATCGCTATTCTAATACATAAAGCATAATCACGACTGGGGATTGCAGCTTAGTAAAGTGATATTGCTCATATACAAGAAAGGGAAAACATGACAACGGTGTGCACTGCAAGAAAAAAGGCATAAATTGATAAACAAAACTGAATATCATGTTATAAGCCCACAATTTTTGGGGGGAATAATGTTTGGGGGTCATGCAGTTATTAGGTTGCGACATTATTATCAGGTGTGCTGCATCCTACTTTAAATAAGCAAAAATAGAATTTGAACATTGAGAATGCGCAAATTCAAATTTTAAAAAGCGCAAAAGGAAAATTGTCCATTTAATTAAAGATATGTATTGGAGTTTTAGTTATTCTTTTAATATCAATAAAGTTTCCTCCAAACCTTTCATAAAATAAATGGATAATCTTCCAAAACAATGCTGCTAAATCCCATTTTAAAGGGAAAAACGTCTCCTTTTTTGGCGTTTTTGCCAACTTAAAACTGAAATTACAAATGACCGCCGCCCGGGGCTTAGGTATGGGACAATGATAAGGATTGGTTGACAAATCGAAATTGTTGCTTGGCCTGATAAGCATTGAAATAACATGAAAATATAATAATTATTGTTAAAAAACTTGATATAATTAATTGACCCCCCAAATTACAGGCTTAAAACACAAAATCTAATATGGCCGCCGAATATGGCGGTCACTTTGAATTCTAGAAAGCATCACTCACTTTTCTTAAAAAGATGTGGAAATGAATAAAAAAAAATCACAAAAATTTAAAATCGTCTGACCCAAGGTCAAACAAATGGTTGTCATGGCAACATCTAGCCAACGGTTCCAATTATTTTCCTACCAACATTATTCCGTAAGCCTATATATTTCTCGAAAAGTCAGAAATGACCTGGAAATCAGTGATCGGTTTAGGTGTCAAAAAACATACGGGCAAAATTAACATGAGGGCGCTATTTTAGGCACCCCGCAAAATGCCATTTCCGCCAGCCCTCCTCTTAACGGTACTAAATTTAGCCCACAAGAGGGCGCTATATTTAATAACGACAGATAAAGGAATAACGCGATAATAGACTAGGAGCCCAGTCTATAAATAAATTGCTGTATCATTTTTAAGTCTACGATATTTTTCAAAAAGGGATAATTTATTGCCCTTTTGAGTGTTTGGTATTAAAAGCTGACCATATGAACATTTGCAGTAGCGTAGATTCATATGAAGTTTTGGAACTCACTTTGTCTTTGGTTGTATGTGCGAGTCGTGGCGGTGAAACAAATACATAAAAAGATTCATCTGAGGCACACTAACGTTGCATTATGTTTCTATATTGGCATCGATTATTAATCACAATCATTAAAGAGGTTTAAAACACACTTTGGCCAATTCGGTTTTGATTCCTAGTTATATAATGATAAAGATTAAAATAAAAAACAAAGGGGCAGACTATTTTATATTTAACCTCGATTTGATGGTTTTCTGTAACTAATACGTAATCAATCTTTTCGACGATCCTTATTCTTCCTAAATGTTGATTGATAAATCTGTATTTTGTTCTTTTAAATAAAGTGCTTTTCAATGAATAAATAGGTTTTGTGTTTTTGTAATTTGTTGTTTACTACACTACAACATCAATGTAAGGGTACATCACAACCATAGAGGCTGAAAGGGAAACATTACAATTTTTAAGGAGAAGCACTATATCAATGAACCGAGAAAGGATATCGACGATGGGGTGTCTGCAAAGTCTTATATGTTGGGTTTAAGGAATAAGAGAAAAGATTGTGGGTGGAATGGTGATTACATGTTCTTTGATTAATTGAACAAGAAGGTTCTGATGTTCAGTATTTGTTTCCAAGACGTTTGGGAATTAAACTACTTGTATGCGGATATACACATTATTCATGAAGAAAGAAAGACACGGAATAATATTCTTGGTGCGACACCTGTGCTTGTCTGTGTCCAAATGTTTTTGTTTGCTTTTTAAAAGAAGACGGCTGGTAATAAAACTTTACAGTTAAATGCGTTTATCTTGGAGGAGAGAGTAATGTCAGAAATATTCCTTGATTGGGGGTGTTTTTTGTTTTTGTTTTTATTTTAAATGTTTATTTTTAAGATGGATGGTAAAATGAAACTTTAAAGCCGCGACACTAATTAGTATTACGTGGGCGAAGAGTATAGTAAAAGAGGGGCATTCTGGGATGTTTGTATTTACTGTTATTTTGACTGTAAAATAAAACTCTGCAGTGACATGGATACAATTATGATAGAAAGAGCATGGATTCGGGTGTGTTTTTGTTTGTTAGTTATTTGTTTGTTTGTTTTTTTTTTGGCCAGGGTAAGTGTCTATTAGACGGATGATTCTAAAACTGAACGGTTACAGCTGCGTGGTTGAGAGTATTGAGTCTTAGGGACACTCTGTGGTTCGGGGTTTGGGGTTTTGTTGTAGTTTGTTGCAAAGACGATTCGGCAGAAAACTCTGCGGTTGGACCTACTCTCATTTAAAATCTTTTTGATTAATGTTTCTTTTTCAGGGATCACTCGGGGTTTTAATTAATCACGTGATGAGAAATTAAAAAAAAAGATATTAAAAAACGTGAGTGAGGGAGACTCATAAGTGGGCTTCGTCGATTACCGGTAAATCTCGGTCATAGTAGTAACATTGACATCAAATAAATTATTAACATGGAATGATGCACCATAAAGAAAATGAATAGCCAGTTAGCAGTGGAATGTTGTTTACATAAAACATTCAAAACCTCGTAGCCCCAGTGGAAATACCGATTTTATCCTAGATATTTCAAATTAGTGATTGAATAATAAAGATTGAGCTGGTAAACAAGCGGTGGATAGAATGTTGTTTATAAGGAAGTTTCCAAAACGCATAACACCTATGGAAATATACCTGGCTGTTTGGGACAACACTTTTAAAGCACCAGGTGGGATTGATCGGTTTAGTGGAGGGGCCGGGTTACGGGGCCAAAGATGCTTTCCTTAAGTTAACTTAAATTAGTGATTGAACATATAAATATAGCCGGTTACTGGTGGACTGTTGTTTATTTAAAGTTTCTAAATCTCCTAGCCCCTGGGGAAACTCATATACTTTTTAAAATACCAATTGGCATTAATGTGTTTTGTGGAGGGGGTTACTGGGCAAAGTTACTTTCTTTTCTATTTGCGTGTTATGTATCCTAATTAATTCAAATTAATGTCTGAAGATAAGATTTAACCGGTTTGCGGTGGAATGTTGCTTGTTTGAAATTTTCTTTACTTTATAGCCCTGTGGAAATACCAGTGTGCTGGGCCTATATACTTCTGATGTAACAGGTAGGATTGGTAGGTTTTGTGGAGGTGGTTACGGGGAAGAAGATGCTTTTCTCAATTGAACATTTGAGCATCAACTCTCATTAATAAGTCAAATTACTGTTTGAATGTAAAGATAAAAAATGGAAATTAATGTGAACTTATTAAGCGGAGTTATTATAAAGATCATGTATGGAACATTAGCTACCGAGAGAGGGCGCTATTAAGGACGCTAAAACAGTATGGATCCCAAATTCATAATGGAGAAAATGCACAGAAATGATATTTGTCTATGTGAAAATGGTTGAGGTAGCCAGTCTATTCCAAAAAGGAGCGTGGCGTTTAAGTTTTTATCAGCGGGAACTTTGATTTGTCATTTTCTTCATGTTTTCGTTGATAGGTGAATCTTAAGAACCATGCAATGATAACATAAACAGGTAAGGGTCACATTATGGTATTCAAAATAAGTAAACTTGGTAAAAGTGGGCCCTTTAATTTAGATCAACGCGATCATGCTGACGATTGTAGCACTCGTAAATACTACCCATGCAATGTTTGTACTACACTTATGCAGCACAATACTTGTCCATACAGATGTACAGCGCAGTGCACCCGGGCTCTAGTCTTTCACAGCACCTACACAAATTTGCTATCAATCTTAATTTTGGCTGATCAATGCTAAATAAATTAAAATATACTTATAGTAAATTTCCAATTTTAGTTTTACTTTAATTTGAGGGGTCGGGAGAAGAAAAGTCAGACATTAAATAAAAACAAATCAGTCATTGATTCAGTTGTCAATTATTTATTACTCATATTTCAAAAGATATAACAAAACAATACACTGATTTACTAAAGACTTAACAATTGTTTGCACTGAAAAAAGACAAAAGTACAGGATTAGCAATTATTACCAAATAATGATTAGTTTCAAAACAACACCTCAAAAGTTGAAACATATCAACAAAACCAATATGCTGTAAAAATCCACAAATAAGCAATCAAAGACCTCCCATTACTGTTTCTTCCCTTCTTAGATTGCAGTAAAAGTCAAAAAACTTCGAGGCTTTTCTGCCTAAAACATTGCCCAGACAAGGTTACAAAATGAATGGTAACATATCAAAATTAGAAAAAGAGTTGGTAAATAACAATTTCTTTTATATGTATGATTAGCACTGACATAAACTAAGCGAAGTCCAGAGCTAAGAGCAGATAATTTACAAAAAGATTACAAGATAACACACAAATATTTATTTGAATACGCAATTACGTAAATAAAAGCGTAACACAAATGTATTCGAATGCAAAATTGCCTTTAGTAAGCGTAGTGTAACACCAGGTAGTAATTCACAGTGTTTTGAGTGGATATCACTCGTTCTATGGGCATGCCAGATGTCTCCTAAGGACCTTCAAGAAGAATACAGAAAGTTTGTGGGCATAATTAAGCGCATTCATTTGAATATGCAAATATGCAAATGAAAGCGCAACACCCATATGTTTGAATGCAAAATGCGAACAAATGCCTCGCAAGGTTTTAAACTAATTGTCCATTAAACAAACAAAATGTATGGTTAAAACTAATACAAAAAATAATTTCAAAAATGATCCATCATAGCACAAAAATTAATAAGCAGCTACAATTAACATGGTGAAGAGTTTTGCTTAAAAGTTAAAGTTAAAGAGTTCACTGTTTTTTTCTTAAGAAAAAAACCTCATAATGAAATGATGCTTCATAAAAGAGAAGGGCCATTTAAGGTGAGGGCTGCATGCAAAGTAATAAGAAAATAGCGAAGGTATATGTTTTAATTGTTCCACATAAAATCACAGCTACTGGATTGGACCATTGCTGTTCTTGTGTGTAATGTGTGTTGTAGACCTTGAAAATCAATAAGCAGCTGCAATTAACATAGTGAAGTTTGCTTAACAGTTTGGAGTTTACCGTTTTTTTCTTAAGAAAAAAAATCCTCATAATGAACTGATTCTTCATAAAAATCAGATCACTGCATTTTTTTGCAATATATTCATTGTGAAGTTAGTATTTTGTGTGTGTGTATAATTTTTGAGAAAAAAAAATTGCCCCCCCCCATAACAAAATGAAGGGTCACTCAAGGATAGGGTACAATGAAAGTAAAAAGAATATTAAACGAGAATATATAATGTTCTAATTTTCCCACATAAAATCACAGCTACTGGTTGGGGCCATTGCTGTTCTTTGCACATACAAGAGTAAAGTTATAGTTATATAATAAACATTGTTTTACATACATATAACTGTAATGTGTGTTAGAGACCTCATCCCAACTTCATACAGCTGATTGGTAGAAAATATTGCTTAACATTTTGTTTAATGCTCAGCAGACTTAGTGTGGATTCAGTCAGATCACAATATTCATTCCTTGGTGTTTTGGCTGGTAACATGCTTCTGATAACTAGATGTATGTTCTTAGCAAGTTTGTAAGCTTAAATAGCAGCTCAATGTGAATTGAAATTGGCACCAGTGGTGTTTACACACAATCTATTTTTAAAGATTTTAACACACAAGTACATGCATGTAGATTAGGGCCCAATTTCATGGCTGCACTTAGCAGAAAAAGTCAGCACTTTAGTTAAATCTAGGGTACTTCACAGGTTAGCAAGGAGCTCTTGAGCCTATGTGTGCTGCACATGATTAAGCATTCTCTGCTTACACAGCCAGCATAGACAATTCCAAGTATTTTGGACTGCATGAGGGCATGTGTGAATCACATTTATGTGATGCAAAAAAGTAAAATGGACTGGGTTTTCTGTTGTTGTTGATGTTATTAATTTTTTAACCCATGATACAAGATACACTCAGCCACAGGAAGATAAAACCTGTAATTGTGATGCTAGGAAATTCATCTTTGAAAGCGCCCTCATGTGATCAAAAATACAGTTGATTGGTGTTAACTCAGTAAGCAGAAAATGGTGATTGTAAGCACAGAATTCTGCAGTAAGCAGAGCCATGAAACTGAGCCCAGATGTTTGGCATTCAATAATTCAATAGAACAAAAAAGGTTCAATATTAATAACACTATTTAACTTCTTTGTAAATAAAGGAATTTGTGTAAAAAAAATGTTGATTTGTAAAAGTTGTTAAAAATGGCAGCACTTTTGTTTTGAATACATTGTGATAAAAAAGGCTTTACATATGGGCCTATATACATCCCATACAACCCAAAATGGCTTCCATATTTGAGAAAATATTTGATTCAAAACTAATCCATTCTACGGACTTGCCGGACAGAAAATTTAAAATAGTACATGAAAAACAGATAGAATAGCTATGGGTTTGTTCTGTATACAGATGTCAGCTGAAAAAGGCACTGAATCTATGCGAGCATCGGTACAAATTATCTCCAATAAACCTTTATCATGCTGCCACCATGTTTGACATGTTCCCTGTCTCCATACCAATTATAAATATTCATTCTCTATATCCCTAAAAAGCATCCATCTAGTTTGCCTCCCAGCCTCGTTTTGAGTACATTAACTTCATTGTGAGTAAAACAAGATGGCTGCTGTCTGATACAAGTCTATTGGCCTGGCTATCTAGTTCATTACCTCCCAAAACCTAACTACATACATGTAAACCACTGCTTTTGTAGATTATTCCAATCCATGTTGACATCATGTTGCCTGAAATGATCAGTTGTGCTTGATTAGACGTCTGTCTCTTGAGATGGCTGTAAATAAATGTAGAGGCAAAAACATCGTTATTAAGAACCAAAGTTTAGGCAACAGTCTGCACTATTTTTAAATACAAATTGATTGAAAATCACACAATTGTTCACATTTGCTTTAGAAGTTCATTTTTAAATAAATAATTATTAAATTCTGATAATTGCTGATTTAATTTAAATGAAGGCGGAGATGTGCAAATAGATTCCATTTCCAAACTACCTATTATTGTTACTTGATGTTCAGGATTTTACACTTTTATATGTAGCGTGAAACAGGCAAAGAACCATTGATCAGTAGCAAGAAAGCACACTGAATTCTAAAACAAAACTACACATTGAGTGTTTGTGGAATAAACACATGGCGTTTGAATATAAATTTTCAATTTGCCTTACACCAATTTGCCAATGTGTGATAAGCACTGTATACTCAGTGCTTTTGAGTCTTGTGGAGAAAATCCACAAGCATCTGGGGTGGGATTCGACCCCAAGACTCCCGCATGACTAGAGCAGATGTCTTAACCAGCACTAGACGAGGAGCCAGTTCGAATCCAGTATGAAAAGAAATGTCCTGCTTTTTGAGTACTACCTGGGGGGTAGGAAATTGGCCACGATGGCTGCTACTTTTATTCGCTTAGTGAATTGGGGGGGACTTCTTGGATAATTTCACTGCCGCAGAGTGAGTTTGGTCTCAACGTTTCGACTAGCCTGCTTTAGTCATCATCAGGAGACTAAAGAATGTTTGAGACGCTGGTCTCCTTATAGATATTCAGAGGTTTCAGTGTAGAGTCAGCACTGCTCTGATTGGTTCTCCTCAAAGGAGAAAACTGTGGTTGGTGGGTTTAGAGACATTATGACGTATGAATGTGAATTTTTGAAAAAAGCTAAACCTCAACTTCCAGTTTGGATCGCAAATAAAGGTCAAATTGGGTCACACTCTGTAACAGTTGTAGAATAATTCAAAGATGTTCAAATGATGAATAAGTCAGCAATGTACATGTATCATAGTTGTGGCTCTTCAGATATGAGTTTTTTAAAATATATACTTGAACTTGCAGTTTTGACTGGCAGTAAAGGTCAAATTGGGTCACACCTTTTGTTAGGTATATGGAATTGATAAAGAGTTTTCAGATGATGTAATGATTATTAAAACGTTTGGTCATTGAGATATGAATTTGTGGATGTTTTAAGCTTTGACTTCCGGTTTCGATTAGAAGTCAATGGCCAATGGAGTCACACCCTGTAAAAGATTTGTACAATACTTAAAGAGCTTTTATAATATGATCCTGAATGTACCATTTATATGGTGCTTGAAATTTGAATTTTTGTAACATTAAAAGTTGATTTAATGTAACTTTTCATCGATGATGTTATCAAGAAGATTTTACATTAAAGACCATCTTCTAGTTAAGGTCTAAGGTACATATTCAGTTTCAAGTCTTTGCAAGTATGTGTAACAGCTCTCAATATTCATTGAGAAACTTGTAAAACACTGAAGCTTCCAGTTTTGAGCAGAAATAAAGGTCAAATTTGGTCATACTTCTTGAAAGATTTGTAGAATCTTCAAAGGGCTTACGGATGAAGAAATTATTGTTAATGCAACCTTTTTGGGTAATGAGATATTAATTTTTGTTTAAATAAGAAACTTCAACTTCGGTTTTGACTCGAAGTTAAAGTCAAATGGAGTCACACTTTGTTTCAGATTCCTACAATATTTTAAATGCATTCCTACAATATTTTAAATGCTTACATACAGTGCAATGACCTTGAATGTAGCAATTATGGTTTTCAGAGCTTGTTTAGTTTTCACAGTTTTACAAAAAGTTAAGTGAAAAGAACACACCAAACCAGCCCCCTCCCCCCCAAAAAACAAAACAAAACAATAAAAACAGTACATTCAATAACAATAGGGTTTTTGGCTCTTGGCCAAACACCTTAGTAAGGGTCAATATTGTCCATATGCACCAGAACATCAAAAACACAATTTGTTTTAAAAACTCAAGTGTCCCAAAAAACAAACAATTACTGTAATATTTCATCCCATGGGGGAATTAAGTCAACTCAACTCAAATGTTGGGACAATTCTTCAACCTGAAACTTATTTGGTGTGTTTTTTATCAGCTGCACCCAATTTTATTTTGACAACAATTCTTAAACATTTAGATGATTTAATTGAGATAGGTTTAATTAAGATTGTTTTTGTTTTTAGGTATTTTTTCAGTGGGTTATTTCAGCGAACTCCATACTCTATTTAATCCAGCAGATAAGTGCATGATTTGGGCTTTTTTTGCACTTTGTAGTTAAAAAGCATGAAACTTGGTAAAGCATTTGTTGGTAAAGCCATATTTGAAATTATATGGGGGGCCATTATCAAAATTGCTGCCAAATTGCATAATCTTACTTCATTGTTTGGGAAGGAACAGATCTATAATCGACATATTTGTGTTAAATAAGTAGATTTCTAGTTCAAAGTAGCAAAAAGTTTGCATTTTGCAAGACAATAACAACTTGGAAAGTAAGAGGTGTAGAAAGTTCATTTTGGTGTCAATACATTGATTTGAGAGGTACCAAAAATAGTTTTGCTAAAAGTTTGAAATGTATGGTTCTTCCATATTAAATGGTGGCCATTACTTAATCAAAATGACTGCCACATTTGCTAACAAAATGGCGGTCATATTTTTTAAACAAATTAGTGCCCATGTTTTCATCAAAATGGCCCCCTTATTTGAAACAAAAAGGATTTCAATTGTATTTCCCAAATTTTAAAAGGTCGGCCATATTTTTTTCAGCATGGCGGCCATATTTTCTATAAAAATGGCGGCCATTAATTCATTATAAAAATGGTCGCCATATTTTTTTCAAAATTGTGGTCTTCATTTTATCAAAGTGGTGACCATAATTATTTGTTTCCATATTTAAAGCAAAAAGGATTTGCTGAAAGAGTCAAACTTGTGGATCTTCCTTTTTTAAAACAGCGGCCATATTTATTTTCTCAAAATGGCGGCCTTAGTTTTACCAAAATGGCGACCACAATATTTCAAACAAAAAACAATTGCTGAAATGGTAAATCTTGTTCATGTATTAAAGTCTCCCATTTTTTTAAATGGTGGTCATAATTGAATTAAAATGGTGGCCATATTTATTGATCAGAATGAAAGCCATATTATCAAAATGGTGGCCATATTTTTTTTCAAAATGGCGGCTATATTTCAAACAAAAGAAAAACTTTTGCTGAATGTGCCAAACTTGTTGGACTCTCATTTTAAAAATGGTGGCTTTTTTTAAAAAATCATGTGGGGGGCGTGCATCGGTGACTAGGTGCAGTGAATCGAAAAGTGACTCCATTAGTGAGTTTATTGTTGTAAAAATACAATTTTAGGGGTATATTGACACTGTGTAACATTCAAAACTACATTTCCAATTGAATTATTTATGGGGGGAAATTATGGTTTCAAATTGAATATTTTTTAAAGTTATGTTTGTTGTACTCCCCCATCATGACATACAGTCTAATAAATTAAACTTCTTAAAAATGTGTAAAATTCAAAAATAAATATTCACGGAAGTAATTAAGATGTAAATATATTTCACAAATATTTGCCATAAATAATTAGTTTTTAAATAACTAACCATTCAACCAATATAAAAACAGAACTTCTATTTTCCAAAAAAGTTTTAAATAGTTCTCATAAATTAAACAGGTATTTACCCTGAAAACTGGATGTTGTTGAGCTCAGCTACAGTCAACACAAACCATGTGCTTCTTCCAGTGTGGCAGTGTTTACATGCATACTGTAGGTACCCTGACTCCTCACTGGCTATTCCATTGTGTGCACTGCACCAGAATGGAACCAGGTTATACAATAATTAATAACTATTAAAAATATGTAAAACACCATAATATTTAAATGTTTAAAATTGATTGTTTATGTTATCTAAAATTTCCCTAAATCATTCATTTTTTGTTGATAAAATGGGGGAAAAAAGGTCTTTTGATTTTTATTTTAAAAACAAATAGCGCCCCCAATGTCTATGGTTTCCTAAATTTAACTGTGCAATGTGCAGCATGTGGTCAGCTTGTACATGTACATGTGCATGCAGTTAATGAAACCAATTAGTCAACTTTTCAAAGGTACCCTTAAGATTCTTCAGATAAAAATTAATCTTGTGGAGTCAAGATTCAGGTAAAATGAGTTTTTTTTATCTGACTGAAATAATATAGACACATTTGAGAGCAATGGTCATTGCTGTGAATGTGTATTGTAACGTACTTAATGATCTGATGATATGGGTATTTATTGTACATGTACACGTACAAGTACATTTATATAAAGATTTCCCATAAACTTTAGGTAATTAAATCTTTGATCTCATTTTACTTTCTTCCAGATTGATTTGTCAATATTCTTCATGATACATTGGGCAATTATGGACACCAGCAACACATACCATGTTACAGCAAGTTAAAGACATAGAGGCAATACAAAGAGACCATGCATTGCTTGACACTATTACACCCAGACAGTCTCATCATATACTGTTATTTGAACTGGTCAACCCATGGAGGATTACATAGTAGACTCTACAGTGGACCAAATGAAATGCTCACAACACTAACCCAGAGGGTAACCAAGGTAAATTGCACTTAACACTCAGATTGAACTCATGTACAACTCAGAAGGAGGCAATTTGATGTCCATCGAGAAGAAAATGAAGAAGTAATGACAATCACCCAGTGTTCACCACAGGAACCAAGAGAGTGTTCAAGCCATGCTGCTCTAAACCCAAATAATCGCGAACATGAAGAGTACAGTAGATGTTATACTACATGATTAGTGCTGAACAAGAAACTGCTCAACGGTGACTGTAGTCATTTATTTTGGGACGTTTTCCAAGATTTTTATTCAAACGTTTGTTTTTGTTAACATTGCCAAGGACTCACTTGGGGACAAGCAACTAAATTTACAAAACCTTTTGAGGAAACACAAGGAAATCATCATCAAGAGAAGTGTGCTTAAAGCTTAGATTTGTCTGCAACATTTGGAATGACATGGATTAGGAGTGTGTATAGACTTATGAAGAACGTTTTTACCCAGTTACCAACCCAGTCAACAATGTTGGTCATTATTAGACTCAACAGACAGTATTTAGGACTCATCTTACCCGCTTTGAAGTTTGCCTGAAGTTGTATTGGTTGCCTTTGATTGATTGTCTACATATTCAGCATTGTTTGATCAGTACTGACTAAGTTGTGTGGTGTTAAGGAGTTACTATCCTGCACAGATCTGCTGGCTGGTCACCCACGATGTTGGCCTGAAATTTTCTTGTATGAATAATTTTCAACAGCTTTCAACATACTCTCAAACTTGTATTCAATTTTGAAACAGTTACCTGTATACTGTGTGGAGTTCATCAACAATTGCATGCTCTACTTCTACTCCCATGTCCATCTACTTTGTGGTACCTGAAGTTAACTTGAAAGCAATCCCATTTGTTGTATTACACGTATCAGCACAGTCAACAATGTTCTATCAGCAGCTGTATGTGGAGTGCCGTCTTCCTCCTTGCTGGGTTGCTTCCATCTGAGCTTTGCCTAAAAACTTTCTCAGAGGACTCTTCAGCTCTCAAGATGACCAGGAAGTTCCTCAATCAGCAGTAAACCAGGTGACCATTTACTGGATGTTCCCCCAGTCAGGTTTGCCTGAAACTCTTGTATCACTGTACTCAGCCTGTGAAATGCACTCCAGCTTGCACTACAGTTTCCTTCCATGTGTGAGCATCCAGCAGGACTAAATACAGGCAGTTACTCAACAACCAGGATGTACTTCAACTGTAATGAAAGAAGGTATGTGTTTGACAATCTTTAACATTTTACATCTTTAAAATTAATTTTCTTTCAAAGAGTTTTATTTGTATTCTGTAACACCTGTACATGTAGCTGAAACATTTGCATAGATGGCTTGACACGCATGTAGGTAAAATGCACAATGTTGATGTGCCAGCTATCATGGCATTAGGTCCAGTTTGCACCTCCATCACACGATTGGTTCCATTTTTAAACTCAAAAGGAACATTTTGATAAGGGCACCAATGCCAAGAACAGGGCAGCAAAAAGCCTTTGGCTTTAGTGTTTGCCATGAAATTAGAGATTTGGAGAACTTTGTTTTGTTTCTTTAAATAAATTAGTCCAACAAATCTGAAGCCACACACTTGGGCTAGAGTACACTAATTTGGTTAGACAAAGTGTTTCGAACCAAATAACTTGTTACTTGTCAGTCTGTGCAACCATCAAATGGAAAGTACATTGCTTTTGCATACATTTATAAAGTTTATAACATATATGTTTAAATTCAAACTGTCTTGTTAAAACTAAATAGTCAACCAAAAATTAGAGTTCACTTTTTGAGAAAGCAGCTTATTCTTTGACACCTTTTTAATGTTTAGGAGAGATGTTTACCATGCATCAACTGAATACTACAGACATACAGCTAGCAACCTCAAAAATCTACCTCATACATTAGATGATCTCAACTACTGTAATGCAGCTGCTTTTTCCGTCTCCAACATGACCAGATGTGAGGAGGATTTCACTGGTAAGTTATTGTATAATAGGTATGAATCTAAACCATTGTAAGTTTCCTTACCAGACAAACAGTCACTGACAGAACAGCCAAAGATCAGCCCTACATGGAGCCACTGTGCTATAATGTCCATTGAATACATGTATTTGAAGCTATTTTTATTTCAATTTTCTTTCAGTAGACTTGACATGAGGGTCTACAATCTTAACATTGGCTGATTGGAACAACCCTCCCTGATGTGGTTCACCGTCTCCATGCAGACACTTCCATCACAAGAACAGTAAGTGGAAAGCATTTTAAATCTCATACTACTTTGGAAGAAGTTTTCATATTAACAAAGAGCTCCTTTTAGTATACTCGGACATCAGATGACTCAAGTCTGAGCCCTGGACTCCAGTCCTACAACTCTGACGATGTTGGAGCTTCTTGCTATTTTGTACATTACTGTTAAAACAGTGAACGATTTTCATTTTATAGCAAAGCAAAATGTTACACAAAATGCGCCTGTTGCTACTCAAAACACATCAGTTGCTACTCATTTTTAGCATTCAGTGTACACCAAACATGTTCAGTCTAAATATTTTGCTAAATCAGTCCCTGTATAATACATGTACAGTGTAGACAGTGCTGTACATCGTGTGTGCATGAACTATTCAAAAGGTATAGCAATAACAACTGTGCTTCAATGTTTTTTTGCCAATTTTCACCGATAGACCGAAAACTAAAAAGTTTCTCCAATCCAATTCTAAAATTATGGTGTTTTAAACATAAAAAAACCCAAAAGTTATTTAAAGGAAAATAATGAGTAACTAAAGAGTTAAAGACTTTGGTGAAAGAAAGATGTGAGTTAGCTTTTGAGCGGTTGACAGGTTGAATTTTCACAGCTTGATTGGAAGGTGTGTTAAACCATGTAATCTTATAAATAATATCAAGTTGGTTTACATGTAGACTGTAACTTTGGACTGATTCTGTAGGGAGACATTTTTTTTTTAATTCGAGACCATTATTGGATGTTGGTTAAAATGTAACCATCTAATTTGATGAAATTCTCAGGTTGGTTGTTTTGTATGCTTAGTGAAAGCTGTAAATGAATATTATAGTCATGTCTGAGCAACAATGTCATATCTCCTAGAATAGCATTTGTGATAGGTCACCAGTTACGTTCCATTTCTGTGGAGTGTTTTTGCAAGAAACATTGTTATTGCACAATTGAGATATGATGCTGTTACACTGACTTGACGATATGCACTTTTCCAAAATAAGATGATGTGCCATACATGTGCCTTTACAAACTTTGTACTTCATCGAAGCAGGACAGTATGATAATGAATTTTTTCTCAAAATTGATTTGCCTGATGTTATTCTTCAAGAGCAAAATAAAGAAAAACAAAATTAGTGCTGGTGCTTGCAGCCCTTTCCTTATCATCACAACTTAAATTGGCAAATATGTTATTAACAACTTGTTCTTTAATTTCAGATTCTTTTCACGGTGTTATCCCCTGCAAGTATGTCTTCAGGTCCTGGGCTCTTGATTGAAATGCACCTGTCAATAATGGTAGGAAAGATTACAATCACAATTAAGAAATATGTAACATTCAAACAAGTAAATGTGCAATAAAAGTGATGAGAAGGTCCTTAATTTTATATCTTTTGGAAAAATCACAAATGACATTTATCTGAATCTGAAATCAGAGAGAAATCCAGAAATAGGATTTTGTTCAAAATGTTCACCACAATTTTAAAAATTACCATCCTAACTGTTGATTTATGGGCACATGTTTCACTTGATCTTCAGGCTCAAAAACCAAAGCTACATTTATTCCAGATTTCCAAAAGCCCACAAAAAATTGAATTGAAATCATCTCACTTCATCTGTCCCTTGCAGATGCCTTAACATTGCTCTGTGCCAAACATACAATATGGAACAGATAAAAGATACATCAGGCAACATTTATTTGAAAAGATTCCAGTCATTTAAAAAAAGTTGTTACGTCTGTGAGAGTAAACAAAGTCACCTGAAATTACATAGAAACCATAACCCCATTGCTTTCTTTGCTCTCTTAATGGCCCTTGGAAATGTGGTCCGATTTTCCAAAATGAATTTGTCGCTTTCCTCACAGACAGTGACCCTTCAAAAAATAAAGGCTAGACTTGAATGCACTAATTTGGATACAGATAGTTTACAGGTAACATACATGCATAATGGTCCCAAGGTTTATAGGCCTACACCAGTTGTAAAATCTGTCAATAGTTATTGTGTTTCCTTGTGTATTATTTGCAGAATCAAATATTCAAGTGGGAAGGATGATTTTCATTATGGTATAATTCAGCAGGAGACATACTTTCTCCACAGACTCTGTGAACCTATGGGACATCACATGGACCCATGCTGCATGTGTGCTGCAAGATATGGTGCTTAAGGAGACATATACTCTGCGAGGATTTTCTGAACACTGAAACATCATCAACCCATGCTACAACTTCCATTCAAGCAAAGACTCTGTGAACAGTTTGGAAATGAATAAACCCAATGGCTTTGAGATGCAGCATTAGAGAGACCTAATTTTGCATCACAAAGCCTGGATTGGAGAAATAATTCCCGAAGACTCTTTGAACACTTCATATACAATGACTCTGACATTGTACTCTTTGGAACCTAGCAGTAGAATGTGATCAACATACCAGGACCAGAACGTTTGTATAGTATCTAAAAAAATTATAAAGCAATGTCAATAGTCAAAAGTAAAAAGACTTAGGACAGTCAGGGGAACACTTTCTTCAATCATTTAATACACATTAGCTAAATAAACATTAGTGTAAAAATGTAGCATTAAAGTTGCATGGCCAGGTTTTTGCCGAAAGAAAACAATTTTGTTTTAATGGATTTTGACAGATGATGCTGTTTCAAAACAAAAAATATAAAAACACTTTTGCATATGCCTTGGATAATGCACAAACTACATGTAACATGCACAATTTTGTGTACATGGCTGATGGATGTGATATATATCCATCTCATGTTTTGGTTTGAATCTACTACCACTTGTCATTTTGCAGACTTTTGTTTCGTGCCATACCTTTAATAAAATCTCATAACTTTCTCGAATGTGTAAAAATAGCTATTCAAAATTGAAATCTATATTGCCTAGATCACATCGGCCAAAAATCAGACCTAGCATCTTTAAAGTAAACATTTAGCATTATGGGTCTTTATCTGTTCATGCATGAACATCTACAGGATTAGTGGAGTAAAATAGCTTGAACTCAGAGAAATAGTATTTCTAAATGTTTTCAACAGCCTCCAAAAACGAACAACTGTACTAAGATGATAGGCTAATGAAAACAAACAACATTTCTAGTTTGTTAATATTTTTAGCATCTCCCTAAAACCAACAAGTTTACTAAAAAGAAATACATGTATAGGACTAAAACATAGAAGCTACTTATGAGTAGGTTGTCAATAGGTTCTCACTTAAACAATCAAGAGCACTAAGTGGGATAGGACTCACACAGAATCTTTCCTAATAATTTGTCAATACATAGACTCTCACTAAAAGCAAACTAGTGAACTCAATTGGTGAGATTAGAGAAAATGGTCTTTCTAAACATTTTGTCAACTCTCTCTAACACCAAATGTGTTTTTTCTAAACACAAAAAAAACATCAAGTGATGTTAAGTCAATGTTTATTGACATGTAAAATGTTAATTACTTTTATATCCATGAAGAAGTACCATGATTAATCAGAGGAAGATGAACAGAGTACACTGTTCAAAATGTCAAGATTCTATTGTATCTCAACCCTGGTTCTTAGACACAACACTTCTCCTGAAAGAGATTTAGTTTATATGAATGTTATCAGTAAAGCTACTCAATTCTTACTTCATGCAGCATGCACAGTTTTACTTAATGAGAAAAAAGTATTCTAATGATCAGTTTCATACTTCAAAAGAATTGAACCAGTGTTAGTGTTTGTAACTTGATAGACCTATGATAGGATACTGCAAAGAGTCGTTTAAATAATCTTGTTGGATTTGACTTTAAAGTAAGTAGTTACAAGTTACTGTTAGCACATAAGAAATCATGCATGAACAGAGGGTAGTTAGTATATTTAATAATACTTTAGTTTTAAATGACACTATGAGCAGCCTCTCACATGCCTGCGTGGACAAGGGTTGCCAATCTACAGTACCCCTTACACTATCGTATGAATAATTTTTATGCATCAAACAATTTTCCTGAAGAAAAAAAATGACACACCAGTCTTTATGACTAACTTTCATGAAAATGGCACATGCTGGCAAGTATGCAACCTAGGACCCATACAAAAATTTGAACTTTCAAAAATAGAGTTACTGAAAACCAAAACCATCATAGTCATACAAGATCTGGACCAATTAGAACATGAGGTGTTCTTGAGGTACTTTATAAAATCTATGATTTGTTAACAGTGCTGGAGTATTCATATGCTCTGTATACAACTTAAAAGCAAGAAAGATTAGAAGTCCATTGAATTCAGCTTTTCGATATAAACAAATTTATACTTCTAGGCTCATTCAAATTACATGTGAAATCAAAATCTCAGCATAGCTTACTTGTGAGAGGCTGGTCTATCTCAACCATTATAAGTTAATTTAATTAGTTAGTAAGAGAGCGGAGGGTGAGTCTACAATGTCTGTTGGTAGTTGGGTACAAGATTGGTCATAAATGTACTTCTGAACTCAAAAGACTCAAAAAGTCAAACATTAACAGTGAAAACAATCTTAAGTAACTTACATTTACAATACATTGGCTGGAATAGCTGATGTTATTGTTGTCCCAACCTTGAAGAACTATAAAGACAAATTCAAGGAATTTTTACAAAATTGATCATAAAAGGTCTACTGGTAAAAACAAAATCATTGTATCTTTTTAGCAGTACTGACAAATTGTCTTCAAAGCTGTCTTTGGATCTTCCTTTGCATTCGATAGCAATTACCTTTATGTTTATTTTGCCCATCTTTTTCAATGAAAAAAAAATATGTTATTAACAGATAGTTCTTTTAAAAAACAATTTTCAATTGATTCATGGCAACCTTTTGCTTGCAAGCCATTATCTGAGAAAAAATAGCATTATCACAAGTTTCAAAATTCCCCAATCTATTTGCCATATGTTGACATTATAGAATGGGGCCAAATATATCTTTTTTGTTACTAGACTAATATACTTCAATTGAGACAAAATCTCATATTTATAACACTTTCATGTTGCATTTTGTTGTAATTTCCTTTTAAATGAAATTCTTCTAAAGTGCACTGGCCAATCTTGTACACCACATTTTGACTTTTTAGCAGCATGGACAAATTGTCTCTAAAAGCTGACATCTAAATTCTGGATCTTCCTTTTACATTTCAAAATCAGCAACTACACATTTAATTGCCCATCTTTTCCAGTGAACAATTCTGTTACTAATGGAAACATATTATTGTATTTTACCAACAGCAAATGAATGTATCCCCTCCCCTCTTTGGCACCCCGGTGCATGCAAGCCATCCTGGTGCTCGCACAAGTGTTCCCCGCCCACAGGTGTCGACAGGCTGGTTGGTGAGTTGCTCTCTGTCTGCATTTGCAGGTGTTTGGCTGTTTGTGATGTGTCAACCTTCCCAATCCTTGGCGGTCTGGATGAATCAAAGACCCACAGTTGGCTACAACATGGTAAGGATCTTTTGAACTATAATAACCAGTTTTCTTTCCACAGAGGAGGATGTATCCATCTTCCACTCCAGGGATTGCACATGGAAGAAATGCCTTCAAGTCTCCTCTGAACTATACATTTCAGGAATGATAGTTGCATCATGGTATTTTGATCCATGAGAATGAAATATCTGCAAATGTACATTTTTGTGGAGTATTTCTGAGATTTTTGTCACACTAAGAGATTTTGGTCACAATGTTTCAGCCAGCCAATCATTTGTTTAACGATCACTGTCTAAACCTCTCTGCTTTGTGTTCTAAAAATCAATTTTTGTAATTTCAAAGAAAAATGTACACTCAAAAGAGGAATAGTAAATTTTTGGGAAAGCTAATACAATTACCTACAAAATAAATCAAATTAGAAAATATAAATTCATCAGCACAAACAGTGAACAATAGCTTTTCAACATCGCAACAGTAAGTTAACCTTTCAAACTTAATCTAAAAATCCATAGAATAAAAACCAACATTGTGTACTCAAGTAAATAAGGGATAGGTGAATGAAGTAGAAATGAAAGAACCATTTTCAGAAAGTTTGTTTGATGACAAAAAAAATAAATGCTTCCTAGTAAAATGTTTAACAAAATTAAAATAAGTCAAAAAACTTCAAGCATTTAGCAAACAAGATGCTAAAGTACCCTCGAATTAGGATTGAAAAGGTTGCCATTTTACCAATAGCACTAAAAAAATGCTCCTTCTAGCTCAAAATAATGAGCCCTCTATAGCTAAAAATCTTACTATGAAATGGAAAACATACTTTCTGCCAAATTGCAGTCTGTTAAAATTTAGATCCTACCTAAGAGGCAAAACCATACCCAATGAAAATGGATAAAATCTCAACTGATGTTTAAGTATTTGCAACAAACTCAAGTTTGTTCAAAATATCTCTTACTGAAGAGACAAAACTAGATTCTGTGAAGAAAATGTCAATGTCCAAATGATGATAACAAAGAATCTTTAAATCTAACTTGATACTCCTCAATATCTTGATATGAAGTAAACCACTTACTTTCAACAGACTAACTCTTGATACGAGTTGTAAATAAAAATGCAAGAAAAACGAAAAAAGAACTGCACTGCAAGTAGTTCTAAAAATCCATTTCACTATTTCAAAACTTTAGGAAGGCAAAAACAAATATGGGGAACTTAACATGAGTTCAACTCCATCCTGCATGTCACTGCACTGCCAACAATTTCCAAACTGTCTTGTCAGTTATCACCATGACAATAATCACAGATTGAGAAAGGCAGCAGTCTATTAGACTTGAGCCTCAATGTGATTCTCATAGACTTGAAAGACTGAATAATCAAAATGGCTTACCGTGGATAAGGATCCATTTCCAATGGCATTGTAAAATGTTTTAACTTGTAACTTCAAAGATGTCAGCATGTTTTAGCTGAAATGTAACGAGTCAGAACAAAGTATTTTTCAATAAAAATACTTATATTGTCTCCAATAATGGGGAAGATTTGTGCTAGACAAACATGTATTATCATGGTAGTTCCTGGCCAAACTGTAAAATCAAGGTAGTTCCTGGCCAAACTGGAAAAATGATCCCATCACTGGGAAAACACTAGGGTGCCAAACTCTTTAAACTACTGTAGAGGGATGGCCTGGTGTGCAAAGGTAGAGCACCATACTATAACTAGGGCTGCAAATGGGACGATGTGGTGGGTCCCTCAGTATTGACAGAAACTGTGGTGTTAGATACGGGGTCCCAGTGCTGTCAGATAGGTCCATGGTAACTTTAATTGAAGTTGGAATTCATGTACTGTAACTATACATCCTCAGCCATGCATTGATAGTCTTCAATCAAAGGCAATACCAAGCATGTTAGGGTTGAATATCAATCAAGGCATTGACCAAATTCTTGGGGTTATAAATGGAGACAAATAAATTGCCTTCAGACTTGTGTGTTGCCACAGAAATAAGAAACACTATTTTGATGTAACTCTGTGCCTGCAATGAATATCTAAAATTACTTTAGTTCTAAACAATGATCTTTACTTGGATTGAGGAAGTTTTCCTGAAGAAGTAAAATGACAGTTGCTGTAAAATTCCCAGAACTCAGTCATTACAATGACCACTCACAGAGACACCAGTCTATAATTACGATGAGTGCCTTATTCTTAGTCTTGTGTGTGTTGAAGCAAACCAAGATAGCTTGATTGAGATACAGACTGTTGTTAAAAATCGACTTGCCACACAGTAGTAGTATCCAGTTAAAACATTTGCTGATGATACACGCAGGGGCATCACTGAAATACCCTACATGGGTTAAGTGAAGCTTTTCATCAGGCAGGCAAAGACCCATCAGATGTTCACACTATAGTGGGCTACAAAATAATGCAGGCACAGTTCACCTAGATGCCCCTTAGTGGATATAGATACCTTACAGAAGCAGACTTAAGTCATGCAGGCACTACCCTCAATGATACTCATATCCTGGGTAGAGAGGGGCTAAATCTACTAGAGCTACTATCAAACCTACTAAGAAAACTATGACACCAACAGAATCTAAAATCAAACTTCAGCAAATGAAGGAAGCAATGTATCATGAGGCTTTGTGTCCAATGGTTTAAGTGTCAACATCTTGACATCCAGTTAACCTGTACATGATTGTACATATGAAGACACTTTGACATCCTTAAAGTGTAACAGAAAATCCTCATATAGAGGTTTCTTTATTTGAATGGTCAATGCCTTGATTGAATTTTGCTAGATCTAGGCAACCTAAAACAATTTATGCAGGCTTGGGATATTCACAGGTGATCCAAGTACAGTGTTTACAAGTCAGAACCAAAAATACAACTCGTTATTTGGGGGTAAGCTTTCTATCGCTTCATCAACCAGTGAAGGTTTTGAAGAAACTTAACTTGTCAGAACCTAAAAACCAAACGATGGGTTGAAATTTTCAACAAACCTACAGAGCAAAAATGAATATTGTTGGTCTGAAACTAAGGAGTATAACTTCATTGTCTGATTGCAGAAAGCAATTAATGAAGTAGATGAATCATCTTACTGAAATCATTTAGAAACAGTCTTTATTACCGACATTGTTGGTAAAATTTACCGTTTTTGCATTACCCCAAGCCTGGTCAGTGCTTAAACTGATATTAGGGTTGTACCTGGTAGAATTATAGTCCTGAGAGTTCTTCACATTTACTTAGAATGAGAATTAGCCAGCCTTTCCATGATATAGGTAATGCAGTAATCTGTTAAGCTCAAGATGAGGTAACCCTTGAGTATGAAGGGAACATTATGAAGTCTCACAAATCCACCTACCTCCCTCATGACGAGATGTTCAAAGTGACTTCACTCTCGGCTCTAGAGCTCATATACAAATCTCCCAACTGTCTCAGTAGCAATTGCATGTAAGCTGTTGCCTTCCAGTCAGCACTTACATTGTAGAAGCAGTTGGTAATGTGATGTCCTGAATAATCAAAACCCAGGATGAGCTGATCACAACCAGTGTCTGGGAACCAAGTCCCTAGAATATAAATCAATATCAGAAAACATTGTGTTTAACAAGTAGTTATCACAATGGCTAGAAAAGGACAATTTCCTTATTAAACAAATGATGAAATTGAAGTTTAATTTTGATTCTACTGAGTAACCACTAGCACTAAAGTGCAATCTCATATAAGGCCGAAGTGCTATGCAGTGATGAAGTAGAATGTAGATGACTTTATACTTCATAGCACTTGAGATAATGTGAAGAACTTTCAGGACATTGTCTTATTCAACCTTGCTTGGTATTGCCAGCCTCGTTCCCACCAATTAGTCCCAAATCTACAATTGATGTACACACTACAAATTAAAGTTGCCACTAAGCCTGTTAGGTGATGTGATTTAGTTTGCCCACTACGAACCAACCAACAAGACCCCTATATAGGTGAAGTGATATATCCTCACTTATACTGTCCTTTGGCCCCACTGAGCAAAACTCAGTTGATTTACACACTAAAATCATGGGTGCCCCCTGTGGGCAAGGTGATTTACAGACTCCATCACTTGTACCAACTGGGAAGTATGCAAAATATGTATACACTCATAACTACCCCCGTTTTGGGCAAATGGATGTACATGATACATGGTGGCACTCAATATAGCTTGTCCCAATTACTTGGGCAAACTACTTTCGTTCTAATCATAGGCTACATCATCTCACCACACAGACAAAAAAACGAACGTACCATCTGCCCTTCTTTTGTTTGCTCAGCAACAACAATCACTACTCCCAATTTTCTTGGACATTTCATTAGTTCCATGCCACCGTGAGATACTGTGAGATGGATTAACATGGGAACGAGGTAGTTAAAATTGACCTATCGCCATTAGCAACTTAGCCACATCTGAGATAAATAAGTGATAGCAAGTTAAAACAAGCACTCTCAGGAAGTAGATGCAAGTTACACAATGCATGTACAGTTGGATTTTGATGTACTTGTTCATCAGAGAAAGTGTTGGTCAAATATACATGAATAAAGAAACACATACTGGATATGTATGCGTTTCATCATGTATTGTCTGCATGTGCTGCTAGTAAAGTAGTAGGAAAGTTAGTCATGTGTGTTTTGGATTACATACATTGAATATGAACAAATACTGCATATCGTTGGTTGCCCCATGAATCATCGTATCATTTTTCTACAAATATTGATATACTCATTACTGTTGACTTTTTCAGCGAGTTTCAGGAACTAACACATATTAGTTTCGTTACTACACTAATTAGTAAGAAGACTTATCACTAGATTTGCCATTTTGCTTTTCCATGGAGTGGCATATTGCGATACGCCACTTTATCCATTGAAATACATAGCATTGGCACGGTGCCAAGCATGCGCAGTTTGATTTTTTTTCTGTTTCACAAAGTGATGTATTATTGGCCTATGTTTTTCACGAAGCAAAGTATCTCAACATTCATTGGTTTCTCAACAGCACTCCAGGTGCAGTTCTCTTTTTGTTTTGACAAAGTGATGTATGTATTAAGGAATTAATAACTCATCAAAATTTTTGCATGATTGAAAAACTTTGACAGTTCTGTCTAAAGAAGTCAGCTTTATTTTGGTATTTAAAAAAATGAAAAAAATAGTAACAAACAATCTCCAAAACACCAGTTTGAAAAATAGTTAACTTCAACCATGATTTTCTCCAAACATTGAATTTTGGCTGTGGAGTGCAATATGAAGGTTTGTGGTGCGACCAACAATATGAACGAGCATCATGTATGGTCTACATGTAGAACAAGTACATATCATTGTACCTGTGTGCTAAATGAGGCATACTGTACATCAAGTACATTATTCATGTAACATGTACATGAATAATGAAATTAATGCATACAACTTGTAACACATCTTGTATGTATGAGATAGGTTATCACTTTCCAGTATTGTAGATCAGGTTGATCATACAATGTGCTAAGTGCATTGTTATTGGCTATCATAAAATAAATGGCGATAGGTCAATATTGTTTGATTGAAGACTATCGATAAGCTCCATGTATTTTAGGGCTGTATACACCACTAGTTTTTGGTCTCAAGAGGTGAGACTTTTGTAGGACAACATTTCATCAAATGTTGAAAGAAAACGAGGAGATAAATTTGTATCATAAACCCAAAAAGAAATACGTTAGCTGGGATACAACCTTTAGAAAACCACATGCATTCTTATGAAATATTACCAGTTAAAACAGGCTTACATTTTTTTTTAATCGCTAGGAATGCATTCAAACTTAATAAGAGTCAGATCAATGTAGACACAGATCTCTAAAAGTGTCAGTGTAAACAAGGCTACTAGAAACAAGTCACAAATAAGATTAAAACACAAATCAGTTTTAATATAGAACTAGATGACAAGTTCCTGTATTCTACTTCATATAGTAGGTGAATGATTCTTCACACAGACACAAGACATGTTGAAATATTATTTGAATCAGTAAAGTAGGAAGATGAAATTGCATCAAGTAAGTTCAATAATCTTATAGGCCTAGATGAGCTGGAAGAGTACTAGAGGTGAAAAGAAACTGTTAAAATATTTTTTGATCTAACACTCTGTTGTGAGTGTAAGTTTACAGTTGGTAATTTAAGCCAAATACTTGGATGTAATTACCCATAGGATTCAAACTCTTTTAACTACTCAATGTTTTATAGCAGTGGTGTATACAGCCTGTCCATTATTGTCCATGCATACAACATGTTCTAAGATAGGGCCTTGGTACTTGTGATTTTGAATAACAGAGATGTGTAGGCCGAGGCATTTTAGTCAAGGGTCTTTTTTAGATTGACTAATAAGCTAAGTCGGTATGTTTACCTTGTAAAGAAGGTGCAATAAATAGTTCAGTAGTTGTATATAATCTTCGTAGCTTGCTGGATGGTAGTGAATATCTGTCATTAGTTCATCAGTGACATTCATTATTGGCTCCTTGAAGTTAACATGCAGAAGGTCCATCTTGAGATTTTGAAGTATAGGGATAGATCAGCATAGCAGTAGCTGCAGCTTGTGTTTATAGCATAGCAATCTCAGTATGTAGTCCTGGTCCTGGATAGACAAAAGTGATGATGAGTTTTCAGCAAAAAATCACAACTTGTCAAATTTAAAAAGCATAATTGTTTATGAAAATAAGCTACCCTAACAGCAGGTATTAGCTACCACATCAGGCAATTTAAGCTACACTAACATCAGAGATCATAAGCTACACTAAGAGTAGGCCATAATTGTAGAGTTTGTACAAGATGTACAAAATGTAATTTCATAGGAACAGTTGTATGTATTTGTGACTCTAGCAGGCCCTGGGAAAGCCTACAATGTTGTTTATAAAATCACTTCATCATATTTGAAGTGAAGAAACATGAACGTATTGGCCATCTGTAAACAAGTTTAGTGCTAATAATAAAGACTTGCCCTGGGAAAGCCTACAATGTTGTTTATAAAATCACTTCATCATATTTGAAGTGAAGAAACATGAACGTATTAGCCATCTGTAAACAAGTTTAGTGCTAATAATAAAGACTTGCGTGTAACACTAAGACTTGAATGTGTTAAGAGAAAAATGTACTAAGAAGGCACACAACATTAAGCTCTAGCTTTTAGAATGACCTCTTTACTTAAAAGAAAGTTGAAATAGCAATCAGGAGTAGTTCTATTAAACAGTAAATATAGAACTGTTGTCATCAACTTTGAAGTAAGAACTTGTTCATCTTGGCATTATTTTCACTTAGCAGATACACATTTAATGTTAAAGACTTGCATGTAACAACGCTTGAGTCATTTTTGAACGACTTCTTCACTTGTTTAATTTTAAGTAAAGGTGAAACAGCAATCAAGAGTGGTTCATATTCAATAGTCAATATAAAACCCTTTTGTTTTTATTAGTGCAGAGGAAAACTGTCTTGATTGATACAGAAAGCACATTAGATTCTGATGCAAACTAAATGACCAAGCTATACAGCTAGATTCCTTTAACAATTCAAGGACTAATTTACAATAAGTCAAGAGAATAGGAATTATAAATAGCTATATAGGTTGTGATTTAGAGCAAGTTGGCTAGTAAAAGAGGTGGTAAAAAAAAATGTTAAAGTTTCCCAGGGCCTGCTTATTATAGGTTTACATGTGAGCTGTAACAGGTGCATGGTATATGTTATACATGGGGATGTATAGTAAAGTGTGCAGTACACAAATTTGTAACAACTTCAATTAAACTTACCATGGACAAGATAGAGGCAGGACTGGCAAACCCTGTGTCGATAAAAGGCACCATAGTTGCCCTTGATACTGAGGGGCAGATTGAAAAGGGGCGGATCCAGGATCTGAACAAGAGAGGAGGTGAAATTGGCCGGAGGTCCTGTCATGAAGGGGGGGGGGAGCTTAGGGTTGGTCACACATAGGATTGTGTCTCACATAGGTGGACAAATTCAGAGTATCAGAATTGCACAGTAATTGAACATAAGGAAAAAGCAAAATGATATATTCACCCAATGATACTGAAAATGACTAGCTTTTGTAGTCATCATGACGTTTCAGAAACGTATAGAAAGACACCTGTTTTGTAACATGTGTCTCAAATGCCTTTAGATCGCTTACATTTGGTGGTAGTCATAACACTGAAAACGCATTGAGATAAGCCAAAATAGCCTAAGCAAATACTACACAAGACCAGTGAAACCATTGGTTACGCTGTAGTCAAATCAATAAGGAAAGCATCAAGCACGACTTGGAAAATAAAGCTCAAAGTGCTTCAGGTAGGGGCACCTCTGAATAACCTTTAAAGTTTCAAGAGATCAATTGTAGGAATGTGTGACATAGTTTGTATATCATGCCCCCCCCCCAAAAAAAAAGTACCAAAGTACTATAGTACTAAAGTACAAAAGGCAATTGCAATTCTTCTTTTCCTATATTATAGGAAAAGAAGAATTAAGACATGACAGGGCTTTCCGGCAAAACGTAGGGGAATAAAAAGGGAGGTCCAAATCAAAAAGTGGGGATCTCCCATGGATCCGTCATTAAATTGCCACCACATCGTCAAAAACTGAGCCAAAAACCGAGTATGGTGCTAACAAACAGACACCCCAGGGCCATAGTACAGAGAGAATATGCTACTCAAAACAGTGTAAGGAAACCAAAGAAACAACAAAAACCCAATAAAACAAATCTACAAGGAATGCATCAGTATGCACAAGATGATCAAGATGCAGAAATGAAATTGTCATGACAAAATTTAGTCGAGACTTAGATCAAGAAAAAGTATACAAATCTTCTCACTAAATTTTTATAAAAGTACAATATAATGTCTAAAAAATTGAAGAAGGAAATATTTATACTGAAAACATATGTTTATGTAGCTGGAACTTAGCTAAGTTAAATTTTAACTCATTTCCAAACCTAAGCAAATAAACTCTTTTTAGTCAGTTTGAAATGAAGTAGAATTAGTGAAGTTATGGAAGCTTACACTTACTGAAAATGATCATTTGGGAAACATGTCATGTCTTGACTTGTTAAGTGAAGTACTTTGGATTCACAATGATATGAGTGCCTTACATTGTTTTGAGTAGCAGGAGAGTTTGGCATCCTGAAAACTGTGTGGAAAAAAGAAAACTCTTATGGAAGTTACAAGTTAAAAATTAATCAAACAAATGCCACTTAAGTCTAAACAATGAACAAAAACTTAAAGTAACCTTTTTGAAATAGTGAAATAGAATAAAATGTGCCACCATTAGAAACATCAAATAAATCAATTTACATTCATTTGGACATCAGAACCTTCTATTCTATACAAATTAACTCAAAAGTAGGATGCAGTAATCTGCTGTGGCTTCAATCTTTAACAAAATATTTTAACTTCAAGTAGAAATGGCAACCAATTCAATTAGACTCCACTTTGTAATATTTTAAAAGCATTAGAAACTACACGTCATAACAGCTAGAGTTTTCAAAAGCAATACAAATTATCAAAGTACATTTAGCTTACTTTTTAAACTGTGCTGGATTTTGATATACTTGAAATCTAGTCATTTAATAAATAGAATTGGGGCCAATTGGCTCAAACCTCTTCCAAGGAAACATTAGGAAAAAAAATTCACTAAAACGCTTCATGCAATGGAACTATTAACAGAGTCATCTCATCATTTTGTATACGCAGATTAAAAACAATTCACTGTTTGTGCTCGTGAAGTTAGACCAAAGCTAAATGCATAAGATACTTGACAATCAACCCCATAATTTAATGGCTTTCTTGAGTGGAAAATCAGTTAAACACCAACACTTATAACGTAAGACTACAGCCTGGACTTCATGTTATATCATAGGTAACAAGTGTACATAGATCAAAAACAAGCTAAGGAACACGCTAAAAAAATGGCAGAGATTTAATTGGGTCTTCTTTGTGACGTTAGCAAATATGATCAGTGAAGCTGAAAGGAAAAGTGACCTTAATCTAAACATGGCAAACTATTAAAGAAAACTAGCCAAAAAAATGTACATGTTGTTTGGTATTTTATTTGATAGGATCAAAAACCAGGATGCAACAAAAAATATCCAGAAAGAAAGTTCAGAGCAGACACTGAGGGCGCTATTTCCATGAGCAATGCCAGGAATGGTGGATAGATACATCCGACTCCGTGTCCAAGTCAACTGATTATTAGAGTTCATTAGATCCTTCCCTTGTTATGGTCAACAGAGGGCGCTTTGGCCACACAGACTAACAATATTGGGGACAACTGAACACATTGCACTTAGTCTCTCACTGAATGGTGTTGATAGAGGGCGCTCACTGACAGGTCTGTTGGCACCTGTGGGCGGGGAACACTTGTGCGAGCACCAGGGGGGGCTTGCATGCGCCGGGGTGCTTTTCTTTTGTTTGTTTCAAGTTCAAGGTCAAATTTAAATATGAATAGAAGGCACTGCCACCAATAGATATGAATAAAGAACAATGGATATGAACACATGTGTATACTTTGTCTTTATGTCAGACTCTACCGCCCTCTAAGTTTGTACTGCCCTCTATCTATGTCCCTACACTCCCCGTATTTAAAGTCCCTAGGCCCCCCATAATGCATCTGCTTTCTGTTTCAATACAAGTTGCAGCACTATTTTGTATGTGGACTTAAAGGGAAGGTACATTTGTTTTTCCAAGGAGCTTAAGTTTGTCTATCAAATACTCCCACATTTTTAAAGGATTGTTGAGACCATCAGCTCTTTTTAGCACAAAAAGTCTTTTTTCCGAGATAAAAACACTGTTATGTGTGTAAAAAAGACATGTGCACCAATAAATTGCAGTTGAATTATAACATTTCAAAGAATATCAGAGGAAACTTTACACAAGTTTTGATGTGTAAAAAAAAAAGGATTTGGTTTCGTCAATTTTTTTTTTTGAAGTTTTAAAAAGCAAACATAAGTCTCCTTGAAATGAAAACAATTTGCGGGCAAAATGCACACCACTGTTTGCAGGTGTTACAACAAGATGCAATTCAAAAACAGTTTCGCAATTTTTAAAGATAAATCTTTGCATCAAATTGAGGTAATTGAACCTTGTGACATTTTTGGATTTTACTTTGATCATTTGAAATCTAGTTGTTTGTAGTGTACCTTCCCTTTCACTCACCATCCACATTACCACAAGTGTTTCCGACCTTTATCACGCCATCTTGGGCAAAGCAACTGATTTTTTTAATTTTTTTTAATTACATGATTATGTGATGCTTTAGTTTTTACTGTTTCTTGCTCAGGTGATCTGATTTGGCGGTGTGTACATACAAAGTACAACGGTGATGCCTTGTGACTGAAACACCTGTCTGATTGACGTTAGTTTGAACCCTAATTGCCTCATTAATGATCTGATGTTGAACTGTCAGGTCATTGCTCAGGTGACTTGATTTGGCATTGTTTCATTGTCTGTGTATACACAGATTGAAAGGTTCAATAATTATTCATTTAAAAACAACTATCTTATTATTGTTGCTTTGCCCTTAACAAAAAACAAATTATCTTCTTTATGATATTAAACTTTCTGTTCATTGCTCAGGTGATCTGATGTAGCATTCTTTTATCATGTGTGTACAAACAGATTACTGTTCAATTTGAGTCAACAACTTGACACTATTAACAGCAAGAGCAGTCTATAAATGCCACTGGCAATACTGCTCTGCCCATTACGTATGTGGTTAGAAATGGCTCATAAATTTGATTGGCCACAAAGTTTTGATAGCAATATCACTGCAACAGCAAACAAAAATTTCTACGCTATCATGTTTCTTTATGACAGATCAACCAACATGTTGATAAATGGCTAGACTTTTATTCCAGCCTTGGTTTGTTCAACTGAATTTGTAATACAAAACATATTAATGAAAACAAGATGGCTTCTGCGTGATAAAGGTCTGTGCTGCAACAAGATTAAAATAGAAAGCAGATGCTTCCCAACACATAACAGACACCAAAATAAACACAACAATAGACTCGATTTATTATTTCATAAACACAATGTACACTGGCACATCATATTGCACACTACTAAAGGTACACACACCACCATTGGTTATTCAATGATTTTATAACCGACAAATGATTAAAAAAAAATATAATCCTAATATATTCAAGTCTAAGTACCATCCACTGATCTCTCAGTCTGTTTTGAAAACGCAGAATTTATAAGCAGTGTTTTGTAAACACAATTTACATTTAACATTTTTGTATTCCTAAGAATTGATCAAAGTGATAATTAGCAGTGTGTGTACCTTGAGGTTATAGTACTCAGATATTTAACAAAAATTCTCAGCTCATTTTGCTTAATGGCTTGATACGAGACAAAAAGGGAGAGTGTTTGATTTTGGAGCGTAATGCAGACAACGGAGATTTGCAGTTAAATCTTAGTAATGTTGATTCAGTAGCATCTTATCATTTGAATTAAATGTATCTTGAGAATAGTATCCTACATTCTTTAGGATATAGAGTCATTGCTTGCAGTGCTTTATGATAGCTGTTTGTAGGCAATTAGCTAAGCACATGTCCTGGTTAAGGCTTGATTCTGGCTCAATGGTCCAGTCTTGTAATACACTATGACCTTAGGTCATATACTTAGCACACCTGTAGTGCTCCGTCGGTACACATTGTTTGAAGTGCTTCGGTCTTAACCACTAGGCTGATGTGGTGCTCTACATTGGATGCACACACAAACTGTTGTACCCTACTCGTTCCATACACATAAGCTGTTATGCTATTGTGGTTCCTGCAGTGTTTTGCTCTGCTGGCAGTTTGGCACAACACTTGGGATTCATTCACAACTGCAATCATCTGATTGTCATCTAGGGTTTCTAAAAACTCACTGAGTTGTTGCTATGCTAGACGGCATCTTTACATATGTCAAAGAATAGATACAGTTAGAAAAATAAGTTTATATATGATGAGCCAGTGTACATTTCTAGATCAACAATAAATGACATAATCTATAACTCAATCCAAATCTGTTCAATATTCAATCAAGTAAACTAAAAATCATTTAACATGATAATTAAAGCATCAATCTCAAAATCCTCATCATAAAAGTTTTACCGAAGCCAAAGCACAGCATCCTTACTATGAAAAACAAAAACAAAAATTTGGTATTTAACATTCCCAACATTAGGTAAGAAAACTGACAGTGTCAGACATTCTGCATTCATCTTTTATAGAGAAATTGTTTTTGAAGTTCATTTAAACACTCAGAGCTGCTGCTTTGATGTAAGGGAAAGTTAATTCCAAACATTTGGTTGGAATTATAAGACAGCATGGATATACAACTTTGATCCATTATTAAGACTGGTTTGCAATTGTTAAAGGGTTATTCCTACCCTTGAAATTCAACTTTACTGATCGTCACACAGCTGTGTTTTCTCAAGAAAGTCTTCCATTACTGATTTAATAAAGATTTCAATATCTATTCTTAAAAAGGATGCTGTACTTTGACTTCAAAACCAGGCACATGGCGAAAAGTTATCCAAATGAGTTTCTTGTTTACATCTAATTATCAATTTAAAAAGAGGACAAATTACTGTGGTTGTTAAAATGCCCTTTTCCCTGCTAATCACAATCCCACTAAGGAAAACCATTCTGTATAATTATAATTTCTGTTTGGCCAGAACAGAAACTACAAGATTTCAGCATTTGTCACCCAAGGCTGTTGCAGTTTGTTTATAAGATCATGAAACCAAATGTTCAGTTAAGTTTTTCGAAAAAGATTATCTTCTTTTTGTTTCTCAGGAAATGAACTCACATGATATTTACAAAAGTGTATCTGGGGTTAGGCAAACCATTACAATATACCCAAAGGCCTTTTCTACCGAGTGCCTGGTTTTATGAATGTAACATATAACTATTTCAATCAGAACCAAGCAAATCCATGTCAATGAGAGCATACAAACTATTGAGTTCAAAGTGTGGAAACTTTTAAGATTGGTAATCACAATTTAATGATGGAAAACACTACATGTGCATAGTATTGATTCCAAGCCTTGTAGTCTACAAGTGCACCTTTATGGTGATTAACTCATAAAAATTCCAAACACAGCTGAAAATGACAGTATTTCAAGTTGAGATGTGCAACAAGTTTAAAGTGTCCTCCCATTGACATGGATTTGCTCTTTCTTTACTACCATTCTGCATCAAGTTCCCAATGCCTTGTTGTAGACTAAAGGAGGCTGTTGCAAGATCCGGATGAGACGTCAATGAGCACGAATCGTTCCATCCACAACTGATTCATCTCCTGGCATCAAAAGTTCACTGCAAACAAAATTATATCAAAAGTATTAGATTTCAGGTTGATGAATATTTGAAAGACAGGGTACAGGATGACGTTGCATTTTTTTGTTTCACAATTTAGTTTTCCACCTTTACACATTTTTTAGCATTTACAAATTTCTGGAAGCAAGTTGAACAGTTGCTGCTGTTGATATGGTTGAGCAATCAACTTGTTTGCAAATAGTCAGTTTTGCATTGCAGTTTGTGAAAACAGGGGTTTCACTTTTTCCTTTGGATCCAAATGGATTGTCTTTAATAATCAAGCTGTTCTCTTAATTTGATTAGGTTGAAGTCAACTTCAGTTTATGTACAGATTACCTCTTGGTTTAGTTTGAATATCAAAATCCTGTACCCTGCCTTGTCCGAATCGAATCCTTAATGATTAACATTTACAATTTAAAACTAATTTCTGAAGAACATATATATACACTAACATTTTATCAAGCATACATGGACTATATTACTCTAAATAACTGATCAAGTTGAGGCAGTTTATTATGGTTGAGATCTTCTAAAGATACATCTGAGATAACAGGACATAGTGGATTGTAATTGAGGATGGATGGCACTACCTGGATAGTAAATGTGCTCAACTTAGATTAGTTTTCATTTTGTGAAAATATCTTAAGTCCAAAGCTCCATTGTTTTTATTAAATAGGTTTATGCTCTTTATGACTTTACTTGACCAGTTGAAACTGGATGAAGTGAATCCATGCAAACTTTCCCCCTGCCTGGAAATGGAGGTCGTCTTGCAAAACCTTTATGTAATTTTGCACCAACGGAGTGAGGATCATCCGGTCATTCAACTTTGGAGCGTGCGCGGACCAGACACATGTCGTCTAACGCTTCATTTCTCCCACAAAAGGTCCTGATTTTAATCACATTCAGATGCAATTTTTGTGTAATCCCTGATTATAGACTTAGTCCTTTTGTTCCAAGTAAGGGATTACATGGCATTGGGAGGCTATCACCATTGTTCATTCATTGTATTTTGACTGAATGGAGGTAAGCCAGAGTGAGTCGGCAATTGAGCAGAGGTTCTGTGTTTAGTGCCACTCCCATATTGTAGTTAACGGCCAATGTTTTGCAATGCAAGCTGCATGAATTTGACATTTTCTCGGTTGAGCAACAAAACTGACGGGTCTAAGGGTAGTTTAACAACAAATTACAAATTTCATTCATCACAATTGTTTCCTTTGGTTGCAGAGGGTGTGGGGGTGTCTATCCACATATGCATTTTGGTTCTTGTTTGAAGCAAAAAGCCAAATAAATCCTGCCAGGGGGACAGGACAAAAAATAGATACAAGGTCTTTGAAAACAAAAAAGTTACAGTTCAAAGAAAGGAGAGGAAAACCAAGACCATCAAGAAGGGGTTTGAAATCCAATCCTTGTCAATTCAAGTGGATTATCAAACTGGGTTATATTTTGAGGTGAAAGGCGTGGAGGAAAATAAGCGTTTGAAAATAATGTATGAGTTACATGGTTCTTATGAAACTGAAGGTTATCTTGAAACTAAATGTCAATTAGAAAGTCAGGCCCAGAGTGTGCTTGTTTCTTTAATTGTATTTTTTTGATACATTTTTTTTGTTTTTGTGTGTGTTCTGAATGTTTTTATGTCAATTGACCATTTTATCCATCCGTTTTTGGCGCTTTTGTGTGATATTTGAAATAAATAAATAAATAAAATAAGCAAAAGCACTGTTTTCTTAAGGTAAAACTTGTAGCAAGATGCAGTTTGTTTTACTTTTTGCTTTCTGTCATAAGAAGGAAATGAACATCAGGATGGATTGAATAAATTTAACTCATTTTTTGAAGAATTTATTTTAGGAAAGTGGAATATGGAGTTACTTAATTAGGAGTTATGTAATTTTCATAGGAAAACACACATTTTTTGAAATTCATTACCTTGTCAAGTAACATTATTCAGTCTATACCTATGAATCCTGATAAGAACATCAAAGGGTCCTTGTTATTTAAAATGTTCATTTAAAGGGAATGTACATCTGAATTGGGGTTTAAAAACCCTTAAGTGATGTTATCAGTGGGAAATTTCAAATTGTAAGAGTGGAGTCCTTTGGAAAATACATCCAATTCTTATGATGACTATGATTAAATTTGGGAGAATTAAAAAAAGGTCTACATTTTGTACACTTTAAATACTAATGTTTTTTTTTTTGAACTTTCCCCTTAAATGAAATTTTAAAACATTTAACACTAATTTTCAAATATTAAAATATTTTAAGAAATTAAAGGTATTGTACATCTTTATATAAAATCCAAGAGCTATCCCAGTCATATGCAACAGTTGATATTACAATATTTGATTGGAATTGATGGATGGAATGAAACACTGTCATGGATGTGAAGTTGACCATTTTGTTGTCTCCATTTCACCATATTGATAACAGTTCTGGCAAAGCACATGTAAGAATCTTGACACCATCAGTTCTGTTGAAATGTGATTCCATTCCATGATGTAATCACATACAGACTCATTTTGAAGGATCTGCTGTCGTCATATATCTATTGATGTTGTTCAATATCATTTTACTCCTTGATATCAAATTGCAGTCTCGCATTCTTAGAGGTCTCCTGTAGTTACTGACAACAGTTATGTTGATGTTGGATGTAATTCTATTCCTTGAACAGAATAATACTTGCAGTCTTACATTTTGAAGGATCTCAGGGAGGGCAGAGAAGGAATGGCAAAAGTTTGTAAATATCTTGATGTCATCAATCCGCTAATAACAATGGATACATACATCCTCCATTGGTTGGTTAAAGCGTTTTGTAGTGACAGCTCCTATGAATGGAATCTACTCTCAGTCTTAGAGTTGAATGATCTCCTGTGGTTAATGATAAGTTCTGTTGATGTTGAACATGATTCCATTGCTTGAATAGAATTTACTTGCAGTCTTACATTCATACAGGTCTCCCTCCAGTGGTTATTGACAACAGTTCTGTTAATATTGTTGATGTGATCATATTCCATTAAATCATCCAACTGCAGTCTTACATTCTTATAAGTCTCTTCTGGTTAAACTCTGTTAAGTCTGTCGTTGAGGTCAGGGCTGGACTGACAAACAGGCTGCTAGTTCTTCATGTCTCTGCATGTCTCTACACTTACTGCTGTTGTAAATGTCATCGGTCAATTGAACAGTACTTGGGCATCTCCTTATTCAAATAGCCAGAATTGTTCACTGCTCAGTTGTTAGGTACCGCGAACGACCCTTAACCCCGGGTAGGGCCCAACCAGGTACAACCACTGAGGGAAAGTGGACCTGTAACATCGCGTGGGCAGGTTTGTCAGATCCTGAAGTAGCTCCTGCTACCCGCTACCCTTACAAAGTCCCTAAAGCAGCATGTGACCAGGATAGCACTAAAAAGTATTTAAGGATCTACTGCAGGTTAACTACTACAGTCCAACAAAAACAATCATCATCTTGTCAAAATCAACCTAATATGCGTCATCTTATTTTTTTTTCTAGAATTATATAAATACTCTTAACTAGGTGCTTAATCTGTTATCAATCTTTCATTTTGTCTCTTACATTAAAACCAGGACATGTAGAATGTTAACCACACAGTATGTAAGAAAATCCACTTCCAAAACCTAAGAAAATGAATATAGAATATTTAGAATTTCAAAAGTAATTATAAGAAAACATTTTGACTGAACTATTTGTACGTGGAGACTATAACGGGACACAGTGTAATATCCTCAAATGAAAATTCGGAAACCAATTTGTGTAAGACTGGATTTGTTTTGGCTTTGGAAATGAATTTGTGAAAAGAAAGGCCTACGCTGTGTTTCTTCTAAGTGGAAATACTGTATACTTTTTAAACTTAATTATAAATAACTGCAAGAAAATCCCATGGCATGTACAGTACAGTGAAAAATTCAATTTGATAACTTAGTTATGTATTCCATTTTGGACATTAAGAAAAACAAACAGGTGCACTGTTTGTTTTGTCGTTCCTCTTCAATGACATGGTCCTTTGTAACAAACAAGCTATTTTTAAGTGTGTATGAGCCTTCTCAGTAACAATCCATTTTTGAGTGAAAAATATGGAATTTAGTCACTAGTACAGACATGGGTCAATTTAAAAAGATATTTTCATCTGTGCATCTGAATAGAGAGAATAGATGATGAATATTGATCAATGCTACTGTGCCCAGGTGTCTTAGACACAGGCAACTTATAGCAGTCAGGATCTGATAAGAATCCAAGTCCAGTACGGCTGAACACTGTTCATAATGATCTCCTTTTTCATGTTGACTATCTGCAATCAGGATTCAAACTCATTATTCTGATGACCATCACCACAAGAATCTACGTTTAGTTACTGACTGCTTATCATAAATCGCCTTTTTTTACAATGACCACTGGCAGTCAGGATTCGGACACAGTATTCTTATGACCATCACCACAAGAATTTTAAGTCCAGTTACTGACTACCCCCAATATTTCCGTTTTGCTGTTGACTAATCGCAGTCAGAAGTCAGACCCACTATTCTCATGACCATCACCACAAGAATGTAAGCCCAGTTATTGACTACCTCTAATATTTGCTTGATGGTGTTGACAACTTGTAGTCAGAATTCAGACCCATTATTCTCATGACCATCATCACAAGAATCCAAGTCCAGAGACTGACCACTCCTTATATCTTATCTTAGTTCTGTATGAGGCTGACAATTTTCACTTAGAAGTCAGGCCAATTATTCTCATGACCAACATAACATCACATACATCTAATATCTCTTTTATAATATTGGCTATTTTGAAGTCAACATTTGGACCCGTTATTCCGATGACCATCGTCACAAGAATCCAAGTCCAGTTTATTTTATGCCAATCCTGAGTTTTGTACATTGATAACTTGCTCACTTAATAATTGATGATAGTTGACAAGAGCTCATTTCCTTTAATAATTTATGTTTACTGCTACAGGTCAGAAATGACATGGAAGATTCTTACATCCGTTGCGCTCCAGAGTTGCACCATACCAAATTATTGAATTAATTACATGAAGAGTTTGACATCTGAAACAGTTTGAAGCAATAAGACGCACTAGAATTTAGACTACTGTTGATGTCGGTCAGGACAACTCTGGAGCGTCTGAGTTTCAGCAAGTTTATGTTAATTAAGTTTGCCTGAAACCGAAATCTAGAGTCAATTCTAATCTATTTGGTTCGGCGCGACTCTGCAGTACCAGTCTGGACCGGGTGTTTAGTAGCTTTTGTTGTCTTACATGTAGATGTAAAACACATCCACAAGTAATTTGATTCACAACAACATATGGTATCTCTGGGTCTTTGAAAAACCAGTTCAATTAAAAATAGTGTTAGATTTGATGATATTATATAAGTCTACATCACTTTTGCATTTTGTTTTTTACCATACTGAAAATGCCATGGGATAAGTCCTCAGCAGAAAAATATGCACTATTTAATAAAATATCATACTAGGAATGACAACTACTTAGATCAAGATTGATGGATTTGGCAATCACAAAAAAGCTTTCCATTCTGCTAATTCTAAACATTGAAGTTGACCGCAACCCCAACTTTTAGAATTATTCACTTGATACCATGATGAGATGTATACATGTCAACATGTCTGTGACCTTTCCGTCAATAAAGAAGAAATGAAAGGAGCATATTGGTGTTTTCGTTTATTTAAAATCTAGAAGATTTGAGATTGCTGAAAGTTTAGGTTTCAGGAAAGTCTGCCATTCTGCTAATTTGAAAGTGACCCCAACTCCAACTTTTTGAATTATTCACTTGATTACAACAATGAGATGTATACATGTCAACGTGGCTGTGACTGTTCATTTAGACAATGTAGAATGTCACCACATAATCTTATTTGTGCTTTAATGTCACAGCTTGTTTCAAAATCCTACCAAGAAATGAGGTTTCATTTCCAGGGGATGACACACAAAAAAATGTAACAATGTAACTCTCAATTGAGCTAGTTAGTTAAATTACTCATTGAATGAATCACTAATTATTGGCACTTAAGCTTCTGAAACTCTGAGACTGTGTCACATTAGTTCAGTATGAAAGTCATTATATTTGTTGATGTTTTGACATTCAAGCCTATTTATTCAACTAAGAATTTAAAGTTTATTTATGAATTTTAAGTCACAGAAAATCTTATGAACACTGTTTTCCAAATGTCAGGGATGAGTGCTGACAACAGGGTCTGAAACTAGATTCGTAATTTCAGGAGGTATGTTGATATGATGGCATTTCAATTTTAAGTTAACTCCATGAGATACTGATTTCAAGGAACAGTATCACAAGCACGAGAGAATTAAGGCAATGTGAATGATTTCTTTTTCTGACAAAAACCTGCTACTTTTCCCAACAGCCAAACATCAAAAATTTCTGAATTCAGAAAAATGTGTGAAATTTCTCATCCCTGCATGGTAGGAAAAGTGCATGAAATCGACTACTTATACTGTTGCTTTTCACTTGACTATTGCAGTTAGGATTTGGATCCATTATTCTGATGACCATCGTCACAAGAACCTAAATCCAGTAACTGCCATCTGCTGAGATTATTTCCTCTATAAAGGAAAATGTAACAAACTGATTTCTGAGAAATGGTACATCTTATAAATGTTAAGAGTGTCATAAGGTATATCAAAAACAGTTGTAGGTGTTTTCCTAGCAGCCCCCACCCAACCCAACCTTTCCCCAATGAATTACAACATGTCCCATTACTTGCAATGGATATGAAACCAGATTAATCACTGGTTATACTAATATGTTTCATTAGTTTTGTTCAAGGTTAAATAAATTTGTGTCAGTGATTCTGACAAAATAATAAAAAATGTCCTTCTGGTTTGGAACATTTCTTTCAGAAACCACCTTATAGCCCCAGCTCACCATTGGTAAAGTGTTTGTAAATGCTTCCATTCTTTGCACAAATCAAGATATTTGTAATATAACCAACCTGCGAAAATGTCAGCTCATTTTTTGTTTCATTTTTGAGAAAACAGTATAAAATGCATTCCTTTAGGCAGACTTTTCATCTGACAGAGACAAAAACTAGTTTTGGATCTTATTTTATTTATCATTTAAAAACGGTAACACTTAAGTCAGAAATATTTCAGGGAACGTTTTCTACCATCATTGTCTTTATACCATGTAAGATCCTATGTAAATCTCTGAACATTCATGTTTGTCTTTTTACCAATGTTGAGCTGGGGCTTAAAGCCATGTGAATTATCCATAAACTTACATTATTTCAAAGAGTTGGTTAATCACTGGATTGTACTTATTTCAATCCTCCAGTTGAAAATTTAAAAAAATTAGCAAACCGGCAAAAGTGAACACAAAATTGAGGGTTTTTGATAATTGTTTTGGTATTTTCTAAATATACCTTTGTGTACGTACTACTTCATGCAAAGCTCTCTTTCCTTCCCAGGATAGAGCAGGATTGACCGGATTAAAACAAATCAAATTTATTCACACAGAGTAGCATTTGGTAATTTGTGTACATTTAGTTCACGACAAACATTTAGCTTTCCTTTAGATGATCATTAAAACTTCACCAAATCTTTGACATAACTCCTTAAAATTCAGAAAATAATCAGAACAGGAACACAGTTAGACTGAATAATCATTTGAATCAACAACAAAAATTACCACCATGTTTGAGAGTAAATTGAACAAGTCCTTGTCCACAGTCTTAGCATGACAGAAACCAAAAGTGAATGCTAAGTGCTACAAACCCACAAACGTTTGAAGATAAGAATTCACATATTGTCACCTGATTTTAGATTTTGTCAAAGTGTACATGTAGTGTACCCTACATTGATCTAGAGAAAATCCAAGATATACAGTGCCCCCAAACTAATGTTAACACCAGCTGGTGCTTAACCAAAAACAGTTTTCACAGGAAGAGGTTACTTTCTCAGTGGTGTAGTTACTGTTTTGTGATTTAGATTTGTTTTATTAGATGATAAAAAGCTCAGCTAGGTTGATTGTGACTTAAAATTAAACACAATTCAAGTTAAACTGCTTGTGCATGATTGGGTTGAAATGTCAGAGCTATGAAGTGTTAAGTTGTCATACATTTTGTATAGATTTGGTTGATAGGTTACTGTTTCAGTTAAGAAAGACAAAAGTTGAGACGGATTGAGAAAAGTTGTCTTTTGGACTATGAATCAGACTTGGATGGGTATATAGGAGTACAGACAGTGCTGAAGGTTGAATGCACAGAGTAGTGCCTTAACATTCTAACAGATTAGGAAAGAAGTATCGTAATACTGGATTTGATGGGGATGAAGAGTTGTGCCTCAGTATCCTAACAGAAGGAAGGACTAGCACTGTGACTACCACAATCAACAGACTGCGAGTTGCAACTGACCCGCAGAATTTAGGTACTACTGAGGATGTGTGTATACCAGTGAACATTGCTTTCTGCACTCCCTCCCCCACTCATTGTATAACAAGATTTGATGGTGGAACTTACTTTTCGTTATATAAACACGTTGATTTTATTGTATTTAAATGAAAGACACGTGCTCTGTTTGTGTGTATCGTTTTTAAAAAATGGGAATCAAATGCCATTTACTGTTATAATCATAATGACACAACCCCTTCACGCTGACTTTGATAAAACGCTTAACCAGTTGGAACCGGATGATGTAAATACAATACATGCAAATGTTTTCCCTGCCCAGAAACAGAGGGTCGTCTTGCGATGCCATGTTGTAATTTCAGACCAAAGATTGCCCAGACCATGAACATACAGTGTAACACTTTGATTCACTCACACAAGGACCAAAAAAGGTTGTACGTTTACTTGTATCTTGTGGCCATTGAGAAGCAGTCTTCGTGTAATCCCCCAATTATAGACAATTGTCCTTTTGTTTCAAGAAGGGGATTACGAGGCATCAAGAGGCTGCCTCCATGGTTTCTTCGATGTATTTCAGCTTAATGGAGGTAGTTCAGAGTGAGCCTGCATTCAAGCCATGGTTCCGTGTTAAGTGCCACTCCTATGTGTTAGGTAATGACCGATGTTTTGCAATTCATGCTATGTGAATTTGAAATTTACTCAGTCGAGCAACAAAACGGATAATCCAACAAAGAGAATCTTTCTCCTCTTGGCATTAACAAGGCAGAGTTTTTTTGTGCCAGCGGTACCCTCAAAGGAAAAATAGTCCACCTTTCCTCCAAAAGAATCCTGCCCGCAGGGCGGAATTTTTTATTTTTTTTAAAATCCCGTCAGCAACTGGTTAATAAACTGAGTGCCACATATGCATATTGGCATTTCTAATACTTTGCGATGGATTCAATTCAAACAAGATCAATGTCTGGTACCTTTGGCCTTTTTGAGTTGGAATCAATACCTTTTGATTTGCATGAACTGCTTCCTCAATTACAATAGACTGAAACAAGTCAAGAGTTTCAGAACATTCATTTTATCTTTTTGGACTTGCATTTACAGTCTTACAGTCTTTGCATTTACAACATTTACAATGTTGCCTTAAATTGCAAAAAATACATAATTGATGCTTCTTGTGTCAAGTAAAAGCACTGGGTGAAATAGAGTGAGTGTCATCTCCTGTTTAACAAGACCTTACAACTAACTAAATATTTACAAGTTAATCTAGGTGAAAAGAAAAACATAGCCTTTTCCTTTGGTTGATAAACTAACTGAGAGCACAAAATGCCATAATCCATCCTCAACTCTATCAGATAGTACCTTAACAAACTTGTTCACTAAAGGTACTCAAAAACCCAAGTTATGCCTGCGTAATAACTAATGCAGGTCATACACACATTTTAAATCGGTGGCTCAAATGTGATTGGCTATAGCATTCCTTTGGGAAAACCGGGAATGTGGTGGTCACATTTTAGTCATTTTTTACTCTATGATGGCTTACACCGTTCCAATTGTTAAAATATTCATTCAAATAGCTTGCCTCAACTTTGATCAATGATTCTTCATATTTTTTAATTCAGGTAAAATTGTTCTTAGTTAATGCACTGTCAACAGACAGTTATGTTTTCAGATGCAGTACTAATTGATAGCAACCCATGGATGCAAACTGTCAAATGTTCTGTGGAACAACTGAAGTTAGCATTGCACTGTCAACTTTCTTCCCAGGAGTGGATCAAAGCTTTCCCCCGGAGTGAGCTAACCAAAGTTTTTACGATAAATATTCCTCTACCATCTTTAAAACGTCCTTGAAAAAACTCACCCATACCCAGGCGGTAGAAAACTGGCTGCAATAAACATGTTAATTGATAAAATTGCACAATCATAATTATAAAGTATTACAAAACTATTCAACTCACTTGTACAGGGAATTAAATTTTTGGTTCATATTAGTGCAACAATTTTAACAAAGTCAATTGTTGTTTATACTTTTTCGATTTTTTCCAAGAAAAATAACATGAACAGCAGGAGCAAAATGACACAACTGTGGCACCGAAGGTTTTGAAAGAAGATTACAGTTATATTTTGATCTTCTGTTTTGTACAAATTAAACAGTTGAAGCTATCATCTGTACTGTTGGAGTACAATCTATAAGAAGACTATCTTTTTGTACAATGTATAAGAATGTGAGTTTTTTTTAGAGTTTTAATGGCACCTCATTACTGTACTATATGAAAACACCCAAGAATAATGGTAGTTAGAATGATCTGAACTTGAACAAACATCACATGAATAAAGAATCATTGATTTGAGAATTCTCTTGGTTCAAAAACAATTTGTTCCTTCACTTTACAAAAGGTTTAACGTACTTTTTAAATTCTGCTCTGGCAGTATTTTCACTGGTATTTCTCCACTGATCATAACACAGTACAATACATGCATTGCTTTGTAAACTCACCTGTTAAAATGCACACTGAAGATTGATGTCATAGCAGGAAGGTGTTTGATGCCATCTTACATGGCCTGCAGTTTCATGATGCATTCTATCACTGGCTTGGTATTCTGTTGAAATTAACTCAATTCTTCCTCATGTTTGGACTTGATCACTTTATCAGTTTGACATCAATGTGAAGCTGCTTTCTCCCAATGGCTCATCAGGTTCACTGCAACAAAGAAATAAAAAATAAAATAAAATAAAATTAAGACTACTGTCAAAAAACAACAGGTGAATTATTGTGATTTAGGTAATTTGTGGCTCGAGTTACTTTCACATGCGACCGTTGAACTCAAGTAATGATATTCACCCAAATGAACAACTTCGCTTATCAACAAAAGTATTGTTTCAACAAGACAACCATTGCGGTCACAGAATTATGATTCTGTCAAAATATGACTCCCTTCAGCGATTAACTAGGATCCTTCCCACTCTAACAAATTCCAACACCAAATCTGTGGTACTCTGACTATGGTGCTATGCCTGAACCTGTGTACCAACAACCTGAGTTAGAGTTTGATGGAATAAGGACTGTTAGGGTTAGACTGTTAGGGTTAGACTGTTAGTCATCCTTTCATACCTCTGTACTTGGTTCTGCCTGGGATAGAGGTTTGGGTGTGTACTTGGTTCTGCCTGGGATAGAGGTTTGGGTGTAAATTTACCAAAAGAGCATAGTCCCTTTTGGGATTTTGTACAGCCCTGGGTTGGAACACCAAACCAAGATTTTCTTTAGTTTTGTCTGAGTTTGATTGATGGTGTTGCATAGCTTAAGAAATTCTGTCACGCCAATCTTGGAGTTCAGCGGTTTGTAACATTTCTCTTATTTAATGAGGTTACAATTCAGAAATTTAGCAAATTCATGCCAAGAAAGATCACCTTCGATCTGTGCAGGCATTGTACATAAACTTTGTATGGGTACATGATCGTTTGGTGCCACAGAAATAGTCTTTGGGTAATTAGTTGACAATTCAAAAGTGTAGCAAGAGTTGAAATAAAGTTGGTATGATTCTGTTTAGTCACTTCTATATCAGTACAATGTTTAATCACATTGTAAAGGATTTTGGAGGATTTAGGGTCTTAACTTTTTCTTCTTTGATTGACCAAGAGGTGCCGCTCCCGACAGATCCTGCTCGATAATAATCACATTCAGCAATCCATGGAGGCTGCTTTACATTAAGTAGGCCCTACAATTTATGGACTGTTGGGGGGTTTGGACACAGTACTGAACAACTTTGATGGCCATAAATGTTGGAACCCATCCATTAGATGTTTGTTTGTTCTTCAATAACATACAAGCACAGATGAAATAAAAACATGTACACGCTTGTCTTACTAAGTTCAATTTTTAGGAATAGTTATGCATTTGAAAACGATTCCACAGACTACTCATACTCCATTCATTCTTCATCAAGAAGAAGAGAAAAAGCAACAACAAAAACAATGGTCACAGTATCTGCAGTTAACTACTTGGTGAACAACAGTGGTAAACGTAGCACAGAGTTCAATGTAGACACCTCTAATCATTGCCTTTCTATAGTCCACCATTTTGAAAACAATTGTTTTCCTGGAGTCCGTTAGGACGACAGCCTTGATGCGTTTTTGTAAACGAAAGCTTATGTGTTTCTTTATTTCCCGTTGGAAATCCAACGGGAAATAAAGAAACACATAAGCTTTCATTTAGATGTGGGCGGTGCTTTTTATATGATGGCCAATCACAGGCTAGTAGCTCTGACCAGAGAGCAAGGACTTTGACCCCTACATTCACTTGTGCACGTGTGATGGTGCAATACACTATGCACTATATAGGCTGGGAAATGTTGGATCACAGAGCAGTGAACAGGGTTTGTTCGTTGTTTTACGGTTGGATCATGGTTGCATCAAAATAAAATAATAAACGGTAGGCAAATCTCGACTGCTGACATGCTACACATCAATGATGTTCGTTCAGAGCAGAGTCAGTCCTGCAGCATTTCAAGTAGGCCTTGTAAAACCAAATAATTATATACATTTAAATTGAATGATAATATTCGAGAAGGCTATCAATGATGAAGGGCATGACACATTTGTTATTTTGCCTACTGGGTACAGTACTGTAAATCCGTTATTTTTTCAGGCAGCCCCGTCGTTACAGTTGTATCTTTCTGAACACGTTACACATTGTAAGCAACAGGCTGTGATTGACGTCATAGACAGGAATCAGTAGGTCAAACAAGAACCAATGAGAATACTTTTTAAAGTGACATTAGCATAATAAGCTCTGCCTTGTATTTTGGCAATTACAGAAGCATCAAGGCGTGACGATGAATAATCACACAAACAACTACAGCATACATACATGCACACGCATTATACGTGTATGTGTATAGTACGTAACAATGTATGGATCCACTCACTGTGCGGCTGGGGGTGGGCTAGAGTTTGTGGCAGCAGCTGAATGGGTAAAATTAATATGAAGCCATTGCAGGAGCCTATATTCTCAATAACCACTGGCCGGCCGGCGCGCCTTGGTCAAGGCTATAGGGCTTTGTAGGAAATGGCTAAGACCTCAATGACAATGGTCATTTCCTAAGACAATAATTAAAGAGTTTATGGTCTCGCAGTGGCTGATGCAATGAGCATCACCATTATTCAAGAAACAGTTTTTTCTGCAAAAATAGAGGAAACCAGCCAAACCAAAAAGAGTTAAATCTTTGTTATTATTTTAAGTTAGATCTGTATTAACCCAATCTCCCTTGAATTATACACTAGGATCCTTTCTCACTCCAAGGCCATACGATAAATCAACACCCAAGCTGAACTGTTGGACTTTGATTATGGTGGTATGCCTGATCCCATGTAAAGCATAATAAGACTAGTAGAAACATTGAGACCAATTAATAAACTCACTCCGCGGCAGTGAATTTATCCGAGAAGTTCCCTCGATCCACTTAGCGAAAGTCCAAGTCCAACCTCCCCAAGTAGTACTTAATAAGCTGGACAGTTCTTTTCAGATCCAAGTTGTCCCCCTGAATCCCAAAATCTACTCTGCGGTAGTAGAAAAATAACAGGACAAGTTCTCACAAGAACAATCTACTGTATATTATAGCAAAGTAGATATAATCACATGGTGTTATCGCAAACCAAATACACAATAAGTTTACTAGTGCATTCTCAGTTCAAAAAAATCAAACAAAACATGCTATTATATTTTTGGGTTGGGGTGATTACGGGTAATGCAATTTGAAATTTATTTCTTATGTTAATGAGGTAAAAATCAAGACCATAAGAAGGACAGGGACTGGACACCTTTATTAGTAATCACACAAGTGTGAGTGGAATATGGAAAAATAGAGCGCTTCTGCATACCATATCAATCGAGGCCAAAGGCAGAGTTTGAGCATCTCACATCAAACAAATCTAAAAGCCAAGTTTGGTATGGGACACAGAAATTTTGATCTCACATCATGTGGTATCACTATTCACGAAAACACCAGAATTGCAAACTCTATAAATTGCCCGCTCTCGATTAAAAAGACCCCACCCTAAAAAGGCGGACCCTACTCAGCTCAGAGAACATCACGAAACTACTTGAGTTTGTGTCTACCACCACAATCTTCTCGTTCATAGGAACAAACTACAGACAGAGAAGAATGGATTTGCCATGGGAAACGCCCTGTCAATCTTGGCCAATCTTTTCATGGAGGACTTGGAAGGGAAGGCCATCCCTTGGTCACCAGAAATGTTCAAACCCAGCCTTTGGAAGAGAGATGTCGATGATATTTTGAAAAAAGATCAAGATATGTATGACGGGAATGCTGACAAAACACCTGAATAAAATTGATGACATTTAAAACATCAGCTTTAAGGTGGAGGAGGAAGATAAGGGAGAGTTGGTCTTCTTGGACACCTTGTCAGGAAACCAAATGGTACCATCAAGCTTCAGGTATATTGGAAGCCATCCCACACTGATCAATATTTTATGTTCAAATCACACCACCCCGTACAACATAAGCTGTCAGTTTTGGGAACCATATTTGACCGGAGGAATAACATAGTGACCGAAGAGGATGATAAGATCAAGGAAATGGAACATGTTAAAAGGCATTAAAGAATTGTGGCTACCCGGAATGGGCACTCAAGAATAAATGCAGGGCAGGAAATTATCAGGAAGAGTGAAAAAAACAACCCAAAGAAAAACCGGTAAACAAAGCTAAAGCCCTAACAGACAAGAAAGCAATAGCTGTGCTACCATAGTGCAGGGTGTGCTGGAGAAACTACAAATATCTATGAAAAAACCATGGAGTGGGATGCCTTGTTAAGCCATACCTCATGTTTTGGCGCCTTCTAGTACATCCAAAGGATATAGATAGAAACAGAACAAAAGAGAGGTGTGATCTTTGAAATCCCATGTCAGTCATGCAAATTTTCTGAGATTGGGGTAAAGGGATAAAAATTCAGCACCTGCTATGATGAACATAAGACCAAGAAAGAAAATTTAGCACCGGGTACAATAAAGAGGGCAAGAAAAATTGAAACAGCAGGAAAAGAGACAGAATCGGCCATCACAGAAATGCTAAGGACAACAACCATAATGAACTGGGAAAATTATGAGATTTTGAAGAGTGAGGATAAGTTTAGATGCTGGATACACTAGAGTATATGGATAAGAAGACAAGAATCAACTATGAACACATACGATGGATGGGATCCCTCATTCTCTAAGCCCTACCCTGGGGAGGACACAATCGGCAAGACCACCACCTAGTGGTCAGAACAGTAAACAGTGCCACCAACAGATAAGCGGAGACTCACTCTGAGGTTGACTAGTGAAATTGGCTGTGTTTTAAGAAATGACTGTAAAAGGTGAATTTTTAACAGCATGATGAACTTCTTTCATGATATTCGTCAAAGTTATGGACAACAGTCTCTTGTCAAAATGATTGACAACAGATTGTGTTGGAAATCCAGAACTTGGAGAAATTAGAACAAAAAGCAGCGACACATTGTAACCACAAAATGTTCAATCTCTGATGTGGCAAGGAGAATATCTCCACTCCCAGTCTACTTTTAAAATGTCTTATCAAAACTGTCAGCAGAAGTGACATCAGAGGAACCAAAATCTACATAGAAACCTGTGGTCTGTCATTTTGTGGAGTCAAAAATGTGGTTCTACAAAATGGTAGACTGTAAAGCAACACTTTATGATATAGAGAGCCTGAAGGAAGAAGATAGAGAGCTCATGAGTGTCCAGTGAGGTATTGGACAGGCAGATCTTAAAAGATGATGACAGAATGAATAGACAACAATAACCTTGGAGGTATTCAATTTGTGAAAACTCAGAAATACCGTCGCAAAAATTCTGCATTATTCGATATTACCGGGAAATTTTTCATGTAGCTAAAAACATGACAATTTATTAAAAAACATGCTGTCTATTAGCTGAATTGAGGCACTACAATCACTGTTATTTAACACCTGAAGGTAGCCATTAGCTTGTCTTTATATTTTAAGAACAAGGACAAATAATTTCACTTGTTTTCAACATAAAAATTGCCAAAAATAGGTTACTGTTCGTGCATCAGCGTTATGAAATTGTCATGGTTGACACGTTAAAAATACCATGAAACACTCGCGATCTCGCTCAGTGTGTGTGTGTACCATCGGTTTCTTGGTACTGGCACACCTTGTTGTCATTGCTGATATATTGCTGATATAGTTGTCAAACAGCGCACCGATGCCCCGGATTTGCACGTCTTAACAGGATGTCGCAGATTGACAGAGTTTATCAGAAGTTTGCCACTGATTTGGCACGATTCATATTAGCTTCCGGTAGAGGGCGCTATAAAAATGAAGCACCCTCTACACAGTTAACTCACCTAAATTATGTAACAGAAGATGGGCATGTGAATCGCTTGACTAATGGATGCTGGATTGCAAATAAAAAACACTGCATTGGGTGAATGGATGACTAGGTTTGCATTGTTCTCGTAAATGGCATTACAGATAAGCTTAAAGTATTGTATTGATATAAAGTGCTGAATCTGTTCACTGTTTTTTTTTGGTAGAGGCTGCAGCACATGTGGTCACTGTTTTGTTTATATATCAGTATAGAAAGTGAAAAATGAGCGTGCCAGTATTTCGTAACTATTCATCAATACCAAACAACCACCCAAGCTTAGACAGCGATCATCTTTTATCAATGCTGGAAGGATGATGCTTTTTGTTACAAACATGTGTACTGAAGTAGAGGCACACAGTTCTTTAACAAAGATGTAAAAGAAAGATGAGGTAGGGAGCCTTTGGTTGGCTGATGAGGGATTTGATTTGCAGCATTTACATGGTTGAAACAAAGTACAACTTTAATGAAAGGGCTTAGTAACTCTTTAAATCACCAAAACTAAAGCCAACTGTCAGTGTGAATCTGTCAAAGCATGTCTTTGCAGATCTTTCACATCAGCTAAGATGACGCAATACAGCTATAAGTTTGTGATGACATGTAAACATAGATTGCGCAATCGGTGAATTGTCTCTTTGTGAAAATGTTGTGCTCACAATTACCAGACAAAGATATCACAGAGAAGACATGCTCAAATGGGATCAATTTATGAATACTGAACAGATGAAAATGTGATTCCTATTCTGCAAAACCAGAGGTGATTTTGATTTTGTAAAGGAAGTTCGTCATTTAAGGGTCAGTTCTTGTCTTAAAATTAGCATCAATTTTATCCACAATTTTGTACTAGGCCAAAAAGAAAAATGTTCTGTTTCCGATTACATGCCACTTCAAAACAGCGTCGGTAGGTCAGGATTTTTTTTTTTTACAGTTTTTGGGTAATATTGATTTAAAATACAATATAGTACAATATGTTAATGCCTTATTTATTCATTTAACCCCCTAGACTAAAGTAAACATACTGTGCAATTCCTGTTCAGGCCACCACTAAGTAAAAGAGTAAGTTTGGGGAAAAAACAGAATGCAAAATCTAGATTATTCCATTTCAGCACGAGGCCAAGCGATACAAGCTGAGTAAAATGGAAAAGCCAGATTTCATCAAGTGATATTCAGCGACAATGCCCGAACAAAATGCATTCCATATTGTTAATATGTCTCACAAATAGATCTTTGTCATTTGAATTTTGTTCAAAACAAACACAAAATAGACACAGAAAATTGTTCACCCACGCTCTGAAAATTCTTTAAAAACCTTCAGCAGAACGTGGACGATTCCACAAAGACAGCAGCCTTGTCTGCCGCTACACAAACTTGCCTCTTTTGAACAACGAGAGGGGACCGATTATTTTGAAAACGATGCTGCGAAGATAACACGTGACGCGTGCTCCACACAGGAAGCACGTGCAACAACAGTGTGTGCTGGATTTGTTTGGACGTGCAGTTCGCTCACACAGTGAGCAATGATCAACTGCACGTCAAAATCTTTCAGGCGTTCAAGTGCTGACGTCACTGTAAAACTGAAAGACATGAAGCAAGTAACCGGCGGCCTGCGCACCGAGCTTTCGGTGTGCTTTTAAATTTATTTTTCTTTTCTGATGGCTATTTTTAATAAGAAATAAATCATTGAGATGTTTCAGGTATGTTTTTCTATCCTTTATTTGTTCATGTTGTTGCTTGATGATGTCATAGAATTTAGTACAGGGTGCAAAAAAGACTGAATGTGATTGTAATAAATGTTATTTGGCAAAGAAAAATGAGTGAATGTGAATGTAGAGTGAATGAGAGGGACTCATAGTAGCGACTAACGTGTCACTGTCGGTCGCAGCACAGTAAATGCTACGGATGGGGAGCTATATTCGTTTTACGGTTTGGGTTGATGTTTTAACAACTACAGCGTCGATGCACGAACTACGACCACTTTATTTTCATGTTCATTTCATAGTGGCGAGGACGATGTCCATTTTATGTATTTATTTGTGATTTTATTTATTTTTTTTGTTTTTCATTTTAATTAATTCCTTATTTTAATCCGCCGAAAAAGGAAAAAGTCGAATAAAAAGTTTAGGGTCGCGCAGTAAAATTAGGGTTGGCCAGGTAACCGGAAACAGAACACTTTTTTTGGCCCTACTAAAATGTACAATTGGAAATAGATGCCAGTCATAAGAAAAAAAACATTCACTTTGATAAAGAGCTTGCCATAAAAGTTGGATATTGTTCAGTCACAATTACACTTCCCAAGACATACTGATACACTGAGCAAATGAAGCATGTGTCGCTTTCATCTATGAACTTGTCCAAAATATCGATGAAAGAAGTCTGTGAATACTACATAGGTTAGGTAAATACTTCCAAAATTTAAGTCTGGTTTTATGTGTTCTTCAAATAAGCGAGAATAAGATCTTTGGGCCTCAAAACATTTTGAATGTTTACAACATCAATCCTGTCACATTGACATAAAGGCTGTTGTATCATTTGCCTTCAGTTTTTAAGTCATTTCATTATTTCCAACAACTGCCTGATGTTCACATGGGGGGTCACATATGATAGTCCTTACAGTGTGTATTTAGAATACAAAAGATGCGGAACTTTCCCTTTCAATGTAATTTTAAAATGAAGGGTGGGTGTTGTATGCTTACCTGTCAAGAGTAGGTCATCTTGTGTCTTACATCCTGTCAAACTATAACAAGGAGTGCATCTACCTAAGGCTTATCTTATAGGTTGACAACTAATCATCTGACTTTTCGTGGAGTGTCAAGGAAGGTAATGATGTTTCGTCCGAAGTCTGAAACACAAAAGATAACCAAAAAATTTAAAGTTTTTTGTAAATTGAAACACAGGGTGTCAAACTGCTCAGTTGCAAAATTTGGTTACTGCAAAACTAAAAACAACTTTTGTGATGTCTTTCATTTGAAAAATTCTTTCAATGCTCAATAATTAGTTTTACTCACAAGTAAACTGTGATGAGAATGCATGGTTTATGTGTTAATCTACTAAAGTGTTCTACTGACCGAAGTGCATAGAATGTCACTTGTGAGAATAAAACTTGATAAAAACCCACTAATGCAATGGCAATGGAAACTGTGAAAATTAGCCAAAAAGCCCAACAGCACAGAACAACCCTTTAGCACTAATACTGCCCTGAAGCGCCGTCCCTAGTGCTCTGCAAACAGCCCTCAAGCCCTCAAAGTTTGACAAGTCGTAAAACTCAAAATCACCGTCACTCAGTTATGGTTTATTTCTTGATAATAAACAATCTACACATGTGAGTCAAAAAGCATGCATCTGGTTGTAAACCAGTCCACTTTGCCTTCACAGTAAGCCTGCATAGCCATACTGCACAGTGCATAGACGATCTATCTATGGAGGTCAAAACCAGACACAAACTAGACTAATTTACATATCGCAAAACAAATTTTTCTATTGGCTGTTGAATTCCTACATTCCTACTGTAACATATTTTCTCTTTGGTTAATTTTGCAGAGTATTGTGTGCACTGCCTCAATCCACGGGGAAACTTGAACATTCTGCACGTTAAAAATAATTATTGGTCATAAGTTACCTGCAATTTTATTTTAAAAGGGTGGCCTCCTCAGATAAAATTTTTTAAAATAAAACGTTGGAAGTCTGTGATACCATTGCGGATATTTATGACTAGTCGGCTGAATCACTTGGCAAGGTGTTTCAGCTGGTCGGCCGTCGTTTCAACTGACATTTGGCCAGCACACCACCGCTGCTATACTACATGTACTAGTACATTGTCATGTAAACTTGACAGTTGCAACGGCTGGAAAAGCGTATAAGCTGACTTTTGACCGTGTTTTGTTTTTTTCACATTCTTCGTTAATTACGTGCTATTTTGATGATTTTTTTTTAGGAACAACCATTTAAAAATTATTGTCTGTCATTCCACATCACTAAATTAGGTAAACAGTAAGCCGGTGTGTCCCTTTAACAACACGTACATACAAGAACGTGCTCACCAGCCATACTCCTAGAACTATGAGGTTCGTTCCGCTATCGTCTCGACGATAGCGGAACGAACCTCATAGTTGTAGGAGTAACCAGCCACATTGTGCTGGCCCAGGTGCCACGATTTTATCTACCCTGCCTCAAGGAACGTACCACTAGTATGGGAATTAATTAGCTGTTTCGTAGCGAAGCGCAGCGAAACAGCTCTTGTTTTTGTTAAAGTTTTTTTTATTATTGTTTTTTTTTTTTTTTTTTTTTTTTATTTGTCTGATTCAGTACTCGCAATTTTTTGCATAGTTCCCAAATAGCAATTGCAATGAAACTTTCAGGGATTGAAGGTTATGGAGCAATAATGATCCTAAAGCAAGGATGTCATGATGACGTCATCACTGGTCACGTGACGTCATCTTAAAGGTGTTCTATGTTAAATCTTTGAAAATCTATATCATATCAGCCAAACGAGACCGTAGGTTTCTGTTTGCGGGATTTGGTAGGGATAAATTAGGTCTCCATTTTGTTTCGTGTGCGTGACCTCACATGACCTCTACTTCCGGTTGAAACGGGCCAAAAACGGAAGTGCCCTGTAACTCAAAAGTGGTAAAAGTTATGAAGTTGCTTTCCAAGGTCGTAAGTGTCTAGCAAGGGTGGGCAGTTCAAAAAAAATATTGATGACGTCACAAATTGCAACAGCGCCCTCTAGCAGCAGGTTGAAAACTCGTCAAAATGGACTTTTTGAAGATGTGTGTGAAGTTTCTTGTAATCACTTCAAATTTTACACACACGTTAACTGTCAGGCAGCCATCATATGTGTGAAGTTTCAGATTAATGACGTCATCGGGGGTCACGTGACGCGGCCTTAAAGGTGCACTTTTTGAACTAATATAACTCCCTAAGTAATTATGCGATCATGTTGAAACTTGGTAGGTTGTTGGATATTGACAAGTTCTTTTGAAATCTGACATGACGTCATGATGACGTCATCACGTGATTTTTAATGATTTTTTCAATTTTTGCACCTTTAACACATAAATTGCTATATGAATATGGTATAACCCAAATTAATTTTTGATTTATGCCACAGTGGGCAAATTGCTTTGAATACCCAACAAATTTATAACTCAGTTGAGAAATTTGAAAATTTTAATGACGAAACAGCTCTGCATTTGTGCACAAATGCAATTTAGCTCTAGTTGGCTTTGCTTATTAATTTGTACCGCAAAACCAGGCTCAATTAAAGCTTGGATACAACATGTTTATATTCTATGTGTTTCCAGGTCTCATTGGCTAAATAAATATGACTTTTGGATCAAAATTATCTTCTTACCTCTCCGGTCGTACTGCAAAGACGCCATTTTTTATCCGTCAAGGAATGTGCGCATGGGTTGTGTGACGACATTCGAACTGCCATTCATTTCTCTATTTGCATACGCGACACAAAAGACACTCGTCTGCTTGGAATTAATATCTGCGGCTTTCCAAATCTGCGCATGCGAAACCCGCCTTTTTTATTAAGAATTGTGGGTAAAATACTTCATTTACATAAAATGTTCATGTACAGTGTAGTGTCTAAGCAGCCGAAAGTCTTTTGTGTCATGATGGGCAAATATGGAAATGAATGGCTGTTCGAATGTCGTCACGAAACCCTTGTACACACTCTCAAGGATACAAACATGGCGCCTACAAAAATGGTACAACCAGAAAGGTAAGAAAAAAAAAAACCGATTCAAAAGTCGTATTTTTTTTAGCCTATGAGACCTGAAAACATGAAATGAAACATATTTGTATTCAAGCTTTAATTGAGCCTGGTTTTTGCGTTAAAAATTGGCTACCAAAGCTAAAATACTAGTGGCACTTTTTCTGTGACAGCGTGAATAAAATGGCACCCGCGGCATAACGTGGTTAGTATACGTTCCTGTTGAGTGTTATAATATGCATGACATGCATGATGTTAAGTGTTATAAGATATTGGAATATTAAGCACTTAAAATAACGCCATTGCCAAACTTTTGTGTCCGGCTGCCACTTTATCTCCGTTAATTAAGGTCAAATTATATCGTTACCTGTCCAGAAAGGTGACAATTTATAAACAGAGAGGAACAGGCACTTTGAATGATTACAAAGTGTCACAATCATGAAAAATAAGCCATTTTCATGTCTCTGTTCATGACGTTAGGCTTGACAACGCTACTCGCTAAACACCATTTTAGTTTCTTTGGGCATTAAAGCGCAAAAGTTCCAGCTGCGTGTTGTAATGTCCACTTGATTTTTCTTTTTTAAATGTCAATAATTACTAATTAGCGTTTTAGGTGGACCAGTAACTGGGGCGCTGTACGTCAATGTTTTGTTAGACCCAGTAACTGGGGGACGCTGTACTCCTTTTTTGAGATTTAGACATTATTTGTCGTACTAGCGTCCCAGTAAGGAATATGTAGTAACTGTGACGGTCAGGAGAATTTAAAACACCTCTGTTAACTTTGAGGAAAGAAAAAGATTGAGGACAGAAAATGATTTGGAGTACAATTAAATCACTCTATTTCATCTTTGATATCTTGAGAAGCGAGTGGATGATTTTTCAGCAAATGTGTTGAGTCTGTGTTGTAATTTGGGCAATTTTTTGGAACAGGGTATCACACATTTGTATTAAACCCACTTCATCACAGCGGATACACGTATATCCTACTAGGGTACTAGTATGACAGATCAAGTCAAAATTTCAAAAAGTTACTGGTATAAGCAAATTATTATTTCATTATGGGACTTGGTTACGCAGTAGGGAGGTGTACTTGTTATATGACTTTGTAAAATATTTAACTTCTTCTTTCATTAAAGGAGCAAAATACAGGGATGGCATGTGTTCAGTAAGCTCCCCATCCCAACCACCCACTCCCCTGGTGGGTTTTCATGCACCTTTCATTTTCTACTTTGAAGCTTTTATTGAGTTGCACTTGAGCACACTCCACCCCCCTTAGTATCGCTTGAATGTCATATTTCTTTTGCCAAAGACATTAATTCCTGCATTATCTAAGTATGTGCCCCATTGATTATTCATAATTTCTCTACCTTGTCATTCCAGATCTGATCATTGTGTTGAAGAGGCTAAAATAATCCACTGAGATGTGAATGCTCTTTGGTGTAACAGGCCAAACTGAAGATGACTGCAATCAACACTGTGTATAATTGATGACCGTATGCTATTGCTGACAATTCTGACAACTGGTAAGTTTTGGTAAAATACATGCTATACATAAATGGACCAATGCAATGCCCTGCCCACCATTGCAACTGCCTATCTCAAGGATGCTCATGTGAGTAGCGAATGTATCTCATGCATCTTGCTCTGCCCCTTAATACAGTGTTCCAAATGGTGAAAAAGTTGCTTACATTTTTCTTCACAATTTTATTTACAAAATTTTCTATTGTGCATAGAAATCCTTTGATAACTTTCTTTGTGATTGTTTTCTTCTATAACAAGTTTGTTTTTTGTGTAGAGGATGAAATAACATTTGAATGATTTGCGCAGTTGTTTTGTTTGCTTTACCAAATCAAAGCTTTGAGGTTGGAAACATAAGACATGTCCACTAAAATTAGTAAATTCTGTGTACTGTCCTCTTAACAGAAAGAAAATGTAAAGAAAAAGATACGAAATAATCACATTTGAATATAGGAATAAATACTGTTTTTTTTTCCCGATAACTTCTTTATAATGCTGTGCATCAACGGGTAATTTTTGAACCGGGTACCCAAATTAAATACCGGTCTGGTACTCGGGTACCGCCACAGAACAAAATAAGACGCTATCAATTGCAGCACCAGCCTGCCCACCAGACCCGACCACCTGTGAAATGTGAACTCTTGCTGACCTGGATTTTTCTTATAATGCCAATCATAGTCTTAAACAAGCTTGGATGCTTTTTTCAGAAATATATCGTGATTATCGATGGTAACTGCGGTCAAAAACAGTAATACACTCAGGAAGTGAAGTACATACGCTCAATAAACAAGAAATAAAATGGATACAAGCAGTGAGAGAGAATCCTGTAATCATACCTAAACCTGACCCAAAAAAGAAGTGCCGAAGTCGCTGTCATGATTTTTTATTGGTCCATGAGCGGCAGATTGTCAGTCAGTGCTGTCAAATCAAAACGACAACTCGAGTCCAGACGACCTATAAGATTTGTTGTCTGTTTCGGACAAGTTTTTGAAAACATAAATTTACAGTCGATCACATATATTTTATGTGCCAGCATCGAGAGTTTGTATGCCAAAATAGGCCGCCCCATGTTTTGCCCAATCAGGCATCCATCCTCTGGTCACGTGTGCATTGCTCAGCATGGGAATTGCCCAGGAATGTAACCTCGCTCCCACAGGCATCAACACATGTTTAATCATACTCTTAGAAAAAACTTGTCGGGTACGACTACATTTGGGAATTAATATAGGCTGGCAGGATGAGTTGAGGCCAACCATGCCATTATTTGCATAACTTTATTATCCACAAATCACTACAATGTTGAGAAGAATAATTATCTGAAAAAGGCAACATTTCGTTTTTGTCTTTTGTATTACAATTAAAGATGCCCACTCATCAGCGCGCAACAAACAATTTCGTGCCACAAAAGATCACCTTTGACCTATGTACGCATTGTACATAAACTGTATACAGGTACATGATCGTTTTTTTGCCACAGAAATAGTTGTAGGGTAATGGTGACGAGCGGGCGTCTTTAAAACTGGTATAAACATTACACACTTAAACACGGATGTGCTCGCCTTGCTTTTTAACCATTTTCAGTGACCACATCATTACTAGCGAGTGAAGCAAAAAGTTGTTTTACATTCATCCTTTTACATGAACTATCAACGTACAATCTGATCATCAAGGCAGAATGATTGGTTGACAATAGTTGACAGGTAAATATTTCTGAAGCTTGGCGATGACCCACTGGCAGTTTTTATTGGCTACCAACCAACTTCTAGCTGTCAATGTTTGATATGTTGACCCAATGGTCAGGCGTCTTGTCTGGCTAATTTACCACATGGAAAAATACAACTGTGGGTCGCTCTTTTGAATCTGATCATTCCTCAAGATAAAAGATGACCGATATCAGCTGCATGAAGAAGAAGTGAAACCTTACACCACGCTTATCTCTGACTTGGCAGCTTGTCAGTAAATTTGTCTTTTTTCTTAATCGCCAACACAACATTTGCGGACCAATTTTTATTTTTGTTGAAAAATACATGCCACTGAATTTTATTTCGGGTAATCGAATCTGGAAAAAAGAACCGGGTACCCGAAATAACGGTCGGGTACCCAGGTACCCGGGTATCCGTCACAGGCTCACTTCTTTACCTAAAACTGTCCATAAAATCCTTACAAATCATGATGATGTTCCAGTTTTAAGAACAATGGCAAGTTTAGAGTGAAAACAAACGGGGTGGCCATTATGGTCATTACTGTGCACATTGCCTGTGAAATACATTGTACATAAAATATGGTGTGTCCACACACACACAGAAACAACTTGCTTTGTTGCTCATGGTGTGCGTGCATTGGTTTGGTAGGTACCTTTGAAGGTAGAAAACGTCATTTTTTTTAAGAGGACCATGTACCATTTGCAGGCCATCATAAACTTGAGATCGCGCTTTATATTATAGCTGTTTGATGCATTTTAATTGTGCATGTAAAACTCAAGTTACAAGTTGTCAAACTTCGAGGGCGGTTGAGGGCTGTTTGCAGAGCAATTTTAGAATGGCGCTTTGGGGCAATTTTAGTGCTGAAGGGTTAATCTGTTCCGTTGGGCTTTTTGGCTTATTTTCACAGTTGTCATTGCCATTGCAGAAGTGGGCAGGTTGAATGGGTTGGTCTGTTCGATAATGTATCAAAAAAAGAACTTTTAGTTGTCAACAAGTGTGACATTCCATGCACTTTGGTCAGTGGAACAATTCAGTGGATTTTTACATAAACCATGAATTCTTAAAATTGTATCACAGTTTACTTGTAAGTAAAACTAATTTTTGAGCACTGGAAGGATTTTTTAACCCTGGTGTCCGCCCTGCTGAACAATTTATGCCGTAAACCACAAGCAAATTTTGTTCAGCACCCAGTTTTTTAGGTCAATAATCCCCCTGCAAGCCCAAAGCTATTCAAGACTTAGAATTGTGCTATTTACGATCAGTATGCTGTACAAGTTGTTTTCACAGAGTGCATACCGCCCTGTGCACAAGGGTCAATCAACTACTGCACTGAGACAGGTGGCTGCTGTCTTTCAACACTCCTTACTCTGCAGTGGTTAGGGTCTGGCCAATGAAAATCTACAGGCTTTTGGGTATGCCAGAGGTGATGATTAAATTGAATCTTGGCTCTTTTGGCCCAACGCAAAAAAAAGTTATGGCCATATTTGGTAGTGCCTGCTGAATTTTATCACCTTGTTGTTGACACAAGGGTATAAAGGACATCACAAACATTTTTGCGATGATCAAACTTTGCAGCTGAGCAGTCTGACACCTAGGCTTGATGACACGTTGTTAGACTTGTGGTTTATGTCCGCCAGTGCCGCCAACTCATCGAATTTGCATGCCGCTGTTCATGCGACGTTCATATAGAAAGCGCAACATCCGTTCATGCATTAGTCGTATGTAGCGCACGGCATTGTCCCGTCCAACGACTTGACGGATATGTTTCTGAACGAGTGTTCATTTATGCAGCTATGTCATTGCATATGCATAACGTTTCCATAGAGAGGACCAATGGTAGGCACTCCAACATAACGGCACTCCAACATGATGGCACTCCAACAAAGATGGTTGACATAGCCATGAAGACGGCAAAACATAGCCTCGGTGTGTACCACCACATATTTACAGACCGTCTGTATACTTCGGTTGCCCTCGCCCGCACTCTCCTGGCCAAGCGCTCAAATTTAACCGGTGCAGTTAAAACCAACAGCAAGGGTCTGCTTAGGGCATTTTCTTCGTCAAAAATAAACAACAACCGCCGGAAGATGAAGAAGATGAATGCTTGCCCAATGGGAACCTTCTACACCCGACAGGAAAGCCAACTCACATCATGCCTGTGGAAGGATAGCCGAGTATTGACGCTGCTCTCCTCCGCCCACCAAGGATGGAGAGATCCAACCACAGGCACTGTGATTCGAAAAGTTGCCAATGCAGAGGGGAGACTGCGTAAGAAGACAATTCCGGCCCCACCCCAAGCAGTTGATTATATCAAGAACATAGGATGTGTGGACAGAGGAGACCAGTTGAGAGCGTACCACACTGTGCAAGGAAGTTTCAATTTTGGTGGGTCGGCCTGCTCTACTTCCTGGAGGATGTTGCCAGGGTTAACGCTTGGCTATGTTACAAGCAGCACCACGACCCAGCCAACGAGAGCAGCAGTGACAGCAGTAGCGATGAAGAGGAGAAAGATGAACAGAAGAAGCTTACCCACTCCAAGTTTGTCCTCTCCATCGCTACTGACCTCATCGATAGATTCGCAAGCGGGGACATTGGGGATAAGCCTGTGACGGTTAAACGTTTAAACGTTTAAACGTTTACACAAACACTATCCGTTTCGTAGTTTAGTAACCGTTTAAACGAAAAAAATAAAAATAAAATGTGCCTTGTGTTTTTGTTGCATTTTGTAACTCTATTTTTCAATGTAATACAATTAAGTATTGATGACCAAGTGGCCGATACTTTTTTATTTCCCACGAAAAAAAATCCACCTAAAAGACTATCAGTATTACAATAACTTGTCTGTGGTTTTCAACTTGCCGACAAGCTTCCAGCTGTATACTTCCAGAGCTTTATTGTGGGCGCGCGTGATTGGACGCGCTCAGCGAACCCTGACAATTGACGTGAGATAGGATCACCACAAACAATACCGCTCCTTTACACCACAAACAATACCGCTCCTTTAGAGACCCTGAATATGATCGGCCTGTTTTTAAATCTCTTCCTTAGGTCGCAAAAAAAATCTTACAAGACTCAAAGCTATTTTGCATTAGATAAGGAGGGGTGTGCTTTGATTTATTCCTGCTTTCGACTGAAAACCGTTGTACAAAGTTTTAGAGTACAGTTTTGAGTTCTACTAATCGTAGAAGACGTAGATTCAAATTGCCGCACAAGTCAATCAGCCAAGTTTGGAGCAGTTTCGACAAGATTCAGGACGACACTGTGAAGTGTAAAATCTGCAGCGCTACTCTTAGCTTCAGTGGGGGATCTACTGGCTCTATGATGAACCACCTCAAGATGAAACATCCCTCTACAGCCGGCGGGGAAACTGCAGTGCCATTGCTATTTGTGAAGTTATTACTTTGAGGAGGAAGACGAGAATAACTATTATTTAATTTCAAATGAATTGTTAGGGGGGAGTTCCTTGGCCCTTTCTACTTTTGTGCGCGACTTGATGTTCCTCCAATCCAAATCCAAACACTTCCGTTGTTTTGAATAGCATGTAAAAACCTGTTATGTGGGCTGACCAATCGGCGTTCTGTTCAATGTACACTTCGTTTAATGATATCTTCTCATGATCTCATCACGCAACCACCAATGAAACTTAAGCATTCTCACGTGGCGGCCGTACGCAAAGTGTAGGTCTCGAAGCTGTCTATTAACTGTATGGGCCGCAAGGTGCGATCGTGAATGGCCGACTTCAACTATGTTTCAACACACGGGGATCGTTCGGCTTATACATATTCATTTGTTGGATTGTGTATGACTTGTGATTGGTAATCCGGGGTGTTCATGTACACAGCACGTGAGCTGCAATATTTTTTCCGTAGCACGTGTCCACTGTTGATGTTGTGTGCAGCTTCCTCCATGATGGAAGCTAGGGTCTGGCAATGGGCCAATTACCAATGCGCGTACATACCTTGAAGGAAGAATACATGCACTGTACAGTGTGTATAGCTATATAGCAAGAGCGTGGCACAAAAATAAAAATTGCATGTGGGACGGGACATTCTGTGGTAGGTAGATCTTTTCAACGATCGTGTTCGCCCATTCAGTATACTTTCAAAAATGTAATAAAAACACAGTAGAGGTGAAACCTGGCACCTCTATTCGAATTTGAATTAACTTGTTTTAGTTGAAGATTGTACTTCTCTTGTTTTTTAAATTTTGAATCGTTGATAAAAGTGAAGAACAAAATTACAGCTTAGGAAATGTTCCCTATTTAAAAATACAATAATCCTATACGCTACAACTGGCTAGTGCATTGTGTCATGCCGATGTACATGTAATATTTGATACATAGAGTTTTGAAACAAATTGACCTGCCGCCGACAAACGTTTAAACGGTTAACCGTTTAGAAAAGTTTCGTTTAAACGGATAGTAAATTAACCGTAGAGTCACAGGCTTAATTGGGGATTTTGGATAAGGTTATACTTTTCTAGGATGTTGTCTTCATCACCTGTCATTTCAAATTGTCATTTCAAATCATGAACATATCTTTGCTGCTGCACACACTCTACATTTGTGTCTCTACCGTGTGGTAGGCCACCCTCCTAGAGTTCAGCTTCATGTATTTTCAAAAGAAAACAATATAAATCCACACATTGTATGACTTTGAAAATGGTCCATTATATATGTTTTTGTTATCTTCTGTTGACGTTGACGGGGGCAGTTAAATCAGAATCAATCATTTGCACATTTGTTTCAATCTTATGTGGGGGAAAGAAGGGGGCAAGGGTTCTGATGAGGGGGCTAAGGCCCCCTGCCCCCTCTGGTTATGTCACTGGGACTCAGACTTTAGGAATAAGGACTTGAAGAATGAGGAATCAAGAACAATACAGTCTCCACCACCTTCGTACTCTTTCCTATAACTGGTGTATGAAATTCTTTGTCTTTGCTGGGACTTCGTCCAGCCAAATTATCAGTGAACATACAATTATCAGTGAACATATTTGTTGACAAAATCACAAAAAAAACACACAAGTATATTGACATGGTGTGTTTTTAGAAAAACAATATGCTGACGTTCCAATCGCACTTCCTTGAGTCCAACATTCTCATATGTGTTTTGCTTTGTAATACCTTATCCCAGTCCTGCATGTAGAACCTCGAGTATTACAATATTGTTAAAACATAATTTTAATATTTACCTTTTTGGGTAATTTTGATTGCAGTGAGCCTGATGAACCATTGGGAGAGAACCACTTCACTACTCATCAGTGTAACTGTAGCCTGGTTTTTCTGTAAGAGCCAATGATTGTGCAGATCATGTAAAGAAGGGTTGAGTTGAAATAAGCTGGAATCCAGGATAGTGTCATTTTCAGCATCAGACTTTAGACCGTGTGGGTGTGATGTCATCAAAGACCTTCCTGCTTTGGCCTCAATCTTCAGCCTGAATCTCAATAGGTGAGTTTACATTGTGTATTTTCTCCACAGTCAGCAGCGAAACTAGAGTAAAATTTTAGGGGGAGGGCACAAGGGTTGCACTATTTTTTTCTAGGGGGACACTTCTGGCCAATTAAAAATGTTCACTTTTCTAAAACAACCCCCATTTCAGCGCTCTTGTAGTGCTGTGTACTATTTTTTTATAAAATAATCTGACATGGGGATGAAAACAAAAATACTGTCTAAGTGTAAATAGAAAAAAACATTGAAATTACTACATAAAAGCTTACAAAATGTAACGGTTTACTCTGGTAATTTTTAATCTCAAAAGTCCAGATTCCAAATAGGGGATCACCCGGAGGGGATGGGGTGGAACAGACATAAAATAGGGGTTGGCACATGCCCTATGCCACCCCATTAGTAATGCCAGTGTCCACTGTGGCAATCAATGGGGATCTAGAAGTGCAAACACTGTCATAAATACCTGTAGACATGAAAGTGTCAGACAAGCATACAAATAGTTTGAAATGAGGGTACAGCATTCATTTGTATCAAACAGGATTTTCAAATGAAAGATATCCATTAAATCAAAAGTAGTACAATGTCAGATCATCCTAAAACAAATAAATGTTTATTTTGGATAGGATAAAGTACTGTTGTCTAAACCCAAACGTGTTGTGTTGCATTCCAGGAAGTGTACCAAAAGGTGCAACCCTTCACTAGTCACTGACAACCGAGTAACTTAATAAAGCACTTTTAGAGAATAGTATGAGACTTCTAACTACTGCAATTTCATTCATATCAGATTGTGCTGATAAAAAGTCAGCTTACAACTGTATGCTGTACTTATCAATTAAATAGCATACAGTTTTAATCCATATTTAATCCAGTTTTAATCCAGTTTTAATCCAATACTATTTAATCCATTTCTGAATGAGATGATCAAAATGTCTTCCATTTTCTGTCAATAACAACCTGATTGTAATTGCAGCCATCTTTCTACCAATCCGGTAATGGGTGAGTTTTGGAAAAAGAGTATACATTGTCCAGTACACATGTAGTTGAAAAATATTAATGCAATTGCAAAAGTGTCCTTTAAGTTCAATCAAAAGCATGAAGTATTCTGAAAATACCAGGGTGATAACGCAAGCCTGTTCACTAAGGTTGACAGGCAGAATATTTTGTCATTGACTGATTTCAATGGTGGTTTAAATTTTCATTTGATCTGCTACTATAAAAGTAACATCAGTCATGGCACTACTAAGTGAGAGAATTTTGGTATTATTGACCAATGTTGACGTGAACCGTTTGAAAATATGCAATAACAATAAGGTACGTCTTTGTTATTTTGACCACCAAAATTCTCACAATGAATGCCATTGTTACATGTCTACCCAGTAAACGAGCAGACTAGAAAAAGGCCTGATTATTTTAAAGTGTAATGATAGTTTTGTTCCATTGGAACTGAGGATGGATTTGACGTGTTTTTTTTGCTGACAATGTACCAAGTACCCAAAATGAATTTTAATCTCCTGTGAACAACATTTGACTTTTTGATAAATTATTAGAAGTGATGATGAATAAAACAAAATTACAGGATAGGTATTTATTAGGGAGCATTTGTTTCATTCATACCAGTATCAATCCTCAAGAGAAATATTTTTGTTGAAAAAATAACATTTGAAGACCCTCTCAAATAACATGTTACTTATTTGATTTCTGCATTTGAAATTAACCTAATATATGAACACACACAATAAAACGCGGTCAACGAAGTTGACAAAACTTTCATAGGGTGATTGTATGTGTCAATTAAAAACTAGAGGAGGGGATACTACTCTTCCCAAAACCAGTGATTCGATTTGGTTGTTACAAGTATAGGTCCTGTTCTTGAGCATGACACCACATCATCTCTCATTCCAACTGATTGTATCTAACAAGAAGCGTCATGACTTGGGTTTCTTGACCTTCCTGACTCTCGATCTGTAGCATTTCTCAGACCACTTGAGAGTGAGTTCTTTTTCAGGGTTGAGGTCAGTGACAAAAACACCTGATGCTGTCCTTCTTTTATCTACATACCTATATATTCTCCCCTTACATACTTTCTTACAATGGAAGTCTTACACTTACTAGAACTCAAGTCCCCTATTTTGAATTGGAAGACTTCAGCAATATTATCAAATTTATAGGAACTAGAAGTTGTTTCTTGACTGAATGCGGTTAATTTCAATGATTATGTTCATCCTTTTTAAAACAGATTGTTAGCATAACCTCAAAATTACACAGCTATTGATCCAATGATTCTGCTGATGAACTCCTTGAACAAAATTTTTAAAAAGTCACGTGATGCAGAATAGCAAACTGAAAGTAAGGTATTATACTTAAATTTATTATTGAAGTAATAAATTGTCAGTGAAAGATTTAAAGACAAATTTTTTTTGTAAATATATTATGCATTTGTCTTGTTAATACCATGAAAAGATGCACTTTAACAAGCCAGCTTCTCTGAAAATCAGTTTCTTCCAAAAAAGAGAGGCACTACTTTGCCTCCAACCTTTACCACCACCACCTGTAATTCTTTACTTCTAGATTTCAAAGAATGTTGAGGTACTTACTTTGCCTGCAACCTTCACCACCACAACCTTTATTTCTTTACTTGTAGATCTCATAGAATGTTGAGGCACTACTTTGCCTTCAACCTTCACCACCACCACCACCTGTATTTCTTTTCTTCATCCAGATCTCATAAAACGTTGAGGCACTACTTTGCCTTCAACCCATCACCTTTATATCAATAATGACCAACCTAATGTAAAAACTAATAATACAAAAATAATAAGATGTTCTCTGGGAAGTAGTATTCAGAAAATAATTGTGGATGCAGTGTACATTTTGTAAATGTTTCAGTCTGCTTTTACCATTGAATCTAATATGACCTTGAACAATTGTAAAACAAATGCACAGGGAATTATAAGCAGACATTTTCTGGACAATTCTCTTATCCATGTAAACAGTTTAGGGCAAGCTCACTCAGCTTAAAACGCAATAAGCGTCATTACCTTTTCTTCTAAATGATGACTTTGGATCTTCTTTTTCGTTTAGACTTTGGTCGAAGGCTTTTTGCATTTGGCACAAGTTTGCTTCAGAGTAACTTCTAGTATCACAAACTTAACCAATCCTTAAAATTTCCTTTTCATGTATACTTCTGCTACAATATTGACCGTTTAGCGCATGTCTAGTCCAAAAGTTATTCAGTCTAACTGTATTTCTGTATTGTTTATTTGGAGTTATGTTAAGTGCATGGTATTTTGGTGCTTTTTTAACTAAAAAATTACTTGGCATAAAATTAAAAGCCATCTTATCCAAACTGATATTTAGTTCTGCCTGAAAAGGTTGAAACGTGTTCAGTTTTGTCTGTTTTTCCTTTCCTTTCAAGGAAAATGAAACAGGCATATAACAAGTAAAACATTTTTTTTAAATGATCAGTATATGTCCTTTTATGACAAAACACTAATTTCAACTTTTGCTTGTTAATTTAAAAAAAATTATATTTCTTGAAAAAGATGGGATTGGAATGAACAGTCTCTAGAACCCATTGACATACCATGTCTTCAATATAATTGTCCAACTTTAGTAATTGTTCACATACATGTAGTTTCATATAGTTTCATTACCATGAAAAAACACTTAGCAGCCAGAAGGCTATTATTTTGTCAGAATCTCTTTCAAGAAGTCCATTTTCTTGGCAAGAGCTATTGGAAATAATATCAATAAGACTACATCCAACAAATTGATCTTAACATAAAATCAAGATAACCAGTCTATATTGCTGGATATTAACAAGAATGCAAGCATTCTAAAAATGATATCTGAGTTGTAAATAAGTACTTTTTTAAATATTTAAAGCCCCAGCTCAACATTGGTGAGAAAGGAAAACAGAAATGTTCACAGATTTACAAATAGCTTACATGGTATAAAGATACTAACGGTAAAAAACTTTCCTTGAAGTATTTCTGCCTGAATTTTTATTGATGTTTTATTAACAAATGAAATTAGATCCAAAATTAACTTATGTCTCATGTGAGACCAAAACTCTGCATGAGAATGCGTACAAAAATGCTGCATATATTTTTTACTGTTTTCTCGCAATGAAACAATGAAATGAGCTGTAATTTTCACAGGTGGATTTTATTACATATATCTTGATTTGTTCAAAGAATGGAAACATTTACATAGAGTTTACCAATGTTGAGCTGGGGCTTTAAAAGAATCACTGTGATGGGCACATGAGAGATATTCTCAGCCTGTCTGATATATGGTATAAAGGCTATTATTTATAAACAATTCCAACTACAAGTAGGAACAAAACAATGCAGTAGTATTACTTTTCTTGAATATTATTAAGGGAACTTCCACTTGTGACATGCAGCATATTTCAGTCAGTGCTAAAACTGAGTCAGTAAACTTAACAATTTATTTTTTAATGAATAACTTGTGAAGGCCATCACATAAACAAATAAATTACCTTATTGAAGAAGTCAAAGCCATGATAAAGTATTATCCATCATTGCAGTCAGGTGAATTATTCTGAAAGTTGGGGTTAGGGTTAACTTCAATGTTTAGGATAAACAGATCTTGTCATACCCACAGTGTTAGTTAACCTTATTGTTAACCTAATAACAGTATTATGAAGTCAACTTGTTGCAATGTATAGACTGCAGACAAGGGCTAGTTTTATTTCTAAAACAATACTTTTCATCAAGTTGTGTTGATTCTAACACCCACCTTGGATTGTTTGTGTGATGGCATTCTACTTAGTCTCTAAAAGGAAAACATACACTTTTGGCAACGTTTTGTTTTCAAAAATTTAGCACATGAAGAAACAGTTCATTGAAATGTCATTGTTTCTGGTGTCAAAACCCTCCTACTGTCTTGATTACTCAATATCATCCACCTGTTTTGAAAGATATATGTATAAGTTGGTGAATGCATTGGTCAACACAGTAAACAAATATATAGTTGTGTGCAGTTGTGCCAAAATACACACCCTTGCAGTTGAATGGTTTCAAATGGTTGGATATCTCACTGGAAAATATGTCAAATAGTAGGATGATTTTTTAGAGAAGACAAAGCCATGATAAATTATTATTCATCGTTACAGTCAAGTGAATTATTCTGAAAGTTGGGGTTAGGGTTAACTTCAATGTTCAGAATAAACAGATCTTGCTTTAACTGATAGTTAACCCAAAGTGTAAGTTTTCTGTTTGAGAATCTTATTTCGTGGGATGTTCAGTACAGTGTAAACAACCTGTTAATCACCTTTTCCATTATCAAGCCGTAAGCATCCTCAGAAACATTGTAACTAACCCATGAGGCAGTTTGTACACAAACCATCAAATGAGAAAAGTGCTTGCTACAAAAGTGAACTAACAATGTGACCGAGCATGGGATATAATTCAAATGTTCAAACCAAGTGGTCAAGTGCATGCATTCTTACGTCCCATCCCTTTAAAAATCAAGTGGTGAAATGATTGTTGGTTTTTTATTTAATAGTCGTTCCTCTGTTGGGCAGTAGGCAACACAAAGTGGACTTAGATATTAGGAGAGGTCAGTAACTGGATTTTGATTCTTGTGGCGATGGTCATCAGAAAAAAGGGTCCAGCCCCTGACTGCAAATAGTCTACATAAAAAAAGGAGATATAAGGAGTGGCAAGTAGCCAGACTCCTTGATGCAAGAAGTTAACATCAAAAAGGAGCTCATGGATGGTCAGTAACTGGACTTGGATTCTTGTGGTGACGGTCATTAGAATGATGGGTCCAACCTCTGACTGCAAATAGTCTAAATATAAATACCAGATACCAGGAGTGGTCAGTAACTGGACTTGGCTTCTTGTGGCAACGGTCATTAGAATGATGGGTCCAACCTCTGACTGCAAATAGTCTAAATAAAAATACTAGATACCAGGAGTGGTCAGTAACTGGACTCGGATTCTTGTGGTGATGGTCATCAGAATAATGGGTCCAACCTCTGACTGCAAATAGTCTAAATAAAAATACCAGATACCAGAAGTGGTCAGTAACTGGACTTGGATTCTTGTGGCGATGGTCATCAGAATAATTGGTCCAACTTGCTTCACTCTGACTATGTCTAAGACCCATATGCAAAGTTGCATTTACTAATTCATCAACATATATCTCCATCCACAGACTGAGGTCGTCACAAACTGACAAAAGCTTTTGTCTACTGTTTGATAACTATTGCCTCTAATTAATGTGTGTACAATGTATGTACAAAAAGTCATTTCTAAGAAGGCTCCCTACAGAAGGTTTAAACAGACTTGATCATAGAAATAGAGTTTTATTGAAGAAGGGGAGGGGCACATGAGGTTGCAATGCACACAATACTCTTGTTTTCTTAAACATCAATTTCATTGCGTAAAAGTTAATGATTTAGTTGTCTGAACTAACTGTTTCCACTGTACTGTACAGGCCATGAAAAATCATACAAATTACTATGAAATATATTTAAGAGACGTAATATAAAATAGTATCTGCAAAGCATGATTTAGCTAGTTTTACCATAACTTGGTGTCCGAATTTTCAAATCTGGATAAAACAGGCACCCAAGAGAGAAAAAAGTTTAGTCCAACCTTTACAACTACTTTCTTACTCTAACAAGTTTCCACAAGATTTCACTGTTTTTGAAATGTTGTGTTTTTACATAGCATCTAGTGGTTTATGTTCATCATGTCCTTTTAATTATGAGATACAATGAGCTAAAAAGATTCTTGTAGAAAATACTTCCACAATCGGAAAAAGGTATACATGTATCAATATCAAAAAGATATATGTTGGAATGTAGCAGTTAAACCTTTGCAGTCTCTTTAATAATTGTTAAGTGCTATCCTGGTCACATGCTACTTTAGGGACTTTGTAAGGGTAGCGGGTAGCAGGAGCTACTTCAGGATCTGACAAACCTGCCCACGCGATGTTACAGGTCCACTTTCCCTCAGTGGTTCTACCTGGTTGGGCCCTACCCAGGGCTAAGGGTATTTTGAGGTGACTATGCAGTAAAGAGTTATGCTGTATTTATTGAATGGCAGATAAACATTTACATAAAAGGAACACACAGAGTTTGGAGAATGTGGATAAACTTTTAACCTCTTTCCGCTCAAACTACTCAGAAGGACCATGGATCAAGTTCAAATGAGAAATCTGACACTACCGCCAAAACAGTAAGATTCTGACAAGAACTTCATTAGTTTGTCAAAGTGATCGAATATTCCAACCCAGGAAAGTCTTGCCAATAATGCTGCATTATTGACACCAACCTAAAGCCTAGTGCAGGGAAAGATATAAATCAATGGAGGATGTATGTATCCATTGTTAACAGCCAATGATGACATCAAGATTGTTACAACCTATTCATCAGTCCTGTCCTGCATGCAATACAAGAACTGTTATCGAAAGAAACTTATAACCAGAGGAGGCTTTTAAGAATGTTAAACTACAACTTGATGATATGAAGGAGTGCATTCACATTCAGCAATAACAACAGAACTGTTTTCAATTACCACAGGAGATCCTTGACTGCAATCAACAAGAAATAGAATCACATTCGCTAACATCTTCAAAACTGTTATAAAAAGCAAAGAAGAGCCTTAAGACCGCAAATGGATGGAATCACAACAAACTTTTTACCAACACAACTGTTATCAATAACGACAACCCTCCAGAATGTAAGACTGCAATTTGATGATTTCATGGAGTGGAATTGCATTCAACAAAATGAACTGAACTGTTGTCATTAGAGTGGAATGTAAATGATGGAGTTCTCCGCTTCACATCGAAGACTGCATTTCGTTCCATCTATACATTCTCAAAAAAAAATTGTAAAATTAATTTATGCATGTGACTGGGTAGCCGTTAGGGTTTATGTATTAGAATTATATTTAACCTTAATGATTTAATTGATTGAATATTAGCTCCAAATCTTTAGATGTTTCTTTTAAGGGAAATGTACATGGACAGACAACCTAATTCTAAACTCCCCAAATTATTAATTACAATAATATTAATGGAGTCTTGTAAAGCGCATGTATCCACTATAAGTGCTCAAAGTACGAGAAAATTGTTATAAATTGAAACCATCATTTAAAAGTTCCTACAATTTCATTGAAATCACCATGCGATTTATTTGTTTTCATAAATCCTCCAGGTTGCAGATTTCAAAAACCTTGAAGGGCAATACACCTCATGTAATTTGCACATTCCCTTTAAAAGAACAGTTTGCCCCTTAAATTTACAGGTATAGACTGACTAATAATTGTGATAGACAAAGTGTATCTTTTTATGAATTCCTGATGACTTTCAATGATAACTTGGTAATTCACAACTTTGAAATTCGTTTGGATTGGTTCTGTTTGTCCACAATTAACTCATTCAGAGTTCTTTTCAGAAGAGACTCTGAATAAAATGAATTAAATCCATCTTTATGTTTATATTCATCTCCATGAAGTATAACCATGCATTTGTGAAAATCTATATATTATTTCCTCTCAAAAAATTGACAGTGCTTAATGATTCCAAGAAATAAGATCATAACAAACATAGCATTCACACACTTATTTTCAAATTCTTCTTTCTGTTGTTAATTTCCTGTGGTGGTACATTCCTTGCCTTTTATCTCTATAGATCCAAGCTGATAACCCACTCTGATATCTTTAATATGGATTGGATTTTCAATCCCTTTTTTAAAAGTCTTGGTTTTCTTCCTCTCTCCAAAATTCAAACGTTTCTGTTTTCTTCTCAAGTCACTGACCTTTGATCTCGTGTGGAAGCTAATGGGGGTCATTTTAGAATTCAGGAGATCTCATGCCAATGGATTTGATTTTCATAATATCAACAAAGATTTGAATGCTTGAAAACTCAATGTTTACAGAATGGAGGTAGGCCTGCATTAGAAATCAAGATAAATTGAGCAAACTTGTTATAGACGGTGCCATCCATCCTCAACTCCATGCCAACTTTACTCAGCTCCCTCAGATGGAGTTTTTTAAAGATCCAAACCTATAATGAATTGCCTCAACTTGGTCAAGGATTAGAATAATCTGGACAATGTATGCTTGATACGATTGTAGAATAAGCTTAGAAAAAATTAACTGATAGGCCTATGTTACAGATTAACGTTATGGATTCGAATCGGCCAAGGCGGGGTACAGGAAATTTGATATTCAAACTAATTTAAATCATACAGTCTACCAACAACATCTGAATTCTAGCTTTGTCTAATTTCTGGATCACAATAAAAAGAGAGAAATTCCTGCTAGTGATTTGTCACAGCAATGGATGTGTATAATTGATGCAAGAAATTTGTATGTACGTTGCTCTAATGATTTTAGATCTTGCAGAACTTTAAAAAGTTTATTGTTACAAAAAATGACCTCAACACCAATAACTGTCGCGACTTCATCCTGTACCCTGCCTTTCAAAACTTCAATCAACATGAAAGTCTAATTCGTTTATTTGACTTTGTTTGCAGTGAGCCTTTTGTGTAGAGGATATGGATCTGCTGTGAATGGAACAATTCATGATCATTGATGTCTCATCTCACTTGTCTGGATCTTCAGTGAGGTTTGCAAAACAGTCTCCTCTAGTCTACACTAAACAACAAGGCAATGAGAACTTGTCGGTACAGAGAACGGTAGTAGAAAAGAGCAAATCCATGACAAGGGGGGACAATCAAAGTCAATACACATCTCAGTTTGAAAATGTAATTTAAGCTGTATGCATTGAATGATTTTCCTCAAAGGAAATGTTTGATTCAAAAGTCATTCAGCTGTCAAGAATTCAGATTTGCTGTCATTATTATACTCTCATTGCCATGGATTTGCTGGTAGTTGGTTCTAATTCATCAGAAACATCCTCAAAGAGAGGAATAATAAAATATCAAATTTCATAATGCCAGGCACATGGTAGGAAAGGCCTTTGGATATAAGGTTATCTTATGCCTTAACACAGATACACTTCAGTACGAGCATTTATGTATAATCACTTCCTGAAATGCAAAGATGTTTTACCACAACAGATTATTCTGAGAAGTTTACTACAACCAAGTTAGATTTGATCATCTGACAAACAAACTGCAAAAGTCTTCAATGACTAATGTTACAATCTTGTTGTAATTTCTGTTCTGGCCAAACAGAAATTATACGCAGAAAGGTTCTCCTGAGCAACTTTGCAAAGGGGAAACAAATCTTAAAAATCACATCTTTTTTTAATTCTTAAATGTGAACAAGGAACTAATTTGGGAACTTTTTGATGATAAAGGCTTAAAATATTTTCTCCATGTGCCTGGATGTAAAGCCAAAGTGCAGCATCAGTTTGTTTTTTCCAAAAGGGATATTATTCGAAGTCCCTTATAAAACCAGTATGTCAGCTTTTAAGAAAACGTATTCAATGAATCATGAGGACTTACTGGACAGATACAGAAGTGTGAAGATTTACAGGGTTCAATATCAAGGGTAGAAATAATCCTATAACTGTTGCAAAACAATCATAAAGAAGGATCAAAGTGGACATTCACCGTGTTGGTGTATTACTCCCAGCAAAAAAAGGAAACTAACTTGTCCTCTTTCCACAGCAGTACTTTCTGCTGTAAGTTTTAATAACATTCAAGAAAAGCTTGTCTACAATACAAGAATACGTGTCTGATGATGTTAGATTAAATACTCAATACTGGCAAAGTTGAATACTTTGACCTCTTTATTCCAACATAATGATGCTGCGCTTTGGCTTTTCACAAACATTTTATGAAGGAAGTTTTGAGACTGATTTTTACTTACCACAGTAGACAAATATAAGTTTTTGTGGTTGGGAATAGAATTTGATTTGATGTAAGAAATGTTATTGTTTTATAATGAAATGTACACTGGCACATGATATATGTAAACTTAAATATTATCGTAATATAACTAATCTGATAAACTGTATAGATGCAGTCTGGTATAGTGCCAACTTATCTGGTAGAGACCATGTATGAACATGAACCACGTGCAGAACACAACAGTTATCAACAAATCCCAAGCAAGAGGATTTTGCATGGATCTGAAACACTAAAGCTATGCATTCCCAACGAATGACGGTTTTGCAAGAATCAGCAGATCATAATAGTTGTGCAAAGTATATGACCTAAGATCATGACGTAGTTTGGGAGAGAAACACTGAGGCTGAATCAAGCCTCCACACCAGGAGCATTGCCATGTATTGTAACTTGTGCATAGCTTGATTACTGTACTGTATCAGCCCTCTCAATGATTGCTACATCTTAACGAGTGAAGGCATTTTTCAAAAGATGCAAATTGATGAAATGTAAAGATGATGCAGATTTAACCAAACCTACTGCCAACCTCCACTGACTGCAATGCTTCCAAACCTACCCCCAAAAAATAACATGCTGTTCTTCAAAAACTATTGAACTAAATAAACTGCCAATTTGTTTTCCTAAAGATAAAAGTTTATGAAAATTCAAGGTACACACACTGTTCATAGTTTTTCATTTGAAGAAGAAAAAAATTGTGAGAGAAAAAAATGTTCAGGAGTGAATCGTGTTTACAAAACAATGCGTATGGAAAATTCTCAAAACAGACTTTCAGGTCAGTCTTGTTCCAAGAATTATTATGTAGAGTACCATTTGATGGCTTCTTTACCTTGGCATGAACAAAAAGCTTGAAGAACCAGTGTGTGTACCAATGTTTAATATGATGTGCCAGTGTACACAGTGTTTATAACATAATAAAAAAAAGAGTCTGTTGTGTTTATTTTGTTGTCTGTTATGTGTTGGGAAGCATCTGCTTTCTATTTCAATCTTGTTGCAGCACAGACCTTTATCACGCAAAAGCCAACATTTTGATTTGTTTTCTTTTGTCATATATTGAACAAAAGTTAAGCTGGAAGAACAAATCTAGCCGATAGTTTTGATCTATCTTGGAAAAGCAATGAATAGTTTGGCATGTTTCAAATACAAGGCATCATTATATACTTCAATATATGTGCGTACACAAATGCTGAAACAATGCCAATCCAGATCACCTGAACAATTAACAGAAAGTTCAACACTGGAGCAATACTAAACAGTGCAGTATTATTTGAAGGGCAAAGCAACATCAAAAAGAAACTGGTTTTGTTTCAGTTAACAGTAGGCCCTGCATCAATGTGTAATCTGTTTGTACACAGATGCTGAAATAATGCCAAATCAGATCACCTGAGCAATGAACAAAAATTTTAACACTGTGAAACCAGAAAATAGTACATTTTTTAACGGCAAAGCGACATTAATAAGACAAGGTGTCGTTTAAATTTACAATGCGTCAACTTGTAATCTGTGTGTACACAGACGTTGAAATACTGAGAATTCTGATCACCTGAGCAATGAGCAGCTATACGTTTAGCATCTCATTATTATTCAAAGGTAATCGTATTTATTACGATCAGTTGCTTTGCCTTATGATTTAAAAAATGGCGTGATAAAGGTCTGAAACACTTCTCTTGTAATGTGGATGGTGAGTGAAGGGAAGGTACACCGTTAGAAACAATTGATCAACACAAACCAAAAAGGTCGCTAGGTTCAATCATTTAATTTTTGATGGAAACAATTGTGTGCCAGAAAAAAAACTGGACACTGTCTTTTTTCACTCTCAAAAGTGTTTTTTTTTTCTTTGAAATTCCTACCAAAATTGATACAGTCTGAAACTTTCAATTTCAAGGAGACTTTCATTTACAAAAAATGCAAAATTTTGCTAAAAAAGCACAACTGCTTGAGCACTTGTAAGAAAAACTTGTGTTTATTCATCTCTAAATGAGATATTTAAAAGTCACACATAGAAAGTGTTTCAATTTCAAACTTTAACGTAAGAAAAACTTACGTTTTTCATCTCTAAAAGAGATATGTTAGAAAGATCACTCAATGACAAAACCTTACAATTGCAAGGAATTTTCTTAGAGAGAAACTTAAGCTCCTTGAAAAAATGTACCTTCCCTTTAAGTCCACATATAAAATAGTGCTGCAACTTGTATTGAAATAGAAAGCAGATGCATCATGGGGGGCTCAGGGACTTTGATATGGGGAGGGTAGGGACATAGATAGAGGGCGGTAGAGGACTCATGTCTGAGATAAAGACAAAGTACACACAAGTGTTCATATCCATTGTTCTTTATTCATATCTATTGGTGGCAGTGCCATCTATTCATATTTAAATTTGACCTTGAACTTGAAAAAAACCAAAGAAAAGCACCCCGGCGCATGCAAGCCCCCCCTGGTGCTCGCACAAGTGTTCCCCGCCCACAGGTGCCAACAGACCTGTCAGTGAGCGCCCTCTATCAACACCATTCAGTGAGAGGCTAAGTCCAATGTGTTCAGTTGTCCCCAATATTGTTAGTCTGTGTGGCCAAAGCGCCCTCTGTTGACCATAACAAGGGAAGGATCTAATGAACTCTAATAATCAGTTGACTTGGACACGGAGTCGGATGTATCTATCCACCATTCCTGGCATTGCTCATGGAAATAGCGCCCTCAGTGTCTGCTCTGAACTTTCTTTTTGGATATTTTTGTTGCATCCTGGTTTTTGATCCTATCAAATAAAATATCAAACAACATGTACATTTTTCGGCTAGTTTTCTTTAATAGTTTGCCATTTTTAGATTAAGGTCACTTTTCCTTTCAGCTGCACTGATCATTTTTGCCAACGTCACAAAGAAGACCCTACTAAATCTCTGCCATTTTCTTAGTGTGTTCCTTAACATGTTTTTAATCCAATATCTATGTACATTTTGTTACGACAAGAAGTCTAGGCTGTAATTAAATGTTATAAAAGTTGGTGCTTGATTTCCTACTCAAGAAATGTGTTAAATAATTGAGTGGGTTTTCAAGTAACTAATGCATTTAGCCTTGGTCTTAGTTCATGAGCACAAACAGTGAATTGATTTTAATGTGTGAAAGTAACTCAAAGAGTAAAATAGAGCATAATGGCCTACAATCTATCTAACTGAGTAGAGAAAGAGAGATATGTACACAAATTTTCAAGTGTGTCAAAATCCAGCACATTTTAGTTTGGCAATTCATTGTTAAGTAATTTCAATGTAGTTTGTAAATATTTTTATTGCTTTTGAGACCTCTAGCTGGGTGATGGGTGGTTTCTAAAGTATTTTTTATATTAGAAAGTGGAGTTTCTAATTGAATTGGTTGCCATTTCTACTTAAAGTTAAAACATTTTGTTGTGTATAAAGATTAAAACCACAACAGTTTTCTGCATCTTACTTTTGAGGCAGTTTGTATAGAAGGTTCTGATGTCCGAGTGATTTAAATTGATTTATTTGATGTTTCTAATGGTGCCAATCTTATTGTATTTCACTATTTCAAACATGTTATTTTTAGTCTTTGTTCAACATTTATACTTATGTGGCATTTGGTTTATTCTAATTTGTAACTTCCCTAAAACTTTTTTTTGTTCCCACACAGTTTCCAGGATGCCAAACTCTCCTGCTACTCAAAACAATGCAAGGCACTCATAGTTATGAGTCCAAAGTACTTCACTTCACAAGTCAAGTCCATAAACTGACATGTTTTCCGAATGATCATTTTCGGTAAGCGTGAGCTTCCATAACTTCACAAATTCTGCTACACTTCAAACTGACAAAAAAGAGTTCATTTGCTTAGGTTTGGCAATGAATTACAAATTGATTTAGCCAAGTTCCAACTGAATAGACTTATTTTTTTTCATGAAAATTTTTCCTTGTTTATTTTTTTGACTTAAAAGTCTTTCTGATGTACCTGTACTCTTAAAATTAATTTTTAAAGATATAATTAGAGGATTTGTATTTTTGCTTGATCTAAGTCTCGACTAAATTTTGTCATGACAATTTCATTTGTGCATCTTGATCATCTTGTGCATACTGATGCATTCCTTGTAGATTTGTTTTATTGGGTTTTAGTTGTTTCTTTGGTTTCCTTGCACTGTTTTGAGTAGCATATTTTCTCTGTACTATGGCCCTGGGGTGTCTGTTTGTTAGCACCATACTCAGTTTGTGGCTCAGTTTTTGACGATGTGGTGGCAATTTAATGACGGATCCATGGGAGGTCTGTACTTTTTGAGTTGGACCTCCCTCTTTTTCCCCCTACGTTTTGCCGGAAAGCCCTGTCATGTCCAATTCTCCTTTTCCTATGTTACAATTACCTTTAGTACTTGTGTACTTACGTACTTCAGTACTTAGGAACTCTCTATCTTTTTTTTCTTTTTTTTTGGGGGGGGGGCATGATATAAAAGATTTTGTCTCACATTCCTACACTTAATATCTTTGAACCTTTCAACATTATTTTGAGATGCCCCTACCTGGAGCACTTTGACATTTTTTTTCTTCAAATTATGCATGATGCTTTCCTTATTGATTTGATTGTAACCAATGACTTCATTGGTTTGTGTAGTATTTTGGTCAACGTGTTTTCAGTGTTATGATGACTACCAAATGTGTATGAACTATGGCATTTGTAAGACGCAGGTTCAAAACATGTGTCTTGCTGAAATGTGCATCTAAACGTTTCTGAAACGTCATGATGACTACAAAAGTTTATCATTATCAGTCTCAATTGGTGAAAATATCTCAAGGTTTTTTGTGATTCCTAATGGTCAAATACTGTGCAATTCTAACACTCTGAATTTGTCCACCTATGAATTTTTATCTCACTGGTCTAAATGTGACGTGCATTTAAGACACAATACTATGTGAGACCAACCCTACGCCCCCACCCCTTCATGACAGGACCTCCGGCCAATTTCACCTCCTCTCTTGTCCAGATCCTGGATCCGCCCCTTTTCAATCTGCCCCTCAGTATCAATGGCAACTATGGTGCCTTTTATCGACACAGGGTTTGTCAGTCCTGCCTCTATCTTGTCCATGGTAAGTTTAATTGAAGTTTTTACAGATTCATGTACTGCACACTTTACTATACACCCTCATGTATAACAGATACCACGCACCTTTTACAGCTCACATGTAAACCTTTATTAAGCAGGCCCTGGGAAATGTTTTAATTGATGGTTTTTACCGACTTCTCTACTATTTGCTCCCAATCACAACCTAGCTATTTTTATTTTGGTTTTTTGCCTGATTGAAATAGTCCTTGAATTGTTAAAGGACTCTAGCTTTATATTTAGTTTGTTCAGTTAGTTTGAATAATAGTTTGCATCATAGTAGATATGCTTTCTGTACCAATTAATTATGTTATTCTGTTACACTAAAAAGAGAGTTTTATGTTGACTAGTTATTATGAACTACTGATTGCTATTTCACTTTTACTTGAAGTTAAATACTAGAAGAGGTCTTTCAAAAAGGATTCGAGGATTGTTACATGCAAGTTAGGCTTGTGCACTAAAATTTGTCTCTGCTGAGCTGGCAGATTTCAACTAAAATACAGATGGCTAAGTAGTTTCTTACTTCACTTCACAGTTGATGACAACAGTTTTATATGGAATATTGAATAGAACAACTCCTGATTGCTATTTTTACCTTTACTTGTTTTACACACACAAATAGCTCAATGTTGAATGCCTTCATTAGTTCAAATTTTTGTCTGAACACAAATTACCTATAAAGAAACTAACAAGGATTGTTACATGCAAATCCTTAGCATTAAATTTGTTTCTGCCTAGTGTACAAATGAACTACAATACAGATGACCAAAATGTTTATGATTCTTCACTTCAGAATTGATGAAGTGATTCCATAAACAACAATTTAGGCTTTCCCAGGGCCTGCTAGAGTCACAAATGCATACAACTGTTCCTTAAACACATTACATTTGTACCTCTTGTACAAAATGAACAACTATGGCCTGCTCTTAGTGTAGCTTATAATGACTGATGTTGGGGTAGATAATGCCTGCTGTCATAGGGTACATAATGCCTGTTGTTCGGGTAGCTATGCCTGCTATAATAATGTAACTAATGCCTGATGTTAGGGTAGCTATGCCTGCTATAATAAGGTAGCTATATTGCCTGGTGTCATAGGGTAGCTTATTTTTCATATATAAAATTGAATGTCTGTGTTTGCAGCTGTTCATCAAAAATATCAAATTCTACCACACTCTTAAAAGTTCTGATCATTTTGATGAAGACTGATCATCAGTTACCATAGAAAGTTGTGATACAAACTGCACCTTATGTCTGCCTGGAAAAGACAACCACAGACTGATTGTGTACATTGTTTGTAAGGAAGTAGTTTTTAGCCCAAGATGTACCCCCATAATTCAATGAATGTAGAAACATTGGACTTTGTCTATCCAGGGACTACATAATGAGTGTCACTGATGAACTAATGAGTGATATTAACTATTATCCAGCATGGTATCTACACTCCTATGATGATTATGTACAGCTCTTGGATTATTCCTTGAACCTTCTTTACAAGGTAAACATACCCACTTAGCTTATTAGCCCCTCTACAAAAGACTTGTGACTACAAATGTCTGGGCCTACAACTCTGTTATTTAAAATCTTGAGTAGCAAGGCCTTAGTTCTAGAGCTAGTTGTATGCATAGACATTGGACTGGCTGTATACACCACTGGTATAAAACAATAAGTAGTTAAAAGAGTTTGAATACTATGGGTAATTACATCCAAGTATTTGGCTTAAATTACCACCTGTGAACTTACACTCACAATAAAGAGTGTTAGTTCAAATATCATTCAAGTTTCTTTTCACCTCTAGTAATCTTCCAGTTCATCTATGAGAGTATTGAACTTGCTTGATGCAATTTCATCTTATTACTGTACCAATTCAATATTTCTTTAAGTCTGTGGGACTAACCATTCAAAGTATCAACCAAATCATGAACTGGATCACTTGCCAGCGATTCAGTTCATTGTTAAAATTGAATTGTAATTTAATCCAGTATTTGCTCATGTATTTGTATCCAGTAGCCTAGTTTACACTGACTCTTTACAATCTGGCATCCAGATTGATTTGGTTTTTAATAAGTCTGAATGCATCCCTTGAGATTCAACTGTAAGCCTGTTCATAACAATTCATGCAGTGTATCTCGGCTGAAGTTTTTCTTTTTGGATTATGATATAAACGTATGTCCTTATTGACTTTTAACATTTGATGAAATGTTGTTCGTCTTTAGTTTCACTAGTTGACCAAAAACCAGTGGTGTATACAGCCCTAAAATACATGGAGCTTATTGATAGTCTTCAATCAAACAATATTGACCTATCGCCATTCATATTATGATAGCCAATAACAGTGCACTAAGCACATTGTATGATCAACCTGATCTACAATAATGGAAAGTGATAACCTCTCTCATACATACAAGATGTATGTGTTCCATTATTCATGTACATGTTACTTGACGTACAATATGCATCATTTACCACACACGAACATCTAGATGTACTTATTCAACATGAAGACCACATGATGATCGTTCATATGCAGCTTGTGTTCATGTTATTCATTGTAAGTTCATCCAAAACACACATGAGCAATATGTGTTTCTTTATTCATGTACATTTGCCTAACACACTCTCAGATGAACAAGTACAGCAAAAGCCAACTGTACATCCAAATCTCAACTTGCATCTACTTCCTGAGAGTACCTGTTTAAACTTGTTAACACTTTTTTGTCTTAAATATGGCTGAGTTGCGAATGGCGATAGGTCAATGTTAATTGCCTCGTTCCCATGGTAATCCATCCTATCGTAACTTACTATGGCATAGAATTAAGGGAATAGAACATTGGGATTAGTGATTGCTTTTGCTGATCAATCACTTTACCCAAATAGGGGAGGGGCTGATGGTTTGTCTTTAGGAAAAACAGTTCTTGTCCGATAAGGTAGTAGTTAGTGTAGTGTGTGTAGGGGAGCGAGCATTGGCCACTGTGCCTAACTTACTTTGCCCAACAGGGGCTAGTCGTAGGTTTGTTATTGCCCAACAGGGGCTAATTGTGGGTGAAGGTGGGAAATCACCTGTGCCTAGTAGTTGCCACTTTGTCACCTGTACATCCTTTTACTAATAATGGGGTCTGGTGGTTGATGTAGTGTGTGGTTCAATAGGGGCTGGTGTTACCCACTGTCTATAAATCACTTTGCCCAATAGGGGCTATACTGGTGGATGTTGTTGGTACATGTATATCACTTTGCCCAACATTGCCCAGTGAGGGCAACTTTGCCACTTTGTACATCTGTTTGCCCAATAGGGGCTGTAGAAGGTGAATTGAAGGAGGGAAAGAAACAGGGACTATACTAAGTGTGATTGTGTGTAATGTACATTCATTTGCCTAAAACAGTGGTAATTAAGGGTGTATCCAAATTTGATGTACCGTACTAAGAGGGGCAAGTGGTGGAGTCTGTAAATCACTCTACCCATAGGGGCCACTGGTGATTTCAGTTTGTAAATCAACTGATTTTCATTCAATAGAAAGTAAGACTGCGTATTAATCACTTCTCCTATATCGGGGGGGGGGGGGGGGGGGCTTGTGTTGGGTTCATAGAGAGCAAACTTAATAAAACACATTACCTAACAGGCAATTTGACCATTTGGGACTAGTTTGTGGGAACGAGGCAGGGCAATACCAAGCAAGGTTGAATAAGACAATGTCCTGAAAATTCTTCACATTATTTAAAGTGTCATTTAATACAAAGTCAAATACATTGTGCTTTACTGGCTATTGCGACAACTAATTAACAAGCACATTGTTTTCTGATATTGATTTATATCCTAGGGATTTGGTTCCCAGCCACTGGTTGTGATCAGTTTATCCTGGGTTTTGGTTATTCAGGACATCACATTACCAATTGCTTCTACATTGTAAGTGCTCACTGAAAGGCAACAGCTTACAAGCAATTGCTACTGAGACAGTGTGGAGAATGCATACCGGCTCTAGAGCCAGGAGTGACATTACCTTCAACATCACATCATGATAGAGGTAGGTGGATTTACCTTCATACTTGAGGGTAACCTAAACGTTTTCTTAACAGATTACTGCAAAATTGCTGCTAATTCTCATTCAACTAAATGTGAAGAACTCTCAGGACTATAATTCTACCAGGTACAACCCTACTATCAGTTTAAAGACTAACCAGGCTTGGGGTAGTACAAAAGAAGGTAAATATTACCAACAAGGTTGGTAATAAAGACTGTTTCTAAAATGATTTGCTGATTTCATTAACTGCTTTTATCAATCACAAAATAAATGTATAGTTTTTAGTTTCAGACTGACATTTCTTTGATCTGAGGGTTAATTATGAATTTCAATTCATTCTTTGATTTTGATTTGGTTATGACAAGTTAAGTCTTAAGGTTATTGGTTTCTTCAAAACCTTCACTGGTTGAAAGCAGTGATTAAAAGCTAACTCCAAAGAACTGTTCGTACTTTTGGGTCTGACTTGTAAATACTATACTTAAACATGAATCACCTAAGTACCCCAAGCCTAAATTAAAAGTTTAAGGTTGCCTACATCTTGCAAAATTCAATCAAGGCATTGACCATTCAAATAAAGAAACCTCTATATGAGGATTTTCTGTTATACTTGAAGTTCATCAAAGTGTCTTCACATGTACAATCATGTACAGGTTAACTGGAGGTTAAGATGTTGACACTTAATGCTTTGGACATAAAGCCTCATAGTGCATTGCTTCCTTCATTTGCTAAAGTTTGTGGCATAGTTCTCTTTGTGGGTCTGACAGTAGCTTCTTGACTAGATTAAGCCCCTCTCTACCCAGGATATGGGTATCATTGAGGGTAGTGTCTGCATGACAAATTTTTGCTACTGTAATGTATCTATACCCACTAAAGATATCTAGGTGGACTGTGCCTGCATTATTTTGTAACCCACTTTTGTTTGTGTCTCCAGTTGGGCTTTGCCTGCCTGATGAATAGCTTCACTGTACCCATTCAGGGTATTTCAGGCATATCTTTGCATGTATCATCAGCAAGGATTTGGACTGGATACTATTATTGTGTGAAATTGTGTTCCATATTACTGTGTTGATTTTCAGCAACAGTCTGTATCCTAATCAGATGACCAGTGGCCATCTTGGTTTGCTTCAACACACACAAGACTAAGAATAAGTCACTCATCTTAGTAATAGACTGGTGTCTCTAAGAGTGGTCATTTTAATGATTTAGTTCTGGGATTTTGGCAGCAACTGTGATGTTACTTCTTGAGAAAAAACTTCATTGAAAGTTAAGATCATTGCTCTGATGAATTTAGATATTTATTGCAGGCACAGAGCTTTATCAAATAGTGCTTCTTAATTTAAAGGAAACACACAGGTCTGAAGACATTCTGTCTTCATTTAAAACCCTAAGAGCTTGGTCAATGCCTTGATTGGTATTCAACCCTAACATGCTTGGTATTGCCTTTGATTGAAGACTATCAGTGCATGGCTGAGGATGTATAGTTACAGTACATGAATTCTATCTTCAATTAAAGTTACCATGGACCCGTCTAACAGGACTGGGACCCCGTGTCTAACACCACAGTTTCCATCAATACTGAGGGACCCACCACATCGTCCCATGTGCAGCCCTAGTTATAGTATGGTGCTCTATTTTACACACCAGTCCATCCTTCTACAGCAATTTAAAAGAGTTTGGCACCCCAACATTTTCCCAATGATGGGATCAATTTACAGTTTGGCCAGGAACTGCCATGATTATACAAGTATTTGTAGCACAAACCTTCCCCATTATTGAAGAAAAAGTATTTTCATTTCAAAAATACTTTTTTCTGGCCTTTTACATTTCAGCTAAAATATGCTGACATCTTTGGAGTTACAAGTTAAAATAGTTTACTCTGCCACCGGAAATGGATCCTTATCCACGGTAAGCCATTTTGAATTTGTCTAGCATTCAAGTCTATGAGAATCACATTGAGGCTCAAGTCTCAAATAGACAGCTGCCTTTCTCAATCTGTGATTCTTGTCATGGTGATAACTGACCAGACAGTTTGGGTATTTTTAGCAGTGCAATGACATGCAGGATAGAAGTGAACCCATTTTAAGTTCTCTTGTCTTGAAATAGTGAAATAGATTTTTGAACTACCTGAAAAGTAGTTCTGTTTTCGTTTTTGGTGAATTTTTAAAACATCTTGTATCAACAGTATCAACAGTTTTGTCTGTAGATAATTGGTCTTTTTCATCAAACCAAGATACTGAGGAGTATCCAGTTGGGTTTGAAGATTCTTTGTTACATCATTTGGACATTTTTTTTCACAGAACCTAGATTTGTCTCTTCGGTAAGAGATACTTTGAATAAACTTAAGTTTCTTGCAAAATATGCAAACATCAGTTTAGATGTTATCCATTCTCATTGAGAATGGTTTAGCCTCTTACATAGGATTTATTTTTTAGTACACTGAAATTCTGCAGAAAGTATGTTTTCCATTCGATAGTATTATTTTTAGCAGTAGGGGAGTTTTTTATTTTGAATTAGAAGTAGCATTTTCTAAGTGCTATTGGTAAAATGGCAACCATTTCAATCCTAATTTGAGGATACTTTAGCATCTTGTTTGCTTCATGCTAACACATTTTCACTTTTTTGACTTTCAATACACATTTTGTTGGGAAGATTTTTAAATTTTTTGTCAACAAAATTTTGGAAATAGTTCATTTTCTTCTTCATTCACTAATATCTTATTCATTTGTTAGAATACACATGGTTGATTTTCATTCTATGAAAGTTTGAAAAGTTAACACACTCTTGCAAAGATTGTTTGTTTTTAAAAACATTTTTACTTCATTGTTTTGAAAAGCCGTTGTTCACTGTTTGTGCTGATGAATTTGTTTTTCCGATTTTGATTAACTTTGCATGGATTTATGTTTGCTTTCCCAAAGATTGACTATTGCTCTATTTTAGTGTAAATTTTCCTTGAAATTACAAAACTTTTTTTTTGGAACACAAAGCAGAGAGGTTTTATGTTTAGACAGTGATCGTTCAACAATTGATTGGCTGGCTGAGATATAGTGACCAAAATCTTTTAGTATGACAAACATCTCAGAAATACTATACACAAATGTACATTTGCAGATATTCCATTCTCACGGATCAAAATACCATGATGCAACAATTACTCCTGAAATGTACAGTTCAGAGGAGACTTGAAGGCATTTCTTCCATGTGCAATCCCTGGAATGGAAGATGGACACATCCTCCTCTGTGGAAAGAAAACTGGTTATTATAGTTCAAAGGATCCTTACCATGTTGTAGCCAACTGTGGGTCTTTGATTCATCCAGACCGCCAAGGATTGGGAAGGTTGACACATCACAAACAGCCAAACACCTGCAAATGCAGACAGAGAGCAACTCACCGACCAGCCTGCCGACACCTGCGGGCGGGGAACACTTGTGCGAGCACCAGGATGGCTTGCATGCACCGGGGTGCCAAAGAGGGGAGGGGATACATTCATTTGCTGTTGGTAAAATACAATAATATGTTTCCATTAGTAACAGAATTGTTCACTGGCAAAGATGGGCAATTAAATGTGTAGTTGCTGATTTTGAAATGTAAAAGGAAGATCCAGAATATAGATGTCAGCTTTTGAAGACAATTTGTCAATGCTGCTAAGAAGTTAAAATGTGGTGTACAAGATTGGCTAATGTACTTCAGAAAAGTTTATGTAGAAAACAAAATACATGAAATGCAACGTGAGAGTGTAAATTGAGATTTTGTCTCTTATACCTATCAGTCTAGTAAAAACAAAGAGATCCATTTGGTCTCATCAATGTCAATGTATAACAACTAGGTTAGAGATGTAAACATTTTGTGAAAATGCTTTTTTCTTATTGAATGGCTTGCATGCACCAGGGTGCCATTTTGAGCGATGTTGGTAAAATATAAAAAATAAAAGATACTCAACTAATAACAGAACAGTTCACTGGAAAAGATGGGCAAAATAAATGTTGATTTTAAAATGTAAAAGGAAGATGCAGAATTTAGATGTCAGCTTTCAAGAACAATTCGTTCATGCTGCTAAAGAGATACAGTGATGTTTTTTGCATGAAGGCCTTTTTTTAGAGTGTTTGTAAAAGTGAGAAAAACAGAAAGGAAAAAAAAAAACAATTACTCAGCTATTATTGGGACAACAATCACATCAGCTTTTCCAGCCATTGTGTTGTACATGTAAGTTATATAAGATAGTTTGCACCGTAAATGCTTGAAATTTTTAGTCTAAGTTTTGAGTTCTGAAGTACATTTTCAGCCAATCTTCTACCTGATTACCAACAGACGTTATAGACTCACCCTCCACTCTCTAATCAACTAACTAAATTACTTTACGATCTTTAAGATTGACCAGCCTCTCACAAAAATGCTTCCTTACTTTCACATTTCACATAAAATTTGAAAAAGATTAGAAGTATAAATTCGTTTAAGTGAGGATGGTAATGGGCAAAATGTGTGTCATTACTGATTTTGGAATGTAAAAGGAAGATCCAGAATTAAGATGTCAGCCTTTGAGGACATTAGGTTCATGCATGCTTATTGGCTTTGTAAAAAGCATTTGAATACTCTGTGACCACACCTTAGACTTTTTAACTTGTCACATGAACAATTATTCTCAATTGATTAAAATCTTTTTTGATATTTCTTGTTTTTGTTTTCAGTGACTTGATTTTTGAAAGTTCAGGATTTTGTGAGAGGCTGTTCTTAGCAATATTTAGAACTACAATTACTAGTTACACTCTGTTCATGCATGAATTCCTAGGTGCTACATTGATTTGGATGCACATCATTTTAAAGTCAAATCCAACAAGATTATTGAAACAACTCCTGTACTATTCTATTATGGGTCTTTCAAGTCACAAACACTAACTGGTTGAATTATTGTGAAGTACCTTAAATCTACTTTACTTTAACATGAGCTTTCTTCTCATGAAGCAAGCTTAGAGTATTTGCATGGAGCATGAAGTAAGAACTGGGTAGGTTTAATAATAGCAACTATATGAATTAAGTCTCTATCAGGAAAAAGTATTGATTCTCAAAAGAACCAGAGGGCTGACATGTTGTAGAATCTTGACATTTCTAAAGAAAGTGCTTTGCTCAGCTTCCTGTCTTTGTTCATGGTTCTTAGTCATTTCGATGACTTTAAAACTTTACATGTCAATCACCATTGACTGCAGCTTCACATATCTTTCTTGTTTGTGTAAAAAAAAACACTATGTTAGGGAGAGCTGACAAAGTATAAATACTATTTTCCCTAATTCCATACATTTAGTTCACTAGATGGTTTTAGTGAAAGGCTAATAATTTAGTACTCTAACTTGATGGTTTAAGGAGAAGCTGTTGACAACTTATTTTGAAATACCTTTTCAGTTGTAGTCCTTCATTTATTTCTGCACTTGGATTTTAGGATGCTAAAAGTATTGGCAAATATTTAGCAATAGCGTTTGTTTTAATCCTATCTCTTTTAGTACACTTGTTGGTTTTATAAATATTGTAAAAAAAATGATTAGTAATACAATTTCTCCTAGTAAAACCCTTGTACTACACTAATCCTATATCATGCATGAACAGATGACTATACTCTCTAAGTGTAATAGAGTAAAAAATTTCACTCTCTTGTCCGAGTCGTGTCATTTTGGCTCTGTTGAGAGTGACACTCACTGTGCATAACTTATTTTTAGTGAAATTGGAACAAACTTCACTCTGATTCAAGTTGAAAATACTTGGCTTCTACTGAAAAAACCTTGTCTGCCACATGACTCTATGCTGGAGTGGTATGGCAGACAAATCAAGTGTGTTTTTTTCACTCTTTTACATTAAAGAGAACCTGAATTTTACATTTCTACTTATTTGAAAAAGATTTTGTCACCATTTTCACAATCAGACAACTCACCCCATGCAGCCAAACTTTTATGTTTTAAGAAAACTGTTTTTGAAGTTTTTGAAACCATTGGTTGGGAGAGTGTTAGTCACTTTAACTTTGACATTTGACAAACCATGAAATTGAAGATCTTGAATTTGTGCAAAAAGGTTGTTATTTTTATCATAACAGATCTAATTAATGCATGATTAATTGTTTAACAAGATTTTCTCTTCAAAAAAACTTGTTAACTTGTCAGACAGATTGTCTTCCTGAAACTCAAAAGCCAGAGCACTTGGTTTTTGCCACTGTGCACGCACTAAGTACTTCAATCATTATAAGATTTAGGCAAGTTGAAAACTTTCTGTTTGTAAAAATTCCATGTAGTTTCATGACTTAAAAACGTGGGGGAAATTTTGATGTGAATGAAACCATCAAACATCTGTAAAAGTTTGTTTGCAATTGTTAAAAATCTGTTTACAAATTTGTCTGTTCTTGAAAACAATGACGGTAATATAAATATTGAAGAAAGTAACCCCCTTGACTATCCAATTCTTGTGACTTATAAACAGTGACATTGCTTCAAAGATTTGTGGATACTATACAAACGTTCTGGTCCGTGTATGCTGATCATATTCTACTGTTGAGGTTCCAAAGAGTATGATGTAAATGTGGGTTCAGAAATGCCTCTAGCCTTGCATACACTAATGTCTTTATTCATGCCCAAATTGTTCAGAGTTTCCTTGCTGGAATCAAACTTGAAGCATGGGTTGATGATGTTTCAGTGTTCAGGAAATCCTTGCAGAAATGATGTAGATCTCCTGTAGACCTCCTGTTTCATACATTTACAGTCTGTGAAGTCCTTGAGTCTGCAAATAATACACAAGGAAATGAACTGAACTATTAACAGAGGTAGATGTGGTGTTCACGGTCATTCGTATCAAATTAGAACCAAACATGAAATACTTGGCTCAATTATTGATTAAGAAGTGCACTCAAGTCTCAAATGGACTAGGCGACTTCACTTGTGTTCAAATGACGGTTTAAATTTACACACATAAAAATTTTTATAAAATGACCAAAATCATTGAAATTAATTTGTGCCTTTTCTATCTTTCCTTTTAAGGAATTGTCCATGTTGTCAAAATTTTCATTTTGTGAACAAAACCCTTTTTTCAGGTTTACTCTCAGATTTCTCATAAAAGTAAGATGTTTGATTTAGTGATTTGTTTCCTGTTAAAGTATGACATTTACAGTATCCCCCCACTGTTTTGGTACTTGTTGCAATGTAAAACATTTCTCAATCAGCAATGGAACGTTCGTTACCATTATTTGAAATAAATGTCACTGTAACCCTTCTATACCATTATTTCCAGGTGAATTTGTATCAGGAGCCCGGGACTTGCATGAAGTTCTTGGAAGTCAACTTGAAGACATACTTGCAGAGGAAACACCATGAAGAGAATCTGAGATTAAAGAGAAGGTAAAACAATTTTCAATACCTTTTTATCTTATTTTATTTTATTTCGCTGTTAATTAAGTGTACTTAAGTTTTATATTTCCATTGTTTTTTCACCACTTTACCTCTAAGATGGTGGTAGGATGAAGTCAGTGCATAAAGGCTGTACAAAGTCCTTAAATTAGCAATGCATGGGTTTTGTAAGAGTACATTTATTTATCAACTTGTTTATTTACAGTTTTCAATCAATCATACCATTTCCTCAGCCTGTGAAAATTTCATCTAAATAGTTGGTTACATTTGAGACAACAGGTCTACACCAAATATTTTACCAAATGCCTTCCCACACAATCAACCTAAAATTAACAGCTACAGACCTACATGGAGACAAGACAGCCAAACTGATGTTTTATTTAAAAATAAATATCAACTATTGGTTTTTGGAAGAGTAACTTTACTTCCATTCTGAAGTTTCAATAAACACACCATTCATCTAACTTGTGAAAACACCATCAAATAAAGTGAAAACATTTCAGTGAAAATAATGCAAAACTAATCACGCTTTGTCAGGAATTTTGTACACGTTTGTTGTGGTAATTTTGATTGCGGACATTGGAATTGGAATAAGCAATGGTGATTTTTCAATTGGTAAGTTCTTGAATTTGTAAAAGCATTTCAGTTAGGAAATGTTTTCTCGATTTGACAAAAGACATACACAAGCTTGATATGGAAAATTCATTTAATTAACCACTGTTACTTAGTCTTAGTCATGGGTCAGACGTACTGACTAATCGTATCAAAGGGAAAATATGTTTGGAGTTGAGAATATACGAGGATCATGGTCATGTAAGAAAAGAAGTAAGATTTGTTTTTCTTGTTGTTGTTTTTTACAGTGTTTCTGTTTCACTCCAATCATTCAGTAGCTCACCTGTAAATTCATCTTGCCATTAAGTCATAGTGGAAAGAAAGCAGGTAGAAAACTGATGTTTCGCAGCTACATACAAAAGTTGACATCACTCGGTTCATGAGATACCTGTCATGCTTTTTCAGCTTGTTGGCTGTAAGTCTGTACTTTAGTTGATGGATTTCATCTGTCCAAACATAACAAGAAAAATTGCTGTTGTACAAGCTGCTTTTTCAAAAATGTGAATTCTCCATGTAGTTCTCCGTATCTCCAATTTAGTGGAGATCACCATGGAGACCAAGGCTATCAACTGTGCTGCCCATCCTCTATGATGACCCTTTCAAAATGTTACTATAGACTTAAATGTTTTTGTTTACTACGTGTGTAGTTCTGAGCCAGCGTACTACTGGTAAGAACCATGAAAAAGGACCGCTCATAAGTCTCCCATTGTGACGTGCAGTCACTATCAATAACCTGATATGCAAAAGTTATGACACCCTTTGTTGCCCAGTCACATTTAGGAAATGAAACGTTCAACTCCAATACATTCAGATGGAATTGCTTCCCTGTTAGACACAATGCAATAACAGATGACACATCAGCAATGCGGTTTTTAAACAATGTATTTGTGACTTTTAAAAAGACTTTTTGAAAGCAGACAGCTAAGTAAAACAGAGGTTTTTGAGTTCTGACCAAATTTTACACACATACCTATTTTCATTACAGTTGAAGCACATCCTGGTTGTTGAGTTACTGCATTTATTCAGTCCTGCTAGATGCTTCACCATATGATGTGATGTAAACAGGAGTGCAAGCTGTCCAGAGTACATTGTGCAAGCTGAGCAGAGTCTTATGAGAGTTTGCAGGCAAACCTGACCGGGGAAACATCAAGTAGTTGGCCATGAGAGGAAAGCTTGGAACTCCACACTGATGTAACTGGTTTACTGCTGATTGAGAGTCTTGCTGGATATTCTGAGATAATGAACAGAGTCCTCAAAGACAAGTCTCATTGGGGAACATCCAATGATGGGGAAACATGGAACTCCATTCACAGCTGCTGGCATTTAAACACTGTTGACTGTGCTGATATGTGTAGCACAACAAGTGGGAATGTTCTCAAGTTAACTTCAAGGCACCAGAAAGCAGATGAACATGGGAGTAGAAGTAGAACATACACGTATATGTACTTCACACAGTTTGTTCAGGTAAGTGGTTCAAAATGTATCAATCGTGTAGAATGTGTTGAATACTGATGAAAATGGTTCATATGAGAGATTTCAGGCAAACACCATACATGTAGGTGACCAGCCAGCAGATCTGTACAAGATAGTAACCCCTTCAAACTTTCTCAACAATGTAGTCAGTACTGGTTAAACGTTGCTGGTCAATCAGAGGCAGCAATCGATACATTTTTCAGGCAAACTTGAAAGGGGGTACATCTGCACTGAATACTACTGTCTGCTGAGTCTAATAATAACCAACATTATTGACTTGGTTGGTAACAGGAAAATACATTCCTTATAAGTCTGTGAGCACTCCTAATCAATTTCACTCCAAATGTTGCAGAAGAGAGTTCAAAGATTCCTTGCTGATGATGACTTCATTGTGTTTCCTCAAAGGGTTTTTAAATGTAATTGCTTTGCCCATAGTAGTTGTCTTTATCTGATGCAAGTCCTTTTGTTGTTGAGCAAGACAAGTTTTTCAAGAAACTGCTTGAAAAAAAGTCACCAAGAAACATTAATCATCCTAGAACAGTTTTTTTGTCAGCACTTACCATCTAGCTTGTTTGGCTATCTTTTGTTTCAACATCTATTGATACCATACTCTTCATGATCCTGTGATGAGCTCTGGGTGAAGCAAGTAACTTAAATGTCACAGCATCTTTATTTAATCTTCTAGATGGATGAAATTATATGCAAGTGTTGAATACTGTGCTTTTCTATTTCTGGATCATGATTTCATGAAGACACTTATCTCTTAAGCAAGCACAGTGACTTAAACTGTGCAATATGCTCTGGGTTCATGTGGCGAGTACTGGTTTGGGGGTTTCTGTTGATGTTTAATGTAGATATCTCAGATTCTCGTCTGCAAACACTGTGAATAAGAACTGAGCAAGTTGTAAAACTTGTTATGGTTTTGTATTGTAGACATAGTATTTGGAACTTTTTCTTGGTCAGCATCTTGTTGTTTGACTGCCAGTCTTTGAACTTTTTACACGTCGTTGCAGTGCGACTCAGCTGTTGCAGTACTCTATTGGTTTATGTGGAAGCACTCAGCCAAAGTTTGAGGGGCTCTCTTCTTGACTGTTTACACTGGGAGTTTGAGCAGCAAACCTCTCTCTGAGCTATACATGAGATCAATCTGAGTTGAAAGTGCAGTGTATGTTGGTTACCTTCTGGGTTTGTGTTCTGAGCAGATCATTTGGGCCGTTGTTAGAATCTACTACTTGATGCAATCCTCCAAGGTTTGATCGGTTCAAATTGCTAAAGCTCCTGGGTCCAATAATGCCTAGCAGTAGCAGTGCCTTGTCTCTCTGTGATACTTTTATGTATTCAACATGCTTTGTGTAGCTGGTGTCCATCTCATATTCAGTTGCCCAATGTGTCATGAAGAATGTTGACAAATTAATCTGCAAGAAAGGAAAAGGAGATCAACGATTGAGTTATCTATAAGTACACTCTAGGTACAGTGTCAAGTAAACACATTGCTGTTTATAGTGATATTTATATGGAAATGAACAATTTTCCTTGGTTACTCGTTTGTTTCAAACGGACATTTACAAGATTCATAATGTCGTGCATCAAGTGAAATGATCAAGTTGCAGAGTTTGACATAAATAACGCACCACAGCGCACAGAACAGATTCAACATAGCGCACATTACCATGAAAGGGTTTAATACTACATCTTGGTGGTTTTTGACAAGATTGGGTAATGCTTGTGGAAACATCAATGAAAAACCTACACTGCAGTTTTAAAAATGAATTTATCAGCCAGCTAGGGCCTGCTTGGCTCCCTCATAAACTGACATATGTGACATATTTGACCAAAAAAATAAAACATGTAACACAACAGGACCGTCAGTGTACACCAATGGTTCTTTACACATGTTACAAGCATGCATGTTCAAAAATATTATACAATAAACACCCAAACTACATTGTAAAATATAATTGACTGCAATTTGAAAGTTCATAATGAAAGTTTTATGGAAGTTCATAATTTTACCTGAACCTTGCCTCCACAAAAATGCTTTTTGTTAGAAGAAGCTAGAGGATATCTTTGAAAAATTAAGTAATAAATTTCATTTAGTGCAAGCATGTGTACATTGTACATGTACAAAATGTCCATCATGCAAACAAAGCACAGTTCATGAGGAGTCGACCATGAACAATGGGGGCGCTATTTATTATTAAAAATGTTAAAAATCAAATATTATTTAAATTTTTTATCAGCAATTTCAGTAATGATTTACGGAAGTTGTAGATAATTTACACAAAGACTTTTAAATAAACATTTCATGTTTTACCTAATAATAAATATTTCACAATTATTGTATAACCTGGTTCCATTCTGGTGCAGTGCATGCTATGGCATAGTTAGTGAGAAGTCAGGGTACTTACATGTATGCATGTAAACATTACATGTCTTGTAAGGAGCACATGGTTTATGTTATGACTTGAAGTGAGAAAGCTGAGCTAAAAATCAACCCAGTTTTTCAGGGTAACTCTTGTCATGAGTGGTAATGGTTTAGGTGAAGAATTAATTTGTAGGCTTCAGAAGGTTGACAATATTCTGGATAATTATAATAGTTTACTTTATTTTTATTTAATAATTATGCACTGTATATTAGCTTTTACAGGGAGGGGTGTTCTTATTAAAGAAAAATAAATACATAAAAAAAAGTTAAACAGAAAACCATTAACTTCAAGATTTTTCTTTTTAAGTGTATTATTTTGTTTTAAAGATATAATACAAACTGGTAATGTTTCAATTCGACACTTTAATTATTTGTTAATTTATTTATTTATTTGGAGGGGGAGGTTCATTGTACTGTCTTTTATGAGGGAAAAACAAGTATTAAAAAAATATGAATCTTGCTTTTACAAACAAAAGAATAACATTGTAAGTTTTTCCATTAGAATGAAGACTAGAATGTACATAGTGTCAACTGCACCCTATTGTTATTAATACACAAATGAACTTGCTGGGGTAACTTTGCAATTCACCACATACTATCCCAAAGTTCTGTTTTCATGCTTCGCCCCCAAACCACCAACAAAAGGCTGAAATTGTCACCTCATTTCTATATTTTCTATCCAAATTTCTTCTCATTGAGGGTGTTTAGTCGATGTAAGCTCAGAATAAAAGATGTACTGACAATTCTACAAAAAACATAATTACTTACTGAAATTACTGATTGATTTTAAATATTTTTTAAATTTATCAAAATAAATGCCAACAAGACTACAGCTGAAAGACAGAGCACACCAATTCTGTCATAAAACTGAATCAAGTTGAAAAATTGTCCAGACAATTTTGTTAGGTTCACTTACAATACATCAAATGAAATAATAATCTTTGTTAGTAATGGACAAAGTTGGTTTTGTTGATGTACTGGTAAAAACTTCACCTTCATTTGTCTTCAATCTGTGTAGTTTGCTACTGATAAATGGTCCTGACTTTCAAGTTACCCATAGATTATGTAAATCTTATAAAGTGCAGTTAAATAGGAAATTTGTACATGTAGTTTGAATCTATTTGCATGGTTAACTAAAATAATTGAATGACGCTTTACCAATCAACAGAAATTCACAATTATTTATCTAGACAGGAATTCATGCAAACAATGTGAAAATGTTTAATGTTATACTCTCTTTTCTTTAAAAACGAGGCAAATTACTGGAAAATATTTGTACATTCCTGTAATTGTTTGCAATGTTTTTTCTTTCACTTACAGCTGTCTTCAGAGCAAGAAGTCTAACCAAGCATGCACAGCTGAGCAATTTGGACAATATGATGTCAACATGGTTAGGTGCAATGTATGCAAGCAGTGGTTTACATGTATGTAGCATGGCTTTGGGAAGTATTGAACAAGCTGGCTGGGCCATTAGACTTGTATCATGGAGCAGCCATCTTGTGTTTTCTCTCATTGAAATCAATGTAATCAAAACGAGGTTGGAAGGCAAAAATAGATTGGTGCCTTTTCAGGATTATTCCAGTTGGTGTTCATTATTGCTATGGCAGACAGGGAACATGACAAACATGACAGCAGCAGTAAGAGAAATTCATCCAGCGCTGCATTTTTGCCATTCTTCAGCAGACAACTGTGAATGTTACACTTTGCACTGCTGTTATCGATTTGTGTTATATTGTCTTAAATTGTCTGTAGGGCATGCCCCCCAAAAATGATTCTGTTTGGAATCAAATGGTTTGTTTTCAAAAAAGGAAGCAACTTCTTTGCCATATAGGATTAACATTATTGTAAAGCCTTTTTTGTTTCAAAATTCTGAATGAACCTCTTGCCATTAAAAAAATCACTATTTAAAAAAAAATCCTTTATTCACATTTTGAAAGTCAAATTGTTATTATAACTGAAACTTTTTGTTGAATTGATTTATTGTATGCCAAACATCTGGACCCAATTTCATGTCTCTGCTTACCATGGAATTCTGTGCTTAAAGTCACCATTTTCTGCTTACAGGGTTACTGTCAGTTTTGTGTGCTCGCTGTGTAAGTGAAAAGTTAACCTGTAAAGTACTGTAGGTTTAAGTAGACCGATGGTGCGACCCGTGACCTATTGTGGGTATTAATTGTAAACAAGCATGACATCCTTTATACGGCACAAGATGAATTTCAATGTTATGAAGCTGAATCATCTAAAGAAATTGCTTTCCAAAACTGAGTGATTCCTTTGCCTTTTTGAAATTTCGCAAGGCTAGGTAGAAATGCTCACTTTTCAAACATTCTTTACCCTTTTTTCAGTGATTTAGGCCTACATTAAAAACAAAATAACAGGTGGGTGGCTACATAGTCATCCGACGCCGGTAGTGCATAACTCAAAATAAACCTTTTTTGTAGCATTACTGGTAGTTTATGACACAGTTATGTGATCAATATCAATGTCACAACATACAACTTTAATAAAATGGCCTGAGTTATTTAGCAGCTGTGTTATTACCAAAAGCCGACTTTTGGTGTGACTCTTGTTGGTCACAGCATGTACTTGCACGTAGTTTGCCATCAGCTCAGATTACGCAGTACCCACACTAGGTCATGTGATGACATGTAAACATTGGTCGTGCAATCGGTCTATTAAAATTTGGATTTTTGCTGCCAAGCGAAGCCATGAAACAGTGCCATAGTCTATGTGCATAAACTTGTGTGTTAAAATACAAAATGTGTGTGAACACCACTGGTGCCAATTTCAATTCACATACTCTCTTAATGTGAAAGAGTGAAAAAAACCTGGTTTTATCAGCTATACCACTCTTGCAATGAGCCATATGATGGACAATTCTTTTTAGAGTGAGAGGCCAGTAATTTTCCAACTTGAATCATAGCAAAGTTCACTTCAATTTCACTCAATAAGAGTGATGCACAGTGAGTGTCCTTCTCAAAAGAGCTGAAATGACACCACTTGGGAGAGTGACATTTTCATTATTTTACAATTAGAGAGTAGAGCTGCTATTTAAGATTACAAACTTGCTAAGAACATCCATTAATAGTTATCAGGAGCATGTTACCAGCCAAAACATGTAATGATTATTGTATCTGACTGAATCCACTTTAAGTTTGCTCAGCATCAAACAAATGTTTAGCAACATTTTCTGCTTATCATCTGGATGAAGTTTGGACTGTGTCTACAAAACACATTACACTTACACTTATTGGTATTTATTTAAGATAAATGTAATAATATAATTGCAAACAAAAATTGTTAATGGCCTCAGCAGAGTCTTTCTCAAAGGCTAGAAAAACCGTAATGGTTGACACATTCTTGTGGGTAGAAAGAACATCAAAACCAGTAGCTTTGATATTGATGTGTACAATTAGAACAATTGTTTAATTTTAATTAGAAGAGATAACTTCTTTCTCTTTTTCTATGTGATTAATGCAGACTTTAACAGAACAGTCTGCAAAAAAAATGCAGTGTATTGATTTTTATAAAGAATCAGTACTTTTCATTATGAGAACTGAAGTTTTTCTTCCAAAAAACACAGTGAACTCTTACTTTTCAGCAAAAGTTTTCATTACAGCTATAATGTAACTGCTTACTAATTTTCTCGTTATGATGGACAATTTTTGGAATTGTTGCTCATGAGTTATTCATATAAATCTTTGTTTGATGGACAAACATTTTCCAGGAAAAAAAAATATTTAAGTTGTGTTGCAGTTGCTGAGAATTGCTTTTGACTGACAAAATATGACAGTTCTTCTCTTGCCCTCTTAACACACCATTCCAGGGAAATTCTCCACAAGATTTGGTTGACCTTTTGACATGAACTGCTAGTCATGGCAAACTCATGGGAAATAACAATTTCCTAGGTAATAGCTACTCCTGCCTTGAGGTAGAGTTAACTGATCTAAACAAAGATTTAACAAATTTTCCACAGGAAATTGCATCAAGTGTGAAACAAACAGGGAACTGAAAGTCCCCATGAATTTCCTAGGGTTTAACTTTCTGGAAATTGGCTTGCTTGTGTGACTAGTGCTTTACATTTAGCTTTACTAGGAATTTAAAATCCAAGAGGGTATATAAGCACAACACTTCAGACTAGAGTCTTCACAATCTTTTTAAATCATTAGAAGTCATGTATGACCCACGCCTATCATTTTTAGAAGTGGCCAAGACAACAGTTTTTGTGCAAAGGCAGATTGTAAAAATCTACCCCAAAATATTGTTTTTTTCTGGTAGGAAAAAACAAGAAGTATTGGAAGAGTTGAAGAAAAAAAATTAGAAGTGTGAAGTTATTTAAAAAAGATTAATGGTTCATATTTGTCTTTTTAGCCAATGTAAATTATCTGTTCTCAGCTTTGAATATTCCTCAGTATCTTGTAGTGCTGACCATTTATGTAAATGATTGTTTTTTTCCCCAATATTTGTATGCTTTTGATCTGTTAATATTAATTTTGTATCCTTGTCTAGGCAATGTTTTGGGCACAAAAGCCACTATAACTAATGACTTTTTACAGCAATCTGTTAACGAAAGACAGAAACTGTAGTTTAGGGGTCTTTAAATGTTTGTTTGTTGATCTTTACATCATATCAGAGCAGAGGCATGACCAGTATTGTTTATTTTTTATTTATTTATTTATTTATTTATTTATTTATTTATTTATTTATTTATGTATTTATTTATTTAGTTAGTTAGTTAGTTAGTTAGTTAGTTAGTTAGTTAGTTATTTATTTATTTATTTATTTATTTATTTCCTTTTTTTTTTTTTTTTTTTTTTTGGGGGGGGGGGGATTGACCAAGTGTGTTTAATGAATTACACAATCTGTATCTTTTCAGGGTAAAGGGCACCTGGGGGCAAATGCCCCCCCCCCCCATGGTTATGCCCCTGTATCAGATGTGTGTTTCTCTATTAACCCTTTCAGGACCGGGGGAGGGGGGGGGGCACAATTTGCCCCCCCCCCACCAATTTTTTCCCCGTAACTATTTAACGCTTAGTCCGATCACCGCGAAATTTTCTGAATTTTCCTAAAATATATCTAGGATCATATTGACAAAAAATACTTGATACCGGGGATTACCTGTTGCCATGGCAACCATTTGTTTGACCTTGGGTCACACGATTTTACTGTTTTTTAGTGGTTTAAAAAAAATGACATAATTTCCACTTATTTTAGATTTTTTTGCCAGAAAAGTGATAGTGGTGAGTCACATGATAGTCTGAAATGGTTTTGGGAATTCATAATGGCCGCCATTTTTGGCGGCCATTTTGGATTTTGTGTTTTCAGCCTGTCATTAGGGGGTCAAATTATATCAAGTTTTTTTTTAACAATGGATAATTTTTATCCTGCTAATTTCTTACTTTTCAGACCCAAAAAATATTCAGATTTGTCAATCAAGCCTTATTATTTCTCCCTGGGCCCTTGGCGGCAGCCATTTTGATTGTTAAGTAAAAAAATGCAAAACACATTTTTTTTCCCAAAGAATGGGATAAGTTAATGAATTATTATGCCCCCTAAAGATAACTCAAGTGACTAAATTAGGTTCAAATATATTTATCTTGTTAAAATATACAAGTTTGCCAAGTTTCAAAACACTCGGCCAAAAAATACAGAAGTTATGGCAAAAACACAATTTTTGACCAAAAATGGGCAAAAAACAGTCAAAACGCCCTCTAGTGACGATTTTTTGAAATTTGTGACGTCATCATGTAGAACTCGGTGAAATGAACATTTGTGGCAAGTTTCATCAAAATCGGTCGAACACTTTGGAAAATACGTACAACCAAAAAAAGCCCGGTCCTGATAGGGTTAAAAATAAATATTGGTTTTGGTGTTGTTTCATTTATTGAGGTTTTGTATTGAATCTAAGCAATATTCTTAAAAAATTAATAACCCTAGTCCCTAGTCAATCAATGTGTTTTATATAAATATGTATATATATAAAGAGTAATAAATCTTCGACGACTAAATCAATGACTGATTTGTTTATGTAATGTGTCTGACAGGGTCCCCCCCCCCGCCCCCAAACAAACAAAAGTATTATTAACAAACAAATAAATACAAAACAATAATAATAATAGTAATAAACAAGTCAATGGCTAATGAAGATGTTTCGATTTATTTAGAAATGATTCGACAAAACTACCATTGATACCAAGTTTGTACAGGTGCTGTGAAAACAACTATTTAGACCAACACTATAGCCCCAGAAAGCACTGTGCCGTATTCTGTGTGGACAAGTATTGTATTGTACTCGCATGTTTGTAGTACATACATTGCATTGGTAGTATGTACGAGTGCTACATTCGTAAGCATGGTCGGATAGATCCAAATTAAAAGGACCTCAGTATTACCAAATTTACCAATGAATTTTGAATTCACCAATGTGACCCTTACCTGTTCATGTTTTTATTGCATGGCTCTAAAACTTCACTCGTCAACGAAAATATGAAGAAAATTACAATTTAAAGTTCCCGCTGAAAACAATTTATAACGCATGCTTCCTTTTTGAAATAGACTGGCTACCAATTACCATTTTCACAGAGACAAATATAATTTCTGTTCATTTTTTTCCATTAGGAGTACGGGATCCATACATTTTTCGTGTCGCTGATAGCGCCCTCACTCGGTAGCTGATGTTATATACGGGGGCGTTTTTAATCATTCCAACCATAAAGTTAACATTAATTTCCCTTTAATGGGGAAATGTTTACATTCAAACACAATTGGAGTTAATTATGTTATTTGACACTCAAATATTATATTGAGGAGGAGATTAAATTTTCCACGTAACCCCCTCCACAAAACTCACCAATCCCACATTTCCAACATTTCCAAAAGGCCCCTAAGCGATGTTGAAACTTCAATTGAACAACACTCCACCGCAAACTGGCGAATCTTTTTATTCATTTACTAATGTGAGATGATAATGATAATTGACACTTAACAAATAGGTGTAGAATGAAAGTTAATTTGCCCCCGTAACCGCCTTCACGAAAAACCCACGAATTCCAATTGGTACGTAAAGGCCCCATCCGCAAGTATTTCCATGTGGGCTATGGGAGCTTGAAACTTTTAAATAAACAACATTCCACCGCTAACTGGCGAGCAGTTTTCTATCATTATTCCATCTTATATAGTGTCACTGATAACTACTTTGACACAATAATGAACGATATTCGTTAAAGCCCCATTATGAGTCTCCCTCACTCAGGTTTTTTCTCTATTCTGTCTCCTTTTCATTTTCTCATTGCATTACTGAAAATCAAATAAAACGTACGGCTGAAAAAAGTACGGTGGGTCGTCGGAAATTATTAGGCAGGGCGGATAAAAATAATTTGTTTTGGTATGCTCTTACTGAATCTAAAGGTGCATCCAACACCACATAATTCTGCAGGGAAATTGTTCAAGCTTTAGAGAATAATGAGGGCAGATTTAACATAAGCCGAGTCCACTCCGCTGTGGAACAACAATGCAATTACGGGAATCCAAAATGTCTAACTTAATAATAACGTTTTAATAAAGGGAAACAAATTAAAGGAAAAAGCAAATTTGTTACTAATGAATTACTTTTTGTAATTTCTTTCTACTTTTGTGCAATTTGTTGGAAACAAAAATCTTGAGCCTCTAGGATTCCAACCAGGGTTATCCGCTACCAACACTGGTCTCATAATCACAACGCTATTTGATTCACAAAGTAAAAAGGTAAATTTGTTACTAATAAATTGTTTTTCTGTATTTTTATTTTATTTTTGTTCAACATTATGGAAAAAAAAAGCTTGACCCTGCAGGATTTGAACCAGGGTCATCTACTTCAAAGACCAGACTCATAACCACAATGCTATATGATTCACAAAACAAAAAGGTAAATTTGTTACTTAAAAGGTGTTTTTGTAAAAGAAATACTTTTGTGCAAATTTGGAAAAAAACAAATTTTGCCCTCCAGGATTTTATCCAGGGTTATCCGCTACCAAAACCGGTCTCATAACCATAACTCTATTTGATTCACAAAACAAAAAGGTAAATATGTTACTAATAAATTGTTTTTCTGTATGTTCTTTTTACTTTCGTGCAAAATTTAGGGAAAAAATATCTTGACCCTCCATGATTTGAACCAGAGTCATCTGCTACTAAAACCGGTCTCATAACAACGACGCTATTTGTGCACAATTTTGGAAAAAAAAATATCTTGACCCTCAAGGAATTGAACCAGGGTTATCCGCTTCCAAAACCGGTCTCATAACCACAACGCTATATGATTCACAAGTTAAGAGGTGAATTTGTTACTAATAATTTGTGTGCAAACGTTTGGAAACATTATATCTTGACGATCTAGGATTCGAACCAGGATCTCCCGTCATTGACAAAATAAAAAGTTCAATTTGTTACTAATAACTTGTTTTTCTGTATTTTTTTTTTTACATTTGTGCTAATTAAAAAAAAAAATAGTTTGCCCCTCCAGGATTTGAACCAGGGTCCTCCGCTACTAAAACTGGTCGCAAATAGGGTCATTGCATTAGTCACTGCAGATAAGTGAAACCTATTGTGGGATTTATATACACTATCTGGACCCTCTGAACGAAGTTGGGAATGCTTGGGATCTATTTTTGTAGCAGTATGATGCCCGAATTCACGTAATGTACGGTGACAGTTTTTTACTGCCAGGCCTGTGCGTATTCCTTGCTCAGTTTTTGAAAATTACTGCAGGGTTAAACTGGTTTTCTGCATTTTCTTGTTACTTTTGTGCTAATTAAAAAAAAAATATCCCATAAGAAAAAATATCTCATAACCACAATGCTATTTGATTAACAAAATAAAATGGTAAATTTGTTTCTTTAAACTGTTTTCTGCATTTTCTTGTTACTTTTGTGCAATTTTTTCGGAAAAAAAAAATATCTTGACCCTCCAGGATTCGAACCAGGGATATCAACTACCACAACCGGTCTGAAAACCACCACGCTTTTTGATTCAAAAAATAAAAAGGTAAATTTGTTACATATATGTTTTTTTTTTTATTATCTCTTTCGACTTTTTGTGCATTATTTTGTTAAAAAAATATCTTGCTCCTCCAGGATTCGAACCGGGGTCATCCGCTACTAAAACCGGTCTTACAACTACAACGCTATTCGATTCACAAAAAAGGTAAATTTGTTACTAATAATTTTTTTTTTAATTTCTATTTTTACTTTTGTGCAAACTTTTGGGGAAAAAAAATATTAAAACCCTTTAGGCTTCGAACCAGGGTTATATGCTTCCCAAAACCGGTTTCAAAGGCACCAGGCTATTTGATTCACAAAATAAAAACGTAAATTTGTTACTAACAAATTTTTTTGGGGTAACTTGTTTTTTACTTTCGTGCAAATTCTTGGAAAAAATATCTTGTCCTTCAAGGATTCGAACCAGGGTCATCCGTACACCAAAACCAGTCTCGTGACCATCAGGCTATTTGATTCAGAAAATAAAAAGGTAAATTGGTCACCAATAACATGCTTTTGTAATATTTATTTTTTTTTTTTACTTTTGTGCAAATTTTTGGATAAAAGTATCTTGACCCTCCAGGATCCGAACCAGGGTCATCCGCTACCAAAACCGGTCTCATAACCAAGTCGTTTTCGCTCTACCAAATGAAGGGGGCACCCCCCCCCCTATGCCAGCGCTTCACTTTGTAACCCCAGATCTGCCTTAGTTTGCCAAAAATCCAAGGTTTAGGGGCCGAAATCTTTAGGGCCAAAACCCCCAAAAGTCAGCGATACCCCCCCCCCCTTAGACTTTAAACTGTGAAAGACGAGTGTTATCGTGAACGGCATGCCAAGCCAAGAGTCACGGCTTGATTAAGAGTTTCTCATAGATCGCCAAGCTTTGACGTGTTATTTATGTCCGAGTAAAACAATTAAGGTGAAAGATCAGACGCAAATGGGTTCTCAAAGGCTGCATATTTCTCATTGTTTTCAAGATGTCAAGCTTCAATGTAGAGTGCAGAATATGCACTGCGCCGGTTGAAAGCACTTATGGCGACAGAACCCTTTCAAAGGAGCAATTTTAGACATTCCTTAAAATTCCCTGCAGGCAAATTTGCTCGAGGTCACAAGTAGTCTATAGCATGCTGTACAACCTGAGTAGTAAATTTCCAACCCGTTTTGTTGTCAGCAGTCCCCCCCCTCCTCCAAGGTGCTGCTAAACAGGAAGTGCACCGCCAAAGTCAAGGGCTACCGAATCATTCTAATTTTGTGGCTGTTGCTTACTTGTTCGCGACGCGAGCGGCATAAGAGTAGGCCTTCTACCCCAGAAAATTAGCCAAGAGGGGCTGCCAATTATCATCCAACTCATGGTAAATTTGTGGCTGTTGCTCAATTGTACGCGATGCGAGCGGCAAGAGTATGGGGCTACTACCTCCACCAAAAATCAAATAGAAGGAATATTATGCCGAAAATTTTTTTGAAAAAAAATCACACTCTATATGTTTGAACATAAGTCCAGAAGTAAGTATGCCACAGAAACACAACGTGTACCTGTGTCTGCCTTAGATAGCCCTGCACCCAAATATTGTAGTTTTTCGGGCCCTGCAAGAGGTCCTTTTTGCCGTAAATGACCAGCAGGCAAGCATGCCCTTAATTGTTTAAAGCGAAGTGTTCAACCAGATGTTTGACCACACAGCTGTCAGAAAAACGAAATATCAACGGTCATATCACCCTCACACAAACAATGGATTTAACCTAGTTTTATACTGGTGGAAAGCACAACTGGCTCTCGACTAATTATAAATTTGTGATTGTGGCTTTATTTTGTGCGACGTGACTGGCAAGAGAGTAGGGCTACTACCAACAGCAAAGTAGCCAACAGCGGCTGCCATGCTTCTTATCAACCATGCGCAAGGTACATTATGCCGAAAAATGGTTTGTAAAAAAACACACTCGACGTTTGACCATAACACCGGAACTCTGTATGCCACAGAAACACAACTTGTACCTGTATGAGCCTCAGCCAGCAAAAAACGTAGAAAAAAAGTCGGCATCTCCACGACCAATAACTCCATAAATAATAGGCTAAAGAGAATTGACCTGCAGTTTAAGTGCCACAGTCCTGCATCTTAAAATCTGGTTTTCCCGGCCAGCCAGGGCCATCTTCCGCCTTGAAACGACCAGGGAGCGGGGCTGCTCCGAATGCGCTTCAAACGCCTGTCTAATGGCACTTTTGTATACGAAGCTATAACAGAGTGAAAACAAGACTTAGCAACGGCTCTATCTCCCAAAGTATCGGCGGGAAACTGACAAATCTGACATTGTTGGAAAGCCCTGCTCATGGGCTTTCCGAAAATACCAGTCTTGGGGCCTCGGGATAAACAGGGAGGTTGTCAGGGACCGCGGAGTGAGGACACCCCGAGGATGTCTAGTGCATACGGACATGCTGTGTGTACGTCAACAATAGCCATGGCTGCTACGTGTGTACTGGATCGAAGCCAGCAAAAAAAAAAAAACGCCGAAAAAAGAAGTCGGCAGCACCACGGCTAATAACTCCAGAAATAATGGGGCTAGAGAGAAATTTCTTGTACCTGCAGTCAGCTACCATAGTCCTACATCCGAAAATCTGGTTTCCCGGCCAGCCAGGGCCATCTTCCGCCATGAAACGACCAGGAACAGGGGCTGCTCCGAGTGCGCTTCAAACGCCTGTCTAATGGCACTTTTGTACACGAAGCTGTAACAGAGTGAAAACAAGACTTAGCAACGACTGTATCTCCCAAAGTATTGGCGGGAAACTGACAAGTCTGACACTGTTGGAAAGCCCTGGTCACGGGCTTTCCGAAAATGCTGGTCTTGGGGCTGCTGGATTTACAGGGAGGTTGCCAGGGACCGCGGAAAGAGGACACCCTGAGGATGACCAGTGCCTACGGCCATGCTGTGTGTGCGTCAACAATAGCCAAGGCTGCTAAGTGTGTACTGGATCGAAGCCAGCAAAAAAAAAAAAAAAACGCCGAAAAAAGAAGTCGGTGGCGCCACGGCTAATAACTCCAGAAATAATGGGGCTAGAGAGAAATTTCTTGTACCTGCAGTCTGCTACCATAGTCCTGCATCCGAAAATCTGGATTTCCCAGCCAGCCAGGGCCATCCTCCGCCTTGAAACGACCAGGGAGCGGGGCTGCTCCGAGTGCGCTTCAAACGCCTGTCTAATGGCACTTTTGTACACGAAGCTATAACAGAGTAAAAAAAAGACTTAGCAACGACTGTATCTCCCAAAGTATTGGCGGGAAACTGACAAGTCTGACACTGTTGGAAAGCCCTGCTCGTGGGCTTTCCGAAATTGCCGGTCTTGGGGATGCGGGAAAAACAGGGAGGTTGCCTGTGACCGCGGAGTAAGGACACCTCGAGGATGTCCATTGCATACGGCCATGCTGTGTGTGCGTCAACAATAGCCAAGGCTGCCACGTGTGTACTGGATGGAAGCCAGCAAAAAAAAAACGCTGAAAAAAGAAGTCGGCAGCACCACGGCTAATAACTCCAGAAATAATGGGGCTAGAGAGAAATTTCTTGTACCTGCAGTCAGCTACCATAGTCCTGCATCCAAAAATCTGGTTTTCCCGGCCAGCCAGGGCCATCTTCCGCCTTGAAACGACCAGGGACAGGGGCTGCTCCGAGTGCACTTCAAACGCCTGTCTAATGGCACTTTTGTACACGAAGCTGTAGCAGAGTGAAAACAAGACTTAGCAACGACTCTATCTCCCAAAGTATTGTCGGGAAACTGACAAGTCTGACACTGTTGAAAAGCCCTGCTCATGGGCTTTCCGAAAATGCCGGTCTTTGGGCTGCGGGATAAACAGGGAGGTTCCCAGGGACCGCGGAAGGAGGACACCCCGAGGATGTCCAGTGCATACGGACATGCTGTGTGTACGTCAACAATAGCCATGGCTGCTACGTGTGTACTGGATCGAAGCCAGCAAAAAAAAAAAAAAAAAAACGCCGAAAAAAGAAGTCGGCAGCACCATGGCCAACAACTCCAAAAATAATGGGGCTAGAGAGAAATTTCTTGTACCTGCAGTTAGCTACCATAGTCCTGCATCTGAAAATCTGGTTCTCCCGGCCAGCCAGGGCCATCTTCCGCCTCGAAACGACCAGAAAGCGGGGCTGCTCCGAGAGCGCTTCAAACGCCTGTCTTATGGCACTTTTGTACACGAAGCTGTAACAGAGTGAAAACAAGACTTAGCAACGACTGTATCTCCCAAAGTATTGGCGGGAAACTGACAAGTCTGACACTGTTGGAAAGCCCTGCTCATGGGCTTTCCGAAAATGCCGGTCTTGGGGCTGCGGGATAAACAGGGAGGTTGCCAGGGACCGCGGAAGGAGGACACCCCGAGGATTTTCCAGTGCATACGCACATGCTGTGTGTACGACAACAATAGCCGTGGCTGCTACGTGTGTACTGGATCGAAGCCAGCAACAAAAAATAAAAACGCCGAAAAATAAAAGTCGGTGGCGCCACGGCTAATAACTCCAGAAATAATGGGGCTAGAGAGAAATTTCTTGTACCTGCAGTTAGCTACTATAGTCCTGCATCGGAAAATCTGGTTTTCCCGGCCAGCCAGGGCCATCTTCCGCCTTGAAACGACCAGGGAGCGGGGCTGCTCCGAGTGCGCTTCAAACAACTGTCTAATGGCACTTTTGTACACGAAGCTGTAACAGAGTGAAAACAAGACTTAGCAACGACTGTATCTCCCAAAGTATTGGCGGGAAACTGACAAGTCTGACACTGTTGGAAAGCCCTGCTCATGGGCTTTCCGAAAATGCCGGTTTTGGGGCTGCGGGATAAACAGGGAGGTGGCCAGGGACGGCGGAAGGAGGACACCCCGAGGATGTCCAGTGCATAGGGACATGCTGTGTGTACGTCAACAATAGCCATGGCTGCTACGTGTGTACTGGATCGAAGCCAGCAAAAAATAAAAAACGCCGAAAAAAGAAGTCGGCAGCACCACGGGCAATAACTCCAAAAATATTGGGGCTAGAGAGAAATTTCTTGTACCTGCAGTTAGCTACAATAGTCCTGCATCTGAAAATCTGGTTTTCCCGGCCAGCCAGGGCCATCTTCCGCCTTGAAACGACCAGGGAGCGGGGCTGCTCCGAGTGCGCTTCAAACAACTATCTAATGGCACTTTTGTACACGAAGCTGTAACAGAGTGAAAACAAGACTTAGCAACGACTGTATCTCCCAAAGTATTGGCGGGAAACTGACAAGTCTGACACTGTTGGAAAGCCCTGCTCATGGGCTTTCCGAAAATGCCGGTCTTGGGGCTGCGGGATAAACAGGGAGGTTCCAGGGGACCGCGGAAGGAGGACACCCCGAGGATGTCAAGTGCATACGGACATGCTGTGTGTACGTCAACAATAGCCATGGCTGCTACGTGTGTACTGGATCGAAGCCAGCAAAAAATAAAAACGCCGAAAAAAGAAGTCGGCAGCACCACGGCCAATAACTCCAGAAATAACGGGGCTAGAGAGAAATTTCTTGTACCTGCAGTTAGCTACCATAGTCCTGCATCGGAAAATCTGGTTTTCCCGGCCAGCCAGGGCCATCTTCCGCCTTGAAACGACCAGGGAGCGGGGCTGCTCCGAGTGCGCTTCAAACGCCTGTCTAATGGCACTTTTGTACACGAAGCTGTAACAGAGTGAAAACAAGACTTAGCAACGACTCTATCTCCCAAAGTATTAGCGGGAAACTGACAAGTCTGACACTGTTGAAAAGCCCTGCTCATGGGCTTTCCGAAAATGCCGATCTTGGGGCTGCGGGATAAACAGGGAGGTGGCCAGGGACGGCGGAAGGAGGACACCCCGAGGATGTCCAGTGCATAGGGACATGCTGTGTGTACGTCAACAATAGCCATGGCTGCTACGTGTGTACTGGATCGAAGCCAGCAAAAAAAAAACGCCGAAAAAAGAAGTCGGCAGCACCACGGCCAATAACTCCAGAAATAATGGGGCTAGAGAGAAATTTCTTGTACCTGCAGTTAGCTACAATAGTCCTGCATCGGAAAATCTGGTTTTCCCGGCCAGCCAGGGCCATCTTCCGCCTTGAAACGACCAGGGAGCGGGGCTGCTCCGAGTGCGCTTCAAACGCCTGTCTAATGGCACTTTTGTACACGAAGCTGTAACAGAGTGAAAACAAGACTTAGCAACGACTCTATCTCCCAATGTATTGGCGGGAAACTGACAAGTCTGACACTGTTGAAAAGCCCTGCTCATGGGCTTTCCGAAAATGCCAATCTTGGGGCTGCGGGATAAACAGGGAGGTGGCAAGGGACCGCGGAAGGAGGACACCCCGAGGATGTCCAGTGCATAGGGACATGCTGTGTGTACGTCAACAATAGCCATGGCTGCTACGTGTGTACTGGATCGAAGCCAGCAAAAAATAAAAACGCCGAAAAAAGAAGTCGGCAGCACCACGGCCAATAACTCCAGAAATAATGGGGCTAAAGAGAAATTTCTTGTACCTGCAGTTAGCTACCATAGTCCTGCATCCGAAAATCTGGTTTTCCCGGCCAGCCAGGGCCATCTTCCGCCTTGAAACGACCAGGGAGCGGGGCTGCTCCGAGTGCGCTTCAAACAACTGTCTAATGGCACTTTTGTACACGAAGCTGTAACAGAGTGAAAACAAGACTTAGCAACGACTCTATCTCCCAAAGTATTGGCGGGAAACTGACAAGTCTGACACTGTTGGAAAGCCCTGCTCATGGGCTTTTCGAAAATGCCGGTCTTGGGGCTGCGGGATAAACAGGGAGGTTCCAGGGGACCGCGGAAGGAGGACACCCCGAGGATGTCAAGTGCATACGGACATGCTGTGTGTACGTCAACAATAGCCATGGCTGCTACGTGTGTACTGGACCGAAGCCAGCAAAAAATAAAAACGCCGAAAAAGAAGTCGGCAGCACCACGGCCAATAACTCCAGAAATAACGGGGCTAGAGAGAAATTTCTTGTACCTGCAGTTAGCTATCATAGTCCTGCATCCGAAAATCTGGTTTTCCCGGCCAGCCAGGGCCATCTTCCGCCTTGAAACGACCAGGGAGCGGGGCTGCTCCGAGTGCGCTTCAAACGCCTGTCTAATGCCCCTTTGTACACGAAGCTGTAACAGAGTGAAAACAAGACTTAGCAACGACTGTATCTCCCAAAGTATTGGCGGGAAACTGACAAGTCTGACACTGTTGAAAAGCCCTGCTCATGGGCTTTCCGAAAATGCCGATCTTGGGGCTGCGGGATAAACAGGGAGGTTCCAGGGGACTGCGGAAGGAGGACACCCCGAGGATGTCCAGTGCATACGGACATGCTGTGTGTACGTCAACAATAGCCATGGCTGCTACGTGTGTACTGGATCGAAGCCAGCAAAAAAAAAAACGCCGAAAAAAGAAGTCGGCAGCACCACGGCCAATAACTCCAGAAATAATAGGGCTAGAGAGAAATTTCTTGTACCTGCAGTTAGCTACCATAGTCCTGCATCCGAAAATCTGGTTTTCCCGGCCAGCCAGGGCCATCTTCCGCCTTGAAACGACCAGGGAGCGGGGCTGCTCCGAGTGCGCTTCAAACGCCTGTCTAATGGCACTTTTGTACACGAAGCTGTAACAGAGTGAAACCAAGACTTAGCAACGACTCTATCTCCCAAAGTATTGGCGGAAAACTGACAAGTCTAACACTGTTGGAAAGCCCTGCTCATGGGCTTTCCGAAAATGCCGGTCTTGGGGCTGCAGGATAAACAGGGAGGTTCCAGGGGACCGCGGAAGGAGGACACCCCGAGGATGTCAAGTGCATACGGACATGCTCTGTGTACGTCAACAATAGCCATGGCTGCTACGTGTGTACTGGATCGAAGCCAGCAAAAAATAAAAACGCCGAAAAAAGAAGTCGGCAGCACCACGGCCAATAACTCCAGAAATAATGGGGCTAGAGAGAAATTTCTTGTACCTGCAGTTAGCTACCATAGTCCTGCATCAGAAAATCTGGTTTTCCCGGCCAGCCAGGGCCATCTTCCGCCTTGAAACGACCAGGGAGCGGGGCTGCTCCGAGTGCGCTTCAAACAACTGTCTAATGGCACTTTTGTACACGAAGCTGTAACAGAGTGAAAACAAGACTTAGCAACGACTCTATCTCCCAAAGTATTGGCGGGAAACTGACAAGTCTGACACTGTTGGAAAGCCCTGCTCATGGGCTTTCCGAAAATGCCGGTCTTGGGGCTGCGGGATAAACAGGGAGGTTCAAGGGGACCGCGGAAGGAGGACACCCCGAGGATGTCAAGTGCATACGGACATGCTCTGTGTACGTCAACAATAGCCATGGCTGCTACGTGTGTACTGGATCGAAGCCAGCAAAAAATAAAAACGCCGAAAAAAGAAGTCGGCAGCACCACGGCCAATAACTCCAAAAATAATGGGGCTAGAGAGAAATTTCTTGTACCTGCAGTTAGCTACCATAGTCCTGCATCAGAAAATCTGGTTTTCCCGGCCAGCCAGGGCCATCTTCCGCCTTGAAACGACCAAGGAGCGGGGCTGCTCCGAGTGCGCTTCAAACAACTGTCTAATGGCACTTTTGTACACGAAGCTGTAACAGAGTGAAAACAAGACTTAGCAACGACTGTATCTCCCAAAGTATTGGCGGGAAACTGACAAGTCTGACACTGTTGAAAAGCCCTGCTCATGGGCTTTCCGAAAATGCCGATCTTGGGGCTGCGGGATAAACAGGGAGGTTCCAGGGGACTGCGGAAGGAGGACACCCCGAGGATGTCCAGTGCATACGGACATGCTGTGTGTACGTCAACAATAGCCATGGCTGCTACGTGTGTACTGGATCGAAGCCAGCAAAAAAAAAACGCCGAAAAAAGAAGTCGGCAGCACCACGGCCAATAACTCCAGAAATAATAGGGCTAGAGAGAAATTTCTTGTACCTGCAGTTAGCTACCATAGTCCTGCATCCGAAAATCTGGTTTTCCCGGCCAGCCAGGGCCATCTTCCGCCTTGAAACGACCAGGGAGCGGGGCTGCTCCGAGTGCGCTTCAAACGCCTGTCTAATGGCACTTTTGTACACGAAGCTGTAACAGAGTGAAAACAAGACTTAGCAACGACTGTATCTCCCAAAGTATTGGCGGGAAACTGACAAATCTGACACTGTTGAAAAGCCCTGCTCATGGGCTTTCCGAAAATGCCAATCTTGGGGCTGCGGGATAAACAGGGAGGTTCCAGGGGACCGCGGAAGGAGGACACCCCGAGGATGTCCAGTGCATACGGACATGCTGTGTGTACGTCAACAATAGCCATGGCTGCTACGTGTGTACTGGATCGAAGCCAGCAAAAAAAAAAACGACGAAAAAAGAAGTCGGCAGCACCACGGCCAATAACTCCAGAAATAACGGGGCTAGAGAGAAATTTCTTGTACCTGCAGTTAGCTACCATAGTCCTGCATCCGAAAATCTGGTTTTCCCGGCCAGCCAGGGCCATCTTCCGCCTTGAAACGACCAGGGAGCGGGGCTGCTCCGAGTGCGCTTCAAACGCCTGTCTAATGGCACTTTTGTACACGAAGCTGTAACAGAGTGAAAACAAGACTTAGCAACGACTCTATCTCCCAATGTATTGGCGGGAAACTGACAAGTCTGACACTGTTGAAAAGCCCTGCTCATGGGCTTTCCGAAAATGCCGATCTTGGGGCTGCGGGATAAACAGGGAGGTGGCAAGGGACCGCGGAAGGAGGACACCCCGAGGATGTCCAGTGCATAGGGACATGCTGTGTGTACGTCAACAATAGCCATGGCTGCTACGTGTGTACTGGATCGAAGCCAGCAAAAAATAAAAAACGCCGAAAAAAGAAGTCGGCAGCACCACGGCCAATAACTCCAAAAATAATGGGGCTAGAGAGAAATTTCTTGTACCTGCAGTTAGCTACAATAGTCCTGCATCTGAAAATCTGGTTTTCCCGGCCAGCCAGGGCCATCTTCCGCCTTGAAACGACCAGAAAGCGGGGCTGCTCCGAGTGCGCTTCAAACGCCTGTCTAATGGCACTTTTGTACACAAAGCTGTAACAGAGTGAAAACAAGACTTAGCAACGACTGTATCTCCCAAAGTATTGGCGGGAAACTGACAAGTCTGACACTGTTGGAAAGCCCTGCTCATGGGCTTTCCGAAAATGCCGGTCTTGGGGCTGCGGGATAAACAGGGAGGTTGCCAGGGACCGCGGAAGGAGGACACCCCGAGGATTTTCCAGTGCATACGCACATGCTGTGTGTACGACAACAATAGCCATGGCTGCTACGTGTGTACTGGATCGAAGCCAGCAAAAAAAAATAAAAACGCCGAAAAATAAAAGTCGGTGGCGCCACGGCTAATAACTCCAGAAATAATGGGGCTAGAGAGAAATTTCTTGTACCTGCAGTTAGCTACTATAGTCCTGCATCCGAAAATTTTGTTTTCCCGGCCAGCCAGCGCCGTCTTCCGCCTTGAAACGACCAGGGAGCGGGGCTGCTCTGAGTGCGCTTCAAACGCCTGTCTAATGGCACTTTTGTACACGAAGCTGTAACAGAGTAAAAACAAGACCTAGCAACGACTCTATCTCCCAAAGTATTGGCGGGAAACTGACAAGTCTGACACTGTTGAAAAGCCCTGCTCATGGGCTTTCCGAAAATGACGGTCTTGGGGCTGCGGGATAAACAGGGAGGTTCCAAGGGACTGCGGAAGGAGGACACCCCGAGGATGTCCAGTGCATACGGACATGCTGTGTGTACGTCAACAATAGCCATGGCTGCTACGTGTGTACTGGATCGAAGCCAGCAAAAAAAAAACGCCGAAAAAAGAAGTCGGCAGCACCACGGCCAATAACTCCAGAAATAATAGGGCTAGAGAGAAATTTCTTGTACCTGCAGTTAGCTACCATAGTCCTGCATCCGAAAATCTGGTTTTCCCGGCCAGCCAGGGCCATCTTCCGCCTTGAAACGACCAGGGAGCGGGGCTGCTCCGAGTGCGCTTCAAACGCCTGTCTAATGGCACTTTTGTACACGAAGCTGTAACAGAGTGAAAACAAGACTTAGCAACGACTGTATCTCCCAAAGTATTGGCGGGAAACTGACAAATCTGACACTGTTGAAAAGCCCTGCTCATGGGCTTTCCGAAAATGCCAATCTTGGGGCTGCGGGATAAACAGGGAGGTTCCAGGGGACCGCGGAAGGAGGACACCCCGAGGATGTCCAGTGCATACGGACATGCTGTGTGTACGTCAACAATAGCCATGGCTGCTACGTGTGTACTGGATCGAAGCCAGCAAAAAAAAAACGACGAAAAAAGAAGTCGGCAGCACCACGGCCAATAACTCCAGAAATAACGGGGCTAGAGAGAAATTTCTTGTACCTGCAGTTAGCTACCATAGTCCTGCATCCGAAAATCTGGTTTTCCCGGCCAGCCAGGGCCATCTTCCGCCTTGAAACGACCAGGGAGCGGGGCTGCTCCGAGTGCGCTTCAAACGCCTGTCTAATGGCACTTTTGTACACGAAGCTGTAACAGAGTGAAAACAAGACTTAGCAACGACTCTATCTCCCAATGTATTGGCGGGAAACTGACAAGTCTGACACTGTTGAAAAGCCCTGCTCATGGGCTTTCCGAAAATGCCGATCTTGGGGCTGCGGGATAAACAGGGAGGTGGCAAGGGACCGCGGAAGGAGGACACCCCGAGGATGTCCAGTGCATAGGGACATGCTGTGTGTACGTCAACAATAGCCATGGCTGCTACGTGTGTACTGGATCGAAGCCAGCAAAAAATAAAAAACGCCGAAAAAAGAAGTCGGCAGCACCACGGCCAATAACTCCAAAAATAATGGGGCTAGAGAGAAATTTCTTGTACCTGCAGTTAGCTACAATAGTCCTGCATCTGAAAATCTGGTTTTCCCGGCCAGCCAGGGCCATCTTCCGCCTTGAAACGACCAGAAAGCGGGGCTGCTCCGAGTGCGCTTCAAACGCCTGTCTAATGGCACTTTTGTACACAAAGCTGTAACAGAGTGAAAACAAGACTTAGCAACGACTGTATCTCCCAAAGTATTGGCGGGAAACTGACAAGTCTGACACTGTTGGAAAGCCCTGCTCATGGGCTTTCCGAAAATGCCGGTCTTGGGGCTGCGGGATAAACAGGGAGGTTGCCAGGGACCGCGGAAGGAGGACACCCCGAGGATTTTCCAGTGCATACGCACATGCTGTGTGTACGACAACAATAGCCATGGCTGCTACGTGTGTACTGGATCGAAGCCAGCAAAAAAAAATAAAAACGCCGAAAAATAAAAGTCGGTGGCGCCACGGCTAATAACTCCAGAAATAATGGGGCTAGAGAGAAATTTCTTGTACCTGCAGTTAGCTACTATAGTCCTGCATCGGAAAATCTGGTTTTCCCGGCCAGCCAGGGCCATCTTCCGCCTTGAAACGACCAGGGAGCGGGGCTGCTCCGAGTGCGCTTCAAACAACTGTCTAATGGCACTTTTGTACACGAAGCTGTAACAGAGTGAAAACAAGACTTAGCAACGACTGTATCTCCCAAAGTATTGGCGGGAAACTGACAAGTCTGACACTGTTGGAAAGCCCTGCTCATGGGCTTTCCGAAAATGCCGGTCTTGGGGCTGCGGGATAAACAGGGAGGTTCCAGGGGACCGCGGAAGGAGGACACCCCGAGGATGTCAAGTGCATACGGACATGCTGTGTGTACGTCAACAATAGCCATGGCTGCTACGTGTGTACTGGATCGAAGCCAGCAAAAAAAAAACGCCGAAAAAAGAAGTCGGCAGCACCACGGCCAATAACTCCAGAAATAATAGGGCTAGAGAGAAATTTCTTGTACCTGCAGTTAGCTACCATAGTCCTGCATCCGAAAATCTGGTTTTCCCGGCCAGCCAGGGCCATCTTCCGCCTTGAAACGACCAGGGAGCGGGGCTGCTCCGAGTGCGCTTCAAACGCCTGTCTAATGGCACTTTTGTACACGAAGCTGTAACAGAGTGAAAACAAGACTTAGCAACGACTGTATCTCCCAAAGTATTGGCGGGAAACTGACAAATCTGACACTGTTGAAAAGCCCTGCTCATGGGCTTTCCGAAAATGCCAATCTTGGGGCTGCGGGATAAACAGGGAGGTTCCAGGGGACCGCGGAAGGAGGACACCCCGAGGATGTCCAGTGCATACGGACATGCTGTGTGTACGTCAACAATAGCCATGGCTGCTACGTGTGTACTGGATCGAAGCCAGCAAAAAAAAAACGACGAAAAAAGAAGTCGGCAGCACCACGGCCAATAACTCCAGAAATAACGGGGCTAGAGAGAAATTTCTTGTACCTGCAGTTAGCTACCATAGTCCTGCATCCGAAAATCTGGTTTTCCCGGCCAGCCAGGGCCATCTTCCGCCTTGAAACGACCAGGGAGCGGGGCTGCTCCGAGTGCGCTTCAAACGCCTGTCTAATGGCACTTTTGTACACGAAGCTGTAACAGAGTGAAAACAAGACTTAGCAACGACTCTATCTCCCAATGTATTGGCGGGAAACTGACAAGTCTGACACTGTTGAAAAGCCCTGCTCATGGGCTTTCCGAAAATGCCGATCTTGGGGCTGCGGGATAAACAGGGAGGTGGCAAGGGACCGCGGAAGGAGGACACCCCGAGGATGTCCAGTGCATAGGGACATGCTGTGTGTACGTCAACAATAGCCATGGCTGCTACGTGTGTACTGGATCGAAGCCAGCAAAAAATAAAAAACGCCGAAAAAAGAAGTCGGCAGCACCACGGCCAATAACTCCAAAAATAATGGGGCTAGAGAGAAATTTCTTGTACCTGCAGTTAGCTACAATAGTCCTGCATCTGAAAATCTGGTTTTCCCGGCCAGCCAGGGCCATCTTCCGCCTTGAAACGACCAGAAAGCGGGGCTGCTCCGAGTGCGCTTCAAACGCCTGTCTAATGGCACTTTTGTACACAAAGCTGTAACAGAGTGAAAACAAGACTTAGCAACGACTGTATCTCCCAAAGTATTGGCGGGAAACTGACAAGTCTGACACTGTTGGAAAGCCCTGCTCATGGGCTTTCCGAAAATGCCGGTCTTGGGGCTGCGGGATAAACAGGGAGGTTGCCAGGGACCGCGGAAGGAGGACACCCCGAGGATTTTCCAGTGCATACGCACATGCTGTGTGTACGACAACAATAGCCATGGCTGCTACGTGTGTACTGGATCGAAGCCAGCAAAAAAAAATAAAAACGCCGAAAAATAAAAGTCGGTGGCGCCACGGCTAATAACTCCAGAAATAATGGGGCTAGAGAGAAATTTCTTGTACCTGCAGTTAGCTACTATAGTCCTGCATCGGAAAATCTGGTTTTCCCGGCCAGCCAGGGCCATCTTCCGCCTTGAAACGACCAGGGAGCGGGGCTGCTCCGAGTGCGCTTCAAACAACTGTCTAATGGCACTTTTGTACACGAAGCTGTAACAGAGTGAAAACAAGACTTAGCAACGACTGTATCTCCCAAAGTATTGGCGGGAAACTGACAAGTCTGACACTGTTGGAAAGCCCTGCTCATGGGCTTTCCGAAAATGCCGGTCTTGGGGCTGCGGGATAAACAGGGAGGTTCCAGGGGACCGCGGAAGGAGGACACCCCGAGGATGTCAAGTGCATACGGACATGCTGTGTGTACGTCAACAATAGCCATGGCTGCTACGTGTGTACTGGATCGAAGCCAGCAAAAAATAAAAAACGCCGAAAAAAGAAGTCGGCAGCACCACGGCCAATAACTCCAAAAATAATGGGGCTAGAGAGAAATTTCTTGTACCTGCAGTTAGCTACAATAGTCCTGCATCCGAAAATCTGGTTTTCCCGGCCAGCCAGGGCCATCTTCCGCCTTGAAACGACCAGAAAGCGGGGCAGCTCCGAGTGCGCTTCAAACGCCTGTCTAATGGCACTTTTGTACACGAAGCTGTAACAGAGTGAAAACAAGACTTAGCAACGACTGTATCTCCCAAAGTATTGGCGGGAAACTGACAAGTCTGACACTGTTGGAAAGCCCTGCTCATGGGCTTTCCGAAAATGCCGGTTTTTGGGCTGCGGGATAAACAGGGAGGTTGCCAGGGACCGCGGAAGGAGGACACCCCGAGGATTTTCCAGTGCATACGCATATGCTGTGTGTACGACAACAATAGCCATGGCTGCTACGTGTGTACTGGATCGAAGCCAGCAAAAAAAAATAAAAACGCCGAAAAATAAAAGTCGGTGGCGCCACGGCCAATAACTCCAGAAATAATGGGGCTAGAGAGAAATTTCTTGTACCTGCAGTTAGCTACCATAGTCCTGCATCCGGAAATCTGGTTTTCCCGGCCAGCCAGGGCCATCTTCCGCCTTGAAACGACCAGGGAGCGGGGCTGCTCCGAGTGCGCTTCAAACAACTGTCTAATGGCACTTTTGTACACGAAGCTGTAACAGAGTGAAAACAAGACTTAGCAACGACTGTATCTCCCAAAGTATTGGCGTGAAACTGACAAGTCTGACACTGTTGAAAAGCCCTGCTCATGGGCTTTCCGAAAATGCCGATCTTGGGGCTGCGGGATAAACAGGGAGGTGGCCAGGGACCGCCGAAGGAGGACACCCCGAGGATGTCCAGTGCATAGGGACATGCTGTGTGTACGTCAACAATAGCCATGGCTGCTACGTGTGTACTGGATCGAAGCCAGCAAAAAAAAAAACGCCGAAAAAAGAAGTCGGCAGCACCACGGCCAATAACTCCAGAAATAATGAGGCTAGAGAGAAATTTCTTGTACCTGCAGTTAGCTACCATAGTCCTGCATCCGAAAATCTGGTTTTCCCGGCCAGCCAGGGCCATCTTCCGCCTTGAAACGACCAGGGAGCGGGGCTGCTCCGAGTGCGCTTCAAACGCCTGTCTAATGGCACTTTTGTACACGAAGCTGTAACAGAGTGAAAACAAGACTTAGCAACGACTCTATCTCCCAAAGTATTGGCGGGACACTGACAAGTCTGACACTGTTCAAAAGCCCTGCTCATGGGCTTTCCGAAAATGCCGGTCTTGGGGCTGCGGGATAAACAGGGAGGTTCCAGGGGACCGCGGAAGGAGGACACCCCGAGGATGTCAAGTGCATACAGACATGCTGTGTGTACGTCAACAATAGCCATGGCTGCTACGTGTGTACTGGACCGAAGCCAGCAAAAAATAAAAACGCCGAAAAAAGAAGTCGGCAGCACCACGGCCAATAACTCCAGAAATAACGGGGCTAGAGAGAAATTTCTTGCACCTGCAGTTAGCTACCATAGTCCTGCATCCGAAAATTTGGTTTTCCCGGCCAGCCAGGGCCATCTTCCGCCTTGAAACGACCAGGGAGCGGGGCTGCTCCGAGTGCGCTTCAAACGCCTGTCTAATGGCACTTTTGTACACGAAGCTGTAACAGAGTGAAAACAAGACTTAGCAACGACTCTATCTCCCAAAGTATTGGCGGGACACTGACAAGTCTGACACTGTTGAAAAGCCCTGCTCATGGGCTTTCCGAAAATGCCGGTCTTGGGGCTGCGGGATAAACAGGGAGGTTCCAGGGGACCGCGGAAGGAGGACACCCCGAGGATGTCCAGTGCATACGGACATGCTGTGTGTACGTCAACAATAGCCATGGCTGCTACGTGTGTACTGGATCGAAGCCAGCAAAAAAAAAAAAACGCCGAAAAAAAAAGTCGGCAGCACCACGGCCTATAACTCCAGAAATAATAGGGCTAGAGAGAAATTTCTTGTACCTGCAGTTAGCTACCATAGTCCTGCATCCGAAAATCTGGTTTTCCCGGCCAGCCAGGGCCATCTTCCGCCTTGAAACGACCAGGGAGCGGGGCTGCTCCGAGTGCGCTTCAAACAACTGTCTAATGGCACTTTTGTACACGAAGCTGTAACAGAGTGAAAACAAGACTTAGCAACAACTGTATCTCCCAAAGTATTGGCGGGAAACTGACAAGTCTGACACTGTTGGAAAGCCCTGCTCATGGGCTTTCCGAAAATGCCGATCTTGGGGCTGCAGGATAAACAGGGAGGTGGCCAGGGACCGCGGAAGGAGGACACCCCGAGGATGTCCAGTGTACGTCAACAATAGCCATGGCTGCTACGTGTGTACTGGATCGAAGCCAGCAAAAAATAAAAACGCCGAAAAAAGAAGTCGGCAGCACCACGGCCAATAACTCCAGAAATAATAGGGCTAGAGAGAAATTTCTTGTACCTGCAGTTAGCTACCATAGTCCTGCATCCGAAAATTTGGTTTTCCCGGCCAGCCAGGGCCATCTTCCGCCTTGAAACGACCAGGGAGCGGGGCTGCTCCGAGTGCGCTTCAAACAACTGTCTAATGGCACTTTTGTACACGAAGCTGTAACAGAGTGAAAACAAGACTTAGCAACGACTGTATCTCCCAAAGTATTGGCGTGAAACTGACAAGTCTGACACTGTTGAAAAGCCCTGCTCATGGGCTTTCCGAAAATGCCGATCTTGGGGCTGCGGGATAAACAGGGAGGTGGCCAGGGACCGCCGAAGGAGGACACCCCGAGGATGTCCAGTGCATAGGGACATGCTGTGTGTACGTCAACAATAGCCATGGCTGCTACGTGTGTACTGGATCGAAGCCAGCAAAAAAAAAAACGCCGAAAAAAGAAGTCGGCAGCACCACGGCCAATAACTCCAGAAATAATGAGGCTAGAGAGAAATTTCTTGTACCTGCAGTTAGCTACCATAGTCCTGCATCCGAAAATCTGGTTTTCCCGGCCAGCCAGGGCCATCTTCCGCCTTGAAACGACCAGGGAGCGGGGCTGCTCCGAGTGCGCTTCAAACGCCTGTCTAATGGCACTTTTGTACACGAAGCTGTAACAGAGTGAAAACAAGACTTAGCAACGACTCTATCTCCCAAAGTATTGGCGGGACACTGACAAGTCTGACACTGTTCAAAAGCCCTGCTCATGGGCTTTCCGAAAATGCCGGTCTTGGGGCTGCGGGATAAACAGGGAGGTTCCAGGGGACCGCGGAAGGAGGACACCCCGAGGATGTCAAGTGCATACAGACATGCTGTGTGTACGTCAACAATAGCCATGGCTGCTACGTGTGTACTGGACCGAAGCCAGCAAAAAATAAAAACGCCGAAAAAAGAAGTCGGCAGCACCACGGCCAATAACTCCAGAAATAACGGGGCTAGAGAGAAATTTCTTGCACCTGCAGTTAGCTACCATAGTCCTGCATCCGAAAATTTGGTTTTCCCGGCCAGCCAGGGCCATCTTCCGCCTTGAAACGACCAGGGAGCGGGGCTGCTCCGAGTGCGCTTCAAACGCCTGTCTAATGGCACTTTTGTACACGAAGCTGTAACAGAGTGAAAACAAGACTTAGCAACGACTCTATCTCCCAAAGTATTGGCGGGACACTGACAAGTCTGACACTGTTGAAAAGCCCTGCTCATGGGCTTTCCGAAAATGCCGGTCTTGGGGCTGCGGGATAAACAGGGAGGTTCCAGGGGACCGCGGAAGGAGGACACCCCGAGGATGTCCAGTGCATACGGACATGCTGTGTGTACGTCAACAATAGCCATGGCTGCTACGTGTGTACTGGATCGAAGCCAGCAAAAAAAAAAAAACGCCGAAAAAAAAAGTCGGCAGCACCACGGCCTATAACTCCAGAAATAATAGGGCTAGAGAGAAATTTCTTGTACCTGCAGTTAGCTACCATAGTCCTGCATCCGAAAATCTGGTTTTCCCGGCCAGCCAGGGCCATCTTCCGCCTTGAAACGACCAGGGAGCGGGGCTGCTCCGAGTGCGCTTCAAACAACTGTCTAATGGCACTTTTGTACACGAAGCTGTAACAGAGTGAAAACAAGACTTAGCAACAACTGTATCTCCCAAAGTATTGGCGGGAAACTGACAAGTCTGACACTGTTGGAAAGCCCTGCTCATGGGCTTTCCGAAAATGCCGATCTTGGGGCTGCAGGATAAACAGGGAGGTGGCCAGGGACCGCGGAAGGAGGACACCCCGAGGATGTCCAGTGTACGTCAACAATAGCCATGGCTGCTACGTGTGTACTGGATCGAAGCCAGCAAAAAATAAAAACGCCGAAAAAAGAAGTCGGCAGCACCACGGCCAATAACTCCAGAAATAATAGGGCTAGAGAGAAATTTCTTGTACCTGCAGTTAGCTACCATAGTCCTGCATCCGAAAATTTGGTTTTCCCGGCCAGCCAGGGCCATCTTCCGCCTTGAAACGACCAGGGAGCGGGGCTGCTCCGAGTGCGCTTCAAACAACTGTCTAATGGCACTTTTGTACACGAAGCTGTAACAGAGTGAAAACAAGACTTAGCAACGACTGTATCTCCCAAAGTATTGGCGGGAAACTGACAAGTCTGACACTGTTGGAAAGCCCTGCTCATGGGCTTTCCGAAAATGCCGGTCTTGGGGCTGCGGGATAAACAGGGAGGTTCCAGGGAACCGCGGAAGGAGGACACCCCGAGGATGTCCAGTGCATACGGACATGCTGTGTGTACGTCAACAATAGCCATGGCTGCTACGTGTGTACTGGATCGAAGCCAGCAAAAAATAAAAACGCCGAAAAAAGAAGTCGGCAGCACCACGGCCAATAACTCCAGAAATAATGGGGCTAGAGAGAAATTTCTTGTACCTGCAGTTAGCTACCATAATCCTGCATCCGAAAATCTGGTTTTCCCGGCCAGCCAGGGCCATTTTCCGCCTTGAAACGACCAGGGAGCGGGGCTGCTCCGAGTGCGCTTCAAACAACTGTCTAATGGCACTTTTGTACACGAAGCTGTAACAGAGTGAAAACAAGACTTAGCAACGACTGTATCTCCCAAAGTATTGGCGGGAAACTGACAAGTCTGACACTGTTGGAAAGCCCTGCTCATGGGCTTTCCGAAAATGCCGGTCTTGGGGCTGCGGGATAAACAGGGAGGTTCCAGGGGACCGCGGAAGGAGGACACCCCGAGGATGTCAAGTGCATACGGACATGCTGTGTGTACGTCAACAATAGCCATGGCTGCTACGTGTGTACTGGACCGAAGCCAGCAAAAAATAAAAACGCCGAAAAAGAAGTCGGCAGCACCACGGCCAATAACTCCAGAAATAACGGGGCTAGAGAGAAATTTCTTGTACCTGCAGTTAGCTATCATAGTCCTGCATCCGAAAATCTGGTTTTCCCGGCCAGCCAGGGCCATCTTCCGCCTTGAAACGACCAGGGAGCGGGGCTGCTCCGAGTGCGCTTCAAACGCCTGTCTAATGCCACTTTTGTACACGAAGCTGTAACAGAGTGAAAACAAGACTTAGCAACGACTGTATCTCCCAAAGTATTGGCGGGAAACTGACAAGTCTGACACTGTTGAAAAGCCCTGCTCATGGGCTTTCCGAAAATGCCGATCTTGGGGCTGCGGGATAAACAGGGAGGTTACAGGGGACCGCGGAAGGAGGACACCCCGAGGATGTCCAGTGCATACGGACATGCTGTGTGTACGTCAACAATAGCCATGGCTGCTACGTGTGTACTGGATCGAAGCCAGCAAAAAAAAAAACGCCGAAAAAAGAAGTCGGCAGCACCACGGCCAATAACTCCAGAAATAATAGGGCTAGAGAGAAATTTCTTGTACCTGCAGTTAGCTACCATAGTCCTGCATCCGAAAATCTGGTTTTCCCGGCCAGCCAGGGCCATCTTCCGCCTTGAAACGACCAGGGAGCGGGGCTGCTCCGAGTGCGCTTCAAACGCCTGTCTAATGGCACTTTTGTACACGAAGCTGTAACAGAGTGAAAACAAGACTTAGCAACGACTGTATCTCCCAAAGTATTGGCGGGAAACTGACAAGTCTGACACTGTTGAAAAGCCCTGCTCATGGGCTTTCCGAAAATGCCAATCTTGGGGCTGCGGGATAAACAGGGAGGTTCCAGGGGACCGCGGAAGGAGGACACCCCGAGGATGTCCAGTGCATACGGACATGCTGTGTGTACGTCAACAATAGCCATGGCTGCTACGTGTGTACTGGATCGAAGCCAGCAAAAAAAAAAACGCCGAAAAAAGAAGTCGGCAGCACCACGGCCAATAACTCCAGAAATAACGGGGCTAGAGAGAAATTTCTTGTACCTGCAGTTAGCTACCATAGTCCTGCATCCGAAAATCTGGTTTTCCCGGCCAGCCAGGGCCATCTTCCGCCTTGAAACGACCAGGGAGCGGGGCTGCTCCGAGTGCGCTTCAAACGCCTGTCTAATGGCACTTTTGTACACGAAGCTGTAACAGAGTGAAACCAAGACTTAGCAACGACTCTATCTCCCAAAGTATTGGCGGAAAACTGACAAGTCTAACACTGTTGGAAAGCCCTGCTCATGGGCTTTCCGAAAATGCCGGTCTTGGGGCTGCAGGATAAACAGGGAGGTTCCAGGGGACCGCGGAAGGAGGACACCCCGAGGATGTCAAGTGCATACGGACATGCTCTGTGTACGTCAACAATAGCCATGGCTGCTACGTGTGTACTGGATCGAAGCCAGCAAAAAATAAAAACGCCGAAAAAAGAAGTCGGCAGCACCACGGCCAATAACTCCAGAAATAATGGGGCTAGAGAGAAATTTCTTGTACCTGCAGTTAGCTACCATAGTCCTGCATCCGAAAATCTGGTTTTCCCGGCCAGCCAGGGCCATCTTCCGCCTTGAAACGACCAGGGAGCGGGGCTGCTCCGAGTGCGCTTCAAACAACTGTCTAATGGCACTTTTGTACACGAAGCTGTAACAGAGTGAAAACAAGACTTAGCAACGACTCTATCTCCCAAAGTATTGGCGGGAAACTGACAAGTCTGACAGTGTTGGAAAGCCCTGCTCATGGGCTTTCCGAAAATGCCGGTCTTGGGGCTGCGGGATAAACAGGGAGGTTCCAGGGGACCGCGGAAGGAGGACACCCCGAGGATGTCAAGTGCATACGGACATGCTGTGTGTACGTCAACAATAGCCATGGCTGCTACGTGTGTACTGGACCGAAGCCAGCAAAAAATAAAAACGCCGAAAAAGAAGTCGGCAGCACCACGGCCAATAACTCCAGAAATAACGGGGCTAGAGAGAAATTTCTTGTACCTGCAGTTAGCTATCATAGTCCTGCATCCGAAAATCTGGTTTTCCCGGCCAGCCAGGGCCATCTTCCGCCTTGAAACGACCAGGGAGCGGGGCTGCTCCGAGTGCGCTTCAAACGCCTGTCTAATGCCACTTTTGTACACGAAGCTGTAACAGAGTGAAAACAAGACTTAGCAACGACTGTATCTCCCAAAGTATTGGCGGGAAACTGACAAGTCTGACACTGTTGAAAAGCCCTGCTCATGGGCTTTCCGAAAATGCCGATCTTGGGGCTGCGGGATAAACAGGGAGGTTCCAGGGGACTGCGGAAGGAGGACACCCCGAGGATGTCCAGTGCATACGGACATGCTGTGTGTACGTCAACAATAGCCATGGCTGCTACGTGTGTACTGGATCGAAGCCAGCAAAAAAAAAAACGCCGAAAAAAGAAGTCGGCAGCACCACGGCCAATAACTCCAGAAATAATAGGGCTAGAGAGAAATTTCTTGTACCTGCAGTTAGCTACCATAGTCCTGCATCCGAAAATCTGGTTTTCCCGGCCAGCCAGGGCCATCTTCCGCCTTGAAACGACCAGGGAGCGGGGCTGCTCCGAGTGCGCTTCAAACGCCTGTCTAATGGCACTTTTGTACACGAAGCTGTAACAGAGTGAAACCAAGACTTAGCAACGACTCTATCTCCCAAAGTATTGGCGGAAAACTGACAAGTCTAACACTGTTGGAAAGCCCTGCTCATGGGCTTTCCGAAAATGCCGGTCTTGGGGCTGCAGGATAAACAGGGAGGTTCCACGGGACCGCGGAAGGAGGACACCCCGAGGATGTCAAGTGCATACGGACATGCTCTGTGTACGTCAACAATAGCCATGGCTGCTACGTGTGTACTGGATCGAAGCCAGCAAAAAATAAAAACGCCGAAAAAAGAAGTCGGCAGCACCACGGCCAATAACTCCAAAAATAATGGGGCTAGAGAGAAATTTCTTGTACCTGCAGTTAGCTACCATAGTCCTGCATCAGAAAATCTGGTTTTCCCGGCCAGCCAGGGCCATCTTCCGCCTTGAAACGACCAGGGAGCGGGGCTGCTCCGAGTGCGCTTCAAACGCCTGTCTAATGGCACTTTTGTACACGAAGCTGTAACAGAGTGAAACCAAGACTTAGCAACGACTCTATCTCCCAAAGTATTGGCGGAAAACTGACAAGTCTAACACTGTTGGAAAGCCCTGCTCATGGGCTTTCCGAAAATGCCGGTCTTGGGGCTGCAGGATAAACAGGGAGGTTCCAGGGGACCGCGGAAGGAGGACACCCCGAGGATGTCAAGTGCATACGGACATGCTCTGTGTACGTCAACAATAGCCATGGCTGCTACGTGTGTACTGGATCGAAGCCAGCAAAAAATAAAAACGCCGAAAAAAGAAGTCGGCAGCACCACGGCCAATAACTCCAGAAATAATGGGGCTAGAGAGAAATTTCTTGTACCTGCAGTTAGCTACCATAGTCCTGCATCCGAAAATCTGGTTTTCCCGGCCAGCCAGGGCCATCTTCCGCCTTGAAACGACCAGGGAGCGGGGCTGCTCCGAGTGCGCTTCAAACAACTGTCTAATGGCACTTTTGTACACGAAGCTGTAACAGAGTGAAAACAAGACTTAGCAACGACTCTATCTCCCAAAGTATTGGCGGGAAACTGACAAGTCTGACACTGTTGGAAAGCCCTGCTCATGGGCTTTCCGAAAATGCCGGTCTTGGGGCTGCGGGATAAACAGGGAGGTTCAAGGGGACCGCGGAAGGAGGACACCCCGAGGATGTCAAGTGCATACGGACATGCTCTGTGTACGTCAACAATAGCCATGGCTGCTACGTGTGTACTGGATCGAAGCCAGCAAAAAATAAAAACGCCGAAAAAAGAAGTCGGCAGCACCACGGCCAATAACTCCAAAAATAATGGGGCTAGAGAGAAATTTCTTGTACCTGCAGTTAGCTACCATAGTCCTGCATCAGAAAATCTGGTTTTCCCGGCCAGCCAGGGCCATCTTCCGCCTTGAAACGACCAAGGAGCGGGGCTGCTCCGAGTGCGCTTCAAACAACTGTCTAATGGCACTTTTGTACACGAAGCTGTAACAGAGTGAAAACAAGACTTAGCAACGACTGTATCTCCCAAAGTATTGGCGGGAAACTGACAAGTCTGACACTGTTGAAAAGCCCTGCTCATGGGCTTTCCGAAAATGCCGATCTTGGGGCTGCGGGATAAACAGGGAGGTTCCAGGGGACTGCGGAAGGAGGACACCCCGAGGATGTCCAGTGCATACGGACATGCTGTGTGTACGTCAACAATAGCCATGGCTGCTACGTGTGTACTGGATCGAAGCCAGCAAAAAAAAAACGCCGAAAAAAGAAGTCGGCAGCACCACGGCCAATAACTCCAGAAATAATAGGGCTAGAGAGAAATTTCTTGTACCTGCAGTTAGCTACCATAGTCCTGCATCCGAAAATCTGGTTTTCCCGGCCAGCCAGGGCCATCTTCCGCCTTGAAACGACCAGGGAGCGGGGCTGCTCCGAGTGCGCTTCAAACGCCTGTCTAATGGCACTTTTGTACACGAAGCTGTAACAGAGTGAAAACAAGACTTAGCAACGACTGTATCTCCCAAAGTATTGGCGGGAAACTGACAAGTCTGACACTGTTGAAAAGCCCTGCTCATGGGCTTTCCGAAAATGCCAATCTTGGGGCTGCGGGATAAACAGGGAGGTTCCAGGGGACCGCGGAAGGAGGACACCCCGAGGATGTCCAGTGCATACGGACATGCTGTGTGTACGTCAACAATAGCCATGGCTGCTACGTGTGTACTGGATCGAAGCCAGCAAAAAAAAAACGACGAAAAAAGAAGTCGGCAGCACCACGGCCAATAACTCCAGAAATAACGGGGCTAGAGAGAAATTTCTTGTACCTGCAGTTAGCTACCATAGTCCTGCATCCGAAAATCTGGTTTTCCCGGCCAGCCAGGGCCATCTTCCGCCTTGAAACGACCAGGGAGCGGGGCTGCTCCGAGTGCGCTTCAAACGCCTGTCTAATGGCACTTTTGTACACGAAGCTGTAACAGAGTGAAACCAAGACTTAGCAACGACTCTATCTCCCAAAGTATTGGCGGAAAACTGACAAGTCTAACACTGTTGGAAAGCCCTGCTCATGGGCTTTCCGAAAATGCCGGTCTTGGGGCTGCGGGATAAACAGGGAGGTTCCAGGGGACCGCGGAAGGAGGACACCCCGAGGATGTCAAGTGCATACGGACATGCTCTGTGTACGTCAACAATAGCCATGGCTGCTACGTGTGTACTGGATCGAAGCCAGCAAAAAATAAAAACGCCGAAAAAAGAAGTCGGCAGCACCACGGCCAATAACTCCAGAAATAATGGGGCTAGAGAGAAATTTCTTGTACCTGCAGTTAGCTACCATAGTCCTGCATCCGAAAATCTGGTTTTCCCGGCCAGCCAGGGCCATCTTCCGCCTTGAAACGACCAGGGAGCGGGGCTGCTCCGAGTGCGCTTCAAACAACTGTCTAATGGCACTTTTGTACACGAAGCTGTAACAGAGTGAAAACAAGACTTAGCAACGACTCTATCTCCCAAAGTATTGGCGGGAAACTGACAAGTCTGACACTGTTGGAAAGCCCTGCTCATGGGCTTTCCGAAAATGCCGGTCTTGGGGCTGCGGGATAAACAGGGAGGTTCAAGGGGACCGCGGAAGGAGGACACCCCGAGGATGTCAAGTGCATACGGACATGCTCTGTGTACGTCAACAATAGCCATGGCTGCTACGTGTGTACTGGATCGAAGCCAGCAAAAAATAAAAACGCCGAAAAAAGAAGTCGGCAGCACCACGGCCAATAACTCCAAAAATAATGGGGCTAGAGAGAAATTTCTTGTACCTGCAGTTAGCTACCATAGTCCTGCATCCGAAAATCTGGTTTTCCCGGCCAGCCAGGGCCATCTTCCGCCTTGAAACGACCAAGGAGCGGGGCTGCTCCGAGTGCGCTTCAAACAACTGTCTAATGGCACTTTTGTACACGAAGCTGTAACAGAGTGAAAACAAGACTTAGCAACGACTGTATCTCCCAAAGTATTGGCGGGAAACTGACAAGTCTGACACTGTTGAAAAGCCCTGCTCATGGGCTTTCCGAAAATGCCGATCTTGGGGCTGCGGGATAAACAGGGAGGTTCCAGGGGACTGCGGAAGGAGGACACCCCGAGGATGTCCAGTGCATACGGACATGCTGTGTGTACGTCAACAATAGCCATGGCTGCTACGTGTGTACTGGATCGAAGCCAGCAAAAAAAAAACGCCGAAAAAAGAAGTCGGCAGCACCACGGCCAATAACTCCAGAAATAATAGGGCTAGAGAGAAATTTCTTGTACCTGCAGTTAGCTACCATAGTCCTGCATCCGAAAATCTGGTTTTCCCGGCCAGCCAGGGCCATCTTCCGCCTTGAAACGACCAGGGAGCGGGGCTGCTCCGAGTGCGCTTCAAACGCCTGTCTAATGGCACTTTTGTACACGAAGCTGTAACAGAGTGAAAACAAGACTTAGCAACGACTGTATCTCCCAAAGTATTGGCGGGAAACTGACAAGTCTGACACTGTTGAAAAGCCCTGCTCATGGGCTTTCCGAAAATGCCAATCTTGGGGCTGCGGGATAAACAGGGAGGTTCCAGGGGACCGCGGAAGGAGGACACCCCGAGGATGTCCAGTGCATACGGACATGCTGTGTGTACGTCAACAATAGCCATGGCTGCTACGTGTGTACTGGATCGAAGCCAGCAAAAAAAAAACGACGAAAAAAGAAGTCGGCAGCACCACGGCCAATAACTCCAGAAATAACGGGGCTAGAGAGAAATTTCTTGTACCTGCAGTTAGCTACCATAGTCCTGCATCCGAAAATCTGGTTTTCCCGGCCAGCCAGGGCCATCTTCCGCCTTGAAACGACCAGGGAGCGGGGCTGCTCCGAGTGCGCTTCAAACGCCTGTCTAATGGCACTTTTGTACACGAAGCTGTAACAGAGTGAAACCAAGACTTAGCAACGACTCTATCTCCCAAAGTATTGGCGGAAAACTGACAAGTCTAACACTGTTGGAAAGCCCTGCTCATGGGCTTTCCGAAAATGCCGGTCTTGGGGCTGCGGGATAAACAGGGAGGTTCCAGGGGACCGCGGAAGGAGGACACCCCGAGGATGTCAAGTGCATACGGACATGCTCTGTGTACGTCAACAATAGCCATGGCTGCTACGTGTGTACTGGATCGAAGCCAGCAAAAAATAAAAACGCCGAAAAAAGAAGTCGGCAGCACCACGGCCAATAACTCCAGAAATAATGGGGCTAGAGAGAAATTTCTTGTACCTGCAGTTAGCTACCATAGTCCTGCATCCGAAAATCTGGTTTTCCCGGCCAGCCAGGGCCATCTTCCGCCTTGAAACGACCAGGGAGCGGGGCTGCTCCGAGTGCGCTTCAAACAACTGTCTAATGGCACTTTTGTACACGAAGCTGTAACAGAGTGAAAACAAGACTTAGCAACGACTCTATCTCCCAAAGTATTGGCGGGAAACTGACAAGTCTGACACTGTTGAAAAGCCCTGCTCATGGGCTTTCCGAAAATGCCGGTCTTGGGGCTGCGGGATAAACAGGGAGGTTCAAGGGGACCGCGGAAAGAGGACACCCCGAGGATGTCAAGTGCATACGGACATGCTCTGTGTACGTCAACAATAGCCATGGCTGCTACGTGTGTACTGGATCGAAGCCAGCAAAAAATAAAAACGCCGAAAAAAGAAGTCGGCAGCACCACGGCCAATAACTCCAAAAATAATGGGGCTAGAGAGAAATTTCTTGTACCTGCAGTTAGCTACCATAGTCCTGCATCAGAAAATCTGGTTTTCCCGGCCAGCCAGGGCCATCTTCCGCCTTGAAACGACCAGGGAGCGGGGCTGCTCCGAGTGCGCTTCAAACAACTGTCTAATGGCACTTTTGTACACGAAGCTGTAACAGAGTGAAAACAAGACTTAGCAACGACTCTATCTCCCAAAGTATTGGCGGGAAACTGACAAGTCTGACACTGTTGGAAAGCCCTGCTCATGGGCTTTCCGAAAATGCCGGTCTTGGGGCTGCGGGATAAACAGGGAGGTTCCAGGGGACCGCGGAAGGAGGACACCCCGAGGATGTCCAGTGCATACGGACATGCTGTGTGTACGTCAACAATAGCCATGGCTGCTACGTGTGTACTGGACCGAAGCGAGCAAAAAATAAAAACGCCGAAAAAGAAGTCGGCAGCACCACGGCCAATAACTCCAGAAATAACGGGGCTAGAGAGAAATTTCTTGTACCTGCAGTTAGCTACCAGAGTCCTGCATCCGAAAATCTGGTTTTCCCGGCCAGCCAGGGCCATCTTCCGCCTTGAAACGACCAGGGAGCGGGGCTGCTCCGAGTGCGCTTCAAACGCCTGTCTAATGGCACTTTTGTACACGAAGCTGTAACAGAGTGAAAACAAGACTTAGCAACGACTCTATCTCCCAAAGTATTGGCGGGAAACTGACAAGTCTGACACTGTTGAAAAGCCCTGCTCATGGGCTTTCCGAAAATGCCAATCTTGGGGCTGCGGGATAAACAGGGAGGTTCCAGGGGACCGCGGAAGGAGGACACCCCGAGGATGTCCAGTGCATAGGGACATGCTGTGTGTACGTCAACAATAGCCATGGCCGCTACGTGTGTACTGGATCGAAGCCAGCAAAAAAAAAACGCCGAAAAAAGAAGTCGGCAGCACCACGGCCAATAACTCCAGAAATAATGGGGCTAGAGAGAAATTTCTTATACCTGCAGTTAGCTACCATAGGTCTGCATCCGAAAATCTGGTTTTCCCGGCCAGCCAGGGCCATCTTCCGCCTTGGAACGACCAGGGAGCGGGGCTGCTCCGAGTGCGCTTCAAACGCCTGTCTAATGGCACTTTTGTACACGAAGCTGTAACAGAGTGAAAACAAGACTTAGCAACGACGCTATCTCCCAAAGTATTGGCGGGAAACTGACAAGTCTGACACTGTTGAAAAGCCCTGCTCATGGGCTTTCCGAAAATGCCGGTCTTGGGGCTGCGGGATAAACAGGGAGGTTGCCAGGGACCGCGGAAGGAGGACACCCCGAGGATGTCCAGTGCATACGGACATGCTGTGTGTGCGTCAACAATAGCCAAGGCTGCTACGTGTGTACTGGATCGAAGCCAGCAAAAAAAAAAAACGAAGAAAAAAGAAGTCGGCAGCACCACGGCCAAAAACTACAGAAATAATGGGGCTAGAGAGAAATTTCTTGTACCTGCAGTTAGCTCTCATAGTCCTGCATCCGAAATTCTGGTTTTCCCGGCCAGCCAGGGCCATCTTCCGCCTTGAAACGACCAGTGAGCGGGGCTGCTCCGAGTGCGCTTCAAACGCCTGTCTAAAGGCACTTTTGTACACGAAGCTGTAACAGAGTGAAAACAAGACTTAGCAACGACTCTATCTCCCAAAGTATTGGCGGGAAACTGACAAGTCTGACACTGTTGAAAAGCCCTGCTTATGGGCTTTCCGAAAATGCCGGTCTTGGGGCTATGGGATAAACAGGGAGGTTGCCAGGGACCGTGGAAGGAGGACACCCCGAGGATGTCCAGTGCATACGGACATGCTGTGTGTACGTCAACAATAGCCATGGCTGCTACGTGTGTACTGGATCGAAGCCAGCAAAAAAAAAAAAAAAAACGCCAAAAAATAAAAGTCGGTGGCGCCACGGCTAAAAACTACAGAAATAATGAGGCTAGAGAGAAATTTCTTGTACCTGCAGTTAGCTCTCATAGTCCTGCATCCGAAATTCTGGTTTTCCCGGCCAGCCAGGGCCATCTTCCGCCTTGAAACGACCAGTGAGCGGGGCTGCTCCGAGTGCGCTTCAAACGCCTGTCTAATGGCACTTTTGTACACGAAGCTGTAACAGAGTGAAAACAAGACTTAGCAACGACTCTATCTCCCAAAGTATTGGCGGGAAACTGACAAGTCTGACACTGTTGGAAAGCCCTGCTCATGGGCTTTCCGAAAATGCCGGTCTTGGGGCTGCGGGATAAACAGGGAGGTTCCCAGGGACCGCGGAAGGAGGACACCCCAAGGATGTCCAGTGTATACGGACATGCTGTGTGTACGTCAACAATAGCCATGGCTGCTACCTGTGTACTGGATCGAAGCCAGCAAAAAATAAAAACGCCGAAAAAAGAAGTCGGCAGCACCACGGCCAATAACTCCAGAAATAATGGGGCTAGAGAGAAATTTCTTGTACCTGCAGTTAGCTACCATAGGTCTGCATCCGAATATCTGGTTTTCCCGGCCAGCCAGGGCCATCTTCCGCCTTGGAACGACCAGGGAGCGGGGCTGCTCCGAGTGCGCTTCAAACGCCTGTCTAATGGCACTTTTGTACACGAAGCGGTAACAGAGTGAAAACAAGACTTAGCAACGACTCTATCTCCCAAAGTATTGGCGGGAAACTGACAAGTTTGACACTGTTGGAAAGCCCAGCTCATGGGCTTTCTGAAAATGCCGGTCTTGGGGCTGCGGGATAAACAGGGAGGTTGTCAGGGACCGCGGAAGGAGGACACCCCGAGGATGTCCAGTGCATACGGACATGCTGTGTGTGCGTCAACAATAGCCAAGGCTGCTACGTGTGTACTGGATCGAAGCCAGCAAAAAAAAAAACGCCGAAAAAAGAAGTCGGCAGCACCACGGCCAATAACTCCAGAAATAATGGGGCTAGAGAGAAATTTCTTGTACCTGCAGTTAGCTACCTTAGTCCTGCATCCAAAAATCTGGTTTTCCCGGCCAGCCAGGGCCATCTTCCGCCTTGAAACGACGGGGGAGCGGGGCTGCTCCGAGTGCGCTTCAAACGCCTGTCTAATGGCACTTTTGTACACGAAGCTGTAACAGAGTGAAAACAAGACTTAGCAACGACTGTATCTCCCAAAGTATTGGCGGGAAACTGACAAGTCTGACACTGTTCAAAAGCCCTGCTCATGGGCTTTCCGAAAATGCCGGTCTTGGGGCTGCGGGATAAACAGGGAGGTTGCCAGGGACCGCCGAAGGAGGACACCCCGAGGATGTCCAGTGCATACGGCCATGCTGTGTGTACGTCAACATTAGCCATGGCTGCTAAGTGTGTACTGGATCGAAGCCAGCAAAAAAAAAAAAAAAAACGCCAAAAAATAAAAGTCGGTGGCGCCACGGCTAAAAACTACAGAAATAATGGGGCTAGAGAGAAATTTCTTGTACCTGCAGTTAGCTCTCATAGTCCTGCATCCGAAATTCTGGTTTTCCCGGCCAGCCAGGGCCATCTTCCGCCTTGAAACGACCAGTGAGCGGGGCTGCTCCGAGTGCGCTTCAAACGCCTGTCTAATGGCACTTTTGTACACGAAGCTGTAACAGAGTGAAAACAAGACTTAGCAACGACTCTATCTCCCAAAGTATTGGCGGGAAACTGACAAGTCTGACACTGTTGGAAAGCCCTGCTCATGGGCTTTCCGAAAATGCCGGTCTTGGGGCTATGGGATAAACAGGGAGGTTGCCAGGGACCGTGGAAGGAGGACACCCCGAGGATGTCCAGTGCATACGGACATGCTGTGTGTACGTCAACAATAGCCATGGCTGCTACGTGTGTACTGGATCGAAGCCAGCAAAAAAAAATAAAAACGCCGAAAAAAGAAGTCGGTGGCGCCACGGCTAATAACTCTAGAAATAATGGGGGTAGAGAGAAATTTGTTGTACCTGCAGTTAGCTACCATAGTCCTGCATCCAAAAATCTGGTTCTCCCGGCCACCAAGGGCCATCTTCCGCCTTGAAACGACAAGGGAGCGGGGCTGCTCCGAGTGCGCTTCAAACAACTGTCTAATGGCACTTTTGTACACGAAGCTGTAACAGAGTGAAAACAAGACTTAGCAACAACTGTATCTCCCAAAGTATTTGCGGGAAACTGACAAGTCTGACACTGTTGGAAAGCCCTGCTCATGGGCTTTCCGAAAATGCCGGTCTTGGGGCTGCGGGATAAACAGGGAGGTTCCCAGGGACCGCGGAAGGAGGACACCCCAAGGATGTCCAGTGTATACGGACATGCTGTGTGTACGTCAACAATAGCCATGGCTGCTACCTGTGTACTGGATCGAAGCCAGCAAAAAATAAAAACGCCGAAAAAAGAAGTCGGCAGCACCACGGCCAATAACTCCAGAAATAATGGGGCTAGAGAGAAATTTCTTGTACCTGCAGTTAGCTACCATAGGTCTGCATCCGAATATCTGGTTTTCCCGGCCAGCCAGGGCCATCTTCCGCCTTGGAACGACCAGGGAGCGGGGCTGCTCCGAGTGCGCTTCAAACGCCTGTCTAATGGCACTTTTGTACACGAAGCGGTAACAGAGTGAAAACAAGACTTAGCAACGACTCTATCTCCCAAAGTATTGGCGGGAAACTGACAAGTTTGACACTGTTGGAAAGCCCAGCTCATGGGCTTTCTGAAAATGCCGGTCTTGGGGCTGCGGGATAAACAGGGAGGTTGTCAGGGACCGCGGAAGGAGGACACCCCGAGGATGTCCAATGCATACGGACATGCTGTGTGTGCGTCAACAATAGCCAAGGCTGCTACGTGTGTACTGGATCGAAGCCAGCAAAAAAAAAAACGCCGAAAAAAGAAGTCGGCAGCACCACGGCCAATAACTCCAGAAATAATGGGGCTAGAGAGAAATTTCTTGTACCTGCAGTTAGCTACCTTAGTCCTGCATCCAAAAATCTGGTTTTCCCGGCCAGCCAGGGCCATCTTCCGCCTTGAAACGACGGGGGAGCGGGGCTGCTCCGAGTGCGCTTCAAACGCCTGTCTAATGGCACTTTTGTACACGAAGCTGTAACAGAGTGAAAACAAGACTTAGCAACAACTCTATCTCTCAAAGTATTGGCGGGAAACTGACAAGTCTGACACTGTTGGAAAGCCCTGCTCATGGGCTTTCCGAAAATGCCGGTCTTGGGGCTGCGGGATAAACAGGGAGGTTGCCAGGGACCGCGGAAGGAGGACACCCTGAAGATAACCAGTGCATAGGGACATGCTGTGTGTACGTCAACAATAGCCATGGCTGCTACGTGTGTACTGGATCGAATCCAGCAACAACAAAAAACGCCGAAAAATAAAAGTCGGTGGCGCCACGGTTAATAACTACAGAAATAATGGGGCTAGAGAGAAATTTCTTGTACCTGCAGTTAGCTACCATAGTCCTGCATCCGAAAATCTGGTTTTCCTGGCCAGCCAGGGCCATCTTCCGCCTTGAAACGACCAGGGAGCGGGGCTGCTCCGAGTGCGCTTCCAACGCCTGTCTAATGGCACTTTTGTACACGAAGCTGTAACAGAGTGAAAACAAGACTTAGCAACGACGCTATCTCCCAATGTATTGGCGGGAAACTGACAGGTCTGACACTGTAGAAAAGCCCTGCTCATGGGCTTTCCGAAAATGCCGGTCTTGGGGCTGCGGGATAAACAGGGAGGTTGCCAGGGACCGCGGAAAGAGGACACCCCGAGGATGTCCAGTGCATACGGAGATGCTGTGTGTGCGTCAACAATAGCCAAGGCTGCTACGTGTGTACTGGATCGAAGCCAGCACAAAAAAAAACGCCGAAAAAAGAAGTCGGCAGCACGAAGGCCAATAACTCCAAAAAAAATGGGGCTAGAGAGAAATTTCTTGTACCTGCAGTTAGCTACCATAGTCCTGCATCCGAAAATCTGGTTTTCCCGGCCAGCCAGGCTGGGGCTGTGTGTACGTCAACATAGCCATGGCTGCTACGTGTGTACTGGATCGAAGCCAGCAAAAAAAAAATAAAAACGCCGAAAAAAGAAGTCGGTGGCGCCACGGCTAATAACTCTAGAAATAATGGGGCTAGAGAGAAATTTCTTGTACCTGCAGTTAGCTACTATAGTCCTGCATCCGAAAATCTGGTTTTCCCGGCCAGCCAGGGCCATCTTCCGCCTTGAAACGACGGGGGAGCAGGGCTGCTCCGAGTGCGCTTCAAACGCCTGTCTAATGGCACTTTTGTACACGAAGCTGTAACAGAGTGAAAACAAGACTTAGCAACGACTGTATCTCCTAAAGTATTGGCGGGAAACTGACAAGTCTGACACTGTTCAAAAGCCCTGCTCATGGGCTTTCCGAAAATGCCGGTCTTGGGGCTGCGGGATAAACAGGGAGGTTGCCAGGGACCGCCGAAGGAGGACACCCCGAGGATGTCCAGTGCATACGGCCATGCTGTGTGTACGTCAACATTAGCCATGGCTGCTACCTGTGTACTGGATCGAAGCCAGCAAAAAAAAAAAAAAAAAACGCCAAAAAATAAAAGTCGGTGGCGCCACGGCTAAAAACTACAGAAATAATGGGGCTAGAGAGAAATTTCTTGTACCTGCAGTTAGCTCTCATAGTCCTGCATCCGAAATTCTGGTTTTCCCGGCCAGCCAGGGCCATCTTCCGCCTTGAAACGACCAGTGATCGGGGCTGCTCCGAGTGCGCTTCAAACGCCTGTCTAATGGCACTTTTGTACACGAAGCTGTAACAGAGTGAAAACAAGACTTAGCAACGACTCTATCTCCCAAAGTATTGGCGGGAAACTGACAAGTCTGACACTGTTGGAAAGCCCTGCTCATGGGCTTTCCGAAAATGCCGGTCTTGGGGCTGCGGGATAAACAGGGAGGTTGCCAGGGACCGTGGAAGGAGGACACCCCGAGGATGTCCAGTGCATACGGACATGCTGTGTGTGCGTCAACAATAGCCATGGCTGCTACGTGTGTACTGGATCGAAGCCAGCAAAAAAAAATAAAAACGCCGAAAAAAGAAGTCGGTGGCGCCACGGCTAATAACTCTAGAAATAATGGGGGTAGAGAGAAATTTGTTGTACCTGCAGTTAGCTACCATAGTCCTGCATCCAAAAATCTGGTTCTCCCGGCCACCAAGGGCCATCTTCCGCCTTGAAACGACAAGGGAGCGGGGCTGCTCCGAGTGCGCTTCAAACAACTGTCTAATGGCACTTTTGTACACGAAGCTGTAACAGAGTGAAAACAAGACTTAGCAACAACTGTATCTCCCAAAGTATTTGCGGGAAACTGACAAGTCTGACACTGTTGGAAAGCCCTGCTCATGGGCTTTCCGAAAATGCCGGTCTTGGGGCTGCGGGATAAACAGGGAGGTTCCCAAGGACCGCGGAAGGAGGACACCCCAAGGATGTCCAGTGCATACGGACATGCTGTGTGTACGTCAACAATAGCCATGGCTGCTACCTGTGTACTGGATCGAAGCCAGCAAAAAATAAAAACGCCGAAAAAAGAAGTCGGCAGCACCACGGCCAATAACTACAGAAATAATGGGGCTAGAAAGAAACTTCTTGTACCTGCAGTTAGCTACCATAGGTCTGCATCCGAAAATCTGGTTTTCCCGGCCAGCCAGGGCCATCTTCCGCCTTGGAACGACCAGGGAGCGGGGCTGCTCCGAGTGCGCTTCAAACGCCTGTCTTATGGCACTTTTGTACACGAAGCTGTAACAGAGTGAAAACAAGACTTAGCAACGACTCTATCTCCCAAAGTATTGGCGGGAAACTGACAAGTTTGACACTGCTGGAAAGCCCTGCTCATGGGCTTTCTGAAAATGCCGGTCTTGGGGCTGCGGGATAAACAGGGAGGTTGCCAGGGACCGCGGAAGGAGGACACCCCGAGGATGTCCAGTGCATACGGACATGCTGTGTGTGCGTCAACAATAGCCAAGGCTGCTACTTGTGTACTGGATCGAAGCCAGCAAAAAAAAACGCCGAAAAAAGAAGTCGGCAGCACCACGGCCAATAACTCCAGAAATAATAGGGCTAGAGAGAAATTTCTTGTACCTGCAGTTAGCTACCATAGTCCTGCATCCGAAAATCTGGTTTTCCCGGCCAGCCAGGGCCATCTTCCGCCTTGAAACGACCAGGGAGCGGGGCTGCTCCGAGTGCGCTTCAAACGCCTGTCTAATGGCACTTTTGTACACGAAGCTGTAACAGAGTGAAAACAAGACTTAGCAACAACTCTATCTCTCAAAGTATTGGCGGGAAACTGACAAGTCTGACACTGTTGGAAAGCCCTGCTCATGGGCTTTCCGAAAATGCCGGTCTTGGGGCTGCGGGATAAACAGGGAGGTTGCCAGGGACCGCGGAAGGAGGACACCCTGAAGATGTCCAGTGCATAGGGACATGCTGTGTGTACGTCAACAATAGCCATGGCTGCTACGTGTGTACTGGATCGAATCCAGCAACAACAAAAAACGCCGAAAAATAAAAGTCGGTGGCGCCACGGTTAATAACTACAGAAATAATGGGGCTAGAGAGAAATTTCTTGTACCTGCAGTTAGCTACCATAGTCCTGCATCCGAAAATCTGGTTTTCCTGGCCAGCCAGGGCCATCTTCCGCCTTGAAACGACCAGGGAGCGGGGCTGCTCCGAGTGCGCTTCCAACGCCTGTCTAAAGGCACTTTTGTACACGAAGCTGTAACAGAGTGAAAACAAGACTTAGCAACGACGCTATCTCCCAAAGTATTGGCGGGAAACTGACAAGTCTGACACTGTTGAAAAGCCCTGCTCATGGGCTTTCCGAAAATGCCGGTCTTGGGGCTGCGGTATAAACAGGGAGGTTGCCAGGGACGCGGAAGGAGGACAAACGAGGATGTCCAGTGCATACGGATATGCTGTGTGTGCGTCAACAATAGCCAAGGCTACTACGTGTGTACTGGATCGAAGCCAGCAAAAAAAAAAACCGCCGAAAAAAGAAGTCGGCAGCACCAAGGCCAATAACTCCAGAAATAATGGGGCTAGAGAGAAATTTATTGTACCTGCAGTTAGCTACCATAGTCCTGCATCCGAAAATCTGGTTCTCCCGGCCACCCAGGGCCATCTTCCGCCTTGAAACGACAAAGGAGCGGGGCTGCTCCGAGTGCGCTTCAAACAACTGTCTAATGGCACTTTTGTACACGAAGCTGTAACAGAGTGAAAACAAGACTTAGCAACAACTGTATCTCCCAAAGTATTTGCGGGAAACTGACAAGTCTGACACTGTTGGAAAGCCCTGCTCATGGGCTTTCTGAAAATGCCGGTCTTGGGCCTGCGGGATAAACAGGGAGGTTCCCAGGGACCGCGGAAGGAGGACACCCCAAGGATGTCCAGTGCATACAGACATGCTGTGTGTACGTCAACAATAGCCATGGCTGCTTCGTGTGTACTGGATCGAAGCCAGCAAAAAAAAATTAAAAACGCCGAAAAATAAAAGTCGGTGGCGCCACGGCCAATAACTCCAGAAATAATGGGGCTAGAGAGAAATTTCTTGTACCTGCAGTCAGCTACCATAGTCCTGCATCCGAAAATCTGGTTTTCCCGGCCAGCCAGGGCCATCTTCCGCCTTGAAACGACCAGTGAGCGGGGCTGCTCCGAGTGCGCTTCAAACGCCTGTCTAATGGCACTTTTGTACACGAAGCTGTAACAGAGTGAAAACAAGACTTAGCAACGACGCTATCTCCCAATGTATTGGCGGGAAACTGACAGGTCTGACACTGTAGAAAAGCCCTGCTCATGGGCTTTCCGAAAATGCCGGTCTTGGGGCTGCGGGATAAACAGGGAGGTTGCCAGGGACCGCGGAAGGAGGACACCCCGAGGATGTCCAGTGCATACGGACATGCTGTGTGTGCGTCAACAATAGCCAAGGCTACTACGTGTGTACTGGATCGAAGCCAGCAAAAAAAAAAAACCGCCGAAAAAAGAAGTCGGCAGCACCAAGGCCAATAACTCCAGAAATAATGGGGCTAGAGAGAAATTACTTGTACCTGCAGTTAGCTACTATAGTCCTGCATCCGAAAATCTGGTTTTCCCGGCCAGCCAGGGCCATCTTCCACCTTGAAACGACCAGGGAGCGGGGCTGCTCCGAGTGCGCTTCAAACGCCTGTCTAATGGCACTTTTGTACACGAAGCTGTAACAGAGTGAAATCAAGACTTAGCAACGACTCTATCTCTCAAAGTATTGGCGGGAAACTGACAACTCTGACACTGTTGGAAAGCCCTGCTGATGGGCTTTCCGAAAATGCCGGTCTTGGGGCTGCGGGATAAACAGGGAGGTTGCCAGGGACCGTGGAAGGAGGACACCCTGAGGATGTCCAGTGCATACGGACATGCTGTGTGTACGTCAACAATAGCCAAGGCTGCTACGTGTGTACTGGATCGAAGCCAGCCAAAAAAAAAACGCCGAAAAAAGAAGTCGGCAGCACCACGGCAAATAACTCCAAAAATAATGGGGCTAGAGAGAAATTTCTTGTACCTGCAGTTAGCTACCATAGTCTTGCATCCGAAAATCTGGTTTTCCCGGCCAGCCAGGGCCATCTTCCGCCTTGAAACGACCAGGGAGCGGGGCTGCTCCGAGTGCGCTTCAAACGCCTGTCTAATGGCACTTTTGTACACGAAGCTGTAACAGAGTAAAAACAAGACCTAGCAACTACGCTATCTCCCACAGTATTGGCGGGAAACTGACAAGTCCGACACTGTTGAAAAGCCCTGCTCATGGGCTTTCCAAAAATGCCGGTCTTGGGGCTGCGGGATAAACAGGGAGGTTGCCAGCGACCGCGGAAGGAGGACACCCCGAAGATGTCAAGTGCATACGGACATGCTGTGTGTGCGTCAACAATAGCCAAGGCTGCTACGTGTGTACTGGATCGAAGCCAGCCAAAAAAAAAAACGCCGAAAAAAGAAGTCGGCAGCACCACGGCAAATAACTCCAAAAATAATGGGGCTAGAGAGAAATTTCTTGTACCTGCAGTTAGCTACCATAGTCTTGCATCCGAAAATCTGGTTTTCCCGGCCAGCCAGGGCCATCTTCCGCCTTGAAACGACCAGGGAGCGGGGCTGCTCCAAGTGCGCTTCAAACGCCTGTCTAATGGCACTTTTGTACACCAAGCTGTAACAGAGTGAAAACAAGACTTAGCAACGACTCTATCTCCCAAAGTATTGGCGGGAAACTGACAAGTCTGACACTGTTGAAAAGCCCTGCTCATGGGCTTTCCGAAAATGCCGGTCTTGGGGCTGCGGGATAAACAGGGAGGTTGCCAGGGACCGCGGAAGGAGGACACCCCGAGGATGTCAAGTGCATACGGACATGCTGTGTGTGCGTCAACAATAGCCAAAGCTGCTACGTGTGTACTGGATCGAAGCCAGCAAAAAAAAAAACCGCCGAAAAAAGAAGTCGGCAGCACCACGGCCAATAACTCCAGAAATAATGAGGCTAGAGAGAAATTTCTTGTACCTGCAGTTAGCTACCATAGTCCTGCATCCGAAAATCTGGTTTTCCCGGCCAGCCAGGGCCATCTTCCGCCTTGAAACGACCAGGGAGCGGGGCTGCTCCGAGTGCGCTTCAAACGCCTGTCTAATGGCACTTTTGTACACGAAGCTGTAACAGAGTGAAAACAAGACTTAGCAACAACTCTATCTCTCAAAGTATTGGCGGGAAACTGACAAGTCTGACACTGTTGGAAAGCCCTGCTCATGGGCTTTCCGAAAATGCCGGTCTTGGGGCTGCGGGATAAACAGGGAGGTTGCCAGGGACCGCGGAAGGAGGACACCCTGAAGATGTCCAGTGCATAGGGACATGCTGTGTGTACGTCAACAATAGCCATGGCTGCTACGTGTGTACTGGATCGAATCCAGCAACAACAAAAAACGCCGAAAAATAAAAGTCGGTGGCGCCACGGTTAATAACTACAGAAATAATGGGGCTAGAGAGAAATTTCTTGTACCTGCAGTTAGCTACCATAGTCCTGCATCCGAAAATCTGGTTTTCCTGGCCAGCCAGGGCCATCTTCCGCCTTGAAACGACCAGGGAGCGGGGCTGCTCCGAGTGCGCTTCCAACGCCTGTCTAAAGGCACTTTTGTACACGAAGCTGTAACAGAGTGAAAACAAGACTTAGCAACGACGCTATCTCCCAAAGTATTGGCGGGAAACTGACAAGTCTGACACTGTTGAAAAGCCCTGCTCATGGGCTTTCCGAAAATGCCGGTCTTGGGGCTGCGGTATAAACAGGGAGGTTGCCAGGGACGCGGAAGGAGGACAAACGAGGATGTCCAGTGCATACGGATATGCTGTGTGTGCGTCAACAATAGCCAAGGCTACTACGTGTGTACTGGATCGAAGCCAGCAAAAAAAAAAACCGCCGAAAAAAGAAGTCGGCAGCACCAAGGCCAATAACTCCAGAAATAATGGGGCTAGAGAGAAATTTATTGTACCTGCAGTTAGCTACCATAGTCCTGCATCCGAAAATCTGGTTCTCCCGGCCACCCAGGGCCATCTTCCGCCTTGAAACGACAAAGGAGCGGGGCTGCTCCGAGTGCGCTTCAAACAACTGTCTAATGGCACTTTTGTACACGAAGCTGTAACAGAGTGAAAACAAGACTTAGCAACAACTGTATCTCCCAAAGTATTTGCGGGAAACTGACAAGTCTGACACTGTTGGAAAGCCCTGCTCATGGGCTTTCTGAAAATGCCGGTCTTGGGCCTGCGGGATAAACAGGGAGGTTCCCAGGGACCGCGGAAGGAGGACACCCCAAGGATGTCCAGTGCATACAGACATGCTGTGTGTACGTCAACAATAGCCATGGCTGCTTCGTGTGTACTGGATCGAAGCCAGCAAAAAAAAATTAAAAACGCCGAAAAATAAAAGTCGGTGGCGCCACGGCCAATAACTCCAGAAATAATGGGGCTAGAGAGAAATTTCTTGTACCTGCAGTCAGCTACCATAGTCCTGCATCCGAAAATCTGGTTTTCCCGGCCAGCCAGGGCCATCTTCCGCCTTGAAACGACCAGTGAGCGGGGCTGCTCCGAGTGCGCTTCAAACGCCTGTCTAATGGCACTTTTGTACACGAAGCTGTAACAGAGTGAAAACAAGACTTAGCAACGACGCTATCTCCCAATGTATTGGCGGGAAACTGACAGGTCTGACACTGTAGAAAAGCCCTGCTCATGGGCTTTCCGAAAATGCCGGTCTTGGGGCTGCGGGATAAACAGGGAGGTTGCCAGGGACCGCGGAAGGAGGACACCCCGAGGATGTCCAGTGCATACGGACATGCTGTGTGTGCGTCAACAATAGCCAAGGCTACTACGTGTGTACTGGATCGAAGCCAGCAAAAAAAAAAAACCGCCGAAAAAAGAAGTCGGCAGCACCAAGGCCAATAACTCCAGAAATAATGGGGCTAGAGAGAAATTACTTGTACCTGCAGTTAGCTACTATAGTCCTGCATCCGAAAATCTGGTTTTCCCGGCCAGCCAGGGCCATCTTCCACCTTGAAACGACCAGGGAGCGGGGCTGCTCCGAGTGCGCTTCAAACGCCTGTCTAATGGCACTTTTGTACACGAAGCTGTAACAGAGTGAAATCAAGACTTAGCAACGACTCTATCTCTCAAAGTATTGGCGGGAAACTGACAACTCTGACACTGTTGGAAAGCCCTGCTGATGGGCTTTCCGAAAATGCCGGTCTTGGGGCTGCGGGATAAACAGGGAGGTTGCCAGGGACCGTGGAAGGAGGACACCCTGAGGATGTCCAGTGCATACAGACATGCTGTGTGTACGTCAACAATAGCCAAGGCTGCTACGTGTGTACTGGATCGAAGCCAGCCAAAAAAAAAACGCCGAAAAAAGAAGTCGGCAGCACCACGGCAAATAAGTCCAAAAATAATGGGGCTAGAGAGAAATTTCTTGTACCTGCAGTTAGCTACCATAGTCTTGCATCCGAAAATCTGGTTTTCCCGGCCAGCCAGGGCCATCTTCCGCCTTGAAACGACCAGGGAGCGGGGCTGCTCCGAGTGCGCTTCAAACGCCTGTCTAATGGCACTTTTGTACACGAAGCTGTAACAGAGTAAAAACAAGACCTAGCAACTACGCTATCTCCCACAGTATTGGCGGGAAACTGACAAGTCCGACACTGTTGAAAAGCCCTGCTCATGGGCTTTCCAAAAATGCCGGTCTTGGGGCTGCGGGATAAACAGGGAGGTTGCCAGCGACCGCGGAAGGAGGACACCCCGAAGATGTCAAGTGCATACGGACATGCTGTGTGTGCGTCAACAATAGCCAAGGCTGCTACGTGTGTACTGGATCGAAGCCAGCCAAAAAAAAAACGCCGAAAAAAGAAGTCGGCAGCACCACGGCAAATAACTCCAAAAATAATGGGGCTAGAGAGAAATTTCTTGTACCTGCAGTTAGCTACCATAGTCTTGCATCCGAAAATCTGGTTTTCCCGGCCAGCCAGGGCCATCTTCCGCCTTGAAACGACCAGGGAGCGGGGCTGCTCCAAGTGCGCTTCAAACGCCTGTCTAATGGCACTTTTGTACACCAAGCTGTAACAGAGTGAAAACAAGACTTAGCAACGACTCTATCTCCCAAAGTATTGGCGGGAAACTGACAAGTCTGACACTGTTGAAAAGCCCTGCTCATGGGCTTTCCGAAAATGCCGGTCTTGGGGCTGCGGGATAAACAGGGAGGTTGCCAGGGACCGCGGAAGGAGGACACCCCGAGGATGTCAAGTGCATACGGACATGCTGTGTGTGCGTCAACAATAGCCAAAGCTGCTACGTGTGTACTGGATCGAAGCCAGCCAAAAAAAAAAAAAACGCCGAAAAAAGAAGTCGGCAGCACCACGGCCAATAACTCCAGAAATAATGGGGCTAGAGAGAAATTTCTTGTACCTGCAGTTAGCTACCATAGTCCTGCATCCGCAAATCTGGTTTTCCCGGCCAGCCAGGGCCATCTTCCGCCTTGAAACGACCAGGGAGCGAGGCTGCTCCGAGTGCACTTCAAACGCCTGTCTAATGGCACTTTTGTACACGAAGCTGTAACAGAGTGAAAACAAGACTTAGCAACAACTCTATCTCTCAAAGTATTGGCGAGAAACTGACAAGTCTGACACTGTTGGAAAGCCCTGCTCATGGGCTTTCCGAAAATACCGGTCTTGGGGCTGCGGGATAAACAGGGAGGTTGCCAGGGACCGCGGAAGGAGGACACCCCGAGGATGTCAAGTGCATACGGACATGCTGTGTGTGCGTCAACAATAGCCAAGGCTGCTACGTGTGTACTGGATCGAAGCCAGCCAAAAAAAAAACCGCCGAAAAAAGAAGTCGGCAGCACCACGGCCAATAACTCCAGAAATAATGGGGCTAGAGAGAAAATTTCTTGTACCTGCAGTTAGCTACCATATTCCTGCGTCCGAAAATCTGGTTTTCCCGGCCAGCCAGGGCCATCTTCCGCCTTGAAACGACCAGGGAGCGGGGCTGCTCCGAGTGCGCTTCAAACGCCTGTCTAATGGCACTTTTGTACACGAAGCTGTAACAGAGTGAAAACAAGACCTAGCAACGACTCTATCTCCCAAAGTATTGGCGGGAAACTGACAAGTCTGACACTGTTGAAAAGCCCTGCTCATGGGCTTTCCGAAAATGCCGGTCTTGGGGCTGCGGGATAAACAGGGAGGTTGCCAGGGACCGCGGAAGGAGGACAACCCGAGGATAACCAGTGCATACGGCCATGCTGTGTGTGCGTCAACAATAGCCAAGGCTGCCACGTGTGTACTGGATCGAAGCCAGCAAAAAAAAAAAAAAAAAAACGCCGAAAAAAGAAGTCGGCAGCACCACGGCTAATAACTACAGAAATAATGGGGCTAGAGAGAAATTTCTTGTACCTGCAGTCAGCTACCATAGTCCTGCATCCGAAAATTTTGTTTTCCCGGCCAGCCAGGGCCGTCTTCCGCCTTGAAACGACCAGGGAGCGGGGCTGCTCTGAGTGCGCTTCAAACGCCTGTCTAATGGCACTTTTGTACACGAAGCTGTAACAGAGTAAAAACAAGACTTAGCAACGACTCTATCTCCCAAAGTATTGGCGGGAAACTGACAAGTCCAACACTGTTGAAAAGCCCTGCTCATGGGCTTTCCAAAAATGCCGGTCTTGGGGCTGCGGGATAAACAGGGAGGTTGCCAGGGACCGCGGAAGGAGGACACCCCGAGGATGTCCAGTGCATACGGACATGCTGTGTGTACGTCAACAATAGCCATGGCTGCTACGTGTGTACTGGATCGAAGCCAGCAAAAAAATAAAAATTAAAAACGCCGAAAAAAGAAGTCGGCAGCACCACGGCTAATAATTACAGAAATAATGGGGCTAGAGAAACATTTCTTGTACCTGCAGTCAGCTACCATAGTCCTGCATCCGAAAATCTGGTTTTCCCGGCCAGCCAGGGCCATCTTCCGCCTTGAAACGACCAGGGAGCGGGGCTGCTCAGAGTGTGCTTCAAACGCCTGTCTAATGGCACTTTTGTACACGAAGCTGTAACAGAGTAAAAACAAGACTTAGCAACGACTCTATCTCCCAAAGTATTGGCGGGAAACTGACAAGTCCGACACTGTTGAAAAGCCCTGCTCATGGGCTTTCCAAAAATGCCGGTCTTGGGGCTGCGGGATAAACAGGGAGGTTGCCAGGGACCGCGGAAGGAGGACACCCCGAGGATGTCCAGTGCATACGGACATGCTGTGTGTACGTCAACAATAGCCATGGCTGCTACGTGTGTACTGGATCGAAGCCAGCAAAAAAAAACGCCGAAAAAAGAAGTCGGCAGCACCACGGCTAATAACTACAGAAATAATGGGGCTAGAGAGAAATTTCTTGTACCTGCAGTCAGCTACCATAGTCCTGCATCCGAAAATTTTGTTTTCCCGGCCAGCCAGGGCCGTCTTCCGCCTTGAAACGACCAGGGAGCGGGGCTGCTCCGAGTGCGCTTCAAACGCCTGTCTAATGGCACTTTTGTACACGAAGCTGTAACAGAGTAAAAACAAGACATAGCAACGACTCTATCTCCCAAAGTATTGGCGGGAAACTGACAAGTCCAACACTGTTGAAAAGCCCTGCTCATGGGCTTTCCAAAAATGCCGGTCTTGGGGCTGCGGGATAAACAGGGAGGTTGCCAGGGACCGCGGAAGGAGGACACCCCGAGGATGTCCAGTGCATACGGACATGCTGTGTGTACGTCAACAATAGCCATGGCTGCTACGTGTGTACTGGATCGAAGCCAGCAAAAAAATAAAAATTAAAAACGCCGAAAAAAGAAGTCGGCAGCACCACGGCTAATAATTACAGAAATAATGGGGCTAGAGAAACATTTCTTGTACCTGCAGTCAGCTACCATAGTCCTGCATCCGAAAATCTGGTTTTCCCGGCCAGCCAGGGCCATCTTCCGCCTTGAAACGACCAGGGAGCGGGGCTGCTCCGAGTGTGCTTCAAACGCCTGTCTAATGGCACTTTTGTACACGAAGCTGTAACAGAGTAAAAACAAGACTTAGCAACGACTCTATCTCCCAAAGTATTGGCGGGAAACTGACAAGTCCGACACTGTTGAAAAGCCCTGCTCATGGGCTTTCCAAAAATGCCGGTCTTGGGGCTGCGGGATAAACAGGGAGGTTGCCAGGGACCGCGGAAGGAGGACACCCCGAGGATGTCCAGTGCATACGGACATGCTGTGTGTACGTCAACAATAGCCATGGCTGCTACGTGTGTACTGGATCGAAGCCAGCAAAAAAAAACGCCGAAAAAAGAAGTCGGCAGCACCACGGCTAATAACTACAGAAATAATGGGGCTAGAGAGAAATTTCTTGTACCTGCAGTCAGCTACCATAGTCCTGCATCCGAAAATCTGGTTTTCCCGGCCAGCCAGGGCCATCTTTCACCTTGAAACGACCAGGGAGCGGGGCTGCTCCGAGTGCGCTTCAAACGCCTGCCTAATGGCACTTTTGTACACGAAGCTGTAACAGAGTGAAAACAAGACTTAGCAACGACTCTATCTCCGTAAAAGTATTGGCGGGAAACTGACAAGTCTGACACTGTCGGAAAGCCCTGCTCATGGGCTTTCCGAAAATGACGCTCTTGGGGCTGCGGGATAACCAGGGAGGTTGCCAGGAACCGCGGAAGGAGGACACCCCGAGGATGTCCAGTGCATACGGCCATGCTGTGTGTGCGTCAACAATAGCCAAGGCTGCTACGTGTGTACTGGATCGAAGCTAAAAAAAAAAAAAAAACGCCGAAAAAAGAAGTCGGCAGCACCACGGCTAATAACTACAGAAATAAGGGGGCTAGAGAGAAATTTCTTGTACCTGCAGTCAGCTACCATAGTCCTGCATCCGCAAATCTGGTTTTCCCGGCCAGCCAGGGCCATCTTCCGCCTTGAAACGACCAGGGAGCGAGGCTGCTCCGAGTGCGCTTCAAACGCCTGTCTAATGGCACTTTTGTACACGAAGCTGTAACAGAGTGAAAACAAGACTTAGCAACAACTCTATCTCCCACAGTATTGGCGAGAAACTGACAAGTCTGACACTGTTGGAAAGCCCTGCTCATGGGCTTTCCGAAAATACCGGTCTTGGGGCTGCGGGATAAACAGGGAGGTTGCCAGGGACCGCGGAAGGAGGACACCCCGAGGATGTCAAGTGCATACGGACATGCTATGTGTGCGTCAACAATAGCCAAGGCTGCTACGTGTGTACTGGATCGAAGCCAGCCCAAAAAAAAACCGCCGAAAAAAGAAGTTGGCAGCACCACGGCCAATAACTCCAGAAATAATGGGGCTAGAGAGAAAATTTCTTGTACCTGCAGTTAGCTACCATAGTCCTGCATCCGAAAATCTGGTTTTCCCGGCCAGCCAGGGCCATCTTCCGCCTTGAAACGACCAGGGAGCGGGGCTGCTCCGAGTGCGCTTCAAACGCCTGTCTAATGGCACTTTTGTACACGAAGCTGTAACAGAGTGAAAACAAGACTTAGCAACGACTCTATCTCCCAAAATATTGGCGGGAAACTGACAAGTCTGACACTGTTGAAAAGCCCTGCTCATGGGCTTTCCGAAAATGCCGGTCTTGGGGCTGCGGGATAAACAGGGAGGTTGCCAGGGACCGCGGAAGGAGGACAACCCGAGGATAACCAGTGCATACGGCCATGCTGTGTGTGCGTCAACAATAGCCAAGGCTGCCACGTGTGTACTGGATCGAAGCCAGCAAAAAAAAAAAAAAAAAAAACGCCGAAAAAAGAAGTCGGCAGCACCACGGCTAATAACTACAGAAATAATGGGGCTAGAGAGAAATTTCTTGTACCTGCAGTCAGCTACCATAGTCCTGCATCCGAAAATTTTGTTTTCCCGGCCAGCCAGGGCCGTCTTCCGCCTTGAAACGACCAGGGAGCGGGGCTGCTCTGAGTGCGCTTCAAACGCCTGTCTAATGGCACTTTTGTACACGAAGCTGTAACAGAGTAAAAACAAGACTTAGCAACGACTCTATCTCCCAAAGTATTGGCGGGAAACTGACAAGTCCAACACTGTTGAAAAGCCCTGCTCATGGGCTTTCCAAAAATGCCGGTCTTGGGGCTGCGGGATAAACAGGGAGGTTGCCAGGGACCGCGGAAGGAGGACACCCCGAGGATGTCCAGTGCATACGGACATGCTGTGTGTACGTCAACAATAGCCATGGCTGCTACGTGTGTACTGGATCGAAGCCAGCAAAAAAATAAAAATTAAAAACGCCGAAAAAAGAAGTCGGCAGCACCACGGCTAATAATTACAGAAATAATGGGGCTAGAGAAACATTTCTTGTACCTGCAGTCAGCTACCATAGTCCTGCATCCGAAAATCTGGTTTTCCCGGCCAGCCAGGGCCATCTTCCGCCTTGAAACGACCAGGGAGCGGGGCTGCTCCGAGTGTGCTTCAAACGCCTGTCTAATGGCACTTTTGTACACGAAGCTGTAACAGAGTAAAAACAAGACTTAGCAACGACTCTATCTCCCAAAGTATTGGCGGGAAACTGACAAGTCCGACACTGTTGAAAAGCCCTGCTCATGGGCTTTCCAAAAATGCCGGTCTTGGGGCTGCGGGATAAACAGGGAGGATGCCAGGGACCGCGGAAGGAGGACACACCGAGGATGTCCAGTGCATACGGACATGCTGTGTGTACGTCAACAATAGCCATGGCTGCTACGTGTGTACTGGATCGAAGCCAGCAAAAAAAAACGCCGAAAAAAGAAGTCGGCAGCACCACGGCTAATAACTACAGAAATAATGGGGCTAGAGAGAAATTTCTTGTACCTGCAGTCAGCTACCATAGTCCTGCATCCGAAAATCTGGTTTTCCCGGCCAGCCAGGGCCATCTTCCACCTTGAAACGACCAGGGAGCGGGGCTGCTCCGAGTGCGCTTCAAACGCCTGCCTAATGGCACTTTTGTACACGAAGCTGTAACAGAGTGAAAACAAGCCTTAGCAACGACTCTATCTCCGTAAAAGTATTGGCGGGAAACTGACAAGTCTGACACTGTCGGAAAGCCCTGCTCATGGGCTTTCCGAAAATGACGCTCTTGGGGCTGCGGGATAACCAGGGAGGTTGCCAGGAACCGCGGAAGGAGGACACCCCGAGGATGTCCAGTGCATACGGCCATGCTGTGTGTGCGTCAACAATAGCCAAGGCTGCTACGTGTGTACTGGATCGAAGCTAAAAAAAAAAAAAAAACGCCGAAAAAAGAAGTCGGCAGCACCACGGCTAATAACTACAGAAATAAGGGGGCTAGAGAGAAATTTCTTGTACCTGCAGTCAGCTACCATAGTCCTGCATCCGAAAATTTTGTTTTCCCGGCCAGCCAGGGCCGTCTTCCGCCTTGAAATGACGAGGGAGCGGGGCTGCTCCGAGTGCGCTTCAAACGCTTTTCTAATGGCACTTTTGTACACGAAGCTGTAACAGAGTGAAAACAAGACTTAGCAACGACTCTATCTCCCAAAGTATTGGCGGGAAACTGACAAGTCTGACACTGTTGAAAGGCCCTGCTCATGAGCTTTCCGAAAATGCCAATCTTGGGGCTGCGAGATAAACAGGGAGGTTGCCAGGGACCGCGGAAAAAGGACACCCCGAGGATGTCCAGTGCATACGGACATGCTGTGTGTACGTCAACAATAGCCATGGCTGCTACGTGTGTACTGCATCGAAGCCAGGAAAAAAAAAAAAAAAAACGCCGAAAAAAGAAGTCGGCAGCACCACGGCTAATAACTACAGAAATAATGGGGCTAGAGAGAAATTTCTTGTACCTGCAGTCAGCTACCATAGTCCTGCATCCGAAAAGCTGGTTTTCCCGGCCAGCCAGGGCCGTCTTCCGCCTTGAAACGACCAGGGAGCGGGGCTGCTCTGAGTGCGCTTCAAACGCCTGTCTAATGGCACTTTTGTACACGAAGCTGTAACAGAGTAAAAACAAGACTTAGCAACGACTCTATCTCCCAAAGTATTGGCGGGAAACTGACAAGTCCAACACTGTTGAAAAGCCCTGCTCATGGGCTTTCCAAAAATGCCGGTCTTGGGGCTGCGGGATAAACAGGGTGGTTGCCAGGGACCGCGGAAGGAGGACACCCCGAGGATGTCCAATGCATACGGACATGCTGTGTGTACGTCAACAATAGCCATGGCTGCTACGTGTGTACTGGATCGAAGCCAGCAAAAAAATAAAAAATAAAAACGCCGAAAAAAGAAGTCGGCAGCACCACCGCTAATAATTACAGAAATAATGGGGCTAGAGAAACATTTCTTGTACCTGCAGTCAGCTACCATAGTCCTGCATCCGAAAATTTTGTTTTCCCGGCCAGCCAGCGCCGTCTTCCACCTTGAAACGACCAGGGAGCGGGGCTGCTCTGAGTGCGCTTCAAACGCCTGTCTAATGGCACTTTTGTACACGAAGCTGTAACAGAGTAAAAACAAGACTTAGCAACGACTCTATCTCCCAAAGTATTGGCGGGAAACTGACAAGTCTGACACTGTTGAAAAGCCCTGCTCATGGGCTTTCCGAAAATGACGGTCTTGGGGCTGCGGGATAAACAGGGAGGGAGGTTGCCAGGGACCGCGGAAAAAGGACACCCCGAGGATGTCCAGTGCATACGGACATGCTGTGTGTACGTCAACAATAGCCATGGCTGCTACGTGTGTACTGGATCAAAGCCAGCAAAAAAAAATCAAAAACGCCGAAAAAAGAAGTCGGCAGCACCACGGCTAATAACTACAGAAATAATGGGGCTAGAGAGAAATTTCTTGTACCTGCAGTCAGCTACCATAGTCCTGCATCCGAAAATTTTGTTTTCCCGGCCAGCCAGCGCCGTCTTCCGCCTTGAAACGACCAGGGAGCGGGGCTGCTCTGAGTGCGCTTCAAACGCCTGTCTAATGGCACTTTTGTACACGAAGCTGTAACAGAGTAAAAACAAGACCTAGCAACGACTCTATCTCCCAAAGTATTGGCGGGAAACTGACAAGTCTGACACTGTTGAAAAGCCCTGCTCATGGGCTTTCCGAAAATGACGGTCTTGGGGCTGCGGGATAAACAGGGAGGTTGCCAGGGACCGCGGAAAAAGGACACCCCGAGGATGTCCAGTGCATAGGGACATGCTGTGTGTACGTCAACAATAGCCATGGCTGCTACGTGTGTACTGGATCGAAGCCAGAAAAAAAAAAAAAAAAAACGCCGAAAAAAGAAGTCGGCAGCACCACGGCTAATAACTTCAGAAATAATGGGGCTAGAGAGAAATTTCTTGTACCTGCAGTCAGCTACCATAGCCCTGCATCCGAAAATCTGGTTTTCCCGGCCAGCCAGGGCCATCTTCCGCCTTGAAACGACCAGGGAGCGGGGCTTCTCTGAGTGCACTTCAAACGCCTGTCTAATGGCACTTTTGTACAAGAAGCTGTAACAGAGTGAAAACAAGACTTAGCAACGACTCTATCTCCCAAAGTATTGGCGGGAAACTGACAAGTGTGACACTGTCTGAAAGCCCTGCTTATGGGCTTTCCAAAAATGCTGGTCTTGGGGCTGCGAGATAAACAGGGAGGTTGCCAGGGACCGCGGAAGGACGCCCCGAGGATGTCCAGTGCATACGGCCATGCTGTGTGTGTGTCAACAATAGCCAAGGCTGCCACGTGTGTACTGGATCGAAGCCAGCAAAAAAAAAAAAACAAACGCCGAAAAAAGAAGTTGGCAGCACCACGGCTAATAACTACAGAAATAATGGGGCTAGAGAGAAATTTCTTGTACCTGCAGTCAGCTACCATAGTCTTGCATCCGAAAATTTTGTTTTCCCGGCCAGCCAGGGCCGTCTTCCGCCTTGAAACGACCAGGGAGCGGGACTGCTCCGAGTGCGCTTCAAACGCCTGCCTAATGGCACTTTTGTAAACGAAGCTGTAACAGAGTGAAAACAAGACTTAGCAACGACTCTATCTCCCAAAGTATTGGCGGGAAACTGACAAGTGTGACACCGGTGGAAAGCCCTGCTCATGGGCTTTCCGAAAATGCCGGTCTTGGGGCTGCGGGATAAACAGGGTGGTTGCCAGGGACCGCGGAAGGAGGACACCCCGAGGATGTCCACTGCATACGGACATGCTGTGTGTACGTCAACAATAGCCATGGCTGCTACGTGTGTACTGGATCGAAGCCAGCAAAAAAAAAATAAAAACGCCGAAAAAAGAAGTCGGCAGCACCACGGCTAATAACTACAGAAATAATGGGGCTAGAGAGAAATTTCTTGTACCTGCAGTCAGCTACCATAGTCCTGCATCCGAAAATCTGGTTTTCCCGGCCAGCCAGGGCCATCTTCCGCCTTCAAACGACCAGGGAGCGGGGCTGCTCCGAGTGCGCTTCAAACGCCTGTCTAATGGCACTTTTGTACACGAAGCTGTAACAGATTGAAAACAAGACTTAGCAACGACGCTATCTCCCAAAGTATTGGCGAGAAACTGACAAGTCTGACACTGTTGGAAAGCCCTGCTCATGGGTTTTCTGAAAATGCCGGTCTCGGGGCTGCGGGATAAACAGGGAGGTTGCCAGGTACCGCGGAAGGAGGACACCCCGAGGATGTCCAGTGCATACGGACATGCTGTGTGTACGTCAACAAAAGCCAAGGCTGCTACGTGTGTACTGGATCGAAGCCAGCAAAAAAATAATAAAAACGCCGAAAAAAGAAGTCGGCAGCACCACGGCTAATAACTACAGAAATAATGGGGCTAGAGAGAAATTTCTTGTACCTGCAGTCAGCTACCATAGTCCTGCATCCGAAAATCTGGTTTTCCCGGCCAGCCAGGGCCATCTTCCGCCTTGAAACGACCAGGGAGCGGGGCTGCTCCGAGTGCGCTTCAAACGCCTGCCTAATGGCACTTTTGTACACGAAGCTGTAACAGAGTGAAAACAAGACTTAGCAACGACTCTATCTCCCAAAGTATTGGCGGGAAACTGACAAGTCTGACACTGTTGAAAAGCCCTGCTCATGGGCTTTCCGAAAATGACGGTCTTGGGGCTGCAGGATAAACAGGGAGGTTGCCAGGGACTGCGGAAAAAGGACACCCCGAGGATGTCCAGTGCATACGGACATGCTGTGTGTACGTCAACAATAGCCATGGCTGCTACGTGTGTACTGGATCGAAGCCAGCAAAAAAAAAAAAAAAACGCCGAAAAAAGAAGTCGGCAGCACCACGGCTAATAACTTCAGAAATAATGGGGCTAGAGAGAAATTTCTTGTACCTGCAGTCAGCTACCATAGTCCTGCATCCGAAAATCTGGTTTTCCCGGCCAGCCAGGGTCATCTTCCGCCTTGAAACGACCAGGGAGCGGGGCTGCTCTGAGTGCACTTCAAACGCCTGTCTAATGGCACTTTTGTACAAGAAGCTGTAACAGAGTGAAAACAAGACTTAGCAACGACTCTATCTCCCAAAGTATTGGCGGGAAACTGACAAGTCCAACACTGTTGGAAAGCCCTGCTCATGGGCTTTCCGAAAATGCCGGTCTTGGGGCTGCGGGATAAACAGGGAGGTTGCCAGGGACCGCGGAAGGAGGACACCCCGAGGATGTCCAGTGCATACGGACATGCTGTGTGTACGTCAACAATAGCCATGGCTGCTACGTGTGTACTGGATCGAAGCCAGCAAAAAAAAATTAAAAACGCCGAAAAAAAAAAGTCGGCAGCACCACGGCTAATAACTACAGAAATAATGGGGCTAGAGAGAAATTTCTTGTACCTGCAGTCAGCTACCATAGTCTTGCATCCGAAAATCTGGTTTTCCCGGCCAGCCAGGGCCATCTTCCGCCTTAAAACGACCAGGGAGCGGGGCTGCTCCGAGTGCGCTTCAAACGCCTGCCTAATGGCACTTTTGTACATGAAGCTATAACAGAGTGAAAACAAGACTTAGCAACGACTCTATCTCCCAAAGTATTGGCGGGAAACTGACAAGTCTGACACTGTTGGAAAGCCCTGCTCATGGGCTTTCCGAAAATGCCGGTCTTGGGGCTGCGGAATAAACAGGGAGGTTGCCAGGGACCGCGGAAGGAGGACACCCCGAGGATGTCCAGTGCATACGGCCATGCTGTGTGTGCGTCAACAATAGCCAAGGCTGCCACGTGTGTACTGGATCGAAGCCAGCAAAAAAAAACACCGAAAAAAGAAGTCGGCAGCACCACGGCTAATAACTACAGAAATAATGGGGCTAGAGAGAAATTTCTTGTACCTGCAGTCAGCTACCATAGTCCTGCATCCGAAAATCTGGTTTTCCCGGCCAGCCAGGGCCATCTTCCGCCTTCAAACGACCAGGGAGCGGGGCTGCTCCGAGTGCGCTTCAAACGCCTGTCTAATGGCACTTTTGTACACGAAGCTGTAACAGATTGAAAACAAGACTTAGCAACGACGCTATCTCCCAAGGTATTGGCGAGAAACTGACAAGTCTGACACTGTTGGAAAGCCCTGCTCATGGGCTTTCCGAAAATGCCGGTCTTGGGGCTGCGGAATAAACAGGGAGGTTGCCAGGGACCGCGGAAGGAGGACACCCCGAGGATGTCCAGTGCATACGGCCATGCTGTGTGTGCGTCAACAATAGCCAAGGCTGCCACGTGTGTACTGGATCGAAGCCAGCAAAAAAAAAAAAAAACGCCGAAAAAAGAAGTCGGCAGCACCACGGCTAATAACTACAGAAATAATGGGGCTAGAGAGAAATTTCTTGTACCTGCAGTCAGCTACCATAGTCCTGCATCCGAAAATCTGGTTTTCCCGGCCAGCCAGGGCCATCTTCCGCCTTGAAACGACCAGGGAGCGGGGCTGCTCCGAGTGCGCTTCAAACGCCTGCCTAATGGCACTTTTGTACATGAAGCTATAACAGAGTGAAAACAAGACTTAGCAACGACTCTATCTCCCAAAGTATTGGCGGGAAACTGACAAGTCTGACACTGTTGGAAAGCCCTGCTCATGGGCTTTCCGAAAATGCCGGTCTTGGGGCTGCGGAATAAACAGGGAGGTTGCCAGGGACCGCGGAAGGAGGACACCCCGAGGATGTCCAGTGCATACGGCCATGCTGTGTGTGCGTCAACAATAGCCAAGGCTGCCACGTGTGTACTGGATCGAAGCCAGCAAAAAAAAACACCGAAAAAAGAAGTCGGCAGCACCACGGCTAATAACTACAGAAATAATGGGGCTAGAGAGAAATTTCTTGTACCTGCAGTCAGCTACCATAGTCCTGCATCCGAAAATCTGGTTTTCCCGGCCAGCCAGGGCCATCTTCCGCCTTGAAACGACCAGGGAGCGGGGCTGCTCCGAGTGCGCTTCAAACGCCTGTCTAATGGCACTTTTGTACACGAAGCTGTAACAGATTGAAAACAAGACTTAGCAACGACGCTATCTCCCAAGGTATTGGCGAGAAACTGACAAGTCTGACACTGTTGGAAAGCCCTGCTCATGGGCTTTCCGAAAATGCCGGTCTTGGGGCAGCGAGATAAACAGGGAGGTTGCCAGGGACCGCGGAAGGACGCCCCGAGGATGTCCAGTGCATACGGCCATGCTGTGTGTGTGTCAACAATAGCCAAGGCTGCCACGTGTGTACTGGATCGAAGCCAGCAAAAAAAAAAAAAAAAAACGCCGAAAAAAGAAGTTGGCAGCACCACGGCTAATAACTACAGAAATAATGGGGCTAGAGAGAAATTTCTTGTACCTGCAGTCAGCTACCATAGTCTTGCATCCGAAAATTTTGTTTTCCCGGCCAGCCAGGGCCGTCTTCCGCCTTGAAACGACCAGGGAGCGGGACTGCTCCGAGTGCGCTTCAAACGCCTGCCTAATGGCACTTTTGTAAACGAAGCTGTAACAGAGTGAAAACAAGACTTAGCAACGACTCTATCTCCCAAAGTATTGGCGGGAAACTGACAAGTGTGACACCGGTGGAAAGCCCTGCTCATGGGCTTTCCGAAAATGCCGGTCTTGGGGCTGCGGGATAAACAGGGTGGTTGCCAGGGACCGCGGAAGGAGGACACCCCGAGGATGTCCACTGCATACGGACATGCTGTGTGTACGTCAACAATAGCCATGGCTGCTACGTGTGTACTGGATCGAAGCCAGCAAAAAAAAAATAAAAACGCCGAAAAAAGAAGTCGGCAGCACCACGGCTAATAACTACAGAAATAATGGGGCTAGAGAGAAATTTCTTGTACCTGCAGTCAGCTACCATAGTCCTGCATCCGAAAATCTGGTTTTCCCGGCCAGCCAGGGCCATCTTCCGCCTTCAAACGACCAGGGAGCGGGGCTGCTCCGAGTGCGCTTCAAACGCCTGTCTAATGGCACTTTTGTACACGAAGCTGTAACAGATTGAAAACAAGACTTAGCAACGACGCTATCTCCCAAAGTATTGGCGAGAAACTGACAAGTCTGACACTGTTGGAAAGCCCTGCTCATGGGTTTTCTGAAAATGCCGGTCTCGGGGCTGCGGGATAAACAGGGAGGTTGCCAGGTACCGCGGAAGGAGGACACCCCGAGGATGTCCAGTGCATACGGACATGCTGTGTGTACGTCAACAAAAGCCAAGGCTGCTACGTGTGTACTGGATCGAAGCCAGCAAAAAAATAATAAAAACGCCGAAAAAAGAAGTCGGCAGCACCACGGCTAATAACTACAGAAATAATGGGGCTAGAGAGAAATTTCTTGTACCTGCAGTCAGCTACCATAGTCCTGCATCCGAAAATCTGGTTTTCCCGGCCAGCCAGGGCCATCTTCCGCCTTGAAACGACCAGGGAGCGGGGCTGCTCCGAGTGCGCTTCAAACGCCTGCCTAATGGCACTTTTGTACACGAAGCTGTAACAGAGTGAAAACAAGACTTAGCAACGACTCTATCTCCCAAAGTATTGGTGGGAAACTGACAAGTCTGACACTGTTGAAAAGCAATGCTCATGGGCTTTCCGAAAATGACGGTCTTGGGGCTGCAGGATAAACAGGGAGGTTGCCAGGGACTGCGGAAAAAGGACACCCCGAGGATGTCCAGTGCATACGGACATGCTGTGTGTACGTCAACAATAGCCATGGCTGCTACGTGTGTACTGGATCGAAGCCAGCAAAAAAAAAAAAAAAACGCCGAAAAAAGAAGTCGGCAGCACCACGGCTAATAACTTCAGAAATAATGGGGCTAGAGAGAAATTTCTTGTACCTGCAGTCAGCTACCATAGTCCTGCATCCGAAAATCTGGTTTTCCCGGCCAGCCAGGGTCATCTTCCGCCTTGAAACGACCAGGGAGCGGGGCTGCTCTGAGTGCACTTCAAACGCCTGTCTAATGGCACTTTTGTACAAGAAGCTGTAACAGAGTGAAAACAAGACTTAGCAACGACTCTATCTCCCAAAGTATTGGCGGGAAACTGACAAGTCTGAAACTGTTGGAAAGCCCTGCTCATGGGCTTTCCGAAAATGCCGGTCTTGGGGCTGCGGGATAAACAGGGAGGTTGCCAGGGACCGCGGAAGGAGGACACCCCGAGGATGTCCAGTGCATACGGACATGCTGTGTGTACGTCAACAATAGCCATGGCTGCTACGTGTGTACTGGATCGAAGCCAGCAAAAAAAAATTAAAAACGCCGAAAAAAAAAAGTCGGCAGCACCACGGCTAATAACTACAGAAATAATGGGGCTAGAGAGAAATTTCTTGTACCTGCAGTCAGCTACCATAGTCTTGCATCCGAAAATCTGGTTTTCCCGGCCAGCCAGGGCCATCTTCCGCCTTAAAACGACCAGGGAGCGGGGCTGCTCCGAGTGCGCTTCAAACGCCTGCCTAATGGCACTTTTGTACATGAAGCTATAACAGAGTGAAAACAAGACTTAGCAACGACTCTATCTCCCAAAGTATTGGCGGGAAACTGACAAGTCTGACACTGTTGGAAAGCCCTGCTCATGGGCTTTCCGAAAATGCCGGTCTTGGGGCTGCGGAATAAACAGGGAGGTTGCCAGGGACCGCGGAAAAAGGACACCCCGAGGATGTCCAGTGCATACGGCCATGCTGTGTGTGCGTCAACAATAGCCAAGGCTGCCACGTGTGTACTGGATCGAAGCCAGCAAAAAAAAACACCGAAAAAAGAAGTCGGCAGCACCACGGCTAATAACTACAGAAATAATGGGGCTAGAGAGAAATTTCTTGTACCTGCAGTCAGCTACCATAGTCCTGCATCCGAAAATCTGGTTTTCCCGGCCAGCCAGGGCCATCTTCCGCCTTCAAACGACCAGGGAGCGGGGCTGCTCCGAGTGCGCTTCAAACGCCTGTCTAATGGCACTTTTGTACACGAAGCTGTAACAGATTGAAAACAAGACTTAGCAACGACGCTATCTCCCAAGGTATTGGCGAGAAACTGACAAGTCTGACACTGTTGGAAAGCCCTGCTCATGGGCTTTCCGAAAATGCCGGTCTTGGGGCTGCGGAATAAACAGGGAGGTTGCCAGGGACCGCGGAAGGAGGACACCCCGAGGATGTCCAGTGCATACGGCCATGCTGTGTGTGCGTCAACAATAGCCAAGGCTGCCACGTGTGTACTGGATCGAAGCCAGCAAAAAAAAAAAAAAACGCCGAAAAAAGAAGTCGGCAGCACCACGGCTAATAACTACAGAAATAATGGGGCTAGAGAGAAATTTCTTGTACCTGCAGTCAGCTACCATAGTCCTGCATCCGAAAATCTGGTTTTCCCGGCCAGCCAGGGCCATCTTCCGCCTTGAAACGACCAGGGAGCGGGGCTGCTCCGAGTGCGCTTCAAACGCCTGCCTAATGGCACTTTTGTACATGAAGCTATAACAGAGTGAAAACAAGACTTAGCAACGACTCTATCTCCCAAAGTATTGGCGGGAAACTGACAAGTTTGACACTGTTGGAAAGCCCTGCTCATGGGCTTTCCGAAAATGCCGGTCTTGGGGCTGCGGAATAAACAGGGAGGTTGCCAGGGACCGCGGAAGGAGGACACCCCGAGGATGTCCAGTGCATACGGCCATGCTGTGTGTGCGTCAACAATAGCCAAGGCTGCCACGTGTGTACTGGATCGAAGCCAGCAAAAAAAAACACCGAAAAAAGAAGTCGGCAGCACCACGGCTAATAACTACAGAAATAATGGGGCTAGAGAGAAATTTCTTGTACCTGCAGTCAGCTACCATAGTCCTGCATCCGAAAATCTGGTTTTCCCGGCCAGCCAGGGCCATCTTCCGCCTTCAAACGACCAGGGAGCGGGGCTGCTCCGAGTGCGCTTCAAACGCCTGTCTAATGGCACTTTTGTACACGAAGCTGTAACAGATTGAAAACAAGACTTAGCAACGACGCTATCTCCCAAGGTATTGGCGAGAAACTGACAAGTCTGACACTGTTGGAAAGCCCTGCTCATGGGCTTTCCGAAAATGCCGGTCTTGGGGCTGCGGAATAAACAGGGAGGTTGCCAGGGACCGCGGAAGGAGGACACCCCGAGGATGTCCAGTGCATACGGCCATGCTGTGTGTGCGTCAACAATAGCCAAGGCTGCCACGTGTGTACTGGATCGAAGCCAGCAAAAAAAAAAAAAAACGCCGAAAAAAGAAGTCGGCAGCACCACGGCTAATAACTACAGAAATAATGGGGCTAGAGAGAAATTTCTTGTACCTGCAGTCAGCTACCATAGTCCTGCATCCGAAAATCTGGTTTTCCCGGCCAGCCAGGGCCATCTTCCGCCTTGAAACGACCAGGGAGCGGGGCTGCTCCGAGTGCGCTTCAAACGCCTGCCTAATGGCACTTTTGTACACGAAGCTGTAACAGAGTGAAAACAAGACTTAGCAACGACTCTATCTCCCAAAGTATTGGTGGGAAACTGACAAGTCTGACACTGTTGAAAAACCCTGCTCATGGGCTTTCCGAAAATGACGGTCTTGGGGCTGCAGGATAAACAGGGAGGTTGCCAGGGACCGCGGAAAAAGGACACCCCGAGGATGTCCAGTGCATACGGACATGCTGTGTGTACGTCAACAATAGCCATGGCTGCTACGTGTGTACTGGATCGAAGCCAGCAAAAAAAAAAAAAAAAACGCCGAAAAAAGAAGTCGGCAGCACCACGGCTAATAACTTCAGAAATAATGGGGCTAGAGAGAAATTTCTTGTACCTGCAGTCAGCTACCATAGTCCTGCATCCGAAAATTTTGTTTTCCCGGCCAGCCAGGGCCGTCTTCCGCCTTGAAATGACGAGGGAGCGGGGCTGCTCCGAGTGCGCTTCAAACGCTTGTCTAATGGCACTTTTGTACACGAAGCTGTAACAGAGTGAAAACAAGACTTAGCAACGACTCTATCTCCCAAAGTATTGGCGGGAAACTGACAAGTCTGACACTGTTGGAAAGCCCTGCTCATGGGCTTTCCGTAAATACCGGTCTTGGGGCTGCGGGATAAACAGGGAGGTTGCCAGGGACCGCGGAAGGAGGACACCCCGAGGATGTCAAGTGCATACGGACATGCTGTGTGTGCGTCAACAATAGCCAAGGCTGCTACGTGTGTACTGGATCGAAGCCAGCCAAAAAAAAAAACCGCCGAAAAAAGAAGTCGGCAGCACCACGGCCAATAACTCCAGAAATAATGGGGCTAGAGAGAAAATTTCTTGTACCTGCAATTAGCTACCATAGTCCTGCATCCGAAAATCTGGTTTTCCCGGCCAGCCAGGGCCATCTTCCGCCTTGAAACGACCAGGGAGCGGGGCTGCTCCGAGTGCGCTTCAAACGCCTGCCTAATGGCACTTTTGTACATGAAGCTATAACAGAGTGAAAACAAGACTTAGCAACGACTCTATCTCCCAAAGTATTGGCGGGAAACTGACAAGTTTGACACTGTTGGAAAGCCCTGCTCATGGGCTTTCCGAAAATGCCGGTCTTGGGGCTGCGGAATAAACAGGGAGGTTGCCAGGGACCGCGGAAGGAGGACACCCCGAGGATGTCCAGTGCATACGGCCATGCTGTGTGTGCGTCAACAATAGCCAAGGCTGCCACGTGTGTACTGGATCGAAGCCAGCAAAAAAAAACACCGAAAAAAGAAGTCGGCAGCACCACGGCTAATAACTACAGAAATAATGGGGCTAGAGAGAAATTTCTTGTACCTGCAGTCAGCTACCATAGTCCTGCATCCGAAAATCTGGTTTTCCCGGCCAGCCAGGGCCATCTTCCGCCTTCAAACGACCAGGGAGCGGGGCTGCTCCGAGTGCGCTTCAAACGCCTGTCTAATGGCACTTTTGTACACGAAGCTGTAACAGATTGAAAACAAGACTTAGCAACGACGCTATCTCCCAAGGTATTGGCGAGAAACTGACAAGTCTGACACTGTTGGAAAGCCCTGCTCATGGGCTTTCCGAAAATGCCGGTCTTGGGGCTGCGGAATAAACAGGGAGGTTGCCAGGGACCGCGGAAGGAGGACACCCCGAGGATGTCCAGTGCATACGGCCATGCTGTGTGTGCGTCAACAATAGCCAAGGCTGCCACGTGTGTACTGGATCGAAGCCAGCAAAAAAAAAAAAAAACGCCGAAAAAAGAAGTCGGCAGCACCACGGCTAATAACTACAGAAATAATGGGGCTAGAGAGAAATTTCTTGTACCTGCAGTCAGCTACCATAGTCCTGCATCCGAAAATCTGGTTTTCCCGGCCAGCCAGGGCCATCTTCCGCCTTGAAACGACCAGGGAGCGGGGCTGCTCCGAGTGCGCTTCAAACGCCTGCCTAATGGCACTTTTGTACACGAAGCTGTAACAGAGTGAAAACAAGACTTAGCAACGACTCTATCTCCCAAAGTATTGGTGGGAAACTGACAAGTCTGACACTGTTGAAAAACCCTGCTCATGGGCTTTCCGAAAATGACGGTCTTGGGGCTGCAGGATAAACAGGGAGGTTGCCAGGGACCGCGGAAAAAGGACACCCCGAGGATGTCCAGTGCATACGGACATGCTGTGTGTACGTCAACAATAGCCATGGCTGCTACGTGTGTACTGGATCGAAGGCAGCAAAAAAAAAAAAAAAAAACGCCGAAAAAAGAAGTCGGCAGCACCACGGCTAATAACTTCAGAAATAATGGGGCTAGAGAGAAATTTCTTGTACCTGCAGTCAGCTACCATAGTCCTGCATCCGAAAATTTTGTTTTCCCGGCCAGCCAGGGCCGTCTTCCGCCTTGAAATGACGAGGGAGCGGGGCTGCTCCGAGTGCGCTTCAAACGCTTGTCTAATGGCACTTTTGTACACGAAGCTGTAACAGAGTGAAAACAAGACTTAGCAACGACTCTATCTCCCAAAGTATTGGCGGGAAACTGACAAGTCTGACACTGTTGGAAAGCCCTGCTCATGGGCTTTCCGAAAATACCGGTCTTGGGGCTGCGGGATAAACAGGGAGGTTGCCAGGGACCGCGGAAGGAGGACACCCCGAGGATGTCAAGTGCATACGGACATGCTGTGTGTGCGTCAACAATAGCCAAGGCTGCTACGTGTGTACTGGATCGAAGCTAAAAAAAAAAAAAAAAACGCCGAAAAAAGAAGTCGGCAGCACCACGGCTAATAACTACAGAAATAAGGGGGCTAGAGAGAAATTTCTTGTACCTGCAGTCAGCTACCATAGTCCTGCATCCGCAAATCTGGTTTTCCCGGCCAGCCAGGGCCATCTTCCGCCTTGAAACGACCAGGGAGCGGGGCTGCTCCGAGTGCGCTTCAAACGCCTGTCTAATGGCACTTTTGTACACGAAGCTGTAACAGAGTGAAAACAAGACTTAGCAACGACTCTATCTCCCAAAGTATTGGCGGGAAACTGACAAGTCTGACACTGTTGAAAAGCCCTGCTCATGGGCTTTCCGAAAATGCCGGTCTTGGGGCTGCGGGATAAACAGGGAGGTTGCCAGGGACCGCGGAAGGAGGACAACTCGAGGATAACCAGTGCATACGGCCATGCTGTGTGTGCGTCAACAATAGCCAAGGCTGCCACGTGTGTACTGGATCGAAGCCAGCAAAAAAAAAAAAAAAAAAAACGCCGAAAAAAGAAGTCGGCAGCACCACGGCTAATAACTACAGAAATAATGGGGCTAGAGAGAAATTTCTTGTACCTGCAGTCAGCTACCATAGTCCTGCATCCGAAAATTTTGTTTTCCCGGCCAGCCAGGGCCGTCTTCCGCCTTGAAACGACCAGGGAGCGGGGCTGCTCTGAGTGCGCTTCAAACGCCTGTCTAATGGCACTTTTGTACACGAAGCTGTAACAGCGTAAAAACAAGACTTAGCAACGACTCTATCTCCCAAAGTATTGGCGGGAAACTGACAAGTCCAACACTGTTGAAAAGCCCTGCTCATGGGCTTTCCAAAAATGCCGGTCTTGGGGCTGCGGGATAAACAGGGAGGTTGCCAGGGACCGCGGAAGGAGGACACCCCGAGGATGTCCAGTGCATACGGACATGCTGTGTGTACGTCAACAATAGCCATGGCTGCTACGTGTGTACTGGATCGAAGCCAGCAAAAAAATAAAAATTAAAAACGCCGAAAAAAGAAGTCGGCAGCACCACGGCTAATAATTACAGAAATAATGGGGCTAGAGAGAAATTTCTTGTACCTGCAGTCAGCTACCATAGTCCTGCATCCGAAAATCTGGTTTTCCCGGCCAGCCAGGGCCATCTTCCGCCTTGAAACGACCAGGGAGCGGGGCTGCTCCGAGTGTGCTTCAAACGCCTGTCTAATGGCACTTTTGTACACGAAGCTGTAACAGAGTAAAAACAAGACTTAGCAACGACTCTATCTCCCAAAGTATTGGCGGGAAACTGACAAGTCCGACACTGTTGAAAAGCCCTGCTCATGGGCTTTCCAAAAATGCCGGTCTTGGGGCTGCGGGATAAACAGGGAGGTTGCCAGGGACCGCGGAAGGAGGACACCCCGAGGATGTCCAGTGCATACGGACATGCTGTGTGTACGTCAACAATAGCCATGGCTGCTACGTGTGTACTGGATCGAAGCCAGCAAAAAAAAACGCCGAAAAAAGAAGTCGGCAGCACCACGGCTAATAACTACAGAAATAAGGGGGCTAGAGAGAAATTTCTTGTACCTGCAGTCAGCTACCATAGTCCTGCATCCGCAAATCTGGTTTTCCCGGCCAGCCAGGGCCATCTTCCGCCTTGAAACGACCAGGGAGCGGGGCTGCTCCGAGTGCGCTTCAAACGCCTGTCTAATGGCACTTTTGTACACGAAGCTGTAACAGAGTGAAAACAAGACTTAGCAACGACTCTATCTCCCAAAGTATTGGCGGGAAACTGACAAGTCTGACACTGTTGAAAAGCCCTGCTCATGGGCTTTCCGAAAATGCCGGTCTTGGGGCTGCGGGATAAACAGGGAGGTTGCCAGGGACCGCGGAAGGAGGACAACTCGAGGATAACCAGTGCATACGGCCATGCTGTGTGTGCGTCAACAATAGCCAAGGCTGCCACGTGTGTACTGGATCGAAGCCAGAAAAAAAAAAAAAAAAAAAACGCCGAAAAAAGAAGTCGGCAGCACCACGGCTAATAACTACAGAAATAATGGGGCTAGAGAGAAATTTCTTGTACCTGCAGTCAGCTACCATAGTCCTGCATCCGAAAATTTTGTTTTCCCGGCCAGCCAGGGCCGTCTTCCGCCTTGAAACGACCAGGGAGCGGGGCTGCTCTGAGTGCGCTTCAAACGCCTGTCTAATGGCACTTTTGTACACGAAGCTGTAACAGCGTAAAAACAAGACTTAGCAACGACTCTATCTCCCAAAGTATTGGCGGGAAACTGACAAGTCCAACACTGTTGAAAAGCCCTGCTCATGGGCTTTCCAAAAATGCCGGTCTTGGGGCTGCGGGATAAACAGGGAGGTTGCCAGGGACCGCGGAAGGAGGACACCCCGAGGATGTCCAGTGCATACGGACATGCTGTGTGTACGTCAACAATAGCCATGGCTGCTACGTGTGTACTGGATCGAAGCCAGCAAAAAAATAAAAATTAAAAACGCCGAAAAAAGAAGTCGGCAGCACCACGGCTAATAATTACAGAAATAATGGGGCTAGAGAGAAATTTCTTGTACCTGCAGTCAGCTACCATAGTCCTGCATCCGAAAATCTGGTTTTCCCGGCCAGCCAGGGCCATCTTCCGCCTTGAAACGACCAGGGAGCGGGGCTGCTCCGAGTGTGCTTCAAACGCCTGTCTAATGGCACTTTTGTACACGAAGCTGTAACAGAGTAAAAACAAGACTTAGCAACGACTCTATCTCCCAAAGTATTGGCGGGAAACTGACAAGTCCGACACTGTTGAAAAGCCCTGCTCATGGGCTTTCCAAAAATGCCGGTCTTGGGGCTGCGGGATAAACAGGGAGGTTGCCAGGGACCGCGGAAGGAGGACACCCCGAGGATGTCCAGTGCATACGGACATGCTGTGTGTACGTCAACAATAGCCATGGCTGCTACGTGTGTACTGGATCGAAGCCAGCAAAAAAAAACGCCGAAAAAAGAAGTCGGCAGCACCACGGCTAATAACTACAGAAATAATGGGGCTAGAGAGAAATTTCTTGTACCTGCAGTCAGCTACCATAGTCCTGCATCCGAAAATCTGGTTTTCCCGGCCAGCCAGGGCCATCTTCCGCCTTGAAACGACCAGGGAAAGGGGCTGCTCCGAGTGCGCTTCAAACGCCTGCCTAATGGCACTTTTGTACACGAAGCTGTAACAGAGTGAAAACAAGACTTAGCAACGACTCTATCTCCGTAAAAGTATTGGCGGGAAACTGACAAGTCTGACACTGTCGGAAAGCCCTGCTCATGGGCTTTCCGAAAATGACGCTCTTGGGGCTGCGGGATAACCAGGGAGGTTGCCAGGAACCGCGGAAGGAGGACACCCCAAGGATGTCCAGTGCATACGGCCATGCTGTGTGTGCGTCAACAATAGCCAAGGCTGCTACGTGTGTACTGGATCGAAGCTAAAAAAAAAAAAAAAACGCCGAAAAAAGAAGTCGGCAGCACCACGGCTAATAACTACAGAAATAAGGGGGCTAGAGAGAAATTTCTTGTACCTGCAGTCAGCTACCATAGTCCTGCATCCGCAAATCTGGTTTTCCCGGCCAGCCAGGGCCATCTTCCGCCTTGAAACGACCAGGGAGCGAGGCTGCTCCGAGTGCGCTTCAAACGCCTGTCTAATGGCACTTTTGTACACGAAGCTGTAACAGAGTGAAAACAAGACTTAGCAACAACTCTATCTCTCAAAGTATTGGCGAGAAACTGACAAGTCTGACACTGTTGGAAAGCCCTGCTCATGGGCTTTCCGAAAATGCCGGTCTTGGGGCTGCGGGATAAACAGGGAGGTTGCCAGGGACCGCGGAAGGAGGACACCCCGAGGATGTCAAGTGCATACGGACATGCTGTGTGTGCGTCAACAATAGCCAAGGCTGCTAGGTGTGTACTGGATCGAAGCCAGCCCAAAAAAAAACGCCGAAAAAAGAAGTCGGCAGCACCACGGCCAATAACTCCAGAAATAATGAAGCTAGAGAGAAAATTTCTTGTACCTGCAGTTAGCTACCATAGTCCTGCATCCGCAAATCTGGTTTTCCCGGCCAGCCAGGGCCATCTTCCGCCTTGAAACGACCAGGGAGCGGGGCTGCTCCGAGTGCGCTTCAAACGCCTGTCTAATGGCACTTTTGTACACGAAGCTGTAACAGAGTAAAAACAAGACTTAGCAACAACTCTATCTCCCAAAGTATTGGCGGGAAACTGACAAGTCCAACACTGTTGAAAAGCCCTGCTCATGGGCTTTCCAAAAATGCCGGTCTCGGGGCTGCGGGATAAACAGGGAGGTTGCCAGGGACCGCGGAAGGAGGACACCCCGAGGATGTCCAGTGCATACGGACATGCTGTGTGTACGTCAACAATAGCCATGGCTGCTACGTGTGTACTGGATCGAAGCCAGCAAAAAAATAAAAATTAAAAACGCCGAAAAAAGAAGTCGGCAGCACCACGGCTAATAATTACAGAAATAATGGGGCTAGAGAAACATTTCTTGTACCTGCAGTCAGCTACCATAGTCCTGCATCCGAAAATCTGGTTTTCCCGGCCAGCCAGGGCCATCTTCCGCCTTAAAACGACCAGGGAGCGGGGCTGCTCCGAGTGCGCTTCAAACGCCTGCCTAATGGCACTTTTGTACACGAAGCTATAACAGAGTGAAAACAAGACTTAGCAACGACTCTATCTCCCAAAGTATTGGCGGGAAACTGACAAGTCTGACACTGTTGGAAAGCCCTGCTCATGGGCTTTCCGAAAATGCCGGTCTTGGGGATGCGGAATAAACAGGGAGGTTGCCAGGGACCGCGGAAGGAGGACACCCCGAGGATGTCCAGTGCATACGGCCATGCTGTGTGTGCGTCAACAATAGCCAAGGCTGCCACGTGTGTACTGGATCGAAGCCAGCAAAAAAAAACACCGAAAAAAGAAGTCGGCAGCACCACGGCTAATAACTACAGAAATAATGGGGCTAGAGAGAAATTTCTTGTACCTGCAGTCAGCTACCATAGTCCTGCATCCGAAAATCTGGTTTTCCCGGCCAGCCAGGGCCATCTTCCGCCTTCAAACGACCAGGGAGCGGGGCTGCTCCGAGTGCGCTTCAAACGCCTGTCTAATGGCACTTTTGTACACGAAGCTGTAACAGATTGAAAACAAGACTTAGCAACGACGCTATCTCCCAAGGTATTGGCGGGAAACTGACAAGTCTGACACTGTTGGAAAGCCCTGCTCATGGGCTTTCCGAAAATGCCGGTCTTGGGGCTGCGGAATAAACAGGGAGGTTGCCAGGGACCGCGGAAGGAGGACACCCCGAGGATGTCCAGTGCATACGGCCATGCTGTGTGTGCGTCAACAATAGCCAAGGCTGCCACGTGTGTACTGGATCGAAGCCAGCAAAAAAAAAAAAAAAAACGCCGAAAAAAGAAGTCGGCAGCACCACGGCTAATAACTACAGAAATAATGGGGCTAGAGAGAAATTTCTTGTACCTGCAGTCAGCTACCATAGTCCTGCATCCGAAAATCTGGTTTTCCCGGCCAGCCAGGGCCATCTTCCGCCTTGAAACGACCAGGGAGCGGGGCTGCTCCGAGTGCGCTTCAAACGCCTGCCTAATGGCACTTTTGTACACGAAGCTGTAACAGAGTGAAAACAAGACTTAGCAACGACTCTATCTCCCAAAGTATTGGTGGGAAACTGACAAGTCTGACACTGTTGAAAAACCCTGCTCATGGGCTTTCCGAAAATGACGGTCTTGGGGCTGCAGGATAAACAGGGAGGTTGCCAGGGACCGCGGAAAAAGGACACCCCGAGGATGTCCAGTGCATACGGACATGCTGTGTGTACGTCAACAATAGCCATGGCTGCTACGTGTGTACTGGATCGAAGCCAGCAAAAAAAAAAAAAAAACGCCGAAAAAAGAAGTCGGCAGCACCACGGCTAATAACTTCAGAAATAATGGGGCTAGAGAGAAATTTCTTGTACCTGCAGTCAGCTACCATAGTCCTGCATCCGAAAATTTTGTTTTCCCGGCCAGCCAGGGCCGTCTTCCGCCTTGAAATGACGAGGGAGCGGGGCTGCTCCGAGTGCGCTTCAAACGCTTGTCTAATGGCACTTTTGTACACGAAGCTGTAACAGAGTGAAAACAAGACTTAGCAACGACTCTATCTCCCAAAGTATTGGCGGGAAACTGACAAGTCTGACACTGTTGGAAAGCCCTGCTCATGGGCTTTCCGAAAATACCGGTCTTTGGGCTGCGGGATAAACAGGGAGGTTGCCAGGGACCGCGGAAGGAGGACACCCCGAGGATGTCAAGTGCATACGGACATGCTGTGTGTGCGTCAACAATAGCCAAGGCTGCTACGTGTGTACTGGATCGAAGCCAGCCAAAAAAAAAAACCGCCGAAAAAAGAAGTCGGCAGCACCACGGCCAATAACTCCAGAAATAATGGGGCTAGAGAGAAAATTTCTTGTACCTGCAGTTAGCTACCATAGTCCTGCATCCGAAAATCTGGTTTTCCCGGCCAGCCAGGGCCATCTTCCGCCTTGAAACGACCAGGGAGCGGGGCTGCTCCGAGTGCGCTTCAAACGCCTGTCTAATGGCACTTTTGTACACGAAGCTGTAACAGAGTGAAAACAAGACTTAGCAACGACTCTATCTCCCAAAGTATTGGCGGGAAACTGACAAGTCTGACACTGTTGAAAAGCCCTGCTCATGGGCTTTCCGAAAATGCCGGTCTTGGGGCTGCGGGATAAACAGGGAGGTTGCCAGGGACCGCGGAAGGAGGACAACCCGAGGATAACCAGTGCATACGGCCATGCTGTGTGTGCGTCAACAATAGCCAAGGCTGCCACGTGTGTACTGGATCGAAGCCAGCAAAAAAATAAAAATTAAAAACGCCGAAAAAAGAAGTCGGCAGCACCACGGCTAATAATTACAGAAATAATGGGGCTAGAGAAACATTTCTTGTACCTGCAGTCAGCTACCATAGTCCTGCATCCGAAAATCTGGTTTTCCCGGCCAGCCAGGGCCATCTTCCGCCTTGAAACGACCAGGGAGCGGGGCTGCTCCGAGTGTGCTTCAAACGCCTGTCTAATGGCACTTTTGTACACGAAGCTGTAACAGAGTAAAAACAAGACTTAGCAACGACTCTATCTCCCAAAGTATTGGCGGGAAACTGACAAGTCCGACACTGTTGAAAAGCCCTGCTCATGGGCTTTCCAAAAATGCCGGTCTTGGGGCTGCGGGATAAACAGGGAGGATGCCAGGGACCGCGGAAGGAGGACACCCCGAGGATGTCCAGTGCATACGGACATGCTGTGTGTACGTCAACAATAGCCATGGCTGCTACGTGTGTACTGGATCGAAGCCAGCAAAAAAAAACGCCGAAAAAAGAAGTCGGCAGCACCACGGCTAATAACTACAGAAATAATGGGGCTAGAGAGAAATTTCTTGTACCTGCAGTCAGCTACCATAGTCCTGCATCCGAAAATCTGGTTTTCCCGGCCAGCCAGGGCCATCTTCCACCTTGAAACGACCAGGGAGCGGGGCTGCTCCGAGTGCGCTTCAAACGCCTGCCTAATGGCACTTTTGTACACGAAGCTGTAACAGAGTGAAAACAAGACTTAGCAACGACTCTATCTCCGTAAAAGTATTGGCGGGAAACTGACAAGTCTGACACTGTCGGAAAGCCCTGCTCATGGGCTTTCCGAAAATGACGCTCTTGGGGCTGCGAGATAAACAGGGAGGTTGCCAGGGACCGCAGAAAAAGGACACCCCGAGGATGTCCAGTGCATACGGACATGCTGTGTGTACGTCAACAATAGCCATGGCTGCTACGTGTGTACTGCATCGAAGCCAGCAAAAAAAAAAAAAAAAACGCCGAAAAAAGAAGTCGGCAGCACCACGGCTAATAACTACAGAAATAATGGGGCTAGAGAGAAATTTCTTGTACCTGCAGTCAGCTACCATAGTCCTGCATCCGAAAATCTGGTTTTCCCGGCCAGCCAGGGCCGTCTTCCGCCTTGAAACGACCAGGGAGCGGGGCTGCTCTGAGTGCGCTTCAAACGCCTGTCTAATGGCACTTTTGTACACGAAGCTGTAACAGAGTAAAAACAAGACTTAGCAACGACTCTATCTCCCAAAGTATTGGCGGGAAACTGACAAGTCCAACACTGTTGAAAAGCCCTGCTCATGGGCTTTCCAAAAATGCCGGTCTTGGGGCTGCGGGATAAACAGGATGGTTGCCAGGGACCGCGGAAGGAGGACACCACGAGGATGTCCAGTGCATACGGACATGCTGTGTGTACGTCAACAATAGCCATGGCTGCTACGTGTGTACTGGATCGAAGCCAGCAAAAAAATAAAAAATAAAAACGCCGAAAAAAGAAGTCGGCAGCACCACGGCTAATAATTACAGAAATAATGGGGCTAGAGAAACATTTCTTGTACCTGCAGTCAGCTACCATAGTCCTGCATCCGAAAATCTGGTTTTCCCGGCCAGCCAGGGCCATCTTCCGCCTTGAAACGACCAGGGAGCGGGGCTGCTCCGAGTGTGCTTCAAACGCCTGTCTAATGGCACTTTTGTACACGAAGCTGTAACAGAGTGAAAACAAGACTCAGCAAAGACGCTATCTCCCAAAGTATTGGCGGGAAACTGACAAGTCTGACACTGTCAGAAAGCCCTGCTCATGGGCTTACCGAAAATGACGGTCTTCGGGCTGCGGGATAAACAGGGAGGTTGCCAGGGACCGCGGAAGGAGGACACCCCGAGGATGTCCAGTGCATACGGACATGCTGTGTGTTCGTCAACAATAGCCAAGGCTGCCACGCGTGTACTGGATCGAAGCCAGCAAAAAAAAAAAAAAAAAAAACCGAAAAAAGAAGTCGGCAGCACCACGGCTAATAACTACAGAAATAATGGGGCTAGAGAGAAATTTCTTGTACCTGCAGTCAGCTACCATAGTCCTGCATCCGAAAATTTTGTTTTCCCGGCCAGCCAGGGCCGTCTTCCGCCTTGAAACGACCAGGGAGCGGGGCTGCTCTGAGTGCGCTTCAAACGCCTGTCTAATGGCACTTTTGTACACGAAGCTGTAACAGAGTGAAAACAAGACTTAGCAACAACTCTATCTCCCAAAGTATTGGCGGGAAACTGACAAGTCCGACACTGTTGAAAAGCCCTGCTCATGGGCTTTCCAAAAATGCCGGTCTTGGGGCTGCGGGATAAACAGGGTGGTTGCCAGGGACCGCGGACGGAGGACACCCCGAGGATGTCCACTGCATACGGACATGCTGTGTGTACGTCAACAATAGCCATGGCTGCTACGTGTGTACTGGATCGAAGCCAGCAAAAAAAAATCAAAAACGCCGAAAAAAGAAGTCGGCAGCACCACGGCTAATAACTACAGAAATAATGGGGCTAGAGAGAAATTTCTTGTACCTGCAGTCAGCTACCATAGTCCTGCATCCGAAAATCTGGTTTTCCCGGCCAGCCAGCGCCGTCTTCCGCCTTGAAACGACCAGGGAGCGGGGCTGCTGTGAGTGCGCTTCAAACGCCTGTCTAATGGCACTTTTGTACACGAAGCTGTAACAGAGTAAAAACAAGACTTAGCAACGACTCTATCTCCCAAAGTATTGGCGGGAAACTAACAAGTCTGACACTGTTGAAAAGCCCTGCTCATGGGCTTTCCGAAAATGACGGTCTTGGGGCTGCGGGATAAACAGGGAGGTTGCCAGGGACCGCGGAAAAAGGACACCCCGAGGATGTCCAGTGCATACGGACATGCTGTGTGTACGTCAACAATAGCCATGGCTGCTACGTGTGTACTGGATCGAAGCCAGAAAAAAAAAAAAAAAAAAACGCCGAAAAAAGAAGTCGGCAGCACCACGGCTAATAACTTCAGAAATAATGGGGCTAGAGAGAAATTTCTTGTACCTGCAGTCAGCTACCATAGCCCTGCATCCGAAAATCTGGTTTTCCCGGCCAGCCAGGGCCATCTTCCGCCTTGAAACGACCAGGGAGCGGGGCTTCTCTCAGTGCACTTCAAACGCCTGTCTAATGGCACTTTTGTACAAGAAGCTGTAACAGAGTGAAAACAAGACTTAGCAACGACTCTATCTCCCAAAGTATTGGCGGGAAACTGACAAGTGTGACACTGTCTGAAAGCCCTGCTTATGGGCTTTCCAAAAATGCTGGTCTTGGGGCTGCGAGATAAACAGGGAGGTTGCCAGGGACCGCGGAAGGACGCCCCGAGGATGTCCAGTGCATACGGCCATGCTGTGTGTGTGTCAACAATAGCCAAGGCTGCCACGTGTGTACTGGATCGAAGCCAGAAAAAAAAAAAAAAAAAAACGCCGAAAAAAGAAGTCGGCAGCACCATGGCTAATAACTACAGAAATAATGGGGCTAGAGAGAAATTTCTTGTACCTGCAGTCAGCTACCATAGTCTTGCATCCGAAAATTTTGTTTTCCCGGCCAGCCAGGGCCGTCTTCCGCCTTGAAACGACCAGGGAGCGGGACTGCTCCGAGTGCGCTTCAAACGCCTGCCTAATGGCACTTTTGTAAACGAAGCTGTAACAGAGTGAAAACAAGACTTAGCAACGACTCTATCTCCCAAAGTATTGGCGGGAAACTGACAAGTGTGACACCGTTGGAAAGCCCTGCTCATGGGCTTTCCGAAAATGCCGGTCTTGGGGCTGCGGGATAAACAGGGTGGTTGCCAGGGACCGCGGAAGGAGGACACCCCGAGGATGTCCACTGCATACGGACATGCTGTGTGTACGTCAACAATAGCCATGGCTGCTACGTGTGTACTGGATCGAAGCCAGCAAAAAAAAAAAAAAAAACGCCGAAAAAAAAAGTCGGCAGCACCACGGCTAATAACTACAGAAATAATGGGGCTAGAAAGAAATTTCTTGTACCTGCAGTCAGCAACCATAGTCTTGCATCCGAAAATCTGGTTTTCCCGGCCAGCCAGGGCCATTTTCCGCCTTGAAACGACCAGGGAGCGGGGCTGCTCCGAGTGCGCTTCAAACGCCTGCCTAATGGCACTTTTGTACACGAAGCTATAACAGAGTGAAAACAAGACTTAGCAACGACGCTATCTCCCAAAGTATTGGCGGGAAACTGACAAGTCTGACACTGTTGGAAAGCCCTGCTCATGGGTTTTCTGAAAATGCCGGTCTCGGGGCTGCAGAATAAACAGGGAGGTTGCCAGGGACCGCGGAAGGAGGACACCCCGAGGATGTCCAGTGCATACGGCCATGCTGTGTGTGCGTCAACAATAGCCAAGGCTGCCACGTGTGTACTGGATCGAAGCCAGCAAAAAAATAATAAAAACGCCGAAAAAAGAAGTCGGCAGCACCACGGCTAATAACTACAGAAATAATGGGGCTAGAGAGAAATTTCTTGTACCTGCAGTCAGCTACCATAGTCCTGCATCCGAAAATCTGGTTTTCCCGGCCAGCCAGGGCCATCTTCCGCCTTGAAACGACCAGGGAGCGGGGCTGCTCCGAGTGCGCTTCAAACGCCTGCCTAATGGCACTTTTGTACACGAAGCTGTAACAGAGTGAAAACAAGACTTAGCAACGACTCTATCTCCCAAAGTATTGGCGGGAAACTGACAAGTCTGACACTGTTGAAAAGCCCTGCTCATGGGCTTTCCGAAAATGACGGTCTTGGGGCTGCAGGATAAACAGGGAGGTTGCCAGGGACCGCGGAAAAAGGACACCCCGAGGATGTCCAGTGCATACGGACATGCTGTGTGTACGTCAACAATAGCCATGGCTGCTACGTGTGTACTGGATCGAAGCCAGCAAAAAAAAAAAAAAAAAACGCCGAAAAAAGAAGTCGGCAGCACCACGGCTAATAACTTCAGAAATAATGGGGCTAGAGAGAAATTTCTTGTACCTGCAGTCAGCTACCATAGTCCTGCATCCGAAAATCTGGTTTTCCCGGCCAGCCAGGGTCATCTTCCGCCTTGAAACGACCAGGGAGCGGGGCTGCTCTGAGTGCACTTCAAACGCCTGTCTAATGGCACTTTTGTACAAGAAGCTGTAACAGAGTGAAAACAAGACTTAGCAACGACTCTATCTCCCAAAGTATTGGCGGGAAACTGACAAGTCTGACACTGTTGGAAAGCCCTGCTCATGGGCTTTCCGAAAATGCCGGTCTTGGGGCTGCGGGATAAACAGGGAGGTTGCCAGGGACCGCGGAAGGAGGACACCCCGAGGATGTCCAGTGCATACGGACATGCTGTTTGTACGTCAACAATAGCCATGGCTGCTACGTGTGTACTGGATCGAAGCCAGCAAAAAAAAATTAAAAACGCCGAAAAAAAGAAGTCGGCAGCACCACGGCTAATAACTACAGAAATAATGGGGCTAGAGAGAAATTTCTTGTACCTGCAGTCAGCTACCATAGTCTTGCATCCGAAAATCTGGTTTTCCCGGCCAGCCAGGGCCATCTTCCGCCTTAAAACGACCAGGGAGCGGGGCTGCTCCGAGTGCGCTTCAAACGCCTGCCTAATGGCACTTTTGTACACGAAGCTATAACAGAGTGAAAACAAGACTTAGCAACGACTCTATCTCCCAAAGTATTGGCGGGAAACTGACAAGTCTGACACTGTTGGAAAGCCCTGCTCATGGGCTTTCCGAAAATGCCGGTCTTGGGGCTGCGGAATAAACAGGGAGGTTGCCAGGGACCGCGGAAGGAGGACACCCCGAGGATGTCCAGTGCATACGGCCATGCTGTGTGTGCGTCAACAATAGCCAAGGCTGCCACGTGTGTACCGGATCGAAGCCAGCAAAAAAAAAAAAAAAAAAAACGCCGAAAAAAGAAGTCGGCGGCACCACGGCTAATAACTACAGAAATAATGGGGCTAGAGAGAAATTTCTTGTACCTGCAGTCAGCTACCATAGTCCTGCATCCGAAAATCTGGTTTTCCCGGCCAGCCAGGGCCATCTTCCGCCTTGAAACGACCAGGGAGCGGGGCTGCTCCGAGTGCGCTTCAAACGCCTGCCTAATGGCACTTTTGTACACGAAGCTGTAACAGAGTGAAAACAAGACTTAGCAACGACTCTATCTCCCAAAGTATTGGTGGGAAACTGACAAGTCTGACACTGTTGAAAAACCCTGCTCATGGGCTTTCCGAAAATGACGGTCTTGGGGCTGCAGGATAAACAGGGAGGTTGCCAGGGACCGCGGAAAAAGGACACCCCGAGGATGTCCAGTGCATACGGACATGCTGTGTGTACGTCAACAATAGCCATGGCTGCTACGTGTGTACTGGATCGAAGCCAGCAAAAAAAAAAAAAAAAACGCCGAAAAAAGAAGTCGGCAGCACCACGGCTAATAACTTCAGAAATAATGGGGCTAGAGAGAAATTTCTTGTACCTGCAGTCAGCTACCATAGTCCTGCATCCGAAAATCTGGTTTTCCCGGCCAGCCAGGGTCATCTTCCGCCTTGAAACGACCAGGGAGCGGGGCTGCTCTGAGTGCACTTCAAACGCCTGTCTAATGGCACTTTTGTACAAGAAGCTGTAACAGAGTGAAAACAAGACTTAGCAACGACTCTATCTCCCAAAGTAATTTGCGGGAAACTGACAAGTCTGACACCGTTGGAAAGCCCTGCTCATGGGCTTTCCGAAAATGCCGGTCTTGGGGCTGCGGGATAAACAGGGAGGTTGCCAGGGACCGCGGAAGGAGGACACCCCGAGGATGTCCAGTGCATACGGACATGCTGTGTGTACGTCAACAATAGCCATGGCTGCTACGTGTGTACTGGATCGAAGCCAGCAAACAAAAGTTAAAAACGCCGAAAAAAAAAAGTCGGCAGCACCACGGCTAATAACTACAGAAATAATGGGGCTAGAGAGAAATTTCTTGTACCTGCAGTCAGCTACCATAGTCTTGCATCCGAAAATCTGGTTTTCCCGGCCAGCCAGGGCCATCTTCCGCCTTAAAACGACCAGGGAGCGGGGCTGCTCCGAGTGCGCTTCAAACGCCTGCCTAATGGCACTTTTGTACACGAAGCTAAAACAGAGTGAAAACAAGACTTAGCAACGACTCTATCTCCCAAAGTATTGGCGGGAAACTGACAAGTCTGACACTGTTGGAAAGCCCTGCTCATGGGCTTTCCGAAAATGCCGGTCTTGGGGCTGCGGAATAAACAGGGAGGTTGCCAGGGACCGCGGAAGGAGGACACCCCGAGGATGTCCAGTGCATACGGCCATGCTGTGTGTGCGTCAACAATAGCCAAGGCTGCCACGTGTGTACTGGATCGAAGCCAGCAAAAAAAAACACCGAAAAAAGAAGTCGGCAGCACCACGGCTAATAACTACAGAAATAATGGGGCTAGAGAGAAATTTCTTGTACCTGCAGTCAGCTACCATAGCCCTGCATCCGAAAATCTGGTTTTCCCGGCCAGCCAGGGCCATCTTCCGCCTTGAAACGACCAGGGAGCGGGGCTTCTCTCAGTGCACTTCAAACGCCTGTCTAATGGCACTTTTGTACAAGAAGCTGTAACAGAGTGAAAACAAGACTTAGCAACGACTCTATCTCCCAAAGTATTGGCGGGAAACTGACAAGTGTGACACTGTCTGAAAGCCCTGCTTATGGGCTTTCCAAAAATGCTGGTCTTGGGGCTGCGAGATAAACAGGGAGGTTGCCAGGGACCGCGGAAGGACGCCCCGAGGATGTCCAGTGCATACGGCCATGCTGTGTGTGTGTCAACAATAGCCAAGGCTGCCACGTGTGTACTGGATCGAAGCCAGCAAAAAAAAAAAAAAAACGCCGAAAAAAGAAGTCGGCAGCACCATGGCTAATAACTACAGAAATAATGGGGCTAGAGAGAAATTTCTTGTACCTGCAGTCAGCTACCATAGTCTTGCATCCGAAAATTTTGTTTTCCCGGCCAGCCAGGGCCGTCTTCCGCCTTGAAACGACCAGGGAGCGGGACTGCTCCGAGTGCGCTTCAAACGCCTGCCTAATGGCACTTTTGTAAACGAAGCTGTAACAGAGTGAAAACAAGACTTAGCAACGACTCTATCTCCCAAAGTATTGGCGGGAAACTGACAAGTGTGACACCGTTGGAAAGCCCTGCTCATGGGCTTTCCGAAAATGCCGGTCTTGGGGCTGCGGGATAAACAGGGTGGTTGCCAGGGACCGCGGAAGGAGGACACCCCGAGGATGTCCACTGCATACGGACATGCTGTGTGTACGTCAACAATAGCCATGGCTGCTACGTGTGTACTGGATCGAAGCCAGCAAAAAAAAAAAAAAAACGCCGAAAAAAAAAGTCGGCAGCACCACGGCTAATAACTACAGAAATAATGGGGCTAGAAAGAAATTTCTTGTACCTGCAGTCAGCAACCATAGTCTTGCATCCGAAAATCTGGTTTTCCCGGCCAGCCAGGGCCATTTTCCGCCTTGAAACGACCAGGGAGCGGGGCTGCTCCGAGTGCGCTTCAAACGCCTGCCTAATGGCACTTTTGTACACGAAGCTATAACAGAGTGAAAACAAGACTTAGCAACGACGCTATCTCCCAAAGTATTGGCGGGAAACTGACAAGTCTGACACTGTTGGAAAGCCCTGCTCATGGGTTTTCTGAAAATGCCGGTCTCGGGGCTGCAGAATAAACAGGGAGGTTGCCAGGGACCGCGGAAGGAGGACACCCCGAGGATGTCCAGTGCATACGGCCATGCTGTGTGTGCGTCAACAATAGCCAAGGCTGCCACGTGTGTACTGGATCGAAGCCAGCAAAAAAATAATAAAAACGCCGAAAAAAGAAGTCGGCAGCACCACGGCTAATAACTACAGAAATAATGGGGCTAGAGAGAAATTTCTTGTACCTGCAGTTAGCTACCATAGTCCTGCATCCGAAAATCTGGTTTTCCCGGCCAGCCAGGGCCATCTTCCGCCTTGAAACGACCAGGGAGCGGGGCTGCTCCGAGTGCGCTTCAAACGCCTGCCTAATGGCACTTTTGTACACGAAGCTGTAACAGAGTGAAAACAAGACTTAGCAACGACTCTATCTCCCAAAGTATTGGCGGGAAACTGACAAGTCTGACACTGTTGAAAAGCCCTGCTCATGGGCTTTCCGAAAATGACGGTCTTGGGGCTGCAGGATAAACAGGGAGGTTGCCAGGGACCGCGGAAAAAGGACACCCCGAGGATGTCCAGTGCATACGGACATGCTGTGTGTACGTCAACAATAGCCATGGCTGCTACGTGTGTACTGGATCGAAGCCAGCAAAAAAAAAAAAAAAAACGCCGAAAAAAGAAGTCGGCAGCACCACGGCTAATAACTTCAGAAATAATGGGGCTAGAGAGAAATTTCTTGTACCTGCAGTCAGCTACCATAGTCCTGCATCCGAAAATCTGGTTTTCCCGGCCAGCCAGGGTCATCTTCCGCCTTGAAACGACCAGGGAGCGGGGCTGCTCTGAGTGCACTTCAAACGCCTGTCTAATGGCACTTTTGTACAAGAAGCTGTAACAGAGTGAAAACAAGACTTAGCAACGACTCTATCTCCCAAAGTATTGGCGGGAAACTGACAAGTCTGACACTGTTGGAAAGCCCTGCTCATGGGCTTTCCGAAAATGCCGGTCTTGGGGCTGCGGGATAAACAGGGAGGTTGCCAGGGACCGCGGAAGGAGGACACCCCGAGGATGTCCAGTGCATACGGACATGCTGTTTGTACGTCAACAATAGCCATGGCTGCTACGTGTGTACTGGATCGAAGCCAGCAAAAAAAAATTAAAAACGCCGAAAAAAAGAAGTCGGCAGCACCACGGCTAATAACTACAGAAATAATGGGGCTAGAGAGAAATTTCTTGTACCTGCAGTCAGCTACCATAGTCTTGCATCCGAAAATCTGGTTTTCCCGGCCAGCCAGGGCCATCTTCCGCCTTAAAACGACCAGGGAGCGGGGCTGCTCCGAGTGCGCTTCAAACGCCTGCCTAATGGCACTTTTGTACACGAAGCTATAACAGAGTGAAAACAAGACTTAGCAACGACTCTATCTCCCAAAGTATTGGCGGGAAACTGACAAGTCTGACACTGTTGGAAAGCCCTGCTCATGGGCTTTCCGAAAATGCCGGTCTTGGGGCTGCGGAATAAACAGGGAGGTTGCCAGGGACCGCGGAAGGAGGACACCCCGAGGATGTCCAGTGCATACGGCCATGCTGTGTGTGCGTCAACAATAGCCAAGGCTGCCACGTGTGTACCGGATCGAAGCCAGCAAAAAAAAAAAAAAAAAAAAACGCCGAAAAAAGAAGTCGGCGGCACCACGGCTAATAACTACAGAAATAATGGGGCTAGAGAGAAATTTCTTGTACCTGCAGTCAGCTACCATAGTCCTGCATCCGAAAATCTGGTTTTCCCGGCCAGCCAGGGCCATCTTCCGCCTTGAAACGACCAGGGAGCGGGGCTGCTCCGAGTGCGCTTCAAACGCCTGCCTAATGGCACTTTTGTACACGAAGCTGTAACAGAGTGAAAACAAGACTTAGCAACGACTCTATCTCCCAAAGTATTGGTGGGAAACTGACAAGTCTGACACTGTTGAAAAACCCTGCTCATGGGCTTTCCGAAAATGACGGTCTTGGGGCTGCAGGATAAACAGGGAGGTTGCCAGGGACCGCGGAAAAAGGACACCCCGAGGATGTCCAGTGCATACGGACATGCTGTGTGTACGTCAACAATAGCCATGGCTGCTACGTGTGTACTGGATCGAAGCCAGCAAAAAAAAAAAAAAAAACGCCGAAAAAAGAAGTCGGCAGCACCACGGCTAATAACTTCAGAAATAATGGGGCTAGAGAGAAATTTCTTGTACCTGCAGTCAGCTACCATAGTCCTGCATCCGAAAATCTGGTTTTCCCGGCCAGCCAGGGTCATCTTCCGCCTTGAAACGACCAGGGAGCGGGGCTGCTCTGAGTGCACTTCAAACGCCTGTCTAATGGCACTTTTGTACAAGAAGCTGTAACAGAGTGAAAACAAGACTTAGCAACGACTCTATCTCCCAAAGTAATTTGCGGGAAACTGACAAGTCTGACACCGTTGGAAAGCCCTGCTCATGGGCTTTCCGAAAATGCCGGTCTTGGGGCTGCGGGATAAACAGGGAGGTTGCCAGGGACCGCGGAAGGAGGACACCCCGAGGATGTCCAGTGCATACGGACATGCTGTGTGTACGTCAACAATAGCCATGGCTGCTACGTGTGTACTGGATCGAAGCCAGCAAACAAAAGTTAAAAACGCCGAAAAAAAAAAGTCGGCAGCACCACGGCTAATAACTACAGAAATAATGGGGCTAGAGAGAAATTTCTTGTACCTGCAGTCAGCTACCATAGTCTTGCATCCGAAAATCTGGTTTTCCCGGCCAGCCAGGGCCATCTTCCGCCTTAAAACGACCAGGGAGCGGGGCTGCTCCGAGTGCGCTTCAAACGCCTGCCTAATGGCACTTTTGTACACGAAGCTAAAACAGAGTGAAAACAAGACTTAGCAACGACTCTATCTCCCAAAGTATTGGCGGGAAACTGACAAGTCTGACACTGTTGGAAAGCCCTGCTCATGGGCTTTCCGAAAATGCCGGTCTTGGGGCTGCGGAATAAACAGGGAGGTTGCCAGGGACCGCGGAAGGAGGACACCCCGAGGATGTCCAGTGCATACGGCCATGCTGTGTGTGCGTCAACAATAGCCAAGGCTGCCACGTGTGTACTGGATCGAAGCCAGCAAAAAAAAACACCGAAAAAAGAAGTCGGCAGCACCACGGCTAATAACTACAGAAATAATGGGGCTAGAGAGAAATTTCTTGTACCTGCAGTCAGCTACCATAGTCCTGCATCCGAAAATCTGGTTTTCCCGGCCAGCCAGGGCCATCTTCCGCCTTGAAACGACCAGGGAGCGGGGCTGCTCCGAGTGCGCTTCAAACGCCTGTCTAATGGCACTTTTGTACACGAAGCTGTAACAGATTGAAAACAAGACTTAGCAACGACGCTATCTCCCAAGGTATTGGCGAGAAACTGACAAGTCTGACACTGTTGGAAAGCCCTGCACATGGGCTTTCCGAAAATGCCGGTCTTGGGGCTGCGGAATAAACAGGGAGGTTGCCAGGGACCGCGGAAGGAGGACACCCCGAGGATGTCCAGTGCATACGGCCATGCTGTGTGTGCGTCAACAATAGCCAAGGCTGCCACGTGTGTACTGGATCGAAGCCAGCAAAAAAAAAAAAAAAAACGCCGAAAAAAGAAGTCGGCAGCACCACGGCTAATAACTACAGAAATAATGGGGCTAGAGAGAAATTTCTTGTACCTGCAGTCAGCTACCATAGTCCTGCATCCGAAAATCTGGTTTTCCCGGCCAGCCAGGGCCGTCTTCCGCCTTGAAACGACCAGGGAGCGGGGCTGCTCCGAGTGCGCTTCAAACGCCTGCCTAATGGCACTTTTGTACACGAAGCTATAACAGAGTGAAAACAAGACTTAACAACGACTCTATCTCCCAAAGTATTGGCAAGAAACTGACAAGTCTGACACTGTCGGAAAGCCCTGCTCATGGGCTTTCCAAAAATGACGGTCTTGGGGCTACGGGATAAACAGGGAGGTTGCCAGGGACCGCGGAAGGAGGACACCCCGAGGATGTCCAGTGCATACGGCCATGCTGTGTGTGCGTCACCAATAGCCAAGGCTGCCACGTGTGTACTGGATCGAAGCCAGCAAAAAAAAACACCGAAAAAAGAAGTCGGCAGCACCACGGCTAATAACTACAGAAATAATGGGGCTAGAGAGAAATTTCTTGTACCTGCAGTCAGCTACCATAGTCCTGCATCCGAAAATCTGGTTTTCCCGGCCAGCCAGGGCCATCTTCCGCCTTGAAACGACCAGGGAGCGGGGCTGCTCCGAGTGCGCTTCAAACGCCTGTCTAATGGCACTTTTGTACACGAAGCTGTAACAGATTGAAAACAAGACTTAGCAACGACGCTATCTCCCAAGGTATTGGCGAGAAACTGACAAGTGTGACACTGTTAGAAAGCCCTGCTCATGGGCTTTCCGAAAATGCCGGTCTTGGGGCTGCGGAATAAACAGGGAGGTTGCCAGGTACCGCGGAAGGAGGACACCCCGAGGATGTCCAGTGCATACGGCCATGCTGTGTGTGCGTCAACAATAGCCAAGGCTGCCACGTGTGTACTGGATCGAAGCCAGCAAAAAAAAAAAAAAAAACGCCGAAAAAAGAAGTCGGCAGCACCACGGCTAATAACTACAGAAATAATGGGGCTAGAGAGAAATTTCTTGTACCTGCAGTCAGCTACCATAGTCCTGCATCCGAAAATCTGGTTTTCCCGGCCAGCCAGGGCCGTCTTCCGCCTTGAAACGACCAGGGAGCGGGGCTGCTCCGAGTGCGCTTCAAACGCCTGCCTAATGGCACTTTTGTACACGAAGCTATAACAGAGTGAAAACAAGACTTAACAACGACTCTATCTCCCAAAGTATTGGCAAGAAACTGACAAGTCTGACACTGTCGGAAAGCCCTGCTCATGGGCTTTCCAAAAATGACGGTCTTGGGGCTACGGGATAAACAGGGAGGTTGCCAGGGACCGCGGAAGGACACCCCGAGGATGTCCAGTGCATACGGCCATGCTGTGTGTGCGTCAACAATAGCCAAGGCTGCCACGTGTGTACCGGATCGAAGCCAGCAAAAAAAAAAAAAAAAAAACGCCGAAAAAAGAAGTCGGCGGCACCACGGCTGATAACTACAGAAATAATGGGGCTAGAGAGAAATTTCTTGTACCTGTAGTTAGCTACCATAGTTCTGCATCCGAAAATCTGGTTTTCCCGGCCAGCCAGGGCCATCTTCCGCCTTCAAACGACCAGGGAACGGGGCTGCTCCGAGTGCGCTTCAAACGCCTGTCTAATGGCACTTTTGTACACGAAGCTGTAACAGAGTGAAAACAAGACTTAGCAACGACTCTATCTCCCAAAGTATTGGCGAGAAACTGACAAGTGTGACACTGTTGGAAAGCCCTGCTCATGGGTTTTCTGAAAATGCCGGTCTCGGGGCTGCAGGATAAACAGGGAGGTTGCCAGGGACCACGGAAGGAGGACACCCCGAGGATGTCCAGTGCATACGGACATGCTGTATGTGCGTCAACAATAGCCAAGGCTGCCACGTGTGTACTGGATCGAAGCCAGCAAAAAAAAAAAAAAACGCCGAAAAAAGAAGTCGGCAGCACCAGGGCTAATAACTACAGAAATAATGGGGCTAGAGAGAAATTTCTTGTACCTGCAGTCAGCTACCATAGTCTTGCATCCGAAAATCTGGTTTTCCCGGCCAGCCAGGGCCGTCTTCCGCCTTGAAACGACCAGGGAGCGGGGCTGCTCCGAGTGCGCTTCAAACGCCTGCCTAATGGCACTTTTGTACACGAAGCTATAACAGAGTGAAAACAAGACTTAACAACGACTCTATCTCCCAAAGTATTGGCAAGAAACTGACAAGTCTGACACTGTCGGAAAGCCCTGCTCATGGGCTTTCCAAAAATGACGGTCTTGGGGCTACGGGATAAACAGGGAGGTTGCCAGGGACCGCGGAAGGACACCCCGAGGATGTCCAATGCATACGGCCATGCTGTGTGTGCGTCAACAATAGCCAAGGCTGCCACGTGTGTACCGGATCGAAGCCAGCAAAAAAAAAAAAAAAAAAAAAACGCCGAAAAAAGAAGTCGGCGGCACCACGGCTAATAACTACAGAAATAATGGGGCTAGAGAGAAATTTCTTGTACCTGTAGTTAGCTACCATAGTTCTGCATCCGAAAATCTGGTTTTCCCGGCCAGCCAGGGCCATCTTCCGCCTTCAAACGACCAGGGAACGGGGCTGCTCCGAGTGCGCTTCAAACGCCTGTCTAATGGCACTTTTGTACACGAAGCTGTAACAGAGTGAAAACAAGACTTAGCAACGACTCTATCTCCCAAAGTATTGGCGAGAAACTGACAAGTGTGACACTGTTGGAAAGCCCTGCTCATGGGTTTTCTGAAAATGCCGGTCTCGGGGCTGCAGGATAAACAGGGAGGTTGCCAGGGACCACGGAAGGAGGACACCCCGAGGATGTCCAGTGCATACGGACATGCTGTATGTGCGTCAACAATAGCCAAGGCTGCTACGTGTGTACTGGATCGAAGCCATCAAGAAAAAACGCCGAAAAAAGAAGTCGGCAGCACCACGGCTAATAACTACAGAAATAATGGGGCTCGAGAGAAACTTCTTGTACCTGCAGTCAGCTACATAGTCCTGCATCCGAAAATCTGGTTTTCCCGGCCAGCCAGGGCCATCTTCCGCCTTGAAACGACCAGGGAGCGGGGCTGCTCCGAGTGCGCTTCAAACGCCTGTCTAATGGCACTTTTGTACACGAAGCTGTAACAGATTGAAAACAAGACTTAGCAACGACGCTATCTCCCAAAGTGATGGCGGGAAACTGACAAATCTGACACTGTTGAAAAGCCCTGCTCATGGGCTTTCCGAAAATGCCGGTCTTTGGGCTGCGGGATAAACAGGGAGGTTGCCAAGGACAGCGGAAGGGGGACACCCCGAGGATGTCCAGTGCATACGACCATGCTGTGTATGCGTCAACAATAGCCATGGCCGCTACGTGTGTATTTGATCGAAGCCAGCAAAAAAAAAAAAAAAAAAAAACGCCGAAAAAGAAGTCGTTAGCGCCACGGCTAATAACTACAGAAATAATGGGGCTAGAGAGAAATTTCTCATACCTTCAGTCAGCTACTATAGTTGGGCATCAGAAAATCTGGTTTTCCCGGCCAGCCAGGGCCATCTTCCGCCTTCAAACGACCAGGGAGCGGGGCTGCTCCGAGTGCGCTTCAAACGCCTGTCTAATGGCACTTTTGTACACGAAGCTGTAACAGATTGAAAACAAGACTTAGCAACGACGCTATCTCCCAAAGTATTGGCAGGAAACTGACAAGTCTGACACTGTCGGAAAGCCCTGCTAATGGGCTTTCCAAAAATGACGGTCTTGGGGCTACGGGATAAACAGGGAGGTTACCAGGGACTGCGGAAGGACACCCCGAGGATGTCCAGTGCATACGGCCATGCTGTGTGTGCGTCAACAATAGCCAAGGCTGCCACGTGTGTACTGGATCGAAGCCAGCAAAAAAAAAAAAAAAACGCCGAAAAAAGAAGTCGGCAGCACCACGGCTAATAACTACAGAAATAATGGGGCTAGAGAGAAATTTCTTGTACCTGCAGTCAGCTACCATAGTCCTGCATCCGAAAATCTGGTTTTCCCGGCCAGCCAGGGCCGTCTTCCGCCTTGAAACGACCAGGGAGCGGGGCTGCTCCGAGTGCGCTTCAAACGCCTGCCTAATGGCACTTTTGTACACGAAGCTATAACAGAGTGAAAACAAGACTTAACAACGACTCTATCTCCCAAAGTATTGGCAAGAAACTGACAAGTCTGACACTGTCGGAAAGCCCTGCTCATGGGCTTTCCAAAAATGACGGTCTTGGGGCTACGGGATAAACAGGGAGGTTGCCAGGGACCGCGGAAGGACACCCCGAGGATGTCCAATGCATACGGCCATGCTGTGTGTGCGTCAACAATAGCCAAGGCTGCCACGTGTGTACCGGATCGAAGCCAGCAAAAAAAAAAAAAAAAAACGCCGAAAAAAGAAGTCGGCGGCACCACGGCTAATAACTACAGAAATAATGGGGCTAGAGAGAAATTACTTGTACCTGCAGTTAGCTACCATAGTTCTGCATCCGAAAATCTGGTTTTCCCGGCCAGCCAGGGCCATCTTCCGCCTTCAAACGACCACGGAACGGGGCTGCTCCGAGTGCGCTTCAAACGCCTGTCTAATGGCACTTTTGTACACGAAGCTGTAACAGAGTGAAAACAAGACTTAGCAACGACTCTATCTCCCAAAGTGTTGGCGAGAAACTGACAAGTGTGACACTGTTGGAAAGCCCTGCTCATGGGTTTTCTGAAAATGCCGGTCTCGGGGCTGCAGGATAAACAGGGAGGTTGCCAGGGACCACGGAAGGAGGACACCCCGAGGATGTCCAGTGCATACGGACATGCTGTATGTGCGTCAACAATAGCCAAGGCTGCTACGTGTGTACTGGATCGAAGCCATCAAAAAAAAACGCCGAAAAAAGAAGTCGGCAGTACCACGGCTAATAACTACAGAAATAATGGGGCTGGAGAGAAACTTCTTGTACCTGCAGTCAGCTACATAGTCCTGCATCCGAAAATCTGGTTTTCCCGGCCAGCCAGGGCCATCTTCCGCCTTGAAACGACCAGGGAGCGGGGCTGCTCCGAGTGCGCTTCAAACGCCTGTCTAATGGCACTTTTGTACACGAAGCTGTAACAGATTGAAAACAAGACTTAGCAACGACGCTATCTCCCAAAGTGATGGCGGGAAACTGACAAATCTGACACTGTTGAAAAGCCCTGCTCATGGGCTTTCCGAAAATGCCGGTCTTGGGGCTGCGGGATAAACAGGGAGGTTGCCAAGGACAGCGGAAGGGGGACACCCCGAGGATGTCCAGTGCATACGACCATGCTGTGTATGCGTCAACAATAGCCATGGCCGCTACGTGTGTATTTGATCGAAGCCAGCAAAAAAAAAAAAAAAAAAAAACGCCGAAAAAGAAGTCGTTAGCGCCACGGCTAATAACTACAGAAATAATGGGGCTAGAGAGAAATTTCTCATACCTTCAGTCAGCTACTATAGTTGGGCATCAGAAAATCTGGTTTTCCCGGCCAGCCAGGGCCATCTTCCGCCTTCAAACGACCAGGGAGCGGGGCTGCTCCGAGTGCGCTTCAAACGCCTGTCTAATGGCACTTTTGTACACGAAGCTGTAACAGATTGAAAACAAGACTTAGCAACGACGCTATCTCCCAAAGTATTGGCAGGAAACTGACAAGTCTGACACTGTCGGAAAGCCCTGCTAATGGGCTTTCCAAAAATGACGGTCTTGGGGCTACGGGATAAACAGGGAGGTTGCCAGGGACTGCGGAAGGACACCCCGAGGATGTCCAGTGCATACGGCCATGCTGTGTGTGCGTCAACAATAGCCAAGGCTGCTACATGTGTACTGGATCGAAGCCAGCAAAAAAAAAACGCCGAAAAAAGAAGTCGGCGGCACCACGGCTAATAACTACAGAAATAATGGGGCTAGAGAGAAATTACTTGTACCTGCAGTTAGCTACCATAGTTCTGCATCCGAAAATCTGGTTTTCCCGGCCAGCCAGGGCCATCTTCCGCCTTCAAACGACCACGGAACGGGGCTGCTCCGAGTGCGCTTCAAACGCCTGTCTAATGGCACTTTTGTACACGAAGCTGTAACAGAGTGAAAACAAGACTTAGCAACGACTCTATCTCCCAAAGTATTGGCGAGAAACTGACAAGTGTGACACTGTTGGAAAGCCCTGCTCATGGGTTTTCTGAAAATGCCGGTCTCGGGGCTTCAGGATAAACAGGGAGGTTGCCAGGGACCACGGAAGGAGGACACCCCGAGGATGTCCAGTGCATACGGACATGCTGTATGTGCGTCAACAATAGCCAAGGCTGCTACGTGTGTACTGGATCGAAGCCATCAAAAAAAAACGCCGAAAAAAGAAGTCGGCAGCACCACGGCTAATAACTACAGAAATAATGGGGCTAGAGAGAAACTTCTTGTACCTGCAGTCAGCTACATAGTCCTGCATCCGAAAATCTGGTTTTCCCGGCCAGCCAGGGCCATCTTCCGCCTTGAAACGACCAGGGAGCGGGGCTGCTCCGAGTGCGCTTCAAACGCCTGTCTAATGGCACTTTTGTACACGAAGCTGTAACAGATTGAAAACAAGACTTAGCAACGACGCTATCTCCCAAAGTGATGGCGGGAAACTGACAAATCTGACACTGTTGAAAAGCCCTGCTCATGGTCTTTCCGAAAATGCTGGTTTTGGGGCTGCGGGATAAACAGGGAGGATGTCAGGGACCGCGGAGTGAGCACACCCCGAGGATGTCCAATGCATACGGCCATGATGTGTGTACGTCAACAATAGCCAATGCCGCTGTGTGTTTGCTGGACCGAAGCCAGCAAAAAAAAAAAAAAAAACGCCGAAAAAAGAAGTCGGCAGCGCCACGGCCAATAACTCCAGACATAATGGGGCGAGAGAAAAATTTATTGTACCTGCAGTAAGCTGCCATAGTCCTGCATCCGGAAATCTAATTTTCCCGGTCAGCCAGGGCAACTTTCCGCCTTGAAACAACCAGGGAGCGGGGCTGCTCCGAATGCGCTTCAAACGCCTGTCTAATGGCACTTTTGTACACGAAGCTATAACAGAGTGAAAACAACACTTAGCAACGGCTTTATCTCCCAAAGTATTGGCGGGAAACTGACAAGTCTGACACTGTTGGAAAGCCATGTTCATGGGCTTTCCGAAAATGTTGGTCTGAGCGCTGCGGGATAAACAGGGAGGATGCCAGGGAACGCGGAGTGAGGACACCCCGACGATATACAGCGCATACGGCCATGCTGTGTACGTCAACGATAGCCAATGCTGCTACGTGCGTGCTGGATCGAAGCCAAAAAATGTCGAAAAAAGAAGTCGGCATCGCCACGGCCAATTGCTCCAGAAATAATGAGGCTAGAGAGAAATTTCTTGTACCTGCAGTTAGCTACCATAGTCCTGCATCCGAAAATCTGGTTTTCCCGGCCAGCCAGGGCAATCTTCCGTCTTGAAACGACCAGGGTCAACAATAGCCAAGGCCGGTACGTGTGTGCTGGACAGAAGACAAGATCAGAGAGGCCTCTGATAATGAGGGAGAATACAAGAAAGCGAAACAGAACTTAGAAGATCTAAAATGCTGCAATTTAAGATGGTATAACAATCAAGCTAAGAGCAGTTAAAAATGCACATCTGAATGCCAAGCATGCATGGAGTTGGCAGCTAAGTAATGACATTACAGGAAGAAAATCAAGTATGAACGGGCAAATAAAAGGTTATAACCAGGCAGAGAGAGAGTGGCAAACTGGTTCAACCAATTCAGAAATTTTTTTGGGAGCGCCCCCGAAATAGACGATGAAAACGAGATCATAACACATATCCTGGATGAATTAGACATCATGGTTGGACCATTTGAGCAGAAGGAATATGAAGAGGCAAAGCAGTCACTGAGAGAAGGAAAGAGTTGCTGCGAGGATGGCATCCCAACTGAAGTTCTAAAGAGATGTGACCTGGACGACTTGCAATGATGCTCTCCTCCATGGCATGAAACCAGACCAATGGTCGATTCTGAATATCGCGCCTATCCCCAAATCCGGAGATCTAAGCCTGTGCGATAACTACAGAGGCATCAGCTTGAGTTATATAGTTGCCAAAACCTTCAACAGGATGCTCCTGAACAGAATCAGACTGGTATTGGACGAGCACTTGAGAACCAATCAGAATGGATTCCGCGAAGGGGGATCAACAGTTGGACACATACTCGCGCTACGAAGGCTAATTGAGGAGGTAGAAGCCAACAACTTACCTGCTTCTATAACATACATTGACTTCAAGAAAGCCTTCGACACCATCCATCGAGGCAAGATGTTGAAGATCCTTCAAGCATACGGAATTCCAAAGATCATTGCTGATGCTATTGGCAAGATGTATGAAAACATCAAAGCAAAAGTGATATCACACGACGGGGATACGGAACTGTTTGACATACTGGCTGGCGTGCTGCAGGGCGACACCCTTGCTCCATATCTATTTATCATTGTACTGGACTAAGCTCTGGGAATGACCAATGATGGTAATGAAAAACAAGTTGGATTCCACCTGGTGCAGCGGAGAAGTAGGAGAGTTGGTCCTGTTGTAGTCACTGACTTTGAATTTGCTGACGACATTGCACTACTGTCCAACGATGTGAATCAAGCGAAAGAACTGCTAATGAGAGTAGAAACATCAGTAGCAAAGGTAGGCTTGAAAACGAACGCAAGAAAAACAAAGTTCACTATACATACAACATCAATCAAGCTAGCATCATGACGAATGATGGTACAGTACTTTAAGAAGTAAAGAACTTCACGTACCTTGGAGCTTGGATGGAGAGTTCAGCAAGTGACATCAAACAGCGTAAATCTGCAGCATGGCGGGCATGCAGCAAGCTACATAAGATCTGGAAGTCAACTCTTCCCCGTAGCTTTAAAATAAGACTCTTTGCGGCAACAGTAGAGTCAGTCCTTCTCTATGGATGTGAAAGCTGGACTTTGACACCAAAGCTTGAAAAGGAGCTAGATGGTTGCTATACCCGTATGTTCACTGGGAGGAGAGAATTACCAATACAGAGCTGTATGGAAAGCTGCCAAAACTGAGCGACCAGATCAGAGAACGAAGCATGAGATTCACCGGGCACTGCTGTAGGAGTGAGGAACCAGCATCAAAACTGATTCTCTGCAAGCCTACACATGGTTGCAGGAAGCCTGGTAGGCCAAGACTAAGCTACCTAGATATGCTGAGGAGGAGCACAACTCTGAAGGCAGCAGAACAACAGACTGCAATGCAAGACATATCAAATTGGAGAGCCATCACAGTTCGAGGACACCGCCCGAAATAAGTCAAGTAAGTCTGGTAAGTCTGACTGTTGTAAAGCCCCACTCAAGGGATCTCGACTCATGTTAAGTTTGTAACTGTGGCTTTATTGAGTGCGACGTAACTGGCAAGAGAGTAGGGCTACTACCTTCAGCAAATTAGCCAGCAAGGGCTGCCATGCTTATCAACCATGAGATTATACCAAAAAATGGTTTGACCGAAACATCAGAACTAAGTATGCCACAGAAACACAACTTGTACCTGTATCTGGTTTAGATAATCCTGCACCCGAAAATTTATTTTTGGGGCCCTGCAAAAGGTGCTTCATGCCGTAAAATACCAGCAAGCAAACATGCCCCAACTTGTTTTCAAGCGAGTGTTCAACCGTATTTTTGACAACAAAGCTTTCTGATAACAAAAAACAAATAGCAACGGTCAAATCACCCTCACGAAAATGATGGATTTAAACAAATTAAATACTGTTGGGAAGCCCTACTCAATTGCTCTCGACTCATGTCAGGTTTGTGACTGTGACTCAATTGAATGCGACGCAAGCGGCAAGAGAGTAGGGCTACACCTTCAGCAAATTAGCCAACAGGGGCGGCCGAAAATGCTCTATGTTTGACCATAACCCCGGAACTAAGTATGCTAGAGCACACAATTTTTACCTGTATCTGCCTTACATAGTCCTGCACGCGAAAATTTAAGTTTGGGGACCCTGCAAAGAGTCTTTCATGCCATAAAAGACCAGCAAGCAAGCATGCCCCGAATTGTTCTTAAGCGAGTGTTCAACCGGGGTTTTTGACAACATAGCTGTCTGACAAACAAAAACAATATAGCAACGGTCATATCACCCTCAGACAAACAGTCGATTTAAACCAGTTTCAAACGGTTGGAAAGCCCTCCTCCAGAGCTCTTGACTCATGTTAAGTTTGTTCTTGTGGCTTGTTTGTGTGCGACGCGAATGGCAAGAGAGTAGGGCTACTACCTTCAGCAAATTAGCCAACAGGGGCTGCCGAAAATGGTTTGAAAAACATCACGCTCTATGTTTGACCATAACTCCGGAACTAAGTAAGCTAGAGAAACAAAACTTGTACCTGTATCTGCCTTAGATAGTCAGTCACCCGAAGATTTAATTTTTAGGGCCCTGCAAAGAGTCCTTCATGCCGTAAAAGACCAGCAAGCAAGCATGCCCCGAATTGTTTTCAAGCGAGTGTTTAATCGGATTTTTGACAACAAAGCTTTCCAAAAAACAAAAACAAAAATAGCAACGGTCATATCATTCTCACAAAAACGATGGATTTCAACAGGTTTCAAATTGGTTGAAAGCCCTACTCAAGAGCTCTCGATTCATGTTAAGTTTGTGACCGTGGCTTTGTGTGCGACGCGAATGGCAAGAGTAGGGCCACTACCTTCATCAATTTAGGGGCTGCCTCTTATCAACCATGCACAAGGATTGTTATGCCGAAAAATGGTTTTAAATAATCACGCTCTATGTTTGACCATAACTCTAGAACTAAGTATGCCGCAGAAACACAACTTGTACTTGTATCTGCTTAAGATAGTCCTGCCCCCTGCACGCACAGCATTAAACCTTATTGTTGCTATTGACAATACTCACAATTCAAACACATTTTTACAGCACAGTAAATTTATTATTTATTTACATTGGGCTAAAGAAACATGTAAGAAATAATGTTATCACAGTGCTATCGTTTCGAGATAAGTTGTTTATGTATTTGTGATTGTATGAGTTAGTCAAAACAAACATACATAATTTTTTTTTTACCACTGAACAAACTCTGAAAGGGATGGGGTGATCCTATGAGCCATCCGTTCTGGTCCAAATAGTAGCAGGTATGATTATATTCCCCTCCCAAGAATTATGCCCATATTGGTCCCCTCAGATGGACTACCATTCTCTTGGATGAACTTTGACACAATGACGCTGACGTTACTCAAGTCTTGCAATGAGTTAATAACTGTCACCATATTTCTGAAGACAGTGTCGATGTTAGTGCTTGCTTTATGGTCAGTACATCTTCAATGCTTGACAAGAAAGTGTGTTGATATCCAGTGTGCCAATCGCAACATGTATTGAAGTGTATGTAGAAACAGCGTTAAAGCCCCCATTAAAATATAGTGTTGAGTTATTTGTATGATAAAATAAACCAGAGAGTGCGAAAAGAAAAGCAGTAGTGGTGTGCGGTCCATGGCCCGTTTTAGTGAAAGTGAAACTTTTTCAAAATTGTTTAGATGCTCTCTGGTTCATTCTATGACTTTTCAGAAGCATTTCAAACATTGTTTTTAACCATTTTTAAAAAAGCATTTTCTTTATTTGCTCTTCGATCAGTTACTCTTTTTTAGTCGGTGAAAATAAGGAGGGGGCATGCAACCTCTGCACCCACGCCTAACCACCCCTGATAATGAATGTTATATTCAGACATAAAACAAACTAATTTGAGTCATTTAGACAATGAGATTTTGGGTAATTTTTGGTCACCGGTGGACTTTGAAAAGGTTGGTTTCAAAAGGTTCTGCAAAGCAACTGTGTCTATTGTTTTGTAAAAGCAGAGTATTTTATTTCATATGTTTTAAAACTCATCTTATTCTGCCTTTTAGCTGTACATATTCTGATGTTATTGTTAACTAACTTGTAGTGGACACCGCCACTGTCGACAGGCCATTTTCTTCCTCATGGTAATGATCATGAATGTCTTGATGACATAGTCGGGCAGAAAGCTAGCTGCTAGTATAGTTGAGCTCCTTTGTGTTGATAATATTGAACTCACTTTAATAAAAAAAAACATCAACAAAAAGTGGCAATACAGATACTGCAAACAAAGGTGGGAGTCATAGTCTGGGGTTTGGTGGTAAAAGAATAAAACAAAACCTGAAGAGTAGGTAGCATGTCTCTACTTAGTTATAATCGAGGCCTATACACCTTGTCACCAATTAAACCATTTCATCTCTTGGCATCAATGCTTGACAAGAAACAATGCTGATATCTGGTCATGCTCAGTTTGTATTGTGTTGTACATTTCTAGCAAGCATTTTACACTTAACTTACCAGCAAGCATGAAGCCTTTGGGGCATCAGGTCCGGGGCCTGCTTTATGGGTCCCAGAAAATTTGAAAACATAGATGCGCCCTGTTGCAATATTGAACTTAAGAGGCCTCTTACACATTTTTTTTTATCCATTTATAAAATACGAAATTTGCTTTTTGCTCTACAATTCAAGTAAGGGGAAGGGGGAAGAAATCAGTCAGTAAAAGTAATTACAAATGTGCCCCCTATATCCCTTACTGGGGCATGTGAGTGCAAGCCTTGGATAATCATCTTAGATTCATGCACCCTTTATGCGGGTCATTATTTTTTTATCCTCCATGAACCAGGTTCAATCTTTGATGGGACTAGGAGTAGGAGTTTTCATTCTGCTTGTCCGCTAGTATGTGTATTTGCCAAACATTAATGTGTAAAGGGTTGTCTCCAACCAAACTTGTCTATTTTTTGCATTGAGTAGAGCCAAAAATAGAACCCAAAATCTCAGAGCATTAATTGACAAAACAAAATAAAAATCACCATTCAAATGGCAGTTCTTGGAATAAAAGTTATAACATTCATTCTTTTCACACCAAATGCTGTTTATATATTTTAAAGCATGTTAATTTTAAAGGGCATCCAAAAAGTCAAGGGACACTCTAAAAGTATGTGGGGGACATTTCCCCCCCCCCACCTCCCTCACTGATTGACACCCCTTCCAACCATCAACACTTCCAGCATGTTACATCGGACAGTATTAACTAGAGGTTGTCTCAACCTGCACCTTTCTTTCATCATGTTAGTCTTGGTGCAAGATGTTGTTGTTCATCACTCGACTATCGTGATTCTCCCTCCCAACGTGTCAAGCATACACAAACCATCGAACAATAACAGACGCTGTTCCATCTATGCCTATGTGACCAACTGACTGGTTCTTGGTGAACGGCCTCTATTGGTGGAATTGCCCGCCGTGTATGTAGTGTTGAGTGTGCATGGTTTTACTGACAACAACGTAAGAACGTCTTGCACCAAGACTACCATCCTGTAAGTAAAGTTCTTATACAAAACTTCAAGGCAAAGGGAGATATGTGCAAAAAACTTGAAATCAGGAGAAAACCTGAAAAATTACTGGCTTGCATTCAGACCACAAGTTGGATTTATACCATTTGTTTGTACTGGATATGTGAGCACTGGACCTTTAAATTGGTTAAACAATCTATTATGCTACTCCCCTTATACTGATCAATCGTGACCACCAATAATGCACGTCCAAATATTCAACAAGAGTCTAACATGTCAAAATCCCATCACATTAATTACAAAAGCTTTGTTGCACATTTTGTACATTCCACAGTGCCTTGCTCAATGACCAAGGAGTGGAGGGGTGGAAGGATGCACTTGTCCATCCACACGAGCACTGTTGATGGACACCTGCTAAAGTGGGTGGGGCTTAATGCATTGGTCTTTAGGTAGATGGTAATTGTTACTTTTACCATAGAAGTCCCAGGTATATCCTGGGGGATAAAGTTACAATGACTGAAGAACGACAGCTCAGATTGGCTGTTGGCACACAGCAAGTTGCCAAGGATCGTTAAAATTTGCTTCCAACTGTTTCCTTGTATTTTAATTATTATACAGACATGCATCCGCAGTAAAAAAATAAAAGGTAAAACCACAATAACAGGGGTAGGCTAAGCAAGGCCTTTTGATTTCCACTTCGCTCGGCTGAGAAACCAAAACAAGGAAATCAGCTGATCAGCTGAAAAATTGCAAGCCTCATAATACAATGTTGTCCACTGAATCCATTAAGTTGATCCAACGGATTCAGTGTGAAACCTTTGCCAATTAATAGGGTATAATAAAGTGCAAAAATTGTTGCACAGATGTGCATTTTTAGTACCAGCATCAAGTTGAGTCTTCCTGAATTTCCAGTCTGCAAACTTGAATGGACGGGTTGAATAAACTGATCATTGAGCCCCTCCCATTAAAGCACTGTCCTTCATGGCAATCATACAGGTAATGAAGCATCCAAAGTGGCAGCAGCTTGGATTGTGCTGGGAGAATACATTTCTACACTGACATAATATTTTGTTGGTTACATACTGTTTTGAGGTTGAAGTGCACTAAGTCTGCCAGCAGCTTCCACAGTTCCTTAGGGAGATGAATAGCATAGCACTCCATGTCTGCCGAAGAGATGGTTTGAATCCATCATGTGACCTGCTGTCTGATGGTCACACTCATGGATTCGACCTAGAGTAAATATGGGAAATAAATTGATTAAGTCTAGGCAAATGTTAAAATAACAGCGACAATTTAAAATTCAAACTTAAAGTTAAGCCCTTATTTTATCATACAATTTAAATGCACAGAAAACAAAGTGAGAGCAGCTTCATTGAGAAGCTTGCTCATTGATCTGTCTTTAATCCTCCATATTTAACCCCAGTTTTATCTGATTCTGATTATATTTTACCCCCAACTACATGCATTATGTTTGAGTTGGAGCCAGTACATCCCATATCCACCAAGTCCAAATGAATCTATACTTTAGTCATTTGTACTCGATCAGAAATGAGACACAAATGATTGAAACATAATACCAGTCTTTACACCAAGATGCTTTACCTACACATATAGCTCACCATTACTACAAATTGTTGTGGTCACAGAGCATTGTAAAAATGTTTTCATTTGTATTTAATAAAGAGTAGAGAGACAAAGTCTTAGGGTTACAGTACATGTACATACCAATGTGCATGCCGCATTGACATCACTACCTGGAAAGACAAGGCAATTTGCTGCTCACATTGGAAGCAGATCATCTGCAATGGCACAGCAGTTTTTGGAGGATGCTCGTATTGCTGCAGCCTTACAGACTCGTCAATGACGCCATGCTGCTTCTCCACAAGTAGAAGTTGCAGACCCTACTCTGGTGTGTAGTGGATGTGGAAGTGTTTGTTGCACCCTCATTGGCCTTCACTCACATCAGAAGGGATGTCAAAGGAGATGAGGCTTCCCTGGTCGACATCGACTGCCTGCCACGACAATGACAACATACCTATGTAAATAATCTCTCTAATGCACTGTAGTTGTGGTTCTGAAAAAATTGATGGTGTAACTACTCAAAAATTCAATCCATCTACTCTCTGATGCTTTTTCAAAGTATAAATTTAACTTTATAATGAAAATTCTGAGTGCACGACTTGAAGTATGAAAGTGATCATATTACTTGCAAGAGAATTACAATATACTGTCGGAGAATATTCTCCCTTCCTATCCTCTGTAAAACCCTTCGGAGTAGCTAAATACTTGGAGCAGCATTTCTCTTGAGCATCCAAAGGTTACTTAATTGAGCTGACAATAATTACCATATTCATTCACGGGGAAAAGAAAAATATTGCTGGAAGACCATAAATTGTGATGATCAGCACATTTTTCTTTGTGTGTAACTTTCCTACACAAAACAGAGCCTGGAAAACATTCAGTTTAAGCTAAGTGCTTTCAACTTTTGGCAAGATTGTACTTGCAGTACAGCAAATTTGGCCAACTTTCCCATAGATCAATCTGATGTTGCAAAAACACTTGTTGTGTGGTAAAGACAGTCCTTGTCCAGAGCTGACATAGTAGTCGTGTACAGCAAGCACACTTAAAGATTCCACCCAATGTTTTATGGGTTGTATTACAACGGCTATTTCAGATTCGCATATTTGGCAGGCATTAGCACCCTTCCTTCTGTCCACTCTCCCCTCTTCAACCCCTCTCCCCCACCCTATTTTTTATATGCCACTAATCAAATTCACCTAGAGATAGGCCTAGCGCCTACTTTCAGTAGACAAGTGAGGGAATCTAAAGTACCGTAAGTCTTACATCTATTTTGTCTCATCTTTTGATGCTGCCTCGAGTTGGTATCCATCACACATCACAGGTGTACATGTCAGGTTGAATCAGTGACCTGTTTTCTTTTCACATGACCCCCTTTGCAACATCCACATCTTTGTCTCGTAATTGTGAAGTTGTCTTGTAATCTAATCTCTGATGAAAAATAACACAAATAAAACTAATGGGGGTTACATTGCAAACACTGGGGAGTTCAATTGAATCTTTTGCTAGCGAATGGGGGCGTGTAACATCTGAAGACTGCAATCCAGATGAAGTGAACTAAAACATTACACTATTTAGTTACTTTGGCTGGGGGTTCAAATCTTTGGTAAAAATATTTTGCATTAGTTATACTCACTCAAATGTTGCTCTTACTCCTCAGCAGAAAGGTTGTGGCGTGAAGCAATCTACAAGCACTATTTTAAATTAAAACTCTGGAAAAGAAACCACCTAGTGACAACATTTCACGGTATCATTCTGGACTCAACACGGAACAGAGCCTTATTGCTGTAGTTCCTTTGACTCAAGAGGGCGCTATAAGCTCGTGTGCCAGATGGCCAAAAGTTTATAATAGTTATAATATTGCCCGCCAAAATCTGTTCAGGTATGAGAGGTCGTTACAGCTACTAGGCTAACAACAGAAACGATATGCCTCCCTTGGTGACCGCTTTTCGTTCTAGAAAACCAGAAAAGGGAATCTCTAATTGTTGATACATTGTCGTTTTCTTTACCCAAAGTGTTTTTCTAGTCTTGTTACATGAGCTCTACCGACATTATAACTCAAAACTTTAAAATATTTTTCCTCGACCAGTGATTTATGGGAATAATACTACCGACCTTTCAAAGGAAGGCAGAACAGTGATACGACATGGGAAAATTGGGGTGGTAAGAAACAACTATTCTAAGTTAAAGGAAAATAGCATTCGTTTTCAAGAGTCAATTCTATCCCAAACTTTAAAGGACACCACTCAACAAGTCCGTAAATCACTGTCTATTACTTATTTGTATCCCTCTTTTGTAAAACATAATAATGAAAATAAAAATAGCCTAATGATACAAATTTTGAAAACGTGGTGTGTGTGTGTGTGTGTGTGTGTATGTGTGTGTGTGTATGGGGGGGGGGGTGAGAGAGGCACCCCAAATTTTTACAATGGACACGAATTTGTAAGACAAAATATCATACAATTTAAAAATGCTAACACACACAAACAAATCACAGAGTATTTAAAACCGTTTATAACTAAACACAAAATAAATTGCAGTTCTATAAAAATCTGCAGAGGTCACACTTTTTTAGTTAAGGATTATGGGAAAAGATCTCATTTACATAAAATCTGCCTATGTAGTGCTAAGCAGACGAGATCTGTTGTGTTTCGATATGCAAATAATAGAAATAATGGGAATTCGGTTGTCGTCACACAACCCGCGTGACACATAAACTGAGAAAAGATGGCGGCAATGCAATCCAACCAAACAAAAGGTAAGGAGATGATTTTTGATTCAAAACCTGTATATTATCAGCCCACAGAACATGAAAACACGTAGGAATTTAACTTGTAGTATTCAAACTTCAACTGAGCCCATTTTACCCGGTAAATCTTGGCTACAAAAGCCAAACAATTTCCCTTTTGGTGGAAACTTCCCGAGGCCTAGGCATGGCGAAAAAATTGCCTCATTGTACATTGTGGTTAGGTGAGCACACTCTTTCCCAACCAACATTTATTTTATACTGACTCAAGGAAATACTACAGACAAATGTCAAGGTATTGTAACTTATGAATACAATAACATTTAAATGGAGCCAGCATATCAGTCCGGGAAAACTCCAGATACGGCAACCTTGCCGTATACAGCAACTACGGCAAATACAGTCGTAGGGTTATCATAGGAAAACAACTGAATTACCTGGGTTTTTTTTATTTGTTTTGTGACACCAAGTCATTGCTAATGTGGGAAGGGTAATCTGGGATGTGTGCACCATGGTTGGGTAGTGTAGTGGTACTCCTAGAACTATGAGGTTCGTTCCGCTATCGTCTCGACGAACCTCATACTCATAGAGTGACATGTACAAAATACTATTTGAAACTTTCTGCCCTTCACGTTTACATGGCTACAGTTCTTTTTTGAAATCAGATCTCGTCAAAACTAGGCTCTATGTTAGACCCAGTAACTGGGGCGCTGTACTCTTTTTTTTTAATTTTGACATTGTCGGTCGTACTAGCGCCCCAGAAAAGTATGTGTAAGTTGGTTTGAAAAGCTGTTATGGCGAAGAGGATTTAAAACACCTCTAAAAAAGTGGCCAAAATTACGACAAAAACTCAACAGAATTGCTGGAAAATCGCCAATGGAATATTCTCAGGATATAAAAGATGAAATAGAATGCATTTAATTGTACTTACGATCACTTTTTGTCCTCCAAATCGATGATTTTTTAGCCCACTAAAACCACTCAAAATGCAACCATCAAAATCGCCATTTTACTACTGCTAGTCATGCGATACTCAACGACTGTTTTCTTACATGTTTATATGTCGTATTAACACTACGAGATTGCGTGTTTGCTAATGCCCTGACTTGCACATTGTCTTGTGCAGTCGATGCAGGATACCAGCTGTACAGCATGCGCGCTCGGCCAATCATGACCAAAAGGAACTTTCAGTAGCCACCGGGGGTCGTTGCACTACATAGCTGGTATCCTGCGTTGACTGCACAAGACAATGTGCAAGTCGGAGCATCAGCGAAACAGTCGTTGAATATCGCAGTGTCAGTAGTAAAATGGCGATTGTAACGGCTGCATTTGAGTGGTTTTAGTGGGCTACAAAATCATCGATTTGGAGGACAGAAAGTGATCGTAAGTACAACTAAATGCATTCTATTTCATCTTTGATATCTTGAGAAGCCAGTAGGCAATTTTCCAGCAATTCTGTTGAGTTTTTGTTGTAATTTTGGCCACTTTTTTAGAGGTGTTTTAAATCCTCTTCGCCATAACAGCTTTTCAAACCAACTTACACATACTTTTCTGGGGCGCTAGTACGACCGACAATGTCAAAATTTTTAAAAAAGGAGTACAGCACCCCAGTTACTGGGTCTAGCTCTATGTGTTCTTTCAACTCTCATCGAGCGTTGCACGGGTCCAGAAAATCCACTCCACAAACTAAAAGTTGTTAACAAGTGATAAATTCTTACCGTAATTCAGATCCCATTCAAACAGTATTGCAACAAATATGGCGACCGGAGTTGCAAAAATAACTGGTATGCTGGTATGCGGTGCGCTGGTCCTATGGGCTGGTTCTGCGTTCCAGTTAATTTTTTTTTTATTTTTTACTGCAAACATTAATGAAAAACAGAACTCTAAATAACATATGCAACTCGATCTGTATTGCAAAGCAGGGCTCATTAACAAAATCTTTGTCTTTTGTATTTGATAAAGAAAGTTACAACTGTGATGATACAAACTTAAATAGGTTTAAATTTAATAGTAATTTCGCTTCAAGTGTCAACAGGATTTATTTGGTGTGTGAATGATTGTACAGAAAATCTACTTTACACTTTTTTTTTATTCAACTTACAAATAGTATTTTATTTAGTACAGCAGGAGAATTGTACACTTAAAAAACAAATACAAAAACTTGAAGTTACCTTATCAAAATGTTGTCCTTTATTAAAATACTACGGTCAAACTTACCGCAAAAATGATGCTGAGGCTACGTTTATGGATCGATAGCAAGACCAGAAAAGTTTCCATATCCGACTGCCATATTCTAAGGGATTTTTTGTTTTTTTTATTGATATTGGGCTTTAATTTCCCTTTTCCAAAAGTCCTCTCCAGGAATTGGTAGCTAAACGCAAATTATTGAACTTTTAAAAGGAAAAACCAAGCGGCCATTTCAGCGCGCGGTCGGAACTTTCGCGCATTCATGCTCAAAGGAACTAGAATGGCGTTTAGCGAGTAGCATCGTCAATCCCTAACGTACACGTGAAAATGGCTTATTTTTCATAATTTAGACACTTTGTAATCGTTCAAAGTGCCCGTTTTTCTTTGTATATAATATGTCAACCTTGCAGGATAGGTAAGGAAATAATTTGACTCAATGAGGAGAGATAAAGTGGCAGCCGCATACAGCATTTTTGCCCTTTGTACACTGTGTCTTCACCTTTTCTTTTCCTTTTCCACGTCGACCTGAAGCCTATTTCTCTATGAAAACTAGGAGTCAGGCATTTACTTACTTTGATTCACAGGTGCAATAGAAACTGAATGGACTTTTGTGGGTAACGTTGGCACTGATTTAAGTTCCCAGCGCTTCCACAGCCATTCCCGCAAAAAGACGCGTCAAGAATTTGTAAAGTAGAAGTTATTTTAAAAATACAAATTGTTAAAATGTTTTTGATTGTAATATTCAAAAATTATATTATTTGTGATTTTTAATTATTTCACTTTATTAAACTATCTTAATGTTTAAAATTTTTTTTAATGAAACATACGGTATAACAATTACTTTGATCGAGGATGGTTTCTTGAACATGGAGTCACGTATTAATCGTCCGATGGGCTAGAGTGTTGGATTTAAACGGTCATTTGCATGAAATTGCACAGATAGGATTTTGAAGTGCACAGATAGAAATTTGAGTTTTATAGTTTTCACCTTTCCAAAAATTCATATTTCGCTTCCCTTTTTCAGAGTTGTAGTCGAGTCACCTGTGTCGAGTCTGAGTCCGAGTCTCAAGTCACTTGGGTCCAGTCCGAGTCTGAGTCCCAAGTCAATTGGTCCAAGTCCAAGTCTGAGTCCGAGGCATGAGTCACTTGGGTCGAGTCCGAGTCTGAGTCTCAAGTCACTTGGTCCAAGTCCGAGTCCGAGTCATGAGTCACTTGGTTCGAAAACTTAAACCTGTTCACTTAGATGACTTTAAGGATCACTAGTGATTTCAAACCAGGCATTCCCATTTCCCTGGTAATATACATCAAGCAGTGGCTATGGTGTTTAATACTGCCAGAATACCAGCGTTAACATTGGTGTGGTAAACAATAATGCTTTTACAGATATACGTCCGTGTAGCGTTCACATGCCATGTGGCCATATCTACAGAGTAATCACAGACGCTATTACTTACAACATCATAAGACACTGTACTTCAACAGCTACCGCGTAAACGTCCGCCTACCCTATCCGTTGGGTGAATGACGCGTGACGATCGGATTATCAGAATTGTACTTTAATCATTAAAAAAAATAATAATAATTCAGGGAAAATACGTGACTCCTGAGTCATGAGTCCTCGGGGTCAAGTCCGAGTCATGACAGTCGAGTCTGAGTCCGAGTCTTTTGCCGACGTGACTTGAGTCAAGTCCGAGTCACCAAAATTGTGACTCGAGACAACTCGAGTCCTCTGCACTTTTTTTGATTGAATCGAAGAGTTGCCGAGTACGGCAACCTTGAGGTTGCCGTACAGAGCAATGTTGCCATGTACTGCAACCAACAGTTGATGTACATGGCAACGTTGCCGTATCTGGAGTTTTCCCGGACTGATATAGGACAAAAGTGAAGCAAACGAGGAATGCTTTTATACTTTTCCCTATAGACAGTACACATACATGTATAGCAATGATTACAGACACACACAACTCAAAGGCAGAAAAATGAGACTAGGCATACCAGGATTATAGCAACTATAATAAGATCATACCATAGTAAATTAATATATTACTTTAGTAACATGGCAAATATGCAACTCTCGATGTAGCCCCATACATTGTGCCAATATGCTGGATTACCTCTGCTTCTTGGCCCAACGAACCCTGTCCTCTAAGACCAGACATCAACTTTCAAATCGAAACTTGCATTTATTGGCAAATTTAACCCTCAATGATCGGTCGGTCATTGCTGTCAAAGATTTACACCGCCCTCCGTGCGATAACTCTTACGCTTTTGGTGGAATTTTATGACAAATCTCTGTGCTGGACGGTATAAGTCCATGTCAATGACATTGGAGGAGCCATGATGGTTGCTGAGAGGGCGCTATGACTCGTCATAATCTTGCGCTAGTCTTTTTCGTGTCGCTATGTGTGTGTATTCGTTTGTCGTCCGTTGCGTCGCCGAACGCCCCTTACCCCCGTCCCCCACCTCCCTCTAAAAAGGGTCATGATTGTCACTAAAATTGAAGGCTGGCTCTTGGCCAAGGCGACTGAATGTTGCCCGGCTGCAAACAATGTGGATAGTTTTACAGCGGCTGTCCCAAGTGTAATGCACGCAATTAGTCAGCACATCAAAGAACGTTTACCGCTGCTCGAAACATTGACGTCACCACTTTCAAGTAAACGTCGCAAGAAGACTGCTAGAATAAAGATTAACACAAGATTATGACGAGTCATAGCGCCCTCTCACTGAACAGCGCAACAGCAACCATCATGGCTCCTCCAACGTCGTTCACATGGACTTATACCAGTATGGAGATTTGTCAGAAAATTCCACCAAAATAAGTCATTATACCTCGGATCTAATGTACTTGAGACTCTAGCGCAATAATATAAAGATCATCGATGGAAAAATTGTGACCAAAAAGTGTAAGTTTCGAATTGAAAGTTGATGTCTGGTCTTAGAAGACAGGGTTCAGTGGGCCAAGAAGCGGAGGTAGTCCAGCGTATTGGCACAATGTATGGGGCTACTCTCGTTGTGGCGATATCGAAACTATAAATAAGACCACCAAGTAACGTCAGTGCAAACTGGGGGATTTCCATGCAAAAATTAAATCTAATTTTCACGCTAAAGTTTGATAAGGTTGTTTGGGCGCTAATCTTTGGTAAATGCTGGGGGAGGGGTAGCCCCACTAACCTTATCCACACATCAAGCCCAATTTTTCTTGCAGCTGATTTGCGGCACCTCCCTTAATGAGTGCATCGCCGGATTTTAACCAACTTATAATAGTTCTGATTACCTCTTAGCCAGTGGTGTAACAAAAGGGGGCCATGGGGGGGGGGGGGCACATGCTGATGTCCATACCTCCTTACTTTGCTTAGAAAACGTAAGGGGATGGGATGGGGGTTTATTCAGTGTTCTGCTGACGATCCAGGCCCCTCCCCACTCCCCAGCTGTATCCATTCTTTCTCTTAACATTTTCTACTCGGAAGAAAAGGGAAGGGAAACATTGTTACCAAATGAGTTTTTTTATTAATTAGTATATGTAGGACTCCAGGAGTAAGGGGGTCAGGGTATACCCAAAAAACCTGATGTTCCATATTAAATTTTATATCAGCACCCTTGTACAAATAAGTGAATTCTCTATTTTTCAAAGATATTTCCAACACATACCAAGTATGTGCCCATTATTTAGAACTTATTTGCTTTGTTATTCCAGATGGGATCCATATGGAGGCTAAACAGAGAGATGTTAATGCTTTTAGATATCACATGCCTAAAGATTGCCAGAATGAACACCGTTTATTAGTGATAAGACTGCATGGCTGACAGTACTGTAAGCAGGTGAGTTTTTATTAAATGCTTAGAGCCAAGATTTCTGAATATTTCCATGCTCAGGGATGGGATTGGTAAGTCTGATGTCATTACAGCCTCAACCTCATCCACTTCAAACATGCCTGCTCCAAAAATCATCAGAAGGCCCCCTTGGCCCACATTTTCTTTTACACAAAAACTAACTCAGCTAGGTTGTTGTATTTAACACATGTGTTGTGCAGACACTAAATCTTCTTACATGTAGTAATGCTCTCCTCTGTTTAAAAAAATGTGTCTAATTGTTAGAAAAAAAACAAGGATTTTTTTTTCAATTACACACAACATATGCCAGCTTTGGAACCGGAAGTAAACGAAACCTATGCGCATACTAACAAAGCGCATTCGTATGACGTTGTAACTTACCAAGAGGTTACATTATTAACCCTTTAGCACTTGCGCACAATTAAGACAAGATTTTCTACTGTGCATAGAAATCCTTAGATAACTTTCGTTGTGACTTTTTTCTTGTGTTACAAGTTTAGTTTGTTGTGTAGAGGATGAAACTACCTTTTGAATGATTTGCACAGTTGTTTTGTTTGCTTTACCAAATCAAAGCAATGAGGTTGGAAACATAAGACACATAAGCTAAAATTAGGAAACATTGTTCGTGTACGAAATAAATGTTTGTTACACACAATTTTGCTCAACTGTACTGTCATCTCAAAGAAAGAAAATGAAAAGAAAAAGATTCAAAATAATCACAACATACCTTTGGATGTAAGATTAAATGCCTATGCTATCTACAGAACAACTTGTTTACCTAAAACTGTCTGTAAAATACTTCCAACTGATGGTATTCTGTGTAAAAACAACCTTATTTTTAGAGTGAAAACAAACGCTGTCGCCATTACTGTGTACATTGTGCGTGAAATATACTGTACATAAAATACGGTCTGTCCACACAAATACAGAAACCACCACTCGTTGTGTTGCACATGGGGTACATGCAGTGGTTTGGCAATAAGACTTTCGACCTTTGAACCTTTGGAGGTGGACAATGTCATTTTTTCTTATGGGGACCATGTACTATTTTTAGACCACCGTAAGCTTGACATCGCGCTCTACATATGGCTGTTTGATGCATTTCAATCGCGTATGTAAAACTTAATTAAGTTACAACTTGTCAAACTTTTAGGGCAGTTGCGGGCGGTTTGCGGAATATTAGGAGGGGCGCTTCCGGGCGGTATGAGGGCTAAAGGGTTAAACTGATCCATTATGCCCTGCCTACTAAAGCAAATGGTTATTTCAAGGAGGCCCTCATGAGTAACGCATGTGAATCGCTTGTGCGTCCAGCTCTGCCCCAGGATGCAACAAACCAAATGGCAACAAGTTGTTTTCATTACACTAATGGGTTGGGTTTTGCCTAATGGGTTGGTTTGTTCGATGTATCCAAAAATCATTTCTTTTTATTTCAGTATCCATTCTAAGTGTCAAACTCCAGCCACTTTACCCACTGCAACAACTCAGCAGATTTATACACAAAACCATGCATGCACAAAGTGCCCCCCCCCCCTTCCTTATTTTTCAATTTTTTCTGCCGATTTTGATGAAACAGGCCACAAATAATTGTTTCACCATGTTTGACATGATGACGTAATTTTTTTTTTAAAGATTATCCCAAGAGGCCGTTTATGACCCTTTTTTTTTTTTACCTTTTTCTGCTCAAATCAAGTTTTCCTAATAAATTCTGGGTTTTTTTTGACCAAATGTTTTGAAACTTTGCAAACTTGATCATTTTAATACAATAAATATAATTCCAACCTATTTTTTTCACTTAAAAATCAGACTGGCTGCTGCCCAGGGCCTAAGAAGATATGATAAGGCTTGGTTGACAAATCTAAATTATGTTTTGGTCTGAAAAATTTTCTCTTGTAAACAAATTGTATTATTTGCCCACCTATTACAGGCTGAAAACACAAAATCCAAAATGGCTGCCACATTGAATTCCCACAGGCATTTCAGACTATCATGTGTTTCATCATCTGGCCAGCAAAGTAAAAAATCACCCCAAAACATTAAAATCCTGTGACCCAAGGTCAAACAAATGCAACAGCTAATCCCAGTTTCAGTTTTTTTTTCCCCAGCATGATCCTAGATATTTTCTAGAGAAAATCTGAAAATTGTGCAGTAATTGAACTAAGCGTTAAACAGTTACGGGCACAAATTTTGTAAGGGGGAAACTTTTGTCCCCCATCCAAAAAGTTGGAGGTGCTGCAGTACCCAGGGCAACCCCCCTAAGTTGGTTTATATAGTAACGGTAAAATAATGGAATATTGTTTCTTGAGTGCTCAAAGTGTCCTGTAAACTGCTTGGCAGCAACAGTCCTTGGTTTAAAAGAAAATTGGATTACTTCAAAGAGCCATATATTTTGAGCAAGATCTAAACCATACGATAGTCAAATAATAGCATATGGTCACCGTTGGTCAAAGGTCGGAAATCTCACCACGTATTCATAATTAGCACGCTTTCCTATGACAACTCTGTGTGAGACAGACCGTTGATGTACAGTGTATTTCACATGCAGTGTTTTCCCTAGGATTTTTCAAAAACTGTGGGGCTTTTATGTCGGACGTGCGCTATCTCAGGATGCGAGCACGAAGCGCGAAGCCCTTTATGGCGTGGGGTCTGGGGCCTGCTCAAGGGCCCCGGGAAAATTTGAGGTTTTACATGCTCTCTGTTGCATTCTGGTGTATTCAAAGAGACTCCAGAAGTATTTGAAAATATTTGTGAATCATCGAATGAAATAAATGGAAAAAAAATTGGCCAGGGGTTCCCCTTTAGGTGGTGAACCTGTTACAATTGATTTATTTCAGTTCACATCTGAAATAAGTTAAATCCTTATTTTCAATGTAAATAAAATAAATCAGATTTCTAATTTTTGCACACATTTTTGTGTACTTTAATTATTTTAAATAATAAATAAAACAGAAAAATACATTATACCCCGATGAGGGAACACCCCCCCCCCCCCGATACTCGCGAGCTGTACCCCGATCACGTAATTGGGCTTGTACAATCGGCTATAATTATTGTGTGCGCATTGCGAACGTAAGGTTGAGCGATCAACATACTTTTTAGGGTCGATCTCATTTCTGCTGGTACCCGTCTTCGTAAATGGCGCACTTTCTCACTTTGCCCTTCAGAAGGGAACCAGTTTGGCTGAGCAGCACTCACACGTGCACTGTTATGCTGATGCAGGATCAACAGACTGAGCATGCATCGACACGGTGATCATTGTGGTGGATGTGTTTATTTGTCATGTCTATGTTGTCCGCTTTGTGGACTTTTGAAGTGTGATATATACCAGCTAGGAAACAGCACGCAACTGGTGAGCTGGAATGATTTTTATGGGACGAGAAACTATGTTTTCCACGAACAATTTTGTTTCAAAAAAAATATATAATATAATAATGGTATTCAAACATGGGGAGCGTCACGGGTGGGAAAAAGTGTGATCGGCCTTTTCACCAGCATATCAGCCAAGAATACTTGCGTATCGGCCCGATACACTAGCTTGTACGTGGGGAGAACCCTGACATGCAATGTATACACACGAATGGTGAACGTTCTTGCTTTCGCAACAAACTTCATGTTATTCTACACATAGACAATAACAAGAAAATTTTTTTACAGAGGGTTATAGGTGAAGGAGTTATCATTGCGTAATCAAGGCCTTGGTTTTTATTTTCAAAGGTATAGTTTGATTGATTTCAATCACTTTGTGAGCTTGTAACAAAGAAAACACAGGATGAAAATGAAAAAACCCATTAAACTTGCAGGTGGGGGCCTCCAATTCTTCTTATTGAATGGCTTAGCCCAGTACGTATGTATGCAGCGCCCTCATCGGATGGTCTAGGTCGCGAATTTCTGGTAATGTTTTGTGGACTCGGTCTCGGAGTCGGACTAGAGCCTGAGACTCTGTCTCGGATTTGGACTCGACGTGACATTAAAGAAAAATGCATCCTTGTACCTTCATGGTGCCCATGTAGATCAGTGTTTTAGCTAGGATTTGAAAAGTGGGAGTGCAAATTGAAAAATAGGGTGTGCAACTTTTTTTTAGCAAAAATCTACCTGGTGCGCAAACCATGCACGAGCACAACGCGGTCAGTGCGCTAAGTCTTCCAAATTACCTTAAACAATTAATTTTGTTGTTTTAATATTGATTAATTTGAATGAAATAGGATAAAGGGCACAGGAAGCTCTTTGTTGATTGTAGATACTATCTGGTGTATTCTTGGCACTGAATCTGGGTTCCAGTGTTGTGTCTTATGAATATTTGTTTTTTGGAGTTTATTTTAAGAAATTAAAAATTAATGTGTTTCTCTTTTAAATACTGTTAAGTGATTTTTTTTAATGAGACATTATTCAGTGCATGTAGGTGCAAGCAAGTGGCTTTAGTTTATATGAAATAACCATAAAAAACACCAGAATACCAATTAACAAAACTCTGCAATGATATGCACAATAAAAAGAATCTCAATAAACATCATATTACTATAATTACTTTAGTAAAGTTAAGCTGAGCACGAGTCTTGACGTTTTAGGTGGCATAAAATGTGTGTTATTATTGGAAAATGAATAATAACTTAAATGGGACACATGTCAGAGGTAAGTTTTAACTGATCTTTGTGGACATCTTCAGTAACATTTTCTGTAACCAAAAACCTAAAACAGCGCCAAGTATGTTCATAGTACAAGTAAATTATTGATAGTAAAAAAGAAATGCGTGAAGTTAATCACGCATGAAGAACTAAACAAGTAACTTTACAACCGACTTGATAAAAATTAAACTGAAGTGAATGACATGAACTAGACATTACTAGTCTTTGAACCTTCGATATCGGAGTTGGAGGGCTTGTACGATCGTCGCAACAGTAATTTTATTTTTAGTTCTCATGATTATTGGTGGACAAGGTAGCGATGTAGCCTCACTTGATTTAAAAGGAGAACAAAGTTTTCTAACTTTCATGCATGCAGAAAAACAACGATTTACTACAGTTTTGTTCTTACTTGCAAGCTGGAGGCATCAGTTTAGTTGTAGAACCCCAAACTACTGTTGCTCAATCGTAAACAATCCACACGTGCGAGTCAAAATCTGGACATCAAACCAGTTTGCTTTGCCTACACAAGTCTGCATTACCATACCGCACAGTGTGCATGGCAATCCACCGATGGAGGTGAACGGACTTCACTGTCTAATTTACATAGCGTGAAACGAATGTTTCTATTGGCTGTTGAATTCCTACACCGCGTGTAACGAATTTTGCCATTGGCCAATTTCGCCCTACGGCCAGCGGTTGCAATAAATTCAGCAAGCGTGCACTGCAACCTCAAACCGACCATGGAGGATCGAAAACTTGAACGTTCGTCAGGTGGAAGTGCTGAATAGCCACGCGGCGAAATAGTTGGATAATTATTGCTTATTTAAATTTGCTTGCAGTTTTAATTGAAACGGGTAGCCTCTTCAGAAAAAAGATAAATTGTAGGAGTTTAGGCCTATATTATGCCATTGCGGATATTTTTGACTGGCCGGCCGCGCGCTGGCCGGCCGGACCATTTGGCAAGGTGTTTCAGCTGGTCGCGCCGCCATGTTATTTGACCAACGTACGCCAGAGTCGAACCCTGACAGTGGACAAGGCCGATGTTCTATAATCTTGTTTCATAATGGCTGAAGAATTTACTGAATTTTTGGCGGGTTTTTTAACAATGAAAGGCAGAAACTCGGGTCAATCCTTACCTTCAAGACGAAATCTGTTATTTTTTCTTCTCTCCGATTTCATTACCCTCTTTTTTCCGTCCGTTTTCCATCAAAGTTTTTATACACGCACGATTGCGTAGGACAGGTATGGTTCCATGTGTTCATTCCACAAATATTCGGTTTTACGAATCCATTTAATTTGCTTAACACACACGGTACCCGCGTTAGTTCAACACGAAGCAACTTGCGTCTTTTGGGGATCGGAGTCAACGGTTTTCTGTCTTTTTTTATTTACTTTTTTGGTTACTTTTTTGTTATGGTTAATTTGAATAATAATACAATTTTAAACTGGGATAATATTACAGCACATATTTTATTCAAAAGTAGTGCACGGCTTGATTTCAGACACAAAGCCGTGCTTGAAAAAATAGGCCGTGATTTCAGAAAAATGGCCGTGCAAAACACGGCTGCACGGCTCGCTAGCTAAAACGCTGATGTAGATGCTCAATAATGAAAAATAAAAAAACAGTTCGATGCGGCGCATATGCCTTTGCATATCAACCACGGACCATGTGTGTTTAAACTGCGCATATAGGCTCAGTATAGCTGGCTTGTCGTGTCTGTTTTTCATTGGTTCAATTACGTTAACTGATTTTATTTTTTACTTCCATGATTGGTCGTAGTCTAGTCCTTGGCAGAGCAAAACTCAAAATGACTCATTTAAACATACGGATTCCGAACAAGTCAATTGAAGTGTTCTCAATTTATTCATTACACAGTGTAAATCAATCCTGTGTCTTTAATAGTTAAATTATTGAGGTGTCCTAGCCCGAGTGGCTGTTAAAAAGTGCTTAGTTTTTTCGTGACTCTTTCGTCTTTCTCTTTTTTCCATTCACCCGCTCTCCCTTCCTTTTTTCTTTCTGATTGATTTCTTGCATGCTCCATTATCAACATGTTCTTTGATTTGTGTGCTGAAGGAAGCTTAAAAGATTCCAGTACAAACACTTTGTGACATCTCCATTTCAACATTTTCCCAGGACCCCTAAGTGGGCTAAAGTCCCGCTTTGCGCTTCTATTGTTATGAGGTTCGCCGCTTACCCACCCCTATACTTTCTTCTAAATTTGTCTCATATTGGTAATTTTTAAACATACTTGAATTTCACAACAACAACCCTCCCCCATTTTTCAACACAGCCTCTTTTGCCTTTGATTTTATCTTGGCAAAAAAAACTTGCAATTAGTATGTACATGTATGTATATTAACTAAATCAACAAAATAAGTACATTGAAAAAGTAGGAATTGTTTTTATAGTAACTTGAGTTCAGAGAAACTCATGCATGTCCACATTCAATAACCCTATTATGTGAGTGTAGCAGTCTTATGTATGTTTTTTTTTCTACTGATCACAGTCGTACAGATATAACCCAAGTATCACTCACTGCATTGTTCGAACAATTTTTTTTTAATGAACCCGTTTGGATTGTTTTAATTGCAGTGAGCCTGATGAACCACTGGGAGAGAACCATCTCACTATTCATCGATGTCACAGTGAAGAAGGGTTGAGTTGGAATGGACGGTGAACCAGGACAGTGATCGATTTCATTATCAAACTGGAGGCCCTGTGTGAAGTCATCAAAGAACTTCCTGCTTTTTTCAGTGGGAATAGCAATAGGTGAGTTTACCAATTTAAAAAAATATCTTTCTCCACAATGGTAATCGTATGTAAAGAAAAAGAGATCTGAATTTGTCTATTGATAGTGGCTTTCCAGAAATTGATTGCTTATTGGTTAAATATTTTACATTAATGAGCTAGTATAAAAGCTTCCTTTTTTGTCACTTGATTAAACCTCCAGGGTGAAAAATTGTGCTTATATTAGTATAAAATATGTTCCACTTGACATGGAAAAATAACAATTAAATAGAACATCTACATTTTGGGCTGAAATTAAAATAATTTGGTTAAATTTGAAACTGACAAAAATTTGTTGAGGCTTAGATTTGTGGAACAAAAAAGTTGACATTCGGATACTTCGGGGATTTTGGATAAGGTCATACTTTTTTAGGATGTTGTCTTCTTCACCTGTCATTTCAAAGTGTCATTTCAAATCATGAACATATTTTTGCAGTTAAATCAGAATCAATCATTTGCACATTTGTTTCAATCTTATGTGGGGGGAAAGAAGGGGGCAAGGGTTCTGATGAGCCTCTGGTTATGTCACTGAGACTCAGACTTTAGGAATAAGGACTTGAAGAATGAGGAATCAAGAACAATACAGTCTCCACCACCTTCGTACTCTTTCCTAAAACTGGTGTATGAAATTCTTTGGCTTTGCTGGGACTTCGTCTAGCCAAAATATAAACAATTTTACAATTATCAGTGAACATATTGGTTGAACAAATCACAACAAAATCACCAAAAAAACACACAAATATATTGGCATGGTGTGTTTTTAGAAAACCAATATGCTGATGTTCCAATCACACTCCCTTGAGTCTAACATTCTCATGTATGTTTTGCTTTGTAACACCTTATCCCAACCCCGCATATAGAACCTTGAGTATTACAGTATTGTTAAAATATAATTTTAATATATACCTCTTTGGATAATTTTGATTGCAGTAGTCCTGATGAACCATTGGGAGAGAACCACTTAAATACTCATCAGTGTAACTGTAGCCTGGTTTTTCTGTAAGAGCCAATGATTGTGCAGATCATGTAAAGAAGGATTGAGTTGAAATAAGCTGGAATCCAGGACAGTGTCATTTTCAGCATCAGACTGTAGCCCCTGTGGGTGTGATGTCATCAAAGACCTTCCTGCTTTGGCCTCAATCTTCAGCCTGAATCTCAATAGGTGAGTTTACGCTGTTTATTTTCTCCACAGTCAGCAGTGAAACTAGGGTAAAATGTTAGTGGGGGCACAAAGGTTGCAATATTTTTTCTTGGGGACACTTCTGGGCAATTAAACATGTCCACTTTTCTAAAACAACCCCCGTTTTAGCGCTCTTGTAGTGCTGTTTACTAATTTTTTTTTGTAAGATAATCTGACATGGAGATGAAAACAGATACACTGTCTAAGTGTAAATAGAAAAAACATTGAAATTACTACATAAAAGCTTACAAAATGTAACGGTTTACTCTGGTCATTTTTAATCTCAAAAGTCCAGATTTCAAATAGGGGATCGGCGAGAGGGGTGGGGGTGGAACAGACATAAAATAGGGGGTGGCACGTGCCCTATGCCACCCCATTATTTATGCCACTGTCCACTGTGATAATCAATTGGGATCTAGAAGTGCAAACACTGTCATAAATACATGTAGATATGAAAGTGTCAGACAAGCATACAAATAGTTTGAAATGAGGGTACAGCATTCATTTGTATCAAACAGAATTTTCAAATGAAAGATATCCATTTAATCAAAAGTAGTACAATGTCAGATCATGCTAAAACAAAGAAATGTTTATTTTGGATAGGATAAAGTACTGTTGTCTAAACCCAAACGTGTTGTGTTGCATTCCAGGAAGTGTACCAAAAGGTGCAACCCTTTACTAGTCACTGACAACCTGGAAACTTAATAAAGCACTTTAAGAGAATAGTGTGAGACTTCTAACTACTACAATTTCATTCATATCAGATCGTGCTGATAAAAAGTCAGCTTACAACTGTATGCTGTACTGATCAATTAAATAGCGGACTATTTAATCCATTTCTGAATGAGATGATTAAAATGTCTTCCATTTTCTGTCAATAATAACGTGATTGTAATTGCAGCCAGCTTTCTACCAATCCGGTAATGGGTGAGTTTTTGAAAGAGTATACATTGTCCAGAATTGATGTAGTTGAAAATATTTTAGCAATTGCAAAAGTGTCCTTTAAGTTCAATCAAAAGCATGAAGTATTCTGAAAATATCAGGGTGATAACGCAAGCCTACTAAGGTTGACAGGCAGAATATTTTGTCAATGACTGATTTCAATGGTGGTTTAAATTTTCATTTGATCTGCTACTATAAAAGTAACATCAGTCATAGCACTACTAAGTGGGAGAATTTGGTACTATTGACCAATGTTGATGTGAACAGTTTGTTATTTTGACCACCGAAATTCTCAACCGGTAAAAGCAATGCCATTGTCTTTCCAGTCTATGTGACAACTTAAGTAAACGAGCAGACTTAAAATGCCCGAGTGATTTAAAGTGTGATGATGGTTTTGTTCCAATGGAATTGGGGATGGATTTGATGTTTTGTGCTGACAATGTACCAAGTACCCAAAATGAATTTTAATCTCCGATGAACAACATTTGACTTTTTGATACATTATTAGAGAGATGATGAACAAAACAAAATTACAAGATAGGTATGTATTGGGGAACATTTGTTTCATTCATACCAGTACCTATCCTCAAGAGGATTTTTTTGTTCAGAAAATGGCGTTTGAAGACCCTCTCATATTACACTTATTTTGATTTCAGCAATTGAAATTAGTCTACAGTATGAATGCCCACAAAAATTTACCATTTTCCTTTTTACAATAAAACGCAGTCATCGAAGTTGACAAAACTAGAGGAGGGGATACTACTCTTCCCAAAACCAGTGATCTGATGTGGTAGTTACATGTATAGGTCCTGTTCTTGAGCATAACACCTCATCATCTCTCATTCCTACTGATTGTATCTAACAAGAAGCGTCATGACTTGGGTTTCTTGACTTCCTGACTCTCGATCTGTAGCATTTCTCAGACCACTTGTAAGTGAGTTCTTTTTCTGGGCTGTGGTCAGTAACAAAAACACCTGATGCTGTCCTCTTCTTCTCTACATACCTATTGTTCCCGTTCAATACTTTCTCACAATGAAAATCTTACTCTTACTGGAACTTAAGTCCCCTTATTTTGAATTGAAATAATTGAGCAAAATCATCAAATTTATAGGAACTAGAATATTCTTCCTTATTGCAAGTTTGTCCAAAAGGAGAGGCACAACTTTGCCTACAATCTCCCCCACCACCACCCGTACTTCTAGATCTCACAGAATGTTGAGGCACTACTTTGCCTTCAACCTTCACCACCACCACCTGTATTTCTTTACTTCCAGATCACATAGAATGTTGAGGCACTGCTTTGCATTCAACCCATGGCCTTCATATCTATAATGACCAAACTAATATAAAAACAAGATAATGATAATGATAAAAATAATCTGATAAAATGTTCTCTTGGAAATAGTGTTTTGAAAGTAAGTGTTGATGCAGTGAACATTTGTAAATGTTTCAGGCTGATCTTATCAGTGAATCTAATCTGATCTTGAGCAATTGTAAAACAAATCCACAGAAAATTATTGGCAAACATTTTCTGGACAAGTGATTCTGTAACTTTCTGGACAAGTGATTCTGTAACTTATTTATCATTTCTGAACAGTTTTGGGCAAGTTTATTTAACTTAAAACCTAATAAGCGTCATTACCTTTACTTCTGAACGATGACTTTGGATCTTCATTTGCGTTGAGACTTTAGTTAAAGGCCTTTTGCACATTTCTCACAAGTTTGCTTCAGAGTAACTTCTGGTATCACAAACTGAACCAATCCTAACATATTACGTTCATGTATACTTCTCCTTCAATATTGACCCTTTAGATCAAACGTTATTCAGTCTAACTGTGTTTCTGTATTGTTTATTTGTAGTTATGTTAAGTGCATGGTAGTTTGGTACTTTTTTAACCCAAAAATTACTTGGCATAAAATTGAAAGCCTTCTTATCCAAACTGATATTAAATTCTGCAAGAAAAGGATTAAACGTATTCATTTATACCTGTTAACCCTTTTCTTTCAAGGAAAGTCAAACAGGCATATAACAAGTAAAAATGTTTTTTTTTTTAAATGTTCAGTAATGACAAAGCGCTCATTTCAACTTTTGCCCGTTAATCAAAAAAAAAATACATTTCTTGAAAACTATGGGTTTAAAATTAATTGTCCCTAGAACCCAATGAAATACCATGTCTTTAATATATTTGTCAAATTTTATTAATTGTTCACATTGTTTCATATAGTTTAATTACCATGGAAAACATTTAGCAGCCAGAAGGCCATTATCAAGTTGTCAGAATCTCTTTCAAGAAGTAGCTTTTCTTGGCAAGAGCTATTGGAAATAATATCAATAAGACTAAATCCAACAAACTGATGTCAGCTCAACATTGGTAAGAAAGAGAAACAGAAATGTTCACAGAATAACATATACCTCACATGGTATAAAGAAACTGATGGTAAAAAACTTTCCTTGAAATATTTCTGTCTGGAGAGTTACCGATTTTTTGATAACAAATGAAATAAGATCCAAAATTAATTTTTGTCTCACGTGAGACCAAAAGTCTGCATGAGAATGCGTACAAAAATGCTGCATGCATTTTTACTGTTTTCTCGCAATGAAACAATGAAATGAGCTGTAACTTTCACAGATGGATTTCATTACATCTTCATTTGTGCAAAGAATGGAAGCATTTACATACACTTTACTAATGTTGAGCTGGGGCTTGAAAAGAATCACTGTCGTGGGCACATAAGAGACATTCTAAGCCTGTGTGATATTAAATATAAAGGCTACTACTTATTAAACAATTCTGACTGCAAGTAGAAAAACAACACAGTAGTATTACTTGTCTTGAATATAATTAAGTGAACTTCCACTTGAGACATGTAGCATGTTTTAGTCAGTGCTAAAACTGAGTCAGTAAACGTATCAATTTATTTTCTAATGAATAACTTGTGAAGGTCATCACATAAACAAACAAATTACCTTATAAAGCAGTCAAAGCCATGTTAGCTATTACCCATTGCAGTCAATTGATTTATTCAGAAAGTTTGGGTTAGGGTTAACTTCAATGTTCAGGATAAACAGATCTTGTCATGCCCACGGTGTAAGTTAACCTTATTGCTAGCCAAACAAATGTATTATTACATCATCTTTTTGCAATGTTTAAACAGTAGACAACGGTTAGTTTTTTTTCTGAACAAGTTTTTTTTTTGTCAAGTTGTGTTAATTATAACACACCTTAGATTGTTTTTGTGATGGCATTCTACTTAGTCTCTATTAAAAGGAAACCTACACTTTTGGCAACATTCTGTTTTCACAATTTATATACATGAAGAAACAGTTCATTGAAATGTCATTGATTCTTGTTTCAATGCTTGTCAGAACCCTCCTACTGTCTTGATTAATCAATATCATCCACTTGTTTTAATTCAATTGAATTCAATTCATTGATTTATTTGTCATACAGTGAAATGCATGAAATTCTCTCTCCTGGTGTACATAAATTAAAAAGCAATTACATTTAAGCATTTCTTTACAAATATCAAGATATAATTATTGCACAGGAGAGAGCACAGTGATAAAAACATTAATAAAAACATAGATAAATAAACTATGCCAATCTGCAATGACATCAGTTGGTAAATGCATCGACACAGTACACACATGTATAGTTGTGTGCACTTGTGCCACAATAAACAACCCTTGCAGTTGAATAGTTTCAAATGGTTGGATATCTCACAGAAAAATGTTACAAAAAGGATTTTTTTTTTAAAGAAGACAAAGCCATGATAAATTATTATCCGTCATTGCAGTCAAGTGATTTATTCTGAAAGTTGGGGTTAGAGTTAACTTCAATGTTCAGGATGAACAGATCTTGTCATACACAAACTGATAGTTAACCCAAAGTGAAAGTTTTCTGTTTGAGATTCTTCTTTCGTGGGATGTTCAGTACAGTTTAAACAACCTGTTATTCCTTTATCAAGTCATACACATCCTCAGAAACATTGTCATAACTGACCAATGAGGCAGTTTGTACGCAAACCATGAAATTAGAAAGTTGCTTGCTACAAAAGGGAACTACCAATGTGACCGAGCATGGGATATGTTTCAAAGTTCAAACCAAGTGGTCGAGTGCATGCATTCTTATGTCCCTACCCCTTTAAAAATCAAGTGGTCCAATGATTGTTGGTTTTTAATTTGTTAGTCGTTCCTCTATCGAGCAGTAGGCAACACAAAATAGACTTAGATTCTTTCTGGCGATGGTTACCAGATGGTTAACATTTTGATGGAGATATTAGGAGTGGTCAGTCACTGGGTTTGAATTCTTGTGGCAATGGTCATCAGAAAAAAAGGGCCAGCCCCCCGACTGCAATAGCCTACATATACAATGAGATACAAGGAGTTGCAAGTAGCCAGACTCCTTGATGCAAGTAGTGAACATCATAAAGGAGCTCATGGATGGTCAGTAACTGGACTTGGATTCTTGTGGTGATGGTCATCAGAATAATGGGTCCAACCTCTGACTGCAAATAGTCTAAATAAAAATATCAGATACAAGGAGTGGTCAGTAACTGGGCTTGAATTCTTGTGGCAATGGTCATCAGAATAATGGGTCCAACCTCTAACTGCAATTAGTCTAAATAAAAATATCAGATACAAGGAGTGGTCAGTAAGTGGGCTTGAATTCTTGTGGTGATGGTCATCAGAATAATGGGTCCAACCTCTGACTGCAATTAGTCTAAATAAAAATATCAGATACAAGGAGTGGTCAGTAACTGGACTTGAATTCTTGTGGCGATGGTCATCAGAATAATTGGTCCGACTTGCTTCACTCTGACTATGTCTCAGACCCAAATGCAAAGTTGCATTTACTAATTGGTCAACATATATCTCCATCCAAAGACTGAGGTCGTCACAAAAGCTGTTACCTACTGTTTGATAACTATTGCCTCTAAATGTATTTACATTGTATGTACAATAAGTAAATTCTATTGAGGCTCCCAACAGAAGTTCTAAACAGACTTGATCATAGAAATAGAGTTTTATTGAAGAAGGGGAGGGGCACATGAGGTTGCAATGCACACAATACTCTTGTTTTCTTAGACATCAATTTTAATGTGTAAGTGTTAATGATTTAGTTGTCTGAACTGATTCCTCTGTACTGTACACGCCATGAAAAATCATACAAATTACTATAAATATATTTTATAAATTTAATATAGAATACTTTTAGCAAAGCAAGATTTAGCTGGCTTTGCCATAGCTTGGTGTCTGAATGTTCATATCAGGATAAAACAGTGTTCAAATATTACAGGCACCCAAGAGAAAAACAGTTTAGTCCAACCTTTACAACTACTTTCTTACTTTAACAAGTTTGCAGAAGATTTCACTGTTTTTGAACTATTTTCTTTTTACCTAGCATCTAGTAGTTAATGTTCATCATGTCCTTTTGATTATGAGAAAGGATGAGCTAAAAAGATTGTTGTTGAAAATACTTCCACAATCTGAAAAAAGGTTTACATGTATCAACATCAAAAAGATATATGTTGGAATGTTGCAGTTAAACCTTTGCAGACTCTTTAATAATAAGTGCTATCCTGGTCACATGTTACTTTAGGGACTTTGTAAGGGTAGCGGGTAGCAGGAGCTACTTCAGGATCTGACAAACCTGCCCACGCGATGTTACAGGTCCACTTTCCCTCAGTGGTTCTACCTGGTTGGGCCCTACCCAGGGTTAAGGGTAAATTGAGAAACGCATGTTAAGCAGTAGGACTTCAATGCTGTTTCTATTGAGTGGCAGATAAACATTTACCGAAAAAGTATCGCACAGAGCTGCAGAATATGAATCAACTTTAAACCGCTATCTGCTTGAAGTACTCAGACAGGTTCAAATGAGAAACCTGACAATGCTGCCAAAAAAGTAAGATTCTGACAAGAACTTCATCAGTTTGTCAAAGCATTCAAATGCTCCCACCCAGTAAAAACTTGCCAATGATGCTGCAATATTGACAAGAACCTAAAGCCTAGCGCAGGGAAAGATATAAATCAGCGAAGGATGTATGTATTCATCGCTAAAAGCCAATTGATGAAATCAAGATCATGAAAAGCTATTCATTGATCCTGTCCTGCATCCAACACGAGAACTGTTCCTGAAAGAAACTTAGAACAAGAGGAGGCTTTTAAGAGTGTTAAACTACAGCTTGATGATATCAGTGAGTGCGTCCACATTCAGCAGAACAGAACTGTTATCCACAAACAAACAACCTAATAATGCATTTTCATGATATTGATGAAAGGAATCTCAGTCAACTCTATCAACAGAACTGTTTTCAATTGCCAATGGAGATCCTTGACTGCAATCTGATGATATCAAGGAATTGAATCACATTCGCTAACGTCATCAAAACTGCTATAAAAAGTGAAGGAGAACCTTAAGACTGCAAATGGAATAACATCAAACTCTTTACCAACGGAACTGTTATCAATAACCACAACCCTTCAGAATGTACGACTGCAATTTGATGATTTCATAGAGTGGAATTACAGTCAACAAAATGAACTGAACTGTTATCAGTAGAATGGAATGTAAACGATGGATTGCACCACTTCACATCAAAGACTACATTTCATTCTATCCATCCATTCCAAAAAACAAATATTGTAAAATTTAACAATGCATGTGACTGGGTAGCCATTATGGTTTATGTATTAGATAATTATATTAACCCTTTCTAATTTAGTTTATTAAAAATTAGTTACAAATCTTTGGATGTTTCTTTTTTAAGGGGAATGTATATGAACAGAATTCAGAATTCCACAATTAATAGTGGAGTCTGGTAAAACACATACAGTATAAGTATACAGTATAAACGTATACAGTATAAGTTCTCAAAGTACAAAAAAAATACTATAAAATTGAAGCCATTCTTTAAATTTTCTAAAATTTCCTTACAATTATCATGAGATTTATTTGTTTTCATACTCCAGGTTTCCAATCGGAAGTTTCCCCTTAAAAACCTTTAGGGTCAATACACCCTATGCATTTTGTACATTCCCTTAAAAAAGTTAGATAACTAGACCTTTAATTAGACTCATAAATTGGATGTACAGGTAGACTGAATAATAACAGTAATTGACAAAGTGTCTCTTTTTTCATAATTTTTCAATGATTCTCAGTGATAATTCTATCACTGACAGCTACGTGACTCATTTTGATTGATTCTGTTTGTCCAAAATTTACTCATTTAGAAACAGTTTTTCAGAAAAAATTATATAAATCCATTTTTTAGGCCTATTAAGTCAGCCATGAGATGATAAAATTCAGCAGGTGCTACCAAATATGGCCATAATTTTTTTTCAATGGGCCAAAAAAGCAAAGATTCCATGTAAACCTCACCCCTGGTTTACTCCACAAGCCTGTAAACTTTCATTGGCCAGACCCTAACCACTGCAAAGTAAGGAGTGTTGAAAGACAGCAGCCACCTGTCTCCGTGCAGTAATTGATTGACCCTTGTGCTAAGGGTCGTTGGCACAAGGTGGTATGCACTTTGTGAAAACAACTTGCGGGGCCCCACACTGATCGTAAATAACACAAGTCTAAGTCTTGACTGGCAATCCAATTCACCCACATGGTCATTTAGTGTAGCTTTGGGCTTATATAGGGGAGTTATTGACCTAAAAGACAGGGTGTTGATAAAAAATCAGCTTGTGGATCCACCTCGAAAAATGTTCATTGCGGAGGACCCGAGGGTTAATAGCCATGCATTTTGGAAAATCTGTAACTTGTTTCCTCTCGAAACAAATGACAGTGCCTAAAAATGCAAAAAATAAGATCATAACAAATGTTTATTCACACACCGTTATTTTCAAATTCTTCTTTCTGTTATTAATTCCCTGTGGTGGTTTATTCCTTGCCTTTCATCTCCAAGCCAATAACCCACTCTAATGTATTTAAACGTTTTCAATCCCTTTTTCTTTTTTTTTCTTTCTCCTTTTCTGAATTCAATTGTTTCCCTTTTTCTCCTGTCACTGACCTTTGATTTCTAGAATATAGGATTAGTCATGGAAAATGCACCTATTTGATCTTTAAACATAAACATAGATTTGATCTTCTGAAAAACTCAAATCACAGAATGGAGCCTGGCCTGCATTAGAATTGAACATAAATTGAGCACACTTAATGTTTAGACAAAGCCATCCATCCTTAATTCCAGCCCACTTTACTCAACTCCCTCTTATGTAGATAAAAACAATAATAAACTGCCTCAGCTTGGTCAAGGATTGTAATAATCTGGACAGTGTATGCTTGATTATGATTTTTAGGAATTAAGCGTAGAAATATTAACTCTATATGTTATGGCTTAACTTTATGGATTCGAATCGGCCAAGGCAGGGTACAGGAAATTTGATATTCAAACAGATTTAAATCACCACAGTGTTCCAACATCTGAATTTCAACTTTGTCTGATTGCTTGAAGAACAACTTCAATTCAGAGATAAATGTAATGTCCACGATTTTTGTGTAAAGGAAGAGACGAAACAACCGACGATTTCCTGAAACAAAACACAAATACATTTTTCTTGGTGATATATGTACCAGCATTGGCTGCTCATAACTGTTGCAAGAAATTTGTACAAACTGCCCTGAAGTTTGTAGATGATGCAAAACTTTAAAAAGTCCATTATTACAAACAAATCTTAAAGAAGAACAACAACAATAACCGTTGCGACTTCATCCTGTACCCTGCCTTTCAAAACTTTAATCAACATGAAAGTCTAACTCATTTATTTTGTTTTGTTTGCAGTAAAGTGTGCCTGTGGTGTAGAGGAGATGGGGTCAGCTGTGGATTGAACAATGCATGATCATTGATGTCTCATGTCACTTGTCTGGATCTTCAATGAGGTTTGCAGAGCAGCCTCCTGTAGTATACACTTAACAAGGCAATGAGAACTTGTCAGTACAGAACGGTAGTAGAAAAGAGCAAATCCATGGCAATGGGGGGGGGACAATCAGAGTCATTACACATCTCAGTTTAAATCAGTGTCTAGCATTGTGTCTTGAATTGTTCCTTTAAGAAAATGATTCTAAAATTAATCAAGTGTCAAATAGGGCTATCAGACAGTCTTATACATTGTTGAATATGTGATAGGCAACAGATTTTGAAAGTCACCACACTTAGGAATTCTGGTTTCATGTCATATACTCTCATTGCCATGGATTTGCTGGTAGTTGGTTCTGATTCACCAGACACAACCTCAAAAGAAGGGAATGACAGAATATCAAATTCATAATGCCAGGCACATGGAAGGAAAGGCCTTCAGGTGAAAAGTCATGCTATGCCTAAACCCAAACACACTACAGTAAGCAGTTACATTAGGTGTATTCACTTGATGTAAATTAAACAAGTTTTACAGCAATTGATCTTTCTTAGAAGCTTACTACAAACCGAATTGGATTTCATTATCCTACAATGACTAATGTTACAATCTTGTTGTAATTTCTGTTCTGGCCAAACAGAAATTATACACCGAAAGGTTCTCCTGAACAACATTGCAAAGGGAGAGGAATCTTAACAATTGCTTCTTTTGAGTTCTTAAATGTGAACAAGATACTTATTGGGGAAACTTGATGATAAAGGCTTGAAACATGTTCTCCATGTGCCTGGTGGTCAAGCCAAAGTGCAGCATCAGTTTGTTTTCAAAAGGAATATTATTCAAGGTCCCTCAGCAAAAACCAGCATGTCAGCTTTCAAGAAAGTGTATTCAATGAATCATGAGAACTCACTGGACAGATACACATAGGAGTCTGAAGATTTACAGGTTTCAATATCACAGGTAGAAATAATCATTTGACTGTTGCAAAGAAATCATAAAGAATATCAAAGTTTGACATTAATCATGTTGGCAAAATATTCCAACTAAAGGGATGAAACTACTTGCCCTCTTGCCAAAGCAGTACTTTCTGCTGTATGGTACAATACAATTCAAGAACAGCTCACAATACAAGAGTACATGTATGATACTGTGAGTTAAAATACTCAATACTGACAATACTTAAGCCTCTATATTCCTAAATAATGATGCTGCGCTTTGGCTTTACATAAGGATTTTATGAAGGAAGTTCTGAGATTGATTTCTCAATTATCATGTTAGAGAAACTTAAGTTTTATGATTGAGTATAGAATTTTGGATTAATTTTATGTAAGAAGTGTTATTGTTTAATATGGGAATGTACACTGGCACATCATATATGTATGCGTAAATATTATCGCAATATAACTAAACTGGTAAACTTTAAAGATGCGGTCTGGTACGGTATAGTGCCAACTTATCTGGTAGACACCTTAAATGAACATGAATCACAAGCAGGAAACAATTGTTGCCGACAAATCCCAAGCAAAAGGAATTTGCATGAATCTGAAACACTAAAGCTGTGCATTTCCAATGAACAATGGTTTTGCAAGAGTCAGCAGAGCCCTGCAGCCATGCAAAGTATATGACCCAAGATGATGATGTAGTATGGGAGAGAAACACTGAGGCTGAATCAAGCCTCATCACTACGAGCATTGCCATAAGTTGACATGTGCGTAGCTTGATTATATTCTGTATTTATCTCATCCCTCTCATCGATTGCTAGAAATACTAACGAGTGAAGGCATTCTTCAAAAAATGCATCTGATTGAAATGTAAAGATGATGCAGATTTAACCAACTCAGATTGCAGTAATCCTAATTAACCTTTACTGCTTGAAATATTTCCAGTCTACAAAATAAGCTGTCCCTTCTCAAACCATTGAGCGAGACAAATTACATTTTGGTTTTCCTAAAGGTATACGTTTTTATAAAAAACTAAGGTACACACACTGTCTATAGGTGATCCTTTGAAGAAAACAAATTGTGAGAGAAAAAAATGTTTAACAGTGATTTGTGTTTACAAAACAATGCGTATGAAAAAACTTTTCTCAAAACTGACTTTCAGATCAGTCTAGTTCCAAGACTTTAATATTATGTAGAGTACCGTTTTATGGCTTCTTTACCTTGCCATGAACAAAAAGCTTGAAGAACCAGTGTGTGTACCAATGTTTAATATGATGTGCCAGTGTACATAGTGTTTATAACATAATAAAAATGGGTCTGTTGTGTTATTTTGTTGTCTGTTATGTGTTGGGGAGCGTCTGCTTTCTATTTCAATCTTGTTGCAGCACGGACCTTTATCACGCAAAAGCTATCTTTTTTTTATTGTCAGTTAGGCTGGAAAAATTGATCTAGCCGATAGTTTTCATCTAACCCGGAACAGCAATGAAAATTTGGCGACTTCTGCTATTGCTGTTACATGCAGCCAATCAAAATTCTTAGTCATTTTGAATGATGTATGACGACAGAACAGTATTGCCAAAGGCATTTACATACTGCTCTTGCTGTAAAAACACAGTCAATCTATCTGAGGTCAATCTAATCTGTTGTTTCAAATACACTTGAATATGTGTGTATACACAAATGTTGAAACAATGCCAAATCAGATCACCGGAACAATGAACATAAGTTCCAATACTGGATCACCAGACAAAGTGTATTTTTTGGAAAAGCAAAGTAACATAAAAAATGTGTTGTTGCAATTAACAATACATCAATGTGGAATCTGTTTAAACGCAGTTGCTGAAATAATGTCAAATCAGATCACTCCAGCTATGGACAAAAAGTTCAACACTGTATAACCAGGAAACAAAAAAAAGGGCAAAGCAACATTAATAAGACAAGGTGTTGGTTAAATTTACAACTGATCAACATGTTATCTGTGTGTACACAGACGTTGAAATAATTCCAAATCAGAACATCTAAGCAATGAAAAGCTAATTTTCAGCATCTCATTATCATTCAATGACAATTGTATTTATTACAATCAGTTGCTTTGCCTTAAGATTTAAAAGATGGCGTGATAAAGGTCTGAAACACTTCTGGTAATGTGGACGGTGAGTGGAAGGTACACTGTTAGAAACAATTTATCCAAGGACCAAAAAGGTCACAAGGTTCAATCATTTAAATTTTGGTGGAAACAATTATGTCCAGAAAAAAAATCAACTGGGCACTCTCAAAAAAAACTTTTTCTTTGAAAAATCTGCCAAAATTTATACAGTCTGAAATTTCCAATTTTAGGGAGACTTTTATTACAAAAAATGTAAAACACAAACAAAAACTTCTTTTTTTTTGACCGAAACTGTTTGAGCATTTTAACGTTAGAAAAGCTTTCATTATTTTTTCATCTCTAATAGACATATGTAAAAGGTCACAAGAAACCGTTACAATTTTAAACTTAAGCTCCTTGAAAAAAAGTGTACCTTACCTTTAAGTCCACATATAAAATAGTGCTGCAACTTGTATTGAAATAGAAAGCAGATGCATTATGGGGGGCTTTCGGACTTCGATATATAGGAAGGGTAGGGACATAGATAGAGGGCAGTACAAACTTAGAGGGCGGTAGAGTCTGACATAAAGACAAAGTACACACAAGTGTTCATATCGGTAGTTTTATTGGTAGGCATTGCCATCTATTCATATTTAAATTTGAACTTGAACTTGAACTTGGAAAACAAAGAAAAAAAGAAAAGCACCCCAGCGCATGCAAGCCCCCCCTGGTGCTCGCACAAGTGTTCCCCGCCCACAGGTGCCAACAGACCTGTCAGTGAGCGCCCTCTATCAACACCATTCAGTGAGAGACTAAGTGCAATGTGTTCAGTTCTTCCCAATATTGTTAGTCTGTGTGGCCAAAGCGCCCTCTGTTGACCGTAACAAGGGAAGGATCTAATGAACTCAAATAATCAGTTGACTTGGACACAAGAGTCAGATGTATCTATCCACCACTCCTGGCATTGCTCATGGAAATAGCGCCTTCAATGTCTACTCCGAACTTTGTTTTTAATTTTGTTTTGCCTAATTGCATCCTGGTTTTTGATCATATCAAAAGAAATATCAAACAAATGCACAGTTTTTGCCAGTTTTCTTTAATAGTTTGCCATGTTTAGATTAAGGTCACTTCCTTTCAGCTGCACTGATCATATTTGCTAACGTCACAAAAAGACCCAATTAATTCTCTGCCATTTTTTAGTTTGTTCTTTAGCATGTTTTTAATCAATTTTTATGTACACTTGGTCCATATGTTATGTCAAGAAGTCTAGGCAGTCGTCATATGTTACAAATGTTGGTGTTTAAATTGTTTTTTACACAAGAAATTCATTAAATAATTGAGTTGGTTTTCAAGTATCTAATGCATTTAGCCTTAGTCTAAGTTCACGAGCACAAACAGTGAATTGATTTTAATCTGTGTATACAAAATGATGAGATGACTTTGTTAAAAGTACCATTGCATTTGAAGCATTTTAGTGAATGATTTTTTTTTTTATATTTCCTTGGAAGAGGAAATTTGAGCCAATTCTAATTATTAATTGACTAGATAAAGATGAATATGACCACAAACTTCAAGTATATCAAAATCCAGCACAGTTTGAAAAGTAAGCTTAATGTACTTTGATAATTTGTATTTTTTTGAAAACTCTAGCTGTTATACGAGTAGTTTCTAATGCTTTTAAATGAGAAAGTGGAGAGTCTAATTGAATAAGTTGCCATTTCTCCTTAAAGTTAAAATATTTTGTTAAAAGATTTAAACAGTTTTCTGCATCATACTTTTGAGGTAATTTGTAAAGAATAGAAGGTTCTGATGTCCAAATGAATTGAACTAATTTATTTGATGTTTCTAATCGTGGCACATTTTATTCTATTTCACTATTTCAAAAAGGTTATTTTTAGTTTTTGTTCACCGTTTAGACTTAAGTGGCATTTGTTTGGTTTATTTTTAACTTGTAACTTCCATAAGACTTCTTTTCTTCACAATTTCCAGGATGCCAAACTCTCCTGCTACTCAAAACAGTGCAAGGCACTCATAGTTAGGAGTCCAAAGTACTTCACTTAACAAGTCGAGACATGACATGTTTCCCGAATGATCATTTTCAGTAAGTGTGAGCTTCCATAACTTCACTAATTCTACTTCATTTCAAACTGACTAAAAATAGCTCATTTGCTTAGGTTTGGAAATGAGTTAAAATTTAACTTTAATAGCTAAGTTCCAACTACATAGACGTATGTTTTTTTTAATGAAGATGTGTCCTTTTTCTTAAATTTTTGAGACATTGTCTTGTACTTTGATACAATTTCTTTAGAAGATTTGTATTTTTGCTTGATCTAAGTCTAGACTAAATTAGGTCATGACAAATTCATTTGTGCATCTTGATCATCTAATGATGTAATGACGCATTCCTTGTAGATGTGTTTTATTGGGTTTTTGTTATTTCTTTGGTTTCCTTACACTGTTTTGAGTAGCATATTTTCTCTGTACCATGGTCCTGGGGTGTCTGTTTTTTAACACCATACTCGGTTTGTGGCTCAGTTTTTGACGATGTGGTGGCAATTTAATGACGGATCCATGAGAGATCCCAATTTTTTGATTTGGACCTCCCTTTTTATTCGCCTACGTTTTGCCGGAAAGCCCTGTCATGTCTTAATTCTTCTTTTCCTATATTACAATTGCCTTTTGTACTTAAGTACTATTGTACTTTGGTATTTTTTTTTATTTTTTTTGGGGGGGAGGGCATGATAAACAAACTATGTCACACATTCCTACAATTGATCTCTTGAAACTTTAAAGGTTATTCCGAGGTGCCCCTACCTGAAGCACTTTGAGCGTTATTTTCCAAGTAACGCTTGATGCTTTCCTTATTGATTTGACTGCAGTGTAACCAATGGTTTCATAGGTCTTGTGTAGTATTTGGTTAGGCTATTTGGCTTATCTCAACGATCTAACGGCATTTGAGACACATGCTACAAACAGGTGTCTTTCTGAATGGGGCTTTTAAACGTTTCTGAAACGTCATGATGGCTACAAAAGCTAGTCATTTTCGGTATCATTTGGTGAATATATCATTTTGCTTTTTCCTTATGTCCAATTATTGTGCACTTCTGATACTCTGAATTTGTATCTCAGCGGTCTAAATGCGAAGTGCATTTAAGACACAATCCTATGTGTGACCAGCCCTAAGCCCCCCCCCCCCCCAACTTCATGACAGGACCTCCGGCCAATTTCACCTCCTCTCTTTTCCAGATCCTGGATCCGCCCCCTTTTCAATCTGCCCCTCAGTATCAAGGGAAACTGTGGTGCCTTTTATCGACACAGGGTTTGCCAGTCCTGCCTCTATCTTGTCCATGGTAAGTTTAATTGAAGTTGTTACAAATTTGTGTACTGCACACTTTACTATACATCCCCATGTATAACATATACCATGCACTTTTTACAGCTCACATGTAAACCTATAATAAGCAGGCCCTGGGAAATATTGAATGATGGTTTTTACAGCCTTCTCTACTGGCCAACTTGCTCTAAATAACAACCTATATAACTATTTATAGTTCCTATTCTCTTGACTAACTGCAAATAAGTCCTTGAATTGTTAAAGGAATCTAGCTGTATAGTTTGTTCATTTAGTTTGCATCAGAATCTACTGTGCTTTCTGTATCAATCAAAGACAGTTTTCCTCCGCACCAATAAAAAAAAAGTGTTATATATTGACTATTGACCACTCCTGATTGCTGTTTCACCTTTACTTGAAATTAAACAAGTGAAGAGGTCATTCAAAAATTACTCAAGGATTGTTACATGCAAGACTTTAGCATTAAATGTGTATCTGTTAAGTGAAAATAATGCCTAGACTAAGATGTTCTTACTTCAAAGTAGATAACAGTTTTATATTTACTGTTTATTAGAACTACTCCTGATTGATATTTCAACTTTGTTTGAAGTGAAGATGTCATTCTAAAAGCTAGAGCTCAATGCTGTGTGCCTTTTCAGTACATTTTTTTTCTGAGCACTATCAACAACCATCTTAGTTGAAACTAACTAGAATTGTTACATGCAAGTCTTTATATTAAGCACTAAACTTGTTTACAGATGGCCAATACGTTCATGTTTCTTCAGATTTGATAAAGTGATTTCATAAACAACATTGTAGGCTTTCCCAGGGCCTGCTTGAGTCTCAAATGCATACCACTGTTCCTTTGAAATTACATTTGTACATCTTGTACAAACTCAAAAATTGTATGGCCTGCTTTTAGTGTAGCTTGTAATCTCTGATGTTAGTGTAGCCTAAAATGCCTGATGTGGTAGCTAATACCTGCTGTTAGGGTAGCTTATTTCCATAAACAATCTTGCTTTTTATTTCGTAGATTAGTTTTAAATAGCTACAGCCCTTTTTAATTGCTACAAGTTCTGATTTTTTCCTGAAAACTCATCATCAATTTTGTCTATCCAGGACTGGGACTACATACTGAGATTGCTATGCTGTAAACACAAGCTGCAGCTACTGCTATGCTGATCTATCCCTATACTTCAAAATCTCATACAAGATGGACCTTTTGCACATTAATTTCAAGGAGCCAATAATGAATGTCACTGATGAACTAATGACAGATATTCACTACCATCCAGCATGCTATGATGATTATGTACAACTACTGAACTATTCATTGCACCTTCTTTACAAGGTAAACATGCCTACTTAGCTTTTTGCTAAAAAAGACCCTTGACTAAAACTGTCTTGTTGTATGCATGGACAATAATGGACGGGCTGTATACACCACTGCTATAAAACAATAAGTAGTTAAAAGAGTTTGAATCGCATGGGTAATTACATCCAAGTATTTGGCTTAAATTACCAATTATAAACTTACACTTACAACATAGTGTTAGTTCAAATAATATCCTTGCACTTTCTTTTCATATCTAGTACTCTTCCAGCTCATCTAGGCCTATAAGATTATTAAACTTGATGCAATTTCATCTTCCTACTGTACTGGTTCAAATAATCCTTCAACATGTTTTGTGTCTGTGTGACTAATCATTCACTTTAAATACGAAATGGAATACAAGATCCTGTCATCCAGTACTATATTAAAACTGAATTGTGCTTTAATCTTATTTGTGATTTATGTCCAGTAGCCTTGTTTACACTGACACTTTTACAGATTGGTGTCTACATTGATCTGATTCTTATTAAGTTTGAATGCATTCCTTAAGATTCAAGAAAAATGTGTAAACCTGTTCTAAACCTTATTCTCTATCAACATTTGATGTAATGTTGTCCTACTCAAGTTTCACTACTTGACCAAAAACCAGTGGTGTATACAGCCCTAAAATACATGGAGCTTATCGACAGTCTTCAATCAAACAATATTGACCTATCGCCATTTATTTTATGATAGCCAATAACAGTGCACTAAGCACATTGTATGATCAACCTGATCTACAATACTGGAAAGCAATAACCTATCTCATACATACAAGATGTGTTACAAGTTGTATGCGTTAATTTCATTATTCATGTACATGTTACATGAATAATGTACTTGATGTACAGTATGCCTCATTTAGCACACAGGTACAATGATATGTACTTGTTCTACATGTAGACCATACATGATGCTCGTTCATATTGTTGGTCGCACCACAAACCTTCATATTGCACTCCACAGCCAAAATTCAATGTTTGGAGAAAATCACAGTTGAAGTTAACTATTTTTCAAACTGGTGTTTTGGAGATTGTTTTTTTACTATTATTTTCATTTTTTTAGATACCAAAATAAAGCTGACCTCTTTATACAGGACTGTTAAAGTTTTTCAATCATGCAAAAATATTGATGAGTTATTAATTCCTTAACATATACATCACTTTGTCAAAACAAAAAGAGAACTACACCTGGAGTGCTGTTGAGAAACCAATGAATGTTGAGATACTTTGCTTCGTGAAAAACATAGGTCAACAATAAGTCACTAAGTGAAACAGAAAAAAAATCAAACTGCACATGTTTGGCACCGTGCCAATGCTATGTATTTCAATGGATAAAGTATCGCAATATGCCACTCCATGGAAAAGCAAAATGGCAAATCTAGTGATAAGTCTTCTTGCTAATTAGTGTAGTAACGAAACTTATGTGTTAGTTCCTGAAACTCGCTAAAAAAGTCAACAGTAATGAGTATATCAATATTTGTTGAAAAATGATACGATGATTCATGGGGCAACCAACGATACGCAGTATTTGTTCATATTCAATGTATGTAATCCAAAACACACATGACTAACTTTCCTACTACTTTACTAGCAGCACATGTAGACAATACATGATGAAACGCATACATATCCAGTATGTGTTTCTTTATTCATGTATATTTGACCAACACTTTCTCTGATGAACAAGTACATCAAAATCCAACTGTACATGCATTGTGTAACTTGCATCTACTTCCTGAGAGTGCTTGTTTTAACTTGCTATCACTTATTTGTCTGAGATATGGCTAACTTGCTAATGGCGATAGGTCAATTTTAACTACCTCGTTCCCATGTTAATCCATCTCACAGTATCTCACTGTGGCATGGAACTAATGAAATGTCCCAGAAAATTGGGAGTAGTGATTGTTTTTGCTGAGCAAACAAAAGAAGGGCAGATGGCTCGTTCGTTTTTTTGTCTGCATGGTGAGGGCACTGAGACGATGTATGTTTAGAACAAAAGTAGTTTGCCCAAGTAATTGGGACGAGCTATATTGAATGCCACCATGTATCATGTACATCCGTTTGCCCAAAACGGGAGTAATTATGAGTGTATACATATTTGGAGTCTGTAAATCACCTTGCCCACAGGGGGCACCCGTGATTTTAGTGTGTAAATCAACAGAGTTTTGCTCAGTGGGGCCAAAGGACAGTATAAGTGGGGATATATCACTTCACCTATATAGGGGTCTTGTTGGTTGGTTCGTAGTGGGCAAACTAAATCACATTACCTAACAGGCTTAGTGGCAACTTTAATTTGTAGTGTGTACATCAATTGTAGATTTGGGACTAATTGGTGGGAACGAGGCTGGCAATACCAAGCAAGGTTGAGTAAGACAATGTCCTGAAAGTTCTTCACATTATCTCAATTGCTATTAAGTAAAAAGTCATCTACATTCTACTTCATCACCACATAGCACTTCGGCCTTACATGAGATTGCACTTTAGTCCTTCAGTGCTAGTGGTTACTCGGTAGAATCAAAATTAAACTTCAATTTCATTTTCTTTAATATTAGGAAATTGCCCTTTACTGTCCATTGTAATAACTAATTAATAAACACAATGTTTTCTGATATTGATTTATATTCTAGGGACTTGGTTCCCAGACACTGGTTGTGATCAGCTCATCCTGGGTTTTGATTATTTAGGACATCGCATTACCAACTGCTTCTACAATGTAAGTGCTGACTGGAAGGCAACAGCTTACATGCAATTGCTACTGAGACAGTTGGGAGATTTGTATACGAGCTCTAGAGCTGAGAGTGAAGTCACTTTGAACATCTCCTCATGATGGAGGTAGGTGGATTTGTGAGACTTCGTGTTATTCCCTTCATACTCAAGGGTTACCTCACCTTGAGCTTAACAGATTACTGCATTACCTATATCATGGAAAGGCTGGCTAATTCTCATTCTAAGTAAATGTGAAGAACTCTCAGGACTATAATTCTACCAGGTACAACCCTACTATCAGTTTAAGCACTGACCAGGCTTGGGGTAATGCAAAAGAAGGTAAATATTACCAACAATGTCGGTAATAAAGACTGTTTCTAAATGATTTGAGTAAGGTGATTCAACTACTTCATTAATTGCTTTCTGCAATCAGACAATGAAGTTATACTCCTTAGTTTCAAACCAACAATATATATTTTTGATCTGTAGGTTAATTAAAAACTTCAACTCATCGTTTGGTTTTTAGGTTCTGACAAGTTAAGTTTCTTCAAAACCTTCACTGGTTGATGAAGCGATAGAAAGCTTACCCCCAAATAACAGGTTGTATTTTTGGTTCTGACTTGTAAACACTGTACTTAAACATGGATCACCTGTGAATACCCCAAGCCTGCATAAATTGTTTTAGGTTGCCTAGATCTAGCAAAATTCAATCAAGGCATTGACCATTCAAATAAAGAAACCTCTATATGAGGTTTTTCTGTTACACTTTAAGGATGTCAAAGTGTCTTCACATGTACAATCATGTACAGGTTAACTGGATGTTAATATGTTGACACTTAATCCTTTTTGACATAAAGGCTCATAATACATTGCTTCCTTCCTTTGCTGAAGTTTGATTTTCAATTCTGTTGGTGTCATAGTTTTCTTATTAGGTCTGATAGTAGCTCTAGTAGATTTAGCCCCTCTCTACCCAGGATATGAGTATCATTGAGGGTAGTGCCTGCATGACTAAAGTCTGCTACTGTAGTGTATCTATATCCACTAAGGGGCATCTAGGTGGACTGTGCCTGCATTATTTTGTAGCCCACTATAGTGTGAACATCTGATGGGTCTTTGCCTGCCTGATGAAAAGCTTCACTTAACCCATGTAGGGTATTTCAGTAATGCCCCTGCGTGTATCATCAGCAAAGATTTGAACTGGCTACTACAACTGTGTGGCAAGTCGATTTTTAGCAACAGTCTTATCTCAATCAAGCTATCTTGGTTTGCTTCAACACACACAAGATTAAGAATAAGGCACTCATCTTAATTATAGACTGGTGTCTCTATGAGTGGTCATTGTAATGACTGAGTTCTGGGAATTTTACAGCAACTGTCATTTTACTTCTTCAGGAAAACTTCCTCAATCCAAGTAAAGATCATTGTTTAGAAATAAAGTAATTTTAGATATTCATTGCAGGCACAGAGTTACATCAAATAGTGTTTCTTATTTCTGTGGCAACACACAAGTCTGAAGGCAATTTATTTGTCTCCATTTATAACCCCAAGAATTTGGTCAATGCCTTGATTGATATTCAACCCTAACATGCTTGGTATTGCCTTTGATTGAAGACTATCAGTGCATGGCTGAGGATGTATAGTTACAGTACATGAATTCCAACTTCAATTAAAGTTACCATGGACCTATCTGACAGGACTGGGACCCCGTATCTAACACCACAGTTTCTGTCAATACTGAGGGACCCACCACATCGTCCCATTTGCAGCCCTAGTTATAGTATGGTGCTTTACCTTTGCACACCAGGCCATCCCTCTACAGCAGTTTAAAGAGTTTGGCACCCTAATGTTTTCCCAGTGATGGGATCATTTTTCCAGTTTGGCCAGGAACTACCATGATTTTACAGTTTGGCCAGGAACTACCATGATTGTCTAGCACAAATCTTCCCCATTATTGGAGACAATATAAGTATTTTTATTGAAAAATACTTTTGTTCTGACTCGTTACATTTCAGCTAAAACATGCTGACATCTTTGAAGTTACAAGTTAAAACATTTTACAATGCCATTGGAAATCGATCCTTATCCACGGTAAGCCATTTTGATTATTCAGTCTTTCAAGTCTATTAGAATCACATTGAGGCTCAAGTCTCAAATAGACTGCTGCCTTTCTCAATCTGTGATTATTGTCATGGTGATAACTGAAAAGACAGTTTGGAAATTTTTGGCAGTGCAGTGACATGCAGGATGGATTTGAACTCATTTTAAGTTCCCCATATTTGTTTTTGCCTTCCTAAAGTTTTGAAATAGTGAAATGGATTTGTAGAACTACTTGCAGTGCAGTTCTTTTTTCTTGCATTTTTATTTACAACTCGTATCAAGAGTTTGTCTGTTGAAAGTAAGTGGTTTACTTCATATCAAGATATTGAGGAGTATTAAGTTAGATTTAAAGATTCTTTGTTAACATCATTTGGACATTGACATTTTCTTCACAGAACCTAGTTTTGTCTCTTCAGTAAGAGATATTTTGAACAAACTTGTGTTTGTTGCAAATACTTAAACATCAGTTGAGATTTTATCCATTTTCATTGGGTATGGTTTTGCCTCTTAGGTAGGATCTAATTTTTAACAGACTGCAATTTTGCAGAAAGTATGTTTTCCATTTCATAGTATGATTTTTAGCTATAGAGGGCTCATTATTTTGAGCTAGAAGTAGCATTTTTTAAGTGCTATTGGTAAAATGGCAACCTTTTCAATCCTTATTTGAGGGTACTTTAGCATCTTGTTTGCTAAATGCTTGAAGTTTTTTGACTTATTTTAATTTTGTTAAACATTTTACTAGGAAGCATTTATTTTTTTGTCATCAAACAAACTTTCTGAAAATGGTTCTTTCATTTCTACTTCATTCACCTATCCCTTATTTACTTGAGTACACAATGTTGGTTTTTATTCTATGGATTTTTAGATTAAGTTTGAAAGGTTAACATACTGTTGCAATGTTTTGTTTTTATAAACATTTTTACATTGTTTTGAAAAGCTATTGTTCACTGTTTGTGCTGATGAATTTGTATTTTCTAATTTGATTTATTTTGTAGGTAATTGTATTAACTTTCCCAAAAATTTACTATTCCTCTTTTGAGTGTACATTTTTCTTTGAAATTACAAAAATTGATTTTTAGAACACAAAGCAGAGAGGTTTAGACAGTGATCGTTAAACAAATGATTGGCTGGCTGAAACATTGTGACCAAAATCTCTTAGTGTGACAAAAATCTCAGAAATACTCCACAAAAATAAACATTTGCAGATATTCCATTCTCATGGATCAAAATACCATGATGCAACTATCATTCCTGAAATGTATAGTTCAGAGGAGACTTGAAGGCATTTCTTCCATGTGCAATCCCTGGAGTGGAAGATGGATACATCCTCCTCTGTGGAAGAAAACTGGTTATTATAGTTCAAAGGATCCTTACCATGTTGTAGCCAACTGTGGGTCTTTGATTCATCCAGACCGCCAATGATTGGGAAGGTTGACACATCACAAACAGCCAAACACCTGCAAATGCAGACAGAGAGCAACTCACCAACCAGCCTGCCGACACCTGTGGGCGGGGAACACTTGTGCGAGCACCAGGATGGCTTGCATGCACCGGGGTGCCAAAGAGGGGAGGGGATACATTCATTTGCTGTTGGTAAAATACAATAATATGTTTCCATTAGTAACAGAATTGTTCACTGGAAAAGATGGGCAATTAAATGTGTAGTTGCTGATTTTGAAATGTAAAAGGAAGATCCAGAATTTAGATGCCAGCTTTTAGAGACAATTTGTCCATGCTGCTAAAAAGTCAAAATGTGGTGTACAAGATTGGCCAGTGCACTTTAGAAGAATTTCATTTCAAAAGAAATTACAACAAAATGCAACATGAAAGTGTTATAAATATGAGACTTTGTCTCAATTGAAGTATATTAGTCTAGTAACAAAAGAGATATATTTGGCCCCATTCTATAATGTCAACATGTGGCAAATAGATTGGGGAATTTTGAAATTTGTGATAATGTTATTTTTTCTCAGATAATGGCTTGCAAGCAAAAGGCTGCCATGAATCAATTGAAAACATTTTTTAAAAGAACTATCTGTTAATAACATAATTCTTTTCATTGAAAAGATGGGCAAAATAAACATAAAGGTAATTGCTATCGAATGCAAAGGAAGATCCAAAGACAGCTTTGAAGACAATTTGTCAGTACTGCTAAAAAGATACAATGATTTTGTTTTTACCAGTAGACCTTTTATGATCAATTTTGTAAAAGTTCCTTGAATTTGTTTTTATAGTTCTTCAAGTTTGGGACAACAATAACATCAGCTATTCCAGCTAATGTATTGTAAATATTAGTTACTTAAGATTGTTTTCACTGTTAATGTTTGACTTTTTGAGTCTTTTGAGTTCAGAAGTACATTTATGACCAATCTTGTATCCAACTACCAACAGACATTGTAGACTCACCCTCCGCTCTCTTACTAACTAATTAAATTAACTTATAATGGTTAAGATAGACCAGCCTCTCACAAGTAAGCTATGCTGAGATTTTGATTTTACATGTAATTTGAATTAGCCTAGAAGTATAAATGTGTTTATATCGAAAAGCTGAATCCAATGGACTTCTAATCTTTCTTGCTTTTAAGTTGTAGACAGAGCATATGAATACTCCAGCACTGTTAACAAATCATAGATTTTATAAAGTACCTCAAGAACACCTCATGTTCTAATTGGTCCAAATCTTGTATGACTATGTTGGTTTTGGTTTTCAGTAACTCTATTTTTGAAAGTTCAGATTTTTGTATGGGTCCTAGGTTGCATACATGCCAGCATGTGCCATTTTCATGAAAGTTAGTCATAAAGACTGGTGTGTCATTTTTTTTCTTCAGGAAAATTGTTAGATGCATAAAAATTATTCATATGATAGTGTAAGGGGTACTGTAGATTGGCAACCCTTGTCCGCGCAGGCATGTGAGAGGCTGCTCATAGTGTCATTTAAAACTAAAGTATTATTAAATATACTAACTACCCTCTGTTCATGCATGATTTCCTATGTGCTAACATTGACTTGTAACTACTTACTTTAAAGTCAAATCCAACAAGATTATTTAAACGACTCTTTGCAGTATCCTATCATAGGTCTATCAAGTTACAAACACTAACACTGGTTCAATTCTTTTGAAGTACGAAACTGATCTTTAGATACTTTCTTCTCACTAAGTAAAACTGTGCATGCTGCATGAAGTAAGAATTAAGTAGCTTTACTGATAACATTCATATAAATTAAATCTCTTTCAGGAGAAGTGTTGTGTCTAAGAACCAGGGTTGAGATATAATAGAATCTTGACATTTTGAACAGTGTACTCTGTTCATCTTCCTCTGATTAATCATGGTTCTTCGTCATGGATATAAAAGTAATTAACATTTTACATGTCAATAAACATTGACTTAACATCACTTGATGGTTTTTTTTTGAGTTTAGAAAACACATTGGTGTTAAAGAGAGTTGACAAAATGTTTAGAAAGACCATTTTCTCTAATATCACCTATTGAGTTCACTAGTTTGCTTTTAGTGAGAGTCTATGTATTGACAAATTATTAGGAAAGATTCTGTGTAAGTCCTATCCCACTTAGTACTCTTGATTGTTTAAGTGAGAACCTACTGACAACCTACTCAGAAGTAACTTTTATGTTTTAGTCCTATACATGTATTTCTTCTTAGTAAACTTGTTGGTTTTAGGGAGATGCTATATGTATTTTGTATTAGTACACTTGGTGGTTTTAGGGAGATGCTAAAAATATTAACAAAATAGAATTGCTGTTTGTTTTCATTAGCCTATCATCTTAGTACAGTTGTTTGTTTTTGGAGGCTGTTGAAAACATTTAGAAATACTATTTCTCTGAGTTTAAGCTATTTTACTCCACTAATCCTGTAGATGTTCATGCATGAACAGATAAAGACCCATAATGCTAAATGTTTACTTTAAAGATGCTAGGTCCGATTTTTGGCCGATGTGACCTAGACAATGTAGATTTCAATTTTGAGTAGCTATTTTTATAGATTCGAGAAAGTTATGAGATTTTAATAAAGGTATTGCACGAAACAAAAGTCTGCAAAATGACAAGTGGTAGTAGATTCAAACCAAAACATGAGATGGATATATATCACATCCATCAGCCATGTACACAAAATTGTGCATGTTACATGTAGTTTGTGCATTATCCAAGGCATATGCAAAAGTGTTTTTATATTTTTTGTTTTGAAACAGCATCATCTGTCAAAATTCATTAAAAGAAAATTGTTTTCTTTTGGCAAAAATCTGGCCATGCAACTTTAATGCTACATTTTTACACTAATGTTTATTTAGCTAACGTGTATTAACTGATTGAAGAAAGTGTTCCCCTGACTGTCCTAAGTCTTTTTACTTTTGAACATTGACATTGCTTCATTGATTTTTTAGATACTTTACAAACGTTCTGGTCCTTGTAGGTTGATCACATTCTACTACTAGGTTCCGAAGAGTACAATGTCAATGTCATTGTATATGAAGTTCATAGAGTCTTCGGGAATTATTTCTCCAATCCAGGCTTTGTGATGCAGAATTAGGTCTCTCTAATGCTGCATCTCAAAGCCATGATTGTTCATGTCCAAACTGTTCAAAGAGTCTTTGCTGAAATCAAACTTGTAGCATGGGTTGATGATGTTTCAGTGTTCAGAAAATCCTTGCAGAATATATGTCTCCTCAAGCACCATATCTTGTAGCATGCATGCAGTGTGGGTCCTTGTGATGTCCCATAGGTTCACAGAGTCTGTGGAGAAAGTATGTCTCCTGCTGAAGTATACCATAACGAAAATCATCCTTCCCACTTGAATATTTGATTCTGCAAATAATACATAAGGAAACACAATAACTATTGACATATTTTACAACTGGTGTATCTTTGGGATCAATATGCATGCATGTTACCTGTAATCTATCTGTATCCAAATTAAAACCAGTGTATTGAAGTCTAGCCTTTATTTTTTGAAGGGTCACTGTCTGTGAGGAAAGGGACAATTTCATTTTGGAAAATCAGACCACATTTCCAAGGGCCATTAAGAGAGCAAAGAAAGCAATGGTCATTATGGTTTCTATGTAATTTCAGGTGAGTTTGTTTAATGTCACAGACGTAACAACTTTTTTTAAATGACTGGAATCTTTTCAAATAATTGTTGCCTGATATATCTTTCATCTGTTCCATATTTTATGTTTGGTACAGTGCAATTTTAAGGCATCTGCAAGGGATAGATGAAGTGAGATGATTTCAATTCAATTTTTTTGTGGGCTTTTGGAAATCTGGAATAAATGTAGCTTTGGTTTTTGAGCCTGAAGATCAAGTGAAACGTGCACATAAATCAACAGTTAGGATGGTAATTTTTTAAATTATGATGAATATTTTAAACAAAATCCTATTTCTGGATTTCTCTCTGATTTCAGATTAAGATGACGTCATTTGTGATTTTTCCAAAAGATATAAAATTAAGGACCTTCTCTTCACTTTTATTGCACATTTACTTGTTTGAATGTTACATATTTCTTAATTGTGACTGTAATCTTTCCTACCATTATTGACAGGTGCATTTCAATCAAGAGCCCAGGACCTGAAGACATACTTGCAGGGGGTAACACCGTGTAGAGAATCTGAAATTAAAGAAAAAGTAAACAACGTTTTAATAACATATTTACCAATTGATGTTATGATGATAAGGAAAGGGCTGCAAGCACCAGCACTCATTTTGCTTTTCTTTATTTTGCTCTTGAAGAATAACATCAGGCAAATCAATTTTGTGAAATAATTCATTGTCATACTGTCCTGCTTAGATGAAGTACAAAGTTTGTAAAGTCACATGTATGGCACATCATCTTATTTTGGAAAAGTGCATCTCGTCAAGTCAGTGTAACAGCTCATCAATTGTACAAAAACAATGTTTCTTGCAAAAACACTCCACAGAAATGGAACGTAACTTGGGACCTATCACATATGCTATTCTAGGAGATATGACATTGCTGCTCAGACATGACTATATATTCATTTACAGCTTTCACTAAGCATACAAAACAACCAACCTGAGAATTTCATCAAATTAGATGGTTACATTTTAGCCGACACCCAATAATGGTCTCAATTATAAAAAAATTTACACAATCAGTCAGAAGTTACAGTCTACATGTAAACCAACTTGATATTTTATAAGATCACGTGGTTTAGCACACTATCCAATCAAGCTGTGAAAATTCAACTTGTCAACCGCTCAAAATCTAACTCACATCTTTATTTCACCAAAGTCTTTAACTCATAGTTACTGATTATTTGCCTTTTAAAAAAATTTGTGTTTTTTTATATTTAGAACACCATAATTTTAGAGTTGGATTGGAGAAATTTCTTAGTTTTAGGTCTTTCGGTAAAAATTGGCGAAAAGACATTGGATTTTTCTTTGTTGTTCTTGTAACTTGTGCTTTTAATTACATTTTATTTACCTATGTATATGTTAGTGTTTGTATGTATTTAATTATATATATTTTTTGGTTTTATAGGGGAACCCCTCGTTAAGTGCTTACCCTCTCCATTTTCAGCCTTTTTTCTAAGTACTATGTAGTTTTTGTAGTAAGTAGTTACTTGTTTTTGCCTACTTTGTTCTGTGGGTTTCATCAGCCACTTTTCAGCTTTATGTTTTGTAATTGTTTGCTTTATGTTTGTTGAGGTCGAATAAATAATAATAATAATAATAATAAGCACAGCTTTTGTTGCTATACTATCTGAACAGTTCATGCACACACGATGTACAGCACTGTCTACACTGTACATGTATTATACAGGGACTGATTTAGCAAAATATTTAGACTGAACATGTTTGGTGTACACTGAATGCTAAAAATGAGTAGCAACTGATGTGTTTTGAGTAGCAACAGGTGCATTTTGTGTAACATTTTGCTTTGCTATGAAATGAAAATCATTCACTGTTTTAACAGTAATGTATAAAATAGCAAGAAGCTGAAACATAGTCAGAGTTGTAGGCCTGGAGTCCAGGAATCAGACTCAAGTCATCTGGAGTCCGAGTATACTAAAAGTAGCTCTTTGTTAATATGAAAACTTCTTTCACAATAGTATGAGATTTAAAATGCTTTCCACTTACCGTTCTTGTGATGGAAGTGTCTGCATGGAGACGGTGAACCACATCAGGGAGGGTTGTTCCAATCAGCCAATGTTAAGATTGTAGACCCTCATGTCAAGTCTACTGAAAGAAAATTAAAATAAAAATAACTTCAAAAAATAACTTCAAATACATGTATTCAATGGACATTATAAGCACAGTGGCTCCATGTAGGGCTGATCTTTGGCTGTTCTGTCAGTAACTGTTTGTCTGGTAAGGAAACTTACAATGAATTTGATGCATACCAATCATACAATAACTTACCAGTGAAATCCTCCTAACATTTGGTCATGTTGGAGACGGAAAAAGCAGCTGCATTACAGTAGTTGAGATCATCTAATGTATGAGGTAGATTTTTGAGGTTGCTAGCTGTATGTCTGTAGTATTCAGTTGATGCATGGTAAACATCTGTAAACATCTCTCCTAAAAATTAAAAAGGTTAACGAGACAGTTTGAAATTAAACATATATGTTACAAACTTTATAAATGTATGCAAATGCACTGTACCTTCCATTTGATGGTTGCACAGACTGACTAGTAACAAGTTATTTGGTTCGGAACACTTTGTCTAACCAAATTAGTGTACTCTAGCCCAAGTGTGTGGCTTAAGATTTGTTTGACTAATTTATGTAAAGAAACAAAACAAAGTTCTCCATATATCTAATTTCAATGTAAACACTAAAGCCAAAGGCTTTTTGCTGCCCTGTTCTTGGCAATGGTGCCCATATCAAAATGTTCCTTTTGAGTTTAAAAATGGAACCAATCATGTGATGGAGGTGCAAACTGGACCTAATGCGATGATAGCTGGCACATCAACATTGTGCATTTTACCTACATGCGTGTCAAGCCATCTATGCAAATGTTTCAGCTACATGTACAGGTGTTACAGAATACAAATAAAACTCTTTGAAAGCAAACCAATTTTAAAGATGTAGATTGTCAAACACATACCTTCTTTCATTACAGTTGAAGTACATCCTGGTTGTTGAGTAACTGCCTGTATTTAGTCCTGCTGGATGCTCACACATGGAAGGAAACTGTAGTGCAAGCTGGAGTGCATTTCGTAGGCTGAGTACAGTGATAAGAGAGTTTCAGGCAAACCTGACTGGGGGAACATCCAGTAAATGGTCACCTGGTTCACTGCTGATTAAGGAACTTCCTGGTCATCTAGAGAGCTGAAGAGTCCTCTGAGAAAGTTTTTAGGCAAAGCTCAGATGGAAGCAACCTAGCAAGGAGGAACACGGCACTCCACATACAGCTGCTGATAGAACATTGTTGACTGTGCTGATACGTGTAATACAACAAATGGGATTGCTTTCAAGTTAACTTCAGGCACCAGAAAGCAGATGGACATGGGAGTAGAAGTAGAGCATGCAACTGTTGATGAACTCCACACAGTATACAGGTAACTGTTTCAAAATTGAATACAAGTTTGAGAGTGTGTTGAAAGCTGTTGAAAATTATTCATACAAGAAACTTTCAGGCCAACATCGTGGGTGACCAGCCAGCAGATCTGTGCAGGATAGTAACCCCTTAACACCACACGACTTAGTCAGTACTGATCAAACAATGCTGAATATGTAGACAATCAATCAAAGGCAACCAATACAACTTCAGGCAAACTTCAAAGTGGGTAAGATGAGTCCTAAATACTGTCTGTTGAGTCTAATAATGACCAACATTGTTGACTGGGTTGGTAACTGGGTAAAAACATTCTTCATAAGTCTGTACACACTCCTAATCCATGTCATTCCAAATGTTGCATACAAATCTAAGCTTTCAGCACACTTCTCTTGATGATGATTTCCTTGTGTTTCCTCAAAGTGTTTTTTAAATTTAGTTGCTTGTCCCATCTGAAGTGAGTCCTTGGCAATGTTAACAAAAACAAACGTTTGAATAAAAATCTTGGAAAACATCCCAAATAAATGATTACATTCTCGAGCAGTTTCATGTTCAGCACTTATCATGTAGTTTAACATCTACTGTACTCTTCATGTTGGCAACTATTTGGGTTTAGAGCAGCATGGCTTGAACACTCTCTTGGTTCCTGTGGTGAACACTGGGTGATTGTCATTACTTCTTCATTTTCTTCTTGATGGACATCAAATCTGAGTTGTACATGAGTTCAATCTGAGTGTTAAGTGCAGTATACCTTGGTTACCCTCTGGGTTAGTGTTGTGAGCATTTCATTTGGTCCACTGTAGAGTCTACTATGTAATCCTCCATGGGTTGACCAGTTCAAATAACAGTATATGATGAGACTGTCTGGGTGTAATAGTGTCAAGCAATGCATTGTCTCTTTGTATTGCCTCTATGTCTTTAACTTGCTGTAACATGGTATGTGTTGCTGGTGTCCATAATTGCCCAATGTATCATGAAGAATGTTGACAAATCAATCTGGAAGAAAGCAAAATGAGATCAAAGATTTATTTATTACCTATTCGTGTACATGTACAATCACAGATTCAGGTACATGAATTGGTGATTACAGTCAATATTTGTGCAAACGAAAAATGAAAAAAGAACATAATTATATCATCACTGTTTTCATGAAGTGATGAATGTGTCAAAAATCACAAAATCAGTTTCTGTACAAATTCTTGACCTACTCATTGCTGTGAACATTTTCAGCAAATATCAGGACCTAAAGACGTAACAATTTTACACCAATTAGCTTGACTGATGAATCACTACATGTAGATTTGCCATTATGCGCTTTCAAAACATGACGAATCAAGATTCGCCACTTTAACTAATGAAACACACACGCTTGTCAAAACAGTTGCAAGATTGAAAACATATTTATAGTACTGTATGAAGAAGTCAGCTTTATTATGGTGGGAAAAGTAAAATGTATAATTTAGAAAGCAGTCTCAGAAACAGATGTTTAACCAATTCAAACTGGATGACATAAATACACGCAATTTTTTTTTTTAACAAATAAAAATAAATAAATAAATAAAAAATTAAATATACTCAAATTGTGTGGCCATTGAGAGGCGGTTTTTGTGTAATCCCTTATTATAGACCTTTGTCCTTTTGCCCAAGAAGGGGATTACGAGGCATCGGAGGGCTTCCACCATTTTTCATTCATTGTACTTCGGCTCAATGGTGGTAAGTCAGAGTGGGCTGGCAATCGAGCTATGGTTCCTTGTTTAGTACTACTCCTATGCCGTAGGTAATGGCCGATGTTTTGCGATTCACGGTGCGGGAATTTGACATTTTCTTGGTCGAGAAATATAACGGACGATCCAATGAAGAGAATCTTTGTTCTCTTGGCATTGTCAAGTCAGGGTTTCTTTGTGGCAGCATTACCCTCAAAGAAAAAAGATTCCGGCAATTCCACCAAAAGAATCCCGCCAGGGGGACGGGACTTAAAAAAGAATCCCTGCGGCAACTGGTTAAAAAATAGTTCAACAGAGAATTTTGACTGTGGTGCAGATTCGTCACTTCATGAAAACAGTAACAACATGGTAATGGACCATTCAGTTGGAATACTCTTAATTTGTTAATTCTATTTGGCAAACAACCTTGTGTATACAAAATGCTCATTTGATATTGATATTTCCATATTAACAACCGAAGATGAACCATCTCATGTAACTGTCTGTGATGGAAAAAGTGTAAGTCTTCTGTGGGTTGGTAAACAAATACATAGATAGTCAGTCCTAAATACAGTTTCAAATTACAAAATAAAAATCAAACAATCTGCTAATTTGTTAATTCTATTTGGCAAACAACCTTGTGTATACAAAATGCTCATTTGATATTGATATTTCCATATTAACAACCGAAGATGAACCATCTCATGTAACTGTCTGTGATGGAAAAAGTGTAAGTCTTCTGTGGGTTGGTAAACAAATACATAGATAGTCAGTCCTAAATACAGTTTCAAATTACAAAATAAAAATCAAACAATCTGCATAATTGTGGCTTTTGGCATAGTTTTGTTGTAAATACAATTGTGTTTAATGAAAATTGAGAGCTGACAAGATTTGAGCAGTTGGCCTCATTTCATCTGTGGAGCCAAAACACACCAAGTTCTGATTATGTAACAGGACAGTGGAAAAGTTTATGGAAAATCTTTATATAGATGTACTTGTACATGTTCAAAATGGTATACATGTACAATAAATACCCATATCATCAGATCATTAACTACATTACAATCCACATTCACAGCAAGGACCTTTGCTTTCAAATGTGCCTATATTATTTCAGTCAGATGAAAAACAAAACTCATTTTACCTGAGTCTTGACTCCACAAGATTAATTTTCATCGGAAGAATCTGAAGGGTACCTTTGAAAAGTTGACTATTTGGTTTCATTAACTGCATGCACATGTACATGTACAAGCTGACCACATGCTGCACATTGCACAGTCAAATTTAGGAAACCATAGACATTGGGGACACTATTTGTTTTTAAAATAAAAATCAAAAGATCTTTTTTTCCCCATTTTATCAACAAAAAAATGAATGATTTAGGGAAATTTTAGATAACATGAACAATCAATTTTAAACAATATTGTGATGTTTTACATATTTTTAATAGTTATTAATTATAGTATAACCTGGTTCCCTTCTGGTGCAGTGCATGCTATGGAATAGCCAGTGAGGAGTCAGGGTACCTATGCATGTAAACACTGCCACACTGGAAGGAGCACATGGTTTGTGTTGACTGTAGCTGAGCTCAACAACATCCAGTTTTCAGGGTAAATACCTGTTTAATTTATGAGAACTATTTAAAACTATTTTGGAAAATAGAAGTTCTGTTTTTTATATTGGTTGAATGGTTAGTTATTTAAAAACTTTATTTATTTATAGCAAATATTTTTAAATATATTTACAACATCTTAATTACTTCAACGGATATTATTTTTTTAACTTTGCATTTTTCTAAGTTATTAAAAAAACTCATCAATTGGCACTTCCTCACAAATTTATTTTATTGGACTGTAAGTCATGATGGGGGAGTACAATAAACATAACTTTAAAAAAAAATTAAATGTTTTTTTTTTGTGAAACCATGTTTTCCCAAAAAAATAATTCAATTGAAATGTAGTTTTGACTGTTACACTTTGTCAATATACCCCCCAAAAATGTATTTTGACAACAATGAACTCACTAATGCAGTATCTTTTAAACTCACCCCACCTAGTCACCCATGCCCCCCACACCCATATGGCTGCTGTTCTGATAAAAAAACAGCCACCATTTTTAAAATGAGAATCCAACAAGTTTCGTACATTAAGCAAAAGTTTTTTGTTTGTGTGAAATATGGCTGCCATTTTGAAAAAAATAAGGCTGCCATTTTGAAAAAAATATGGCCACCATTTTGATAAAAATATGGCTGTCATTCTGATAAAAAACATGAACACCATTTTAATTCAATTATGGCCATCATTTAAAACAAATGGGAGACCTACATATACAAAATTTACCCTTTCAGCAAATCTTTTTTGTTTGAAATATTGTGGTCGCAACTTTGGTAAAAAAATGTGGCCACCATTTTGAAAAAAAATTGCCACCATTTTAAAAATGGAATACCCACAAGTTTGACAATTTCAGCAAATCTTTTTTGTTCAAATTATGATTATCACTCGAAGAAAAATATGGTCAACACTTTGATAAAACCAAGGCCACCATTTTGAAAAAAATATGGTGACAATTTTTATAAAAAATATGGTCGCCTTTTTGATAAAAAATATGGCCGCCATGTTGAAAAAAATATGGTCGACCTTTTAAAAATTTGAGAAGAACAATTGAGACATCTTTGGCAAATCTTTTTTGTTTGAAATATGGTGGCCATTTTGATGAAAACGTGGGCACTATTTTGATAATAAAAATATGACCGCCATTTTGTTAGAAAATGTGGTGCTCATTTTGATAAAGTTATGGCCACCATTTTAAATATGGAACAACCATACATTTCAAACTTTTAGCAAAACTATTTCTGGCACCTCTCAAATCAATGTATTGACACCAAAATGCAGATTCTACAACTCTTACTTTCCAAGTTGTTATTGTCTTGCAAAATGCACACTTTTTTTGACAAAATATGGCCACCATTTGGAAAATGGGATACCTAAGTAAGTTGATTTTACATTGCTGCTTTCAAATGTTTTTGTTTTAACAATTAGATCCTAGAAACCTACATATCAACACAAAGATGTAGATTTTAGATCTGTTCCTTCCCAAACTATGAAGTAAGATTATGCAAAATGGCAGCCATTTAGATAATGGCCACTCATATAATTTCAAATATGGCTTTAGCAACAAACACTTTACCAAGTTGTACGCCTTTTTACTACAAAGTGCAAGAAATGCCAAAACCATGCACTTATCTGCTGGACTAATTAGAGTATGGAGTTGGCTGAAATAACCAACTGAAAAAAAAACCTGAAAACAAAACAATCTTAATTAAATCTATCACAATTAAATAATCTAAATGTTTAAGAATTAGTGTCAAAATTGGCTGCAGCTGATAAAAAACACACCAGATAAGTTTCAGGTTGAAGAATTGTCCAAACATTTGAGTTGAGTTGACTTAATTCCCCCATGGGATGAAATATCATGGTTATTGTTTCTTTTTTGGGACACTTGAGTTTTTAAAACAAAATGTGTTTTGGATGTTCTGGTGCATATGGACAATATTGACTCTGTTAAGGTGTTTGGCCAAGAGCCAAAAACCCTATTGTTATTGAATGTACTGTTTTTATTTATTTATTTTTTTTTTTTGGTGTGGGGGCTAGTTTGCTGTGTTCTTTTCACTCCACTTTTTGTAAAATTCTGCAAACTAAACAAGCTCGGAAAACCATAATTGCTACATTCAAGATCATTGCCATTAAAATATTGTAGGAATCTAAAACAAAGTGTGACTCCATTTGACTTTAACTTCCAGTCAAAACCGGAAGTTGAAGTCTTATATTTAAACAAAAATTAATATCTCATTAACCAAAAAGGGTGCATTAATAATAATTTCTTTATCTGAAAGCCCTTTGAAGATTCTACAAATCTTTCAAGAAGTATGACCCAATTTGACCTTTACTTCTGCTCAAAACTGGAAGCTTGAGTGTTTTACAAGTTTCTCAATGAATATTGAGAGCTGTTACACATACTTGCAAAGACTTGAAACTGAATATGTACCTTAGACCTTAACTAGAAGATGGTCTTTAAAGTAAAATCTTCTTGATAACATCATCAATGAAAAGTTACATTAAATCAACTTTTAATGTTACAAAAATTCAAATTTCAAGCACCATATAATTGGTACATTCAGGATCATATTATAAAAGCTCTTTAAGTATTGTACAATTCTTTTACAGGGTGTGACTCCATTGGCCATTGACTTCTAATCGAAACCGGAAGTCAAAGCTTAAAACATCAACAAATTCATATCTCAATGACCATGACCAAAAGTTTTAATCATTACATCATCTGAAAACTCTTTATCAATTCTTTATACATGTACCTTACAAAAGGTGTGACCCAATTTGACCTTTACTGCCAGTCAAAACTGCGAGTTCAAGTATATATTTTTAAAAATTCATATCTGAAGAACCACAACTATGAGACATTGCTGACTTATTCATCATTTGAAAACCTTTGAATTATTCTACAACTGTTACAGAGTGTGACCCAATTTGACCTTTATTTACGATCCAAACCAGAGGTTGAGGTTTAGCTTTTTCAAAAATTCACATTCATATGTCATAATGCCTCTGAACCCACCAACCAGTTTTCTCCTTTGAGGAGAACCAATCAGAGCAGTGCTGACTCTACACTGAAACCTCTGAATACCTATAAGGAGACCAGCATCTCAAAAATTCTTTAGTCTCCTGATGATGACTAGAGCAGGCTAGTCAAAACGTTGAGACCAAACTCACTCTGCGGCAGTGAAGTTATCCAGGAAGTCCCCCCAATTCACTAAGCGAATAAAAGTAGCAGGCGTCCTGGCCGATTTCCTACCCCCCAGGTAGTAATTGAAAAGCAGGACAGTTCTTTTCATACTGGATTCGAACTGGCCCCTCGTCTAGTGCTGGTTAAGACATCTGCTCTAGTCATGCGGTAGTCGTGGGTTTGAATCCCACTCCAGATGCCTGTGGATTTTTTTCCACAAGACTCGAAATCACTGAGTATACAGTGCTTATCACACATTGGCAAATTGGTGTAAGGCAATATGAAAATTTATATTCAAACGCCATGAGTTTATTCTACAAACTCTCAATGTCTAGTTTTGTTTTAGAATTCAGTGTGCTTTCTTGCTACTGATCAATGGTTCTTTGCCTGTATCACGCTACATATAAAAGTGTAAAATCCTGAACATCAAGTAACAATAGTAGGTAGTTTGGAAATGGAATCTATTTGCACATCTCCGCCTTCATTTAAATTAAACCAGCAATTATCAGAATTTAATAATTATTTATTTAAAAATGAACTTCTACAGTAAATATGAACAATTTTGTGTGATTTTTAATCAATTTGTATTTAAAAATAGTGCAGACTGTTGCCTAAACTTTGGTTCTTAATAACGATGCTTTTGCTTCAACATTTATTTACAGCCATCTCAAGAGACAGACGTCTAATCAAGCACAGCTGATCATTTCAGGCAACATGATGTCAACATGGATTGGAATAATCTACACAAGCAGAGGCTTACATGTATGTAGTTAGGCTTTGGGAAGTAATGAACTAGATAGCCAGGCCAATAGACTTGTATCACAAAGCAACCATCTTGTTTTACTCACAATGAAGTTAATCTACTCAAAACGAGGCTGGGAGGCAAACTAGATGGGTGCCTTTTAGGGATATAGAGAATGAATATTTATAATTGGTATTGGAGACAGGGAACATGTCAAACATGGTGGCAGCATGATAAAGGTCTATTGGAGATAATTTGTACCGATGCTCACGTAGATTCAGTGCCTTTTCCAGCTGACATATGCATACAGAACAAACCCATAGCTATTCTATCTGTTTTTCATGTACTATTTTAAATTTTCTGTCCTGCAAGTGCATAGAATGGAATTAATTTTGAATCAAATATTTTCTCAAATATGGAAGCCATTTAGGGTTGTATGGGATGTATATAGGCCCATACGTAAAGCCTTTTTTATCACAATGTGTTCAGAACAAAAGTGCTGCCATTTTTAACAACTTTTACAAATCAACATTTTTTTAACACAAATTCCTTTATTTACCTAGAAGTTAAATAGTGTTATTAATATTAAACCTTTTTTGTTCTATTGAATTATTGCATGCCAAACATCTGGGCTCAGTTTCATGGCTCTGCTTACTGCAGAATTCTGTGCTTACAATCACCATTTTCTGCTTACTGAGTTAACACAAATCAACTGTATTTTTGACAGCATGGGGGCGCTTTCACCGATGAATTTCCTAGCATCACAATTACAGGTTTTATCTTACTTTGACTGAGTGTATCTTGTATCAATGTTTAAAAAATTAATAATATCAACAACAACAGAAAAACCAGTCCATTTTACTTTTTTTGCATCACACAAATGTGATTCACACATGCCCTCATGCAGTCCAAAATACTGGGAATTGTCTATGCTGGCTGTGTAAGCAGAGAATGCTTAATCATGTGAAGCACACATAGGCTCAAGCAAAGAGCTCCTTGCTAACCTGTGAAGTACTCTAGGTTTAACTAAAGTGCTGACTTTTTCTGCTAAGTGCAGTCATGAAATTGGGCCCTAATCTACGTGCATGTATGTACTTGTGTATTAAAATAGTTAAAAATATAATGTGTGTGAACACCACTGGTGCCAATTTCAATTCACATAGACCTGCTATTTAAACTTGCTAAGAACATACATCTAGTTATCAGAAGCATGTTACCAGCCAAAACACCAAGGAATGGATATTGTGATCTGACTGAATCCACACTAAGTCTGCTGAGCATTAAACAAAATGTTAAGCAATATTTTCTACCAATCAGCTGTATGACCTTGGGATGAGGTCTCTAACACAACATTATAGTTATATGTATGTAAAACAATGTTTATTATATAATTATAACTTTACTCTTGTAGGCCCTATGTACAAAGAACAGCAATGGCCCCAACCAGTAGCTGGAAAATTAGAACATATATATTCTCTCGTTTTATATTCTTTTTATTTTCATTGTACCCTATCCTTGAGTGACCCTTCATTTTGTTATGGGGGGAGGGCAATTTTTTTTCAAAGTATACACACACAAAAGATACTAACTTCAAAATGAATATATTGCAAACAAATGCAGTGATCTGATTTTTATGAAGAATCAGTTCAATATGAGGATTTTTTTCTTAAGAAAAAAACGGTGAACTCCAAACTTTTAAGCAAACTTCACTATGTTAATTGCAGCTGCTTATTAATTTTCAAGGTCTACAACACACATTACACACAAGAACACACATGGTCCAATCCAGTAGCTGTGATTTTATGTGAAAAAATTAAAACATATACCTTCTCTATTTTCTTATTACTTTGCATGCAGCCCTCACCTTTATGGCCCTTCTCTTTTATGAAGCATCATTTCATTATGAGGTTTTTTTTCTTTAGAAAAAACAGTGAACTCTAAACTGCTATGATGGATCATTTTTGAAATTGTTTTTGTATTAGTTTTAATCATACATTTTGTTTGTTTAATGGACAATTAGTTTAAAACCTTGCGAGGTATTTGTTCGCACTTTGCATTCAAACACATGGGTGGTGCGCTTTCATTTGCATATTTGCATATTCAAATGAATGCGCTTAATTATGCCCACAAACTTTCTGTATTCTTCTTGAAGGTCCTTAGGAGACATCTGGTATGCCCAGAGAACGAGTGATATCCACTCAAAACACTGTGAATTACTACCTGGTGTTACACTACGCTTACTACTGAGGCAATTGTTCGCATTTTTGCATTCGAATACATTTGTGTTACGCTTTTATTTGCGTATTTGCGTATTTGCGTATTCAAAAAAATATTTGTGTGTTATCTTCTAATCTTTTTAAGCCATTGTAATTTATCTGCTCTTAGCTCTGGACTTCGCTTAGTTTATGTTAGTGCTAATCATACATGTAAAAGAAATTGTTATTTACCAATTCTTTTTCTAATTTTGATATGTTAACATTCCTTTTGTAACCTTGTCTGGGCAATGTTTTAGGCACAAAAGCCCCTAAGTTTGTTGACTTTTACTGCAATCTAAGAAGGGAAGAAACAGTAATGGGAGGTCTTTGATTGCTTATTTGTGGATTTTTACAGCATATTGGTTTTGTTGATATGTTTCAACTTTTGAGGTGTTGTTTTGAAACTAATCATTATTTTGTAATAATTGCTAATCCTGTACTTTTGTCTTATTTCAGTGCAAACAATTGTTAAGTCTTTAGTCAATCAGTGTATTGTTTTGTTATATCTGTTGAAATATGAGTAATAAATAATTGACAACTGAATCAATGACTGATTTGTTTTTATTTAATGTCAGACTTTTCTCTTCCCGACCCCTCAAATTAAAGTAAAACTAAAATTGGAAATTGACTATCAAGATATTTTAATTTATTCAGCACTGATCAGCCAAAATTAAGATTGATAGCAAGTTTGTGTAGGTGCTGTGAAAGACTGTTTACACCAACACTAGAGCCTGGATGCACTGTGCTGTACATCTGTATGGACAAGTATTGTGGTGCATAAGTGTAGTACATACATTGCATGGGTAGTATTTACGAGTGCTACAATCGTCAGCATGATCGCGTTGATCTAAATTAAAGGGCCCACTTTTACCAAGTTTACTTATTTTGAATTCCATAATGTGACCCTTACCTGTTTATGTTATCATTGCATGGTTCTTAAGATTCACCTATTAACGAAAACATGATGAAAATGACAAATCAAAGTTCCCGCTGATAAAAACTTAAACGCCACGCTTTCTTTTTGGAATAGACTGGCTACCTCTACCATTTTCACATAGACAAATATCGTTTCTGTGCATTTTCTCCATTATGAATTTTGGATCCATACTGTTTTAGCGTCCTTAATAGCGCCCTCTCTCGGTAGCTAATGTTCCATACATGATCTTCATAATAACTCCACTTAATAAGTTCACATTAATTTCCATTTTTTATCTTTACATTCAAACAGTAATTTGACATATTAATGAATTGATGCCCAAATGTTCAAATGAGAAAAGCATCTTCTTCCCCGTAACCACCTCCACAAAACCTACCAATCCCACCTGTTACATCAGAAGTATATAAGCCCAGCACACTGGTATTTCCACAGGGCTATAAATTAAAGAAAACTTCAAACAAGCAACATTCCACCGCAAACCAGTTAAATATTATCTTCAGACATTAATTTGAATTAATTAGGATACATAACACGCAAATAGAAAAGAAAGTAACTTTGCCCTGTAACCCCCTCCACATAACTAATCAATTCCAATTGGCATTTTAAAATGAACATGAGTTTCCCCAGGGGCTATGAGATTTAGAAACTTAAAATAAACAACAGTCCACCAGTAACCGGCTTTATTTATATGTTCAATCACTAATTAATTTTAAGTTAATTGTGTTCAATGACACCCAACAATTTATGTTGAGACGGAAAGCATAATTGGCCCGTAACCCGGCCCCATCCACTAAACCGATTAATTCCACCTTGTACTTGTGTAGTCCCAAACGGCCAGTATTTCAAAAGTTGCTATGCGTTTTTGAAACTTCATTGGAAACAACATTCTATCCACCGCTTGTTTACCAGCTTAATCTTTATATCCAATCACTAATTTGAAATAACTAGGATAAAATTGCCACTCGAAATTTTTATTTAGAAGGAAAGTTCACTTTTCCCCGTAACACCCTCCACAAAACCCACAAATTCCTCATATTATGCTCCATCACAGTGTCGGTATTTCCACAGGGGCTACGAGGTTTTGAATGATTTATGTAAACAACATTCCACTGCTAACTGGCTATTCATTTTCTTTATGGTGCAACATTCCATGTTAATAATTCATTTTATGTCAATGTTACTACTATGACCGAGATTTACCGGTAATCGATGAAGCCCACTTATGATTCTCACTCACTCACGTTTTTAAATATCTTTTTTCTCATCACGTGATTAATTAAAAAACCCTAGTGATCCCTGAAAAATAAACATTAATCAAAAAGATTTTAAATGGGAGTAGGTTCACCCGCAGAGTTTTCTGCCGAACCGTCTTCGCAGCAAACTAAAACAAAACCCCCAAACCCCGAACCACAGAGTGTGTCTTACACTCAACACTCTCCACCATGCAGCTGTAACCGTACAGTTTTAGAATCATTCGTCTAATAGACACCCTGGCAAAAAACAACTAAAAAAAAAAAAAAAAAAAAAAAAAACACATGCAGGAACACACCCGAAACCATGCTCTTTCTATCATAATTGTATCCATATCACTGCAGAGTTTTATTTTACAGCCAAAATAACAGTAAATAAGTCAAAAATCAGAACAAACGGCAGATACACCGAATCCCAGAATGCCCCTCTTTTACTATACTCTTCGCCCACGTCTTGCTAATAAGTGTCGCGGCTTAAAAGTTTCATTCTACCAGCCATCTTAAAAATCAACATTTAAAATCAAAACACAAAAAGCACACACCCCGAATCAATGAATATTTCTGACATTACTCTCTCCTCCAAGATAAACGCATTTAACTGTAAAGTTTTATTACCAGCCGTCTTCTTTTAAAAAGCAAACAAAAACATATGGACACAGACAAGCACAGGAGTCGCCCCAAGAATATTATTCCGTGTCTTTCTTTCTACATGAATAATGTGTATATCCGCATACAAGTAGTTTAATTCCCAAACGTCTTGGAAACAAATACTGAACATCAAAACCTTCTTGATCAATTAATCAAAGAACATGTAATCACAATTCCACCCACAATCTTTTCTCTTATTCCTTAAACCCAAGATATAAGACTTTGCAGACGCCCCCATCGTCGATATCTCTTCTCGGTTCATTGATATTGTGCTTCTCCTTAAAAATTGTAATGTTTCCCTTCCAGCCTCGATTTGGTTTTAATGCACCTTACGTTGATGTTGTAGTGTGGTAAACAACAAATTACAAAAGCACAATGGTAGGCCTATCCTATCCAAAAACTTAACACAACACCTCTTCATTCAGTGAAGTACACTTTATTTGATTAATGTGGTTGCGCTGAGGGTTAAAAGAACGAAAAACAGATTTATTTTATCAATCAACATTTAGGAAGAATAAGGATCGTCGAAAAGATTGATTACGTATTAGTTACAGAAAACCATCAAATCGAGGCTAAATATAAAATAGTCTGCCCCTTTGTTATTTATTTTGATCTTTATCATTATATGACTAGGGATCAAAACCGAATTGGCCAAAGTGTGTTTTAAACATCTTTAATGATTGTGATTAATAATCGATGCCAATATAGAAACATTATGCAACGTTAGTGTGCCTCAGATGAATCTTTTTAAGTATTTGTTTCACCGCCACGACTCGCACAAATACAACCAAAGACAAAGTGAGTTCCAAAACTTTATATGAATCTATGCTACTGCAAATGTTCCTATGGTCAGCTTTTAATACCATACACTCAAAAGGGCAACAAATTATCCCTTTTTGGAAACATCGTAGACTTAAAAATGATACAGCAATTTATTTCTAGACTTGGCTCCTAGTCTATTATCGCGTTATTCCTTTATCTGTCGTTATTAAATATAGCGCCCTCTTGTGGGCTAAATTTAGTGTTTTTAAGAAGAAGGCTGGCGGAAAAGGCGTTTTGCGGGGTGCCTAAAATAGCGCCCTCGTGTTAATTTTGCCCGTATGTTTTTGACGCCTAAACCGATCACTGATTTCCAGGTGGTTTCTGACTTTTCCAGAAATAAATACAGAATAATGTTGGTAAAAAATTAATTGGAACCGGTGGTTTGATGTTGCCATGACAACCATTTGTTTGACCTTGGGTCACACGATTTTAAATTTTTGTGATTTTTTTTATTCATTTCCACATCTTTTGAAAAGTGAGTGATGCTTTTGAAAATTCAAAGTTATCGCCATTTTTTGGCGGTCATGTTAGATTTGGTGCCGTCGGTTCGTTTTTTTTTTTATGGGGGGGGGGGTGAATTAATTATATAAAGTTTTTTTCACAATATTATATTTTCAACATGCTATTTCCTTACTTATCAGGCCGAGCAAAAATTTCGATTTGTCAACCAAGCCTTACCAATGCCCCTACCTGAGCCCCGGGCGGCGCCTATTCGTAGTTTTACTTTCAAGTAGGAGAAAAGAGAAAGATTTGTCCCTTCCAAATGGGATTAATTAATGGATTTAGCACTCTTGTTTTCGGAAGATTATCCATTTAATTATCAAATGGACACTTTTCCTTTTGCACTTTTTGAATTTTGAATTTGCGCAAATTTAATTTATGCTTATAAAATGTAGGATACAATACTTATTGAAGCACACCTGATAATATTGTCACATTCTAGTAACTGCATGACCCCCAAACATTAAAAAAAAATTGTGGGTTTATAACATGATATTCAGTTTGGTGTATCAATTTTTGCCTATTTTTTTTAGTGCAGTGTGTCCCGTAGTCATATTTTCCCTTCATTGTATATGAACAATATTACTTTACTAAGCTGCAATCTCCAATCGTGATTGTACTTTATGTATTAGCGATTATTTCCCCTTGCAACTTCCCTTTGGTTGCATTTAATTTACAAATGGTATAAACTTACATGATTGTTGGCGCTTGTAGACAGCCTTAGGTAGTTGATGAGGACACCACATCATTGGTTTCTCGGCGTCTGTTGATGGATCACACGAGTAGCCGCAGCATGAAAATTATAAATGCACGACTCGAACCATAGACAATAGTTCTTATACTAGATCCCACCCTTGTCACAATATACCTTCCTCCTATACATAAGAACCACACCCAATGCTCTATGCCCTTCTTACACCCTACTGGCTCATGTCCTTAGTCCCCATGCCAACCCCCTTCTCCCCAGTTTGCCCTGCAGTCTAATTTATTATAGAGGGTAGCGCTTGAATTTAAAGTACAGTATCATTTATCTATTTTAATCTACTTATTCTATTTCTTTAATCTTTAACACATTACAATTAATAAAACTGACCTGGTTGTTCAAAAATAACTGCTTCTCTGGGTTTGTTTGGTACTGATAACAAACTTACACAACTTATAAGCTGTTGGATTTTGTTTCAAATGCTGCTTTTGCAAGATAAGTACCTTCCCTTTGTTTTATTGTTTTTTAAATGACCAGACATTTATCAAAATTTAGCCATGTTCACATTGGTACACTTCAGTCGATACATTGTATTTTCAAAACAGCACTTTATTCAAAGTGCCTGACTGCACAAACTGTGCATAAAACTTTCCTTTCTGTCTCAGTTACGTCACATACCTTTGAAAATACAAGATGGCTGTTGTGATAATGGTCTGTGCTTCAAAACATATAGAAAGCATTATGTTCTTATCTGCAGCAAAAAAGACACAGACACAATTTCTTTTCTTTCGTTACGATAAAGGAAAAGGACACAAGGACAAAAGTTTAATTTCTTTTACCTCAATACAAATAAAAGACACTTGGACACATTTTTTATTTCACAAAAATAAACAACGGCACAAAAATACAAAACATCAGATTTAGTGATTTCATGTTATCCTTCATAAAACTATGTTTGTAAAATTTGGCTTGACCCTAAACATTGCAGTCGATGCTGCAAAGATACAACCAAATAACTACTTGAGTTATTTCATTCTTTATTTTCTGAAAAAAGGCTTGAGTTTTACTATTACTTTGTGGTGCATACCTATCAATTTTTTTCTTCTTTCCTTCTTTTTATGATGCAGACGACTTCATAGCACAAAGAGACTTTTCGTTTGAAGCATACTCGATGAATGTGCCATGAAATGAAACAATCAATCAAGTAGACCGACCATATTAAATGAAAGAACTCTTTAATAAGATATCATGTTCATGTAACATTCTAGATAACTATTCAAATGAGCTTTTTGAAATATAATTTCATAGCCAAAGTTTCACATTTCTTGTTTTGTTTATACATTTTTAAATAAGGAAATCAGTAACGATTTCATCAAGAAAAACATTTCAAAGTCAATAATTGTAAATGGAAATAGTGTTTCCAATTTTTAACAAGATTTTATGGGCCGATCCAAGCCCACAAAGGGCCCCAGAAGATGTTTGATTCTAAGTGCTCTTTGGTGCATTCTGAAACAATTCCTGGCCAATTTTCCCTTGATTTTGACCAAAACATTTGAAGGAGTAAAATATGAATTCCATTTGATTGGCTTACTCTTACCCTTTGCATCTGACTTTGTTCTCCCTCTCCCCTCTGTGTCGTTTTCTTTCAATTTGTATAATTTTTGTATAATGATTTTAGGGGGAGGCTACAGCGCCCTTAGCACCCCCTGTTTGATCCACCAAGGAGTTTGAGAGTTGAAATGAATGGTCTTTGTTTGCACTATGACCTCTTCTGACTGTAGACCTTTTTTTGACACCTTATTTGTAAAGTTCCTTGTGTGCAATAGCAATAACCAATATCAAATCTCTTCCTACCAAATTGGCATCTGACCATTACTGCACTCACAGCCTCTGGTGTGTTACACCAAGTTGAATGAGGGACAGAGCTGTCTGAGTAAACCAATATCTTGAATGTTGCCTCCTTGGTGAGCTGAGACACTCAGTTCTCATGTTGTTCTGTGTAGTTAGCTCTTCAGTCACTTCTAACCACCAGACTGTAGGGTAAAAATGAAACAAACTCAAATAAAAAATGCAACTTTTTTATATTCTTAAAAGACAGGGTACAGGAGAGGGCCAGAAATTAGTTTTGAAAAGGTGCTAGTCCAAGAAATGGGTTGACACTATGGATGTAAACTGTGTTTCATCTCTTCTATAATTTCACTTATTTACATTCATTAAATTCAGGTTGGTCATTCAGGTTGGCTCAGTGGTTTCTTTCCCTGCCTTTCACCTCTGTGGACCCCGGTTTGAATCCCGGACTGGAGCCTTGCATGTGGACTGGGTTTTCAGTCCCTACCTGATTGCGTGGGTTTATCCCTATTTGGGGGTTTTCCTCCCACATCTAAAACTAATATTTCTTCATCATCTTCTCTACACAGGTATCTTCAGGCCTACGGGTCACAGTGCAAGTCACTTTTGGGGGTCCCTTGGTTTCATTGCCAGAAATATATCAATAAAAAGAAATACAATAACGAGAAGAATATTAACTTGTCTGGTGTTGGAAGATTTCTGTGAGATCACCTGTTGAAGGATGTTGAAGAATCAGCAGAAGAACAAGGCCAGTTTGTAAACTCTCCACAGCTGATCAGTCTCATCTGTATATCAAATACTGAGCAGAGGAAAACAATGTTATTTTCCAATGTTAAAAATTAAGACTGGTTATAGGAGGATGCCATGAATTGGTTTAGGAAAGGTTGTTAGTCCAATTAATGGAAAGCTCCAAAATACCTGGGCCCCATTTCATACAGCTGCTAAACCATGACAAGTAGCTCCACACAAAACAATTTTGCTTACCAGATAGAGGGAATCAGCTTATTTCTGCTTAGCAGAAAGAAACAAATGCTTAAGCAGCTCTATTTTGAGCCCTGGGGGAACTTTGCATTAACCATCTTAAAAGGACAAGATAATTAAAAATGAATTCCAATGTAGACAATTATCAGTAAGGTCACTTGTTCTTAAAGACGCCCTCTCGTCAGCGTGCGACAAGCAAATTCGTGCCACGAAAGATCACCTTTGACCTGTGTACTCATTGTACATAAACTAAGTACGGGGAAATAATTGTTTTGTGCCACAGAAATAGTCATCGGGTAATGGAGACGAGCGGGCGACCTTAAAACAATCTGATTTAAACCATTGTAACTTGAAGGGCCAGTGAAATACAATTTTGTTAATGCAATTTTTGGAAATGCAACTTCTTGTCCCATTTAACCTCATTTTGAATTTTCATTTTGCTGTTTTCAAGGGTATGTTGGTGCCCTTTGGTTCTTTTCCTGATACAAATTTCCAGGCAGAAACCTTGTGTTGCACTTTACTACAAATCCCAAAGCCCTAACGGCTTATGCACAAAAAGATGTTAGAACTTAGGACAATTCGCAGTTAAAAAAACATTTTCATTTGTGATCAGTTGTTTTCAGTTCATGGCAGTATTGCCAATGAGTAAACTCTTCTCACAAATGCTTTCAATTAGCACATTTTGGGGTCACAAATTGCTCCATGAAATGACATCATGGGAAAAGCGCCCTCATTTGTCCAGAAAATCAAGTACATTTATCAACTATTTTTAAAGAAGTGCACTTTTTAATCAAATGAGCCAAATAGAGATGTCACTTAGTCTCATACCCAAAAGGTGATTAGAAAAAAGCCCCAAATATGTTCCTGAGAAATATTCACTTCAGATGCCCTTTAATTGGTGTGCGTTTTCTTTTGTTAAAGGAGTTTTAAAGTTTGTAAAGAAAGAGGAAAAGGTTGACTGATAAAGTTGTGAGGCAAGTTCCGTAAATGTGAGGCAAGAAAAGTGGGTTTACATCCTGTTCCTGCCTTGGCTAAATCTATTTAGTTCAGAGGTTTTACTCAAACTAAATCTACCTGACCGCTCTACACTTTGATCCACACTTTAAAAACTCCCAGGCTGGATTGACATGGATTCAGGGTGCCAAAGGCCTGGTTTAAAAAATGGGATTTCCACTCAGAAGCTGCGTCAGTTTGACACAGTTTTGGGTCAATTTGACACAGTTTGAGATTGGATGACACAGTTTGGGGTCGGTTTGACAGCTTGGGGTCAGTTTGACACAGTTTGGGGTTTGACACAGTTTTGGGTCAGTTTGATAGTTTGGGGGCAGTTTGGGGTCAATTTGACGCAGTTCGGGTCAGTTTGACACAGTTGTGGGTCAATTTGACACAGTTTGAGATTGGATGACACAGTTTAGGGTCAGTTTTACACTTTTGGGTCAGCTTGACACCATTTTGGGTCAGTTCGACACAGTTTGGGGGCAGTTTGAGGGCAGTTTGACACAATTTGAGGGCAGTTTGACACAGCTTGATGCCAGTTTGATACTGTTCGGGGTCAGTTTGACACATTTTGACACCGGTTTGGGTCAATTGGACACAGTCCAAACCGGTGTAAAAATGTGTCAAACTGACCCCGAACTGTATCAAACTGGCATCAAGCTATGTCAAACTGCCCTCAAACTGTGTCAAACTGAGTTAGTTTGGGGTCAGTTTGACAGATTCTTTATCAGTTTGAGACATATTCCGGGTCATATTGACCCAGAAATGGGTCAGGCCCCAACGGGATTCAGAATCTGGGTCAATTCTGACTCAAACGTTTTTAGAGTGAGATAAAGTAATGAATAGTTCACTTGTTTGATAACTAACTGTATGATATACCAATCTCACATCTTAACTTCTGAACCCAAACCACCCAAAACCTATCAAACTCCAATGGCAAGGTTTGTTTGAATCTCTTAACAGACTGAGGACTGTACAAGTAAACTGACTATGCTTATACATTGAATCAGGCATACCACCCTAATCAGAGTCCAACAGTTTGGGTTTTGAGTTACTATATAATGGTCAAGCCCATAGGAAGCTTAAAATCATTGGTCAGGCCCATCTCAGAAGCAGATACAGGATTTATCACCAAATTCCTCCCACAGTAAATGCGTTCCTCTATCGTAAATGTATCTCAAACTAAAACCCACTGCATGGATACACAAGCCTAAAACCTTTAAGACTAAGATACTCGCAAACCCAAACAACTTTTCAAAAAATAGTTTGCAATTAGTCATTCAGTGTTCTCCAACCTTGAAAACAGATGCATCACAAATAGTTTGTACATGCCGAGTCTCAACTTGGTCGTCTGTACTCTACTTTATTAAGTCGCTTCTCAATTATGTACAGCGCGCGTCATGTAACTTTTTCACAATGACACACAACCAATTTAGCGCATGGGGGCAGATCCAGTGTGTGTCTCGTCAGTGCAAGTTTACGAGTGCCATCCACACAATGCATGCACAATCCCGGTATAGTACCTGTACTTATACTTTGGGTAAAGGGTGTATTAGTTTTATGGAAATAATAAAAAAAACCTTCCACCATCTTCCACAGGACCTGAAGTACCAGGTACTCATGTGGCAAAGGTGGACTGATGCCCGTGAAGGAAGTGACAGCCGTATATACTCAGCGCATCGGCAGCAGTGCTTGCACTGCACTGGCATACATGTTTTTAACACGCCAGAGTCACAAAGTAACATGAACTTTATATTTTGTAACATCGGGTAGAGTCTTTTCAAATATGACCATCAAACTCCCATGGAATATAGGATTAATAATGCCGTTAACAGAATCTAAAGTGGCCGTTGTTTGAAAATGTCCAATAACTTCACCAACCGTGGTGGAAAGTTTGACCCCCATACGGTTGCGCCCAACACTACTGTGCGCAAGTGTGTGGTCAAGGTGCACCGCGCTTACGTGGAATGAGACCCCACTATATGTAATGGGATCATGCTGAGAGGGGTGGGGGTGGGGTGGGGTAGCAACGCAAGCGTGAAGTCCCTACAACATGGAATTCATTGCCCACTTAAGAGCCACAGAAAATGTTTGAATTGAGATGCTCTTTGGTGCAATCTGAGGCAATTTCTGGCCACTCTTTCCCCTAATGAGAATTCCATTTGATTAGTTTACTCTTGTGGTCTCATAAAGCACATCATGTAATCACATTTCCATTTCCATAATGAGGGTATGCTTAGTGTAAATTTACTTCAGGACTGGATTGCTTGCTCAGTGGCACTATTTAACATCTTATAGCAAAGGCCACTTCATTCACTTTTAACTTGAGGGAATTTGTGCACCCAAGCTTATGTCAGAGATTGAACTGGCTAAAAACATTTTTAAATGTATGATTATGAATTTAGGTAAAGTGACAGCATCAATGCTGCACACAGTGTGAACCCAGAATACTTGTATTGCTTTCTCATTAAATTGTTTTCAATTGCTTGAAGTCAAGGGAAAGAGAGAGAAAAAAACAAATATTGGTACGACCATTGCCGTACTGCTTCCTAAGGGCCTGATAATTGGGTTGGATTGTTTTGAGAAGGATCCTAGTAACTAACCCTATCTAAGAGGTTCATGTCATTGCCATATGTCTTATCTGTCCTGGCTAGCCTACTCATAGTAAGACACTGCTCACCATCAGCCTAGGTCTTGATTAAGATGAAAAGCAGAAAGAGAAAGATTTAGAGAGAAATAAAGAGAAAGATGAAGAACTTGAATAAGATGAGAAGGGGAGAAAGACAAATATCCTGAATAAGATGCACTCAATGGAGACAAGTGTCTTGAAGAAGCTGAAGAGCAGGAAGACAAAAGCATATTTGATAAGATCAAGTGGGGAAACAAGGTCTTGAATATTATGAGATGAAGAGAGGGAAGATAAACATTGTGAATAAGATGTAGAAGCAGAAGACAATGAACCCACAGTGTCTTCCCAGTGTCCAAGCTTGGATTACACAGAGTTGAAAAGCAAAAGAAGTCCCCACTTTCAAAGCCTTTGTTAATTTGAATTCTTAAAGAAGAGACAATTTAGGCCTCATTTATGACAATGACATTGGAAGATAATTCAGGACTGTGTGCCTTATGCTGAGTAGGCAGGAACAAAATTAAGATTTCAGAACAAGTCAGGAATAAACTCCAGAGATAAAAACTTAATCTCTCAAAGAGCTTGAACACTTAAAGAAAAGAGATTCATAATAAACTGGGACAGTTTTTCCATTCCAATTGGTCAAGAGAAGATCACATGGTCATGTTTAAACAAGCAGTGCAGACATGGTACAATGTGTTTAAACAAGGACTGGGGAAATCAAGTCAAAAGAGGGTGCTTTCAAAATGATTGCGTAGAGCGAGAAAATTACACGGCCCAATTTAAAATGGGTAGCCAATAGACAGTAGAATGCAAATTTGGCTTGAGCAATTTTAAAACTTTGTACGAGGTACTCAACATGGATAGAAATTTAATGCAGACTTGAGTTGAGGTGAGCTATCAGATTTGTTCTCATCTTTTAAAGGTATTTGAATGTTTTTTTTAGAAGAAAGTTATTTATAAATGAGAATGTGTTGAATCAGTTTTCAACAGTGAGGCCTAGCTCTCAATCAGATGACGGCGACTTTGTCTCGGTAAAATTATCAAAAACCAGGCCTCATGGTGTTAAAACAACTACTTGAAAATCTCTTCACCTCTCGATCTTTTATCCCCTTTTAATCCTCATTTATGAAAATGAAATTGGAATATACTGTAGGACTGTGTGCTTAGTGATGAGTAGGCTGGAAAATATTAAAGACATATAAACAAGACAGGAATTACTCCAGTAATTTAATTACTCCATAACTCCATGTAAAATATTAAAGACATATAAACAAGACAGGAATTACTCCAGTAATTTAATTACTTCATAAATTTTCATTTATGAAAATGAAATTGGAAGAAAATGAAAATGAAATTGGAAGATATTGTAGGACTGTGTGCTTAGTGATGAGTAGGCTGGAAAATATTAAAGACATATAAACAAGACAGGAATAACTCCAGAGATTGCTGCAGGAGAACCTCATCATGACCAAGAAAGGATTAAATACAAAACAATCCATAGTTGACTGAGGTAAAAGCTACATTTGGGTTCAGTTCTTAACTGATGAAGACCAAGTATTTAAAGGGCCAATGAAGAGGTATTTTGTCACATTACTTTTTTGTGGCTTAATATATGGTTTGAAATTAACAAAACATAACATTGACTATTTTGATGTGTATGTTATGCGTTATTACACTTTAATTGAGCCCCGAAAATGTGTGTCATTTAATTGCGCTAAGATTCGTGACGAAGACTGTGGTTAAACGTTTCAAAGACGGCTCTGGTGCCAAGTGGTCAACAATGCATTGTGTGTTATTGTCACACAAATGGCCCTGGTCAGCCGGCCCACTGTCTACGTCACAGATTTTATGCTAATGAAGAAGGATGGGTGGAGCACGGCAATCCCCTAATTTTAGAAATTGTTATTTCTACGGTAAATAGGCATGTAAAAAATGTTTAACAAATAACAATATACTATGATAGGCATACTTCCTTTTTTAACCAATAAAAAAAATTAATTCATGGGACCTTTAAGTGTTCTAGAGTACAATGTAGCCTATACATACATGAACACAGATACATAACTACAGCACAATGTATGTGCTTCACAAAGCACAATTATCAGCCGACCCTAGTCGGAGCAGTGGTCAAGATGCATGTGACCAAAGATAAACAAATTCAGCAGGAGAATGTAGCACAAATTAAGCATTTTAATTTCAGTAAAATGACCCCTACATAACCTTTAGGTAACCTTTGACCCAATGCATAGGACAAGCTTTTCCAGTTGTCCTTAGGTCCAGGCTAGGTTACAATGGGCTAAAGCAATCTTTGGAAGTTATAGCGATTCTTAGGCTGATCATGTGATATCAATGAATTCTAGTGACTCTCTTTGTGACCTTTGACCCAATTCTAAGTACACCCCTCATGAAGCATGTCCAAGGGACAATACTGACAAAGTTTTGCTGAGATCGTGACCCCCACGTGACCTCTATACTACCTTTGACCAAATACCTAGTACAAACTTTGTTCATTTGTCATTATGTAAAAGTTTGGCTACAACAGACTGATTGCACGACCAATGTTTACATGTCAACACATGTGACCTATTGTGGGTACTACGTCTTCTGAGCTGATGGCAAACTTTGTGCAAATACATGCCGTGACCGACAGAGTCACACCAAAGGTCGGCTTTTAGTATCAATAACAGTTACTAATTCATTTTATTAAAGGTGTATGTTGTGTCATTGATATTAATCACATTACTGTTTCATGAACTACCAGTATTCTACTACAAAAGCGGTATATTTTGAGCTATGTACTACTGGCGTCCGACGACTAAGTAGCCACCCGTCTGTTATTTTGTTTGTAATAGGCTTACATCACTACAAAAAGGGTAAAGAACGCTGGAAAAGTGAGCATTTAAACCTAGCCTTGCAAAATTTCAAATAGGCAAAAGATATCACACAGTTTTGGAAAGCAATTTTTTGGGATGATTCAGCTTCAAAACTTTGAAATTCTTGTGTTGAAAAGTATGTGATCCTCTTGAAGACAACTCTTGTATGTAATACATGGTACATGTAGTCAGGACTTGAACTCCATATTCTAATCCAGCTGCTGACCAACTCAACAGTGATGCTCCCAGCAAGAAGAAAATCACATTCCATGGATGGTAGATCAGAGTTGATCTTAGGTATGTCCTTTATGTACATGTATCTTTGGTCAAACATTTCAGTCTTTAAATTGTGTAGATTTGTGCTAAACTAATACACTGACCCTCAGGTTGGTCAAACCAATGTTTATGATAGTCAAGCCTTGGACTCAATATTCTGATGACCATCACCACAAGTTCAACTTTTCTTTTTTACAGTCATTAACATTATGTTCAAGTTTAGTCAGACTTATCTTGAACATGATGCTGATCAATAAAAGCAAAACACTCTACAAGGGATGTAAAAAAAGATCATGTAGTGATACATGTAGTGGTCCATTAAAGTATGATGACGATTTATAGCAACACATCGACACACAGGTTTATCAAACTTAATACTGTTGGAGTCAGGACTTGGACTCAATATTCCTACAACCATCACCACAAGAATCTGAATCCAGCTGCTGACTCAACAGATCATGAGAGTCAGGACTAAGGACCATGTCACACGGGGCAATTTTTACTGGCAACTTGGAGGCAGCCAACTGCATTGCATGCAAAAGAAACACTTATGTAGCACAGGGGTTATTTTTCTGATAATATCTTACAATCCTCCAGGCAATTTGGTGAACATTCAAGTGTAAATGCCTTTTCTTCTTGGAGATTGCCTAGAACTGGTTGCCTGGAAATTGCCTTATGTGACATAAACCTTTGACTCATAATTCTGATGACCATCACCACAAGAATCTGAATCCAGCTGCTGACTCAACTTCAACATGGTGCTCCAGAAAATAAGCAAAATAATATAATATACACATAGTATGATTTCCCAACACACAGGTTGGTCAAACTTTAGGTCATGGGAGTCAGGACTTAAGACTCATTATTCTGATGACCATCACCACAAGAATCTGAATCCAGCTGCTGACTCAACTTCAACATGGTGCTCCAGACAAGAAGCAAAATAATATAATATACACATAGTATGATTTACCAACACACAGGCTATCATATTTACATCATGCGAGTCAGGACTTAAGACTCATTATTCTGATGACCATCACCACAAGAATCAGAATCCAGCTGCTGACTCAACTTCAACATGGTGCTCCAGACAAGAAACAAAATAATATAAAATACACATAGTATGATTTACCAACACACAGGCTATCATATTTACATCATGGGAGTCAGGACTTAAGACTCATTATTCTGATGACCATCACCACAAGAATCTGAATCCAGCTGCTGACTCAACTTCACCATGGTGCTCCAGACAAGAAGCAAAATAATATAATATACACATAGTATGATTTACCAACACACAGGTTGGTCAAACTTTAGGTCATGGGAGTCAGGACTTAAGACTCATTATTCTGATGACCATCATCACAAGAATCTGAATCCAGCTGCTGACTCAACTTCAACATGGTGCTCCAGACAAGAAGCAAAATAATATAATATACACATAGTATGATTTACCAACACACAGGTTGGTCAAACTTTAGGTCATGGGAGTCAGGACTTAAGACTCATTATTCTGATGACCATCACCACAAGAATCTGAATCCAGCTGCTGACTCAACTTCAACATGGTGCTCCAGACAAGAAGCAAAATAATATAATATACACATAGTTAGATATACCAACACACAGGTGGGTCAAACTTTAGATCATGGGAGTCAGGACTTAAGACTCCTTATTCTGATGACCATCACCACAAGAATCTGAATCCAGTTGCTGAGTCAACTTCAACATGGTGCTCCAGACAAGAAGCAAAATAATATAATATACACATAGTATGATTTACCAACACACAGGTTGGTCAAACTTTAGGTCATGGGAGTCAGGACTTAAGACTCATTATTCTGATGACCATCATCTTAAGAATCTGAATCCAGCTGCTGACTCAACATGAACATGGTGCTCCTGACAAGAAACAAAATAATATCATATGATAGTATAATAAACCAACACACAGGTTGATTAAACTTTATATCATGGGAGTCAGGACTTGAGACTCATTATTCTGATGACCATCACCTAAGGAATCTGAATCCAGCTGCTGACTCAACTTCAACATGGTGCTCCAGACAGTAAGCAAAATAATGTAATATACACGTAGTTTGATATACCAACACACAGGTGGGTCAAACTTTAGATCATGGGAGTCAGGACTTAAGACTCCTTATTCTGATGACCATCACCACAAGAATCTGAATCCAGCTGCTGACTCAACTTCAACATGGTGCTTCAGACAAGAAGCAAAATAATATAATTTATAACACCCCATACATAGATACTGTCTTGTGATTGGTTTAGAGCGTGCACATGATATGTCACTATGTTACTATACCATTAGCAACCAGGGTACTATATCGAGCTGTGTTGTACCAAGACGTCTATTTTAGTGTATCGCGTACAGCGCGTAGTGATACACCTCAAACCCATTGATCTTCTTTAATACTGACTGGATAGAACACGTTGCGTGTCATCCGTCAATTACACCCGCGTTTTTCTAGAGGATTTGAAAATACAAAATGTGGGTCGTTACACCATTCTGTTTGTAACACGAATAAATGACTGTGCACCATTCTATTCAGGACTCTCTCCATACAACGTTAAATTCCCGTAGTAAGAATCTAAATTGACAAAGGAAAAACCTTGGTTGGCTCTGTATGTATGGGGTTGTTATAAAACTAAAATTGACTGTTTTTACTCCTGCTATGGTTAAAACTATGAAACCCTCGCTGATCTCCTGAGCATTCTATTTTCCTTCGTCCTCGCCTCGGGAAAATAGAATGCTCAGGGATCACCTTGGGTGTCATAGTTTTAACCATAGCACTCGTAGCAGTCAATATTTGTATAATACACATAGTTTGATACACCAACACACAGGTTGGTCAAACTTTAGATCAACGGAGTCAGGACTTTAGACTCATTATTCTGATGACCATCACCACAAGAGTCTGAATCCAGCTGCTGACTCAACTTCAACATGGTGCGCCAGACAAGAAGCAAAATAATATAATATACACATAGTATGATATACCAACACACAGGTTGGTTAAACTTTAGATCATGGGAGTCAGGACTTAAGACTCAATATTCTGATGACCATCACCACAAGAATCTGAATCCAGCTGCTGACTCAACTTCAACATGGTGCTCCAGACAAGAAGCAAAATAATATAATATACACATAGTATGATACACCAACACACAGGTTGGTCAAACTTTAGATCATGGGAGTCAGGACTTAAGACTCAATATTCTGATGACCATCATCACAAGAATCTGAATCCAGCTGCTGACTCAACATAAACTTGGAGCTCCATCCATACAAGAAACAAAATATTTTAACATGCACATAGTATGATACACAACCACACAATGTGATTAAACTTAAAGATAATGGAAGTCAGGACTTAAATGGATTTGTTATTCTGAATTTCTGATTGCCATCGTCACAAGAAACCAATTCCAGCTGCTGACTCGACTTAAACATGATGCTTCAAACAAGAAGCAAAATACACCCATGGATATAAAATGTACACCCCCTCCTGCCCCCTTCTGCAACCACAAGAAAAAAGGAGCGATAAATAAAATTGGTAATTTCTTGTCAAACTACCCTTAGACCCTAGAATTTATCTTGCCAAAAACATTAGCAAAGGATTCACAAATTGCAAAACAATCTATCCTCTCATTATTGTTTGGATGTGATTTTCAAGGGATCTATAACAATATTTTATTTTCAGATCAGAAATTTGTTATGGTCCTTTATTTTCTACCTTGCACCTTAAGAGTACAACAACAATTTCAAGATGCTAACCATCATCATGTTCAACAAGTAAAACTTGCATAAAAACTTGATTATTTAAAATTATGAAGATAACTGTTGTTACCCATTCACACCACATTTTAAAATACTGAATACTTTTTTAAATCACAGTGGCAGATCCAGAGGTGGGCTAATTCCCTCCCTACCCAACAACCCTGTCCCCCACCACATCAATCCATAATCTCCCAGTGATGTCACACTGCATGGATCAGTAAACATAGGGCTGCTCAGCCCTTCCCTCCTCTCCCAACAAGCCAATGGGAGACTTTGCAACACTAGGTGGCAGCAGACTTAAAGGTATCCATTGTTTGTGTGGTTTTGAGCGTACACACATTTCAGAGAACAATGGAGTTACATGAGATGTCTGCTGCCACCTAGCATCCCATAGAGTCTCCTATTAACTTGAAAGGGTCTCTGGAACAGCCCCTGAAGTCAACAACATAAACTACACAACTCAATAATAAAACAGTCAAAAAGGCATACACAAGGCTTTACAATAATATTTACAAAACATATAAAAGATACAAAATTGTTTCTATATTCATTTTTGGCCTTGGAAAGTTTTTAGAAAAATACTTTCAGACACTAGAACTTGCAACCAGTTTAGCAACCAGTTTAGCAACAATTTTGGAAGGCTAATCTTTACCTGAAGATGAGAAGTAAAAATGTGAAGGCCACGGCTACAACCTGTTGGAGTTGCAGGCATGGAAGGGCCCCTTTGAAAGTCAGCCACATCAACCGATATATATGACCATGAAGCAGAGCCAGAGATCGGAAGCGTTTGATTTTTCTTGAGGGAGAAAAACTAAAGGGCCCGCAGAAAAACCTTGTGGCAAAGAAGAGAACTAACACACAACTCTACTCACAATATGGCCCTAGCCGGGAATTGAACCAGGGCCGCAGTGGTGAGAAGTGAGTGTTTCATGTGTTTTCAATTCAATTCAATAAACCTTTATCATGCTGCAACCACCTTGGTTATTTTCCCTGTATAACAGTGCTATGCTAACATTCATTGTACAAAAAAGAACCAGACTATTTGCCCTTTCAGCCTCGGTTTGGTCACATTGGTTTGAATGGGAGAAAATCAAGATGGACGCACCATGATAAAGGTCTATTCAATTCAATTCAAGAAACACTTATTTCTAAATTAAAAATAAAAAACAAAGGATACAATGACTTAAGTAATGTGGAGGCAAGTTCCAAAAAGCAGGGTTTGTCAAGAAACAGCCTGTATACCCAACAAAGAAAAAATACAAGAACTAACTAAAAAACAACTGCAAAACTAAGACAGCAAAACAATGTGCATTATACAAAGTAAGTTGTACAAAGCAATACTATAGAAAGTTTGTTAATGCAGCTACAGTAAAATAGTATACAAATATTGAGTTACTCCGAGTGCAATGGGAGGAATATCATCGCGAGGTAAAATTTGGACTGTGCCATTTCACGAGGCAAAGCCAAGTGAAATGGAACACTCGAAATTTTACCTCGCGAAAATATTCCTCCCATTTCACAAATTAAAGTCACTCAATATTTGTTTTATGTAACTGACATATAGATCCTTGTCATTTGAATATTTTTCACAATAAATACAAAATCAAAATAAATATGATTCCTCAACCACCCATCACTCTGAAAATTCTAAAACAACTTCTAAACAACAAGGATGACTCCATGTAGACACTGACGCGCTATTTTCTGTACTCCACACACGTGACAACAAATTTATTTTCAAGCAAACTTGACAAGCGCAGCTTAGAACAGCACAATATGCAGGGTGTGCTATTTTTACAACATCTTGCACAGGTGCTCCTTTGTTTTAGCAGTGTCGCTCTATCGCTCAAAATCACTGGGAACGAGGATGATCCAAACTGTTGAATAGGAAATACTATTCCCCATGGGCAAATAGGACTTTAGGATCACCAAGGCTGATTGGAAAAATATTGAATGTCATGTGATGTAAGTTCAACCAATCAAATGACAAGGATCTGTATGCCAGTAAAACATTTTACCTTCTGTTTAAAAAGAAAAAAATATTCCTAGTACCAGAAAGTGACAGGGGAAGGCTGCTCCAGTGTTCCGGACCAGAATACATTATGCATTGTTACAATGAGGTGGATTTAAAGATGCATTGCCCGATTTCAGGCCGATTTGGGGGTCAAAAATATATTTGTCTTTCTAATTGCTAATATTACGGGGTATAAAAAGTTATGAGCTTTCATTTGATACTTTCAACGAAAAAATCCATCAAGGATTAGTGGCAGTTAATTAAAAATGTAACTGAATAAAAGGCTGGGCCAGCCTTTTAATCCTCAGAGCTATGACGTACGTCATTTGCATATTGCAGAAGCACAGGATATGAATATTCATGATTTTACGAAGATCGACGGGTTGTATGTACATGTGTTGTGCATATTGTACACGGTGTAATGAGAATTAAACCCACACACTGTACATGTAGGTACACTGTACATGTACAATGTTGGTGGTCCTCTGGTTCGTTATCTGCTGCTGCGAGTCTCCATCTTGCAGGAAGTGTTCAAAACAGTCTTAACGTCTGGTCCATGTGATTTTCGATTGACCAGCGGAGACATGCTCCCTATCCTACCAACCTGCACGGTGTGTTTGCAGCCGAGAGCCGGTGGTAGTTTATCGCTGGGATCACCCACTATGTACATGTACATACACCATGTACATTGTATGTACGCGCACAGCAAGCCGTGTAGGGCAGCAGCGGTGAGAGCATCAGTCGCAGGGGTCACGACCCGTTCATACTATGAGAGGTCACAAGAATCATGAATATTCATTACTTGCGGATTCTTCTGATTGGCCACTGGGAAACCAATCAAATTGAAGGCAGCAAATGCCCCCAGAAACTTAAAAGTGTTCTATCTCGAGTTCCTGATATCAGAATTCTTAGTTTTTTGTATTTTTCGTTACACAAACATATAAACTTTTTTAATTCGTTTGCTCAATGAAATTGATTTTTTAATCGTTTGGCCCAAAATCGGGCAATGCATCTTTAACAAGATGGATGTGTACTTTTGAAGAAGAGCTGGTATTAAGGGTGTGAACAGACCTATTGAGCTGGACTATTATTAGAGAGCAAATTATTAGGGGTAAATCACTAACAAATTTGTACAGAAGTATAATCTAAATCAAATTTTGGGTGAACAAAGAAAAATTGACTAGAGCGAGATTTGAACCTGCGACCACCAGTCCAATGTACCGATGCTCTATCAACTGAGCTATCCAGCCCTAATGGTGGCAATCTCCACGTTATGGGGTGTGATCCCTGGCTACACGGCAGTAACCAGTGGAATGGATTCTGACTGGCACCCCTCAAACAAAGATATTGACACAACACACAACAGGGAGACTGCCAACATTAGGGCTGGATAGCTCAGTTTGTAGAGTGTTGTTTATACGTCAATTTTTCTTTGAACATCCATAAATTGTTTTAAAATTTACCCAGTCAGTTTCCCTTGTGGTTTATTGCTTGATAAATATATTCTGCTGAAACAAGTTGATACTAGTGACATTGAGGAGATTATGTTGATTAACTAAAAGGACTAGTGTGCTCTCTAATTGGTACCTTACAAATAATCTGAATGGCTCGTTTTTGTAACTTGACTAGTTTGTTCAAACTAGAAGGACAACCAGCAATAAGACAGATGTGGAAGAATAAGCGAACAATACAAAGTACGTAAAATATTAAACTAAAAACTAAATACATATACCCTATACAATTGTTGTCTGCTGTGATGTGGTCCATGCTGTTTTGGACACCCGAGGGGGCAGATGGCACCCGAGGCGAAGCAGAGGGTGCCATTGGCCCCCGAAGGTATCCAAAACAGCATGGACCACATATCACAGCAGACAACAATTGTTTTGTTATACTGTGGTATTAGATTGAAGGATTGTTAAAAAGGCCCTTAAGAATTTATTATGACAATAAAGCAAAATTGGTGGAACATCTCAACTTAATTTTTTATTTGCAACTGCAACAAGTAGTTCATTTTTTTTCACGTTTACATGCACTGGTCCCCATCACGAGCTTCATATCGAAAGTACAGTATGTGCATAGTACCAGTGGTTGCATTAGTAACCTCTTTCTCAGGTAGTACCACTAATCTGTTTGTACAGATCACTGGGGACGATGAAACATGTTCTGAGAACGATCTAGGTAATGGACGCGGGCGTCATGACCTACCTCTTTCTCAGGTGTATTGCTAACTTTAATATACATATCAATGGGGGCGATGAAACGAGTTGTCTGAGGACGATCTAGGTAATGGACCCCGACAACATCACTTTTTTGGGAAGACATGAAATTTTGTATTATGTCACCTGATTGGTTCTCGACCAATAAAAATTCACAATCTAATATCATGGTATAACAAACAAATTTGATAACATTAAAAATGCTTCATTTTCTGATACACAATAAAGGTATTTTTGTAATCAATCTTTTAGGTTTGTTTGTTCACATTGGTGGATGTATGTGAAATTTTAAGGCATTGTGACATAATTGTACATACAAAGTATTTGATTGCTGGAAGACTTTGGAAGATTGAGGCAATTATTGTACTCACTTCTACTAATGTACAGAGAATGTAAGACACATCAGATGTACAAAACGTTTTAGTGATAAGAGTGTATTAATAAGTAGTATTACATTCAACCTTGTGCTGTCAATGGTACTTGTGTGTTTTAGATTATCAAAGGCATTCTGTGCTTCTGATTTTTTTCTCAAATAGGCCCTAGCATAACATTCAAATACCTTGAATCTAACACTTTACAAACTATAGATATCATTTGGAGAATTTTACCTTTTTTTAGATTTTGATCTTTACTTTTTGAGGCATGTTTACTTTTTTACAAAGTAAGGACCCACACATCAAATTTAGGTCTGACCAAATCACTGTGCGTACCCCGCCGTCGAGTCAGCAATTTAAGGGTTCTGGACCCTGCCAACCCTTGGTTCGCAGGCGGCATAGTACCACAGCGCAGGGAGGCCAATCCACAACCTGGTGTGCAAGAAAAATAATTTGGGCAGAAAGAACATTGCAGTGAGAGTGATTGTGATGATGTTTATAATGTTGATGACCCATTCCAATCCTCCTCCAGTGGCATGATACCATTAATCCTCTAATCTACACAAGTTTGAATCATCTTATGCCCTCAATCCTTCTATTTCTTACAGCATCTTACTAGGTCAGCTACCCTGACCCCTCTATGGTTCTCCAAGGTTCAATTCTTTATAAAGCCTTCAATCTTCCAAAATCAACCAAGTCTTTACACTTGATAGACCCCAATCCTCAGAAATCATGCAAAATATAGTGTTGAGATTGAATAATTTGAAGGATGAGGGTTAAGCAATAGCATTATTACTAGGGAAGACATGATGTGGGTTCCAATCCCAGCCTGGCCAGTCACGACACTTGTGTCCTTGAGCAAGACACTTTACCATAACTGCTTTGTCCTTCGGATGGGACGTTAAGCCGTAATGTAAGTCCCATGTACTACGATGGGTAATGCACATTAATTAAAGAACCCAGAACACTTAGTGTGAGAGAGTAGGGGTTTACCCTGGTACTTCTGGTTCAGATAGCAAACATCCTTATCTACAGGTTTCCTCAGGCTTCCAAGCTAAAGTGATTAGGTTCACTTTTGAGGAAACCTTAGTTTCATTACCAGAAATTAATAATAATAATAATAATAGTACAAATAATAATATTAATAACAACACTGATTAACTACATGTAGGTAATAATAGTATGAGGGTCTGGTCTCCACTCCATTAACATCAGCCAGCCAGCAACCAAGGTCATTACCACGCATTGAAGACAGGGCCCTCATACTGTCATCACCATTGATAAATACTTTTTTAATTTTTTTTAACGTAAAGATCATTAGAATTTGTAATTTTTTGTTTGCCAATTTATTTATAAAATTGTTCTATTCATGTTCAAGGGCCACTCTTTAGTCTATTCAATTTTTTGTGGCACCTATTCTCTTACACATTTGCCCCTTTCACACTATGCTTTTCCCTGGGGATATCCACGGGCAATTGCGGTCGGTCGTTTCACACCCCATTCTGCCCCGGCAAATGAGCAAACCCCGAATGGCCACCCCTGCTCCAGAGTAGGGGTAAAAGGCAAAACCCTGGGGTATTTTTAATCTCCCAGGGAATAAATACTAGTGGGAAACGAAAGCGGGTTTTGCTTACCCCAGTTATATCATGCACCTGACAGACAGTACAAGGTCAGAAGTGCAGAAGATTGAAGCAGCTGAGGTCAGGAATCAGCGTGCAAAATAGTTTGTGCGGTCAGCATAGTGTGAAATGAGCACCCTTTCTCCGTAAAATGCACACATAAAGGCATGTTGTGGGTAGCCATCTTGGTTGAGCACGCAGTGCATGCTGGGATAGCACTTCCTGTTAACATGCGGCAACTACTTCTGCTTACCATCAAATTCATCCCTAGTGTGAAACGTTCGACCGGAACCCTCTAGAATAATGACCCAGGGGATACGCTTGTAAGTACATGTACAGTGTGAAAGTGCGCCGGGGTAAGCGAGGGGTAAAAAAGCTCCCCGGGCCTCTCAGTGGTTGTATTCTACAGGGACAAGTGATACAGTGTGAACAGGGCTATAGTTAATTATTTATGCATACTTTCAAGAACAGACTATGAGCTACGAAAATTAACAGCACCAAACAGCACCATCAATGGCAATACTTTGCAGAGTCCACAGCTACCTTAACCCTAACCATGCTAAATGCAGCAATATGCACCAACTGAAAATAGTTGTTGCAATCTGTTGCATTTGGCAGTCAACATGGATGTCATACTTTGACTGAACTTGTTGCACTTAGCAGTCAAGTGATTTTAGCCTATATTGGGGTTGCATTTTGTTGTACTTGGCAGTCAACTCAAATTCATACCTTGATGGAATTTGTTGCAATTTGTTGCCAAGTCAACACAGCACTTAATGTGCATACTGTTGCAAACACCCTTGCTCATTTCCCAACACAAACAACATGTCTGCACAATGCAACAAAATCCCTTGTTACATTTTGTTGCATTTGGCAGGGCACTCAGGAAGACCCTGATGGGGGTTAGGGTTTAAATGAGACACTGGCTGTGTGTTCACGCCTGTGCTTTCATGTGGAACCATCTCTCCTTGCCAAAATAAAAAACGACACAAATATGCACAAAGAAAACAGTGAATTTGATAGTTCCATGCACAACATGCAGGCTGCATACAGAACCTTTGCACATTATTACGCTTGTTTGTGGGCCATTTATTTGCTAGTTCACAGAGTTGGTCTTTTTATTATACACATATGGACTGGCAATGAGGGCAATAGTGCACGTCTATGCATCCCAAGGGCCTGTGAGTGACCAGGAGAGGGTCCTATTTAGGAAATAGGACCGTCTCCTGGTCATTCACAGGCCCGAGGGGTGCATAGACGTGCACTTTTGCCTAAATAATGCCAGTCCATATGTGTTTTATAACACACCTCAGTTCAAAATGTCATGTGAAAAAAAATTTTTTACAGGATGCACGGTTTTACAACGGTAAACTGTTATAAGCATTGTAAACCTGTTGAGGGCGCTGTTTACCAGTGAATAGTTTTGGGGTTTTTGAAACTATTTCCCGCTTTGCGAACTATTTCCCCCAAATGAAGCGCGTGCAGTGCATTGACATGCATCAAGTTCAATGTGATGCAGATTTCATGCACTAGGCTATATTAGTTCACCCCACGTGACCGTGTTTCAGCCAATCAGGATAAAGAACCATGGAGAGGTGTGTTATAATACAAGTTAGTCGCCTCCATGTGACCAGTCTTCAATCAGTCAGAGTGCATAAAGTCTCCAAGGTATTTATCAGTGGGAGTTAAAAATAACTCTCTGTTATTCACTAATATCAGTAAATCACAGAGGTTTAAATAACAAAACAAGCTCTAAAAATGCCATCATAGTCCGAGACCTTTCTTTTAAAACTTGCGCAAAACACGTTTTTATTTGTTCAATTTTTAAGTCAGAAAAAAATGCATAATGCAACCTATCAATTTATTGCAGGAAAAACAATATTGAGAGTGATTTTGCAGAATATTAGTTCCTACTCACTGCTTACCACTAATTGGTTTGATATTTAATTTTAAAACACGTTTTCACCCATATTACATTTATTCTAAGGCCGAACAAAATAATAGTTGTGTTTCCTATTACACTGTGGATGGGAATAGGGTAGGTAGGGGGGTAATATCTTTTTTTTTTGCTTAAAGTTTTTATGGCTCCGAAAATTAGGGTAGGCTAATGTTCCTAAATGGTTTTTTTTGCGCACTTAATTTAAAGACTGACCATGTCAAATTTGTTATTGTATGTCAATAGTACCTATCAGCACTGTCTATTCACTGATTCAATGCATGTATCTGACTTAACACCAGTAGAAAGTCAACTTGTGGGAGCATCTATCCCACGTCAACGCGAACACTCCCCCTGTCCCCGATGCTGCCATGTTGCAAACGGCCTTGCAAACTATACTGCGAGGAAACACACGGCCTCGAGCAGTCAGTCGAGTCACTATCGAAAGTGTCGTGGTATCACACGTGTTTGCAGCCAGAAGCAGGGCACCAAGCTTGTGTTGACCCACAATAATATGTGCGTTATCCCGATTGGCCAGTAAGTGGGCAAAAAAAATTCACAACCAATAGCAAGTGAGCTTTCAAAACACACTCATGTTGACCAACGTTTTACATTGCCTGGTACCCAACTGTGAAAAGTTTCCTGTCATTGGACTTGGAGGTGACGTCAAGTCAAACATTTTCCAAAACACTTTCCTCATTATTAATGGAGCCTAAATTAATTGAAAATACGCACACAAAAAAAACCTTTCAGAAATTATAATGTCAACTTCATCTGCAAATTACAACTTTATCTGCAGATTTAGCTTATTAATTGGCATTATAAATTTTTGAAACACCCCTACGCTCCTTTTTCGACGAGCCCAAACACGTCACAGAACCGCGCAAAATAGTAATCACGCAAGTTGAAAATTGTGCACATTCGCGCACGTAAATGTTTTAATTTGCGTAGGTATATCTTCAATTTGCGCAAGTTAAGCACACTGATAGAACATGTAACACAACAACTGAATTTGCCGACGGAATTGGAACGACTTGTACTTTTGTAGGAGCTAGCTCACAAAATTACGTGGTGGTACGATCGAAGTGACCAAGGTACGAAATGGAAAAGGTTCGAAGTGTCCGACATTCATGTTTGAATGAGTAAAAAAATAAAGGAAAAAACGAAGAAGAAATCCAGGACGATGTGCACAAAAATGAGGTTTAGGGTCGGCACCATAAGATTTTATTTTATATCGTTTTTACGAATAAAAAGATGTAGGGTCGGCGTGATTTTCTAGGGACGGTCGGGTAACCGGAAACACAACTATTATTTTGTTCGGCCTAATGAGTAAACAATGCACAAGGCATCATAATTTGAATAATTTTTTTGTAGGTTTTCACCATCTAACAATTCTAGAATTGTAATACATTATTTGGAGTTAATCCTTTCATTTCCATTGGCCTTCATAAAAACAGACAAAGTACCTCTTGAGGTACATGTAAGATGATAAAATGGAAACCTGACATTTTAAAATGACAGTAAACAGCAAATACCATGTAGAGAAATAGATTGACATTTAATAGCAAAAGGAATACAAGCAATCCACCAAAAGAGTTAAAGACCACAGCTGTGAGGAACAACAGTTGTAATAAGATAAACTAATTGCAAAGTTTGAATCATCTGAGATGTAAGGATGTGTACAGAGGATGTAAATAGAGTCTTGCATCCTGACACCTAAACAGAAGAAACTCATCAGTTTTCTCTAAGACAGTAAAGATCACAGCTTCGAGGGAAAACAGCTGTAAAGAATACAAACTATTTGCAAAGTTCAATTCAGCTGACATGTAAGGATGTGTACAGAGGATGCAAATAGAGTCTTGCACCCTGACACCTAAACAGAAGAAACTCATCAGTTTTCTCTAAGAGAGTAAAGATCACAGCTTTGAAGGAAAACAGATATAAGTAAGAATATAAACTATTTGCAAAGTTCAATTCAGCTGACATGTAAGGATGTGTACATAGGATGCAAATAGAGTCTTGCACCCTGACACCCAAACAGAAGAAACTCATCAGTTTTCTCTTGGAATGCAGAGCTCATAATTTCAGGGGGTAGGGGTAATAGAAAACTGTGCAGAGTTTGCAAACAGTTCCAGTACTACACACTTAAACAGGAGGCATGCATCTACGTTAGAGGAGTGGGCATATGATCAGCAAAAGAATGGCCAAGCACAAATTACCAATTTTGAAACACACTGATGAGAAAGCAAGCCCAGTCAACTTCAGTAGATACAAATTTGGATTGTATAAATGATCCTGACAAACTTTTTATTCATAAGAACCAAGCCATGTGAACCCAAAGGCTGATACAGTTACACGGATCTTTAGAATCTCTACAGAAATATGAGGTCAGGAAACTTAAAGGGGTATTCCCTTGAAAGTTCAACTCTCTCCGCAGCATGTGAAGGTGAAGGAAACCCTTATAAATCACAAAGCTGTGAGTAGAGTTACTATAGGAAAGGTAGAAGATCATGATGAGATCAACCAGCGATCAAGTAGTTCAAATGAAATATAAATGCTGGTGGGAAAAGTCAAGTTTCTCTGGACAAGACATGAATACCAATCAAACAGACTATGTTTACAGGGATCTGCAGTGTAGTATTAGTACAGTCTAGTCACAGACCTGTCAATCTTTTCACCATTTAGAGACAATATGGCTGATTTTCAGTAGATTTTCAATGTGCAGTTTCAAATATGCTTGAAAAGAACTTTTGTATCGGATTTCGAATTTAAGTTCAGTCAACATCCATCCCCAGCCCTATATAATGGGAACTCTCAGACACAAATTAATAAAATTCAGTTTGAAAACAAAACGTGGAAACTGCAAACATTTCAGCCCAAAACTGGCCTCAACTGGGGATCAACTGTATTTACTAAGTGTACATTCACTAAAATAGTAATAACATATTTAGTTGATGGACCTCGAACAATAAATAATTAAAACTATATTTTGAGACAATCTGACACGTTACTTAAAAAAAGCTGTCCATTTGGGCAACAATGAATGCTCTTTGAGAAAGATTTAAAGGAGTTGAAATTTCATTTAATCTGGGAGATTTGGGACTTCTGCATGATGGTGGGTTTTGATGGGTTGTGGAGACTAATTGTGTATTATATTTTTCTTCTTTCCTTTGGTAAACTTAGGATTGACTTGAACATTTTATAACTGAAAAGAGCATGTTTTTCTATTCTTGTTTAATTTTATCATAAAATGATCAGTGGTCTTGTGGGATATCAATTTCAAGATAACAAAACTCTAGCAAATAATTACAATTTAAGAGCAACAGACAGTTTTACAAAATTAAATTAAACAATTCTGATCATTATCTTCTATTACATGCAGTTTTATAACAATCTCTTAAAATTTTTAGAACAGTTATTTCCTGTAAGTCCAAAGTGACATGGCCTGCAGATTGATTCAAAAAGGCTTGGCCCATTTCCTGAGCAAAAAGAACTTGAAAACCTGTAAATGGCACTATGGCCAAAGGCATATCAATGGAAGAGCCTCTCTGTTGACTTAAGATTGAGAAATGACCTGATTTTATTGATCTACTAATTATAATCTTCCTGACTTTTAAGCCCTTCCTTGAGGCTTTTGCCATATCATTGAAACACTGACACATTTCTCAATGATTAAACCTTCTTATCTTGTGAAGTTGATGTCCAGGTTTAGGGTCAATCAAATATTAATAACACTAAAGCATGTTCATGAAAGTCCATTTCTAGCAATAACAACATAAATGAACCACACAGGATGGACAAGCTTCATGCACAACCCAAAGAAAATGTAGTTATGTACCTGAAACACAATTACATCGTTAGAAATGTTTAAAAGCAGAATTGTGAAGCAAAACTTACCAAAGGCTAAATGCAATCAGATTATGAATGTTTGGCTTGCTCTTGGCGACCTTGTGAGAAGCAATCTTGGGCTGCATCTGGAGATGCTTCAACTTCTTCTGTTCATGCATCGTACATCCAGAGTCCAGCAATGTGGCTGCCTTCAAGACTTCTTCAAGTCCAAACTCCTAGGAGTTGGCTGATAGTCTAGCTGCAAGATCCCTATCCTTGTGAACCCAAGCTACTGCAGGATCACCAATGTTGCAAACCTGATGGACAGCAAACAAACGTGAAATGAGACACTTAGATAAAATCTCCCGCAACAAGTTGCCGCCGAAATACAATGAATGAACCATGGTGGAAGCCTCTTAATGCCCAGTAGTCCCCTTCTTGGAACAAAAACGAATTTGCAAGTAAAACAAAATTGGGCTCAGTGATGCCAGCCCTGCATTTACCACCAGGCTGCGCAGTATGCACAAAAAAACTTCTTGACGATTGTACACGTTCATGTTTTATTTCAGACTGAATTTTCAGTGAAAGTGAAAGCAGAATTCTAAAAGATAGTCCGGGAGTAAAGTACCGGGGATATGTGCACAGATTTTCAGCTTCCAACATCGGGTAAACAGCTTTTGTAGTTCTTTTCGCTCTGTAAAGAAGCTTCAAATCCAGGACGTCAGTACTAGTACAGTCATTTGACCAGTTCGGGATCATTGACCAGTTCCGGATCACTTCAACTTTGCCTTGCCCCTCGATCATCAATAAATTACTCTTCATGTGACCAATTTAATAAATGTAAAGAATAACATCTAATAAGATAACACACCAAAATTCAAGTGTATATCATCATTGTTGAATAAATTATGGCAAATTTTCTGAAGTTTGTCAGTGACAATCTTTGTTATTTTTGAAATAAAATGATGGTTAAAAAATGCTGTTCAAACTTCTCACTTTTCATATTTGAAGGTATGAGCAGATAAAAGTCATTTAAAATGGTTCAGATGCATGAACAGTGTTTATGTAAATTTACTGAGCAGTCATCTTTTCTCTTTTGGTGAAAACATTGCAAAGAATGCATTTTTTGAGTCATTTCGCCCTTTGACCAGTTCTGGATCACTCAACATTAAAGCAATGTTAATCTGGTAATTTAGTGCACTCAACACATACATTTTTACATATCGAGAAGTATAAAACTATTTGAATAAATGGAAATGTTGCCGCATCCGACTGCCACTTTTTTTACGTATTTAAAAAAAAAACGAACGCGCTTTCCCTCAATCACCTTTCCCCTCATGCCCTCCCACCTTCCAGTGTCCTCTCTTAACTTTCTCCATGTTTTTACCTGTATCTTATTTGCCTGGAGGAATCGAACATTAGTTATTACTTATTACACAATTATATATTGCATTTCACTCACTGGGATTCGAACCTGTAAGGGAAAGAACACATTATTAACACACAAGACCACAGCCTACACCGCTAGGCTATGAGGCTTTGACACCATGATGGGTTTGTTAGTTCTATGTGAAACTACCACACTAAAGGTCATAATGAATATGTAATTTTTATGAATAATTATGAATAATCAAATTAGCAGGATTGTCCTAAAATTTGCATGATGTGAATATTCCTAACCTTATGAATGCCCACATGCATTACACATGAGCCACGTGAAGGGAACACTATGGATGATTCCATTAGTATCGGTCCTGGGTATGTTCAACTGCTGAAGACGCACGTCGTGATCACCCCCATCCCCGAAGCTACAGTTTTGAATGCCATGTCAACTTCCCTCCTAAACATCATCTCAGTTTACCTATTTGGAAAATAGAAAGGTCCCATTGACTTCTCCACTGCGCATCAACGATGACCGACTCAAATTATTGGAGTTACCACTCGCGCGCACACGGGCAAATGAACACAAAATGGTGTTTATTTTCATGTCACTGGAAGGCGAAGCCTCGAGGATTTTTTTCACGTTTTCAACCCTTTAGAATTGTTCAAACTTCCTGTTCCTTGCTAGATATATTCTTCAACCCTTCTAGATAGGTAAGGATCAAAATTTAATTAAATTCCATGGATATAAAGTGATGGCCGGATACGGCATTTTAGCCGAATAAATAGCTGTTAATAATATTACTTGTATTTTCAAGATGGAGGACAACATGTGCATTGATGCACAACAACTTTACGAATAGGAATGAGGGTTTGCAATAAAGGTTCCTCTAATGATCTAGAATAGAAGCAACTGATCCACAACTGGTCAAAAAGATGTCAATTCTTTTCTCAAAGCCCCTTCCAAGATATACGTATTTTTGGTCATTTGACACTTGGTGACTTTTATGGCCTGTTTAGGTAAACTAATTGACATACTTCATTTAAAATTGTCGAAAAAGCTTAGATTGCACAGCGTGAATTCATAAAAATGATCCAGAACTGGTCAAATGACTGTAGTATTGCAACAGAGACTAACGTCCTACTTACTAGTACTACATTCTGGTGTATGTAGGGTCCGATTGAAGTCCCGCCAAACTTGGTATCTGTGTTGTACTATATATATATTTTAAATTTCCAAAACAGAGACATCTACTATCAACTTAAAACTCACCTGAGGTAAGCAGGAGAGATTGCCGGTTAATACGATTGGGATGGTACGATTGTGTCAGATGCCGATGCATTTCTTTAGTTTAATCATGTAAAAAAAATGACAATCCAAAGTTACCGCTGGAATTAGAAAGTCCAACAGCACTTTTGATGTAGACTGGTTTCCTAGTACATCTTTTCATGGACGCACTGGTATCATTGCTGTGCATATTCTCCATCGTACAGGATCCACACGAAATTAAGCAACAGTGTTAGCGCCCTCTCTCGAAAGCTAATCAAAATTATTGTTTAACTCATTTTTTAAGCACAATGAAAACTTATAAAAAATCACTTTCCCTTTTTTTTAAATTTGATGTGAAATTCGTTATGCTCTATCACAAATTTGAGATAATGATAATAACTGAAACTCTAAGCATTACTTTGTAACCCCCTTCATGAATAATAACAAAAATCTCAAATAACACTTTAAAATTAGGCAATATTCGATGGGATATCCAGGGAGGTTATGAAATCATTAAGCTGGGGCTGTTAAAAGAATCTTAATGAAAACACTATAGCCATAAATTGTGGACAGTAAGTTGTGATTGTGCGCTCTAATGTGCAAATAGTTTTAAAAAAATTATTAAAACGCATATCCAACGCATAAGCTCATAATATTTTGAGTGCCCCACGTTCACACTTTTTTTTTAAATTCTACTTTCGAGTGGCACCGTCAAAGTTTTCTTCTAAACCATCCGAGCAAAACTGACTTAAAATACTTGCTGCTTCTAATTCGATTCTTAGACCGTAGACAAGACTTTCTTGACGCCACCAACGTCACTTCTCGTTGGTGCCTGGACATAGTGCCACTCCCATTTAGATTAAAAGGAGTTTCTGAATACACCCACCCCCTGCAGCCTCGCTCTGGTTATGAAAATATATGCAAATAAAATTAACGCCCAGGGTTCCCCAAAAAAATTCGACACAAAAAAAATTATGTCAAAACAGCCCGTTTTGACATAATTTGGGAGAATTATGACCGCTGAGAATGGTTTCCGCTGTCATTACACTCCATACAAATACATCCCACCAAATCGAGGCTCGAAGCAGAAATAGTCTGTTTCCGTGCTCTCATTTATATTGTTATCATCATTACCAGCCTGGGACACAGTTTTGTGAAGTCAATAACGACAAAGCACATGATTGGACAACAAATCGAAACGTGATTGGCCAAGGCTTATGAATAATTAGAGCCAGGATCCTTTCCAGAAACCTTCGTTTTGCATAAAACAAATGTGTACACATACCAATGGTAGATTGAGCAGTAAAATGAAATGCGTGCGTGCAAATTGTTCAAGAGAACGTGGAGTGATGTACTCCAAATACCCCCGCCGTATTTGCCGCCCCCCCCCCCCAGTTTTGCACATAAAAAAACCAAAAACAATTAACTTAAAGTAACTTATGCAAATAGAAAAAGGTAAAGTGCATTATAATAGAGGTAGGATATTAAAATGACCACAGTAACAGTAAACCAAAGGAAATTGGAGCATTGATCACTAAAATAAAATGACTAGAATAATGTATCATGCACACATGCAAAACTATGTAGGGTAAAACTGACCAAACTAAATTACGATGATGGGAAGTGGTGGGTTAAGTATTAATTTGGTTAATTTTGCACAAGTGAAGGATAACAATAATAAACATTTGTACAATGGAACAAAAAAAAACACCAAAAAACAAACAAGATTTACATTTTACAGTTCAATGGGCAATGTTGCTTTATTTACAGTTCATAAAGTGAGGGTGAACATTTTACATAATTCCAGTGTATCTTACACACTACTTGCCTCAATGAAAATGAACACAAGTATGATAAAACTAAACAACACTATTTCAGTCAACATAAATAACTTGTTGATGCAGTTTGTTCAAGGAATTCAACTCAACACAGTGACACTTGCAAGATAAGTTGTCCCTGTAAATGGACAAAATAGTCTGATGAGCAAAGGCATGCACATTAAGACTCAACATTTGAAGTCAGGAAATATGATATGAGAAAGTAACTTAATATTAAAGCTGAACATTTCCCTCTTTCCTGGATCCAAACGAAATACTACAAACGTACCAAGAAAAATGTTCTTTACATTTCAGGAAAAACAATATAAATGATTTGTCAGTGATTTTGTTGACATTCTTATTTTGATTTTGGCAATCAAAATAAGCAACACTAAATGAGTGACTTTTGGATGGTCCCTTTTCAAAGTTCTGTTTTTCACAGTATGCGTGTTCAGAACTATGCGCACATCACTGAGCGAGTGCGCACATGTTCAGAACTATTAAAAGGACCGTTGTGTCTGCTGCCGCCAGCGTCTCAAAAGTCTCCATTATGAGGGGCTTTATTCGTTTTCTCTATTTAACTTTCACAGTATTCAGATGGAGATATTTCTCCACAATGGTATTTACTGATAACACTTTATTAGCAGTGAGCTTTCAGATTAAAACTGATCATACTTTCAAGAATTACCAATAATGATCTTTGTCTTTAAGGTTATTTAGCCTGTTTTAGTTCTGATCAAAGAAGTAAATAACAAATTATTATAAATCTGCAGGCTTTTTAAGTAGATGTTTAATTTGATAACAGTGTCAATTGTTCTGTGACCTACCATGAATCAATAAACAGATCCATTAAGCCCCACCCCCTTACATGTTGACCAATCACAGCTGTGGATATGCCACCAAAGTTCTGACAGGATAAAATCCTATTGAAATGTGTATGGGTAGTTACAGTGCCTACGTTCATGTCGTGCAGTGTGGCATTGAGGAGACGCACATTGTGCTACCCTCGCGTACACTGGTGATGTAGCCAATGCTGTGTTTGGTCAATAGCTTTAGGGGGGGGGGCTTAATAGAACAGTCATCTTCAATTCATGTCACAAAAATGTTCCCCAACACTAGGTTTTTATTTTAATCAAAATAACTTTCTATTAAAATGCCCGAAGTCCTTGTCAAATCATAAACCATTTGGTCATGACCACATTAAAACTGTTCATGGGTTTGGATGGCTGTTTGATCTGTTTGTTGGAAACCAGAGGATCAGAATGATTGTGCTCTTCATATAAAATGGTGCCTCATGTTTTTTTAAATCCTCCCATTCAACTTAAAATACCAAAGTGTATGTTCAACAGGTAACCGTATACATGTACCATTAACATAACAAATAATAAGAAAGATATTTTTACAGAGTAAGCAACTTCCATCTAGATCAGGGTGCTACATGCAAGCAACCACAAAAATGAAAATAACAAATGAAATTGAAATGATAGGTAGATCGGTATGGAACAGTTTTCAAGTTCTTCTCTTCTCTTTGCATTCAATTGTTCTTGTACATAACGCAATAAGGAAATGAACTAGAAAGTTTACTTTATTAAAGAAATAATGTAACAAGTCTCTATCAGTTTCTGTAAGTTCACTGGATACTTGATTGTGTTTACTTGTAATATTCATTTGATTGGATTTCTTGTTTTATTCCACATAAGGAACATCCCCCCAACACACTGAAAAAAAGGTTCTACATTTCTAGATGTTACAAATGAAGTTTACATCATGCAGAGATAGCTACGAGCAATCATTGAAACTAATAGTAAAATGAATGTTCCATCAACTTAGCACAAAACACAATGTACTTGGTTATATTAATACATACAGCGACACATGCTTTATATTTAAACATATCCTGAAATGCTCCTTTCATTCCATTCTTGTATAACACCAAGAAAGTGTCTGGTTAAAAAAATATAAAAGATATGTCATCATTTGAATACTACAGAAAGTGAGGAATGCTTTATATTTATATATCTTGATGAATTGTTTCATTCATTGGATTCTTGTAGATCATTGTACAACACCACAAGAGTGCTGGATTATATAACAAAAATACCACATTTGTCATTATTTACTCATCAAATATTGTGACATGATGCTTAATAACTCAGGCACCATGTTTCTTTTCATTCTACAATAAGATTGCTTAGTTGTTATATTTGTCATTATTTACATGTAAGACATATAAGTGACACACTGATATGTCTTACTACATTCCTTTCACAAAGTCTTGTCTTTAAATGAGATGGTAAAAGACTGTAAACAACCTCATCTCAAAATCATCCAATCAGTGATTGAAAGCTCAGATGTAAAGTACAAGAACCAATCAACCAGATTGTGGATGTTTTCAGCCCTCCAAGCTTCTGAACATGAGAAATGATTAGACTCAAATTACTAGATTAACTCTACTACTTTCCATAACATTTACCAGTAAGTTGACAAACCATTCAGAACCACTCAACTGCATGGGTTGTGTAGGGTAGAACAACTATGCATAGAACAAGCTGTGTACTGTGTAGATGCATTCACCACATGATATCATAGTGCATGCTGCAAAGTGCAAATCATGTGGATGTTATTAAATGGTCAGACAGGAGGGTTATAAGAGGGTATGATATTTCACCGTTTCATATTTTACTCAAATTAATCTAGAGATTTTATTTCTATACTACCAACAAAGAGACATGTCCCATATCATCCAGACACAAACTTAGAAAACAATCAGCCTTCTTTTTAGGAAGAATCAACCAGAAGTCCTTACGTTTTACTAGATCAACAACCATTGGTGTGGAGGCAAGTGTGTCTACAGGTTGACATCAAGATGTTTCACAAAAGGGACCTGGATGCTTTGATCAGGATGTCCTTTGGTTTTGTGTAGAACAAAAAAATATTAATAATAATACATCCAACCATAGGGAAAACAGAGTAAAATCCTGGATTTACTATGTCAATAAACAAGCATGGGTTTAAATAAATTGAAGAGTTTTTCCAATTCTCTCTACTGACAATTTAAGATCAACAAATAAACAATAAATTCAACCAATGTTGGTGCAAGACTGTCTTACGGTATTGTTAGTGAAGCCATGCACTCAACACTACATAAACAGCGCTACAATTCCACTGATAGTGGGTGGGCACTGCAAGCCACAAACAAGTCAAGTTTTTGTAACAATGCTCACTATCGTTCAACGGTTCGTGTGTTTGCAAATAGGGGAAATGCGATAGTCGAGTGACAAGGAATCAATAACCTCTCCCATCAAGACTGAAACCTCTCCATCATGTGTCATCTAATACCATATAAATTATCAACAAATACGTCTAGATAAAAACTTCTTCACTTTGGTCACACAGGCAGTTAATCAACAAACGGTCAAAGGTCAGAGGTCAAGCCCCAATTTGGAGCATAGACTTAAAAGATTAATTGAATTCTTTCTTCCAAAAGATAGATTTCTTTCTTAAGTCAAGTTTGACTTGGGACATTTGCTCAACTACTGTTAAATAAGAATCCATTTAACCATGTTGGACAGTGCAGGAACGGTATGAGTCACTTCTTCAGAATGTTATGCGCAGGTTCTTTATCTTCTTGAAGTGATGGGCCCATGATGCAGCAGAGCCACCCAAGGCTTTATTTCCCCAAAGATTCAATTCAACCAAGTTGGGCAGATCACACAGTGTAGGAGCAATATGTGTCATATCTTCAGCTGTCAATAAGCAGCGACTCAAGTGTAGCTTGTGAAGGTTCTTCATCTTCTTGAAGTGAAGGGCCCATGATGCAGCAGAGCCACCCAAGGCTTTATTACCCTGAAGATTCAATTCAACCAAGTTGGGCAGCTCACACAGTGCAGGAGCAATATGTGTCATATCTTCACCTGTCAATAAGCAGCGACTCAAGTGTAGCTTCTGAAGGTTCATCATCTTCTTGAAGTGATGGGCCCATGATGGAGCAGTGCCACGAAAGGCATCATTTCCCCCAAGTTTCAATTGCACTAAGTTGGGCAGATTACACAGTGCAGTAGCAATACGTGTCATATCTTTACCTGTCAATGAGCAGTCACTGAAGTCTAGCTTCTGAAGCTTCTTCATCTTCTTGAAGTGATGGGCCCATGATGCAGCAGAGCCACCCATTGTGCATTTCCCCCAAAGATTCAATTCAACCAAGTTGGGCAGATCACACAGTGCAGGAGCAACATGTGTCATATCTTCACCTGTCAATGAGCAGTCCCTCAAGTATAGCTTCTGAAGGTTCTTCATCTTCTTGAAATGATGGGCCCATGATGCAGCAGAGCCACCCAAGGCTTCATTTCCAAAAAGATACAATTCAACCAAGTTGGGCAGATCACACAGTGCAGGAGCAATATGTGTCATATCTTCACCTGTCAATAAGCAGTCACTGAAGTCTAGCTTCTGAAGGTTCTTCATCTTCTTGAAGTGATGGGCCCATGATGCAGCAGAGCCACCCAAGGTTTTATTACTCCTGGAACTCAGTTCAACCAAGTTGGGCAAACCACACAGAGCAGGAGCAATATGTGTCATATCTTCACCTGTCAATGAACAGCCATTCAAGTATAGCTTCTGAAGCTTCTTCATCTTCTTGAAGTGATGGGCCCATGATGCAGCAGAGCCACCCGAGGCTTCAATTCCCCCAAGATACAATTCAACCAAGTTGGGCAGATCACACAGTGCAGGAGCAATATGTGTCATATCTTCACCTGTCAATGAGGAAATAAAGCTAAGCTTCTTAAGGTTCTTGATCTTCTTGAAGTGATGGGCCCATGATGCAGCAGAACCAACTGGGTATGAGGTTGCTCCTGATAATGCAGGATCTTCTTTACCACTGACACTTGACGAGCATGCAATCAATACCACTGATGAGAGATTCACCATTGAACTCATGTAGTATGTCAATTCTGCTACACATCCAACCAAGTCACATCTTGTTACCTCTATTGACTGTACCATATCAAGATAATCAGTTTGCTTGTTTTCCATTGTATGGGTATGAACATTTCGAAGAAAGTATATCAATGAGTTAAGACTGTCCTTGTTCCATGCATCAATTTTTACACGATCTGATAGAACAAACTGTATGAATTTCACTGGGGGTAAATCTTTTGACTGAGCTTCAAAATTGCAGTGAAGACCTAACTGCATTACATGCGATTTAGGGCGGCGTGAATTTCCTATGAACTCACCGATCATTTGTAAAATGCTCCGTGTACATGCCATATTGTCGCCAGCACAAAACCGCAAAATGTATTGAACAGAATTAATACCAGATCTGATCATAACATTCAGGGTCTTCTTGAATTCCACCGTGTCTGTTTCTGATAAGCTTTGTAAGTATTTACCAGCAAAAAACTCTTGAAAAGTCTTGTGCAGGAATTGAATGCTGTTGTGACTTTTCATTCCCTTCAAGACCTTTTGGCTTGTAAGAATACCTGCTTTTATGGCAGATTCAAGCACACTTGGTTCAAACATTTCTTCAGGAAAAGCAAGCTGTTGCTTGGGAGCCAGAAGACCAGCCAAGCCAATCTTTCCAAGTTCATTTGTTACTTTTGATATTTCATCCTGTGACATGTCAGTTTTTCTGTGAAATATGAACTCCAATGCCTCACTGTAGATACGAGACATTGTTTCTGGGAGTGTATTGTCTCTCCACAAAATACACATCAAAAGAAGTAGCATTGGACTCTGCGCCAAATCAGACAAAACATTTGAGGATCTGATCCTCTGAAGAAGCCCATCAGCCTTGTCATGTTCTTCTGAGTAAAATCTCTTCACATACTTCTCAATATCTCTCTTATCAAAACCTTCAACCCTGACCTGTGTGAAAGGATCTTGAATCAATGACTTTGTCACTAATTTGTCATAGTGAGAGGGACGAGTTGTAACAACTACGTAACAATCTCTGTATTTCCTTCGGTTGAGGATCTTCAGAATTGAACCAAATAAGCTTTTATTAAGGGAAGGGGTCTTTAACTCATCAAAGCCATCCAACAAGATCAGTACTTTGTCTTGATTGTGACTGATAAATGAACTCAAGGAATTCTTATCTACAACAGTGTCTTCGTCTAAAAGTTGTTCAAAAATTGAGTCAACTAACTCTGTGCTTTGTTCAACTGCACTCATTCTTAAAACGAATACAAGTTCAAACTGTTGCAGTGCTTCATTACATGCCCAATCATATGCCATCTTATCCATGATGGTAGACTTCCCTCTACCAGGTAACCCTTTCAAAATAACCCGTTTTATGGGATCACCATCTCTTGTTGTCTGAAGGAAAATCTCCTTATATGATTCCAGTTTAGTTCCTGAGTCTACCAATGTTAATTCTGTGTAGATATCTTTGATATGTTTTGTGTCATCATCCACCCATGGTATCAGTTGCACATAGCTACCTGTGGTCTTATAATGAGTTCTTAATGCCTCTCTACAGCTCTCTGCAGCAGCCTGGCCTGGATCATTTGTTGGATGGGCTCCCTGCACACTTCCATTACCTGCTTAAAAAAAACAATTCTGTTTAAGTAATAATATAAATATATCTAAATTCTTCCTCTTTCACAAATCAAAATTTTATGAATCATGTTTAGGTTTTAATAATTAATCATGAAACAAAGACGATTTGTTCAGGTTAATTAGCCCAATTCTTACAATTTTTGAGTCAATGATGATCAATTGTTTTTCTGGATTATTATCTGCTCTTTCCATCATGAAATACTCATAAAATGACAGGTAAAACTTCAAAGGGAAGAGTATCATGACAATGTTTCTGGACAATGCTGGAATGGTCAGGCCACAGATTTGTAACATCATTAATTTATGAAATTAATCTAGAAATACCACTGATTAGAGATATGATTTAGCAAAGTCAGACTACCAAATAAATGTCCCTAAACAAGCATATTGTTGTGTAGAAAGCTTGTATGCACTGTGCATGCTGTGCTAGGAACTATCAATCAACTGATTGTGTGTATTTTAGGTTTTTTTTTTATTTTGGCAAGAGATTTTGGTGCAGCATGCATAAACGCACAGACAATTTGAGGTACACGTAGCTGGTACGCACATGAAACCAACATAACATAGCCTAAAGCGGAACACCAACCAAACTATTTGTTAGTTTGGGGCAAAAGTCCATCAAACAAAAGTAACAATGAAATCCATTTTTTGGCCATGGCTGGCATTTTAGAAAAACTTTGATATCTACAGTCCCTTAATTACTCTTTAAGTTTCATTATCTCAGGATTGGGTTTCAAAAAGTGAGTTTTTATTTTTTACAAGTAGTTGCATAACAGAACATAGCGCTCATTTGCATTGTCCGAGTTTTTCAGAGCCACAGGACACAGAAATGTAACTTTACAGATGCAAAGTTTCGTATAATATCTTGATATTTTGAATTTGCTACAAGCAAATTCTATGGATCGTGCACTTTTATAAAGAAAATGTCATCTCCTTTAATTCATAACCCCTTTAATTTATTTGTTGTTCGGGAACAAGTTGCCTGTTTTATTTAAAACAAGTTATCTTTCCTTTTCAAGCCTATGCAGTTAGTGACAAAAACGTACAAATTGTAATGAGTCATGCAACTTGAATTATTGTAGCCTGTGTACTGCGCATCGCAGGTTTATGGATCAAACGGCTTCTTGAAGCCGAATATTTTCTCCTTCCGTTAGTGTAATATCAATGATGATTGGTTAATCGCAACAACAGGACAGCAAATCACATCCAATGGAAAAGACTATCATCATACATGCAAAGTTAGAGGTCAGAATGTGTGTTGATGTAGCGTGTGTGTGTACAACATGCACACACACAGCTCATCGTTATTTATGCATTTTTTATGCAATATTTTTCTTAACAGTAAATATCTTAGTTGATTGAAGTGTGAAGACATTATGCACTGGTGAATAAGGTTGAATTGGAAATGGAATGTTCAAAACATTGTCCGCTTTCGACACCCTACAACATTAGAACTGACAAACTCACACAAGGACATATGTGAACTTGTAACCAGCCCGCAACAAATAAGAAACGTTAGAAATTTCTGAATTTGGCCAAGATTGATGTTGAAAATTATCACTGACAGTCCAAGGTTTCCACGTTGAGCTTTCAGAGCAGTGAATACAGTCTTTTTCCTAATTTGAGCTAGAATTATTTTCCAATAGACCTAATGCATTGTCGTTATCCCGCAGAGGTAAAACATTGCTGAAACAATGGAAATACACAGATTTGTACACGCAGCGCACAGGATGGGCCAATAAGCAACCTCCTTTTGACCACTATGTGAGGGCGCCCTACTCAAATGACATCGTATGCATCATAGGTCTATTCCGATCCAAATTGCCAGACATTAAAATACTTGTTTCAACTAGTGCTAAAGACAAATATGAAGTGGTGTATACAAAAAGACTCCACGTTGCAGTTTTTGAAGGCAATTCCCATAGTGAAAATATCAGTGACTGTGTGAACGCTTAAAAAGGAGTGCTAACAAATTGATATGAGTTCATATGAAACTTGAACATGGTATGTAGTTGTTTGTAACATTACACTTCTGTCAAAATATAAACAATATCAACAGAATATCTGCATCCATTAACTGTATTCATAACTTGGGTAGTAACTCTTCAGTAAAAACAAACCTACACCATGTACTTACCTGAGGTTTGGGGTTGTAATGACATTCCACTGGTGGCAGCTTGGGAGGAGTCATCTAGTTTTGGAATCGTTGGTAGAGTGCACTCTTGTTCAGTTCCTACAACAATGTATATTGGACATGCTTTGATCAAATATCAACATATCCCTGTTTTATTTTCATTACTGCATACAAATGGAAAAATCTTCTGGGAAAGACCCCCTTTTTTTCTCTGAATGTGGCAATCTTTTTAAAAGGTCTAAAATTCTATTTCTAAAATGGGAATATCTTCAAAGGATAAGACATTAATGACAGCAATTTCATGACACTGCAACCCGTATTATGACGATGATGTCATTTTACATTACTTCTGTTGATGAATGGTACCAGTAAGCTTTCAGATTAAATGTTCTACAAAAGTATTTTCTGATAATAATCAACTCACTTTGGACAGACTTTAATTTATCCACACTGATTTATTGATTCAAAACCAAGCTTTCCCAAATATTTTTGAGTCTTTCAAGAATATCAATCTCAGATTTGCCATATTTTGTTGTTGAATAAATTACCTGTTGGTTTCGGGGCCGAATCCAAAGTGAGTTGCCGTTTTGAAGAGGCAGTTAATTTCTGCCATGCAGGTAAGATATCCTCTGGAATAAAGAGTGATTGAGAGAATTTACCGCAAATAAAATACAATTTATAATTACAAAGAAAACTCATGAGAAACTAAAACGATTCAGAGCAAAATGTTGCCAGTGGTGCAACTGGGGGTGGGGGGGGAAGGGGTGGCTGGGCGAGCCCTCCCAATTGATGTCCACGCCCCCAGGTGCTTCCCGGACCCCACCCCATTTGCTATTTGGACCTTTTAATGGAATAAATTGTTGCATTTGATAAGTTTTTATGTAGTAAATAAATGTTTGTACAACCGTTTTTCTATTTACATGCAATTTTCTTTTTATTTCTGCGTCAGAGTATCTTATAAAAAATAGTAAATAACATAACAATAGTGCTGAAAATGGGCTTCAGGAAAAATTCAAACAGAAACTAGTTTTAATTGGCCAGAAGTGCCTCCCTAGAAAAAAAGGTACAACCCATTGCACCCCCTGAAATTTTACACTAGTTTGGTCGCTAAATGTTCCAGAATGAAAGCACAATCTAGTAAAATTTCAGGAGGCAGGGACATGTTACCAGACTAATCAATGTTTTAGATTTAACTCAACACAAACCATTTTACACATTTATCTTTCCCAGAACACAATTATAATGAATTCAATTGATGTCTTGAGACTCAGAGTAGGTTTTTACTTTACTTTAAAAAAAAAAAGAAAAACACCACAATTCTTGACGTACCTGCTGTTCCTTTCTTTAGCTGTAGAATGTTGATTGTACAGTGGCTAGGTTGGCCAATAGACAAATTACCGCTGCCTTCTGTGTGGTGTTGAGACAAAGATACATGTTGGACATCTGTCACACAAACTCCTTTACTTGCTTGGGTTTCTGCAGTTGACAATGAAGAAGAGTCATTTCTACATGAAGGATGCAACAGTTTACTCTAATCAATTTCAGTGTACATAACATTTAGTGTTCGGTCTGCAATTGCACACGTCATAACAAACCAACGTTTCCGCCCCATCCACCAACCCCCGTCCCCTCCCTCCAACAAAATGAAAAGGAGTTCCAGGGTATAAAATCACATTCAAGTAGAATCTATTTGATGTAAACTGCCTGGTCTGAAACACTTTAAACAGTCTGCTGTTGGTACACGTCAAAAGGAATTTCAAATTGTGCCATATTTGAAGGTGAATTAACCAGTTGAAACCAGATGATGTGAAACCAAATGAAGGTCATCTTGCGATGCAATTTTGTAATTTTGGACCAGCGCAGCAAAGGTTGCCTGGTTATTCAGCTGCAGAGCATGCACAGACCACGCACACATCGCACACATCGTGTAACGCTTCGATTCACCCACAGTCCCACACAAGGACAAGAAAGGTTATGCAGTGTAATCCCCAATTATAGACCTTTGTCATTTTGTTCCAAGAAGGGGATTACAAGGTATTGAGAGGATTCCAAAATTGTTCTTTCATTGTATTTCCGCTGAATGCAGGCAAGTCTGAATGAGCCGGCAATCAAACCTTGGCTCTGTGTGTAGTGCCACTCCTATGCAATAGGCAACGGCCAATGTCTTGTAATGCAAGCTGCATGAATTTGACATTTTCTCAGTCGATCAACAAAACGGACAATCCAACAGAGAATCTTTCTTCTCTTGGAATTGTCAAGTCAGGGTTTCTTTCTGCCAGCGGTACACTCAAAGAAAAAAGATTCCGGATATTCCACCAAAAGAATCCCGCCTGGGGGGGGGGGCAGGACTGAAGAAAAAAAAATCCGGCCTGCATCTGGTTAAAATTTAACTTTACTGTTACTATTATTACAATTAAAAAAATAATAATAAAAAAGTTTCATTTAAAAAAACAACATATCTCAGGGAAGCTCGACAATATTACAGCTCATCTACATAAAAATATGAAATGCTATACAGGTTGATTCTAGCAGTGGCGTAGCCAAGGGGGTGGATGGGGGCAAATGTCTCCCCGGGTCAACCTCTGCACACCATGAAATTTGATATAATTGAAATTGCCCTCTCTACAAATATCTGTGCCTTTCCCCTCTGCCACCCCATCCCATCCCCCTCGCCATCCACAAAAGAATGCTGGCTACACCACTGGGTTCTAGTCATCACAATAAGTTTATACCTTGAAGTATTTGTGTGTTTCCTGCTCTCATTAAGTCTCTTGTTTCAGGCAAGGGTTGAATGTTTTCAGCAACAGCCACTGATCTTGGTTCTGGTTCTTGAGATTGCCTGGCCATCTCCTCTTCTTCCATGGTCTCCTCACTGCGGTCAGCCATATCTGACAGAATCTTAGCAATCAAACAAAGATCTTTTCTCAGTTGACAGTTGTGTCTATGGTTCAAGACAAACAATCTACTTCTGATTGAATGTTTTTTTCTTCTCATTTTAGTACCTGTTTTAAAAAAATATTTATTCTTTTTTGTTTAAAAAATGTACGCCCTATGTTTAATTTTCTATTTCCATTTTTTTCTAACCTCAAATTCCACTCTCCTTCCTGACCTTAATCCCTCGCTCCTCCCCCTTTTTCTCTTGCAATAAAAAAGAATTGCGTCATGTAGTGTTTACGAACGTGTTTGTAATTCAGACAATTTTTACTATCTGTATTACTTTCGTACCTGGTACGTTTTTAATGAACCATTTATTATGTCAAAGTTGAAGAAATACTGGTCAGTAATTTGATGCAGTCTTACCTTCAATTCCAGGACCAATTAGTGCTTTAACCAGGCTCATTCACCCAACAGTCAGAAAGATGAAACATCTTCACTGATGTTGTCAGTAATCCTAATCCATTCCAAAGTCAATGTTGAGTTGTTTGAAAAACCTAATTTTGAGAGCAAAAACCAAACAAATGTCCTAAAATTGTATGATGCATTATGGTGAATGTGCAAATTTGGGTTTAGAACTGTGTAGTGGGTGCCTGGATAACCCTAGCCCTATAGATAGTGCCAATCCACTTAGTATCCTTGGTCCTAGCACTATTGCAATCCAATCTTTGTGCCCGCTGTGGTTATCGACATGCAATGTTCCTGATCATAAAACTTACCAACCCTATACCAAAATCCTGAGTTGAATAATACTATTTTGGGGGCTATAACATATTCAAAGAAGTTCTCTCCAATTATTCTTTAAGGTACATGCAACTGCTCCCTAGAAGTTCAGTATGATCCATCTATAGGAAGCACTTCCTCAAAAGTCTTCAAGTTGGAACAGAAAATGGAAGAAGAGATACTCACCACTTTATTATATCAAAAGACTACATGCAAAGATACATTCAGACCATACAGGAATTTGCTTTGGATTGAACTTTACAATGGCCTTCTGTTACCATAAAGAAAGTATCCTTCTTCTATGAACACCATTAAGGTTTGTCCCTTGCTACAAACCTGCCTAATAACACAGAAACAAACCTTGAGTCTTTGTGTTGTACTCAAAACTTCTTGAAAAGAAACCACACAACCGCATCAAACTGAATGGAATCTAAAATGCACTCTCCTTAATGTTTTTATTTCCTTGTTTCCTCATAGAGGATATTGACCTTAATGATAGAGGGCGGTATAACTGCAGGAAGTGAGCTCAGCTTTCCAGGGAATCAAGAATGGTGTTTAGAGAATAATTTGAGGATAATTTGAATGGTACGGATTGAATTATAAAATGCTTTATCCTCGACATATTGCTCTCAGATAGTTTACAGCGGCTATTAGCACTCATAATGGTAGACTAGTTTTCTAGTCTGGTTTCCCCTCCCCTCCCCCATAAATGGCTTCGTACTGTTGCATAATGTATGAGTTCAACACTAACAATGTAAACAGTTTTAGCTTGTGTGAAGCTCTTTGTGTAGCTGATGGATCAAATGGCAATGTAAGGCAACCAATAAACATGGCTTTACTTCAGTCTTTGTTCTGGATTGGTTAACAAGGTTGCCCAATAAGGAATCATTTCAGAACTTTCAACCAATAGGAGCTGCTCTAGGAAGGGGCAGATTCTTTGGAGAACAACAAGCTAGCGAAACTTTGACACAGCTTGTGCTGGCAAGAACTTCTACAGAAATGTTGGTCTTGGAGTTTTTTGATGTTTTGGTTTTATGCTTTGTGTATACACCAATCTGAGCGGAGCTCGTTTATGGTGTTTTACAACCGCAGCCAATGACTTCACAAGCTCGCGTGACACGAAATGTGCACAGCGTGCAATTGTACCAATCAGCATGGAGGATTCACAGTGTGTGTGTGTTTCGAAGCGTGCGTACTGCAGCCATAGTTGTTGTGGTGTAAATGCCCATGAACAAGCTCCTTGGATAGTCTATAGTATTGGTTTTACAAGATACAGCTTACATATGAACACAGAAAAACAAATCTTGTCTTAATGTGTTCAGTATCGACACAGGTCTAGTTCTAGAAAATGAGTAAAACGACCTCTTTGTGTACGTGATGTTCCACACAGAAAGATAAAGTTCATTTCCTCAATTCCTCATATTATAGAGGATATTGATGACCTAATTCTTGATAGAGGGCAGTATAACTCTTTATTCTAGCTAGTTGGAGGATCTGAGCTCAGCTTGATATTCTAAAATTGTCCCTAAATGTAGGGAAATCATTTTACTCCTCAATAGTTGCAATGATCCAGGGGTGCAACCCCACCCACTCCCCCCCAGATCGGGCAAAACAGTTGGAGAAATAAAACTATTTAGTAATGAATCAAAGGACTTTCTATTAGGAATTGGTACTTGTGTTTTTTATCTGTGTAAAAGTATGGGCAAATCAACCCCTCTGCCCTCATAACCAAAGAGTCCCCATAGGCCTATGGATGATTGTAACCTCCAACGGTCAGTCTTTAATGACCATCTGGCCAGAGCTAGGTTATGATCATCACAACTATAGACTGATGGTTTAAAACATTAAATCAAAAGTAAAACAAGTTGATCATTTAAGGAAAAGTAGACTCATTCGATTGAACCCTCCTCTTCTTTTAAAAAAACAGATCTTGCAATAAAAACCTGGTAACAAGCTTCGATCCAAAGTTGGTGATCATGTTTGAGTTAAAACAACAAGAAACAGTATTCCTGTTTTATCAGAGTCTGAGATTTTGTGCACACATTTACTACCAGGCTTATTTGGAGTGTAGCAATGAAATCACCAACAGCCATTTCAGGGTCTTCAAACAGAAACCAGCTATTTCATTGACTTTGAGTGTATTCCAGATGCAAATATTTCTCTGGAGGATTTGGGACTGGTATGAGTTTTCATACACAGTGAGATTCAGATTGATACTAATTAATTAGTTTCTGGACAATTGCCAATCATGAGAGTTGTCTTTAAACAGTCATATGATAATTGGCGCTTGGAAAAACAAGTAGGACAAATTGATGAAGTACAAGCCAGAGGGCTGACCTACATGTACATATTGCTAGACTTTAACAGACTTTTCAGACTATTTTTTAAAAACAACTTCACTGATTTTTGTTCGGCCCAAAATCAGAAATCAGACATAAGTAAGTAGAACGTCATGCCTGAGTGTTTAAATGAAACAGACGCCTGACTTACTCAGAAAGAGGTTTTCAACATCGGACAAGGTAATTAGAGTGTAATGTAATGTTTAATTCATAAACAATTCTATTTAGGTTGGCCTTCTGTATTGCTCTCTGGAACATTACAATGACATCAAAACATGAAAAGTCTACAAAATGATGTTTGGAGGATATTTTAGATTGCTGATGAGGACAAGTAATTACTACAAAATTGTATAAAATGTGCTGGAGTTGAAATCAATATAACAAAACCCCAAAATGCTCAAAAAATTATTGACTAAAGTGACGGGTCATAATCTGTGATATGCAACATCCTATCACAGATTATGACCCGTCACTTTAGTCAATAATTTTTGAAATAAATGAAAACAACTCACCTTGAACTAAGCAAACACTGCTCTGGAAAGTGACTGTCAAGTTGGATTCTGTAAAGAAGTGAAAAATAAGTTGTGAAGAACACTTTGAATACACGGGGCAAAAGTTATTACATCTGCCGATGTTGCAGCTCATAAGCTCATGGGCGATATTGCTTTTTTTTGTCCACGATATATCGTCAGAAATATATCGCGATTATCGATGGTATCGTGATCAATTCATTTTGTCAACACAAATCACCACTTAAGAGCCGACAAACACAGTAATAAACTCAGGAAGTGCAGCGCATGCGCCCAATAAACAAGAACAAAATGGATACGAAGAGTGAGAGAAAATCCCGTAACCTAAACCTGACACAAAGAGAAGTGCCGAAGCCGCTGTTTTGATTTTTTATTGGCCCATGAACAGCAGTTTGTCATTCAGTTCTGTCAAATCATAATGCCGACCGGAGTCCCGATGACCAATAAGATTTGTTGTCTGTTACCGGCAAGTTTTTGAAGGCTAAAATTTGCAGTCAATCACATACATGTACATGTATGTATTAGTATGCCAAAACAGACCAGCCCATGTCTTGCCCAATCCTTCCACGTGTGAGGCAAAAACCAAAAGCAAACTAGATACAAAGAAAAGGACAGGTGGCCAATGTGGGACATCACACCCTACAAGAAGCTGTCCAGCTTATGGACAGACCTGTCACAAGTGTAAGAAACCCAACCACTACGCCAAATGGTGCAGGGCACGCAGTGGTTGGAAGGCAGATGGAAGAATTCTTCATTGGCCCCGTGGGTACACATGAAGAGACAGACAAACGCGAAGACAAGACAAAAGACTGGTTCGTCTATCGGAAGGTGAACCACAAGCGTCTACAACTGAAAATAGACACTGGAGCCCAAGCAAACATCATCTCGCACAACACCCTAAAGCGAATTAGAAGGAATCTGCAAGTGACAAACACTGCTGTGAAACTGATAAACTATAGTGGTGAGAAAATACCAGTTGTCGGCAAGTGTATAATCAAAGTACATGTATGTCATCGTGGAATCTCACATAAACTTGAGTTCATAGTGGTCGAGAGTGGACAAAATTTACTCAATTAAAATTAAAATGAAAATGCAGCTTATCAAGCGTATAGACAAAATGGAGAAAACTGACATCACCAAGGAACATGCAGATGTTTTTGACGGAACAGGATGTTTCGACAGATGTCATCACATCAAGCTTGATGAGAATGCTACTCTGGTAGTACATCCACCGCGACGAGTACCGTTTGCGCTACGAGACAGACTCAATGAAGAACTGGACAGATTGGTTGAACATAACATTGTAGAGAAATTTGATTACCCTACAGACTGGGTAAATTCATTGGTAATTGTAGAGAAACCAAATGGCAAGCTCAGACTTTGTCTAGATCCCAAAGAGTTGAATCAGGCAACAAGACGTGAGCACTATCACATTCCAGAGATTGAAGAGTTAGTCAGTAAACTAGGCAAGGCACAGTATTTTTCCATACTGGATTCAAACAATGGGTTTTGGCAAGTCCCATTAGACAAACAGAGCTCAGATCTCTGTACGTTTAACACACCTTTTGGAAGGTACAAGTTTATGAGATTGCCATTCGGTATCCATAGTGCATCAGAAGTATTTCACAAGAGAATGTCTGAATTACTAGAGAATGTTGATGGAGCAGTATGCTACATAGATGATATTCTTGTGTATGGGAAAAGTAGGGAGGAACATGATGCAAGGTTGAGACAGGTTCTAGAAATAGCAAGAGCGAACAATATAAAACTGAACAAAGCAAAGTGCAAAATAGCACAAACGGAAATCCAGTACTTGGGACGTGAGTTATCCCGTGAAGGCATAAAGCCAGACAAAGCTAAAGTAAAGGCCATTCTGGAAATGCCAACTCCCGAGTCTAGAAAAGACTTGGAAAGATTTCTGGGAATGATTCAGTACATAGGGAGGTTCATCCCATCTCTATCCGAAACGTCAGCTCCGCTCAGAATCCTGTTGAAAAAGGAGACAGAATGGCACTGGGAAAAAGAACAAGAAGATGCCTACAACAAACTGAAAAACCTTGCAACATTGACTCCTACATTGAAGTATTTTGATGTAGATAAGCCAGTAGAATTATCAGTAGATGCCAGTAAGGATGGGTTGGAAGCTGTGTTGACACAAGAAGGCAATCTTGTGGCCTATGCTTCCAAAGCACTAACAAAAAACGGAAAAAGGCTATGCACAAATAGAAATAGAAATGCTTGCCATTACATTTGGCTGCCAAAAAATTCACCAGTACATATATGGCAGGCTTGTGACTGTAATAAGTGATCCCAAACCTTTGGAAGCATTTACCAAGAAACCTTTGTCAACAGCGCCACCACACATCCAAAGACTGCTGTTAGCAGTACAGAAGTATGACATAAAAGTTGTGCATAAGCCTGGCACAAGCAAAGAAATGATAATAGCTGATACGCTATCAAGAGCATACCTGCCAACAGAACAAACTGGAGATGACAAAAATGAAATAGAAATGTAGGTACACATGCTAGTCTCTAACCTACCAATGAGTAACGAAAACTATTGTGAGTTCAGAGAAACAACAAAGACAGACAAAACACCACAAATGGTCAAAACCACGGTGTTAAACGTGTGGCCAGAAACAAAACAGGAAGTGCCTGATGAGATAATGCTAACAAATGCTAAAGAAAGCAAACAAAAGCAACCAAGATCCAATTCTATTGGAGTACAGTAACACACCCATAGATCAAAACCTTGGGTCACCATGTCAGTTGCTTATATGAGTAGGAGAACAAGGAGAATTATACCTACACATGCCAAACTGTTGGAACCAAAAGTTCAGACTGATATCCAACAACAACTAATCAATAGGCAAACTGTACAAAAAATGTACCATGACAGAAACTCCAGCAAACTACCAAATCTGAACATAGGTGACACTGTCAGAGTACAACAGAAAGATGGAACTTGGAAACCAGCTGTTGTGACACAGAAAACACAAGAACCTAGATCGTACATTGTGAGAACACCCATGGGAGAACGAAGAAGAAACAGAAAACATCTTCTCAAAACCAAAGAAGATCCTCCCAATCTAGAACCGCCAGACCTAGATCATGTGTCACACAAAAGATCACAACAGCTTGACGAAAATCCCCAAACAGGTGTACAACAGAGCAGGAGTGGTAGAATAATCAGACCACCAAGAAGATATGTAGAAGAATGCTAAAAAACAAGTAAACATGTAAAACCAGAGTTAACATTTCGCACAACAAAAAAGTTGATTTCAAGTTAACTGTTGAAGATTACACAGCTTTGAGAAATTTATAAAAGTTAAATGTTAAGATGAAACAATTGACAATTGAGTTGACATTTAAGTGAAAAGTTAAAGTCTAAATTGAAGTTCCAGTAATGAGAATCAACAGAATGGTACTATAATAGCCAGTTGTTTAAATGCATAAATACTTGTTATTATGATTGTTGAAACTTAAAGTGTTTGAAGTTAGAAACTTGTTAAAAGACACTAGAGGTTGTAACAGCACATCCAAGGACAGTGAGAGTCAGAAATGTAGTTTTATTTACTTTGACAGTAGTCTCAATGTTAACACTATTCTGTAAAAGGGGGATGTCATGTATTCAACTACATGTACTATTGAATACTATAAGTAAACAATTTTGTTATAGCGCCCTCATGTGAATGTTCGTGTGATTACAGATTGGTCAATAAATCGATACAGTTTGATACACAAACATGGGTTTGATACACAAACATGGCAGGTCTCTGAAGCACATTACAGTCAACACATAAACTCCCTTGAATTCATACCACACAGAACATTGTGGGCATGTCATCTTGTCAACCACTTCTTACATGAAGGACACTTTAAATACGGCTTCATGGGGCCACATGACAATTTGGTGTATTTACATCTTCCAGCATTAAGTGCTGGAGGTGTGTGTCATTGTCATCTCTTGTCTTCATTGGTGTCTTTTGGTCGACAATAGACTGTGGGGGGTCCTGTGTATAAGGTTGTTCAAAGATTTGAAGTCTTCCTGTAATTGATCAAAGAAAACTTACCAGTTGTGTCTCAACTGTGCCTCCAAGTTTGCAATACTCCTCTATGGCTGTAGCTTCATGATCTTTATCCAAATTGTACACACTTAGTATTCATTTCCTCATTGATGGAGTTATCCTGAAAGACAATAAAGGTGAACAAACTTAAGTTGACAAACAAATGTTTCAAACTATTGAACAACAATGGCAAAAAGGATTTAATGTAAATTCTTATTTTATATCAATAAACTTTCACCTAACTCAGAAAGACTTTCTGCAACGGTTGCAATTTTTCAATGTCTGACCCCGGATTGCCCGAAGAGCCAGCGCGCGCTACTTCCATCATGCATATTCAGCGTTGTATTTGCATTATGCAACAAGAGCCTTGTCGCAACCTATGAGCCACATCTACTCTTGCCTGTGTACAAAAACCCCATACCATAGCAATTGCGTGCCATCATAGTGATGTGCATAAATCGTTGTACACGAATCCCATGCCATAGCAATCCCATGCCACAGCAATAGAGAAGTGCGAAAGTTAGTGCACACAAAACTCCATGCCATACCAATGTGTGTGAAATATTTGTGCACAAGACATGCTGTGTTCAATTCTGCCATGTAATATACTTGTACACGTTGCGGTTTGTAATGTACACAAGCAATAGTAAGCGCAGCACGTACTCTAGGATGTCAATCACTTGCAACCCTCCACTCCTTATCAGGGTTATGACCTTGCTGTGAGCTTGCTCTTGCTCCTGTTTCTTCCAGCATGGCAGTTTCTGATTTGCCCAGACCCTGAACTTGCCTAACGTTTGATTCATTTCCAGACTCTAGATTTCTATATAAACCCCAGATCTCCTCATTTTCATTAGACTCGGAGAGATATGAGATCAGATGAGAGTCTAAGATAACTAACTTCTCTAGTATTTGATGTGACTCTCCATTGAGCCTAAGACTACCATGTAGACCAACTTGACTCACTGTGTTTTGTTGCAGAGGTGAGCTCCATGCTCATGAACTTGACATCGTTGTGTGTAAAGTCTGTAGTGAGATTTCGTTGTTGAACTACAGGCCTTGAACCTCCCATAATAGCCCTGGTCTTCAGTGTCTTAGCTCTATGGTAGAAGTTGCATTTGAGTAATAATAACATGTACGCTACCATTAAACTTGTATAATGTTTTAACGTGTGTCAAAGTTGAATTGAGAACAATAAACCAGTCCTTGTATTTGTCACAACACAACCAGACTTCCACACACGATTTATTTCATAAGTAAATATATCGCCGCTCCCTGTATGGGAGGAACGCGACAATTACAAACAATTAAATTAAAGTTTTCTACAGATACAAAATTTATAGTTCACTACTTTTGATGGGACTGAAGAGAACTGTAAATACTCAGTTCAACCACACTAGAGGGTCTGATGCTTCAACATAACATTTCAATAAAATACATATATATGTACATGTATTAGGCATTTTTTCTTTTTTTTTAATTACTTTGATTACGGAATCGCCGGTGAACACAATCGAATTTCGAAGAAAAAAAATAACATTATCGCCACCGGATTGCCGCTGGAAAATTCAAATTTTGCCGGAAAAAAAAACCCCAAAACAAAACAAAAAAACACCACAAAATTCAGGGTTCGCATCCTGGCCACCGTAACACAAACACATAATTCACTACGATGTGGACGCCCCCGTCCACGGGTGTACATCGCGACGCATCGGTGCGACACGGCGAGGTAGAGTTTCAGTGTACAGGAATTCAGGGTGCAAAATGCGAATGAAAACAACGGCCGAGTCAAAACCCGTCCTTTTATAGTCTGCTGGGCGAGTCAAAAACTGTCCCTTGGCACAATTATTAAAGGGTACTTTGGTAAAATCTCATATACTATTTTCACACTCGTAAAATGGTTTGACAAGTCTTGATCTATGCAAGATTTGATGCCCGCGTTTGTTTCACAACCACGCATACAAAATACATAGAATTGTACATTGTTTGTACACATGGGCATTCAGGTTGGCTCAGTGGTTTCTTTCCCTGCCTTTCACCTCTGTGGACCCCGGTTCGAATCCCGGACTGGAGCCTTGCGTGTGGATTTGGGTTTTCAGTCCCTACCTGATTGCGTGGGTTTTCCCTATTTGGGGTTTTCCTCCCACATCTAAAACTGACATTTCTTCAACATCTTCTCTACAAAGGTATCTTCAGGCCTACGGGTCACAGTGCAAGTCACTTTTTGGGGTCCCCTGGTTTCATTACCAGAAAGATATAAATAAATAATAATAATAGGACATTGCATATGCAGCAGGTACAAAGTCCAACGCAGACAACGCAGTGATTGGCTATTGATTAAATATCCATAAGAAAGCTTCAACTTGCATGGCTTGGAATCGTTCAATGCAGGGTAATCCGGACCAATCAGAAGCCACGTAAGTGTTGAATATGGATGAGTCTGTGTAAAAAGGTCGGTGTGTGTTTAGTTCGGGCTTCATTCCGTCATAGAGCAAGGACCTGTCCTTGCTCTATGGTTCCGGTGTCGTTGACTGTGTGGGGCAATATTGAGTTGTTCTCTGTGGTGTTGTGGCATTCGTGGTGAACAACGTGTGTCTGTGTGTCGCGTTGGAGCATTGTGTTGTGTTTTTGTTTACATGTATGTTGTGAACTACAGTCAGGAATGAGTATTCGCAAGTACTTTTTTGAAGTAGGCATGGCCATGGGCTATGGCCCATGGGGGCAATCCAAGTAGAACTGTGTGGCAAGTGGTGGCTCTGGAAAGAGCCGTTGAGAAGACCACAACGGCTCTTTTCAGAGCCACCACTCCTTCCAAAAGAGATTTATACATGGTTTAAAGCAAGTGTCAAAAAACAACCCAGTTTTGTTTAATAACATAGTGGATGGAGAGTGACATGTTGCAAATGAATTTTGTACGCAAATTATTTAATTTCATGGGGCGGCTCATTGATCATTAATGTATTTCCCCCGAGTCTCGCCTATTTTCACGGAACATGGGCGTCGCCATCTTGGAATAAAGGGCGCCCTCTTTTTTCCTTCTTTTTTTGCCATTACCTGCCCAACTTTGTGTGTCAAATAATTCGTAATCCATAAAACGGCCTTACCATGAATCAACATGAAAAATAAAGATGTTGAACAACAATACAAATTACATTACCTGTAGTTTTGACGTGCGCTTGGGTACAGCTCTTCCATGGTGCTGGTCAGTTTAGGTGGGCCAGACTTTTGGATGTTTGAGCCAATTGCACTTTACATTCTGCATGTTTGAACCTATTGTTTGAAAGGAATGGCTATGTCAATACTTTATTTACTGAAAATGTCATTTTTAAAGAGGTCAAAATAAATCAAGCTTTACCTACCCAAACAAAAGCGCAGCAGCCACATGATGGCATTTATACACATTAAGCAGGCATTCACATGATGTATTGCTCACCTGAAAACAATCATGTACATGTAGTTCAATCTGGTGAACAATCTGGTGGAAAAGAACTAGTCAAATTATGATCATGTGTATGATAAACTAAACATATAGAGCACAAATGTAGAAAAGTTTGAACAAACTGAGCAGTGGCGTAACTATGGGGGTGGGCATGGGGGGTACGTGTCCCCCCCCCCCCCAACTGAAGTCCGTGCCCCCTGGGTGCCCCCCCCCCCCCCCCATTTGAAATCTGGACTCTTGAGATTAAAAATTACCAGAATAAAGTGTTACATTTTATGAGCATTTACATGTACATAGTACTTAGTTTCAATGTTTTTTAAACTATTGTTATTTATTTATCACACATAATGTATTTTGTTTTACGTCAACACGTCAGAATATAATGAAAAAAAGGCTTGTTTATGAAAAATACAAACGGAAGCTACCTTTTTAATTGGCCAAAAGTGCCCCCCTAGGTAAAATGGTGCACCCCCTTGTGCCCCCATAAAATTTTACCCTAGTTACGGCACTGAAACTGAGTTCTAAGCACCAAGTGATATATTTTTTTTAATCATGAAAGTGAGTGGAAACACAAACCAGCAGGCCTGCTTCAAGGAGGCAATGAAGACGATTACCTCCGTTGCCCCTGGTCATCGCCTTGGTGCTCTTGAAATGTTCCAAATAGATTACATTTTTCTCATCAGTATAGAGTGCCAAGGTCAAAATGCCTTGGTGCCCTTGCCCTTGCAAAAACGAAGCACACATGCCTGACCCAGCCATGCCAGCTACAATGTAAAGTAGGCCCTAATCATTCATTGCAAAAATCTGCAAAGACTTGCACCTGTTTTAAATGGAAATTTGTAGCCAAAACTCATGAAAAATTTAAATCAGGAGAATAAAACTTGTGAAAAATAATTCTGCTTGGCTAGCTAGAGGGTACGTAATTCTGCTTGGTTAGCTAGAGGGTACGTAATTCTGCTTGGCTAGCTAGAGGGTACGTAATTCTGCTTGGCTAGCTAGAGGGTACGTAATTCTGCTTGGCTAGCTAGAGGGTGCGTAATTCTGCTTGGCTAGCTAGAGGGTACATAATTCTGCTTGGCTAGCTAGAGGGTACTTAATTCTGCTTGGCTAGCTAGAGGGTACGTAATTCTGCTTGGCTAGCTAGAGGGTACGTAATTCTGCTTGGCTAGCTAGAGGGTACGTAATTCTGCTTGGCTAGCTAGAGGGTACGTAATTCTGCTTGGCTAGCTAGAGGGTACGTAATTCTGCTTGGCTAGCTAGAGGGTACGTAATTCTGCTTGGCTAGCTAGAGGGTGCGTAATTCTGCTTGGCTAGCTAGAGGGTACGTAATTCTGCTTGGCTAGCTAGAGGGTACTTAATTCTGCTTGGCTAGCTAGAGGGTACGTAATTCTGCTTGGCTAGCTAGAGGGTACGTAATTCTGCTTGGCTAGCTAGAGGGTACGTAATTCTGCTTGGCTAGCTAGAGGGTACGTAATTCTGCTTGGCTAGCTAGAGGGTACGTAATTCTGCTTGGCTAGCTAGAGGGTACGTAATTCTGCTTGGCTAGCTAGAGGGTACGTAATTCTGCTTGGCTAGCTAGAGGGTACGTAATTCTGCTTGGCTAGCTAGAGGGTACGTAATTCTTCTTGGCTAGCTAGAGGGTACGTAATTCTGCTTGGCTAGCTAGAGGGTACGTAATTCTGCTTGGCTAGCTAGAGGGTACGTAATTCTGCTTGGCTAGCTAGAGGGTAATTCTTCTTGGCTAGCTAGAGGGTACATAATTCTTCTTGGCTAGCTAGAGGGTACATGTACGTAATTCTGCTTGGCTAGCTAGAGGAGTACGTAATTCTGCTTGGCTAGCTAGAGGGTACGTAATTCTGCTTGGCTAGCTAGAGGGTACGTAATTCTGCTTGGCTAGCTAGAGGGTACGTAATTCTTCTTGGCTAGCTAGAGGGTACGTAATTCTTCTTGGCTAGCTAGAGGGTACGTAATTCTGCTTGGCTAGCTAGAGGGTACGTAATTCTTCTTGGCTAGCTAGAGGGTACGTAATTCTGCTTGGCTAGCTAGAGGGTACGTAATTCTGCTTGGCTAGCTAGAGGGTACGTAATTCTTCTTGGCTAGCTAGAGGGTACGTAATTCTGGAGTGTGGAAAATCACTCGGGATCAGGATGTTTTAAAATGTTTTAAAAAAAGGGGGAAATTTCAAAAACTTCCCCATTCATATAAATTTTGTATTCACAAAAGATAGTTAGTAATAGACCGATTGCGCGACAATGTTTACATGCGGTCACGTGACCCCCCTATCAGCCGTCATACAGCTGATGAAAAAATATGTGTAAAAGCATCTATAGGCGGTGACACAGTGAGTACGAAAACAGTCGATTTTACTTTCGTTAAGCGATGAATTAGTTAATCAGCCTCTTTATTTAAAATAGTATGTTGTGGCATTAATTTAAATCACATCTCGGTTTCATAATTTAACAGGATTCTACTAAAAAGAGTTTTTTTTAGCCATGCACTAACGGCGTCGGATGACTTATGTAGCCACCCGTGTGTTATTTTGTTTGTAATGTTGGCCTAAATCACTGTAAAGAAGGGTAAAGAACGTTGGAAAAGTGAGCATTAATACCTAGCCTTGCAGAATTTCAAATAATAGGCAACGACACAGTTTTGGAAAGCAATTTCTTTGGAGGATTTCAGCTTCAAAACTTTGAAATTTTTGTGTTGAAAAGTGTGGCCTAACATTCTGTCGCGCGCTGTACACATCGTGCACATTTATACGGTACTTTTTTACAATTTTCAAGACTTGCTGGAACTGTCCTTACTGGCTTTATTCAGCCACTTAGAAGGTCTTTGGTACAAACTCTGGAATATCTGTCACAGATTTCGAGCAAGAAAAGCCTCAATCGAATAAACTAAATGCATTAATCATCGTGTACCGTACCACCCTTTCCTATGGAGGATTACGTGTGTGTTTACATTTTATACCCAACAGGGGTCACGTGACGTAGGTCGCGCAATCAGTCTATTAAATTAGACCCAGTTAACTGGGGCGTTAAGTACTCCCTCTCTCGTACACTAACGCCCCAGATATAATGTAATGCCAAGAATATGAAATGGAAACAAAAGTCGGCCAAAATCATGCCAAACACTTTACAAAATATCTTGAACAGCGCCTACCTCCTTCTCCAAAATGTCAAAGACGAACTTATGGGGCTTTAATAGTACTCACGATCATATGGGGGCTGCAAATTCGTGAAAATCTGACGCGACTCCCATGTACAAGTCCGAGTAAAAATGCTTTAACGCTAGCTGCAAACGTGTGCTGCAACGTTAATTCAATTGACAGCCATACAAGAAGACGGGGTACACGACGTTATCGTGACCGTCGCGACGGTCACGATACCGTCGTGTCCCCCGCCTTCGCGTACAGTCTAGTAAGGCCATGATGGCCGCCGTTGTAGCGCGCTTTTACACGGTTTCTAACAGAATCACACAGCATAGCCGACGTAGCAGGATGCCTGACTAGTAGTAGTAATTATGAAAACATGTGGGAAGCTGTCGTCTGCTCGGTTTTCGGGGCAATTTTGAATGCGGTTTTTCAGGTTCAAAAACTAAAAATTAGGCTTTGCTAAATTCAATGATATTATGAAATAATTAATGCTACATGGAATAAGATTTTTAATTTCCCACCAGTCGGGCAAGTTTCGCTCTTTTACGAAGCGTTTAAATTGCGGTCGCAATTTCTGTAGGACACCCCTGCACTCCATTTTGGACTGATCTAGCAGTAGCAGGTAAACGAATTTAAGCGCAAAATAGTAACTGCGTAAATTGAAAACTAGGCTGCGCAATTTTGAAATTATGCTCAATCGCCCTGGTAAGTTTTGTACTTGCGCAGGCAACTCTTGAACCTGCGCGGGTTTTTACTTGTAAGTGCGGTGTTCAAAATTACAACCTGACTGATGAACATCTCGGACAGTCTTTGGTAAGTTTTTGCTCGTTTTTTCTTGCAAATATTTTCTTGATAATGTTTTAAGCATCCTCAATTAATTCATTACACATTGAAGATCAAATTTTCAAAGTGTTAGTACGATTGATAGTGTCAAATTCTCAAAAAAAGAGTTTAGCTCCCAGTTACTGGGTCTAACTCTAATTACGAATCATCGCAACTAACGTTACTGAGTGTCTAAGTCATTATAATTATAAGTAAGAAGTGTACTACTTTACTACTACTACTATACTACAGTAGTAGTACTGGTACTAGTAAACTAACTTATAACTAGCCCCATACATTGTGTCAATACGCTGGACTGCCTCCGCTTCTTGGCCCAACTAACCCTGTCCTTTAAAACCATACATCAACTTTCGAATCGAGACTTACTTTGTTTGGCAAATTTATCCCTCAATGGTTTTAAAGGAAAGGGTTCGTTTGGCCAAGAAGCGGAGGTAGTCCAGCGTATTGGCAAAATGTATGGGGCTAAACTACAACTAGCACTGGCAATCATGCACTGCACTGCCAGTAGCACAATATACACTACAAATTTAACACAATTAACACATGAATAAACGACAGACGACCACGATCACACACTTTTCAACCATGTCAGCTCAAGAATTTAACAGTTTTGAAGCTGAATCATCAAAGGAAATTGCTTTCCAAAACTGTGCTTGTGTTATCGCTTTGTCGATTTGAATTTTTGCAAGGCATGGTATTAAATGCTCACTTTCCCAACGTTCTTTACCCTTTTTTACAGTGATTTAGGCCTATTGTCATTGAGTATTGTTTACAGTGATTTAGGCCTACATTTCAAACAGAAATCATGTACATGTTGAACTTAAGGCGGGTGGCTACAGCAGTCTGCACTAATGACGTCACTTTTGCCTAAAAATTCCTGGACGTCAGACAAACATTCCACCACTCCCGTGATCACCGCATCAGCATGCCAGACCACAGTAGTACACTAGATACATGTAGTACAGTAGTACTCCTACTAGACATGCTAGAACTAGTATTGAGGTTCGTTCCGCTATCGGCTCCACAAACCTCATTGAGTCAATAGTCATAGAGTAGACCCAGTAACTGGGGCGTTATGTAGTATTCCCTCTCTGACAAATTTGTCTGGCGGTCGTACACTAACGTTAGTGTACGACCGCCAGACAAATTTGTCAGAGAGGGAGTAACGTTACTACATAACGTCTAACGTTTGTCATAGAGGTACATGTACAAAATCCTGTTCGAAACTTTCGGCCCTTCACATTTACATGGCTACCAGCTACAGTTCTTATTTGAAATCAGATCTCGCCAAAATTAGGCTCTATGTGTTCTTTGAACTCTCATTGAGCGTTGCATAGGTTCAGAAAATCCACTCCGCAAACTAAAAGTTTTTAAAAAGTGATACATTCTCACCGTAATTCAGATCCCATTCAAACAGTGTTACAAAAAGTATGGCTGTGCAGTTGCAAAATTAACTGATATGCGGTGCGCAGCTGCGCTGGTCCTATGGGCTGGTTCCGAGTACCAGTTAATTTTGCAACTCCACCGCCTACTCCTAGAACTACGAGGTTCATTCCGCTGTCGACTCTACGTTCGTGGAGTCGGTAGTGGAACGAACCTCACAGTTCGAGGATTATCCACTGCCATACTTGTTGTAACACTGTTTGAATGGGATCTGAATTACGGTTATAATTTAGGTGAGAATTTATCACTTTTTAACAACTCAGGCAATTATCGGCCACCAGGCCCCTCATCGGTTTTAAACAATAGTTAAAAAC